>OU862918.1:9161874-11799374 GCA_917880885.1 Limnephilus marmoratus
ACGCGGTTCGGAACCATAGGGCCAAAGTTATGAACGACCAAAATTATTGTTACAAAGCGCCCGTAAAACGATGAATTTTTGCAAGAATTCAACTTTTTGTCGATTTTTTTATTGACACGGGTCCAGACGTGTTTCTTAGAAAGAATACAAAATTTACACACAGATCGGAACGATAGGCCCAAAATAACTACCTCAATAATTGTTACAAAGCGCCCGTAAAACAATGATTTTTTGCAAAAATTCTACTTTTAGCGAATATTTTTATTTATACGTGTCCATGCCATGATTCTTGGAAAGAAACCAAAATTTCAGACGGTTCGGAGCCATAAGGCTAAAGTTATGATCGACCCCAAGAGTTCTAACGTCTGACCCCAATTGCTAAAACGACCGAACCCAAGTGTTTAGATTGTGTTTCTTTTAAATTTTCATCGAAATTTTTTTGATTAATTCGTGTACAGACCATGATTCTTAGTAAAAATTCCAAAATTCACACGGTTCGGAACGACAGGCCTGAAGATATTAACTACCACAATAATTGTTACAAAGCGCCCGTAAAACGATGAATTTTTGCAAAAATTCTACTTTTAGCCGTTTTTTGAATGATATGTGCCCAGGCTTTGATTCTTAGTAAGAATCCAATATTTCAGACCGTTCGGAGCTATAAGGCGAAAGTTGTGACCGACCCCAAGAGTTCAAACGTCCGACCCCAAGTGCTTAATCGACCGAACCTAAGTGTTAAAATGACGATATTAAAAAAAAATCTTTGTAGATTTTTTGATTGATTCGTGTACAGACCATGATTATTAGTAAGTTTCCAAAAATTCACACGGTTCGAAACAATTGGGCCAAAGTTATGAACGACCTTAAGTGTTCAATCGTCCGAGCCCAAGAGCCTAAACGACCGAGCCCAAGTGTTAAACGATGATTAAAAAAAAAAATCTTTTAGGATTTTTTTATTGATTTGTGTACAGACAATGATTATTAGTGCTTATTCAAAATTTTACACGGTTCGGAACCATAGGGCAGAATTTTTGAACGACCACAATTAATGTTACAAAGCGCCCTTAATACGATAAATTTTTGCAAAAATTCAACTTTTAGCCGTTTTTTGAATGATATGTGTCCAGGCTATGATTCTTAGTAAGAATCCAATATTTCAGACGGTTCGGAGCCATACGGCTAATGGTATTGACCGACCCCAAGAGTTCAAACGTCCGACCCCAAGTGCTAAAACGACCGAACTCAAGAACTGTGATATTTTTTTTTAATGTTCTTTGAAATTTTTCTGATTGATTCGTGTACAGACCGTGATTCTTAGTAAGAATACAAAATTTCACACGGTTTGGAACAGTCGTGAACGACCCCAAGTGTTCATTCGTCCGAGCCCAAGGGCTTAAAAGACCGAGCCCAAGTGTTAAACGATGATTAAAAAAAATAAAGCTTTTTGGATTTTTTTATTGATTTGTGTACAGACGATGATAATTAGTTCTTATCCAAAATTTTACATGGTTCGGAACCATACGGCAAAATTTTTGAACGAATGTTACAAAGCGCCCGTAAAACGATGAATTTTTGCAAAAATTCAACATTTTGCCAATGTTTTGATTGATACGTGTCCAGGCGATGATTCTTAGAAACAATCTAAAATTTCAGACATTTCGGAGCCATACGGCTAATGTTATGACCGACCCCAAGAGTTCAAACGTCCGACCCCAAGTGCTAAAACGACCGAACTCAAGTGTTTAAACTGTGATTTTTTTTAATGTTCTTTGAAATTTTATTGATTGATACGTGTCCAGACCGTGATTTTTAGTAAGAATACAAAATTTCACACTGTTCGGAACCATAGGGCCAAAGTTATGAACCACCACAATTATTGTTACAAAGCGCCCGTAAAAGACGAATTTTTGCAAAAATTCTTCTTTTATGTTCTACTACCCTATCATTCACACGATTCGGAATGATAGGGCCAAAGCTATGAACTACCACAATTATTGTTACAAAGCGCCCGTAAAACAATTAATTTTTGCAAGAATTCTACTTTTAGCTGATTTTTGAATGATATGTGTCCAGCCTATGATTCTTAGTAAGAATCTTATATTTCAGACCGTTCGGAGCCATAAGGCAAAAGTTGTGACCGACCCCAAGAGTTCAAATGTCCGACCCCAAGTACTTTAACGACCGAACCCAAGTGTAAAAATGATGATTTAAAAAAAAAAAATCTTTGTAGATTTTTTGATTGATTCACGTAATTCGTGATTTGTATCGATCCGTGTCCAGGCCGTGTTTCTTAGAAAGAATCCAAAATTTACACATGGTTCGGAACGATAGGCCCAAAATTATAACCTACCACAATAATTGTTACAAAGCGCCCGTAAAACAATTATTTTTTGCAAAAATTCTACTTTTGCGGATTTTTTTATTTATACGTGTCCATGCCATGATTCTTGGAAAGAAACAAAAATTTCAGACGGTTCGGAGCCATAAGGCTAAAGTTATGACCGACCCCAAGAGTTCTAACGTCAGACCCCAAGTGCTAAAACGACCGAACCCAAGTGTTAATTAAGACTGTTTTTTTCAAATTTTCATTGAATTTTTTTTGATTAATTCGTGTACAGACCATGATTCGTAGTAAGAATTCAAAATTTCACACGGTTCGGAACGACAGGCCTGAAGTTATTAACTACCACAATAATTGTTACAAAGCGCCCGTAAAACGATGAATTTTTGCAAAAATTCAACTTTTTGCCGATTTTTTTATTGACAAGGGTCCAGGCCGTGTTTCTTAGAAAGAATACAAAATTTACACACGGATCGGAACGATAGGCCCAAAATAACTACTACAATAATTGTTACAAAGCGCCCGTGAAACAATGATTTTTTGCAAAAATTCTACTTTTAGCGGATATTTTTATTTATACGTGTCCATGCCATGATTCTTGGAAAGAAACCAAAATTTCAGACGGTTCGGAGCCATAAGGCTAAAGTTATGATCGACCCCAAGAGTTCTATCGTCAGACCCCAAGTGCTTAAACGACCGAACCCAAGTGTTTAGACTGTGTTTATTTTAAATTTTCATTGTAATTTTTTTGATTTATTCGTGTACAGACCATGATTCTTAGTAAAAATTCAAAAATTCACACGGTTCGGAACGACAGGCCTGAAGTTATTAACTACCATAATTATTGTTACAAAGCGAACGTTAAACGATGAATTTTTGCAAAAATTCTACTTTCAGCGGATTTTTTTATTGATACATGTCCAGACCATGATTCTTAGTAAGAATACAAAATTTCACGCGGTTCGGAACTATAGGGCCAAAGTTATGAACGACCACAATTATTGTTACAAAGCGCCCCTAAAACTATGAATTTTTTCAATCATTCAACTTTTAGCCAATTTTTTGATTGATACGTGTCCAGGCCATGATTCATAGAAAGAATCCAAAATTTCAGACGGGTCGGAGCCATACGGCTAATGGTTATGACCGACCCCAAGAGTTCTTACGTCCGACCCCAAGTGCTAAAACGACCGAACCCAAGTTAGACTGTGTTTTTTTTATTAATTTTCTTTGAAATTTTTTGATTAATTCGTGTACAGACCATGATTCTTAGTAAGAATTCAAAATTTCACACGGTTCGAAACGACAGGCCTGAAGTTATTAACTACCACAATAATTGTTACAAAGCGCCCGTAAAACGATGAATTTTTGCAAAAATTCTACTTTTAGCCGTTTTTTGAATGATATGTGTCCAGGCTATGATTCTTAATAAGAATCCAATATTTCAGACCGTTCGGAGCCATAAGGCTAAAGTTGTGACCGACCCCAAGAGTTCAAACGTTCGACCCCAAGTGCTAAAACGACCGATTTTTTTAATATTCTTTGAAAATTTTTTGATTGTTTCGTGTACAGACCGTGATTCACACGGTTCGGAACGATAGGGCCAAAGTTATGAACTACCACAATTATTGTTACAAAGCGAACGTAAAACGATGAATTTTTGCATAAATTCTACTTTTATGGATTTTTTTATTGATGCGTGTCCAGGCCATGATTCTTAGTGTAATTTTCTAAAATTTCAGCCGGTTCGGAGCCTTAAGGCAAAAGTTATGACCGACCCCAAGATTTCAAACGTCTGACCCGAAGTGCTAAATCGACCGAACATAAGTGTTAAATGACCGACCCCAAGTATTAAAACGATTATTTTCTTAAAAAAAGTGTCATTCCGCTGATTTTTTTATTGTTTCGTATACAGACCATGATTCTTAGCGAGAGTCTAAAATTTCAGTCTAAAATTTGGAAAAGAATTTCCATAGAACCAAAGTTACGCGACTTACCAAAAGTGTTAAACGTAGAAATAAAGAATTTCTTAATTTTTATTCATTTCGCGGATTTTTTATGGTTTCGTGTACAGGCCATGATTCTTATTGTGAATCCAAAAATTCAGTACGTTCGGTGACATAGGGTTATTGTTATGACCAACCCCATACTGTTAAATGACCACCGCTTATTGCTACAATTACCAACTCCATGTGTTAAAATGATGATTATCTTATTTTTATCTTAATTTTTACAAACCATGGTTCTTAGTTAGAATCCAAAATTTCAATTGGTTCATTGCTATAGGGCCAAAGTTATGACTGACTCCAAGTGCTAAACCACCTACTCCGAGTGCTAAAACGACTGACCCCAAGTGGTAAGTCGATGATTTTTTAAACAATTATACTTTTCCCCGATTAATTAATTGATGCGTGTACAGACCATGATTCTTAGTAAGAATTCAAATTTCAGTCGGTTTGGTTTCATAGGGCCAAAGTTATGACCGACCTCAAGTGTTGAATGACCGGCCTCAAGTGCTAAAACCACCGAACTCAAGTGTTAAAACGACGAAATCTTAAAAAAGTTTCGTTTTGCGGACTTTTTCTTGTTTCGTATACAGACCATGATTTTTGGTGAAAATCCAAAATTTCATTAATTTCGGTGCCATAGGGCCAAATTTTCGACCGGGCTCAAGTGTTAATTGACCGCCCCTTAGTAGAAAAACGACCGACCCCAAGTGTTAAAACTATGATTTTCATTAAAAAAATGTCATTTCGCAGTTATTTTTATTGTTTCGGACACAGACCATGATTCTTAACGGGAGTCTAAAATTTCAGTCGTTTCTGTGCCATAGAGCAAAAGTTATGACTTATCAAAAGTGTTAAATATAAAACCCCAAGTGCCAAAGTGACCGACTCGACCGAAGTGTTAAAACGATGATTTTCTTTAAAAAATTCATTTCGCCGACCCATAGGGCTAAAACGACTGACGACTCCAAGTGTTAAAACCATGATTTTATTAAAATGTTTTATTTCGCGGATTTTATTTGGTTTCGTATATAGACCATGATTCCTGGTCAGAATCCAAAATTTCAGTCGTTTTGGTTCTATAGGGCCAAAGTTATGACTGACCCCAAGTGTTAACTGACCGACCTTAAGTGCTAAAACAACCGACCCCAAGTGTTAAAACGAAGATTTTCTTAATTTTTATTCATTTCGCGGATTTTTTATGGTTTCGTACACAGACCATGATTCTTAGTGAGAATACAAAATTTCAGTAGTTTCGGTGCCATAGGGTCAATTTTATGACCGATCCTATACTGTTAAATGACCACCGCTTAGTGCTACAACAATCGACTCCAAGTGTTATAACGATGATTATCTTAATTTTTTTTCACTTCACGGATTTTTATTGTTACAAAAATGGTTCTAAGTTAGAATCCAAAATTTCATTTGGTTCGGTGCCATAGGGCCAAATTTATTAATGACTCAAAGTATTAAACGACCTACTCCGAGTGCTAAAACGACTGACCCCAAGTGGTAAGACGATGATATTTTAAACAATTATACTTTTTCCCTATTAACTAATTGATTCGTGTACAGACCATGATTTTTAGTAAGAATTCAAAATTTCGGTCGGTTTAGTTTCATAGGGCCAAAGTTATGACCGACCCCAAGTGTTAAATGACCGACCCCAAGTGCTAAAACCACCGTCCTCATGTGTTAAAACGACAATTTTCTTAAAAAAGTTTCATTTCGCGGACTATTTATTGTTTCATATACAGACCATGATTTTTGGTGAGAATCCAAAATTTCATTCATTTCGGTGCCATAGGGCCAAAGTTTCGACCGGGCTCAAGTGTTAATTGACCGCCCCTTAGTAGAAAAACGACCGACCCTAAGTGTTAACACTATGATTTTCTTAAAAAAAGTGTCATTTCGCAGTTTTTTTTTATTGTTTCGTACACAGGCCATGATTCTATTAGCGAGAGTCTAAAATTTCAGTCATAGTCAGCCATAGGCCAAAGTTTTGACCGACACCAAGTGTTAAATTCCTGAAGCCAAGTGCAAAAACCACCGACCCCAAGTATTAAAACGATGATTTTCTTTAAAAAAGTTTCATTTCGCGGATTTTTTTGGTTTCGTATACAGACTTAGTGAGAATCTTAGTGAGAATCCAAAATTTTAGTCGTTTCGGTTCCATAGGGCCAAAGCTTTGTCCGACCCCAAGCGTTAACTGAACGACCCTAAGTGCTAAAACGATCGACCCCAAGTGTTAAAACGATGATTTTCATTTTAAAAAGTGTCATTTCGCAGATTTTTTTAATGTTTCGTACACAGACCATGGATTCGTAGCGAGAGTCTAAAATTCCTGTCGCGTCTGTGCCATAGAGCCAAAGTTATGACCTAGCAATAGTGTTAAATGGCCGACCCCAAGTGCTAAAACGACCGACCCCAAGTGTTAAAACGAAGATTTTCTTAATTTTTATTCATTTCGCGGATTTTTTATGGTTTCGTGTACAGACCATGATTTTTGGTGAGAATCCAAAATTTAAGTAGGTTCGGTGCCATAGGGTCAAAGTTTTGATCGACCCCATACTGTTAAATGTCCATCGCTTATTGCTAAAACAACCGACCCCAAGTGTTAAAACGATGATTATCTTAATTTTTTTTCATTTCACGGATATTTTTATTGTTACAAACCATGGTTCTAAGTTATAATCCAAAATTTCAGTTGGTTCAGTGCCATAGGGCCAAAGTTATGACTAAACCCAAGTGTTAAGCGACCTACTCCGAGTGCTAAAACGACCGACCCCAAGAGGTCAGACGATGATTTTTTAAACAATTATACTTTTCTCGGATTTATTAATTGATTCGTGTACAGACCGTATACGTATACGTATAATCGGTTTTGTTTCATAGGGCCAAAGTTATGACCGACCCCAAGTGTTAATGACCAACCCCAAGTGCTAAAACCACCGACCTCAAGGGTTAAAACGACGATTTTCTTAAAAAAGGTTCATTTCGCGGACTTTTTATTGTTTCGTATACAGACCATGATTTTTAGTGAGAATCAAAAATTTCATTCGTTTCGGTGCCATAGGTCCAAAGTTTCGACCGGGCCCAAGTGTTAATTGACCGACCCTAAGTGCAAAGTGTTAAAACGATGATTTTCTTAAAAATGTTTCATTTCGCGGAATTTTTTATTGTTTTTTAGCTGTCTGTACCATGATTTTTGGTTAGAATCCAAAGTTTCAGTCGGTTCGGTGCCATAGGGCCAATGTTATGACCGAAACAAAATGTTAAATGATTGACCTTTAGTGCTAAAACGACTGATCCCAAGTGTTAAAACCATGATTTTCTTTTAAAAGTTTCATTTCGCGATTTTTTTTGTTTCGTATACGGACCATGATTCTTAGTGAGAATCCAAAATTTCATTGATTTGGGTTCCATAAGGCCAAAGTTATGACCAACCCCAAGTGTTAACTGACCGACCCTAAAATAAAATATAAAATATATTTAACTATAATATTACTCACGCACAGGCTGCGCCTTACTGGGTTCCCATTATTTTTATTAAATCCAAAATATGTAACTATAAAATGTAAAATTGGGAAAAATAAAGGATTTAAAAAAAGGCTTTTTGTTACAATTCTTGTGGTCGGTCATAATTTCCGGTCTGTATATGAATCAATTAAAAAAATCTTCCGAAAGAATGATTAAATAAAAATCATCGTTTTACGGACGCTTTGTAACAACACTTACGGTTGGTCTTGTCACTTGTCTCTAGTCACTTGTTGTTACTTAGACCTTATTGCATCTAGCCGACTGAAATTTTGGAATCTTACTAAGAATCATGGTCTGTCCATGAATCAATCGAAAAATCTGCCAAAAAGAATTTTAAAAAATCATCATTTAACCATTTGGGTTCGTCGTTTTAGAACTTGGGGTTGGTCGTTTAACACTTGGGGTCCTTCATTACTTCTGCCCTGTTACACCGAACCGACTGAAATTTTGGATTCTTAATAAGAATCATGGTCTGTACTGAAATATTGGATTCTTACTAAGAATCATGGTCTGTACACGAATCACAAAAAAAAATCTGCCAAAAGAAGAATTCAAAAAAAAAAAAAGAAGTTTATTTAACACCTGGGGTCGGTCGTTTTAGCATTTGGGCTTGGTCATTTTAAGACTTGGGGTAGGTACTTGACCAAGGGAAACAGGGACTTCTTTTTATTTATATATATAGATTACAACGCATCTTCACAGTTTAATCGCAGGTTTCATCACTGTTTTCAGTGACGATAATAATGCATTTTATTTCATCGCTAGTTTCCCCACCTGTTCATCACTGCTTTCATCAAAGATTAATACGCAACTTATCATCATTAGTTTCATCGTAGGATTCATCACTGTATTAAGCGAAGATAGCAACCCATTTACTTTCAGCACTAGTTACATTAAATGTTTCATCACTGCTTTCAACAAAGATTACAAATTATTTTATCATCACTAAGATTTATCACCTGTTTCATCACTCTTTTTTTAGTGATGTTTCCAAACAATTTTATTTCATCACTAGTTCCATCACTGCTTTCATCAAAGATTACAAGGCATTTTATCATCACCTTTTTTATCGCAGGTTTCATCACTGTTTTCAGCGAAGGTAACAACCCATTTTATTTCATTACTTGTTTCATCACTGCTTTCATTAAAAATTACAACGCAATTTATCATCACAAGTTTCATCGTAAAATTCATCAACGTTTTCAGCGAAGATACAGGGTGTCCGTGTTTAAAGTTCATTAACTTTAAAAACGGAACTTGTTACACTATTATACAGGGTATCTGGAGGTAAAGTGCATTAACTTCGGGAGGTGATTCTACACGATGGTAGGAGTAAAAAAGATTAACAACTTTTTCCGAAATTCCAACTTTTTTTTTCCCATACAAAAGGACGTACCTACTAAAAATCCTTAGTGTGAGGTACGATCTTACTTGCTGAGAGCCTGCCGGGCGCTCGACTCGATTGTGATTGGCTAATTTTATTTTTTTACCTCAAAACTTCCCCTAAAAGTTGGAATTTCGAAAAAAGTTATTTATCTCTTTTACTTGAACTACATATAGAATTACCTCCCGAAGTTAATGCACTTTGCCCCCGGACACCCTGTATTTCATTTCATCACTCGTTTCATCGCAGGATTCATCACTGTTTTCAGCGAAGATAATTTCATCACTAGTTTCATCACTAGTTTCATCACGCGTTTCATCACTGCTTCCATCAAATATTAAAAATTATTTTATCATCGAACGTCATCATTCGGGTCCGTCGATATATATATATATAGGTGAGCGGCCTATGTTGGCCCATCCTTTAATCTTCTTTGTAGGTAATGTAACGTGTTTAAAAAGTGTTAATAAATTTATGTTGCCTGTTATATTCTGATCATGTGGTACTGATTTCTAACAGAATAGTAGACCTGCAGTCTCTTGTCAGATAAAAGAAGAATGCGTGAAGAATGAGTTAATGATGAATGTAATAAGTCTAAATTCATGGTGTTAAAAAGAGAGTACCAATATACATTAGTGGACTTAAGTATGGACACTTTTTATAAATTTCTTGTATTTGATGTTCTTTAGCTCTTTTTAAAATCACGTTGGTGTTTAACTGTAATTTTGTTAGCTAATTAATTCATCAACATATTATTACCAACCGTTAACTTTTGAATAGACTTAAATGTTTCTTTTTTTAAATAACAAAAATGCTAAATAAAACAACGACATCGCAAAACTCAAATTATTTTTTATTTACGAAGATTTTGCATAATATTTCAAATTAACTTTTAACGTTAGTATTTCGTGGGAAATCTTTTTAATAACTTCCTTAATTCTTCTAGCCATAGAGTCCACTAAACGTCACTTATTTTCAGGTTTGGTAACATGGAACCATGTTTGAATAATCGTTTCAATTATTTCTCTTTAATTGCTGGGTTTGCGATGAGAAGCCAGTATTTTCAATCTAAACCAGAGATTTTCAATAGGATTCAAGTTCAGATGGTTCCCTGGCCAAGGTAGAACAATAATATGGTGTTTTAGTTATTTGTTTTTGAGGTGTTATGCCGTGCTGCGCTACAATCTTCTTGATCCAACGTTTCGGACAGCGTTGCAGTGTCCATCATCAGGGCAGATCCGGCAGATCCGGTAGATGTGTGAACAACAATATGGTGGTTCTGTAACCATTTCATGCTCGTTTTGCTATGTGGCATGGGGGTCCATGCTGCTGGAAATTGCATTTACCACGGTTTCCCTCGAACAAATCATTGTGCTGGCCAATAATTTTGGCTCCAGAATCACATATTGATGCCTGTTAGCCTAAAATTAATGTGCCTTCTACCACTCCCAGACGTCCGAAACTATCCCTTTTCATGCTAGCTTGTGTGCAATTACACTCAGGGGAAGTTTCATTGTCGTAGTAGTGCATTCTGGTTTCACATCTTCAACTTGATGGCAACGACCTCCGTAGTCCAGTGGGTAAGACTCTTGACTCACAATCCGGAGGACGCGGGTTCGAACCCGGCATGCGCAAATAAATTTTATTTGATAAATTTGTGTTATTTCACAATTAATTCATTTAAAATAATATATAGTATATTTGCGGCATGTTCCAGAGTGGAAGATACTATCAGTATCGCCCTGATGTAAGACCACCATTCAGAACTGAAACGTTGCTTGAAAGTGGCTTGAGCCGTGTTTGGTGACCAGATCTGAATAGCCTTCTCAACCTTCCTCTTCCCCACCTCCTTCCCCTCCCCACAACCTTCAGCCTCACAACATACCCCAATTGGGGATGCCATAGTCTCACTGGCTCCAGACAGGAGCAGTTGAGATTCTTATGCGGTATTCACTGTAAAAAAAAATAAAAATAAATAAATAAATAAATAAAAAAAATAAAAATAAATAAATAAATAAAAAAAATAAAGAAAAAAACAAACAAATCGAAGATGGAGTTTGTATATTAGATATTGAAAGAAAGCTAATTACAGGAAATCCAATTAATGAAGGACTGAACGTGGATGGCCCTGACAAAAATTGTCTAAAGAAGCGAAGCTATCGGTCCACAATGGAGTGCTGGCACCTACCCCAATGTAAGGCAGTAACGCATGGAACTGGCAGACGAAAGATAAAAGTAGATTGAATTCTGAAGAAATGAGAGCCCTGAGGCATATGTGCAGACTAAAACCATTATTTATGATCGTATGAGAAATGTGGAGATTTACAAAGAATGTAAGGCTTTTTTTGTTTTCATAGCGCACAAGAGTTCCAACTGCTCCCGTCTGAAGCCAGTGAGACCATGGCATCCCCAATTGGGGTATGTTGTGAGGCTGAAGGTAGTGGGGAGGGGAAGGAGATAGGAAAGAGGCAGGTGGTGAAGTACCTGGCTATTCAGATGTGGTCACCAAAACGGCTAATGCCATTTTAAGCAACGTTTCAATTCTGAATGGTGATCTTACACCAGGGCGATACTGAGAGTATCTTCCCCTCTGGAAAGTGCCACAAATATACTATATATTATTTTAAATGAATAAATTGTGAAATAACACAAATTAATCAAATACAATTTATTTACCACGCCGGGATGCGTATTTACAAAACCTATACCGATTCAGTCGCGGTAACGACAATTTACATTTTAAATTTAATATACCTCTATATTGGTTATTTTTTATCACATTGCAAAAACAAAAAATGTTCTAAAATCTAGATAAAATAATCTTTCTGATGTGTATATTAGAAATTAATAATTTTATTTCTAAATATTTAAATTTAAATATTATTCCCATATATTGTAAATACACCTCTATATTGAAAATTTTTATCACTTTGCAAAAACAAAAAAATGTTCTAAAATCTAGATAAAATAATCTTTCCAATGTGTATATTAGAAATTAATAATTTTATTTCTAAATATTTAAATTTTGATATTGATAATTTGAAGTGACTCAAACGCGTTAGGGATTGTATATATATATTTACGCCGCCGGGATTCGATCACGCGACCTTCAGTGTGCGAGTTAAGAGCCTTACCGCTGGACTACGCCGGCCGTCAAGGCTGACGTACATAAGTGTAATGGTAAGATTAAGAAAAGTACACTTATATGATTTGGGCTTGTAGAGCCAATGAACAAAGAAAGGAGTGTAAGCAGAATAGTGCGAATGTGAAAGGAAAAAGAAATCAGAACAGTGAGGTAGGCATGGCACTATCCAGTGAACCAAATACTATGTACACTAGGGTGGAGTACGGATGTTTGAAAATTTTTTTTTTTTAAGATTCAGAGTTCTAAGAGGGGGGGATTTGTGCCTTATGTTAAAGTAAAAATACGTGGGATTTATCATTTCATTTGATTAAGATCTTCAGTCTCCGCAGTGACTTCAAAAATTGAAAATTCTGGTAAAAAAGTTTAAAGTTTATAAGGCGATATATTGTGATTAATTTAGTGGTAAGTAGGTGTTAAATGATAAACAATATATAATTAAGATATTTATTAAGGCATCGCTGTAAAAAATATGAAATTTGAAACAAACTCGAAAAATTATACATTTATTATTTAGGTTTAAAATCCTTTTTAGTTTCAAATTTAGGCATTCGATTTCGCGATTCCAGCTTGGCATTTATTGCACCTAATCACGACTTTCTTAACCACTGAGAAATGGAAACCTCCATTGTATTCTTTAAAGCTCTTTCAACAGCTTGGGTATGGCAGGGAATCCTTATAAACAATAGTTCGTTTTCACCACCAGATTCCATGACATTCTGAATTTCCTAGTCCAATAAGTTTTTCGAAATCGGTGTTTCAGTTAAGTTTTCCTGCCAATTTATTAAATCACTATATGTAGAAGCATTAAAATAATATATTAATGGCACTTAAAACAGTCTAGGTGTTGGAGGTTGAGTAGTACTGCGTGCCTTTAGTAGGGCTGCCAGCTCTCTAACATGTTTTTTATCATCTGTTAACATCGCAAGAAGAATCCCTTCAGGATGGCAAAGTAGCCGTTTATTTGGATAACAGGATCTATAATTTTTTTTAGAGTTTCTGACAGGTAACTGGAGGCCTTAATAATATTGAACAGATAACATGTGCCATCTTTGCATGATGGTTTACTTTTAATTGAGAACCAAAACGGTGCGTAAACTTTGACCACAAAAGTAACCGGAGTTTTCAAATTTTCAGATGGTTCTTCAGTAGATGCATACAAACGTTGTCTTCGGTGATCCAACGGGCATGTGATAGTTTTTCTGGAGATTTATTGCCTAGGTCTTCTGGAAATTCATCTGAAACTACAGCCGAGACAATTTTATAAAAGTACTGTTGGTCTGGACTCAGATCTTTGGCCATTTCTGGTAGCATTTGACCTTCGATGCGTACAAAATTTTAAACAAGCAGCTTTTTACAGGTTTCCAGTGATTTTCCCAGTGGACCAATATAAGTTTTAGGTCCAGAAGTACACCCATCGAGATGAAAAAACAGATGTCTCAAAGGCAGTGTAAAAAAATTATCCACTGAAGTGGTTTTTGTAGCCTTTTCTCAAGCAGTCTTATAATTCCAGCATACTTTCCAGTATTAACATTCGTACCATCACAATCAATTGCCATAAAATCTATCTTGGGAAACTTCTTTATGTAACAGAAACCCTGTTATCACGGTATCTATTCCTTTTGCTGTACCAACATCAGGTACCATGTATCCCATGTAAATGGATCCCGGCTCTTGAATCAGTGAGATAGGTTCCTTTTTAGAGTCTTTTGCAACTTCTTTGTAGCAGTTACCTCGATTCCGCTGATTTCCATTACCCGAGACGTTCTTTGATCGGTCAAAAAAGTTTGCTCTTGTTTGGGAACCTTTTTATCCTTAGGATATATACATTGAGCGAATGCTTTTTACTTGCATACTGAAATATCAAAAAGTATCTTACTGCTTTTCTGAAAACTATTTAACTTGTCCAGGGAGAGCCTCTTGATAGACTTGAGTAGATTTTTGCTCTTTAAATGATAGGCTTTCAACATTTGAACGATCCTTGTTCGCGTCAATGTAGGAATAGATGCAGTGTGCCATATATTTTCAATTTCGACATTACTAAATCTGCTATCTCACCAAAAATTGGTTCTTTCACAGTTTCTGATTGCAATTTCAGTTGATGTCTCGTCCACTCATAATAGTATTTTACTGCATCTTCGTAAGTAGATAGAAAGTTCTCTTTCATCTCACAAACATCACCAAATAGAGGACATTTGAATATACTCCGAGTTCTTTGCATAGTTGCCATGAAATAATATCGAACGTAATTTTAACGACAAACGAGCGTGCGACTGATCCGAGCCTCGAACAAATAGAGCAAGCAAGCTAAGTATCACCTCCCGCGCTTCCTCTCTCCCCTTAATTTAAATTATAAAACACAAATTCGAACTTCTTTTTATTTTGTGTGGAATCTATATTTATACCAAGTAAACTTTCTT
The DNA here is from genome assembly GCA_917880885.1 of Limnephilus marmoratus. Taxonomy (NCBI): domain Eukaryota; kingdom Metazoa; phylum Arthropoda; class Insecta; order Trichoptera; family Limnephilidae; genus Limnephilus; species Limnephilus marmoratus. The sequence goes on from OU862918.1 coordinate 9,176,708, forward strand.
GATAAAAATTAGTATGTTTATTCAAAAATATCGTACATAAACATGACTTCCAATTAGAGTGTAAAACCGACTATTTTCGTAAATTCAATGCCGTTGCGGAGGCAGTTACCCTAAAAGAAATTGAATAATATTTTACATGGCTTAAATTAAACCTAAAAGGCACCAAATTTTGACTCTTACATTACCGTCCAGTGAAAAAAATGAATTCACTCCTACCTAATGTACACAGGAGTATGTATGAGACAATGTAGGAATGTGAATGAGGCACGGAGTTTGTCCACCATTGCGGGGAAATGGCGTGACTATAAATAAAATTAAAATAAATATTCTGAACAAACAAATCAGAGAAAACACAGAAATATATTTTATTTATTTTATTTAATTTACAAAATATAAATATAGTTTATATAATATTATTTAACACTCAAATAAATGTATTTACATACAGCATTCTTCATTTTATAAGTAAATTCCTCTTAGGTATTGTGTTAACATTATTTTTAACTATACTCTTCTTAATTACTATGGATCGACATTTAAACCAATTGCTCAAAAAAATATAATCTCATTATATTGTGGGCGATTATTTAAAGAAAAAACTACTGACATTGACTTTAACAACAACAGTTAGGAATATTGAGGTACTACTGACATTGACTTTAACATCAACAGTTATGAATATTGAGGTACTTAACATAAATGCAAATTAGGCAAAATTAGTTCATTATTGGAGATTCATAATTAAAATAGTGCCGAAAAATTATTCCTTCTCAAGATTTAACGCAATTTTTATTTTTTACCTTGTAAAAGAAAAAAATCCATCTTGATAAATAAATTATTTTCGAAAATATTTCTGAAGGATATTTATTGTGTTAAAATTATATCCTTTGCATATAAATAAAATAGGATATATTTATCCTTAATGCTATCCAGGTTACATACAAATTCTTAGAATGATTGTTTCCAATTAAAAGGGATGTTGCCTATGATATGGAAAATAAATTAGTTTAAGATAATATTGTTAATTCTAAAATTTGAAATATGAGATTGGCTATTATGACGGTTTGACAGTAGGGCGTAATGGCGAAATTGATAAACGCACGTCCCGGATATACGAGAGTTTCTGGGTTCGAGTCCCAGTTGCGACCATTATCTTTTTCTGTTTTTCTGTGTCTTGTTCTCTTGCATATTTTCGTTTAGATCATTATTATTATCTTCTTCTTCAATGATATATTTATATTACATTGTTGTGAATAACCTTCAAAATTTATAAAAAGAGAGTTTTTCTTATAAAAATTATATATAAGTAGTTATAATAACTAATAATAAGTAGCTAATTAATCCACACCGACTGACATCAACACACGATTGGCATAGACAAGCCATTGAGAGCCATAGAAAACACGGAAATTCGACACTCGATAAAGAACGACAGATGCTTTCCGACATCCGACGGATTTTGCCTTTTTATTTTAATAGTCTCGTAACGCTGACTTAACACAAAAGATACATAACCATCTTTTGGAAATTATTGTTAGTTCACTGTAAAAAATGCAACCACAAAAATAAGAGAATAATATAATAATGCTGTACTATAATCTATTAGAACAATAAATAAGGCCCAATTGTTTCACAGATATTCAAATGTAATGTTGTCATCAAATAACCATTCAGAGCAATTTTTTTACATTTGAAAGGTCCCCATTAAACGTCGATTCCGGGTGAGTTTCAGTTTTCAGAAAAGTTTGGCTTTTTACTTCGAAAAGAATTATTGATTAGTTAAGTGTAATTGAGGTAGATTTTATTTACATATAAAATAAAAATTATTGTGTAAAATCAAACATTGCTTTACAAAACACAAAACTACAAAATAAAAATTACATATAGGTACTAAAATAATTCGAATTAGATAATAAATGCAGAAATTTATGAGAATATATTGGTAAATTAAAAACAACTAATAAATTTAACAATTTTATAAAATGAAGTTATTACTATTTTCTAGTTTTGGCTACATAACATACCTTTCATAGATACTAATGTTTCAACCAAAGATATTCTAATACAGGTTTCAACAAATAAGCCTGGTTTCATTTTAAAAACTCTAAACTAAAAAGTAAATCAAAAAATTTTGACAAATGTAATTTTGCTAATTTATTTTTATAATAAAACTAAACGAAATAAAAAACAAATAGTTTCCACATATTATTGGCACAGTACAAATTCAATATTTTCTCCTATTTTTTTCAATGGGAATTGTGCACAAGGGCCTTTTCTATAAGTTTTTACATGTTTTTATTTTGGTAGGGTTTTTGCAGCAGTTCGACGGTAATAATATTAGGAAAATAATTTCCCTCAGAGTCTAGGTCATCTTTGGGGATGATATGTGGATAGTCTTTTCAATGAACGGAAGGAGAGGATGGGAAGGAAAAGGTATGAGGGGTGGGTAGTAATCTAGGGGCCAGTGTGGCCAGGAGTGAAAGACCCGATGGGGTGCAAGACTATGGGTCGAGAAAGACCAGCCGGAGAAGTCAAAGGGACTCCAGCCAATGTAGCTGGTGGCCGTCAAGGTCTGAATATACGAGTACCTCACCTACATTGGGCTGAGGGCACCGAGCACTCCTTCTAAGTCACCAAACGTAGCGAACCACTTGTTGGTCTACTTAGGGCATCAAGGTGATGTAAATATGTTATGCAATGCAAATATATACAAATGTGTTTTTTTCAATCTTTAATCTGATTTTTAGACAACGTATCAGAGGCGATTCTAGGGGTCCAGAAGTGTAAGGTTATTGGATTATAAGTATCACTAATTCAAAATTTTTATTTATTTATTTAATAATTTTTCAAAAGAATTATCCTGTTGAACTGTACTTCAATAAGCAGGCTGTCAATAGAATATTCACATGATTTGTACAATATTTTACATGAACCATTGCCGTCTTATGATTTCGGGGGTCATTGTCCCATTGACACATAAGTAGGTACTGTTGGAACATCCATTTAGTCATAAGATTATAAAAATATTTTTTGAAATTAATCTTTAATTTTATGCAAACAATAGACTTAAAAATTACATAGTAAATAATAAGGATTAAAAAATGAAAAAATCTGGAATTTATAAATTGAAATGTAATGATTGTGATTTCTTTTATATAGGTAAAACTTCGAGAAACTTTGATATAAGGATTAAAGAGCATATGAAAGCTTTAAATAATAATACTTTCTCGGAGTTTGCCAACCATTTAATAGAAACTAGTCATACCTTTAATTTTAACAGTGGAATAGAATTAATACATTGTAATGTCAATGGCTTTCAGTTGGATAAATTAGAAATTTTAGAGATTAGAAAGAGTGTTAACGCAAATTTAAATATTATTAATAATCAAAAATTGTTTTTAAATGACCCATTATTAAATCTGTTCCCCTTTTAAATTTTTAATTGTTCTATATTGCCCCTCGTTCCTTATACATTATTTTCTTTCAAATTTTATTATTGTTTATGTCTATTATTTTTCTCTATTACCTATGTATGTCTATTTTTAAAATTAGTTTTGTCAAAACCCTGAGGAAGTCAGCTTTGCTGACGAAACATGTCGGTTTTTATAAATAATTAAGTGGTTAATACAACGTTATTTATTAATTTGAATTTAATCTTTTTTGTTTAATTTGAAAAGTTCGTAATCCTTTTTACACTATATGGCTCAGCCATATTTTGTTAAGGTCTTGAAAAGGCGAAATGTCAAAAATGGCTATTAAATAATATCTAACAGATCTCAAAAATAGCAATGTACATTAGATGGACTGCCAGCATAATATATAAAAGAAACAAACCTTAATCATAAAGTAAGATGTGTTATCAATTATTAATAAATTCACGTGGTACATTCAAGGCATCCACAAAATAAAATTCTTGATAAATTTTATCATCCATGCAATACTTCATAAAACATTTATAATATCATTAAACTCCTGAAAAATTACATATCACTTTTTGTCTTCTGTCCAAACAAAAACCTATTTTATAATTAAATTCTTACTTAGGTAGGTACTTCTAAATAATTACATAATATCATAAACATTATTTTCATAGACACACCGTCAACAATACACATAATATTTTTACAAATTATGTACAATGTTTTTATGGTTCAGCCTATCTGTGAAACACATATCCAATTTCAGGATGGACAAATGTTTTTAAAATGATTACAGTAATCAATATCAACAATTCAGTGGCGGCTCGTGACTTTTGGTTGTGCTAGGGTGCTAATATTAAAAAAATGGCATCATGGATGTTGTCGTATGCGAAAAATAATTTTTTTTTTTTTTTCAAAAATCGGTGTTTTGTATGAAGATTTTTCAGGAAATCGGTGCGGCGCACCACCAAACTGAAACTAACCTGAAAATTTTCATACAAAAAACTGATTTTCAAAAAAAAAAAAAAAATTTTTTTTCGGCTACAACAACATCAATAATGCCATTTTTTTTAACATCAGCACTCTAGCACACCAAAAAGTCACGAGCCGCCACTGATCAACATTCCAGTAAAATTGATAATCTGCAAAACTTGAAAAATGGTCACATTAAACGTTTCAGCTGCTCGTTAAAGCTATTTCAATGTGTATAATATTAAGGTTTGCTCTTATACCTACCATGATTTTATGTAGTTATAAAATGGGAACAAGTTCATTTTGGAAGCGTTAAAGTCGCAGACTAAAGTCATAGACTGAAGTCATCAACTAAAGTGATTGAAAGTCATAAACTCAAGTATTTTATTAAGTCATTGAAACTCGTCATCATCATCTCAGGTCACCAAAACTTTTTGACTGGTCAGTGGTTGAGTGGGCATAGCGCTTGGGTCTAACCCGAGCGTCGCGTGTTCGATTCCTCGGCTGGCTAAGACCTCTATCACAACACAAACAACATTTTCGGCTTTCTGTGGTGGTAGTAGGAGATTTTCAAACATTGTTGGGTTATTCGTAACCCGGGAATGTTTGTCTTTCTTTTAATAAAAAAAAGAAAAAAATGTTATCAACTCAAGTCATCATTTAAAGTCATTGACAGCCTTCAAATCAAGTCATCGACTAAATTTATCAAAGTCGATGGTATTGCAAAAGGAATGAGATGGGAGCACTAGAGAGATAAAGTGATAGAAGTGTTCTGTGGGCATATCTGTGTGCCTGAAGTAACATCAATTTCATCTTACTTTGGGTGAATTTGATCGAACATCAAATATCGAGAGTCTTCCATGAAAAGAAAGTCAATAATTTCATTGACCTGCCTGGCGCCTAGGAGTCGAAACAAAGATATATTGAAATGTAAGAGACTGTGCTTCCTGGTGTCGCTGATATTTTTAACCAATTAACGAATAAACTAATGAATAATTAACGAATAAACTAAACGAACTTTAAACTAAATTAACGAATTCTTTCCATATTCAAACTATAATGTTAACCAACACTACGTCACACCATTTAAAAAAATAACTAAATGAACAAATTCTTTCCAAATGCAAACTATTCCCATTTGGTAGTAGTCCGCCGACAGTCGGGCGGGCATCATAGCATATCTGTTTTGTATTTCAATATCCTAGAGTCGAAATGATTTTTTTTAGTGGATGGAAGGAATATGGATGGGTGATCGGTTAGTATCTGATCGGACAAACACTTCTGATTCCCACCTGGGCGTTGTGGGTTCAATCCTCTGCTAGCTACTGCTCCATCATTGCACTAGCAGTTTTTCCCTTTATAGTAATGGTAGTGGGAGTATTTCAAATATTGTCAGGGTTTTCGAAACCTGGGAAGGTTTGTCTTTCTATATTTCTAAAAAAAAAGATAATTAAAAATACTAATTTTAGATGTGATTTCATCTGCCTGTCAGTAACTCCAGTTCAATGAATTCTAGAATTTTTGCATTTGAATTCAAGTTTCATTTTCAAAATTGGAAGTGTTTGTTTGAACAATTTCCGACAAGCTGTAATACATTCTTTTAATCAGTAATTTTTTTTAATTGTCATTTTCAAAATTGGTCAGTACCAACAGTTTAAGTCGAGAAATCAGACAATAACCAGTGCTGTAATGTATTATATTTAGATGAGACAGGAAGCGAAAAAGAAAAGTTCCACTTTTTTCCCTCCAATTAGACCAATTTGATCTCCAGTGTTTTAATTACGAACGACCGAAAACTATCGAATCCGGTCTCCAGCACAGATCCTCGCATGATAATAGTGAAACATGTTTCTACAAAATATTAAGGCGCAATAGCGACTGGTCTGCTCTAGACCCGCGTAACAGTGTTTTTTGTATAACGCTTCCAAAAGAAATATAAATTTTTCAAATTTAGCAGAAAATCAGTTTTGTATGCCAATGTAAAATACTCAATGTTCTCAATAATTACTCACCGCCGCACAGTCAAATGTCCAAATTGCATAATTCTATAACGGCGAGTAAGAAATTGATGTCAAAGATTCACATTTCAATCCGAGTACTCAAATAGTAATCATTCTGGTAGTAAGATAGATACACAGAACCGTCCAACACTCATACTCTTGTTATAGCACTTCCGTTGGTAACGCTGAGTAGTGTGTGGTCGTGTTGACTGCTGACGACTCCGTTAGTTCGGCACGGCTGCAGAAGGTTCCCATTGCCGTTGCCGTTGCTGCTACTATTGCTCCTACAGATCCTCTCCCGGTCCAGTGCCACCAGAGAGGATGCCTCAGGGATGCCCTCCGAGTCCCTCCTGGAACGAGGATTAATCCGGTCAACGATCCGGGTACTGCTGCGGATGATGGAAGCCTGCGTCATGCGCGTGGATGTCGAGAAGTCTCTGCTGTGAACAATAAAGATATTAGTGTCGGGGAAAGATCGCTTCAAACCTCAATTGAACGAAATTTGTGAAAATTGTCAAACAGATCGATAAAATATTATTGAAAAGATGTTTTATATTGTGCTCACTAAAGAAATAAACCGTGTCACGTGGGAACGTACGGTGTGTCTTAATACCTTATTAGGCGAAAATTTGATCAAATTTACAAAGTATTGCAATAATAATAATTCTTCCTTGAACATAATAGATAAATAATTTCAATATATTGCACACCTCTAGGGCGCCATCTGTGAATGCGTAGATCATAACTTACGTTACGATACACAAAAGAAATCATATTTTGCTCTTTCATAGATGGCACTAGTTAAATTATTTAAGGAATTAGACCTCTAATAGTTATGCTTTATAATAATCAATTGTTTGTGCGCGTAATATTAACACAATAAATATTTATCAAGAAAGGTTAAAAAAATATATTGTATCAGTGATTTAAATCAAATATTGTATTTCTTGCTTAAGCATTCTGAAAGATTTAAGTTTGTTAATGGAGAAAACCATTTTTCAAATTCGTATTGCGTGCATGTGGGGAACAAACAATTATCTCAATTTAATATTTTGGAGCATAACTTGCAAAAAACGTATTTTCCTAAAATAAACTAAAGTAGTTATACTAGCGCCATCTATGAAAGAGAAGATTACGAATTTATACTAGATGGCGTAGTGGTGGTAAATATTGTATCATTGATCATTTTTTGCATTTATTTCAGTAATAATATATATTTATTAACTCCACACAAGTACTAATATTGAAGAAAGAAGGATTTTTTTTTCAGTTTTCAAAACTATTTTGAAAAGGAACCAGGGCTGTTAATAAACAGTTTTTGATGGTTTTTAGTAAATTAGAAAAGTATTTAATAATTCGTTGAGATAATTATGAAATTGGAAAATCAATGAAAATTGGAATGATGCCATTAAATGATAATTGTAATTTTTCAGCAGAAGATGCCTTATTGTAAAATCTCTACTGTATCTTTCTGATGGAAGCAAATCTAAAATTCAACAAGAACTGAAAATAAATTGAGAAAATCAAAACTGATGTTAGTATTAAAATCTCTGACAGAAAATAAAAACGCTCAAGGCACTGCAAGATCATGCAAGCTTGTGCTTATTTTTTAAATTTATCATAACTAAAATCAATCCAGTCTGAAGAAGGTTGTGAAATATAATGAATTTAATTACAATAATTGTAGTACCTGATACTTCAGTTCACCGCTACTCTTGTAGACTGGTTTGACTAAAGTTATAAGCTTATAAAAGTGGGGGCAACAAACAGTTGTTATCATCGCTACTGGTGAATGGTATTATTAATATAATATAATAATTATTTATTGCTTTGCATACCATGACGAGAATATCCCAAATATCTGACGTAGTCTGCCATCTATGTATGCTTGTAAAAGTTTTTGTTGTACAGTATACCAATGACTACAGTTTTAATAAAATATCGCTAGATGGCCATAGTAGTCCACAAAAGCCAAAAGAAGACAATAATTTTTTTATGGCCCAGAATTCAAATTTATTTATAATACATTAATAATAAGCCTTTCACATAATATTTTCGCTACTGGGTGAAGGTGATGTTACTTTTGGACTATTGAGGGGTTAAATAATGAAATACTGTCATCTTGTTACGTTATGGAAACAATATTAATTATTAAATAAAAAAGCAATTTAGAAGAAAGAGGTACCTAACAGGAAGGGAGTAATATTATTCTACACTTGTACTAGAAGTAAAGAAAATACCTATACAGGGTGTCCGGGGGTAAAGTGCATTAACTTCGGAAGGTGATTCTAGGAATGATGGTAGGAGTAAAAAAGATTAACAACTTTTTTCGAAATTCCAAAATTTTTTTCCATACAGAATGATCTACCTACTAAAAATCCTTAGTGTGAGATACGATCTTACTTGCCTTTGGATGACTGGGGTGGTGAAAGGAAAAAAAATCGCCGAGGGTGGAAAAACATAAAATATTGAAAGCTCTACGAAAAAACGCTAAATAATTTTTTTATAGAGAAATTTCTAATTTTATTATCAACGCAAAAAACAGAGCGTATTTCACGAAAAAACATAAATATTCAGAGATGTTAATTCACTGGTAGAGCATGAAAAATAAAAAAAAGTGAATCTCAAGGGAGACATTTTGGCTTGGAGTTATTTTTTTGGTCAAATGTTCAAAAACTATTGCTATATTTTCATTTTGTTTTACGTGCAGCACTATTTTCAGGGCAAATGTAATACAAAATTTATGAAAATATGGCATTAATTTATTTAAAATACAACAATTATTATTAATTGTTTGTATAAACTTATCATTATTTTATCGACTTGCTATAATATTTTTATATGTTACGTGAATACCATTATTAACATATTCGCGTAATTTCCTAGAGTCCTCAATCAAGGGTGAGCTGAATTGAAATTGTCGATATATTTTCTTATGTTTGGCGATTGATATTGCTGGTTTCATTAAAAAAGAAAGGTGATCAATGAACGAACAATAGTATATAAATCCGATTTCAAACACTGGTATCACCGTGTAACGCTCTCCGGTCGAGTGCATGATAATGCAAATTTATTCCGGTTTTAATGTTCGTCCTGTCCAGCTGCTTTTCCTCTAAGCGAGATAATGATCTGTGCTAACATATTGTAACATAAATTTTCAATGTAAACCTATTTGCTCGCGTTATTCAAGAGCTATTATTATAAACCACCACAACACACGCATCCAGTTAACAGACGTGGTAAGGCATGTAAACTGTTAAACCCTCAGGATGAAATATCTAAACATAACCTATAATGCTAAAGTGACAAACTAACAGTCAATATGTTAAAAATCGACGCAGAAGAAAATCAAGTAATACTAAAAACAAAAACATTGTGCTGCCATATTAACTTCCAGAAGTCAAAAGGACAGATACGAAAAGGATGAAAAAGAAGATACATTTTGGCCTATCTCTCGAAAGAAACGAATTTTAAAACGTTTTCCTTGATTAAAGCGAGGTGGCAAGCAGTTGACGTGCTTCAAAAACCGATGCAACGGAAAAGTAACACCAAACAAAAACACCATGTTATCATACCAACTTCCAGAACTCAAAGAAAGAGAAGAGAGGCCTATTCTGGCTAATCTCTAGAAGGATACGGATTTTTATCGTCTCGCTGTTTTTAGTAAAAAAAAAAAACACACAGATGACATGCTTAAAACCGATGGAAAAATAAGTAATACTGAACAAAAATGTTGTATTGCAATACTAATTTCTAAAATGACGGGTGATGAAGACGGAATATCTGTGCTGGCCTATCTCTAGAAGGTTGTGGATTTTCACCATTTCTCTGTATTAAATAAAAAAAAGAGCGAATAAAAAGTCAACTTGTTAAAAACCGATGCAACGGATAACACCAAACAAATACTGGCTTCCGGAATACAAAAGGACGGATTATGATGAAAATCTATGCTGGCCACTCTCTGTGAGTGTGGATTTTTATCGTTTATATGCATTTAGTAAAAAAAGAGGGAACAAACACGACGTGCTTAAAATCGATGCAACGGAAAAGTAAATACCACCCAACAATTTTTTTTCCATACTAGGTTCCAGAAGATAAAGGGAAAGATGATGAAGAAGATCTACACTGGCCTATCTCTAGAAGAGTGTGGGTTTTCACTGTTTCTTAAGTAAAGAAAAAGGGCGGAATAATCAGTCGATACGTTTAAATCCGAAGCAACGGAAAAGTAAGTAATAACGAACAAATTTTTTTTTTGCCATACTAACTTACAGAAGTCAAATGGTTTGCATTTTCACCGTTTCATTGCATTTAGTAAAACAACGAGTAAACAAACAGTCGACATGCTTAAAACCGATGTATTAAAAAATCAAGTAACACCAAACAAAAACATGTTGTTGCCATACTAACTTCGAGAAGTCAAAAGGACGGGTGATGAAGAAGAGAAGATCTAAGCTGTCCTAACCCCTCCGAACACCCCCGGGTATTGGTGTTGAAGCGAGGGTACGTAGCGATGGTGCTGTGACTGGTGGTGTAATAGGGAATATAGTGCTTGTTAAGACTGTTACAGTGAGTGAGGGGAGAGGAGAATAAGTAAAACCTTTGGCTTCCCCTCCTGCGGCGGTTGGAGGCGGGCCACAGCTGGAAGGCCCCATAGATGATGGGGTTGACCAGGCTGTTGGACATGCCAAAGAAGAAGATGGCGGACTGGAGGTCTTCGCTTAGCTGAAAACAGAATAAAAAACGTGATTCATAAAATACATACACTTGCAAAAGATAAATACATGAAATGTAAATGAACCTGTCTTTTCGTCTTATCCTTCATCACGCCAAGATGCAAAAAAACTTGGGATGCCACGAGGGGTGACTCTGTTACCCCATGCATTTTATCATATAATATATTTTTCCAATTATTCTTAAATAATTGTTTACACAGTACTTCGTGAAATAATTAACATAAAACTGTTAGTTTATAAAAATCAACGGGTAAAAAACAAAGTTTTTTTTTTAACTATAATTTTCAAATATCTTGTTAATATTTTCATAAATATTCATTAAACTTATTTTTTTTGTTATATTGAGAATTGAACCTTCGTATCAATTAACTGGAGTTGACTCTACCAAACCCAGCCATATCCCGATTGTATAAGACCCGCATTTATTACGTGTATTACCTGCTGTAAAGTCATATATAGAATTTCAGAGAAATGCGTATATGTCAGTTTTTCGACTTGAATTGTCATCGACAATGAATCTATCTGCCGACTTTTAGCTTGAATGCATGTTCCATTGATAATTTCCACTTCAATCATAAATTCATTCAAACAGAATCGGAATTCAAAAATTTTCGATATATTAAAAAAAAACCTCTTTATACATGGTTCGGAAAGATAAATTAAATTTAGTCAAGAAAACTTAAAACTTAGTATTTTATAAAACGGAATCCTTTAAAATGGATCAAACATTTTTTATTAACCGACTACTCATACTGAAGAAAAAAATGTACCATGTTAACCTGGCAAGATGCATTTAAAAATTGGTTATTCAGCGTTGTTTTTACAATGGTAGGTATAACATGTTTTGCAATGCTTTACATTTAATTTTTTTTCGATTTTACTTCAAAAAGAGCAAATCGCGAAATTTAATAACTAGGAATTCGAATGAAAACACTTAAATTAATGTGATAGATATTTATTTTACTTTAATTTAACGTGTTTTACCTCGAATTCCTAACCATAGAAATAATTTCACGAGCTTTTTTGCATTAAAATACCGATCTCTTTTTTTTCGAAAATAAAATATAACAAAACTTTGATTATTATTTTAGATGTTGTGAGCATTGAAACGGTTTGTAACAGAACTGTCACATGATGCTATAAAGGGTTAAAGTGACAGATATTAATTTACTTTAATTTATTAACGTGTTTTCCCTCGAATTCTTAACCAAGAAATAATTTCATTAGCTTTTTTACATTAAAATACCATTGTATATATATTTTTTGAAAATAAAAAAAATTTATAAAATGAGCGTTTGAAAAAAAATAATAATGCGAGGTTAGCGTAGCACATTTTTCACAGTACGAGAAATCGAAGTTATCTAACAATCTATTAACCCACAAATCCATTTCCATTTTAAAGTTTAAAAATCTATTTCCAGTTCTTTTAAATACTTGATACAGATTTCCGTTACGATCAACCTTTCTTCTCAGTGATCAACGAAAAACGCAAAAAACCTTTTGTTAATGGATTTTGTGTGGAATAATACATTACGCATTCTGAGAAAATAGGTATTGTCGTTTTATTTATTTTTTAGGCTGTCTCTGGCGGAACAACTAAAAATAAACTGAAGACACTAAACAAAATGTTCGCAATTTAAAATCATAAACCACGACTAAATATTACATGGGGTGGTTAAATGCTGGATGCAAAGCCCAAGGTCGCGGGTTCAAGTCCCGTCACGGGGAAAAAATTACTCTATTAATTTGTGTGATTTCATAATTAATTATTTTAAAATGGTATACAGTGTATTTGTGACACGTTCCAGATTGGAAGATACTCTCAGTGCCCTAGTGAAAGACCACCATTCAGAGATGAAACGTTGCTTAAAATGGCTCTAGCCGAGTTTGGTATCCAGTTTTAAATGGTACCGCGCGTTTTCCTCCCGCGATAAAATATTCTCGACAAAATATCCCCGACAAAATATTCCACAGACAAAACATCCTTCAAAAAAATATCTACGAAAACCTAAGCTAACCTTGTTTTACATTTTACTGTTTTTGAACATTAATTTATTGTTGAAGAAGAAGATAATAATAATAATCTTAACGAAAATATGAAAAAGAACAAGTACAGAAAAACAGAAAAAGATAATGGTCGCAACTGGGACTCGAACCCAGAGCCTCTCGTCTATCCGGGACGTGCGTTTACCAATTCCGCCATTACGCCCTACTGTCAAACCGTCATAATAGCCAATCTCATATTTCAAATTTTAGAATTAACAGTATAATCTTCAACTAATTCATTTTGCATATTATAGTCATATATTTATTGTCTTTACAGGATGTCTGTATTATTTCTGTCTCATTTTTTGTTAGGTTAGGTTAGGTCAGGTTAGGGTAGGTTTTAGAAGATATATTACGCATGAGTGCACGATACTCGGGCGATACCTAGTATCGCCCTGGTTTACGACCACCATTCAGAATTGAAACGTTGCTTGAAATGACTTAAGGCGTGTTTGGTGACCAGATCTGAATAGCCAAATACTTCCCCACACACATTTTCTTATCTATTTCTCCTCCCTACTACCTTCAGCCTCACAACAAATCTCAATTGGGGATGCCAAAGTCTCACTGGCTCCAGTTGACTTGGAGCAGTTGGGACTCTTAATATGATAATGAAAATAAATAATATTTAAAATGACACCTACAGCTTTACTAGGTTGATGGAAGATTAGCACAATCATCATGGTGTAGTAGGGTGTCCACCAGACGACGAAGGCCACCACGATGACCACGGATATCCTCAGGGACTTCATCTTGGCCCTGTGGATCAGCCGCCTCCTGTTAAGGTCTGGTCTCCTTCCCGTCACCTCCTGCTTGAATACCTTCTCGCTCTCTGGAAAACAAACACTCAGTAAGTGGAATAGTAGAATGAAAAATGAAGAAGCGTGGAAAGATTTTTTCGCAAAAAAAAGTTAATTTGAATTTTTTTCCAGACAATTCTTCAAAATTCAAAGTAAAATGTCAAGTTTTCTTATTAATTCATCATGGATCGGTTGTTTAATGGTTGTAACAAGATAATAACAGAAAAGTCAATAGATGTCGTATTTATATTTAACCAAGGCGGTGACCTGACAGTTGTCGGATCCGCTGACAGTTGACCCTGAAATGATATTTACTATAAAATTATCATTTTTTGTGCATTATTTACCAATTTCAAACGTAAAATCAACTTCAAAAATACCATAATAAGTTGGTGTGAATATCATTTGAATCTATACAGTGTCGATTTTTTTGTAGGTACTTATGCGCTGGTATTCATAGTGTATAGATAAGCAGATTTTTCCTTGATGCATTTGAATTCAATTATTTATACTTTTATTATTTGGCGGTACTTCCTCTCTGCACGTCCCTCCGGAGTCATTAGTTATATTTGGTCTAACTATGATTCGTGGACAATGTACGGGGGTCAGAATAACCTTGCGGCCACTCCTTGCTATTTAAAACGCTCATGGACCTCGATACGAATTATGCCCGATCACCAAACAAGATACGGTATTCACAATTAAGTAATACTCACTACTGTTGTGTCTTGTGGTTTGATTTTCATTCGGTGACAGTCACAGGTGTATCCAAAAGCGTGCGATACAGATTGTTCTGGTTGGTTATTAAAACCACGATAAAGTTCGAGTCATGAGAATATTGTCTTCAATGATTAAATATTACAATTTTTGGTTTTACTGGTTAAGTTATTGCAAAAAAGAGATAATGACAAACTTTCACTGAACTTGAATATTACCTTTGAAATTTGACGAATTATTTCAACTCTGCAAAACAACGCGTCTTTTGATTCAGAAGCGAAATATTCATGAAATGTCTCATATTTAGATTTTTTTAAATGTTCTGCTCACAAAAGTGAAAAAAACTTTTGTGAACAGTACATAAGTACCACAGTCAAGATTGATAAATTGCCATTATTTATTTAACAATACCAATACAAACTTTATTTCAAAATTCCGTAGTGGATAGATTCAATGGAAATTGAACTAAATCTAAATTGTACTTCATAAAATGATTGATATTATCTTTCCAATCTAGACCTTAGGACGGTTCCTTGTAATTCATATTTTCGGATCCCAAAATATATTTATTCAGGAGATCCACTTTTTGTTTTAGACCCAAAAAGTAATGTTAGTTTCACATAATTTAATATTTTTGGAAAAAAAAGTTTTTATTACATGACGTGTTTATAAATTTTCAACCTTTCCTCGCAGAGTTTTTTTTTTGCCTTTAGTTCCCAATGAAAGTGCCCTTGGCGTAAACAATCATTGAATATTATACGAGTTCCAATGAAAAGGGGTCTAAAAATATATTAAAAAAACATTCCATTTTGGAACGGAATTTAAGGTAGGATGCCTTTAATAAAAGTAATGTAATTTTCACAAATATAACATGCAAAATACACTGAAACTCGCCAAAATTAATAATATTTACAGAGTAACAAAGATATATAATAGACAGCACTGAACGCACTAGAAATGCCTTCCATTTAGATTTGAAGGGAAACTAATATTGAAAATGATTTAATATCTTTTGGTTTATCTATTCCTCGATTCCATGCCAACTCAGAATCAAGTCAACTTAACATATATCTTCAAAAAGTAGGTAACCCATAACCAAAATAAAAGTAGCCTATTTAACCAATTTTATGTACATTTTTTCATCACTCACTTTTAATGACTTTTCAAAGGAGGTGAGTTGATTTCATTCGACTTGTCTGGTCAATCGGTTCTACTTGTCTGACATCGTAACAAATGACACCAAACAAATGAAGTCGACAAACTTTTGATCAAGAAACACGCCTACATCGTTTTTCTTGTGTTCTTCTTTGTACTGTGTTAGACAACCGCATAAAAAGTATTAGAAAATTTTAATAAAGGTTACAATTTGAATACCCACATCATTCACCAAAAAACTCATTTTGTTTTAACAGTCAAATGTTTTTTAAAATTTAATATACGTATTTTTTTACAATAAGTATACAATGATTATTTATATGTTCACAACGTATCATTAAGTATACAGTCATAATAGATTTTCCTCACTATAAAGTGAAAAGGATCTTGTGTTTAGAGAAGAAATATAAGCTAAACTAATAAAATCATATAATTAATAAAATATTGTAATAACAGTAACAAGAATATAACTAAAAAGAACGCAAATTTTATAGAAAACAGAAAAAGAATTCAAACAAAATAATAGCAATATAGGATTCATAGGACCGATTGTTTCACAAAACTACAACTATCTCCCGATGAATTTATAGCTGAACTAGAATTAGAATTCATAGTGATAACTGTAATCAAGTAATATGCTCATCTTGCTCTGAAATTGGAAAAGCGGAAAAGATCAAATATTTGGGTATATGTATTGATACAAATTTAAATTGGCAATCACAAATTAATAATACCGTTTCTAAATTGAGATATCTTTCGTACATATTCTACAGACTTAAAGAAGTATTGAATATTGACAAATTGAAAATGATTTATTTTTCTCTGGTGCAATCTTCACTCATGTATGGAATAATAGGATGGGGTGGGGCGCTTGATGCTTTTATAAAACCTTTACAAACAACTCAAAATTATATTATCAAAGTTATGTATAATAGAATTAAAACATTTTCGACAGATTCTTTGTACAAAGAATCTAAACTATTCAGTCTCCGTAAACTATTTATACTGCAAACTATGAAATATATCTTTAAAAACGTAAACAAATTCGAAAAAAATGAAAACAGAATCAATATTAGAAATAATAATGTATTCTATACCCCCCAAACACATACAAAACAAATGCAAACTCACAGCAGCTTTATTGGACCTCGTACCTTCAATAGTTTACCAAAACATATTCAAGTTGCAACTAAACTTCCGCATTACATAAAAGAGTTAAAATTATGGCTAAACCATACAGATGTAAAAACTCTATTTATTTAGTTTTATTTCACTTTATGTTTCTAAAACCTCTATTTATGTACTTTTTTATCACTTTTCTCACAAACTTTACACCTATTATTACAATGTATATCATTTATTACACTTTACACTTATTTAACCGTACACTATTGTATACACTTTTTGTACAAACTGTTTAAATAATTTTTATTTTTGCTTTGTTTGTTTTTTTTCTAGGTACTAAATAATACTTATTTTATCTATATTACCCACGCACAGGCTGTGCCTTAGTGGGTTCCCACATTATTGTTATAATTTTTCAAAATATGTAAATATAAATTGTAAAATATGGGAAAAATAAAGGAATTAAAAAAAAAAAAAAAAAAAACTTGTATAGAACTTGAATTTTAACTTTGAAATTTGATTAATTGTTCACATTCCATGAAACAACCCGTGCTTAGAGTAGAGAAACCACGGACATATGAATATATCTGGACCTGCCCTAAGTGATAAAAACGTATTATTTCCCCCTCCACATGGCGCCGGCTGTAGCTCCTCCTTGGAACCGGCTCGCTCCATGGGGAGGGGATATAGCCTCGCTTGAATCTAAAATGTGTGACGTCATCATTCTTGCCGTGAACAGCGAGAAGCTGACATCTGTAGCGGCTACTTAACCCGCTCTGTGAAATTTACCGCAGCGCCACTGACCTCCACAGAATTTGCTGGAAGATAAGGCATACCTACCTTAGCGTGGTAGTAACTGGCGCATTGTAAATAAACACCGCCACCTAGGCGAAAGACCTAGAACGTCTGGCTGTACCTTCAAGTGCCCGCAGAAAGTTCGAGCGATTTCTCACCTTTACGTGAATTCGCCGCATTACCTACCGCGAGAATTAATTACTTGCCACGGGTATATAAGCCGCGCTCGCCGGCTCGGAGTCAGTCAGTACCTCAGTATTCATTCATCGATAAAGGAACACAGAACGAGTGGTGTCGCGACTAAGTACCTGCCCGCGCGGGGCACGGGCCTCGCGCTGTCAACAGTGAACATCAATTTATCCAGCGTGACACAGGAACATTCCAGCACCTTCGAGGAACCTCTCCGACTACCATCTCGACATGAGATGTCAACCAGCACCCTGCAACGAGCAGCTACCACAACCACAACCGGCAACGCGCCATCATCCAACATCCTGCAACGAGCAGCAACAACAACTGGCAACGCGCCAGCATCCTCATCCTGCAACGAGCAGCAACAACAATCGGCAACGCGCCAGCATCCTCATCGCCTCTCAAGGTTCCTTCCTGCGTCACGTGTGTGCTCCGACCCACTGGACACACAGCCGCCATATCCCGTCAACACGACGTCGATCGACCGCCTGGACCAAGGTCTCGTCTACACCGCCATGGTGTAGGGTAACACGCCGGCTTCCTGAAGACCTGTGATCTTCACCGCCGTAATGTCCTGACCTTCATCTTCACTCACCACGCAGCAGCATCACTCCACTCCACTCCCGCTCCGCATCGACCTCCGCTACGTAGCCACAATAAAGACTGACTCACACATCGACTGCACGCCTTTCATTTATCTCCCGTCTTTACCGATACGGACCGCTCCCTCACATCCATACATTTAACGAAATAACAGCAGCTTGTGCTATACAATATATCTACGTATCAATGTACACATAGCGAATGTGGGCGGTACTCCAATGTGCTCGTCGCTGGTTACAGGGGTTAGTAAATTATGAAACATTTGTAAAAGTGTTTTAACTAAACACGGAAACAAAATATTGATATGTGCATTGGCGCGAATCTTTTTGGGGCGAGCATTTGGCCTTAGCAAATATGTTTTGAACGTGGCAAGCAATTCGCGCTCCCATGTAAAAAGGTCTATTCATTCAAAGCAGATTTTGCTTTTAAGAACTAAATGGTTATATTGTAATGCAAGATGCCTATATACTGTCAGATTGATTGTTCAACGAATGACAGTCATCTTTCCCCTCTTCGCTCTCCATAGTTTGGTTTTACCCCTCATCTGTAACTGCTTGTCTATCCATTTGGATGTCTATGAGAGAAACGTAAGTTTTTAATTTAAACTATACTCACAGACGTACCAATACTATGTCTAAGGTTTTACTTGATGAATATTTTCGATAATTTTGGGTTTAAATGAAGGTTGTTTTAAGGTAAATTATTCCTAGATAGCGATAGATTATGAACATGCTTAGTTTTCAATTTTGAGATTTTAATGATATTCTGATATCTTGCTGATATATTAAAATGTCTATTATTCAACTGTTTTTTTGATAAATTTGATAACTGAATATTTTTTATACTTTTATTAACATATTGCAAGTACCTACGTGGATTTTATAAAGAGTGTTTTAGTAGAATAATGTTTTTTTTTAAATTATCTTAATTATAAATCTTTGAATTATTTAAAATTAATGAAATTTTTCAAAATATTATCATAAATATATTCCTCCCCAGCCAATAATATTATTATAATACAACCGTAAATTGAATACTTTCATAGTACCTACCTACACTCGTTTTAGGTTTTTTAGTGTAAGAACATTTCTAAAATACATAAATACATTAATTTGTTTGATAAGTTCACAAATATACGTTTTTCATATAAATTGTAAATCTAATGAAAAATATTCAATTTTGGAAATTGGACCAAGTAAATAAGGTCCTTAATTGCAATTAGTAGTGATAGTTTTCTTTTGCGAATTATAATTTTTAATTTTGGTTTTGACTTATATATTGGTGTACAAAGTACATATTTATTAGTAGACAAAGGGAAAAACTCGTTTTTTCAGTGATTAAGGATATAAGATATTTATGGAACCAGTTTTTCAACATACTAAAGTCGGAAATTATATGAAAGGATATTAACAGAATGACAGCTTTGACTGCCTCCGTGGTCGAGGGATAAGGCTCTCGATGACGAAGGTCACGTTCACAAATAAATTTCGTGTATTTTTTTTTTTTTACATGAGCTCCACACAGAAGGCCCTGAGGAAAATAATTTCCCACAGGGCCTATGACATCTTTGGGGATGCTGTGTGGAGGTTTTTTCTTAAGGAAAGAAAGGAGAGGAAGGTTCTGGGAAAGAAAAGGGTTTAAGGGGTGGGTAGGAATCTGGGGTTCAGTGTGACCTGGTCATCCGCCTGCAAGACCTAGACAAACCTCACCCCATGAACCCTGCTAAACCACCAAACATAGCGAACCACTTGGGGTGACCTATGGCAGAGGTGTTGGTTATCCAATAAAGGTTCCCGAGGCGGCGGTACCCATTCCCGCCTCCCAAATTGAAAATGATTTTTGTTAACTAACAATTAAGTAATTAAAACAATAGTTCCAGAGTGGAAGATACTCTCTCGTCGTCCTAGAGTAAGAACACCATTCATAATTGAAACGTTGCTTGAAATGTCTTTAGCCGTGTTTGGTGACCAGATCTAAACACGATCTTTAACCTCACAACACTGACTCCCGACTGGAGCAGTTAGGTATCAACATAATCAAAATATTTTTAAATCAAATTATTTTTACTAATCAAAGTGACAAGGAATACTATTGCCTGACGATTATTTGTGTACCTTTGAAACGAAAAACACAGGTTCCAACTAGCAGACAGTGTATATTATAGATCTATAAAATAGGCTATAGCGAATTGTTATAAAATTTGAAAGCACTGTTTATATAGTATCAATCATTATGTTTAAATAAAATCTTTGTTTAAATAAAAGGCTAAAAATTCACCGAAGATCTGACAATCTCAGTAAAAGAAGCTTACTTTCCCAGAAAAAAATATAAGACCTCTGGTTACTTATTGTTAGGTTAGGTTAAGTTAGGTTAGTGCTTAACCTAAAAGGGTGCGAACAAAATAAAATGATTTTGAAGCGCATAATAAAAATATGTTTTAACCAATGAGAGCTAGAAAATATATTTGGGTTTAATTTTAAACCAAATGGCACTTGAAACAATTTTATATCAGCATCTCAAATACAGATATAGGAGATCGATAAGAAATATATATTATAAGATAAGATTAAAAATACGAATACTTACAGTTCAAGTCCAGAAACAACCACCAAAAAGAGCGTTTTTTTTAAATACATCTCACGAATTCAATTGTCTGGAATGAATTAAAAATTGATGCAAATCTTGGAAGTGGAAATAAACTCATTTTCCGACATCCAATAGAGCTGAAACTCTGCAGATAAATTTATTATCGATGACAATGCATTCTGTAAACTTTTGGTGTTACTCAAGCACACATACGCATCTCTCTGAAATTGGATAACATTTTAATATATGCGAACAATTTTTTGACATTCGAAAAATTTAATCTGATTAGTATTGCGGTGTTCACATATTTTATTCAGTCCCTGGGGAGGAAGGTTCAATCCTCATTTTAACCAAATAATTGTATTTTTACCTTTTAAAATACATTTTAAAAGTTCACAGCAGTTAAGAAAGATTAAATTTTTAGTCAAATCATTTGTGATTGAGATAAATAAAATTTTAAAAACATCTCAATGAAGTTGACTACTAGCCGGCCCAAGAGATGGCGCTACCAGGTCGAAAACTGAAAAAAGATATATTTAAAAAAACTACGTTTTTATGGGTTAATTTTTTTGTAAAGTTTCATTTTCATCATCTAGAATCTAGATCTAGTAAAACGGGACATTTTCGTTGAATCACCTTGATTACTCTGGATTGAAAAACAAATAACAGATTGAGGATAACATTTGACAGCCTTCAATCGAAGATTTCCAAGAAAATATTTTTGAGACTCATTGTTCTCTCTTAAGTTCGACAAAGAGCTATTAGCGCTACCTCCCTCTTTATCTCTCCCTCCCTTAACTTAATCTATGGTAAATAAATATCACAGTAGTTATAAGCCGAGCAGGGCCGGCTTAGGTATCTGCAGGACCGGAATAAGACCTTTAGAAGCCTCAAGTACTTTGGTGCCTCCGTCTAAATATACATATTTTGTTTTTAAACGACTTCAAAAAGGAGGAGGTTCTCAATTCGACTGTATTTTTTGTTTTACTTTATTTTATTTTTTTTATGTTTGTTACCTCAGAGCTTTTGACTGGGTGAACCGATATTGAAGATTCTTTTTTTATTTGAAAGCTGGTGCTTTCCCTGTGGTCCTATTTTAATTTGTTTAAGTTCTGACAATGGCATCCGTGAGAAAATCTTATAAGTCTTAAATTTGAATATAACGCATAATTTGCGCATAACTTAATATCAAGGCAACCGATTTCGAAGATTCTTTTTTTATTGGAAAGGATGTACTTTAAGGGTAGTTTGATGAAAATTTGGTTAGATTCTGATTATGGGATCCGTGCCAAAGTAACAGAACTCTTCAATAATTAGGAGCAAATTAACGATACTCAGCCGAATCTCTTAATTTGACCGTAACATCGCTATGGTCAAATTATGTCTGTCTCATATGAGCAGCATAATTTAACCATAGCGATGTTAGCCACAGCGTTTTGTAGGTCTACCCATATTAGGACAAATTAGTGAACTTCCGATTCACTAAAAATCAAAAAATAAACAAAAAGGTACCCGGCTGTCGGCAAAGGTACCCGGCTCGGCGCGCGGCGCGCGGCGGCGAGTTTCCTAGACACTTGAGCTCCCCTCCCGCCTCTCGCCTCGTCAAGTCGCTCGTGCGACACAAGCACATTTCACCTATATCTATGTATGTAGTTAGTTTGTCTTTAACTGTTTAAATGTTTTTCTGGATGAACTGAACTCCAAATTTTTTTTTTTACTATCCCCATATGGGGGTGTGCTGGACCACGTCCCTTCTTCATCTTTAGTTACATTATTAATTTTGCAGATCCTTCTCAAATCTATCTGCGCCTCCCCCAATGACATGTGCAGGATTGAGGCTTGATCAGACTACCTTGACTGTCCTTTGTCCTGCCTCTAACTACCCAACGCTGAATTTTCTTTTAGTCTTCGGGTATTTTACCGTAAATATTCAGTTAACATTCTTTGAGGCTTCACTGAGTGGTTGGCTAAGGGACACGGAAGCTAAGTGTAGTTTATGGTCAGACCGAAAGCCATTCACATTTTTTGTTGGTACTTGCCAATTGATTTGAGATTTATTGTGTTACTTATGTTCTCTATTTTATGCAGGTGCTTGCAGGTTTTTACAGATGCAATGCCGCCTCGTGGAGCCTCATGAATGAGTTTTTCTTTTGCCCTGTTTAATTTATCTTTGTCTTACTAACCTATTTTTTGCATTTTGTTTTTCCTGTTAAGCACTTGCATACTGCTTACTAACAACGTATGCAAGGACACTGGAGGTCTAATGTAGCTTCGTTTAAGAAAAAAAAATAGATTCTTGCGAGAGCCTTGAAGGAGTAACTATCTTTTACCAGGGCGGGTAAGAGGTGGATAACCTCCACTGTAAGTAGTTACAAACCTAAATTGGCTGACACCGACTACAAAAATAACAATCGTACCTACATATTGATGAATAGAAAAAGTAAGTTGATTATTAAGTTGTAGAAGAATACGAAATATTTTTTTTTACTTTTTAGTGCATTTTTTTAAGTCGTTTTTTCGTTTTGTTAAAATTTTTGTTTATTATTGAAAATGTAGTAAAGCGAAATGTATTTTAAAAATCGTTTTAATTTTTTTGCAAAATTAATTCGCAAGATTTCTAATGACCATCAAAGTAATCTTGCAGAATTCATCCGCTTCTTAGTAAACTGTTGATTCAAAACATTTTTAGTCCCCTTGATTTTTGCGGTATTTTGGGAAGCGGGTATGGACACCATTTATTGGATAACTAACACCTCTGCTAGGTAACCCCAAATGGTTCGCTACGTTTGGTGACTTAGCAGGGGTGCCCTGGTTCATGGGGTGAGGTGAGGCGGGCCGGACCGAGAGAGACTGGCTGAGGAGGTCTTTTGACCTCTCCAGTGATATGTTACATGTTACCCAACGCAATAAAAAGCTGTGAATTGAGTTTCAGAAGGAAATGTACGCTGAAAAAATGGTTAAGTGAAAGAACTTTTTTGTACTAATCTCTGTTTATCCGCTTTTCGTTTAATGTTTTTTCCATTATTATTTTCTTTTCATTTCTTTCATTTTCTCTGTTCTGTATTTCTTATATAAAAATTTATTAACATTTTTTTTTCTCCAAAATATATGTTTTTTTTTGTATGTATAAAATGTAATAATGTGTATATTTTATGTACCTGTCTCAATTTAAAAAAAAAGTAAATGTCAAAAGTACCCGTTGACAAACTGATATCAATCAGTAATAATAAAGGAATTTTATTAATAAAAACACCTCTATAAATATCAAAACAATTTAAAGACTTGCTATTCTTGGAGTAAATCACTCGAAATCTTGAAATAACACTCGCCATAAATAAATAAATCATATCGTTCATGAAAATAATGTCGGGATAATAAAAAGGAAGAACTGAAAAAAACCCACGTTGAGTGCCTTTGATTGTTTCTCCCACACAAGTTGGATATTGAAGTAACTGTATTTTTATGATCCTAGAAAAATAAATAGTTTTCAGGACCACCGAGGAATCCACGAAGCGTATCAAATGCCTGGCTTTTACGGTAATTTTCATTTTGTCACGATATTTTAAGTGCGGATTTCATGAAGCCTTCAAATAATAATGTTCTTTAATAATTTCTACCCATGCACGCATTTATCAAGTTCCCGTAGTAAAAACATGTTTATAATTTTACGCAGTTAATAAATAATCATTGATTAGTAACACCCCTACATCGACAGTCATTCAGTGAAAGGCCAAAGAACTCCAGGAAGACTCAATGCTCCAAAATATTACAGAGAAACGGCCTGGATGAAAGCGATACCCAGAACCGAAGAAGGTTTAGCCTAAGAACGAAAAGAGCTGACCCCAACAGCCTACCTAGGCAATGAGTTGGGACAGTGCAAGGAAGAAAAATAAGCCCCTATGATGAATTCAAAGCGAACCAAACAACGCATATTTATTACTTTAGATAACGATCGATGTAGGTTTTATCGAAAATGTCGGTAACTTGTCATCGCTCCCGAGTATGACTTTATTTGACCCAATTTATTGTTCCTAATTTATTTGAAGTGAACTGTTATTTGTTCGTTATCGGCCTGCAGTCGTACTCGGAAGCGATGATAAGTTATCGACATTTTCGTTAAAACTTATATCGATCGACCATGCCAGATACCTTGGACCCTTTACAAGCACATCGATAAAGGTTGTCGGTAGTTTGTAATCGTTCCCGAGCACGACAGCAGATCACAAACGATTAAGAATGGTTCACGTGGACAAAATTAATCAAATTATTATTTTAGTGTTTCGTTAATTGGGTGGAGATTTAAAAATTTTTATAAGAAAAACTCTCTTTTTATAACTTTTGAAGGTTATTCCCATCAATGTAATATATCATTGAAGAAGAAGATAATAATAATGATCTAAACGAAAATATGAAAGAGAACAAGTCACAGAAAAAAGACAATGGTCGAAACTGAGACTCGAACCCAGAACCTCTCGTCTCGTCTATCTATTCTCTTTCATATTTTAGTTTAGATTATTATTATTATCTTCTTCTTCAATGATATATTACATGGATGGGAATAACCTTCAAAAGGTATAAAAAGAGAGTTTTTCTTATAAAAAATGAATATTCATTTCGACTTTCATAAAAAGTCGATAGTTCCACATAAATAAAATCGGATATATTTATCCGTGACGCCATCCAGGTTACAAACCAATTCTAAGAATGATTGTTTCAAATAAAAAGGGTAGTTGCCTATGATATGGAAAATAAATTAGTTGAAGATAGTATTGTTAATTCTAATATTTGAAATATTAGATTGGCTATTATGACACAATGGCGGAATTGGTAAATGCACGTCCCGGTTAGACGAGAGGTTCTGGGTTCGAGTCCCAGTTGCGATTATTATCTTTTTCTGTGCCTTGTTCTCTTTCATATTTTCGTTTAGATTATTATTATTATCTTCTTTTTCGGAGATTTAACAGTTTCAGTATTGGCCGCCCTGTGTTATGTTAAAAAAGTATTGTTTTTTTTTTGTCGAAGTTTTACCTCAAGGATCTTAAATTCCGACCATTGTTTGCCCCTAAAAAATGACAATAATGTTATTGTAATTTGAAACGTTATTTTTCTGTCAAACGATTTCTCATAAAAAATCATAACTTCTGTAAACCATTAAAATCAACCTTCAAAAAACGTGTTTGTTTTGTAATAGCCCTTTAGCGCCACTACAATCATGCTGGTAAACTGGGGTGATTATTGACAGAGAAACCAAACAGAATTTTTTAACGTGTCCTCAATAAAAATAATTAAATTTCATGCTGACACTCCTAACAATTTGAGGGCGCAATTAAGTTAAGCTTTTATTAAATTAAATTTTGGCTAAACAAAGGAACAAATAATATTTTAAAAAATGATTGTTATTAAGACACCAAAATGATTGTTCATTATTATTGAAACTTTAAAAAGAGACAATGGTTGCAAAAACCAATGTTTTAAGAGTTAACAAGAATGTCGAATAAAGCATTATGTAATAAAGAACTTCTTAAATAATTGCTTTGTGGTGTCATTTTAATTCAATGATAATAAATCAATTTGCATACATCACTATTTTTGCAAAATAATCGATTCGTTTTGAAACCAATGATTTCTTCGTCAGGATAATCGTATAAAAATATATACCTTAACTCAATCATGACGAAATTGCCATATGGATCTCCAAAAAGTAATTAATCACATCATGGCTTTAAGGGCTACCCGAATTACTACCGATTTCTTACAAATCTCCCTTAAACACGTTAAGTTTTAAAGCTCTTAAAAAATATATGTTATTCTTAAAGATAAT
Organism: Limnephilus marmoratus; assembly: GCA_917880885.1. NCBI lineage: Eukaryota > Metazoa > Arthropoda > Insecta > Trichoptera > Limnephilidae > Limnephilus > Limnephilus marmoratus. The sequence goes on from OU862918.1 coordinate 9,203,672, forward strand.
ATCTGAACATTGCCAGCGCCGAAACGCAAATTATATAAAATTCTCTGAGTAGAAAAAAAATCGCAAAGTATGCTCCAAAAATTATTATAAACAAGTTTGTTTCAGTTATTTTACTAGTTGTATGGATGAAATAAATCACAGTGTTTCTTTAAATGCTGTTTAAGACAATGCCCGCGAGATGTTTGGTCTATTTTAAACGAGTCTTGTTTCATTAAACATTTTCGCAAATTTTCGCATCGATTTTGTCGCTGTAAATGTTAGCGCTCTCCTCTAACATTCGTATTTCCTATCTCTCCATCGTCTTCTTTTCGGGCCCGGTTGCGAAGCCTTAAGGAAATTCGGAAAGATTCCATCGGACAAAGCAAGCCAATACTCACAAAAGGATAAAAAAAGACCAATATTCAGAGGCCAAATGCATTTCATTAATGCTACACGAATATGGGCGGAACTGATCAAATGGACCAAATCTTGCATGCTACGGCATTACTGTTCGCCAACAGAAATGATGGTGGTCCATTTTACCTGGGACATTGATGTAACTAATCAGAATTGTTGGCTACTGAAGCGTAAAGCAACTGTAAATTGGAGTAATTAAAATTCTGTGAAGAAACATCAAAGCATTACTGGAAAGGAATGCTATTATGAAATACTTCAAGGCACCTTACAAACTCATCAAATAGGTCATATGGCGATGTTGTATGACACTTCGTTCCGCATCACCTATAATTGAGACTAACAAGTGTGGAAAAATGTCTTGTGCACCTTTTAAAAGCAAGCACCAAATCCGTTGCTTAATGTGTAAGATCGGACTACGCGTGAAAAGCTCTGAGAGCTATAACACCAAATAAAATGGTTCACCTATTTACTTTTAGTACAATACATTAATTGTTTTGTGTTTAATTCGTAGAACTCCATTCACTTTAAAAAAATTAATTTACATTAAATTTAATAATGTTATTATCAAGGTCTGCAAGTATTTAAGTTTTACTTTTGTTACAGCTATTTCGGCTTACAAGCAGTTTGAAAATGGAGCCCTGTAAGCCGAAACAGCTGTAACAAAAAACTACAATACTTGCAAAACTTGATAATAAAATTATTAATTTTAACAATCAGGTACGCCTCCGCTGGCAAAAATAAATTGTCGTGAAAACGAACTTATGGGTCCGAGTGGTAAATTGAAATAATTATTTTTTAAATTAGTACAATTAACTTAAAAAAAAATTCTGACTAGTTCTTAATTTGCTGAAGGTTCCAAATGGATCTCATCCTTCTCGAGGCTCCTGGGGGATGAGGAGACGATTTGTTAAAATTTGGAAAAAATGTTTATTTTCTACCTCTAAAACCAACCACCATGTGAAATTTCGGTACGAAATTTGAAACTTGTCCGTCATGAATGGATTAATTCCGACGAAGAAACTATTGATTGGTGCCGAAATATGTGGATTATTTTGATTGTGTTGATTTATTTAAGTGATTTCCAATTTCCTTCTTTCGTATGGTGGGGGGTCAGAGGGGGTTTCCATCTAGGTCTGCGAGCAAGTATAGGGCCTCAGGCGATGCCCCGTGGACCTCATAAATCCCTGAGAGGAATGAATGGGGAGGGAATTCGTTGTCAACATGTTCGGTGGTCTGGACCGCAAAGCATTCACACACAGCCCCCCTTCTTAAGGCACCATTTATACATCATGTGGGCACAGCGGCTGTGGGAGCACCTACCTTATTCTATTGCGCTTTCATATACCAACTTGATTTCTATTTTTATTCAACGTACTAAATAATCTTCTTATATATAAATCTAAAAATGTTTGTATGTATGTATGTATGTCTGCTATGCGTTGCTTTCAACCATTTCAACCATTCATCCGATTGCGATGAAACTTTGGGGATTTGATGTGTTCGCGATGGTTTTTCTGTACACAATAATGAGCTCTGGCATCATGAAATTATGCATTGCTAAACCGTTCATCCGATTGCGATGAAACTTTCAGGATTTGATGTGTGCATGCCCGCAATGGTTTTTTATATACAATAGTGAGCTCTGGCATCATGAAATTACGCGTTGCTAAACTACTCATCCGATTGTGATGAAACTTTGGTGAGTTCTTGTGAGAACGTCAACGAAGGTTTCTATGTATATATATTGGTAAGAACATTACGTAATTTATATAAAAAAATTGCAATAGGTGGCACTCGAGCTGTTTGAAAACTGAATGTACAGGGACTGAATGTGTGGAATGCAGGAGGCGGGAGGGGAAATCGGGAGGGGGTTCGTGGGACGGGGGAAACGGGAGAGGGGAGTGGGGAGAGTGAAAGCAGAGAAGGCAGAGTGGGAACGCGTGAGGGGAAGGGGGTGCGGAAGAAGAATGGCACGAAGGGAAAGGACACGCAGGAAGAAACGATATCTTTATTAAATGGCATAGCAACGCATGCCGGGAACTACAAACCCAGAAGCTAGCATAATTTGATTTACATATATATAGATTTCCCCATAAAAACCATGCGAACAAAGCCGCGGGTAAAAGCTAGTATATTATAAAATATTTTCTACTACTGTTCTTCGAGTGTGTTTTCATTTACAAACATCTTGTATACCTATATACAATTTACTTTTTTTTCTTTTCTTTTTTAAAATTAAAAAAAAAAAAATTAAAAAGAAAGAAACATTTCCGGGTTACGAATAACTCAACAATGTTTGAAAATCTCCTACTACCACCAAAGAAAGCCGAAAATGTTGCTTGTGTTATGATGGAGGACTTAGCCAGCCGAGGAATCGAACACGTGACGCTCGGGTGGGACCCAAGCGCTATGCCCACTCAACCACTGACCGGTCAAATTTACATCTATCTTTAAGTAAAGGAGAGTGCCTAATGGCGGGCGGGCGGCGAGGATTTGATTTATGTAATTTCTATTTGTCCATTCCGAAAATGATGATCTTTTTTACACTTGACCTTCAACCAAGAGGTCACTGTCTACGTGAAATTTTTAAAACTCTGCGGAAATGATGGAGCAATGTCGGGGACTTCAGTTTGTGGTTGCATTAGGGCGAGTTTATTGCCAGGTGATAATTATTTCTGACCAACCCAGTCTTCCTCACAACATGCCTTACTTTAATATGCTTGGCTTAACCCTAAGTTATCAGCTCAGGCACATATGCTTCATTGAAGCCAGAGTCAGGTTAGCATCTCAGAAGCTGGGCGAACTGTTCAGGGCCCGTAGATACTTTAATACTACAAATCGTAAGTGTGCCCCAAAATATCTGAAAAAACCTTCACGCTGTGCAAAAACGGCAGTCCGTTTGATGGATTCCCCTACCTTGATAAGCGAATTGCAATCTTTAGAGCACAGTCGTCAGGTTGGTATACTGTCCTAGATAATACCGGTATTACAATGGAATATGCTACGAGGAACTAGTGTTATTGATCCTTTCGGCACCGGTCAAATATATGTAGACGGTTAACATTTGTCACTCGTTTTGAGTTCAACAGTTGGGCTTTGAAAGGACTTGTCGCCGGCCTCTGTGTTTCTTCCCTCCTACAACATTTAATTCTTCAAGACCCATGTTTACTCCTTCTTCTCTTCTATAAGACCCTCCACACAGCATATTTAAAGATGACATAGGTCCTGAGGGAAATTACTTTCCTCAGAGCCTCTTGTGCGGAGTTAATTTAAAAAAGTCTACAATTTCGAAACGATTTCTTTGTACGCATTTTCATAGTGAAATTTTTATGACACTTTGTGGAGCCAAAACACGAATAATATGTGAATATCAATAAATGTATTCTCACTGATGTAATAAAAACTCGTCCTAGGTGTTCAAGTTAAAAAAATAGGGACTAAAATATCCCTAATAATTATTTTGTTGGGGATATAATATATTCGTACTTTGCGAATAATATTTCCTGGATAGGAAGAAATGTGAAAAACGATGAAGAAAGAGAAATGAAATATGTGTTATGTTTTACAGTTTTTCATTAATTTAATCTTATAATAAAAATTAGACTAAATATTCCATAAGCCGCACCTAAATGAACAGGTTATGGAAATTACACGTTATTTCAACAATTATTACTAGAAACAACTCTTAACGTGCACAAATTAGGTTATTAGGTTCTTAATTTGTATAAAATAAATAATTCATGCGTATTTAGATAGAAACAAGACTTTGCAAATGTCAAAGCCATACAAAAAATACAAGAGTGCAGTTTACATGTGATAGAACACTTGGTAGCAAAAGCAGCAATCTCCGGATTAAAAAGTTATTTATCTTTTTATAGGCTTGCATTAAAAAAAATCTAATGATGCAAAGAATCCATGATATCAAACAGCTATTTAATGTAATTTTTTCAATGTTCTGTGAAATCCCATTTAATGTCTACAAGTTTTTTTGCCTTTTTCTCAAAAAAAACATAAGTGGGAGATTGCTGCCTTTGCATCTACACACCTCAAGTGGAACATTCAGAAAACTAAAGAATACAAGAGTGTAGAGGCTAGGAAGCACCGCACAAAGAGGTAACGGATTATTAACGAAGCACCACACAAAGAGGAGACCGATTATACTATCTCATTCTGTCGCTGGCTAAATCCTAAAGATGTACATGTGTGTCTCTTTTTAGTGTCGCTTTTTCTTTTCATCGAGTTTCAAATCACAACGGTGCTAAAGAAGTGTTTGATTCAATTAGAAATAACAAATAAATATAAAAATTTAAGATCAGAAAAATAAAACAAATATTAAAATATTTGGTGTAGTTTTCAAAATCTGTGCCTAAGAAAAGTGCGGCCGCTTGTGGAACGTTTACCAAAATGAGTCCTGCAGCCCGAAAAGAAGATTAAAAGCTTGTGAGAAGTCACATATGAAAGCCACTAAAGCGTTACGCATAAATGCAAAAACGCAAAATATTTTAATAAAATATAATATACTATCCAAGCCGACTCGTACTGCAGAAAACCTCTCAAATATGAAGCAAGTCTAGTGTGAATTCACCGCGTGGTACCAGTATTAAAATGATAGTACTGTACGATGTTAGATAGAAGAATTATAGAGCCAGCCCCAGTCAGAAGTCTGCTTCAGTATATTTGGATCCCGACTGCTCACTTTACCTTGTACGATAACTATCTAGCCGTGTGGTGGATAGAAAACAGCAAAGCTTTGAGAATTTTACTGATGTCTGAAAATTTTGGATTCTTCATCGTAAGACGCGGTGTAATTCGTTGGAATTATCGATATACTCGTAGTATAAATTCCCTCGTCAATAGTTGAGGCACAGACGACTGTGGTGTTTCTGTTGCCAACAACAACATCTATTGTATTAACGCGTATTTTGGGAAGTCGGTGAGTGTTGTTGAATCTAGGAATCGATGAGCGCTTTTATAATTAACGTGACGATTCACGGTTACCGTACCCTGACGGCAAAAACGCCAATAAACATACGTTCCTTATGGCTTACATAATAATAAGACAAAAGACGAGACACGGTTTACTCCAAAGTACTACCTTTTTCCTTTGGAGGAAAAAGATATATCTTATATATGCTCAGCCACAGTAAAAAAACGTATTTTTTGTACTTTTTTTTACGCCGGCGTAGTCCAGCGTTAAGGCTCTTGACTCGAAATCCGAAGGTTGTGGTATCGAATCCCGGCCTATAAATTTTATTTGATTAATTTGTGTTATTTCACAATTTATTCATTTAAAATAATATATAGTATATTTGCGGCACGTTCCAGAGTGAAAGATACTCTCAGTATCGCCCTGGTGTAAAACCACCATTCAGAATTGAAACGTTGCTTGAAATGTGACCAGATCTGAATAGCCAGGTACTATGGGAAGTAGGGTTGGGACCCTTCTCTTCTTTATCTCCTTCCCCTCCCCACTACCTTCAGCCTCACAAAGTTCCCCAATTGGGGATGCCATAGTCTCACTGGCTCCAGACGGGAGCAATTGGAACTTTTGTGCGGTAATCATAAAAAAAATACATTTGAGTGTAAGTATGATAATGACTGTCTTTTTCCTTAGGGGGTGACGACATACCGTTCACCGTTTATCTCATTTTCGACTGTTGTTATTTAGTGTGTAAGAAAGAGCTGCAGCATTATATGTCTAAGAACAAAAGCCAAACCATCTGCGCATTGACATTTGAAGTTTTAATTTTTTTGGAAATTACTCATTCAATATTATCCTTATTACGAGGGCATACATTAATTAGGTGTGCAGTTTTTCTTCCAATTTAGACCCTCCTCCCTTGGTGAGATAAATTTGGGCCACTTGGTATATTCTTTTTAAATAACGTGAGATTTTGCTAGACCCTCCCCTTTTGAGCTCACTTAATTAATGAATGCCCTCTAACTATATTCCATACTTTCAAAACTTTCGTCACGGCTGGTACGAGTAGTATTGCAGGGGTCTGCGGAGACGTCACGGTGGGTGTGAGAGAGATGCAAGAAAATGATATATTTTTTTTGTTTGGAGGAAACAGACCTACGTACATTGTGAATCTCGTCTTTTGAAAGAGCTGCAGCATTATTATTTTAAAGAACGTATGTTTTATGCTTTTTTATGCCGTCACGGTACCGTAGTCGTGGATCGTCACAGCAATGATAAAAGCGCTCAATGTAAATTACGATAGGTAACACGGCCACACCTAGATTCTAAATTAAACAGGCTCATTTAGAACTTAGGTGTATTACAGTTCTATGTGCGGTGATTTGTTTTCTCGGTCTAAACACTCGTAGTAGGCAAATTTTGCAACTGAAATAACTGAGAGAATGCCGCGTTCTAAAATTCAGTAATTCAGTTTTCAAGTAAAATACTAGTATTGTAATTATTAAAGTTATCTGCAAACTAGCAATGCTGATCGCTTTGGCATTGGCCCAGGGCACTACCATTTTTTTTTGTGAAAATGCATGATATCCATAGACATATGAATATTACTAGACCAGAACATAAAGGTGAGGGGTAGAAACCAACTACAGCGGGACGCAGAGCTGGAAGATGGCAATATGTGATTCGTCAATAACTCAATCTGAGGATATAGGCATCTCGCATTATAATATCACCATTTAGTTCTTAAAAGTACTAATAATTAACAAATTTGCGAGGTCCAATAGGGCAAAGTAAAGTTCACCTATTTTCAGAGTCCAATATTTTTTGCCGTATTTAGTTAAGACACTTTTATAAATGTTTCATAATTTACTTATATTACCACTAAAAAGCGACGAGCACACGCCATGTATCTCAAGTGATAGTGTGTGTTACAAAGACGACCTTATATGTGGTCTGAATAAGCTTAAAATAGTAAAATAGTACTTGCCTATGGAATGTAATACGACAATTGGGTTTATTCTCTTTTTAACTTCTATTTTTACACGTTTTCAAAACACAAACCACTATTTTTGCCGTGTTATTTCGTAAAATGCACCGATGAGTGCTCCACGCTGGCTCGCAGAAGAATGATGACGTCACATTTTTTAGATTCACTCGAAGCCATACTAGATCCCTGCCGGTTCCAATGGAATGGGAAATAATACGCTTTTATCACCTAGGACAGGTCTAGCAATATTCATATGTCTATGGTGATATCTTTTGAACACAATCCGCAATAATAAATCGTTCTATTCACATATTATACAGGGCTGCCTGACTTACTTTGATCAGTAAATCCTGATAAGGATTTGGCGTAAGATATGTAGATGACATTTTGTTCTCGGGAATAAATAAGAAATCAGTAGGTATTAGGTCCGAGTCGGGATGGGGGACGGATACTCGGCTGAATGATAAGTGACACCGTGGAATTTCCATTTGTTTGAATTTAAAAAAAAGTTCAGTTCCTCGGCTGCCTAAGTCCTCCATCACGAAACAAGCAATATTTTGCACTTAAAAAAAAAATAATACGTATTTTTTTATTTATTGTTTTCAAGTTTAATTTGTAGAACCGCTGTGAAATTATCTGGAAGCTATTTTGCCTTTTCATTATTCGTACCTACTTATAACTTATATCGAAGTTACATTGTAGTTATCTGCATTTAAAATAAAATAAAATAGATGTAAAATAAAACATTAACAGATCGTTTGTAAGTGGCTTCACCATAGTTTGATACCTTCGGAAGGCGAAACAGCTATTATGCGTAACAATAATTACACTGCAGAACTTGTTTATAAATAAAATGCTTTTTAATATAATAAATACTAATAATATTGTGGTTATCCATTATAGATAAATGAAACAATGTTACTTTGTTTGAACCACTTGCATATTTGAGTAAAGCCGACCGGTTTCGGAACGACCCGAAAAAGGAACGGTAAACGGTTTGAGTAAAGCCGACCGGTTTCGGAACGACCGTTCCTTCTTCGGGTTGTTCCGAAACCGGTCGGCTTTACTCAAATATACAAGTGGTTCAAACAAAGTAACATTAACGGAACGACCCGAAGAAGGAACGGTAAACGGTTTGAGTAAAGCCGACCGGTTTCGGAGCGACCGTTCCTTCTTCGGGTCGTTCCGAAACCGGTCGGCTTTACTCAAATATACAAGTGGTACAAATAATATTCATCATGATTCGAGATTTCACGGCATAAAGTATTATCATGATTTTTATTATTTATTTTACACCTCATCCCTGATGATGGACACTGGAATTCCTTCCGAAAAGTTAGCTAAAGAAGGAGGTAGCGCAACGCGGCATAATAACCCAAAAATAAATCACCGTACAAATAACTTTAATATGGGGAATAAACTGTTCCCCAAATTGCACCGGGAGAGAGTATCACAAAATGCTGTACTATTGTCTTCATTACAACTGGTATTATGATTAAAATTAAAAACCATTAGTAAATATTGCCATCCATACTTAGTAAATAATATATCGGTAATCATTTTACCACACAGTTACCCTATGAGCGATATGACACCACCATCACTCTGTCGCTCTTTCATCATCACCATCGGCAAGCCAGAGAAGCGGTGCATGGAAATGTGGGGAATGCACGTGTAAAACCCGCCAAGTACAACGTAGAGGCTAAAATATTGGGGCCCTCCCAACCCGCTGCCAGGTTTGCATAGCGCCGTGAGCCGAGAGCCGTAAGGCCGAGTACCTATATAATGTGCCGAGTGTATGGTATAGTACTGAATTAAAATACAATTAACCGTTGGAAATAACAGCTAAAGGCAGTCAACGGTCAACGCAGTTGATGAAAATTTGATAAATTGCAATAAAGCATGAGTGCCGGATTATTGAATATTATCCCGTACGCGACAGTATGTATTAATTAGGAAGTATAAATATAATAGTGAATATTAAAAGAGGTAACGTCTCTGCTACTGAAGTTCTGTATTCGAAAGCAGCAGACCGCGTGTAAGTAACAATGCTATTGTGTACATCAGCCTTTGACCGTTAATTATTAGTCTTTAATTTTAATTTCCTGTACATTATGCCTCCGACTGATCCCACAGGCTGCGCCAATGTTATTTAAAGAATAGAGTGAAGGATTATTACAAAATCTCCTATACAAAATAAGATTTATTAATCACGCGATGTAAGTAACAATGGATGCTTGAGAGATAAGGGGCCATCCATAAATTACGTCACACGAATTTCATGGTATTTTACCCTCCCCCCCGTCTCTGTCACATATCCTCACATTTCTGAGACCCTCTTCCCCCTAGTGTGACATCACATATTTTTAAATTTTACATCTAAAAACACAATCAAAACAGTATTTCAAATTTAGTTTATAAACAGCAGAGCATACAAGCATTACCGTCTATTATAAACCTTTATCTATTAACATCTCACTATAATACTGCAGAAGTCAAACTAACTACTTTATTATCCCATTAATATTAATATCTACAAATATATTTTAACGCCGTAAATGACTATGTATTGCACGAGCAGTAATTGCCACAAAAAAGGTAACAATTTACAATTAGCTAAAGATGAAGAAAATGTGTAACAGTTTATATTTTCTAATGGTAATTTGGTAATAATATTTCTTCTAACTGGACGTCTATGTGGATTTTCCTACTAGATACGATGCGCAGCGTCTAGCGTCAGTTAATTCTGACGGTAGCATGTAAAGTAGCTATTGACTCGTTTGCTCATTGGCGCTTATCGTTATTCCAACGCTCCAATGACCCTACTGTTGGAACTTCATAACATTGTATTTGCCCAATATTATTATTAGAAACGTCATTAATTATTTTCGATAAATTCAAATATTTAAAGGTAATGTTATATTCAACGGTTGACAGTCACCGACGATAGCGGTGTTGTCGTTTTTTCGTATTGTCTCAAGTGCCCTGTACTAGTATGGAACTGGAAGGCTGAGGGCTGTTAGGAAACGGAAGTCACTCGAGGAGGCTTTAGCAACAAGTCCAAAGCTTTCGCAAGTTTCCGCTCACGATTCGGTAACTGAAAAAGTGAATTTACGTTCATTATTCCGGTAATATACCGCCCCAAATGGTTTTTTTGTTTCACTTTTTATTATTTCAAACTCAACGGGGAGTGATTTCAGTATGTAAAGTGTGCATTAATTTACCTTAATGGCGCCATAAAAAAACAAAGAATGACTGGAGAACATATTTAAAGAAATATAAATATTCTCCAGTTTTTCACTTCCTTGGAGTGTTATAACAATAAACAGGACAAAGGGAGTCAGAAAAAACTTGTCACTTGAAAAAAATTATGAGGTTGACGTTGAGGAAAAACTCTAGAACGGCAGATATAAAACAAATATAAAACACTTCTTCAAACACAGCAAGCTTATTTTGAGGCACCATTTTAATTAGAAATTAATAGGATACTTAGATTTTACCTCTTTTATTGTTTACTAGCTGACCCGGCCACGCGTTGCTCTGGCTAATTAAACACAACGCCATCTACTGGATGGTTATCCAACCTTTATAACCACCACCATCCTTGAGTTCATCGCGAAGAGATAGACAGACAGACGCCGCGGAGGACTTTAATTTATAATATGTAGAGGTGGTGCGAAAGATCATAATAATGTGCATGAAATGCTTGAGGTAACTAACGTATTTAAGTTAGTAAGGATTAATACGGTATCAGTCTAAATCACTTTCCAATTACCGCATTGCACGTGACCATTTTTTTGACAGAATGGGTATGGTAAGCTCTCCGTAAAAGATCGATATCGCGGACAGGCAGACAGACAGACGACGCGGAGGACTTTAATTTTATAATACGAAGAGATGTAGAGAAGGGAAGATAGTAAGCTATCCGTAAAAGATAGATATATGCCATCACGGACTTTTTTGTAGATCCATAAAAGAGAAATATCCCACCATGCATTGTTTTGTTATATCAGATATTAGGCAGTGTTATCGATGAAAGCTACCAGGCGGCTTGACTTTTTTCGACGATTCTAATAATTATCTAAATTTTTAAACCAATTTACACATAACCTTAACAAATTATATACTTAAACCTATAAATCTATTGGTGAAAACTGCATGAAAATCATTCAGTAGTTTTTGAGTTTATCGCGAACATACAGACAGACAGACGACGCGGAGGACTTTCATTTATAAAATGTAGAGATGTGGAGATAGTAAGCTATCCGTAAAAGATAGATATATACCATCGCGGACTTTTTTGTAGATCTATAAAAGAAGAATATCCCACCATGCATTGTTTTATTATATCTCAAAGGGATTAGGCAGTGTTTTCGATGAAAGTTACCAGGCGGCTCGAAAAACCAACATGTTTCATGAGCAACCTCACTTCTTAAGGGTTTACTTAATACTAAATATAAATAATAGTATTATATATTATAATACCTACCCACCCAATCTACATTAATAACTAGCAACGGCTCCACCCCTACCATAATAAAACATTGTTCGAAACTGTCAAATTAGTATAAGCTTTCCCTGAAGAAGGAACGTTTGTTCCGAAACCGGTAGGATTTACGCATTATATAAGTGGTTTATACAAAGTTGTATTGTTTCATTTTTCTATAAATAATAGACATAGACAATGGTGTAATGGAAAGACGAGAATGGGTAGAAGGAACAGGGGTAATAGGGAACATATTACAATTGGAACTAGTTTAATATTGGGTAATTTAAAAACAATTTTTGATTGAAGTGTAATGATTATGGTTTCTTTTATGTAGATAAAACTTCGAGAAACTTCGAAATAAGGATTAAAGAACATACATATGAAATCTTTAAACAATAACAGTTTCTCGGAGTTTGCCAATCATTTGGTTGAAACTAGTCACACTTTTAATTTCAGTAGTGGAATAGAATAATTACATTGTAATTTTAATGGCCTTTCAGTTGGATAAATTAGAAATGTTAGAAATCAGAAAGAGCGTGATTGCGAATTTGAATATTAATAATCAAAAATTGTTTTTAAACAATCCAATATTAAACCTGTTCCTTTTGTGAATTGTCCTCTGTTGCCCCTCTTCATTCTATCCATTCTCGTCTTTCCATTTTTTATATACATATTTTTTTATATGAATACCACACAAGAGTCCCAACTGCTCCCGTCTGAAGCCAGTGAGACTATGGCATCCCCAATTGGGGTATGTTGTGAGGCTGAAGGTAGTGGGGAGGGGAAGGAGATAGGGAAGACAAAGGTGGGGAAGTACCTGGCTATTCAGATCTGATCACCAAACACGGCTAATGCCATTTCCAGCAACGTTTCAATTCTGAATAGTAGTCTTACACCAGGGCGATTCTGAGAGTATCTTCCACTCTGGAACGTGCCGCAAATACACTATATATTATTTTAAATGAATGAATTGTGAAATAACACAAATTAATCAAATAAAATTTTATTTGCCACGCCGGGATTCGATTCCGCGACCTTCGGTGTGCAAGTCAAGAGCCTTACCGCTGGACTACGCCGGCCGTTGGCATTGGCACCATTGCCTATGTCTATTATTTATAATTAGTAGTAAGTAAACCCTGAAGAAGTGAGAGTTGCTCACGAAACATGTTGGCTTTTAAAAACAATAAAAGTTGTAAAAACTAAGTATTCTATTAATTTGGAAATATAAAACAATTTTGTGAAGAGAAATTTTCCATTCAGTTCCAATTTGCTTTTTTTCTGAATTTTAGAGCTTTCTGAATATTTTATCGAACGGACTACTATGCTTTAGAACTTCTGAATCTAGGGTAATGTTGGACACGGATTGCAAGTTAACCCATAAAAGCACCAGACCAAAAAATCTGCTCTTTTTCTCCTATTAACACGGTCTGTTCACATCCTTAATGTCCCGATTCTACTTTATCACTGTGAAAAAACGTACTTGGAGTCTCTCTGAAAATGAGCCATTTCTTTTTCGTAGTAGGTCGTTTATATTTTACGAAACAACATCACGTTTGACTCATTTCTAAACTGCAATAATAGGGTAGTTGTAACAGTTTTGGATTGTTTATGGACTGTCCACTAAACAATGGTACTAGTACTTTAAAAAAATATATATGTTTATAATCTATATTGTGGAATAATGGCAAAGGAAATAAATGGTGAGGCTTAATTACAACACATAAAAAAATAAATTAAAAACACATGACACCTTTATGAACCTGTGTTGGACTAGCAAAAAATTGTATGTTACTGATGTGGACAATTGAAATACTAGTTTTGGGTATAAGCAATTGGTATACGTGGTAATATATTAAACTGGTTTGAAAGTTATCTTACTGGAAGACAACAAATTGTTAGAATAAAATCCTCCCTGTCGGAAAAAAATTATGCAACAGGGTTGTCCACAGGGTTCACACCTTGGCCCAATCTTGTTTATCTTGTTTATAAATGATCTAACAAAAATACTTCTAACAAAAATATTTTTCTTACTTTTTGCTGATGACCTCAAAATGTTTAGAATTATTCAAAATATTTACCACTGCAACATTCTTCAAGATAATATCAACAAATTGTTAATTTGGTGTAATGAAAATAGACTTTACTTAAACATCTCAAAATGCCAAGTGGTTAGATTTTCTCGAATGAAAAATCCAGTGATCTTTAATTACAACATTGATAACAATACTCTTGAGACATTAACACAAATTAAAGACTTGGGCATCACTTTTCAATCAAATCTTTCATTTGTTAACCAAATAACAGAAATCTCTAATAAGGGCTTAAAAATGTTGGGATTTATAACCAGGCTAACTAGAAATTTTAACAATATAAAGTGTATCAAACTTTTATATTTTGCCTATGTTAGAAGTCAACTTGAGTACAATTCTCCCGTCTGGAATCCACATTATAGTATACATGTACAAGCTGTTGAAAGAATACAAAACAAATTCTTACGTTTTCTAAATTTTAAAATGGGTATTCCAGCAATTATGTTGAACTACAACACTATTTTAAATGATATGAATATGCTCAAATTGTCCGACAGAAGAATTTTCACTGACTTGGTATTTCTATACAAAATTCTAAATGATTTAGTTGATAGTCTGATATTGCTAGAATTGATAAGCTTCCGGATTCCACTACGTAATACCAGAAGTCAGGATTTATTTCAGTGCAGAAATTCTGGAACTAACTACCATATGTATTCCTCTTTGCCCAGAATACTAATGGAGGGAAATAATTATACCAAGTCAGTGGACATCTTCAATTTATCTTTAAACAAATACAAAATACTGTTGCTGAGGCAGTTCAGTTATGTACAATATATACTATATATTGCGTTTCAAAAACCTATTATATTTCTTTGTTAAAGAAATAGTATTTATATATTATTTAATCACAGTGTAATTTGTAAATTTCATACTTATGTAAAAGCCCCGTAAAAGGGCGTTAATAAATAAATAAATTTATTGAGAGCAGGTACAGGATAAGGATACAGGTAGTCTAAAACATGGAGAACTGAACAAAAGAAACTCAATATTGATTAATAATTAAAAGCTGTCATTGTCTATCTTAATAAAAACTACTTATTAAACGAACTTATCAAAAATGATGTGCCATATCGCTTTCAGAAACAATTGTCCCGTGTCATCGAGATACTTTTTATTTATGCTAATTTTTGTGTGATTTGTTTTCACAACTTATCGTGAATGTTTTTCTGAACAATGTGGAACGTATATTTTGATTGAATTTCGCACTATGAACTAAACTCTCTGACAAGTCAGTTGTAAACTTTCTGACGTATTGCTTCTACAGAAAATTTTGAATCCATCGGTTGATTCACCAAAAATTTATACCAATTTTTCGAAGAAAACTTCTTCCGACAGGTTTTCACTTTGTGATGGCATTTTTATTTTATTAAAATACAAATAACTTTGTAGAATGTAGATTGTGTATAAAATAAAGTGATGTAAACAAAGTTATTTGTATTTTAATAAAATTTATACCAAATTAACAACATCAAAAAAATCAACCAGAAGGATAAAATATATTTTCAATTAAACATAGTCAATATTAAATACCCTATCGGTGAGTCATCAGCACAGGTGCCAATAATAAATTGTTTATATCTTAAGTATTCTACGCTTTACTCATTTACTTTTGTATAACTTTAACTTATTTATGGTTACTTATTTATTACTTCTTTTTATTTTGATTACTCTCTACACATTCACGTACTAAGTTTAAGACCTTATTTTACCTGCCCCGTTATATACTACATATGATGCCACTGCATGTCTCGGTTACTTTGTACTGAGACCTGCGATCACTGGATGACGGTGGATTCAAGGAACAGTTTTTTGGAACCAGTTCCTATTGGGGCGCGGAGGATTACGGAAGATTATTATTGGATTACGGAGGCAAGTGAAATCAACAACCATTTTGAAGTATACTGTAATAACAGCTCGTAGTGGAGTGTAGCTGCCAACATAGTATCGCTTCCAAGCACATGATCACCACTAACAGTTACACATCTGCCCTGGGATGGACACTGTAACGCTGTTCGAAAAGTTGGCTAAAGAAGGAGATATCGCAAAATGGCATAATACCTCGAAAACAAATAACGAAAATTATTATGCAAAATAAAATTAAAATAAAATCATTTTTGAGCCACAACAGCTCAAATGTAATATTCAAAACAGATTTATTAGCAGAAATTCAATCCGAACAAAAACTTCTATTAGTTATTAAAGCATATTTTAAAACAATTGTGATCACGTGATCACGTAAAACTACCTAATTATGTATTTTGAGTTACGAGATTCACGGGGTGAGTTACAGCAAACATTAAAAAAACCAAAATACTAGAGTGGTGTTGATTCCAAAACCAATTATTTTGTGAGACTCCAACTATTTGATGTTTAAAACTCATCAGTATGTAACGAACATGTATGCTGCGAAGGCTTCAGATACATCCCAAAGAGGGCATGTATTTTCTGCTTTCCTTCCCGTAATGCTGGAATTTAAATATTTCCCATTGCTAATGGTGTTTGCATGTTTTAAGTCATATAATACCCACCCCGTTCAAAATTTTCCTCCACGAGTTGTAGGGGTGGTAGGTACAGTGATGTTTTCGTGAATGGAATCTTCTTGGAAAAGATAACCAATGGCCGAATAAAAGAAAACTGTATTGTAAATGACGAGCATGTTTAAAAAAAATGAGACAAAGATACTTATAAGTAGGGCTCGGATAAATATGTATTAAAAAATTCAAAATATGTACATATAATATGGACTAAAAAATGTAAAATATGGAAAAAATATGGAGTATAAAATAGGAATATCTTTCATATTAAACAATGTTTATTTTGAAAAATTACTATGCAGTAACAGTTACATTAAAAAAATTATAAAAAGATAGCAAAATGTTCAGGTAATTCAAATAAAAAAAAGTTTTATTCATCTTCCTCTAAATCTGTCTTATTAAATTGATTGCAGTACACAATCTCATGCTTTTTTAAATTATCGAAATTAAAACTTTGTCGATTTGGTCTAAATATAGCCTTATATTGGCTGAAAGATCTTTCCACGTCACATGATGTAATGGGAGCGTACTTAAAGACGCCTAGTTCCGAAATTGTGTAAGGCACGTCTGCAGTACCCTCAAAGCTTCCGCTCAGAACTTTATTAATTGTTTTTAGGGTGTCAAATCCTTTATTTTTGTCTAAAATATACTTTACTTGATACCCAAAGAGAAATGAAACACACGCGGCCGTGTCTTGGGGAGAATGCAAACACGTAAAATTATATCAATTTTAGTGAACTAACTCATATTTTATGATATAAAAATCGAAAATATGGATGATTGTGATATTTTTTGTAAAATATTGACTTAACCATGAAATATGGAAAAATATGGAAAATAAAAATTAGTTTTTCACAATCTACATATATACGATAATCTAGGTAGAAAACACATACGAGACCGAAAATCGTGCAAATTAAAAATATGTATTTACATATTAATCCGGGCCCTACTTATAAGCTAGTGTCAGCTGCCGATATTGTATTAAAAAAAATTATTTGCAAAGCTTTTTCATTTCCTAATATTGTTAAAAAGAGTTGTGAAATTTAAAACAAATTAGGTCAAAAAAGCTGGTATGATAAAAATGAATTTTGGCTAAACGATTAATTTTATTCAAAATTCAAAATATGCCTCCAAATGGATGTAACATTTGCAGGATAAACAAAATTTAGACAACCATTATGACGATCGAAAAACGGTAATAAAAATGGTAATAATTGAAAACTGTCATGTAAATACTGTGCATGTGTATAAGATTTTTGATTTTTATAATGTGTTCTTTTTTATTATTTTTAGTAGTGTTCAACCGAAACAGGACTTTCCACCGAAACCGAATCTTCGGTGTCTGTTTCAGTTTCGGCCGAAACCGAAACATTTTAAGACATGTTAAAAATCGATTGTTTATTGTTATTGGGCTTATTTTTTTCACTTATTTAAAATTTAAAAAAAAATTTAAGTATGTGAAAATTTTTTAAATTTTTTTTATTTAAAAACAAAAATATAAAACCAACAAAATTTATTTGAATAAGTGTAAAAAATAAGCCAAATAATAGTAAACAATCGATTTTTAACAAGCCTAAAAAAGATTCGGTTTCGATAGTTATTCTGCCGAAACCGAAAATGATTCCGAAACTTGACGAAACCGAAACCGAAACCGAACCTTCGGACGGTCACTAATTTTTAACCATTTAATTTAATTCCCATTCTCATTTTTGCTCAATTTTGACTAAGAAATTATTTTATTCGATGTACTCACTTCATGAGTATAGAATTCGTGTACATAAACTCAATATGTTCGTATGTCCATCTTCCAACCAGACATTTCCGAAAAATCGAAATTTAAGTTGATCATGCAGTTATATGTAAAATTGTACCCTCTATCTATCTAAACACCACCAAAATACAGGGTGTCCCAAATGAAAGTATATATTTGTTTTGCTTTCTGTGTGAATGCAACTTTTCCGAGGGCGCGGTGGATATGTCAATCAGTAGTCTGGCTCTCGGGAATTTAGTCGCTATGAAGCATTTCTCGGGAGCAACCGCGCGTTGTGCTTGCGTGAGTTTTACAAAAATGGTGATTCGGCTACCGTAGCGCGTAGAAGATTCTGCAACATTTTAGGTTTTCGTCAATTCAATGATGCGTCAAGCATTCCTCCCATTCGAAAATGGGTCAAAAAGTTTGAAGAGATCGGTACAACGCTGGCAAAACCAAAATCTGGGCGACCAAGGTTGTCGAGAACGGTAGAAAACGTAGAGAGTGTGTATCAGTCTTTTCGTGACGACTCAAACTTTTCGAATCGGAAGCGCGCAAGTGCTTTATGTGCATAGATCATCGTTACACAGCATTTTGCACAAACATCTGATCTCCAGGAGAGGTGACATAAATTGGCCTCCTCGTGGTCCTAACGTAACCCCTATGGACTTTTTCCTGTGGGGTTATCTCAAATCTAAAGTGTACGCCAAAAATCCGACTTCCCCTGATGCAATTAAAAGAAAATATCCGCAACGAAATGGCGGCCATCACGAAGCCTACCTGCCGAGCCGTCATGCGTCATAAGAAATTTTACTCTTCGATTAAATTAATGCCGCGAACGCGAGGGTTTACATTTGGACAATATTATTTTTAAGAAATAAATTCCCAAATTGTGTATTTTAGTATCTAACAAAAATTTTTTCGATAGGACCCTTACTTTTTTTTTTAAATCGATCCACAAAATATATACTTTCTTTTGGGACACTCTGTATTTATAATGCAGAAAAACTGTAGTCAAATAAACAAAATAAAATGTTTTCTAATAAATTTCAAAATTTTATACTAAAAATAATAATATTAATAATTGGATAATTTGTAGAGCACTGTGTTTGTGAAAAATTACATCAAGGGCGGTGTTCAATTTATTACGAATTATTAGGATCTATTTTTTTTATTTTCAAGGAGATATAGAAAATATACTTACCTGGCAGGTCACTTCCGATAAACACGCTTTAATTCAAATGTCAAATGGTCGGAACTGAACAACTTACCCTTCAGCATTCAGAAATGCAGTGTCGTTACATTTACAAGATCCAAAGATACATTCCTGTTCCCCTACCACATTAATGAACATGAATTGACACGTAAAAGTGAGATTCGAGACCTTGGCGTAATTTTTGAAGCAAGTCTCTCTTTCAAATCCCATATATCTGATATTGTCTCCCGTGCCAACAAAATGCTTGGATTTGTTCTTCGTAATTCAAGATCATTTACCAACGGAATCGCAATCCGAAGAACGTATGAAGCACTTGTTCGCAGTATCTTGGAATATAGCTCCATTATTTGGGCCCCTTCTGAGCAAAACCATATTCTCGAAATAGAAAAAGTACAAAAGAGATTCATGCGTTACCTATATATGAGAGAATATATGTACTACCCTTTCCTGTATCCATCCTTATTCTTAGCAGGAATGCTCGATCTTAATACATTAGAAGCCCGCCGAAAAATATTTTTAGGAAAACATTTTTTTAAGATAATCTCTGGAACTATACATAATCCACCTATTTTGAAAGAAATTAACTTATATGTCCCAGACAAGTATACTCGTGGAAGGTCCCATACCCTTTTTTATGCTCCAAAAGCGAGGACTTCTGCCTATCAGAACGCGCCAGTCAACAGAGCGACTGAACTGCTCAACGAGTCTGCATTGACCATTGACATTTTTAATGTAACCTACAGGCAGTTTAACAATTATCTTTTGACGTATGTCACAAAGTAGTGAAACTGACCTTTTTATGTATTTTGCTATACTTTTTGTCAAATTTGTAATCTTCTCCATAATGTATTGGTGAATAACCGTTTTACGGAGAACATGAAAAAAAAAATAATAAATAAATAAATAAATTAGAAAGTTTATGCTTGGAGAAGATACGGTTTTGCATGCGGATTACATTATATAACTTTGGACATTGCAAGATTTTACATTTGCTACGCCCATCACTGTTAGTATTACATTTATGAGAAAATTAGTGGCACAATTAGAGTTAATATTTACTTTGAAAGACTGGAGAATTTTGAACTTTTTAGGGCTGGAGAATTTTTATTAAATAACCTTTACAAAAGCTTACAAATAAGAATTTTTAACATTTTTACATAATTAGGTATTTAAAAAATAAAGATAACAAGGTTGAGTCATCTGGAAGTATGTTGCCTGTTGTATGCTGATGATGCGGTGCTGATATCTAACAGTATGGAAGATCTACAGTCTCTCGTGTCAAGGATGAACGAAGTATGTATGAAGAATGAGTTAATAAGTAAGTCTAAAGTCATGGTGTTTGAAAGAGAGAGTACGACAACAGTATGCAATATAGTTGTGAATGATGAATACTTGGAGCAGGTTGATGAGTTTGTTTATTTGGGAAGTATGTTTACGAGAGATGGGAAGGCTGATAGAGACATTGAAAGAAGGGTGAATGCAGGTAACTCTATTAATGGAAGACTGAACGCCGTTGTCCAAAGACGCGAAACTAGCCGTCCATAATGGAGTACTGGTACCTACCCTGATGTATGGCAGTGAGGCCTGGAACTGGCAGAGGAAGGATGAAAGTAGACTGAACGCTGTAGAAATGAGATCCCTGAGGCATATGTGTGGTAAAACCATGAATGATCGTGTGAGAAATATGGAAATCCGCAAATAATGCAAGGCTGATGTAAGCGTAATGAGTCAGATCAAGAAAGGAACGCTCAGGTGGTTTGGGCATGTAGAGCGGATGAACGAGGAAAGGAGTGTAAGGAGAATATATGACGCAAATGTGAATGGTAGAAGAAGTCGAGGACGCTCAAGAAAGACATGGCACGACCAAGTGAACCAGATACTTGAATCGGACCATGTCAAGAGTCAGAATAATAGAAGAGAATGTATGAGACGTTGTATGAATGTAAACGAGGCAAGGAATGTGTGCCAAGACCGGAATGTTTGGTGGCCCGTCCTCTCTGCCTACCCCTGCGGGGAAACGGCGTGATGGTTAGTTAGTTAGTTAGTTTAAGATAACAAGATAGATTCCAAGAATATTCACATCACTGATTATTTTCAGCACATTTTTTACAAAGTTCGTAATGGTTCGGGTGCTATCTTTAATGCTTCTCACGTTTTATCTCCCAAACAAGTTAAGATGGATTGCACACACCTTACTTCAACTTATTTTTCGTACGGGGAAGAACGACACTGAAATACTTTTTCTTCGAGTGATAGGCGATAAGTGTTTAAAAAGGTAAAATAACTCGGTTATAGTTAATAGAGATACATACCGACGTACTTATACGGGATGTGCCAAAAGCCAAAGTTTTTCCTTGGAGGGCCGAGAGCCGATAGCCAACCCACGGGGGGCCAGAATATCGTCATGTAACTTAAGAGCGTTTAACAGCCAGCGGACGAAAATCCACATTTCGTCGAAAGTTGTTCTTACGATCGTGCAGGGCGGTTACAATGAGAAAGATGAATTATTCTCCGTACCAGCTTTTTAAAATTATAACTCAATATCGATTTTATTTCATTTCAAATTTTCTTTAATTTATACCTACATCTAAAAATGCTGAAAGGCGTGATGACAAAACCATTGAAATAATGTACTTTTTGTAATTATTTTTTTTATTATAAGTATTTAACATTTCTCAATAATATCTAAGTTAAATAAGAATGTTAAAAAAATCTGAAATATATTAGTTTGTAAGTGCGCAAATAAATACACAAACGGACCAATTTTCGTCAAGAAACACATGTACGTATATATTTTTTAATGATTTTATTTAAACTAAAATTGAAATTCTAAAACATGCGATACCTAGATAATGTATTGATTAATTTTACTGCATATTTATATGGTTTGAAATGGGTGTGGTATAATACAAAATCTTTTTTGAAAATTTAACAAATCTGCCAATGACCTTGTCACGATAATATTTATTTTGATTAAATAAATATTGTCTTGACCTAGTTAATCTTAAACTCACCTGGCCGCTCACATTTTATTATGATCGCCGTAACTATTAGTTCTTAACCGCTAGCGACTAGCGCCATCTATTTTCGGAGCCACTTTTTGAATTCTCGTCGTGTAGGGAGCCGACGGTGATTCGACAAGTCGCCGAATTATTTAAGTTTCTTGTTAAATATGTGATAGTATCACCTTTACGGGTTTTACCCATTTAAAGAAGAATCATGGATTATTTTATAACCGCGAGCCGTGTTGTTTCCGTGAGTGAAACGGGAGTTTAAATGGTGGAGTCACCATATTGTCGATGTGCCTACCTTCACGCTCGAACTTGATTATGGATAATCGGTGTAATCCTTTGTTTGGCGTTCATGATATTAACGTGGCCAAGGCTTTGAGAAGGGTTATCCTCGCGGAACTCGATATTTGAGGCGGATGGAGGCCTGGCGCTGATCTACAAGGCTATGAGAAGGGTTATCCTCGCAGAACTCGATATTTGAGGTGGATGGAGGCCTGGCGCTGATCTATGAAGGGCGCGGTAAACGGAGTCTACCGAGATTTCCCCGTCACGCACAACCGGGACTTTGAGCCTGATGCTGGTTCCTGTTCCCTGAGGAGGAGTCCCCATCCTCTGGGGCCTTTCCTGGTTCCTGTTCCCTGGTGAGGAGTCCCCATGCCCTGGGGCCTTCCTTGGTTCCTGTCCATGGAGACCCCGCGTGCTCCTGGTCGCCTATTAACAGTGATTCGCGTCAGCGTTAGAGTCAGGATAATTTAGATAAATTACGGTCCACAGGTATGCTCTCTTGCTTATGTGTTATTTTATTATTTCTTTAGGAAATGTGGAATTCTTGACCCCTTGGAGGGCCCCATGTATACACCATACCTTTAAAATATAGGTGATATTGTACTGCTAAATTATTTCTTTTATTTATCTAAAAATGCCCGAAGATAAAGACTGTATTTTCCTTCCCACAAACTTGAGGGAGATTCTGATGCTCTACCAAGAAATACACGTTACAACCTATGGTATAACCTTATAATAAAAATAAACATTTTTTCTCAAAATTTAAAACATGCAAATGCTAGATAAAAGATCTAAATCTGATTTCTAAATCCATTTATATTTTTTTGTGGAAAAGAGTCAATACGTCTAAAATCTGATTTAAAAATGACGTATTTCTGGTTTAATCTGGTAATACCCTCAAGTAAAAGTTGGTAATCGCGAGAAAAACGACACCTTAGATAGTTTTTTCGAGTGCCACATTTACAATATTCCATATTCTAAGATTCTAAAACAGTGTGATGGTTAGTTAGTTTATATTCTTGTACTAAAAATATATATATAATAATAAAAATAACAAAAAACTTTAAAAAAAAAACTTTCAAGTTTTTCTTTCTACAATCATTTCATATCTAGTTATCTAACTACCCATATTTCTTTACCGGTTCTTAAAATGTACATTTTACACTTGAACTGAAATAATACAAAAATTGTGTAGAAATTATACAGAACTTAAAAATTAATTTTGAAATTTGATGAATTGTTTTTAACAACTCGTCTTAAGAGATACAAAAGTACTTGCAACAATTTTATTCACCATTATTTTTAAGGAAACAAAATGACAGATATAAAATACTTTGATTTGAGCTTATACACCGTTTCTTCATAAACTGACGAGTTTTGTATGACTGCAAAAAGGGTTTCAAACGCAATTTTGTACACGAATTTGTACATTAACAAATTTTGGTTCCGAATAAAA
The DNA here is from genome assembly GCA_917880885.1 of Limnephilus marmoratus. Lineage (NCBI taxonomy): Eukaryota > Metazoa > Arthropoda > Insecta > Trichoptera > Limnephilidae > Limnephilus > Limnephilus marmoratus. The sequence goes on from OU862918.1 coordinate 9,227,813, forward strand.
AATAATTATAAGTATACATAAAGTTTTAAAAATAACCTTTACTATGGTTTCTTAGCGTAACCATGCAAGCCTTTACTGTTTTAACACCAAACAGCATACTTATTGTCGTTATTTGATTAAAAAATTGAAGTGATATATGCACTTCAACAAAATCGAACAACATATCTTGTGGAACGTAAGCGTAAATGTGTATATTAATATTTTAAAAGTTTATGAAAAAATATGTTTCGTCTCTAAAATATGAACATGTGAACTGTATTTATTTGTATTGTTACAAAAATCGTTGGTGAGGTATTTGAACAAGTCTTTTTGTGTAACAAAATTTTGTGTTCCAATTGTGGTACGGTAGGGTTATGGGCGTCGAACGTGTTTAATTCAAATTCAAATAAGCGAAATTTGCATACAATCACCAGTAAAGGCCAATTATGACCTCACTAATCTATGTAGATTCTGGTCACGAAAATGAAGTACGAATTGAAAATTTGGCCAAAATTCAAAATTTGTGGAATCCTTCGATGACGACGAGTGGTCAACTGACGACGATAGTCCATTGATAGATGTTGTAAGAAAAAAAGGAAAATAAATGGGAATAAACATCACTGAAGTGAAAGACGTCTAAACAATTTCCCAACATTCTCAATTCAGCGTCTGTTTATCACAAGGCAGAAAACAACTTGTCCTATTGAGTTGTTTCAGATTTAACGATCAGGTCTGGGAGATGATAGAATGACATCTGAAATGTTTCAAATGCTGAAAGGGTATTTGATATCTGTTAAAAGATTTCCAAGATAGAAAATAGATGATATATAAATGTACGTAACTATGGGAAAAATTCCACCTCAATATCGCCCTTGTGTTATTTGTTACAGATTTCATGTACATTTTCTTCGAAGCATTTAAATAAAAAATAAAAATATGTTTTATGCTTTTGTTATTCGGCGGTGCATCCTCTTTGCACACCCCTTCAGATACTGAGTAATATTTTGTGACAACTGTCAAATCCTGTGGATGTTTCCAAACTACTTTTCGAATTATGTAAGCACTGATTTCTTCTTCTCATGTGTACCTAAACGTGGAACAAAAATTTGGCGTCTCGTCATATACTTTTGTGAAGGAAAATAGAATTGCAAAGATCAACGGAAATTTGATGGAAATCAACGAGTGAACTGAAAACACTTGGTGCTATGTACTTGTCATATTCTAAACTCGTATAAAACTTTGGCTAATACCTACTGTGTTCCCTTATAAAAATAAGAATCTTTTCTGGAAGAGTTTTTTCTAACAACCGCTACCTGAGCAAAGTGTGACCTAGAAAAGTGCAAACTAAAAGCTAAGTGAACATATTGACGACAGAGGTAGCATAATACTCCAGGGGTGTGAGCGCATAACCATTCCGGGGCATTCAACTGGTAGTAAAATAAATTGTCACACATACTGCGACTTGTATCAAACAAATCATTCATACATTTTTTTAAAATTAATGAATATATTTTAAATTATATTTAATAATGTTATTATTAAGTTCTGCAAGTATTTTAGTTTTTATTTTTGGGACAGGTGGTTCGGCTGACTTGGCCATTTTCAAACTGTGGTTAAACCATTTTGAGGCGACTAATTTATAATATTCTAAACTAGCTGGCTCCCGGCGTGCGTTGCTATGCCATTTAATAAATAAATTGATTCTCCTTGCGTGTCCTTTCCCATTCGTCCCGTTCCCCTTCCGCCTTCACTTCCTCTCCCGCGTTCCCACTCCGCCTCCTCCATCTTCCCTCTCCCCACTCCACTCCCTCTCTTACCCCGTCCGACGAACTCCCCTCCCGAATTCCCATCCCCATCCCAGGTTACCCTCCCCCTACCACGAACCCCCTACCCGAGTTACCCCCCCCCCCTCCCGCATTCCATACATTCAGTTTTCAAACAGCTTGCGTGCCACCTATTGCAATTTTTTTATATAAATTTCGTAATGCCAGAGCCCACCAGTAGTCTTACAAACCTTGTCCCGACAATAACGAACACACAAAAAAAAGAAATATCCAATTTGGTGCAGTCGTTCGGAAGTTATGCGCGTACATACATTTTAGCGATTCATTTTTATTTATATAGATAGAAGAAGAAGATAGATAGATAGATAGATTAAAAATTTTGAAGGTGTCTAAATTGGAGAGAAGGAATCATTGCCATTTAGTGCGGGGAAAAGGGATTTCGAAGTACCCCACATAATAGAGCGTCTACTGTCTCAGTTATTTTTTCAGCAAACTGGTTTAACCGGTAATAAAACAATTTAGATATCTTAAAAAAATTGAAATTTAGAATAAATATATAAATACGTCTTCTCAAAGTGGTGTAACCACAGTTAGAAAATGACCTTGCAGAACTTCATAATAACATTATATTAAAAAAAATGGAGCTCTACGAATTAAATACAAACACAATTAATAACATGCATTATGTCCCACCAGAAGCACAACTTTCTGGATAAAAAATATAATGTTCTCAAAAGATTACAAAGGTAAAAAAAATGTATAAACTAAAACAAACTTATAGTTATATTTTGCCTTTGTTGGAAGTCAACTTGAGTACAATTCTTCCGTCTGGAACCCACATCGTGATATTAGTGTATGAGTTATTGAAAGAACAGAATATCATCTTTTGCGTTTTCTAAGTATTTAAATGGGTTTTCTAACAAATTTTTTGAACCACATCACTTTTAAATTATGTGAGTAAGCTTAAATTCTCGGAAAGAAAGATTTTCACTGAACTGGTATTTCTAAATATATAGTTTATCAATTAATTCGTTAAGAAAATGAAGATAATGCTGGTAGTTCTTAGTCGAAGTATGATATAGACACCTTAGTTCAGTTGGTAGAGCACTTGCCATGTAAGCAAAGGGTCCTGGGTTCGAGTCCCAGAGGTGACAATATCTTTTTCTGATTTTTCTGTCTCCAAATTTTCAATCGAGTTTCGCTAATATTGAAATATTATAATTTGAGATTTTACTCATAAAGTTAAAAAATAAATAAATAAACAAAAATTATTACTTCTGAAAGGATCTGATATTGTATTTCAGTAATTTTAAGTTTCTTCTATTATTTTTGTAATGTTTTACTGTAACTGTTATAACTTATTTACATATACTATATTTTATAATTTTTTGAAATGTACGTATAATGTTTGAAAACCTACGGGCATTTAATAAATATGTAAATGAAGAATATCATGATGTGAAATGAAAACAGTTGAAGCACAAAACAAGTAATATACATTATATTCCACAGAAGGCAGTTCCAACAGCCTGAATAAATAATAATATTACATGCACGAAAGATTACAAAGTCAAACTCTTTGACCTTTTTTAGATGAGCGACGTGGTGGAAATATTAATGAGGTCAACTTTTGGTAATGTTCAAACCGTTTCAAATAAGCATTATAACAAAACAGTTCAAAAGTCTGGAAGGGAAAAAATAGATTAAAATTAAATATTTTTTGTCTGAGGCTTAATGCTATAAGTAGTACTCATTAAGTACTATGAAAAATGTGAACTCTTAAAAAGCGATTGATTGTCGGTTTCTTGATGTAAAATACGCCAAAACATTATTGAGATAAACATTACATAGATAGGCCACAGTTTCATTAATATAATGCGACTAAAACAAACATGCATAGCATTAAAAGAACAGACATTTCAGAGTAGGTACCTTCTAACATATCTTTTTTGCCAGTAGGTACTGGCGACTTTTTCTTGATTTAATTCGATTTTAAATTTTATCTTGGTGTGGTTTGTCAAACTGTCAACCGGAGATAGAGAAAAACGGAAATGGTGGGATGCTTACAATCATGGCGGCGGGTGTCAGTTTGCGTCTTTGACCGGGAGGTTAATTTTTTGGGCCTTCAAGGCCGAGTTTGATTTTTATTAAGTGCTGGAAGCCTTAAATTTTTTTTTTTTGGATCACAAGTTAGTGATACCGTGTAATGGCAAAAGAGCGAGTGATTTCGCGTCGTGCTATCGGCAGATGCCTGGAGATTTTCTTGGTGCGTTTTGCGAACGGCGCGTGGTTTTTGGCTGTTGGAGCCGTGAAATTTTAACAATCTGCCGACCGATAATAGTCACGCTGTTCTAGGTACGCTAGGTTGATGGAGCCTCTTTCCTGTTGATGAAGGAAGACCGTTTGGACACGCGGAGGGCTTGTCAAGATTCCTGCTTTTGGACCCCTGGTTCGGAGCCTAGAGCCTCTTTCCTGTTGATGAAGGAAGACCGTTTGGACACGTGGATGGCCTGTCGAGATTTCTGCTGTTTGGCCCCCTGGTTCGGAGCCCCGTAGCCTCGCCTCTGGTTGCCATTCTACCCGCGACAACACTCCGTAACGGCGTACCTTTAATTAACAGTCTAAACAATCTCTCTCTCTCCGTATTGCAACCTATTTGAATAATGCAGGTATTTATATTTTATACAACTAATTGTTTGCCAATTTTAAGTAATAAATTAAGTTGTTCTTATATCTCTCACTACTCTTTTACTTAAACATTCGATTTGGACCTCAGCCTTTTCCCAACTATCTTGAGATGGCAGTCGATTGCTCTGATTTTTGGTTTCTGACAAGAATATATGTTACAACCTACTTGTAAGTACTTGGTGAAGCATTACAAAATAATGCAAAATCGTGTGTTTTTGGTTTGAAAATTTAAAATATAAAACATTTTTAAAATATTTTTACTGCGAGTTGGTCACATATTTGTCTTTGAAATAATCGAGTATTTTTTTATTAGTCTTTTTATAAGCCCAGAAAAAAAAAACAAAGTTTCAGACCTATAAAAACATATTTTTAAGTTCAAAATCTCCTATTTACGAAATACTTATTGGCTGTAGTTTTTTATAATGTGGCGAAAAAAGTTCTTTAGAAAATGATCCAAAAACATTTAAATATTTTGTGTCTGTGCTTTGTAAAATAAATAAGATGCCCTTTTGGCGATGTTTTTTTTATGCGGGAATTTATATTACCAAAGCTGTGTTTGAAAACGCGTCCCTGCCTCTATGTAGTGTTAAAATTTGAAATTCATCCATTTTTAACGAGTGATGCTATTTAGGTGTAGTATTAGACTACGCAACGATAATTATTTTAACCAGTGTTTTTTTTATCGTTTCTCAGTAGTTTCCTGTAATAATCTTCTGATAATATAAGCAGTATTATTGTTAGCACCATAATTCCAAATGTTACAGGACATGGGGTATCGCCTTAAGAGGAAGTCACAAGTCAACAAATGTGTGTATTCTTAGTGTGAAGAGTACAGAAATCTTGATTTCAAGCGCAAAAGTGGTTTTTTATTTATTTTATGTCTAATTTTATAAAAAAATGGTTAATCATGGAAAACTATCGTAAATAATTTTAGCAATAAAATGGTATTTTTTAGAAGTTTTTTCTTACATCCATCACGCATTTATAATAAAAAAATAAATTTTTAGTAGTACACGCTGATATCTATCTATCTACATAAATAAAAATGAATCGCCGAAATGTATGTACGCGTATAACTTCCGAACGACTGCACCAAATTGGATAATTATTTTTTTTTGTGTTCGTTATTGCCAGGACAAGTTTTTATCAAACTACTGATGAGCTCTGACATTATGAAATTTGTATAAAAAAATTGCAGTAGGTGGCACGCGAGCTGTTTGAAAACTGAATGTACCGGGACTGAATGTATGGAATGCGGGAGGGGGGAGGGGAACTCGGCTTGGGGGTTCGCTGAAGGGGGGAAGGGGAACCCGGGAGGAGGAGGGGAACGGGGAACGGTCGCGGGACGGGGGAATTGTGGGAGCGGTTTGGTGAGAGGGAAGGATGAGGAATCGAAGTGGAAACGCTAGCGGGTAAGGCGACGCGGGAGAGGAAGGGGAGGCGGAAGGGGAACGGACGAATGGGAAAGGACACGCAGAGAGAAAAAAATCTGTATTAAATGGCATAGCAACGCATACCGGGTACCTTTTCAGCTAGATTTTCATAAAGTAATTAACAATTTTATTTAAATTCTACTAAAAACAAATGGTAGGACAACCTCCAATTAATACAAAGCACATTTTTTTTGTATTTATAATGTAAACCAATTCGTAGTAAAGATTAATCAAAAATAGTGATTCGGCTTTGTTATAAATTGATATTCAGCAGAAGGACGTCAAGTAAAAACATCTGGTTTCAATGGAGGAATTCCTGGTTTTATTCACAAAGCACATTTGCTACAATAATTTGTCCCGACCCGACAAAACACTAAATTTGGTCACTTTGACCACTTGCTAGACAATGCTAGCTGTTTATAGGAGATCCACGAATTAAGAGAGAGTTAAACTAGAAAAGCAGACTATTTATAATAATGTTTTCTAACACAATCAAAATAAACAACACTTTCGTGTCACCATAACACATTATACGATATAAAAACCAGAGATCTACTTTACCGTCTAACATCTCGTTTTAGTTTAGTCTTACGTCGCTAATCTGTAAAATGCAATATCAACTAAAAATATGCTACAAAAATATGCCGCTAGATGGCAGTAGTCTTCACTCTTTTTAACATACTGCCCGGCGGGGAATGAGAAAAAACAACAAGTTTTTTTGAAATTAAAAATCAAACTACAAATTCCTAAATCTACACACAATATACTAAAAATTTACAAGATGTGTAACTATCTAAATTTGAAGGGTCCGGGAACCTAACCAACAATTAAAATAACCTAAAAAATTTATAAATTTCTAAAAAATCATGCAAAAAATTAAATAATAAAATAATAAAATCACAACATTAATAATAATTTTGTAAAATTGACAAATCAATAATGTCTCACTGTCTCTATGAGGAATTTTCACTTCAATTATATATATATATTTTTTTTTAACTAACACCAATTCACAAATAGCAATACATTGTTAGTTCGCTGTTGACTGATTATCAGTTCATTAACTTTCACTGGCATGGCACTGCCAAAAAACTGAATGAACACTTCACCGGGTAGACTACTCGGCCATCTTGTCCAGGGTGGTCATCGTTTTAGAAAAGTACATCAGCATGTACTTCTGTATGTCATCATTTGGGTAGATCATCATGAATTAAGGGGCGGCCGTGCCCTGGTAAGCAGATAGTACCATTAGATCTGCAGCGAGGATGATCATCTCGCGGTTGTTGACTTGAAGCCCCAGTGGCTTCAGGTTGGATACAGTGGTGTCAACAACACCAATACCGATGCTCCATAATTATTGATGTGGTTTGGTTGCATCGGTTTAGCCCTAATTGCAGTTAGGCTGTGACCTTGGGAAGGTCAGTGGTTTGCCGGGTCGGGAAATTTGGATCCAAGTTTGATTCTATTGGCATCAAACATATTTTTGTGATGGGTCTCACAAAAGTGCCTTGTGCTGTTTTGAGGGTAACTACCCTCACTACTCCATCCGGGCCTGGATGAGTAGTTACTATGCGCGCCATCTTCCATAATGCAGGAGGCAGATTGTCTTCCATCAGGATTACCAGATCGTCCTTCTTTATGGCCTTTTGGTTGTTGGCCTGCCATTTGGTCCGTTTTTGCAGCTCAGCAAGGTAATCTCGTTTCCATCTGAACCAGAAATTTTGAATTAGAGCATTTAATTTTTGATATTTGCTTAGTCTGTTCTCCGGGAGTTCGCGGACATCCAACTCGGGAATAACCGAAGCATCCCTGCCCATGAGGAAATGGTTGGGGGTTAGAGGGAGAAGGTCGTCTACGTCATCAGACAGGGAAGTTAAGGGACGGGAGTTCAAACAAGCCTCTATCTGACAAAGCAAAGTATACAATAATTCAAACTGCAATGGGTTATTTTTAGTAATTCGATATAAATAAAACTTGGTGGACTTGACAGCGGCTTCCCACAGCTCACCGTGGTTCAGTGCCCTAGGCGGTATAAAACTCCAAGATATTCCCTTATCAGCTAAAAACCTATGGATTTTGTCATTGTTCAATCTTAGACTGGCATATAGTTCTTTGAGCTTATTGGAAGCTCCTCTGAAAGTGGTTGCATTGTCAGAAAATATTTTTTCCGGTTGACCCCTACGGGCAATGAACCTCTTTAAACAATTTAAAAAAGCATCGCTTGATAAATCTGTTACGAGTTCCAAATGAACCGCTTTGGTAGAAAAACAAACAAATATGCAAAGATACGATTTAAGGAGCGGAGATTTTCTCAGCGCTCCAGCCTTCGTGTCTATCCGTCCGGCATAGTCGACGTCCATGACAGAGAACGGTCGACTGGGAGTGATTCTCTCAACTGGAATGTTTCCCAGGATCTGCCGGCAAACCTGAAGTCGGTATCTAAAACATACAACACACTTATGTAGGATACGCTTAACATTGTTTCTCCCAAATATCTGCCAATATAAATAAGTAGCTAATTTTAATCTTCCACTTGCACAAATTAAAACTTCCATTAAACAGAGATTGAGAGTTTTCAATCTACTGCCATACGTTTTATCCTTCGGGTTACAACAATTATTTATAAATCTTAACGCTTGAGCGACTACTCCTTTCAATTTGGTTAGCGATAAGAATTTTTCGAAAATATCCCATTCTTGAATATCAGTTACTAGTAGTACATTTTTACTTTTTATTTCCGGGGGATCCAAACATGACATCTTGGATACTGGCCAAGTGCTGACATCTTCCGTCAACCAGCTTGGCCCCTTCCACCATATTGAAGTGCTGACTAACCTTTCAGCTGTGGTACCTCGGGACAGTATATCCTCTGCATTTTTTGACGATGATACGTGCCGCCACTGCGTTGGATCAAAGGTGGAAGCTATGCACAATAATAATTGACGCTTATTCTTAGTTTTACCTGACGGCTTTGTAATTTCATACGACGGGTAATCTAATTCATTATTCCAAATTAATCCAAGTATTTTTTCATTCTTGGAATTGTCAGTGATCATTTTTTCACAATTGCCCTGTTTGGCAATTTCACCTTGGCTCCGCCCAGATGACAATTCCAAAATATTTGATCTCCACTTCCTCAGGGTCATCCCTGCGGACAGCAAGATATCACTTATTTGTTTCTTCAACTTGAAACAAACTTCCAAGTCATCCCCTCCAGTCAAGAGATCGTCCATATAAAAATCATTTTCTATGACTTGACTTGCTACTGGGAAATTAACTTGATTATCCATACCGATTTGTCGAAGACATCTCGTTGCTAGGAAGGAGGAAGGTCCCAGCCCATATGTGACGGTCTTCAATTTGTAATGTCGGAGTTCCTCTTCTTGTGATTCGCGCCATACAATCTTTTGAAGGCTGCGATCCTCTGCGCATACGTTGATTTGACGGTACATTTTTTCGATGTCCGCAGTCATGACGTATCGATGTATTCTGAAACGTAATAAATGGCTGTATAAGTCCTTTTGAATGACAGCTCCCACCATCAGAGCATCGTTCAGGGATATTCCGGTCGACGTCTTTGCCGAACCATCAAACACTACACGCACCTTCGTCGTGGTGCTAGCTTCTTTTATGACCGCGTGATGCGGCAAAAAATAGGATTGCTCATCCCCTCTCCATTTATCACATAACTCCATTTGACCTAGTTGCTCATATTCTTGCATAAATTGTACATATTGCAATTTCAATTCAGGATTTATTAAAAATTTCTTTTCTAAATGCTTAAATCTTTTTTCCGCTGTCTTTAACGAGTCACCAAGTTGACTCACACACGGGCGGCGCGGCAGACTTACAACGTATCTACCATCGCTCTCTCTAGAGTGCGTGGCGACGAAATCCGCTTCACACGCCTTCTCCTCGTGATTTTGAAATCTCGCAGGATTCACCTCCTCCATTTTCCAAAATTTTTCTATCTGATTAGATAATGTGTTTATTGATAAACTACAAAATTGCGGTACTGGCCTTTTTTTCTGATGAATGTTGATCGGGCCCGATATAACCCAGCCTAATTCAGTCCTCTGCAGAGTAGGTCCGGTATCCAATCTCAGCCGATCATCTTGTAGTATATCCCAAAAGCTCTCAGCGCCTAACAGGATATCAATAGGCGCCGCTACGTTGAAATTTGGGTCCGCCATTTGTAATCCCGGCGGCAGCTTAAAGTCTTTTCTGGCCACTGTTGCTTGAGGTAGGTTTGTGGTTATTTCCTGCAATATTAGACAAGTGATATTTTGATTATAATTTGTCCTCAGAGATTTCATTTTTATCGCAACACGTTTCTTTATATGGGTAACATTGTTGTGTATACCTAACACAGGCTTGTTTATATTTTCGCATCTCAAATTTAACTTCATTGCGAACTTTTCGCACATAAAATTGGCTTGAGCTCCAGAGTCAATTAGGACTCTTGCCTCATGCACTTTATTATTGTGACCTACTACCCCAATGATAGCAGTCGACAATAAAATTGTTTTTTCAGCCTTCGCTAAAGCTGAATGGTTTGATACTGAAACTCGTTCAGCATCCATTTGGCAGTCACCTCCTGGGTGATCTTCACCTTTATTCATGGAGTCATCGCTCGGATGCATCTCCCTGTGCAATAACGTATTGTGGCTCTCGCTATCACAATGCTTGCATTTTAAATTAATTTTGCAATATGGGGCCGTATGTCCTAACCTCAAACATTTGAAGCAGGCACGGTACCTCCTTATTGCGTTGGCTCTTTCTCCTGAATTTAATTTTAAAAATTTTTTACAAAAATATATTTTATGCCCTTTGTCATTACAACAAATACAATTATTGTGGGTAGCAGCTAAAAATACCGATTCCTTTTTGGGATTATTGTTGCTACCACTTGCTTTCGGGTAGGTAGGAATTTTTTTCGAATCTGAATTTAACATTAATTCCAAAACTTGCGCACGCGAGGTCAAACATTTAAGAAATTCCTGTAATGTAGGTAGCTCATCCTGCAATGGGTTTTGTTCCCAATGCTTTCTAGAACTTGCATCCAATTTATTAGAAATTACGTATATAATTAAAGCATCCCATTGTTCGATTTTCAAGCCTAAATTTTGCAACGCTTTCAAATTTACATTAGTTTCATCAATCAGATAACGCATGGCTACTGGATCCTCATGTTTCATCTCTTTAAGTTGAAACAGAGCTTGGATGTGTCTTTGTACGGTAGTTCGCAAATTTGCAAACCTCTGCTGCAACAATTCAAAAGCCGATATATAATTCAGGTCTGATACCTCGAAATTGGCGATGATCTTTGCTGCATTCCCCTTTAAACAGGATTGCAGATAATAAAACTTCTGTACATTGCTTATGGCAGTATTGTTATGAACTAATGTCTTAAATGTTTCTAGAAAATTAATCCAATTTTTGGGATCTCCGTTAAATTCTCGTAACTGAAGGTTGGGTAACTTGATTTCTAATTTGGGAGTCTCTACAGACTGAATTGCTCCTTTAGCAGTCGCCAAGGTTGAATAATATTGATTTTCAAAATTTTCCCTTTGCAAATTATTATCAATTTCGTTGGAATCCGGAAGACTTTCGATTTGTTCCTGGACCTCTTCGAAATCATCAATTATTTTTTCAATTCTCGCATAGCGAATTTTAATTTCGTTAACTGATAATGCGTTTAATGAATCCGCAAATCTCGTGAGTTTACCTTTCAACACTCCGCGTTTGTTAATCAACGATTTTAAATTATCCATTTTTTATACGTTTGACAATAATTCAACACAACAAATTCTAAAAATGTTCCTTAAAAAATAATTTCTGTGCAATAATCGCGTAGAAAACCGTAGTAACCAATTCAAGCTATGAACAATGACAGAATCTTACAATAATCATCTTCTAAAACAATTAACCTAAAATAATTCGCATGACTTGCATTTACACTGCGGGTAGTTAGTTTTTTTGTTTTTAAATAAGTACATTGACACACTAAAAATAGCACTTGTTTGAACAGGAATTCACGGAATAGAAGGAAATAATGGGCAGGGGATACTTATATTGATGTCGATCCTTGTTCTTCATGTTTTCATCTTTTCATCTCTCTGGATTTTTGGATAGCTCGCTGGTTCATTTTATTGTTTCCTTTTAATGCCTTAATCCGATCGTAAGGTAGATCCGGCTCGAAGGACCATGTTATAAATTGATATTCAGCAGAAGGACGTCAAGTAAAAACATCTGGTTTCAATGGAGGAATTCCTGGTTTTATTCACAAAGCACATTTGCTACAATAATTTGTCCCGACCCGACAAAACACTAAATTTGGTCACTTTGACCACTTGCTAGACAATGCTAGCTGTTTATAGGAGATCCACGAATTAAGAGAGAGTTAAACTAGAAAAGCAGACTATTTATAATAATGTTTTCTAACACAATCAAAATAAACAACACTTTCGTGTCACCATAACACATTATACGATATAAAAACCAGAGATCTACTTTACCGTCTAACATCTCGTTTTAGTTTAGTCTTACGTCGCTAATCTGTAAAATGCAATATCAACTAAAAATATGCTACAAAAATATGCCGCTAGATGGCAGTAGTCTTCACTCTTTTTAACAGGCTTAAATATTCTCATAAAGGTTGTGGTTTCTGAATATTTTTTTTCTTTGATTCAATTGTTAAAATCTGAAACTTACGAAGTTAATTTAATTATTAAACAGATCGGATGATAAATTTTAAGCAGAATTAATATTTTTATTTAAAAGGGAAAACATTTGGGTTATTCGAATCCAAGTGTTAACCTTATTCAGTGAAAATTCTTTGTTCGTTGGAAAATGCGAGATAAGGAAAGATTTATGTATTTTTAACGCATGGCCATTTCTAAAAAGAATGAGAAATCATGTTGTCTTACAATCAAAATTGTTTTTTAATATCTACCTTCTTTAAAATATGTCACCTTTATCACTTTTTTTCTTTTGATTCTTTTCTTTTATCTCAAATAATATAATGCTCAAATTTTCAGAGAATATAAGGGATAGGTATATTATAAATTCAAAGGAGTGTTTTGGAATAATGGAGGTTCAGATTTGAGGAAAATTCGGTATTTTCAGTGTGTTTCAGAATTAAAATTCAATGGCCTCCTTTATCGCGTTACATGTGCCGGTAAAGCGGTGGTGTGGTAGTCATGTATAATAATGGACACTAAAAGGCGCGTGATACGGGCTGTCACTAGGTATAAGAGTGTAACTAATACACTCTCAGTATAGCTCTGTTAAAATATCTTCTTACGGAATCAATACAATGCTTTAAATGCTTTATCACTGTTTTTTTTTTTTAATTTTTGAAGTGAAACTTCTTTAACGCCGTTTGTGATTTGAAATACAGATGAAACGGAAATGCGTTACTAATTTCAAACGGAAATGCCTTCGATTGCGCAGTGGGCAAGGCCTCTGACAAATCTCACCGGCCAGAGGATAGGCATCCAGCGAACGGAGGTTCGAATCCTACGAAATCAAAAAAAAAATATATATATATTTTGTGAAATCAATATCCAATCTTCAAACCATTTTAAAATAAACCGGCCAAAGAAAGGATAGCGCCATCTTGCGACTTTCTAGTTTCACTTCTACCGCGTGTGAATTACAAACTCTGATTTTTTAAAATGTGAATACCGCAATACAGGAGTCCCAACTGCTCCCGTCTGGAGCCAGTGAGAATATGGTATCCCCAATTGGGGTATGTTTTGCGGCTGAAGGTAGTGGGGAGGGAAATGAAATGTGGAGGTGGTAAGTGGGGAAGTACCTGGCTATTCAGATTTGGTCACCAAACACGGCTAAAGCCATTTCCAAGCAATGTTTCAACTCTGAATGGTGGTCTTACACCAGGGTGATACTAAGAGTATCTTCCACTCTATTATAACTCACAATTAATCAAATAAAATTTATCTGGAAACAATACAAATTGATCAAATAAAATTTATCCGCACACGCCGGGATTCCCGCGACCTTCGGATTGCGAGTCAAGAGCCTTACACCGCGACTATGGAGGCCAATTGGCCTTCCTAGAACTTTCTCTCCATCCTTTAATTAATAAGACGCTCCACACATAATCCCTAACGAAATCATAGGTATATCGTACTACCTAATTATTTCGTTGGGAGTATATTGTAATCGAGCGGGTAATGTCCGCGCCTTTATTGTTACATGTGGTTCTTTCTAAAATACCTATTGTGTGCCCTCTGCCATAATTGGTTCAGTTCTAATAAAACCACCCAAACCACCGCACGGGACTGAAGGTCCCATAAATCGCTATAATTCGCAGTTTTTCACAAGTAACATCGCTGCGCCGCATGATATCGCTCAATGATTACGCATTCAAACGTTTATACCTGTCCATTTCCCATTCCTCCCCAAAGATCTCTCTCTCCCAACTAACATATACCTTTCCCAGTGAACACCAATATCAGTGGAAAGCAGAATGCAGTTCGGTAAGTGTGCAAAAATATAGTAAAATAGATAAGAACCGCATACGCATACAGTCCACGCAGCATTTGATCCCTCGATCTTGAGAGGGAACTGGAGGGAACACTTGCTCCCCGCCGCAACAAATGGTATAGTACGATTAATGTACCTGCCTATGTAGGTTGTTCGGCTACCGGAGGAAGAAATCGAGTTTGTGTCACACAGGGGACGATACCCACTGTATCAGATTACTCCCGTACAGGACAATAAAAGGTCTTTTGTACCTTTAAATATCTGAAGGGGAGTTATTTCGTTATTTGCTTAAAACGAGTTATAGTTTCGTGGAATTTAACTTGAAATCGAATTGGTCCCCTATTGGTATTTTCAAGGAGTTATTTAGGATCCCGCTAATCCTATAGATTTATTTTATTGAAAATAATAAATAAATTGTTGTACTATAAAATGTTAGCATTTTTTTTTTCATTTGTATGCAAAACAGACCAGTTATTCGATAACCGACACCTCTGCCATTGGTCACCCCAATTCACCACTTTTGGTGACATAGCAGAAATGCCAGCGTACATGGGTGAGGTTTGCTTAGGTCTTGACGGCGGATGGGTCTGATGACTTATTGTGTGGGGGCCGGATGGGGAAAGACTGGATGAGACAGACCCTGTGACCTCTCCAGCCGCTCTCTCTCGACTCATCGCCGTGCACCGCAGTGAGAAGGATGGATTCTTACATTCGTTACTCCTTGATACACTGACCGCCGAATTCCTACAAAGCACTCATAATATCCTGTCCTCCTTTTCCTTAATATACCCTCCATGCATATATCATCCCAAAGGATGGGTGAATTTGAATTAATATTATAAAAAACTTATTCAATAACCATGGCCTGAATCTAAATTTTAGAATCAGAGTACCTAGTTTAATGTTATGTTTTTATACGTAAGTACCTACCTTAGGAGAATTCCAAAAGCTCTAGTGAGACTATCGAATCCCCAATCGGGGTAAGTTGTGACTCTGATGGTGGCGAGGAGAGTGAGGAGATGGGGAGCTTATGGTAAGAAAGTACTGACAAGTCAGATCTGCTTACCAAACAAGGCTAAAGCCACTTCAATCAACGCTTCGACTCTAAATGGTGGTCTCTCAATAGGGTCATTGGAGGTTATCCACCTCTTACCCGCCCTGGTAGCCCAGATGCTTACTCCTTCAAGGCTCTCGCAAGATTCTGTTTTTTTTTTTGTGAATCGAACATTTATTTTATTCTTATTTTAACTTTATTAGTTAAACCTCAAATTGTAATATTTAATTAAATGAAGACAATATAAGCGAAACTCAATCGAAAATCTAGAAACAGAAAAATGCGAACCACTGCTCCACGGTGTCGATCACCGACACCGTGGCGCAGTGGTTAGCGCGTTTGCCCGGAAAGCAAGAGGTCCTGGGTTCGAAGTGTCCCAGAGGTGTCAAAATCTTTTTCTGATTTTTCTGTTTCCAGATTTTCGATTGAGTTTCGCTTTTATTGTCTTCATTTAATTGAACATTTATTTATTTTTTAACGAATCTGGACCTCCAGTGTCCCTAAATACGTTTTTAGAAAGCAGTATGCAAGTGCTTAACAGGAAAAAAACATGCAACCATTAAGGTTTGTAATATAAGCAAAAATAAAGCAAAATAAAACTCGTTCAAGAAGCTCATGAGGCAGCATTTCATCATGTGAAAAACCCTGTAAGCACCTGTATAAATAAATAGAGAACATACAATAAACGATTAAGTCTCATATCATTTGGCAAGTACCAATGAGACTTGTAAATTGCATTTAGCCAGATATAAACCACACTCAGCATCCGTGCCCCTTAGCCAACCACCCAGTGAAGCCTCAAAGAAAGTTAGTTGAATAAGGCCGTGTTGAAGGCACCTAACATTCTGGAATGTGCAGTAAATATACTATTTATGACTTTCTGATATCCTTCTCCTCCCCACTTCCATCAACCTCGTAACATTCTCCAATTAAGAATGCTATAGTCCAACGAGCTCCGGACAGCCTTTTTGACCTTGAAGGTCTATGCCCACTACACCGTTCCATACCATGACCGTACTATGAACGTATCAGACACGAAATAAACACGCTACGCCCTACTATGCCCACTAGAACGTGCTAACACCGTATTATACCCGTACGTAACGGGTATAGTGACCGTATGATAAACGTACACACCGCAGTTAGTGTCCGTACCATCCCCGTTCAAATGTCTGTCTACCGCTGACGCACGTCTCACAGAACTGAACACAAATTACGAATTGACGGAGTGGCAACGCGGTTAGAACAGGGATCATCCGCGTATGACCCCGTTCTAACACCGTCGCGTGCCATGCATAGAGCGGACCGGCACCTGCAAAATATTGTCATCGAGAATTCGCCGTCAGTCCGGTCATGGTACGTGACGGTGTTGGTCGGTGACGCGACGGGTTAGTGGGCAGCGTTTCATACTGATCGATACAAAGAATATTTTTTTGCATGCGCCGCTACGGTTACGGTCATGGTATGGAACGGTGTAGTGGGCATAGACCTTAAATCTTTTTGACGTGGAGACTTTGTGCGGTATTCATAATAAAAACAAATATAACGTAAGAATTTGGTAAATACTGGACTTTTTGACTTTGAACTTTTTGACGTAGGGACTTTTGTGCGGTATTCATAATGTTAAAAAACGTAACGTAACTGAGCAACTTGGTAAATACTTAGTAAAATGTATTTAAAACAGTATAAAAAAAATTTGTGGTTACCTACTTTTTGATGACATTTTTATGGCATATTAAAAAATTAAAAAAAAAAAAATTATGTGAAGTTGAACGGATTAAAAATTGGACCATCACATATTTATTCATTTTTACCAATTGTTTACCAATCTAAGAATAAATAAATAACATATGAACGAAGTCGATTGGAGGAGTTTTTATCAAGATGTAAAATATTCGTCACTCCAAAACCTACTCGTTATCAAACACATAAACTTTTTTATTCGAAAACGATACATATTCGACGTTTCAATAATAAATAATAGTCTGTCGGCTACTCAGTCCTCACGTTCGTACGTGCACGTTAATATTATCTGTGCGACACTTCTTCAATGGTAAAGATATTTCTTTGGATATTATGGCATAGCCCACAGAACACATAATTCCCAGTAGTGTTATCTGTATGTATTGATAAACGAAAACTGATCTTCTTCAAACTTCGCAAAATTACTTTGTGGCATCATTTTTCATATAATGAATAACTAATTACTTTGTATAAAACCACTATTTTTAAAACAATATCAACATGTTTCGACAACAATGTTGTCTTCATCAGGATATGTTACTATAATCAATCAAATTTATAGTAACATATCCTGATGAAGACAACATTGTTGTCGAAACATGTTGATATTGTTTTAAAAATAGTGGTTTTATATAAAGTAATCAGTTATTCATTATATGAAAACTGATCTCGTCAATTTACGCAATACTTCTAGAATTCTTGACCGCAGTCAGAAGAATGAAATTAATTATCTGTAAGAATGAAATAAAGTCACAAAATTGCATTTATAATCGAAATTATGATTGAATTTAATTGAACTTTCACTGACTTGATATATCTATTTAAAATTTTAAATGGTATAGTTGATTTTCGTTATTTGTTTTTGGGGTGTTATGTATTGGGGTGGGGTATAGTTGATAGTCCAGAATTGCTTCCATTGACAAGTTTTTGGATTCCACTACGTGATTCCAGTAGTCAACATTTGTTTCAGCGCAGAAATTTTGGACTAACTAGGTAGCGCAAGTATTCTTCTTTGCCCAAAATACTAATGGAGAGAAATAATAATAATTATACCAATCAGTGAACATCCGCAATATTAATCACTAAACAAATACAAAATAATGTCACTGAATCAGTTCAGTTAAATATATTACCTATCGGCTGGCAACGCTTGCCGCTAGAGGCGCTAATGTAGCATGTTACATTGCTTGAAGACAATGGTGGAAAATAATTGAATTTATATGGTAGGTTCATGGTGGCTGTGGTTGGCTCACATGAAACTGTTAAAGTTAATTGCCCTTTTAATATTATTTTTATGAATATATACTTATATAGGTATAGGTTAACAATTTTTTTTCGATAATATTTATGAATTTAGTTTTAGATTTCCTTAAGTTAACAACGCAAACTAAGGAAAATATTTTACGTCAAATCCATTAAATGTACGAAAGAAAACCAAACCGCATATATTACTTTAGTTCATATATAACTTTAGAGGGTCTTTTTCTGAAAAGGAAGGAGAGGAAGTTCTGGGGAGGAAAAAGGTATGCGGGAATCCGGTGTCAATGTGTCCAAGAGTGACGGACGTATGAATCCATCCCTCCAACCACTGTGCAAGAGATTCCGGTTAGAGAGAATAAAAGACCTCCATCAACCAGTCTCTCTCGAACCTGCCAACCATATGGCAGGCGGGCAGACGCATCGGCCGCCAAGACCTGGATAAACCTCACCCCATGAACCCGGGCACCCCTGCTAAGTCACCAAACTTAGCGAACCACTTGGGGTGACCTATGGTAGGGTATTGGATATCTAATAAATTGTCACGCCCGTGTACCGCCCGTACCTATAACCGCCTCCCAATATGATAGAAACACAGGAACAAAGCAAAAGTGTGCTTAATTCGAGCACACCGATCCGCGCAAAATACACTACTAAAAGTGTTTCACTTCAGCGTCCCCTTATGAATAAGGCCTTATGATAGCACGCGTGAGGCACTAGCAGAAACAAATAAAAAATATTCCAACAGCCAGCTATTTCGCACCTTTACATACTTTATATACGCAGTGGCGGAGCTAAAATTTGACCAGCCCCTGGGCGAAACCCATCATTCATTGTTCATGCAAAAGGGTTAGCATTAAAAAATCCGTAAGAGTTTTTTAGTAACATTTTAACGAGAACTTAATATAAGAGGCTTTAAACATGTACATCCGTTATGAAATGTTGAATCCATAACTGTTTTTTAATTTGCAGAGCCAGCAAAAATGTTTCCCAGGATTTTCTAATCCGGTTACAACAATAAAAAAGGCATTTTCCATTTTAAATTTCTTTTGACAATATTTTATGAAGCTTCGCCTTATGGTTGTACTATCCCTGTCTACAATCTGCAATCATTTGTTATTTTTTTTTTTATATATAAAGGTTTATTGCAAGGATATTTTAATTTTTTAAGATTTATTTGTCACAGATCCCCAGTCTTGAAGACTTAATTCACTGAACACATTATTTTTTTCTTTTCAAAGGAAGCCTTAGAGCTTTTATCATCACCCCACTCCCCCTTATCCACCGGTAGAAATTTATTTATGACAGAAGCAGTAAATAAAACTAATTACACATATAGTTATTGTTAGAATTCACCACTTCTTCTTTGACCACTTATTCATTGACCACTCCACCCATAACCGCTATTTATTTCAAAATAACATCTTTCACCATTCCCGCTTTCACCACCCAACAAGTTATCACAACATTTTCTTTCATAATCGAACTTTTCACCACTCCACCTTTTAAAACCCTTTATTTCATCATCCAACCTTTCACCACGCTTGCTTTCACCACATCTGTTTTTACGACTCCTGCTTTAATTATTCCACATTTTAAAATTATTTGCTTGATCACCCCACCTTTCACTATTCCTGCTGACACCAATCCCGCTTTCACCACTCCACCTTTTACATCTGTTTAATTTATTTAATTTATTTTAGAGAAAGTTGACAGGAAATCGAACTTGCATAGCATAGCATAACATGCGTAGCCTGGGTTCCACACTTGAGATGCGTATTCGACAGTACTACAAACATATGAGAAATACAGTGTTTTAAAAGTAATAAGGTCAATGAATTGTTTACAGGAGCAGATTATGAAACAAAGCATAGAAGATGCGTTAGTGACTAAGTGGTCGATATGTTTATTGAAATTCAGTTTACTATCAAGTATTACCCTAAGGTCCTTACTTTCAAATTTGATAAATAACGGTACATGATTAATTGAGTATTCATGGATTTCAGTTTTTATTTGTAGTAAAGCGCACAATGAAGCACTTAGATATATTTATTTCCAGACAATGGACATTACAATACGTTCTCAAACGTTGAAAATCATCTTGCAGCTTCTGACGGTCCTCGGTTGAATTTGTAGGTGAAAAGATTTTCTATTTGATCACCTAAGCTTTCACTCGATTTCACCACTCCAACTTTTTAAACTCTTACTTTGATCATCCACCACTATGGCCTGTGCCTTTTACCACTGTTTCTTTCATAAACCCAACATTCACTACCATTGCTTTCAAATCCATCTCACCTCTCATTCTTGCTCCTGTCAAATGTTAGTAGATGTCAACCAAGATGGTGTTTTCTTTTTATTTTTTATCAGTTTCACAAAGTAGAATCTGAGGAAAATAATTTCCATCAATATTATTCTTCGGGATCCTCATACGGAAGGTCTTTTAAGAAAACAAAAGAACGCCATGCAGTAGGTGGGCAAATGCAACCGCCGCCAAGACCTGGACTAACCTCACTCCATGAACTCGGGCATCACAGTATAGGTTTTCCAATGAATGGTTCCCGGGGTAGGCAGTACCCACAGTCGTCTCCCAAAATAAAATCCAGACAAACCAGACAAATTTAATAACCACATCGATCATACATTTTGTGGGTAATGAGAACATAAATTTTAGCGTATATGAATTATATGTTCATTGTCAAGACCACATTCTTGTCGACGGACGGAACAGAGTTCACCATTCTCACTTTAATGATTTAAAAACAGATTTGTAAAAAAAAAAAATAGAAAGTCACGATAATCATTTTTGTTGTTTTCATCACTAACTTTTAATAAAAATAGTCTTTATTTAATTAGATTGTTTTGAAACATTTTTGATGAGACATGTTATACCCTAGTAATAGCACCACGATTTTCACACAATCAGGTCTGAGAAATAAAATCCTGAAACAACAAAAACATTTCCCAGGAAAACGGATCACACCTACATAAATTCCAGGAATGCGAATCCATTTCCTGAAATAACAAGGATGAGTTTTCTAGCAAAATCGATCTCTAAAAGACAACCTTAAATAAACTTAATCCGCTTTAATAAACAAAGTAAACCTTTAACCCTAGATTGCTCGTACATTGTTCAATAACAAATGCATTGTTGGTAAACACTGAAATTCAATTTGCTGCACGTGTACTTGATTTAATACAATTCAATTTATTCATTTTAAAACATTATAAAATTAAAAATTTAAAGTGTACATTAAATATTTTAGGTAGATTATAAGATTAGAAAAGTTTTCCGTTTAAATTGTGCTTCCTTGTTAAATAGATCGATATTCGATCATGCCCGGAACTAAGTAGGCGCTATTGGAGCAATTCGCTCCTGGCACCGACTAATCAAGGGACGAACGAGCCAAGGCCCTGATAAAATCTAACACCTAATACATCGTCCTTGAGGTTTTGGGTTTGGCCCTGTACCTGATCATTTAAGGATTAAATTTAAAGAAAAAATGGATTCGTTCCACCAGTTCGGAATAACAATTTGAGAGGCGGGAATGGGTACCAATTATTGTATAGCCGACACCCTCTGTCATAGGTCATCCCAAGGGATTCGCAAACGTTTGGTAATTTAGCAGGGGTGCCCGGGTTCTTGGGAGTGAGGTTTGTCTAGGTATTGGTGGAGAATACATTTGCTCAACTACTGCGAGGCGTGTCTGGCCGGGAAAGACTACTTGAGGCACATAATCTAGATCTCTTCAGTCTAGACACATTGATCCCAGATTCCTACCCACCCCTCACATTTTTTCCTAACCAGAATTTGTCTGGAAAGACCTTCCACACAGCATCCCCAAAGATGACATGACTGAGGTATTTTTTTTCCTTAGGGCCTCCAGTGTGGAGCTATTGTAAAAAAACCGAGTTTATTCAAAAACCGTAAACTTTTTCGTGACACCATTTTAATTATCATTTTCACTATTTTTATATATTTTTAACGTTTAGATACAACCGACATGTGTTGCGAACAAAGTTCACCTCACAAGTGTTTACTTAAAACTAAATTCAATTTTAGACTTACGGCGAAGATGAATGTTAGTGTCTGGATAAATCTTTATCCATTTTATTTTAATTTGCTTAAATTGTCTCATAAAGTTAAAATAAAAATACTAAAAAAGTATTTTTTCATAAGAAATGTATGAATGCATATAAGAAACAACCCTTAAAAAAAGTTATCCGTGACAGTCTACATTGATTAACTTTTTTTTCACACTACTTGCTAATTTATGAAGGTTACAGTTTATCTACACTCTAAATGGAAACCGTTAATATTGCAGTGAAAATTATCTATACCATTATTAAAATTAAAAAAAATATTTTAGTTCAAGATTTGTTCTAATAAATGATTAGCAAACTTCGAGAAACAATTACCGTTTAAAAATCTTCCATTTTGCTCCTTTATCTTAATTTCAAAGTTCCTCAAAAAAGGTTTTTGCAAGATAAAAGAAATTAAAACTGGGTTAAAGTTTAACTGATTTTGAATTAAATTAATTGTCCGTTGATGAAAAAATTTCAAAATTCACAAAATCGGTTTAAGATTTAGTATCTACCGTCTTGGTGTAAGACCATCTTTCAGAATTGGAACGTGTCGCTTGATTTGCCTTTGGACGTGTTTGACTGTGGTGACCAGATGTGAATAATCATATCCTACAATTCGTCACCTTCTTTTGCCTACAGCTTCACAACATACCCCAATCCATTCAATGAGTCTCACTAATTCTAGATAGTTTGGAGCAGTTAGGAAAAACTATCCATCTTTGTGATCCTGTGTAAAAATGTTTTATGAATTTATTTCAAAACGTTAAAAGAGTTCCCTTTGCTCAAAACCCATGACAAGAGTTTATAGCTGATTTTACAGTAGGGTAATAGTTGTAGTTTACAATTTCGTCGCTTGATATTACATTCCATTCACAGAACACGCTTTTGAGTTCAAAATAGTCTGCGACATTCCACAGTGTATCGAGTTCTGTTTGAAATTATTATTATTTGATACGGTCCGTACAACGTACCACAAAATTGACTACTGGAGTGCGCAACGGTGGAACGTAAAAGGAAACCATTCATCTTCGAGGGGTTATCAGTCACCGTGACACGAACTGCGAACTGTAAAGACAAATAATAACAAAAGTGAAAATAGGCAGTTAACCAAAAGGCATTATGCGATTAAAGAATATTTAAAAATAGTATTAATACTTGGTGTAACTCTAAGTGATCAACTCAGGCACGGGGGCTCCATCGAAGCCAGAGTTAAGTTAGCCTCGCAGAAGTTGGGTGCACCGTACAGGGCCAGCAGATGTTAACTATTTTTGTTAAGCCACAATATAATTTTAAGACCAAAGAAAACTGTATTTAGAAAGCCACATTGTGAACTATTTTGATAAACCACAATGTAATTTTTTTATTCAATAATCACACAAAGATATCTCTCTTTCATAATTGCTCTGGTGTAGGGCCTCCAATTAGCATCAAAGCGATGCTTGGTTTGACTTTAGCAGTATTTAGCAAACAAGATACAAATAGCTAGGTACGTACTAATCATACTTATTATCCTTTCCCTTAAAAACCCACTGCCTTCGGACAGTTGAGAGTCTTGTGCGGTATTCACAAAAAAGCGGCTCTCAAAATATTCGGTACATCTAGTGATATGTCGGTAACGGCAGCATTAGTGTCTATTACGCGAGATATTTTCATGTATTAATAATAAACTTCATACTAATATTGGGAAGTTTCCTAGATTAACTGTTCTAGGTTAGTAAAAGGTGAACGTAGCATTAAATTCAACGGTTGAATAGCTCTGCAAAGAGAAGTGCGACAAGTGTTCTGCAATGGAGGTGGTAATGGCCTATCGTAGGTCAAACTTCAAAGGATTGAATGAATGGAGGATCACGATACAAGGAAATATATATATCCTACATCAAGGGATTTCGTGAATATTTGATTTAATATGATGAGGATGAAATTGTAATCCGGATCCACTAAGGTAGTAAGCCAGGGGTGGGGAACCTGCGGCCCGCGGGCCGCATGCGGCCCGCGAGGCCTTTTGGTGCGGCCCGCGGGCACTTTTGGTGCGACCTGCTGAAAGAACCACAAAAAACTACACAGAACGGAATGGGTTTTTTACGGTGTTTCAGATGCATTTTTAAGACGTTATTACAAAATTGTTATTTAGATACCAATGAAAACGTGATAAAACCTCCCATTTTACTTTTATTTTAATTTGTTATTGTGAATCGAAAGTGAAATTCCGTCGGAACTTTTAATTTTCTTGAACGGGACAGTCCCGATATATCAGGATTGATAGTAACTCTATTCGGAGAGGAATCTTAGGCAGTCTGTCGTAAAAATTATTTTCTAGTCGACGTTGCGGAAGTAAAGTGGATAATAAATCAATAAAATCCTATTAATGACAACTACAAAGAAAAGAAAAGTTGAAGCTGAGTGACACGTGAAATCATTTGAAACTAAATTAAGGCTGTGGAAAGTAACTCGAAATGAATAACACAACGCATTTTCCAACATTGCAAGGACAAAAGCCTTCTACGTCGTTTGAATACGCTGGTTATTGCGCGAAATTAAATGAGGCATTTAATGAACGATTTAAGGACGTGAAAAGAGAGCGAAACGGATTTGAACATATTTGCTACACCGTTCAACGTCGAACCATCGAATGTAAAACCAATCTTGTGTTCACAATGCAAATTCCTGTGTCGGATTCAGCTGCTAACCATAACGCATTTCGGAGGTAAAACTATTTTGTTGTTCTCTGCAGTATTAATTAAAGCTGGGGACTCACAATCCAATTCGCTCTGACGGAAAAAAACAGTTTTGTGTGCAAATGCAATGAAAAAATTCCGTGAAAAAATTCAATGAAAAAATTCTACGTGTGGTTTCGTCTGCTTACGCATTTTGTAGAAACCCGTTCTCGTTTTGGAAGTTCACTTTTAAAATTATAGTTGCTTTTTTGCTTCCAGTATTAGAGAAAAGCCATTTTAATAAACTCAAGTAAAATGGCTACACTCAGTAATTTTAAGTCTCCGCGTATAGATTCATCCATAACTGAAACTAGTTCTGTGTTTAGAATGCAACGAAAAAAATTCCCGGTGGGGTTTTATTTTTTGACGCATTCCTCGTGTTAGAAGTGCATTTATAAAATTCTAGTTGCGTTCTTTGTGTTGCCAGAATTGGAGGAAAGTCATTTTAATTTTCTGAGAGGAGTTTTAATTCCCCGCGTACAAACTCACTTTATAATTAAAACCAGTTCTGTGTTTAGAATGCAACGAAAAAATTTTAGGTGGGGTTTTATCTCGCTAACGCGTTTCATAAGAAACCATTCTCGTGTGTGAAGTGCATAAATCTAAATGTGTGAAGTGCATAAATATACAGTTATTAATTTGTAGTTGCTGCCAGTATTGGAGAAAAGCAATTTCGCGTTCTAAGTGAATTCCCGCGTACAGATTCAATCTGTAATTAAAACCAGTTCTGTGTTAAGAATGATATAAAAACGCATCAGGTGTTATTTCATTTGCTGACGCATTTCTTATGGTGGAAGTGCATTTATAAAATTCTACTTTCTTTTTTTTTTGTATTTCTTGGGCACTGACTATGCAACAATTTCTAGACATTTTTGTTTTGAAAAGTTTTATTTTTCGATGTACATTTGTTACTTTTAATTTAAAATTTTTTTGCTACCGGTTTCGATACGTTCGTGTCATTAACGAGCAAACTTAAAACTAACTTAAAAATTCTATACAAGTACACAATTAATTAGGCGGGGGTAGTGGGAGGGGGGAATTTGGTGGAGGGGGAGGACGGTGGGAGGAGTCAAAATTACATGGAAACATCGTAAGCAGAGGTGATTTACATGGTGCTATTATTTTATTAACTAAATTAATTTTAGATTCAATTTTTTTGTTGATTTCTAAAGTTTCTAACGCGCACAAATTAAAATATGAATTTACGTTGCAATGTTTAAACTTAGTTTTTTTCTTTTTTGAAGC
Organism: Limnephilus marmoratus; assembly: GCA_917880885.1. Classification (NCBI taxonomy): domain Eukaryota; kingdom Metazoa; phylum Arthropoda; class Insecta; order Trichoptera; family Limnephilidae; genus Limnephilus; species Limnephilus marmoratus. Next base: position 9,254,307 of record OU862918.1, read on the forward strand.
TATGACCTGTCTCTATGAGATGGTTAGCAAACTCTGAGTAGTTATTATTACGTAAACAAAGTTCATGTTCCCTAATTCTGGTTTTAAAATTTCTAGTAGTCATTCCTACATATTGCGCGTCACAATCGTTGCATTCTAAAGTGTATATTCCGTTTTTTTTCAAATTTATTAGAAATATCCTTGTTGTTATCCTTTCTTACTTTATGCTGCCAGAATTAGAGGAAAGGCATTTTCATGTTCGGAGTGTAGTTTTAATTCCCCGTATGCAAATTTAATCTAAATTGAAACTAGTTCCGTGTTCAGAATGCAACAAAAAATGTCAGTTGTGATTTCATCTGCTGATATATTTTGATGTGTTCAAAGTGCAGTTTTAAAATCCTGGTTGCAGACTATATGCAGCCAGAATTTTAGGAAATCCATTTGCATGTTCTGAGTGTAGCTATAATCAAAGAGTGTTGGCAGTTACGTAACTATTTTTAAAATTAGTTACGGTAAAACCAGTGACCTACGACCTTGGGGTGACTGACGACCTTGGCGTGACCATCCTTATCCTTATCCCAAGTCAAGCTGTCACTTCCCAAGTCAAGGAAGTAACATCACACTTTTCGTAACGCATTCACCAGCTTAACCCGAACCAGTCGAGCGTGCGCAACCGCAAAGCGCGCGTAAAGAAGTTGTTATGAAAATAATTGAATAATGTTCAAAATTACCCCAGGGTTGTTGATATTTGTCTATAGAAGTGAATTCAACTATTTTACTGGCCACTTATAAATTACACTTTTTCTCCGAGTGGTTTTACTTTCGGTCGATAGGGGGATAATAATCGTTTTCCGGCACTTTTTGGATTTGCATCTCCTGGGCAGGATGTAAATCCGACAGTCGAAAATGTGGACTTAAATTTATTTAATAATATGTAAAATATTCAATCGGCGGGTTGTTTTCAAGTATATTTAAAATGTGAACGAGTTTCCTTTATTCCCAGCCGATACATGGTTATCGCGACTGGAGAATTCTTGTTTACGGGTATTCCAGTATGGAATCCCGTGGTGCAATAATGGCGGCTTGACCGACCCAGTTTTACTGTAATCTGCGATTATATTTATCATCCGTCATTCGACGAGATGGATTCTCAATTATACAAAGGGACACGACCGTCCGTATAGTCCCCGCCGATTATTTTCACAACCTGATGGAGGACATTTCCATTACTGCAACCACATGATGGAGGACACCATGGTGATCTCAAACGTAATAATCACCCAGATGGATGGAGAAGCTTGCAAACCTGGCGCGGAGGCAACGTGAGGGAGAAAAGGGGCCCCTCACGGTGCGATATTAGGCATCCGGAATCGTCGCATAAAAATAATAGGTTTTAGCTAGCTCTTAGTATGGTCCACAGGTATGTTAATATTCCAATATAATAATCTTGTTTTACATCCACTCTTTTATTTCTTATTTTCCAAGCTTCACAACAATGATTAAAATAACAGTGCCCACGCTCTGACGGGAGTATTCATGCCTACCGACACAGTCAGCATATCTCGTACCCACGAGATTTGGCGTCCAAAAATCCCATGGGATTAAAGCTGATAACTGTGTACCTTCATATATATAACCCTGAATAATTAACATTAAATACACCCACTTAATAAGAGGTGTAAATGTCATGATAACTGATCACATAGTAGGTACAAACACAACACAACACTTCCAGTGCCAATACCCTGATATATTAACACCCTGTTTAATAACCTATACATTAAACCCTACTCCAATTCAAGTACCATAACATGACACCCAACTCCTCCTTTTTCTATTATAACATGGCGCACCAACTGGTGATAACGAAAATATTTTTTTCATTGTTGTGAATCTTGGAAATATTAAATTCATTATATAAACATGCCCTTAACATATTTTTTAACTTGCCCTATGTTTTGTTTTGCTTTGCTTTTAAAATATTAGTGTCAGAACTTTATTTTATACCTGTAATGATTTTTTTAAATGTTTTCAATCATAAATGCACTGTTCATAATACCTACATGTCAAACATAACCTCAATTCCTCAATAGAATTGTTATTGTCATTTTATTAAAATATGCTTAGAAATTTGGTCATAGACAATATGCATTATAGAACTCTATAAAAAAAAAAAAATTAATCCAATGAATAGTGGTTATTTTCAAAATAATTTCAATTATCTATGGCAATTTCTTGCTTTCAAATTTACCTATGACTTTTTCAAATGTCAAAACATTGTTATGTTTTTATACTTTTAAATACTCAATACTGATGAAAAACAGTTTTATTTTTCCAAAACAATTATAGTATGAGTTTAAATAAGAATATAAAGTTAATATCAATAAATACGCAAATATTTATAATGATTTATTGTTAACTAAGTGACATTTTGTTCATAATTACGGAGGTACGTACATTAAATTTATCAAATCATTGCAGTAATATTAAAAACATTTTAGTTGAAAGGTATTAGTTAAAAGTATTACAAACATTTTAAAATATATTTGAACATTATTATTCAAGCTTTATAAATTATTTCATGCCGGTATTCATACAAACCGTGTACATTGTCAAATAACATGATGAAAACAAATATTTTGTATTTTTATGCAATTTCAAAGATAACCTTTATTAGGGAATCATTTATAAAATGTATTTTTATTCCAAACTGTTTAATTAGACGAAATTAATGTTATTTACAGGTGACATCTGTCACAAATATATTATTGATTGTTTATTTACAAATAATGTCAAACTGACGTTTTAATATTCATTTAAATGAGAAACATACATATTCATTTCAATGGAATAAATTTTTTTTAAATTTAAATGGGGTACATACATATTCAAATAAAATTTCATATTTTAATTTTTAAATGAAAACAGGGTTATCGAATAAAATATTTTATGTTTCAATTTTAAATACAGGGTTGGCACAAACCAATATTTTCAAACATCAGGGTTGCCAAAATTTTATTTTTTTAAATTGAAACAAAAAGTTATCAAGAATATTTTGTCAAATCAACAACAACGTTCAACAGCGTACAACAACAACAACATCAACAATAACAACAATAACAACAACAACAAAAATAACAACGTTTATTTTTCTTTTTAAATCAAGGGCATCATTTTTAATAACAATTCGGAAAATTGTTTTGAATTTAAGTACAATCAAGTAATTGTCATCGGTGACACAAGGAATAAGGTGATATTTATTATCATTTTTTTTATATATATAAAGGACAATATTCACGAAATGTGATAAGACTTGGAGAAATTATCGGACGATGACGAAACGTCATTATTATCATTGGAGGGGGGTTGACGGAGGTATATTCGGTCTGATCAACTGGATCCTGGTGATCAACTTACCATCTCTAATGGTTTAAATTAGTTCCAAAGGTAAGGGTGGGCTTGTACCCCAACCGCAACGTATCGATCCGGCGTCGATTACGTTTACCTTACATGACAGACAGAGGGCGAGAGATGCTTGCTGTCTGCTCATCAGGCCATGAGTTGCTGACTCAGGTAGGGAACATGTGTGCTACATCGTCAGTAGGAGGGCAGTGGATCCGTTGCCTGTAGATGGATGATTCCTACGGGAGGCGGAAGGATTGCCAGCCACTGGTCCATGTTCATACTCAAAGTACTACATGGTGTGAAACTTGTTTGAGTGGTTCGGGTTGTTCTTGGAGTTTTATGACCAACCCTGACACAACATTCAACAAGTATTCATAAACTCTATTTAAAATCGAGTTTTATGTTTTTTTTCACACGGTACTATTTGTAGTGATTTATGGTAAATCACATAATTATTTTCTCAAATATAACAAGTCTAAATAAATACGTGCACACCTTTATATTGTCATAAGTTATGCTCTACGTCAGAGCCAATAAAATTCTAGCCCATTCAAATAGTCACACATGACTCAAATACATCATGATTCTTCATATCGAGTATCAAGCATCATTAAAATAAGACTAAATTAAAGTCTCATTAAAAAAATCTATTAAAAAAAAAATGTCTCGTAACTTATCAAAACTCTCTCAAACAAACAAAACAAAAAAATGTCTCGTAACTTATCAAAACTCTCGTAATCAAAACTGTTGTAAACAAACAAAACAAAAAAATATGTAACTAATCAAAACTGTTGTAAACAAACAAAAAAAAATATTTAACTTATCAAAACTACGATAAACAAACGAAAAAAAATATATGTAACTATTAAAAAATGTATTTTGTACAAAAACAAAGCAAAACAAAACAAAAAAATTAATTATGTATTGTCATTGTATAACTTCTTTTTCCAACTATTATTATTATTTTTATTTTCAACTGTGAGACCTAGTTAGTATAGGCAGGTTTTCTTTTTCATGTAAATTCAGTGAAAAGTGAAGGTTGTTCAACCGTTATAAAAAGTGTTCATAATCCGATAACAGGATAAAGTGATGCCACAGAGCATAATATAAAAGTGAATGATTGAAATGGTATTTTAACTACAATGTCTTTTTATTTTTGTATTTAACTACAATGATAATTGTTTTTATTTCTATTGTATTTCTGTTTTGAAATTTATTGTTTTAGGAACCGGTGGACCAACACAACTGTTAAGCTTTTTTTTAGTCAGTATAGGACATAGGTATGTTCGGGGTCGAACATTTACGCGAGAACGGGGAAAATGTTATGAAAATAATTGAATAATGTTCAAAATTACCCCAGGGTTGTTGATATTTGTCTATAGTAGTGAATTCAACTATTTTACTGGCCACTTATAAATTACACTTTTTCTCCGAGTGGTTTTACTTTCGGTCGATAGGGGGATAATAATCGTTTTCCGGCACTTTTTGGATTTGCATCTCCTGGGCAGGATGTAAATCCGACAGTCGAAAATGTGGACTTAAATTTATTTAATAATTGTAAAATATTCAATCGGCGGGTTGTTTTCAAGTATATTTAAAATGTGAACGAGTTTCCTTTATTCCCAGCCGATACATGGTTATCGCGACTGGAGAATTCTTGTTTACGGGTATTCCAGTATGGAATCCCGTGGTGCAATAATGGCGGCTTGACCGACCCAGTTTTACTGTAATCTGCGATTATATTTATCATCCGTCATTCGACGAGATGGATTCTCAATTATACAAAGGGACACGACCGTCCGTATAGTCCCCGCCGATTATTTTCACAACCTGATGGAGGACATTTCCATTACTGCAACCACATGATGGAGGACACCATGGTGATCTCAAACGTAATAATCACCCAGATGGATGGAGAAGCTTGCAAACCTGGCGCGGAGGCAACGTGAGGGAGAAAAGGGGCCCCTCACGGTGCGATATTAGGCATCCGGAATCGTCGCATAAAAATAATAGGTTTTAGCTAGCTCTTAGTATGGTCCACAGGTATGTTAATATTCCAATATAATAATCTTGTTTTACATCCACTCTTTTATTTCTTATTTTCCAAGCTTCACAACAATGATTAAAATAACAGTGCCCACGCTCTGACGGGAGTATTCATGCCTACCGACACAGTCAGCATATCTCGTACCCACGAGATTTGGCGTCCAAAAATCCCATGGGATTAAAGCTGATAACTGTGTACCTTCATATATATAACCCTGAATAATTAACATTAAATACACCCACTTAATAAGAGGTGTAAATGTCATGATAACTGATCACATAGTAGGTACAAACACAACACAACACTTCCAGTGCCAATACCCTGATATATTAACACCCTGTTTAATAACCTATACATTAAACCCTACTCCAATTCAAGTACCATAACATGACACCCAACTACTTTTTCTACTATAACAAAGTTTTACTTCAAAAATAATTATCTGTCTTTGACTTTGATCAAGATGAAGACTTTGTCACTAATAAAAATAATATACTCCAGGACATTCTATTTTCTTTTAAATTTTATCGCCTTTTATTCGAAACCTCTGGTTCTCGTGAGTCAACGAAGATTATTATCAATTTGTTTATCAGATTTCTACGAACAAGACAGCATTTTTCATTGACAATTTACATCAAAATGTCAGTTGTGATTTCATCTGCTGATATATTTTGATGTGTTCAAAGTGCAGTTTTAAAATTCTGTTTGCAGACTATATGCAGCCAGAATTTTAGGAAATCCATTTGCATGTTCTGAGTGTAGCTATAATCAAAGAGTGTTGGCAGTTACGTAACTATTTTTAAAATTAGTTACGGTAAAAGCAGTTCTTTGATTTGAATGTGGCTCAACCCCCCCCCCCCCCCCCCCCCCCCCGAGGCTGAAATTGGGAGTGCGGCCCGCGGGTTAAAGTATGAACATCCAAATGGCCCGCGACGCTGAAAAGGTTCCCCACCCCTGTAGTAAGCAATACAAGCAGGTTCAATAGTTTACCTGTATGATAAAAATATGTCATTAATAAATTCCGAAACTTTTTGTCTTGTTTTTTTTCAAATGATTCCGACTTTCACCCTTCAAAAGTTTTCTGGGACATCTTTTCAAATTACGGAGAGAGGAATGATGAATTCATATATTAATTTTATTGGAATGGGCATTTTTGGGAATTAATGGGAAGGTTGGAATCGCGTTCAGACATAGAAGAGATGAAATGTTGAATAGCGGGAAGGCAATTTTAGATAAAGCTTGATTGTTCCATTTTTTCAAGTTCGTATTAGGTATTTTTTAAATTATTGCATATAGCCAATCAATTTAAGACCCCTGCCATTGGTTACCTCAAGTGGTTCGCTACGTTTGGTGACTAAGCAGGGGTGCCCGGATTCATTGACATTGACCTTGACATGGACATCGACATCGACATCGACATCGACATCGACATCGACATCGACATCGACATCGACATCGACATCGACATCGACATCGACATCGACATCGACATCGACATCGACATCGACATCGACATCGACATCGACATCGACATCGACATCGACATCGACATCGACGTCGACGTTGACACTGACACTGACACTGACACAGACACTGCACTGACACAGACTGCACTGACACTGCACTGACACTGACACTGACACTGCACTGACACTGACACTGGCGCTGGCGCTGACGCTGACGCTGACGCTGACGCTGACGCTGACGCTGACGCTGACGCTGACGCTGACGCTGACGCTGACGCTGACGCTGACGCTGACGCTGACGCTGACGCTGACGCTGACGCTGACGCTGACGCTGACGCTGACGCTGACGCTGACGCTGACGCTGACGCTGACGCTGACGCTGACGCTGACGCTGACGCTGACGCTGACGCTGACGCTGACGCTGACGCTGACGCTGACGCTGACGCTGACGCTGACGCTGACGCTGACGCTGACGCTGACGCTGACGCTGACGCTGACGCTGACGCTGACGCTGACGCTGACGCTGACGCTGACGCTGACGCTGACGCTGACGCTGACGCTGACGCTGACGCTGACGCTGACGCTGACGCTGACGCTGACGCTGACGCTGACGCTGACGCTGACGCTGACGCTGACGCTGACGCTGACGCTGACGCTGACGCTGACGCTGACGCTGACGCTGACGCTGACGCTGACGCTGACGCTGACGCTTACGCTTACGCTGACGCTTACGCTGACGCTTACGCTGACGCTTACGCTGACGCTTACGCTGACGCTTACGCTGACGCTGACACTGACACTGACACTGACGCTTACGCTGACGCTTACGCTGACGCTTACGCTGACGCTGACACTGACATTGACATTGACATTGACGTTGGGGTGACCTATGACCCTAGGGTGACCTACGACCTTGGGGTGACCTACGACCTTGGGGTGATCCACGACCTTGGGGTGACCTACGACCTTGGGGTGACTGACGACCTTGGCGTGACCATCCTTATCCTTATCCCAAGTCAAGCTGTCACTTCCCAAGTCAAGGAAGTAACATCACACTTTTCGTAACGCATTCACCAGCTTAACCCGAACCAGTCGAGCGTGCGCAACCGCAAAGCGCGCGTAAAGAAGTTTTACTTCAAAAATAATTATCTGTCTTTGACTTTGATCAAGATGAAGACTTTGTCACTAATAAAAATAATATACTCCAGGACATTCTATTTTCTTTTAAATTTTATCGCCTTTTATTCGAAACCTCTGGTTCTCGTGAGTCAACGAAGATTATTATCAATTTGTTTATCAGATTTCTACGAACAAGACAGCATTTTTCATTGACAATTTACATCAAAATGTCAGTTGTGATTTCATCTGCTGATATATTTTGATGTGTTCAAAGTGCAGTTTTAAAATTCTGTTTGCAGACTATATGCAGCCAGAATTTTAGGAAATCCATTTGCATGTTCTGAGTGTAGCTATAATCAAAGAGTGTTGGCAGTTACGTAACTATTTTTAAAATTAGTTACGGTAAAACCAGTTCTTTGATTTGAATGTGTCTCAATCCCCCCCCCCCCCCCCCCCCAAGGCTGAAATTGGGAGTGCGGCCCGCGGGTTAAAGTATGAACATCCAAATGGCCCGCGACGCTGAAAAGGTTCCCCACCCCTGTAGTAAGCAATACAAGCAGGTTCAATAGTTTACCTGTATGATAAAAATATGTCATTAATAAATTCCGAAACTTTTTGTCTTGTTTTTTTTCAAATGATTCCGACTTTCACCCTTCAAAAGTTTTCTGGGACATCTTTTCAAATTACGGAGAGAGGAATGATGAATTCATATATTAATTTTATTGGAATGGGCATTTTTGGGAATTAATGGGAAGGTTGGAATCGCGTTCAGACATAGAAGAGATGAAATGTTGAATAGCGGGAAAGCAATTTTAGATAAAGCTTGATTGTTCCATTTTTTCAAGTTCGTATTAGGTATTTTTTAAATTATTGCATATAGCCAATCAATTTAAGACCCCTGCCATTGGTTACCTCAAGTGGTTCGCTACGTTTGGTGACTTAGCAGGGGTGCCCGGATTCATTGACATTGACCTTGACATGGACATCGACATCGACATCGACATCGACATCGACATCGACATCGACATCGACATCGACATCGACATCGACATCGACATCGACATCGACATCGACATCGACATCGACATCGACATCGACATCGACATCGACATCGACATCGACATCGACATCGACATCGACATCGACATCGACGTCGACGTCGACGTCGACGTCGACGTCGACGTCGACGTTGACACTGACACTGACACTGACACTGACACAGACTGCACTGACACTGCACTGACACTGACACTGACACTGCACTGACACTGGCGCTGGCGCTGGCGCTGACGCTGACGCTGACGCTGACGCTGACGCTGACGCTGACGCTGACGCTGACGCTGACGCTGACGCTGACGCTGACGCTGACGCTGACGCTTACGCTGACGCTGACGCTTACGCTGACGCGTACGCTGACGCTTACGCTGACGCTTACGCTGACGCTTACGCTGACGCTTACGCTGACGCTTACGCTGACGCTTACGCTGACGCTTACGCTGACGCTTACGCTGACGCTTACGCTGACGCTTACGCTGACGCTTACGCTGACGCTTACGCTGACGCTTACGCTGACGCTTACGCTGACGCTTACGCTGACGCTTACGCTGACGCTTACGCTGACGCTTACGCTGACGCTTACGCTGACGCTTACGCTGACGCTTACGCTGACGCTTACGCTGACGCTTACGCTGACGCTTACGCTGACGCTTACGCTGACGCGGACGCTGACGCGGACGCTGACGCGGACGCTGACGCTGACGCTGACGCTGACGCTGACGCTGACGCTGACGCTGACGCTGACGCTGACGCTGACGCTGACGCTGACGCTGACGCTGACGCTGACGCTGACGCTGACGCTGACGCTGACGCTGACGCTGACGCTGACGCTGACGCTGACGCTGACGCTGACGCTGACGCTGACACTGACACTGACACTGACACTGACACTGACACTGACACTAACATTGACATTGACATTGACGTTGGGGTGACCTATGACCCTAGGGTGACCTACGACCTTGGGGTGACCTACGACCTTGGGGTGATCCACGACCTTGGGGTGACCTACGACCTTGGGGTGACTGACGACCTTTGCGTGACCATCCTTATCCTTATCCCAAGTCAAGCTGTAACTTCCCAAGTCAAGGAAGTAACATCACACTTTTCGTAACGCATTCACCAGCTTAACCCGAACCAGTCGAGCGTGCGCAACCGCAAAGCGCGCGTAAAGAAGTTTTACTTCAAAAATAATTATCTGTCTTTGACTTTGATCAAGATGAAGACTTTGTCACTAATAAAAATAATATACTCCAGGACATTCTATTTTCTTTTAAATTTTATCGCCTTTTATTCGAAACCTCTGGTTCTCGTGAGTCAACGAAGATTATTATCAATTTGTTTATCAGATTTCTACGAACAAGACAGCATTTTTCATTGACAATTTACATCAAAATTAATCATCGAAAATTCGTAATTTCCTTCCATACAACGTAATATTTTCCAATCTCCGGTGAATTCATAAAATCTAAAATCAGAATTCTAAACCGCAAAACTTAAGATAAGTTCTTTTCAATATCCTATCTCATCAGTTTTATTTCTGCGAATAAACGCAAAAGTGTTACGTTTTATTAAATTTTAGAAACTGGTTTAGAGAGAAATGACATAAAAATATTTCAGCTTAAAACCTAGAAATGAATATTTCATAATAATCCAGCAATGAATTGTTTGCTTTCTTGCTTTTCACCAACTCCTTCCCCTTCCTTCACTCCTTTTTCACTTATTTGAAGATCAGACTGTTTTATTTCTTCCCATCATTACCAAAAAAAATTAAATCCTCTGGCAAAAATGGAATTTTTTAAGCAAATTCTAAAAATATACGCCTTTTATTTTGCTTGAATATTATTTTAGTGATACCCGAGTAGATTAAAGTATATCAAATAATTCTAAATATAATCCTAGGTATTCTTATTATTTTAATAATTGTAATTTTTGTGATATCTGAGTAGATATCACAAAAATAGAGCACCGAAATTGTGCTTTTTAACACTAGAAAGACCGGAGCCTTCATTTTGACGGCAGCCCGAAGTAAAGTGACAATATAAGGCCTAATAATTATTGTATTGGTTTGATTTTTTTTTTACATTTCATGATTTATAGTTTAACAACTATGGTGAAAAAAAACAGGTATGTGTCTTAATTACTTTTTGAGATATTTTGACTTATACCTACAAAGACCGCCGCCATCAATGTGACGGTTTGGGCCATAATGCTGAGTTCGTTTACAACCTTCTTTACCCAAGTTAACAACATACCCATTCTTCCTCGTTTATGATAGTAGGTAGGTACTATTATGTCTTTTTCATTCCTTCGGTATCGCGTATTATTCATACTCGATCTGTACGTTGATTGGCCACTGTCACATAATTTATAAAAATACCAAAAAAAATATTGCTCTCGCCCAAATTTATTTTATGGCTGTTTGGAGAAGGACAGAGTATACAAATACCGGAGTTGATCCATCTGCGTTAGCTTCTGAAGAACTGACAGAATCATTTATTGGATAACCAACACGTCTGCCATAGGTCACCCCAAGAGGTTTGTCCGGATCTTGGCGGCCGATGCGTCTGCCAAACAACTGTGGGGCAGGCCAGATCCTAAGAGAACGGTTGAGGGTGATCTTTTGACCTCGCCGGCAGGACTCTCAGAACATTGCCTTGCACCGCAGTGGTGGGGACAGATTCATACGTCGGGCAGTCTTGAACACACTGAACCCCAGTTTCCTACCCACTCCTCATACCTCATTTCCTTCCCAGAACCAATTCTTCATCCTGTCCCTATAGGTAACGTCCACACAGCGTCCCAAAAATTACAAATGCCCTGAGGGGAATTATTTTCCTTATATGGCTTTTTTGTGGAGCTAATGTAAACGAAAAAGAAAAGAAACGGGAAAATAAAACTTCTAAAAGACGACATCGCCAAATTAATAAAAACTATAATAAAAACCAAATAAATGACAGTGTGATAATTGTAAAAAACCCGTTTGCGGAGAGTGTGTTCGATTTTATAAAAAAAACGTAACAATTCGATGCTGTACAAACATAACACAAGCTTGTACTAAAATTACAGATTTTGCACTCACGTGCTTTTTTTTCCAGGAAGCCCCGAGAAAAAACCCTCAGGGCCTATATCATCTTTAGGGATGCTGTGTGCATTTATGTATGTATTTGTCTTTTTAGGGAAAGGAAGGAGAGGAAGTTATGGGAAGGAAAAAAGTCTGAGAGATGAAAAGGAAAAATCGTGAACATATCCAGGAGGCGACGGGACGAGAAAGGTCTTGCTGGAGAGGACAAGATAAGGTCTCCCTCAGAAATGTCTCCAAACCCGGTCCGCTACGCAGTAGGTGGGCAAACATATTCGCCACGCAGAACCAGACAAACCTCACCTAATAAGCCCGGACACCCCTGCTAAGTCACTAAACGTAGCGAACCACTTGGCGTGTCCTATGGCAGAGGTGCTGGTTATCCAATAAATGGTTCCCGGGGCAGCGGTATCCATATCCGCCTCCCAATGTCAAAAAAAGAGATCCCGTACCCGGTCTTTCCAGTGTTAAGCACAAATCTTTTTTCCCAAATCTAATCCGGATTGACTTTTTTTGTTACGGATTTACCTACCCACAGCAGAGATTAAAAACAACCTTAGGGTTCGGATGAAAACCTACCATTTATAGAGAAAGGAAACAAATAGAGTGGGATTAGCACATACCTACTCCCTTAAATAAGCAATACAAACAGGGTTTCCTTTGGATGATCCAGGAAAATCCACGGAAGTATTCCACTATTTTCAGGAGTTCGCACTGATTCAGGGATGCGGAAAAGAATTGGTTTAATTTAAAAAGTCAGTTAGCTAACTAGAAAATTAAGACTTTTTACGTGATTTTCCGGTTAAGTGTTCTTTCTACTATTAATAATAATAACCCATACATTTAAATTTGAGTTAGAAGAAGGTTAGATGGCTCGAGAGTTTGTGATGTTGATTGCATAAATATTTTAAGTCAATGACCCTCGTGGCTTTATAGCTGTGGTAAGATATATATTATATATAAAATAAGTAACTGAGTAGAGAAGACGGTAATGATTACTCAATTTATCGTTTTCAAAATGTGTATTTATTAAATATACATATTTTTAGAAACAAAACATAACTAGTTAACAGCCCCAGCATTCGTTGGTAGCTATCGGTCTTAGTTGCAAATCACTATTTATTCCTAGTTTTTTTTTTTTTTTAAGTATGTTTATTCAGTTTTTTTACTTTTACAATATTTCTGTTACAAAAATCTTACAAAACTGATCGATCAGTTTGATTGTAAGAAATCTCTCATTTTTCCCATTTACTTAATACTAATATACTTTTAGGTTTTACATAGTAATTACTAAGTATAATACTTAATTTAAAAATACTAGACAGCAAAATATTACTTAATATTAATTTCTAATTATTATAAACTACTAATTATTATGATGTTTATGAATACAGTGTATGATAGTAATTTCGAAGTATTTCATCAATATTCGATCTAGGTATATAATATTATTTGGTTTCATGTTCTATTGAGATAGAATGATTTAACTTTTTTTTTGATTTTTGAATAAGATGTCTCATTTTTAACATTTTCAGGTAATGCGTTAAATATTTCCGGAATTTTATGCCTCTTTGTTCTATAACCGTATACATTATGAGATTTATCAATAATAAACATTTGTGCTTCTCTATGCCTAGTAGGGTAGTTGTGGTTTACAGGTTTTTTGAATTCTGTATTCGAGAATTCATCTAGTGTTAATTGGTATTCTACCTTACTGTGTATAGAGAGGACATTACACAAGGAGAAATTTTTTTGTAATCGCCTTCACATAATCGAACTCTTTTTTTGCCCGATATCAATTTTAGGAAACGGATTTGTAACTGTTCAATTTTATTTAAGTATGTTTTTTACGTTAATCCGTAACTATTTATTCCGTATCCTATAATTGATTCTGCTAATGCGTTGTATATACAGTATAATATATTTTTATTAACAAAGTTTTTTAGGTGGTAAAATTTCCCTAATATGGATCTTAATCTATTACATACATTTTCGATATGATTTGACCAGTTAAAATTGACATCTATTGTTAGACCAAGGTATGTTTATTGGTACACTTTTTCTATAATTGGGCAATAACACTGTTGGGATTGTTTTTTTTTGTGTAAACAATCATACGAATGACTTTTTATATTCAATTCCTTATCCTGACAACTTGCATGTGGTGAGTGTATAAGCATGTATTTGTTTTTTTTTTGCATTTATAATAATGCCATTGTCGTGTGACCATTTAATTAAATTGTTTAATTTTGTAAAATTTCCTCAATTTTTTGTGGATTTTTGTCAGCACATATAATGCAAGCATCGTCTGCAAACATGTAACATTTACAACGTTTTATTACGTTTGGTAAACTGTTTACTTGCATTATATAACACGTCGGCCCCGATATCGACCCTGTTGCTACACCGGTGCTTGCTAACATTTCATCACTTAAAATTCCGTCAATTTTAACTTTAATTTTTCTATTGAACAGATAATTCTTAAAATTTTTTTTAAAGGACCTCTAATACCACATTCCTCCATTGCCCTTAATAATGTATCATGGTTCAATGTGTCAAAGGCCTTTTTAAAATCTATAAAAATTATACCAACATAATATTTTTCATTTAAATGACTATTTATATGGTCAGTGAATTTAGAAAGTAATTGTGTAGTACTTTTTTCTTTTTGAAATCCGTACTGTGTAGGATTTATGATTGTATTTTTTCTATAAAAATTTGTATTTGGTTAAAGATAGCTCTTTCAATAATTTTATCAATACACGAGAGAATCGCTATTGGTCGATAGTTTGTGAATTCTTTGTGGTTTCCTGATTTATATATAGGTCTGATGATGGATGTTTTAAATTCGTCAGGCATGATACTTTTAGTTACACACAGGTTGATTAATTTAGTCAGTATAGGGATTATATTATGAGCAATTAACTTCAGGTCTTTAATTCTTATTTGGTCATTGCCTTCTGATTTTTTAACATCCATATCGTTCATTATTTTTTTAACATCTTTTTGTTATACAGGTCTAAATCTCATTGACATAATAGCAGGAGTTGTATAAGTGTTACGATCTAGGAATTTTGTAGTACAATTATGTCTTATGTATTTTATTTCATTTACAAATGTTGTAGCAAATTTATCGCATAAAAATTTTGTGTCTCCTAGACTTCCCATATGTTGAAGGATCATTTTATCTAGATTATGTTTAGGTTTTCCTATTAGATTATTTATTTCGTCCCAGAGTTTCCTCGGATTGCCGTTTAAGCTATTTATTACGTTTTTATGGAATGTGTTTTTAGTAATATTAATATGTTTGTTTGTTTTGTTTCTATACCGCGTATATTCTAAACGAAACACCGGGTTATTTGGGCTATTCTTGCATTTTCGGTACAGATAATCTCTTTTTTAATCATGTTTTTAATTTCTTCCGTAACTCATGGATGGCTGTGCCTAAGATTATTTTCAAATGATTTTTCTTTTTTTGAGGACGTATAGATATTATCAAAAATATTTTTTTAATAATAGTACAGTTCTGAGAGACATTCAGTTTGTAATAATTTTCCCCAATTTACTAGTTTTAGAATATACCAATTTTTTATCAAAAATTTCCCTTTTTTTATTTAAATCCTTTGTAACTACCTCTTTCCCTATTGCAACTCCTGTTATATAATGGTCAGATATTTTGTTAGTCACAATACATGAAAATACAGTGTTATTACGGTTACGAATTGCCATATGGTCAATTCATGAATAAACATTTTTTCCGTTCAAAATTTCATCCCGGGTCACATCTAATATTACATTTTCTAAGCCATTTTCAGTGAGTATATTTTGGTATTCTGTAATTACTCTATTTTGGAATCCAATAAATTCAAGTTAATATCACCACAATCCAAGAAGTTTGAATCAGATGAGGTCAATTGTAATATTTGTTTTAGATCCTTCAAATATATATTCTTGTTGCTGCTCGGCGGACGATATACTGCAATAATATTTATAATATCTTGATAAACGGTGATGATTTCTCCACATATTGTCTCGCAGCTTTTAAAATAAATGTTTGTTTTCTTAAAAGTACGATGGTTTTTTAAGTACGTGATTAATCCCCCTCCTCTTCTATTCTCTCGAGTATTTGAGATCGATGTGAAGTTTGGTATATTGAACATAGGTATTATTTCGTTTTTAATATTTATTTCCATTAGAAAAATTACGTCTATAAACTGCGGAACGTCATTTATTTGTGCAATAAAAGAATTAAAATTCTTTTTAATGATCTTTTATTTAGGTGAATAGCCACAAACCTCATTTTGATGTTTTTATCGTTAATCCAGTTATCCAAATTGTAGCACTGTTAGATTATAACAAAATAATGTTAAACCTAACGCCATCTAGGATCTGTTATGTGTAGCTCAGTGTACCTACATGTTTTACTTTGCGAGAATAAATTCTTCTGTTCAAGTCTAATTACCGTGTTTCATTAGGTTATGGGCCCAGTAGCTATAATTCGCGTTAAAGTAAAGTTTTCTCACGTAAAATTACTTTTAAGTGGACAGTCTGTGAACAGTGTACCATATGATCTAGAAAAACAGATTAAATCGCTGCAATAATAACTGTTTTTGGGATTGACAATCTGTTACCGCGTTCTCGGTCCCAGAGTGCTATTGTTCAATATGGCGGGAAGTTACATAGTAAATATATCCAAAATTGAAGGGCCGCGAGAATTTTAATGAATGGCAATATGCTGCTGAACACTTTTTGATGTTGGATGATGTCGATATTCACAAGCCAGAATCATCTGATTGTACGAGTTTGGGGAGGAATGCAGATCCCGCCAATGTCTGGAAATTAAATAAAAAGGCACTTTCTAGATGAGAAAAGTGTGGAAAAGCTGAATAAAACAAAAATTAAGGCGCGCTCGGCAAAATTGAGGGAGATTCAACCGTTCAAAGTATTTAAAATTTCTCTTCGCGAACTGATATTGACAGTCCGCCCGCCATTTTGTCATAACCTAATACGCTAAACATGGTTTGTGATACAAAAAAGTGCCCCTTTATAACGCCTACTCACGTCAAGGCAAGAAAAACATCCCAGTTATCAAGTGGTTTAGCGGCTACGCTAGGTTTGAGTAACATGGTTTGTGATTCTGGCGTACTATTAATTCTGTATTAGGTCTGGGATCCAACATAAGCAATGAAAAAATGGCGAACTGACTGTCAATATCAACTCGCGAAGTGAAATTTTAAATACTATGAACGGTTTTATCTCCCTCAATTTTGCCGAGCGCGCCTTAATTTATTTTTTATTCATCTTTTCCACACTTTTCTCATCTAAAAAGTGCATTTTTATTAAATTCCCTGACATTGGCGGGATCTGCATTTCACCCCGAGTTTGGATGATAAAAAGGCAAAAGCTAAACTTATTATGACGATTGACTCCTCTATTTATGTTCACATCAAAAACGAGCAAACAGTACAAGGTGTATGGAAACGTTTGAAGGCCTTATATGACGACTCTGGCTTCACACGTCGCATCAGTTTACTCCGTCAGCTAATATCTATTCGACTAGAAAACTCAGAATCAATGGGTGCCTATGTAACTCAAATGGTTGATACTGCGCAGAAACTTAAAGGTACCGGTTTCCAGATAACGGACGAGTGGATTGGATCTCTTTTGCTCACTGGGCTAACGGATAAATTTGCTCCTTTAGTAATGGCGATTGAGCATAGTGGTATGATTATCAGCACGGATGTAATAAAATTGAAATTGCTGGACATGAGTTCCGAAGTTGGCAGCTCTGGAACAAATAGTGCATTTTTGTCAAAAGGTTGGCAGCACCGACACAGCAAGAGAAATGGCAGCATTGGCAGCCCTGCATATAAGACAAAATGGAAAACGTCGACGCCACCGCCATCTTCGAGTTCTGTCAAAACAATCCGCTGTTACAAGTGTCAACAACTCGGTCATTATATGAATAAGTGCCCGAATAATATACAGAAAAAAAGTGAAACCAATGCATTTTGTGCAATATTTTTGAAAGGAACATTCAATAATTCACATTGGTATGTGGATTCTGCTGCAAGTTCACATATGATTGTTGATAAACGTTGTTTACAGGATGTATCGTTTAATCACAGAGTGAAAGACATAGTTATTGCAAATCACGAGAAAATACCGGTTATATGCTCAGGAAACACGATGATTACGACAGTAGTGAATAATTCGGAGTTTGATATCCCTGTCAAACATGTTTTATGCGTGCCGAATCTTTCAACAAATTTGTTATCAGTAAGTCAGCTGATTCAAAGTGGGAACAAAGTTAACTTTGAAGCAACAGTTTGCAAAATACGCAATCGACAGAATGTACTGGTAGGTGTTGCAAATTTAATAAATGGTGTGTATAGATTAAATATTAAGTCAGAACATTTGTTTGCGTGTACAGCAACTAATGTGACTAGTGAAATATGGCACCGAAGGGTGGGACACATTAATTGTAAAACTCTGAATGCGATGAAGAACGGAGCAGTTGAAGGTGTGACATTTCAACAAAAAAATTGTGAAATTGATAAATCCAGCTGTACTATATACTGTGAGGACAAGCAGGCAAGGCTGCCTTTTCCTCTGAGTACTAGCAAGAGTCAGGAAACGCTGGAATTGGTTCATAGTGATCTATGTGGGCCAATGAAGAATAATTCACTTGGAATGGCCAGATACTTTTTAATTTTTGTGGATGACTATAGCAGAATGTGTTTTGTATACTTTCTACAGTCAAAACATCAAACATTCAAATACTTCAAGGAGTTTAAAAATTTAGTTGAGAATCAGCAATCAAAGAAAATAAAAATATTAAGATCTGATAATGGCGGCGAGTTCTGCTCAGCGGAAATGAAAAATTACTTGAAGCAGTGTGGTATAGTGCATCAGAAAACAAACGCATATACTCCAGAACAAAATGGGCTATCCGAAAGATACAATAGGTCAATTGTGGAGAAAGCACGGTGTCTCTTATTTGATGCACAGTTCGAAAAGAAGTTTTGGGCAGAGGCTGTAAATACGGCGGTGTATCTTATAAATAGGTCATCAACGGCGGGACTAAGCCATGGTACTACGCCTTATGAAATGTGGACAGGAAAAAAGCCAAATGTTTCCCATTTACGAATCTTTGGCAGTCGAGTGATGGTCCATATTCCGAAAGAAAAGCGCAAAAAATGGGATAAAAAGGCAACTAAAATGTTCCTAGTTGGCTATTCGGAAAACACCAAAAGCTATCGATTGTTTGATCCAGAGTGACAAAAATTAATTATTGCTAGAGTTGTTGTTGTCATGGAAAAAACAAATGACAGTTCGGCAGCAACTATTTTCGTCAAAGACACACAGCAACCTGACTGCACGGAGGAAAGTCAGGTGAACAGCACATTTGAAGAGGATAATATGAATGATGTTACATATGTTCCTGAGGAATCGACTAGTGAGTCAGAAGACACTTTTTATGAGACGTTAACCCCGGCCGACACAGATGTTTTTCCGGATGATACTAACATTGCTCCGGAAAAACGAGTCAAACGTAAACCAGATTACTACGGTTACACGAGCATGTGTATAGAAGACGTGTCGAGTGAACAGATTTCTCTCACTGAGGCTATAACTGGACCTAAAGAAGTGGAATGGAAAAATGCAATAAAGGAGGAATTAAATTCCTTTAGTGAAAATGACACTTGGGAGCTAGTAGACAGGCCGCAGCATGGCACAGTGGTAAAAAATAAGTGGGTGCTTAAAAAGAAATATAACAGTGACGGTGAAGTGCGTTTCAGAGCGAGACTTGTTGCAAAGGGTTTTTCCCAGAAAAAGGGCATAGACTTTACCGAAACGTTCTCGCCAGTGATAAGATATTCTACCCTTATATTATTATTTGCTTTAAGTGTACAACTTAATCTCAAAATGAATCACCTTGATGTACCAACAGCATTCTTAAACGGTTTTTTTAAAGAAAATGTTTTTACAGAGATACCAGAATACTCTCATTTTGTAAATTGTAAAAATAAAGTATTAAAATTAAAAAGAGCTATTTATGGTCTCAAACAGTCTGCTAGAACTTGGTATATTAGAGTAGAAGAATGTTTATTGAATTTAGGCTACAAAAAATCCAAATATGAACCTTGTCTGTTTATAAAAAGTAATAATGATGTCAAAATATATGTTGCATTATTTGTGGATGATTTCTTTGTATTTTATAATTCAGAAAATTATTATGAACAGTTAAAGACTGAACTTGTCAATAAATTCAAGATAAAAGATTTAGGTCAAATTAAACAATGTCTAGGAATGAGGGCAAATGCTCAAAAAGATTGTATTACTGTTGACCAAGAACATTTTGTAAACAATATTTTAAATAAGTTTAATATGTCAGATTGTCATACTTCAGAAACCCCTATGGAAGTTAATTTAAAGTTGGAAAAAGATTTAAATAATAATGATGATATTTTAAAATATCCATACCAACAGCTGATAGGAAGCCTTATGTACCTATCTGTATTGACAAGACCAGATATTGCTTATAGTGTAAGTTATTTAAGTCAGTATAATAACTGTTATAATGAAACTCATTGGAAACATTTAAAATGATTGTTAAAATACCTACAGAAAACTAAAAGCTATGGTTTAGTTTATAAGAAAAATGATTACCCTTTACATGGTTTCGTGGACGCGGATTGGGCGTCATGTACTTTAGATAGAAAGTCATATACTGGTTTCTGCTTCATAATGTCAGGATGTGTCATTTCTTTTGAATCCAGAAAACAAAGAACAATTGCTTTGTCAAGTACAGAAGCGGAGTACATGGCTTTATCCGAGGCCTGCAATGAGGCTATTTACTTAAAGAGTTTATTGTCATATATGATTTCTATCAATAAAAATACACCTGTATGTTTGTATAGTGACAGTCAAAGCTCTATTAAATTGGCTGTTAATCCACTGTTTCATAAACGTACCAAACATATTGATGTACGACATCATTTTGTTAGAGAATGTGTATTTGATAATAAAGTGAAAATTGATTACGTTTCAACCTCCAATATGCCAGCTGATTTATTGACGAAAAGTCTGTGTATAAATAAACATTATAAATTTTTAAGTTCAATGGGCATATCGGAAGTTTAAATCTTGTTGTGTTTTGTTAATATGAAATTTGGATTATTTTTTTACGAGAGGGTGTTAGATTATAACAAAATAATGTTAAACCTAACGCCATCTAGGATCTGTTATGTGTAGCTCAGTGTACCTACATGTTTTACTTTGCGAGAATAAATTCTTCTGTTCAAGTCTAATTACCGTGTTTCATTAAGCACTTGATAAATTTGTGTTTGAAATGGTGTAGAATCTTCCATGACCTAGATTTTGTAACTGATAAAATAAGTGTTCCGAGTCAAAAGGTATTTTGATTTTATTTCTTTTTAAATGTGTTTGTTTATATCACTCTCATTTTTTATATGGATAATTTTCCCATCACCTTCACTCCTTATTAATATTTTCGCATTTTGTACTCAAATGTATTTAAATTTTGGTTTCATTTTTTGTTTTGTAATATATAGGAGATCTTTTTTTTCTTTTGTGAGATTTTCATTGATATAAATTCGGTCGTTATTTCCATTCTTGAATATGTCATTATTAGTTAGAATGATTTTTTTTTGTAACCATTCGTCTCGATAAGTTTGACGTATGAACTTCACGATTACGTTAGCCGGTTTGGAGTGCTTTCTATTAGGAAGTCTCCAAGCCTTCTCAATATTTTCGCAATTTGTGTTTAGTTTTTCTGCAATTGTCTTTATGGTTATTCTAATATTTTCATCTTTTTTTCATTTCTAGACCAAACAGTTCAATATTACCTACAGTTTTTTCAATTTGTTCAATTTCTTGAATCCCGTATTCTAATGCTCTATTACATTTTTCAAGGTATGTGTTTTTATTTATAACTTCATTGAGTTTATTTTCGTTTTCTTTTAGTTTTTTTCCCAATTCTAAATGTAGCGATATCAGTTCGTCATATTTGTTGGATAGAAACTCAGTAGATTATGTGAGAGTCTCCATATCTTTTTTCATGACGTACATTATGCTTATTTTATTATTTATTTCATTCAGAATTTGTTTCATTTCTGGGATATTTTCTAGGTTCGGGCCTTGTGACCCGCTGTCTCCGGGCGTTGCGTTGTCCGTGTTCGCATTTATTGTTCGCAGTTTGTACAAATAAATTCATTACCCACGTTAATGGCGGGATATTGTACATAGTGTGTGGAAGGATCCATTACAGTCGATGCATTTGATTAATTCACTGTCTTTAGCGACATATTTTTTTACAGTTTTTACACTGCACCATTTTAAAGTAGTTTGAACGTTTTTCGTTAGTTTTAAATTCACTTTTACAATTTATTAATCGCACAATGATTTACACCATTCGTGTTCGCTGAGAGACGCGTACAACGTTAAGCTACTAGAAGTAAATAAAAGTTGTTGGCCATTTATATTAAATTTTATTACGTAAATACATATACGTGTTGGGAATTTTCACAAAGACCCCTTTACAAATCAACCAAGAATGAGTATATTCGTACCAGTGGTTTTGAACCCACATCGATTAGTTTTTACTTTATTTTTTCGACCCACCAGGATAAATATTTATCGATAAATAAATATCGACACTAATGCCATTATTCGAAATTCAAACTGAAAATTAATAATACTTACCTTAAAAAAATCACAAATTCCAAATCTTTACTACCTAAGAGTAAAATAAAGTCGCTCAAGCTGTATGTGGACTTAGATCTTTTAAACTATGCAACGGATTTTCACGCGGTTTTCACCAATAGACAGAGTGATTCATGAGGAAGGTTTATAAGTATATAATTTGTCAAGGTTTTGTGTATTGACATACATAATATATCTGGCCAAGCGGCAGCGGGCAGCGGGGAGCGGGCAGTGGGCTGACAAACGGGCGATGCGAATTTGATTTAAGAGATGGCGTCGGTTATAAAGGTTTTGTTAACCACAGCAACGTTATCCGGGTCTGCTAGTACAAAATAAATCGAAGTATTGACTGTCTCTATAAAATAAAATTTCTTGATGGGGAAGTCCATTGAAATATAATACAATTTTCAAAATAAAACAATTGGGATGTTTCAAGATCAACGACTAACGATGTTGAGGTATGTTCCTTTGAAGTTTCCATTAAATATACAGAGTATTAATGGACGCAAATCATTTATTTATTTAATTAACCAGCAAATCCTGACCTTATTTGGAGTAACAAACGTAAATTAAATTTTGATCTCGTAACCGTCCAACCCTCCACCCGATCATAACGGTCCAATATCTACTGATTGTTTATATTTTTAGGAGTAAAATTAGACCAAAATTCCATATTCCTTTTTTACTAAATAACCTCAGGAACCAGTGATTAACCCTTCAAAAATTTGGCATTTTTTTCAGATGGTCAAAATATTTTCACTTTACAATAAAATGTAAATATTTGGAATATTTCTGAGCGCATTCAAAAACAAAAAAAAAAACTGTTTTAGAAAGGTGATGAAATACGCTTTCAAATTATAGAATGTGAAATAAACATAGGTATTTTTTTATTATAAAAATATGTATGTGTTTATTTTATAAACACATATACATACATTAAATAAAATATGTATGTATTTATAAAATAAACACATTCATATTTTGTTAGTCAAATGTACAACAAACACATTGTAACCACCCTTTTTTGTCGCTCTATATAAAAATAATTTATAAAAAATTTCCGAAATTTCAATTTTTTTTTTCATTTTACGATTCATAACTTTGTCTACATAAAAGTGTACATTTTGCTTTTTTGGTGGCTATTTTTGAGATTTGAATATAAAGCGTGATGTTTTTTCTTTCTAACACCGATGAGAACATATTTCTAACTACGATAGTTACAGCGTTATTTGATCTATGTACGTTGGGACAAATATGGTCTCCTGTGATAAAACGGGTTTTACATTTTAAGTCAGATACATACATCTTTTAACACGCTATATGTGAATAATGAACATTGCTCATCTCGTTCAAATTTGTTTCCACCCACACAGGTACCCATACCACTTAAAAGTTAACCTTAATAATAACTATTATAAATATTTTATGAAACTTCTTTCCATTTGTAGCAATTTCATCACTTAATAAAAAGCGACGCAGAAAATAAATAACGAAAAGAATTTATTTGAAGCGTGACAGAATCTGAGAAAAATATTTTAATATCATCATATACTTAGAACTTTTTGAAATTCTGTTTTTTTTAATATTCCTTACTTTTATTTATAAATTTTATACATTCCGAAAGAAATTTGATACGCTCATTCCCGGAATTCATTTCATTTGTTGATTAAAAAAAAATCAAACAAGCCATTTTTCTGCCTGTCATGTTTAGATTTTAAACCCCTAGTATTCGAATTATTCGGATTCATTCTTGTGGGGAATGAAAGTTGCCGCGTCGATATACTTAGGCTGAATTTAGTCTCACACTCACCGTCAGCGCTCATAGATCAGCGCGTAGTTCGTCAGCGCTGAGGCTCAGCGTGGCTCGTTTCAGTATCGTACTGATCGCCTTACTGTGCAGACGAAGACTTAAAATGCGAAGTGTATTAGTTATTGCTGCTTTGTACAACCTATCCCAAAAAAATTAAAACGATTCGGCATGACTGTACACGCTGACGACGTCCGCTCCGCTTGACAC
Organism: Limnephilus marmoratus; assembly: GCA_917880885.1. Taxonomy (NCBI): domain Eukaryota; kingdom Metazoa; phylum Arthropoda; class Insecta; order Trichoptera; family Limnephilidae; genus Limnephilus; species Limnephilus marmoratus. The sequence continues at coordinate 9,279,206 of OU862918.1, forward strand.
TACAACGCTCACTGCATAAATATATCAAACCACCCACGCTCACTGAAAGCAGAGGCGCTCGTGCATTCGTCAGCGCCGACAGCTACGCGGCGTAGCCATCAGCGCTGACCACCTTACGCGCAAACGCTTCCTAGAAGTTCATATATCTCGACCATCAGCACCGACGGTGCGAGTGCGGTCAGCGTAAGACTAAATTCAGCCTTAATTTTAATAAGATTGTTTCCTTTAGAAAGAAAATAATATTTGCTTTTCAGAGGAACCGACGTTATAAATATATTATACATAGAGATAACAGGACAGGTTGTTATCATAATTATTATATTATTAGAACTATTGTATCCTAGATTTTTCAAATATCTTCTTAGTATGTAAAAGCGCAATACAGGCGCCAAAACGATATTTTTTTATTTTAATTTTGTAAAAGTAGCCCGACCATCAATAATGTTACTCAAAAATATAATTGGCGTAGGATTTTATATATAAATAATTTTTCTAACCTAAGCGTTAAGAACCTTCCTGTAGACATCAAACCGGCCTTTTACACAAATAATAACCTCGGAAAATTTTTAATCAACACTAAAGATAAAGAAGATATTTTTATTTTTATTTTAACTTTATGAGTAAAACCTCAAATTGTAATATTTAATTAAATGAAGACAATATAAGCGAAACTCAATAGCTAATAAAGCTTATATTGTCTTCATTTAATTAAATATTACAATTTGAGGTTTTACTCATAAAGTTAAAATAAAAATAAAAATATTCATCCTAGACTTGCAGAAAAGTCAATTGATGTCGCATATTAAATAAAATGGATAAAGATTTATCCAGACACTATCTAGAGAGCATTTAGTTCGGGTTTGAATCTTGCAATCATACATAAAGATAGCAGCCAATAGTATATGCGTTAAGAAAAATGAAGATAGTGTGGGTGGTTCTTAGTCGAAGTATGATACAGTTAAAAGTGACCGAATTGGATATCGACACGGTGGCGCAGTGGTTAGCGCGTTCGCCCGGTAAGCGAGAGGTCCTGGGTTCGAGTCCCAGATGTGTCAATATCTTTTTCTGATTTTTCTGTTTTCAGATTTTCGATGAGTTTCGCTTATATTGTCTTCATTTAATTAAATATTACAATTTGAGGTTTTACTCATAAAGTTAAAATAAAAATAAAAATATTCATCCTAGACTTGCAGAAAAGTCAATTGATGTCGCATATTAAATAAAATGGATAAAGATTTATCCAGACACTATCTAGAGAGCATTTAGTTCGGGTTTGAATCTTGCAATCATACATAAAGATAGCAGCCAATAGTATATGCGTTAAGAAAAATGAAGATAGTGTGGGTGGTTCTTAGTCGAAGTATGATACAGTTAAAAGTGACCGAATTGGATATCGACACGGTGGCGCAGTGGTTAGCGCGTTCGCCCGGTAAGCGAGAGGTCCTGGGTTCGAGTCCCAGATGTGTCAATATCTTTTTCTGATTTTTCTGTTTTCAGATTTTCGATTGAGTTTCGCTTATATTGTCTTCATTTAATTAAATAAAGAAGATAGTTTATCTCATTCGGGTATCTATAAACCTACCTGTAATGATTGCCCCGCTTTTTATATTGGTAAAACAGCACGAAATGTCAATATTAGGGTAACGGAACATTTACGCTGTTTGAATGGAAAGGGTTTCTCTGAGCTTGCAAATCACTTAATCTCAGCAGACAACAGTTTTAAAAAAATTTCAGGAACGTGCATGTTACATAAAAACAATATTGGTATTAGATTAGATAACCTAGAAGCCTTAGAAATTAGAAAATCTTTAAATACTAATATGTCAGAATTCCTGCTAAATAATCAAATAAATTTATCTAATCAAAAAAATACAGCCTATAGCCCTATCTTTAACTTGTTACCTACAATCCATCCCAGTCCTTGATATGTATTGTTGTCTCCCTCCCTCTAATTGATTATCTATTGTACCACTTTCAAATACTTTGTCTCTGTCTAAATATGTTCTTTCTCCCTCTGTCGCTCATTATATATACCTGATCACTCTGTCTTAATATTTAGTTATTATTATATCCTGAAGAAGCTAGGTTATAGCGAAACCGGTTGATATATAAAATAATAAATTCGTGGTTAAATACAAACAGCCTTACTAAAAAACCCAGTGAAAATTTTATTCAATTGACAAACGGCCGCGGATGTGAAAACCTTACTAATTAAAAAATTGTTCATTGAAAAAAATACACTTGGTTTACACGGCCTGAGAGGGTAGTTTATCTCTGTTTTTGTAATGATATCCTAACGAAATTTGAAATTTTTCCAAAGTATTTTGAATGTTCTATATATTTCTTATTTTTGAAGGTGTCGTAAAAACAAATACCATTTATTAAAACTAGATAAAATTACCTTTTAGATTTGTGTATTTAAAATACACTTTAGTTTTCAAAAACTGCCATATTTTAAGATCCAATCTCGGAAAAAAATGGAAAAAAATTTCTTACCCAAACATTTTTGACCAAAATGTAGAGAAATTAAAAAAAAAACAAAATTTCAAAGACACAGTCCTTTTATGTAATAAATTTGGAAGGAAACTATTACCTCACTTTTTCCTCGTGCATACAATAAAAAAAAAAAAAATTTCAAAGTTTTTTTTATTGCCAAAAAAATAACTTAGAAATAATAACGGCATTTCAAACAGATTTCTTGCATCTCTAAAGACGTTACTTTCTTTGAAAGGTTTACGAACACATGTATAAGATATTAATATTATTAAAAAATATCACTTTTAAGAAATTCTCTTAAAATAAAGATCTTAAAATGTTAATTTTATCTTTTAAGTAAACTATCTATAGTTCTATAGAACAATATTCTGACAGTCCAACTTTGAAAGTACGGCGTTTGTACAATAACTTGATTAAACTGATGTAAATCACACACATAACATAGTAAATGAATCAATTATGTGAATAGAAGAGTAAATTCGTCACAACAATAGAAATTATTATGTAAAATCACAACATTTAGGCACTAACAAAATTTTTTGACATCCCGCTATAAAAACACACCGGGCTGTCTTCATCGTGGTGCCGTTGAGAATTAATGCATAGGCGCGCCAATAATGCCCCTGGCGGAGAAAAATTAAAACAACATTCTTTCCTAGTAAATTAATACCATTTACAATATTGTCAGATCTTCAATGCGTTTTTACAGCGCGGCCGCGGATGCAACGTTATTAGTAACAAATTGGGATCTAGCGTATACAGGGTTTATTTATGTTATTGCAATAATACAGGTTATCGGTGTTGCTGTGGTTTTTTTTTAGTAAGGCTGAATGTGTTTGTTTTATTTTTATAATATTATGTCTAACCACAAAGTAATTGCTTCTTATGGAAAAAAAAAGAAAAAAAGTATTTTCTATTTATTTATTTAAAATGTTAAGTCACAGTGTGTTTGCTACTTTTGAAAAATGAATCATTATGAAAGGGAAGGTAAATGAGGACTTTAGCACAATGAGGTACTTCCGAAGGAATTGTCAAGTATTTATTAGACTACTCTAAATCTCTGAACAAAGAAAGTAGTGGCAGGTGTTCTCTTAGAATAGGCCACTTGCATGGATTTCATAACGATTTGGAAAAAATAGTGTGTAACGAATCATGCTCGTATGAAATGTAACCTTGCGGCAGAGCAGAGACCAGGACTCAGGATAGTGGGCCAAGTAGTTGTCTATCATGTAGGTAGGGTTTCGGAAAAATCAAAGAAGATGAACTTTAAAAATATGTATTGAACAAAAAGCAACATGGAAGTGTGCAAACTTCTTACCAGGGTAACAAAAGAAATATATAAAAATACACATACCAGATGGACTCGCTAAACTAACTATCTAACTAAAGATTGCCGTGATGATGTTCCTTGGAGAGGTCCGCACCAGGATGAAGGCCGGCCCACCAGGAAATTGCGGGTAGCACGTTCCAGTCCGCGCCTGGACGAAAGCCAGCCTAGGGCTTTCCATAAGGATGGATTGGTGATGTGGTGATGACTCAGAAAGCCTCCACACGAGGAAGGTACAAGCTCCCAGACAACGTGGCGGGATTAATGGGGAATGAGTGTCGAACTTGTCCCAAATAAATAACTATCTCGGCCGATGAAACTCAGCGTCTTCCTGATTTTGGCAAAACCACGATTGCAAGGCGAGTGAGAATTGTAAAATCACGATTCGATTCGGCTTAATACGCCGGCCGTACTCCGAGCGCGTGTTATGCAACTCACGACCGAAACATAATTCCACGAGCTTAGCACTCCGTGTGTAAATCTCTGTCGGTAAATCTTTTATTCCAATTTCCAAGAATACATCCCAGGACCGGGACAACTAATTGAACCTTCGATCACACTTTTAAAATTAAAACATGGCCGAAAATATATCACTGCCGGCGACGACAAACCACATCGAGAAAAAGTGGGACTTTCAAGTCATCCACTATAAATTACACGTACACGAGCCTCGCGTGTTACGTAAAAACAACCCGCGTTCTTTTAAGTTTTAAATCCACTTAGATTCTCATGATTTAAACTAAAATTTAAACACCTTGATGGTGAGTGACCAATTTCCGATCCAACCGCCCAAGTTCATCGGAAGGAAGTTGCCATAAACAAAAAGGAACCTCTCTCTTTTCCAAAAAATTACCAGTGTCCAAAAAACACCATAGACAAAATAAACACCTAAGCAAGAACTGCATTAGTCACATAATTATTTATGTGACAAGTGTGGATAGATATTTTACTAAGATTACGAAAATGTTTTTGACAGATGTTACGAAGAGAACCCCGTACATTTTATGCTATCTGTACGTGTTTTAGAGGTATAATGGTAATGGTTCTGATTTTAACAAAATCAAATTATTATAATATTTTTATTATTATTATAATTTACAAGTAAAAACAACTATATTTTGAGATTACGTTGAAATATATTTTGTAGGTAAATTTAATTATATATTTTATTTTGATAACATTATTCTAAAATATAATATATATATTATAGATTTGTAGTATTGAAGGGTAGTTTACATTAAAATATTTAATTTGGACATATTGAAAATTATTTGTTGACAAATGACAGCACTAGATAACGACGACAGTTGCTTGGTTACTGGAATGTAGGAATAATAATAATAATTAATAACAATCATTTCCAAGTTGTTTTGAAAGGTGACAAAATGTCATTTTCAACCAACGGAAATGAAAATGGGTTTATTATGTCATCTATACAGATGAACATTGATAATCTGAGACCCCAAAAAACCAAAGCAGGTATTCCTAGGCAGCGTATGAAATGGACGAACGATGTCAATATGTTCATCGTTCGTTCATTTTTTTATGTAACTAAACTAGAAACAGATATGTTATTGTATAGGAAAAAATTACATTTACTTTTCTCACAAAATTATCCGGTTGCCCAAGTAAACGAACAAAGATTAGCTGACCAAAAAAGGTCAATTTTCAAAAATAATTTAATTCCTGTAGTAACATTAAATGAGATAAGAAAAGAAGTAGCAGATAGATTGCAATTGGAGAATAATTTAGATCAAATTAATACGAGTAGTAATGTTATATTAGATGCATTGAATGAAGATAGTTTAGCTAATATTCTAGTAGAAGAATCCAATGATATTAGAGTAGATTCAAATAACTTAGACATTATTCATAATCTTAGGGAAATCAATATTGCAAATTTAAACTTACTAGATGATAACGTAATAGAATTAGCTAACTTGCTTCAAAATAATATAAATAGATATATAGATAAAGAGCCCACAGTTAGACCAAAATTACCAAAATTGCATACGTCAAAGAAATTATCTAAATTAATTTCTGAATTAAATAATTTAATTTTACCAAAAATAATATTTGACGATATTAGTTTTTTAGATCTTCATACAATAGTGTACGCTAGTGCTATCACTATATGTAATAAGTTAGGAGTTAAATTAATATCCTCTGATGATAGATCATATAGTTATAGTAAACCAGAATGGCAGATTAGATTAGAAAATGATGTAGTATTTTTAAGAAGTAGTATAGCTAGAGTAATTGAATATAAAAATGGAAATAGAAGTAGGAATATTTTGAGATATGTAGATGAAATTGGGAGAAAATTTGGTTATAGCATTGGTAGTAATAATAATGAAAATATAATCAATGATTTATTAGATTTATTAAAACAAAAATTAGGTGTAAAAGCTAGTAGATTAAAAAGATATAATTAAACGTATAATAAAAGAAATAATAATAGATTATTTCAGAAAAATGAGAAAATATTTTATTCCAAACTTGACGATAAACAGAATATTATTTCGAATAATAATATTCCGTTGCCATCTGAATCAGATATGCGCGATTTTTGGACAAACATTTGGAGTAAAGATATAAAACATAATGAGGCAGGTAACTGGATAGAAAATGAAGAACTCAATTGTTCAGACATTGAACAAATGAGTTTTTCTGATATATCGGTTGAATTGTTAGCCAAAATTATAAAAAATACTCATAATTGGAAAGCCACGGGTTGCGATTGGATACATAATTTTTGGTACAAACGTCTAACTACTTTACATCCTCTTTTTGCAAAAAATCTTTCAAAACTTGTCAGAGAACCTCAAAATTTTCCTAATTTTCTAACTAAGGGCATTACTTATATGTTGCCTAAAAGCGAACATATTAATAATCCCTCTCAATATAGACCCATTACATGTCTACCGACAATATACAAAATTTTAACCTCTTGCTTGACAGATTTAATATATACTCATTTGGATGAAAAAAATATTTTATCTGAACAACAAAAAGGTTGTCGCAGAAAACATATGGGATGTAAAGAACAGTTAGTTATTGATTCTGTAATTTTAAAACAAATTCAAAATCAAAAGCGTAATTTACATACTTGTTATATAGATTATCAAAAAGCTTTTGATAGTGTCCCGCACTCGTGGCTAATCAAAATATTAAAAATATATAAAGTTAACCCAATTATAATTAGCTTTTTGAAAAATATTATGTCCTTTTGGAATACAGATTTGCTAGTTAATTTAAAAGGTAAGAAAATAGTAGTACCGGGCATTTCAATAAAAAGAGGGATTTTTCAAGGAGACTCATTGAGCCCTCTTTGGTTTTGCTTAGCATTGAATCCCCTTTCTAAAATGTTAATTAAAAGCAAGTTTGGAATAAAAATTAAGGGTAATACAAGAGAGAGTAGTATAGTTTCACATCTATTATATATGGATGATATAAAATTATTTTCAAATTCTGAATCAAATTTAGAGAAAATGATTAAGGTAGTTAAAATTTTTTCAGATGATATTAAAATGACTTTTGGTTTAGATAAATGTAAAACTATCCATATAGAGAAAGGCAAAATTGTAGATGGAGACGAGGGTATATTTAGAAATTTCAAAATTCAAAGTATGAAAGGGGATGAGGTTTATAAATATTTAGGATACCCGCAATCGAATAGATTAGATCACACTAGTATTAAAAATGATATTAGGATTAAATTTCAAACTAGGATCAGAAAAATTTTAAAATGCAATCTATCTGCTAAAAATTTAGTAAAAGCAATAAATACTTGGGCAATACCTCTACTAACGTACTCATTTGGCATAATTAAATGGTCCAATACAGATTTAGATAGTTTAGAACGATTAATTAGAACTACGTTAACAAAATTTAATTGCCATCATCCAAATTCAGCTATAGAACGAATTAATTTACCTAGAAATTTAGGAGGTAGAGGTGTAGTCAAAATAACATCTTTGAAACACAATCAGGTAGAAATGCTTAGAAATTTTTTCCATAGGAAAGCTAATAGCTCAGAAATGCACAAAATAATTTGCAAGGCAGATAGAAATATTACACCTTTAAATTTATATGACGAGAATGCCAACATTCTTATAAATACTAACCAGGAATTATTAGATTCCTGGTCAAATAAAATTATTCACGCAAAACACTTCAATTATCTCAACCAAACGTATGTTGACAAACTTTCGTCAAACAAATGGTTGAGTATTGGAGAGTTGAGCGCAGAAATAGAAGGATTTATGCTTGCCATTCAAGATAGAGTCATTAATACTAAAAATTATAGAAAGCATATAATCAAAGATATAAATCAAATTGATGATTTATGTAGAAAATGTTTGGCTTTTCCCGAAACTATAGAACATATTATATCGGGATGTTCTATATTAGCGCCTTCCGAGTATACATTTAGGCACAATCAGGTTTTAAAAATAATTCACCAAAGTTTGGTAATTAAACATAACTTGATTGATTGCCGTAATGTAGTACCTTATTATGAATATGAACCAAATTCATTTATAGAAAATGAATTTTATAAAATATATTATGATAAAACTATACTCACAGACAGAACAATTAGTCATAATAGACCTGATATAGTTTTACATGACAAAATTAAAAAAAATAACTTATATCATTGATGTAGCTATTCCAAATTCCTGTAATATTCAAAAAACTGTTTCTGAAAAAATTAGAAAATACACAGATTTAGGAAATGAGATTAAAAGAATTTGGCATTCTCGGACTATAAAAATATTACCATTTGTTATTTCGGCCACTGGCATAATACCTAGGAATCTGATTCAAAATTTAAGCATATTAGATTTGTCAAAGAATTTGTATATAAAAATGCAAAAAGCAGTAATTTTAAATACATGTAGGATTACAAAAGATTTTTTAAATATTTATATTGAGGGATCAGAGGATTTATAGGTTCAATTAGAAATGCCACAGAGCCGAACCCTCTGATATGAAAATATCTGGAGTCGGTGAATTATATTCCCATTTGGTCTCTAGTAGGTTGACATGTTGTTCTTGTATTGTTTTGTATTTATAATACTTATATAGTGCAATTGCATAACGTGGATTCACTAGATGATCATTTGGGGAAGTGTATGAAAGGGTTTAGTTTTTCCTTCTTTTTTTTTTTTTTTTTTTTTTTTTTTTTTTTTTTTTTTTTTTTTTTTTTTTTTTTTTTTTTTTTTGGGGGGAAAATTTAACCCGGACATTTAAATCTGGTGCGTAAAAAAATTATGTTACATTAGATTTAGTAATATAGATGTTGAACATTATAATGATTTATGATCAATAAGATGGCACAAGGAAAAAAATATGTATGAGATGTAATATTTTTGGTATGCTTCGTTATTCTCCTGTGCCCTTTCTTGTGGAAAGGGATTTTTTTTTAAATGATTTTAGGCTATGTAATTATCGTTTTTTCTCACCCATAATATTATATCCCGTCTTTCCGGTTTATAAAAAATGTTCTGATTTATCGGATTGAAAATTTAAAAAAATCGCCAAGGTTTCAAAAATATGATTAAAAAAACAAAAAAAAAAGTCTTAGAATATTTGCCTAAACCTGAATTTAAAAAAAAATGTGTTGCTAGTGGCCTATTATCTGACGTACGTTAGTAGGTGGTTTTGGACAGTTTATCTTATTTTGTAAAGCTAGTTGGTAGGACTATTTATATCCGGCATTCCAGAAGGCTAATGGATAAAAACAGGTAGCTCTGGAATTTCTCTTGTACTTTCTCCACCATTAAAGACTACGTAAAATCCCATCCTCGCATTATGGATCCACTTACATAAATACAACCTAGTAAAATAGTACAGTAAACAAACCACGATAGAGCTTGCTGCTATGTACGATGCTTGAAATAGTTTAACGCGAAACCTCAACATTCTTAATTATGAATTGTTTAGTCTAAATTAAATAGGATTCTCAATCCTTCAAAATTTAACTCATCATCCAGATCACAGGTTCTCAAACTTATTTCGACCACCGCCGACTTTGAAATTAAAAAAAAAATCTAATGTCCCCCTTAACTTAACTTTTAACGTCTCGACCGTATTTGTCAGAGGGTAATCATATTTCCGTTTTGCAAATAAATGGATTATTTCTTAAGCGGTCCGAAAACTAAAAACAAGTTTGCAAAGGTTGTGAAATACGTTTTCAAATATTATTATTAGAAATAAATGTATATCTTTTAAATTATAAATTTTTTTCATACAAACAAAAAAAAGTTTTTAAAATGGCTAACCTTACGTTTTTTCTAATTAAAAATACTGACAACAATAAAAAAAACATGTACATTATTTATTAAGCAAATGTGTTACGAATGTTATCGTTAACTCACTTTTTTGTAATCTTTTAATATATAAAACCAAGTCGGGTTAGTTACGCCATTTATAACTCTAGAACGGTTGGACCGATTTTTACGAACTTTGATTTGTTGGATTTGTCTCCGCCTGATTAGCAGAAAGCTATCAAAACTTGGGAAAAATTCACGAAATTAAAATTATAAATAAAATTCTTTTCCTCATACATTTTGTATGGAACGATTTCTCATTTTTCGAAAGAGCTGCAGCAATATTGTAATAAGTATAATATTGAATAGTGAGTGAATTCCAAAAATTCAAAAACGTCAAATGTCAATGCGCTATTTGTTTTGCTTTTGTCCTTAAACATATAATGCTTAAACACTAAATGTCAACAGTCGAAAATGAGACAAACGGTGAAAGTATGCCTCCACCCCCCCAAAGGAGAAATATAATATTTTAATAAATTTCCAGAAAAGTAAGAAAATCACATAAAATATAAATACGTACACAACTCGTACATAATTGCTTCGTTGTGTAATTTTTAACTTTTTAAATTGCGAACTTCGTCCAGCCTCAAAATCAATAACTTTAAAAGTTATTGATTTTGAGGCTGGACGAAGTTCGCCGGGTCAGCTAGTTTCATATAAAAATAATTGATGAAAAATTCTCAAAGTTTCATTTTTGTTTTCGAATTGCGGTCGGAAACTTTGGATTCATAAAGGGGTACTTTAATTATTTTGCGGTTAATTTCAAGATTTAAATATAAAGCGTGGTATAATCTCTTTCTAACACCGTTTATATTATGTATGTAAGGGATGTTTAACCATGATAGTAAGGGAGATACAACGATTTCTATGAGTTGTTCCAAAAACCAAACAAATAAACTTGACTGGTTAAAAATAGTTATTGAAAATATAATTTTTAAACGTGCATTATTACATGGACAGGACAGATAAGATGTGACACATATCCTAGTTCTGAGATCAAGGAATGTTTTAATGCGACGAAATAAAACACATACTTAATCATATTTAGAAGTATTTTTATTAACATTAAAAGAAGGCTTTGAACTTTTGATTCATATTCTATCGTGGATTATAAAATGATCCAAAATAGTATGGCGCGCTTATGGATACATCTGTGATTGTAACAAGTGTTTACGTCCCCAAATGGAAACCAAGCCAGAAGACACAATAGCAGTGAGTACCACTTAATTGTGAATTATATATCTTGTTTGATGGTTGGGCATACCTCATATCGAAAACCATAAGCGTTTTTAAATAGCAAAGAGTGGCCGTAAGGTTAGTCTGACCCCCGTGCATTGTCACGAAACAAATGCTATCAGAAAACGTTGAACCACCGACCATAATCCAGAGGACAGTTGAGAGATTCGCTTCTGCAGATTTTCTCAACGACCCCTAATTTTCTTTGAGGCGTCTACTACCCCCCTGAAAGCCTCCAGCGCCCACAAGGGAGCATGATCAGTCACTTTGAGAAAGATAGATCCGGATAAATATCAATAAATCCAATACGAGTAAGTTGATCACTATGGTCAAGCAATTAGTGTATTGTCTCTGAGATTTCTGTTGACAAGTTATAATTTTTTTTTTACATTAGCTCCACACTTCCTGAGGAAAATAATTTCCCTTACGGCCTTAGTCATCTGAGATGATGTGTGGAGGGTCTTTTTAAGGAGAGGAAGGATTGAACATTGGTCTTGAAAAGACCCATGTTGTAGGAAGGAGGAAAGGCCGGAAAATCGTTCCACAGTCCAGCTGTTGAACATAAGAACGAGTCGAAGTAGCGACCCGTTCTTATGTGATAAATGTCAATCGTGTACGTATGTTGGGCACGCGTTTGGCGTATTCCCCGATTATGCACCGGTGCCGAAGGGATCAATGACGCTAGTTCCATTGAAATACCGGTTGAACAAGGATAGCATTCCCACACGACGCCTATGTTCTAAAGATTGAAATCTATTTAGGAGAAGCTGTCAGATGGACCGCCCATTTCTGCACAGAGTCGAGGGTTTTTTTTCAGGTATTTTGGGGCTCCAAACTGGCGAGATGACTGTCAAATTCAACCGTGGAGCGCACTTATAAATTTTTTTTTTTTTTTTTTTTTTTTTTTTTTTTTTTTTTTTTTTTTTTTTTTTTTTTTTTTTTTTTTTTTTTTACAGTGAATACCGCACAAGAATCTCAACTGCTCCCGTCTGGAGCCAGTGAGACTATGGCATCCCCAATTGGGGTATGTTGTGAGGCTGAAGGTAGTGGGGAGGGGAAGGAGGTGGGGAAGAGGAAGGTTGGGAAGTACCTGGCTATTCAGATCTGGTCACTAAACACGGCTAAAGCCATTTTCAAGCAACGTTTCAATTCTGAATGGTGGTCTTACACCAGGGCGATACTAATAGTATCTTCCACTCTGGAACATGCCGCAAATATACTATATATTATTTTAAATGAATTAATTGCGAAATAACACAAATTAATCAAATAAAATTTATTTGCGCATGCCGGGTTCGAACCCGCGACCTCCGGAATGTGAGTTGCACGGGGTTGGCAGTTGTGTACTATCTATTAAAGTATCGGCGGGCCCTGTACAGTACACCTAGTTTTTGAGAGGCTAACTTAACTCTGGTTTTGATGGAGCCCCCATATCTGAGCTGGTCATTTAGAGTTAGAAAATAAAAAAAAATGGCGTAAATAATACTATACTGCCACATTACATAGGGACGTTATACAAAACATTGTATGGTTTATTTTCATCTCGATTCAGAGTGCCAATTTTTTCAAATTTTTCCCTGATGAGATTCATGATATGTTTTTTTTTTAGCTCGACACAAGAGGCTTTGAAGAAAGTAATTTCGCTCAGGGCCTGTGACATCTTAGGGGACGCTGTGTGGAGTTTTTTTTAAAGGAAATAGGTGTAAGGGGTAGTTAGCAATCTGGAGGTTAGTGTGACCAGGAGTGACAGGTAAATGAATCCATCCCTCCAATTGCGGTGCAAGGCGATGGGTCAAGAGATTCTGACTGGAGAGGATAAGAGATTTCCCTCAATCAGTCTCTCTTGATCCTGCCCACCACGCAGCAGATGGGCAGACGCATCGGCCGCCATGTTATTTTGATTATAATGTACCCAATAGACAGCACTCTGGACGTACCTTTGATGGCCTCCGTGGGCAAGGGGCAAGGCTCCTGACTAGCAATCCGGAGGTCGCGAGTTCAAATACTTACCGGTAAATAAATTGAATTTGAATGATTAATGTTTTTTTACAATTGTAATATTTAAAAATAATAGTAACATGTTTGCGCACGTTACAGAGTAGAAGATACTCTAAGTGTCGCCCAGATGTACGACCACCATCCAGAATTGAAACGTTGCTTGAAATAACCGTGTTTGGTGACCAGATCTGAATAGCAAGGTAGTTCCCCACCTTTGTCTTTCAAGTTCCAGTTGGGATCCTTGTGAGGTATTCACATAAAAAAAGACTGAGAGGCAAGACAAAAAAATTAAAAAAGGTGAAAAATACCAACGGTCCAATAACGGTGAACATCATATAACTTGTATAACTTGGGTTCATGGGTGAGGTTTGTCTAGGTCTTGGAGGTGGATGACCAGGACACACTAAACCCCAGATTCCTACCCATCCCTTAAACCCTTTTCCTTCCTAGACTCTCCTCTCCTTCCTTTCCTTAAAAAAACCCTCCATACAACATCCCTAAAGATGACATAGGCCCTGAGGGAAATTATTTTACTCAATATAAAGGTAGAACAACTTTAAGAAAAACAGCAGACAATAAAGTTTGGGTCTAGCGAAGTCAATTCAAAACAAGCGATTCGAGATATTTAATGAAGTTCTGGAAGCTATCGCTAAATATGTCTGGAATCTTGAAACCAGAGTCGTTATATTACCATAACATCAACGAAACAGAGTTTAACCCGTCTGCTTGTTTAGGAATAAATACATCCCAAAACACGTAATTGTGTAATGCGTTATACTTTCATAGGACCAAAAACGGCCCGAGCGACTTTACACTTTAAAAGCTATACAGGGTGTAACGGGACGTACCCGAGGGATTTTAACCAACGATTCCTGAGCATATTTGGAGTAAAATATGTAAATGAAATTTTGGTCTCCGGTGACTTTTTGATGCATTTTTTTTTAAATTTCTTTCTTCAATTTATTTATTGTTATCAAGTTTAATTTGTAGAACTCCATTTTAATTTTTATTTTTTTATATTTTTTTATATTATTTTTTTATTATTTTTATTATTATTTATCTTTCTTCAAATTCACACAAAAAAAATTCTTCCGCCTCCAACTGTCTAACACCTACCATTTTTTATGTTTTTGTAGAAAAAAATAAATAAAAAAACATCAAAAACGTCACCGGAGACCAAAATTTCAGTAAAATTTTTTACTCTAAATAATGTCAGGAATCGCTGGTTAAAATCTGTCGGGTACGTCCTGTTACACCCTGTATATCTCTCTTCGTCTCATGCAAAAACATGTATTTTTCTTTTAACCAGAAAGAAAACAAAATAATGCTTCTTATTGTCTTTGAAATATGAAAGCTATTTTGCATATATATTTTACAATCTCGATCCAAAGTGACGGTTTCAGAATTTACGTGGGAAACCGGGGCTTTCCGATTGTGAGGTGCGAATATATTGAACCAAGCAGACGGAAACAACAAGCTTTGTTGCGGCTCGTGTATCTAAGTCTTGCTTTTTATATTTACTTGTTTTCTTTACTTGAACTTTACATTGATCAATATTAGTCTTTAAAAACACAATTGTAATATTTTTGTAAGGAGTAACATGATTGAATTGAATCGAATTTTAGTCAACACATTTGCACGACTCTTTTTATCATGTTTCATCTTTTTTTGTCTCTAATAAGAATGCTTCTAATATGGCAATTATAACAATCGATAAGGAATGTGTACAATCCAGTTTTATAGGTTTTTTTTCACAAAATATGAACAATTCAAAGACACTTTTCAAAGTTAATTTTCAAGTTTTGTAAAGGTTCTATTCAAGTTTTGTAATTCATCATACGCCAATAGTTTCACATAGCTGAAATAATAACAGGACTTGAGTAATTATAATAATTAATAAAAAAAATACAATTTGAACTATGCGACATCTTATGACTTTCAGAAAAATCATAAGAGGTCGCATTTTAAATAAAATGGATAAATTTAACCAATACAATATCTATGTAGATGGCATTTAGTTCTGGTTGAATCTAACAATCAAAATACGTCCCACTGATATTTATTTAGAATGTGTGTGATGTTATACGAGTTAATAGTTAATCGGCACAAATAATAATATACGCTTGACGTAGTTTTGGCGATTGTTTCGGCTATTTACCCAAATTTAGTAGAGTTTCCAGTTCAAGTCTCCCTATTTAGAATTAACATGCGAATTGTTCAAACTCGTGTTGTGGCCACGTGTTTGAAATACCTATACAAGTATATTATTATACAAGCGAGAAGCTCTCCTAGTTCAACTCTAAAACTCGTATGAATGTCGTAATACATGCAGTTTAAGTTAACAGGGTTTGAGGGACTGATATATGAATAAGTATGTCATTCTCAATGAAACAACTCCGGATAGCTTTATACAACTTTAGATGATAATTTATGGAAGGTCAGACGATGAGGTAAGGCTCTCGACTAGTAATCTGAAGGTCGCAGGTTCAAATCCCGGCATGTTCCACAGTTCAGAATCGCCCTGGTGTAAGACTATTTATTCAGAATTGAAACGTTGCTTGAAATGTGTTTAGTCGTGCTTGGTGACCAGATCTGATTAGGTACTTCTCCAACTCTCTTTCCCATCTCCTTCCCCTCCCCACTACCTTTACCTTTAACCTCACAACATACCCCGATTTGGGATGACATAGTCTCACTGGCCCCAGACGGGAGCAATTGGAACTTTTATGCGATATTCACATTAAAAGGTCATTACCAAAAAGACATTTCTGTTCCCGAAAAGCATACGGATGCCAGTCCAAAAAGGTGAATGTTCAGGAGAACCAAAAAACAATTTTTTCTATGGTCTCATAACTTCCACGCTGATAGATAACAAAAAAGTAATTATTAAATCAATTAGTTTTGTTTTTAAAAAGAGGAAATAAATCGAAATATTTTACATTAAAAGCCTTTAAAAACGCTGACTTGAGTCAAACAAAAACATGGATTTGAGTACTTCTGCTTCAAAATGAAGTGGAATATTTTGTTATGACAAGGATCAATGTTTGAAAATTAATTACTTTCAAGTAAAGCGTAGTAATGTTGGAGGCAGGAGGAAATCAAATCCATTTGCAGCCGGATTTGTGTCATACTACTCAAAATTCAACTAAATCATAAAGATGCAAGTCCATGTACATCTTTCTGCTTCTAAGATAGTTGCATCCGTATACATTTTTGAAAATCCTATTTTTCTTCATGATAAACATGATCATTTACTTCAAGTCTGCATCAAAAACTCATTTCTTCAAATTTTGCACTTGCATCCATATGCTTCTCGGGTACAGATTTACATACAGGGTGTTAAGGGACGTACTTGACTTACTTTAATCAGTGATTCCTGACTTTATTTTAAGTAAAAAATGTAAATAAAATTTTGGGCTCCAGTGAAATTTATGATGTTTTTTTTTTTTTTCTACAAAAATATAAAAAAAATGGTAGCTTTTGGACAGTTGGAGGCGGGGTTAGGGGTTGGTCGATTAATCGGCTGAATGACTAGTGACAACGTGCGGAAGAATTATTTTTGTTTGATTTTGAAAAAAATTTTTCAAAAAAAGTCATCCGAAAACCGGAGATCAAAATTTCAATTACATTTTTTACTCCAAATAATGTCAGGAATCACTGGTTAAAGTAAGTCAAGTACGTCCCTTGACACCATGTATATACTTTTTTATATTAGCTACACAAAGAGACCCCGATTAAAAATAAAAAATTTTTGAGGAGGAAAAGAAGGAGAAGAAGATCTAGAAAGTAAAAAGTAATGAAGGGTAGGAATCTGGCGGTCAGTGCGTAAAGGAATGATGGAAATATATGCCGAAAGCGGGTCAATAATAAGCTTACGAATCACGACCACAAGGCTTCTCTTGGTGTTTTCTTTATTCTATGATGCTAAATGTTAAGTAACTGTACCTAACACAAATATACCCCTCTAAAATTTATAAGCGTACAATTAAGAATCATTGGATAAATAAATTGATTTCAAAGGGCTTTCGTTAACGGTCGGTTTATCGTGTTTACTCCGATATTTTATCTAATTTCCCTGAAACCAGGCCAAACCCTTCTCAATAGAAAGTCTGGTGTTGTCTGTTAGTTTGATAAGATACTTCTTTGATGTATTTTGGCACAAAATATAAAGTTTGATAGATTACGCGAGATTGCAAATTCTTAATTTTTTAGATTTTTAAGTTTGTGAAAAAAAAAGTTAATTTCGCTGCAAAACGTCGCTCGGCGCAAATTCATCGAAGTACCAAAAATTATATATGAGCAGCCAATATTTTTTATTATATATTTTACACACAAAATTAAAGTATATATAATATATTATTCTGGCTGGTTACGCATTGCAATATGTTTTGTTTGTTCAAAAATTTAAATAAATATATATCAAAAAGATGGTACTTACTCATTCCTTGGAATTAACAGAGACACCTAAATGGATTGTTTTTTAAAAATAGAATCTAAAATAAGAAAAAAACTGACACTGTCTGTTTTGGAAAATTTTCATGCTTTGTGAAAACTTATGAGTTTGTGTATTGATTGACAAATTTCATCTCTTGTGCAAATTGTGGAATCATGCAAAAATTAATAAGGAATTTCCCATGAAGAAAAAACCCATCTCAACATTTTGGTAAGTAAAAACAGCTTTTTCTGAAAATGACGACATTTTACGAAAAAACTGAAAATTGCTGTAAATATTTACTGGTTGGAGATTTATTTAGACATGTACATATATTCTAAAACGTAATTAAATTATTTACAACTTCTTTTGAATAAATTTCTTTCTTTGATGAATATTTTAGACGATATGAAGGAATGTTAGATGAAAAATGTGAGGAAAAATGATTTTTTTAGAAAATATTGACATTTGTGGAGCGTATAACTCAAAAACGGCTGGGATTTTCAAAATTATGTATAGAATAAAAGTTGTAGATAATCTAATGAGCTTTTACTTACTCTAAAAAAGTTTCCCTCTGCGACGCACCGTTTTTGAGATATAAACGGAAACCCGAAAATCGGGACCTTTCCCCCCCCCCCCCCCCCCCTAGCTCACCACCTAGACGTCAGGACTTTTAGTATGTTCACACCCTAAGCATCCTAAACAAGTCCTGAAAGAATCGCTTAGGTCCCTGCTCACGCACTCTACAACTCCTTCCTTTACTGGACTATAGTGATTTTCATGTACCCCTTTCTTTGGTAAATAGAATGTTGTTGGTAATGGCTCTGTTATTTCTTGTGGAAAAGGTTATATTGAAATATCTTATTAATCTTAATCGTAATGCCAAAGTTAGGAGTTAGGAGTAGGCTTGAGAGTGGATCGGTGGTTTGGAACCCGCACCAAGTGAAGTATTCCCTCATGTTGGAGGAGGTTCAGAAGAAATTTCAGAGATTTCTCTACCTGAGAGAGTACGGCTACTATCCGTGGCTCTACCCTACCGACTTTTTCTTGGGCTGCTAGGTATGAAACATCTACGGGTCAGAAGGGATAATATGCTTATTGTGACACACTTCTTCAGACTGATTCGTGGATGGTTCGAACACTCGACTATCATATAAAGCATTGATTTCTATGTTCTGATGGTTATCTCCGTCATCGACAGCATAAACTGTTTTATCTCCCAACTTGCGTGGTCATGCCAGTCGGAAGACCTGTCTTGTTGTTAAAAGGAATCACTTTGAATATCGAAATGTTTAACATCAATGAAACACAATTTAGACGGCAAGTTTTGTTGATGTAAGTTTAAATCTGCTTACGAGTATCTTATCTAAAATATTTTCTCTCCTTAAAAAAACGCTTTATTTATTTGTTTATATAATACATGTTACATAATTGTGGCATTTACATAAAGTAGATATATTAAATCACCATACTAGGCGGCTGCTTGTTTCATGGTGTCCAATGGAGTAGTTACTACGTATGAAATTTAAAGTTTAAAGTCAAATGTAAACATATGAATTTAATATAAATGATGATAAAGTTGGAAAAATTATAATAAAAAGTAAAAAGTAGAAAGTAGAAAATACACAATAGAAAGGAAAAGTTAAGTAAATTAGCATAAGATTATAAAAATGTACATAACCTTATTCTTTTATTAATATATGTGCATGTGCATGCAAGCACACATGTACGTGAATAGATACACACATGCATTTATACATACATGTACATACACATACACATACGTACACACTCACAATACATATTGTAATACCAAGTAATATAGGTTACCCACCTTTGTCATCCGACAGCCTCCCAGAGCATAAAGAACTTCCATCTCAGGATGGTGGAAATAGGGATCAGAGATCATGCATATAAATAAAAGAAAGTATTTTCTAGTGAAATGTAAAAAAAAAGGCTTTATTGCACTTTGCAAATGACATCAAAGAAATGTAAAAAAAAGAAACACAAATACCTTTGGCATCTATCAGATTTGGAGAGAGAGAGTTATGTTAAAATTACGGTTGGTTATCAGAAGCGCGTACGTCTCGTCGTCGTGACTCTCTTCCAGTCGTGTAGAGCAATCCTCAACAGCGATCGTCAACAGCAAACCCCAAAACGCCGTTCCACACGTCATGGGGCGTTTGGTTAAAGGGAGTCCTCCCAACACAAAAAGCTCGGTTGAGCCTCCATCCATCAGGCGGCATGGGGAATCTCACCGGCCCAAAGGTACAACAAAGGCTAGGAGCCGCTTCATCAGTAAAGGGAATTCACCCAACAAAAAGAGCACGGAAGGTCCTCACCCATCAAGCGGCATGAAGGAACCTCATCGGCCAAAGGATTCACCAGGCAAGAATCCTAGCGGGCAGTTGATCACCCGTTGAATTTGGTGTCAAAAACATCAGCACGCGGACAACATTATCTCGCGGCATCCGGCGAGGGATTCAACAAAATAAATCGGCTACAGGGCCATTAGAGTTGTCACACACTCACGTGACGTGTATAAACGAACTTTTTAGGCTACATCGCCTTTGTAACACCCACCATAATCCCAATCGCCCCGAAAATCTCCTCCCGCACACAAAATCTACGTTATGTCCTCCGCCATCTTTCCCCCGAACGCCCGTTTCCGGTGTCGTTGCAGTTTCGCCAACCAACAAAGTTAAATAAAAAATAAAAAATTAATAGACAATAAACAGTACCTGCTTTAAGCAGTACCTACTCGCGAAATAGATATGTTACAATATATATATACATACATACACATTCATAAATATATATACATATATACATACATATACACATACATGCATACACACATACATATAGCAACACATTCATACATACACCTACATATGCCTATATATATATATATATATCCCAACCCTCACACATTGAAATGTTAATTTTGTAATGTTTTTTAAATGAATTAATTCAATTGAATTGATTCTTATTTGCCATCTTAAATGAAGACAGTAAAGAAATATTGATAATTATTTTATTGTAATTACAAATGTACGTGACTGATTGCACGGTGACAAACAATTTGAACAGAAACACAAAAAACATTAATTTTATTAAAATGTCACCTTTGAAGTATATTCTCAATAACTTTTTCATTCGTTCAGCTGCCAACGATACAAAAAAATTCACACGGTCTCTTATATTATTTGTCGATATTAATAATACAATAGTCTGCAAACTTTACTTACTAACTAGACTTTTCAAGTTTCAAATAATTTAACGAGTTACGAAGGTTAATGAAACACTTTCAAACTAATTCAAAACCCATTTCAAGGAATAAGAATATATTCATAGCTGTAAATGGTTAGGCTATCCCTGAAAAATGTTTTAATTAAATATATGGAGTTATCTGCACATTTTAAGGCCTGGCACCCTAACATAGTCGTTCGATAGGGATTGATAGGATGACTTCTCATCGTTCCCCAGAATAACCGCAGATCGCTAACGTACAAATAACTGTACATTGTGAATTATCACTTATTCGTTGGCGATCTGCAATCATGCTAGGGGACGATGATAAGTTACCGAAAGTTATTCTATCAACCCTTGTCGATCGACTGTGCTAGAACGCCTGCAATCGAATCATTGACTTTAATCGTTAAATAGAACTTTCTAGGTCAAATCGAGCCGTTTAGTATGATCGATCTTTTCGTGTAACTGGCCCGCTCATTTGGAACAAACTTCCCTCAGCTCTTACTAGTATCCAGAACTTGCCTTAATTCAAAAGGGCTTTAAAAACAAACTTATTTAAAAAATCATACCTTTCATGAATTTGAACTCCTATTCAATCTACTTTATTTTGAATCTTATTGTAATGTGTAATAAGATTCAAACCATATCGGTAGTTTTGCGCCACCCTATATATTGTCTTGTGGCAAAACAGCACTCACTATTGTTGTTAAAATTGTTCTTTAGGAATTGCTTTGTATATACTGTATATTCTTTGTTCCACATTATTTAATCAATTTTTGTAAGAACCCGTAAGGAACACTATAGGATTAATTTTAAGTTTATTATAATTAAACGCAATTGAAGTGAAATACCACAAAACTGCGCTATGTAAATACTACGTTATTATTATCATTATTTATAGTTATATTATACCAATTTTTTTAAAAATATTTTCATAATTTTCAATCATGGCAATAACAAAGATAAACTTATATAAAACTTACTTGAAATAGTGACGAAAGTGGCAGCATACGTGAGCATCAAGATGATAAGGGGTATGACGAACATGAAGAGGAGAGACAGGGTGGTATAGAGTTGTTCCTGCCAAGGATCCGTGTAGGAGCCGTGGGTAACGCACTGGTAGAAGTCCTCTACAAATGGACCCTTCGCCTCGTGGAAGACGATCATCTGGAACAAGGAAAAAGAAAAAAGGACCTTAATAACATGCTTTTTACTACAATTCTACGCCTTCAAATTTTTCTCGATTGAAAATAACCATAACAGGTGAACCATTGAATCTCAATTGGTTAAAAAAAATTACGTTGGAAAAAAACATTTCAAATTGTATTTTTGTCTTAACCCAACGTTTTGCGTGTGGAAATTTGTTACAAGGACATGGGGGTTATGTCATCATTACCCACTTATTCAACACCAGATATTTAATTATATTTGTGAAAAATATAGAAAATTTTGCTCATAACTATATTGCACTTTATTTAAAAAATAAATGACATTGTATCGACAAAAATATACATTTGTAGCGATCGTGAACGCTACCCGCTTACTGAGTACATACACACCTACTCAGAAGAATACACGAGAGTTGTTTACCAGCGGCGGTATCAAGCAGTACCTATCGCCAGACCGTAGTAGTAATGGTATTGCCACTTACTGGAAAGATCTAGAGCTAGCACCAAAGATATTGAAATATAAGTAGATGTACTATCTGCTGTTTTTACTATATGGATCTGTGATTCCGGGTGTCGCCGATATTGTTTACCAATTAACAAATAAACTAAAAGAACAAATAATTAACGAATAAACCAAACGAACGTTAAACTAAATGAACGAATTCTTTCCTTATTCAAAATATATTGTTAACCAATATTAATGCACATTTTCAAAAAATCAACGAAATGAACAAATTCTTTTTGTATGAAAACTACGCTAATTAGCGCGTAGTCCGGCGACAGTTGCGCGGACACCATAGCATATATCTCTTCTGTATTTGAATAACTTTGGCTAGCACCCATATAGTTCATTGTACAGCGCCGAGCTTTCGCGAACCATCGTGTGCCACGTTTTGCCTACCTACCAGTGTTTTGCCTGCTACCTGAGCCGTCGACTATTTAAGCGAGGACGGGCCCGCTGCTGGGGTCAGTAATTATTTTACCTGCAAACGTACATAGTCAGTGCATATCGCTCACCGTGTTGCTTTCGTTACGTTCAATGTATTGTACTCACTAGTGCTTACATCGCTATAGTTTGTTTAAATAAATAAACCAGTGGTGAATAATTAAATTGCATATTTATTATTGAACACGTTAGGTGTGGTTAAACTACGCCACCAAACATTTTTTTAAACCAATATAATTACCACCTAATATGAAATTAACAAAATTGACTTCGTCTTGCTAAATCTGATAACAATATTGAGTAATAGTACTGATCACTTATTTTTTATCATTCTTTTAATTTAAATAGCACTTTTAAGAACTTAACAAACTAACATTTGAAAAAAAATTACAAAAAATAGATAATTTATTAAAACTCACAAAAATTAGTTTATTTATTTATTTTTATTTATTTATTTATTGTTTCTTTACACTGTAGGTAAAAATGTTTACAATACAATTTGTTACCTCACTAGGACAAGCCTGTGTTGAGGTTAACAATAATTATACAAGTTAACAAAATAACACAAAATTATACAGATTTTGAAAGAACAATATTGTTGTATTTCTTACAGATTGAGATTATGGGTACCCAGTACCCACTAACTGATGGCGCTAGGTAGTACATTAATGTAGACTTTTAGGGTGACCATAGTTTTGAGATCTGATTCAAAATAAAATAAAGTATTTTTTTGTTTTGTTTTTAAGATTAAGTTGTAAATAATAAATATATGTATATAATTTAACATGCTATAGATTTGGCAGGAGGAAGATGAAAAAAATCAGTTTAAACAAAAATAAAAATTATTTTAGCTTATTTTATAAACATACTCATTTAGCTAATAATTTAGAAAGGACAAAGTAGAGAAAATTAATTGGCAATCCTCGACTAACACAAATAATTTAAGATTCTTTTTAAAAGTGTACAAGGAATTAGATGACTTTATATGTTCTGGAAGGCTATTAAATATGAGTGGAGCTTGATAAAAATAATTTCTTTGACCAAAAGAAGATTTAGTTTGAATTGCCATAAAATTCAGACCAGAGCCAATTCTCGTAGTACGAATTTGCTGTGTTCTTTCTGCAATATTAATATTATTAAAAAATCTACAAAGCGTTTGTGTAATATATAACTGTTTTACGTTCATTACATTACATTCCTTAAAAAGTAAATGAGTTGGATATTTAATTTTTTTCTTGAACATAACTTTAAGAATCATTTTTTGGGAATTGAATTGAATCAGAAACAAAGACATATAGATATACAGAACCAAAATGTGAAAAATCTCATTAAAAACGTTTAAAGAAAGTCAACGCCTCCAGGTACTGAGAAACGCGGCAACGTCGCACTCGTAGTTATAAAACCACAAGCAATTTAAAACATTGGGGTCATTTTGACCCATCTCTCCATGACGCCGGGTTAAAATGCGATGGTTAAAACTTTATCCGTAAATGTGTTACAAATTTGCATCAAAATATTCGACCATCTATATATATAAAAATCTAACATTTTTTTTTATTTTTTTATTTTAACTTTATGAGTAAAACCTCAAATTGTAATATTTAAATAAATGATGACAATATAAGCGAAACACAATCGAAAATCCGGAAACAGAAAAATCAGAAAAACATATTGACACCTCTGGGACTGCGCCCGGTGTCGACACCGTGGCGCAGTGGTTAGCGCGTTTGCCCGGAAAGCAAGAGGTCCTGGGTTCGAGTCCCAGAGGTGTCAATATGTTTTTCTGTTTCCAGATTTTCAATTGAGTTTCGCTTATATTGTCTTCATTTATTTATAAATCTAACTGTTTGTATTTATGTATGTATGTATGTCCGCTATGCATAGGAAATGTTTGACACTTTCAAAATACCCTCTTTAAACCCCCGCGAAGGTTTCGGGATTATTACAACCACATGACAATACACCCGAAAAGTTTTTTAATCATTACAAAACCTTTTGCAAACAAATGACATTTTGCAAAACAATGATCGTTAAATCAAAATTCTATTTTCAAACATTTTTAAATTAACGAATTTTGAAGTACTCGCCTCACACTTTGAATCAAATCAAGAATTATAGATATTTAAAATAGGTACCTATGTTAGTTACCAAAATTGATTTATTGATCTTATGGTATACAAAAATGAATATTTGTAATATATGAAAAATGAAAAATTTTAATAAAAAAATTGTAATAGGTGGAACGCGGGCTGTTGGAAAACTTAATGAACTGAAACTTAAGAGTCCAGTAAAATAAGGATTTCACTCCTAAATGAAACGTAATAAGCTAAAAATTTGTGTAAACCTTTATTTTGGTATTTTACATGTTGTCTCAAAAGTCTCATACGGTATCGTGTGAGCGTCTTTGGATATTTAAGGTCAAAGGTCACGAAAATCAGTTTTTTGGAAATATCTCGCTTCCTTTGCCTCGATTCGTATTTGCATTCCATATAAAAGTTGTAGAGTATAAAATTCTCTATAAATTTTGTCTAAAATAGTTTTTTATACGCTTAACCGTTTTTAAGATTGAGCGCGAAGAGTCTGGAGCGCGAAGCCGTACATCCTATGGCGCAAGGTCAATGGCGTATCCCAGTTCGTAGTACAGTTTTTTAACTTAATTTTTCGTTCAATATTATGTAGTTTTTACTATTTTGTATATTTTATAGATATTACCTATGAATCAAATAGTCATTTAGTTATTAAGTGAATTATTTTTAATATATTTTAATTATAAAAAATGAAACAATGTTGCTTTGTTTGAACCACTTGTATGTTTGATACGTTTTAAGATTTTTACGGCCAAAAGCATTTTCGTTATTTGTTTTTGGGGTGTTATGCCGTGTTGCGCTACCTTCTTCTTTAGCTAACGTTTCGGACATCGTTGCAGTGTCCATCATCAGGGCAGATCCGGCAGATCCGGTAGATGTGTAATTTTTAGTGGTGAAGTGTGTGCTTATTTACTTCGAAGCGATACCGTGGAGCTGTCGAAAGTGTACAATAGTAAAAATTCTATTAGAGAATCGAAATAACAACGCCTCGAAGAGAATGAACCTTCAACATCACCAAGCGTACCTCGCAATACAAGAAATGAAGTATTTGATTTCAAAGAATTATGCTTATTTCGTGGCGAAGCAGCTAATAAAGCAGCAGAGGTGAAAGTACAAACGCACTAGTAAAGTAAGCAGTCTCGAATTCAAAGACAATGTTATGAAAAGAGCAGAAGATCAAAACGATTCTTTAGATAGTAAAATTTCATGTTTCCTGTGATCATGACTTGATACCTGCTGAAGAAAAATACCACGCCGTTTGCTAAAGTATTTTTTTAAAGCCAATACCAGCTGTAATAAGAAAGCCTCGTCAAGATGGTCAAGTCACTTAAAAAGCAATGAAAAAGATTTTTATCTATATAGAATATCATGAAAATT
This sequence comes from Limnephilus marmoratus, assembly GCA_917880885.1. Lineage (NCBI taxonomy): Eukaryota > Metazoa > Arthropoda > Insecta > Trichoptera > Limnephilidae > Limnephilus > Limnephilus marmoratus. Next base: position 9,305,864 of record OU862918.1, read on the forward strand.
CCCAATTTACATTATCAGAGCTAAAAGATATCCCTACGGTGTATGTACCAAGTGATCAGAACCAGAACTGCCGTTAAAGGACTGCCGTCATAATAGGAAAATATATTGATTTGTTAATTGTTTTAAATATACTTCACTAAAAGTTTTGATGAATATCCCCGTTGTAAAGAAAACATTTTATTCTTATATGCGTTTAGTAGCCGTGACACGACTTCTGCTCTTTTTAGGAAAGGAAAAAATCTGTCTTCAAAACGTTAGAGAAACTATCCGATTTGGATATACTGGCTCAAATATTTCAACAAGAAAACTGTCCTGTGCAAATATCATTCGAAAATAGATCACACATTTTAGCAGTATATAATATACTCCAAAATCTGAGAACATCTTCGCTACATACAGTTCATTAAGTCTATTAAAATGAAATAAACCTGTGTAGTTTTCAACTCTTCCACCAACGAATGCAGCAGTTCACCAACATATCAATCGTGTCTACTACCAAATTTAAACTTGGTTAGGAAATGATTTAGAACCCCTGGGATGGGGTTGAGTGCTGCAAAATGAAGCCCTGGAACCGATAAAAATATCATTACCACCTGCACCAGGGTACCTAGCATGGTCGATGGATATAGGTTTTATAGAAAATGTCGGTAACTTGTCATGGCTCCCGAGCATGACTGTAGGCAGCTAACGAACAAATAATAGGTCACGTCAAATTAAATATGTAGTCGTTGTGAACTGTTATTTGTTCGTTAGCTGCCTGCAGTCGTGCTCGGGAGCGATGACAAGTTACCGACATTTTCGATAAAACCTATGTCGATCGACCATGCTAGGTACCCTGATGAACTGGATATTACAATGTTTTGTAACTGCACGAATTGGTTCTCGCTGTGGATGCTGAAAATCAGGGTTGCAATGTTCGTTAGCTTGTGGCCAATATAATGGACATGAATGTCTCAACGCTTCAACGTATCAACATGATCTCGACCAAGAAATCGCATATGACACTGAAGTTTTTGAAGGTTTGGAGATGGATGTCATTGATAACGAAGAGGACGATGATAATGACTCTTAAATTGTTGAGCGACCGTAAGAAGAAGGCGATGAAGAAAAAGAAAACTAACTCTCATACTGGCTAACTAATAACTAAAGTAAAAAAAAGTCGACCCAAACTTCAGCTTAGATTGTACAAATTTCATTATATATGATTGCTAAATAAAAATATTATTAAAAAATGTTTTCTTAATTTCTTTCCTACTTTAAGTGCAATTCTCTTTAATGAGATATTTAAAAAAAACTCACTTAATTACTTTATTTTCTATAACCACTGGAGCGACGATGTCGAATAATACGACATTTTGTTTTCTTCTAGGATTGCCCACGTCGAATAATTCGACGTTTATGACGTACCACTCGTAAACAATTAAAAACTATTCCCTGTATTCACAGTCCCTGGCCAATATTTATTCCGTTGGAAAGCTGGGAATATTTTCTCTCATCTATGGCAACACTATTACTATTTAGATGCTTTTGGAAAAAGTAATTCGCGGTTAAAATCTGACAGTTCATATTCAACACCGACGCAAAACTGTTTGACAGGCCGGATGAATTTACACATGTTTTAAAATGCCGTAAATGTTTGTGTTTTTGCATTTTAACACCAAACAGTTATCACAATTCAATTATCCATGTATTATCCATGTGGTTAACGTGTTTTCAAGTGTTCAAACTGAGAATTTAGTGATTTTTAACATGTTTTACGTAAATCGAATTTGAAATCTAAATTTCATTCGATTTTTGTGTTTATTTTTACAATTTACTTACTTGACGTGTGCATTCGAACTATAGTTTATCAATTAGAAGAATTCTTAACAAAGATATACATCTAAATTTCAATTAGCTTTGAAAAGTTTTAATCTAGAATATGACAACTAAAGCTAGCTGTCAGGTGCAATTTTTGTGACAAAGCAAATGGCGGATCTCGGCAAAATAATTGCAAATATTGGAAAAGGTTAGTACTACGTATTCTTATGATATATTATCTTATTAAAAACCTTGTATTTTGTTTAGACAACGTGTAGAAATCAAAAATATCCAATGTTGACTTGAAAAAGTAAAATTTAGGGCAATCTTACAGGAATTAACACGCAGGAATCCCACATTTTTAAAGTTTACGATTTTATAATATTTTTTTTATAATTCCTACAAATATGTGATAATCAACAAAAGATAGGTTAATTTATTAACTATATAGAACTATAATCAGTTTGCATGTCTTCATATTAAAATTCGGAGATATGATTTTTTCAATGTCGGCGGAAAAAATTCGAAATGCCACGAGCAATCGAGGCCAAAAGTTATAAAACGCGCGGTCGCTCCAGTGGATATGAAAAAGGCAAGTATTATTAAATGACTCTTTGATTTATAACTAATACTTATAAATAAAATATATTAAATAGTTAATTAACTAATATTTAACGAATAATTAAGTAAAAAACCGTCCTATGAACTGGAATTCGCCATTGACCTTGCGCCATGACATGTACGGCTGAGCGCTCCGCACTCTTCGCGCTCAATCTTAAAAATGGTTAAGCGTATAAAAAATTATTTTAGACAAAATTTGTAGAGAATTTTATACTCTACAACTTTTATATTGAATGCAAATACAAATCGAGGCAAAGGAAGCGAGATATTTCCAAAAAACTAATTTTCGTGACGTTTGACCTTGAATATCTAAAGACGCTAACACGTTACCTTTTGAGACTTTTGAGACAACATGCAGAATACAAAAATAAAGGTTTACAGAAATTTTCAGCTTATTCGGTTTCATTTAGCGGATATATCCTATTTTTAGCTTAAGTGACTGGGCTATAATGTATGGAACGCTGGAGGGGGGTTGGCGGGACAGTGGAGGGGGAGAGGGGAGAGGAAAGGCGGGGAAGATGGAAGGGGATCGCGGGAGGGGAAGGAGACGCGGGAGGAGATCAGGGACGCACGGGAAAGGACATTCAGGTAGAAACAATTTATTTCTTAACGCGTGCCGGGTACCATCTAGTAAATTAGTAAAAACTAATTCTCTATTCAGTAGTGTTATTTATTTTCTTAGAAAATCCAGCCGTATTGAGAACCACTGAGTGAATTAAAAGAATGTTTAAAAAAGGAAACCTATGTCTCTTTCGTATTTATTACAATTCAGAGAATACGAACCATACTTTGCGTGATGAATCAAAGGAATATTTCCTTAAAGGAAGAGCAAATAGTATTGCGGTTAAAATATTCAGCTTTAGATCTTAAATCAACCTCGTTAGTAGATTTTAGATATTATGTAAACATACACGTATATATGTTGTGGGTTGATTTCAAAGCCAATTAATGTTGGAGAACTATCTCGAGCAATCGAAATGATACAATCGAGCCCTTCCTTTGAAGGTTTGTGTTCCGATTTAGTGAAAAACTTAATAGTTTATGTGAATAGAATTGATCACAGGATTGGAGCTACGGTTAATATTTACAAGACGACAACTAGCTTTTAATCAACACGGGTTTGAAATGCGTTAAATCCTTTCAGAACTTAATAATAACATTTTCTCAAATGACCCTCCAAGGGTATCCTAGACCGTTTTTTCAAATTACGGAGAGGGAAAAGGCGAATTTACCCAATAATGTGCAAATTTCATAATTATATGGAAGATTGGAGTCGAGTTCAGACTTAGAAGAGATGAGACATTGAATGGGGAGGAGGCAAGTGTAAATGTATTAGTCTTGCTTGAAGAGAAGATATTGATTTAGAGAGTGACATCCAAAAAACGTGTGATCTAAAGTTCCCACTTATATAAAGCAGAAAATACAATCCGGGAGGTCAAGTACGTGAATTTTAAAATGGTGAAAAGGAATAGAACAATGTCCAATTCTCATTACGAAATGAAATATGAGTTTGCAGAAACCACGGTTATGATGGAATATTCCTTTGTATTGAGGCATAGCAGGCTCACTTGGATTGACTAGCAATGAGCCAATACTCTGCTCAAACATTGCGGAATCCATAATTAAATTTGATTTATTTTAATGACACGAAAACACTAAATACTTCGTTTAACGTGGAAGATAATAAAATAACGTATGTATTTTTAAATGAAAAAGAAATAAAAAAGCACTTCCAGAAAGTTAATGCTTTTTTTTGGCGAAAGATGTCTGTATTATTACTGACATTGGTTTACATAACGGAACATATGTAGATCTCACTAATAATTTGCCAACGATGAGCTCCGAAGTCATGAAGTAAGAACATTTTTCTGTCTCTAATATCTAGGCCAATGGAGCTTTGTACCGTGAAAATGTTCACAATTATCTTACGAGAAGACGCAGAGATTTTAGGATTGCCAAACCAAATTTTTGAAAAACTTGCACACAAAACAGCGCGTTTTATAAAGGGCAAAAACTTTATAATAACCTACTAAATGCCCTAAAAGAAGCCTCAAGCCTTACCACTTTTCATAGGTTATGTGCTTTATATGTAAAAATAATTTTTGATTTGAATATGAACATCCTCACCAATATTATTTAAGACACCTTAAACCAAGTTATCTGTTTTTCTTAAAATTTATTTTTCAAACCTACTTGTAAATGTAACTGTGGGGGTTTTTCACCATCCTCCCAATAGCTTATCCATACACATAATGAATATTTTGGATTAATTCTACAGGATATTTATTTATTTATTTATTTAAAAAGTCTGAGTTTACTATTCGGTACTTGAACCAATGAACAATGGCTACATATAGGATAAATTAGCCGAAGTTTTTACCTGTTGCTAGTATTTATTTGTTTTTTTTTATTAATATTCGTTATGTGTATGGATAAACTATTGGGAGGATGGTGAGAAACCCCTGTATCTCTTAAATTGTATTTTTTTATATTTTTCTTATTAGGTGTATGAAAATATTTGCTTTCATCTATGTAAATAAAGATTCAAAAACAAAAATAAATATTATACCCTAAAATAATAACACGTGGCGCTACAGACGTGTTCCATTTTACTTCTTTTGATATTAGAGTGTTTAAATATATATTAGTGCCTAGTAGTTTTACATACAATTATCAGATCTCTCTATTGGACTTTAATATATCAAATTCCTGTTAGTACTTAATTGCATGTTTGAGCGCCACTGCACATTACTGGATCAATTGCAAGTTGCAATTTGCAACTACAAATAAGCATATTACGTATCAAAAATCACTTCTAATGTTTCCCATTTATTCTTTAAAGAATTCGTTCTAAGAAATCAACGATAATATTTGTGTGGCATTACAAAAATAGAAATGATAATTTTCCATTTCCGCTGCAAAACCCCGGTATTACTTTACATGTAGGTTCCATGACAACTCAACAAGGTTTCAACACTCTTCTGAAAAGTCATTAAAAGGGTTGAAAAAATAGCACATAACCTAGCATAACGTAAGCTATTTAAACTGGTTTATTTTTTTAATCGCTTTTAAAAAAAGATGATGATACTGCATTGGTAATTTCATGCAGTGATCTGCAATTATGTATTAAACTATTACAAGAAGATTACATTGAACTTTTGAAATGGTCTCATGACTCTGGTTTAATTATAAATGCAAAAAAAACTAAATTGATACACATTAGATCACCCAATGCCAAGGCAAATATTATTACACCTGAAATATAAAACACACACTTCAAATTGCTTACATGTCGGTATATCTATATTGTGCACATGTGAAAATATTGAACTGGTTAAAGAATATGTTTATTTAGGAGTTATTATTGACTGTTTTTTCAAATGGGATTCACAAATAAATAAAGTCTGTGAACGACTCAGATCTATTGTTAGCAGATTATATTAATTAAAATTCTATGTTCCAATATGCACACTTCGAATAATTTATTTATCATTAGCTGAATCTATTATAAGGTATGGAATTACAGCCTGGGGACTTTCCTGTAACACAAATGTAAATAATGTTCAATCGGTTCAAAAATCATTAGTTAAATTATTAGCGCATAAAAGTTTATACGAACAAAGACATAATGTTCCGTACTTTTACCAGAATCTCAAAATTCTCTCAGTAAGAGCAATTCTGTGGTATAAAATTATATCTCAGCATATGAATAGCCCTATATACATACATAAACTGGATCACATTTACAATACCCGTTTTACGCTAAATGAAGGACTAATTGTAGCTAAGCACTTGAACAAATATGGACAAAGAACGCTGGACTACTTGATACCAAATTTATTGAATATGTTACCTGCTGAAATTAAAAAATTTACAAATGGTAAAACAAATATTACTTTGAAGAATTGGCTCGCCGAAAGAAAAAAATTGTATTAGACACTAGCACAAAAATTGTAACTGCAAAATAAAGTAAAATAAGTTTATTTAAATCCTCAAAGTAAAAGCACTCATTGACAAACTACTAAAAAGTAGTTTATTGGGACTTTTCTTTTTCTGTAAAATATTCTTATTTTTTCCTGTCATATTGTATTTACCTTGTCTATATTATTACAAATAATAATAAAAAAAAGACTTTTATTACATTTTATTTATTAACAATGTCTAATGTTTCCTTTCTGCACTTTCACTGCACTTTCACTTTGTACACGTAAGGTTTTTTAGTGAGTTTTCAAAGTCAAGTGTGCAAATTGTCATCAATCTCGGAATATCACCGCAGATTTATATAAAAAATAGCCATACCACCCGCCCACCCGCTACAGACACTTTTGTTTTTATTAAGAGGGAATAACCAGACAAAACCGGAAATATGTCATTTTTAAATCAAATTTTAGACGTTTTGACGCTTTTCCACAAAAAATTATAAATTGATTTCAAAAGACTGTTCTTTTATCTAGTAAAGCTTATGTTTTAAATTTCGAGAAATATGTTTATTTTTACTACAATAAGGTTTTACCGTAGGTCGGTGGCAGATTTGTTAAATTTTCACACACATTTCAAATCATATAATCATACAGTAAAATAAATCAATAAATTATTTGGGGAAGCCACTTTTCAGAATTTTAACTTTAGTTTAAATAAAATCATATCCGCGTACCTGTTTTGTGATGAAAATACTTCAGTTTGTCTATTTATTTACGGATTTACAAACTAATATATTATAATAATTATACTTATGATCAAAAAATAATTACAAAAATAACATCATTTTAATAGTTTTATCATCACGAGTTTGAACATTTTTAAATGTAGGTATTTATCAAAGCAAATTTTGAATGAAATAAAATCGATATTGAGTTATTATGTTAAAATGCTGGTATGGAGAATAATTAATATTTCTCATCGGAACCGCCCTCTCAAGGGTAAGATCATAAGATCATCGTTCGACGAAATTTAAATTCTCGGCCGCTGGTTAATAGCTCTTAATAGATAGATATATAATATTAGGTCCTTAAATATGAAATTGGCGTTTTGTATGGGAGGAATATAAAGTCGATATTTTTTAAATATAATATATTTATTTAATCAAAGTATATCCCATTGCTATCTATGCACTTTTGCCATCTCATAGGTAGTTCATCGATCCCTATACTAAAAAAAAACCTTTCGGACGGGAATCAATAAAATCTTTGAAATCGGTTTGGACTGCCCCATCGGAGTTGAATTTTTTCCCTTGCAAGAAGTTATCCAAATTTCGAAAAAAATGGTGATCTGTTGGGGCAAGGTCCGGAGAGTACGGTGGATGTCTTAGACATTCCAATTGAAGCTCCTCTAATTTGGTAGCCATCTGTTGTGCAGTGTGTGGTCTAGCGTTCTAATGCGCGTTTGTTGATTTGCTTCACTCAATTCGTGAGGTACCTAGCTTTCAAGCTTTTTCACGTTCTCAATTTGCTTCAAGTGAATTAAAACAGTTTTATCACTAACACCGCAGCTTGCAGCTAATTCGGACGTGGTTTGCCATGGATCCGCTTCTACAATAGCCTTCAATTCTTCATTATCAACTTTGGTCTCCGGCCGTCCACGGGGCTTGTTCTGCAGGCCGAAATTTCCAGAACGAAAACGTTGGAACCAAAAACTGCTGCACTGTGTTTTCTTTTGCGGCACCGTCGCCATACACATCATTAATCCTTCGAGCCGTTTCTGCAGCATTGGTGCCACGGTGGAACTCGTACTCGTAAATAACGCGATATTTCAAGTTTTCCATTTTGTAAACTAAGTGACGCAAAGAAAAAAAACAATTAAGGAAAAAACAAATGAATTGTAATTTTCGAAATACAAATACATGAGTAAACAGCTGTATAAATTTGAATTTGGAATTCTTAACCAAAGAGAAGATATTTGAGATCAAAGTTGCCAGTACGGCAAAACGCCAATTTCATATGTAAGGACCTAATATAATACAATTGAAATTAGGATATCAAAGCTCCTATTAAAATTTACGTGAATATATATTGTATGTTTTTTTAAGATAAAAATAATATTATTATATTAGGACACCTTAATGTTTACCATAAAGATAATCTTAACTGTAATGTAAATATAATCTTAACTGACAATAAAATTACGTATTTTTCGTCAGCACCTTTGTTTGAATAATTTAAAATTAATAGAGCACTTAGAAATTGATGTTATCTAAGTTAATGCGAAGTATTTATCAAATATTCAAACAGTTATAAATTAGATACTGAATATTTTAAAGCTCATTATTTAATCATTTTACATGATATGAGATTATGTCAAAATTACTACGAAACTTTTAACAAATCATTAGCGATGGAAAAGTTGTTTATTTTTTTATTAAATAATATCCCAAATGATGATCAGAATGTACGTTCATCCAGACTTTAGTTATTATAGAAAACATTTATGTCAAATTAATTGCATTTTATATTGTGAAATGCTTTTGACATTACTGAAAATAGTTCCAAATTCGTTGATCAAAGCTTATTAATTTATAGCTTGTCTTCATGTCACAAAGATCAAAGAATATTATCGTAAGCAAATATATAATAGCTTTCATTCATTTGACTCAACTTGAGTGCAAAGTTGATTATAGAATCAATATTTGGAATAAAGTGAAACAGTTTAAATTTTCAACTGTATATGATAAATGAATGTGATCCTACAAACAAATCCGTTTCTTGCAAAACATCCGTTAGATTCTTACTAAAAATAATTGGTATTGAATGAAGAATAACACGTTGTCAAAAATAATAAGCATGTGTCAAAAGAAGCGAGGCTAGCAATTCACTGATAAAGTGATTCGAGCTCCGTCGTTTGGCCGCGAGACGTGAAATCGGTAAAAGTAGATGTGGAAATGGTGTAATGGTATGGAAGTTAAAGGAACGAATCGAAAACGCTGTGTTAAATAAAACACTTTAAAAATGGCATATACAGTGAAAAATTAAATTCTATTATTAGACCATAGCAATTATTTTAGAATAATACACTTCTAACATCTACTCATAATACACATACACCTACCCACTACGCACATCACCCGGTAAATACTAAATATACAAAAGACACTACTAAGAAACATATCATAGGTACCCACCATGAAATATTACTAAGGGCGGGTTGTTATAGGCCAGTTGCTTCATAGAACAGAAATAATCACAGATCTTGAATAGAACTTACATAGAACGTGAAAATTAACTAAATATTTTATGAATCCGTCATTTTTTTTTTGAACAACCAGTATTTAATAACTGTAAATTTTCTCACCACTGTAATTACTAAAATTACCTTGAATGCTAAAATTCAAAAGTTTTGATTTAAAAAAAGGAATAATTGTCTTTGCTAATGAGACCATAAGTTTCCACATTTTACGTACAAGTTATTTAATCTTGTTCATGGCTGTATTAGATATTTATTTATTTATTTATTTGAGACACAAACAGGATATTTATAAAACATTTTTGTGGGTTAAATAAAATAAATTAAAATACAAATATAAATATCCCTAGACTAATGTGTCTGCAGTAATCACATTTGAATTTTTACAGTAGCAAACACATGAAAAACAATGCAAGTATTATTTATACATAACTTTAAAAACAAAAAAACTAAATACAAAATTGAAATACATTATAAGTAAACAATATATATGAAGTATTTCCTGAGATGTAATAAAACAACAAATTTTTTTTTATTTTTTTAGGTGCACAAATCGTGGAGATAATTTTTGAAACATGTTACATTATTTAGAAAAATATCTATGAAAGTGTGTATTTTAACAAGATCGTTGTATGATCGACATATTCTGGACATAGGATTAAAATATCCAGTATTATTGGTAAAAATTTCAGTCCAGAATATGTTTAGGTTTCTGGTAGATTTGGGCCTGGCGAATAACTTGATTTGGTTGACTAAGTTACTGTCTACACGATTATTCACAATATTATATAGCATTAAGAGGTCATTTATGTTTCGTCTTTTAACCAGACTTTCTAATTTAAAATGTCTAAGTCTTTGTTCGTACCCGTCTAGAAGATGATAGACACCTGATCGGTAAGACAAAATCCGTGTAAATTTTCTTTGGACTGATTCGAGTCTAGATATCTGTGTAATATAATGTGGATTCCAGACTGTTGACCCGTACTCAAGAACACTTCGGATTAAGGAATTAAATAGAATTATTAGACTGTTAGAATTCTTAAACAGTTTGGTTGATCTTACAATAAAACCAAGTAATTTATTTGATTTACACACAATGTATTCAATGTGTTGATTGAATGTTAGTTTGTTGTCAAATATAATTCCTAAATCTTTTATTGATTCAACTGTTTCTAGATTGTGACCACATATGCTATATGAATACAGAGTTTTGTTGGTGTTCTTCGTGAAATTTATAACTTTGCACTTAGCTATATTCAGTTCCATTTCATTGTCGACACACCAGGTAGATATTGTGTTAAGGTCTTGTTGTAAGAGTTCACAATCTTTCATAGATTTAATTGCTTTATATAATTTGAGGTCATCAGCATATAGAGAAAAATTACATCGGAGTTTGTATGTAAGGTCGTTAATAAAGATTAAGAAAAGTAAGGGTCCAAGGTGAGATCCTTGTGGTACGCCCGACGTAACTAATATTGGGGAAGAGTTAAAACCGTTGACAGTAACTAATTAACTTCTATGTGATAAATATGATTCTAACCAACGAAGCAGATTTCCGTGAATGCCGATTTTATCCAGTTTATTCATTAAGATAGAGTGACTAACTTTGTCAAAGGCCTTACTGAAATCGGTGTACACGGCATCAACCTGTGTTTTATTATTCATCGATTGACATAGAAAGTCCATATACTCGAGTAAATTAGTATTTGTGGATCTTTTAGCTACAAAGCCATGTTGGAAAGAACTAAGTATATGTTTTACATGGTTAAAGATGGTTTTGTATACAATGGACTCGAATATTTTGCCAAAATAAGATAAAAGGCTGATAGGACGGTAGTTTGTTACATCATTTTTACTGCCAGATTTATGGATTGGAATGACGTGGGCAACCTTCCACAGATCCGGAAATACCCCATCTTTCAGACTTTTGATGAATATTTTGTGTAATGGTACTGCAAGCTGATCTGCACAATTTCGAATAAATAGTGGAGGAATTCCATCTGGGCCGCAACCCTTATTGATATCAAGAGTGTTCAATTTCTCTTTGACCTCGTCTAAAGTTATTTTGATTTGAGACAGTGGGTAATTATAGAGTGGGGAAGAAAGTTTAGAGTCACTTTTAGAATTGGATGGTGAGCTAAAAACAGAAGAGAAGTAAGTAGATAACAGTTCACATGTATCTTCTCCATTTGTTGCTGATTTGTCATGGAGATGCATGATTTTGGGGAGAGAATTAGAAATTCTTTTTGAATTAATGAGGGTTGAAAGATTTTTGATACTGTTAGGGAGAGAATTTTCTATTGAATTTACATGGGCTTTAAGGCATGTACGTATGGATACTTTTACTCTAGCCCTCAAGATAGAAAAACTGTCGTAGTCACATTGATTTTTGTATTTTTTCCATTTCTTTCTAAACTTTTCTTTTTCTCTGAGTTGGTGGATCAGAACACTGCTAAACCAAATTAGAAACTTATTATTCCTGATTCTTAAGCGAGGAGTGTGTTTTTCAATTGATAGCCATAACAAGTTATAAAAATGTAGTAGGGAGTCATTACAATTCAGCGTGTTAAGATCGTCCCAGTTATTAAGTGATAACATTTCATTGCATTTGATTTAATCCGTTTTTTTGAAGTTATATTTGATGTGATCTGGATTAGTGGGTAGGGGTTTGTATTTGGACATCAAAAGATCGAATTCAATAGGAGGATGATAAGGGTCAATTTTGGATAGCACATGTGAAGCAATTTGAATGTTAAGGTTATGGTTTGAAAACACTAAATCTAAAATTCGATCTATGTTGTTAGTTACGTGATTGAATTGATTAAGTCCAGTCAAATTTTGAAAGTCTAGTAGAGATATCGATTTTTGGCTTTAAAGCGAATTAACTATGAAATATGTATTTTACAATGAAAAACAATATTACTAACCAAAAAAATCTCTATATAAAAATACCAATTTAGTTTGTCGGTGCGTGATTTGAAATTATTCAAGTTCAATAAAACTTTAATTTTCAAAACTGTAACTGCAGCAAAGCATACTATATTAAAAACACTGCAAATTATTGTCCACAATGGGGTATTGGTACCTACCCTGATGTATGGTAGTGTGGCACCGAACTGGCAGAGGAAGGATGACGCTATACTGAAAGCTTCAGAAATGAGATCCCTGAGGCGTAAGTGTGGTAAAACCATGTGTGATCATATAAGAAATGTGGCGAATCGCAGAGAATGCAAAGCTGATGTAAACGTAGTGAGTGAGATTAAGAAAGGGACGCTCAGATGGTTTGGGCGTGTAGAGCAAATGAACTAAGAAAGGAGAATGTAAGGAGAACATTTGACGCAAATGTGAATTGTAGAAGAAGTCGGTGACGCCCGAAGAGGACATGGAACGACCAAATGTATCAGATGCTCGAGTCGGGCCTGACAAGGGTCAGAGTAATATGTAAGAGTGTGTATGATGTGTGAGACGGTGTGTGAATGTAAACAAGGCAAGGAGTGTATGCAAAAACCGAGTGGTTTGGTGGTTCATCCTCTTTGTCTACCAGAGGCGGCTCTAAGGGTCCAGAAGTGGAAGGTCATTTAAAAAAATGATATTACCAATGACACAATATCAAATTAAATATAATAATATTCATTTGTAGGAACCTCACGAGTTTGAGAGTCAAATTCACCCACATACGTCAAATTACGTTTAATATAGTAAATTATTTCATGCGACAAGCGTAAAATATGCGAAATCAACCTACGTTTAGCAAGCCATCTCTTTCAGACGCATGATATTCAGCATGCTCTCTCTCCCTCACGGCTCTGACCCAAACCGTCTTCAGTATCCGAAATTTTTTTATAAAGGGACATAGTTCCATCTCGTTTATTGTGTAGTGCGTAAAGAGACAGAAGATATGATATCGTGGCATTTCATAATTTGACCCAGCCAATCGTAGTGCGTGGGAAAGAAAGCTTCCATTTAAGATGTTAGATGTCCCTGCTTGCCGCTGCCGCCTATCCCTTGAGCTGCATTTCAAATACATTAGAATAATACCAGTTGTTTTGATTTGCTTAATATTTCATAATAATATTATGTTTAATTGTCATCTTATAATTTTGGGAGGTTTTTGACCAATTGTCCCGAGGGAAGGACCGCCACTGATGTCTACCCCTGCGGGGAAACTTGTATGATTTACAGTAGTTGCTTTTTTATCCACATATCCATTAATGTTATTACTATTATTATTATTATTAAGTTAAAAGAAATATAATATTTCGCTTTCTTAACTTAAATACAGAGCATATATAGTATAGTAGTACAAGTATAGAAGTAATATTTTTAAATTTGTTCTAACATCTTAAGTTTAAATAGTTTTTTTAAAGGTTTTTATATTCTTTTCCGTTTTTAGGTTATCTGGAAGAAGGTTATATATGTGAACTCCCTTGTGGCCAATACTTCTCTTGCCACTTTCAGTCTTGACAGTATTTGTGTACAATTTATTGTGTTGTCTAGTATAATGTTCGTGTTCTTGAACATATACACATATTACACATATTAGATCACATTACACATATATATATATATATATATATTACATTACACATATTAGATCTCTCTCAACAAAACAATACAAGTAATAAAACAAATTTACAATATTGTTTTTGACCAGCAATGAGATTAAAAAAACCTACAATATAATCTCCAGTAAATTTTACGGGTCTGCGCAAGTAATTAATAATTTAAACAGCAGCGAAATGAACTTTATAAAATTTAATATTCATTTGAGCTTTCACGAGCTTCAGAAGATGCTTTAAATATGTTTGTGTCATTAATAAGTCTGATTACATTAGACTTAATTTACCCTTTCCAAATTAATTGAACGCATTCTTGTTTAATCTGAAATTTGTTTAACAGTTTCTCTCTTCAAAGGAAAGTATTTTGCAGACAGAAAATCATTAAGCATGATTAACATAGCAAAATGAATTCAGATAGACATAACAACCATGTTGTTCTGAACTTATCTATTTGATTATTATTTTTTAATTTTTAAACTAACGTTTAGACAAGATTTTTATGCATAGCACAAAGGGTAACAATTATTATAAGCAATAATTATCAGCCTGAAACACTCTTTTACATTGAAAAATCTTCCGAGAAAAGATACTTGCCGCCAACGGGACTTGAACCCGTGTCCTTCTGATTGCCGGTCGGATGCTCTGACCATTGAGCTATGGCGGCTTATCAAATACCCGCCAAATAATTCATTATATACTAGTGTTTCATTCAACAATTACAGCTTATTATATTTTTTCCACCTGAAAACAATTATAATTAATTTATAAACTAACGTTTAGACAAGATTTTTATGCATAGCAAAAAGGGTAACAATTATTATAAGCAATAATTGTCAGCCTGAAACACTCATCTACATTGAAAAATCTTCCGAGAAAAGATACTTGCCGCCAACGGGACTTGAACCCGTGTCCTTCTGATTGCTATGCATAAAAATCTTGCCTAGAAGTTGGTTTATAAATTAAAAAATAATAATTAATATTTGGCAAGTTTAAGTATTTCCCCAATAAATGCAGACATAATTTGTCTCGACGCCACCTAGCGAGGGATTTAACACTAACAATGTCTCTCTCGCAAAAATAAAGTAGTTGGTTGTTTTCAGGTGGAAAAAATATAATAAGCAGTAATTGTTGAATGAAACACTACTAGTGAATTATTTGGCGGGTATTTGATAAGCCGCCATAGCTCAGTGGTCAGAGCATCCGACCGGCAATCAGAAGGACACGGGTTCAAGTCCCGTTGGCGGCAAGTATCGTTTCTCGGAAGATTTTTCAATGTAAATGAGTGTTTCGGGTGACAATTATTGCTTATAATAATTGTTATCTATTTGAATTCAGCTTGCTACTATAATATGGAAGTCTTTTAATATAAATAAAACGTGACGTTTTTAAGGTCCACATTTCGAACAATAAAGTAAAGCGACATTAATCAACATTACCTGAGGAGCGATTTTGTATCTCATGTGGATACGGGAAATATCCAATATACGGAATTGGCTGTCAAAGTTGTGTGATTTTTTATGACTTTCAATTGCTTTTTCTTTGGGTAAAGTGAGACGGTTTCAGATGTCAGCTGCCCCATATTTTAGCTAAGAGCGTTTAAAACACAAATTTCTGTAAGTATACACGATTATTTTATTAATTTAATTTACGTTTTAAGTTGTTTACCATGGGTTTGTTTATCATCGATTTGCGAAGTTTCGTTTCAATCTACATATGCATGAATCATTTATTTTGCACCTATTTTGTGTATAAAAATCCATTATATAAAATTTTTAACAAAATTTATTCAAATTAATTAATAATCACGTATACTTACAGTACTTCGTGTTTCAAACTAGTTGAAATCGGCGACAGTTATCATCACCCATTAAAAAAGCATTTGATATCCACAGAGAATTACACAAATTTGACAACCGATTCCATACGGAATCGGATTTTCCGTATCCACAAAAGATACAGAATCGCTTCTCTGTTCAGAAATTTCCGACGTTAATTTTTGAAGTCTCGTTCGGTGACAGCACTTTTCTTCGGATCTCACGTCTTATTAAGTACATATATTTATCGTTCTATGCAGAGGCGGCTCTAGAGGTTCAGTAGTGGAAGGTTATTTAAAAATAAATTACATTATGATACAATATCAAATTAAAAACGGTAATATTCTAAAAAATCCATTAATATAGTAAATTATGCGACAAACCATCTCTTTCAGACGCATAATATTCACCATGCTTTCTCTCGCTCACGGCCATGACCCAAACTGTCTTCAGAATCTAAAAACAT
The DNA here is from genome assembly GCA_917880885.1 of Limnephilus marmoratus. Classification (NCBI taxonomy): domain Eukaryota; kingdom Metazoa; phylum Arthropoda; class Insecta; order Trichoptera; family Limnephilidae; genus Limnephilus; species Limnephilus marmoratus. The sequence goes on from OU862918.1 coordinate 9,322,300, forward strand.
TTCTTCTAGGCGGTATAGTGCCATCTCGTTTATTGTATGGCGCGTAAAGAGACAGAAGACATGATATTGGGACATTTGAAAAATTGACCAAGTCAATCATAGTGCGTGGGAGAGAAGCTTCCATTTAAGACGTTAGATTTCACTCTCGCGGTGCATTTTAAAAGCATTAGAATAATATCATTTGTTCTGATGAGCATAACATTGCACACTGTGTTTTACTGTCATCTTATAATTTTGGGAGGTTTTTGACCAATTGACCTGAAGGAAGGACCGCCACTGGTTATGTGTTTCATTCTCACAGTAGTGAGCGAAAAAAAACTAACCATCGTGCACTTTTTTTTGCAGTGATGAACAGAGAGGATAAAATGCCATATTCGCACATGCGGTAATTTTGACATTTGACAAGACGGGATTAAGGATTATTTAAATAATTTGTTCGTGGCATGATTTCTGACGTCTTCTTCAATTTTCCCAACTTCTCCCATTCATTACAACTAATTATTTTTAAATCATTTGTTTTCATTCTTTGTTTTTCCATTCTGGCATGTTAAATTCGTGTAAATATCGTCTAAGGGGCCGAGGCCCGAAAAATCTACGCTGAAAGCTTATTTCATTAGCCTACAGCTCTGAACCTCAAATGCTGTTTATACAAACTGTGCTACTTAACTTATCCTAATAACGCATTACTCCAATAGCAGACACTATAAAAACTTTACATTTAAGATGCTGATATCAAGTATGATCTACTTAAAATTACTCCCACAGGGACATTACGCACAAAATATTCTAGAAATATTTTAAAACAAAACGAATACTTACAGATATGATTTATATTTGAATTAAAAATGCATTTTCCGTGTATTGAGGAATTTAAAAAATATTAGAAAATGTCTGTTTTTAATAATAACGTCAATAAAACCAATGTTTTATTCCAGGATTTGGAGAGGATACATACATCCCATGTAGATATTCATATTTATCGGGTAATATGTAAATATAGTATTTAAAAAAAAAAGAAAAATCCGTAAAAATAAGTAAAACACTTCTTCCATCTAGAGGGAGAGACAAATAAAACGGGGACCGACACATACAGGAACCCAAAAGCAACTGACTGGACTCGGTATTCAGAGGAACTAAAAATAGGAATGACTAGATTCCCAGCGAAATACGGCTGCCCTGAAGAAGTTGAGGACGTAGTAGAAATACTGAGGGACTCGATGATAGGGGCATTCGAAAATAGCTGTCCTCTGAAGACAAGTACCAGGGATAAAACGCCGTAGTGGAGCAGGAAACTGCAGGAGCTACGGAAACTAGTAAGGCAAGCTTTCAATAGGGCCAAAAAATCTGGAAACTGGGATGCTCACAAGCAATACCAGAAAGAGTACAAGGAAGCAATCCGGATAGCCAAAACAAACTCCTGGGAGAAGTACTGCGGGGAGGTGGAAACCATCCCGCAGGCGGCAAGAATTCAAAAAATCCTTGCTAAAGACCCAGGGGCAGCTAAAGGCCCATTTTGGAAAGCCGATGGAAGCTTCACCGATAACTGCGAGGAGGAGTTGGAGGAACTGCTGGGGAAACATTTTCCCGGCTACAAAAAGTTAGAAGCAGGTGACACCGGGCCACCACCAGCCCGAGTTATGCGGGAAGGTAAGGACTGGGACACTGCAGCTAAAATAGTGACTCCCTCCAAAGTTAAATGAGCAATCGAAGGGTTCGACCCTTTTAAAAGCGCGGGAGAAGATGGTATCTTTCCGGCACTTCTTCAGAGGGGCCTAGATACAATTCCTTCCGGTAACTAAGATTCTGAGGGCGTGCTGCGCCCTCGGATACATCCCCACACCATGGAGGAAAACAAGGGTAGTGTTCAGGGAGAACTGACTACGACCAACCAGGCGCATTCCGTCCAATTAGCCTCACTTCTTTTCTTCTAAAGACAATGGAGAGGCTAATGGATAGGCACAAAAGAGACGGGGCACTGAGAGAAAATCCCCTCCATGAGTTACAATTTGCGTATCAACCAGGTAAGTCGGTTGACACGGCACTGCACAGGTTGGTATACAAACTGGAGCAGGCGCAGGCAACCGGGGAACTAGCGGTTGGACTCTTCCTGGACATAGAGGGAGCATTCAATTGCACCACTATTAAATCCATCGATGAAGCGGCAGAAAGACATGGACTCGACAAAACCACTAGAAGATGGCTGAAGAACATGCTTTCAGGTCGGATTCTTACGATGAAAAGGGGTGAGGTGATACTCAGAGTATTGGTGACGCGAGGGTGTCCACAGGGGGGGGTTTTATCACTCTTGCTGTGGAGCCTGGTGGTGGACAAACTCATCAGGAAACTCAACAACAAGGGCCTGTATACTCAAGGGTACGCGGATGACATCGCAACCATATTAAGGTGTTGGGATGCAGACACGACCAGAGGCCTCATACAATCAACACTGGCAACAGTGGAAGAATGGTGTGAAGAAACAGGGCTGTCGGTCAACCCGGGCAAGACAGAACTAGTCATCTTTACACGCAAAAAGAAACTAGAAGGATGGAGCAATCCAACCTTCTACGGAAAGGAAGTAGAACTCTCTGACACGGTTAAGTACCTCGGAGTCATCTTAGATGCCAAACTGAGCTGGAAAAACCAGGTGGAGACTGTAAGCAGAAAAGCCTGTGTTCTCATGTGGGCAACTAGGCAAATCTGCGGCAGAACGTGGGGACTCAAACCCAAAATGATGCGATGGCTGTACACAGCCGTTGTAAAACCAAGACTCATGCATGCAGCCTTGGTCTGGTGGAGGAGAACAACACTGAAAACAGTGAGAGCCACACTCAACCACATACAGGGACTTGCATGCAGAGGAATCACAGGAGCTATGCGAACCACTCCAACACTAGCCATGGGAGTGCTGCTAGATCTACCCCCACTAAACTTAGAAATAGAGGGGGCGGCGATGGCGGCAGCCTACAGGTTACAATGCAAAGGTCAATGGAGAGGTGAGTTGCCCAAAAACAGTCATACGGAGATCGGAACAAGACTGAGGGCAATTAGTCCGACAGCTGGAATGAAGCAGGACGGCAAACAAGCCGAATACTTCTTCAGACAGCAGTTTGATGTGATGTACCCCACCCGGGAGGAGTGGGACATGGTCCCAGGTCCAACCTCCAGACAGGAACTAATCTGGTTCACAGATGGGTCCAAAATGGAGGTAGGAACGGGGGCTGGGGTATGTTTACAGGGTTCCAAGAGGGAACTAAGTATACCTCTAGGAATACACTGCACTGTGTTTCAGGCTGAGATGAAAGCCATCTTGGCCTGCGCACAGGAGAATATACGTATCGGGTACAGGAATAAGAACATAACTATTTGTTCTGATAGCCAGGCAGCCCTTATGGCACTGGAAAGTAACCGATGCGACTCCAGACTGGTGATGGAATGTAGAACCGTTCTTACAGAACTCGCTACCATCAATAAAATAACCCTGATATGGGTACCAGGACATAAGGGTATTGAGGGCAACGAGCGGGCTGACGAACTAGCAAGGAAAGGGGCGAAAGCACCACTTGCGGGATCTGAGCCGGCCGTAGGAGTAGCAGCTTGCCACACCAAATTACATATCGAGAGGTGGGTCAAATCCCAGCACTGGAAGGAATGGGAGAGGGCACCCGGAATGGGACAATCCAAAGTACTCATAAACGGACCCGACCCCAGACGGACCAGGAAACTACTCGATATGGACAGAAACTCGCTGAGGGAACTGGTAGGCCTACTAACGGGACACTGCCATCTCAGGAAACACATGCAGCTATTGGGAGTGGAAAGCACCAGTAGATGTAGAAAATGTGAAGAGGATGAAGAGACTCCAATTCACTTATGGTGTCAATGTCCTGCCCTGGTGGGAATTAGGCTCAGATACCTGGGGAGACATGTTGTAGAACCAGAAGACCTAGCCACATATCCGATAACAACTCTGGTGAACTTTATTAAAGGGACTGGGTTATTGTTAAAGGATTGAGGTAAAATGGGAGAAAGTACAATGGGCCCATGGCCCAAGAACTCACGGGAATCAATGGTAAACCGTCTCCGCTTTAAAAAAAAAAAAATCTTTGGAAGAAGTGTTTATTTACTTCGTCATTTTTAATAAAACGAAAACATTCGCACACTTTGTAAAACACCACTATTAATCAAAAAATATCTACATGTTTAAAAAACCAAAGGCTTGCCATGTCGAATTTGCCCTATCAAAGAAAAGAAGAAGAAGAAAAATAATGTGAGAATCTTAACGACGTAAGTGAAGAAAGCGTGTAAACAATAAAATTTTACTAACGTACGGTCTAATTCGCCCTAGCGGGCCTGGAGATTCGTCCTTTCCGCCGCGTTCATTTTAATTAATTCTGTAGAACGTGTTACAAATATTTAAGATGTTTCTAAATGTTCCCTCCCGAAGTTATTAATTCATCGTCTAGAAAAAAAAAAGCTAACTAACTAACTTTATAGTTGGAAAAACGGGTTTTAAAGTTTTAAAATCGCTGCACGTAAAATATATTAATATATTGATTTTATTACTCTTAAACATAAAGAACCAAAGGTTTTGAAACATAGGTTAGGAAATAAGTTAGATTACTTATCAAAAAACCAAAGAACAGTATAAATGCCACTTCAGGTATCGTTTCTATTCTGAATGTTATTAAGCGCGATAATGAAAGAAATTATCACTACGCAATAAAATGCAAATATACATATAATGATATATGTTACTCGTATTTTATTCTGCGTATTTGCGTACGTGAAAAGTAAACGTTTCATAACGTTTTTGTTTTATTTAGCTGGGTTTTAAACCTTTGAACTATATTGTGGAATGAAGCATCCTACAATTCTCATCAAAGCGGTAAATATTTAGTATATTTACATACAATGTGTTTATTTAGTGTCATTACACTGCGGAAAAGCACTAAGTAAAATTTTCGACTTTGTTATAAGGTTATATTGATGAGTAAACAATATTTAATTTTAAAAAAATGCTACAAAATAGTATAAGTCATGTTGTGCCAGACGAGGGGAGGCACACACGAACTGTATTAAGCGGGAGGTCCCGATATACGGAGGCACCAAAGGTCGCTCTCTTCACGACTCCAGATACTAATATCTACAGCCTGTATGTCGGACGAATATCTACAGTTCATATGTTGAACTAATATCTACGAACTTCAGAGTGTTGACTAATATCTACAGAGGGTAGGTTGAACTAATATCTACAGAGCGTAGGTTGGATTAATCAGCTAAATGTGTCCAATAGTCCGATATTAGGGATTTTTACACACATACTTACGTAAATTAAGTTTTTCAAACTGCATACGCAATATTACGTTATTCCGATGTGCTATACATAATTGCAAAACCACCTCTGCCAGTGCTGTAGATATTCGTCAACATTTTGGTTCTCATAGATAAACACTTTCCTTCTCATAGATATTAATTCGATTTTTTCAGTTTTTGGAATTCCTGTAGATATTAGTAGACGCCTCCCTCTTCACCACGCGTGGAGGGAGTACGTCAGGGAACGTACCCATACTACGTGACCAACTTTTTGCAATTTTTAACCCCCCCCCCCCCCCGGTGACCAAAAACCTAAGCAACCCGCCGCTCATTTGTACCAAGCGTGACATTTTGAACCCCCCCCCCCCTAAACGTGTCACGTAGCATGGGTACGTTCCCTTATCTGCGTTGGCGCTGTACGTCATCCAGGTAGAAACATACGCGGTTCCGTTCAGCGAGCCTTGGGCTGGCGTTCCCCCTTATGATACAGTCACAAAACATCAGCACTTCCGTCACACATGTCGTACTACTGCCTGAAATTCTTTCTCTAGTGAAAGGCAAATGTGAACAGGAAATAAGCACATGCCTGAGCCATACGGGGCTAGAATTTCCAGCGAACTAATCCAAGTATTTAGCAAACTAGTAACTCTTGCTGAATGTAAGCAAAACTAGCTTTTTTTTAACTTGGTAAGCAAGTGAGGAAGCCAGTAGGCTAGCATCTCAAGCCAGAATAGTTTAATTTCTGCTAGTAGCGCCCCCCACCACGAATGTTACCATATATTTTATTTTGTCTATTAAAAAATTCATAAGCCGCTCATCTCTCTAGGATACAACCGTGTCAAATTGGCAGCTTTGCAATAATAGAAATAAATTTTAAAAATATATAAACTTTTCATAATACTAAAAATTTAAATCCATTATTGAAATTTGGTCTTTTTTGGATTTTTTTTCTTCAACGTCAAACAAAAAAATTCTTTCACGTGTCGTCAACGGTCACTCACCCGGACTGCCCAAACCTAGTTTTGATGTCACTAACATCAAAAATGTCACTAACATTTCAATAACATTTTTTTTATTCCAAATAATGTCAGGAATCATTGGTTAAGTCAGTCAAGTAAGTATAATCAAACTTTCGAACGTTAACTTTTGACTAAATGCTTTTCCGCAGTAGTAAGTACTTTCAGTTGAAACCATGTAAAACTTAATGTTGATTTTTATTTAGAAATTATTATTCATTGCTCATGCGACAGTGTTATTCACTTTCACTGAAACAATTTTAGCTTTCTGAGAAAGAAAGAATCACAGTTTTTGATTTTCTTGGAAGGACGTCAACAGGGCGGTCCCATATGTCTAGCTTTAGATCACCACGTCACCGGCAGTCTTTTGGAAACTTTTGTAGTAAAGAGAAAGAGAGACGCGTTAAGCTGTTTGTCGAGAACATTTTCAGAATGAGGAAAACTTTTTTTTTTGGTAGTTCAATTTTTTTTTAATCTACATTAAGTATTACATGGTCTCAACTGAAATAAATAATAATACTACTGCGGAAAAGCATTTAGTCAAAAGTTAACGTTCGAAAGTTTGATTATAACTCTTGGTGTTAAGGGACTTACTTGACTGACTTGACCAATGATTCCTGACACATTTACGCTAAGCTTCAAAAGATATGGCAAGTTTAAGAGCACCCTGTTGGTAGCTGATGGGTTCTAACGTCAGGTACATATTCGATACAATATTCTAGATATTCACACAAACACTATTTTCCACTTGTATGTTCGTAATAAAGTAAGTGACAACGTTAATTGTTCAACGAGAAATTAAAGTTTTTTCCTCTCTGAACATCTGCCATTTCACATCCTCAAATAGGTATATTAATCATGAACAATTAAATAACCCAGTTTAAAAACAAGTACTTTTCGTTGTACGTGCTCGATCATTAAATTCGTTACATAAATAATTCAATGGAATTTGTTTGGGAAATGGAAGGGTTTAAAGTTTTTTTGTAAGGCTTAATGATAAAAATATCAAATTGAAACACGACATTCTATTTCTGTACGACACGCTCGTATTAGATGGGAATTTAAAAGTTCGGCTTTTACCAGGTTAAATTAAGTTAAATGTTTTGGTGAGTGGGCTTAGGATAAATGGTCAGAATGTCTAATGAATTTTGGCTTACTTGGAACCGTCTTCCAGTTACTTTGATAAAGTTTATATATATGTTTTATAATAATTTATTTCGGAATAATGCTGAAAATATCCTAAAGTTAAAGCTTAAACTTACGGATTTTCAATACTTCGTTTGTATAGAAACACTATGTACAAACAAATATTTACTGTTTTATTTGCGTTAAAAGTTTTATTTTAGAATGTCTTTAAATATATTTTTTTGTCCAAATTAACATATTATGGCCGCTTTATAACCGACGTTTCCGAAATAGTCGTTAAAAAATGCCGACATAGGAGCCACTCAGGGCATACGTATACAACTAAAATTAAACTGTTGTTCGGAAAAATATGTCCTGCAAATAATAATTTTATTATTTTCGTTATTTGTTTTTGGGGTGTTATGCCGTGTTGCGCTACCTTCTTCTTTAGCCAACGTTTCGGACAACGTTGCAGTGCCCACCATCAGGGCAGATCCTATTATTATTATTTTTGATAAATGCTTTGTTCTAAAATAAAAAGTATTTCGGTACCACTCAAGCATTTGTATATATATTCAGAGCGAATGGCACCCTAAATTATCGGGGATACGTGCCAAAAGTCGGTACCAATCTATCTATTGGGATCTAGTAACTAAACTTCGTCCACAACACCTGGACACACTGACCCCCAGATTCCAACCCACCCCTTGTACTTTTTTTCATCCCAGAAATCCGCATCTTCCTTTCCCCAAATCCTCCACACAGCATCGTCAAAGATGACAAAGGCTCCAAGGGATTTTTTTTCTCAGAGCCTTCTGTATGGATCTAATGTAATCCAGAGTGGAGATACTCTCAGTATCGCCCTGGTGTAAGACCACCATTCAGAATTGAAACGTTGCTTGAAATGGCTTTAGCCGTGTTTGGTTACCAGATCTGAATAGCCAGGTACTTCCCCACCTTCCTTTTCCCTATCTCCTTCCTCTCTCCACTACCTTCAGCCTCACAACATACCCAAATTGGGATGCCATAGTCCCACTGGCTCCAGACTGGAGCAGTTGGGACTCTTGTGAGGTATTAATGTTAAAAACAAAAAAAAAACTAAATTAAATTTGAGGGAGCGAGAGACAGAACGAGAAATAAAAGGCGTCAAGTCGAAGTATGAGTCAGTCGTTTATTGGGCTACGTAGCGAGGGTCGGTGAAGCAGTAACCAGGTGTATGCAGGGTGCAGTGATGTGATGCTGCAGGCGTACGGATGTGATGGAGATGGTGTGGTGAAGGTCAGCGAGTTGCTCGACACCATAGCGGTGGAGATGACCTATCTTCCAGGCCGTTGCTCGATGCTTTAAGTCGCGGAGATGAACGGTGTGTGGCTCGGTGAGCTGAGCCACCAGCAGGTAGTCCTGGCGAGGCGGAGCGTGTTTCCATGGCAGCAAAGCACGGTGGGCTTCGGGGTGCCATGAAGTGGTGAGCTGATCCCTTGGCTGAAGGTGGCGTCAAACCTTATAAGTCGCGGGATGTAGCTGTTCTCAGGAGCTGAAGGCACGATGGGCCTTGTAGCTGAGACGTGGTGATGAACCTCGGGAAGCTGTCCTGGATGTGTAGATCACTGCAGGAGCACTTGTGCGGAGATCTGTTACGACGAGCTGTTGACCGACGGTTAGTGTGAGACTGACTGAGCTAGCGCCGAGTTTAGTCGCTTTATATATACCAGCGCGACCGGTGGAGTAATGTTCCATTCGCCGGCAATGTGCACACTGGAAGGTACTGGAACATACGCGGTGCCGAATATTCAGGCGGCTTGTAAACTCTAGACCTTTCTAGGCGGTGGCGATATTATTATCGTCATCGGCGCGGTAGGCGGCCAAAGTCCATCCTGCCGTCGTAGGTAGATAGGTACATAGGTGAGTGGCTTGCCAGCGCTGCGCGAATATCAGATGTTTCTCGATGTTCTTTCTGAAGGCGAAAGATAATGCTTCGCCACGAATACGAAGAATCCGCGGTGAAATTGAATGTAGCAAATACTTTTTCGGAAAATAAAATAAAATATGGAAAAATTAGTCGAAAATAATATTGTTAATTTTAAAATTTGAAAATATGAGATTAACAATTATGACGGTTTCTTAAAAGGTGGCAATGGCTGATTTGGTAAAAGTGCACGCACCTTATGACGAGAGGTTCTAGTTACGAGTACCAGTTGCGACCATTATCATTTTATATTTTTTCTATGTCTTGTTCTCTTTCGTTTAGATTATTAGTGTTATCTTCTTCTTCAATGATATATCACGTATATTGATGGGATTAACCTTCAAAAGCTATATAAAAAGAGTTGTTCTTATAAAAATTAAATACTTTTTTCGCTTATCTAAATTTTTAAACTTTGAAAAATCTGATATTAAATGACGGTTAGAAAATTACAAGAAGTGCCTCTTACTACGTCGCGAAACTCTTAATAAAAGTGGTGGATAATGTTGAAGAATAATTAAAAATACAACACAAGAATGATGAAAATGTTCCGGTAGAAAGTTTTTAAGTATACCCTTGGAACTTGAAAATTAAGAGCAAAGTTTATAAGAACCTCACTATAATCTGAAACATTTCCCTAGGGACTCCAATACAGGATTCCTCACAGCAACATCATTACGAAGACTTAACTCTGCAACAGACGTGATGCAGTTAATAATGCAGCTCTTTCGCTGAGAGGGGACAATCTCCAATTAAATCCTCAAAGCAAGAGACCATTTGCTGCTACCTGTCTAGTGACTAACTGATTGTGCTAATGAACTGCGAGATCTGTATAAAGCTTTGACAGGAATAATCCTTTCTTAATTATAAACGTCTATCATATTTAGTTCATTTCACTTAATGCAACCATCGCCACTCTTCTGTTGGAACATTGAATTACTTTTCCTTGATTTTATCTACAAATTTAGAAATCTTAATGTATAAAACAAAGTCGGGTTAGTTACGCCATTTATAACTCGAGAACGGCTGGACCGATTTTCATGATCTTTAATTTGTTCGATTTGTCTCCGCCCCGAATAGCAGAATAGCTTTCAAAACATCGGAAAATTTTCACGAAAAAAAATTAAGAAGAAAATTATTTTCGTCTATACGGAACGAATTCTCATCTTTTGAAAGAGCTGCAGCAATATTGTGATAAATATAATATTGAATAGTGAGAGAATTCCAAAAACATCAAATATCAATGCGATGGTTGTTTTGCTTTTGTTCTTAAACTATAATGCAGCTCCTCTTTCTTGCACACTAAATGTCAATAGTCGAAAATGGGACTAACAATTAATGTATTTAGTATATCTGCACTCCTCCAAAGGAAAAATACAATAATTATGATAAATTTCCCTCACACGTATAAAGAAAATGAAACAAGTAAGAAAATCACAAAAATTATAAATCCATACACAACGCCATCTCTGATACTGATAAAACAAAACACGGACAGTTGCTGCATTGTGTAATTTTTAACTCAATAAAAAAACTGAATTTAATTTAGTTAATAAGTTTACATAATAGTTATTGATTCTGAGGTGGTACGAAGTTCGCCGGGTCAGCTAGTGTACAATAATTGTGTGAATCTTCCTTAATTACTTTCAAAAGAGCGTTAAAATAGTAAAAATGAAACTGCTTCATGATGCATTATGTAAGGTACCTTATATATACCTCATATATTTACGTACATAACAAGTAGTCAACGTAATGTAAAACGACTTATTTTTTTTCAGAGACAGTTGATCCGCCGAAAATTGGCCACCGGTATACTTATGTACAATATGCAGTCGGCTTAGGGAAAATAGGGTACACGTAATTTCACAAAATATAACTAATGACCCGAAGGGATGTGCAGATATGATGTATCGCTGAATAACAAACTATAAAACATAGTTTAATTCAGATGCATCAAGGAAAAATCTACTTGTCTATACACTGTGTATACCAGTACATAAGTACTAAAATCAATACTGTATAAATTCGTTTCATATTCATACCAACTAATTATTTGTACTGTGTACACCAGCACATAAGTACTAAAATCAAAACTGTATGAATTCGTTTGATATTCATACCAACTTATTATTTATACTGTGTACACCAGCACATAAGTACTAAAATCAATACTGTATAAATTCGTTTGATATTCATACCAACTTATTATTTATACTGTGTACACCAGCACATAAGTACTAAAATCAACACTGTATGAATTCAATTATTATAAGCAATAATTGTCAGCCTGAAACACTCATTTTACATTGAAAAATCTTCCGAGAAAAGATCCTTGCCACCAACGGGACTTGAACCCGTGTCCTTCTGATTGCCGGTCGGATGCTCTGATCACTGAGCTATGGCGGCTTATCAAATACCCGCCAAATAATTCAATATATACTAGTGTTTCATTCAACAATTACTGCTTGCATAAAAATCTTTTCAGCACATAAGTACTAAAATCAAAACTGTATAAATTCGTTCGATATTCATATCAACTTATTATTAAAAGGTTCTTTTGAATACGTTTGAAATTGGTAAATAATGCATAAAAAAATCATAATCTAATATATAAAATTCTCGTGTCACGGTGTTTGTTACCATACTCCTCCGAAACGGCTGGACCAATTTTGATGAAATTTTGTGTGCTTATCTGGTAGGTCTGAGAATCGACCAACATCTATTTTTCATACCCCTAAAAGTAAAGGGTGTTCCACTCCGAAGAAAATTATTTTCCCCATACATTTTGTATGGAACGAATTTTCCTATTTTGAAAGAACTGCAGCAATATTGTAAGGGGTATAATATTGAACTGTGAACCGGGGGAGGGGGGGAAAGGAGCTCAGGAAGGGGGTTAGCGGGACGGGGGAAGGGGAGAAGTGGAGGGGGGGGAGGGAGAGGGAACGCGAGAGGGGAAAGGATACGCAGGGAGAAACAATTTAGATCAAGGTATGGTATACGCAGGGAGAAACAATTTAGATCAATTCAGCTAATAAGTTGACAACAGTTTTTGATTCTGAGGCGGTACGAAGTTCGCCGGATCAGCTAGTTTTATAGTAAATTTCATTTCGGGGGGCAAATTGTCGGGGGATCAACTGTCAGGTGACCATTTTTTAAATTTATTTATTTATTTGTTTATTTAGCACAAGATTATACATTTAAATACATGATATATTAATTTTTTTTGACTGCCCAACTAGGAGTATTCCCGTTTTAGGGCAGTCAAATTATTATCGGTATGAATATGTGGCACATGATTTGTACAAAAAAACAAACAAAATTGATGAAATAAAAAGAGGAAATAAGAAGAAGAGAAAGAATACAAAATAAAATAATAAAAGTTTAAAATATAGTAAGTTATTTGTTTAGCATAGTTATTAAAATAATATTAATTTGAAAAAGAAAAGATAAATAGATACATATAGGTAACTTAAGAGGAATTAAGAGGATTAAAACATTTATGTAACTTCTGTATGCATTGCATATTATAGTCCTATATACATTAGCGTGTGTCGCTCTCCATAGAGAGAAAACAAATGGCCTTATATTTAAACGCGCGGGGTCTCAAAAGTTTCGTATGATCTGTAGCTATTCGAAAACGAAAAAAAAAAAGAAATTATTGTTCACTATTAGCCCGCTAAAATGGCCGGAAGTTTCGAAAAAAATAGATATCGTGATTTGGAAAAAAAATAAAACAAAGGGTTCATATTTTATATTTTGTACCAAACTTATTTTTCATTACATAACTGCAGTACAAAGAAATTTTTTTTTTTTTATACATATGTGATGTGTTGGTTAAAAAAATAAAAGGGGAAAATAACACTTTTTCTGGATAAAATCAGAATTCTTGCTGACTTACTTGTATTCATAAAGTTGAACATTTTTTCATTTTTGTCAGTTATACGCATTTTTTTAATAATAAACAAACGTTAAAAGGTTAGATTTCTGAAAAAAAAAAATTAAAAATTAAAAAAAAATGGTTTTAGGTTTGTTTTCTGATTTTCAATGCATTTTAGCGGGCTAATAACCATTTTTTTAAATAAATTTAAATGCAGTTCTCATTTTCTTTGCAAGACGCAACTTTTAGGACCCCGGGCGTTTCTGAATTCAAAAGTTGAAATAATTGACACACAAAAATCGCTGCAGTGGTTATAAGGTCATATTTGAATGTACGTACTTTAGGGGAACGTCTTTCTCACTCTCAATTATTTATTTTGTCGAAATAGATGTAATGAACGACGTAAATGTAGATACTAACTGTAATGTATAGAAGAATAGACTCCGACTTCTAACAACTTCTACAAGTGCTGAAGAAAGAGGACGATAATCGTTTGTCATCGATTTTCTTTTTATAAAAACTTCGCGTCTGGAATCTGGAAAATTTAATCGTTTTTTGTCTAGTTCTATTAACGATTGTATAGCCCTAAAAGAGTATTCAAAGTTTATTCAACGTCTTTTCGAAAATTGTAAGAATTGGTATTGCCAGCATTTATTTTTAACTTTTTTAAATTCACATTCTTCTTTCTCCTGAATAATTTACTTTCCAAATAATTGGGGTTGAATTTATTCAGGAAAGAAGATAAGGGATAAAACAAACTAGCAAAAAAACACCAGGTACCTTCAACATAATTCGTTTTTAAGAAGTATTTTTTTGGAAATAATGAGCCCAAAGCTTGTCTGAAGACTGTCTGTTTCAGACGTGAAATAAAACAGACTATGATAATATATATATTTGAACCTTCACCTCATGTAATTAGTGTTTTGTCTCAGAAGAAAGCCGTTTATTACTTTTGATTTACGGCTGAAGCGCGAGGAAGGCCCAAAACGCAGCATGCACGTTTCATTTCAGAGGTGATTGAAATCTACAAAAAAACCCGTATATGTTGATGGGGACGGCAGAGCTCAGATTAATATAAATTCTATACGGTATACGGTATTAGACATATTCACCAAAACTGAAAGCGGAAAACCGTAAAAAGACCTTAGGAAAACCATATACACCAAAAAGAAAACAACATATTTATAAAACCATATACTCGTACACCCTGTGCTTTAGCAGGCCTCACATTATTTAAAGACACATAAAATCTTCGGACGGAATACTTTTATTTACGTATATTAAATGTCATTCCTTGACTTTCACTGTGGCTTGTCGAATAATTTTTTTTTATTTTTACATTAACTCCACACAGGAGGCCTTGAGGAAAATAATTTCCCTCAGGGCCTATGTCATCTGGGATGCTGTGTGGAGGGTCTTTTTGAGGAGAGGAAAGAATGAACATTGGTCTTGAAGAGACCTATGTTGTAGGAAGGAGGAAACACAGAGGCCGGCAAATCATTCCACAGCCGAGCTGTTGAACATAAGAACGAGTCGAAGAAACGACCCGTTCTCATGTGACAAATGTCAACCATGTACAAATGTTGGGCACGCATTTGGCGTGTTTCCCGACTATGCACCGGTGCCGAAGGGATCAATGATGCTAGTTCCTCGGAGCATCTTCCATTGTAATACCGGTAGAACAAGGATAGCATTCCCACCCGACGCCTGTGCTCTAAAGATTGCAGTCCGTCTGTTAAGATGGGAGAATCTATCAAACGGACCGCCCGTTTCTGCACGGAGTCGAGGGTATTTTTCAGGTATTTTGGAGCTCCAGACCAGAGGTGGCTGTCAAATTCAACCGTGGGGCGCACTTGTGATTTGTACAGGGTTAGCAGTTGTGTACTATTAAAATATCTGCGGGCCCTATACAGCACGCCCAGTTTATGGGAGGCTAACTTTACTCTGGCTTCGATGGAGCCCCCATACCTCAGCTGGTCACTTAGGGTTACACCAAACATATCAATGGAGGGCCTGTTCGGGAGATTGCCTCCGTTGAAAGAGACTAGATTTTAATTTCGATCCCTTTTAGACGTAATCAGACCAGATTGGGTCTTTGAAACATTAAATTCAACGAGATTATTTTTACCCCAAGAGAAAACACTCTCGAGGAAACCGTCCATTCTTTATCATAATGAAAACATTATCTCATCACACACGGGGGTATTTTTGCATTTTTTATTGCATTTTACATAGAGGAAGGACCCGACCTTACAAGACGCATGGCAGTTTAATACTAAGACAAATACATAAATAATATGAGAATTTGGCTAAGTAGATATTAAACAGTGTTAATATATATAGGGTCTATAGAGATCAACATGATGTTGTAATGTCATATTGTAACGTAACCCAGGGCTCCTGGGTTCGAGTCCCAGAGGTGCAAATATCTTTTTCTAATTTTTCTGTTTCCAGACTTTCGATTGAGTTTCGCTAATATTGTCTTCATTTAATTAAATAAAAATGTGTAGGTACTTTAATCGAAATGCTTTTGTTAAAATGCTTGACGGATGCATCGAATGAACTGGTTTCACTGTGGACACAGTGGACATACTCGCCACGTTCAAATACATATTCTGTGAATGGTTATCCTTTTCACAAGCTGTGAAATCATGTCATCAGCTATGTCGTAATTTTTCAAGCTAACCTTAATGTTGAGACAAATATTTATTAAAATTTTCAGCATCACAAATCCTTCAATTTTAATATGCTCAGGATCTGCGCTAGTCTTATATAAAAATATACTCGTAACATACTTAACAAACGGGATAATACTCCTAGTTGGGCAGTCAAAATTTAATAAATAATGTATTTAAATGTATAATATTGTGCTAAATAAACAAATAAATAAAAAAAATAAAAAAAAAACGTGCTATTTAACTTCATATGAAAAAAAAGTTTAAAACAAATAAGGCAATCCCGTTTAAAGTCACGCAGAGATATTTAAAGAATTTGATAATGGTTGAATCCGAGAAAATTCTCAGTCCTGGGTGTCTAGAATTTTCCAATACGAAAGTGCTTTTAAAGTAACCCTCTTTAACAGTTTATGTAATACTTTATAGTGGGTATCCAGTTCCCGGAAAAAAACTGGAAAAAGGTTATTTTATTATTTGGATGCAAGCTTTTTTGTGTCGTTTTATTAAGGTTTAAAGAACGGAATCAAGGCAATATCAGGAAAATGAAACCATTGGAAAAACTTGTTTTAACGATCACTTTGTAATAAGTGTTTTTCGTTAAACACTTCTGAAATTTTATTTAGTTGAGGGAGCGGGAGACAGAAATGAAAGTCGTCATGTCGAAGTAGTGAGTCAGTCGTTTATTGGGCTACGTAGCAGATGGTCGGTGAGCGGTAACTTGATGTAATGCGGAGTGCCGTAGATGATGCTGCAGGCGTACGGAGGTGGAGATGGAGATGGTGAGGTGAAGGTCAGCGAGTTGCTCGACACCATGGCGGTGGAGATGACCTATCTTCCAGGCCGTTGCTCGACGCTTTAAATCGCGGAGATGAACGGTGAGTGGCTCGGTGAGCTGAGCCACCAGCGATAGTCCTGGCGAGGCGGAGCGTGTTTCCATGGCAGCGAAGCACGGTGGGGCTTCGGGGTGCCATGAAGTGGTGAGCTGATCCCTGGACTGAAGGTGCGTCAAACCTTATAAGTCGCGGGATGGAGCTGATCTCAGGAGCTGAAGACACGATGGGCCTTGTAGCTGAGACGTGGTGATGGACCTCGAGGAAGCTGCCCTGGAGCGTAGCGATACCATGCAGGAGCACTTATTACATGTTGCGATGTTGACCGAAGATTAATGTGAGACTGAACTGCAGCGGGCGAGCGATCGGCTGCTTATATAGCCGCGGTAGAGTAACTACCTCGCGGTAGGTAATACGAGCCACTTTGGCAGTTGACGAGAATATTCGGCGCCTTACAGATATTGTACGGTGCTGTCTCGAGACCTTTCTAGGCGGGGGCGATATTATTATCGTCCAGCTGGCACGGCAGGCGAGAAAGTACATCGCGAGCGGCATATGTAGGTAGGTACCTAGTAGCAAGTAGATTTGCCGATGCACGCGAATATAAGGAGATGTTTCTCGTATCTTCTTTTGATGGCGAAGATAATAATGATGTGTCGCCACATATTTATTAACGATAGATAAAACATCTAGCCAGCAAACGATATCGCAAAAGAAGTATTAGCCAGGCTTGTGAGAAAAATAGCTTTTCCCGTGGCTTCGCTCACATGGTATTAGGGGGGTTCCCACTTCGCCTCCTCCCCTCTCCCCCTTCTTCTTCCATCCCCCCTCCCCACACCACTCCCCCCTCCCACATTCAAAATTTTCAAACTGCTCGCGGGCATTGCATTCTTTTATACAAAATTCATAATGCCAGAGCTCACCAGTAGTTTTTACAAAAAAAAAATAATCGAATTTGGTTCAATAGTTCGGAAGTTATGCGCCCACATACATTTAGGCGACTCATGTTTAGAGATAGGTATTAACTACGACATCAACATCGTTTCCACGGCAACCGTATGTTTTGCTTTTCTTCTGACGTTTGCTCGATTCTGTTAGGGACAGAAAACGGATGATAAATAATTTCATAACGCCAGTGCTTAATCATAAGGCCAGATCTTACGAATATATACAGCCTAAATTAGTCGCAAATAATGTAACTTTCTATTAGTGAAAGAATTTTTAAAGTTCATTCAGTATTTTTTGCGTGAAAGAGTAACAAACATACATACATCCATACGTACATACATCTATACAAACTTCCGCCTTTATAATATTTGTAGGATTTATATCGATTTCAAATGGAAATTTCAAATGAAAAAAGAACTCACATTTTAAATATCGATGTGACGGGTTTTCTAATACCAATAATCTTAATTAAAAAAATATGTTTACGGGGTTCATTAATCGAATATATTTTTAAACTTGATTTGGAAGCGCGAGGAAAAAGGGCACCACTAAATGTTTACATTATTGACTGAGCATCTTCTGATGTCTTGTTTTGTTTAACTCGACCGTTTTATTTCTGTCTGTAAATTTCCGTTTGAAAATGACGGTCGTTTAAATGAGTCAGTAAACCATCTTTTTAATTTGGATAATTTATTTCGCATTTATTCAATATTATGGTCAAAACAGAGTTGTTATTGAGATAGTACTTTTCTCCCAACAAATTATTTGATTCCTTATTGGAAACAAAAGAAGTTACATAAAACATTATTGGTTATAATAATCAGGTAGATATTTAAGTACTTACCCAAAAATCTTGTGATTCCGGAGCATATTTTGGTTTTCATTTATTAGATAAGAGAAAATTAGAAATATGTTTTTGGGATACGAAGTCTCCACTTCACACAAATATTAGTTTTAATTAATCTTGCGTGAACTGAAGGCATTTGCGGACTACAGTGGACCCGCGGTAATCCGACAAACGTTTTGCAGGGTGATGCCGGATTATCGAATTTGTCGGATTATAGAGTACTGCCTAAGACCCTCTGTAGTCCGGAATTTTTTGAATAAAAGTACCTTGTAATCCGACAAATTACAAATCAAAGTATAAGGGTTTCACAGGATATAAAGAATAATCAAAAATAAAAATACAAACGATAGCACATTTGAATGTAGCTATAACTTTGTGGTTATCCATTATAGATTAATGAAACAATTTACCTTTTTAAATAAATGAAGACAATATAAGCGAAACTCAATCGAAAATCTGGAAACAGAAAAATCAGAAAAACATATTGACACCTCTGGGACTCAAACCCAGAACCTCTTGCTTTCCGGACAAATTTCGCTTATATTGTCTTCATTTATTTAAATTTATTGTGCTTATTTTGCTTATATTGTCTTCATTTATTTAAATATTACAATTTGAGGTTTTACTCATAAAGTTAAAATAAAAAAATAAAACAATTTAACTTTGTTTGAACCACTTTTATATTTGAGTAAATCCGACCGGTTTCAGAACGACCGTTCCTTCTTCAGGGCAAATGTATACAGTGTATGTATGCTCGGATTTACTCAAATATAAAAGTGGTTCAAACAAAGTTAAATTGTTTCATTTACAAACGATAATATTTACCAATCAATTTATGAAATATTATTTTTTTGTTATTTAAGTTGTTAAAGCGCGAGACCAAGGCTTTGTGTCTTTGTCTTGTCAAAAGCGAAGATTTGCCGAAATTTTTATGTACAATCAACAATGATAGGCATGTCGGATTACAAAGAGCGCTGGGGCCGGATAACCTCGGGTTCACTATATTTGACAAGCAAGCATTTTTTATTTATTCCTTGTTTTTTAGTATTTATCAGGATTTGATGATTACGTTTAAAAGGTAAGAGGTTTTTTTTTTGGTTACTGGTTTTTACGAAATGATGCTACGTAAACACTGCGTAAATTGAATAAAAATAATATTTGGTTAGGATAGCAATTAAGTATAAAGCGATGAAGTAGAAATCGCTCGAATGGTTGATTATTCAAAAAATTGCATTACAAACTACAAAAAACCTTTTAAGTATTTAATTAAACTATTTTGAATCAGAAACACTTAACTCCAAAATTCCGCGACAGATGTTCAAAAGTTTAATGAATATTTTTCGAATTCGACAAGTTGAGACATACTCGTAGATCCCAGCAAAATTAACACATTCTACAGCAGATTTTACCACAATTTCGCAAACTTGTACAATTTCCAATGGATATTGGAATTTTACATGTGCTCGAAGTTTAATCATATTGAAAGCAGTGCAAATTCATTTGACTAATTAACTATGTGAATAAACTCGAAATTACTTGTTGAGTAACTCAAGAGGTATGAGATAAATCTTTCTAATTTGACGACTGATTTCATGTAATCGTCAAATTTTAAAGGGATGAATATGTTGATGTATTCAGTTGTTTTAATTATTACACATTTCCACAAAAACCATGTTAAACCGACATTAAATGAAAGAACGGATATATTAAAATGTTTATCGTAGGTTGACTCGATAAGATTCCAGATAACGTTTTTTTTGTAGGTGGGTGTAAGTGTGTAAGTGCTTCCATGCAAGATTTCATCTCTCCCACTACGGTGTAAGTCGATGGGTTGAGAGGGTCAAACTGAAGAAGTCAAAGGTCTCTCTTAACCGTCCTCCAGAAATCAGGCTAGTTAGCCCTGCAGTTGGTGAACAGTCACACCCATCGTCAAGACATAGACAAACCCCACCCCATAAACCCGAGCACCCATGCTAAGTCACCGAGCGTTGGAACCACTTAGGATGGCCATTAGCCAAGGTGTCGCTTTCCAATATATAGTTACCGGCGGCGTTTTCAAACCATAAGTTTTGCATTATTTAGTGCATATGTTATTTAGATTAAATATTTTTTGGTATTAGATTGTTTACATTCTCAGATACGAAACATTATTAGTTTTTTTTAGCCAAATAAAATTGTTGACACAACTATATATATCTCTCTTCTACGTAGTTTCTTTATTCTTAACCTATTTGACAATTTGTGTCAATATTATCTACAAGTGACATTTTGGAAAAATAACTCCAAGGAACAAGATGCAATTATCACCTCCTATGGCATCTCGGTGACTTTGATATCGGTTCTCAAGGCGCCGCATCCGCGCTAAAAAAGAAGAAGATAGAGAGATACTTAATTACGTATGTTAGAAAAGTGCGCTAAAATTTAAAGCGATAAAATCGATGCGAAAATTGTGAAAATGTTTAATAAAACACGACTCGTTTAAAATAGAGCAAAAATCTCGTGCAAGGCGTCTTAAGTATCATTTAAAGAAACATTGCGATTTTTTTCACAACTATAACTTGTGAAATAACTGAAACAAACGTGTTTATAATAATTTTCAGAGCATACTTTGCGATTTTTTTTATAGAGAGAATTTCAAATAATTTGCGTTTCGGGGTGGAACGCATCTATATATTATCTTGAAAAATAACATAATTTTTTTAAGAGCTTAAAAACTTCTAATGTTTAAGGGAAATATGTAAGAAATCGGTAGAAATTTAGGTAGCAAAGGCTTAAGGTAACTTGTGCATTGATCCACCCAGTGATTCCTCGGTGCCGTACATCGAATTTCACAAGAACTGTATAAAATCAGACTAACTGTATAAAATCAGTATAAAAGGTACCTAAATCAGACTCCTTCTAAGTGTTCACTGTTCACCAAGCGTTATTCTTATATCACACTTGAAAAAAAAAATTATTATCGTTCATTGATTCGCAGTCAATTTATCTGCGACTACAAACAATTTACGGATATAAATAATTCGTAGTGTATTGAAAAAGCTTCTTTCAGATGCCGACAGATGCCAGCAGGAAAAGAGCTTCTATCGGTCGCCGACAGATTCTGGTAGGGGTTGTAGTGGCTGTCGAGAGCTTTCTTTCGCCAGCTACCTGGCAGATTCAATTAGCAGCAATTATAGACAGGTTGTGTGACCAGTTATATAAATATTGTAAGTGAACTCATAATATACCAGTTTGCATCAAGGACCTATTATTATTTAGACATGCCCTCACAGAACTAATAGTTATATAATATAAATAACACAAACATTATTAAAATAACTCCGATCTTGTAAGCAACTGAACCTCGATGCAGGTAAATCCACATTTATAATTTACATTTTAATGTTTGAAGCGATACGACACAAT
Organism: Limnephilus marmoratus; assembly: GCA_917880885.1. Taxonomy (NCBI): domain Eukaryota; kingdom Metazoa; phylum Arthropoda; class Insecta; order Trichoptera; family Limnephilidae; genus Limnephilus; species Limnephilus marmoratus. The sequence continues at coordinate 9,344,299 of OU862918.1, forward strand.
GATGATACTCGTAGGTGCGGCTCAGTACAGCGATAGTTTTAGAAGCTGTGGGAAAGCCCGTGCACTCTCGCCCCCAATGAATCCCGAAGAATCCAGACGCTGCTTGCGCTACCTGCAGGTATTATCTTAGTATAGGTAATTATACTAATTTCAAGCATGAAAATTAACAACTACGAAACAAAAACAATTCATGAGAATTTATCTGAATATATTAATTGAATGTTTTTCTTTTCAAAGAACATAAAACTTAATTTTCACATAATATTCAACTTCCGGATCGGGAGAGACTGGTTGAGAGAAACCTTTTGTCCCCTCTAGCAGGATTCTCTCGGAACATCATTTTGCACCGCAGTGATAGGGATGTATCCTTTCATTTGTCATTCCTGAACACATTGACCTCAGATTCCAACTCACCACTCATTTTTCATTCCCGGAACTTCCTCTCCTTATTTTCCCTAAAAGGACCCTCCACACAGCATCCGCAAAGATAACAAAGGAGAGGATTTTTTTCCTCAGGGCCAGAGATAATGTAAAAAAAACATAGTGTGCAATTCACACGCGGTAGAAGTGAAACCTTCAGAAAACTAAAGAAGACAGGAGTGAGGGGCTACGAAGGCTACGAAGCAGCGTACAAATAGGAGACCGATTATACATATCATTCTCTCGCGTGTGAAATATATGTATATATTTGTCTCTTTTTAGTGCTGCTATTTTTCGTTTCATCGACTTTCAAATCATAACGGTGGTAAAGAAGTTTTCACTTTTAAAAAAAATCATCGTTTTTTTGCTCCTAATGCGTCAAAACTAAATGGGATCAACCATTAGGAGCAAAACGCCGATATCGTCAAAACTATTTTCAAAACAATGTGACATATTGTATTACGTAATTCTTCGTAACCATTACACTGTGATACAAAACAATTTTGAACAATGTTGCATATCTGTTACCGATAACAGTATTCGAAATGGAGTCCCTGGGAGTAATTGGAAAAGTGAAAATAATATTAATTATATTGTTGAATTCAATTGGATTCAAAACCAATTACCGACAGGGTAATTTTATATTCTACATATCAAATAATTAATTAATTGATAATGTGATTGCAACATATAACCACAGCCTGCAGATAACAGATTATCAATAGGCAGAGTTATTTTTAATTTTACTCATATTGTGGTTAATATATTGAAATAATAATTTCAGTGCACCAATATTACTGCTTTCAAAACTTCTCTTTTGCCTTTAGAAATTATCCAAAGAATATTAACAAAAATAATTATAAAAAAGCCATACGATTACCCAACCATCAAATTATTTCAGGAATTCAAAGTCCTTTCACTTCATATTATTTATAAAAAAATTACGCTTTTACAAATACACAAAGATTGTCTCAATTATGTAAACACTCTTTTTTCGAACAGCAATAGAACAAATATCCTTGGTTCTCTGACTATACCTCGCTGTTACACCACCACAGCCCAACAATTCTACAAATATATTGGAGTTAATGGTTTAACGAATTACCCTTGAAATTAAGATTGGAAACAAATTACAAACAATTCAAAAAATCAATAAAAACTCTTTTTATATAACTTATCAACATGACAACTCAAATATAACATTAGTTATCCTTTTTCTCTCATTATTTTTTATCTCCTCCGCTTCAATCTGTTGTTTTTCTTATCTATTATTTGTTTTGTACATATATATAAAAAAAATAATTTATATATATGAACAAATATGATTTTTTCTTATTTTCTGTTAATTATCTATTTTTTGTTTTATATATTTAAAAAAATATTATTTTTCGTTTTTCTAAATTGTGTTTAACATGCGTTTATCCGCCCTTTTAACTCGAGCTTTGCTCTTAAAAAGGGTGTAAAGCGTATTATTAAATGTATTTTAATAGAAAACTTTATTTAATGTATATAAACATGTAATTGATACTATTTTATTAAATAAAAACAATAAAAAATTACGTCATCACGTGGAAAAGATCGACCATTCATTTTCATCAATTTTTATTTATTTTTGAAACACAGCAGATCATTTTTGTTGTTTGTTTTTGGGGTGTTATGCCGTGTTGCGCTACCTCCTCCTTTAGCCAACGTTTCGGACAGCGTTACAGTGTCCATCATCAGGGCAGATGCGCGTTCGAGTCCCGTCGGCGGCATGTATATTTTCTCGGGAGATTTTTTCAATGTAGATGAGTGTTTCAGGCTAATAATTATTACTTACAATAATTGAAGATATCTGATGAAATGGTTTAAAGCTGATGGAAAATGAGGGCTGGTATTACGATAACTGCGTGCGTACAGTAAATATTTTATTATATTATATAGTGTTTAAATTGTCACGTAAATAATTATCAATTTGTGATATACTTATTTACCTGACCACTAACCTGGTATTTTGAACAGCCCGAATTGGTTTGGCAACACTTTTTTCTCTCTTGTTTTGACACTTCTGGAAACGACGGCGTTTGGGAACCGCCGTAGTTTCAATGAGTCAAAATACTTTAATAATTTAAGTCTGATCGACATGTAAGAAAATCTTGAGGATTCCCGCAACGTGTCCCGCGGAGTTCACGCGTCGCTTGAGGAGCGTGTTCAAGTCTTTTAGTTCGTGGAGAATGTGTTTGTTCCGATTTTCATGATAATGGCTACCTGCCAGCCGAGTCCGATGTGAAATCGAAAGTTTTTGGGGTAATCCTGTTGATTACGCGCCGAGATCGATTGATCCTAACAACCATCCGTCTTGTTGACTCCTGAGAAAATTGTCGTTCTCGCCCCGAAGGTTTTTGGAACCGTTGTTACGGATGGGACACGTGGGAGCCTGGAACCTCTGAGATTTTTGAGGCCTATTGAAGCAGCTGCTAGACCTATACCGTGGAAGGATGACCTTGGCCTTCCCCTGATGTCGAGTTCCCGTGAAGGTTGTACTCGAGAACCCTTCCCCTAGTGTGGGACGAAACACTTCGATATTCGTACTCCGAGCTACCATCCGCGTCGCATCGGCATCCTCAACGTGTAATAGAAATAGATTAGCTTGGTTTAACATCTGGTCCATCGGGTATGTTTTTGTTAAATTGTTACTATTCCTTTTGTCATATTATTTGGATACACTTTGTGTATGTACTTCTCTTTACAATACATTTATGGAATCTTCCCAAACAATTTTGTTTCTTTTTACATTCTGGAACAAAAAAGCAGAACCTTCCCACATTGCGGATCGCTAGGTCCCACATAAACCTGAGAGAGAGATAACCTTATAAAATGTTTAAAATAACAAAGCAGTTTACAGATATATGTTCCTGAAATATGCACGATAATTTCAGCCATATTTTCTCTTCGGTTACCTTTATGTTTCAGAAATGAGAAATATTTTAGACCCAGCTTTCTTCTGTGGGTCTCGTAACTCGTACCTAACTCAAAATTTGTTTGTAGATAATGCCATCTGTTAATGGCGGTTAGTATCTTTTAAGTCCTTCATGTCCCATGATTAAAGTGATATTATATTCCTGGAATTTCATTAATGAAGGAAAATGTTGTAATATAACGTATCGGGAGGGCAAATACGTGAGCTGTTTTTTTTCAATTAGACTCCTCCCCTCCCTTAATGAGATAAAGTGTTGTTAGTGTTACTGCTTCAGTTACTGCGAATGGTCTGGTAAAATGAAACTCTTTCAGCACTTTTATCAAGTCGAGGAACTCCGGGCATAGAAATAACCATTGTTGTCTCTACCCTTTTTTTTCTCTTAAAACGTTTTTCTTTTGTTTTTTATCTTACTCTCGAAATAAATATTTTTCATAATAGCCATTAAATGCCAAAATGGGACACTTCAAAAGAAGTGAAACAATTTAATACTTTTTCATATATTCTTTTATAGATGACGTGAGTTTTTATTGACCCCCCTTAGTTTAAATGAGATTTGATGAGAGTTAACTGGACCCCTCCCCTCCTATTTTGAGCCCATGTAATTAATACGTATCTACCCCCTAAGACATCTAGTGGTTTAGAAGTGAAGAAGTCATTACAGAAGAGAAGACGAAAACATGAAATCTGATGGACCATGATTAAAAGAGTAACACTTTTATTATTCTTCGATTTTCTCTGGTGCCTTCTCCAATCAGGGGTTGGCTAACATCAGAGCGATATTCAACCCATAGGTTACAGTCTGGAATAACTCTGCAAAACTGCACTGGTAGATTTAGAAGCTTTGACTGCGGCGTATTCCATCAATCTTTATTATTATTAGAAGAGTAGTTAAACAGGAATATTCATAACGTTCCACGCGCTCCACGCGCTCTTCTGTCCCAATCAAAGTCGATCAATGCATAAAAACTTTAAACAAATCCTAAAACAAGTTCAGAGGTAAGGATCTCGACTAGCAATCCGAAAGTAGTGGGTTTAAATCCCGCAAGGAAATTTTATTTGATTTATTTGTGTTTTTTCGCAATTTAATCGTTTAAAATATCATAAAGCATATTTTAGTTTGTAGATTGGAAGGTGAAACTCTCATTATCGCCCTGATGTAGACCACCAATCAGAATTGAAACGTTGCTTGAAATGGCCGTAGTTGATGACCAGATGACATTAAAAATGTTCGTAATTTATACGACACTATGCGAGAGATAAAATCAAAATCAAAATCATTTATTGTACAAAATTTTCATTTAGTACAAAAGGTATAACTTATAGGTACTTATATCCTATTTCTTCCAGTTAACCTAACATGTTATACAGATATGAACACACATGAAATATAAATATAAAAATGGTGTAATACAAAGTGAATTTGTTTTAATTTATTATTATTTTTATTTTTTTATTTATAACATTACATTTGATACATTTGTATGGCAAAAATAACATAATAATAACATTGAAAAATAACTATAAAATGTGTACAAGTGTTATTATGTCTTGTGGGTCGAAATTAGTTCCTAGCTAGGCAGATTGCCCGTTCTAAGGAACCAAATGCTGATGAGAATGCAAAAAAAAAGTTTTTTAACGAAATGTTCATTTTAATTTTTTAAATTAAATATACATTAATAAAGATGCCAGAAAATTTATTCTGTAACAAAAAAGAAAAAGAAAAGAAAAATGTTTTTATTTTTTTTATTTAAATAATATACGTACTAAATTTTTACTAAATGTGCCGTTAATAGGCCATGTAAAGTTTTAAGTGACATTATTTAATAGTTTTTCAGATTCCACCCCACCTAAGCCAATCAACCATTTTATAATTATTAAGAGCGTTTAACCAGCCAGCGGACGAAAATCCACATTTCGTCAAAAGTTGTTCTTCCGATCGTGCAGGGCGGTTACAATGAGAAAGATTGATTATTCTCCGTACCAGCTTTTTAAAATTATAACTCAATATCGAATTTATTTCAATCCAAATTAGCTTTAATTTATACCTTCATCCAAAAATGCTGAAAGGCGTGATGATAAAACTATTAAAATAGTGTACTTTTTGTAGTTACTTTTTGATTATAAGTATTTATCATTTTTCAGTAATGTCTAAATTTAATAAGAATGTTAAAAAAATCTGAAATATATTAGTTTGTAAGTGCGCAAATAAATACACAAATGGACCAATTTTCGTCAAGAAACACATGTACGTACATATTTTTTAATGATTTTATTGAAACTAAAATTAAAATTCTAATACATAACTTTGCTAGATAATATATTGATTTATTTTACTGCATGATTACATTATTTGAAATGGGTGTGAAACTTTTTTGAAAACAAAAACTTTTTTGAAAATTTAACAAATCTGCCAACGACCTATGGAATAACCTTATTATACTAAAAATTAAGAAAAATTCTAAAAATTTATTACATAACTATGCTAGATAAAAGAACAATCTTTCGAAATCCATTTATAATTTTTTGTGGAAAAGAGTCAATACGTCTAAAAACTTTTTTGAAAATGACGTATTTCCGGCTTTCTCTGGTAATGCCCTCTTAAAGAACTGACGTGGGACATTTTGCAAGCTTTAATATTTAATTCTAGGGGAATTTTATTATATATAATATAACCATAAATATAAAAACAGTTGTACCTATGTGAGGTATTCACTTAATGTGTAATGAGACCTGTTCAGAAGGAATGTTTTTAATGATGACTTAAATCTGAGTGTACTTGTATTTGTTTAATATCACGTAGAAGGTTGTTGAATACTTTAATGGCCATGTAAAATGGTCCTTTTTGGAAAATTGTTTTGTTTGCTTTTGGTATTAATAAATTTTCTGTAAACCTTGTAGCGTGTTTATGTGTAGAGTTTTTTTGTGGAAACTTTTCTGGAGATGATCGCACTAACATGCATAACTCCATTACATATATGTCGGTGACTGTAAGAATTTTCAAATTTTTAAATATAGGTCTACATGAATCCCGATTAGCAGAGTTTGTCATTTTTCTTAAATATCTTTTTTGGATGATAAAAACATCTTTGGCGTTTACTGAGTTTCCCCAAAAGATAATTCCGCATTTTATTATTGAATATGCATAACCATAGTATGCGGCAATTACCGATTCGATGTTTAATATATTTCTCAGCGTACCTAGAACAAAAGAAAAGCTACTGATTTTGGCTACTATTTTGGATACAAGTTCTTTCCAGTTTATATATGCATCTAGTTGTATTCCCAGCAGTGAACAAGTTTGGGAAGGTTCGATAATATTATTATTGAAGTTTACATTTATGTTTACAGGCGTAGCTTGCACTGGACAAAATTGTAAAACTTGAATTTGTTAGTGTTGAGTGACAGATTTTGTAATAACAGCCAATTTGCTATTGATTGACAAGTCTCGTCAATATGTTTATTAAATTCGTCAACGTCTCCATTACATTCAAACAACAAAGCAGTGTCATCAGCAAACATTGAACATTCTGTGCCAGCAATAATTGGAAGTTCGTTTATGTATATAAAGAACAGGAGGTTGAATAATGCTATACTGTTGTTGAATGAGGCGACTGAGGCGACTTAGGCGACTTGAGGCATTCGAGATGTGGATCTACAGAAGAATACTTAAAATAAGCAGGATGGACAGGGTTACAAACGAAGATGTTATGGTTCGGATGAATATAGAAAAGGAAGTAATTAAAACTATTAAAATCCGAAAACTTCAATAACTTGGACATGTGATGAGACATCCAGAGAAGTATGAGATCCTGCATCTCATAATGCAGGGAAAGATTGCCGGAAGACGGGGCCCTCGAATAAGGAGAACCTCATGGCTGAAAAACCTGAGACAGTGGTTTGGTCAGTCTACCGTGGGGCTGTTCCGGGCCGCAGTAATCAAAGTCCAAATAGCCAACATGATAGCCAACGTCCGTTGAACGGACAGGGCACAAGAAGAAGAAGATGTTGAATGTTCCTAATTAAGTGTTTAAATTCTCATATGGTTCTTACTTCAAGATTTATTTAATTTGGAAAATAGTTCTAAATCAATTATATTGTTTAACATATTCATTGGCACAAAGAGATCATTATGTTACGACTGTTAGTTAGACATTATTATTGAAGTGTGTTCAGAAGAAATAGTATTACTTGTTTAATTTGTTTTCAGAATTTATTTTTAATATCCATAATTTTATTTTTTGACAGGGATAACTTGAGAGTTCCATTTAGCATTTTCACAGTTTATAATTCACCATATCGGTCAAGCATTCACTGTTGACTGTATGCGCGCAGTTTGCTTTCGCGATAATTTTCGTATGGTGATAACCGGTTTTATCAAGGGGCGTTGGGTTCTGTTGTGAAAATAGGATGTGCTCAGTGGAGCTTAAATTATAAAGTAGGTTAGTAGGGAAAGACATTCATGTCTTTTTTATGAAACTAACCCAGTGCAAGGCTATCTCTTTAGGGAAAGGAAGTTCTTGGAAGGAAAAACATACGAGAAGTGGATAAGGAGGGAAGGAAGTATGAATTCATCCCTCCCACTGCGTTGCAAGGCGATGGGTCAAGAGAGTCCGGCTGGAGAGGTCTAGATTAGGTCTCCCTTAACCAGTTTCTATCAATCCGGCGCGCCAGTTTCTATGAACCCGAGTACCCCTGCTAAATAACCAATCGTAGCGAACCACCTGGGGTGACGTATGGCAAAGACGAACGTTATTCAATAAATTGTTCCTGAGGCAGCGGTACCCACACCCGTTTCCATTATAATTTATTTTGACAAAAAGTTGTTAAAAAAATGTAACTGATTTGTCAAGAATTCAAATACTATCTCATAATTTTTCACTATATTATTGAATGACACGATGTTTACACAAGAACAACGTAATAATAGTTATCGTTCTTATGTAACTAGTCATTTTTTAACTAACAACAAACAATAGGTAACGAATAACCTGACAAAAAATGGATAATCTCCTGGTACCACCACAACAAGCGGAAAAATGTGATGTTATGAAAGACTAAGCCAGCCGAGGAATTGAACTTACGACGCCTGGGTGGGAACCAGACGAGATGCTAACTCAACTAATGACCAATTATTATTATATACTCGTACATACAAATGACAACGACATCATACTAAATTTAGTTCTTCCGTGGCATATCAGAACTTAGAAGAAAGGAAAGTTTTAGCGTAACGAAGTTATTGCATTATCCATTAGCTTTTCCGAGAAAGAACCTTGAATCTATTTTCCATAGAGTCTTCCCTGCATTGGGTACAAAAGATAAACTTGAGTAATCCAATTATTAGTTTACAAAGTATGTCAGATATGAAGGTTTTCACTTAATCACTATTTGTTTCCCGGTGGTTGCAGACCGAATTTAAAGTGCATTATTAATTGAAATTGTAAACCCGCGGAGAACTGGGAAAAGCTTTCACAGAAACCAAAATACGATACAGTTGAAATTTATTATTAAAGTGATGAAAACTTATCTCATAAAAATTTTGGTGACTTCGCTAGTGAATAGTGTACTGTATAACTTGATACTCGTATTTTGTCTATTCAGGTTTTTTTATTTTACGTTAACTCCAAACAAGATGAAATTTAAAAAAAATCCCTATGAAACCCTATCTCTATTATGGAAACGAAGGACACGAACTTCTGAGAAGGAATTAGGTATGAGGAGTGGGTAGGATTCTGGGAGTCAACGTGTTTAGGAGTGACGTAAGTACAAATCCATCCCTCACACTGCGGTACAAGAGAGAGTCCGGCTGGGGAAATCAAAATGTCTCTCTCAACCAGTCTCTCCCAATCCGGCCCGCCATGTGGTAGGTAGGCAAAATCATCTGCCGCCAAGATCCAGACAATCCTCACCCCATGAACCCACCCAGGCATGACAGGCACCCTGCTCAAGTCATCAATTGCAGCGAATCACTTGGGTTGGCCTATGGCAGAGGTGTTGGTTATCCAATAAATGGTTCCCGGGCAGTGACTTTTGGGTGCGCTAGAGTGCTGATATTTAAAAAATGGCATTTTTGATGTTATTGTAGCCGAAAAAAATTTTTTTTTTAAATCATTTTTTTGTACGACAAATTTCAGAAAGTTTCAGTTTGGCCGTGTGCCGCACGAATTTCCTGAAAAATCTTCATACAAAACACCGATTTTTGAAAAAAAAAAAATTTTTTTTTCGCGTACGAAAACATACATGATGCCATTTTTTAAATATTAGCTCCCAAGCACACCCAAAAGTCACGAGCCGCCACTATTCCCGGGGCGGTGGTGTCCAACCCGCCTCCCAAATTCCGGTTTAATGAACTCTGGAACTTTTGATTTGCATTTGTTTCATTTTAAAAATTGGAGGAATTTATTTTTTTGTAATTTTTTTATTCAATCAAATAAGTATATTTTGAAAACAATTCATGTTTTAAATATTTTTGTACATATTGAAAGCATTTGTACCTATATTTTGAAAAGAAAATTATTTTATTTATCATTTTCGATATTGGAACTGATTTGTCGAGAGTTTAATTTTTTATCTCATGTTACACTAATATGACCTCCACCAACGCTCTATCGCCGAATGACCAGAAATTACAGAATCTGGTCCCCACTCAGTGCTACTCGCGTGATAATATTGAAACACGTTTCAACGAGACATTGGTACGCAAAAGCGCCTTTATTACATTCTTTGTTATTTTTCACGGGATAATTATGGTTTACCAGACTACTATGCCATATCTTCTTAAATGCATTATATAATTACGTATGTACCTATGTGGTTTAATATCATTGACATAACGAAAGGCACATATATTTTAATCACGCGATAATGACATTAATTTAAACATTAATGACACTATCATATTATATTAAGCCAATTACCTTTCGCCATTTTCACGTCAAGTAAGCTTAAGAGGTACGACTGCGCGGCCTTTTTCAGACAGAACTTAATTTTAGATTTGAGACCGAAATACCCAACCAAACTGAATAATAAGTATTTGTTACTCAAAAGTTATGTTCAATATCTAGTACGAATGTGTGCTCTTTTATTTACTTTTGTTTTAAATGATGATATATAGATAATTAGAGAAATCAATTTTGCTTCAATTTGCAGGCAACTTTGCAATTTTTTGTGAGTTAATTAAAATTATTAAAATAAATGACAAAATATTGCACGTCTTTCTTTACTCGTACATTATTTTTTTTTTAATAGTAAAAATACATTTTTTTATTCAAATACGATAAATTTGTATTTGTAATTTAAATTTAGGCCCATTATAATGATTTATATAATCATTTAACATACTTTTATAATAAACAGAGCATTTTTATAATAAACATATCATTTACTCGCAAATAATTGCCAAAGTTGCCTCTAAAATGAATATTAAAATCTATCATGAAAAATTGAAATCTTTTATGGCCTATAATGTATAATTTTATGAAACAAATAAATAAAGCACAACAAATTTGTTTTTTTCAGTTTGGTTGGGTATTTTTGGGTTCCATGGCAACCCAGAATCAAGTCAACTCCACACCTCTTTGAAAATTTATTAAAAACTACGAAAAAAAATTTTTAAACAGTCTGTAACTCTAATCTAATTTTTAATCCAATCCAATCCAAAATTAAGATTTGTATGAAAAGGGTCGCGAAGCCGTCCCCCTTAATAAAATTAACTATTTCCGAACGAAAATTACACTGAACCATATTTAGAACTGCCACTTCTGTGTGTGTATTGCGTCTCATTAGCCGGGGATGAGAGGAATTTCACGTCGGAAATTATTAGAATATCACATGAATTACTTTCAAGGGAAGCCCACCGTAAAACATACCAGGCTAGCGTAGGGAGGGCGGTTTGGTATATAGGTACTCTGAATTAATTAGTCGGTTCTCACACTTTCTGTTATTTAAGCTTATCATGATCGTGCAAATGTGATGATTAGATTTTACAAGCGTAGTCACCAGTGTTAAGAACTAATTACTGTTTTTTTTTCGTTTCAACTATGCAAAGCGAGAAGGGAGAATATTTTATTTATTTGTGTAGTCCTTTTTTTAAAAAAGAATAAAAACATAGGTACTTTTTTAATTTTTCTCGTTGAAAGCTAATTTTTATTTTAGTGCATAAAAAATGCATGTTGCCCAAAAAGTTAAAAATTTATCTCACACTTCTAATACTTATTACTAAGTAGATAATTTTCACATTTTTAATTTCATTAGGAACTGAGCCGTAACCCATAACTAAGCATCTAGATTATTTTACAGTAGGTATACGCAAAAAAATATTTTGTTATAAGCAATAATTATTAGCCTGAAACACTCATCTACATTGAAAAAATCTCCCGAGAAAAGATACATGCCGCTACATACAAGACTCGAACCCGCGTCCTTCTGATTTCCGGTCAACTGCTCTTATCCACTGAGGTATGTCGGCTTATCTCCTGCCCGCCAAATACTTCAATATTATATACTAGTTGTCTGAACTTCAGACCTTGGAATTTAATTATATTTAGCCAGGACTCACACCTCTCGAGATCCTACATAAAACATTAGGTGAGAACTCTAATAGCTAGTTAGATAAATTGTCAATAGATGTCAGAAGGTACAAATCTCTAGTCAGGCAAGGAAATTATTCTATAAATAGCTGTTTTTTAGGGTGATATACCCTCTTTCTCCTCTTCGCTTCGCTAAAACCACACTTAATTAACGAGTAACTCCTTGGTCTGTCTCGGGCAGTTTGTATCTTCCGGTTATTAAAATGTAATTGGAAATAGAATCAATAAACTCAAGAGTCCCTTCAAAATTGTCCTGAAGATGAGTCTTTCATTACCAGTTCCTTACCTTAAAACTTTACACTAGTGTTTCATTCAACAATTACTGCTTATTACATTTTCCACCTGCAAACAACCAACTTTATTTTTAAACGACTTCAAAAAGGAGGAGGTTCTCAATTCGACTGTATTTTTTTTGTATCTAATTTTCGTAGTTGCTGAATTGTTTTATTTACGAGTATTAGGTAATTAAAAGTGGTATCTTGCTATATTGTAGATTATTTTGTTATTGCGCAACAATTTTTATTGTACTATATTGTAGTGTTTTATTGTATTGTAGTTTATCTCTCTTCTTGTACTGTACTGTTTTATTGTATTTGTGGTTTACCTCTAAAGCACGCATGTTGGTAGTAAATTGTTATAAACTTTTTAAATAAAAATTTAAACGTTATATAAAATTCCCGATTTAACATTGGTTACATCATATTCTTATATTTACTGAATTGATTTATCCTATTAATATTATAAAGGCGAAAGTTTGAATGGATGTTTGTTACTCTTTCACGCAAAAACTACTAAATGGACCTTAAAAATTCTTTCATAGAAAGCTACGAGTACATTTTTTGCGAGTAATATAGGCTGTATGTATTGGTAAGCTCTGGCGTCATGAAATTATTTATCGTACGTTTTCTGTCCCTAACAAAATCGAGTTATTGCAAACGTCAGAAGAAAATCAAAACAAACGGTTACCGTGGAAACAATGTTGGCGTCGTAGTTAACATCTATCTCTAAAAATGAATAGCCGAAACGTGTGGGCGCATAACTTCCGAACGATTGCACCAAATTGGATAATTCTTTTTTTCGTATAAAACTGAAATCAATAGGTGGCACGCGAGCAGTTAGAAAACTGAATGTACCGGGAATTAATGATGAAGGAGGGGTTCGAGGGGGGAAGGGGGGGAGGAGGCGGAGTGAGAACCCCCATGATACAATGCAAGCTAAGCCGCGGGAAAAAGTATAATTGTAATTCAAAATTTGTATCCTTGCTCTATTGTGGATTATTTGTTGTTGCGCTACAATAAATTGTTCCAAAAATTACAAAACTTTTTTTTTAATCTTCTGAATTCCTAACTTTTCTTCTACCTTCGAAACCTTTTTTGGCAATCAAATTGGTATTTCCTTTAAGAGCTTACATGTCCTACTCTAGAATTACTCCTAAGTACTCTATCTTATTAACCCTTTCTTCGTGCTCACCACCTATTTTTATTTGTTGACGTACATCGTACTTTCGGTTACCAATGACATGATCTTTGTTTCCGAGGTATTGAATTATTCGATTAATGCTATCGGGTGGAAATAATTGTGGTAGAGAATAAGATGGTTAAAGTGCGAATTTCGCCGAAGGTTGTATAAATAACCCACCCTGACCAATGAAAAATCATTTAAGCGACGTCGAGATCTCAGAAGGATCTCATTCAATTTCGTAAAGCTTCTTATCAGAGGGCAAGGGACCCAACAAAATACGATAAGAATTTTCAACAAGTTCAGCGATACGTCAGTTAATGGGTTAGAATGCCAGAAACAGCGTGTTTTATGTCTCTGTCATCAAGAACAAAGTAGCGACAAAGTTACGGAAACCGAGACATTCGTCCAATGGGTGATTTTATTAATTTGTCAAATATTGTAAGACCGTTAATCATTGCAGTCGAAATCATCAAACCCTAATCTAACGGCTATCACACAAAAAATGAAACAACAATTATAGTTGTAAATGTCCAAACTTTATCCATTCCCGAAAGTTTTCGGTAAAAAAATCATCTCACTGTTTTAGTGAAATTTCGGAATTGCACCCAAGGCACTAAAATACCTGTTTTTAGAATATTAAGTGTTTTTAAAACGGATGTTTAAAGTCTTTTCTTCTTATTTTCTTAAATTTTATTAAGAAATATTTCACAATTTGAGAGGTGGGCCCTGGGAATAATTTATAATTTATTTATTGGATAACCAACACCTCTGCCATAGGTCACCCCAAGTGGTTCGCTACGTTTGGTGACTTAGCAGGGGTGCCCGGGTTTATGGGGTAAGGTTTGTCCGTGTCTTGATGGCGGACGCGTCTGCCCACCCTCTGCATGGCAGGCCAAATCGGGAGAGAGGGGTTGAAGGTTGAGGGACTCCCTTTGACTTCTCCAGCCGTACTCTCTCTAACATAGCCTTGCATGGGAGGGATGGATTCCTACGTCCGTCACTCCTGGACACACATACCCCCAGATTCCTACCCCTCCATCTTACCCTTTTCCTTGCCAGAACTTCCCCTTTCCTTTCTTATAAATACCCTCCACATAGCATTCCCAAAGACGACATAGGTCCCGAGGGGAATTATTTTCCTCAGTGCCTATATCGTCTATGTAAAAAAAAATTCTGCTTCAAGGGCTGAGAAAAGGGGATCAGGCAGTTTTTCGAAATTTTATTCGACATTATTATTATAAGACTTATTATTAAAAGACATGGTGGGCTTTCTCTTGTTATGTAGGTCAAGTGTTAAAATTTTCATCGATCTCGGAATAAAACTGTGAATTTGTATAAAAAATCAAATCAACGCCACCGCCACAGACACTTTTTTACGCAAATAGATCGATTCGTTTTGTAAGTATCATGTACCAAATCATTTTCACGCCAATATTTTTAATGTTATGCGCAATTAAGGCATTTCCAACATAACGTAACATCACTACAACGTAAAAGGGTGGCTATTAACTTCAATCTACTGTGCTGTTACGTAACTCTGTACTAATCACTAGGGTTTGCAATCTCACATCCCCCAATCCCGCGGGATTAATAATTTTCTAATTCTATTTTTTATCAAAGTCTTTGCTAGCATTAAAACGCAAAAAAAAGCACCACGTTGGGCCCAGTGCTAGCATTGGCGCTACTTGCGGCCAACGCTAAACCCAAAACCTGGAAAGGACATGCAATAAACAAGCCGGCGGCTAGCTCTGCACAGCCGGCGCGAGCAAGGTCCCTCTTAAACCCAGGGCGAGTGTCTGTGGTTCGCTTGTTAATTCCTACTCCCCTTCCTTTCCTCAAAATCTCCAGGTCTCCTTCCTCAATCAGAACACAGTTGTTATGCACGAAAAAGGGTTTTATTCAATTAAAGGTGAACAGGGTTCTACAAAAGGCCAGCATCGGCACTACACACATGAGTATTTGGCTATCTCTAATTAATTCTATCATAACGGGGGGAGCTTCTCTCAACTCTCTCTACACGTGTTTAGTGAATTTAAATGTCAGTTCTTAGCACACAGAGGGGTAGCAAGGTTCATTGGTACTCACAAGCAGGAGATAGGCGGTCGGCAGACAGGATTCTGGGTAGGCGTAAACCTCTTTAAGCACAATACACAATTAAAGTAAAACATCGTGAGCGTTTACGGAGAGCGCCTAGCGCGAATCACGGGGAACACAGTTATTCTGCCGAAGGCCGGCGAAGGAATGGGGACGGGGAGCCGCTCGGCGCTTGGCACGGGCGCCGCGCGGTGCGGGGAGAGGGGCGGAGGGCCTGTGCAAGGGGTCAATTCGCTATTAGCTCGCACGGGAAACAATTCCGTAACGTAACACTTACCCCCTCGCCGCAAAAAAGGCGACGTGGTAATGGAGCAGTAGGGCTAAGAAATCCTCTTACCCTTCTAGCACTTGTGCCAAAAAAAAAAACATCCAAGAGAAAGGGGGGAGAGAGAGAGAGAGAGAGAAAAAGAAAAAAGTTGCTAGCTACAAAATAGTAGAAACAAAAACAAAAGAGAAAAAAAACATGGTGAACAAAGAATTATACATGAATGTACATGAAAGAGCAGTGGCATACATAAATATAAACAAGGACCTGCTGGAGAAAGGTACAAGGGTTATGCAGTGATAGAAAAAAAATGACTCTAAATTGTATCATTGGTCTGTGAGCTAAGTTTGCGTAGCGTGGTTTGCGTAGGATGTTTGGGGTATTTGAACGTTGCACTGAAGTTATAAGGTTACTTTGTCACAGTAACCTGGCCCGTTTGAGATTACACTCAAGGAACACTAGGGCCTTAAAGAAAACACGAAGACGAGAACGCAGGATGAGGCTTCTTGGTGGTGGAGAGGGTTCTACCTGTCACAGAGGTCAAAAAGGTAGCTGCTTCCGGATCCTGTGGGTGGGCCAGTATGACATCATTGAGGTACTGGAGAGTGGAATTGTAATTGGTGGTTGGTCCTTTATAGAGGAGGTGGTTTGTGTGCATGACAGCCGTTGTTGTGATGGTGGTTGGTACACTGGTTTGTATACAGTGGGATTGTTGGATGAACAATTGTTGGTATTGTTATTTGCGCAAGGGCACAGGAGCATTGGCATGATGGCAACAGAGCAATTTGCAAGGTGCAGCTGGAACATTTGCAAGATGCAGCAGGAACATTTGTACAATGGCAACAGGAACATTTGCGAGATGCCGCAGGAACATTTGTACAATGGCAACAGGAACATTTGCGAGATGCCGCAGGAACATTTGTACAATGGCAACAGGAACATTTGCGAGATGCCGCAGGAACATTTGCACGATGGCAACAGGAACATTTGCAAGGTGCCGCAGGAACATTTGTACAATGGCAACAGGAACATTTGCAAGGTGCCGCAGGAACATTTGTACAATGGCAACAGGAACATTTGCGAGATGCCGCAGGAACATTTGTACAATGGCAACAGGAACATGAACCAACTTAGAGCTGACGTGCTCGGGTTTGTTTGAGTGATGGTTTTGTGATGATACAATTCGCAACTACACGCACGACTCACACTAGGTTATGTTAGGTGTGGTCGGGTGCTTTTGGTACGTAGGGTTTGAAGGCATGGGACCTCCGTGACGGTAGTGAAGGCAGCATGAAGAGAGGCGCAGGTGTAGATAGGGTGAAGAGCTGCTGGTCTTCTTATTAATCCGGCGAAAAAATTATTATTAGAACAAAATTCTTGAAGTTTACCTGCCTGGTAGACCAATGATGAAAAGGTTTGGAGAGAAACAAGGTGTGCATATTGAGAAAGATTGGATTTGTTTGACGTGTAGAGAGAGAGAGAGACGGAGAGAGAGTTAACTAAGTGTAACTACAGACTTATACATATTACAAAGGTACGTATTCAAGGAAGGTTCTGTTTAACCCATTTAGTTTTTTTTTTAAACTAAATACATTTCCAAGAACACGTAGGTAAGGGTTTGTACGTATGACAAAATGCCACGTTCGAAAGAAGTTGGTCTTCCATGACCTATGCTCACGTCTATACGGTAGCATTTTTTCTACTTTCGAAGAACAAAAACATTGAGTACAAATAAGTTATGAAAAGTGGGAAAGGAGTAGGAAGTTGAAAGGATCCGTGTATGAAGGTTGTCCCATTTGACAAACGAAACGCCAAGTGCGTAACGCATATATCCCCATTCACGGATAATTTCGAGGAAGGGAAAGGGTGACAATTGGGAACATTTGAACGAAGAAAACTGCTGAGGACTCGGCTATTTCCGAAATTCGACCTCTGAGTGGAAGGTGAAACAAGGTCTACAGCAGTTATCCTGGCACATTACAATACCATTTGGTAGTGTGGGACAAAAGGAATACACTGACATAAAAGACGTGTGATCTACACTTGGTAGGTCACACAAACATGGGGGTAGATATTATTTCGTTCGCACGACTCATGGTGAGTATTGTAACGTCTTCACGTTTGGTGCACAGATTATATAAGTACACAGTTATAACAAAGCGGTTCTCATGCCAAAAGACACACGACCAAAAAGGGGCGGTTCTCATGCCAAATAAATGACACACGACCAACAAGGGGCGGTTCTCATGCCAAAAGACACACGACCAACTCAATAACATTTAGTTAAGAGTATAAAGTAATTATAACGAACTTCTCGTATCATGGCGGATGTTTTGAGGATCTCTCCTATGATGGTAGATATTGTCACGTTTTCACGTCTCACGTGACAGGAATGAACGATTTACAACAAATTTTGCCCAGTATTGAAAGACAGTAACCCAATAGGTATTTAAAACAATTTAATGAGATAAATCACCCTCTCGATCAACAACCCTGTGTTGACGAGCAAACAATGAGTAGTTATGACGGACTCCCCGTGACGTGTAAAAACACAAAGATATTATGAGATTCGCATCTATAGCAGTGGATATTGTAAGGTTCACACCTATAATAGTAGATATTGTAAGGCTCGCGCCTATAATAATAATAATAATTGGATAATTTATAAAGCGCCGTTTTTGTGAAAAATCACCTCAAGGGCGCTGTACAATTTATTAGGAATGCTTAATTTCTAACTGATTTTACTATTTACAAATGGATACAGAAATATACTTACCTGGCAGGTCACTTCCGGTAAATACACTTTAATTATAAGTTTATGCTTGGAGAAGATACGGCCTTGCACGCGGAGGACATTACAGTTAACACACTGGACATTGCGTGATTTTACATTATTTGCTACCCTCATCGCTGTTAGTACCTATTACATTTGTGAATAGAAAAGTAGAGGTATTTATTTTAAAGTACTGGAGAATTTAGGACTATTGGAGATTAGTGGCAAAAGTATAGTTGGTATTTATTTTAAAATACTGAGGAATTTCGGAATCTTTAGGGCTGGAGAATGTTCATGAAATGACCTTCACAAACGCTTACATATTTTTTTTTTTTTTTCCATGTTTTTATAGGTTAGTTATTTACGGTGTCGCGGGCATTGAAAGTGAAGGTGAAAGATTTTGAGTTTATGGATACGACTGTCTGAAAAGGTGAGTTTTAAGTCTAGCTCTAAATTCCGCCGCGTCTGTGATCATTCTTAAGTCATGTGGCAGTCTGTTCCAGGCTTTAGGTCCTGACACTCCGAAAGCGCGCTCACCGAACTTAGTATCTGGTGTGCGCTTTGGTTCCTTTAACCTTCCGATAGCTGATGACGCTGCTGACCTCAGGGTTGACTGTCGATGATTGGAAATTTCTGGAATACACAATTCCGATAAGTAAGCCGGAGCCATTCCATTAAGGGACTTAAATACCATCCAGCAGAGCTTAAACTGGATCCTTTCAGGACATTTAAGCCAGTGTAGATTTTTGAGATGCTCTGAAATATGGGAATATTTTGATACGCCGGTGATAAGTCTTGCCGCAGCGTTGAAAACGGATTGTAATTTGTTAATTTGATATTTTGGAAGACTTGCATATATTCCGTTGCAATAATCTAAACGTGAAACCACATACGAATTGACTAGTAATTTAGTCGCCTCTGTTGGCAAGTTTCTCCTTACTGCTTTAATTTGTCTTAATTGAAAAAATCCCGTGCTTACGGTTCTGTTCACTTGGGTTTTAAGGGAAAAGTCAGCGTCCAGATTGACACCCAGTAGTTTTATACAAGTCTTTGGAGTGATGTCGCTTCCTGAAATGGCTATTGGGGAGTTATCAATGTTATGCTGACGTCTGCTTGTGGCGGTCCAAAGAAACTCAGTCTTTGACGGATTTTATTTTAATCTATTTGAGGTCATCCAGCGGGTAATTGCTTCTAGACACTCAATTATGCGAGTTTTTAGACTGTCTACTTCCTCTGGTAAGCAGTAAAAGTAAACTTGTTGGTCATCAGCGTAGCAGTGAGATAGAAGGCCAAATGATTCGATTATTTTAGCGACATCATTTGTGAAGAGGATGAAAAGAAGTGGGCCCAGAACAGACCCCTGGGGTACTCCAGATGAAAGGGTTGCATATTTTGATTGGTTTTTCCCTACCTTTACGGCTTGTATACGGTTACCCAAGTACGATGTCAGCCAGCTTTTAACGCCGCCATTTAAACCAAAGGATTCTTCTAATCGTTTAATAAGAAAATCATGGTCGATCGTATCAAAAGCGGCACTCATGTCCAAGACTGAAAGGAGTGCCAGTTTTCCCGACTCGATAGCAAGAGTTATGTCTGACAAAACACGTAGTAATCCAGTTTCCGTTGAGTGAAACCTTCTATATGCAGATTGGTATTTAGTCAGCAATTCATTTGAGTTTAAGTGATATATTATCTGGGAAGCAGTAATTTTTTCTAGGATTTTGGAAATTAATGGAAGATTTGAAACGGGTCGGTAGTTTGAGAGATCTTCAGCGTCCAATTGCGGTTTTTTTATAAGTGGAGTTACAACAGCTGATTTAAGGGGTTTTGGGAAATCACCCATGCTGAGTGACTTATTGAAAAGATGAACTAGAAAGGGAGATATTTCCTTGCAACACTTCTTCAGTAACCACGTTGGAATAGGATCGAGTGAACACTGCTTGTTCGGTGAAGTAAGTATTAATTTCCTTACTTCCTCGATGGTTGTAGGTTTGAAGGCAGAAAAGTTTCCGCTATTGCTTTTAGTAAAATATGGTGGTGGGGCGGAGGCTGTTAGGTCACGTATTGACTTAATTTTGTCAAGAAAAAATTTGGAGAAGGTTTCCGGAGCTATTTCGGTTGTATTTTGCGCACGTACATCGGCAACGACCGTCTTAATAGAGTTCCACAGACTTCGTGGATTTTGACGCTCTGAATCGATCCTACTTGTCCAATATTCAGATCTTTTCGAGCGAATTAATAGTGCGTACTCTTTTTGAGCCCGTATCCAATCGTCCCGTGAAGTAACGCCTGAGTGTCTGTAGGACCTCTCCAATTTACGCATTGATCTCTTCTGGCTCCGACATTCTTCGTCAAACCAGTCATCAGAACTTCGCAGTCGCCGAGTTTTTGTTGAAGTTGGAGCATATTTATTTAGAAGGGTTGAGAGAAAAGTGTTGTAATATTCTGTCAGTTTGGTTGGTGACTCTGTTTCCCAAAAGCTTTGTGTACAAAGCGGAGAAGCCTTTAGTTCAGACAGAAACTCATCAAAGTTAAAACTTCGCCATGCTCTTGACGTGATAGTTACGTACGGGATTTTCGGAGGGTTAAAATCGATTTCAGCACGAATTAACCTATGATCT
Source organism: Limnephilus marmoratus (assembly GCA_917880885.1). Taxonomy (NCBI): domain Eukaryota; kingdom Metazoa; phylum Arthropoda; class Insecta; order Trichoptera; family Limnephilidae; genus Limnephilus; species Limnephilus marmoratus. The sequence goes on from OU862918.1 coordinate 9,365,480, forward strand.
GATAGCCCTACATCCACGCTATCCGCTACCAAAGGCGGGCCGCTCGACTTTGAGACAAAAATATCCAAAGTTCCGCCTGCATCGTGAGTTGGAGCATTAACCCATTGATGGCATCCAAAGCAGTCTAATAAATCACAAAATTTAACGGTGTTGGGTGAATCCGGACGCTCTAGGTGTATGTTAATATCGCCCGTTATAAAAATGGTATCGGAAAGTCCTACAACTCGCTCGAGAAAATACGAAAGTTCATTGAAAAAGTCCGAGGTAATTTGTTTTGAGCCAGGTCGGTACAGGGTGCATAAAATGAATGATGCTCCTGCTGAAAAAACTTGGCATCCCAGGTACTCAAAAGTTACGTACGTACCTAGTGACAACTTTGTCAAACGTAAGCCCTGGCGAGCTAAGATTGCTATTCCTCCGTGATTTACGCTAGAGATGCTATCATCCCCAGAAATCGTGGCTTTAGGTCGGGCTTCTTCTAGTACCGCGTACCCTAAAGCTCGGAGTCGCTTTATTGAAAAAGAGTCGCTGTTTTCATGCCAAGTCTCCGTTATGGCCAGAATATGCAGATTCTGTTCATTTAACACTTCCGCTACCTCCTCTACTTTATTGTTGAGAGATCTGACATTCCAACATCCAATACCTAGTTGACGGCTCTTAAAGTTGGCATGCCGTTGTACACGTGTTTTAACAATATAATGTTACAAAAGTTTACGTTCGGAAATGTGGGTCCCCATTCAATACAGACGGCGGTTTGCAATGATGTAATTAATACGGCACTGCTGTAGCTTAATAATTTCATATTAGCATACGTTACAAGACTTGCCAAAAGGCGATAAACACAAATTTTATTGAAGATCTGGCCAAGATTTTAAACTTCAAACAAGAATAATGGTACAATAAGGACAAAAGAAACTTGTCATGATAAAATATTGTACCTCATAATGAAGTTGTATATGTACAAAGAACAATGTTAATGAAGGGACGAAACGTATTGTCACTTTTATAACAAATATTTTTCTCAGAATCCGACAAAATACGATTCTGGAAAAAAATAGAGCAATTGGGTTGAGCGCCATTCTAATTTTTGGAAAAAGAAGAAAAACCACAAGTAGCAACAAGGTTGCCCTTGAATTGTTTCGAATCCAGCGAATGTGACCTGATAGGTGTGTACATTTGGTGTATTCGAAACGATCCCCAATATACAACATTACTATGAATGTGTTAGGATGGGGTGAAGAGGAAAAAGAAAAAAGAAAAAACGGGAGGATTTCCTATTATACGGAAATCGTCGCGACATTCTTACAATATGGTGCTGTGACCATAGTAGTGAGCTGCGGCAATGGTCTGAAACCAATGGTTATTATACAGACTTGCACTTATGATTTTATATTTACAACATTAGGGTATGGACGTACTGGTACGGCAAAAACCCGACACAAAACAATTAAAAAAAGGTGATATGACAAGATGAGGCGATGAGGTGAGAAAAAAAAACGCGCGGATGCTGCAAGAATTGTGAAAAGGAAAGCGACGTCTTGGAGCAGGAGTTTTCTGGAACCGTTGATGGTAGGAGGAAAAGGAGGCCCTTTCCCTAAGTGATCAATTTCAGGAAGAGGATGCATACAAGTATGAAAACGGTGCCCCAAGAGGTGCTCTTGTGGTACAGCAGGCAAGGCACGCAGGATGTACAAGAACATATAAAATTATGCAAAAAAAAAAAGAATGTACAGGAGTTAGGCTACCGTTGACATTAATGTGCCTTCGGGTATAAGGATTACCTTACGAATGCCCATATGGGTGATTATTTACATTTAATATTTACAAGTAACTCACGTCATTTATGACAAGAATTATAAGACTTTTAAAGAGACCGCATCGCACTCATTGACGACTGGCCAAGAGAGGTCAGGGGCGTAATGATGATCAGGGTTAACAAGATGCATGTTTTGCCAATTTGATAACGCCTGAGAACTTGATGTGATGGAATTTACTGATTCAGTCGCAGTAAGGCATTTTGGAATTATTCCTAGGAGAAATCTTTCTATTTCTCAGGGCCTGTAGTAATTCTTCCTTTCTTGAAGTGAAAATGTGCGGGATTATACCCAGCGTAACTTGAGGAACTTCCATGGTGTATAAGATCGTATCAGAGTGACCTTATGTTGGAAAAAGTGAGAACTAGACTCGCAATTGGAAAGAAATTGGGCAGAGATTGACCACTGGGGACGTATTTTTTACAAAAAGTTTTTGAAAAAAAACGCGTTTTTTATAAGTGTTTGGTTTATTTGAAAATTTGGGCAGGGGTTTCCCTTAAAAAACGTGATTTTGTGAAAAAATCCAGATGTTTTGGGAATTTCTTGAAAATTTTTCAAAGTCCGAAAACGAGAAAAATTTGTGCAGGGGTTTGCCTCAAAAAACGTGATTTTGTGAAAAAATCCAGATGTTTTGGTAATTTGTTGAAAATTTTCAAAGTCCATAAAATGAGAAAAAATTGGGCAGCGGTTTCCCTTAAAAAACGTGATTTTGTGAAAAAATCCAGATGTTTTGGAAATTTGTTGAAAATTTTTCAAAGTCCAAAAACGAGAAAAATTTGGGCAGCGGTTTCCCTCAAAAAACGTGATTTTGTGAAAAAATCCAGATGTTTTGGAAATTTCTTGAAAATTTTCAAAGTCCGAGAACGAGAAAAAATTGGGCAGCGGTTTCCCTTAAAAAACGTGATTTTGTGAAAAAATCCAGCTGTTTTGGAAATTTGTTGAAAATTTTCAAAGTCCGGATATGAAAATTTCACGGGCCGGGATTCACCTTAATGAAACACGTTTTTAGAATTTATTCCGATGTTTTTGAAAAATGTTTGCAAATTTGCAAAAGTCCGGAAATAAAAAACGGAAACGAGGTTCGCCTTAAACGAACATGTTTTTAGAATATTTCCATTTCCTTTCCAAAGGGGGGTTCTTCAGAAAAGGAAAGAAATATTTTTTCTTTTATACAAGTTTTCGTGGAAGTATTTGTTTGAAAATTCAACAATGTCTTGGGGAATCGTTTCTTTATTTACGTGGCTAGACTGTAGCCTGATTTGAGCATCACCAATTATTGGTATTTATCCGCCGACTTCCTTTTGTCATAACAAGTTATATGCAGAAATGTGCATACGTAATGTAATGCCTGACTCGAGGAATCGACGTCAACGCGAACCGAACGTCTTTCAAATTATGTCGTCTGTTTCTTACGAAAGAAAAAAAAGCTAAATGATGAAACAGGCGGCAAAATTAGAAAAATGCTCAATTGTCAAAAGGTAGAAAGAATTTAATCCACTTGTTTCCCTTAAGCTGCAAAATATGCCGTTATATATACAGGCCAGTATTTTGCGAAATAGTCCCCTATTCGCAGAATATGTCGATATCAAATACAGACCAGCACACTGCGGAATAAGTTTATTAATAAAAACTGGTTAATTAACTTTCGGGAAACGAAGCGGGTAATTGGTTTATCATATACAGGATTTTAATTGTTGAATAACTTTGTTTTAAATATTTGTGTACATTTCCACTATTAATCTTGTATTTGAAACTAGCAAATTTAGTCGGTCGACACTTGTAAACACTATATTATTCACGACGGCAACTTTCTTGGTTGAGCACTTTACGTAGGAATACCGGTGATAATGTTTTGTCGAGTGACGACTCGAAAATGAAGGAATCGTGCCCGTGATAATTTAAATTGCAATTCGAAGTTACAATCGCGCCGGGGTTCTTGATGGAAATGCTAGACAAATTGGGAGTAACAAGACAAAACATTATACATTATAAAGTTTAAACAATTGCTGATTGAAGAACGAGACTGTGGGACCGTGAAGAGGGAGGAAAAAAAAATGCCACACGTCGGGCGACAGTGCTAGCATTAAAACGCAAAAAAAAGCACCACGTTGGGCCCAGTGCTAGCATTGGCGCTACTTGCGGCCAACGCTAAACCCAAAACCTGGAAAGGACATGCAATAAACAAGCCGGCGGCTAGCTCTGCACAGCCGGCGCGAGCAAGGTCCCTCTTAAACCCAGGGCGAGTGTCTGTGGTTCGCTTGTTAATTCCTACTCCCCTTCCTTTCCTCAAAATCTCCAGGTCTCCTTCCTCAATCAGAACACAGTTGTTATGCACGAAAAAGGGTTTTATTCAATTAAAGGTGAACAGGGTTCTACAAAAGGCCAGCATCGGCACTACACACATGAGTATTTGGCTATCTCTAATTAATTCTATCATAACGGGGGGAGCTTCTCTCAACTCTCTCTACACGTGTTTAGTGAATTTAAATGTCAGTTCTTAGCACACAGAGGGGTAGCAAGGTTCATTGGTACTCACAAGCAGGAGATAGGCGGTCGGCAGACAGGATTCTGGGTAGGCGTAAACCTCTTTAAGCACAATACACAATTAAAGTAAAACATCGTGAGCGTTTACGGAGAGCGCCTAGCGCGAATCACGGGGAACACAGTTATTCTGCCGAAGGCCGGCGAAGGAATGGGGACGGGGAGCCGCTCGGCGCTTGGCACGGGCGCCGCGCGGTGCGGGGAGAGGGGCGGAGGGCCTGTGCAAGGGGTCAATTCGCTATTAGCTCGCACGGGAAACAATTCCGTAACGTAACATCTTCTTAAATACTTTTTATGTCACCTTTTAATTTAATTTGACGTTTGATCTTAAGGTGATTTTCAAAATAAATCATATTCTACTCTTTTATAGACGGCGCGCGTATACTTATTTTACGGAAAAACATTTTTTACAGGTTATGCTTTAAATATTAAGACTCATCTTTCAAAAAAATACAGTATTGCATCGATGTTTCAATCCTATATTATATTTGTTAGCCTTTCTTAAAAGATTTGAGTTTTTTTATTGACAAACTATTTATTCATATTTATATTGCGTATGCACGGGCACAAAAAATTATTATTCTTAATATTTTAAGGGCCCGCAACCCGGATTTGTACCGATTTATTACATATTTCCCTTAAACACGGTAAGTTTAAAAGCTCTTAAAAAATATATGTTATTCTTGAAGATAATATCTAGACTTTGCCCGCGCCGAAACGTAAATTATATGAAATTCCCTCGATAGAAAAAAATCGCAAAGTATGCTCCAAAAATTATTATAAACACGTTTGTTTCAGTTATTTTACAAGTTATATGCATGAAAAAATTCACAGAGTTTCTTTAAATGCTGTTTAAGATAATGCCCGCGAGATTTTTGCTCTATTTCGTATCTCTCCATCTTCCTTAGAGCCTTAAAGCATAACTTGTAAAAAGCTTTTTTTCCGTAAAATAATTATACGCGCACCATCTGTGAAAGAGGAGAATATGAATTCATTTGACCTTTAACCAGCGACCGAGAATTCAAATTTCGTCTAACCGTGGTCTTACTATCGTACTCTTGCAACTGTACAGGCTAGTTCCGATGAGAAAGATTTATTATTCTCCATACCAGTATTTTTATAAAATAATTCTACATCGAATTTATTTCCTTAAAAATTTGCTTCGATAAATACCTACATTAAAAAAAAACTCAAACTCGTGATGACAAAACTATTAAAATTACGTAATTATTTTTTGATCATGAGTATTTATAATTTTTCTGTAATGTCAAAGCAAAATAAAAACGTATTTTTTTAAATACATTAGTTTGTAAGACCGTAAATAAATAGACTCACTGAAGTACTTTCGTTAACAAAGAAGGGCGTGGATCATTTTTTATGATTATTTAAACTAAAATTAAAATTTTGAAAAGTTGCTTTTCCAAATAATGCATTGATTTATTTTACTGCAAGATTATTTGATTTGAAATATAAGTTGTATAATACAAAATTTTGTTTGAAAATTTAACAAATCTGCAAACGACCTACGGTAAAACCTTATTTTACTAAAAATAAACACATTTTCTTAAATTTTAAAACATAGCTTTACTAGATAAAAAAAAATTGTCTTTCGAAATCAATTTCTAATTTTTAGGGGAAAAGAGTCAATACGTCTAAAATTTAATTTAAAAATGACATATTTCCGGAGCTCTATGAAGTAATGCAAAATGATGTATTTTTGGATTTATTTTGGTTCATGAGATATTGGTATTATTGTAATTTAATATCTTTCAATAAGAAACCTAACAGTTAACATTTGCGTTCTTTAAATAACATTTTTTTAACTATTCTATTCTATTCTAAGAGTATGGATTTTTTCCATGCTCCCATTGTAGCACTTAGCTACCTGCCACAGTATTTAATAGTTTCTACCTGAATTATCATACAGAAGTTTACATGGTCGCTACGCGGTTCCGGAGATTCTAGCTTTGTTACATTTTGGGAGCTCGGTTCGCTGGCTTGCGCATCTTCGGTGAGAAACGGGCAGCATACGAAGAAACTACATCTGTCATCAAGAATAGAGATTGATGGCCCACGGACATACCAAGTGTTCGTTTTTATTTCTTTATATTATTACCCATTGGTTTACTTAATTACAAATACTACTTGTCGATAATGTAGTAATTCTCATATTAATTATAATCGACTAGCGCCATTATATTTAACTTTTATCATCCTTAAATAGCTTCCTAATATTGAACTTAAAAGAAGTGACGAATATGACTTGACTGATATCTTTGAGCAGTCACTACGTCCCGAGATATAATTTATCTAGATTATAGAGTCAAAGTCAATCATTCATAATCCTATCTGGTTGAAATTTTAAATGATTAAATCACATTCCTAAAACATGCGTTTCATTTCAGATTTATTATGGTTGTCTATTTCATGCCTACCCTTTTACAATGAGCTTAGCATAATTTTAAATATTAATTCTATCACATCTTACCATACATAAAAATATGCAAGTAATAGTATTACACCCTTCACCTTCACGTTCTCATCGCTTTAAAAAAATGGTACGGTTTACCTCTTAAAATATCTGCTATCCTGGTAGGCAAAAAATAATTGCCTGCTGGAAAGGCAAATATTCAGATCATGCAAATGTTATACGTGATTATCATCAGCTCCCTGCGTTCCATAATCTACAGAAGGCAATACTCCTGGGGAAGTTGTTAGTTGTTACCGAACTGACTTCATTATTTCACAAAGCTCAGAAAATAAACCAACTTCTAATGAACCAGTGAATGGAAACACTTTCGAGAATTTGCTAATTGTGTAATTGTATCCCATTTCAAAATGTTTTTACGTTTCACAATTTGGTTAGAAGTTTTCGCAAATTGTATTCGGAAAACTTTGGTACCCGAAGTAAATGATTAATAATATGACTTATTTTATACATCTAGATCAGAGGTTCCCAAACCTATTTTTCTCGTAGACCCCTTTCGAAATTTTACTGATTTCGGTGGACCCCCTGCTGTTACATTTCTACCATATTCCCAAAACTCGTCAAAAAATGTGAAGATTAGATCTAACGATGAAAATTTGCATCGCGGCTGAGTTCCAACCCTAAATTAGGAGTTGTATAAATAAAAAGAAAAATAGTGTGTTTTCTTGTGGGGAAATACATGTAGATGACTCAAAAATATGTTTTTATTTTTTTATTTCACAAAGTATAACTATTGAATATGTTCCCAAAGTTTTAAATAAAAATTTCAATTCGTTCCGGTGTTATGAGGGTGTTTGTGCCGAACCGCGTGGTAAACTTGAAACGCATTTTTCTCGAAACGACTTTTTTTGAATTTGTGTGCACTCTAGCTCAGAAAGTTTTTAACCACACATTCTTAAAATGTGCAAATACCTTAATTATAGAATTACGGTCTATCTGAGAGAACCGAAATTCTTAAGTAGTAATTTCTAAATTTAACTTTTAAAGTAGTAATATCATTGTCAAACGTATTTTTTAATTGCAAAAAATGTAAAAAAGATGGCAAAAAATCAAAGTTTCCTGTTTACACACCTGTAAAAATTTAATTTCCATTTTTTTGGGAAAAGTCAAGTTTACATAGAAGAGACACATGTTCTTAAATTTAATTCAAAACCCTATTGATTTGAGATGAAAACTAAGGCCTCCAAAATGCACCGTCCGATGGTAACGCTCGGTGTATAGCAGCTGATAATTTTCATATTTTCCGAGGAAATGTTTCGAAAAATTCACAATATTTTTTTAAACAGATGTATAAAATGACCTCAAAGTTTCAGTAAATTATACATATTTTTTCCATGCCAAAAAACTCATGAAAATCATTAAAAAAACCTTGTCCTGTATTTTCCACTTTAATAGAATTAAATATCGAATATGCAAGTTTTTACAAGTAACAGACACTGACCTTCTTAAAATACACTGGTGAGATTTAAAAAAAAGGAAATTATTTCTAAATATCTGATCCATAAGCCGGCTTAACTGAAAAAGAATTTCAAGCCTGTGGACCAAAAAATTTGCAAAATTATTTTTTCGCACTATCTATTAGGATTGCATGAGAACCGTAGCTCCTAAAAATTTTTTGCCAAAAATATAAAAATTAGAACCTTAAAGCTTCAAAATGCTTTTTTTAAAGTCTCAATACGACCGTTTTTCACCAAAATACAGCCTGTCAAAAATCACCGAAAAATTTGTTTTTTTTTTGCTCCCTTAATTTTTTTGGAGTAGTGTATTATCTGCCTACATTGATAGGAAAAGCCAAGCCAACATTTTTTTTTTTACTATCGAACCCAGATAAATTTTCGTGGACCCCACACACAACTTGTGGACCCCCATTTTTTTTTCGCGCCAACGTAGACCCCCGTCGAGTCTCCCGTGGAGCCCTGGGGGTCCACCTGGACCACTTTGGGAATCACTGATCTAGATCCATATCGTTTAAATGGTATTAAAAATATTATATTTATTGTACGGAAGATAAGAGATGTGTAAGAAAATTGACCCAGTCTTACTTCATCGATGCTTGACGAGTTCTTACGAGACTTAAGTTCATACTACATACTACACAGTTCTCATATTAACGTAATGGAGTTTAACACGATATTAGGGTCATGTCCTGATCAATAATTTATAGTTATAACCCTAATAACGTAAACCATAAAACAGAAAAACACAAGCACTTCAGTATAAAAAACCACCAAAACGTTTTTTCCAAGAAGGACCTTATTACATAGCGATACAATTACTACTAAATAAGAAACTTCTCATCTCAACAAGTTTAGAACATCATTAAAATATTACTTTTTTAATCATCACTTACAAATATTTATCACAAACACAACAGTAACAGATTTTATAAAAGTATTTGTGTGTTCCCCTTTGAGTTAATTTTCCACTTTAAGTCGTAAGTTGTTTTATTAATTTACATATATTATGAAAAAATATTTAAACATATACCAATTTTTATTTAGCAAACCGAATGGGTTATAAGCCCCTCAAAAACTGGGCGTACTCTACAGGGCCCGCAGATACTTTAATAGTACACAACTGCTAACCCTGTACAAATCACAAATGCACCCCACGGTTGAATTTGGCAGCCACCTTTGGTCTGGAGCCCCAAAATACCGGATAAAAAAACTCGACTCTGTGCAGAAACGGGCGGTCCGTCTGATAGATTCTCCTAATTTAATTGATTGACGGATTGCAATCTTTAGAGTACAGGCGTGGAGTGGGAATGCTATCCTTATTCTACCGGTATTTCAATGGAAGATGCTCCGAGGAACTAGCGTCATTGATCCCTTCGGCACCGGTGTATAGTCAGGAGACATGCCAAACGCGTTCCCAACATACACGTTTGACATTGGTCACTTGAGAACGGGTTGCTTCTTCGACCCGTTCTTGTGTTCAACAGCTCGGCTGTGGAACGATTAGCCGGCCTTTGTGTTTCCTCCTTCCTACAACACATATCTCTTCAAGACCAAGGTTCATTCCTTCCTCTCCTCAAAAAGACTCTCCAAATTATTTTCCTCAGGGCCTATGTCATCTGAGTGGAGTTAATGTAAAAAAAAAAAAACTCATTTCAGGGGGGACCAACAATACATAAGTGGGAGGTACAATTTTGTGTTTTGATATCAAAAATATTAGACACAATACGAAAGATTAAGTTGTTGATACATAAAAATTCATGATTTAATGTATAAAATAATAAAGAATGTAATACTAGAATTGATTAGAAGTGTCGTTCGTACAAATTTGAATGGAAACAAATGTGCCACTGACTTAAACCTTTTGGTTCTAGACCATTAAGCAGTCTCTCTTACACTTGTACCAAATTGTAAATCGCCATCGCATTAGAATTTCGTAATCATCGTTAAACACAGTTTTGTTTTGAAATATAGGCCGAAATCAGGCCTATATTTGGACCACAAAACTCGCCCACAAGACACGTCTTATGTTCTTGTTTATTCTACGTTTTATCCCGTTAATAAAAATTTAAAATTTAAAATTAGTTCGTCATTTTCTTGAGCTTGAAATGGTGCTAATCATTGTATGGATCTTATTATATTAATGTACTAACACTTAAAAAAATATCTACTAAGGTGCCACAGTAGTTATTTTAAAACATTTTCAAAAAAAAAATTGCATAAGTTACGATTTGTTTATGAAAAAAAAAATTACCCTTTTTGAAAATGAAAATGTGGAATTTTGTGGAGACTTGTTCCATTCTGTAGAGCGCCAATTGTTATGAAGACTCAAACAAGTTCTTATTACTCCTTCAATGATTGCCTACGCTAATAGAGCCTCCAACTAATTTGTTTGCTTTGTTCTACCCTTGCGAAATGATTAATAATCAGCATCCATTTTCATACTACGCTGTAGAGTCACGTGGTTCGCATAGATGACGAATTCTTGTTTAAGAGATTGTACGTTTTCCCTACGTGTACCTAATTTATTTCAGCATATCACACCAATTATAAATCTTTGTTTCTCCCATTACGCTTTATTATGACGAATGATTGTTTGTTGACGAGATTGTACTTATAGAACACGAATAGATCATTTTTTCCGTATAAAAAATCATTCCATTAAAAAAAGCTTTTTCCGTAATTCATCTATATTCAAATGTCTTTTATAACTAAAATGGGTTGAAACTTTATGCCCAGTGATCAGAATCAACCGCGCTGCAAACTCGATCAAATCCTAAGTTCGTAAGGCCGATATATAGAGTATAGTATATAAAGTGGTTTAATTTCTTCAAATTTAAAAAGAAAATGTGTACCTAAATCCGCGTGTGTGTGTGTTTGCCACCGATTTAGGTTTTTTCCTATTGCTATGTCCAACAGCATTTATCGTGGGATTGTTGTGCATCTATAGCCTTAGTTCTAAGAGGGATGTCGCATTACTGCTGATTGCTTGTGAGCTGTGAACAGTTTCTTTTTTAAATCCAAACAATCTGACTAAAATAGAATTCCATTTCCCGGTAATTTTTTTTTTATTTTCAAGCGAGTCCGCCAACCCAGGCAATCGATTCTTCTTAGGTGCAGAACTAACTTACTAATGCTGAGGCCCCTGGGAAAACTTATCAGGATAATTAACTGTAATTAACATATTCCTAATAACAGTTAATTAATAAATTAATTAACAAATATCACAAATTCCAACGGCTCGGAGGGTATTAAAGCAAAGAATGGACGGTTACCTCAAGAGTGTTTTCTCTTAGGGTAAAAATAATCTGGTTGAATTTAATGTTTCAAAGACCAAATCATGTCTGATTACGTCTAAAAGGGATCGAAATGAAAATATAGTCTCCGTCAACGGAAGCAATCTTCCGAACAGGTCCTCCATTGAAATGCTTGGTGTATATCTAAGTGACCAGCTCAGATATGGGGGCTCCATCTAGGCCAGAGTTAAGTTAACCTCTTAAAAACTGGACGTAATCTACAGGGCACGCAGATATTTAATAGTACACAACTGCTAACCTTGTACAAATCACAAGTGCGCCCCACGGTTGAATTTGACAGCCACCTCTGGTCTGAAGCCTCAGAATACCTGAAAAAACCCTCAACTCCGTGCAGAAACGGGCGGTCCGCCTGATAGACTCTCCTAATTTAACAGACGGATTGCAATCTTTAGAGCACAGGCGTCGGGTGGGAATGCTATCCTTGTTCTACCGGTATTTCAATGGAAGATGCTCCGAGGAACTAGCGTCATGGATCCCTTCGGCACCGGTGCATAGTCGGGAAATACGCCAAACTCGTGCCCAACATATGTACACGGTTGACATTGGTCACATGAGAACGGGTCGCTTCTTCGACTCGTTCTTGTGTTCAACAGCTCGGCTGTGGAACGATTTGCCCGCCTTTGTGTTTCCTCCTTCCTACAAATGGGTCTCTTCAAGACCAACGTTCATTCCTTCCTCTCCTCAAAAAGATCCTCCACACAGCATCTCAGATGACCATAGGCACTGAGGGAAATTATTTTCCTCAGGGCCTCCTGTGTGGAGTTAATGTAAAAAAATGCCCTAAAACAAATTTTAGCTCAAGGTATTCCTTAATATTTAACCTTTTTTCCCATGTGTAAACTTACACATTTATTAAGCAATCATTTTTTTTTGTTATTTTCAGTATCGCTTTTGCATGTATTGGGATTTTATACTATTTTCGCAAAATAAATAACAATTCATGTACATGTTTTAAAGCGTAGCGTGCAAAAAAACCTTTTTGTTATATTTTAAAAAGCGCCATCTACCAACGCTATGATTATTACTTGTATTTTGGGGTAAACTCATAATAATTCAATAACCTACTCTTTCATAGATGGCACTAATTAAATTATTTGACGGAAAAACACTTTTTGCGAGTTATGCTTTAAAATACTAAGATCAATTATCTGTGCGCCCAAACAAGCAATTTAAATGTATGAATATACTCGTATTTATACTGACAAAACTCTTTATTCAAATTGAAGAGGCGCAAACGTATAATTATTTTTTTTTATTGGTGCCCTTTTTTACTCATTTAAAGTACGCTCTAGCGTGTTTAAATCGCACTTTATGGAACGCGCGTTTTTTAAAGTTACCATGGCAACATCAACAAATCAACAAAATGTGAAGCCTAAATGTCAACTTTTAACTATAAATCTGACAGGACATTTTCTGAAGGTAAGCAAGCACAACTCGTTCATCTACATCTACTACGTTTTGCTCCTCCATCCATGTTATGAACCTTTCATATTCTTTTTTATAAACGTCTTTGGATTTTTCAGGTATTAACCGCGATTCTGCTTTGGTATTTAAATTATCAATGTTAGAACTCATTTTACAACACACAATAACTAGTAAAAACTGTGATGTCAACTATTAATCTTATGTGGCAGATTGCAAATTAATGTTTGTGTTTTTCATTTCCATGACAACAAGATATTGTGATGTCACATCACGAATTCATTAATAGTTCTTATTTCCAATTTTTTAATAATAATATCAATATTTATGTTTTCAAAGTGTACCAAAAAAAAAAAATAGCGTAAAGTATTCGTAGATAACTGGTCTTTAAAACACTTGCTTTATTACGAGCACTCGGCTATGCCGTCGTGCTCGAAAAATCGCGCGTGTTTTAAAGACCTGTTTATCCACTTATATTTTAATATACTAGTCTATAACGCATAACTTGCAAAAGTGTTTTTTCTAAAATAATTAAATTGGCACCATCTGTGAACGCGTAAATTATAACTTGTTTCGTATAACCTTAGGCGTAAGTTACTTACAGAGCAATGCTTGTCTAGCTGAAATTCGTAGATTGTCAAGACAGTCCTTTATAGTGTCGCTTTCTTGTATTATTTGGCCTCCAAGCTCAGCATTGGTCGTAATTTATTTTTAATAAATTAGTTAGGTTTGGTACCTTAATTGGATTCCCTCGTGTATAGAGGAAACCTACGCAAGAATGAATGGAGAGAATTTACTCTCTGACAAGCAAGGAGTTTATGTTGTTAAGGGTAGAGGTAATATTCTCAGGGTTATACGAGGTAAACTGAATGGAGGCAAGTTGTGTCTGTTCTGATGGGAGGTTAGTGTGATGTAATCCTATAAGTTACCCATTATTATATAAATTTAATTTAATTTATACAGATCAACGTATTTAGAAGAAATATTTTTTGGTACTTGTATTTTGTAGTCGCTATAGGTTTCCCAGTAATTTGTTAAAAAAGGTTTTTTTTATTTAAGATTTAATTTCAGCAGGACTCGGAGGATAGCATAATCCAAGTCTGCCATATTAAACATACCACTATTACAGAGAGACAAATAAAAATTATAAAAATATACGGCCTCCCTGGTCGAGGGGTAAGGCTCTCGACTCGCAATCCGAAGATCGCGGGAACGAATCCCGGCGTTTGTATATTTGCGGCGCGTTCCAGAGCGGAAGATGCTCTCAGTATCGCCCTGGTGTAAGACCACCATTCAGAATTGTAACGTTGCTTGAAATGGATTTTGCTGTATGTGTCACGAGATCTAAACAGTCAAGTACTTCCCCACCTTTCTCTTTTCCATCTCCTTCCTCTTCCCACTACTTCCAGCCCTAACGTGGTGTCACACCCCCCCCCCAATTTTGACTACACAAATGTGTAGAAATTTGGTCCATCCTGGGGGTTAATTTTTTCAAAAATAGGCTATTTTCGTGACCGTCAGGCACAAAATGAGCTACGAAAATATAAAAAACACCGTATTCAATATTTTTGTGACAATATCCTTCGTAATTTTTTCCACGTCGGGTGTCACCTCCCGTCGGGTGTAGTGTCACACCCTGTCGGGTGGCACTTGGGGCAGTCCGCCCCCCCTCGCTATGCTACTGGGTAGAAGTAAAACTCTAAAGTAGACAAGAGTGAGGAGACTAAAAAGCACCGCACAAACAGGTGACCGATAGGCTACAAAAAACTGCACAAAGAGGAGACCGATTGTTCTATCTCATTCTCTAGCAGGCTAAAGCTTATAGGTATATGGGTTTGTCTCTTTTTAGTGTCCCTTTCTTTCGTTTAATCGAGTTTCAAATAACAACGATGCTAAAGAAGTTTTCACTTCAAAAATAGTAGTAGTAGAAACCAAATGATAACACAAAACAAATAAAATAATCATAAAACAAGTAAAATTAAATTAAATAAAAATAAAAATTACGGTATCTTAGTTTCCCTATACAAGTCATAGTATTGGTGAGCTGAACCAAAACATCACAACGATGTTGAAATCCTTGTCCTGCCTCAGAAGCTGGCTTGTCGGTGGCGAAGTAGAAGGGGTATGAGCACACCATCCTTTCAGTGAACATCGTGGAGTCACTGCAGAAACATGCTAGTTGCAACAGTTACCTGTATGCATCGTTGTAGCACATTGACTAGCTTCTCAGCTTGTCCCTTTGCGCTGCTAGGCATTGTGTCCACAGCTTACATACGTACAGGACAAGGCAGTACTTTTCTGACATCAATTTGATTAAAATTGACAATAAATGATCGCTTTTATTATTACCGCGATGATTCACGGTTACGGTACCGAAAAAATGCAATAAACGTATGCTTGTTATCGCTGTAATGCTGCAGCTCTTTCAAAAGATGAGATGCACAGTGTAGCAGTGATCTGTTTCATCCAAAAGAAAAAATAGGGATCATTTTCTTGCATCTCTCTCACACACCGCACCGTGATTTCTCCGTAGACCACCGCAATCCTACCAGCCGTGACGATAATTTTGAACTTTTGGAATAAAATCACAAGGATAATATTGAAGTGTGAGTGAATTTCAAAAATTAAAAAAAAAAAACTTCAAAAATGTCAATGCGTCGATTGTTTTGCTTTTGTTCTTAAACATAAAATGCTTCAGTTCTTTCTCACGCACTAAATAATAACAGTCAAAAAAGAGACAAACGGTGAACGTGTGTCTGCACCCTAAAACATACAATCATTATCTTACATCTTCCTCACACGTAAAAATAAAATGAAACACGAGGAAAAAGTAGTAACTTCGGAGGATTCACATATTTTGGGTGTCTCACCATTATTTAATGTGTAAGAAAGAGCTGCAGTATTATAGCGACCAGGAATGCATATTTATTGCCTTTTTTGCCGTCACGATAGGTACCATTATTATTAGGTCCTTACATATGAAATTGGCGTTTTGTACGGGAGGAACATAAAGTCGATTTTTTTTAATGTAATATATTTATTTAATCAAAGTATGTACCATTGCTATCTATGCACTTTTGCCATCTCATAGGTAGTTCATCGATCCCTTTACTAAAAAACCATTCGGACGGGAATAAATAAAATCTTTGAAGGCGGTTTGGACTGCCCCGTCGGAGTTGAATTTTTTCCCTTGCAATAAGTTATCCAAATTTCGAAAAAAGTGGTAATCTGTTGGGGCAAGGTCCGGAGAGTACGGTGGATGTCTTAGATATTCCAATTGCTCTAATTTGGTAGCCGTCTGTTGTGCAGTGTGTGGTCTAGCGTTCTAACGCGCGTTTGTTGATTTGCTTCACTCAATTCGTGAGGTACCCACCTTTCAACACCTTCCCAATTTGCTTCAAGTGGATTAAAACAGTTTTATCACTAACACCGCAGCCTGAAGCTAACTCGGACGTGGTTTGCGATGGATCCGCTTCCACAATAGCCTTCAATTCTTCATTATCAACTTTGGTCTCCGGCCGTCCACGGGACTTGTTCTGCAGGTCGAAATTTCCAGAACGAAAACGTTGGAACCAAAAAAGCACTGTGTTGTCTTTTGCGGCACCGTCGCCATACACATCATTAATCCTTCGAGCCGTTTCTGCAGCACTGGTGCCACGGTGGAACTCGTACTCTTAAATAACGCGATATTTCAAGTTTTCCATTTTGTAAACTAAGTGACGCAAAGAAAAAAAACAATTAAGGAAAAAAACAAATTAATTATAATTTTCGAAACACAAACAAAGTTGCCAGTAGGGCAAAACGCCAATTTCATATGTAAGGACCTAATATAAAAGCGCTCATTTTCTTCAGTCATTGGCCAATGTCACCTAAGAATTCATAATTTTATATTTTTAATTTTTAAGTCTTCCACTGTTCCCATTCAATAAAGGTGAACTCCTAGCGTAGAGGATCATACACATTTACTTGTAATAAAACAAGACGTGTCTAATGAATTACAATGTAATAAAATTAAATAAAGGTGAAATTAACTTATTGTTAGCTAGTTAGTGGTAAATCTATAGACTCAAGAGATAGCGAAGTTTTCACCACAATGTTATATGGTTGAATCACTTAAAGGGATTAACTATGCTAATCCAATTAGAATAGAGCAATTAATTTAAGGCACTTAATGTTGAAAGTTAATATTAGTGTATACATTCTCAAAGCTTATTAAATGTGTCGCTAAACGTGTGCGTGTGTGTGCTTCGAAACAAATCTCCCGAGATATCAACAAACAACTTGATTACAGAACATTTGTTAATAATCATTCCAGAAATTATTGATTTCAAAGTAAAATCTGATTTCTCTCAATGGTAATTCATTTTACATCAACGAATTTGCGAATATTGAAAAAGTAAACTATTTTACGCCATTCACAAGATTATAAAGTAAGTTATCAACCAACTTAGAACTCCGACGGAAGAAATATTTAATAACTTTCAAGTCTTCAATGTACAGAAACTTTATTCAAAAAATATTTTATTTAAACTGAAAAAAAACATATATGTATACTCCACAGCCCAACATAAATACTCAACCAGGTCAGTAAGCAATAAAATCCTGGTTACTCCCAGTTTGAACACATCTTTTGGACAGAGAAATAATAAATTCCATGCTATAAAATTATACAATGCTCTACCAGATCAAATAAAAATATAAAGGAAATGAATATATTTAAAACAAAAGTAAAAATATGGCTGAGAGATCAAAGTGATAATAAAATTACAAAACATCATGAAGACGATATAAAGACAATCCATAACCAAATACAAATATTTTAAAAAACTACAGGCCACCTCAGAACAGGAAATCCTAGTGAGGAGGTCTGTGAAAAAAAAAAATGAATCCATACTTATTATATACATCATACATACATGTAAAAACCTTGTTATTGAAATTAAAAAAAAAAAAATAAAAATAAAAAAAATAAAACGTTTTTTTTTTCAAAATCTATCAATCGAGAATGTTTCAACCGTTGAAAAATATATTTATTTTTTTAATGGGCGCTGTGCAATATTTTTTTCACGCGATGTATTAATAGTGCCGCCCTAATATACAATTTTAAGAAATACGCATTATTTAATAAACTAAGCTGTTTTTAATGGATTCATTTCGACTTTTGCTTAGAATAAAAAAAAAACTTTTTTTTTGTAAATCGTTCGGTGGAAATTTTTAATATCATTTGAAGTAACATAACAAGATAAATGATGTATTTGTTCAAGCAAACCAAATCATCGAACATATCTCATTGACGTGGGTGACAATAAACGTTTAGTTCTGAACACATCTCAAGAATTTTCACGAATTGGATGTCGGGACAATCTTCGCTGTGCTGCGGTACGGAACAGTAAATGTTTTGTATTTTCACTTACATTGCAAAAAAATTCACAAGTTCGAAAACAGAAATTACTGGTTTTACAAAGTGCGTGAATACCCTACTCACTGTCTGTAAAATTATACTTTTATTTGAATCACCATGCTTCTGCTTTTAAACTGGCAATTGGCAACGCTGTTCGAAAGGCGGGTATGGGTATTGTTGCCACGGGAACCATTTATTGGATAATTATCAATCATGTGGTTCAATACGTTTGGTGGCTTGACAGGGGTGCCCAGGTTCATGGGGCGAAGTTTGTCCGGGTCTTGGCGACAGCTGCGCCTGCCCAACTGTGCGCCCGGCCATATTGGGAGAGATTGGTTGACCTTTTGACCTAGCAGGACTCTCTCGGAACATCGCCTAGCACAGCATTGGGAGGGAAGGATTCATAAGTTCGTTACTACTGAACACCCTGATCCCCAGATTCCTAACCACCTCTCATACATTTTTCTTCCCAGAACTTCCTTTACTTTTTTCCTAACAAGATCCTCTACACAGTATCCCCGAAGATGACATAGGCCCTGATGAGAATTATTTTCCTCAAAGCCTCCTTAGTAGATCTAATGAAAAAAATGGAAATCTATGAACACTGTTTTTATAGAATCCATTTTCTACATAAAGGGGAGATATTTTTTTTTGATTTTACAACGTTCCACTAATCAACACGTACGAGGTACCCACAGATGTTCACACACACACACACGTGCATTATACATATACACCACTATTTTTTACATATTGCTGGGTGTTAAGGAACGTCCTTGACCTGCGTTAACCAGGAACTCGTGACATTGTTTGGAGTAAAAAATGTGAATGAAATTTTGATCTCCAGTGACTTATGGTTTTTTTATAATTTTTTTTTTTATTATTTACAAAAATATAATTTAAAAAGAGTTAGAAATTGTTAAAATATAAAAGCACAAAAAATTAAAAAAAATTGGTTTATATTTTAAGGACACATCCAAAGATATTGAAATATAAGTAGATGTGCTATCTGCTGTTTTTACTATGTGGGTCTGCGCTTCCGGGTGTCGCCGATATTGTTTACCAATTAACAAATAAACTAAAAGAACAAATAATTAACGAATAAACCAAACGAACGTTAAACTAAATGAACGAATTCTTTCCTTATTCAAAATATATTGCTAACCAATATTAATGCACACATTTTCAAAAAATCAACGAAATGAACAAATTCTTTTTGTATGAAAACTACGCTAATTATCGCGTAGTCCGGCGACAGTTGCGCGGACACCATAGCATATCTCTCTGTATTTGAATATCTTTGGACACATCAGATATAAACATTTTTACAGTGCGTTTCTAAAATAATTGCTTTTACGTAGAAATGTTACAATTAATAATAACAAAAAAAGTCCACAAAATCCTTCCCCGAGACATAAAACTAATAAAAAAATTGATGAGAACAAATCAAGAATAAAAATCTGGCTGAAATAGGTCAATGAAAAAACCCTTAAAAAGACACTGATAACTACAAAGAAGACAAACAAACCCTGATTAAATAACTTCTTGCCTCGGCACAGGATCCTCTAGTGAGGAGGACTAAGTAATACCATATCAATACTTAATTTCACCTTCTATTTTATTTATTTATGTATTTATTTACGAACAAACAGTCCATTAGAAATGTAAAAATAACACGAATTAAAAAAAGAGATGACAATGAAAGGAGAGTATATATAAATGAAGAACATTGACAACATATGATACAAAAGTACATGTAGAAGATAACTGCAAGTAGCTTGAAGATGGATTTAAAAGGCTTCAAAAATTACACATTGCGTATCGACTGCCGAAAGTCATTTAGACTTACACCAAAAAATTAAATGCTTTGATTTGCGTTGATAAAGTCTCGACAATCTGGATAAAGGAGAATGATATCTATAATTTGTAAAATGTTGATTGAAGAAGAGCAATCCATTATTTCAGAGTCTGCGGGAAGAGATGTTGAACTGGATGAGTTGTAACAAAGCAGGTGTGTCAGTAATACTGTTGATAATTTTGAATATGCAAATAAGATAGAGTCCTTTCTACGTTTTTCTAAAGAAGAAATATTTTGTTTCATTTTATTTGTTCAATATTTAATATGGTCGCCATAATAAAAAAACACCATTAATATTTCAAACATATATTTTGACAATTAAATGAATATCAACTACATAATGTTATAAATATTTCATAACGTTAATGAAGTAGAATGCTGAAAATAGTTGCATTTACAAAATATTTTTATTTATTGCCAATATTAAAGTAAATTTTGATTCATCAAAAAATATCCCACAGAAAAATATCGTTTTATGAGAACTTAAGAAAGTTATTTCCAACATTTCTTAGATACCTAAATACGTACATAGCAAAAACACCAGAAGGAAACATGTATCATTCCCTAGAATTCAATATATTTTTGGGGCAAATCCTCCAGATTTTTCGGAGGCTCAGGAAATGTTTGAGCACCATTTCTCATTCAAAGCCGAACAAGATTTATGCGAAGGGTCATCTACCAATAAAAAGGTTTTTACACATGCTGAAACCAAAGGCTAAACCAAATATTGCCACATTTCTTAGCTCGCCCTCTTTCAAGTTATAAATTCGAGGATTGAAATTCAATGTTACTTCTTTCCTTAAGAAAAATATGAGTTTAAATCTAGTTTATTCTCCAAATTTAAAGAATTGAAGTATCCATTAAAATTTGCATGTAATCGAACAGTATCTAATTTCCGTTATTTGTTTTTTGGGTGTTATGCCGTATTGCGCTACCTCCTTCTTTAGCCAACGTTTCGGACATCGTTGCGGTGTCCATCATCAGTGCAGATCTGGCAGATCCGGTAGATGTGTCTACCTTTCATACATTTAGTATGGTGACGTTTATATTAGCATGTCGCTATTTGTCGGGATGATGTGTCTACCGATCTAGACACATCTACCGGATCTGCCGGATCTGCCCTGATGATGGACACCGCAACGACGTCCGAAACGTTGTCTAAAGAAGGAGGTAGCGCAACACGGCATAACACCCCAAAAACAAATAACGAAAATGCTTTTGGCCGTGAAAATCTTAAAACGTATCAGTATCTAATTTCAATCGTACGCGAGATGCGTTATTGTGGGTTTACATTTGTCTGACGTGCCGTGTCGTGAGTGCGCTGTCGTGATGGCTAGCGTTCACATCTATATGTCGTGTTTTGATGCTTTCTGACGATATTTTGAATCAAAACAGTCATTAAAACACATCAATAGCCCGTACACACTTTTCAGATCTGTCATGACGCGGCCGCTTCCGCGCCCCCACCTTCTCCGCTCTGAAGTAAATCGAGATAGCTTCTGTTGCGACACCACAAAACGCATCCCGACAGATAGCGACTAGAGACGTACTAATATAAACGTCAGGATACTAAATGTATGAAACTGATACCGTTCTGGTGCGTCACGACACGATACGACACGACAGCCTTAAATCCACGATTATTCCCGCGTGAAACGTTCAATTTCCCTAAGACAGCAAAATGAGAAATCATCTACCTAACTACTAAAATCTTCAACCTTATCTCCAATACATTTCAATCACAATGCCCAAACATTTTACATTCTAACCACCTAATCTTCACGCGTACATTACCCACATTCCTTTTCCAATTTTCCTAATTTAGTTACGATATAAAATATTTATAAATTAATCTGAATTGCTTAATCTAATTACTAATATTATCCACTGGAGCGATTACGCGAAATAAATAAATTTGCATCGATTGCTCGAGATTTCCCAGAAGATCATTTTTTAAATTTTTCACCAAAAATGAAAAAAAAATCATTCCTTCGAATTTTAAAATGGAGATTTAAAAACTTATTATATTGCTGTATAGCCAATGAATTAACCTTTATTTTACTGTTTATCTCATATTTGTAGGATTTATAAAAAATATATTGAAAAATCGTTAAAAATATAAAAAAACTGCCGTGAGAGGTACTTATTCGAGCCAACATAGAATATTTTCGATTTCTGTATGTTGTCTGTTATTTACTTAATAATGAAATGTGCATATCTATGTAACCGTTAACCGTAAACAGCAGATCAAAAATTCGGCGGGAAAAAACATTTTAAAAATTTATTTTTAACATCGTCTTAAAATAGTTTACGAAGTTCAGATTTGCGACATCTATGGTCATAAGAGATAAAGTATAGATAATGCATTAATAGCTTCCTTTTAAAATAAATGGCTGGCCAAGAAAATATTTTAAATAATTACAATAAATGATAGAAAAATATGGTCCACTTTTGGACCGCTATCAATCGCAGAAAAATTAAAATGGTCCATTTTTCGACCATAATTGAAGCATATTATATATAATTCCAATCTGCAAACTTCACCCGCCATAACACAGGGACACTAGCATGGCAGGTGAAATCATACTAAAAAATGTATCAAATGTACAATTTTTTTTTCAAGAAATAAGCGGAAGAAACTCTCGGTAGGCCCTGGCGTAAGACCACCATTTAGAATTGAAACGTTGCTTGAAACAGCTTTAACCGTGTTTGGTGACTAGATTTGATTAGTCAGGTACTTCCTCTTCCCTATCTCCTTCCTCTCCCCACTTACCTTCAGCCTCACAACGTACCGCAATTGGGCATGCCATAGTTTCACTTGCTCCAGGCGCTTGGGAGCAGTTGGGATTCTTTTGCGGTATTCACATAAAAAAAATCGTATGAAAAAAAAAAATAGATTTGCTTTGAACCAAAGTGTCATTTTAAAAATTGGAATTTATTGCGTGTAGAATAATTCAGATAAGTGATAAAATCATTTCCTACATAATATTTCAAAAGAAAACTATTTTTAATGTCATTTTCATAATTTGAATTGACACAGTCTCCAGTAAAAATGTGTACAACGCAATCATTGTACCACACATAAATTACTGTAGCAGCATTCTATTCTTAGCCAACGATGGATTAATGAAAGAAATGACGATTCTACAAAACAGAGCTATGAGAACCAGTGGCGGCTCGTGACTTTTGGGTGTGCTAGGGTGTTATTACTAAAAAAATGGCATTACGGATGTTGTCGTAGCAGAAAAAAATTTTTTTTTTTTTTTTTCAAAAATCGGTTTTTGTATGAAGATTTTTCAGGAAATCCGTGCGGCGCACGGCCAAACTGAAACTTCCTGAAATTTTTCATAGAAAAAACAAATTTTCGAAAAAAAAATAAAAATTTTTTTTCGGCTACAACAACATCAATAATGCCATTTTTCGTAATATCAGCACTCTAGCACACTTAAAAGTCACGAGCCGCCACTGATGAGAACTATCTATATTGAAGTAAAACAGGTACACTTCAGTCAAAAAAATATTGAAGGAGTTAAATATCCTATCATTTAAACAAATTATTTACTTTAATACTATATTGTTACCCGTCTGCTTATTTAGGAACAAATACATCCCAAAACACGTAATCGCATTATACTTTCATAAGACCAAAAACGTCCCGAGCGACTTTACATTTTAAAAGCTATACATCTCTCTTCCTCTCATGCAAAGATATGTATTTTTCTTTTAAACAGAAGGAGAACGAAATAGCTTCTTATTGTCTTTAAAATATGAAAGCTATCTTGCATGGATATTTTACAATCTCGATCCAAAGTGATAGTTTCAGAATTTACGCTCGAAACCGAGGCTTCCGGATTGTGAGGTGCGAATATATTGAACCAAGCAGACGGGTTTCTACAAAATAATCAATGGCCATACGTCTATTGAATTCCTGAAAAAATGATAAACTACAAAGCAAACATACACATGAGACGAGGAAAATAAATGAACTAACACTTCCCTTCAGGAAAAAACACACAAAGTCAAAAGTCATTGATGTACGGAGCATTGAAGATATTTGGAGAATTACCAGAAGAAATAAAATTGGAAGAGAGCATAGAGGCATTTAAAATTAAATTGCGAAGATATGTGATTGATTTGGTATAAACGTGTTATTTTAAGTGTATGTAGGTATATATAAGGATTGTATTAGGACATAGATAACCATGTACATATTTAAAATACCGCAATAAACAAATAAACAATAAACAAATTATACGATTGTGAATTATATCCTGTGATTTTATTTTTTTGCTAGGGAGTTCCCGGCATGCGTCACAATGCCACTTACTAAAGAAATTGTTTCTCCGTACGTGTCGTTTCCCATTTGTCTCGTTCCCCATCCGCCTCCCCTTCCTTTACTTTCTTCATAAGGGACAAGGGACCGCATAAGGGACAAACGAAGAAACATTAATTTTTATAATATATTAAGATTAATCCTAAGCAGGTAGTATATCAGCTATAGCATCAGGTATAGCATCCTGCCTGATCATATAGAAGATTTTTTCTTCAAGTAAGTACGCAAAGAGGATATACGGCCGTACAACCAAAATCGATATACTTATCTGAAGGCATCTTGAGTGGAAATCCGCTGTAAAAATATTTTTACTAACAATAATTTCAACTCTCCGAAAAAGCATGCGTGAATAACAAAATACGACATACTTATACGTGCAGTCGGCTTAGCAAAGAACGGTAAAGATTCCTACTTGCATCTAATATAACTTTTTTATCTGAAATTAACACCATCTTTTTAGGGTGAATTGATTGATTTAAAAAAAAAACACACAAGAGTACCAACCGTCTCGACCAGTGAGTGCCAATGGCATCCCCAATTTTGGTATGGTGTGATGCTGAAGGCAGTGGGGAGGGGAAGGAGATGTGGAAAACGAATCTTCCCGACTATTCAGATCTAGTCACCAAACACGGCTTAAGCCATTTCAAGTAATTAACCTAACCTTACCTAACCTACACGTATAAGCATGTCGTATTTTGTTATTCACAGATGCTTCTTCGGAGAGTCGAAATTATTGTTAGTAAAAATATTTTACAGCGGATTTCCACTCAAGATGCCTTCAGATATAAGTATATCGATTTTGGTTGTACGGCCGTATATCCTTTTTGCATACTTACTTAATAAAAATCTTCTAAATGATCAGGCAGGATGAATTGTCGCCAGATGAATTGTCGGCGGGATGAACTGTCGGCAGGATGAACTGTCGGCAGGATGAACTGTCGGCAGGATGAACTGTCGGCAGGATGAACTATCGGCCGGATGAATTGTCGCAGGACGAATTGTCGGGTCACCATAAAATTTATAATAACAATTTAAAAATTTATAAAAAGACAGCGAAATGTTCTGGTAATTCAAATAAAAAAATAAAGTTTTATTCATCTTCCTCTAAATCTGTCTTATTAAATTGATTGTACACAATCACATGCTTTTTTAAATTATCGAAATTAAAACCTTGTCGATCTGGTCTAAATATAGCCATGTATTGGCTGAAAGATCTTTCTACGTCACATAATGTAATGGGAGCGTATGTAAAGACGCCTAATTCCGAAATTGTGTAAGCCACGTCTGCAGTACCCTCAAAGCTTCCGCTCAGAACTTTATTAACTGTTTTTAGGGTATCAAATCCTTCATTTTTGTCTGAAATATACTTTTTTGGCTTGGGAAATCTTCGATATATTTTTCCAATTTGAAACGCAAAGGTTGTTCATCCTTAGGTATTTTTAAATTAAGGTACCTAGACAGTAGTAGTAGGTGACTTGAGTACGTAAAAATAAAAAGACGCGCAAGCAACACGGCAGGAAGGTCGCTCGTCGTTGGTGATCGCCGGGTGAGTGTCAATAGAAAAAGGGGAGAACCAAAAATCAAATTACGACGAACAATACGCGAGAGAATTAAACACGCGCGCCCGTGTGGTGGCGAGAATGCAAACACGTAAAATTGTATCAATTTTTGTGAACTATATCATGTTTTATGAAATAAAAAGGTACAATATGGATGATTGTGATATTTAAAAAAAATATGGACTTAACCATGAAATATGGAAAAATATGGAAAATAAAAATTAGTTTTTCACAATCTGTATATGATAATCTAGGTAGAGAACCCATACGAGACCGAAAATCGTGTAAATTAAAAATATGTATTGACATATTAAACCGGGCCCTATATATCACATTATCTAATATTGAAAATGAGATTCATTCACAGTGTCCTAGTTGACAAACTTTTAAGTGGAAAGTTCGTTTGTTCGGAAGTAAATGTTCGTTGAACTTAAATGGTTTCATCATTTAATTAAATTGATCATTAAAATGTTAAAAGTTTCTTCTACCGAGAACTGAAATACTAACGCTGCATGAACATTCATCCTTCAAAATTTGATATGCCTCAATATATATTACACAAACAATATTAATGAATTTGACCTACAATAGTAGAACTGCTGTTAAGTGCACATGAAAGCTTTGGAGTAGTAATTTTTTTTTGGCAGGGGATTAGTGCGAGATGATTTAAAACATTCATGATCTTTCTGGTTACGTAATATAATCGTAACTGACACAATCTTGTAGGTTTGAAGGCTCTCGACTAGCAATCCGAAGTTCGCGGGTTCAAGTCCCGGCGTGCGCAAATAAATTTTGCAAGATTAATTTGTGATATTTCACAATACATTAATAAAAAAAACAACTTGTATTTAGTAAGTGTACATAAGTGAATTATAAGAAGAAAATATGTATGTACTCGTATGTAAGTTATTCTCGATATCGTCCTGGTTTAAGACAATCATTAAGAGGGCATTACCAGAGAAAACCGGAAATACGTCATTTTCAAAAAAGATTTTAGGCGTATTGACTCTTTTCCACAAAAAATTATAAATGGATTTCGAAAGATTGTTCTTTTATCTAGCATTCGCATGTAATAAATTTTGAGAAAATTTTTTAATTTTTAGTATAATAAGGTTATTCCATAGGTCGTTGGGAGATTTATTAAATTTTCAAAAAAGATTTTGTATTATACCACACCCATTTCAAATAGTATAATAATGCAGTAAAATAAATCAATACATTATCTAGCAAACGCATGTTTTAGAATTTTAATTTTAATTTCAATAAAATCATTAAAAAATATGTACGTATATGTGTTTCTTGACGAAAATTGGTCCATTTGTGTATTTATTTGCGCACTTACAAACTAATATATTTCAGATTTTTTTAACATTCTTATTAAATCTAGACATTATTGAAAAATGATAAATACTTATAATCAAAAAATAATTACAAAAAGTACATTATTTTAATAGTTTTATCATCACGTCTTTCAGCATTTTTGGATGTAGGTATAAATTAAAGCTAATTTGGATTGAAATAAATTCGATATTGAGTTATAATTTTAAAAAGCTGGTACGGAGAATAATTAATCTTTCTCATTGTAACCGCCCTGCACGATCGTAAGAACAACTTTCGACCAAATGTGGATTTTCGTCCGCTGGCTGGTTAAACGCTCTTAAGTATTGAAGCGTTGATTTAAATGCTTTTGGGGTGTTATACCATGTTGCGTTATTTCTTTCTTTAGCCAACGTTTCGGACAGTATTACAGAGCGCATCATCAGGGCAGGCGTGAAATTGATAGTGGTGAAGTGTGGCTTATGTAGTGGTGAAGTATATGCTTACGTAGATGCGCCACCGTGTTGCCAGCTCCACTCCTCTTCGAGCTGGTATTATGGTATAATTCAAAATGGATTTCTGCATTTAGCTTTGGTGTAGCCGTTAATTATCATGTACAAAGAACTACCGAGCTTAGCTTCGTCATTTCTAGCAAATTCCCCACCTTCCTCTTCCCCGTCTCCTTTCCGTCCACTACCTTTAGTCGCACAACATACCACAATTAGGGAAGACATAGTCTCACTGGCTCCAGACGGAAGCAGTTGGGACTTTTGTGCGGTTTTACATAAAAAAGTTTATCAATAATGTTGAAAGAACCTCTCGGGCAAGTAATATGAGATCTCTGCTGACTGATAATAATAACAATAGTCAACGGCAATAATCTTGGACGTTCTTAAAAAAAGTTGGACTATTAAAGTAGGAACACAAAAATCTGTGCCAAATATTTCTGATTTATCATCTCAAAAAAGACAAAATGGGACATAATCATAAAACCGGAAAAAGCAAATAGACTAGCAACCTAAGTGTATTACTACACATGGACAAAGAAGCTTTGCATTTTGAATCAATAAACTAAATAATTAAAAAATTATAAGTAGGTACATTAAGTCTATCAAATCTTGGCTTACACTACTGGTATCTTAAAATCAGCGTCGTAGTTACTGAAAATTTTGAATTTCCATCATAAAGTTCGCCTCGGAACAGAATCTCCTTGTGAAGAGGACTTAGGAAACATTATATATCTTTTTTATATTTATAATAGCTGAACCCGACAACGCTTCGCTGTGGCTTTGTCTGATTTTAATTATTAGAGGAGTTAACGAAAATTCTCTAGCAACTGTGCATTTTCCAAGAAGACACATTGCTTAATTGAATATCTGCTGTGACTATGCTGTAGTGTAGAATATAAGGGAAGAAAAAAAAAGGATTTTTTAAAAATTATTTATTTTTTCCGACCTTAAAGGCTTTTTCAATACCACTTTATTATAGATTAGCACCTATTAGTGTCAGCAATTCTTTGTTGTTGATCATTTCTGCGTTGCAAAACGATATCGCGAGGATGAAATTCTTCTCCAACCATCATTTCTGCGTTGCAAAACGATATCGCGAGGATAAAATTCTTCTCCAACCATGACAATTCCCACCTCATTAATTGTTGGCGCATTATATCGTCTGACATGCTCACTTGCTGGTGTTTGATCAGCCCTAATGATAATGGCTGTCTGATGGCTTGAGATCAATTGCATTTTTGAACATTCGAATTAAATTATTTTTATCATCTAACATTTTTTTCAACTACTCAACAATATTTCTTTTGACTTTATTAGAGATTTGACAGCGTGCATTCAACTGATCATTTTGATCTCCCATGAAATATATTTGTAGAAATTTATGTTGATTGCTGTGAAAAGGAAGCAAAGAGCCAGCTTTATGGTAAATTTGTCCCTGTATTTTAAACGTCGGCATAAAATATTTTTTTATAACGTTAGCGCCAAATGAAGTCATATGAAAACATGAATTGTATTTTCTAATATTTTTCACTTTGCCGCTCGCACAACACATTCCTTGAGTTTCTCCTTTAAATTTCATCGCTTTGCAGTGTGGACAAACTTTATCCATTTTACCGATTTGAACAAATTTACATGAGGTATTGTATTGAATATCTGATTCGTATGAAAAAGCAATTCGATGGTACGAAGCATGGTTATTCAAAAGTTGCACTTGCATTCGTCTTCGGCGTTGATCTATTTCTTCTTGACGTTGTTGAGATGAATGTGCTGCTATTCTTCTTCGTGCTTCTACTCGAAAGCTTTTAAGTCTTTCTTCCCGACGATTCGCCAGTTCTTCTGCTCGCCTTTAAATAATTCTAACTCGAACATGTTCATTATCGTCTAAACCAGGGTTTCCCAACCTTTATTTCGACGATCCTCCCCGAACCAAAAAAAATATTTTCATGCCCCCCTAAATTAAGGTTTTTGTTAACTAAATTATTTATTTGAATTTCAAATAGGTACAATACAGATACAATATATTTAACTATTATAGATTAAATGATACAATTAGGTACTTAATTTGTAGACAAAACTAAATAATTTGTAGACATTCAAAAACATTTATCAAAAAGAAAGTCCTTTATCTCGCAGTCAAAAAATTGCAAGAAGTATTGGTTTGTACCTTTAGTTGGTCTGCGTGGAGCTAATTTGTTTTCCAGGAAGTTCGCGGTAACGGAATTACTAGCTTTGCGAAAATCATTTTTAAAACACAAATTTCAGGCAGTTTGAAATATTTTAGGTATGGGCTATCGCGGACTTTATTATTAACAATTTAATCAGTTATATGGAAATCTAAAAAAATATGTACATGACATGAATTCGAGGCAACGTATCGAGAAAAGTAACATTTAAAAAAAAAAGTTTCATTTCTTCCTAGCAAAACAACTACGTCATGCAAGAGCTGCAACGGAATTCGATGGGTAGTAGTTGTATTATGAATTTTCTCGTAAGGGTATCACTTTGGGATTGAAATTGGCTATGGGAGGGCTAATCTACAGTTAATATATCGATGTACTAGGCAGTGGCGGACTAAGGGGGGGTGGGGGGGGCGGCCCACCCTGGGCCCCCGCTTCTGGGGGGCCCCCAAACTCCTCCATGTTCCCTTGATCAAATCCTAAACATGCCTTTAAGGACACTGTAAATTTTTTTTTTCATTTTTTGAAAGATGCACTCGTTAAGAATGCTCTCACCAAATTTTTTAAAGAGATTCGGTAAATTGATGGAGATACAACATTTTATGTGAAACCGTTTGAAACAGTTTTGAATTATCCTTCAGCAAAACTTTGAATACCTTTTTCTCGAAATTTTTCAACCTGGTTTATAACATATTAAACAAACTATACATTCGATTTGTATTCGATGTAAGGTAATTTCGATATCTAAAAAAAAGATAAAAATGGCGGCCGGCGAATTTTATTTTCATTTTTTTATAGTAAATTTTCATCGTTCATAAAAATAAGAATAAATTGGAAGGGGGCCCTTTATAAACAATCCCTACGTGGTGTCATAGTCAGGGCCGGATTAAACATGTTGGGGCCCCTAGGCAATGCACGCCTCGGGGCCCCTTTACCACAGGGGCCCCTAGCTGATGCGTGGCCCCTAGACAGTGGCCTACACTGCTGTGTGGACAATACGGTCCTGCCAGGGCCGGCTTAAACATGTCGGGGCCCCTAGGCAATGCACGTCTCGGGGCCCCTTTGCTCTAGGGCCCCCTACCCGATGCGGGGCCCTTATGGCCCTTACTTCTTATGGATAATACGACCCTGGCTATAGTTACTGGATTTTCAAAGGCAGTGCCCTATACTGCCTTATGGACAATACGGCCCTGCCGGGACCAGCTTAAACATGTTGGGACCCCTTTACCCTATGGGCCTTTATTCGATGCGGGGAACCTAGGCAGTTGACTACACGTCTTATGGATAATACGGCCCTGGCTACAGTGACTGGATTTTCAAAGGCAGTGGCCTACACTGCCTGGCAGGGCCGACTTAAACATGTCGGGGCCCCTAAGAAATGCACGTCTCAGGGCCCCTTTACCCTAGGGGCCCCTACCCAATGCGGGGTTTTTCTAATATGTTGTCAACCAAGTTGAAAAACAAAAGACACAAAAACCAAGATAATTCAACACACAAACTGCTTAAAACGGTTCCAAATAAGATGCTGTATCTCCGTCAATTTTATGAATTTCCTTCAGTATATGGTGAAAGATTATTAACAAATGCATCTTTTAGAAAATGAATTAAAAAAGTGACAATTTTTTTTTGTGTCGTGGCGCCTTTAAAATGTGCTTAGTACCTATCTAAGGGGGCCTTTAAAAAAATCCTTATGTTGTGCCATAGTGACTGGATTAGTTTAAGACTTGGTGCATGCAAATCGGATGTATAGTTTTTCTAATATGTTATCGAATCATTATTTCTAATATGTTGTCAGTTTTTCTAATATGTTAAAAACGCAGTTTTGAGAAAAACGCGTTAAAATTTTTGATGAAGAATAATTCAACATACACAATGTTAGAAACGGTTTAATATAAAACGGTGTATCTCCGTGAATTTTTAGAATTTTCATAAAGTATTTTATGATAGCATTATTAAAAAATGCATCTTTTCAAAAAGGAAATAAAAAATAAAAGGAAATAAATTTTATAGAGCCCTGGTGCCTCAACGCCTTGTTTAGGTTTTGATAAAGGGAACACGGAGGTGCTTGGAGGCCCCCAGGACCAGAGGCCCGTGTGATCTAAATAAAAATCTTGTAAAATTAAATCAAATTTTACTATGGGGGGGGCCTCATTCAGCTTTGCCGCCCCGGGCCTCTGACGGGCTTAGTCCGCCACTGGTTCTAGATCCTTAGAGGAGGCTCCATTGAAAAACACAAGAACAGACTCAGTATGCCTATGTTGTATTTGTGCGTTAGAGATGTCATTCAGACGGACCGCCGCGCCCCCACATAACCACGTAGCTTTATGTATTTGTGATCTTCGTCGCTTTATAGGCATCAGAAACATAAATAATACCTCGCTGAATCTTTGTATTATATCAAGGATATCACGTTGTTGATAACAAAATTTGAATTACTACACTAACTTTCCCTACTAATTCTCCCTTCCCTGTTATCTGTGGACTGTATCGTGATGCATTAGTCCCCATTCTGAAGTTTGTGGTTAGGGGAAATTACCCTTTACAATATAATAGAACAACGCCCCCTCTAATGACAATAGTTGCTATGAGACATGATGCGGCAAACGAAACACGTAGGGCAAAACTGGTCACAAGTTCAACTGGCAACATTCCAAATATTAGTGGAGTTTTCTTCAAGTGAAGAAAGGTTTTTTATTTGGTGTGAGTTTGCGTCAGTAATAAATCTCTTTAAAATTTGTCAGAATTCTGTAAAAAAATATTTCATTCCTTTAAAACGTTTTAAGGAAGAAAAGAACAATTTTTGCTTTTCACATAAGGGGGTTGCAAATCTAAAATGTACGATGTTAAAATAATTTAAGGGTTTGAAATAATTTAAAAGATTTAAATAACATTTTTCAACTTGGATCATTTTAAAATTGCACCCCCGTAATGTAATGTAACTACTTAATGTAATAATTTATGAGAAATAATGATAATACGCACCCAGATTCTATTTTGTTTTCACAAGTTATAGGTTATCGTTTAGGATGGGTGTGAAGGGTTCCTGTGATGAGAGAAAAAAGTGAACATGGGTCAACCCATGTTGTAGGAGGGAGGAAAAACAGAGGCTGGCAAATGTTCTACAATTGAGCTCATGAACTCAAGAACGAGTTTTAGGAACGACCTGTTCTCATGTGAAACAAATGTCAACCGTATACATTTTTTTACAGCTGCGTAGTCGGGAAACTATGCACCGGTTCCATGACAGTTGATCCGCCGACAGTTGCCCCTCCGGCGTACTTACATAGATTATGCAGTAGGTTTAGAGAAAATGTACCGGTTCAGGGAGAATGTTCCGCCGAATAACAAAGTATAAAACATATTTTTATTCAAATGCATCACGGAAAAATCCATTTATCCATACACTGTACATACCAGCGCATAAGTACAAAAAATCGACACTATATATAAATTCGTTGGATGTTCGTACCAACTTATTAATCAGAGCGTTTAACCAGCCAACGACCGAAAATCCACATTTCGTCGAAAGTTGTTCTTACGATCATGCAGGGCGATCACAATGAGAAAGATTAATAATTCTTTGTACCAGCTTTTTAAAATTATAACTCATTATCTATTTTATTTCATTCTAAATTTGCTTTAATTTATAACTATATCCAAAAATGCCGAATGGCGTGATGATAAAACTATTAAAATAGTGTACTTTTTGTAATTATTTTTTGATTATAAGTATTTATCATTTTTCAATAATGTCTAAGTTAAATAAGTATGTTAAAACAATTTGAAATATATATTAGTGCGCAAATAAATACACAAACGGACCAATTTTCGTCAAGAAACACAAGTACGTATATATTTTTTAATGATTTTATTTAAACTTAAATTAAAATTCTAAAACGTGCGATACCCAGATAATGTATTGATTTATTTTACTGCATGATTATATTATTTGAAATGGGTGTGGTATAATACAAAATCTTTTTTGAAAATTTAAAAAATCTGACAACAAACTATGGTATAACCTTATTATACTAAAAATAAACATTTTTCTCATAATGTAAAACATGCGAATGCTAGTTAAAAAAACATTCTTTCGAAATCCATTTATATTTTTTTGTGGAAAAGAGTCAATACGTCTAAAATCTGATTTAAAAATGACATATTTCTGGTTTTCTCTGGTAATACCCTCTTAAGGCTACGTTTTAAATTGGCAAATAATAAACTAAAAATTTAAATTTTAAAGTAAATATCATTTCGTGGACCTATTGCCGGCGGATTAGCTATCTGGTCACCACCAGTGCCGAAGAGATCAATGACGTTAGGTTCTCGAAGTATCTTACATTGAAATTCAGGTAGAACACATTCACAGCATTCACAATCTGATGACCGTGCTCTAAAGATTGCAATGCTAAAATTTATTATTACTAAATACCCCGAAATTGAAAGTTTAACTATGTTACTAAGTTCGACTAAGTTACAGACATGGGATGAAAAACGCGTTTTTTTGTCGAAATAGGCCACTTGCAGGGACTTCATAACGACTTGGAAAAAATCGTGTGGATAGATTTTTTTACTAAGATTACGAAAATGTTACTAAAAATTTTTAGAAATGAACGGTTTTTTTATTTTTAAATAAATAAATTCATTATTTGGGATCGTGACGTCACTACATGAAAATGTCCCGTCTCCGAAAATGTTCCTATTAATTTTATAAAATTCCACACTGATTTATTTTTTTTACATGGCATCACTTTGATTTCAGGCGAATTTTTGAATTTGACATTTAACGTTCACTAGATTTATTGTTTGTTCTCTGCGAACTTATCATTTGGTTTGATTTTTTGACAGATGTAATGAAGAGAACCCCGTACATTTTACGTTGTCCGTACGTGTTTTAGAGGTGTAATGATAATGGTGTGGATTTTAACAAAATCAAATTTTATAATGTTCTTATTATTATTATAATTTACAAGTACAAGTATATTACATTTGACTTAGTAATATAGACGTTGAACATTATAATAATTTAAAATCAATAATATGGAACAAGGAAAAAAATATTTACGAGATTTAATATTTTTGGTATGCCTCATTATTCTCCTGTGTCACTCGTGTGGAAAACGTTATTTTTTTTAAATGATTTTCGGCTATGTAATTATCGTTTTTCCGCACCTATAAAATTATGTCCCGTCTTTCCGGTTTATAAAATACGGTCTGATTTTTCGGATTGAAATTTTCAAAAAATCGCCAGGTTTTCTAAAATACGATAAAAAAATACAGAATGTCTTAGAATTTTTGCCTAAACCGGATTTTTTTTTTTTAAATGTGATGCAAGTGGCCTATTGTGAACGAATTTTAGGTATACAGATAATAACAGTTCCAAAGGGCACTCCATTACCCTTTTTGTTACAAAAATATTTGGCCAAATAAATAATAAATTGACTACCTCCGTGGTCGAGGGGTACCTAAGGTTCGTGACCAGTAATCAGTGCAAATCTCGGCATGCAAAAGTAAATTTTATTTGATTGATTTGTATATTTTCCCAACTTAATCTATATGTACTACTTAATTTATAATTAACTTAATATATATTTTTATAATCATTATTACATAGTATAAAATGAAGTCGATCAAAATGTATGTGCGCGTAGATCTTTTAAACTAAGCAACGGATTTTCATGCAGTTTTCACCAATAGATAAAGTGATTCAAGGGGAAGTCTTACATGTATAATACGTGCTTATTATAGTAGAGAAAAGCCGAGAAATTCAAATATTCAATTCAGGCAGCGGGCAGCTGGCAAGCGGGTAGTGTGGATTTCATAAAGGTCGGGTAATGGCGTTGTGTTTCGTTGTTAGTCACAGCAACGTGTGGCCGGGTCTGCTAGTAAATAAAAAAAATTTAAAAAAGCATATGATTTGAATATAATTTATTATTATAATTGTATTTAGATGACATGAAATGTGTTCACAGCACCGTGGAAGTATATCACAAGTTAAAATGTTTAAAGATGTCCGTTATAAAATTACATTTATGAAAGATAAATTTTGGTACGATACCATTTTAATGTCTGTTTCGTGGTGCATTTATCGTATCTACTTAACGATTACTCTTCTAAGCAATATGGACCATAACTTAATATCGTTAAAGGAAATGGACGAAGTTGGTGAAATATGCTCAAATTTTGAGGGTATTAACTAAACAAAATGCTTCCGAAAGAAGTTAAAGTAAGTTTGCAGAATTTTGAGCCGTAAGACCGTTGAAGTAAAGTTTTGTAGCTTCGTAATTTATTCAAAGAGTGTTTTTTTAACTGAAGACTTAAACGTATTTATTTTTACTCGGTACATTAAAGATCTTATTTCTTACTACGAATAGGTATATAATACATGGAATACAAAAGCAAGCATTCGAAAATATCAATAAATTTGCTCCACAGTTTTTTTTCGTAAAAAAGACTAGACAGATTTCTTAGAAATGTTATGCAGAGAGTCCAGTCAACTAAGGAACCTTAAAAGTTTATCTTAGGTTATCTTGAAAATGTTTTGTAATACCTATATTACAAAGGAAGGAGGCTGAGACAGTACACATGATATTTATTCAATTATTAGAAAATGGGGAACTTTAATATCACCACTCGAATGGGCAGTGTTGCGGGCCGGGTTAAAAAGGAGGTAAAGTAGATGTCGATAGCTCTTTCCAAAGAGAGAGACAACCACATATCTACAGGATTTAGCCTGCGAGAGAATGAGATAGAATAATCGGTCTCCTCTTTGTGTGGTGCTTCGTAACCTATCGGTCTCCATTTTGTGCGGTGCTTCATAGCCTCACCACTCTTGTCTACTTTAGTTTTTTGTTAACTTTTGTTTTTATCTTTATTTTTTCTTTGTTGAGAACCTGAAGGAAAAAACTCTTTGAGTATGAATGAACCCATTCCCGATGGTTGCGCCAATTGATGTTTGAATTATCAATTGTCTATTGCTAAAACTGCATTGTTCCTTTATCCATTCTATCCAATAAATTTTATTTGATTAATTTGTGTTTTCACAATTAATTCATTTAAAATAATATATAGTATATTTGTGGCATGTTCCAGAGTGGAAGATACTATTAGTATCGCCCTGGTGTAAGACCAGACCACCATTCAGAATTGAAACGTTGCTTGAAAATGGCTTTAGCCGTGTTTAGTGACCAGATCTGAATAGCCAGGTACTTCCCAACCTTCCTCTTCCCCACCTCCTTCCCCTCCCCACTACCTTCAGCCTCACAACATACCCCAATTGGGGATGCCATAGTCTCACTGGCTCCAGACGGGAGCAGTTGAGATTCTTGTGCGGTATTCACTGTAAAAAAAAAAAATCCTTATCCAGTTCTTACTCTAATCCTTGGCCAAGGACCTGTAAATTTGATGTAACTGCGTAGTATTGTTGCCAAGGAAGGGGCTGAGTCAAAACTGCCCATAAGATACAAAGTCATTGTATTTGGACTGCCCGCTGTGAAAGCGTCGTGATTACCGTGTATTAATTGTATTCGTTTTTGACCCGCACCACGGAAATCGCTAAGGATCACGAGAGTGTAGAAGTATTGTTTTCGTTACCCGCTACGCAGGAGTGTTAGTGTTACGCTCGATACGTGAATATATTGAAATATGTTGGATTTTAATTGCAAATATTGTGCATTTATTTGTTCTGACCAAAACCGCTAACGGCTACATTCTGAGCCTAAATATTGTACGCCCGCGCGCGCCGGTAACGGCGCAAAAGTGAATATTGTTTCGCCGCGAAACGCATTGTGGAGCATTAAATTTGTCGATAATATTTTGTGCTGGTTGTGTGAACTATGTTTTTAAGTGTAATAAAGACATTTTGATCCCGATAAACCAGCAGCCTTTTGGAGCCACGAGAATCAATAAGCAAGGTAGGTCTTTGGCATTCCTTTCCAGAAACCCTACGTTTTCTTGGCATTCAAGCAGTTTTCAGTGAATGGTAAATATGCAGTTAGTCCACCTCACGGATAATACGTTCGTGTTGTCGAAGTTTGATGCACGGATAATACGGAATGTTCCTTTTTTAACTAATAGACAATCAAATACGACATTTGTCGGAAGTACCAATCTTATAAAATAAATTCTCTAAAATAAACTCCCATTTCATCATACTTTTAAAAAACATCCCAGGTTTTGAATGGTTTGTTGGCAAAACAGGGTTTGTCTAGCGGGTTTGTGTAATTATTTTAATACATTTCTTTCCACGTTCTACTGCTATAAATACTGGTACAAACTTGTCAATGATGCATTCACTTTGTTTTACGCAAAAATATTTTTTCTATGATTGGCAGCATTGTCTACGAAATGTTCCAATAAAAACGACGAATAAACATGGCGTTATCGCGCGAGTGAATTAATTTTAACAAAATTAAAATGTTAAATGCATGTTTTTTGCATGTTTTTTGGTCTCCCCCGACTTAAATACTCACTTTTCGTAATAATAAAGCTAAATCTAACTGTTTGGATACATAAATATTCCGTATTAACGAGGAAGCGGTTTAATGCATAAATAATAAATTCTCTAAAATAAACTCGCATTTCATCATACTTTTAAAAAACATCCCAGGTTTTGAATGGTTTGTTGGCAAAGCAGGGTTTGTCTATCGGCTTTGTGTAATAATTTTAATACATTTCTTTCCACGTTCTACTGTTATAAATACAGGTACAAACTTGTCAATGATGCATTCACTTTGTTTGAGGCAAAAATATTTTTTCTATGATTGGCAGCATTGTCTAAGAAATGTTCCAATAAAAACGATGAATTAACAATGGCATTACCGCGAGAGTGAATTAATTTTAACAAAATTAAAATGTTAAATGCATATTTTTTGGTCTCCCCCGACATAAATACTCACTTTTCGTAATAATAAAGCTAAATCTAACTGTTTGGATAAAAAAGTATTCCGTATTAGCGGTTTAATGCACAAATAATAATTTTAAATAATAACATTGACTCTACTGAACTTCTTTCCCTTGAATAAAAAATATTCCATATTAACGAGTAAGCGGTTTAATGCATAAATAATCAGTGAATTACTATTTTTTAAATAAATGAAGACAATATAAGCGAAACTCAATCGAAAATCTGGAAACAGAAAAATCAGAAAAACATATTGACACCTCTGGGACACGAACCCAGGACCTCTTGCTTTCCGGGCAAACGCGCTAACCACTGCGCCACGGTGTCGATATGAAATTCGGTCATGTTTAACTGTACCATACTTCGACTAAGTACCACCTACATTATCTTCATCTTCTTTAACGCATATATTATTGGCAACTATCTTTTTGTATGATTGCAAGATTCAAACCCGAACTAAATGCTCTCTAGATAGTGTCTGGATAAATCTTTTTCCATTTTATTTAATATCATACACAAAGATAGTTGCCAATAATATATGCGTTAAAGAAGATGAAGATAATGTAGGTGGTACTTAATCAAAGTATGGTACAGTTAAACATGACCGAATTTCATATCGACACCGTGGCGCAGTGGTTAGCACGTTTGCCCGGAAAGCAAGAGGTCCTGGGTTCGTGTCCCAGAGGTGTCAATATGTTTTTCTGATTTCTCTGTTTCCAGATTTTCGATTGAGTTTCGCTTATATTGTCTTCATTTATTTAAATATTACAATTTGAGGTTTTACTCATAAAGTTAAAATTAAAAAAAATATATATATTATTGGTTAATGAAACGCACCCGCAAACGAATGGATTTAAAATTAATTGCCGCAACCACCCGAGATATTCTTTAATTTTTAGAGTCAGTAGCTTGATGCACACAATTAACATTTGTACGTACTTAAATAAACCTTTGTACTTTACCATTTTTTGTACGAACATAAATAAATACTTCGTCAATAAATAAACCTTTTATTATTAAACATAATATGTCTCTTATTCATTTGTAAGATTGGTTTAAAATCATGTCCATGTTTACCACTTCTTAAGTAATAATACTGAGCTAACCAAAGATATTGAAATATAAGTAGATGTGCTATCTGCTGTTTTTACTATGTGGGTCTGCGCTTCCAGGTGTCGCCGATATTGTTTACCTAAAACAAATAAACTAAAAGAACAAATAATTAACGAATAAACCAAACGAACGTTAAACTAAATGAACGAATTCTTTCCTTATTCAAAATATATTGTTAACCAAAATTAATGCACATTTTCAAAAAATCAACGAAATGAACAAATTCTTTTTGTATGAAAACTACGCTAATGGGCGCGTAGTCCGGCGACAGTTGCGCGGACACGATAGCATATCTCTTCTGTATTTGAATATCTTTGGAGCAAACCCAGATTTAACCATCACACTATTTAAAAAAACTATCAAATGTTATTTTATTCAAATTATAATTATTACGTATTTATAACCACAAAGCGTGCTAACCGTGAAAGTTTAAAACATTTGTATTTTTAAGAATAACAAAGTTTCGTTTGCAATTTACGAGTAACTTAGTTCTAATTAAAGTACTTTATATTTATTACTAACTAGCTTTTTCCCGCGGCTTCGCTCGCATGGTGTAAGGGGGGTTCCCACTCCGCCTCCTCCACCTCCCCCCCCCTCCCCCATTTCGCCCTCCCTCCCGCTTTCCATATATTCAATCCCAGTGCATTCAGTTTTTAAACAGCCCGCGTGCCACCTTTAACAATTTTTATTCAATATTAAATTTGGTACCTAACATAGGTACCTATATAAAATTTCTAAAATTCTTGTTGTACACTTTAAATAAATTTATCGACTTAAAGATTTTCCAAAATAGAATCCTGATTGAACAATCATTGTTTTGCAAAATGTCACTCTCAAACACGCGAACTGTCAAACGTGCGATGTTTTCTGAAATTATCCAATTTTCTGCGCAATTTCCTTAATTTTTCCTCGTACTTCAAGAAATATTCTAAAAAAGAATTACCGAAATCGGTTCAGCTGCTCTCGAGATTTGCGCTTAGCAATACATTTAGCGATTCATTTTTATATATAAGATGAGTTCCTGGCAAGCGTTGTAAAGCCATTTAATAAAGAAATCGTTTCTCCTTGCGTGTCCTTTCCTATTCATCCCCGTTCCCGCTTAGCTTCCTCTTCCCCTCCCGCGTCCCGTTTCCATCCCGCCTTTCCCTTCCACCTTCCATGCCTTTCCCTTTCCGTTAACCAACCCCCCTCCTTCATTCTCCTCCACACCTTCCAGATTCTCATTCCCCTCCCGCCTTCCCTCCTTACTGCTAAACTATATGAGTTACACACATTCTCAAACTACTCGCGCGCCACTTATTGTAAAATATTTATACAGATTTCATAACACCAGGGTTCAGCGTTATACATAGAAACCCTCGCGGGTCTGCACACAACGAATCACCAAAGTTTAATCACAATCGAATAAATAGTACAGGAAATAATTTCATAACGCCAGAGCTCTATATTATGTATAAAAACCAACGCATTAAAAATTAATAGTTTAATCATCACGCCTTTCAGCATTTTTGGGTGTATTATAATAAAATCGATATTCAGTTATAATTTTAAAAAAACTGGTACGGAGAATAATTAATCTTTCTCATTGGAACCGCCCTGTATAATCGTAAGAACATCTTTCGACGAAATGTGGATTTTCGGCCGCTGGCTGGTTAAAGGCCCATAACAGGTAATTTAATTCGCTATCAGCCATGGACGATTGGATATAGATTAAAGAATATAACAAGGATAAAATATTTTTGGAACAACGTATTTTCTTTTACGTTATGCTTAGAGCTCAATGAGGTTCAATCTGCCAAATATATGACTGAGAAAATAAATACTAAAGGAAGTTTATCAAAAAGAGCACCTTTGAAGAACATATTGTAATTAAAACAAAGCATTTAGCCCAAAATACCAATTTAAATAATCAGATATAACACTATGGCTTGTTATTATTTTTAATTGTAAAACTAACGTTTTTAAGACAAGATTTTTTATGCATAGCACAAAGGGTAACAATTATTATAAGCAATAATTATCAGCCTGAAACACTCATCCACATTGAAAAATCTTCCGAGAAAAGATACATGACGCCAACGGGACTTGAACCCGTGTCCTCTCGATTGCCGGTCGATTGCTCTGACCACTGAGCTATGGCGGCTTATCTCTTACCCGCCAAATGATTCAATATATGCTAGTGTTTCATTCAACAATTACTGCTTATTATATTTTTTCCACCTGAAAACAACCAACTTTATTTTTGCGAGAGAAACATTGTAAGTGTTAAATCCCTCGCTAGGTGGCGTCGAGACAAATTATGTCTTCATTTATTGGGGAAATACTTAAACTTGTCAAATATTAATTATTATTTTTAATTGTAAAACTAACGTTTTTAAGACAAGATTTTTTATGCATAGCACAAAGGGTAACAATTATTATAAGCAATAATTATCAGCCTGAAACACTCATCCACATTGAAAAATCTTCCGAGAAAAGATACATGACGCCAACGGGACTTGAACCCGTGTCCTCTCGATTGCCGGTCGATTGCTCTGACCGTTGGCGTCATGTATCTTTTCTCGGAAGATTTTTCAATGTGGATGAGTGTTTCAGGCTGATAGTTATTGCTTATAATAATTGTTACCCTTTGTGCTATGCATAAAAAATCTTGTCTTAAAAACGTTAGTTTTACAATTAAAAATAATAATTAATATTTGACAAGTTTAAGTATTTCCCCAATAAATGAAGACATAATTTGTCTCGACGCCACCTAGCGAGGGATTTAACACTTACAATGTTTCTCTCGCAAAAATAAAGTTGGTTGTTTTCAGGTGGAAAAAATATAATAAGCAGTAATTGTTGAATGAAACACTAGCATATATTGAATCATTTGGCGGGTACGAGATAAGCCGCCATAGCTCAGTGGTCAGAGCAATCGACCGGC
Source organism: Limnephilus marmoratus (assembly GCA_917880885.1). Taxonomy (NCBI): domain Eukaryota; kingdom Metazoa; phylum Arthropoda; class Insecta; order Trichoptera; family Limnephilidae; genus Limnephilus; species Limnephilus marmoratus. The sequence continues at coordinate 9,408,611 of OU862918.1, forward strand.
AATCGAGAGGACACGGGTTCAAGTCCCGTTGGCGTCATGTATCTTTTCTCGGAAGATTTTTCAATGTGGATGAGTGTTTCAGGCTGATAATTATTGCTTATAATAATTGTTACCCTTTGTGCTATGCATAAAAAATCTTGTCTTAAAAACGTTAGTTTTACAATTAAAAATAATAATTAATATTTGACAAGTTTAAGTATTTCCCCAATAAATGAAGACATAATTTGTCTCGACGCCACCTAGCGAGGGATTTAACACTTACAATGTTTCTCTCGCAAAAATAAAGTTGGTTGTTTTCAGGTGGAAAAAATATAATAAGCAGTAATTGTTGAATGAAACACTAGCATATATTGAATCATTTGGCGGGTACGAGATAAGCCGCCATAGCTCAGTGGTCAGAGCAATCGACCGGCAATCGAGAGGACACGGGTTCAAGTCCCGTTGGCGTCATGTATCTTTTCTCGGAAGATTTTTCAATGTGGATGAGTGTTTCAGGCTGATAATTATTGCTTATAATAATTGTTACTATGGCTTGTTACGGATTTACTTACTTGATGTCTATTTGCCCTTGTATAATGCTGAAAGGAACATAATTTTGAAACCTCGTAATACCAGAAATGAAAGTCGACATGAAATGTAACAAAGGTTTGGTTTATTGTAGATGTTAACTACTTAAAAATTAAGCCTCTATTTTGGAATTAAGGGCATGGTTTGCGAGCTCAAAGAGTTCTTTAATTTACCATATCATATTTTAATATAATCTAAAATTACAATCGCCAAAGTTAACACATGTCAAGATCTCTCAGAAGTAATATTGTTAATGACTTAATGGTTAAAAAAAATGGGCGCCATACTCCTGCTAAACAGGGTAATATTTATCTAAACTGTTTTATCTAAAACTATGGTGATGATCGTCGGCTTCGCACCTCGAGAAGTCACCTCTTGCTCCTCAACGAGAAATTCGATCCGCTCTCGGTCAATCAAATCTCGGAACTCACATTTTAAATCTTGTCTCTGGTTGCCGTCAAAGCCCATTGAGTCACGTCTTCATACAATTCCCGTGACCAATGTTTTACTGCGTTACAAGCTCTGAGTTTAGCTCATTTTCAAAGCAACAGGTTTTTAAACTAGTCACAGCGAGAGCTCGTAGGGACATCATCGACGTTCATCCTTTTCCTTCACATGCGTCTGGTTTGCACGTTCTGGAACTTGTATACCTGTTTTTTGCATTTTTTTTTAAAAAAATGTCACATATTTGGCATACAATATTCTGAAACATAAATACCTTCTTAACATTCACTTTTTCATACATGCAAATTTTTATTATTTTATCCGTGATTCAACCTTTGAACAGCAATATTGAATTATGATGATGCACGGGGGTTTAGAATAACCTGTGGTTATTCCTTGCTAAATAAAACGCTTATGGATTTCGATGAGAATTATGCCCGATTACCAAACAAGATCCGGTATACACAATTAAGCAATACTCACTGTTGTGTCTCGTGGCTTGATCTCCATTCGGCGACGGTCACAGATGTGTTCAAAGGCGTACGATAAGATTGTTCGGTTATTTGAACCACTATTGAGTCATGAGATGAATAAACGGTTCACATGAAGCATCCGATGAAAGACGACGATATAAAGCTTCACATTACACGCTTCCGATTGATAGAAATAACATTTCAACGTAGAGCGAAATGTCACGTTACAATTTGTTACGATGGTTATTAATAGGCTGGCGATATTGCGGTACTTGACTTAGTCCACCGTATAGGTAAGTACACTTAATGTGCGGAAGTCCAAAATCTGGATTCCTCCGATCTGCATGGTCAATTGGAACACAAATACGTATGAAATCCATCAGCATTATGAAACAAATATCTTATTTGTTGTTTCATCTTATTGACAAACAGCAAATAGAACCTTGTTGTCCCAAAGGCTGATGTTTTGACTTTTTTGTTCAATGAAAAACCCCACAATTATTTTTTTTACGCGAAGAACCGATTATTCCGATATTAAGTCAGTGAACTCAAACGAAAATGTTCTAAAAAAAACCAGAAGACACGAAGATGGTGAATAAGTTAAACTTAAAAAAATATTACTTTGTATTTTTTACTGAATGAAAGGAAATTTTTCCTGAAAATCATACTCTGAATTAATCTCAATATTATCCGCACACTTATTTCATAGAAAAAAATACTTCTCTTGAATTTGTTAGTAAGAAGTAAGAAAGTTTTGATGAATCACCCATTAGTTTTGGTTTGTTGAAAATAAAATTCTATTCTCATAAATACTCCTGTGTTTTTTATCACCGCAGCTGTGAAACATGTGATTTTTTAAAAGGTTGAGGATTTTGTTTATCCAAAGGTTTTTCGCTCGCTTACAAATTGAATAAGTTTTGAATGTTAGTATTAGGGGATTCCCACTCAGCCTCCACCACCTTCCCTCTCCCCTCTCCACTCCCCCATCAACTCCCCTCCCCCTCCACCCACCACTCCCCCTTAACCCACCCCTCCCCCTCCACCCACCCCTCCCCCACCACAGGCATTCCACACATTCATTTCCGATACATTCAGTTTTTAAACTGCTCGCGTGCCACCTATTACAATTTTTTATACAAATTTCATAATACCAGAACCCAACTGTAGTTTTATACAAAATAACGAACAAAAAAAGAATTATCCAATTTGATGCAGTCGTTAGGGTTTATGCGCATTCATACATTTCGGTGAATCATTTTTAGAGATAGTTATTAAGTACGACGCCAACATAGCACTCTTTTTAGGGTGAATTTCCTAGTAAAAAAAAAAAAAAAGAAACATCGTTTCCAAGGCGACAATTGGTTGACGTTTGCAATAAATTGATTTTGTTATTGACAGAAAACGTATTATAAATAATTTCATAACGCCAGAGATTATTCATAACGCCAGAGCTTACCAATATATATAGCCTATAGATCTCGCAAATAATGTAGCTTTCTATTAGTGAAAGAATTTTTAAAGTCCATTCAGTAGTTTTTGTGTGAAAGAGTAACCAACATACATTCATACAAACTTTCACCCTTATAATTAATTAATTATTAATTAATAGGTTAATGGTCCACCTTACCATTCCATAATTTCAAATAATCTTGGAAGTGTAGGAACGTTACCCAATTTGAGATTTGGGAATGGATATCGCCGCTTGGGAACCATTTATTGAATAACCAACATCTCTGCCATTGGTCGCCCCAAAGTTTATTGACTTAGCAGGGGTGCCCGGGATCATCGAGTGAGGTGTTTAGAACGTGGTGGTGGATACTAGCCAGCGCGTGGCGAGACAGATCGGTAGAGGCTGGTTTAGGGAGATCCTTTGACCTCTCCAGCTGGTCTCTCTCGAGCCATCGTCTTGCACCGCAGCGAGAGGGATCGATACATCCGTCCGTTACTTCTGGACATAATGACCCCCAACTTCATACCCAATCCTTATACTTTTTTCCTTCCCAGAACTTCCTCTCCTTCATTTCCTTAAAAAAACCCTTCCACACTGCATCCATAAAGATAACCCAGGCAATTCGCGCAGATTATAGGTGACAACCCGGCGAATTATTTTGGTGTTTTGTATGGGAAAAAAGATTTTTTCTAGGGCAATGAATTGTTACCTTCCCATCTCTCCACTTGTACTACCCCCTAGTGGTTCAGTGTTTGCAATCAATCGCAGTGACAACGGTCTCCCCGTGAATTTATAACACGCATATAAACATTCATCACAAGATTCCTTTAGAAATTATTTATATTCGTAGCGAAATCATTTAAAAACGTAGTTTACCCTATGCAGAGAAGTCTCATCTTTTAATGAAAAAAATTGTATAGATTTCATTCCACCTTTACTTGCCGTGAGAACCTTCGTTACAAATATAATTTATTGTCATTAAAATAATACAGAAACCATATTGCCGTGGAATGAAAACCACCATCCGAAACACAGGCCCTACGTTGTTTTCCTCAGGGCTTCCTGTGTGAGGTTAAACATAGATTTTTAGGCAGGAAATGCAAATATCTTCTACATTTTAAATAATTTCTTGTTTGTTTTTCTCTGACTTGAGTAAAATCACGTACAAGTCATTACGTGGTATTGTTCCGTGATAACACAAAGTTGGTAAAATTTAGAGAGATAGTAGAAAATTCAAATGAATTAGTCATAATAAATTATGAGACAATCAAATATTCCCCAGAAATGAATTACTCTTGTGTGTTTTCCGGCTTTTCTCGTATTCTCTGTAACTTTGTCATGCATGGATTATAATTCTCTGGGTTACCCACGCAAATTGCAAACCCCCGCTGTCGAAATTTTGTTTTCATTGTTAGGTAGTACTATTTACGTTACATAATATGGATCACATTAGATGGTATTCATGGACAACATTTTTGCAATGTGTACTTTTTTTTCTTAATACGATGGCACAGTAGTCCCAACCTTTTTATCGCCGCGGATCGGTCAACGTTTCATAATTTTACCGCGGCTCGCTGAGGGTGGAACGTTGGAACTTTATACTTTAGATAAATGAAACAATTTAACTTTGTTTGAACCACTTTTATATTTCAGTAAATCCGACAGGTTTCAGAACGAATTTTAAATTTATACTTTAAATTGTTTTGATTTAATAATAATTTGATTGTGTTACTAGTACACGTCGCTCAAAATATGTAAATATCTCTTAAAATATAGTAAATAGAGGGTTCAGATTTTGGTTTATCCTTCATTATAAATTTATTAAAATAATTATAAGCCTAATAAAAAGCTCTCGTAGGTCGCAATAGAAGTATTTTGTTGAAAAACGGGAATAAATTCACCAATACAATCAAACGCATGTTAGTATGTCCCGGATTCTCAATAAAACGATTCAAATTGCATTTGGGCAAGCAGAATATAAGAGCGACGACTCACGTCGTTGCTTCTCACTCGAGCTCTTTACTTTATATATGCGAGTGCGCAAGATGGAAGTTCAGTCGTGTTTTTTACTTCGAAGGTATTGTGTCGGCGGTAATTTGACGTAAAGGTGTTTTCAACTGAATAATTATTTTTTGTCTTATTTATTATTATTAAATTTTTTTTGGGCATGTTCGATTTATTTACGTAATTTTAATTTTAAAGCAGGGCCTTGGGCGGCTCGGTGCCATTTGATCCACGAACCGGTACTGGTCCGCTGCCCAGATGTTTTGGACCACTGCCGCCATCAAACAAATTGGTTCTTGTGTTTAGGATGTGCTTGTCGATAATAAAAAAATAAGAAAACCGCGCAGTGAAAACACAAATAAAATAGAAAAAAAAATTCATCATACAGAAACCTGATTAATTATTTTATTAAATTTCCAAAGTATGTATCTTAACATATTAAAAATATTGATTGTAATGTGCATGATTCTTATTATAATATATCCGTCACATTACTATTATGTGTGTATATACATGTGTGTCACGTCACTATTAATGCTTATGTTATTATCTATGGGTCTATATCTAAAAAATGTATAATGTCGAAGTCTGAAATAATAAAGTAATATTATAAAACAGTTATCGGTGTTACATTGGTACACGAGTAATAATAAAGACGTATACATGTATACCAGATTCGTTAAACTGTGTGTGGGTAGGTACTTTGATCATTAAAAACCCCAAAAGTATTGCTCTTGGTTTTGTTTGTGCTTGTTATTAGTACAACATTCATAAACTTCGGTACATACTTTTAAAAATAAATATATACACAAATGAAACAAATAAATTGTTATTATTCCATCCTTCGAAGTCTGAACTCAACTTCAATTCTTCAAATACATAAGAAATAAGCCCGTTTAAATAACGCTTAAATAATTTCGCCTTCACTTTCTCAATCCATTAAAACGATGGCAAAAAAATATCAAAGATGAAAGCTAGAAACTTTATTTTACGTAAAATCTTCGAGGCCAAGAAACTAGTAAGAAATTTTGTATTTTTTTGTGAAGTAAAAATATATATTTAAAGTTATAAAAAGCAATCTAAAGATATCGACATGTGTTTATAACATTCTATGAAAAGAAAACACTTCGATAGTTTTTTAACTTAAATGCTCCAAGGTGAATTACGAAGGTAAAATTAACTTTAACCTGACACGAGGTTATTTAATTTTCTTCATATCGTATTTTTAGAAGTATTAGTTAAATCGGTTGCGTTTAGACTTAAATTTTTCCAAGTTAGAAAATAAACTTTTTTAATATTGTGGTACCCACTTTTACAAACTTTCAGAGTTTTGAACATTACCAATAACTATCCGGTAACTATTTCCTAACAAATTATGACAAGTGACCTTCACATTAATTACTAAGCAAAATTCCCTGGCGAAAAGATATTATATAACATCATTTTCCACATAAGGGATCTTCTTATTACCCAACTTTACTAGTAATAAATTTGGTATAACCTTCTCTGTCACAATGTCAAGCATAAAGTTGCTATTTTAAAACGATTTATTGAGCTGGTTTTCTTTCTCACGTACATATTTATTTCACGAAAATATATTCTTTTGGAAAAGTTTACTCATTCTTGTTCATAATTTACTTTTGTATATTTAGCTAATTATTTTTGTAGCTATTTTTGTAATGATTTCTGTTATACGTTGAACGAGTATAACAGAAATTTTGCTTGTTTAATATACTAAAATAAAAAAAATAAAAACAATAAAAGTGATAAAGCAGTGATGATCAACCCTTTTAGCCAATTTATCCATATTGGATTATATATAGACAATAATAATGACTTATTGTATAACTTTGAATAAATAACTTTGAATAATTAATTGGACTATTTGTCCGTAAAAAAATAAATAAATAAATAAATAATGTTATAATTTGTAACGTTAAAAAAAATTCTTGAAATAAAAAAAAACAAAAATAAAAATATACATATATGTCTATGAATTTCGAACAGACACGCGAAAGCGATCAATTTGAGACAAAAACTAAAGACATAAGGTAAAGATGGACAGTGAGATCTGTCCGAAACGTTAGGTGTTAAAAAGTCCTTTTGGACTACGTTACGCGGGTAAACTGGGAAAATTGTTCTACATATATATATATATATATATGTGTGAGTTGCCTATGCACTGCTAAACCATTCTTCTGATTGCAATGAAACTTTGGGGATTTGATGTGCGCATGCCCGCGATGGTTTCTATACATATTAGCGAGCTCTGGCGTCATGAAAATGCGTTACTAAACCGTTCATCCGATTGCGAGGAAACTTTGGTGAGTTATTGTGAGCCCGTCGGCGAAAGATTCTATCCTAGAACCATGGCCAAATATGCTATCACTTCTTCCTCCGTGTCCTAGTCGTTCTCTAAATGTTTTCCTGCTATATGTTTCTTCAGGTGAAGAAAAATATGTAAATCGTGCCATTGGTTGCCTTTTTGATTCCGATTTAGGTGGGGAACCCATGTTTCAACCCAAAAAAGCTTCGACTTGGTTGGCAAAAACGGTTCGAAGAGATTCGAGTGATTCCATACGACTTTGCTATTCAGAATTTTGGGAAACCAACGAGCACTTAATTTGCGTACGCCATTATTTCCTCAAAATCATTCATGTGGTAGACTTACTGACGTCTGGGTTCAAAATTCTGATCTTACGAATTTCAACAGGGTGGACTCCCTGAGAGCATCTCGATTCGACCGCGGAGAGTTGATGGCAAACGGAAGGTCTAAGGGCACTGACGCAGCTATGTACCACGCTGGATCAGCGCTCGTAATTTAGTCAAAGTCTGAGCTACACGCTAATTAATCAGTATGTATATTAATATATTTTGTTACTTAAATAACTAACTAAGTAACCCTCACTTCGTTTCCCCGTTAGGCAGAGAGAACGGACCACCAAATATCTGTATCTTGGCACACCGTCCTTCCGTCCTTCCTTCAAATTCATAAATCTCTCATTCAACCCCTTCTATTATTGTGATTCTTGATATGGTGCCACTCAAATATTTGGTTCACTAAATCGTGCTGTGTCTTTCTCGGGCGTTTTCGATTTCTTCTATCATTCACTTTACTGCTTTACGATAAAAATATGCCATATAAAACCATTCCAAGGAGCTACGAAGTTTACTTAAAAAATAACAGCAAACATTTTCATCGCTTTAAAAAAATTTATATTTCGAAAAATAACGTAGTCTATCATAAAGACGATGGCCTCTCTGCTATACTTTGAATATTTGTATTCGAAAAATACTGAGACTGTGCTTGTTATATGAATATTTATATTTCAGTCTTCTGAAAATCGAACACCTGCTATTTTAGGCCAAATAATTGGATAAATTATTTATTTAACCGAATAACAAATAAGGTGGAAGGGTAGTGATTCACGAGTTCATATACTTGTGGTTAAATTGATTACAATATATTTAGAAATTTGACACGCGTAAAATTCGTTATATTAAGGATTCAATAAACATAAAATAACAAGGGTGAGACATAAAGGGTAAATTAAAAATAATTCATAATCCTCGTACACAAATGGTTGTAATTCAATTATTTAAGGAAACAATACTTTTCTGAAGTGTGCTTGAAAATATTAATTTGAGTTATTTATTTGTACCCGTACATAGATAGGTTTGTCCGTACAAAAACCTCAATTTTTACAAGAAAGAAAACACAATACAGGATCGAATTACTAGTTAAATATTGCGTTTGTATACCTTTCTTGAAACAATATTAAATAGTTTTCTCGAATGTACGAAATCTTTTTTTTCCTAAAATAATTAATTTAGCCCCATCAATAAATGAGATTACATAGGTACTTGTGTGACACGTATAAAATCCGTTTTTTTTTTAAATGAATCAATTGATGTAACGTGACATAGATGAGACCTTAACTCTCTCATAACCGACACTTCGCAAGGAATATCTTTCTTCAAATACTTGGGTACGACACTGTTAAAAATGGATATGGGCGGAAGGAGAAAAATAACATATTGTGTGACGGAGAGACTGGAATTGAATAGAAAACTGACAGAGAAAATGAAAACAAATGAAATGAAAGGGATGTGCTGAGAAGCATATAAGAAAAGTAAAAGTAAAACCGTAGCAGAAAATGAAGAAGAAGCAGCCAGATCAAATTAGTAAAAGGTTTGTGTATCTTTTGGCTACAAAGCCTATAAGAATAGAATATATGTATAGCTTTGCCTGAAAGAAATCTCTCAGAACCAAGAAATATTTTTGGCCTAACACATTATCTCCGGAGTGATATTGTAAAGCAAATACTATGAGATTTTTGTTTGATAACTGAGCTTCCTTATTACTCTCTAAATGCGATTATATTGGTTTATTTTACTGTATTACGTGCACTGAAAGAAAGTTATTCTTTATTTTTTATCAAGAATAAGCTTTTGTTGTGTTGTTTTGTATAATGTTGTTGTTTTATACTTATACCATATCTTCTTTACGTATCATAAATTAAGAACGTTTAATCAGCCAGCGGCCGAAAATCCACATTTCGCCGAAAATTTTTCTTACGATCGTGCAGAGCATTTACAACGAGAAAAATTGATTATTCTCCGTACCTGCTTTTTAAAACTATAACTCAATATAGATTTTATTTCACTCTAAATTTGCTTTAATTTATATCTACATCCAAAAATGCTGAAAGGCGTGATGATAAAAGTATTAAAATAATGCATTTTTTGTAATCATTTTTTGATTATAAGTATTTATCATTTTTCAATAATGTCTAAGTTAAATAAGAATGTTAAAAAAAAATCTGAAATATATTAGTTTGTAAGTGCGCAAATAAATACACAAACGGACCAATTTTTGTCAAGGAACACAAGCACGTATATATTTTTTAATGATTTTATTTAAACTAAAATTAAAATTCTAAATCATGCGATACCCAGATAATTTATTTTACTGCATGATTATATGATTTGAAATGGGTGTGGTATAATAGAACATCTTTTTTGAAAATTTAACAAATCTGCCAACGACCTATGGTATAACCTTATTATACTAAAGTCGAAGGTAAGGCTCTCGGTTACAGGTTACGGGTTCGAGAGAGGTTACGGGTTCAAGAGCCGGCGGGCTAAAATAAATTTTATTTCTTCTTCAAATACAGTAAACTTATTTTGGTACTCCATTTTAATTTGTATTATTTCACAATTTATCCATTTAAAATAATTTTTACAAAATAATAAAATGGGTTGAATTTTCCAGCGATGGACGGCAAGACGGAGATTTTTTTTTTTTAAGTTTTATTTATTCATTGAAATTTTTTTTTTTTACAAAAGTTGGGGATTTTTTGACCACCATGCTAGGCACACGCCCGTGTTGTGGTGGTCGATGCACAACAATCAGCACAAGACGGGGACTCAGTATCGTCCTGGTGTTAGGCCACTATTCAGAATTAAACTGATGTACGAAATGGCTTTGGCCGTAATGACTAGATCTGAATAGCTGGATACTTCTCCACCTTCCTCTTTCCAATCTCCTCCTAATCTATAATAGGAATCTTTAGCGTTTTTTTGCTAAGCCGACTGCACGTATAAGTGCGTCGTATTTGTGAATTTTGTGAATTGTCGCATCCTACTTCGGAGAGTCGAAATTATTAGTAAAAATATTATTACATCGAATTTTCACTCAAGATGCCTTCAGATATAAGTATATTGACTTTGGTTGTACGGCCGTATATCCTCTTTGCATACTTACTTGAAGAAAACATCTTCTAAACTTTCGGCCGGACCAATTGTCGCCGGACTAATTGTCGCGGACCAAATGTCGGCCGGACGAACTGTCGGCCGGACGAACCGTCGGCCGGACCAACTGTCGGCCAGACCAACTGTCGCCTCGAGGTTCCTACCTCCCATCATATCTATATTCGACTGGTCGGTGGTTGAGTGGGCATAGCGCTTGGGTCCCACCCGAGCGTCGCGTTTTCGATTCCTCGGCTGGCTAAGTCCTCCATCACAACACAAGCAACATTTTCGGCTTTCTGTGGTGGTAGTAGGAGATTTTCAAACATTGTTAGGTTATTTGTAACCCGGGAATGTTTGTCTTTCTTTAAAAAAAAAAAAATATATCATTCCCAGGACTGCTCTCTTCCTTTCTCTTAAAAGACCCCCCACCCAGCACCCATAAAAATGTGTGAAGATAATGTAAAAAATAACTAAATAATGCTTCATTTATTGACCTTTCATCTCAATTTAACAGCACGATAAGGAAAGCTCTGTTAAGTCAGATTGTAAATAACTTAACAGTCGGATAAATTTAATTCAACAAACGTAAACTTTTATCAAAGGGTCCGTAAAATGATATCGCTTTATTGATAATACATCTGTAATCAAATAGCAGCAAGTACTTATTGGCTCGTTATGTTCTCGGAAAATTCTCAGCGGATCGTGAAAACTGAACCAGTATAATTGATAATGAAAATGAAGTTTTCAACTTTACGGGTATTGAATTCAAATCAGAAAGATCCAATGGTTGGGAAATTCAAAGTCAGTTTATTAGACGAGTAGACGGTGGGGGAGACCTTTTGTTAAATTGAAGTTTTTATGTTCAATAAACGAAGTAATCGAAGGGGGGGTTTAGAGTGATTTGTTTCATAAAGTGGATAAATCTACTTCCTACGATAATTTTTTCTGTAATTATTTAATACATCTATTGTTATTTCACTTTTGTTTTTTCGATTGAATAAATAGATGAATGAAGTGGAATCTTAGATTTTATTTTAACATTTTAACATCGCTCAAGAGTCTTAACTGCTTCCTCTAAACCTCCTGGAGCCAGTGAGACTATGGCATTCCCAATGAGGTATTTAATTTATAAAAAAAAAAAATTAAAAAAAAATTTTTAAAAGAAAGACAAACATTCCCGGGTTACGAATAACCCAACAATGTTTGAAAATCTCCTACTACCACCACAGAAAGCCGAAAATGTTGCTTGTGTTGTGATGAAGGACTTAACCAGCCGAGGAATTGAACGCGCGACGCTCGGATGGGATCCAAGCGCTATGCCCACTCAACCACCGACCAGTCAATATGTTGTGCGGCTGAAGGTAGCTGGGGGGGGGGGGGGGATGGGATGGGAAAGAGAAAGGTGGGGAAGTACCTGGCTATTCAGATCTGGTCACCAAACACGGCTATAGCCATTTCAAGCAAGGTTTCAATTCTGAATGGTGGTCTTACATCAGGACGATACTGAGATAATCTTCAACTCTGGAACGTGTCGTTATTTTAAATGGTTGTTATTTTAAATTGTGTTAAACACAAATCTATTGAATTAATTTTCTTGCTCACGCCGGGATTTGAACCCGCGACCTGCGGATCTCTAGTCAAGAGCCTTACTTATCGCCCACTGAGGCCGTAAAAAATAAACCAAAAGTTAAAATTAACCCACTTCGCGAGCTGAAACTCGTCAGGTGTAGTCGTCGTCGATTACAATACATTTTTCAATCAATTAAGTAGCGATCACGCGCACAAACACGGACTTACCATACATATGCATTTCTCTGGATTTCGATGACATTACAGCAGTTAATACACCAAATAAAGATTATCGAACAATCTAAGAATAAGATGAAAAAAAACAAAAAAAAAACAAAAATAGATTATTATTTCGCATTACCAAATTTACTACTGAACGCCAGACCGCGCATTGTACGAGGATCTGTGAAAAAGTAATGCCTCCTATTTTTTACTACTTAAATAAAGTTAGATAAGTGAATATTTTGAATTTTGTGCTATTTCTCAAACCTTCTTCTACAATCTACTGCAACAGTATATTTTTATGTCAACAGGTCGCAGCACTGCAGTCGCCTGCAATATGGCTGATATTAGACGGCGTTCTGTGATTGATTCTTGACTCTGGAAAGAAACGCCCGTTCGAATTCATGAAAGTCTGAAAAACGTGTACTGGGATGCAACAGTGGATGTCAGCACTTCTATACGATGGGTTCGCCACTGTAACGTAGCTGAAAAACAAATACCGCTGGCTGACGAAAAGCGGAGCGGCAAGCCGTTGATTGCCTTGACAGCTCGCAACATTGAGCGAGATGATGACATCATTTGTGGTGACCCCAGATATCTACAGATGTCACTTTTCCTCCCTCAGTAAAGGAAGTGCGATGACAATTGAGTAATACGATACCAAAAAAGTCAACCAGCCAGAATAAAGAAACAAGAAAAACAACAGCACCACAACATTTGCAGCGCTTAGTTTCTGGAAAAAATTGTGACCGGAGACGAAATGCGGGTTCATTTTTTAACCTGAATCAAAGAGGCATTCAATAGAATGGCACCACACAAATTCATCAAAGTTAAAAACATTCAAAGCTGTGTGATTGGCGTGGAAAGTTATGACGATGGTGTTTTGGGTGGGACCGTGTTTTTTACAACACTGTATTAACAAATTAATCGTCAATAGTGAAGTTTTTAACCCATGTAATTGCATTTTTTTATTTCTTGAAAATTAAAGGAGAAAAAAATTAGGAGGCATTAATTTTTGACTGACCCTAGTATGTGTAAATAATGGAGCTGAGTGTTATTAGCATACTTACTTTTGAAATATTAATCTATGAATTCATTCACCAACCGAATATTCTTGGCAGGCGGTCAAGTTCACTATTGATTGTGAACTGCTTGAATAACTATTACAATCTGACTTCTGGAAGCTGTCAAACCGACAACTGTGACGCCATAACCTTTGCTTATCATTCTAAAATCTGTTGCCAACATCTGCGAGATCTATTAACAAATCGTGCGTGTGAAACGTGCCGTAATTATAAACATTTTGGAAATTTTAGTGCTGGAGTTTATTGTCCGAGAAGTCTTAAAATGTACTTAAGACTCTAAAATAAAGTCTTAACCACGTAAGTTAATAAAGCGTCGGCGTATTGGACGGACCTTGGATGATCGAATACGTCCTAGCAGAGATTCCAGATACTAATATCTACAGCCTGTATGTCGGACGAATATTTACAGCTCATATGTTGGACTAATATCGATGAACTTCAGAGTGAGGACTAATAACTACAGAGTTAGGTCGAACGAATATCTATGACGGTCCCAGTGGTGACTAATATCTGCGGAGGGCAGCTGAGCAAGAGGTTGTACGAAAAAGCATAAATTACTTTGTTAAATACAGACTCGAGTGTAGGCGAGGTTAATTATAAATAATGCGCGTATTGGCGATATGGATATTTATTATAAGTAATGGCTATAAATACGTCCTAACTAACGTGTTGGCGGTTGGAAAAAGAGAGTGAGGAGAGGCCTGCATCTCCTTTTATATGCGGGATCACCTGTCTCGCTCTTGTATGGCCGGAAACAGGTGTGCCACCCTAAAACCTCTCTCACATCCTCCCCTACTTAAACGGGAGAATCCTGGCTACATAAGTGATACCTATAGCTACATATTTCATACAATATATTTTATATTTCATATTTCACATTTAAAATTAACACATTACATTTAAAATTAACAAAACATTTGTTTTTGTTCTTTCTGTTTCCCTTCTGTCCATTTCTGTCCATTTCGACTGCGAAGTGCTGTCACCTGGGCCGAAGCCTTCCTTGCCATGGGTTAGACCTGAAACATGGAGAAACAGAATTAGAGACACTTCTATTACGTAACATACCGGAGAGATCTAATTCGTCCGTCGACAATTCCAACGTGTCAGACGCGAATTCCTGGTTATCTTCCTCCTGCCATGAAACATGTAATTCCTTTAGCTGGTCTAAATGTCTTTTCCACACCATATTAGACTTGTTAATTTTTATGAAATATATTTTACTACCTTTTTTATCCACAATAACCCCAGGGACCCATAACCTATTACCCTGAGATCTGAAATCTCTAGTCATTACTTTCTGACCTATATTAAAACCTGATTTAACTCTACCCTTATATTGTCTTTTCTGATTGTTTTGGCTCTGAGTAACCTTTTTTATTACTTTGTTTCGTCGAGTAGAACCTGAACTACCCGTTCTAACCTCAATTTTCCTTGGAATCAGAGAGTCAAATACTGTTCTAATTTTTCTACCCATTAATAATACAGATGGCTCACATCCTGTTGTTGCGTGAACTGTATTCCTATAGTCTGCTAAAAAGTTACCTAACTTTTCTTTATAATCTGAAGGAAATCCATTATGTTTACAAATTTTTTTAAGGAAATTTTTACAAGTCTTTACTGTAGCTTCAGCTTGCCCGTTGCTACTAGGGTGATTGACTGGACTAGTGATATGTTCTATCCCATTTTTCTTACAAAAATTTTCAAAATCCTCAGAACAAAAACACGTACCATTATCACTAACTAAAGTTGCAGGAAAACCAAATTGCGAAAATAATCTATGAAGTATTTCGATATTTTCTTTTGAAGACAGACTGTTTACTTCCAGACACTCAATCCACTTTGAAGAAGAGTCTACCACCACTAAAAAATTTTTGTTATACAAACTACCATGATCAATATGTACCCTGAACCATACTTCAGGTTCATATGGCCACACTGCTAAAGAACTCTTTTGTGATTCTGGTTTAATTTCTAAACAATCTCTACAATTTTCCGTTATTTTCTCCAAATCTTGATTAATTTTTGGCCACCAGACAAAGCTTTTTGCAATACCTTTAGTCTTAAAAACCCCTAAATGAGATCTATGTAACATCTTTAAAACCTCTTGTCTTAAAGACTCAGGTACAACAACCCTATGTTGATATAAAACACACCCATTTATCAAAGACAATTCTAACCTTTTTTCCCAAAAAATTCTAATAAAGTTACCACTTTGTGCCTTTTTTACTGATGCTGGCCAACCTTCGATAAGAAAATTTTTCACTTGACCCAACACATCATCCTTTTCGGTTTCGCTTTTTATCACGTCTAAAGACAAATTAAACCCATTATTCTCGAAATAATTAATGTAATCAGACTCTATCTCATCTTCACAGCTAACCTTTTCAATCGGACACCTGCTCAGAAAGTCTGAACAATTATTTTTCGATTTTACATATTCAATTTTAAAATTAAACGAACCTAACATAATAGCATATCTCTGTAACCTTGACGCGGCAATCTTAGGTACTTCTTTATTTTCACCTAAAATTCTCACTAACGGCTGATTATCCACAGCTAAAATAAATTCTCTGCCGTACAAATATTGATAAAACTTTTTAATTCCAAAAATAATTGCTGTTGCTTCAATATCTAGAATAGAATAATTCTTTTCCGCTTTAGTTAAAGTTCTGCTTGCGAACCCAATCGGTCTTTCTACGCCATTTTGAAACCTATGAAGTAATGTTGCTGCTACCCCATTAAAACTACCATCTGTGACAAGTTTCACAGGTATATTTTCGTCAAAATGCGTTAAAATCCTATCCGAAGTTAATATTCTTTTAATTATCGCAAAACTATTTTCTTGTTCCGTACCCCATTGAAACTTAACATCTTTTTTAAGCAATTCGTATAATGGTGACAATATATTTGCCATATTTGGAATAAAATTACGATAATAACTAATCATACCTAATAAACTTCTTAAATTATTTAAATCACTAGGTGCTGGTGCATTTAAAATGGCTTCTTTATTCCGTTCACACGGTTGAATCCCTTGTTCACTTATTTTATAACCTAAAAACTCAATAACTTTTAAATTGAATTCACACTTGTCACTATTCACTGTTAGATTACAATGTTTCAACCTTTCTAACACGACACATACGTTTTTCTCTAAATCGTCTTCGTCTTCCCCTATCACGATAATATCATCCAAATAAAACGTCATGTTCTGTAATCCTGACAAACAATTTGCCATTGCCTTTGCAAATATAGCTGGCGCGGGAGATAACCCGTACACTAACCGCTTATACTGAAACAATCCTAAATGGGTATTGATTGTTGTAAAACGCCTACACTCCTTTTTTAAAACAAATTGACTATACGCCGATTTAAGATCGATTTTTGCAAAAACTTTCCCACCATTTACTTTCGTTAATAGCTCCTCTATCCTAGGTAATGGATATTTGTCAACTAATAACTGATTATTCACTGTCGATTTATAATCACCACATAATCTAATACTACCGTTTTTCTTAATTACTGGAACAATTGGACTTGCAAACTCACTAAACTGGACTTGTTCTATAATACCGTCTGACAGTAAACTATCTAACTCCCTTTCGACTTTTTCTTTCAAAGCGAACGGCATAACTCTGTGATTACGAAATATCGGAATAGCGGTCTCTTTTAAAGTTAAATTCACTTCGTACTTATTAAATTTTCCTAGTTTATCCGTAAAAACTTCCGGGAATTTTTTTACTAATCGCTGCTTCAAAGTATTCTGTTTTATACTGTTTACGATTCCGTTAATCCCGACGTTAAAAAGATTCATAAAATCACGCCCCACTATCGATAACGAAGCACTTGTGATAACAACAAATTTCAAATTGTGACACTGACCGTTAAATTCCACTTGTGGCGTAATTGTACCTACCACTTTCACGAGCGTATTGTCAAAACCCCGTAGACTAATGTCTTCGTGCACTAGCTTGATTCTACTGAATTTACTGAAATAACACTCCTTGGAAATTACGCAACAAGATGCTCCAGAATCTACCATGAATTTACTCTTGATCCCGTCTAGTGAAACTTCAATAAAAAATGGTTCGACACTATTAACTTCACCCAACTTTGTGTCCGACAACAAAGTATTCACACTCTTACGTGTTGAGGAACGCTTGCACTGTTTTGCGAGATGACCCTTCGTACTGCAAATTTTACATAAATAATTTTTATATCTACATTCCGTCGCGATGTGATTATTGTGACCACAAACGGTACAATTTTGTTTCACAGCGTTCGCTGGCGACTGTGACCGTGCCCTGTTGCTATGCCCGAAACGCTTCACGTCTCTGTCTTTCACACGCGAATTATTAAAAGAGAGTCGACCGGCCTTGAGCTGTATATTAGCGTAAACCGTATTATCAACTCGGGACTGCGCTTGAGTTGAAGCTACGAGGTCAATGCACTCGGCGACTTGTAAACATTTTTCGAACGAGTGTAATTCACCCTCGAGAAATAATTTTTCCCTTACCTTTCCTGGTTTACAACCCAAAACAAAGAAATCCCTTAAATTTACTGATAAACTATTCCCAAATTTGCAATTAGTAGAAAGAGACTTTAACCGCACTGCAAACTCACGGATTGATTCGTCATTTCTTTGTTTAGCACTGTAAAACTTAGATCTCTCTTCAAAAAAACATTTCGTTGAACAACAATACTCATCAAGTTTAGATATCAAATCTTCTAACTTAATATCTGTTACCTTTTTAGGAATGCACAAATTAACCAATAAGGAAAAACAATCATCTTTCAATGCATTCAGGAAAATAGCCCTTTTTTTATCATCCGATGCAAACTTTTCATCATTCACGAGGAGAAATTGTCCGAGGCGGACCTTGAAGTTCTCCCAGTTCCCGTCACGCAAACTGAAGGACTCCAATCCTCGAGACTCCATGTTCCCAATGCCCAGAAGGTACCCAAATAGAGAGAAAGAAAACAGAAAAAACAAAAACTTCCCAATGAGGCTTCTTCTTCTGCCGTCTGCTCCCTGGACCCTGCTCCGGAAACTGCTCCTTGACCCTGTGAATTGATGGCTCCTTCCAGACCCGTCACACAGTAACACCGATGGCTACCCCAGATCACTCCTGCGACCTGGATCTCCGATCCTTGACCCTCAGAGATGCCGATTGACGCTGGACCTCCCGTGCTTCCCCCTTCCGAAAAGCTGGCTGGCTCCCGTGTCTTCTTGCACTTCACTCCTTGCAGTGAAGTGTTGGAATAATTTCGGTCCGGCCTTTCTTACCGACCCGAAATAATAATGTTACCGCGTATTTTGCCAAATTTTTGTGCCAAATTTTTTGCGCGTCGATTCTTTTCGCGATATTTCTGCCGTAATGTGCAGAATCGTGTACCGTAGGCTGCGCCACTGTTATGTGCAGTCTTATCGTATCCTACCGGCTGCGCCACTGTTAAATACAGACTCGAGTGTAGGCGAGGTTAATTATAAATAATGCGCGTATTGGCGATATGGATATTTATTATAAGTAATGGCTATAAATACGTCCTAACTAACGTGTTGGCGGTTGGAAAAAGAGAGTGAGGAGAGGCCTGCATCTCCTTTTATATGCGGGATCACCTGTCTCGCTCTTGTATGGCCGGAAACAGGTGTGCCACCCTAAAACCTCTCTCACTAATTACGTGAAGGCCTAGACGTTTAAAGTACATACATGAAGTTTTTGCATAATATTAAGTATTTTGCTGTTTAAGTATTTTGTATTTTGTATTTTATATTAAGGATTATATAAAATATATAAGTATTTTGCGAGGACAATAATTATTGAAGCAACATGGAGGTGATAATACAAAGATATTTATTTATTTCGAAATACACGGCACCACAACCTAACCTAACCTAACTGACATAGAAATGGTCATGGTAACAGACTAAATAATTTAGGAGCACTCGAAATAAAGAAAGCTGTTAAAACAAAAACCCAAATCCTTAATAATCAGCTAAATGTGTCCAATAGTCCGATATTAGGGATTTTTTCATACATACATACATATATAAATTAAGTTTTTTAAACTGCATACGCAATATTACGTTATTCAAATCTAACCTCTGCCAGTGCTGTAGATATTCATCCACATTCAGTCCACACTTTGGTTCTCATAGATATTGGTCAGCAGTTTGAGCTGTAGATATTCGTCCTCACTTTGGTTCTCATAGATATTAGTCCGATTTGTTTAGTTTTTGGAATTCTTGTAGATATTAGTAGACGCCTCCCCTAGCAGACCTAGAAAATGAATCTTTCCGAGGGTGTATTGTTAACTAAAATCACAAATTTTTAAAGTGAAAACTTCTTTAATACCGTTGTGATTTGAAACGCGATGAAACGAAAAAGGGACACTAAAAAGAGATAAACATACATCCACAGGATTTAACCTGCCGGAGAATGAGATCCAACAATCGGTCTCCTTTTGTGCAGTGCTTCGTAGCCTCCCCACTCTCGTCTACTTTAGTTTTCTGAAGGTTTCACTTCAGTATATCACACATACACCTGATGATTGACACTGCAACGCTGTCCGAAATGTCGGCTAAGAAAGGAGGTAGCAATACCCCAAATAATTAATCACCTAATGCTTTTTGCAGCGAAAATTTCAAATCATTCCAACTACATCGTTTTATTTTATCAGCTTTAAAAAATATTATAACTTTATAAAAAACTCATTTCGAAGCAATATCTTGGTAAAAAATGTGTTTACTATCGGTGAAAACATTTACATCAGAAGCGCTATTTACTGGAATGATTACTTTTATATTACGGTTCCCAGAATATTATCCATTTTTATTATGGTGAAACTTCAATTTCACATTATCGGATATCTGTGAGTGACGCTTTTCAAAGTTTTCAAAGGTACTTAAATGTTTGAAAACGTAGATTTCCACACGAGAAAAATGGTTAGTTTTATGATATTTAAAGACATGACAAATGACAAACAAATAAAGTAATTAAATAAGGGTTTTTCATAGAATTAAATAGATAAAAGCATTGGTTTTCAATTTATAATACGACTCTTAGCTTCAGAGAACACCTTCAGATAGACACTAAATCCTCTAAATGTCTGAATGGATGACTTTTATAAAAAAAGTGTTTTACAAATAGCTTGCTGCAAGACCCTCGGATACTGCAGTGGAACGTAAAGTGATAAATGTGAACTCGGATGACATTCAAGTGGAAGAATAAAAAAACTTAAATGCAAATGAATGCAAGTAAATCCCTCGGTGGAGATGGTGGAAATTGCAACTGAAACGTTACAGCTGAGATGAGGATTCACTTGACAAACTGATTAAACTTCTAGATAAAAAGTCCAAAAAGATGCTCGTAACCACTTTCAGAAAATTAACAAAACAATTAGTTTTAATGGGTTTAATTTTTTTATTTAAGTTTTAAATTTACAAAGAAATACAGTTAAATACTCGTAACTTACAATTCAATACATCAGCAAGATACAAGAAAATTATTAAAATTACAAAATCTAATACTAAGCACATTCAAAATTCCTATCATTATCTAGGCATAATCTATTATAACAACCTCCCATTAAAATTTATTTATTTATTTATTTATTTCAACGCCATAAAATGGCTATTACAATCCGGTGATACATAGTGGTACATAGGAGGATAAAATTAAAAGACTATCGAAAATATGTAGAAATTTAAGCCCAAACTAAAATAAAATTACCTGAAACTGCCAGAAGAGTCCCAAATATGTTTACTTTTTATATCTTTAAGTCTGTTATTGTATAAATCGTTAATTCCTTCATTATCCCTCATTTCTTAGTTTCTATGTCTTTAAGTCTACTATTGTATAAATCTTGCGTTCTTTCCTACATATCCTTTACATACTAATTACAATCATTTTTGTTACTAACTTGCATGATTCATTAATTTATAATGATTTTTTTACTTTATATTATGATTTTTTAAACTAATCATGATTTTTATTTTTAAATTTGTACATGATTTTCTATCCTTATTTATTATTTACGATAGTCGTTATTACTAACTTACACGATCTTTTAATTTACTAATTGAGCTAGAATTCCCCCACCAAACACAAGAGCATCGTCTCTTTATGGTGAGGAAAGGCAATTTTTTGTTTCTTTGTTAAAACCTTATGTAATTATGTAGCCAATGAACGTTATGTGTATTTTTAATCAGCATTGCCAAAAAACGGTGTCGCATAGAAAAATAATGGTGTAACTCCAATAAAGATTTGAGTAAACATAATATTATATATATTCAATAAACACAACAACTAAATCTCTATAAACAGTATGTAAATATACGTTAATACGATGGCTTGTATCATACCTACATTCTCATACAATGACTTTACGGAAATCAGTGACGTCACCACTAAACATTTCAAAAATACCAACTTGACGGCGTGTTTCCATGACCCGATTAAAAATGGACTTTTTAATATTTTTTAAAAACTCTGCGTTAAATTTTTTAAAGCCATAATATTTTTCACTGGAGTTCCTTATTAACATCTGTTGTGATTCCACAAAACTTCGTATAACTAACTATATATCAAAAAACTAGAAATTCTCGTTGATCGATTATTATCATTTAGGTAATGTCTGAATTGGTAGGAATGATTACCGATGTTGACTATTGGCGATCATCGTATCAAGAAAGATGATGTTTTGACAATGCCATAACAGGATTCAGAAACCTAACATTGTATGTATTCATAAAGTATAGTGGGTTCCAGCCACTGAACAAATAATACACAATAGAAATGCTTCCATGTAGATTTGAATATATATTTTTTACATAATCTCCATACAGTAGGGCAAAAATAAATCCCTCAGAGCCTATGACTTCTTTGTGGTTCTGTGTGGAGGGTCTTTTTAGGGAAAGAAAGAAAAGGAAAATCTGGGAGGTATATGGGGTATGAGTGGTGGGTAGGAATCTGGAGGTCAACTTGTTCAGGAGCGATGAACGTGTGCAACCATCCCACCCACTGCGATGCAAGGCTGTGATGATTTAACCCGTCTCCTTGTTTAGGAATAAATACATCCCAAAACACGTAATCGCGTTATACTTTCATAACACCAAAAACATCCCATAGTGACCTTACATTTTAAAATCTATATATCTCTCTTCCTCTCATGCAAACATATGTATTTTTCTTTTAACCAGAAAGAGAACGAAATAATGATTCTTATTGTCTTTGAATTATGAAAGCTTTCTTGCATAGATATTTTACAATCTCGATCCAAAGAGACAGTTTCAGAATTTACGCGGGTTAATGACGGGTTAAGAGGGTCCAGAAGTAAAAGTTAAAAGGTTTTCTTTAGGCTTTAACCAGTCTCTCCCAATGCCGCCCGCCACGCAGTATATGGGCAAAATCACCAGCCACCAAGACCTAGACAAAACCTTGCCCCATGCACCCCAGCACCCCTGCTAAGTCCCCAAATGCAGCGAACCACTTGGAGTGACCAACAGCAGGGGTGTTCGTTATCCAATAATTGGTTCCAGGTGCGGCGGTACCCATACTCGCCTCCCTAATTGAAAAAGAAACCAATATTGCCATTGACTTATATCCTTGTGGTTTTAGCACTTTTAGCCCGCGCTTTGATTTTCTTACACTTGCCTGATGTTTCATAACGCTGATGGATTTCATTCGTTTTGTGTTCCGATTGTCATACAGGATCGGAGGAATTCAGATTTTTAGAACTCCGTACAATAAGAGTGCCTACCTATATAGTAGAAAGGTGTTAAGTACCGCAATATCGCCAGTCCGTTAGTCCGTTGCTAACCACCATCGTATCGTGACATTTCGCTCTACGCCGAAGTGTTATTTTATCCTATCGTTACATAAAGTGTAAATCATATCGTATTATATCGTATGCTTTGTGTGAACTTCTTACAATCGACTCGTGACTCAAACTTTATGGTAGTTCTAATAATCGAATAGAACAATCTTATCGAGCGCTTATGGACACATCTG
This sequence comes from Limnephilus marmoratus, assembly GCA_917880885.1. Taxonomy (NCBI): domain Eukaryota; kingdom Metazoa; phylum Arthropoda; class Insecta; order Trichoptera; family Limnephilidae; genus Limnephilus; species Limnephilus marmoratus. Next base: position 9,432,192 of record OU862918.1, read on the forward strand.
TGACTGTCACCAAACGGAAACCAAGCCAGAAGACACAACAGCATTGAGTACCTCTTAATTGTGAATTACCTTTCTTGTTTGGTGGTCGGGCATAATTTCACATCGAAATCCATAAGCGTCTTAGCAAAGAGTAGCCCCAAGGTTATTTCTAAACCCCCGTGCATCGTGCATGATTTACCTGACATCATATGATATCTTCATCCCATTCGATGTAAATAAAAAATGCATGAAACAACACGGTCATGTGCCTAGCAAGGTAGACGAAAAATCTTAGAATCGTGTAGCTAGCGAAGCAATGAACAAAGATTTTTTTAAAAATAATAATAAATAGAAAGATCACATTTCTGCATTTGAAATTAGAGCAAAGAAGCGTCAGATACCCATACCGCGTACCCCATACAGCACTTCTTGTGTTCTTCATTATTCTATGGATCCACCTTACAAAAAAATTATAAAAACACAAACAATGTTTAGTGGGGACCTTTCAAAATGCGATGTAAAGATGTTCACGTTTTTTAATGATCGCCATAAAGTTTGAAAAAGTCTTTGTTTGAATTCAGTCAACATTTTCTAAATGCGAATGAAAGAAATTGTGCTAAGCTTTAAAAATTCAAAATGTTACCACGTAGTTTAAAATATTCAGTAAATTCTGATTCAGGTAAAATAATTTTCATCTTGTTGTACCCTCATTGTCTTAGTTTACCATTTTGTAGGAATTTCAGTGAAAGGTGGAGAAATCGCAATTAGCTTATTTATGTTATTTTAAGCCTTAAGTTTTTGAATTAAAAATTTAAGACTTCGGAAAGAAAACTTTGAGCGATTTTATTATTACCGTTACGATTAATTACGGTATTTATTCCATTATGGTACCGTTACAAAAAAAGGCATAAAACGTGTGTTTCTTATCACAATAACGCTGCAGCTGTGGTTCAGTGGTAAGGCTCTTGACTCGCACACCGAAGGTCGCGGGATCGAATCCCGGCGTGGCAAATAAATTTTGTTTGATTAATTTATGTTATTTCACAATTTATTCATTTGTTAATGAATAATGAATATTTGCGGCACGTTCCAGAGTGGAAGATACCCTTAGTATCGCCCTGGTGTAAGACCACCATTCAGAATTGAAACGTTGCTTGAAATGGCATTAGCCGTGTTTGGTGACCAGATCTGAATAGCCAGGTACTTCCCCACCTTCCTCTTCCCTATGTCCTTCCCCTCCCCACTACCTTCAGCCTCACAACATACCCCAATAGGGGATGCCATAGTCTCACTGGCTTCAGACGGGAGCAGTTGGGACTCTTGTGCGGTATTCACATAAGCTATTTCAAAAGATCAAACAAACAATGTACGCAGGTCTGTTTCCTTCAAAGGAAAAAAAGTAATCAATTTCTTGCAACTCTGTCTCACACTGCACCGTGACGTCTCGCAGACCCTTACAATAATACTAGCCGTAACGATAATTTTGAAAGTATGGAATACAGTTAAAAACAAAAAAACGTCAGTGCGCTGACGGTTGTGCCTTTGTTCTTAAATGTATAATGCTGCAGCTCTTTACTACTCACTAAATAACAACAGTCGAAAATGAGACAAACAGTGAACGTATCTCTGCACCCCCCCCCCATAGAAAACATACAATCATTATCACACATCTCCCTTACCATACGAATATAAGCCATATAAAGAAAATGAAACGCAATTCCCGTCGCAAAAAAGTAGTACTTTAGAGGAAACAGTCACACGTATTTTGTGTGTCTCACCATTATTTAATGTGTAAGAAAGAGCTGCAGTTTTATAGCGATAAAAAACGATGTTTATTGCCTATTTTTTGCCATCACGGTACCGTGATCTTGAATCGTCGTGGTAATAATTAAAGCGCCCTTTGGCAACAGCTGCGTCTTCTTATTATTACAAAAATCGCTGCAGTTAAAACCGTGGCTATATCCAGATATCATCAAACAAGCTGTTTTATGATCACAATGTAGACAATTTTCCGATATCGATCCGATCTGATTATAATGAAATATCTAAAATTTTGTGAGCCGACCTTTATACTGGCTAGCGCTCACAAAACTATTTTTTGGTGGGTCGTTGTAAGTAGGTACCTATATTATTTTTAATAATAACACGTAATAGATATTTATTTTGTTCAGGAATGTGGAGAGGTTAGTGCGATCACGCATTCCGTAAAATGCAATAGGTTAGAAAGTACAAGCAAAAATCAAAAAACAAGAGCCAAAAAAAAACAACGGAAAAGTCGTTAATAATTTTTAGCATTTTTCAAGATTGAAGAGTCAATAACTTTCTTAGTAATCTTCGATGCCGGAATTCGTACTCTGGCGGGATTCCAAAATTAGGATATTTTTGGAGTTGTTTATCCTATCCCATAATCCTTGAGACTATGGCATCCCCGATTGGGGTATGTTGTGAGGCTGACGGGGAGATGGGGGAGATGAACGTGGAGAAGCGCCTGGCTAATTTTAATTTGTTGTTATTTTATTTGTCAATGACATAAATATTCTTATGACTGTCATATATGAATGCTGGTCACCAAACACGGCTAAAGCCATTTCAAGCAACATTTCAATTGTGAAAGATGGTCTTAAACCACGGCAATACTGAGAGTATCTTCCACTCTGGAACGTTCCGCAAATACACGATATATCAGTTTAAATGAATTAATTGTGAAATAAAATTTATTTGTGCACGCCGGGATTCGATTGCAAGTCAAGAGCCTTACCCCTCGACCAGGGAGGCCGTTAGTTAGTACGACGGAATTAGCACGTTATGTCGTTAGCACTGAATCAGTATTAGTATTTACAAAGTTATAATATTCAGTTTCAGTGCCGGCAAACCCGGGCGTTTATTTTATTTTCATTTATGTAAATAGATTTCTTTTACCCACCTCACTAGACAAAGTCTATATTATTTTCATATTTGCTATTTCGTTTGTCAATATTCAAAATTTTTCTCTTTTTCATAATAATAACAAACATACGTACATTTATGATAGCAAAAAAAAATTATAATAAAAATAAAAATAATTAATTACAAGAAAATTACCTACTTTTATATTAATTGTTAAAAATGTTTTACACCACTGCAATACCGGTATGCTTCAAGTGTATTTGGAATCACATTTTGTGTGATATTGTGACAATAATTATTGAATATAATGTAGCGTGAGCCCAAATACGAATCCGCTGGTTGAACTCCTTTGTAAACAATTACTTGAATATTAATACCTACTCTGTTTATCATTTTATGTACCATATACTTATGATACTGCATACTTGTTATAATGCTCCTGTACAATTTATTTTATATGTAAAAGCCATCAAGGCGTAAACAAACAAATAAATACATAAATAAATAAATAAATAGTCTCGATGAAAACATAAATTATATGGATTACATGGATTGGTCAAATAAAATGTATTTTTTTTTATTATTTTTTTTTATTATATTTTATACATTTTACAAATATAAGACAAAAAATTGACATTCAATGAATTATTTTTATTAAAATTTACCAAAATAAAGTAAATTCTCGCGCAATTAATTATTTTTAGCCATAGAATTTGCAAACGATGTTCAATATCGCAAATTAACTGAATGTAAAGTTTATTAAAAGATTGATCGACAGATCCTGTCAGTGTTACTTGAATTTGCTGTTGGGTTGAGATATTGTTTAACCATTCGTAGGGTTATCGTGAAACGAAATATCTTTGCTTATACTGGGTAAAATTTCCTTCCTCCGGCGACTTGTTTGTTTCACAGGCAATATTTTATTATAATTAACGGGCCATCACAATCATTTAGGTTCTGACGAGAAACCGATATGTTTGGCAGGCACCCACCTAAGAAAATATTCGTTTCCTTCAATAATTCAGTAAACCATTCGCGACATCAACAAGAAAAAAATCTGATTGAATTAATGCGAATTTCAAACCCTTTTGATGTGGTGAGGTAAAATATTTTTTTTGTAATTAGCTTGGAGGTGTAGGCTTAATTATCCGATAGGCAGGTGACATAATTCAATCAAATTTTTTTCAGGTGAGGTTCCGAGAAAATTAACAAGATTAATTAAAAAAACGGCAAAATATTTATATTTTATTTGTTGTAGTGGTAGGTACTGCAGGTAGGTACTTGATATTTAATCATTCACATAAAGAAAATAAAATTGTTAACCCCTTGTGCCTCGACCATATTCAGTCAGTTGTTCAGAATATTTCCGCTTTGCATTAAAATCCAAATAAATTAAATATTTGTGAACTAAAAACTGTTTTTAAAAGGCGACGAAATACACTTTCAAATGTTATTATTAGATACATAAAACCACGTGATTTTTTAAATGTAAAAATTTTGAAAGCAAACTTTAAAAAGTTTTTAAAATCGCTCGCCTTAGGTGTTTTCTAATTAAAATTACTGGTAATGAAAAAAAAACACACACGCACACATCCTTTTTATTAGACAAATTATGAACTTTATCATAACCCCACTTTTTGACTTTTAATGAAATTTTTTTTTTTTTTTTAATTCCCAAAGTTTCTTAATTTTTTTTCAAATTGCCGTCGGAAACTTTGGTTTCATGAAGGTGTGCATTTTAATTCTTATGTGGTTAATTTCAGGGAGGTAGAGCAACACGGCATAACACCCAAAAACAAATAAGGAAAATACTTTTGGCCGTGAAAACCTAAAAACGTATATTTCAATTATTACTTTCCAATACGATTTTTAATACTTAAATTAAAATTGAACGTTCTTTAGAATGCTCCTTAAAATAAATCTTTTTTTTTTCAAATTTACTTACCAACTATTTCAGTAGAGGTTGTGAACGATACTGGTTTCAAACCGGTTATCGGTTTGATTGTGAGATCTTTTCTATTTCTTTATCAATTTTCGTCGTTGAATAAGTATAACAACGTGATAACACTGGTAGAATCCATAAATGTGGGATTGAAAGAAACCTTTTACAGTTTAAAAATTAATTGGTGTGTACCCTGATTAGTAAAATATTTTGATTAATAATGACAAAAAAAATAGTCAATGTTATTACATTGACCTTAAATAACCTAGAAGTAACACTTTTTTTTACAAATCCCTTTAAGATCAAGCCAAACAACACTGTCAAGTGTCGATCATTTAGTAATGAAAAATTAGTTTCCATACTAAAATACGAGCATACTGATGTTTCAGTGATCACAAATTAATTAACAAGCCAAAATAAAAGGAACAAGGAAAAAGAAATTCTCATTTTTTTATAAAAAGCTTTTGCGATGAGAGAGAACAAAATTTGGTCAATCCAAATTATGGTTTTAAAAAAACTGAAAAAATGTTAACCCGCCATTGGTGACGTATATCGCACACCTAGAAAAAGAGTAGTACAACTCAAAATACCTCTTTTTTCTGGAACAGCAGAAAAAGTTTTACTCGATTTCTATTTGACCGATTAAAAATATTGTTATATGATATTGTATGTTATTTTACTAGGATATTTATTTGCTTAATTATTTAACCATAAAATTTACGTGTCACGCGTTTATTAATTAATTTCGTGTTATTTTAGTATTTGTGACAAAATCATTGTTTAATAATTTTATCAACTCAAATTGATTCCATATTAGTGATAAATTTTGAATTAAAGCACTCTTATTCTGTATATTTTGTTTTATAATCTTTACAATACAGGAGTAAGCGGAATTGATATGTAGAATGCCCGAGAAACAAGACAAGTTCAATTACGAATACTAAACTAAGTCGAAATAACCCAGTCTTGTGCGTACTGACAGCACCTTCCCCTACAGCTGGTATGTTGTAACTGGCGGTGCGTTACTATTGTTGGTGGGGGTTTTCGTAGAGCAATTCAGAAAGACTAACTTAAGTGCCATCTACAATATTATTGATGAAGATTTTTAAACAGGTGTCTTTGTGGTTTGTGTAGATTTCGACGCAGATTCCGAAAATGGCAATAACTCGATTTTGGATTATTTCGAGTTGTGCTATTCTTTATCTAGGTGTGCGATATGTCTGTTAGACCGGGTAATTCGAAAAAGTGTAATATTTTTTTACCGTTCATCGAATCACACTGCGATTTCGAGTTGCTGCCTTATTCTACGCCCCCTACCGCCAGTCTACCCCGCGACAGCGATGCGGACGCACGTTATAGAGTTTTGGTACCAACCCGGTGCGTGAGACCGGCATCACCAACTAAGTAACAATTATTATAAGCAATAACTATCGGCCTGACATACTCATCTATATTGAAAAAATCTTCCGAGAAAAGATACATGCCGCCAACGGGACTTGAATCCGAGTCCTTCTGATTGCCGGTCAGATGCTCTACCACTGAGCAATGTTGGCTTATCTAACACCCGCCAAATAATTCCATATATACTAGTGTTTCATTCAACAGTTACTGCTTATTACATTTTTTCACCTTTTACAAGATAAAATAAAAAAAAACATAAGTATTATCATTTATGTTTTTTTTTATGTTTCAACTGTCATAAGACTGACGTAGACTGATTTTTTCGTTAAATATTTAAGATTGTTGGGTGTAAATAAATATTGTTAAAATATCTCATAATTTTAATGCGTCTAACGATATTGTGTTGTGTTAATAAAAAATAATTGATTTAAGGAATATCTATGAAAAATATAAATACAGAAAAAGATATCATTTTATAAACTTTCCAATGAAAAGTAGCATGAACAGTAAATTATTGAAAAACTGGTAGTCAAAAACCGTGAGACCGGGGTCACCAACGATGTAAGTCAAATTCACGTCACCAATGGCGGGTTAAATTAATATTTTGTAATGTTTGTGTTAGCTACCTACCTAACATATTATCACAAATTTGCAAAATTAAACCCCGAAATTGCTTTTGTTTATTTAGTTTTCGTGACGTTAAATTAATTGAAAAATGCGGGTGGCTGTATTTTTATCTCATTTTTAACTGAAATCCCAATTTTTCACCGTGTGAGGATCAACAGCCGCGGCAAGCGTGTTTTACAAATTGCTTACAGTTTAATGGAAATATATTTTCCCATTTGTTGCATAAAAACCAAAGGAAAAACCAAAATTGAGGGAATAGGTTAATAAACACAAAAGTCTTCTTGAAAAATGGTTAAATGGAAAGCGTTTCAAAGAACATAAAAAAGGTTCGTAGAATCTTGAATATGAAACCAAAAAAGATCAGCTTTAATCTTTTGTATTTGTGAGCCCATCATTACTTAAATATTGAAATTTAAAAAATATTTAAAGGATTTTCTGTCATATATTTCTGAAACTAAGAAAGACCGAGTGCCTCCAAAGGATAATATTGTCTAAATGCTTCACGTAAACAATCCAATAAATGAATAGAGCGAATAATCATACTGCTAATATCACACTCGATTTCTTAAAGTCTTATTAACATGACTTCTCGTACGTAAGTTATATTGTAATGAGCAGAAGCCAGAAACCAAAATGTTATTATGAAATAAAATTAATTTTAAAAATTGTAACAAGGGAATATTACGGTTGTACAGGAATTGTTGGAAATTATTGGTTTCACGTATTTTTCCGATGTAGTATGTCATTTTTATTTATTTATTTATTTATTTATTACATAAGATACATTTATACAGCAAATATAACATAATAATAATATTTCAAAATAACTGTAAATATTAAAATGTATACAAGTGTTATTATGTCTTGTTTGTCTATATTAGTTCCTAGCTAGGCAGATTGCCCGTTCTAAGGAACCAAATTCTGGTGAAAAATTCCAAAAGTGTATTCTGTACCAAAAAAAACAAAGTGTTTTTTTTTTGTAGATTAAATACCTATAAGTATACTAAGTTTTTACTGATTGTGCCATTTAATAGTTAACCATGTAAAAGTTTAAGTTTTAAGTGACATTATTTAATAATTTTTCAGACTCAACCCTACCTAAGCCAATCAACCATTTATTTATTATTGAACCGATACATGTCATTTTGCATGTTTTAATGTTTAATTCTGGGGGGATTTTATTGTATAATTTCGGTCCCAGATATGTATATGTCATTTGGAACTTCGACGTATTGCTCCCTGGGACCACAAGATCCTTTCTGGTGTGACTTCTTGTGATGTATTTATGATCAATTTTATCAAGTTTTTCTAGATTTTTGTGTACGTGGATAATAACCTTTTTTATGTAGTTTTGACGAACACCAAGTACATTAAATTTTTTGTAGAGCTGATCGCTAGAAAACCTATAGGGTTTACGCATAATGACTCTAATTATGGATTTCTGGGCCTTCACTAGAGGATCTAAAATTGTTCTACCTGCCGCTCCCCAACCAATACAACCATACGTTAAGATGGGGTTGCATAATCCGAAATATATTTTTCTTAGGTCTTGCTGTTTGATTATATTTCTTAATACAAAGAATATGTGAATCAATTTTCTCACCCTTATTGTGAGGTTTTCGATGTGATATTTCCACTTAAGGTGATTGTCTATAATAACGCCTAGATATTTGATGTTTTTCACACTTTCCAAAACTTCACAATTGCAGATAGAATCAGTATTATCGGAATTACAGTTATGCTTATGTGTTTTTATTGTGTGTGATGTACTAGGTTGTCCTTTTATAGTTGAGCTGAATCTTATGTATTTAGTTTTTGCTATATTTAGTGTAAGTAGATTTTTGTCAAGCCATTGTTTTATTGCTTTGATTCCACTTTCAGCATTTTTATGTGTTTGAGTCCAGTCGTCTCCTTCAAATATAGCTACCGTATCGTCAGCAAATGTAATAATTTTTCCGCCTACTTTTAGCTCGCATAACTCATTTATGTAAATTATAAATAGAAGAGGTCCCAATGTGCTTCCCTGCGGTACCCCAAAGTTAGTCTCTAGTGATTTGCTCACTGTTTTGCCCATTTTGAGTTGCTGGCTTCTACCCGTTAAGTAACTCTTTAACCATTCGTAGGGCATACCTACAATGCCAATATTTTTTAATCTTTTGAGGAGTAATTTATGAGAAATTGTATCAAAAGCCTTGGCTAAGTCTAAGAACAGTGCAATGTTTTTCTTTCCGCGATCTATATTTCCAGAAATATGTTCTGAAAGTTGCGCTATCGCGTCGTCCGTTCCCCTCCCCGGCCTAAAGCCGAACTGATTTTTGCTTAAAAGTTTTCTGCTCTCTACATAGTTACTTAATCTGTTTTTAAAAAATTTTTCTATAATTTTTGAGATAGCACTCAACAGGGATATTGGCCTATAATTACCCACTTGGTTTTTGGGTCCATTTTTGTAGATTGGTACTACTAAAGACTTTTTAAGATGGTCGGGGAAAATCCCTGAAGTAAAACTTTTATTAAAAATGTTCGATAAAGGTGATGCAATATTGTGTTTAATAATTTTTAGTATATGTGTGTTAAGACCGTCAGGACCTTTCGAATGTGTATTGTTAAGATTGTCAATAATTTTTAAAACCTCTTCGTTTGTCGTAGGTGAGAATTGAAATGAAAAAGAATTGTGTTTTGTTTCTATTGCAGATGCCAGTGAATCTTCAGTTTCCTTGGTGATACTTAAGATGTTTTCCGCAAGGTTAGACCCAACCGTTGTAAAGTATTTATTAGTGTGGCAAGCAATTATGTCCAAATCAGTGGTGGCTGTGTTTCCAATTAGGAGTTCGTTAATATTAGGGTCAATTTTATGTTTAGTATTGGTAATTTGTTTAACAATGTTCCACATGTTTTTACTAGATGGATCTTGGTCGAGTTGATGCTTATAGTACCGTTCTTTTGCCTTACGTATAACATCTTTACAAATGTTACGATACCTACGGTAATTCTCTTGTTTAAGAGTGTTTTGTGGGTCTTTGGTCGCCACTTTGTGTAAATGATTTCTTTTGTGTATAGCTTTTACAATACCACTGCTAATCCAAGGAGTAAGTTGTATTTTTTTATGTGCAATGAGTTTCTCTTTGGAATTTTGTGTTATATGCATGTTGATTTTGTTAATAAATAAGTTGAGTGCGTTGTTAACATCAGTCACTCCACACACATCTGTCCATGTTTCATCATTTAGATCCCTAATTAATCCCTCATAGCAGATGGTTGACGTAAACTGATTATATTTTACTTGCTTTTTGAGAGATATGTTTGGAATGCTTATTGCTGTTGTATAGTGATCAGTTATTGTATTGTGTATAACAAATGCATTGGAAGCCATAATATTTCTGGTATTTATGTGATCTAAACATGACATGCTATTATTTTGAACCCTGGTAGGAAGTGTAATATTTATTGCGAAGTTGTTTTCTGCCATGGCGCACAAGTAATCGTGATATTGTCGGTGTATAATTCCAAATGTGTTAATATTTATGTCTCCTATCACTATTTGTTGTTTAAAATCACTACATTTTTTGAGTTCAGATATGAGATTATCCAGAAATGGATGTATGTCGTGGAATGATGGTGATCTATAAATGGCTAAAATACATAGATATCCATTAATTACTATTTTCAGACAATTTGTTTGACTGATACATATTTCTTGAACTCGAGAGTGGATGTCATCGCGAATGTAAGTTACGACTCCACTGTTTTGATTTAATTGTTTTATTGTATGATATTCATGATATCCTGTAATTTGTTTAGCGAGATAAGAGTCATTCAGTCTGCATTCTGTAAGGATTATTATATGAAATGTCGCAGTCGACTTAATGCTATCTAAAAATAAAAGAAAGTCATCAAGATTTTCCATTGTACGGATATTTTGATGTATAATGTTAATTTTGTTACTCCAATTAAATTCTTTGAGTTCATCAATTTCTTCTACGATAAATTCATTGTTTGGCTCTCCTATGCTATCTACTTCCATATATGCGTTTAAACCCATTTTATTTTATTTGTATTATTAAATTTTATCTTAGGATCGCTGAGTTTTACGCCTGTATTTAAAATTGCAAAGGGGGTGATTAGACAGTATAAATATTTTAATTTAAGAAGTTTGGTATTTGTTGATGGAGATAATGCTAGTGTTTGGTTCAATAATAGTTTGAAATACTTTGTGTATAATATGGTGATAAACGGGATGACATGATAGTGATTTTGATGTTTGGTGCTTGCTGTATGAAATAATAATAATAGTATAATAGGAATAACAGTTCCTTGTAGTCATTTAATGTCCGTTAGCTTTTGCTCCGAATCTATCAGTATCGGCCTCGAATTATCGTCCCTTTTTGCAAAAATTCTCCCAGCCTTTGTCCAGACATACCTATAGCTGTGTTCCCGTGCTAACTGCCTGGCCAGGAACCATAATCGTTTAGCTTGAGAAGTTAAGTGTTCAGAAACATATATTGGGTTTTTGGGACCTGACATACCTATAACACTTGTATTCATTTTTTCCTCTATATTTTCAGTTTGATTAAATTTTTTTATTGCAGAGTGCAAATGTTCTTTATGTGTTACTGAAGTTAGTTTCACAATTACTGTCCGTGGTTTGTTCTCCCTGGCTTGAGTAGGATTTCAAATATCATGAATCATGATATTTGTCTTCCATTGACTGCAGAAGATGTCAAACTTCGATTGTTAACATACTACAATACAATTTTTTAAAGACATTTTAGACTAGATTTTTCAAGGATGGTGTTTTAGTTAAGGTCTAATTCAATCCCTGTACATAAAATTGGGGTAAATTATGAACGGTGCCAATGAAAATTAAAATATATAGCTGTAACAAATCTAATTGTCTAAAGCAGTGGTGTAATTTAAGTATTATAATAGTATCTCACTAAGGACTTATTCTCTTTATTGTTTTCTATGTCTTTTTCAGAGTATTTTTTCAGTTTTTTCATTCGGTTTTTCGGTTCTTCCAGCGAGATTTTGATTCTTGATGTATACTGATAATTCTTTTTATTAGTTTCATCTCATGGGAAATTTTTTTATTAGTTTTTTATGTGGTGAATTTTTGTTGTAAAATAAGTTTAGTTTTCATGCCCGAATGTGGTTTTAAAACTTGTTATCTATTCAGGTCATTTGAGTACACTTTCATGTGCTTTAGCAGGGGTGCCCGGGTACATGGGGTGAGGTTTGGAGGTCTTGGAGGCTGATGACCAGGACATACTGACCCCAAGATTCCTACCCACCCCTTAAACCCTTTAAAAAAAAAGTACACAGTCCAGTAAGTGATTCAGTATTGAGGAATAGTTTCAATAATATATTTTTGGCACCTATTCATTTTTCGTACACGTCAAAACTATTGAAAATTTCCATTGGTACTTTCCTTTTTGAATTGTATTCAGGTTATGTGTATCAGATCCCCATCCCATATTTCTACATTCGATTGGAGAATACATAAATGCGCAGTGGACTTTTTTCACATCCTTTTAATTACAACATTTTTTGGATTTTTATAGTAATGTATAAGGTTCACGAGTCTGAGAAAATCCGAGATTTTTTTTGTTTTTCTCTAACTGGGCATTGACACTGAACATTATTTCTATGGCATTTATGTCATTTTAGTTCTAGTGATTTTACTGGTCTGGTCCTTGTGATCATTGGAAATGTTGCATATTTAGTTTTATTTTTGATTTTTACATTACACAGGAGGCCTGAGGAAAACAATTTCCCTCACGGCCTACGTCATGTTTGGTGCTGCTGTGAGGAGGATCTTTTTAGGGAAAGGAAGGAGAGGAAGTTCTGGGAAGGAAAGGGGAATGAGAGGTGGGTAGGAATCTGGGGGTCAATTTGTTTAGGAGTGACGCACGCATGAGTCCATCCCTCTAACTGCAGTGCAAGGCAATGAATCGAGAGAGCCCACCTGGAGAGGTCTAGGCTAGGTCTCCCTCAACCAAACTCTCTTGACCCGGCCCGCTATGCAGATATTGGTGGCCAAGACCTAGACAAACCTCACCCCATGAACCCAGGCACCCTTGTTAACTCACCAAACGTAGCGAACCACTTGAGGTGACCTATGGCAGGGGTGTTGGTTGTCCAATGAATGGTTTCCAGAGTGGTGGTACCCAAATCTGCCTCCCAAATTGAGAGTTTAACTCATATTAAGGGTAAGTGAGATAATTTAAAACCAATTTTAAGCAACATAAAATATTTCAAGTTTTCTTCTTGAAATAAACATCATGTAAATCATCTGTAAATGTGTAAATCATGTAAATCATCATGTAAATCATCCGTAAATCATCTACCTGCTCCAGATTTAGATTTTGGACTATTTTGTAGGGGTGTTTTTTATTAATCTAGACATGCTTATTTATTCCTTGTCAAATTATTTTTTAAATATTTAGATTTAAGTACTCAATTTTTTTTTTAATTTCGATAAAATTTCATAAAACATTCGCCGCTTTGATTTATATTGTTAACTACAACTTTCCAAGAACTAGGCGTTACAACCGAATTTATTCGCAAAAATCTCCGTTTTGAGACGAAAAAATTTTAATATTCTTTTTGAACATTTTAATAAAGTTCGAAAAACTTGTGTATCGACGCTCTGTTAATATTTGAATTTATTGACATAATCCAAAAAATCTTTTGATTGTAAAGCTTTTAAGTTTTGTCTTGAAGTATAGTATTACATCCTATTTATAAATTTAAAAAAAGTTAAACAATATAATATCATTTTTGAAAAGTAAAAAAAATTAAATTGGAAATTGTCCTTGAAAAGGCATTCAAATTAATAAATAATATTATTAATCTATCGATATTTAAATGTCCTTAAGATTTCTGAGTAGGCACCGTCTTGTAAGTTAAATAGCTTGATTGAAACCATTTTTTTTTATTACCTGAGTTTATGTTTGTTAATTATTTGATTATTATATAAATAACAATAAAGTAACTAACTAACGTTTGCAATTAAGTTTGTCGCATATTTATAAAATAATTATATATTTGAAAAGTTGTATTAATACACAATCTTATGTATAAAAATATCGTGTCACGGTGTTTGTGGACGCACTCCCCCAAAACGGCTTGACCGATTTGAATGAAATTTTTTATGTATATTTAGTAGGTATATTTGGTGTAGCCGTCAATTACCTGGGAAGACCCAAAACTTATAGAGCACGCCTAATTACCGAGTATACAGAGGCAATTGAAATTCATAAAAATCCTATTAACATTAATAGAGACGACGGAGATAAGCTCAATAGCTCTTGGTATCCGGTAATTGACGGTTACACCAAAACTAAATGCAGAAAACCATCTTCAAGTATACTGTAATGCCAGCTCGCAGTGGAATGGACCTGGCAACACGGTATTGCTTCGAAGTACTTAAGCACACATTTCACCACTAACATTTACACATCTTCCCTGATGATGGACACTGTAACGCTGTCCGAAACGCTGGCTAAAGGAGGAGGTAGCGCAACACGGCATAACACCCCAAAAACAAATAACAAAAATACTTTTGGCCGTGAAAATCTAAAATCATATTCTACTTAATTACTTATAAATAAGGAAAATTTTTCCAAAATTAACAGCAAAGCAGTCCGAGGTATTTTAAATAGCGCCATATTACGGCAAAAAGCATTCTAGTGGTTAATCGAACATTTGTATCAATTTAACTTACTCTGCGAGCAATATCTCAAAAATAAGAAGTTTGAAATATATAATTTCATAATATTATAATTTTGAAGTGTTTTTTTAGTATTCTAAAAGTGTGTAAAGTTATGAACAGTGAACGAAAAAATGAAGAAAATAAAAATCTTATTAAAGTTGGGTTATGAGTTTTCCATTTCATTTTCAATTTTGAATTAGGTAACTAGGTTTTAAATTACATCTTGCGGAAAAATGGTATCAGTTATCCGAGACACTGATGCATCCAGTTCCCGAGCCGAGGCCACGCCGCGAAAAGTAATTTTCATGCCAAGGAGATCTCCTTGAGACTCAATTAGTATTCCCATGGCGTTTTGTATTCCCTGTTATTCAGCAAAGAAGATAACGCTCTATTGAAATAAGACCGCCATAAACACGGGTCGATCCCCGACATAATTCATGCTTTGGTGAACACAGAAATAAGCACCTTGCTTCATAAATGAGGCTATGAAAATGTTAGGTTTTTTTTTATTTTAAGGATTTCCAAAGATTTTAAAAATATTCACTCATTAAAAATTCTGTTCACATCTCTCGTTAGAAGCAATCTAGAATATAACTCTACAATTTGGTCACCTGTCTTTAATAATCACATTAATATCATTGAAAAAGTTCAAAGCAAGTTTTTGAGGTGTATTAATTTTCGACTTGGAATCCCTTTAGAATCAATAAATTATGACCTTTTATTACACTCATTGAAATTGTCGAAGTTAAGTGACAGAAGAAAAATTTTTGATCTCATATTTTTATACAAAATTGTAAATCATCAGTTGGATAGCCCTGATATATTAAAGTTGATTCACTTTCATTTACCTACCATTAGATCAAGGTTCCCTAGTATGTATTATTGTGACAATTATACGTCTGTCGCTGGATATGATTCTGGTATAAATAGAATACTCACCATTGGTAATTTTTATGCCAATGTTGCTGATATTTTTCATATTTCCTTATTAAAATACAAGGCTCTACTTATCAAACATTTCAGCCTTACGTATTGTAACGAGGTTACTTCATAACAAGTTATTCTTTTTATTTCACTGTATCCTTTTGAAGTTTTCATTACTTGTTAGAAATTTTTTCTCTTATTACGAGAAATTAAAAAAAAAAAAAAAACAATCTTTCTTCACTGTACTATGACTGTTTAAATATAATAAATAACACATATTTGTAAATGGCACTTTGTGCCGTAAATTTTAAATAAATAAATAATTCGGTTTGTGCATACGTTGGTGGCGATATTTTGTCTCAAGGTTTTGATGCAAAGAAAATGACATTGTGATGGTTAGGATTGTGTTATGAGAGAGAAGAATAATTGATTTAATTATTTATGTACCTACATAATTATACATTGTGGTCACTTTACTATATTTTGTTTGCAAATTAAAATTTGGCATAATTTTGAAACGGCACGAGGAGCGTTTTGGGAAAAAATGAATGGTCTGCTTGTATTTTGGAATGAAGATTAATTATTTAATTCAATTATCACTAAACTTTTATTACGAAAATTACACGACGAATTTTCTAGAGATTAGTTTGGGGAAGCTAGCACTTTACGTTCAATTAGTATTCTAAAAACTCCCCAGCTTTGCCCACAAGCCGAATAATAAATGGGGTAAAAATATAAGGAATATTAAATTTAATTTTCCGAATTAATTCACAGTAGACAGTGCGGAAAAAGGTAAACTTTCGGAATCGCTGGACAAGCATATTTTAAAAAAAGTGGTTTTACCTTAATTACTATGTATGTTACTATAAAAGCTCGAACTACGGTAAATCCTAAGATTTTCCGGTAAATCCTAAGATTTACCAACTCTTAATGGTAAAAGTCCGAACCGTTCTATAATCATCGTTCACCAATCTAACCTAACCTAACCTAACCTAACCTAACCTAACATGTACGAAATTCTAATGGTAGAAGCCCGAAAAAATCGTTTCTTATTTAAATATTATAAACGATTTTTTCGGGCTTTTACCATTAGAATTTAGTACATGTTAGGTTAGGTTAGGTTAGGTTAGGTTAGGTTAGGTTAAGTAAGGTTAGGTTAGGTTAGGTTAGGTTGGTGAACGATGATTATAGAACGGTTCGGACTTTCACCATTAAGAGTTGGTAAATCTTAGGATTTACCGTAAAATCTTAGGATTTACCGTAAAATCTTAGGATTTACCAATATTCGGGCTTTTACGGTGACATATACAACAATTTTCGTAAGGGGTGATGAAAAACATTGCATTCAATTTTTTTTTTCAATTAGTTCCACGCACGAGGACATGAGTAAAATAATTCTCCCCAGGGGTTTTGTCATCATTGGGGATGCTTGTGAGGGTCTTTTTAGGGAAAGGAAGGAGATGAAGTTCTGGGAAGGAAAAATATATGAGGGGTGGGGTCACGAACAATATCGTAACACGAGAGAGATGGTGGACTGTAAGTCTAATTTTTTAACCTCAATCACAGGATTTGGCAATTGGAAGGAAAAGTCCCTACCTTTGATGAGTTTATCCATTGTTTTGAGCCGATCCTGATTCTGGCTGCTCTCCGCGATAACTGCACAACTATAGGTCACAGTTACTGATACTTTTTGGTGTATTATTAGTATTTTTTTACGATTATTAGCGATATTTCGAAAGCGAGATGTGAACGATATCACTGCGAATTTTCAACTCATTGATGTGTGTAATTTTAGATTTTGAGCAACATTGTAGATGTGTTCCAAAGTAGGTAGGAAACACCTTCCTCTTCTTTTGTAGTAACTAAGTAGGGTCTTTCAAGGAAAGGTCGAAGACAGAGGAAAAAATAACGATGAAGGACTTGGGGACATGGGTTTAGGTTTAAAGCTGTTTCAGAACTAAACAAGTGGGTACGAATCTGGTGGTCAATGATCGTATGTACGGACGTATGAATGCATCCCTCCCACTACGGAACAAGGCGATGGGTCGAGAGAGTCCGGCTGGAGAGATAAAAACGTCTCCCTCAATCAGTCTCTCCTAATCCGGCCCGTTGGAGGTAGGCAAACGCGTGTGCCGCCTCACCCACTTATACCTCACCCCAAGAACCCAGGCACTCCTGTTAAGTCACAAAACGCAGTAAACCACTCGGGGTGACCTATGGCATCCAATAAATGGTTCCCGGGAGCGGCGGAACCCATACCCACTCCCCAATTACGTGTAATGAAAATTTGCTTTCGTCGTATGAAATGACAGCCATTTACATTAAATTATGTTCATAAACACATATTATTTGCAGTATTTTTCATCGCCCCGAACGCAAATTGTTGTTTTTGTGGAAATTAATTTAAACAAAAATTTTTTCCATAAAAATATTCGTTTTTAGTTGTCCAGCGCTTCCAAAAGTTTGCCGTAGTTAATAGTTAAAGTATCTGCATATTCAGATCTGGTCAAACAACTTAATAAATTAATAAAATTTACTTGCGCATGCCGGGATTCGAATATGCGACCCCCGGACCTTACGACTACGGAGAGAATTTCAAATTAAATCATAAACAAAAATGTATGTTTATCACCCAAGATTCCCGTTGAACTGTTCGAAATCAATGGGACTGTGGCATTTAAGGGACGGTAGTAAGCGCTCAAATAGAAGAAGGGGAGATGTGTAATTCAAATGTTAGACGGAGCGCACTAATATTAAAAACGATAATAATTAAGCAAAACTAGTGTAAATGTTTAATAAAACACGACTCGTTCAAAATAAAGCAAAAATCTCGTGTGAAATGTCTTCAATATCATTTAATGAAACTCTGTGAATTTTTTATTCATGTAACTTGTAAAATGACAGAAAAAAACATGTTTGTAATAATTTTCGAGGCATATGTACTTTGCAATTTCTTCCTATCGTGGGAATTTTATATAATTATCATTTTGGCGTGGCGAATGAATATGTAGATATTATCTTAAAAAATAACGTATATTTTTTTTAAACTTAAAAACACTAACCGGTCAGTGTTTTTAAGTTTTTAATTTGAGTTGGCATCTGTTTGGGTCCCACCCAGACGTCTCGTGTTCGATTCTTTTGCTGACTAATCCTCCATCAAGACAAAATCAACAATTTCTGCTTACTGTGGTGGTAGTAGGAGATTTTCAAATATTGTCGGGTTATTCGTAATCCGGGAATGTCTGTCTTTCTTTAATAAATTTTTAAAAAAAGTATTCAACAAAAATATGTTATAAAACATTAAATGCCGAATGGAATGCCGGGCTTTAGATACTCGGGTTCTCATACTTTTATTCATTTCCTTAATAAACTGAGAGTGGGTAGGTAATTTGGAGCCCATACCAGGTTAAGTAGTCCCTCATGTTGGAGAGTTCAAAAGAATTTCTGAGATTTCTATACGTGAGGGAGTATGGCTACTACCCGTGACCCCTTCCTACTGACTTTCTCTTTGGTATGCTCGGAAAGAACCATCTAAGGGTCAGAAGGGATGTGCACACTGCTACATTTTCTTTAGAGTTTAGATGATGATTTAAAAACTCTATTATCATGGATTGCGTACTTTTCCGTGTTTCCGCTAGTTATCTCCGTCACCGACTGAATACACTGTTTTATCTCCCACCTTGCAGGCCTAACTTGCCTATGGTCGGTGGGAAGGGCAATCTTGCCGTTGATGAGAATCAATTCGGATAACAACATATTTAACGACGATGAGGCTGTTTTAAACGACAAGTGTTATTACTGTTAGTACACCACCCAAATGTACTTTTTAGTTAGTTTATACCTTACTAATACTTTACATGTTTTCTATAATTTTGCTTAATAATATGTTATTTTAAAACGACTTAAAAATGTATTTAATAATGTCTTTAAAGCAATACAAAAAATGTATAACTCTGGGTTTTGTTCTGGAGTAAGAAGAATGTATACTCAGATCTGGTTACTGAATACTGGTAAAGTAATTTCAAGCAACGATTCTGAGAATATCGATAAATCTGTAAAATAAAAATATTTAGTAAATTGACCTACCAACAAGATACCGTCTCTGTTAAAGAACCCCGAAAAAAATGCAAAATTTGAATTATATACCTAAGTAAATATCGAATTATTTGAAAAGCGAAAAAAAGTATTCCGACGACATGCAGTTAAGTGTTTTCAGCACAATGATTAGATTTATATAAGACTTATGAAAGATTCGTCAGACCGACAGCAAAATTTACTATATTTCCTCGTAGGTAGGTTTCGAAAGAAAATAACAAGTTTTGTAAAATTAATCATCTCGGTATCCATTAGGGAAATATTAAATTTTCCCGGCGGATTTTTCCAGTGTTCTTTTCCCGCCAGACCGGAATACGGAAATGGAGGGATTTTCTTCGGCAAACTATTATTTTCCACCAGAGTGAAAACTCGGAAGCAAACTTGCATTATCGGCTAGGTTCGTAAATGGGAGGCTTGCGAATTTACAGGCGCACTTCAGGGGTGGAAAAATATCACGTAAAAAATAATTAATCCCGGCTGGAATAGCGAAATCAATTAACATATTATATATTAGATCAATTATAAGATTCTTAAGGAACTTAAATACATTTTTTATTATTATGTTGGCCGTCTACCGCAAAGAAAAAATAACATTGGAACAGCTCTGATTAAATATTGATATAAAAAAAATCATAATGCTACTACTCAACGCTGCAAAAAGTGTAATTTTGAGACACTATCTTTGAACATAGTATTTTATTTAGTCACTGGACACTACCTAAGTTTAAACTTAAATATGGATTGGATATGGGTATAAATAATAACAATGAGAGTTAGTAGTTATATTAAATTGAAACTACCGATAGAAGAATTCAAGTATCACAATATTTCGATTCCAAATCCCAAACGATTCGATTTTATTCGCAAAAAATTTTATTATGAAATATTGAATATGGCATTTATTAGTCATTGGATACTACCTAGATTTGTGTTTAAATCTGTATTGGATATAGGTATAATAATAAAAAAGAGTTAGTAATTCTAATAAAAAAATCTACCAAAAGTAAAAATATAAAAAAGGTTTAAAATTAAAAAAAAACTACCAAAAGCAAAAATTCAAGTAACCCAACAATTTTGGTTCCACAATTCGTTCAATTCGATTTTCTACCCTAAGTGATAGATCCCGCAATGTTTGGGTAGATTATTGGCAAATTGCTAGTCAATCTCAGGGAGCCTGCTACGCCTCGGTACAAAATACTATGCTGTCAAATCTACCCAATCAAATCCGTGGTTTTAACAATTAATCCGTTCAAATAAGAATTGGCCATTGCTACAGTTCCTCTCACCTTTTTAAAATCCACATGCTTGACTCCTCAGTTTGTACTGTCTGTGGCCTAGAAATGGGAACTTTAGATTACATTTTTTTAAATTATCCCTCTCTTTTAAACAAATATCATATCTTCTATCGAGCATTACTTAAAATTATCTCTCTTGTGTTCTTCCATTACTTCTAAGTCAGAATACGACTCCAATCATACTAATATTATAAAGGCGAAAGTTTGTATGGATATATGGATGTATGGATGTATGGATGTATGGATGTATGGATGTATGGATGTATGGATGTATGGATGTATGGATGTATGGATGAGTGGATGTTACTCTTTCACGCAAAAAATATTCAATGGACTTTACAAATTCTTTAACTAATAGAAAGCTACATTATTTACGAATAATAAAGGTTGAATATATTGTTAAGCTCTGGCATTATGAAATTATTTATCTTACGTTATCTGTCCCTAACAAAATCGAGTTATTGCAAAAGTCAGAAGAAAAGCAAAACAAACGGTTGTCGTGGAAAAGATGTTGGCATCATAGTAAATATCTGTCTCCAAAAATGAATCGCCGAAATGTATGTACGCGCATAACTTCCGAACGATTGCACCAAATTCAATAATTATTTTTTGTATAAAACTACTGTTGAGCTGTGGTACTATCATATTTGTGTAAAAAAATTCCAATAGGTGGCACGCGATCTGTTTGAAAACTGAATGTAACGGGAATTAATGTACGGAATGCAGGAAGGGGAGGGGGAGGGTAGCAGGGGAAGGAATGGGGGGGTAGGCAGAGGATGGAGAGTGTAAACTTCCCTAATACCATGCAAGCGAATATATTTTAAAAAAAATGCCAGTTTAAATAAATGAACACCTAATTTTTACCTTTTTTCCATATTTTGAAATGATTGGGGTTGAAGGGTGAAAGCTATAAATATTTGTAAAAAAAAATAAAACCTTTCGTTTCTGAATTCTGAATTCCGGAACACTTAACTAAAGTGTTCAAATCTTTTTTAGAGCATCATATTTGCTGAATTTATTCCACAGAACATATATCAATTTCAGCTACTACAACACCACTCTGCAAAAAAAATTGCATCATTGACAGAATGCTATATTTATTTAAACGCCCTTAGGGCTTTTACCTAGAATGCAGTACATTTTTTTTTAATTACAGTGAAAAGAATGGGTTTACAAAATACAAGTATCATAATATATGTTAAAAACAGAATATAGGTTACATAAAATATAAGCGTTAACGAAATACAGTAACATAAAATATAAGAAACAAAATATAGTCCATAAAATATAGGAGTTGACATAAAGTAGGTAATGTTTAAAATTGTTGATCACATTAGTTTAAGGGATAGGTATACATAATTGGCACATATGACGTTTGAAGTTTGCTAGGTTCAAATTATTGTCAAATACAATACGCATGTTTAAATATTGGTTACCAAGACTGTGCCAATTTTTATTTACGTTTGATGTTTATTGCGTTTTGAAATATGAGTAACAAAAAAAACGGCAAGATGTTCTACGATGTTCCACCACGAAATAATTCTTGTCCATTATGTGTCTGAGATGGTTATTGTAATATATGTGATTATCCATGTAGTGGGTAATTCGGAAATGTTCGGGTCCGCCGAACTTTGACGAACGTCTCACGAGTCGGACAGCAGTCTCGTCCATAGGAGCTCGTCAGAACCATTCTAGCTACCTGAGTAATCACTCGCTACCGAGACAATAATACAGTACTTATCAATTCATTGTAATATCACAATAAAAGACGAAAAGAACTTACGTTGTACATCTCATTATTTGTGGGCTAGTAAGGCCACATTAAAGAACATTACAGTTATTATCCTTGTATAAACGATGTCGATTACATTGCCCTGTTTCGTCCTTTTAACGAGAACAAAACTTCAATTAAACTTAAGTACGATTAAAATTAAAGTCTTAGATCCTAAAGTTCTACGAGTCTCAAGTAGTTTCGTATGCCCGTAACATATAATGTTATCAAGAATCCACAAATAGAGCACGAAATTCAAAATAACTAGTTAGACACTTGACTTAACCCTTAAAATGGCCCCCAAGCTTTCTAGCACTATAAAAAAGTAATAAATGATGTAATTCAATTCAAGGATGTACTCTTTGAATGATTAGAATTAAATGTATACATTTTTATGTCGTACACGTACGTGGAGCAATTATCTCCTTGCCTAGTAAATAATTTTCTTTATGTCTAGCAATATTTAAGTAATTTCGATAAATAAATCGGATATAGTGGATTTTTATACTCAATTAGTGATATAGAGGCTTTTGAAACTCAACTAACCTGACATGGCTGGTTTAGAAACTAATGGTGGGTTTCTTCATTTACCGAGAATGCTAAATGCAATGCTAATTGTAAAAGTAAACGATAGAAATTTAAAATTTAAACGAAATTTCTATGCATTTGACCGTTTACTTTTACAATTAGCATTGCATTTAGCATTCTCAGTAAATGAAGAAACCCACCCTGAGTAGTAAAACGTTGATAATTTGGACATACGATTGGCAAAATAGTAAAATTGGCAAACTTTTCCTGATATTACATTTTTCCATCTTGCATTGTGGAGTATTTGGTTTTGATTTTATTTCGTTTTTGACTCAGTTTTTTTTTTTTCAATGTTGTTTTTGATTTTGTTTTGATTTTGTTTTTTTGATTTTGTTGTGCTTATTTAGATGTTCTAAATAATAAAAAAAAAATAGCATGAAATAGCCCAGTCGGGTGTTAAATTCAAAATAAATAAATAAAAATAACAACTTACAACATCTTCTTGTATGCCATAGCGGATTTCGTGTCTCACTCGCAGTTTTAACATGGTTTTTGATCGTGATAAGGGAAGTTTCGAAACTCAGGTTTAGGTTCTTCTTAATCCTCGCAAAAATGTGAACAAGATGTCATACTCAGATCATTTTGTCAAAAAATTGGATATAGCTGTAGAGATTATAGGGTACAATTATTTTATGGCCGATAGGATGATGAGTGCCAAATTGGCAATCATCACTTACTAACACTTCTATCTGTACACATTTTTCTCCATAGATTTCAGAAGAATTATTCCACGGGCTGCTACATTTATTATTATTTTGTATTATGTTAATGTAAGTACTTGCATACTGCTTTCTAACCCCTTATGCATGGATATTGAAGGGTCTAGAGACGTTGAAATAAATGTAGTTTCGTTCAATAAAATAGACTTGACGTGCGCGGTGAAGGAGGAAACCACATGTTTCCTTATAACGCTGTTGGGAAAGTGGTGGGGTCCCATCCAATGCCTGCGTGATATTTTATTGTGGGGGGTATTGAACGACATGGTGCGACTTAAGTTTTTATTTCATTTTACACCAATAAGCCATCATAAAGGATGCTTAAATATTTTCTATATTTTGTACTTGTAAATTCATAGAAGACCGTTGTATCTCCCAGGGTAATAATTTTGTCTTTCATTTATTAACCTTTAACTGCTGACGTGATTTTTTTTCACGGATACTCCGACCAATATTTAAATAAAATAAAATATTTTTTTATTGTTAAGAAACTTATATTTGACAAATTGGATATTATGTAATAATTTTTGGCAAAAATCACTTTAGATCAGAAATCAGTCCGTATTATCTAGTAAACTAAATAAAAAAACAATGAACTCCTTTTTATTATAATATATCAATAGTGTTTCGAATAAACTGTATATATAAAACTTTAGTAAAGCTGTTTTTTTTATATCTTAAAAAAAGTCACGTAAGTACTGACGACGAGTCAGAGAGGCCCGCAAAAAATTGAAATGAATTTACTTACAGAAATTTAACTTTAAAAATTTAAAATTTAAACTGACGGCTATGGCGTCACTAGCTACTGAATGCGAATAATGCGTCACGCGCGGGGGAGGGGAGTATTTCGATATTATTATTATTGCTAAGACGGGGTGGCCCCCAGTCAGCAGTTAAAGGTTAATAATTCATAATACATTACATATTTAAGATCATTATTATTTGTACAACGTGCTCATTAGTGAAACGTTGATTTGTAATACGTGGTAGAAGCCTGAAATTTTATATTCACTTCCATAATATTTCTCTATATTCCCCCATCCGCAACCTTGCTCTACTCGTGTTACAGACACTTTGGGTATTTGACTTAAGATTTCGTTGACCCCGTAAACTATCTTCACGAAGCAATTACAATTATCAGATTCTCCCAAAGGGTTCGAATTAAGCCGTAACTTAGGAGCAGGCTAAATTGAAATCGTGTAAGGACGGTGCTTAAACGAAAGCAGGTTCAAAGGTAATTTTAATGATGGACAATATTGGATAACCTACAGACCGAACAGATTGACGTAAACATATTGAATAGTAGTGCGACTAGGGATTACGTTGAAAGACTTATTTCTACCAGTCGACCAACAAATTTCTTGAGTCGTTGCCTAATGGCTGAGTAGTTAGCAATGCAAAGTTTCGAAGACTCGAGCGTGTCTAATCACGGTATAAAGGAATTCAAATGATTACCTAATTGCCCTTATTGAAATCATTCTACCCAACAAGCCTTCCATTGATATAATTGATGTAACAACATAAAGCGAGCACTTCAGGCACTGAGGTCCAATTAAAGTTGAGATAATCTTTAGGGAGTTGCAAAACCTACGAACCTCACAGGCATTGTACGAGTACAACCCATATAATCTGGTACCTTTAGTTAGTCTAGTTCCTTTTGACAGTCATCGTGGTAAAAAAGGCCTTTTGAATGAATCCGGTGTCTTTACTACAGAGTAATGAATATAACAGAGCTGCCCTTACCAAGAGATTAACAGAATTTTAGTACTCGAAAATGTTGTCTACTTACGAACAAAACGTTATTTTTAGAATGGTGCTTGAATAATTCCCAAATAGTTTATCCGTCTCTAGCCGTAACTGAAAATCGATCGAAAAAGGTTCGGTTTACTTGCTAAAACCGAATAAATAAATAAGTTACTTCTTCAAACTTCGCAAAATTACTTTGTGGCATCATTAATTATATAATGAATAACATATCACTTTTCGTTATATGTTTTTGGGGTGTTGTGCCGTGTTGCGCTACCTCCTTCTTTAGCCAACGTTTCGGACATCGTTGCAGTGTCCATCATCAGGGCAGATCCGGCAGATCCGGTAGATGTACAAAAACATATAACGAAAATGCTTCTGGCCGTGAAAATCTTAAAACTTATCTAACATATCACTTTGTTTAAACCACTATATTATATATTATTTTTCCTTAAATAATTTTTATATTTAATTTTGTATAACTATTTTTATGATTTGTAAGTAATTAATCACCTCTACTTTTTAATATTTTGTCTATGTTATAGTTTATTATAATTGGTCTATACTTGTTTGTCATTTATTTTTCTTTATATTGACATATCCTGATGAAGATAACATTGTTATCGAAACATGTAGATATTGTGTATAATATAGTTTTTTTTTTTTTTTAATACATAAACGGCTATGCTGCCTTTTATAAATAAACATATAATAGAGTACAAAAGTAAGAAAAATAATATCATTACATAATAGTAGTTTTAAACTTAAAAATAACATACAATTATTTTGTGTATCACAACAAAAAAGAACAATGAGAAATATCATCATTTCATTTCAACATGTCCATATTGCGTATATAAAGTTACGTTATGGAAAAATAATTTTTGAGTGTATGTTTATATTGCGCTAGTTTTAAGAAATAAATGTCGCCGATGTTAGCATATTCATTTCCCAAAATGTGTAATCGACTGATTGGTGATTAATAATGTGATAATGTATGTGTGTTATTATAGTAGAACGGTAGAGTCAGTCTATTGTTAGCGCGACCAGGGCAGTGAAATCGTATTAGTTCTATTAAATTAGGGGTATCCAGGACCGAGTGAATTATTTTATATAATATTAATAAATCACAGATTTTTCTGCGATCTGATAAATTTACGAGATTAGTCCAGTTTAATAACAAATCATAGTCCACGGATGCTCTTGGAATACCTAATTTAAAATTAAAATACCTAAGGAATCTATGCTGGACTTTTTCAATCGCTTGAATATGGATATTGTAATGTGGAGCCCAAATCGTAGAGTTATATTCTAAAATGCTTCTCACTAGCGTTATGTATAAAATACGAATAGTATCAATGTTACAAAATTGTTTGGTTATTCTAATAATAAATCCTAAAATCTTCATTGCTCTATTAATAATATTAGTTATATGGCTAATAAATGTAAGTTTTGAGTTAAAAATAATACCTAGATCATTTATTGTTTCTACTGAGTTTAATATAATTTTGTCAAGATTGTATTCATAAATGGTCGGTTTCTTTATTTTATAAAATCTTATTATTTGACATTTACTAATGTTAAGTGCCAGTTTATTGCATATACACCAATTAAACAAGTTGTTTAAATTTTTTTGTAAAATTACGCAATCAGAAATATTTTTAATTTTTTTATATAATTTTAAATCATCAGCAAATAACAGGATATCAACATCGGAAAAAACGTCTACAATGTCATTAATAAATAAAATAAACAGTATTGGTCCTAAATGGGAGCCCTGTGGCACACCACTAGTGGCAGAAAAGGCATCTGATATTACGTCATTTAACTTTACAAACAGTTGCTTATTTGTTAAATAACTCTCTACCCATTTAAGAAAGTTCGCGGTTATACCCACACTCCTTAATTTATTTATCAATATTTTATGACAAACTTTATTGAACGCCTTGCATATCGAATCTACTTGACATTTATCTGCAAAGGCATTCGCTATAAAGTTTTCATATATCAGTAGATTTGTCAGAGTTGATCTATTCTTCATAAAGCCGTGTTGAAACCTTGTTATAATCCCATTTAATTTAAAAATAATTTTATCAAAAATATTTTTTTCAAACAGCTTTGGAATAGTTGACTGTATACACACAGGTCTATAGTTGCGTATATCGCATTTGTCACCTTTTTTAAATATGGGTGTGATGTAACTATTTTTTCATGCAATTAGAAAATATCCCGATGACAATGACATATTAAAAATTAAATAGAGGGGATACGACAAGGCATGTATACAGTGTTTCAATAGAATTGGGGGTATTTTGTCAGGACCCGAACTTTTTTTTACATCTAATTTGTTAATATGGGTTTTAATTTCATTTATATCTATGTGAATGTTAGAAATTGTTAAATTGATGTTAGATGAAAAAAAAAGAATTTCACTATTATCAATTGTGTTGTCATATTCATCTTTAAAAAATGAAGCAAATAAATTAACAATAGTTTCTGCATTATTTCCATTTATGCCGTTATAAAACATGCTAGCAGGTATATCTATTTCATTTCTTTTTAATGACTTTGAGTACTTCCATAAAGTGTTGATGTCGTTATTTGCAATTGAATTTTCCACATTATTTAAGTATTCTTTGTAACAATTTTTAGAAAGATCGTGGCATTGGCGTCGAATTGAATTGAATTGAATATAATCTTTAATTGATTTAGAATTTTTGTACTTTTTATGTATTTTCTTCTTCAATAGAGTCAAGTCAATTAAATCTTTATTGAACCACTGAAGGAAAACATTATTTTTACATTTAATGTAAGGCACACTTTTTTTATGAAATTGTGAATTATTTTATAGAATACGTTGATATTTTCGTTAATATTTTCTTGTTTTAAAAAAGTCCAATCAGTAGCATTTAAGCATTCATTAATATGATTAAAATCAGCTTTATTAAAATTGTGAAGTGATTTTTTGCACTGTAGATTTGGTATTTTATTTAGTGATACGCTAATATTTAATGGAGGATGATAGTTATCTACAGGTAATATTATTTCACTTGATTTTACTACAGTTACTGAAGTATCACTTGAAAATACCAAGTCCAGTATTTGGTTATTACAATTTTCAATTTTATTTAATTGTATTCTTCTCTCCCTGGTTTAAATCCCGGGATTGGTTTGCAGCAATTTCATATTAATTAATTGTATTAGATTTATTAAATTTGACATGCTTATAACTTCTTTGTTTATAGTTGACAAGCCAGCGTTTTCTATACCTGTCAATTCCATAAAGTTTTGATTCCAAATGATGTTCGGAAGATTAAAATCGCCAGTTATAATCATTTTTACTTTTGGATATTTTAATTGTAAAATTTCAATATCTTCAAAATGCTTAGTATAAATACTAATATCCGAATTAGGCGGAATGTACACATTACCCAATAAAATTCTGTTTTTACCTGTATTAATCATAACAAATAATTGCTCTATTTCAACGTTCTTTGTATTTAACTGTCTGGAGACAATATTTTTCGCTACTGCAATCAGAACTCAACCACCTCTTCTTTTATTGTTTTTAATGTCATCGTTTGTAGATTGATTTCTATCCCGGCGGAAAACGTTGTATCTTGACATTCCTAGTCCTGCAGTGTGAATATCCGGATGTAACCAAGTTTCTGTGAAAATCAACACATCAAATATTGAAGTAGTTATTTCTAGTCTGAGAGTGTCCAGTTTAGTTCGAATTCCTCTGACGTTTTGATAATATAGGTAACATTGATTTAGTTTATTGTGTAGTTTTTTGGTGTATGCTGTTGAACGATTTTCGGAATAGAATGAACATATTTTATTGTGAGATTTGTTTCACCGCTATTTTTCCGTTGTTCTAATTCTATTATCAGATTCTTCATGTAATTTCGTTGAGTTATTGTCAAGTCCGGTTTTATCTTTATTCCATCGGTAATTTTAAATTTATTCCGAAGAATGTATTTTACTTGGAAAGAATCGTCAAATTCCACTTTAATTGGTCTGATGACTCCAGGTTTTTTAGCACCAAGTCTGTATATTTTTAGATTTTGTATTGGTATGTCATCAATTTTTTTGATAGTGGATATTATTATTTTTGAGTCATTTGTCAAATTTTCTTCTTGAGACAATTCACTTTCCGGTACGTTTAGAAAGATTGCATTTTTAGATTTTTCCTTCCTTTCTTCCAATTCCATTATGGTTTCACAAAGGTCTGGAATTTTTTGAGTCGGTTGATTTTGAGACAAGTTTTTGTAAACGGCGAGTTCACCTTCCAACTTCGCCATTATAGCCGCCATATGAGAAATTGAAGCCATGATGTTGTTGGACTCCGGAATTATTTTTGCAATCTGCTCTTTGTTAAATTTATTATTAGGGTTCATCATGACAGTTGTTAATTTGTCAACTGCTTCCTTTGCAATTGTGACGAAATTAATGGATTCCATATTAATTTAGATATCTGAAACTTTTCGTTAATATTTTTGAACCGCACAGTGCAACACCCCTGATTTATATTGGAATAGGTACTGCACAGGTAAGGTTTAATATAGGTACCTGCCGCACAGTTCACACTGTATTATTGGCACGTTTATGATTAATTACGCCTTTTGCTTTAAGCAATATTAAAGAATATAATTTTAATAATAAAATTGATATTTCACACTGTAATATGTAGTATGTTTACGTAATTTTAAATAGCACTTTCTTTAACCTATACTGGTAACTGTTTTAAGCCACTATTATTAGTATAAACACTATTTAACAATATTATTATGAAGAGGTTAAGGGATACGTGTACTCACCTTGACAGTTGGTATTCTCTATAGTGGTTCAAACAAAGTGATATGTTATTCATTATATAAATAAATAAGTATTTAGTTTGAACTCATTACAACTGTTTTATAATTTACTCACCGCAGTACGCGCAGTAGGAACTTTGTATTTTGCTTTTCTATAAAATTTGGGGTTATAAGTATGCAAAAAAAAATACAAAAAAAATGTTAAAAAAAAATAGTTCTGGATAGAGACACCTTAACCACCTAGCGGTGTGAAATATACTTTACGATCTATTCTCATAACTTCCAAACATACATAAAAAATGTCAAAAAGTTTCGGAGGAGTGCGACCATAAACGACGCGATTTTAAAAAGAGAAATAATGAGTAAAAATATATTTTTAAATTCAGGTTATAAGAAAAGTAAATATATCGATATATTTAATGTAAATACAAAAACATTCTTAATTGTATGAAATAATATGAAAGGTAATTCGTACTAGTGCAATGTTTTTATCATCCCCCACCCTATCTCCCACCCTTTAAAAAGAACATATTTATAGCAATCACGGATCTTCTTCTTTCTTGCGCTGTCCCAACTCACTGCCTAGGTAGGCTGTTGGGGTCGGCTCTTCTCGTTCTCAGATTGTAGCTTCTTCGGTTTTGAGTATCGCCTTCATCGAGGCCGTTACTCTGAAGTATTTTGGAGCATTGAGTCATCAGGAGTTCTTGACAATTACGGATGTATGAATATATATTATACTCGAAGAAACTTTAGGAGATTAATTTCTGAAAGGATCAATGTGTAAGGGATCATCTGTCAGAGGGAGTAAGTGTCCAGGATCAATTGATAGGAACGAATTGTAGGAGGATCTACTGTGTAAGGAGACCAATTGTCGGTGGACAATAATATTTAACCGCAAGCTTTAGTAGGAACATGTTTTGGTAGACCGCATGCAATAATAGTACCAGATTACAGACCGTACACCATATAAACAATACTATTCGAATTAATGTTGTCCTAGACCGCATGCTGTCGCACTGATTTGCTGGTAGACCGCACCCCTTTGTTATTATAATATTCCGCTACTCACGCTGTTAAGAAATTAAAGTTGATATTTAGTTGAGCAAGGGTTGAAATGTTTCTCCGCTTTTAACAAAGAGGTCAGGCATAGTTGTGGTTCGAGGATTTACACATAGATGTCAGGGTTGGCTATAGTCTTCCCTCCCAAATGGACCCTGTTGTAAATTTATAAATAGGATGAATTCATTATTTTCTACCTCTTTCTGCATTAGTTTGCCTTTAAAAGGAAACGTTAGATTATCAGTCCGTTGGGGGGATTTAATAATTTATTTGGATTGGAATTGTTGTACATTATTGCCAATAAATTAATTTTGTATCTACCTTGAATTTCTTGTTGAAGTTTTTGAAGACCTAAAAACTTACATTATTTGATTAATCGAATCAAAACCCTAACATTTGATCCTTCGTGCCGCATTAACGATTGAATCGCGAGTGATAAAAGAACCAGCATCTTCAACATTCATCAAGAGAGATCTTCAGAGAAAAGGGCAAGTGACCAATTCCCATTCCTATATACCTTATTTTCCCAGGCAGGAGAGCATGATTGATGGAGTACATAACCGTATTTCTTTGTTTGTTTTAAATTTATTTAAAAAAAACGGGCTGATTATTGCTGTGGTGTTAAATTGATTTCATACCCAACAGCAACATTGTCGATAAAAATTGTTACATCAATGTAAAAAGAAGTTTTAGAATACTGAGAAAGCATTTTAAACTTCATAAATGATTAATTACGAATGATTATTTGAAAATCCGTAAGTTAAAATTCGAATTTTACCGCGAGGCGGTTGTTTAAACGCAGCCGTAAGCCTAACGCATGCGCGGTAGGAACAAATAACAAATAATATTATTCTTAATTTTGACAGCTAACGGGCTGTGGCATTTTGCGAGATAAGATTCATTTCATGGTTAAAATTCATCGTTTATCGGTTAATAAGTAAAATTCTGTGATCAAGGGCAGTGCACGTGTAGTGATTAATTACAAGTGATTATAATTTAACGTTTGTGTTCTGTGAGTACCTTATTTTTGATATTTAAAAAATGGATCTCAAAACATTAGTGGCCCAGAGGGGAATCTGTAAAGCTAAATTAACTCGATTCAACGAATACATCCAAGGAAATAATTTGTCGCAATCTGAAATTGAAGTCAGGTTAAAGAAACTCGAACCAATTTTAGATTCTTTCGATATAATCCAAGATCAAATTGAAGCGCTTTCAGCGGACGAATTGGCTAAACCATTGGAAAGGCAAGCATTTGAAAATTCCTACTATAGTCTTGTTGCCAAGGCTAAAGATAAATTGTTAATTAAGGTTCCGAATGCAATTTCACACAATATTAGATTGCCTATTTTAGAGTTGCCTAAATTCGACGGCTCCTATGAAAAGTGGTTAAATTTTAGAGATACTTTTGTAGCTCTGGTTGAAAATAACCCATCCTTAGAAATTATTCAAAAGTTGTATTATCTGCGATCATGCCTGGAAGGTGACGCGGCTAAATTATTGATATCATTGCCAAATCACCAAGACAATTATTACACGGCCTGGGAAATGTTGACCAGCCGATACCAAAATACAAAATTTATTATACATAAGCACGTGGAAGCATTATTCAAATTGCCTGAAATAAAATTTGAAAATTCCACAGCATTAAGGAATCTTATTGATGAATCCGAATTACATTTAAAATCGTTGAATAATTTAAATATACCCACCGAAAATTGGGATATTATTTTAATATATTTATTGTCACATAAACTAGATAGCGAAACTCGAAATCATTGGGAAACATTTGCAACCAAAGATAACCTACCTACATATAAGGAGTTTATAAAATATTTATCAGATCGCGTCCAGATTTTAGAATTTGCCGGGATTACTGAAGCAAAGGTTAATCAAAATAAAACATTCCCTGTCAAGTACAGAAAGGAAGCTATGATTTCATTAACGCCGCAAATGATAAAATGTATTATTTGCAAAGGCGATCATAGGATTTATAATTGTAAAAAATTCTTAATATTAAATGCTAAGGATCGAATTATAAAGATACGTCATTTAGGTGCTTGCTTGAAATGTTTGTGCCTAGGTCATAAACTAAAGGAATGTAAAAGTAAATACAACTGTCGAATATGCGAAAATAATTCGCACAATACATTGTTACATTTAAAAAAGGAAATAGATAATTCATCTCATAAGTCTCCTCAGAATAATGATACACAATCAACATCAAATAATGAAGTTTTAGTTACCAATCATTCAGCGAAGGTATCTAATAATTTTATTTTGTTATCTACGGCCGTTATTAAAGTGTTGAATAATAATGGAAACTTAATTAAGGCAAGAGTATTATTGGATAGCGGAGCGCAGTCTAATTTTATCTCAGAGAAATTCGAAGCTAGGTTGCAATTAAAACCCAAAAGTGCAAACATACCGATTACCGGAATACAAAACAGAATATTGAATATTAAGAAAAGTGTAAATTTAAGGATTTTTTCAAGCTATTCACCTTATGAAAGAGACATAGAATGTCTCGTTTTGAAGGAAATAACGAGTAATCTGCCGCAAATTTCTTTTCAGAAAAAGGATGCTAGCGTACCTGATGGTCTACAGTTAGCGGATCCTACCTTCTACGAAACAGGCTCCATAGATATGCTACTCGGAGCGGAAATCTTTTGGGAAATTTTGAAACAAGATCAACTACGAAATGGAGACTCAGGACCTGTACTGCAGAGAACGGAATTCGGGTGGCTGGTGTCAGGACCTATCGTCACAACAAAAACAAAAAGGCCAGTAAAATCTTGTCACCTATCATTAAATATATTACATAAACAAATGGAAAACTTCTGGAAATTAGAAGAATTCCCGCCGGTGAAGCACCGGAGCCATGAGGAGCGAGCGTGCGAGGAAATGTTCAAGGACACGCATAAAAGAAATGACGAAGGTCGTTTTATGGTAAGCTTACCGCAGCGCCCCTGTATTAAACAGTTAGGCGAAACACTGCCTATGGCAGAAAGGAGACTTTGCAATTTGCAAAAGAAATTTTCTTCAAATCCTGACCTGATGAAAAAATATAAAGAATTTATGCAGGAATACATAGACTTGGGTCATATGACCCGGTGCGAGGCACCTTCTAATGAAAAAAAATATTATTATTTACCACATCATGCAGTAATAAAAGAATCGAGCACTACCACGAATACTCGAGTAGTATTTGACGGTTCTGCAAAATCATCCACTGGTATATCCTTAAACGATGCGCTCATGATAGGACCTGTTTTACAGAAAGATTTAGCTGCACAATTGATATGTTTCAGAAAGCACCAGTACGTGATAACAGCAGATATAGAGAAAATGTACAGACAAATATTGGTGCGACCCGAAGACAGGGATCTACAGCGTATAATATGGAAAAATTTCCCGGAGGAGGAAATTCAGCATTATCAGCTTAACACCGTTACCTACGGTCTGGGGCCGTCATCATTTTTGGCAACTAGATGCCTTGAGCAGTTGGGAAATGAAAATATGTCATCAAATCACAAGGTCAGTCAGATTATAAAGAATAATTTTTACATGGATGATTTGCTTACTGGTGATGAAACAGAAGAAAGCTGTTTATTAATTAAAGAGCAATTAATATCTATCATGGCATCCGCTGGAATGAACTTGAGAAAATGGCGATCAAATTTGCCCTCATTATGTTCAAAGCAAGAAAGCATGTCGGATATGATTATTAGTACAGATTCAAATGACAGCAAAATATTAGGCTTGTCATGGAATAACCAACAGGATAATTTCTTATACACGGTGAAGTTAATAAAAATTCCAATTGTTAGCAAACGACAAATGCTATCAAGCATTGCGTCCATATTTGACCCTTTAGGATTAATAGGTCCTGTCACTGTTGTTGCTAAATTGTTGATGCAAAAATTGTGGCAGACGAAGGTTCAGTGGGATGAGCCTATTCCACATGACATGTTGAAGACATGGGAAGCTTATGTGAGTGAACTGCCTCAATTAAATAATTTAAGAATAGGTAGAAAGATTCAATGTCAAGATCATGTAAATTTACAGCTACATGGATTTTGTGATGCCTCAGAGAAGGCATATTCGGCCTGTGTCTACCTGATATCTACTGATAAATTGGGTAAAAGATACTCCAATTTGATAATGTCCAAGTCACGGGTAGCACCTTTGAAAAGCGTGTCTCTACCCAAATTAGAATTATGTGGAGCTGTATTATTGACAAAGTTAGTGAATTATATTAAAGAAGCCATATGTACACCGGATATACATACAACATACTGGTGCGATTCTCAAATAGTACTGTGCTGGGTCAGGGAGCAGCCTGCAAGATGGAACACTTTCGTTGCGAATCGGGTGGCGGAAATCCAGGAAACCAGTCAGCCGGAGCAATGGAAACATGTAAGGTCGGAAGACAATGCAGCAGATGTGCTCTCCAGAGGAACCGGTGTTTCACAATTGTTAATTTCCAGCATTTGGTGGCATGGTCCAGCTTGGCTGATACTGGATTCAGCGTGCTGGCCGAATGCTGACACATTTTGTATTGATCCGCCAGAGATCAAGACAAGCTCGGTTCTGTTGTCTGCAGTGAAACAGGACTGGGACATTTTTAATAGATATTCTAGTTTTTCCAAATTACAAAGAGTAACGGCATACATTATTAGATTTCAGTTTAATTGTAAAAACCCTTTGCAGCGCCGCTATGGTAAATTAACAGTTAGTGAGTTGGAAAATTCAGTAAATAAATTAATATCTCGGGCGCAATCATACTGTTTCAGCGTCGAAATTCGAGCTTTAAATAATGGCAGTAATATACCTAGAAATAGTTTTTTAAAATCATTAGATCCTTTTATTGAAAGGGATCTAATTCGAGTGGGGGGAAGACTCTCCAAAGGTAAAATGGTAGATGAAAACCAGCAGCACCCAATTATATTACCTTCACATCATAAAATAACAGAGCTAATTGTAAGACACTATCATTACTTGAACTTACACTCGGGAACGCAGTCATTATTGGCGTTGATTAGAATGAAATTTTGGCCGATTAAGGGAAAGAATGTAGTAAAAAGGATAATTAAAAAATGTATAATTTGTTATAGATGCAATCCCAAACCAGAACAGCAGTTGATGGCCGACCTACCAGCTGAAAGAATAACTGAATGCCGGGCATTTCAAAATACGGCAGTCGATTATTCCGGTCCAATACTGATAAAATCGGGTATTCACAGAAAAACCCATAGCGTTAAATCATATATTTGCTTATTTGTATGCATGGCATCTAAGGCAGTGCACTTAGAAGTTGTGCTGTCTTTGAGCGCAGAAAGTTTTTTAAACGCTTTGAAACGATTTATCTCGCGTCGTGGTAGACCAAGTAAAATGTTCTCAGACAATGCAACCAATTTTAAAGCGGCTAATAATGAATTAAAGGAAATTTATAATTTTTTAAATATGTCCAATGATAAAATTGA
Organism: Limnephilus marmoratus; assembly: GCA_917880885.1. Classification (NCBI taxonomy): domain Eukaryota; kingdom Metazoa; phylum Arthropoda; class Insecta; order Trichoptera; family Limnephilidae; genus Limnephilus; species Limnephilus marmoratus. The sequence continues at coordinate 9,469,235 of OU862918.1, forward strand.
TAAATATTTATCCACATTAGGTATTCAGTGGAGATTTATACCGCCTCGTGCCCCGAACTTTGGGGGGCTATGGGAAGCCGGGATAAAATCAGTTAAACATCACTTAAAAAGAATAACAAGTATCGCTTCATTAACGTACGAAGAAATTAGTACGGTGTTATGTCAAATTGAATCTTGCTTAAACTCCAGGCCACTGACTCCCTTATCAAATGACCCTTATGACCTTAATCCCTTGACCCCTGGTCACTTTCTCATAGGAACTAGTATGGCAGCGATTCCAGAGCAAAATTTGGAACATATCACGTTCAATCGATTAAATAATTACCAAAAACTAATACAAATTGTTCAAATGTTTTGGTCGAGGTGGCGGAAGGAGTACCTGGCAGAGCTACAAACCAGGAACAAATGGACTAACAGGAGTCAAGGACAGTTACAGCCTGGCGACATGGTAATACTGAAGGAGGACAACGTCCCTTCTTGCTACTGGAGGCTGGGACGGGTGAGCGCCGTACATCCTGGCGCTGATGGACGAGTTCGCGTGGCGACCATCATCACTTCGAAGGGCATAATCCAGAGGGCCATTTCAAAATTATGTCTGCTACCAATAGAAGACAACGGACCCGACGCAAATGATGTTCATACAAAAACTGATGAAGAAAATAATTGAAGGTTCCACAAGAAAAAACTCGACGCAGAAATCTAATAAACTTCCCGCAAGTAAAACCAAGTGGCAGTGAAAATTTATTTTCTAAAAAAGTTATTTTAAAAAAAAAAAAACAATGTTTCAAGATATAAATCAAGATTTAAATAATTAATTTAAAGCAAAACTACAAATTTAATTTAAATCAAAAACAGCAAGAGGCTTAAAATTCAAATTTAAATATCAATTTTTCTACACACTTCAAGATTCAAGATGGAACCATATCCGAACATTCAAACCTAGAAGGAAGACCAAGGAGCTTCGCACGTCAAGATCTCAAGATTGCTATTTATTTATTTTTTATTGTTAAAATTATAAATTTTTGTTTTTAAATGAAGTTATAATGTTTATTAATAATTAGATTATTATTAATAGTTCTTAGAAATAGGATAGTTTTTATTTGGAAATTTTTATGGTTTAGTTAAAGTTAAATTATTATTATTTTTTGTTTCTTCCAAATTGATTTTAGCATATGTTTATATTTAGGTGTTTGATTTTTTATCCTTATTTTGTTTTGATATTTTAGAAAAAGTGACCTCCGTTCCCTTTTTCGGGGGGAGTATATGTTAAGAAATTAAAGTTGATATTTAGTTGAGCAAGGGTTGAAATGTTTCTCCGCTTTTAACAAAGAGGTCAGGCATAGTTGTGGTTCGAGGATTTACACATAGATGTCAGGGTTGGCTATAGTCTTCCCTCCCAAATGGACCCTGTTGTAAATTTATAAATAGGATGAATTCATTATTTTCTACCTCTTTCTGCATTAGTTTGCCTTTAAAAGGAAACGTTAGATTATCAGTCCGTTGGGGGGATTTAATAATTTATTTGGATTGGAATTGTTGTACATTATTGCCAATAAATTAATTTTGTATCTACCTTGAATTTCTTGTTGAAGTTTTTGAAGACCTAAAAACTTACATTATTTGTATAATCGAATCAAAACCCTAACACACGCTATAGTAATACTAGATCATATTATTTTCATACTAGCTGGGTTACCCGGCTTCGCTCAGGACGACAATCGAGAGTGTTCTGGATTGTTGTGCAATGATGTTCCCGATTCCTTATTCCCGAACATTCCACGACATACTCCGCCACTCCTTCCAGAACTTCCTAGAGCTCTATCGAACCTTCTAAAACTTTCCGGAAGACTGTTCTAGAAATTTCCAGAGGGCGAAACTTCCAGCCTTTATATCTTCAAACGTGCTAAGTAAAAACGGGAAACGTCATCCTGGAGGGGGATAGAGATCGACCGCACCATATAACTCCCTTCACTCCCTAGACCATACCGGGAGACGCACGTTTTTTTGGACTTTCTTTTATAATATATAGGTCTTGGTGGCGGATACGTTTGCCCAACCACTGCGTGGCGGGCTGGATTGGAGGAGACTGATTGAGGGAGGCCTTTTGACCTCTCCAGCCGGATTCTCCCGACCCTTCGCCTTGCACTACAGTGTGAGGAATAGATTCATACGTCCGTCACTCCTGGCCACACTGACCCCCAGATTCCTACCTACCCCTCATACCTTCTTCTTCCTTTCCCTTAAAAAACCCTCCACACAGCATCCTCAAAGATGACATAGGCCCCTAGGGAAATTGTTTTCCTCAGTGCCTCTTGTGTGGAACTAATGTAAAAAAAATAAATATATATATATATAGTGCTTATGAAATAATGGTAAATTAATGCAATCTAGTTAATAAAATTATCATTTATTCCGCCTGTAGTAAAACTTGATGACCATAATAGCCCCCGCTTGAAAAAATCTTTCATTAAAACTGAAAAAAAGTTTAAGGTCTAAAACGGTAATTCCCTCTTTTAAAAGAGACATAAAATAAAACAGAATAATCTCATGAAAAACACTTAAATTTTTTAGACATGGCGCCATGCGGGAGCCCTAATACGAGTTCTTTACGTTTTATTGTTATTTTTTAACATATAAATCGACAGTAAATTCAACTACTTTTTTAACATAAACATCTTTAAAAAAAATTCCGTCTGAAGAAATAAAATCTTTTTAGTGATCAGTTCCTTTTATTGGTTACTTCAAAGGACAAAACTTCGGGTTACAAACGACATTATCAGTTGAAAATTGCACAGCAAACCGTTCTGCAATAAAATTAATTTGTATGTCGGTATTGATAAAAGTTCAACCGTTACCCACATAATCTCAACCAATAGTCTTGAAAAGTGAGCTCATAATCAAAGCAGCTAATGTGCGTAGCTTGACAGAGCGTGACGCTTCGTAGGTACTGTAGGTAGGAAACCGGTTAGTCATCTCATTATCTCGCAGGCAAAATCCTACAAATGTGTATGTCTCTCTTTTTAGTGTCACTCGTTTCCGTTTCATTGAGTTTAAAATCACAACGGAGCTAAATAAGTGTCACTTCAAAAATCTTGCAACGAGTTTTCGAGCTTATGGATAGGCTTAGATATACAATTGAGGTCCTATTCAGCGCCCTTGAGGTGATTTTTCACAAAAACGGCGCTATATAAATCATCCAAATATATTATTATTATTATTATTGCGTAGATACTATGTAGTATTACTATAGGTATACGAAGCGGCTTCCACAAATTGTGTGCTGTGACTGGGCTCGGCAGTTGCCGTCATTTGTCGGTCTTTCGCCATTCTGGAGGTCTAGCACGGTTGACTTATAAAACTCCATATCGATACGATACTGACAAAATTCGTCATCCATAGTCAGTTGGTGTTATATGCGAGCACGCTCAACATTGTCCTGGGAGTTAGTTGACAAAAGTCGCCAATTTACGGCGCATTGAGGGTTAGATAAGCTGTCGAATAAAGTCTTTAGTTATGCAATATAACTTACTTATTAATGAATGGAGCTCAACGAACGAAGCTCTTAGAATTGAAAAAAATGAATTACTATTATCACAGACTGAATTTATTCATCTAAGACGCGATCAATTTGTTCCGTTCGATGTTGTAGAAACAAAAGTGGTTGAATTATGACTAAATACCTCATTAACTAATTAACTCCCGTTTAGTGTACATAAGTACATGCGGAGTGACAATTTATATTACAGATAGTATTTCAATACGAAATTGGTTAATGAGTAGTTTTACGAATGTAAATCTAACGTCGTGGAAATTTACTTAAGTAAAACCATTTTTTTTTTCTGTTTCTGTCTCATCTACTTCAATGCAAGCATTCCTACATAAAACAGCAAAGTTTTTTTTGTATAGACAGTAAAGATAATTTGACAGGAAAGTTTAAAATTTATAATGGCAATGAAGTAGTAAGCGTTGAGGCTTGTAACTTGAGCCATTTCATTTAACTAGTTGGTTTAAGAGACGTGTACATAAAAAGGTGGCTTATCAAAGAGCTTAAAGCAATGATAAAAAGATTTTACAATGTGTATAATGTTTGAGTTACAAAAGATTACTGCTTAGAAAAAGAAATCATTTATATATCTCAAGCAAAAATACATGTAACGGATTCCGATGGGTAAAAAAACGTTTTTGACGGCCTCCGAGGTCTTAATTTTAAGTACACTTTTGATGTTGAATCGATTTTCTTGTCTTCATTAAAACTTAAAGCTAGCTGAATGACCAATATTCGTTTAATCAAGTTCCGACATGGCTTTCGACTAGCAATCCGAAGGTCGCGGGTTCAAATCCCGGCGTGTGCAATTAAAAAAATATTTGATTGATTTGTGTTATTTCACAATTTAATACGTAATTTAAAATATTAAAATAATATATTCGCGGCACGTCCAGAGTGTTAGACACTATTAATACCGCCCTGGTGTAAGACCAGCATTGAAAACCATTTTAGAATTGGCTTGAAATGACTTTAGCCGTGTTTGGTGACCAAATTCTGAATAGCCAGGAACTTCTCCACTTCCTCTTCACCACTTCCTTCTCATCCCCACTACCTTCAGCCTCAAAACATACCTCAATTGAGGATACCATAGTCTCACTGCTTCCAGGAGATTGGGAGGAGTTGGGATTCTTCCGCGGTATTCACATTAAAAAAACATAAGGATTTAAATTCTAATAACGGATTAGTAAAGATAAGATTAGGTATTTGAAAACATTTTTATTTTGGTGGAAAAGTTTGTTTTATTTGTACATAATAAAAAAAGCAAAAAGAAAAAAATATTGTAATGAATTTCAAAAAATTATCAAAAACTTAATTTTTTCAAAACATTGTTTTTGAGTTACTGTGTGATATACTCTTTGCACGTAAGTCATTATTCATTTATTACATATTTAGTATTTTTACTAAAAATTTATACAATATGAAATAATAATAGTACGATCAGGCATAAATGCCTTTTTGAATTTTTTTTTTTACATGAATACCGCACAAGAGTCCCAACTGCTCCCGTCTGGAGCCAGTGGGACTATGGAATCCCCAATCGGGGTATGTTGTGAGGCTAAAGGCAGTGAGGAGGGGAAGGAGATAGGGAAGAGTAAGGTGGGGAAGTATCGGCTATTCAGATCTGGTCACCAAACACGGCAGAAGCCATTTCAAGCAACGTTTCAATTCTGAATGCTGGTCTTATACCAGGGCGATACTGAGAGTATCTTCCACTCTGGAACGTGCCGCAAATATACTATATATTATTTTAAATGAATACATTGTGAAATACACAAATTAATCAAATAAAATTTATTTGCCACGCCGGGATTCGATCCCGCGACCTTCGGAATGCGAGTCAAGCGCCTTACCGCTGCACTACGCCGGCCGTCAAATTATTTGCAAATTTGTTTCATACATGAAAACAATTTCCTTCAGGGCCTATGTCATCTTTGGGAAGGCTGTGCAGAAGGGTCTTTTTAGGAAAAGGAAAAAGAGGAAGTTCTGAGTAGGAAAAGGGTCATCCCAGAGAAGTCCAAAGATCATTGGGCGAACGCATCCATAGACCAATACTCAGACCAATCTCATCCAATGACCCCAGGCACCCCTCCTAAGTCACCAAACATAGCGAACCACGTACCCGAAACGGCGGTACCCATTTCCGCCTACCACATGCCTGATGACAATTTCTTCTTCTACCAACCGAGACATATGCATAAAATATGTATTTACATATATAATACGGCGCAAATGAAGTGATTTTTCACAAAAACGACTACACAATTATTATAAGCAATAATTATCCGCTTGAAACACTCATCTACATTGAAAAAATCTTCTGAGAAAAGATACATGCCGCCAACTTTTCTCAGAAGGTTTTTTCAATGTAGATAAGTGTTTCAGGCTGATAATTATTGCTCATAATAATTGTTACCCTTTGTGCTTTGCTTAAAAATCTTGTCTTCAACGTTAGTTTATCAACTAAAAATTCCACAAGGATCACACCTCGGACCTCTCCTTTTTATTTTGTATATAAATGATATAGACTCTTGCTTCAAAAACTCTAAAATCCAAATTTTTGCTGATGACATTAAAATTTACAAAAAAGTAATTAATATTAATGACAGCCTAGAATTGCAAGAGGATATCAATAGGCTTGGACTATATTGCGCGAACAACCAACTGTACCTTAATCTAGAAAAATGTAATACAATATCTTTCACCAAAAGCACTAACCCCCTAACATTCCCATATAAAATAAACGGAGTTGAATTAAAAAGGTGTAGTGAAGTAAGGGACTTAGGAATAATAATGGACTCCGGAATGTCTTTCCGATCACACATAAATTCCATTTGTGACAGGGCCTACAAACTCCTAGGATTCATTGTAAGAGTGACTAAACCATTCAGATCACCACATGTAATCAAGATATTATATTTTTCTTTTGTTCGCTCCATACTAGAATTTGGATCAGTGATTTGGAATCCCCAATACAAAGTCAATATTGAAAGGTTAGAAAGAATCCAAAAAAAAATTTTGAAATACTTAGACTTTAAATCGTTCCGAATATCAGAACATGTAAAAGATTCCTTAGCATTCCATAAAATTACATCACTAGAAGAGAGAAGAAATATATCCGACCAGAAATTTTTATACAAAATCATCAACAACGCTGTTGACAGCAACTATCTTCTGGAAAACATCCATTTCCACTGTCCAGTACGTAATACAAGAACAAACAAACTATTCCACATTCCACAATCAAAAACTAACTACTCACAACATACATTTCTGAAAAGGACGTGCACAAAATATAACAATATCCTTTCAGACGCTGATATTTTCCATTTGTCCTCAGTTCAATTCACAAAATATGTAACGGAGAAGATCAAAACAGATTGTTGATCGTAAATCCTGCTGTGTGCCTTATTTTATTGTTTTTCTCTTATTATGTTGGTTTCATCTGATTTTCGTATGAATTATTATGTTGGTTTCATCTGATTTTATTATGTTGGTTTCATCTGATTTTCTGTAATCTAGTTAGGTATTATGTATGTATAACTTCTTATATTAATGAGTTTTTTGTTTTTTCTTTAAATTCTATATTCTCAAATGTGGAAACTTCACTGGTTCATGCAAATTTGTCAAATTTAATTATTTAATAAAATATGTACAACTGTTTGTTTCCCAAATAAAGTAAAATAAAATAAAATAAAATAATTGACATTACACGAATTATAAAATTAATATTTTTGAATAAATACGCTGAAGACTGATCAGAAATTAAACTACAAACTTGAATTATAAAATTAATATTATTGAATAAATACGCTGAAGACTGATCAGAAATTAAACTACAAAAATATAAAATTTTTGTCCTAATTACCTTCCAAAAAAGCATAACATTCGACCTGTCAAAAATCCAACCGAACATGCCAACAAATTAATTTCGATTAGGATTTAAATAAAGATTATGAAATAAGTTCGTTAAATTTCCACGCGTATGCGTATTATAATGCGTCAACGAACCATGGCGAGATCGAACGAATGTGTACATTTCCCAGGGTTATTTCTATTTGACGTTGTTAAATGCGTAGGTAGTCACATTGACGCCGCGGAACGTCATATGGGTTTACGAGAGGGATGGCTCGAGAAGGGTAGGAATGACGGGGGTGCGACAGTGGAAAATACTCAGAGTAACTAGAATCCACATACAAACCACAAACTATAGGCATTTGAGCATTTATGGGAAAGTATGGAAGGTACGAACCTATGAAATGTGGATATCCACAGACGCATCTTTAAAACAACCTGAATAGAAAGGGTACACAATTTACAAGTTGAAGAAGAAGATAGATAATGCCAATAAATCTAAACGAAAATATAAAAAATAACACGGTATAGAAAAATAAAAAGATAACGGTCGCAACTGGGACTCGATCCCAGGATCTCTTGTATTACCGCGACAAAAGCCTCAACTAATTCGGCTATTGGGCCTTTTATTTTTAAGTCATTTTTATCGACCTCATAATTTAAATAGTCTTCGACTAATTTTTCCCACATTTTTGGCTGCAACTTTTTTAAATGATCACAAAGTTTTAAAGAGTTGGTTTGTGACCTAGATAGTATCTCGGGTAAATATATTTGGGACACCTATTGACCTTTTCTAAATGAAATTATTATTTTTATTGGAATTTTCTTGTTATAATAACTTTTATAGTGATTTTTTATTTAATTATAACCCATACACTCCCACAAAAAACTATACCAGGAAATTAACCTTCTGAAAATAAGAACATTGTACGAATATAACATTATAATCTACAAAATATAAAATCTACAAAATATAAACACACGATTTATAAAAACGTCACAAGTACATAAACATTATACTAGACAGCATAATAAATTGTACACAAATATGTACTGTCAAGACTGAAAGTGGCAAGAGGAGCATTGTCCACGAGGGCATACACATTTATAATCTCCTCCCAGATAACCTAAAAATGGAGAAGAATATAAATACATTAAAAAAAACTATTAAAACTAATACTATTTAAATTAGTTGAACAAATTTAAAAATATTACTCCTATACTATACACTACATTACGTATATACTACTATGCTCTGTACTTAAGTTAAGAAAGCGAAATATTAAATTCCTTTTAACTTAAAAAGAAATCTTATATATACTCGTATAGTATATATTGTTTAGCAGTAGGTGGGGAACGCCACCAAGACTTAGACAAATCTCAACCCATGAACTCGGGAACTCCTGCTAAACCAAACGTTTCGAACCACTTGGGATGACCCATGGCAGGGGTGTTGGTTTTTCAATAAATGGTCCTCATACGTGCCTCCTAATCTGGCTGCTCGGTCGCAATATGGCACTGGCAAAAAACATCACAAAGCCATCCGATGTCCATTATCTTTAAAACAAAGCTCATCAAAATGTGGAAAACAAATATTGTAGAAGAAAGGTACTTGAATAACTGGCCTTTGATGTCACCGGTTTACCTGAGACCTTTCGACCCCAGACGAATCAATAAAACTTTTTATATGTTCAAGGAAGAACATGTAACTTCGTTGAAAACTTAAAGAAAATTCATCAACTTCTCCAAAGTAAGGAAAAAGTGACCTTAATTGGGATAAGACGCGCCCACAACATATTTCAGTTCATGCATCTCTTCTGTTGTCTTCTTAACTTCTGTGGTATGGTGACGTAAATTTTCACTATGAACACTAATTTCCAGTTTTAAAATGCCTGGTTATCTAGCAAGGGCGATCAATAAAACCCTTGGTAATAATACTGTACCTTAAAGGATAAACCACACATAGCTATAGACTTAGCTATGGACTCACGTGGTTTATCCTTTAGGGAACAGAATCTATCAATGTGATATTGACTAAATACTTCACCTGTGGTTATCAAGGGGTTTTGGCGGTATTTGAGAGCATGGTCAGCGTGTGATTTCGAAATAAACCAATAATGATAAAATAATGAGAATCTGTGTCTTGGACGTAAGGAAAATTTATGCCAAAAACATATTAGAATACCTCTTCAAACACAGAACTACCTTTGAAAATGTTCAAACTGCTTGATATACTAGAACCAAAGGGCATAATCTCCTACTTATCCCTTTTGTTAAAACAACTTTTGGCCAAAGAAATTTTAGATACTTTGCAACAAAACTATGTAAAACACTTCCACTGGCCATTAGATAAAACACAACGTATCTTAAATATAAATCTGACACCAAGTCCTGGATTACCAGCCAAAACAGATCCAACATCAAAGATATTTACAAAACTAACATATAAGATTTATTTTTTCAATGGTACGTTGATAATTAACTGTGGCTTGTAATATTGTGTTATTATTTGTATTTTGTATGTGTTATTATTATAAACTGCTCATGTTAAGTGCCTGCTCTCAACACAGGTTCTCCTAGTGAGACAGGCACAGGATAAAACAAACAGATTGTAAAAATAAAATTAACAACCCTGAATAAAAAAATTATATACTACATTAAGAACGAAAGATTAAAACTTTCTAGTGTGAAAGAAATTCAATCCATAATAGAAACATTATAATGAAATGAAAAGGTATTTTTCACAGCCACTACAACATTGTTTAATTTACTATAAATCTTACCACAGAAACTTAAGTCAGTTTATACGAGAAACACGGCATGGATATTTGGAAGCCTGAATTACACGTATAAAACCAGCTAAAACACAGTTTTAGTGAGCTAGTGGGTTTTAAACCGTAACAACTTCTATAATTGCATAAGGGACCGTGGAAAAAAGGTTCAAACATTAATACGATTTGAGTGGCGCCCAGGGAAAAAATGTATACGAAAAAAGGTTAAAACCTATAGTCTCACGAGTTTCCTTTGAGAATACAGATACAGGAATTATTACACATAGAAAAAAACGACACATTTTGCTGTTCGGTACACAAAATTACAATAAAATATGAGTTGTACCTAGATGAAAAACAAGACTTCTATGATATCAGATACTCTCCGTATGTATAACTGGTGTACTATATAGACCCCAAGGATTAGTACCCATTCCTTTACTAACATCAGTGTACTACGCCAATGTACATTCACACCTTTCTTATCTCTGCTGTATCTGGGGATTTTCCTGAAAGAAATTAATAGCTGATCTGCAAAACCTAGTTCTCAGAAATATTTTTGGACTTCCATGGGACACCTATGTCAGAGACATCTATTCGGTTTCCCGTATTCTTCCAATCACAGTCCTTCCTAAACATGAAATCACCAGCACCATCCTACAAATTACCCAACAATCAACTCACACCAATATCAAGTCACTTTACAATCAAGTAGTTATCCACACCCACAATACTCGAAATAGCAATAAAATCCGCATACCTCAAACACACACTAAGTTGCCTATACACTATATAATTCGCTACCAGATATGTACAAAGGAATCCAGTAAAATAAAAAATTCAGAGTAATGGTTTAAAAGAATATTTTTTAAGTACATACGTAAGGATAAAACTATGTAATTTTCATTGTTTAATTGTCTTGTTTCTTTTTCACTTCTTTTCTTTTCCATTTAGTTGTAATCATCTATAACTGTATAATCTTATTCCTTTTTTGTTTAATTCTTTTCTTTTTCTATTGTTGTTTGTTCTACTCAACCTGTCTTTTATTTTTCGTGTAAAGTATGTTATATTTTATTGTATGTGAAACTTATGTTTTTAATATCTAAATTCCTTTGTAAAATTTTAACTATTTCCTTCCACACATGAATTGTATGTTCCACCTGTCCTAAAATGAGTTCTGTTACTCATCGATATTGCTCTAGCAAGAAATAAATAAATAAAAAATTAATAATAAAAACTGTTGGGCCACTGTGGCTTCGTAGATAATATGACAAATATATACAGGGTGTTAAGTACTTGACTTACTTTAACCAGTGATTCCTGACATTATTTGAAGTAAAAAATGTAAATTAAATTTTGGTCTCCGGTGACTTTTTTTGACGATTTTTTTTTTTCATTTTTTTTTTCTTCAAAATCAAACAAAAAAAAATTCTTCCGCATGTCGTCACTGGTCATTCAGCCGGGTGTCCGACGAACCCTTTACCCCGCCTCCAACTGTTCAACAACTAACATTTTTTTATGTTTTTGTAGAAAAAAAAAATCAAAAATGTCACCGGAGACCAAAATTTCATTTACATTTTTTACTCCAAATAATGTCAGGAATCACTGGTTAAAGTAAGTCAAGTACGTCCCTTAACACCCTGTATAACAAATAATGTTTTCGCTGAATATGAATTTTTGTGGGTTGGGGCACTCTTCCACTGAGCGCCTCAAATATGAAACAGATATCGATATTCTGAGTGCCAAAAAATATGTCGAATAACTCTGGGGTCACCAAATCTCCAATTTATTTTCTGGACTTTTCATCATCAGCCATTTTCAGTGTTGGAATAGTAATTAACACTATGAACAACGAAGTTTCGAAATTTATCCGTCAAACAATAAAAAAAACACGGGCAGAAAAATCTAGAATACTCGCAGAGCACAATTCCGATTTGCGAATTTTCATAATCCAACAAAGTTCACGGTTTTTTTGGTGCTCGCTGGATTACGTGCCAAAAATAATAAAAATTACTTAATCTTTATCTTGCCATAACGACAATACAAATACATACATTTGTTCATACGTACGTCGTACACCCACTTTTTGGTTTAAACAAATTTATTTTGTTAACTGGTTCAAAGTTGTCTAAAATTCCAAAATTTTAAATATCTGCAATGGCTTTTGCATATTTTTAAGTATCATGAAAGTCGAGAAAGTGGTATTTCCATTTGAAAAACTGACAAAACGTAAAAATGGATGAGATTTCCCGTTTTAAAATAGTGGAAAATAAATTTATTAGTATTTGGTACATTTATAAAATGTGGAAGAATTAAATATCAAATATAATAATTAATAGTATAATAATTATAATAAATAGTATAATAAATAGTATAATAATTATAAATTGTTTTTGTGTTTAATTCGTAGAACACCTTTTTAATTTTTAGAAATTTAATTAAAATTAAATTTGATAATGTTATTATCGAGTTCTACAAGTATTTTAGTTACAGCTGTTTCGACTTATAAGGTCTTTTTCAAACGTTAGTTTGCTTTATTAAAAATGCCTAAATCAGCAAAAAAAAATCGAGTACAGTTTTACACGCCGTAGAAACGAATCTTTACCAAAACTTTTTTATGTTTCAGTTTTTAAGTTTTTTTTTTTTCTTTTTTTTTTTATGTTTCAGTTTTTAAGTTTTTTTATTTTTTCCATAATGTAACACTTTATATACGCAATATGGACATGTTGAAATGAAATGATGATATTTCGCATTGTTCTTTTTTGTTATTTTTTGTTGTGATACATAAAATAATTGTATGTTATTTTTAAGTTTAAAACTACTATTATGTAATGATATTATTTTTCTTACTTTTGTACTCTAATATATGTTTATTTATAAAAGGCAGTTGTAACGTAATTATTTTCATGGTAGTTATTCAGTCGGTTCTTGCTCAGAATGAGTATTATTAATTTCGGCGTGCCGTTGGAACGACTGATAACATATTCAAATTGCCTGGACGTTGCTCGATTGTTTTTGGAAAAAAAGCAAAAACGGTTGCAAGGGCCACGTCAAGATATAACAATGGATTGGTCGGAAGTTTGATTTGTAAGGAGTTTTGATACTCGTAAATGATTGTGTAAATTTGCAATATAATGCAACTACACCTTCAAATTAGTGCTGTGAAGAAATATTGGGAATAAATTCGGTTTTTGGGGGAAATTCCTAAAAAATAAAACTAGTTATTTTTATACTAATTATGGGCCGGAAAAACCGAATCTGAAAGAATTAGGCGGCGGAAAGCAATATTAACTGAGTTACACGACTTTAAAAAATTTTATACGCGTACAGGAAAATAGCCATTTTGGAAGTATTCTGATTCCTACAAAATCAAACTAATAGTTATTTTTATACTAACTTTGGGCCGAGGAATCCGAATCTGAAAGAATTAGGCGGCGGCAAGCAATATTAACTGAATTACACGACTTTAAAATTTTCAATACACACAAAACATGAAAATATTCATTTCGGTAGCTGAATTTGACTCATTCAGTACAAAATCATAGATAAACAAGAAATCTACGAAAACATGTGCCAGCAGTGTTACCAGCTCTCAAAAATATTAATCCCAACTATCTCAACGGCCGTATTCTTAAACCAAAAGTATGAAAATTCGTAGTCTTAAAAATGCGTAACCAAACCTAACCTAACGCTAGGTTTGTGTAACATGGTTTGTACCCCTTTATACCGCCTGCTCGCGTCAATTTTAAAAAACATCCCTGTTTTCAAGTAGTTTAACGGCTACGCGAGGTTTGTGTAACATGGTTTGTGCCCCTTTATACCGCCTGCTCACGTCCCTAACCTAACCTAACCTAACGCTAGGTTTGTGTAACATGGTTTGTGCCCCTTTATACCGCCTGCTCGCGTCAATTTAAAAAAACAGCCTACGTTTTCAAGTAGTTTAGCGGCTACGCTAGGTTTGTGTAACATGGTTTGTGCCCCTTTATACCGCCTGCTCGCGTCAATTTAAAAAAACAGCCTACGTTTTCGAGTAGTTTAGCGGCTACGCTAGGTTTGTGTAACATGGTTTGTGCCCCTTTATACCGCCTGCTCGCGTCAATTTAAAAAAACAGCCTACGTTTTCAAGTAGTTTAGCGGCTACGCTAGGTTTGTGTAACATAGTTTGTGCCCCTTTATACCGCCTGCTCGCGTCAATTTAAAAAAACAGCCTACGTTTTCAAGTAGTTTAGCGGCTACGCTAGGTTTGTGTAACATGGTTTGTGCCCCTTTATACCGCCTGCTCGCGTCAATTTAAAAAAAACAGCCTACGTTTTCAAGTAGTTTAGCGGCTACGCTAGGTTTGTGTAACATGGTTTGTGCCCCTTTATACCGCCTGCTCACGTCCCTAACCTAACCTAACCTAACCTAACCTAACCTAACGCTAGGTTTGTGTAACATGGTTTGTGCCCCTTTATACCGCCTGCTCGCGTCAATTTTAAAAAACATCCCTGTTTTCAAGTAGTTTAACGGCTACGCTAGGTTTGTGTAACATGGTTTGTGATACAAAAGTGAGTAAAATTTATAAAAAATAAGTACTTAAAATATAAACATTTTATTTTACGTTATTGATATTACTGGTTAATGGCAACACTTAATTTTGTGTGGTAAAAACATCTATGTTATCTTGTTTTCTATGGTCTTTGTACTACGTGTGTCAAGTCAAAATCAGCTTGCGAAATGAATATTTTCATGTGCACGATGGAAAATTTTAAAGTCGTGTAATTCAGTTAATATTGCTTGCCGCCGCCTAATTCTTTCAGATTCGGATTCCCCGGCCCAAAGTTAGTATAAAAATAACTATTAGTTTGATTTTGTAGGAATCAGAATACTTCCAAAATGGCTATTTTCCTGTATGTGTATAAAAAATTTTAAAGTCGTGTAACTTTGTTAATATTGCTTTCCGCCGCCTAATTCTTTCAGATTCGGTTTTTCCGGCCCATAATTAGTATAAAAATAACTAGTTTTATTTTTTAGGAATTTCCCCCAAAAACCGAACTTTAGCCAAATATTGTTTGACGCTCGTAATGACGATGAAAACAACCCACCGATAAATAGCCATCGGGATTTACTGATCACAGCTTGTTACATAAATGTTTTGGTCGGGCGTGTTTACAGCCACGTACAATCCAATATCACCGAGGACAACTTTGATGAAGATTGCAGGCGCTTCTTAAATGACATCAACAATCTAGAACTGCGGGTTATATCCTTTCAATGCTCAAAGATGGCCATTGGACGCATTGTGATCAGCGGGCCTTTGTGGATGGACTGGAATCTCAGCTGCTTCACGGTGTCATGGGCTTGCGAAGCGGCAGCTCTGGGGCTCTTCTCCCGCTATCTGGAGCCCTTATCGCTGAGGTTAGAAGAGGTGCGCCATATTAACTATCGCAAGCTATGAATGATCATTTGGAGTGGATTCTACTTAAATAACTGAATTATCTCTCTCTCTCTCTCTCTCTCTCTCTCTCTCTCTCTCTCTCTCTCTACACCTTTATGAGTTTACAAAGGTAATGTAGATTATTTTTTTTGCTTGTCAATAATAACAAGTACATTTTGTTTAATGTGAGTTCTTTTATTTACATCAGATAGTAGCTTTCTTTTATCCCACGCAGGACCCTGAGATGATGATGAGAGCTCATGCAAACGGAATTTCTCTGCTAACTGAGAAAGGTACGTGTCACAGTATAGCCGTTTATGTATTTAAAAAAAAAAAAAAAAAAAAAAACAATCTCAACCAACCCATAAAAAGTGAGGTCGTAATCAAAGCGACCAATGAGTGCAGACCTACCGTAATTTCGTTTTATATCTCAACCAATAGGAGCCTTTAAAAGTGACATCATAATCAAAGTGGTCAATGAGCGCAGTGATGCGTCGCAGATGCAGTAACCGTCATTTCCGTTCCATCCGAAATCCGAATCACAGCGGGGCTATAGAAGTTTCACTTCAAAAATAACGTCTTACACATCGAAGTGTATATCTACATGAAACCACCAACTTGTTACACTCTCAAAAAATCTGACTTGAAGGGTTTTACCAAAATCAGTCGATATGTTCATCGGAGTTTGGAATCGAATAATCTATTCACCCAATAATAATTAAGGTCACGAGTAAATCCATGGACCAAATTTGATCAACTCAGTAATAAGATGAACAGTTTTGGGTCCAGCACATTAGCTGACTTAATTGAAACCAAACGGAGCGTTCTGAACAAATGCATTTTCCACTTTGATGTGAGAGCTAGCTCTGAGATGAATATTATATTGGAGGTTCTGAAAATTTATTTAAATTCATTAGGTGTCGGAATATAACAGTATTCAGTGACCTTATATTAAGAGGCACATTAGATATGGATAAGAAAAACGTCCTTGATCTATATTACTTTTAAGTGTGTGTCAAACTGTCAAGCTCTACGTACCGTATACCCCTGTAGAAATTTCACATGCATTTCAATAAAATAAAGTATTTTGCACTTCTTTCTTAAATATTATTACTATGCTTACGGAATAAAATGTCGTGTTACTTAGGACCAGATGCTTCGCAGAACTTTGACGATTTATCAAATAACTGAAAGTTTTATTCAAGTTATGTTATTATTTCAATTCTGTGAAGCAATAGGCCATAATGATGTAATAATAGAACTTGAAAATAGCTTTCACAGAACTTGAATTTTAATTTTTTTGTATTTCTTGGGCATTAACTATGTAACAATTTCTAGACATTTTGTTTTTTGAAGAGTTTTATTAAATGTACATTTGTTACTTAAATTTAATTTTTCCGCGACCGGTTTCGATACAACCGTATCATTCACGAGCAGAATTAAAACTTACTTAAAAATTAAATGCAAGTACCAAAGATTAATTAGGTGGGAGTAGTGGGAGGGATGATTTTGGGGGGAGGGGGAAAAGCGGTGGGAGGAGTCAATATTATACGAAAACATGGTTAGTAAAAGAGATTTGCAAGGCGCTATTATTTTATTCACTAAATTAATTTTAGATATAATTTTTTTGTTTATTTCGAGCGTTTCTAAAGCGCAAAGATTAAAGTATGAATTTATATTGCAATGTTTAAATTTTGTTTTTTCTTTATTGAAGCTATGGCCTGACTCTATTAAATGATTCGCAAATTCGGAGTAATTATTAAATTGAATTTTAACTTTGACATTTGATGAATTTGTAGCTACCTGCGCTGTGAGAAGTACTTACTTAAGAATTCAAATTCAAGCAATTCAAATTCCAATTCTTTTGAACAGCAAGCTGAAACAAATTGTACTGTTGATTATTTTTGACTGTCACACTCCATATGTTGATAAGATTGTGAAAATTTTAATGGCACATAAAAAAAAACTATCAACCGATGATTCTAGAGCTTTCTTTTAACTGTGTTTACGTAGCACGTTCAATTGCTACATTGGTGACACCGACGTTCACATTAGTGACCACGAAGTTTACATTTGTGAATCCGACAGTGAACACGACGCGTGCAAGTACGTCTACCGCGAGCACGTCGCGCACGAAATAAACTCTTTGGTGATACATTTCACGCATTTCGCACGGCAAATATCATCATCATCATGTCCCTCACGAGCGGTACATCCGAGGAAATGGGTAAACCCATCAATCAGCCACTACTAACACGGATGGAGCGGTTGATGCAGCCTCTCCAACAAGAGCTCGCTACTTTGAGGCGCGAAATTTCGACACTACGCTCTGGCCAGCATAGGAGGAGCGCCACCCCGCATCGTTGGAGCAATCGTTCCCGCAGTCGGTCCAGAGGTCGTCAGCCCGAGGGAACATGCTGGTACCACTGGAAGTATGGGACGAAGGCAAGCAAGTGCACCAAACCCTGCAACTTCCAGCAGGAAAACGCGCAGGGCCCAAACTGATGGCGACCAGCACCAGCCCCAACCAAGTCAGTCGCCTTTTTGTTACCGACAGGGTAACCCGTACCCAATTTCTTATAGACACCGGCGCAGATCTCTGCGTTTTCCCACGACGCCTTGTCCAGGGACGCCCCACTAAAGCGACATACGAACTGGCAGCAGCAAATGGCAGCACAATCGCTACTTATGGCAGCCTAACGCTCAACCTGGATCTGGGATTGCGACGCGACTTTACTTGGAGCTTCGTCATTGCAGACGTCTCCAGGCCAATCATCGGGGCAGACTTTCTCGCCAAGTACGAGCTACTGGTGGATGTCCGAAATAAACGGCTGCTGGACCAGGTGACGAATTTGACCATCACGGGAAAACGAAGCGACAACAAGATCGCTTCCATTAAGACGGTCACAGGAACGTCCCAGTATCATAAGCTTCTTCAACAGTTTCCTGACATCACTCGCCCTGACGGCGCCAGGAGGGAAGTTCGTCACGTAACACTGCACCATATTAACACCACGCCAGGACCTCCAACAGTCGAACGCCCACGACGCCTTGCTCCTGACAAGTTAAAACGCGCCAAGAAGGAGTTCGAGGCCATGGTCCGTCTCGGAATCGCTCGACCTTCCGAGAGCTCTTGGGCATCTCCCTTGCACATGGTACCCAAGAAGGACGACCAGTGGAGACCATGTGGCGATTATAGAAGATTGAACGCCAGAACTATTCCGGACAGATACCCCGTACGCCACATCCAAGATTTTGCACAGGCACTGAGCGGCACCAAGATCTTCTCAACGATTGATCTGGTGCGGGCATATAATCAAATCCCTGTGGCTCCCGAGGACATTCCGAAAACAGCAATCACTACGCCATTCGGACTCTTCGAATTTCCGGTGATGTCTTTCGGCCTCCGCAACGCAGCCCAGACCTTCCAACGCTTCATGGACGAGGTTACCAGAGGCTTAGATTTCTGTTACGCCTACATAGACGACATCCTTATTGCCTCAACGTCAGAGGAAGAGCACCTAGCCCACCTCAAGATATTATTCCAGCGACTGCAGGAATATGGTGTTGTCATCAACACCGCCAAATGCCATTTCGGCCTGACTAAGGTCAAATTCCTAGGATACTCGGTGTCCGACGCTGGCACTTCACCCCTCCCAGATAAAGTGGAGGCCATCAACAACTACAGCCAACCAGCTTCTATCAAGGATCTCCGCCGTTTCCTGGGAGCAATAAATTTTTACAGAAGATTCATTCCCAACGCCGCGAGGACACAAGCTCCACTCAATGACCTCCTAAAAGGGAACCAAAAAGGCAAACAACTCGTGTCTTGGACTGCCGAAACAGTAGAAGCTTTCAGCAAGTGCAAGGAAGCTCTGGCCCAGGCAACCCTGCTCGTTCACCCGAAGTGCGACGCCCCACTCTCTATCGTCAGCGACGCGTCTGATACTACAGCCGGTGCCGCACTCCACCAATTCGTCGCAGGTCACTGGGAGCCTCTAGCATTCTTTTCGAAGAAGTTTTCGGCAGCTGAAAAGAAATATGGCGCATACGACAGAGAACTACTAGCCATCTATCTCGCTGTGAAATACTTTCGCCACATGGTGGAAGGCAGGTCGTTCACCATATTTACAGACCATAAGCCTATCACGTTCGCCTTCCAACAAAAAGCAGACAAATGCTCACCAAGGCAATTCCGCCATCTGGACTATATCAACCAGTTCACAACTGACATCCGACACGTCTCCGGAAAAGACAACATCGTCGCGGATGCTCTCTCCAGGGTCGAGACGATAGATACTCCTCTGGACTACGCAGCGCTGGCAGCTGACCAGATGTGCGACCCTGAACTGGAACAACACTTGCAAGGAAGTTCTAGCCTACAACTTAAAAATATTAATATTCCGGGTACTGACGCGCATCTCTACTGTGACGTCTCAACTACCATAGCCAGACCCTTCGTCACGAAGAAGTTCAGACCTGCGGCATTCAATGCGGTCCATCAGCTGGCTCACCCTGGAATTAAGGCCACGGTTAAGCTCATAACTCAACGTTATGTCTGGCCGGCCATTAAAGCTGAGACTATTAAGCTCGCACGCAATTGCCTTCAATGCCAACGAAGCAAGATTACACGGCACGTGTCAGCACCCCTGGGAGCCTTTCCCAGACCCTCCGCTAGATTCGAGCACGTCCACATCGACATAATCGTCATGCCTTCTTCAGAAGGATGCCGATACTGTCTCACGTGCGTAGACAGATTCACGAGATGGCCAGAGGCATTCCCGATCCCAGACCAAGAGGCTGAAACAGTGGCGCGTGCTTTCTACAAGGGCTGGATAACAAGATTCGGCACTCCACTCCGCATTACTACGGACCAAGGGAGACAATTTGAGTCGAGGCTGTTCAGGCAGTTGAATTTCCTGGCAGGCACGACGCAAATCCATACAACTGCATACCACCCCGCAGCAAATGGCATGGTGGAACGATTTCATCGTCAACTGAAAGCAGCGATCAAGTGCCATCAGAATAACCGTTGGACGGAAACACTTCCCACCGTACTCATGGGAATCAGAGCAGCTTGGAGAGATGACCTCGCGACAACCTCAGCCGAGCTAGTATACGGCGAGCCGCTCCGCTTACCCGGCGAATTTCTATGTACAGCACGACCTAATGTTAACGACGACACCGGAAGCTTCCTCAAGGAACTACGGAAACATTTCAACGAGCTGAGACCAGTTGAAGGTACCCGCCATGGTTATGGACATCGTTTCGTCTTCAAAAATCTTCCCACAGCTTCTCACGTCTTTCTGAGGGACGACACAGTCAAGAGCCCGCTTCAACAACCCTACAGTGGCCCTCATAAAGTCGTTCGTCGGCACGAACGAACATATACCATACTGGTAAAAGGGAAGGAAATCACCGTGAGCATCGACCGCCTCAAACCAGCATACGTTGCTCAAGATCTTGAGAGTTTCACATCACACTCGCAAACCGCATCAGAGTCACCAGCCGCCACATCACAACCAACCCTTCCGTTGTTCGATGGCAGTAAGGATCGGACACACACAACCACTCGTTCTGGAAGGCGGGTTCGATTTCCCGATCACCTCGGTATCTGACTATTCCTCTTTCCACCGCAGCCATGTCTGCGTTGTCTGGGGAGGGAGTACTGTAGCTACCTGCGCTGTGAGAAGTACTTACTTAAGAATTCAAATTCAAGCAATTCAAATTCCAATTCTTTTGAACAGCAAGCTGAAACAAATTGTACTGTTGATTATTTTTGACTGTCACACTCCATATGTTGATAAGATTGTGAAAATTTTAATGGCACATAAAAAAAACTATCAACCGATGATTCAAGAGCTTTCTTTGAACTGTGTTTACGTAGCACGTTCAATTGCTACAAATTGTTCAAATTCTTCTATCACATTTAGTTAATATCGGCTCAAGTTCGAACATTTTTTTATGTCCTAATTTATATTAAATTTGTAGAACGGCATTATGTATATTTTTTCTTTTTTGTAAAATAAATAATGATATCACTATTCAAAATAAAAACAGTTTTCAACCTCCGACGCAATACGGACGATTGTTACAAGTTTGACTGCCGCGGCCGTATAAATAACTTCTAACTTATGGACGGCGCGGCGCGCCGTCTGCGTGTGTTTGTCTGTGGTATCGCAGCTCCTAAACGAATGGACCGATTATGATGCGGTTTTTTTGTTTGAAAGCTGACGTGATCGATATGATTCTTAGCTACAATTCAAGAAAATCTGTTCAGGCTTTTCAGGGTCATCAGCTCTTTTTTATGTCGGGGGTTATTTATAAACAAGTTCTACAGGGAATTATTATTACGCGTGACAGCTGTTTTGCTTTCTGAAGGCATTATCAAATTGTAGTTAGGCTACTTACAAACGATATATTTGTATTATTCCTATACATATAGATACTTATAACGAAAAACTAATTGCTTTTATTTTTAACCTCCGACGCAAGGAGCGGTGTTATAAGTTTGACTTTCTGTGAGTCTGTCTGACTGTCTGTGTAACTGTGGCATCATAGTTCCTAAACGAATGAACCGATTGTGATGTGGTTGTTTTGTTTATTTGAGGGCTGACGAGATCGAGATGGTTCTTAGCTATAATTCATGAATATCTATCTGTTCAGGCCAAAGATATTGAAATATAAGTAGATGTGCTATCTGCAGTTTTTACTATGTGGGATTGCGCTTCCAGGTGTCGCCGATATTGTTTACCAATTAACAAATAAACTAAATGAACGAATAATTCACGAATAAACCAGACAAACGTTAAACTAAATGAACGAATTCTTTCCTTATTCAAACAATATTGTTAACCAATATTAATGCACATCTTCAAAAAATCAACGAAATGAACAAATTATTTTTGTATGCAAACTACTCTAATTAGAGCGTAGTAATTACCTATTGAATATTGATTTTCGAGTAAAATGCCGGAAATTATTAGTGATTATTAATAACTCTTTAACGTTTCTGAAATTCCTGCTTTGCTTAAATTTGATTAAGGTTTTAAATAAAGTAAGACGTTTTCAAATGACGACTCGAAGGTTTCGTTTCCCTGCAAGGCCTTTATTTTGTGTGTGTAACAAAGTTGGCTTATTATTATCACTAAGTGATTGATTTTTATCTATGAGATGTTTTACAAATATTATTGTATTTAATTATTATTTTTAAACGGTCGAAATAGTGGCGAAGCACAAAACTAACAAAGATCAGAAGTGATTGTGAAAGGACTTGAATTGTGCCTTTAAAACGGTGGATGTTATTTGAAAACCCAAGTTTTGTGCCATCTATCATGACATTATTAAATTTTGCTAATACCACTTTGATGAGCTAGATTAGTGTAGGTCGAGAAGTGGCCAAGACAATTCTAAAGGATAGTAATGGGCTTCAGAAAAGTTGGATTCCCTGCTTTGAAGGCATCAGACCCTCTTCAAATTATGAGTAACGTGTTATATGATTTATTAAACATTTGTGGCCCAGGTGTGAGACCGCCATTAACATCCACAACTTTGGTTATTCGAAATGGTTTTATTTATATTTACAACTTGTGGAAAACCAGATGCTTTCCAACCATCCTATTTTTCTCATCCTTGGGAAGCTAAACCCTTTTGCTACGTATCGTTAGACAGGGTTCTAACTTCACTTTACCTTGTTCTGAGATATGAGGTGTCCAAGTTTGCAAAGACGATTCCTCGTAATCTATTTACCAATTTCTGATTTTGAGGTTGAATTTTGTATAAAGTATTTTAGTTTAACATATTTGAAAGTAAAACATTTAAATAGGTCGTAAACTTAACATTTTAGAACGTACCTAAATTTGCAGATAGAATAATATGTACCTAAATGGTTTTGCTCTGTTAATTATAAAAATATGAAAAAAACATTACAACAACAAAAAGTCAACTAGGGTATAATAATTCATTGCATAAGGTTCTAACTACATTTCCCAAATAACTATTTTCCTTTAAAATTTATGTTAAACTTAAATAATTTACACGAGGTTCAACCTAATCAGACATTATTAAATACATTTTGAGAATTCTTCTTTGCAAACCATCACATCTCAGAAAATGGTAAAGAAAAGTTAGAATCGTTTCTAACTAAAGTCGCGAACTATACAGCCCTTCGTAAAAACGATCAACAGTCAGATACCAACCAACTGGCAATTGCAAAAGGATCAAAGTGATGTAAGAACCTTGTAAAATATATGGAAGCTTTAAACACTTTATATTAGAACTAAGTCATACAATTATGTACGAAATACAACGCCATTGGCTCTGAAATTCAAATTGGTTATAGAAATGAGCAAAATAAAAGGTTTCACATTCAAGGACATTTTTTCAAAAAAAGAACCTAAGTTAAATGAACCTTGTCTTGTAGAATCTAGAATAAGTAGAACCTATTCCAACTGATGTGTCTATACATGGTGTTAAGGGACGTACTTGACTTACTTTAACCAGTGATTCCTGACATTATTTGGAGTAAAAAATGTTAATTAAATTTTGGTCTCCGGTGACAGTTTTGATGTTTTTCTATTTATTTTTTTTACAAAAATATTAAAAAATGGTAGGTGTTGGACAGTTGGAGGTGGGGTTAGGGGTTGGTCGGTTACTCGGCTGAGTGACCAGTGACTACATGCGGAAGAATTTTTTTTTGATGTTAAAGAAAATAAAATTGAAAAAAAAAATTTCGTTCACATTTTTTACTCCAAATAATGTCAGGAATTACTGGTGAAAGTAAGTCAAGTACGTCCCTTAACACCCTGTATATCACAAAACAAAACAAAAATACGTAGGCACTACTAAACCTTGCGTGAAAATGTTTGGCATCGATATACTAAACATTTTCTTGACGTGTAGTAATTCCGACTAGAGCAATTGAAAAAAAATCTATATTACTTTGCGGCAGTAGAAATTTCCACTCTATTATTTACGCTTCCACGCGTTCCACGTGAAGAATAAATCAATCAGCAAATAGGTATATTAGTTTGCAGTAAAAATATCATTCTTACGTAGTTTTAGAGTTTTTTTTCTAAAATTCTTTTTGATATTTGTAATAATTTATCTATGTGGATTCATCATTTCACATTCCAATAGAAGACGTCAAACACGTGTAAGAATATAAAACACAAGCAATTTTTAAGATTTTGACAGATAAATGAAAAACGGATGATTTACACCCATTTCTTAAGGGCCATTAACCAGCCAGCGGCCGAGAAATCAAATTTCGTCAAAAGATGTTCTTGCGATCGTACAGGGCGGTTCCAATAAGAAATATGAATTATTCTCCGTACCAGCTTTTTTAAATAATAACTCAATATCGATTTTATTTCATTCAAAATTTGCTTTAATTTATACCTATATTCAAAAATACTGAAAGGCGTGATGATAAAAACTATTAAAATTATGTCCTTTTTGTAATTTTTGATCATAAGTATTTATAATTTTTCAATAATGTCTAAGCAAAATAAGAATGTAAAAAAAAAATCTTAAATATATAACTTTGTAAGACCATAAATAAATAGACAAAATGAAGTATTTTTGTCACAAAACACTTGCGCGGATCTTTTTTAAAATTATTTTATTTAAACTAAAATTAAAATTCTGAAACATAGCGTTCTCAAATAACTTATTGATTTATTTTACTGATTGATTATATCATTTGAAACGTGTGTTGTATTATACAAAATTTTGTTTGAAAATTTAGCAAATTTGCCAATGACCTACGGTAAAACCTTATTGTACTAAAAATAAACATATTTCTGAAAATTTAAAACAAAGCTTTACTAGATACAAGAATAGTCTTTCGAAATAAATTTATCGTTTTTTGTGGAAAAAAGTCAATACGTCTAAAATTTGATTAAAAATTGACATATTTACGGTTTTGTTTGGTTTTTTTCCTTCTTCAATACATTTAAGCTTTTGCTATGCTGGTCCCAGGGATAGGACGCATGCATGTCTTGGATGATCATCCTAAAAGCCGATCATAAAAATTTTCCTTCTGACATTTCTTGGATGAAGATGTAAAAGACAGAAGATGCTGGAATTTCGAATATCCTTTATCATTCCTATGGACATTTCGCCAACGCATATATTTTTTTTAGAATTGTAGAACTATTTATTTATTTATTTCCGGAAACTCAAACTATGTTAATAAAATTAGCATGTGATGAGGTAGACATTTAACATTAAATACACATTTATTCTTTAATAATTTTATAGTAAAAATAAAATGATTTTATCGTTATCAACTGGAGCGCTTTTTGCCACAACATGGCACTATTTAAAATACCTCGGGTTGCTTTGCTGTCAGTTTTGGGCAAATTTTCCGTTGATGCATTAGTACTTAATTTGAATTATTAAGTTAAGGCATGAATTTTAATGCGGTCTGAAAATATTCAAAATGATCACCAAAAAATCACGAGCAATCCGATGAAAAAGTTTAAATTGGTCTGTCGCTCGAGTGGTTATAAAGTATTGAAGTTCCTGTCCGGGATGACTTATTTTTAGATTTGTAATACTTCGAATTCATTTATTTTTTTTAAATGAAATGGTAAGGTTTTTTTAAGGACCCAATTTTGATTAATGAATTTTTTAGAACACTTGAAAGAAAATATATCTACCTCTTGTTTTCTTTTTGTGAAAATTTATTTAAGTAAGTTTTTTCTTTATTATTTGTAAAATGTAAATAATAAAATTTTATTTCGATACAATTTTATGTTTTCATTCATAAAAATTTCTTCAGACATACAATTTCAATTGAACAATAAGTTTTACGTGCTTATAAATAAATAAAATTCTTGTTCTCACTCGCATTTTTATTTCGATTACATAAATGTATTATATGAATGTGTACGTATGTATACATGTATTATACATATTCTGAATCCGCGATATTTGTACTTATTAATACTACGTTATTAATTTAAATCATCATCATCATCACTATTGGCTCTACAACCCCTGGTGGGTCTTGGCCTCCTCAAGAATCTTCCTCCACTCATCTCGGTTTTTCCACTCATCGCCAGTTCTCTCCAGATTAGAAGATCCAAGATAGATATGTCTTTGAGGACGTTGTCGCCCCATCTTAGTCTTGGTCTTCCCAGGCTCCTTCGCCCTATTGGTCTTGAGTTCAGCAGGGACTTTGGTGCTTGATGCTCGATCATTATCTCCACACGACCCAGCCACCGAAGTCTTCCCAGTTTTATAAATTTCGCGACGTTTAGCTCCTTAAATAAAGTATAGAGCTCATTGTTATAACGTCTGCGCCAAAATCCATTTTCTAGAACCGGTCCGAAGATGCGTCTCAAAATTTTTCTTTCAAAAACGTCCGGTGCTCGCTCATTCCTCTTAGTTAGTACCCAAGTCTCAGCAAGTACTGGTCTGATAAGTGTTTTGTACACTAATATCTTCGTGTTTCTGGACAGCAGTCTGCACTTTAATTGGTTCTGTAGGCGGAAATAACAGCGATTTGCGTTCACTATGCGCTTCTGGATCTCCTTTGTGGTATTATTGTCGTTTGTTATCAGGGAGCCTAGGTATGTGAATCTTGGTACCGTTTCGAAATTTTGGTATCTACATGAGAGAGTTGGGATTTGTTGGGTGCATCCTACGGCCATGTATTTGGTCATTTGCTGGTTTACTACGAGACCCATATTTTTGGCAGAACTTTCAAGATTTATGAAGGCGTTACGTAAAGCATCTGGAGTTTACGCAATATAAATACAAAATATTTTAAAGGTCCCGTCAATTTTAGAAAAATAATTGGCACATATAAATATAAAAGAAGCAAGTTAAGACGTGCGTTACTTTCGAATGTTCCAAGATGTCATGATCTCTGCCTGGATTTAATTTATCCAATAAACTTCACTAACACAATTTTTCCACTCTATTAATCGAGAGCCGTTTCTTGCTACACTCTTTGTACGAAAATAGAATGTATTGAACATGGATGATATATTTTATTAGTGCGTTATACGTTTCAATGTCGTTGGCTTATTATTGAACAAGTAGATACCTACATGATTTGATTTCCAAGATATTAATACCCTTGAGTATGGATTTTGATCAAGTGATTACTTAATTATTTAATTTTAAGTTTATTGCTTGCAACGCTTTATAAAATTACTTCTTTGTCATAAACAATTTCTAAAAAATGACTTTCGGGGGTTCACATCTCTCGCCAAATATTATTTATTTCATCAAATTATGCCTTAGTGGGCTTTTACACGGAAATTTTACAAATTGATTGCTGTAATTAAGTGAAAAAAGATAAATGCAGTTGTGGTAATTTGTAAGAAAATAATACATTAAAAAATTTTGTGCAAATTAGCAAAATACTAATAAGATGATTCAGTTTGACATAAGCTTGATATTATAAGATACTCGTAGTACGAGTACGTAAGAAGAAAGTATAAACTAATACAATATACATATACAGGGTGTTAAGGGACGTACTTGACTTACTTTAACCAATGATTCCTGACATTATTTGGAGTAAAAAAATGTAAATGAATTTTTGGTCTCCGGTGACTTTTTTTGACGACTTTTTTTTTTTTTTTCAAAAATTTTTTCTTCAAAATCAAAAAAAAAAAAATTCAGTCACTCAGCCGAGTGTCCGACGAACCCCTTACCCCGACTCCAACTGTTCAACAACTACCATTTTTTTATGTTTTTGTAGAAAAAAAAAACATTAAAAATGTCACCAGAGACCAAAATTTCATTTACACCCTGTATAATCAATCATAAGACCTGAAATAAAATAAAATGTATACTTTTGGACATAAAAGATAAATGAAACAATTTAACTTTGTTTGAACCACTTATATATTTGAGCAAAGCCGACCGGTTTCGGAATGACCGTTCCTTCTTCAGGGCAAACGTATACTGATTTGACAGTTACAAAATAGTGGATGGGAACAATGTATTGTTATGGTTGGGGTGGAGCAATACCTAGCATCGGCTCCACATTCGGCAATACATTGTTCCCATCCACTATTTTGTAACTGTCAAACCAGTATACGTTTGCCCTGAAGAAGGAACGGTCGTTCCGAAACCGGTTGGCTTTACTTAAATATATGAGTGGTTCAAACAAAGTTAAATTCTTTCATTTATCTAAAATAAAATGCAATTTATTAGAGCTAGTTAGTAGGTATAAGCATGCAGTTATTGCTGCAGGCTTCTTATTTAAAAAAAACTACAGCAATTTTAGGGTGGGGTGATCAGAGGGGGTTATCAAGGTCTATCAGACTTCGACGTCTGAGCCAATCTAAGGCCTCAGACGTTGCCCTATCCCACCGGGGAATGAATGGAGCGGGCATTCGTTGATCACATTTCGTTTATGCTTCGTGAGGGCACAATGGCTTTGAGAGCACCTTATTCTATTGATGGCAGACCAGAGTTTGCGAGGCAATGAGAACCCAGGATGTCACTCAGTGTCTGTCACTCACAGGTCTTGTACACTTGTGCTTCATGGGGGCACAACGGCTACGGGAGCACCTTATCCTTTTGATTGCGGACCAACGAGGACCAATGAAAACGCAGACTCTCAGTGACCAAATGTGTCGATACTGACGATGATGGTCTTTTGCAATTGAATATTCTGAAAATTAACTCACAATGCTTTTGAAGGTCAACTGAAGAACAACATTTCATATAATATGATTAGGACACCCTTCTCATCCTTTACCTAAACCAACAATAGAATACTACAGAGCTTGCTTAAGTTTACTACGGCTGGTTAAGAGCGGTTAAACGCTCTTAACCTAAAGTTGTATTGTTTCATTTTCAAATTCTTCTCTTTTATAGATGGCGCGCGTATACTTATTTTACGGAAAAACATTTTTTTACAGGTTATGCTTTAAAATATTAAGAGCGTTTAACCAGCCAGCGGACGAAAATCCACATTTCGTCGAAAGTTGTTCTTACGATCTTGGAAGGCAGTTACAATGAGAAAGATTAATTATTCTCCGTACCAGCTTTTTTAAATTATAACTCAATATCGAATTTATTTCATTCCAAATTAGCTTTAATTTATACCTTCATCCAAAAATGCTGAAAGGCGTGATGATAAAACTATTAAAATAATGTACTTTTGTAATTATTTTTTGATTATAAGTATTTATCTTTTTTCAATAATGTCTAAGTTAAATAAGAATATTAAAAAAAATCTGAAATATATTAGTTTGTAAGTGCGCAAATAAATACACAAATGGACCAATTTTCGTCAAGAAACACATGTACGTACCAATTTTTTAATGATTTTATTGAAACTAAAATTAAAATTCTAAAACATGCGTTTGCTAGATAATGTATTGATTTATTTTACTGCATGATTATATTATTTGAAATGGGTGTGGTATAAAACAAATTTTTTTTTGAAAATTTAATAAATCTCCCAACGACCTATGGAATAACCTTATTATACTAAAAATTAAAAAAAATTCACAAAATTTATTACATGCGAATGCTAGATAAAAGAACAATCTTTCGAAATCCATTTATAATTTTTTGTGGAAAAGAGTCAATACGTCTAAAATCTCTTTTGAAAATGACGTATTTCCGGTTTTCTCTGGTAATGCCCTCTTAATACATCGCAATACTAAAACCACAGCTTTGGTTGACAATTCAAAGGAGAATACTTCGATTTCGCCAATATACTTTACATTGATTGATTATTGCTCCGTGTACAGTGGTCTCACTTTGAATTGGATGTGGATTAAATGCGTACGTGCCCCAGAGCACATAGAATTGTAGTAATTGATATTCTGCAAATTAATACGCAAAATCCCTCTCAGTTACTATATCAAGCTGGCAGTTCATTATCCTAACTCTAACAGGATCTCTGTGGGCTTAAAGACCGGAATTTTCACTGTATATTGGTGTATTATTGAAAATGTTAACTAGTATCTAATGGGTAAATCAAGATCTCACACAAGTTCACAAGAGGTACCCCTAGAAGAGCAATAGTAAAGGGAAAATGCCAAGAGTTGAAATACTGAAATAGAATGTTTGAAACGATTTTAAAAAGTAGATATTCGGCGTTTGATTCTCTCGTCAACCTATTATATTAGTGACCTAATGGTTTATTATATCGATAAAATATCACCGTAGGAAGGGGTGTGATTATGAAAGTTCTAAATTTTATTTTTTTATATTTTGATGGTAACAAGAATTGTATATTTTCCTTCACAATAAAAAGATAACGGGCAGCCCGTAAAATAATTTTATCCGTCCCTAGCCGGTCGTGAAATAATTCCAACAAATCTGGTTTTATATTTACTGTGAAATAAAATATTTACAGATTCCTGTTAATGCGTGGACAAAAATATTATTTGGATTCCTGTTACTGCTGTACATCAAAATGGACACTTTGTCTGTTAATAATAAGATAAATGAATTAAAAGTAGTTTGTTTCAATTAAAAATAAATGTGTATTGTTGTCAAGCATAATAACGTTGAATACATTAAGTAAGTACTTGTAATCTTTACCTGTGGTATGCTGAGGAAAGCGCTGAGCACCCAGACGACGATAAGAGATATGGTTCCTCTACTTCCAGTTGAAAGATTCTTCATGGGGTATCTGACGGCAACAAAACGGTCCACTCCAATCAGCACCAACACAAAGGTGCTCAGGTATAAACTGAACATCTGCAGAAACTTGAACAACTTGCAGGCAAAATTGCCCGCCAACCAAGCCACGGTATAACTCCATGCCGCCTCTCCCGCCAGACAAAATATTGTCACAAGCAAATCCGCCACAGAAAGTTGCAGAATCAGACTATAAATGGCACTACATGATGTACGAGAGAACCGACGGGCTCTCTGGCTCCGCCTGATGCTGTATATGGTTGCAAGGTTTCCAATTAAAGAAAGCACTGCGAGAATGCCCAACACTATAGTTCTAACAAGATGACCATGCGTGAACTGTGGAGCATGATCTAAACAAATGATGCTCCCATTGAAAGACAACAACCCTGGTACAAGCGTACCATTTAAATCTGATGGGTCTAAGCTATTATTAGCTTTAAAAGCGCTTAATTGTTCACACTCTTCAATCCCCAGTAAAAGCTCTGTTCCGCTGGATCCGATATCCATTTTATTTGTTTTTATCACTTTTTCCACCGATTAAAAATTAATTACACACCCCTCATTGCTTGTGTTGGCTACGCACTAAAAATCATGTTTACGATTTCAAATTATTATTATTGAGTCCACCGTGTTAGATAACATTTTTGCCACTTCATAATAAAATATTACCCACGAACAGATTTTACGATCCTTTTTTATGCTTGAAACTCATCGTTATTTGTGTTCTAATATCAAAGAGATAAAATATGTTAATATTCATGGCATTTTTATCATGTAAATGCCTAAGCTTTTTTGCATAATTTTCAGGAGTGTTTAAACATCACTAACAATAAATTTCACAAAACACTTTGTAGCTCTGGTATCTCGTTCAGTAACTTTTGTTAAACTTTACGGTTGCTTTGTAGAATTTGTAAAGAAGTTTTGTGACGTTCTTCTCGATACCGCAGATATTCTGAAAAGAAAAAAAAAACAATGTTTTAATACAAATAATATCATTTGTTGATTTCAAACAATTGTAGGTAATAGAGTAAGAGATATTTATCGATCCATACAGATAGCTATAAATTCACAATGTACAAGTTTACGCTTAACGGGCATTCATAATTACTACAAGTGCAGTAAAACAAATAATTCGTTAGCATTAATAATAGATTGTCCGAACATAAATAATAACTGGCAATAGTCCAATGGCAGTTGGAATTTAAGTTAGGTTTTACGTAGGTACACCTTTTATGACATTATTATTATAACTACCGTTTTATTGCTCTGGACGATTTCATTGGATGCAGTGTTAATGCTTACTGGTAGGTCAATTTAAATTGCATGAAACTCATTTTCGTAAAATTTATTACTTTAGTTTAAGTGCAATAACGAAAAACGTTTCAATTGCTGAGTACATGCCACACGTTATTTAAATACATATGCATCGTTAAACGATAAAAATTTTCGAAAATAACATTTTATTTATTTATTTATAAAATACATGTTACATATATTAGACAATTAAGTAGATTAGATTTATTAAATCACCATACTAGGCGGCTGCCTGTTTCATGGTGATCAATTAAAGATAGTATCTTTTTAGTGAAGTCTAGTGGAAACACGTGGTACTAGTATGTAAATTGGTAAAGTTATAATAAAAAATAGAAAAGAGAAAAAAAGTGCGTAAAATAAACATGTAAATAAAATAAATCGGTAAACATATGGTACTAGTATGTAGTGATTTTGAAAATAGTTAAAGTTATAATAAAGAATAGAAAAGAGAAAAAGAAGTGCATAAAGATAAAATTATGGATATATACGTATCAATATTAAAATTTTTATATTTATTTTTATATGTATGCGTGCGTACGTGCATGTGTATATAGGTGCACACATCCATATACACATAACCATACACACACACACACATATGCCCCTACGTACATGAATACATAATAATAATAATAATAATAATACATATATACACATACACATATGTGCATACAGGCATGTACGCAATACCAACACGTACACACATACACACATACATACCTGCACGCAAACACACATATATTCTTCTTCCTCACACATGTAAACAATATGTACACATATATCTGAGTATAAGAAGCAGATTACTAACACTATCACATGCTATGTTTGCACGTTTCGGTTTTAAATAAAAAAGAATAAAGAAGAATAAATAATAAATTTATATCACTATCTGAGTATGTGAAATAAGTTGTAAACACTGTCATAGTCACTCATCAGAAGGTCAGCAAGCGCCTTTCTGAAAGTGAGATATTTGGCTTTAGATTTTATTTCAATTGTTAAGTTATTAAAAATTTTAGGTGCAAGAAAGTTAAATTGGGACTGTGCCATTGAAGTTTTTGTTTTTGGTATAATATAATTGGATTGGTTTGAATATCTTGTGTTATATTTTGAATCTATATATTTTTTTTTTGTAAATTTGAATTTAAAATAAGAGGTAATATTTTTTACATATATGGATTTTAGATTAAAAACTTTGAAGTCTTTAAATAGGTCTTTCGTGGGGTGTATATAATGTATTTTGTAAATAGTCCGTATAATCAATTTTTGGGCTTTTATTAATGGATCTAATACAGTTTTAGAGCATCCTCCCCAGACAAATATACCGCACGATAAAATTGATCGACACAAGGAAAAGTATACTGTTCTCAGTGTATTTTTTTTTAGTATATTGCGCAATGATCTGAAGATATATGCCAATTTCCGCATACGACTTGTGACATTAATTACATGATCTTCCCATCGAAGTTTATTGTCAATTATTACGCCTAAGTATCTAATGGAATCTACACGTTCCAATGGATTGCAATTTTTAAGGGCCCATTCAGCGGCCGAGAATTCAAATTTCAACGAAAGATGTTCTTACGATCTTACAGGGCGGTTCCAATTAGAAAGATCAATTATTTTTTCAAATAATAACTCAATATCGATTTTATTTCATTCAAAATTTGCTTTAATTTATACCTTCATCCAAAAATGCTGCGAGGAGTAATGATAAAACTATTACAAATTATGTACGTTTTGTAATTATTTTTTGATCATAAGTATTTAATATTTTTCAATAATGTCTAAGCAAAATAAGAATGTAAAAAATCTTAAATATGTTACTTTGGATGACCGTAAATAAATAGACAAAACTAAGTATTTTCGTCACAAAACATGTGCGCTGATCTTTTTTTCAATTATTTTATTTAAACTAAAATGAAATTTCTGATAAGTAGCATTCCCAAATAATTTATTGATTTATTTTACTGCATGATTTGAAATGTATGTTATATAATACAAAATTTTGTTTGAAAATTTAACAAATCTGCCAACGGCCTACGGTTATTGCATTGCACTAAATTATTGTTCTAAAAATAAACAAATTTTCTCAAAATTTAAAACATAATAGCTTTACTAGATAATAGAACAGACTCTTAAAAGAAAAAATATATGGGCGGGTTTAACAGAATTTGAACAATGAATCAAATTTAAAATTTAATATTTACATTGTGTGAAAGTTCCTGAAAAGTTTTGATATTATTTTATCGTTGTTTTCCAGTACTTGCATAAGATTTTCACAGTAGTTGAATTTTGACTTTGAAACTTGATGAATTGTTTATATTCTGGAAAACATCTCATCCCAAGTAAAAGTTTTTTTTATTTTATTTTTTTTATTTAAACTTTATGAGTAAAACCTCAAATTGTAATATTAAAATAAATGAAGAAAATGTAAGCGAAACTTAATATATGCATTAAAAAAATGAAGATAGTGTAGGTGGTTTTTAGTCGAAGTATGGTACAGTTAAACATGACCGAATTTCATATCGACACCGTGGCGCAGTGGTTAGCGCGTTTGCCCGGAAAGCAAGAGGTCCTGGGTTCGAGTCCCAGAGGTGTCAATATGTTTTTCGGATTTTTCTGTTTCCAGATTTTCGATTGAGTTTCGCTTATATTGTCTTCATTTATTTAAATATTACAATTTGAGGTTTTACTCATAAAGTTAAAATAAAAAATAAAATAAATTTATTCGATTAGAGGTTTGAATTTCAAAATAATTGTAAATACTTCGAGAAAATAATTGATATGATTTCTACAAGAACAGGAATAAACCACTGTAGACTAGTAATCAGTCTTCCCAACGGCTACTCGGATCTCATAAAATAACCTCCTGCTGGTTGCATGTATGTATACAGAAATTAGGAAGTTGGTATGGTCGAATTATTTAGCCCAGTGGTCAGAGCAATACCCTGGCGAGGCAGAGGTTTTGGATTGAGTACACAGTTGCAACCAAATCTTTTTATGTCTTTTATATTTCTCTTTGTTCACTGGAGATTAAATAAACTGATATCTAAATTGAATGATTAAACGTTTCAATTTTTCTAAACACGAATAAATTTATGTTCCAAATCAACAGAATAAAGAAGAAAACTAGAAGTGTCTTCAATAATAATTTGAATGGAAACAAATGTACAGCGCCGTGTTTGTGAAAAATCACCTCAAGGGCGCTGTACAAACTTAAAATATATTTATAAAATCTAGAAAAACTACAAACAATTAAAAACAACTTATGGCTAAGAATTGCATCCACCGCTTCATTGATCACTGACTGATACGAAATATATATGTACAATGCTTTGACCAACGAACGCGATGCTGCCTAAAAATTTACATACTCGTATAACTACTGCTTATTCGTACTCTGTATAGACAGAATATTATACGAGACCATACTTACCAACTGATCTTGCTCCATATCAACGAATGAATGTATGCAAGTAGTCTTGAGCCTCGGATGGTATAAAACTCATAGGTGATATTTTGAAGATTTTTGAATGTGCCTTTATTTTACATGAAACATAATGACGTTGAGCCTCAGTTTAAATTTTTGTTCGTGAAAGTGTAGTTAAATTAACAGAACTTAAAAAATCGTTGCGCCTACCAGTGTGCTCGTGAATGAGCTAATTTTCTATTTTGACACAATGCCAATGCCCCCTGATGCTCAAAATTTAAAAATGCCCAGCCAGACCTCCAAAACGCCCACAGAGAATCACTGATCCAATAGCTCAGCGCTCTGTCTCACTTACACTCGCCTACATCATAGATCTCCATCTCATTTGAATTTCGTACACGCAGTTTTGTATTGGAAAGTTAAGCCTGGATTAGGCAAATATTTGAATCACAAAAACTCGCCCAAAGGCACTTCTTGTGTTTTTATTTATTCTATAACCAAACCAAATGAATATAATAATAAGATCCCATTGATGTACTGATCGATGGATAATCCCAAGAACACGATCTAAACCGATTTGATCGATCTTTTTTGTCTCCAATTTAAAAGACTTTTCGGTTCCTAGGCTTAAGATAAGCCGATGATAACGATCATAAAATTCTCATGAAAGAATTTCTAAATTTAAAAATGTGTGATCGATTTCACCAGAGGGAAATATTTTGCAGTACGAGATGCTCGGTTCGCTTGCTAACTAGAAAAGAGAAGGATTCAAAGAATACATTTGTATTTATAAAACAGGGTTTTAAAAGAATTAATACCAGTAAAAAGATAGACAGCTGTCCGAGTATGTTAAAAACAAATAGGTATATATAATACGCCTCATTACCGACTAAACTTAGCAAGGGAAAAATTTGCTTGATCATATATTGATGAGCATAAAATAAGATGGGTTTTAGCTAAATACCGAAAGAGGGCAATGATAGTTGTTTATTGCTGTTAACAGTGATTTTCTTTGTTATGTTCCAGTTTCGGTTAAAGATGGTGGCCGTTTTAATCTGATGCTTTACTGCGACATACTGAAAAGCCTACAAACACCTCTCTATTGGTATATCTCTGCTGTTTACCAAATAAGTATTGTATGATGTATTTTACGAGAAACATTGACATTTCAATGTTCAGTGTAAGTGTGTTAGTCACCCCAAGTGGTTCGCGACGTTTGGAGACTTAACAGGGGTAACCGGGTTCGCGGGATGAGGTTTGTCTTGGTGCGAATGCGTCCACCTACCGCATGGCGGGCCGGATCAAGAGAGATTGGTTGAGGAAGGCTTTTAGACTTCGCTAGCCGGATTCTATCAAACCATCGCTTTGCACAGCAGTTGGAAGAATGGATTCATACGGCGGTTTGACTCCTGGACGAACTAATCCCAGATTTCTACCCACCACTCGTATCCTTTTCCTTACCCGAGCTTCCCCACCTTCCGTTCCTTTAAAAACCCTCCACATAGCACCCACGAAGATGACACAGACCAGAGATTTTTTGTCAGGGCCTGTGGTATATGTTCGTGTGGGGATAAAGTAAAAAAAGTCAGAGTCGTGCTTCATCACTGTTCTGGGGTTACGAGTGAGAGGTTGGATGCGAGCAGTTTAAGTCGTACCATTGCGTAAAGGATTTAGTTATAAATACATATTACAGCGGGGTAATCAAATGAAATCAATCCACGCTTTTCTTCTGTAAACACAATGAGTCTTTCTTGGGTGAATACAACCAATTTACACAAGTAGATAGTTCAATAATCGTAAAAACAGTAGTTACTTAACAGTACGCATTATAACAGTAGCTTTATGATTATTATAACAATAATAACTTCAAATGACACTAATTATCCCTTAATTACCCGTCACTTTATACAAAAGATTCACGAGTATCTGCACGAGCGAACTTGGAAGGCAGAGTTACGATCTCCTGAAGTTTAACGCGGGACACCCCAGCGGGTCAAACACAAAAACCTTACGGTTTCGTTTGTCTTTATATACCCATTGGCCCGCTGCCCTAGCGGCAAAACCAATGTAAGACAGAGAAAGTATTCGAGCGTGAACACTTCTCAAATACGCTCTTAATAAATAATTTGTTACAATATTACTAATCGGAGCTGGACTTATAAATCTACATAACCCAGATATTTTAAGGAAATCACAGAATGCTTCATAACTAATAATAAAAACAGTGCATTGATCTAAAAAAAATCTATTAACAGTGTTTCCGCCGTATAATATAGTTATCTGCTATATTGTTTCCAGGAGATGAGTATTATTTTTTCACTCAGATAAAGGTGGATAATTATTTATTAATTATATAATAGGCTCAAAATAATTATCCTATTAAATACTCTATCCAGATTCATTTATTAATTATTCAATTATTAATTATTAATAATAGGCTCAAACAAAATAATTATCCTATTAAATACTCTATCCAGATTCATTTATTACTTATTCAATTATTAATTATTTATAATAGGCTGAAAATAATTATCCTATTAAATACTCTATCCAGATTCATAATTGTTGAGTAAAG
Organism: Limnephilus marmoratus; assembly: GCA_917880885.1. Taxonomy (NCBI): domain Eukaryota; kingdom Metazoa; phylum Arthropoda; class Insecta; order Trichoptera; family Limnephilidae; genus Limnephilus; species Limnephilus marmoratus. The sequence goes on from OU862918.1 coordinate 9,507,770, forward strand.
TTAGTAAAATAATTTTTAATTTGGAAACCCCAGCTGTTTACAATTAGCTGAAACAACACAGAAAAATGTAGAGACTGTTAAAATCAAAGCTCGAATTGCCGTTTTAATAAGGTCAGTTACTTTTTAATGTAGGTACTTCCGTTAATTATACAAATTTTAACATTATATTTAGCGTCTTTGTCCCTCGTTTAAAAATGAAATTAGGCGAAAAGAAAAGTCAATGGTTTGACATAAATACGTCGAGATTTCTTTTCTAATGTCGTTATTTGTTGGAGAAAATTTATAATTGCATTTTAATTGTTTTTCAGGAATAATTCGAAATTTCGCCAAATTTACTCTTTCATGTTGGAAGTCACGGGGCTCCAAGCCAGAGTCAAATTAGACTCTTAGAAATTGGGCGTACTGTACAGGGCTCGTAGTTATTTTAATAGGGTATGACTACTGACAATGTACAAATTACCAGTACATCCCAATGTTGAATTTGGCAGCCATCTCTAGTCTTGCGCCCCAAATAAAAAATCCTTGGACTCGTAGAAATGGGTTTGATAGATTGCCCTACCTTAACAAACGGGTTGAATCTTTAGACAGAATTCTGTCCTTGTTCTAACGGGAGTTTAATATAAGAAACATCGCCAAAAATGACATAGTTTTTTTTCGTTAGCTACACACCAGAGGTTCTGGTGAAAACCGTTTTTCTCGGGGCCTATGTCACCTTTGAGGATGCTGTGTGAAAGGTATTTTTAGGAAAAGGAAGGAAAGGAAGTTCTGGGAAAGAAAAATGTATAAGGGGTTGGTGGGAATATGGAGGTCAATTTGTTCAGGAGTGACGGACAGGTGAAGCCATCTCTCCCACTGCGACACAAGGCGATGGGTCGAGAGAATCCAACTGGAGAGGTAAAATGTGTCCATCAACCATTCTCTTCCGATCCGGCCTGCCAGACAGTATTATCAAATAAATGGTTCCAGAGGAGGCGGTTTCAATACCCGCCTCTCAAATTGCCCCCGACTTTTGAATGTGGCAGCCACCTCTGGATCCCCCAAATACTTTAAAAAGTAACAATTATTATAAGTAACTAGCTGGTCCCGGCATGCGTTGCTGTGCCATTTAATAAATAAATTGTTTCTCCCTGAGTGTCCTTTCCCATTCGTCCTGTTCCCTTTCCGCCTCCCCTTTTTTCTCCGTCACCTCCATCTTCCCTCTCCCCACTCCACTCCCCCCCTTCCCCCGTCCCGCGAACCCCCCTCCCGAGTTCCCCTCCCCCCTCCCAGGTCCCCCTCCCCCCTACCAAGTTCCCCTCCCTCTCCCTGGTTCCCCTCCCCCATCTCTCCCTCCCTCCCGCTTTTCATAGCAATAGCCGCTTCCTCGCGTGCCACCAATATCAATTTTTTTTTTCATAATGCCAGAGCTCACCGGAAGTTTTATAAAAACCTTGTCCTGACAATAACGAACACACAAAAAAAGAATTATCCAATTAGGTGCTGTCGTTTGACAGTTATGCGCTTAACAACACATTCAGCGATTCATTTTTATATATAAGATAATTATTAGCCTGAAACACCCATGAACATTAAAAAAAATCTCCCGAGAAAAGATACATGCCGCCGACGGGATCCACGTCCTTCTGATTTCCGGTCAACTGCTCTTATCCACTGAGCTACGTCGGCTTATCTCCTGCCCGCCAAATAATTCAATATGTACTAGTGTTTCATTCAACAATTATTACATTTTTTCACCTGCAAACAACCAACTTTATTTTACATGAGAAAGGCATTGTAATTGCTAAATCTCCTACTAGGTGGCGTCGGGACAAATTATGTCTACATTTTTTGGGGAAATACTTTAACTCGTCAAATATATATATATTTTTTTTTAATCGATAAACTTATGTTTAAGATAAGATTTTTTTGCATAGCACAAAGGGTAACAATTATTATAAGTAATAATTATATTAGCCTGAAACACTCATCTACATTGAAAAAATCTCCCGAGAAAACTCCTCCAAAAGTCTCGAACCCTTTAAAAAGTTCTTTACTCTGAGTTTGATAAATTCCCCTAGAGATATTATATCCTTATTATGGTATTCCTTGTTTTGATAGATTTTAACAAAATTGTTCGAGTCTTAAGAGCACGGGCACAGATGGCAATGCTGTCCTTGTTCTACCGGTAGTTCAATGAAAGACGCATCCCCAAAAATAATGCACTTGTGGAATTAATGTTACAGAAAAAATAAAAAAAGGAAAATAAAAAGTTTATCACACAACCACAATAAATTATCTAAGCACGTCCATGCACAAGTAATTAAGTATGTAAAAGCAAAAAGGTGGGTACCGCGCAAACTTTTACCTTTTGTAGCAAAGTGGAAAATGTTAAATGAAATAGCAATTTAAATTCACGAAAAGGGAAAAATTTCACGCAAATTGGTAAGAACAAAGAATGATCTCCTTTATGGTTAGCGTTCTTATGAAATTTTTAGCTTCCATTGAAAAGTGCTTAAAGAATTATAAATTGCTTAATTATATTTAAACTTTTATATATTTTTTACTTTGTAGACAAAGTAATACAATATGACAGGTATTAACTATAAATATTTTACAGAAAAAAGAAAAGTTCCAATAAACTACTTTTTATTAGTTTGTCAATGAGTGCTTTTACTTTGAAGATATAAAAAAAACTTATTTTACTTAGTTAGAATTTTTTGTGTTAGTGTCGAATACAAATTATTTCTTTCGGCGAGCCAATTCTCAACATAATATTTGTTTTACCATTTGTACATTTTTTTAATTTCGGCAGGTAACATATTTAAGCAATTTGGTATCTTGTAGGCGTTCTTTGTCCATGTTTTTTTAAGTGCTCAGGTACAATTAGTCCTTCATTTAGGGTAAAACGAGTATTGTAAGTGTGGTCCAGTTTATGTAGGGCTATTCATATGCTGAGATATAATTTTATATCACAGAATTGCTATTACTGAGAGAATTTTGAGATTCTGGTAAAAGTACGGAATATTATTTCTTTGTTCGTATAAACTTTTATGAGCTAATAATTTAACTAATGATTTTTGAATTGATTAAACATGATTTGCATTTATTTTACAGGCTGTAATTCCATTCCTTATAATAGATTCAGTATACTGATACTAATTTAAGATATGCCTTACAATCCTTTCGATTTTTATCAATGTCTGAATAAAAAGGGGAATTATTTAAATTCCTTTTACAAAAGTACAACAAATTATAATGAAACCTCTAAAGTTTGACTCAAAAGTCAATGATCTTTACCATTCCCCCAAGTGTCAAAGTGCCTGCATCAAACGAAGCGTATAAATTTGCTATTTTATATAAAAAAAATTAAAGTGAAAACTTCTTTAGCACCTTTGTGATTTGAAACTCGATGAAACGGAAACGGGCGACACTAAAAAGTGACAAACACATACATCTATGGGATTTAGCATGCGAGAGAATGAGATAGATTAATCGGTGACCTCTTTGTGCGGTGCTTCGTAGCCTATCAGCCTCCTCTTAGAGCGGTGCTTCGTGGAATAAAATGTAAAATAATATTTAAACTCGGTGAAAACATTATAATAAATCCTATTCCTGATAATCTGTATTCGTGTCATTCTCCCGAAGTAGTTTTCTGAAGGTTTCACTTCTACCACGTGTGAACTGCACAAATGTTTATTTTTTTACATTACCTCCACACGGGAGTGAATTTGTTTTCCTTCTGTCGTATATCATCAGGGATGCAGAGTGGAGGGTATTTTTATGGAAAGAAAGTAGACAAAGTATTGGGAAGAAAAATGTGTGAGAGGTTGGTAGAAATATGGGGGTTAATGTGTCTAGGGCTGACGGACGAATGAATTCATCCGTCCGACTAAGGGGAAGGCGATGGGTCGAGAGAGTCAGGCTGAAGAGGTCTGGATGAGGTCTCTCAACAAATCTCTCCCGATCCTGCCTTCCACGCAATGTGTTGGCAAACGGCCGTCAAGACCTGCTCAGTCGCCAAACCTAGAGAACCGCTTGGTATCGACCACTAGAAACCGAAAACATTAAAATTGCCTATTTTGAACGCCACCAATAAACGTTCAGTATACAAAAAAAATATATCATTCCCTCGCAGACTAAATCCTAAAGATGTATGTGTTTGTCTCTTTTTAGTTTCGCTTTTTCGTTTCATCGAGTATCAAATCCCAACGGTGCTAAAAAAGTTTTCTCTTCAATAAACGATGAATTTTAAAAATACCCATTATTCAAGTTTTTCGGCGACCGTGTTTCTACTCGTGTATAAGGGGAGATTCTACCGTGTACGGCGTGTTAATGTACGCTTACTCATCCTCTGCAGCAATTATACAAGAACGCCCAAGGCATGTTTGAAACAACAGTGGTTGTAAATGCGCGAAATGTATTTTACATTTGCTTGTTTTCTCATTAATGTGTAAAATATGTTTCAAATGTACTAACCTAGATTTTGCGTGGGAAGTTTTCGATGGCAAATGTTATTTGTAACTACAATCATTTAAATTAATCCGTGACATAAGAATAGTTCACCGGGGCACAATCATTTGGCCTTGAATAAGTTTATCCGAAGCCACATATTATATTGTAATATTTAATTAAACGAAGACAATATTAGCCAAAGTCAATCGAAAATCTGGAGACAGAAAAATCAGAAAAAGATATTGGCACCTGTGGGATTCGAACCCAGGACCCTTTGCTTACATGGCATAGCTCTACCAACTGATGTGTCTGTATCCATTTCGGTCACTTTTAACTTATCATACTGTATCATACTTTGACTAAGAACTACCAACGTTATCTTCATTTTCTTAACGCACATATTATTGGTTGCTATCTTTATATATGATTGCAAGATTCAAACCCGAACTAAATGCTATCTAGGTAGTGTTTGGATAAATTTTTTATCCACTTTATTTTTAATATACGACATCTATTGACTTTTCTGCAAGTCTAGGATGAATATTTATTTTTAACCTTTATCTTTACCTCAAATTTTAATATTTAATTAAATGAAGACAATATTAGCGAAACTCAATAAAAAATCTGGAGACAGAAAAATCAGAAAAAAGATCAGATATTGCCACCTCTGGGATTTTTAACTGTACCGTACTTCTTAGGACCAGTTTTAGAAAATGGATTTAGGCGCAAACGTTACAACAATGAGCTCTATAGTCTGTATAAGGAGCTAAACGTCACAAAATTTATAAAACTGGGACGACTTTGGTGGGTAGAATGACCGAGCATCAAGCACCAAAGTCCCTGCTGAACTTAAGACCGATAGGGCGAAAGAGCCTGGGATAACCAAGGTTAAGATGGAGCGACAACGTCCTCAAAGATATATCTACCTTGGAGCTTCTAAACTGGAGAGAGCTGGCATAAAACCGAGATGAGTGGAGGAAGACTCTTGAGGAAGCCAAGACCCACCAGAGGTTATAGAGCCAAGAGTGATTATGATGATGAGTAATTAATTTCAATTCGTTTTGTGCTTCATATACCCATATAAATCTTTGTGCAAAAAATAATTTCAAACCAGTTCACGGAATTATTTTTAAACCACTCAATTATGCTCTCTTAAGTTCACACAATACGGAAAATAAATTGGATTTCTTCAGGGGCTTTGGACGATGAGTTTATTGTACAAAACTAAACAATAATCTGCGGCCCAAATGGAATATACTGATCGGTTTTTTTTTTTTTAATTTTAAATATAACAGAATCATTCCGGTACTTAATTATTGTATATTTTGTGAAACTAATAGTTTCTTAATATAGAAAATGAATTTTGGTTTTTTTGTATTTGGGGTGTTATGACGTGTTTCACTGCCTCCTTCTTTAGCCAACGTTTCGGACAGCGTTATAGTGTCCATCATCAGGGCAGATAGGCAGGATACTTTTGGCCGTGAAAATCTAAAAACGTATCATAGAAAATGTAGTTCATCGTCCTTGTTGATTTTCTCGATGGTGTGTTGATATACGTAAATTGTATTACTCCAATAGGAAAAGAGGAAAAGCGAGTTCCCAGAATTAGTCCACTGTTACTCAGATGACGTCATCTGCAGCAAAATATAGTAGCGATAACAATAATTATTTTAGCAGTTTATCAAAGGGAATAATTCAGTGAACCCCATTCAACTGCTGGAAATATATCAACTTCTGAATCACGCACAGAATTTATGGAATTAATTATTGCGTACGACGACCCACAGCATCTTTAATAACGTCATATTGCAATCATCAGATAAGTGGGTAATATTTACGTACATCTGATGTGTTTATATGTTTTTGGTTTTGTTTTGGATTACATACAAACTAAACATGATTACATTAATTTATAAAATTTGGACTGGGAAGTGCGTAAGTGTTACAAATCCAGTTAAAAATATACATAGTTAAGAGGATTCAAGGTTTATGGTTTATCCATTAACTTTAAGTTACTTTATTTAAATAACCGTTTTACACTTATCATTAATACTTTTACGTGAACATAAAATAAGTCAGTAAGTTGTCTTCTTTTTTCCAGACTAGTAAAGTATTCGAGTCGCACACGTTGTACTTATAGTTAATTTATTACCTTTATATTTTTGGAGTTTTCATTATCGGAATAATACATATTGTATGAACATCGAAATATGCATTATTGGCATTTTTATTTTGAAGAGTCTTAATTTTCAATGTACATTTGTTACTTTCATTTTAAATTTTTTGCGATCGGTTTCGACACGTCCGTGCCATTCACAAGAAAACTTAAAACTTTTACGTTTTAAGCTTGTGAATGACACGGACGTGTCGAAACCGGTCGCAAAAAATTTAAAATTAAAGTAAAAAATGTACATTGAAAATTAAAACTCTTCAAAATAAAAATGTCTAGAAATTGTTACATATCTATTTAATGTCCAAGAAATACAAAAAATGTATTATTGGTCTTTACAAAATATATTCGTGGACAATTGGTTAATCATTCTTTTGAAGGCGATACCTCAAACTTTTGACGCAGAAGATATCTTCTGCTGTTATTATTTCAAAGTTGGAAGTTGTGCATTTTTAATGATTTTTTTACATGAAACGAAAAAAAGTGACACGACGATAATATTTATGGAATATTTGAACTAATAAAATACGTGCGAGATTTTATTTATTTTTCCATTATCAGTAATTTTAGTTGAAAAAAAGGTGAGTTGTTGTATTTATAACTTTATTGTGTTTGCATTGAAAAATTATATATATTTAAAATTATTATTTATTTTTATAATATTTAAATTTAAAAGCGAATTTCATCACATTTGAAAAACAGTTTTTATATTTTGGACTCGTTCAAAAATATTCCATTTGTGTGGTAGGTGATTTATTTGAATTTAATTTGTAGAGGTCTCCTAAGTATCACTGTATGTTTGTACCATGATTCATATCGAACAGCTTCAAGCAAGAACAAAGGAAATAAATTTGTATAATGTAAGGGTGATTACAGTAAAAAAAAAATCTTTTTCTCTTTTAAAATATTCGCAATAATTTCCAGAAGCTAATAGTAATAAAAATAAATCTCTTCAAGGTAAATTTCTCTCAGTACAGAAAAAAAGACATAAAAAGTAATCATACTTAACCATCGTATATTTACACCGAAGAAGCTATCATATCATGATTTGGGTAATAAATTTACGTAAGTAGTCTATTTATTTTTATATTTCAGCACATTTAAGTGCGCAGTAAAAAACACATTCTGTCTTATTAAAATTACCTACATTTATGCACACAACGATTTTAATTTTTAGGCGTGTTTCTACCTCAAAATTAATGAAGTTCTTAGTTTAGACCATGTTTATTGTTTACAAAACTAACATGTTTCATAAGTAATGCTTACTTCATCAGGGTTTACTTAAAACTAAGTAAACCCTTATGAAGTAAGCATTGCTTACGAAATAATATGTTGGTTTTGTAAATAATAAAGTGGTGAAAACTAAGTATTCATTTAATTTAGAATTTAAACGGTGCCACAAAGAAGCGTTTTTGCCCTACGATTCACGATTTTTAGTGTTGACAGGTAAGCTAATATTGTTTATACTAGAACCGGAATGGTTTTGCAAAACAAAATGCGTTGTCACGTACCTAGCTGGCCAGTGGTGACCGGTGATACCACAAAATCTAACAAAAATTATATTTTATGGCTGTTGTCTGCCTCGCTGCAGTAGATTTAAATTGTTCAACAAAAATTGTTTCTTACAAAACAAACAAAAAAACTTTCTGAGGAGAGCCAAGTATTCATAAAATGAATAAAATTAAAGGGGATACGTTTTTAGATTTTCACGGCCAAAAGTATTTTCGTTGTTTATTTTTGGGGTGTTATGCTGTGTTGCGCTACCCCCTTCTTTACCCAACGTTTCGGACAGCGTTGCAGTGTCCATCGTCAGGGCAGATCCGACCGATCCGGCAGATGTGGCAGGATCTGCCCTGATGATGGACACTACGACGCTGTCCGAAACGTTGGCTAAAGAAGGAGGTAGCGCAACACGGCATAACACCACAAAAACAAATAACGAAAAAAAAATAAAGGGGTTTTAATTTTAGTCATAAAAATGTTAAATCTCATTTTATAAAACCTAATCAGAAATCTAAGCAATTAAGTGTACCAAAAAATAGTTTTTTACCGTTTATGATAAAGAAAAAGTTTTTTTGGAAGGAGTGGAAGATCTAAGAAGAAGAAGAAGAATCTACATAGATCTATTCTTCTAGCTCTAGAAGGAATGAGGGTCGGGTAGGGATCTGGGGGTCAATCCAATCAGGAGTGCCGAAGTCATCTACCGGATCTGCCGGATCTGCACTGATGATGGACACTGCACCGCTATTCGAAACACTGGCTAAAGAAGGAGGTAGCGCAACACGACACAACACCCCAAAAACAAATAACGGAAAAGGAGTAGCGAACTTATGAATCCATCCCTCTCACTGCAGCGCAAGGCGAGTCCGGTTGGTACTCGTATGTGGGCTGAATTAAAAATGATTTATTTTGCAGAACCTTCGAGCCTCCGGGGATTAAGCGGTTTTCAAGAAAACTTTAAAAAAAAGTTGACACCTACCTATCACCAAAAGGATTACGGCATTGTGCGAATACATTTTTGAGCATTAATTTTCATAAATAAAAATTAATTATTTTTAGTCGGTCCCGAAAACTTTTGTGAATTGTTGTGCGCATGCCCGCAAAGGTTTTTATATATAATGGTGAGCTGGGATCAAAGGAGAGGGAGGTTCGTGGGAAGGAGAAGGCAGAGAAGGTGGAAGGGAAATGCGGGAGGATAAGGGGACGCGGGAGGGAAAAGGCGGTGGGAAAGGGGACGCGTGGGTAAGGACAAACAACTAAAACACTAACACATGCCGGGTACTTATTAGTAGATAATAATTTAGGTACATTTTAAATTATTGTCAGCCTAAATTTAATTTATTTAGAACGTGGCTTAACCCATTGGCCATAAACCCCGGCAGCCTGCAACTTTTTTCCAATGAATTTATTTCTTGGATGAATATTTTAGACGATATGAAGGAATGTTTGATGAAAAATGTGAGGTACATTTGTGGAGCGTATAACATAAAACGGCTGAGATTTCCAAAATTACTTATAGAATAAAAGTTGTAGATAATTTTATGAGATTTTACTTATTTAAAAAAAAATTTCTCTGCGACGCACCGTTTTTGAGATATAAACGGAAACCCAAAAATCGGGACATCCCCCCCCCCCTCCCCCTAGCTCTCCACCTAGACGTCAGGACTTTTAGTATGTTCACACCCTAAGCAGCCTAAACAAGTTTCTGAAGGAATCGCTTAGGTTCCTGCTCACGCACTCTACACCTCTTTTTGGACCATTCGTTGCCTGGAATAGTTATAATTGCACTCTTATTTAAACATATTTTAATATTTAATTTTTTTTTAATGTTTTTTTTACCTTAAACTTTTACCGTAAACAAATTTAATCCTAGATCACCAACCTTCGTCGAATCGACGACGCAGGATTAAAAAAACCGCGATAACTTTCGCGCTCGTGACCGTAATTCTTTCATACTCTGGCTAATCTCAATCGGCCCGTTACTTCTGCTATTGATGGTAGTGCGGACTATGGGGGGAGTCCACGAGCGCCAATTCAGCAACCATGGCTCTTCGCATCGACGAAGGTTAGTGATAACGTGACTTTTTATTTTCGCTAGATTTTCACTAAAACTTTTATTTTATTAGTTAATTCAAGTCTTTGTTTTTGATATTTGAATTGTTTTTTTTTTTCAAAATTTAGTTGTAACTTATTCAAATACCAACTTTAAAAATGTCACAATTGTTGATTTTGCATGAAAACTATGGTCTCATTCTTAAGGCTTTTGATTAATAAAGTTGATATCTTTGTTTTTCTAAATACGAGAAATAATACAAATAAACACTGTTCATTAATAATAAAAAGAAATATGCACATATTTTGATTTAATAAAATCCTTAAACTCCCTTTATTTAGTACCGTAGTCGAAACGACGAAGGTTAGTAATAAGCATCGAAAAATAAATTTAGTTACAATAGATTTAGTACACCAATGTAGGTTTTCAATGTTGGTACAAAATTAATTCGGTGGTGAAGGCCAATTTTTTAGCTTGTTAATTCTGTGGCCAATGGTTTAAATTATGGAATCATCACTAACAACCTACTTGTTTTCTCGGTATATGTTATTTCAATTTATTTTTACAAGTATTCTTCTAACTACGCTAATTTCCTGCCACAAACAATCATTCGTAACAATCATAACAAATCTTTTTCAATTGAATTCATTATTATTTTCTCTTGTGATGGAATGGATTTAATTGTTTGACGTCGGGTATTTTATTCTTCGAAATGTTTATTATTTCGAAAAAAAATTTAAGTCGTTCATTTTATATTCCAAATTTTCATGGCTTGGTTAAATTTTAAATCGGAATGTAAAATTAAAATCTCAACGTCAAAAAAAAGTTGTTTTCAGAAGGAGAATATTTCTCTTACGGACCCAAGAGAGTTTTAAAACATTAGCGTTTTAAAAAAGAAAGATCGAAAATTTTTTGAAATTCGTCATTCGTTGCTTCGATATTATAGTAGGTGTTTTAGGTGACACCAGACCAGGCTCAAAAAAAAAATTAGTTATGAAAAACGCACACCAGTAGCTGATACATCTAATACTATTAGGAGCCTGTCAGATAAACAGTAGAATTTTATATAGGTACATTAGTATCTGTGAATTGTTTTCGTATTTGATTTATTACTCCATTTAATTTTGATTTACACGAAACTTAAAAATTAAAATGATATACTTATTTATCAATGTATGTGTAAAAAAGCAGGTACATAACGAATAGATTGCGTAGGATTAGTATGTGTACCGTAAATGAAATATATGTGAAGTGCTTCGTGAACACCGCGCAAGAATTCATGCTGGTGTTGACGTGGATTTGATATAGTGTGGATGTGAATAATTATTGGATCATTAATTTTGCATTAAATCCTGGTTTGAGGTTAGATTTTCACAATTTTCCGGTAAGGCAGAGATGTTGGGTTCGATTCCCAGATGTAACGGTAACCGTTTTTAGTTTCTGTGTCTTTATTGTTGTTTTTTGTTCTGTTTCGGATTTCGGTTGGATTTATTAATGCTGCCTTTTTCTTCAATAACTCGGAAATATTTGTCTTTCTTTAAACAAAAAAAATAACAAAAATTATTAATGAACAAGTTCTTCTGTATAATTATTTTTACATTTGATAGCTATTTCGCGTTATGAACACATTATCAAACTGATAGTTTATCGAAATCATAGACATAATATTAGAAACCCACTCATGACTGCGCGGCTCACAATATGTGCGAGAGCATTGCTCAGTTTTACTAAGATAGTTTTCAAAGAAATATTATTCACCAAATGGATGACTAACCTGGCTTAGATAGCGTCACATTTATCCCCGGAAGCAGCAAGGAGAGTGGTGAAACCGCTGGCAAAATCCACAAGCTTTATGGTAATATCTCGTGCAGCGTTTATTGTCACGACCCGTAGTAATTAAGCTGCCTCAAGCGGATCCCTAAATGCTTAAATAAAGGATGCGCTAAGGTAGTTGTGATTTTGAGTCCTTCCCAATAATAGGAACCATTTTTTATTGTGTTGGGAACTGTGTAGATATACCGTATTTTCCCATTTGGTTCCATAACAATTGATCCGGCGACAATTGGCCTCCCCGACAGTTGATCTCCCGAGAGTTGATCCAACAGTTGACATACTTATATGTGCAGCTGTATTTGGTGACTACACTAGGCTGGAATATTTTCCACATCTCTTTACCCTCCCCACTACTTTCAGCTTCACAACATACCAAAATTAGAGATGCCATAGTCTAACTGGCTCCAGACGGTTGGAAGCAGTTGGGACTCTTGGGTGGTATTCAGATAAAAAATTATATTATATCCAAGAAGGAACCTTTAGCAGTTTTTTTTGCTAAGCCGACTGCACGTATAAGCATGTCGTATTTTGTTATTACCGCCCGCGTCTTCGGGGAGTCTGAATTATTGTTAGTAAAAATATTTGATTTCAACTCAAGACGCCTGCAGATATAAGTTTATAAACCACAACCAAACCACATCGTGTAAGCTCTATGTTATGAATCCAGGATTAAGCTGCCTAACCTAACTTAACCTTGGATATCAAACTAATGATAGTAATAATAATGGAAATTGCGGTGGAGCCTTAAATATTCATGAATTCACTGCCACATACCACAACCGGTACTGACCGCGTAAAGACCGTCTAAAAAGGATGCCATAGCTTCTAGATTTATGATGTACGCGTTGAGTGAGAGAGATTAAATGGATATTCCAGCGTTTATACGCTAGTTATCCCGAGAAATAAACTTTTTTAGACTCTCTTCTTTATTTTATGCTATTTTTTTGAGGAATGCGAGGCTGGAGGAAATGGTTAGTACCTACCAAAACAGGTACCGAGTAGGTACAAAAAGTTACTGAATATATCAGATCTATACTTATTTGATGTTTCAACATTTTGATAAAATGGTGGTCTTTTGTCTCTTAACAAGGTGCTTCTGAAGGTGTCTCTCACTCTGGAACAGGATTATCCGCCCAGGAGTAAGAACTCCGGTCTCTGAATTAGAACCGAAAAGTTTATCGCTTATCCAGGAGGATATCGGTTAAGGTGGGTCATTTAACAGAAAACCAATTTCGACCATTTTGATATTTTGACATTTCGACCCCGTGAATAATATGGTTGTTTTCCCAAATTTTTGGCGCGGTACTTCGAAAGATTTAGAAAGTATAATTTGTGACATGCCAAATTCAAGGAAATATTACAACTACTGGAAGGTAATTTTTTTTTTCGTGTGATATCTTATTTCGTGTAATAATTTTAGTGGAGTATATATCATAAAAAATCGTTATTTATTTTTAAATACTCCTAAATATCTTCACAGGAACAACTGCAATGACGCGAAACAAAATAAAGCGGTTATGTTGACAGTTGTTGTGGTTTTCAAATTTAATTTTTTCACGTAATTTTAAGAAATATTCAGCTTTTTGGTCGGGCCACACTAATAACTATTATTTTAGCAAAAGTCCACTTGAAACAGCACGTGGTCTTATTTAACGTCCTTGTTACTTTAACTCATGGTTAAAATTTAAATTAAGTTCATGGTTTAGCTCTTTCTGTTGAAACAGACGGCCCCACCGTTTAATATACCCACATAATATACCCACATACCGAATAGAATATTGTGTGGGATTACTACACCCTCATTAAATCCAGGCACAAAAAACAAAGAAATATTAAGCATCATTTAAATAAGAGTAATTATAAAAATAATAATTGTGTACATGTAAACAAATCCGTTGTTATTTTCATGAATCTGTAAGAAATATCTTAGGCGCTATTAAAAGCAATGTTGAACACGGTTGTTGTTGGAAGTGTTGGCTTTTGAAATTTATATTTTGAGTAGAAAATCCGTTGTTACGATCGCGAACTGACCAGCTCTAATACGTATAAATCAAGCGTAACTAAATATACTCGAGGAAGTAAAAGCGGAGATATATTTTTGGAAATAACTGCCGCAAGAGTTATATTCGAGTTTGACACTGCACCAGATTAAACTGCAGATCCAGAGGCGGGGTCCAAAGATATTAATAGAGCTCGACGACATGTTGCAAACGGTTAAGAGTTTGTCTGTTTATTTTTCGGGCAAGTTTTAAAGACTTTAAATCTTCTGAGATATTTGTGTGTCTGTTTGCTTATTTTATCTTTTTCTTTTTGTATCTTCTCTTCGTTCATTTTTTCATGCGATTTCGCCAAAACAGTTTACGAGATAGATTGGTCACTCTATAGTTCTTTTTAACTATCGTAGATTTGCGAAAATGATTTTTAAAATAATTATTTTTTATGTGTCCCAACTGCTCCCAATCGCCTGGAGGCAATGCGATTATTGCATCTCCAATTGTAAAGGTAGTAAGGAGGGGAAGTAGGGGTAGAGGAAGATGGGAAAATACCTGGCTATTTAGATCTAGTCACTAAATACGGTTTAAGCCATTTCAAGCAATGTTTCAATTCTGAATGGGAGGATTCTTCTTCTGGGATTCTTCCACTCCGCCGCTAATATACCTTACATTATATTTGAATGATTCTTTTTTTAAGTAAAACTTGGGGAGTAAGCCGGTGAATGTGTGACGAGAGCGTTATGAAAAGCGAGGCGAACGGTAGTTGAGAGGGAGACATAAGATAGTGAAGATAAAAAGAAAGAGAGTTACGTTTCGTATATTACTGTAGGGGTAAGAGAGAGAGAGGTGCGCGCACACATTTTCTCTCTCTTTCTCTCATAGCCAGTTACGTTTCGATATCTAAGACACAGTGCAGGCCTTGTCTGTATCACACTGTAGGAGCAAGAGAGAGCAGTGCGCGCACATATCTTCTTTCTCTCTTCTTATCGTATAGATGGAGCTAAAGAAGTTTTACTTCAGTCATGTGGTCCAAAGCACACTCGTTTTTTTTCTTTGAATGGCCTACAGATATTTAGATAAATAAGAGAATTTGAACCTCATCATATTCGGCCATTTTGATCGCAAATAACCTCCCCTATAAATCCAATTTATTTGATCCAAAGCTTACGGGACATTCTGTATACATTTTCTCCATACCTCAGAGTCATGAACCCGTGACACCAGAAAGCGATGGAGGTGGGTCGGAAGGTTGTATAAAGTAAAAGGTTTAACAATTGCGGTTAAGTAAATAATACAAAGGTGGTTCGCCAAACATTAATTTATTATGCTTTATAGTGTTAATATTGCTGTCTCCAAAAGTTATTTTTCATTCATAAAATTGGCCGAGATTTTGAGCCAGACATTTTCGTGAAATTTATATCATTTGGGCTGCTTTATTTATTTCAAGCTATCAATTGTTCTTTTGTTGTGAATTTCTGTTTTCAAAATAATTCACGATGATTAATAGTGATATTACTGAAGTTCTTTAACGAAGAGTTCAAATTTAATATCCCCAGCGAGAGGTCGTACATGGCGTCATCTTCGTCACTTTTCGTTTTCATGTGTGAGAAGAGAGAGGATGATCGTTGATGACAGAGTACGAGCTATCACCAATGCATTTTTCAGAAATGTTTTGTATTTCATTGCAGCCTAATTTTTTCCACTCCCCTTTAGAATAGTGTCATTTTCTGTAGAAACGTCCATCAAAATAAGGAAATAAAGCTAACTTATACGATGATCAATTATGTACAAATTAAATTTCTTTTTCCTGTTTTTCTGTGGCTTGTCCTCTTTCATATTTTCGTTAAGATTATTATTGTTATCTTCTCCTTCAATGATATATTACACTGATGGGAATAACCTTCAAAAGTTATAAAATAGAGTTTTTCTTATAAAAAATTGATTATTCATTTAGACTTTTATAAAAAGTCAAAAGTTCCATATAAACAAATTCGGATACATTTATCCGAGACGCTATCCAGGATACAAACCAATTCTTAGAATGATTGTTTCCAATAAAAATGGTAGTTGCCCATAATATGGGAAAAATAATTAGTTGATGATAATATTGTTAGTTCTAAACTTTGAAATATGAGATTGACGATTATGACGGTTTGACAGAAGGTGGCAATAGGGAAATTGGTTAACATGCACGTTCCGGTTAGACGAGAGGTCTGGGTTCGTGTCCCACTTGCGACCATTGTCTTTTTTCTGTGTCTAGTTCTCTTTCATATTTTCGTTTAGATCATTATTGTTATCTTCTTCTTCAATGATAGATTAAATTATTTTATTCCAGCCTCCTTTTTTTCCACCCCTCTTTAGAAATGTCTATAGCATTATTTTCTGTAGAAACCTCTACCAAAATGAAAGAATTAACATTCACGGAAATAAAGCTTGTAAACATGATGATCAATTTTGTACAGATTAAATTACATTATTTTCATCCAATCCAATTTACTATCATAGTGAATGGTGACATTGCAAAGACCAGGAAGTCTATCTAGAAATTTCGCTAGGGTAGTAATAACGGGTAATTTGGCTCCAAGGGTGGTTGGTTTTCCGTGTTTTATTTTTATCTCCAGGGTTAAATTACTTCTTGTTAAGACGGCGATAACCTTCCACGCGAAGTGTTACATTATACCTACAGCATCACACTGAATGACATTGGATGCAATTCACTCGTCAATAAATTGTAAGTATACCACAGTACAAAGTGGGAGTGATTGTTGTAATAAGGTGATGCAATTCTATTTAACTATTTATAATTTAATTTAGAGCAGAGTTGAACAAGTTTACATCGGGACTCTTCGCAGACGGTTATATAGTGAACATTTGTATTGCTAGTCATTAGCTAACTAACACTTTCCATTGTGATAATTACCGTGACGTTTCACGTATACGTGTACTGTGACGGCAAAAAGGCAATAAACATATGTTCTTTAACACAATAATGCTACAGCTCTTTCAAAAGATGAGATACACAATGCAAGTAGGTCTGTTTCATCCAAAGAAAAAGTCATCATTTTTTTGCATCTCTCTCACACACCGCACCGTGACGTCTCCGTAGATCCTACCAATACTACTACTAGCCGTGACAATAATTTTGAAAGTATTGAATATAGTTAAAGATAATATTGATGTGTCAGTGAAATCGAAAAATTCAAAAACGTCAAATGCGCTGATGGTTTTGCCTTTGTTCTTAAACATGTAATGCTGCCGCTCTTTCTTACATACTAAAAAAACAACAGTCGAAAATAAGACAAATGGTGAACAAGTGTTTGCACCCCCCAAAGGAAACATACAATCAACATCATACATCTCCCTCACACGTATAAAGAAAATGAAACGCAATTCCCGTCACAAAAAAGTAGTACTTTGGAGGAAACAGTCACACGTATTTCGAGTGTCTCCATTATTTAATGAGTTAGAAAGAATTGCAGCATTATAGCGATAAGGAACGTGTGTTTATTTCTTTTTTTTTGCCGTCACGGTATAGTAACCGTGAAACTTTGCGGTAATTATAAAAGCACACATTATCGGACTACATTTTTATGTTGACCTGTTACCGCACACGACAACAAACTTCCCAGCATTAGTGAAACTATGACAATCCAGTTTTATGAATTGAAAGTAGTTACCTACATTTCCATTTAGATCTGACGTTACGAAATTTGAAAACTTTTCTGAATTATCCTACTGTTACGCTCGAGGTGCCATTGCTATAATATATATAGATAATACGCTAAGTTTTGTGTTCAAAGCTCGGATTATAGCAACTAGTGAAAATATAAATCTTTGGACGATTCGTGAAACAATTATTTTCCCAAGCTCAAACTTTTAAATTTGGGTTAACATGATAAATAAATAATGGTTTCTCTGCTAAAATGAGGTCAGACCGTTCTCCATCAAACTACCATAATATCATATTATTATAATTTAAAGTTACTAGAATATAAGATTTTGATTCGTGCAATCTGAAAATGCTCGCTTGGCACGTTTACCATGGGAAGGTTTCCGACACCCGCTGTTTGAAAAATTCTTATTGCTTTTTTATTTTCCATTTTTATCCAGTCACTGGCTTTATAATGTTGTTGGACCCAAAATGACCCATTTCTATTTTATGTGAGAAATGACCCGTGGCACAAAAAGGGTCAGAGAACGAATCCATTAATGAAGGTTCTCTCAAATTGATCTATTTCCAGTTTACTCACACTGTTAACCGGTTCCGCAATTTTTCGTTCCGTGACAAAATATCACCGACAAAATATCATACGGACAAAACATCCCCAAACAAAATATCTACTAAAACCTAACTTTACCCAACCGAACCAAAAAAAATGGGACAAAAATAATACAGACATCCCGTAAAGACAATAAATGATTGCTATCTGTATTATTTTTGTCCCATAGTACAATTTTTGAAAAATTATTTATTGTCTTTACAGGATGTCTGCATTATTTGTGTCCCTTTTTTGTAAGGTTAGGTTAGGTTAAGTTTTAGTAGATATTTTGTAGGGGGATGTTTCGACCATAGGATGTTTTGTCGGAGGATATTTTGTCGGGGATATTTTGTCGCGGGATGAAAACGCGCATTACCCTATTTACCAACGTAAAATAGATAGGTATGCTAATTCTGAAAAAAAAATAAGTATTAAAAAGTTAATAGTTCTTGGGTTTTTTATTCTAGTCGAAATTGAGAAGTGGAGTATTGCCTCGAGTCGACTTTATACTTACATCATATTACAAAATCCTCTTGCTCCTTAGGGATGAATAATAGATACATTATTGGATTGAACTCTCTACCCTTTATTTTTTCCTTTTCACTAAAGCAGTATTTTACGAGTATGATACTAATATCCTTTTGTAAAAGGTTTTGTTTGCGAGATTCAATTTCTAAAAATAATTTAATGGAACTTGGTATTTTCACATGCAATAAAAACTAAAGTATTCGCGTTCCTTGTTCTTGAGCAAAATATGCTTTCAGTGTCCTGGTTATGGTTTACCACAGAATCTATTTATTTATTTTATTTATTTATTACATAAGATACATTTATACAGCAAATATAACATAATAATAATATTTCAAAATAACTGTAAATATTAAAATGTATACAAGTGTTATTATGTCTTGTTTGTCTATATTAGTTCCTAGCTAGGCAGATTGCCCGTTCTAAGGAACCAAATGCTGGTGAAAAATGCCAAAAATATAGTCTGTACCAAAAAAAAAAAACAAAGTGTTTTTTTTTTTTTAGATTAAATACCTATAAGTATACTAAGATTTTACTGGTTGTGCCATTTAATAGTTAACCATGTAAAAGTTTAAGTTTTAAGTGACATTATTTAATAATTTTTCAGACTCAACCCTACCTAAGCCAATCAACCATTTATTTATTATTGAACTGATAGATGTCATTTTGCATGTTTTAATGTTTAATTCTGGGGGGATTTTATTGTATAATTTCGGTCCCAGATATGTATGTGTCATTTGGAACTTCGACGTATTGCTCCCTGGGACCACAAGATCCTTTCTGGTGTGACTTCTTGTGATGTATTTATGATCAATTTTATTAAGTTTTTCTAGATTTTTGTGTACGTGGATAATAACCTTTTTTATGTAGTTTTGGCGAACATCAAGTACATTAAATTTTTTGTAGAGCTGATCGCTAGAAAACCTATAGGGTTTACGCATAATGACTCTAATTATGGGTTTCTGGGCCTTCAATAGAGGATCTAAAATTGTTCTACCTGACGCTCCCCAACCAATACAACCATACGTTAAGATGGGGTTGCATAATCCGAGATATATTTTTCTTAGGTCTTGCTGTTTGATTATATTTCGTAATACAAAGAATATGTGAATCAATTTTCTCACCCTTATTGTGAGGTTGTCGATGTGATATTTCCACTTAAGGTGATTGTCTATAATAACGCCTAGATATTTGATGTTTTTCACACTTTCCAAAACTTCACAATTGCAGATAGAATCAGTAGAATCGAAACCTTGATTTATGTAAATCTCTTCTGCCATGTTTAATAACTAAATATGAATGTACCAAACCTTACTTCTCATACCATTCTCACTCCCTACGGCCTCACGACGCATCTCATGTGCTGCGGTAAACCCGCTGGTTCCTGGGAGTATTGGTTATTTGTGCGGTATTAGTATGGGAACTGCCGCCTAAATATTGGAAGGCTGGTATGGGTACTGCCGCCCCGAGAACGATTTATTGGATAACCAACACCTCTACCATAGGTCATAACTTAACAAACGGATTGCAATCTTGGGTGCACAGGCGTCAGGTGGGAATGCTGTCCTTGTTATACCGGTATTACAATGGAAGATGCTACGAGGAACTAGCGTCATTGATCCCTTCGGCACCGATGCATAGTGCGCCCAGCATTTGTACACGGTTGACAGTAGTCACTTGCGAACGGGTTTCTACGACTCGTTCGTGAGTTCAACAGCTCGGCTGTGGAACGATTTGCCGGCCTCTGTGTTTCCTCCCTTCCTCTCCTTAAAAAGATCTTCCACACAGCGTATTCAAAGATGATATAGGCCCTGAGGAAAAAAATTCCTCAGGGCCGAATGAAATGAAAAAAAAAGAAAAAAAAAAAAAAAAAAAAATTCCTCAGAATTTTTTTCCTCAGGGCTGCGAAGTGAGTTCAGGTCTTGACGCGGATGCGTCTACTCATTAGCTGCGTGGTGGGCCGGATCGAGAGAGGTGTGTTTAGGGAGACCTTTTGACAACTCCGGCAGCTGTTCGACCCTCATCCCTCATACCTCTTTTCTTCTTAGAACATTTAGAAAAAAGACATTCAGATGACACACGCTTAGAGGGAAATGATTATCCTCAGGAGTGTAAAGCTAATTAAAAAATAATAAAAACATCACAAAACATTTAAAAATTCAAACGGTAACGCTAGAGTGCCACCCCGAGAGTTCATGGAAGTTTTCAAACTACAAGGCATGGAGGGGTTAAAACATAAATTACGAGGATTTCCTGGAAGTGATTCTCAGCAAGTCTTTATATATTACCCAATGTTCTAATATACGATTTAACTGTGGTAATTTACGAGTATTTTTATCAAGTCAATGAGAGGTCACAGTGGGGCAAAATCATTAGCGCTATTTCCTTTGATTCGGTCTGTTCAAAGACTAACTGTGTGAAGGTCTGGAATATTCCTTGGAATAAAGATTAATGGAGTTTTTGCCTTGCCTGTGATTCCAGTGATTAATAAACTTCGCAATTGAACGTTCAATACTAAATATCGCATCAGTTTGGTGAATTAATTCCGCAAGGTTAGTTCACGGAAAACCAACACAATAATTAAAAAAAATCATTTCTCAAAGTAAAGGATCTTACAATAAACAAATAAATTTTAAGAATTAGTGAAAATTTAAAGTTATTGAGGACGTAAAACAGTTCTTATTTCTGTGATAAAACTGAAATTGTTAATCATTTTCTCCCGGCCGGACTAAAAGACCTGGGTTCGAGTCCCAGTTGCCAACGGTATCTATTTGTTTTCTTTGTCTCTGTTTCATGTCTTCATTGAGAATTGTTGATATTTTTTCCAACACCTCTGCCGTAGGTCACCCCAAGTGGATCGCTACGTCTGGTGATTTAGCAGGGGTGCCTGGGGGGTCATGGGGTGAGATTTGTCAAGGTCTTAGCGGCCGATGTGTCTGCCTACCTGCTGGGTAGCGTGCCGGATCGAGGGAGACTAGTTGAAGAGGTCTTTTGACCTCTCTCAGATCCCTCAATCCATCGCCTTGCACCACAGTTGAAGGGATGGATTCATACGTCCGTCACTCCTGGACTCACTGGCCTACACATTTCTACAGTGCCTCATACCTGTTTCCTTCCCAGAACTTCTTTTTCTTCCCTTTCTTAAAAAAACCCTCCACACAGCATTCCCTCCTCTGTGGAGCTAACGTAAAAAAAATAGTATATTTTCGGATAGTTCTAGTGGAGTTCTTTAGTATCTCCCTGATAAAATACTAATATTCAGAACCGAAAAGTTGCTTATAATAAGGTTCGGAATAGACAGGTACGTCACCACCTCCCCTTTTCTCATATCCTACCCGTCCTCACTTCTTTTAACCTCACAACTAACCTTATGGGGATGCCATAGTCTCACTGGCTTCAGGCAGTTAGGAGCAATTGGGACTCTTACGCGGTACTCACATAAAAAAAAAACAACACTAAAAATCCAGAATACATGCATGGTAAAACAAAGGTCAACAAAGAACTTTCTTTAATCTCTTGGCGTTTTATGGGCGTACAACCTATTAATGTTAATAGATCGTAATAACATTAATGTGAATGGAAGAAGAAGTGAGGGACGCTCATGGAAGACATGACATGATCAAGAGAATCGAATGCTTGAGTCAGGCCATGTCAAGCGTCTGGATAACAGAAGTGAAATATACGAAAAGATGACTAAATGTGAATGAAAGCAATATTATGCAGGGAGTCCGGGGGTAAAGTGCATTAACTTCGGGAGGTGATTCTACATGATGGTAGGAGTAAAAAACATTAACAACTTTTTCCGAAATTCCAACATTTTTTTTCCCGTACAAAAAGACGTACCTACTAAAAATCCTTAGTGTGAAGTACGATCTTACTTGCCGAGAGCCCGCCGCGCCGGGAGTCCGACTCGATTGTGATTGGCCCGTATCGTAACAACGGAAAATAATAAATCTGGCCGTACACGCCGGATAAATTTTATGTTTTTACCTCAAAACCACCCCTAAAAGTTGGAATTAAGAAAAAAGTTATTTATCTTTTTTTCTTATACTATCATGTAGTATCACCTCCCGAAGTTAATGCACTTTACCCCCGGACACCCTGTATGTCAAGTTGTGAAGCAGTTAAGAGGGCATTACCAGAAAAAACCAGAAATATGTCATTTTCAAATCAGATTTTAGACGTATTGACTCTTTTCCACAAAAAAATATAGATTTCGAAAGATTGTTCTTTTATCTAGCATTTGCATTGTAATAAATTTTGAGAATTTTTTTAAATTTTTAGTATAATAAGGTTATTCCATAGATCGTTGGCAGATTTCTTAAATTTTCAAAAAAGATTTTGTATTAAACCACACCCATTGCAAATAATATAATCATGCAGTAAAATAAATCATCACATTTTCTAGCAAACGCGTGTTTTAGAATTTTAATTTTAGTTTCAATAAAATCATTAAAAAATATGTACGTACATGTGTTTCTTGACGAAAATTGGTCCATTTGTGTATTTATTTGCGCACTTACAAACTTATATATTTCAGATTTTTTTAACATTCTTATTAAATTTAGACATTATTGAAAAATGATAAATACTTATAATCAAAAAATAACTACAAAAGGACACTATTTTAATAGTTTTATCATCACGCCTTTCAGCATTTTTGGATGAAGGTATAAATTAAAGCTAATTTGGATTGAAATAAATTCGATATTGAGTTATAATTTTAAAAATCTGGTACGGAGAATAATTAATCTTTCTCGTTGTAACCGCCTTGCATAATCGTAAAAACAACTTTCGACGAAATATGGATTTTCGTCCGCTGGCTGCAGAAAAATGGCGTAGTGTTTAGTTGCTTATAACATTGATTTAATTTTTGATGAAAATACGGAAGTTTATTTTTCTTTTGTTTCATTGTCAATGTACCGTTCTCTTTTAAATATTTATTATACGAGAAAGAAAACAAAACTGTTAGAGGAAGGCGGTTAAATAATTGAATTAAAGACAGGTCAATGGAAGAATTAAAGATTAAGGGTTGACTAATCCGATGGATGGGCTTAAAGATGGCTTTTCGGAACATAGTCGTATGGAGTCCTATTGGTAGATCTAAAAGAAATTCTCTTAATTTGACCTTCGACCGAAACACTTTCTCGTATTTTGCCTCTACTAGTTCCCGTTATTAGGTTTTCATGAAGTTTGGCTATATGATATAAAAGTGCACCATGAAAATGAAATAAAATAAATAATGATAAAACCTATTTTTGAATGTAGCTATTACTTTGTGGTTATCCATTATAGAATAATGAAATAATTTTACTTTGTATAAACCACTTATTTGATGTGCAAATCCGACCGGTTTCGGAACAAACGTTCCTTCGTCAGGCTATAAGCTATAAGCTTCAGTATAAGCTTTCCCTGGCGAAGGAACGTTTGTTCCGAAACCGGTCGGATTTGCACATCAAATAAGTGGTTTATACAAAGTAAAATTATTTCATTATTCAATGATAAAACCTAATTAAAAAAACATTTATTTACCATGCATGTATAGATAGGTTCAAATAATTTTCTTTAATGGTGTAAAACATCTCACTAGACTGAGCCTAATCCAAAAATATCTTAAAGAAAATTAAAAAAAAATAACAATTAATAAATTTGAAGAAATAAATGGAAATGAAAAAATGCAATACATGAAAGAAAATAAAACAAATAAGATAAATAGAAATGACATAAATAAAAATATATTTTAAGGATAGCGTTAACGAGAGATGATTTAAAAAAAGCAGGATTTTTCTTGAGAGTGGATTTATTAGAGAACTAATAATGTCTCACTTACATATAATGTCTCAAACGAAATGTCAGTTGTACGAAAACTTTGTGTTATTACCGCTTCACAATTAAAGCTCTATAAATGAAACATTTCTGAACGTAGCCGAATAGTAAAAACTGTTTTACAAAGGTTATAAAATAAGCTTTCAAATTGTTATATTACAAATAAATATTAACATTTGTAAATATAGAAATTTAGAATGCAAACATTAAAAAAATGTAAAAATGACTCACGTGATGTTTTTATGTAAAAACGGTACTAAAATCACAGATTATGTAAACAACAATACTTATTCTATTGTATAAATGTATAATAAACACTTTTTTTACCTCACTTTTTTACCATTTCATATAAAAATATTTAATTAAAATTAACAATGTCGAGCGGCCCATAGGCAATTTGGCGGATAAAAATATGTGTCAACCGCGTGACTGACAGAATATTCTTGTTATGTATTTCTATAGACAACTTGATAGATATGTACAGCTTGATCCATTATCGACCTTTTACTTTTTGTTTTAGGGATGTCACTTAAACAATAACGGAGTTAGAACGATTTCTATGGAGACACACGCGTTGAAGTATAAACACGCTTGAGATCCCTGAGACGTATGTGTGGTAAAACCATGTATGATCGTGTTAGAAATGTGGATATCCGCAAAGAATGTAAGGCTGATGTAAGTATAATGAGCAAAATTAAGAAAGGGACCCTCAGATGGTTTGGGCACGTAGAGCGAATGAGCGAAGAAAGTAGTGTAAAAAGAATTATGATGCAAATGTGAATGGTAGAAGAAGTCGGGGACGCCCGAGGAAGACATGGCACGATCAAGTGAATCGGATACTTGAGACGGGCCATGTCAAAAGTCAGAATAATAGAAGAGCATGTATGAGACGATGTATGAATGTGAGTGAGGCGAAGAGTGTGTGCCAAGACCGAGTTGTTTGGCGGTCCGTCCTCTCTGCCTACCCCTGCGGGGAAACGGCGTGATGGTTAGTTAGTTAGACTGCTATCGTATTTTTAACATAAATATCTGCTTACGTTGCTGAGAGTTTTAACGATGGTGAAGTTGGTTTTTCGATATCTCTAAAAATGACGAAGTTGTGAGCTTTTGGGGTGAACTTCTCGTCACTCTCATGACGTCATACGAGACACGATTCAATTCAATTCACAATTCGAATTGCAGTGTAGGGTGCGTGTATCTTGATGTCGCAAGCTTTTCGGCAAATATCAACGACACATTAACGGCTAATGTCTTCGATAGTATTCTTTAATTTCCAAAAATTCTAATAATAATATCCTCAGAATGATCTAATTAATTAATTAATTTGTATAAAGATGAAATTTCGCTGTAGAAGACAAATTGACGAATGTCACGAGTCAAGGGGAAATTGATTGGACATAAATATATTAGATATTTTTCAATGATTGGTACGCATTACAAAATAAATGATAATATTGTTTGAGCCAATTTAACTTATGCAAAGTCTTGATCTGTCATTTTCAAGGGAAACATCGTCAGAAAAGATGATTTTTCATTTCGCCTTAGAGAAAAATTCATTAATTCTGAAACCCATTTCCACTTATCTATTAATCCAGGAATAAGTCCTGTCACAATATTATCACTTTTCGATGACCGTGTTATTAAAAACATTAATAATAGTGTGTTTAATTGAATTGGAACAACGTTTATGAAGATTTATTGCCGCAGATATAAGTTTTATTTTGATCAAAGTTTTTTTATTATCAATGTATCACTGCTTTATTCACACTCGACAATTTTTAAAAATTTATTTCTGTTCTTGAACATACACTTAACAAATTGTCAAATTGGTTTCCATAGATAATAAGTTTAGTAATAAGAAGAAAAAATGTTAATGATTCGTAGCTGTATGTAAATAGGTTGCTAGTAGTATTTTGTAAACACCTCACTATGCGAACCTGTGCTGAGTGTTTTTAATAAAGGGGTTTTTTGCGGAGCTTTTATTGTTGGGCATATTATTTTGATTAACCACAGCTAAATGCAGGCAGCGATTTTTCCATGCCATATTACCCATTTGATGTTGCTAAAGTCATAGGCACTAGGCAATGTGACCCTAACAACTTGGTTAATTGGTAAAACTGTAAGAACACTACCGAATAACTGCGGCAGTCCCTGTGGTATTGAAAAAACAGCAGCCAGGATTAATGCGGGGCGTTAGTTAATAAAAGATATTTTAAAATAATTAATGTTTTAAAACAAACTCCATTACTTCTGGATTAAGATAAATACTTCAATCAACTTCAAACACGAAGAAAGGTAATTAGTATCAAAATTTAATAATTTGATCTTCTAAAGAAATTATTACCGTATTCTGGAAATTTTTTTAAAATTATTGGAACACCTCGGCACAGATTTTCTCAGTGATATAGTTCACAAAACAATACTACCCATTTTTATACGGCTACTGATTATTTTACTACGCTTAATATGTTAAAACAATTTAAAACTTTTTTACTTCTTCGAACTTTGCAAAATAACTTTGTGGTATCATTTTTCATATAATGAATAAAAAATCACTTTGTTTAAACCACTATTTTTAAAACAAATCAACATGTTTCGACAACAATGTTGTCTTCATCAGGATATGTTACTATAATAAATGACAAACAAGTATAGACAAATTAGAATAAATTATAACATAGACAAAATATTAAAAAGTAGAGGTGATTAATTACTTACTAATCATAAAAATAGTTATACAAAATTAAATATAAAAATTATTTAAGGAAAAAAAAAAAATTGCATTTAGATAATAATTTTTTTTTTAAGAATAATTAATTAAAATAATTAGTCTAAATCAAAATATAATTATAATTAATTGTAACTATTAATAAGAAAATAAATTTAAAAGATGGCTATTTTTAAAAAATGTTTGGTTATTTATATAGAAATTGGAAATAATTGCAGCTTAAATTTTTTGGATTTAAATATTTCTATCATTAAAAATAAATTCGAATTTAACATTTTTCGTAAAGATACATATACAGATATTATTATACATGAAACATCTAATCATCCATATTCACAAAAATTAGCAGTTTTTCATGCCTTGCTAAGTAGATTAATTAATGTTCCCTTATCTTTGAGTAATTTTAAAACAGAATTAAATACTATTAAACAAATTGCAATTAATAACGGTTATAATTCAAAATTAATAGACAATATGTTAAACAAAAAATATAAGAAAAAGTTTTTTAGATCTTTTGTTTATCCACAAGTTTTTGAAAATGATAATAATTGGAGAAAAATTTTATTTTTAAATAATAACATTTCAAATTTAATAATTAAAAACATGCCAAATAATGTACAACCAGCTTTTTATACAAATAACAAATTAAAAAATTATATATTAAATAATAAGGATAAATGTGATTTTTTAAACAAATCTGGGGTTTATAAATTAATTTGTAATGATTGTAACTTTTTTTATATTGGAAAAACTTCTAGAAATTTTAACATTCGAGTTAAGGAACATATAAGATGTTTAAATAATAATAATTATTCTGAATTTGCCAACCATATTTTGGAAACAAGTCATTCTTTTGATATTAATACAGGTCTTAAAATTTTACATACTAACACTACGGGCATACAATTGGATAATTTAGAAATTTTAGAAATTAGAAAAAGCATTAATAGTAAATTAAATATTATAAATAACCAAACATTTTTTAAAAATAGCCATCTTTTAAATTTATTTTCTTATTAATAGTTACAATTAATTATAATTATATTTTGATTTAGACTAATTATTTTAATTAATTATTCTTAAAAAAAAAATTATTATCTAAATGCAATTTTTTTTTTTCCTTAAATAATTTTTATATTTAATTTTGTATAACTATTTTTATGATTAGTAAGTAATTAATCACCTCTACTTTTTAATATTTTGTCTATGTTATAATTTATTCTAATTTGTCTATACTTGTTTGTCATTTATTATAGTAACATATCCTGATGAAGACAACATTGTTGTCGAAACATGTTGATTTGTTTTAAAAATAGTGATTTAAACAAAGTGATTTTTTATTCATTATATAAAACTTTTTTCACTTATTTTATTTTAAACAAATAACAAAACTTTAATATAATTGTTGTGTGCTACCCCTGTTAACCCCCCTTCCCCAAATGTTGTTTGTATAAACAATAGTTTAAGGAATTATTGTACTGGTATAAAGATGGCCGTAATAAAAAAAACAACACGGTAAAACATGAAATACGTTGAAAAAAACGAGTGTGCCGTAGACCACATAACTGAAGTAAAACTTCTGCTCCATCTATATGATAAAAAGAGAGAAAGAAAATGTGCGCGTGCACTGCTCTCTCTTGCTCTAACATCTTGTGATACAGACAATAGGCATGCACTGTGTAACTTTTTTTTACATGAGCTTCACGTAGGAGGCCCCTAGGAAAATAATTACTTTCAGGGCCTATGTCATGTTTGGGGATGCTGTGTGGAGGTTTTTTTTAAGGAGAGGAAGGAAGGGAGAGCTTTGGGAAGAAAAAGGATTTAAGGGGTGGGTCATCTGGGGTTCAGTGTGTCCTGGTCATCGGCCTCCAAGACCTAGACAAACCTCACTCCATGAACCCGGTGGGTATGTTTAACTTAACTGGGTGTATATGTATGTGATAAAAGAAAAATAATGGGTGCTCGCACCTTTCTCTCTTGCCCCTACAGTAATATACGAAACATACTCCCTCTCAACTACCATTCGCCTCGCTTTTCGTAAGGCACTCGTCACGCATTCGCCAGCGTACTTCCCCAAGTCCAGCGTGCCATAGAATTCCACCACTAATGGAAGGTTTATTTTAAACTGCACTACTATGTTTTATAACATTAGGATTTTTTTAGATTACTAGCACTTATCATCATATACCTGTAAACCGTTTACGAGCGTAGAAATAAACAAATAAAATTAAAACTTTCATGAACACACTCGTTGAAAATGTGTTACAGTTATAAATAAATTCTGCTGGCACAAGTCGCGACAATGATATTGATCATTTAAAGCTGAGATTTATGTTACTGAAATGATACGTGATAATTCAGGTCATCGCGGTATTTATGTGACAAAGAGCGAACGGATGCTTAACTTGATTCTGCAACAACGGTTTCAAATATACAATTTACTGGGCGATGTTGTCGCTATCACACAATTAGGAAACTGGGAACAAATTACAATTCTGACGTCCCCGAGACAAAACTGTGTTTTTTAGTACTAGTACACAGGAATCGCAACCGAATTTGATCCTAACTAACGAATATGTAATTTTTTTTATTTACGCCCTAGCGGGCTTTTACGTGAAATTAATGTACCTAATATGTAACGTTGTATAAATTATTTGTTGTACATTGTAACAATGCTAAATCAAGTACATACTATTTTTTAATATAGAAACTAACAGAACATTGGTTGAGCGATGAGACAATTTACAGATATTAAGTAATATTTAATGGTGGGTACCTATGAAATGTTTCTTTGTAATGTCTTATTTGTGCTATTTAGTAATTACCGGATGATGTGCGTGGTATGTACGGGTAGGTGTGATTATGTGTGTAGTTGTGAGAAGTGGTGATCTGTGAAGGGATATGTATGCGAATTGAACGGTTTATATTATTAACATGATGCTTTTTATGAAGTGAAACTTAAATATTCAATTCGATTCAATTCAATTCAATTCAATTCAATTCAATTCAATTCAATTCAATTCAATTCAATTCAATTCAATTCAATTCAATTCAATTCAATTCAATTCTGTAAAAGCCTAAATAGGCGTAAATAAATAAATAAATAAATAAATAAATAATTTTGAAGAAGATGAGAAAAAAAAATCACATGGATATTATTAACGGGAAAAAATTCAATTCAATTAATTATTTGCATAAACAGTGTAAAAACCAAAACATTGCAAAACCGGTATATATATATATAAATACATATATATAAATATATATAATACAGCTCCGCTGTGATTTAGATTTCGTATGAAACGGAAATGACGATTACTGCACCTGCGACGCATCAACTGCGCTCATTAGCCGCTTTGATTATGACCTCATTTTTCAAGTATTGGTTGAGATTGTTTTGGTAAAGTTTCGCTTCTACCGCGTGTAAACTGCACTCGAATCTTAAATTTGGGCAGTAAATCGGAGAAAATGTTAATGTGTAGACTAGCTAATATTATTGATAGTATGAAGAGCATGGTTAATAGGCGAATTAGTTGCTGCATTTGTTTTGTGACTTAACGTGTGAAACAGTGCTGTACGGCATGTACGTCTTAACCCTAGATTCATAACCATTCGTCCCACAGACCGCGCAAAACGTAAATTTGTTTCTAGTGTCTCGAGTGAAAGAGATAGAGTGATGACCTCTTAAGTACCTTCCTAGATCGCTTGTTCATTAGTAACGCGGGTGCGCTTGCCTCGCAGTGACGTCTTGTGCACATAAGAACGTCTGAGAGACGAATGTTTACGAGTTGTGTAACTTTTGACGAGACTGCAAGTTATTTAGAAAACATTGTTTTTGATGAGTTCTGGTTATACAGAGTAAGAGTAAGTATATTATGATATTATTCGACGTGAGTTATTATTTATAGTTACATCTTATTTTATCGTTCAAAATGTATTATTGAGTGTACTTTACATCAAATCTTTTTATTTTATTTTAGAATGGATGATCGGCAAATTGAGGACTATTTGAATCGTTTATCTGATTCTGGTGATGATGATTTTACCAGTCAGCAAAAGGATATAGAAATGAGTGATGTCGAAGATCAACAAGCAGACGATGTTTCGTGAAGGATGTTTCGGAGAAGTTGACCGAACCGTGGTTACGTAAAAGACACAAAATGCCAAATTTGAAGAGATGCCTAAAAAGGAAAATCGCCGAAGTTTTAGGTGAAACGCCTACCATTGCCACACCTGATTCAAGTGGTCCTCAAAAAAAGGTTTGTGGTTATTGTGATTATAAAAAATGGCGTATGACAAGGTTCCAATGCAAGCAATGCAAAAAGTATATGTGCATGGACCATCGCGGCCTCATGTGTGTGGAATGCACCGATAAAATTTAATTTTAACTCATTTATTATTTTTTATGTTACCTAATTAAACGTATTAAAGAGTGTGATACTTAATTTATTTATTTTATTTACAAGTACCCCAAAACTCATCACTTAAATATAGTCGTCTGTGAGATGAATGATTATGAATAATGTTCTTCTTGGATAAGGTTGTAAAACTAGGGTTAAGGGTATGTTAAACTTAATTAAGAAAATAAGTTCGATTCAATTATTTCAAATTCTGTGTATAAATGTTAAATCAGCTATTGCTCACCTTTTTTTAAAGTTTGAAATGTGCAATCAAAGTTATTGTTGGATTTGAACGTAAGATATTTTATAAATTTATTTTGAATATGTTCGATGCTAGGTATCTATGTATAGTTTGTACTGCAGGTTTGATTGATTGATTAATATTTATAACATAAGTACAAACATAACGCATGAATTAAGCACTTGTAAAATAATAAAGAAAATTCACTACTTTAAAATGAGAAATAAAATTACAAAATCAAATTAAATAGTATAAAATAAATATTATATTAAAAAGAAAGAAAAAACATAGAAAAATATATATTTACTACGGAATGGTAAACTCATACATTTCAGGAAAGTAATTATGAAGTTTTCGTTACATCGTTAATACGGATTCTTCACATTTGGCGAACATTCCTAAATCTTATCGAAGACAGCAAACACTTCGTGGCTTGACATAATACAAATGAAAAAAGTTGTTTGTTTAAAACCGCTTTATTTTATTTATATACGTCAGTTTTGTATGTTTATTTTCCTGATGAAGGTTGGGATTAACCGAAACCGGTCGACGTTTATAAATGAAATAAAATGGTTTAAAACAAAGCACCTTTTTCATGTGTATTCGAAAATCTAGAGCGAGCGTAATAATTGTTTTAAATTGCCACAAAAAGGTTAGCATATTGTGCTTGCATTCAGGTTATTTCTAACATATTTTTGGACCTTTGAAAAGAAAATTTCAGTAAAATTTTAAAAAGTTTGACGGTAAAAGTGTTTCCTTTTTTTAATAAATAAATAACAGAACTGAAAAATAATAAACAGAATACTACAAAAGTTGTGCCTCACAGATCAACTTTTAAATTTTTTGATCGTTCAACAAGCTTTTCAAACTTTAATAATCATGTACCTTTTTAAACATTTTTCAACGGTGTACTTACGTTCTGTATTAGACGTTTGATTAAAAATATCTCTTTCATTTAAAAATATCTTTCTACGGTATATTTACGTCCCATACGAGACGTTCGATTAAAATAACTCTTTCTGAATTTTACCAATGTTTTATTAACCTTTCTTTGACGGCAATACGATAAAGGATATTCTAAAATTCGTAGAATAAAAATATATTAAAAAACCGTCAAAGGCTTGAAAGGTGCATTCAAAGAATTGTTGAAAAATATATTTTACTAAAGCAGTCAATTTTCCATCAATATTAATTCTGTGCTCTCATCTTTTTGAAGTAAGCTTTTTACATTTCGAAAATAGAAGCTTGTTCAGTTGAGACAAAAAAAAATAAAAAAAAACAGGGAATATTGTAATGTAATAATCGCAAAAAAGAAATAAAAATACGTGGGTAAGAGTTACTGTTAGTTTTTTGAGTTGCTAGCCCCTTTATCATTCTAGAACAAAAGATGTTTGTGTGACGACACGAATTATTCATTTTCACTGGCAACATTTTAGGACAGAATGATCAACTTAGTAGAACGGGCTATTATTTAATTCAACCAAATTTATGACTCTGAAATTTCGTGACAAGGCTAATTAAGAAGATTTACTTAAATTTTTCTTTCCGCTAAAAAACACGTTTCTCGTTAGTTTTTTTCCAGCAATGTTCTTAAAACCCGCGGTTCCAAAAAATCGGAGTAGCTGATGGACTGCCTAGAGTTACAAAATAACAACATTATTTTAATTGCTACAAAATTTTTTTTTTTTAAATTTTTTTACGCACCAGATTTAAATGTCCGGGTTAAATTTTCCCCCAAAAAAAAAAAAAAAAAAAGAAGGAAAAACTAAACCCTTTCATACACTTCCCCAAATGATCATCTAGTGAATCCACGTTATGCAATTGCACTATATAAGTATTATAAATACAAAACAATACAAGAACAACATGTCAACCTACTAGAGACCAAATGGGAATATAATTCACCGACTCCAGATATTTTCATATCAGAGGGTTCGGCTCTGTGGCATTTCTAATTGAACCTATAAATCCTACTGATCCCTCAATATAAATATTTAAAAAATCTTTTGTAATCCTACATGTATTTAAAATTACTGCTTTTTGCATTTTTATATACAAATTCTTTGACAAATCTAATATGCTTAAATTTTGAATCAGATTCCTAGGTATTATGCCAGTGGCCGAAATAACAAATGGTAATATTTTTATAGTCCGAGAATGCCAAATTCTTTTAATCTCATTTCCTAAATCTGTGTATTTTCTAATTTTTTCAGAAACAGTTTTTTGAATATTAATATTATGTAGGTTTATTATTAGGTTTATTATTATTATTTTTTTTTTTCATGAATACCGCACAAGAATCCCAACTGCCCCCATCTGGAGCCAGCGAGACTACGGTATCCCCAGGAGACAGGGAAGAGGAAGGTGGGGAAGTACCTGGCTATTCAGATCTGGTCACCAAACACGGCTAAAGCCATTTCAGGCAACGTTTCAATTCTGAATGGTGGTCTTACACCAGGGCGATACTGAGAGTATCTTCCACTCTGGAACGTGCTGCAAATATACTATATATTATTTTAAATGAATAAATTGTGAAATACTCAAAATAAAATCAAATAAAATTTATTTGCAACGCCGGGATTCGATCCCGTGACCTACGGAATGCAGGTCAAGCGCCTTACCGCTGCACTACGCCGGCCGTTATTTATTATTTAAAACATTATTTTTTAAAACATGTAAATCATGTTATACCATAGACATATGAATATTAATAGACCTGCCCTAAGCGATAAAAGCGTATTATTTCCCCCTCCCCATACCGGTTCCATTGGAACCGGCTGGGATCGAATACGGCTTCGCGTGAATCTAAAAAATGTGAAGTCATCATTCTTCTGCGAGCCAGCGTCGAGCACTCATCGGTGTATTTTACGAAATAACACGGCAAAAATAGTGGCTTGTGTTTTGAAAACGTGTGAAAATAGAAGTGAAAAAGAGAATAAACCCAATTATCGTATTACATTCCATAGGAAAGCATTATTTTACTTTATTATAAGCTTATTCAGATCACATAATATGGTCGTTTTTGTAACACACACTATCACTCGAGACACATGGCGTGTGCTCGTCGCTGTTTTGTGGGGTAAGTAAATTATGAAACATTTGTAAAAGTATATTAACTAAATACGTCAACAAAATATTGAACTATGAAAATAGGCGAACTTTACTCTGCTGTATTTGGAATTTGTAAATTTGTTCATTTCGCGGCGAGCAATTCGCGCTCCCATGTAAAAAGGTCTATTCATTAAAGAGCAGAGTTTACTTTTAAGAACTAAATGGTGATATTATAATGCGAGATGCCCACATACTCTCAGATTGAGTTATTGACGAATCACATATCACCGAATTCATCTTCCCGCTCTGCGCCCCGCTGTAGTTGGTTTCTTCCCCCCCCCCCTTTATGTTCTGGTCTATTAATATTCATATGTCTATGTGTAATACACTTTTCAGGATCAGTTGTTACAATTGATTATCTTGAACAATACATTAAATTTGAAAGTTAATAATATTCAAGCTGTGTGAAAAATTTATTCAAGTACTATTAATGTCTAAAAAAATTGGTTGATTGTTTAAATAATAACAATATTTTTATAAATTAGTTCGTTAGTCATTTTCACGAGCATGTGCTTCATTACAACAGGCAATCTGCCGAGCTAGGAACTACTATTGACCTGACGAGACTTGTAAACATTTAATTAAAATTAAATAAAAAACAGTGTATAGAAAAATTGATGCTTTGAATTGAACATTTAGAAAGATTAACAAATAACTATTTCTGTATATTATCGCCTCCCATTCATCAGGGCTGGACTAAAATGAAACAAGAAAAATTTATGATATTGCAATAATCGTTTATTTCATCAAAATCATTTTCAGAAGTTATTACTGATAAACGAGGTGTTAAGAGATATACTTGACTTACTTTAACCAGTGATTCCTAACATTATTTGGAGTAAAAATGTAAATGACATTTTGGTCTCCGATGAATTTTTTGATGCCCTTTTTTCTAAATTGTTTTCTTCGAAATATTTTTTTTTCTTTCACATGTTGTCACTGGTTACTCACAGAGTAATCGCCCAACCCGTCATTACGCCCCTACAGTACAATACCTAGTGATTTTTTAAATCTTTTTAGTCGGTGTAATGTTCTTTGATTCGTATTGTGGCTCTCTAGCCCACAATGTAAGGATTACAACGTAAGTTATTTTACTGGTTTATTGTGAATTATAATGGGAACCAATATTGTTAGTGGCGTTTGTTTACAGGTGCTCTCTGATTAGGTCTCGGTTCGCCGAACGGCTGATTACTCCGCTCGTTCGGAAACGCTCGGCGCCGCCCGACCATCTCCGAACGAGCGCGCTCTTTCGTGTACTACATTCGTATACTACAGTTGGAAATATCAATGAAATTCTTGGAATATCAATGTTTTATAAAAAACATAATAAATAAAAAAATATATATATATATGTGTTTCTAGTTCTTATTTAAGTTCCTTCCTACGTATAAGTATTATTTGTAAGTAGGGACTAAGTGCTTTGAGACTGTCTATCCCATTCAATTCATTGTTGAAACTTATGCGCTCAAACCAGCTCTAAATTATCCCCTCGTTCAATGCGATTACGAAGTTCTCAAGAGCAATTCCTGTTCTTGTTAAGTGGTGTTTATTTAATGTCAAACGTTCAATCTTAGATTACAATTAAGAACTTTGAAATAATTTTGTATTGTGCTATTATTATCGATTTGAAAAATATCTTGAAATAAATTTTCTTTAGATGTTATTTATAAATAGCTTCGTTGTGTCAAGGTTGAAATTAAGAAATTATTTTTTTAACTAAAACTAATTTCTGAATAATAATGTAAAGGTAATCTTTAGGTCATATAAGCTCGGAAAATTATTTATAATTCTCCATTACCACACTATTTATAGATTGGACCAGTGGTTCTTAACCTGGGTTCGGTGAGTCAGTTTCGCGGGTTCGGCGGAAGTCAAGACTCACCATTATTCATTATTATGTTTTTGTTTTTGTGTGAAAATCATGTTTTAATGTTTTTTTCTTTGTTCTTCATAGTTTTATTCTTTAAAGGATTTGTTCATTTTGTGCACCTATGTATAAATCTGTATCTTAAAGTATAAACCAGGATTATACATGGTACAGAAATACATGTTTTCAATTTGAAAAATTAATATTTTATTTTTCCATTAAGAAGGTTTGGTGATCGTGCATGTTTCGATAGCTGATTGGAAGCCTGTTACTTTCTTTCGCGGAGTTCGGAATCTCCACCTATCACTGTTGGAATGGAAAAAGGGATGAAGGGGAAAAAATGGGATGTCCACCGAAAACAAGATGAAATCCTACCTTGCTGATGACTTCCTGGGTCCCACACTTCATGCACTCAAGATAACTCGCGGTTGAAAGCATATATTTTGCGCGGATCCGGGTTTTGACTATAAGCGACGAGACACCAAAGTATCTGGGCTGCCGTCCGCGCGGTGTTGAAATTGTACTGATTTCACGGTCAGGAATCACTCTTGAACCGGTGACAATAGCAAGATGGATGTAACAGGATAGGTAGGTAAGACGGGAGGGATAGATGGGAGTAGGTACAGATTTGCCCGAACATATACCGCCCGCCAAAAATACCATTTTTCCAACACCCATCGAAACTGGCCAAGAAACCTACTCCTAACATTTAAAAGAATATGAAAAGAAACCTACTCCTTACAAACTAGGTGCACGTGAAACTAAAGACTATACGTGCAGAATGTAATGAAAAAATAATAACTCGAAAGACATAACTAAAACAAAAGATAGCTGAATCGCAATCAATGCGAAACCATCGAAGGCATAAAAAAGAAAACAAAAAATATATGAACCTATTCCAATATTCATATAAAAAAAAAAAAAGAAAAAACGTTGCTATCTCATTCTACAGGTAAAAGACAAAGCTTTGCCACAGGCCGTAGATATATACCATCGCTGGTTTGTACTGAGGCTAATCGTACGACCCCGTCAGAGCCCGGTTTCACCTCCCTTATCCTGCCGAGCGGCCATTTCAATGGAGGACTCCTAGTATCTTTGATGACCACTAGGTCATTTACTTGAAGGTTACGGGTAGCCTTATACCATTTGACTCGATTTTGTAACGCTTGTAAATATTCTGTATTCCAGCGCTGCTAAAAATGTTGTGTCATTTTCTTTAAATGTTCCCACCGATTGAGACGATTTATCTTAACCTCTGAATAGTTATATTCTGGAATCGAAATTAACGGTTCTCCAATTAAAAAGTGACCTGGAGTAAGGGCCTGAATGTCCTCAGGGTCTGAGGTTAGAGGACAAAGGGGACGAGAATTTAGTATGGCTTCTATTTTATGTAATATAGTTGTAAATTCCTCAAACGTCAATGAAGTGTCCCCTATTACTCGTTTTAAATGATTTTTAACGACTCGAATGTTCCCTTCCCATAGACCTCCGAAGTGAGGACTGGAGGGAGGGTTGAAGTTCCACACTATTCCCTTTTCTGAACATGTACGCATGACTTGTTCATCATTACGACAACTATTTAAAAAATTTTGTGTTCCAATCAAATGGCGTTTCGCCCCAACAAAGTTCGTACCGCAATCCGAATAAATGGCCTGACAAATACCCCGTCGTGAAACAAACCTATCGAGGGTAGCGATGAAAGCGTCAGACGAGAGATCTGAGAGAACCTCGAGATGAATCGCCTTCGTTGCCATGCAAACAAAAATCGCAAAGTAAGCCTTGTATGTCTTAGCACCTCTGCGTTTTCCTTCCTTTAAGACGTATGGGCCGGCCAAATCCACCCCCACCCGATTGAATACGCGGTTCGGTGTGACACGCGCTTCTGGCAGACTGGCCATGAGAGGATTTTGCGGGGACGCTCGCAATCTCGCGCATCTCACACATTTGGACACCATTTTCTTGATTTTATTACGTGCCGACACAATCCAATAATTTTTCTGAATCAGGAATTGCAGAGTTCGTGAACCAGCGTGTAGATAGGCCTTATGGTAATAAGATATTAACAGTTCCGCAATCTTACTGTTTTTTGCCAAGATTATTGGGAACTTAGTATTATATTTTAAATGAGAGTTGCGGAGCCGCCCGCCAACGCGAAGTATGTTTTCGTGGTCAATAAACACATTTAATTTTTGAAATGCCACTGAGTTGACCGCATCATTTTGCAGCATTCTGAATTCCTCGGGAAAATGAAACTGCTGATCGCATTTAACTATTAGGGTGACCGCGCGATTTATTTCTGCGCTGGTCAGAATTCCAGATCTACGAGCATCCTTGGTCCGTTGCTGCGTATTGTAAATAAACCTAAGCGACCAAGCGACCACATTCCGAAGACGGTTCCAAGAAGAAAATCGGAAAAATTGTAGGCCCTCATAGTAATCAAGCGGCCTGTGAACTGTTGAGACGTGGGATTTTACTTCCGGTAGCTCTTCAACCTTTAATTTTTCCGGTAAAGACAATGGCCACTTCTGACTTGGCTGAGCCAACCAAGGAGGCCCTTGAAACCACAATTTGTTGTCTATTATTTGCGATGGACATAAACCGCGAGAAGCAAAATCGGCTGGATTTTCCTTTGACGCAACGTGGTACCACTTTGCGTCCTCGATTTCATCAATAATTTTGATAACACGGTTCGCGACAAAAGTTTTCAAAGTATGAGGGGGTGTCTTTATCCATGATAAAACTATGGTGGAGTCGGAAAACAATATTATTTCTGTAATTTTCACGAGAGTTTCTATAGACGACTTCGTCATTTTTACAAGCTTTGAAAGTAGGTAAGCTCCCATAAGCTCGAGACGTGGTATTGATAATATTTTCAGCGGTGCAACTTTAGATTTACTCGTAAGTAATGTGACTTGAGGTTGTGCTTCGTTCGTAACCAAATATATACAAGCCGCGTAACCTAATTCACTCGCATCTGAAAATCCTACTAAAGTACAATTTGAGTTTTTTATTGTACCGCAATGTCTCGGTATTTGTAAATAACATAACCTAGGTAATTCATCCAAGAAATTTTCCCATAAATTAACAATTTTTTCCGGGAGGGAGTCATCCCAACCTAACTTTAATTTCCATAGTTCCTGTAGAAGACATTTCACCTTAAAAACAACATTAATCCAATGGGATCGAAAATACGTGCAACACAGCTCAGTATCGCACGTTTTGTAAAAACCTTTTCTTTTTCATCTACCGAGTACGAAAATGTATCCTTATCAGGATTCCAAATTAAACCTAAAATTTTCAACGAGAAAGATGTTCCATCATCAAATGCAACTTTACCACTCGTGTGGCTCCGGTGCTCAATTGGAATGTTATTTAAAACTAACTGCGAATTGCTCATCCATTTTCTCAATTGAAAGCCTCCTTTTGTAAGGAGTTCTTTCAGCTCCGTCTGCAGCTGAGCGGCGCTTTCCGGTTCCCATTCACCGGTAACGATGTCGTCCACGTATGTGTCCGACAACAGTGCTTTAGAAGCCTTTGGAAATCGAGTACCTTCATCCTTCACCAGTTCATGTAAAGTTCTTATGGCCAAATAGGGCGAAGAAGTCACCCCGAATGTGACAATACCAAGTATATATTGCCCTACCGGCTGTAACGGTGAAGATCGCCAGAGAATCCTTTGAAAATTTGTATCTTCTTCTCTCAAACGAATTTGTAGAAACATTTTTTGTATATCCGTAGTGAGTACTATCGGGTATACACGGAATTTTAAAAGTATGTGACTTATTTCATTTTGTAATTTTGGACCCGAATATAAGCAATCGTTTAGCGAAATTTGTTTATCAGATTTACATGAGGCGTCAAAGACTACCCGAATTTTAATATCATTTCCTATTTTTTGAACAACCGCATGATGTGGAATGTAATAAGTATTCGGTATCTCAGTCGATGGAGAAACTCTTGTCATGAAGCCTTGCTGTAAGAAATCATCCATATATTTACAGTAATGGGCTGCCAATGTTGGATTTAATGTAATTTATGGATTTGAATTTGTGAAAAACAATTGCCGTTTTTGTCATAGACTAAACAACTAAATTATATAATTCAAATTTTAATTATTTTAATAAGGGGCATTTATGAACAAAAAATTGAAATTTTCCACCGAATTAAATAATTAAATATAACATCAAGAAAATGTCCAAATCTCGCAGCAAGTTCTGGAATGTGAAGAAAGTACTGACAACATCATCACCAATAACAACCGCGCCTGGCACAATGGATTCTCCGTCGGAGGCTCATCAGTCGATGATTAACATTGACAGCGACTCCATCTTGGAATTTATCAATTCCAAATTTGAAGAAATGAAGGAAGTTATGCTCAACAAAATTGCATCAGAGCTACAAGAAATAAAAAGCTTTACTAACTTCGTTAACGAAAAATACGATGACATAATACACAAACTGTCAAAAATCATGGATACACCAAATCAAGTAAATAAACTCAAGGAAGAACTAGCCGAAAAAGAAAAAAGATTGGCTGCAGTAGAAGTTCACCTGGCAGATCTGGAACAATCAGCCCTATTGAACAGTATAGAAATTAACGGTATAAAATTTCAAGACAACTTATCCCCAGTCCATACTGTGACGCGGATCGCGGAGCTCGCGGGCGTCAAAATGGCACCAGAGGATACCTACAAAATCATAACCAACAAATAAAATGATCAAAAAAAAATCACGATTAATTTCGCAGACATCACAAAAGCTCACACCATGTTAGCTGCTAAATATAGTGATCCGATAAAAAAATTCAACGGGGAAGGAGCCCAACACGTTTACCTCAATGCAGCACTAACACCTTATTATAAAAATCTACACTGGAATGTCAGAAAAAGGGCACAAGAAAAAGAATTTAAGTATGTATGGGTAAAATCGGGAAAAATTTTGGTAAGGAAAACAAATGACTCAAAGGTGGTTGAAATAAGACACCTAAACGATTTACATACTAAGATGATTTAAAAAGAAAAAAATAAAAAACTTAGTACACTATTTACTCAATATGTTTATTATGGCTTCTACAAAAATAAAAACCAATTTTTTAACGGTAATTAACCGTAATATACCAATACCTGATATACCAAAAAAACTAGCATCTCTGAGAAATGCAACTCCAAAACTGATTATAATCAAATTTAAAAATACAAATGATCGAGATGAGTTTTTGGAAACAGATAAAAATTCCAATAAAAAAACAGAGAAAAATAAAGTGAGACGGAACATTAACAAAACAGGATACGAAAGACGACATGAACCTATACACATAAATGGACATCTAGCCACGCACACAACAAGAAGACTATATCTCTACAAACTATTTGCAAGAAACTACCTTTTCTCCTACTTATGGAGTACAACAAGGCGAGTATATATTCGCCTTCGATCAATCAACTCGCAAGCAATTCAATTAAACTCAGAAAATACCACCAACCTCATTGAAGAACAACTAGAGGAAAACCAACCAGAAATTGTTCCTGAAACAGGCGCCAAACTGTATCCTTATATTACTTCGTACTTAATAATAACCCTAAACATTCCCAAATCTTATGTACGTTATCATGTATGGCTCTTTCCATCCAAAACTTCTATTTTTCATCCTTGTAACAAATGGTTTCTGCACTGAATTTTGACTTGGAAACAATAAATAACAC
This sequence comes from Limnephilus marmoratus, assembly GCA_917880885.1. Classification (NCBI taxonomy): domain Eukaryota; kingdom Metazoa; phylum Arthropoda; class Insecta; order Trichoptera; family Limnephilidae; genus Limnephilus; species Limnephilus marmoratus. The sequence continues at coordinate 9,550,413 of OU862918.1, forward strand.
AGAATACACTTTTAACCAAGCAAAAGAATACAAAATCCTTGTCTCAGGAAAACACAGTTTAAGCATAATATGTCAAAACATAAGAAGTATTCAAAAGAACTTTGATAGTTTCTGTGTCCTACTAAATGAAATAGATATAAGTTTCGATATCATTATCCTAAGTGAATGCTGGTTAGGTGATTCTTACACCAACTTAAACTTAAATGACTATACCACATTCCAGACCACAAGACACTTAAATCAAAATGATGGTATAGTAATCTTTGTCAAAGATTCAATAAAATCTTCCATATCAGAAATTAACATAACTGAAGCGAACTGCATTCAAATATCACTTGGCCCATGTCTTTCTATATTTGCTATATACAGACCACCATGCTACAACAATCTCGCCCCTTTCTTAAATTCCTTAAATAAACTTCTTGAAAAACATAAAAAAACTCAACAAATAATTATTGCTGGTGACATGAATATTAACATATTAAACTGCCAACCAAAAACTACGGAATTGTTTTCAAGATTATAAAATCTCTTAAGGGCGATATCATATGTACTTCCGATATCCACATGATCTCTGTTCTTGAAAGGTAGTGCCACGATATACCTGCCGCACGCTTCCCGGTTGACTGTTGATTGGAATATGGTTTCGCATTCATTATCATCCTTATTCTGAATAATTTCATTAGAAACCTCTTCAATTTCCCAGAAACGACTTACCGCGTGGTTTAAGTCACTATTTTCAACTGCAGTCAACGCTGACGTCACAACGGGTTGTGCTGAATTATAACCTTGTAAACATGAACCCATTATAACATACCCGAATATCGTATTCACTGCTAGCAAATTACATTTAAGACTTGATACATATCCATTTCTCCATATGGTCGCAATCAAATCTGATCCCACTAGAAAATCAATGTCTCCTTGCTTTTGGAAATCTGGGTCAGCCAAATTTAAATGTTTGAAATCTTCAAATGATTCTTGTAAATCTACGGGCGTAATTTTAGAAGTAATATTTGATATTACTATAGCTTGCCCTTTCACAAAGCAGTGATTTTGAATAGAGAATATTTTACAGGTAACTAAACCCTGTACATTGTTGACAATAGCATTGTTTACACCCCGAACTTTCCCGGACCATTTTTGTGAATGGAGTCCTAAAATATTATACAGTTTTTCGGACATAAATGATATTTCACTACCCGTATCAATTAAAATCCGCGCTCGATGTTTATGTCCCGAACAGTCCAGGAATTCTGCTAGCGCGGTAGGTAATATCGAACGTTTTGATCGCCCGTAAGCAATATTACACTGTACAGAATCGTCCGCGTCCGTTGCAGTACTGCGGTTGTTTGGCGAAGGAGATCTTTCATCAGTATGCAGCAGAGTATTGTGGGTTCTGTTGCACCTTTTGCATCGAAACTTTGAACGGCAATTTTTAATAAGGTGCGGATTTAAACAGTTGAAACATAACCGTTCCCTTTTAACGAAGTCCCTCCTACTGTCTACATTTAGTGATAGAAAGTCTTGACACTTTGTCAAGTGATGTGTGTGATTGCACATTATACAAGTAATTTTCTTGACATTATGCCCGTTTGAACTCGCATTTGAAAATAATACCCGCTTAGGAATCTTTTTTTCTTTAATATCTGATAACATATTTATACGGTTTTGAGTTGCTAAAAATTCTATTAATTTTCCAGTATCCGGTATTTCATCTTTTTTAACAAGAGATTCAAAAGACCGACGCGTTTTTAAATCTATTTTTTGCAGAACCATATGACAAACGAATTCTTCAAATAATTTTCCTCGGTTTAAATCGCGAAGCCCCGAGAGATTTTCACGCAAGACATTCAAAATCTCTTCATTATTAGCAAAATTACAATTTAAAATCGAGTTGGCATAATACATAAATAATGCTCTAGATTCAGAATAATGGTTCCACAATGTTTCCCACGCTAATTCATAATTTTCTTGAATCAGTGGAATAGTCTTAACCAATGACAAGGCTGTTCCCTTCAAAGAGGTCAATAAATAATGAAATTTTTCAATGTCACTCAGAGAACTGTTCTCATGCACAATACTTTTGAATATATTAAAAAACGGAGGCCAATCTTTAATACATCCACTAAACATAGGAATTTTTATTTCTGGAGCTAGTAAGTTGCGACCGGGCGGCCCAGAGCGTTGTACTTCTCCGCCTGACACGTCATGACGACTATTCTGACTCGTTTCTAAGGCATCACGTGCCGATGTAACTTCAAAGAACAATTCCTCAAATACACGCGAAACCTCCAATATATCATACTCGGGAAGTGAAACCAGATCTGACAGCTCACATTGAATACTTTGAAATTCGTCATACGTGGACTCTAATTTATCCATTCGGGCTCTGAATTGACATAGCTTAGTCTTTTGTTCTAAATCTTTAATGAGATCATATGCGACCTGCACTCTCCCAAAGAGCCTTTGCCGTTTTAATTTTAACGAACCAATTTTGGTTGCAACTTTATCCATTTTGAAATTTAAATACGTAAATTAACAATTATAATAGTAGGTATCTACTTGTAACAAATAAAGTATTCTATTTATCTACCTACCAGCTGAACTGATAAGCCGTATCTACCGAAACTACCTACTATTGATAATCGTCTTGTAATGAAACTAGTTTGAGTACAATTTCTAATCATGTAAATTAACTAATCTGTAAAGAATGTACATCCGCCGAAGGACCAATGTTTCGATAGCTGATTGGAAGCCTGTTACTTTCTTTCGCGGAGTTCGGAATCTCCACCTATCACTGTTGGAATGGAAAAAGGGATGAAGGGGAAAAAATGGGATGTCCACCGAAAACAAGATGAAATCCTACCTTGCTGATGACTTCCTGGGTCCCACACTTCATGCACTCAAGATAACTCGCGGTTGAAAGCATATATTTTGCGCGGATCCGGGTTTTGACTATAAGCGACGAGACACCAAAGTATTTGGGCTGCCGTCCGCGCGGTGTTGAAATTGTACTGATTTCACGGTCAGGAATCACTCTTGAACCGGTGACAATAGCAAGATGGATGTAACAGGATAGGTAGGTAAGACGGGAGGGATAGATGGGAGTAGGTACAGATTTGCCCGAACAGTGCATGTAAAACTGGTGGGGGTTAGTACCTCCAACAAGGTTAAGAATCACTGGTTTAGACAAAGTGCGTCAATGATAGTAGACATACGTTAAGGACTCTGTGTTATTACATTTATCTCAAAGTACTCAGAATGATAGCCATACATTGTACTTCGATTCGACATACTGAAAAACGTAAGTGAAGAAGTTCGGCTCATTTCAGACGTTCGACATAATATAGCTGACTACATGACTATGTTATGCCCAACCTTGACCATAACGAAGAGGAAAAACAGTGTACATAAAAATAACATTCGCGATAAAAAAATCATACTATTTTCATAAATCCAAAGTTCATATATAAAAAGGACAGGAATATTTCTTTGTTGTCTGTCATAGAAATCTTCTTCTTCTTCTTCTTCGATGGCACTACAGCCCATATCGAGCTTTGGCCTCCTGCAACAGTCGCCTCCAACTCCTCCTGTCCTCAGCGGCTGACTTCCAATTTGGTACATGGAGAAGTTGTGCTGCATCCCCTCTTACTTCGTCTTCCCACCTCAGTCTGGGTCTTCCCACTTTTCTCTTTCCACCTGGGTGTCGTGTTCAGTCAAAATTCTTTTTGGGACGCGTGTATTCGGCATTCTCTGTACATGCCAATTTTTCTGTGGACACTACGTGACTTAAACACTGGCAACAAAGAGAAGTATGTTTTGTTGGCTGCTGTGATTCTTCTTCTGATTTCTGCTGGATCCTCATTGTGCTCTGTCAGACTGGAGCCCAGGTAGGTGTATTGATCCTGTCATAGAAATGTGGCTATCGTACATGTTTTTAGTAAAATTATTATTTTGAGGAAGGTTCAGGTTGAACCGAAACTGGTTGGATCAAGAAATAATAAAGTGGAATTGAAACAAAGTTATTTTATAATAAACACAATAAAATAACTTTGTTTCAATTCCACTTTATTATTTCTTGACCCAACCGGTTTCGGTTCATCCTGAACCTTCCTCAAAATAATAATTTTACCAAAAACATGTATGATAGCCACACTTCTTAGGAATCCATATAATAACTGTGGTAGGTCTATGCAAAATGATTCCATTTTCGGTCATCTGTGTACTTTGAGACCTGTTTGGTATAATTCACTTGTTTAATTTCCTACTGAACTGTAGCAAAAAAATCTTTTTAGTTTATTAAAACCTCAAAAAAGCCTAATCTACTCCTAAATAAATTTTTCTCCTATAACAATAATTCAGGTCCGGAAGGGTTGAAGATATGACTTGAACTACACACATAGATTTAATTTTGAGACATCTATAATATTTTACTCGAATAAGATTTTCTGCTATTTAGATACTGTAGTGTTTGTAAAAATAAACATTGCTTCAATGTCTCTCAACAGATGTCGTTAATATGCAGTAATATGTAATTTTAAGGCGACTCAATAGGTGTCAAGTACACGTTAGATTCAACTGATGGATGTTTGTTTAATACCCAAACGGTTACGAAGAAAGCGATTGTATCCGATCTTTTTTTAAATTTTTTTTTTATTTTTTTTTTAAATTTTTTTTTAAAATTTAGATATAAAATTTGACATCTTATATCTAATGTTTTCTTTTCTATGACTACTACAATATTATTTACTACCTACTGACTAAAATTTGGACTTTACAACATTAAGACATAATCCACGAAAAATTGCAAGACTTTTAGCCTCCTTAACATTTACAGGGAGTTCATTGAACATTTCCTTTATAATAAATATTATTTTGTGTTCCCGATAAATTTGTTTTAGGAAGCCTAAAATCGTTGCAGTTTCTCGTAGGATAACAATGAACTGTACTGTTGATTCTAACATTATTCAACATATAATCAGGTAACATTTTATTTTTTAACTTATAAATAAAAACAAGGGGATTGAAAACTAATCTTTGCCACACACTTAAAATATTGAGTTGGCGTTGCATGGTTTTTATCCTGGTATATCTGCTACAGCACAATATAGATCTCATGCCTCTGTTCTGAATTATTTCCATTCTTTTAATTTGTGTTTTATTGCTCAGAAAGATTACACTTGAGCATTAATTCAGATGGGATGCTACAGTTGTGTTATAGACCAATTTCCTAGTTTTAATGTCTAATTTTTCCTTTATCCTACTTAAGAAATTAATCTTTTTGTCAATTTTTTTAGTTAGCATTTCAAAGTTAGAGTTAAGTTTTAACTTATTATCGATTATGATTCCCGAATATTTAATTTCTTCTACCTCTTCAATATTTTGATTGTCTATATTTAGGGTGATAAGTTCAGTTTGTTTTTTCCCTAAAACCATGAATTTACTTTTAGTTACATTTAATTTGAGTTTATTTATGCATAACCATTTAGATATTTCATGAAGTCCACTTTGTATTTTTGACAATGCATCTTCAATATTATTTGCTATGATATATAAAAGTGTGTCATCAGCAAACAGTTTGATGGAACAGTACTTTAGGCACTTCACTATATCATTGATATATATAATAAAAAGTAGTGGTCCCAAGACCGATCCTTGAGGAACTCTAAGGTTAACTTGTTGCTCTTCGGAGACAGCATCTCCAAATTTGGTTCTTTGTTTTCTGTTTTTTAGGTAATCAGTAAACCATTGCAATTCTTTACCATGAATTCCCATGTCCTTCAATTTCATTATTAGTCTTTCTCTGTCAATCATTTCGAAAGCACGTCTAAAGTCTAAGAATTCTGCTAAAATGATTTTCTTCTGATCCATACTTATTTTCCATTCATTTAAGATATAATTAAGTGCTGTTTCAAAGGAATATTTGTTTCTAAATCCAGATTGTTGTTTAACAAGAATGTTATTTTTTCAATAAAATTGCTTATCTGTTCTTTAACTATCGATTCTAGTAATTTTTCATATTTAGGTAATCCATTTATTGGTCTGAAGTCTTCAAAATTTTAGCATTTATTATTTTAGGCACTGGTGTTATTATGTCAGTTTTCCATGACTGTGGAAAAATTCCCTCTAACAGAGATTCATTTATTAGTGCAACTAATATGTCTCCTATAGCTGGCAGTGCATCTTTGATTATGCCTATCGTAATTCCATCCGTGGACGATTTTAGTTTCATTTTTATTTATGCACCAGATTTAAATGTCCGGGTTAAATTTTCCCCCAAAAAAAAAAAAAGGAAAAAAATAAGGAAAAACTAAACCCTTTCACACACTTCCCCAAATGATCATCTAGTCAACCCACGCTATGCAATTGCACTATATAAGTATTATAAATACAAAACAATACAAGAACAACATGTCAACCTACTAGAGACCAAATGGGAATATAATTCACCGACTCCAGATATTTTCATATCAGAGGGTTCGGCTCTGTGGCATTTCTAATTGAACCTAAAAATCCTACTGATCCCTCAATATAAATATTTAAAAAATTCTTTGAAATCCTACATGTATTTAAAATGACTGATTTTTGCATTTTTATATACAAATTCTTTGACAAATCTAATATGCTTAAATTTTGAATCAGATTCCTAGGTATTATGCCAGTGGCCGAAATAACAAATGGCAATATTTTTATAGTCCGAGAATGCCAAATTCTTTTAATCTCATTTCCTAAATCTGTGTATTTTCTTATTTTTTCAGAAATAGTTTTTTGAATATTACAGGAATTTGGAATAGCTACATCAATGATATAAGTTATTTTTTTAATTTTGTCATGTAAAACTATATCAGGTCTATTATGACTAATTGTTCTGTCTGTTAGTATAGTTTTATCATAATATATTTTATAAAATTCATTTTCTAAAAATGAATTTGGTTCATATTCATAATATGGTACTATATTACGGCAGTCAATCAAGTTATGTTTAATTACCAAACTTTGGTGAATTATTTTTAAAACCTGATTGTGCCTAAATGTATACTCGGAAGGCGCTAATATAGAACATCCCGATATAATATGTTCTATAGTTTCGGGAAAAGCCAAACATTTTCTACATAAATCATCAATTTGATTTATATCTTTGATTATATGCTTTCTATAATTTTTAGTATTAATGACTCTATCTTGAATGGCAAGCATAAATCCTTCTAGTTCTGCGCTCAACTCTCCAATACTCAACCATTTGTTTGACGAAAGTTTGTCAACATACGTTTGGTTGAGATAATTGAAGTGTTTTGCGTGAATAATTTTATTTGACCAGGAATCTAATAATTCCTGGTTAGTATTTATAAGAATGTTGGCATTCTCGTCATATAAATTTAAAGGTGTAATATTTCTATCTGCCTTGCAAATTATTGCATTAAGAATTTTCATTAAATACTCCATGTTTATTTTATTAAACCTGAAAATATTATTATTCTCTCTTCTTTCCATTGATTGAGAAAATGTGTCTGTGACTAATGGAATGCTCTTATTTATGTTTTCGACACTGAGTATAAAATTTGTATAAAATTTTTGGGCTATTTTAGGTTTATCACCTTCAACTCCATCGGGGAACTGAACTTCCTTAGTGTCTCCCTTCTGTTTACCGCTTATAATTTCTTTGAGTATAGTCCTCATTTTTCTTCATCACTTTGAGAGGTAATTATTTTTTGTCTAACATAAGAATTTTTGGTTTGTTTTATTTCTGTACTATACATGTTTCTAAGTTTCTTATAGGTTTCCCATCTTTCTTTCGTAAATTGTATTTTATTGGCTTTATAAGCTGTATCCCTTTGTTTTTGTAGAATATATATAGATTTCGTATACCAATTATTTGTATCTTTTAATATAATATTAGTTATAGGCATTAGTTATAGGATCTACAGGCGAACAACTTCAGTGAGCGGTTCCCCCACCACAGAGCATCATTTAGATTGGACGTCAAGTCCAGTAAGATATTTTTGTAAATTCAACACGATAATAAACAAGACTCGTAATCTCCAACGAACCGAAGTATTATTGAAAACTCTTGATCAACAGAAATACATTTAAAAAAAATATATATATATATTTTTTTTATATTAACTCCACACAGGAGGCCCTGAGGAAAATAATTTCTCTCAGGGCCTATGTCATCTGGGATGCTGTGTGGAGGATGTTTTTGAGGAGAGGAAGGAATGATCATTGGTCTTGAAGAGACCCATGTTGTAGGAAGGAGGAAACACAGAGGCCGGCAAATCATTCCACAGCCGACCCATTCTCATGTGACAAATGTCAACTGTGTACAAACGTTGGGCACGCGTTTGGCGTGTTTCCCGACTATGCACCGGTGCCGAAGGGATCAATGATGCTAGTTCCTCGGAGCATCTTCCATTGTAATACCGGTAGAACAAGGATAGCATTCCCACCCGACGCCTGTGCTCTAAAGATTGCAATCCGTCTGTTAAGATGGGAGAATCTATCAAACGGACCGCCCGTTTCTGCACAGAGTCGAGGGTATTTTTCAGGTATTTTGGAGCTCCAGACCAGAGGTGGCTGCCAAATTCAACCGTGGGGCGCACTTGCGATTTGTACAGGGTTAGCAGTTGTGTACTATTAAAGTATCTGCGGGCCCTGTACAGTACGCCCAGTTTTTGGGAGGCTAACTTTACTCTGGCTTCGATGGAGCCCCCATACCTGAGCTGGTCACTTAGGGTTACACCAAGCATATCAATGGAGGGCCTGTTCGGAAGATTGCTTCCGTTGAAAGAGACTAGATTTTTATTGCGATCCCTTTTAGACGTAATCAGACAAGATTGGGTCTTTGAAACATTAAATTCAACGAGATTATTTTTACCCCAAGAGAAAACACTCTCGAGGTAACAGTCCATTCTTTGCTTCAAAGCCTTACGAGCTGTTGGAGTTTGTGAGCCCTTTAGGGGCGTGTCAAACAAAAAGCTATCATGAACTGTACTGTCATCCGCGTAACAATGAATTGGTGCACATGACAAAAGGTCGTTGATGTGCAACAAAAACAGAGTCGGAGATAGAACCGATCCCTGCGGGACGCCAGCATTTATCGAGTGTGAGGAAGAGGTGAAACCATCGACTACCGTCTGAATCGACCTCTCCCTCAAGAAGTCGGCAATCCACGTACACAAGGATGCGGGAAGCCCGTAAGAATGCAGTTTGTGGACAAGTCCTCGGTGCCAAACCCGGTCAAAGGCCTTGGATATGTCCAGTGCAACCGTTTGGGTCTCACCCAAACGTTCCAGGCATCGCCCCCAAACATGCGTCACATACGCGAGAAGATCACCGCATGAGCGGTTTCACCGGAATCCGTATTGACGGTCGTTAATAATTTTGTTCTTCTCGAGGTATGTGAGCAGTTTGTCGTTGATCACACGTTCCATCACCTTAGACAGAACTGATGTGATCGCTATGGGGCGGTAGTTGGCCGGGTTGGAGCGGTCACCCTTCTTTGGAATAGGATGGATAACCGCTTTTTTCCAACCAGAGGGCACAGAGCCAGTCTTCAGGGACAGTTTAAAAAGTTTCGTCAAAATTGGAGCTATTTCTGCAGCGCACCTTTGCAGTACCAGGTCAGGTATTCCGTCAGGCCCACTAGCTTTATTAACATCAAGCCCTCGTAAAACATGGAGTACTTCCCGATGCCGGATCCTCAGCTTTTTCATACGAAAACCGCAGTGAGGAACCGACGTCGGGACAGCACCTTGGTCATCGAGGGTTGAGTTATCCGCAAAAATTTTACCTAGTAAGTTAGCCTTTTCGGTGGCGGTGTTTGCTAGTGAGCCGTCAGGTCTGGTAAGAGGTGGCAGACTGGATTTGCAGAAATTGCGACCTATTGAGCCCGCAAGCGACCAGAATTGCCTGCTGCCATGGGCATGCAGTCAGCTTTCTGCTGATCTGCTGGTCGTGTTCGAATTTTGACCTATTTATGATTCTCTTGGTTTCCTTTGCCATTTTGTTGTAAGCTGTTCTGTCTTCGGATGTTCTAGATGTGTTATAGGCTCGGTAATCCGCGTTTTTTCGTCGCACTGCTTCAGCGCATTGTCGACTGAACCACGGCTTTGAGCCCACACCAGTTTCCTTAACAGTAGATTGGATGAAGCCATCCATCGCGGATGTGATGACCTCACCAATTTCCTGGGCACATCTTGAGGGATCCGAAGTCCGAAAACAGACAGCTGACCACGGAAAAGCATTAAAATGTGCCCGCAGACCGAACCAATCTGCTGACCTATAGTGCCACACTTTTCTCTTCAGCCTCTCGTTTGGTGGTCTGAAGTTTACAAGGATTGATGTCGTCACCAGGCAGTGGTCGGACGATCCTAAAGGCGCTGTGACTTCAATACTGTAACCGTGTGGCACAGTAGTTAAAAATAGGTCTAACAGATTGGAACGGTGAGTCTGGACATCAGGAACCCTTGTAGGCTCCTGAACCATTTGCTCCAATCCGTAGCAAAGGGCAAAGGATTCCGCTTGGCGTCCAGCCGAGTCTGTTGATCCTGAGAACTTCAACCAAGGTTCGTTATGAACATTGAAGTCCCCCAGGACCACAAACTCTGCCATAGGGTAGCGGGGCAAGAGGTCATCAATAGTGTCGCTTAAATGTTTGAAGAGCTCGGACGTGTCTGATTCGCTAAGGTTCGGTGAGCGGTATAAACACGCGTAGAATCTTACCGTACTGGCAAGATTGACGCGTACCCACATTACGTCGAATCTGGAGTTTTCCAGATTCAACAGTCATACCTCACAAGTGTCAGTGAGATTATGGCATCCCCAATTGGGATATGTTGTATGGCTGAAGGTAGTGGGGATGGGAAGGAGATGGAAAGAAAAATACCTGGCTATTCAGATCTGGTTACCAAATTCAGTCAAAACCATTTCAAGCAACGTTTAAATTTTGAATAGTGGTCGTACACCAGGGCGATGCTGAGAGTATCTTCCACTAACAATTAACAGTACGCCACACATATTACAAACCCTAAGAGATTACACATTACCATTAAAATGAAACATCTTGGTAACTAATAGTTCTTCGTTAGTTAGGTATTAAGGGAACAATTATTTTCTACCCAACATGCGTATTATTATAATAATTCGTATGTCTAATATTTCAGCGTGCGCTCCACAATTTCAGATTCAATTACTGAACTGCATTGTCACCTCGCAGAACAAAGATAGTTGATCTAACTCAATGTCGGTGTAACTCAAAATTGGTACAACTCAAGGCTGATGCATCTCAAGGCTGTAGTAACTGAAGGCTGCAGGGGAAACAAAGCCCAGCAGCGCAGAAGATAACGCGGGGAATACGAGTATACACTACGAATAGCTAACCAGACAGGAGATACATTGTTCAGATAGATAGCTCATTGTGCAAAGAGGGCGTTGTACCGCGCTGTGCATTCTGTGGTCTCTATACATAGAGTATTAGTCCTGTTAACAAAAGATCCTTATCGGAAAGAAGCATCCACGTCATTAACTAAATTGCAAAGTGTAATCTAATCACATTGTTGCACAATTTATTATTATAATTTTTTTTACGTTAGCTGCACACAGGAGATCCTGAGAAAAAAAAATCCCTCTGGACCAATATCATCTTTGGGGTCGCTGTGTGAAGTGAAAAAGGGTATTTTTAGATACGAATCTGGGGGTCAATGGGTCCAGGAGTGACGGACGTATCGTATGAATCCATCCCTCCCACTGCGGTGCAAGACGATGAGTCGAGAGAGTCCGGCTGGACAGCTTCCTCAACCAGTCTCTCCCGATTCGGCCCGCGCACAGAAGGTGAGCAAACGCATTCGCCGTCAAGATCCGGACAAATCTCAACCCATGAAGCCGGCTAAGTCACCAAACGTAGCAAACCACTTGGGGTGACACAATCACACAAGTTTCGTCGCAATCGGTTGAATAGTTTAGAAACGCATAAGAGACAAACAAAAAAACTTTCATTTTCATATATTAAAATTGTCATGGTAGACAATCTATATGAGAGGACAATCAGAAAAAAAAAAAATGGAATAGTGCGCTACATTATTGCCAATTAAATAAGATTTTAAAAATTACTAAAAAAAAGTATCGTTTTCATAAAATTAAAAAATTGCAGAAATAGCAGACAAGTGCAGCGTTTCATGACTACTTTTTATTATTGCCATAAACCTCAGAAAATCAAGGTTTTTATTAAAAAAATTAATAAATAATAAAGCCTAACTGAGAACAATAAGACATTATCTTTAAAAATCCATAATGAGACAATCCTATTTAGAAGGATAATTTTTTTTTGAAAACATGTTTTTTTTATATTAGCTCCGCAGTGAAGGCCCCGAGGAAAATAATTTCCCTCAGGGCCTAAGTCATCTTAGGGGATGCTGTGAGGAGGGTATTCGTAAGGAAAGGAAGGAGAGGAAGTTTTGGGAAGGATGTATAAGGGGTGGGTAGGAATCTGGGGCTTAGTGTGTCCAGGAGTGACGGATATATGAATCCATCCCTTCAACTGCGGTGCAAGCCGATGGGTCGAGATATACTGGCTGGAGAGTAAAAGATCTGCCCACCACGTAGCCGGTGGGCAGACGTTCGGCCATCAAGATCTGGTTAAACCTCACCTCATGAACCCGGGCACTCCCGCTAAGTCACCAAATGAAGCGAACCATTTGCGGTGACCTATGGCATAGGTGTTGGTTATCCTATAATTGGTTCCCGGGACGGTGGTACCCATACCCGCCTTCCAAATTTTTAATATAAAAATTAATATTACTATACAATCCATGATGGTACTCCCTCTCTAAGGACGATGAATTGTCATTTAGGGGGGGGGGGGTATTCATTAATTAAGAATATTTTATTGAATTTCTTCGAGTATTCCTACTTATATACAGTAATTGAATATGTTCCGATTAGTAGAGGCTACAGGGACTTCTCTTTCTGAAATTTACGAGTGTTTAAACAAAAAACAACTTATTATTATAAGCAATAATTGTCAGCCTGAAACACTCATTTACATTGAAAAATCTTCCGAGAAAAGATACTTGCCGCCAACGGGATTTGAACCCGTGTCCTTCTGATTGCCGGTCGGATGCTCTGACCACTGAGCTATGGCGGCTTATCAAATACCCGCCAAATAATTCAATATATACTAGTGTTTCATTCAACAATAACTGCTAATTACATTTTTTTTTATTATTTTTTATAAGCCGCCATAGATTAGTGGTCAGAGCATCCGACCGGCAATCAGAAGGACACGGGTTCAAGTCCCGTTGGCGGCAAGTATCTTTTCTCGGAAGATTTTTCAATGTAAATGAGTGTTTCAGGCTGACAATTATTGCTTATAATAATTGTTACCCTTTGTGCTATGCAAAAAAATCTTGTCTAAACGTTAGTTTATAAATTAAAAAAATAATAATTAATTTTTAAACAACTTATTATTTCAAGCCTTCAAAGATGTTTTGAATTCAAAAGGAACAACAGCATATTCTTAGCTATTGCCAAATATTTGCAAATAAAACGTTTTACTGATAAAAAAACAAAATTTTTTCGTAGTAAGTAAATCAACCTTAGATATATCTTGGGCGAGTTTCCAGTAACCCTCATTTTTTCCATCTCTTGAATTCCAATATTGGATTGGACCGCAATGACCCTTATCTTCATCATATAAAACAAGAAAATTGGCAATCTTTCGATTTTCATACTCGTCCATGAAATATGAGGTTGTTGTTCCATGCATTTCACAATGCGAGCATTTTTCAGTAATAATAAGTATCACGTTTAATGCACATACAAAGGATTATTATACTTTTGATCTGTCGGTGGCTGAATTGGCATCGCATTTGGGCCCCGCCCAGGCTTCCCTTGTTCGATTCCTCGGCTGGCTAAGTCCTCCATCACAACACAAGCAACATTTTCGCTTTCTGTGATGGTAGTAGGAGATTTTCAAATATTGTCAGGTTATTCGTTACCCAGGAATGTTTGCCTTTCTTTAATATAAAAAAAAATACTAAGGCATAATGCTTCATAACCAATTTATTTGAATTTGGAAGGCAGGTACGAGACGCGGTAAACATTTTTTAGATAATCAAAACCCTAAGTGGTTCGCTACGTTTGGCGACTTAGCAGGGGTGACCAGGTTCACCAGGTAAGGTTTTTGTTTTTTCTAGTTTTTGACGGCGGATGCTTTTGCCCCCCTACTGCATAGGCGAATCGGAAGAGATTGGTTGAGGGAGACCTTTTGAACTCTCCGGCTGGACTCTCTCGATCCATCGTCTTGTACCCTAGTGAAGATATGGATTTATACGTTCTTCACTCCTGAACACATTAATTCCCAGATTCTGTCCTACCATTTTCCTTCCCAGAGATTCCACTCGTTCCTTTCCCTAAAAAATACCCTCCACACAGCATGGATTTTTATCTTTTTACCACAAAACGACCCCTAAAAGATGGAATTTCTTAAAAAGTTATTTATCTTTTTTACTTATAAAATCATGTAGAATCACCTCCCGAAATTAATGCACTTTACCCCCGGACATCCTGTATAATAATCTTTAAAAATAAATTTTTAATGCAATTATTTTTATCAATAGTTTCAGGGTTACAGAGTTTCATTGGCAAAATACATATTTTTTGCATTTCATACGATGGTTTTACTCTCACAAAGTCTAGCATTGACTTTGACGTTGATATTAACTTTGGCGGCCTCCGTGGTCGAGAGGTAAGGCTCTTGACAAGCCATACAAATGCTTTAATTTTATTTTATTAATTTGGCTATTTCACAATTTTATTCAATTAAAATTATATGTTTCTATTCGCGGCATGTTCCGGAGTCGAAGATAATCTCAGTATCGCCCTTGTGTAAGATCACCATTTACAATTTAAATGTAGCTCGAAATGGCTTTAGCCATATTTGGTTACCAGATCTGATAGCCAGGTAGGTACTTCCCCGCCTTTCTCTTACCCATCTCCTTCCCCTCCGTACTACCTTCAGCCTGAATAACAAAATTAATATGGTTTTGAAATGATACGTAAAGTTCAGATGTTTCTGGTTAATTAAGTGAAAATATAATTTTCTTTTTTTTCACAATAAAAAACTTTTGTATTTTTTTTTGTTTTTCTTGACATGAAACGAAACATCTTAGCTGCTTGGTTTGTGATTTGCTTAAATATGTAATTTATTTTGCAAAAATAAATAAATCAAACTATGTAGTTTTGTTCCCTTTACCATAAACAGTCTTGAAAAGCCTCAAATTTAATTGAAATGTGATATTTATCTAAAGTCCTGTAGAAAAATAGTTTCTGTAAATAAACGACCCACGTATGTATATACAAACGACTTTCAGACTTAACCTTTATCAAAAAAACAGAGTAATGTTTTTTAAGAAAATAAATATTTTGAATTTTCTTTGTTATTTTACAAACAATTGACAATTACGCGTAGGTACTTATTTGTTATGATGCCCCCAGGTTTGCTGAAAATCTTTTCTGATAAGATAAAATTAAATTGTTAATTTCCAAAATGTTCATACCAATTTTCATCTTTTCTGATAATTTGAGGAACCAACCAGACAAAATGACTAACTAACTAACTGACTAACCATCACGCCGTTTCCCCGCAGGGGTAGGCAGAGAGCATGGACCGCCAAACAACTCGGTATTGGCACACACTTCTTGCCTCGTTCACATTCATACATCGTCTCATACATGCTCTTCTATTATTTTGACTCTTGACATGGCCCGACTCAAATATCTGATCCACTTGGTCGTGCGATGTCTTTCACGGGCATCCCCGACTTCTTCTACCATTCACATCTGCGTCATATATTCTCCTTACACTTCTTTCCTCGTTCATTCGCTCTGTATGCCCAAACCATCGGAGCATTCCTTTCTTGATCTTACTCATTACGCTTACATCAGTCTTGCATTCTTTGCGGATTTCCACATTTCTCACATGATCATACATGGTTTTACCACACATACGCCTCAGGGATCTCATTTCTACAGCATTCAGTACAGTACAAAAAACAAAATGACGATTGGCCAATAATTAGCATATGGTCGTTTGACAGCTCAAATCCACATTACGCACGAAAACCGTTTTGTAATTTTTGCTCCCAACCGTTTGGAGCCAGTGAGACCATGGCTTTCCTAAATCCCTAATTAGGGTTATGAGGCTGAAGGTAGTGGGAAAGAAAAGGAAATATGGTAGAGGAAGGTGGAGAAGTCTTTAGCTATTCAAAATTGGTCACCAAACACGGCTAAAGCCATTTAAAACAACGTCTCAATAGTTCTTCATAATTGTCTTTTACCAGGGCGTTACCGTTATCGAGAGTATCTTCAACTATACAAAATATACTGGGAGACAACGTATAAATATTATATTTTTTATTAAATTACTCGCGCATACCGGGATTGGAACCCGCGACCTCCAGATTCATAGTCGAGAACCATACCCCTCACCACAGAGGCCGTCATTTCTACATTTAATTTTCTGCCCACTTGCGCATCATAATTTATTTAGTTAACTGATTACCTTGGACGTCCTTTGTGATCGAGGGGTAAGGCTCTCGACAAGCAATTCAAAGGCAGCGGGTTCAAATCCCGGCGTGCCCAAGTAAAATCACACATTTGATTGCTCAGTGTAACTTCACAATTAATTAATTTAAAAATATATTTACGTCATGTTCCAGAGTCTTATTGTCCTAGTCTAGCCCAAGACCACCACTCTGAATCGTAAACAATACTTGCAATGAATATAGCCGTGTTTGGTTAGTCAGGAACTATCACACCTTCCTCTCCCCCGTCTCCTTTGCCTTTCAACTACCTTCAGCCTTACAACATAGATACCCCAATTGGAAATGCCGTAGTCTCACTGACTCCAGGCGGTTAGGAGCACTAGCGACTCTTGTGCAGTATTCACATAAAAAAAAACCTTTGCACTGTATCTAAATATATCAATGCGGACAGTATTATTTATAACTAGCAGACCCGGCCACAAGATGCTGTTAAATCAAATCCACACAACGCTGCCCGCTGCCCGCTGTCGCTCTGCCAGATATATTATGTATTTCAACCAATTTACATATAACCTTGACAAATTGTTTATCGAAAAATCTTCCTGATGAATCACTCTATCGAATTGGTGAAAACCGCATGAAAATCTGTTGCGTAGTTTAAAAGATAGCACATATATCGTGAGCGACTTCATTTTATACTTAAAAAATAAAAATAAAAAGTAAGGGTAAAAAAAGGGCTGAAAATCGATTATCATGTCATAATGACAAGCAATTTCTTTTTTTAGTGACAGTAAAGTTTTAATTTAAAATTGTAGCAGCTGGCATTTGAAACCAGAAGAAGTTAATAATTTGACCTTTTGGGACCGACCTCCAAGTTCACGGCTGGTAATAAATACTCGAACGTGTCGAGAAAACCGATTTAATTCCATGTTTCACGTACAATTTCTACCTCCGAAACGATTTACCCACTATTTTTAGATGTTTTATCGGCAAGGAAATAACATCATTTAAGTCGGTGGACCGTAAAATTGGTCAATTGTTTTACAATGTATTTATTTTTTGTTCGAGGAAACGAAATTGCTACAAATACTTTTTGAAGCGAAAACTTCTGTATCACCGTTGTGATTTGAAACTCGATGAAATGGAAACGAGCGATACTAAAAAAAAACAAACACTTCTGTAGGATTTAGCCTGCGAGAGAATGAGATAGAGTAATCGGTCTCGTGTTTGTGCGGTGCTTCGTAGAATATTCAATTTGGGAGGCGGGAATGGGTACCGCCGCCCCGGGAACCTTTACTGGATAACCAACACCTCTGCCATAAGTCACCCCAAGTGGTTCGCTACGTTTGGTGATTTAGCAGGGGTGCCAGGATTCATGGGATGAGGTTTGTCTAGGTCTTGGAAACGGATGACCAGGATACACTGAACCCCAGATTCCTACACACCCCTTTTCCTTGCCAGAACTATCCTCTCCTTCATTTCCTTAAAGACAAGATTTTTATGCATAGCACAAAGGGTATGTTACCCTTTGTGCTATGCATAAAAATCTTTTCTTATTTAGCAAGTTAAAAGTATTTCACCAAAAAATGGAAACATAATTTGTCTCGACGCCACCTAGCGAGAGATTTAGTACTAACTCCCTCACAAAAATAAAGTTGGTTGTTTTCAGGTGGAAAAATGTAATAATCAGTAATTGTTGAATGAAACACCAGTATATATTGAATTATTTGGCGGGTATTAGATAAGCCGCCATAGCTCAGTGGTCAGAGCATCCGACCGGCAATCAGAAGGACACGGGTTCAAGTCCCGTTGGTGGCAAGTATCTTTTCTCGAAAGATTTTTCAATGTAAATGAGTGTTTCAGACTGACAATGCTTATAATAATTGTTACCCTTTGTGCTATGCATAAAAATCTTGCCTTAAACGTTAGTTAATAAATTAAAAATAATAATCCCGTGACCTTCGGATTGCGAGTCAAGAGCCTATACCTAGACTACGGAGGCCGTCTGCGATTTATAAAGTTTTGAATACTTGACCTTCAAAACGAGAGGAAGGACAATATCTACGTTAGATTTTGAAAGCTATCTCCATCCCCCTTCCCCAAACCTAAAAGAAGTATTTTGATAACTTTTTTAATGACTTTTGCGAACTTGACCGTCAAAATAAGAGAAATATTCCTGTTAAATCCGATTAAAAACAAGATTGGCTTAAATTCAATCCGACTCTATTTTTTCACTTTAAATATTACGTTACATTTCAAAGCATTTTCAAAAGAGAGAAAATTTTAAAATAAGATAAGCATATTTAAACTGACGGCAACAAAGCTTTCCGCCTAAGTTGTGCTTCAAAGATGTTATACATGTCGATATTCGAAGGGATTCTATTTGACAACAAGACAGCTCTACCGACCGACATGACCATTGGCAAGTTAGTTCTGCAAGCCGGGAGATAAAACAGTCTATGCTGTCGGTGACGGAGATAACCATCGGGAACATAGAAACTAATAATTATTAAAACAATTAATTTATTAAATGAAACATGATTTTAAAGCCTATGCAACGTCAAGGACTTCAGCATGCAAAAATAAATTTTATTTGAAAAATTGTGTTTTTTCACAATTTATTAATGAAAAGTAATGTATAGTATATTTGTGACAGGTTCCAGAATGGAAGATACTCTCAGCATCGCCTTGGTATAAAACTACCATTCTGAGTTGAAACGTTGCTTGAAATTGCTTAAGTCGTGTTTGGTGACTGAATAGCCAGGTACGTTTATGTCTTTCTCCTTCCTCTACCCACTAAATTCAGCATCACAACATACCCCTAATTGGTGATGCCATAGTGCCACTGGGTCCAGGTTGAGAACAGTTAGGATTCATGTGCGGTATTCAAGTAAAAAATAATCACACAATATAAAAAAGATTACGATTGAAATAAATAATCTGAAAACGAGAACAAAACTTAATATAATGGCAAATAATACATTTTTTTGATGATGGTTTGAAATGGAATATTGTGGCCTGATGAAATCCTAAACTTTGTATTATTTTTATGAAGAATTACGATTAAATTCAAATTCTGATGTTACCACGCAGCCCAATTAACTCCGAAAAATCTTTCAGAATATTTTACTCAATTTAAAATTTCAGCACGTATGGTAGCTATTTTTCAAAAATTCAACGCAGGGATTTCCTCAAATAACCCCCAAAGTGTTTAATATTATGATTCATAAACATAAATATAATATTCAAACCACTGGACAAATTATTTCCGATACGTTAAGGGCCCGCAAGCCGAATTTCTACCGATTTCTTACATAATATATCTCCTTTAAACACGTTAAGTTTTAAAGCTTTTAAAAAATATATGTTATTCTTGAATATAATATCGAGACATTGCCCGCGCCGACACGCAAATTATATAAAATTCCCTCGATAGAAAAAATCGCAAAGTATGCTCCAAAAATTATTATAAACCATTGATAACCTCAGCTCTCACGTCTTGTCACCGCACTATTCAACAGCGAAATGAACACGTGGAGCTTGAGACTTTGCCATCCTGTTGTCGAGCGTTCTCGGTACCGACGCCGCACTGTTGCCGCACGGTGCATTTTGTATGAAAACAAATGACCGTCCGTGCGCCGTACGACAAACGCACTGCTTCGGCACTGCAGCCGTCCGACATGAAACGTCTAAATTGAAGGCGCACTTATAGGTATGAAAAAATTCGCACCGTTTCTTTAAATGCTGTTTAAGACAATGCCCGTGAGATTTTTGCTCTAAGTTAAACGAGTCGTATTTTATTAAACATTTTTGCAATTTTCGCATCGATTTTGTCGCTGTAAATGTTAACGCTCTCCTCTAACATTCGTAATTTCGTATCTCTTCATCTTCTTCTTTTCGATCCCGGTTGCGGAGCATTAAGCAATTTAAAAATGAAAATTATAACATTTTGTTGATATGCATATGACGTTATAGAGGGAAGTGTGTTTTATGTGGGTCACCAATTATAGAGGCTTACCCGCTGTATTCTAATATTTTATAGTTAAATATTAATGATATATTATGTATTTTAAAGTGTGTAAAGGGTGTGGTAAATCAAATAAGTAGTATGTCGGTACATTACTTACAGGTTTATTAACAATTTACAACGTATGCACAATTCCTGTATATTTTAATATTTTACAATAATAGTAATGTGAAGGGCGAGCAAACACGATTTGCAAGTGAGTCTTGACCGGGAGCTTAAAACAGAATGGGCGGCAGATTTTTGATGCGTCGCGAAGAAAGTTCTTGTGACTTAAAAGTGGATGGCTTGGTTGCTTGGGGACCAATCGAATAACCAGCCGACTGCGATTCCGTGTCCTTTGTTCGACCTCCACAACGTTTTTTGGACACTGTCAGCAGGTGGAGATTTTCTGGGTACTGTTATTCAAAATACTATTGTATTTTCAGATCATATTGCTAAATTAGGTTGGAGATATCACTTTGCAATGGAGTTTTTTTTAAGTTTAATAGTTTTTTTTACATCGACAATAAATTATGACGTGTATCACCTTCAATCAATGAACTTTGAAATTGTTAGCCTTAGATTCAATATAATAATTGGTAAATTGCATCATTTACATTAGTCAATTAGATAACCAATAGAATTGATACTCGTCTTCTCAATTCCTTTCATTTGATAACCATTCTTCATTATGTTACAATTTGAGTTACACACTGAGATCTAAATCCTTTAGTTTTAAAATAAAAGAAAACCGAAAAATATGAAAAACAAAACATTTAAAAATATATGTACCTTGCATTCGTGTCGATAATATTTACATTAACAAATATTTTTTTTATTTTAATTTCTGTTTAATTTTTTTAATTTTTTTTTTTTTTTTAATTTTATGGTTAATTTTTTGTTATTTATGTTCGAATTTTATTTTCATTTTTTTTGTTTTCATTAGGTACCTAACGTTATCATATTTAATTTCTTTGAGATTTTTATTAGCTCTGTAAAATTTATTGTACCATAGTTTGTGTAATATGGCAGGCTGGGATTGCACCACCCTCCCAGCCCTGCTGGAATAAAAACTTAAATAAATAAAATAAAATGATAATTTAATTAGCACCTGTAGTAGAAATCTGTATTTAGATTCAAACACCTTTGCTTCTTCAGTAATCGCAAATTTATTTTATGGTGTCATTTTAATTTAATGAAATTAAAAAAATTTGTATTCACCACCATTTAATCAAAATAATCGACGTGTTTCAAAACCAATGTTTACTTCGTCGGGATAAGATTATAATGAAAATCAACAAATATAATAGTAGAGACAAATAAGTATCATATAGATATATATAGATACATATACAGAAAAAAACGTTACAATCATTGTAATAAACAAAGAAAAAAAATAGATTTGTTAAAGAATTTATGAATAAAAATGCAAAAAAGATTTATGAATAAAAATGCAAGAAAATGCAATTTTAAATTTATATGTAAATATATATTTTTTTTATATGAATACCGCACAAGAGTCCCGTCTGAAGCCAGTGAGACTATGGCATTCCAAATTGGGGTATGTCGAGAGGCTGAAGGTAATGGGGAGGGGAAGGTGATAGGGAAGGGGGTGGTGGGAACGTACCTGGCTATTCAGATCTGGTCACCAAACACGACTTATGCCATTTCAAGCAACGTTTCAATTCTGAATGGTGGTCTAACACCAGGGCGTTACAGAGAATATCTTCCACTCTGGAACGTGTCGCAAATACACAATATATTATTTTAAAGAAATAAATGGTGAAATAACAAAAATTAATCAAATAAAATTTATTTGCCACGCCGGGATTCGATCCCGCGACCTTCAGTGTGCGAGAGCCTTACTGCTGGACTACGCCGGCTGTCGATTATATATTATGTGGAAATACAAAAGATTTTATAAATATTTATACTGAGGGATCAGTAGGATTTATCGGTCCAGCTAGAAGTTCTACCCAACCGAAACCTATGATATGAAAATATCTGGAGTCGTGAATTATTTTCCCGTTTGGTCTTTGTTAAGTTATCATGTTGTTCTTGTATTATTTTGTATTTATATGGTGCACTTGCATAACGTGGATTGACAGATGATCATTTGTGGAAAAGTGTGTGGAAGGGTTTAGTTTTTACTGTGGGGAAGATTTAACCCGGACATAAAGTCGTAAAATAAAATTTTGACCGGAAAGTTTCTTAATAATGATTGAACCAAACTTTTTTTGCATTAACCACACAAGGCTCGCGAGGAAAACAATTTCCTTCAGGGCCTGTGTAATATTTGGGGACGCTGTATAGTGGGTCTTTTAAAAAAAAGGAAGGAGTTGAAGTTTTGGGAAGGAATAAGGTATGAGGAGTGAGTAGGAATCCAGGGACGGACACATGAATCCATCCCTCCCTCTGCAATGCAAAACGATTGGTCGAGAAACAATCTGAAGAAGTCAAATGGTTGCCTAAATTGTCTTCTCCCGATCTGGCCCACCAGTTATTTGGTGGGCAGGTACATTTTCCGCAAAGACTTGAAAACACCTCACCCGATGAATAATGGCACCCTCGATAAGTCACCAAATGCAGCGAACCACTTGGGGCGAAATATGGGCCAGGCGTTGGTTATCCAATAAATGGTTCCCGGGCAGCGATAATAAATTACATGACTTTTTGAGAAGGATGTAAATTTTGAATCTAAAACACTTAACATATTACTGTTTCAGATTTTATGTCCGGGTTAAATCTTTCCCACAGGAAAAACTTAATCCCTTCACACACTTTTCCACGAATGATCAATTCACGTTATGCAGTTGCTCTATATAAGTATAATAAATACAAAATAATACAAGAACAACATGTCAAAGAGACCAAATGGGAAAATAATTCACCGACTCCAGATATTTTCAAATCCGAGGGTTCGGCTCGGTGAAACTGCTAATTGGACCTATGAATCCTACTGATCCCTCAATATAAATATTTAAAAAATATTTTTTAATCTTGCATATATTTAAAATGACTGATTTTTGCATTTTTATATAAAAAATCCTTTGACAAATCTAATATGCCTAAATTTTGAATGAGAGCCGTTGAGAAGGGAAATTCCTCTTTAAGGGTAAGTTGTCTAAAATGCTGTCAGGTGACCCTTTCCGAAAAACGAGATGAAGTACATAAGCTTTTCCTTTTGGCATTGCATTCCCTTCAGGTTGTGAGAAGGGAATTGTTAACACGAGTAAGTGAGTAATATTTTCACGGATAACTTGGGATAAATATTTGAAAAATGGTGATAGAAATTCTGATAATGCAGAGTTCATATTGGCGTAAATCAAACCCGAATCAGTAATGTGTTTTAGATGAACATGAAATAGTGGTAGTCTTTGCATTTTAGAAGTGAAAATATTGACATTGCTTGGAAAGAAGACAAATGTAAAATGTCCTACTAAGTTAGTAGCTTAAACCGGGCTTGATCGAAAAAAATTCTTTGTTTTATTTTTTAAACATTTAGAACTCCATTAAAATACAAAGTTTTATTACATAAAAAAAAAATCGGAGAGCTTTGAAGCAAAGACAGTTATTTCGGAGTGTTTTCTCTTGGGGTAACAATAATAATTTAATGTTTCAAAGATCCAGTCTGATTACGTCTAAAATGGATGAAAATTAAAATCAAGTTTCATCAGGTCTCATATTGTTTATTTAGTATATGAAAGGAATTATTATGATAACCACAAGTAAACTCTTCTTGGAAAACCTTTTGGTTTGTACATAAACAAAGCGGTATGCTTTGGGTTTAGATCCTCTTAGTATGTAAAACCCACAAGAGTTATTTCGGTGGATTTTCAATTCAATTCATGGATTTCGCACGAAATGTCTCGTGCCTGATTTTTACATTTACAATTGAAAAAGATAAGCATTTTGCTGACATATTGTATCAAGTATCTACCACAATACGTGTAAATTAATGTTTTGCTGTGGTTGCATTAAATTTTAAAAAAGTGTGTTGATCAGTATTAGATTAAATACGTTTATGAATTTTTTAGAGTAAACAAAAAATATTAATACGTAACCATGAAAAATATACATATATGTACAGGTAATATTTAAAAAACCAAAATAGTGTCAGATAATATTTTTTGGATAATTTTATTTTATTTATTAGCGTTAAAAACAGTATTAAGAATATTCATGTCATTGACCAATAAAATAACGACATTTAAATTTAAGACCGAAAAAACAAATAATTTTGATAAAGTAGGTATATCTTTTTACTTAAATCTACAAAAAGTGTTTTATGAAACATTTCCAATAAAATATAAATTTGGAATAGATATCAATAAAATCTTTGAGGATGTCATTTTATTCAAATTCAAAATGCTGAAAACAAAAGAGGAAATTCGCTGAGTTAAAAAAAATGGTTTGGTTAAACATATTTGATCGAATGTTATTTTTTCATGAATGTTGTGAATTTAGTGAGGTTTGTGTTAATGCCTCCAATGCACGAAATGAGTCACGTTGCATTGTATGAAGTAGTAAGAGAAGTCGCCAATTTAATATTGAATATGGAATAATCGCATGGGGAGGTGCAACACTATCAGCTATAGATTCATTATCGAAGGCATAAAAATTAATTATGAAAGTTATTCTTAAAGTTCCCATACTGTGGATATACATATTCAAAAAAATTATTGCATTAGATATTCGACAAATTTACACTAAAACAATCTTAAATCATCAACACGTACATTTTATGAAAAAACACAAAATATTGTAAACACACGGCACAAAACCAAAGAACTAATACAAACACCTAAAACAAACACAACATTTGGTCAAAGAAATTTCAAATACATTGCATCTAAAATATACAATAACCTACCTGACAAAACAAGACAATCGAATAATATTAATAAATGCAAAATCCTTGTAGGGGCGTGTAAATAGCCCCTGACACGAGGGAATGACTACCCTATGTAAATTAACGAAAATTGCATTCTTCCCTATGTGACACAAAAACAGTTGACCCAGCAATTCCAAATTACAAAGTGAAAACAAACAATACTCACTAAGAGAATGCAGCTCATCCACGATGTCCAACACAAAAGACACTTCTTTTCATTAAAAAAATATCAAGGCGGTATTGCATAATCTTAACAGATGTTTCGCACAGCAAGGAAGTTTCAACAATGAATAAATTTGCATATTAATAATACGTGCCAAAAAATCTTGTACAACAATAATTCAATTATAGGATAAATTATTCGATAATGACTGACTAGGAGAGACATCTCTTGGCTTTGACTCACACTCCCGTCGGAAGTAATTGCCTGATTCACAGAGGTAAGGAAATGCATGAATATATTGAATTTCAAGTCACATAGGTAAATTCAATACAATACAAAAACCATAGATGGCGCCCTCATGGTCTCATAGCATAAATTATTAATTGATTAAGAAAATGGATCCAAATATATTTATGGCGCGTATCTTACAAAAGAAAGGCGTAGAGCTTATAAAAGAAAGAGTATAAAAGTACAAATGAAACAAGAAATGAAATAGAAATAAAGTGACTGTATTCACCGGTAATATTCAGGAATGACACACATTGGAAATTCGCAGAATCTCACAAAATACAGAAAAATAACTAAAAAATACAATGTAATAAAGTTCAATTGACCAAGATAACGGATATTAAGTAATGCCATGTCTGGGTCAGAGATCATTGAAACAATGACTAAAAACAAAAAATAAATAAATAAAAATAAACAAAAATAGATAAAATATAAAATTATTGCGTTGGAATGGGATATAATTTGACAACCGGACGTTTAAAAGAACCAAATCGTGTCTTTACCGTCGCAACGCGAACAATTTTATCCATTCCGGGATGGATTTCAGTTATCACGCCTAAAGGCCAATTTAACGGAGGGGAATCTTCCTGTCCCACTAGTACGATAGTTCCGATATCAATCGGATGATCAGAAGTAGTCCACTTCTGCCTGACTTGCAAGGTGTGCAGATACTCTGAACGCCACTTCTTCCAGAAAGACTGAACCATGCTGTCTAATAATTGCTTACGCTGAGTCAAATTGATTTTACCGTCTGCCAGGACAGAAGCAGGCAAGTACTGCAATGGTGTCGACATTAAAAAATGCGCAGGCGTAAGGACTTCTGGATAAGGGTCAGAAGACATAACTGTAAGTGGGCGCGAATTCATTATGCACTCAATTTGAACTAGCACAGTCTGCAACTCCTCATAGGTGAGAAGCTGAGTTCCAATCACACGGTACAAGTGTGTCTTCATGCTCTTTATGTTCGACTCCCACATACCCCCAAAATGAGGCGCGCGTGGTGGAATCATTTTCCACTCTATACGACGCTTAGCGAGTTCGCGCTTTAATGAGGGCTCATATTCAGATTCAACCAAAAACTTGTAGAGGTCATCTAATTGTGCCTTCGCACCCACAAAATTAGTACCATTATCTGAATACAAGCATGTTACCGGGCCACGCCGAGAAATAAAACGGCTGAAAGCAGCCAGGAAAGCATTTGAAGTTAAGTCAGAGACCAACTCAATATGAATAGCCTTGGTCACAAGGCATACGAATAGACAAATATATGCCTTTTGAGAATGTTGTCCTCTCCGACGAGTCAGCGTAATACGGAGGGGACCTGCGTAATCTACACCGGTATGTACGAAAGCCTTTGCTTCTGCAACACGATATGACGGTAAATCTGCCATCTTCGGTGTAGGATGCGATGGATTTAAGCGGAAGCAACAATTGCATTTCCGCACCATCGCACTAATAACAGTCCTAGCATCTAATATCCAATAGCGTTGACGTAAGATAGACATAAGAAGTCCTGGGCCTGTATGACAGTTCACGACATGAAAGTGAGCGATGATCAGATCGACAACACAGTCATGTTTGGGAAGTAAAACCGGATGTTTAACCTCAAAAGGTAAATCCGATTTAGAAAGCCGCCCCCCAATACGTAACAGATTATCTCCATCAAGAAATAGAGATAAACTCTGAAGTCTTTTGGAATGAAATTTGCCTTTCTGGAGTGCAGCAATATCTCCTGCAAAATGAATACTCTGCACAGCACGAATCACAGCCTTTTCAGCAGTCATAAGATTATTGACCGTTCCAGAGGAAAGTGATATCTTTTTTATGAATCGGAGGACATAAACAATAATCCTTAGTAGTTTATCCCAAGTGGATATACGCTGAGCCAGTTCACTCAGGACCGATTTTTCACCCTGAAATGTTGCAATGAGCACATTAGCCTTGTGTTCAGGCATTTCACCAGTATTGGTAGGGTGAAACGGTTTTAATAGCCATTCCAAAGGTGGGCTGCGAATCCATGATGGGCCGTTCCATCATAAATCATGTGAAACGAGTTGGGAAGGAAGCATGCCACGAGATAGGCAGTCGCTCGGGTTTTCACTACCAGCAACATGGTAAAAGTTCTTTGGAGACAAAATTTCTTGGCACTGAGCTACGCGATTACTAAAAAACACCGACCAGCGATGCGGTGAAGAATGTATCCAAGAGAGCGCAACGGTAGAATCGGAAAACGCATATGTTCCTGCAATAGGAAGACGCTCAGAATAATTATCTTGAACCGTCCGTATTAATTTGGACATCAATACTGCGGCACAGAGCTCCAAACGAGCGATAGTCGTCACTTTGGTGGGAGAAACCTTTGATTTTGGGCACAACAATCTCACTGTAATTTTCCCAAACAGATCAGTGGTGTGCAAATAAATAAGCCGTAACCATTCATGCTTGCATCGCAGAAAGCAACAACGAGCACCATACTGTCTTTCAGGACACCAACATGGCGAGGGATTTTCATCATTGAAATTAGAGGAAATTCCTGTGTAAGCGCTGAAAACCGACGAATAACGCTATCAGGGGGTGTATCATCCCAACCAATGTTGCACAGCCATAGCTCTTTGATAAATAATTTAGCGTACAGATTGACAGGGGTAACCAAGCCGAGGACATCAAATAAGCGGGCGACTATGGAGAGTATGTTCCGCTTTGTGCACTTCTCCTGAACATAAGATGTCGTAAAGAAGAAGTTGTCATCAGCTGGTTCCCACGAAAGGCCCAACACCTTAGAGGTATTGTTAGAACCAACAGTAAAGTCCACTGGGCTGCGGTGAGAATCCGGGAGGTTCTCAAGTACAACTTGAGAATTACTAGTCCATTTTACTAAATCAAAGGCACCGGACTTAAACAATGAGATTAATTCTCGAGAAAGACGTATGGCGCTGGGCTCATCTGCAATAGAATAGACCAGGTCTTCCATATACAGCTTGGACTCTGCCACTTTGGCAGCGTCCGGGTAATGTGGTCTCATATCCTGGGCCAACTGGCGAACCGTCCGCATTGCTAAGTATGGACTTGCCGTCAAGCCGAAAGGAACTCGATTGAACTGAAAAGTTTATATGAGACCATTATTTGAGAATCGAAATAAGATCCTCAGGTATCTGCGATGCTTGCTAGGAACTTCAATCTGTAAATACATTTGCTTTATATCCGCAGTCATAGCGATGGGAAAAAGACGAAAGTCAAGCAAAAGCAGAAACAAATCGGCTTGCAAATTGGGACCAGTATGAATAATGTCATTCAGTGACAGCCCTGTGTGTGTTTTAGCACTAGCATCGAGCACAATACGAGGCATTGGTTTGTCTGGACGAGTGACAGCATGATGTGGGATGTAATATCCATCTTCTGTGATATCAGACTCTGAGACTTCTGATAGGTAATTATTTTCAATATATTCACTGATAACCTTGTTATAATTCTCCTGCAAAGCAGGGGAATGCTTAAACTTTCGCTCCAATACCAAAAATCTGCGTTGGGCAGCAGTACGAGAATTACCCAATTGTCTTGGATCTTTACAGAAAGGTAAAGCAACAGAATATCTACCATCATCAGTGCGAGAAATTGATGAAATAAAGAGATTTTCACATTCTGTCTCCTCCGGACTTAGAAATTTTATATTAGGTATCTCTTCTAACAGCCAAAATTTTTGCCCTAAATCATTCAGTGCGAGTGCCGAAAATGATGTGTTTGTGTTGAGCACATTATTGGGGTAATCACCCATCAACACGAAACCGAAAGCGGTCGATAACGCGGGGGGTGCACTAGTACCCGATTCAACCCTGTTCCCTAAATAAATATATGGGAACAGTTGTGCACCGATGACGACATCCACGCATCCAGGAATATTCCACGTTAAGTCTGCGAGAGGTATGCCCTCTAAGTACCTCATGTCACCCTTGGCTATATAGTGATTAGGTAATTGGTCGGTGATACTGTCAACGACAAGCGCATGTATATTATATTTATTCTCTGGGTATACGCGAGATTCAATGTCCAAATACACGTAACCGAATATTGATCGAGACGTTGATCCAATTCCTTTGACAAATGAATTACTCAAAGGAATTATTGGTAAATTCAGCGTCTTACAACAATCGACCGTAATCAAATTATTTTGAGAGCCATTATCAATTAGGCACCGAACAATAACTTTATTTCCGTTTTTAAGCTTCGCGTATACTTGTGCGGTCGAAAGTAAAATAGAAGAGTTCGGTGTTACTTTGGCAGAAAGCGAACACGAATGATTGACATTTGCAGTCCCCTCCACTTGCTTATCACCAATGCCAGTTCTATTGATGCTGGATGACACTGGAGGGGGGACTGACGGTTCTTCACCGGTAGGTACTTGTGTAGTATGTACATGAGTATTGGTTTTCATATTATTCACACTGCCGAAATGTAAGAATGTATGATGACGTTTATTGCACAAATCACAAACTAACCCCGATTTGGATGACTTGATTGTATGTGAACCACTAAGGCAATTTACACAGGCATTTTTCGATTTTATAAATTAAAATTGAGCCTGGGGGGAACCCATACATTTAAACTTTGAGCAAACGTTGACTAAATGATCAGTTTTGTTACACAGAATACATCTTTTCGGCGGAACTGGGAAGCGCGGAATATTCGCATTACTCGCGACGAACGATTTAGTATTATTTGATCGGGAGGACGAAATGGGATGCGTTTTATTTACGACACCATGCGAGTTACTCTTCGTTCTAAAATCTTTACTTGATCTTGTACAAACG
Source organism: Limnephilus marmoratus (assembly GCA_917880885.1). Lineage (NCBI taxonomy): Eukaryota > Metazoa > Arthropoda > Insecta > Trichoptera > Limnephilidae > Limnephilus > Limnephilus marmoratus. The sequence continues at coordinate 9,581,113 of OU862918.1, forward strand.
AAACTAACTCATTATAAGAAGGAATTTCTTTATTACGAACTGTCAGCTCAAAGTTCTGAGCCGTCTGTGAATCAATTTTTCTTACCGCGCAGTGAAACAAAATAAAATCAGTTAAATCTTCAATACCTAACTGCTTTAATGCCGACACTGACGAAGAATATCTTTCAATGAAAGAATTGTGACTGGCAGATGTATTCGTGCAGTTTTTCACATCGAGAATATTATTTAAATAATGTGTTCCTAGTGTACGTTTATCTTGATATTTTTTAACTAAACTCTCCCAAATGATCTGATATGTATCACCCGAAGGCACAATGCCTGCGGTTACGTTCAACGCCCCGTGTGTGAGTTTTCCGACTAAGTACTGCACACGCTGCGAGTCAGTTAGCTGTATATTATTATGGATATTGGCTTTAAATGACTTAAAAAATTTCGACCAGCTTTCATTCTTACCATCGAAGGTTGGAAGATCTATTGCAGGAAGATTAATCATACACGGCTCCCGCGACTTATTTTGTAACGTCAGTGATTCTCTTACAGAAGTTATCATATTCGATCTAGTTCGTTTGACCTTCAAAAAAAGATCATCAAAAGCATTTAAAGCTTGAAAATCTGGTTTAAATTCTGGATTTAAAGTTAACTGACGATCATTGATGCTATCTATAATATTTTCAAATTGACTTCGCATTTGATCAATCATCTCTGACTGATCCATAAACACTTTGTTATTTCTTGACTCAAAATTAGATATATTATTTGTTGCATTATACAGAATAATTTTTTTTTCCTTTTTTGCGGTTAAAAGAATAAGCGATCTGTCTTGAGCCTCATCAAAACCCTCCTCCGTAATTCTTGGCATTTTTTATATATGCGAAAAGATTACCACAAAATTTTACAATAATGTTACAATGTTAATAATTAATTAATAATAATGTTGCGAATAATTATCCAAAATTACGACAATTCTGCGAACAATGTTAACAATAAATTAATAATAATAATGTTGCGAATAATTATCCAAAATTACGATAATTCTGCGAACATCCAAATATGTCATCCAAAAGCAAAAAACAAGACCAGCTATAGTTCTCAAAAAATGAGAGGTACTTCAAATTTACCAAAAAAAATACGTAAATTCAAACATCCATGTAACATCAGCTATAATCTCGAATTGAATGTATGAATGAATGAATAATCCAGGCTACGAAAGGACCATTAAATATGTAGGGGCGTGTAAATAGCCCCTGACACGTGGGAATGACTACCCTATGTAAATTATGTAAATTCTATGTAAATTCTTCCCTATGTGACACAAAAACAGTTGACCCAGCAATTCCAAATTCCAAAGTGAAAACAAACAATACTCACTCAGAGAATGCAGCTCATCCACGATGTCCAACACAAAGACACTTCTTTTCATTAAAAAATATCAAGGCGGTATTGCATAATCTTAACAGATGTTTCGCACAGCAAGGAAGTTTCAACAATGAATAAATTTGCATATTAATAATACGTGCCAAAAAATCTTGTACAACAATAATACAATTATAGGGTGAATTATTCGATAATGACTGACTAGGAGAGACATCTCTTGGCTTTGACTCACACTCCCGTCGGAAGTAATTGCCTGATTCACAGAGGTAAGGAAATGCATGAATATACTGAATTTTAAGTCACATTGGTAAATTCAATACAATACAAAAACCATAGATGGCGCCCTCATGGTCTCATAGCATAAATTATTAATTGATTAAGAAAATGGATCCAAATATATTTATGGCGCGTATCCAATCCTGATCAAACAATGGATCATCGAAAAAGGTCGTGCAGTAATTAGTCACCTCACCCAAATATAATCCTCTATCTCATTATTGTTACCACTAACCAACCTGAAAATTTTTGTCAAAAAATTTTCAGGTTGGTTGGTTAGTTAGTTAGTTGGTTATTGAAAAGTGTACTTTATTTAATACGAGCAAACCCGGCCACACGTTGCTGTGGCTAACGAATCACAACGCCATTACCCAATCTTTATAAAATCCACACCACCCGCTTGCCAGCTGCCCGCTGCCCGCTGCCCGCTGCCTGAATTGAATATTTGGATTTATTGGCTTTTCTCTGCTATAATAAGCATGTATTATACATATAAACTAATTAACTCGCCACTAATTATACAATGCTTCCGTAGAACGAATTTCAAAAGTGACTATAGTACGGCCCGCCAGCCGTTTTAAATCGCACAAAAATATGTTTTTTTTTTAATTTCTCGGCTTTTCTCTAATATAATTTACATGTATTATACATATAAACATTCCTCTTAAATCACTCTATATATTGGTGAAAACTGTATGAAAATCCGTTGCGTAGTTTAAAAGATTAACGCACACATACATTTTGAGCGACTTTATTTTATACTATCTAAGGATTTATGAAATATTTGTAAACTAGTCTGCCTCGACACAAGATTTCCTAGTGAGACAGGCAAGGCCAAAAAATATATGTAAACCTTTTTATATACATGCAGATAATAAATAAAATAAATATAAAATGCATTATTAAAAACACAGAAAATTATTTGGCGGTTCTCAAAAAATCAACGTTCAGAAAAAAATTGTTCTGCAATTCTATAGCCACTGGAGCGCTTTTTGCCTGTAATATGGCACTATTTAAAATACTTCGGATTGCTTCGCTGCCAATTTTGGCAAATTTTCCCTTATTTGTAAGCAATCTAGTTGAAGTTTACGATTTTATAAAAATAATATAAATACTACGAATATGTAATAATCGACAAAATATAGGTGAATTCATTGGCCATATAGAACTATAATCAGATTGTGTGTCTCGATATTAAAACTCAGAGGAACGATTTTTTTAATGCGGGCGGAAAATATTCAAAATGTGTCACCAAAAAATCCTGAGCAATCGGAGGAAAAAGTTTTAAAATATTACGTTAAGTTTTAAATATTACGTTAGTATCAAGGCGTACGTTTTCGAGTTCTGTAAATATTTACTTATGAGTTTGAAAAACGTATTCTTTTGTTTACATCATAAATAGTTTCAAAACAAATAATTATTTTCATTTAATTAACGAGTACTTAGTTACCAGCATTGTTTTTCAGGAACAGGTGTTGCTTAACCCTTTCAATCACAAGAGACCATATTTGTCCCAGCTTATATACATAGGTCTTATATAAATCGTTGTATCTCCCTCACTGTTATGGTGAAAAATATTGTCTTAACCTTGTTAGAAAGAGAAAACTTTTATACTGACATCTAGAAATTAACCATAGGAAATTAAAATGGGAATTTATATGAAATCAAAGTTTCGAATCGAAACATGAAAAAAATTTTTTTTAGGAATTTTTATTAATTATTTTTACATAGAAACTGTAGTGTTCCGTAATTTGGTAGACACACTAACCGATTCTCCAACGTACTTTGGATAGAGATTACTTCTTGGGAATAAATAGATTCTTGATCTTTATCTGGTTGTATTAAATACTTCGCGTATTCAATATTAACCTCGTTAGTCGACCTAACTAGGCGTGGCTAAATTGTTTCTGATTAGAGCGTTTTTACTCAACGCCCTCTCCGAGCTCCCCGACCTTCTGGTGTTCATCTTAGGGACTAAGCTACCTGCCATCTAGCGGAATCTGAGGACAGTTTTTATCACTGCCATCTACGTCTAAAAGCCGGAAGCTTTTTAGATACACTTCAGAAACACAAAAAATGAGACAACAGTACGTGTGTAATACTAATAAAATATGTATGTGTCTTTATTTTGTTTCGTTATCAGCAATTTTAGTTAGAAAAAACGTAAGGTGAGCCATTTTTTAACTTATTTATGTTTGTATTAAAATTTAAGTACTTCAAAAATTATATTTTTATTTCTAATAATAAAGTTTGATTGCTTATTTTATCACCTTTCAAAAACTGTTTGTAGTTTTCGGATTTGTTCTGAAATGTTACATTTATTTTGTTTTTGTTGCAAAGCGGAAATATTTGTACCTTCTGACAAAATACGCCCGATTTTTGAAGTGTTGAAACTTTTTATATAAATAAACACTAGAAACATGTAGAGCGTGAGCACTTCAACAATCCAGGAATTAGGATTATTTTCTTTATTTCTGTTTTTGATTTGATAATCCGGTCCTTTATGGGTACTTGTTACTTGTTAGAAGTTATTATGGGGATATTAACATAATCTTTAAAAGCTTTCTTTGGAAAAGCTTCGATTTGCTTTTCAGCTTTAGAGAAGCCCCATTGTGTTGTGATTATTTTGACTTCAACGTTGCCCAATCTTCGTCTGTTTGTTTTAATAATATTGTGTACTGTTGCATGCACCGAGTTTCAATCAGAAAGTACGCAGTATTGTTTGAAACTAAATAATTCAAGAGCTCTACATAATATTACGGACACCGTACATAAAATTTCATATTCCCACGAGAACCACTCGATCTAAAATCCTGTTTAAATTTAACAATAATAGAACTGAGTATACGAAATACTCCCTTTTACCTAGGTTACATGATGTTACTAATAGATATGCAGATGTGGCAGATCTATTTAACTGCACGGAAGGTAGGTACAAGAGGGCTATGCTGTCAAACCTTTTCAGTCAATATTAATTCTATTTGTACTATAGATTTTTGTACGTAATTGTTTCTCTGGTGTCATCTCTCATTAAAATGCCCCAATCATCTGTTAAACATTTTTTTTATTATTTCTATATTATTATTTTTGATTTTGTGACATGTAATCAGTTCTTATGGTATATGTATACCGTTGAAATTTAATAAATAAATAAATGAAATGTTTAACAACATGTGAAAAATAATTTCATTTTTTTTAAATTTTATTATAATTTTACCATTAGAATTTATTTCCGTCTTATTAAAACGAAGTACTTTAATATATAAAAAAGACTTGCGCTGCTGTGATTTAGAGTCGGATTTAAAAACGTTATTGTTAACATAAATAAATATGCACTTTTGCACTGTCTACATGTTGGGAGAAAAGAGAAATGAACGAAAAACTGATTTAAGTACTAGTACCTTAGAAAGAAAAGGTTCATCATTCTCTGACACGAAGGGCATCGGTGAACATGACCGAATGTATATAAAATAGATCTACATAAGATGAGATACCTATCGAAATAATTTTGTGTTCCCAGCAGGAGATTATTTTTGATTTGGGAAAAATATTATGTTCGATAACATTTATCAAGTTTGTTGACCCTGCGTTTGAAGTGTCATGCAGTCGGACAATATGTTCGTTTGAATGTAAATAATATTCGTATTTTATTTACGTAGTGAGTTTTATCACAGTGCGTGCACCACATGGCTAAACAAATTTAAAGAATTCTTTCGTAATTAGCGGATTAAATCACTAGAAAAATATCAGCGTCCTTGAGGTTTGACTTTGAAACAAATTATAAAAAAACGATCTAAGAGTTATTATTCTTATTACAGATAATATTTTGTGCTTTAAATACGATGAAAATTTTTGCCTAAATCAAGTTAGGGTAATCATTCCAATTACGTTGAGTTAAAGAAAGTCTGGTGTTCTTTGAGAGCGGTGAAAAATTATTTTCAAATCAAAATAATAGAGCTATAATTCCAATTATAAATATTATCTAACTAAATTCTGTTCGTTATGAGTTTAAAAAAAAAAAAAATTATTATTATTATTATTTTTTTATATTATTCTTTTTAGAAATTTAACGACCTCCATAGTCCAGTGGCTAAGACTCTTGACTCACATTCCGGAGGTCGCGGGTTCGAACCCGGCATGCGCAAATAAATTTTATTTGATTAATTTGTGTTATTTCACAATTAATTCATTTAAAAAAAATATATAGTATATTTGCGGCATGTTCCAGAGTGGAAGATACTATTAGTATCGCCCTGGTGTAAGACCACCATTCAGAATTGAAACGTTGCTTGAAAACGGCTTTAGCCGTGTTTAGTGACCAGATCTGAATAGCCAGGTACTTCCCAACCTTCCTCTTCCCCACCTCCTTCCCCTCCCCACTACCTTCAGCCTCACAACATACCCCAATTGGGGATGCCATAGTCTCACTGGCTCCAGACGGGAGCAGTTGAGATTCTTGTGCGGTATTCACTGTAAAAAAAAAAAAAAAAAATTAAAATTAAATTTGTATCCAGTACGTAAGTGGCTTCACCACAGTTTGAAAATGACCTTACAAGTCGAAACTAAAATACGTTCTTAAATACTTGCAGACCTCGATAATAACATTATCAAATTTAATTTTAATTACAATTCTAAAAATTAAAATAGAGTTCTACGAATCTCTGCATATTATAAAGTATAGTCCCCCGCCCCGTCTGTCTGTCTGTCTGTCTGTTCGCGATAAACTCGAAAACTACTGAAACGGATTTTCATGCGGTTTTCACCAATAGATAGAGTGTTTCGTGAGGACGGTTTAAGTATGTAATTTGTCAAGGATTTGTGTAAATTGGTTGAAACATAACGATAATTGTTAGAAGTGTCGGAAAAAAGTCCAGCCGCCTGGTAGCTTTCATCGAAAACGCTGCCTAATCCTTTTGGGATATAATAAAACAATTAATGGTGGGATATTCCTCTTTGGAGGAATAGGCGTTGTGCTGTGCAAGGAGTGGGGAAGACGGGTTAAGGGATACGTGCAATATAGCGGAAGAATTATTCTAGTCAAAATAGAAACTAAGCCTGTAGACACTGTAATTATCCAAATATATATGCCAACATCTAGTCATAGCGAAGAAGAAGTGGATGAGGTATACAGTTCGCTAGATAAACTTATATTAGAGATAAAAGCAGGTGAAAATCTGATTTTCCTAGGAGATTGGAATGCTGTCGTAGGAGAAGGACGTGAAGGAACTTGCATTGGGCCCTTTGGGTTGGATGCAAGAAGCGACAGAGGAAACAGATTGACAGAATTCTGCGAAAAACACAAATTAGTGATAGCAAACACTTGTTTCCAACACCACCCAAGACAGCGATACACCTGGAAATCCCCTGGAGACAGACAAAGACTGCAAATAGATTATATAATGGTTAGACATAGATTTAAAAACCAAATAAAAGACTGTAGAAGCTATTCCGGTCCAGAGTGACCATAATATGGTAATGGCCAAAAGTCTCCTAAAATTGAAAAAATTAAAAAAGAGAAAAAATTTCAAATGGGATATAAAAGTATTAAAGATAAATGAGTTCAGCGACAGTTTTAGGGAAAAGACAAAAGAGTGCAACCTAATGGAAGAGGAACGTGAATGCGATCTGGAAAATGATAAAGCCGAAGATTATAACTACGGCAGAGAAAACTATAGGCAAGGAAAAACCCCAAGCATGGAAGGAGTGGATAACCGATGAGATCTTAAATATGATAAAGTATAGAAGAGAGCTCAAAAATGATAAAAGATCTGAATCACAAGAGAAATACAAAGTGCTGAGAAACCAAATAAATAGAGAATCAAGAATAGCCAAAGAAACTTTCTACCAGAATAAATGCGATGAGATAAACGACGACCTCAAGAGAGGAAATGTAGAAAGAGCCCACGCTGCGGTGAAAGACTTCTTTGGGATGAGAGTTGGAAAGGGTAATGCGATAGAAGGAGAAGACGGAAAAATACTTTTCGAAAAGGACCAAATAGGAGAGAGATGGAAAAGATATCTCGAAATGCTGTACAATGGAAAGGGAAATAATGACAACGAAACATTGATAGAAAGAGAAAATGAGATAGACGCAGATGATTTGGGAGATCCAATCACTAGAGAAGAGTTTGACTTCGCACTGAAAAATCTCAAAAACGGGAAAGCACCCGGAATCGATGACGTTCCGGCTGAACTAATTAAGCCAGCAGGAAAAGGAACTATAGATGCCCTGTTTAAAATGATACAGACAATGTATAAGACTGGAAAGATACCAGAGGATTTCGAGAAATGCCAAATTGTCGCATTACCAAAGAAGGCGGGCATGACGAAATGTGAACAACACAGAACTCTTAGCCTAATATCCCATGCCTCAAAAATATTGACTAATATCATCCTAAAAAGAATCGAACCAAAAGTAGAGAACATCCTTTCCGGAGACCAGTTTGGCTTTAGAAGAGGTGTAGGAACCAGAGAAGCAATATTGTCGCTACGAATACTACTAGAAAAAAGATTAAAAAGAAACCAAAATACATTCATCGCATTCATAGACCTCGAGTAGGCTTTCGACAAAGTAGAATGGAAAAGACTCTTCGAGATTCTGAAGAGAATTGACATCAAATATAGAGATAGGCGAATAATCCAGGGGCTATACAAGAATGAGGCCGCTATAATTAGATGTGACAATGATACAAAAGAAGCCAGTATAAGACAAGGGGTGAGACAGGGATGCTCTCTGTCACCTGTTCTTTTTAACGCTTATATACAAAGTGCGATTGACGACTTGAGAGAGAGAATGAGTCACAGAAAAGGTGTAAAGATACACGGGCAAAAGGTGGATATGATAAGGTTTGCTGACGATATTGCTATGGTTGCTGAAAGCGAAGAAGAATCCAAGAGGCTTTAACAATCATGCAAAGCATTCTTCAAAACAATTACAACATCAAGATAAATAAAGACAAAACAAAGCTGCTGAATGAAGGCCGAACGCAACATCAGATGAGAGTTGAGATGTCAGGAGTTTCACTAAAGAACACCAAGAAGTTTGTCTACCTCGGGAGTAAAATAACATGGGACGGTCGGTCTAAGAGCGAGGTCAACAGCCGTATACACCAGGCTAGGCTTGCATTCAATAAAAGGTCGAAAATAATAGAATTAAATAATATAGACCTGAAACTGAGAATACTCCTCATCAAGACCTATGTATGGAGTATCTTGATGTACGGCTGTGAAACATGGTGCCTATCCGAAAGAGATAAACGGAGACTAGAGGCTTTTGAGATGTGGTCCTATAGAAGACTATTAGGAATTTCCTGGAGAGACCACATAACAAATAAAGAGGTTCTCCAAAGAATCGAAGGAGGAAGGCACCTGCTCAGGACCTTGCCCGAAAGGCGCGCAAGATGGATCGGCCATGTAATAAGACAAGAAGGCCTCTTGCATGCCATAATGGAGGGTATGACCGAGGGGACAAACGCTAGGGGACGCCCACGCCGAGAGTACCTGGAGGACCTGCTGGTGGACGTGCGCTGCTCATCATATGCAGACTTCAAAAGAGCCGCACAAGACAGGGAAGAGTGGAAGAAACGAATAGATGACATTGCTGCAAACCAATCTCAGGATTGAAACCAGAGAGAGAGAGATTCCTCTTTTATTGATCTACAAAAAAGTCCGCGAAGGCATACATCTATATTTTACGGATAGCTTATTATACACATTATATCTTCTTATTCTTATCAATTGCTGTTCGTTTGTCTCGCTAAAACTCGAAAGCGGCTGGGCCGATTTAGGTAATTTTGGCCTTGTAATGTTTGTCGTAGTCCAGGGAAGGTTTAAACGGTGAGATAATATAAAAAAATTGTGAGGAAGATAGTAAAAACAAAAATTTCATTTTATCATATAAACATTTCTACTGTTCTACCTACTTTCAGAAGCACAACGTAATCTAGAATTGGAATGCAAAAAAAAAATAATTCTGATTGTCGTATTTCAGTCGTCTGTCAAACGTTACCTGTCATTCTGTTACCATTTAAAATCTTTTATCATGAGTTTGTCAGTGCGTGAGAACTTTATTTACTGTTTTAATATGCCAAGGAAAAGACGAGCTGACATAGATCGTCGAAGTCAATCAAATGGGCGACGAGCTACCTCACGTGCAAACCGCACTGATGATCTCTTCGCGATGAACTTAAAGACGGCGGTGGTTACAAAGGTTGGATTTTACCAAGTGTTTTATTAGACACAGCAACGCGTGGCCGGGTCATCTAGTTAAGCACAAAAGCAAGGAATTAATTAATTAATTATGAGTTATGATAAATTATGTCGATATAAAGTCGAGTTTTTATTCAAATTAAAGAGAGTGAAAGAATTAGTGAGAGTAAAAGAAGAGTGTTAGAGTATTACTAATTCTGGCATTTAAAGCGAAAAAAATTTCACAAAAAAAACATGTTTATGAGTACGAACGAGAACACATGTGGCATTATGATCACAACGAGCCTGTCATAGCCAGCCAACATGTGCCATTGTAAAACGTAATTAACCCTTTCACACCCAACTTCAATCCTGAGAAGACTACAACAAGGAAAGGTGCTAAAACACCCTACGATTTTTATGTTCGCTTTTCGTAAAATGACAAGTCGATACTTTTTTTTAAATGTAATTCTTTGTTGTAGCCAAAATAAATACTATTTTTATGTTTTATTAAATGAAGACAATATAAGCGAAACAGATTTTTGATTGAGTTTCGCTTATATTGCCTTCATTTAATTAAATATTACAATTTGAGGTTTTATTCATAAAGTTAAAATAAAAATAAAACTATTCTTACCACAAATAAAATAAGCTCATTTTAACATATTTCCTCTTTTGATGGTATACATCACACAAAAAAAAAATGACAGCACACAAGTATCCGTATTTACGAATGTTAATTAATTAATTAATTAACAAAGTGATGTTTTATTTTTATAATAAGTTAATTAATTAATTAATATTAGTAACTACACCGTAACTATGTCTGAATATTTTAAAATGCTTTTTTTTATATATTAATAAATTCGCTTCTTAAGTTTACAAGACAGAGAAAATAAAGGGAAAAGTTTACTTTCGAGACTCGAATTCGGAACCTCTACCTACTTTATCCGTAAGTAACGCATATTGCAAACCTCTGCTACCAAAACCTTTTCAAATACTGCAATAATTATTTTATTTTCGAATAATGTTTATACTATCATTTCAGTTTTCCGATATCGGCAGCCATTTCTGTATTTGTGAGCAAAGCTCAAATCAAACGCCATTGCAAACATAGACAAAGTTGAAAAAAAAAAACAAATGATATTTGTCTACAGCGGTGACCGGTCATATAGTAAATAGCCTCCCATTATCAGGGCTTGGACTAGACTGAAATCAGAAAAACTAAAAATCGTATTTAGAAATCGGTGACCGGACAACTCAACAAACTCAAACCCCCTCAAGTATTTAACCCCTCAGACTAATTTGTTCGCATTTCGGAACAACTCATATAAGTCTCATATAAATCGTTTTGTCTTCTTTTCTATCATGAAGAATAGAATGGACGGTTACCTCGAGAGTGTTTTCTCTTAGGGTAAAAATAATCTCGTTGAATTTAATGTTTCAAAGACCCAATCATGTCTGGTTATGTCTATAAGGGATTGAAATAAAAATCTAGTCTCCTTCGACGGAAGCAATCTTCCGAACAGGCCCTTCATTGATATGCTTGGTGAACTCTAAGTGACCTGCTCATATATAAGGGGTCCATCGAAGCCAGAGTTAGCATCTCAAAAACTGGACGTACTGTACAGGACCCGCAGATACTTTAATAGTACACAACTGCTAACCCTGTACAAATCACAAGTGCGCCCCACGGTTGATTTTGGCGGCCACCTCTGGTCTGGAGCTCCAAAATACCTGAAAAATACCCTCGACTCTGTGCAGAAACGGGCGGTGTGTTAGATTCTCCTAGTTTAACAGACGGATTGCAATCTTTAGAGCACAGGCGTCGGGTGGTGTAGTAATGCTATCCTTGTTCTACCGGTATTTTAATGGAAGATGCTCCGAGGAACTAGCGTTATTGATCCCTTCGGCACCAGTGCATAGTCGAGAAACACGCCAAACGCGTGCCCAACATATGTCATTGGTCACAAGAGAACTGATCGCTTCTTCGACTCGTTCTTGTGTTCAACAGCTCGGCTGTGGAACGATTTGCCGGTTATTGTGTTTCCTCCTTCCTACAACATGGGTTTCTTCAAGACCAATGTTCATTCCTTCCTCTCCTCAAAAAGACCCTCCATACAGCATCTCAGATGATATAGGCCCAGAGGGAAATTATTTTCCTCAGTGCCCAGTGTGGAGTTAATGTAAAAAAAAAAATAGTGAGAAGTATGCTATAAAAAACACGCTTTATAGTCTAATCTTAAATCTAACCACAAAATAAGTAAAACTTATTCAATGAAACCCATGTTTGGGAACGCAATTTGAAAAAACATTATGAAACTTTGTGATTTTTTTATTAATTATTTTTGACACGAAACGACAAAAAAGTGAGTTGATGTTAAAATTTCGCTTGCTCAGTATTAGTTTGTACTACGTCCACAAAAACTCCTATTGAGAAATAAAAGTTTTGTAGTTTAAAAAAATTATATTTTTATTTTCATTATTTCAAATTAATTGTTAAAAATATTTTTTTAAAATACAAGGGATAGTCTCTACAAGTAAAATAACAACATATTTGGTTGAATTTTGAACGAACCAACACGTACTGCATTTACAGCAAAAACCCAAAAATACAGGAGCACAAACCAATCCTCAGCAAGCGATTTATAATACTTTGTATATTATAATATATTATGTGCGTTTTTATTTTTTTTCGCTACCAATAATTTTAGTTAGAAAAAATGTAAGGAGAGCCATTTTGAAAACGTTTTTATATTTGCACGCAAATGTTCAAAAAATTATATTTAAATAATTATTTGTTTATTTCGAAATATACAATTTTAAAGCGTTTCTTATCACCTTATAAAAACAGTTATTATTATCGAATGCCATCAGAAATATTCCATGTATTTGGATTTTATTTATTGACCCTCTGACAAAATAACGCCGAGGAGTGAGGGGTTAAAACATGAGCACACGTTTTATACGATGCAATACTAATATTATGAGTAGGTATTATTAACATTTTTTAATTGAAAAAGCAGATGTTGCGGTTAGAAATGAGTTGATTCACGTTTTCTTTGTTTGTGCACAATATTTATTTAGGTACAATATTAATTTTGAGTGATGTTTCATTGGCCATGTATGTGTACAATAAATAAGATTAAGTAAATTCCATGAAATCCTTTATTATAAATACAGTTCTATGACAACTCTAAAAAGTGGCAAAAAATCATCAAAAGTGATAAAAAAATAAAATAAAATAAAAACCCATAACCTAACCTTACGTAATCTATTTAAGGCTATCCCCGCTCAAAAAGAAGAAGATGGAGAGATATGTAATTACGAATGTTGGAGAGAGCGCGCTAATATTTAAAAAGATAAAATTGAAGCGAAAATTGTGAAAATGTTTAATAGAACACGACTCGTTTAAAATAGAGCAAAAATCTCATGGGGGTTGTCTAAAACAGTATTCAAAGAAACACTGAATTTTTTAAATTTCTCTCGAATAACTTGTAAAATAACTTAATTAAACGTGTTTATAATAATTTTCGGAGCATACTTTGCGATTTTTTTCTATCGAGGGGAATTCATATTATTTGCGTTTGGGCGCGGCGTGGGGAATGTAATATTATCTTAAAAAATAACATACATTTTTTAAAGAGCTTAAAAACTTCAAATGTTTATGGAAGATATGTAAGAAATCGGTTGAAATTCGGGTACCGGCGACGGTTAAAGCTAGTTTTTTTTTTCATCACTTTTAATGACTTTACAAAGGAGTGACGAAATGCTACTTGGTTGAATTGTCTTGTCACAGTATAAAATGAACCAAGAAACCATCATAGGTACTTAAATATTCTTGTAGATTACGAAATGTGTTTTTAGACTGGTCCTGCGTAAATTTTATTCCATTCTCTTGTATTTTTAAATATGATCCCGACCTTTCGGATTTTCGATTGTCAGAGAAATATTATTTATTGGCTTATTATTTAATGGTATTAAATATACATAAATTCACTAATAAACCGTTTGCCAAGTTCTTGCTTGAAAAATAAGTAGACTTATTTCCAATTATTCATTAAATTTAAGTGATATTTACCATTAAAGCTTCAAATCGGAATTATTAAACTGGGATTGAGATTTTAATGTATTGTAGCGGATATTCAAGTGAAATAATAAAGCCCAATCAAGGCTCAAATTAAGGTCTTGGATTTTTGACCAACATACATTATTATTACAATTTGGGAGGCGAGAATGGGTACAGGAAATATTTATTGGATAATAAACACCTCTGCCATAGGTAACCCCAAAGAAGAAAAAAAAAAAATATTTCCATCATTCAAAAATGAATCGCTGATGAATCAACTACGATTGCTTATGCAAGTAAAAAATAAGTATATATATAATCAAAAAGGTTGCTTAAAAAGGGAGTCATATCTTCTTCGTGTGTCCTATTAGTTCCCCCAGACGCGCTACGTTGGCGATCACTTTGGTAAATGTATATCCATCATGCGCTGCCCGGAATAGCTCCTTCACGCTGGTAATACCGGTCCACTCTCGTACATTTCACAGCCAAGTAAGAGTAATATATTATATTTTTGAATGTAGCTATCACTTTGTGGTTATCCATTATAGAAAAAAGAAAGTATACAACTTTGTATAAACCTCTTATATAATGCGTAAATCCTACCGGTTTCGGAACAAACGTTCCTTCTTCAGGGAAAGCTTATACTAATTTGACAGTTTTGAACAATGTTTTATTATGGTAGGGGTGGAGCCGTTGCTAGTTATTAATGTAGATTGGGTGGGTAGGTTTTGGAAAAACAACTCGTAATTTTGAAATCAGAATCAAAGAACATTTAAGGTGTCTTAATAATAATAATTTTTCTGAGTTCGCTAACCATATCATTGAAAATAACCATAGTTTTGAAAAAAATACAGGGATAAATATTCTTCATATTAATCATAAAGGAAAACGTTTGGATAACTTAGAAGCCTTGGAAATTAAAAAAATCCCTTAAAAATAATGAATCTACTATCAATAATGTTTATTTTAAAGACTGCTTAAATAACATTGACGTACTCATGCTTTGCGAAACTGCAATTCGTTCGGAACTTGTTAATCTTTATGATATTCCCGGTTTCAATTCGTACCACTATTGCAGAAACCATAAATCCGGTGGAGGCATTTTGTTATATGTAAAGAATAGCCTCTCCTTTTCGCAAATATTTCTGGACAGTAAATATTTTGAGAACGTTTTTGGAATATTGACACTTCCAAATAACAGTACTTTAAATGTCTTGGCAATACACCGACCCCCGAATTTAAATAAGCATTTTTGTCAGAAATATCCAATGTGTTTGAAAACAATATTAAATCAAATGAAAGTGTAATATTTTTCGGCGATGTAAATTTAAATTTATTACATAAAAATGATGCTATCATTATAAAATATGAAAATATTCTTACTAATAACTATTTAAAAAAATGTATAAATTATGTTACACGAGAAGTAATAGTTCAAGGGAAAATTGTTAGTTCTTGCTTAGATCACTTTTTTGTGCGAGTTAGCGGAAAGTTACCTACTGGATTAACCAGTACAATCTCCGCGTGCGTATGTGATTATAATATTGCCGATCATAATACAACAGCTGTAAGCATACTCTATAAGTCGGTAGATAATTTCAACTCTAGCGATTCTAATAACGTCAAAATTCTTTCGCAAAAACAGATTGATAAACGTATTTGTAATTATGACTGGAAGTCGCTTCTAAAAGAAACCGAATGTTCGGTTATTTATTTAAAAATTAAAAATTATTTTGACGACTTGTATAAAAACAGCACCATTACAATTAGCAAAAAACCTAAAAGTCGACCTTATGCAATAAATGATTGGATATCTAGTGATGCACTATATAAAATTAAAAAAAGGGATTATTTATATAAGCGTTGGAAAAATGCCCCAACAAATAAATACTATGAAAAAGAATATAAGTGTTATCGAAATGTTTTAAATAAATTGTTACTTAAATTAAAAACCTCATACTATAATGACAAATTCAAAAATCTATTTCAAGATTCAAAAAAGACATGGGACGAGTGTAATCAAATTTTAGGTAAGAAATGTAAAAATAATTGTGACCAAGTTGCCTCCAAATATTTGATGAAAGATCGGACCAAAGAAAATGTAACTAATGATTTTGTTAATTATTTCTCTGACAGTGTTTGCAATATGTTACATAAATGTAATTACAGGACAACTGCTTTTGAACCAGAGAAGATGCCTCATAGCATGTACCTACCAAGGGCTAAAATTGCTGATATAGAAAGCATTGTGCGGCA
The DNA here is from genome assembly GCA_917880885.1 of Limnephilus marmoratus. Classification (NCBI taxonomy): domain Eukaryota; kingdom Metazoa; phylum Arthropoda; class Insecta; order Trichoptera; family Limnephilidae; genus Limnephilus; species Limnephilus marmoratus. The sequence continues at coordinate 9,597,275 of OU862918.1, forward strand.
ACTTAAAAGCTCTTCTCCTGGAATTGATAATATCAGAATGAGTGATATTAAAAAACATATAATAATTTTAGCTCCAATCATAGCCCATTTTGTAAATAGAATTTTATTTGAAGCAAAAATTCCAGATGACTTAAAATGTAGTATTATCAGACCCATTTATAAAGGAGGTGATCACACTTTATTGGGTAATTATAGACCGATTAGTATTTTGCCATCACTCGAAAAAATTCTTGAAAAATACATTCAGTTGAAATTAATAAAATATTTAGAAGATTTTTCTATTATTGATACAAATCAATATGGATTCCAGAAAAAAAAAGGTACCGAAATGCTACTTCAAAAATTTGCCAGTTTCATAAATAATGAACTAAATAGTAAAAATCATGTATTAGTTTTATTTATAGATTATTCTAAAGCATTTGACGCTATTAATCATAGAAAATTATTGCAGATACTAGAAATCATAGGAATAAGAGGAAAGCTCCTAAAACTATTTGAAAATTACTTGAAAAACCGTTGCATGAAAATAAAGCTATTGAACACTTTAAGTAAAAAAAGAAAAATTTTAGCTGGCGTTCCTCAAGGTTAGGTCCAATTTTATATATCATTTATGTATCTTTTATTAAGTACATCTTTAAACATGTAAAACACTTTGTGTATGCGGATGATACTGCACTAGTGATTTCTCGCAGTGATTTAAAATTATGTATTGAACTCTTACAAAAGGATTACATTGAGCTTTTGAAATGGTCTCATGACTCTGGTTTAATCATAAATGCAAAAAAAACCAAATTGATACATATTAGATCACCCAATGCCAAGACAAATATTATTACACCAGAAATAAAAACACACGGTTTAGATTGCTTACATGTTGGTATCCCAGCATTGTGTACATGCGAAAATATTGAAGTGGTTAAAGAATATGTTTATTTAGGTGTAATTATTGACTGCTTTTTCAAATGGGATTTACAAATAAATAAAGTCTGTGAACGTCTGAGATCTATTGTTAGTAGATTATATAAACTTAAATTCTATGTTCCAATATGTACACTTCGAATAATTTATTTATCATTAGCTGAGTCTATTATAAGGTACGGAATTACAGCTTGGGGACTTTCCTGTAAGACAAATGTTAATCATGTTCAATCAGTCCAAAATTCATTAGTCAAATTATTAGCTCATAGAATTTTATACGAGCAAAGACACAATGTTGCGTACTTTTACCAGAATCTTAAAATTCTCTCAGTAAGAGCAATTCTGTGGCATAACATTATTTTTCAGCATTTGAATAGCCCTATATACATAAATAGACTGGACCACACTTACAATACTCGATTTACGTTAAATGAGGGACTAATCGTACCTAAGCACTTAAACAAATATGGACAAAGAACGCTGGACTACATGATACCTACATGCTTAAATATGTTACCTGCTAAAATTAAAAAATGTACAAATAATGTAAGAACAAATATTATATTGAAAAATTGGCTCGCCGAAAGAAAAAGTTTGTATTAAAATTCTTGTAGTAACACAAAAAAAATGTCTAACTGCATTATAAGTTTTATTTAAAAAAAAAAAAAAAACTTCAAAGTAAAAGCACCCATTGACAAACTACTTAAAAGTAGTTTATTGGGAAAAAAAAAAAAAAAAAAAAAAAAAAAAAAAACAAACAAACAAACAAACAAACAAAAAATATTACCTTACAGCCCAATCATGGATTTGTTCCCCTATCCACCCACTCTGCATTAATACCTACCCACCCAATCTACATTAATACCTACCCACCCAATCTACATTAATTACTAGCACCGGCTCCACCCCTACCCTAATAAAACATTGTTCAAAACTGTCAAATTAGTATAAGCTTTCCCTGAAGAAGGAACGTTTGTTCCGAAACCGGTAGGATTTACGCATTATATAAGTGGTTTATACCAAGTTGTATTGTTTCATTTTTCTGTAACATAGTGTGTTTATTTCCACCTTTTAACAATGAACTGCTGAGGAATCAATTACGATTGTTTATACGCGTAAAAATAATTTTACGAGTATATTATTAAAAGATTGCTTAAAAAGAATGTAAAATATGATGCTTATTTCCATCATTCAACAATGAATCGCCGATGAATTAACAAAGATTCCTTAAAAACACAATACTGTATAAATATATACTAAAAATGTCTAATAAGCGCTATATTAGCATTTCTTGGAAGTATTCAATAGAATCATTAATTCAAGCCGATCTTATTCCTCCCACACGCAAAATGAACAATGAGAACAATCTCATCCTAGAAATCAGCAGAAATACTCGTTATTTTCTTCGCAAATATTTGCAATTTGTTAATTAATCAACTTGTCGGGGAGTATTTCCGAAAATTGCTAAATTATTTCTCACTTAATGACCGGTTTAAATTCAAAACAATTTAAAAGCCAACTTAAATAGGTATTTACCAATGACGTGCTTTGACATTTCTTCATATTATTCGCCGAAAACCTTTTAATAATTGAATGTATACGAGTTAAGTAATTTCAGTTGTACTCTACGTCTTTAGTAGAGTAAAATTCACCAAGATTAACTCTTTCCTTTCCCCAAAATATCATTTAAACAGTACCTCTAAAGATGTAGGTTCTGAAAAAATATTATTTACCATAGGATCTCTTGTGTTAAGATCATGTGAGAATAATTGTTATATTAATACAATGGTGGTGATGATTAATACAAAAATTCTTGCGACAATAATGCTGTCATTATTACCACTGATTTGACGTTACTATTACCATTGATTGAGACGCACAGTATGTAGGTATGACTACTAGAAATTTTAAAAGTAACATCAGGGAATATAAACTTTGTTTACTAAATAATCACTATTCTGAGTTTGCTAAACATTTAATAGAGATAGGCCATAGCGTCAACAAAGAAAAAAAGCAAGTTTAAATATTAATATATAAAAAAATATATAATTTGTGCGTTTTAAAAATCTTGGAAATGACAAAAAAAAATTAAAAATTAATTAAGTTATTAAAATAATAGCATCCTGCAACCATATATTACCGACTCCTCCCACCTTTCTTAATAAAATAATTTTGGTACCTAGTTTATCGCATGTCTGAAAAGACCCCACCATCAGTTACAATTTTGAAAATGAAAGCAAATCCCTGTTCTAGAGGTGATTGAACCCAAGTTACATAAAAAACATTGCAGAAATTATTAAATATATTTTATATTTGGGCCTTTGAATACATGTCTTTAAATATACCATAATAGTTGATCCTTTTATTCCGGCAGATACGCTTCAGTAAATAAAGAAAGGAAACAAGAGATTACTTTCATAGGAGTGTTTATTCTTTCTTTGTTTTTGTTTCGTTGCGATAATAGAACATATAATAATAATAGAACAACAAAATAATACGCAGAACACTTTTTGTCTCAAACATACCTTCTTTGAAGTGTCCAAAAAGTCTTAGCAATCTTCGCTTGTCCAGTATTTTTACAGCGGAAAATTAAGTTTAGCTCTTGACATTAATGTACATAAACTTCTCTAGATTTGCCGCTCCTTGCTGAATAATTTAATAAATCTTTACCTTTCAATTATTGGCCTGAGAATTTCTCAAGGGTTCAAAAATAGCTGAACGGTAAAAAGCAATTTAATATATTTAGCTTCCGTTATAATTATTAGAAATGTCTATTTATAAAAATACCACAACTAACCCTTAACAGATTAACAACATAATAAATCAGTCATGAGAGATATTTTAAAGGTTATTCACAACCCTTTTTAGTTTCCAGCCTTTTGAAGCACCGTCGACGTGATATTTCACCAAAAAATCTAAATAGAAATACCTATGCCATAGGTTAATAATTTTACAAATCTTGAAGGCCTCCGTCGTCGAGGTGTAATGGTCTTATCTAGCAATTCGAAGGTCGCGGGTTCGAATCCCGGCGTGTGCATTTAAATTTTATTTTGATTAAATTGTGTTGTTTCATAACTTAATTATTAAAAACAATGGAAGATATATTTGCGGCACGTTACAGAGTGGAAGATACCCTCAGTATCGCTCTGGTGTAAAGACCACAATTCATAATTGAAATGTTACTTAAAATGGTTTTAGCCGTGTTAAGTGATCAGATCTGAATATCCAAATACTTCCCCAACTTTCTCTTCCCCATTTACTTCCCCTTCCCATTACCTACAGACTCACATCACGTGCCCCAATTGGTGATGCCATATTCTCACCGGCTCCAGACGGGAGCAGCTGGAAATCTTGATTGTTTGGTTTCTTGAATGTTGGGACTCTAAATTGTGAGGTAAACATAAAAAAGATAACTTTCTTTAACTTTTTTTGTAAAAAAATTTATTCCACCATGAATTGCAGAATTAAAACCGTTAAATAATTAAAAGCTTTTTAAAAGATTAATGGATCCCTGAAAACACTTAAATTGATGTAATATTTTTGATCATTTAAATAGCTTTCATTAAAAACGTGGTGCCAGGAATATAAATTCTAGCTAAACCCAAAAAATGTATGAATACCGTAATTACGGTTAATTGCAAAATAAAATTCTTCATTACTATTTGTCTTGTCTTTGTGCCAAGTTGACTGATCGATTTTCAGTATTTTTTTTACAAATAATATCTACCTCGTATATTTTTTAAGAACGAGCACATATGAACAGCATTCGGAGAAAACGTTACGTTACTTACTCGGTTGATTTATATGACAGAGATAATACACAGTAACGGCTTTTTGTCCGCGTATAAAAACATCAATGAGAAGTTGGCAAGTCTTTCCCGACAACTTTTTTCCGAAAATTTTCCACACAATTTTTTTCAAGTTTGATGTGAAAACCGTATTACTAACTTTTGGAGGAATATTTTAACACATTCACTTTGAAGCTTTAGTCTAATTTATAAGATCTTACAGTTGTTCCAAAGTCTCTAATCAAATCTTACAGAAAACTTCACAACACATATGTACTATAGACTAGCGACGATCTTAAATTAGTTAAGAAATGTACTGGCACAGGCAAATTATTTTTCAAGAGGACACGTTTTAATGTATTTGTGCACTACCATAATATCTAAAGTTTTTCGAAGAATATAGTTTGGAACACCCGCCACCAGTCCCCTCTTACCCCACATTACTCTAAACATGCTGGGTGCGTAGCGACGTTATTGATTATAATTATATTATAGGTATTATTTAAATATTTTAGATTAATAAAGTATCAATACACCTACTTATTTACATTCACACTATATATAAGGCGGTTCGTCTGATTGGCAGAACGATTGCCATCTCTAATGCTTAGGTATATGACGCAACGTAGGTTTGCTAAGTCTGTTCAAACTGTGATTCAATGGAGCCTTCTCGCAGAAGCTTGCAGTATTGACCCCTTGTACTACGATGGACGTACGTAAAACTCGACAGACTCAAGCGGAACACACGTTTACCGGAATTTGTTGTGTTGATGAGAACGGGTCGTTCCTCCAACTCATTTTTGTGCAAGTAGTATCAAGTAAGTATTTATCATCCTTCATATAATCCGGGCCTCTTTAAAATCCCTACTATCAAAGTATTCTACCAATATATATCTACGTATATATTGTCGTTACAGTAAACAGACAGGAACGCTCTTGTGAGGAGTAATATAAATTGAAACTCCCAGACCTCCATTTTTTAAAAATTATTTATTTGGCTTACACCCTTTATAACTAACTACAGACTTCAGAATTAAAATAATTCTCTTTTCAAGAAAGAATTTCGAAATTTTAAAACGTTTGAACAATAACTTCACCCGAAGATAAACGAAATTATCTTGTCTGCGGGAATCCACCACGTTAATTCCCTGACATAATTGATTAGGTCTACAGGGCATAGACTGAGGCCTTAGACTGATTGACCATAAAGACGCTCTTTCACTCCCACTATAAGAATTAACCGTAATTTATACTACTGTAACCTTTTATAAAAATGGTGATGAGTCTAGCAAGTCAGTTTTTATAAAAGACTACAATTCAAAAAAGTACCCTTCAAAATTAACTAATATTCTTACCCTTTCAGTATTAAAGATATACATCGTATCAATCAAATGAAATAAAAATGTGATAGAACAACGCAGCGGAAGTAATTTTGAGGAAGGAAGTCATAACGTTCCATTTCCAGGAAAGAGCTACCTCAAGGCAACAACAGGATAGTACTAAAACCACGGAAGATGCATAAATTATTTTTAAGGAACGCAAATTTTTATTAATTCCCATCCCTTCACAAGAACAATAATAAATATTAAACTTTTTGTAACATTTGTAGTGTATAGGATTATGTATGTAATCTTAATGTCCTTCAATAGATGCCGTTGTATATGTGGTTATGTGTAGTTTTGGGGTGTCTCAACGGATGTCAGTAAGGGGTATCTTAGGAGAGTGGCAACTGTCGATTTTCGTGTCTAGTACCCGAACGGTGTGGAAATAGCCGATGATATCCCTTTGAGTTCTCTTTCTTAAGAAGTACATAGAGCATCCATTAGAGCAGACGTTTAGTCCAGTTAATTATTTATTGTAAACAACACGGTAAGGTAAATATAGTATCTTGCAATCTCGACGAACAAGGAGCATCATAGAAGATTCCCGAATGTTCGTCCAAAACGTAATATACGAGAATCGACGTGGGTTTAATTTTTCTTCCTAATCGAGATGTGCAACCGAATAATCTCTTATGTTTACATAATTACGCTAGTATGAAGACCGTTATTACGTTTGTACTGTAATTATCAAAACAAAAGCTTCAGAAAATAGCCACTAGTACGTAATGCTACTCCGCCTGACCAATCTCTCAACGGCTGAGTCCAGCATCTTGGCAACAGTAGTATTGCTGTCACTCTTAGTATTTACGTTGGAAATCTAAACAATGTTCCATAAATATGTATTCTTGTCGGATCAGCTGCAAATGTTTTGACAACTCGAACCTTGCGCCAAATTTATTGAGTGTTCTTTTTTAATAGAAGATTTACAAATTATAGGAAAAAAACTACAAATACCTAAGCTGTTTGAATAAACAGCTCTTTTAATTGGATAAGATTTATAATTTTCACGGACTGACGTATTTAAAAAACCAACGCACACAAATTGGTATCTACATGCCGATTGGCATCACCATCCAGTGCAGAAGAGTGGAGTTATTTATTAGGAGTGCGTTAGTTAGTTAGTTATTACACGTTGGTGACCGGACTGACCATATGTGAAGAAAAAAAATCGTAGTAGAACTTACAAAGCTGACCGATGCACTGGAGCGCAAGGGTTACCCGGCAAGGCAGACAAGGCCAATCATAAGAGCCAAATCTACACCAAACGAAGACAGAGTTGAACAAGAGTAAAAAGGCTGCGCTTTCCTGCCTTATGTTCACAATGTGACAGACAGAATTGCCAGGCTGTTGAGAAAAGAAAAGCATGAAGACTATTTTCGGAACCACAACTAAAATTCAAGACCTGCTTAGGTCTGCAAAGACTAAGTTTTCTCTGGAAACAGATGTAATGTATAAACTCAGCCGTTCCGGAGGTGACAAGGTTTATGTAGGCCAAACAAAGCGGACGATCTCCAAAAAGATATCAGAACACTTTCGTGCTTATAAACTCGGCCACCCTGATAAAATGGCAATCGCCGAGCACTTAATCCAAACCGGCCATTACTTTGGATTTGTTCCTGATGTCCTGGGAAGATCCAAAACTTTTTGAGCACGCCTGATTTTGGAGACAATTGAAATCTACAAAAATCCAATTAATATTAACAGAGACGACGGAGCTAAGCTCAATAGCTCTTGCCTCTTGGTATCCGGTAATTGACGGATACACTAAAGCTAAATGCAAAAAAACCATTTCGAAGTATACTGCAGTCTAGTTCGAAGTAAAACCATTTTGTTTTATGCCTTTATAATCAAAGGAGGTATTGTCAAAAGATGTCGCCAATTCCGTCAGCAGCTCGCGTAGGGACGTGCCCCAGACAAGCGAAAATACTACGATTTGGTGAACTTGCAGTATCCCTCCGTGGTATATATACTACATATATATTACGTATATACTACATATGACTAGCGATCACTAGTTGACAGTGGATTCGAGGAACAGACTATTTTGGAACCAGGTCCTACGCTATTGCCTGTCTCGGTTACTTTGTACCGGTGACTAGCGATCATTTGACGACAGTGGATTCGAGGAACAGTTTTTTGGAACCGGTTCCTATTGTAGCACGCCTGATTATGGAGGCAATTGAAATCTATAACCATTTTTGAAGTATACTGTAATGCCAGCTCGTAGTGGAGTGGAGCTGGCAACACGGTATGGTTTCCAAGTACATAAGCACACATTTCACTACTAACAATTACACAATTACACATCTGCCGGGTCTGCCCTGATGTTGGACACTGCAACGCTGTCCGAAACGTTGGCTAAAGAAGGAGGTAACCCAACACTACATAACACCCTACAAACAAATAACGAAAATACAATTGGTCGTGAAAATCTAAAAACAGTGTGGAGTTGTTTTGCATACGATAAGGGACGTGGATGGTTGTGTGGGCAGAAAATCCAACAACCATATAACCGTCCAACCAAATTGAATAGTTTTTAGCATGGTTATATCTTGTTATGGTACGCCCTAAACGACAGAATTCGAGTCCATAAGAACACCGCCGCAGACAGCAACACCCCGCTCCCCCCTGTTTCCTGTTACCTACTTCCTCTCCCCTCTGCATTCCCGGGCAGTCGAGAATTGCAAGCCGCTTCGGGAACACGTTACGCTCCTCGGATCGAACACCGAGTTCGCGGCTAATTTCTGTCGATCAATTTGAACGCAATTACATCTGCGATGTTAATTGAAGTACATACGGGTTTTAGCGCTGGTATTCTGCCATGCCTGTGTGAACTTCGGGTCCTGTCCTAGACTCGGGAAGTGCCCCTGCTGAACCCGGAAGGCGTAGATCCCCGAACATCATGTAAGCTGTACAATTATTCCCTCTTCTGTTTGTGTCCTATAACGATAGACTGTAAACCCTCGCGAAAAGCCATCACTCAGAGAGTTTCGTTTCAGAGATCACGAGGTATAAACACGATAGCTAGGTTTGTGTAATATGCATTTCTTGTATTGAATTGTACTGTAATAACCTATGTACTGTGTTTTGAATTTGCAATACATGAATCTATTTAACTCAATCCTGTTGTTAATCTGCCTCGGCAGGAGCATTTCCTAGAGTGTATTTCCCGGACGACCGTGGGGGAGAGAGAGAGTTCCGAAGCATTCGTGCGACCTGCCCCTGGAATAGAGGGTACTTTTGTCTCTGCTGTGAGCTGGCCTGGGACATGTTAGGGCCCATCATAACAACTGTCGCCATAGCGTGGGGCCTCGGAATTTTTTTTCTCTCTATCACGATCGCTTTGCGGAGTGCAACTTGTCGAAATCCTCCCTGTACAGGAATTGTTTTGTGAACATTAATTATACCTTGATATTCTACACCCAGTGTACAGTGAATTCTGTGAAAAAACCACAGAAACCTATGTGTAAATTGGATCCATAACACAGATCTGATTGTAACCATGAATCACGCCGCAATTGAAAACACGGCCATTTTGGAAGCTACTAGAAGGACGCCAACATTTAAAACGCGAACTTGACTGCGCAGGCGTGACCCTTTTGTTCACCAAGCTACGGTCAATTTCGCGCCAATCTCAACGGCAAATGTTCACGCGGTAAATACCTATTCTCTGGATTGCGCGCGCAAGTGCTTTGTCTCGCGCCAAAATTCCAACGGAAAAAACCCGTCGGAACGAAATAATTAACTGTTGCTATGCAGCGTTTATAATCAAATCGCCTTTTTATGACTGAACCGGATAGCAACGGAAATTATTATAAATTTGATTCTGGAACCCTAGTTATTTTGCGAATTCCTTAATCAAAAATTTCGGACTTACGTTTTTTTGTTGTTTCTGCACAATATACCAATTGGCCCACTTGTGTCTGTCAAATTAGTACAACTTATATTTGACTAAATGAACAAAATAATGACTTTTTTTCCCATTCTACATTATAGGTACCGTTTTTTTTCAGCATAAGTGTAAAGTGAATTGTGTTTTTTTCCTTACTTAAAGAAAAGTGAAATAATAATAAAACCAATGATTGATTCCATGAATAAATAAAATAATTTTAATGTGGTTGTCGTAACGAATCCCATATTCAGTTATTTTCATCCGGAAGTTTGTTCTTATTTGACAGAAGAGTGCCTTTTGTGAATTTTAGTGCCTTTCTCAGTGCAAAGTGAAGTGAAAAAAAATAAAAAAGCCGTTTTCTAAAGGTCAGTCCTGGCAATTTTTTTGAAAATAAATAAATACTTGTGAATTTCACAGTTTTCTCAAAAGTGGTCAGTGAAACACAGAAACCTTTACTACTAAGGTCTTTCCACGCAAAATTTTTTTTTCGTATGCCTTCCTTTGACAAAGATTCTGGTGTCATTTATACCAAATTGTAGTATGAAATACAGTTTTCTATAACTATTTTAGAAGTGCCAACCAGTGGTTACCAAGTGAAAAGTGCCTCACAAAATTAATTTTGCGTTTGCTAAAGGAAACCCCTGGCAAAATTTTTTTTCACCACCTGGGAAACTCACAATGGAAAACAATCAAGCTATGGCATCATCCAATTTGGGTATCATTCCCAACGTGCACAACTTATCCAAAACTCACTTACAAACTGCTTTAAGGGATAGAGGACTCTCGCTATCAAGCAAATCTAAATCTACATTAAAGGCTTATGCACTCCTATTTAACAAAAAGTACATTAAGAGAATAAACCTCGCCCCCTCAAGCGAAAATAATTCACGCTCGGCTACGCAAGTTTTGGATAATCTTGTTCCTAACAAAGAACCTATGCTGCAAGTAATGGTAAAACAGGACATCGCACCCACCTTGACACAAGATAAAACTTACGATTTATCCTCTTGGAAAGTCAAATATAATGGCGTCTCCGATGTGCTGGATTTCATCGACCGTATCGAAGAAACGGCTACAATCAAAAATATCCCATTCGAAATTCTACGAAAAAACTTCATAGAACTCATCTCCCCAGAATTGATACCCTGGCACCGCATTCAAAAAACTAAATGCAAAGATTGGAATAAACTCAGATCTGCCCTAATCTCGAGCTTCGGAAAAACAGAAGCCCAGCACAGGATCAAATTATCTTTACAATCTATTAAACAGCTGGTAAATGAACCTGTAGCAACATTCATAGAAAGGGCTGAATCCATTAACATCAAGCTTTCACATCCCGTTTCGGAAGCTGAACTATTACCAGTCATAACTGATGGCCTTTTAAGCAGATACGAGAACATCATCACCTTGCAGAAAATTGCATCCCTGGCCCAGTTAAACGAGGTCTGTCTCCTTCTGGAATCATACCAGGATAGGAAGAACATAAAGAATGTGACAAATAATGTAGTTGTGCCAAGCCGTTCGTCTGGTTTAAAACCAGAATTCGACAACAAAAAAGTGTGCTCTTTTTGCAAAAAAGTAGGCCATCTGGCCACTACTTGTTTCAAGCAAGCGAGGTTTCTGGGATCCAAGGAACCCCGAACTTTCAAGAGGCATCACTCTAGGGACCGCTCTCCTCCACGCGACGAACTGCGCAATATTTTCAAGAAATCAAGGCACAACATGGAAAGGTTACAAAACCCAAGCGATGTCAGACCTCAGGTGGATTTCTCCAAGCCCCCACCAAATTTCTACATGAAGAGGCCAAAAAACTAAATAATAACCTCTCAGGCACCCATTCTGAACCAAGGTCTAAAGAATGGACTGATTGGTTAGCACACATTAAGTATTTTAACCAGACCTTAAATGTTTCTTCGGTTTGTTGCAAACAAGCTAAAGATGGGAGACCCTATGCTTCTTTCGCTGTTAACAATGTGACCTTTTCCGGATTACTCGATAGTGGGGCATCTGTCAGCTGTCTTGGCAACAATGCTCACCTGCCTTTTGTTAACAGTGATTTTAGAATTTCGCCCCAATCGACACACCTGACGACTGCAGATAATGTTTCTCAGCCGGTCATCGGTGCCCTTGCCCTGCCAATTAATTGTAACAATAAAATAGTTACAATCAATTTTCTAATAGTGCCCTCTATATCCCAGAATTTCATCCTTGGCGTTGACTTCTGGAAGGCATTCAATGTTGCTCCCCAAGAATTTAATACTCTTGGCGAAATCTCCACTGCCGCTCAAATTAGTGAGATCCGCACAATAATACCTCACGAAAATTTAAGCACGGACCAGGCTCTCCAACTAAAGGAAATGGTCAATAAATTCGAATCAATATCCTTCGAAAAATGTGGACTAGGTTTGACAAATTTGGTGGAACACCATATCAAAACCAATGGCCCACCCATCAAGCAACGTTATTACAACTTAGCCCCCCAAAAACTTAAACTTTTAGAAAACGAACTTGACGAAATGTTAAAAATGGGTGTGGTGGTTCCCAGCAGAAGTGCATGGACCAACCCAACTCTTTTGGTTTCTAAAAAAGACGGCTCTGCACGTTTCTGTCTCGACAGTAGACGTTTAAACTCTTGCACGGAAGCTGATGCGTATCCCTTACCTCACGTTCACGCAACCTTAGACAAGCTGCGTAACGCCAAGTTCATCTCTTCTGTCGATCTCAGCAAAGCGTTTTGGCAAATACCCTTGGACGCAGAATCGTGCGAAAAAACTGCTTTCGTTGTACCTGGTAGGGGAATGTTCCATTTTAAAAGATTACCCTTTGGTCTAAAAAACAGCCCCGCCGAGTTACAAAGACTGATGGACAAACTTTTCGGTCCTGAAGTCGATAATAGCCTGTTTTGTTACCTTGACGACCTCATCATCGTCAGCGATACCTTTGAAAAACACCTATTAATGCTGGAAAAAGTTTTCCAACAACTCAAGTTCGCTGGTTTAACCATCAACTTGAAGAAGTCTGAATTCTGTAAGTCCCGTCTACGTTATTTGGGATTCATTGTCGACGAAAAAGGTCTAAGAACAGACCCCGCTAAGGTGGAAGCCATGGCAAATTTTCCCCGACCCAAAAACGCGAAGGAAGTGGACTTGCAGGTTACTACAGGAGATTCATCAAAGACTTTTCCACTATTGCAGCCCCCTTAAATAAAATTACCGGCATTCGTAAAGGTGTCAGCAATTTCCGATGGTCTGTCGAAACTGAAGAAGCGTTCACAACTTTAAAAAATGCCCTTCAAAAAGCTCCCGTTCTGAATTGCCCGGATTTTGCACTCTCTTTTACCCTCCACACGGATGCCTCCAATGTAGGAATCGGTGGAGTCCTTACTCAAGAATTCCCAGATGGCGAACACCCTGTAGCGTATTTTTCCCGTACACTAAACAAACACGAGAAAAACTACGGAATTACCGAGAAAGAATTATTGGCTGTATTGGATTCTGTTCACCATTTCCGCGGTTACATAGACGGTAGCAAATTTACTGTAGTCACAGACCATAGTAGTTTGAAATGGTTGATCTCTTTAAGTAATCCCTCCGGTAGGCTCGCTCGCTGGTCCTCCCGTTTGTCTCAATACAATTTTGATGTTGTTCACCGTAAAGGCGTGGACAATATTGTTCCCGACGCCCTTTCAAGAATTGAACTAGCTTCATTAAATGTTGACACAATTGCCCCCCCTCCATCTACAAAAGATGAATGGTACTTGAAAATCTTCGAAGGTTGCAAAAATAACCAACAAAAGTTTCCTAATTTTATCATAAAAGAAGGACAACTATACCGTAATTGCAAGGCACCACTATCCATCCTCGAAGATTACTCGTGGAAACTTGTCGTTCCCCTCGAAGGTAGAGAACAAATAATCATTGACAATCATAGTGCTCCCGACTCCATACACCCAGGAAATTTCAAGACGTATAAAAAAATCGCCTTGAAGTATTATTGGCCTGGTCTCTTTAAGCAAATTCGCAATTACATCTCTAAATGTGAAACTTGTAAAGCTTATAAACATAGCACGGCAGCACCTGCCGGCCTAATGGGTAATCCCAAACGTGCCGACAGACCCCTACAATCATTGTCAATGGACCTCGTCGGACCCTTTCCTCGAAGTTATGCCGGACACATGCACATACTTAGTGTAGTGGATGTTTTCACTAAATTCTGTTGGATCTTCCCTTTAAAAAGAGCCAACGCGTCCGCCATCATCAAACTCCTGGAAAAACACATTTTTATACCTTACGGAACACCCAGAACCATAATAGTTGATAACGGAAAACAATTTATTGCCCAAGAATTCAAAGATTTTCTTGCCAAATACGGAATCAAGGACATTTACTATAACACCTTGTATACTCCACAAAATAACACTGTCGAACGTTATAACCAGACAATCAACACAGCTCTAGCTATTCTAGTTGATAAAGATCAACGTACTTGGTGTAAAAACCTAGATAAAATTCAGGCTGCTATGAACAACACGGTTAACCTGGCCACTGGTTACACACCTTTCTTCTTAAAACACGGTATGGAACAAGTTGTTCACGGTTCTCTACATAGGGACACAAACTTTCCTACGTCAATTGCCGCCACAAGCAACCCTACCGCGGACTATGCCCATCGTCTGGAAGAACTGTCGGCCATCTACAGTGAAGTCACTGATGCTTTACTCCTGGCTCATCAAAAGAGCGCGGACAGATACAACCTACGTAGGAAACATGTCACCTTCAATACTGGAGACATAGTTTGGAGAAAGAACAACACACTTTCCCAAGGAGCCATGTATTTCTCTGCCAAGCTGGCACCACGTTTCGTGAAGGCCAATGTTCTAAGAAAGATATCAGATCTAGTGTACTCTTTGTCTGACTCCTCTGGAAAGCACATTGGTAATTACCATATTAAGGATATTGCAAAGACTGGAAGTGAGGAGTCAAGTAAAACTGCCCCCACTATCTCAGCAAACTCAAAATGATCCAGTGTGTATCACCACAACCCTTTGGTAAGCACATCAAGTCTTACAATGACTGGCGTGTAAAGTGTCAATTACATGTCCACCCTTTCGTTGATGAAACGAATATTGTTAAAAAAATCATTTTTGTAAATTTATGTACACTCCACGGCGTAGTTTGCCCCGTTCATGTTTATGAATTGGCAACCACCGTAATTTTTGTTTCACACGTTTTTTATTTTTTTATTTTTTTTCTCACCTGTTCCAAAATTGATCACTTTAGAGCAGAGACACCCCTCGAGTCACAGTGTTTGGGAAGTCATGAACCCAAATCATTGCCTCTCAACCCCTCACACTACGCAACGTTCATGCCATGGCACGCTTTGCTATGTAATGCAATATTGTAATTTTCACCATTTTTGTTTGTTGTTTTTTCATCATATCGGAAGGAATCTCTTCAAAATTTTTTTTCTTTTATGTTCTGTAAGTACTGGAGCGTCGTTCTAAAGTCGGATTTGGTAAACTCCAAAGCATTAAATCACGACCCAGGACTAGTAAACCATCTTAACATGCTCCATATTTTACTCATCATGGTAAAAATAAGTGGTTACTCACATAATCACATTCCTTGTGTACAGTAGTTTTCAATTTTTCTCAAATGTTAAAAAATTGATGGCGTCCTACCCGAGCTCTTTGCTAACAAATTGGATTTTGACACGTCCATTTTGAAATCATATGTATACAAATAAAGGAAAAGCCTTTAAATTGGTCTTTCCACCCTTATACAAATCTTCTTGGGCCCGTTTCAACTAAAGTACGTAAAACCAAATACTCGGTCTTTTGTTGTTATAAGAAGTCCTCGATTTGTCCCTCTTCACAACATGTTTGTCTTGTATTACATGCCTCAACCCTGACGGAAAAGGTTAATAAAACCTAACGGCAGCCCTGTTTTCCGTACATAAATAACCGCAGTTTAACGTAAATCATCAATGTTTTGTTTGATCATCGTTTTGCAAACATAGGCATTCAACTCTTGTTTCGCCATTTAACCAAGTATTTGCAACCTAAATTGCACATAACCCGGTATGATGTAACTGCACAAAAGGTATGTAAAACCACAATTGGTCCCTTTTGTTTGTCCCCACCGAAGTTGCTACAATAGACAGTATGTAAAACCATATAGGTCTGTCTTTGTTTGTCACATGGTGTAAACAGAAATGTACTCTGTCATCACCCCGCCTTTATAACATACGAAGTGACATTAAATTGTTTACCTCCTTGTTATTCTATCGTACGCTCCTGGGCTACGGAGTTAGTTAATCTAACAAATCTTCATATACTGTGTTAAAACAAGCATTGTTAACGTTTATTGTGTTGTATTTAAACGCAACTCTGTTACATTATAGGAGGGATCCTTAAAATACCTGCCACAATACGAGAAGTCCGTCATAATCACTTTTGCTCATAGCTAAATGTTATTGAGTTGGTCGTGTGACATATTTGTCATGAGTACCGTTTTGTACATTCTATTTTGGTCGTGTGACATATTTGTCATGAGTACCGTTTTGTACATTCTATTTTGGTCGTGTGACATATTTGTCATGAGTACCGTTTCGTACATTCTATTTTGGTCGTGTGACATATTTGCCATGAGTACCACCCTTTTGTATAACCTGTTCTGGTCGTGCGTCATTTATTTGCCGTGAGCACCGCTTTTATGTATAATTGTGTATAAACTCTGTACACTACACGTGGAGACGTTAAAACACTTACCGTGATTCGTGTGAACGACATAATATCGGCTTTGCCATCTTCTTTAAGATGCATTGTATAAACTCTTTGACTTCTGTCTATAATTGAGTTATATCTTGTATGTACTTACATATTTTGTACACTATACGTGGAGACGTTAAAACACTTACCATGAGTCGTGCGAACGAAATAATATCAAACCTTTTGTGTGCGATCTACGAAATGTAGTCCATAACCCTTTGTTGTCATTCAACGCCGATGCCCGTGGACTTCCTGTTTTTTACTTCTTTGCAAAAGGAAAGAAGCCCAGGAATATCTACTATCCCAAAAGGACTAGTTTTCAGCTTCACTGTCAATTATGGGGCATAGTGCTGTGGGAGTTAATCGATTGAGCACAAAACCACCTAACTCGTTGTCTGGAGAACGAATAAGAAAACCCCCAGGTTTGTGAAATTGGAGCGAGGGTCTGTCTTTTCTCACAATCATGTAGAAGTTTTAAAATGACCCCTAATCTTTTGCCCAATACACGCGAAAGATTAGCCTCTTTGTTATAATGTGTATTCAAATTTCTCCTCACCCTTTTCTGATAAATGTAAAGAGTCAGGAAATCTGCTGGTTGATTATGTTTCATTTTCACATAGAGTTTGAATTGGAAATTAGTCCAGTCTCTAGCAAATTTCGTAACTCGTCTCCCTTCTCCCCTCCTCCCCCCATTCCCCCATGTTCTCAGATTATGTTATGAAGTGAAAAATCTGTCGTTGACCATATTTCGCCCTCACTTGGAGTTCGAATAGGTAACTGTCCGGTTATCCACAGGTTTTCCCCCTCAATCTCTGCATATGTCTCACCTTTTTTCTCTTTCTCAATTCTACGAAACACATTCATGAATGTTGGATATGTACGATATGCACTTGGCGTAACGTCTGTCTCCTTTTTGACAACCTTTATTCATGAATTGGTTTCCCTTTGCCGTGACTAGTTCACGATTCTTTGTCTTGTTCTTTGAAATTCTACGAAAATGTTACCATCTTATGTTAACATAGGCCATAGAGGGCCGGTTGTTTTTTAACCAAGACATATTGTCACTCGGCAAGCGCCAAGTCATCCTGGAAAAGGAAAATGTTCATGTAATCACAATTTAGTTAGGAATCTCTCTTCGTCACTCTCTGAGTCGGTGGTTAAAATTTCGTTTATTTCATTTTCTGGACACATTTTGTTTCTCTCCAAACCTTTTCTTCATTGGTCCCTAGGCAGGTAAACTTCAAGAATTTTGCTCTAATAATAATTTCTCCCGGATTTAAAAAGAAGCCCAGGCGGATGTCATCACCAACAGCCAAGCTGAGCTTCACTTCCTGACAGCACGCGCTGTGGTTACAAGGTCCCTCCTGCTGCCATTTTCTACGTATTTGTTCCTGAAAGCACAGACCATACCGCTCATATGTATGTTGTCTTGTCGTGCCACAGCAAGCTGAGTTGTCCCACCATACATTATGACACTCTAAACTACCTTTTGGGCACGCTAGCTCCTAGGTTTGTTCTTACTCTTGCTATCAATGCCAACCTTGCCGTCTCTTGCTCTGTCATGCAGTGACGCATATATCGTCATGTGTAAACCATCATTACCTTGACCCACCAGTATTCGCTGAATGCGTACCAATACAAGTTATCTTGAGCTACATTATGCTTCAATAACCATTATATACGATCCGTGTTTACCATAATAACACTTAGGATTCGTACTGGCATGTCTGCAGATACTGGATTCTTCTCTTCAATGGCCTCTGTAACCATAGTCGCGGCACAGCAACCACAGTCTCCACTTCGTGAACTTCAACGTCTTCGACCAAACCAGGTGTTTTCTAAGGCCTAAGTGTACTCTTGAGTGTTATCTCAAATGGGTCTGATTGCAGTGATAATGTAATCCTTAGAATCTGTGAAACCACGTCCTTTTCTTCGAAATTTTCCGAAACCAAACAAATCCACGCTTCGCAAACTCAGCTCCCAGACCAATGAAACCTTAGAATCACACTTTTTCTCTTCTCTTGTACAAATGTATTGTCATTCTTTCAATTGCATAACCATGTGTATTGTCATTTTTTCAATTGCATAACCATGTGTATTATTATTTTCAATTGCATAACCTTGTATGTTGTTTTACACCATGTACTTTCCCCAAAGTTGTCTTTTCCAAACATTCTATGTACCCCCATCCATTCCCTACAAACATTGTGACCTAAACTATAGCATAAACTGTATGTTCTAGCTAGGCAATCTCTCAAGCAACGAATCTCTCAAAAACCCCGATGGAAGCATAAGAGGATTTTTTTTTTCCTACAGCTCCATTGCCACGTCGCTTTTTTTCCAAGCGCGGGGGGAAGTGTTATGGTACGCCCTAAACGACAGAATTCGAGTCCATAAGAACACCGCCGCAGACAGCAACACCCCGCTCCCCCCTGTTTCCTGTTACCTACTTCCTCTCCCCTCTGCATTCCCGGGCAGTCGAGGATTGCAAGCCGCTTCGGGAACACGTTACGCTCCTCGGATCGAACACCGAGTTCGCGGCTAATTTCTGTCGATCAATTTGAACGCAATTACATCTGCGATGTTAATTGAAGTACATACGGGTTTTAGCGCTGGTATTCTGCCATGCCTGTGTGAACTTCGGGTCCTGTCCTAGACTCGGGAAGTGCCCCTGCTGAACCCGGAAGGCGTAGATCCCCGAACATCATGTAAGCTGTACAATTATTCCCTCTTCTGTTTGTGTCCTATAACGATAGACTGTAAACCCTCGCGAAAAGCCATCACTCAGAGAGTTTCGTTTCAGAGATCACGAGGTATAAACACGATAGCTAGGTTTGTGTAATATGCATTTCTTGTATTGAATTGTACTGTAATAACCTATGTACTGTGTTTTGAATTTGCAATACATGAATCTATTTAACTCAATCCTGTTGTTAATCTGCCTCGGCAGGAGCATTTCCTAGAGTGTATTTCCCGGACGACCGTGGGGGAGAGAGAGAGTTCCGAAGCATTCGTGCGACCTGCCCCTGGAATAGAGGGTACTTTTGTCTCTGCTGTGAGCTGGCCTGGGACATGTTAGGGCCCATCATAACAATCTTAAAACCAACCTTACTGCCTAGGAAGCCATCCATGTACATGGATATATAATGAATACCATACTAAGTACATAGTTGTGTGTGAGTATTCATTTAACGAATAAAATTAAATAAAATGTCAGACATGACTAATCGACGTTTCGATGCTTTTTTTTTAAATTTCACATTATTAACTGGGAGGTGGGTACGGAGTATTGTATATTTATAAACATTCATAACAAAGATCTGAAAAGGTAATTTGGGAAAAGTTAGCTCTTCAGACATAATTACTTCAAGGCTTGTGCTATTATAATCACAGATCAAAGAAAGGATGATACGGAAGCAGGTTCTTTGTTCTTCTCATTATCCACGGCTAGTGCCAATCAAACAAGATTAGTGTCAAGCTGATTCAATGAAGTGTAAAAAAAGCTAATGTCCGTACGTACTTACCTAAATATACAGAAATAGAAATAGACGGGCAACTAAATACGAGTATGGAATTAGAGCGGAAATATTAGTGTCAATTGATACCATTGTACAATTAAAGTGTTTCGCACAAAGTCATTATGACATAGTATTTATTACTAGCTTTTGCCCCCGGCTTCGCTCGCATAGTATTAGGAGGTTTCCCACTCCGCCTCCTCTACCTTCCCTATCCCCACTCCCACCTCCCCCCCAACCCCCTGTCCCTCCCCGCCCTCTACCCCTACGCCCCTCTCCCCCCTACCCCCACCACCTTTCCTTACACGTTACATTCATTTTTCAAACAGCTCGCGTGCCACCTATTAAAACGTAACAATCAAACACGCGCAGTTTCGCATTTATAATATTAGTATAGACATTTAGTGTACTCGTAGATTAGTATTTTATATACACATAATTGAATTTTTATTATCAAAGGGATCTCCATGGTAACCTAAACAAAAAACAAAAATGACAGCGCATGTCAAACAATTCCTTAGCAACGCTTTGCTTTTCATCTGGACAATAAACGTTTAATAAATAATTTCATAACGCCAGAGCTTACCAATATAAACAGTCTACAGAACTCGCAAATATTGTAGCTTTCTATTAGTGAAAGAATTTTTAAAGTCCATTCAGTATATTTTGCGTGAAAGAGTAACAAACATACATCCATACAAAATTTCGCCTTTATAATATTAATAGGATAGGATCTATCATAATACAAAATTTCGTTCAGGTAAAATTACGAAACAAGAGAATTTTTAAAAATAAAAAAATTCTAAAATTTCATTAATTTATTTCTTTTATTAAGTAAAACAATCTTAAAATACCTAAACATTGACTGTTCAACTAGTAAATTTCCGTTTTAGGACAGCCACATTTATATTTTTTTAATGTTACCTTATCCTTGGATACGTTTTTAGATTTTCAAGGCCAAAAGTATTTTCGTCATTTGTTTTTGGGGTGTTATGCCGTGTTGCGCTACCTCCTTCATTAGCCAACGTTTCGGACAGCGTTGCAGTGTCCATGTGGATCTGCCGGATGTGGATCTGCCAGCAGAAGCGATCTGCCGGATGTACCTCGATGACGACACTACAACGCTGTCCGAAACGTTGGCTAAAAAAGGAGGTAGTGCAACACGGCGTAACACAGCAAAAACAAATAACGAAAATACCTCATCCTTGTGTATATTGGTGGAGAATATATATACGTGTATGTATTATATGTATACATAATTATATTTGTACACTCTATTATTACCTTCTCTACCAAACTTAAGATTAAACATCACGTACGTTATAATCTACGCATTCACAGATGGCGCCAATTAAATTAATTTAGGTTTTTAATTCTTTTTGCACGTTTTGCATTAAAATATCGAGGTGAATTATTTGTTTGCGTCCGTGCATATTTAATATGAATATAAATAAATAACTTTTGCCCATAAAAAAACCCAAAAATTTCAAGAAAGGATGAAAAATACAATATTGGATTGAGTCACCGATACAAAATTGAATTTTTCAGCCTCTCTTAAAAGAATTGGGTTTGTTTATGGACGAAACTATTTATTTATTTTCTTATTAAATATGTACGGGCGCAAACAATTAATTTACCTCAATATTTTAAAGCAAAACATGCAAAAAGAATTAAAAACCTAAAATAATATAATTGGCGCCATCTGTGAATGCGTACGTGAAGTTTAACCTTAAGAATTTTTTCTCTTCTTTGGCTTAGAAAAAAAGTTTTAAATGTGTCTACTGGTTTTATCACAGATAATAGAAACAAAGGGGTTTTATCTTCGGTACAGGTGCATTTAAAGTGGTTCCATGACAACTCAACAAAGTGGCATTTCAATACCCAATGGAAAAGTCATTCAAAGTGATGAAAAAAATAGTCCTTAACCTATCGTAACGTAACCTATTTTAACTAGTTTTTTAAAATTTATTTTTATCACTTAATGACGTTTCAAAGGAGTGATGAAGTGCCACTTTGGTGAGTTTCCGGTCACCGTTTAAAGTACACACGGCGTTTAGCGTAATATACCTAAATGATTTGCATGTAAAATACCTGTGCCTCTGACCAGTTAAAGGTTAAGTTGCTTCCACGTCGGGCCTGCACACATAAAAGTAAGAAGTTTCATTTGCCAAAGAAAAGTAAATCTTTCCAAATATTGTGCCTGCACCTCCTGTTCTAATGGCCAGACCGGACTGAACCGTGCGCGAAATTAAATAATTAAGATTTTTTTGATTCATCACTAAACGATTTACCACTTACGCCGACATTCTGTTTGATGACCAGACAGAACGTCAGCGTAATGTGGTGGGCGGTGAAATGATAAGTGGAACACATTAATAAACGTCGAATTTGCGAACGAATATTAGACGAAATAAATGGTGCGTAACTCTTCGGTAATCTACAGTTTACCCAGAGGCCGGTACATGGTACGTTTAGTATTCACAATACTGATTGGATTAAATTTGAGCGACATCTTTTTAATGGATTCGGGGAAAATTAAAACTAACATCATTCTTCACGCTGTCGACAGATGATGGCGAAATAATCCCTAATTATTTACCTTCGGCACGAATGTTTACTAATAACTTGATTAGATTAGTTACAGAATGTGATGAATTCATTAGCGTTGAAGTATTTGTTTTTGTAAATATCGCCCTCTTGAAACACAGTATGCAAAATCGAAACGTAGTTTTAATTGGCATTAACCGTGTTCGTTAATGGCACGGCCCACCACCACGATCGATCGATAAGTATTGAAGGGATTACTTTCAGTAACTTCTGCAGAATGACTGCAGATTGCCAACGAATAAGTAACAGTTCACAATGACTAAAGCCCCGTTCTGATTGGGCAAGAAATTTAGTCGAGTGGCAAGTAACTCGCCACTTCACTGACCAAAATGCTCCTACTTACTACTAAATTTAAGGTGTTCGGACACGTTTAGTTACTTAAATGCTCGCTACTTGACTAAACTACTAGCCTAGTCTGTACGGGCTATAAGTGTTATTAATTATATTCAACGTCAACTGTTGTTTGTACGTTAGCCATCTGCAGTTGTCCTACAGAACGAATAGAAGTTACCGAAAGTTATCCTATCAATTCTGTATCGATTGACCGTGCCTGGTAGCCTATAGACTATAGCACGGACAATACTATTGAAAGCCGAACCAATATTGACAGGAAATAAATAAGAAATCGATATTCGCTGGCGATACTGGCGGGTTTTTCTTCGGATTTACATTCCTGAACGACAAACCGCTACGAAAAATTAAAAATACTTATAAATTGACAATTTCAAATTGAAATACTAGCTTTGTTATACATATTTTGCCCTTCATATGTACTTTTTTGATAATAAATGGGAGTTAATTAATTTACATTATATGAGACCTTAAGTCATATTTGAAAAACTTTCGTGTCTCCAAGATCGAACAACTGACCATAGATTGCTGCAGGTAGCTACTTTCTTCTAGTTCCTACTCGGATCATTGGTCAGCTGCCCCTCGTCTACCGTGATCATTCCTAGACACGCGTTGCCGACCTGAGCCAATTAGCTCAGATTTTCGCCGTAAACGTCAATTGTTTTGGAACCGGGCAATGGTAGGGATGGTGTTAGATGACTGAAATTAGACGGAAATTAGATGACTTATGCGTGAGGAATCACCTATTAATCAATTTTACATTAGTGATATAATCACTAAACTGGCGCCCCTACAGTATGCTTCCATAATTTTCTAGAATTCTCTCTTATATAGTAATTATAATAATGATAGACATGTGTTTTAGATTAAATTTTAAACCTTAAAAATGGCGTCTTCCACGCCATTTCTTCACCCCTAATTTTAAATAATTTAGAGTTTCTTGCTAGGAGCAATAGTAAATATCTCATATTGTAGCTGGTTCAAAAAAAAGTAATGTCGTTTTAACAAATTCGTATTTTATTTCACAGAATCACATGTTGAGTAATTTCACACTTATAATTATTATAAGTTAAATCAACACATTATAATAGTTATTGCTTCATAATGAATTTATTTAAAAAAAAAAAAAAAAAAAAAAAAAAAATTTTACTTTTTTTTTTTTATTTTAACTATATGAGTAAAACCTCAAATTGTAATATTTAAATAAATGAAGACAATATAAGCGATTTTTCTGATTTTTCTGTTTCCAGATTTTCGATTGAGTTTCGCTTATATTGTCTTCATTTATTTAAATTTATTTTACATCTAATCATTATTAGAACAACTAATATTACAAGATGTCGAATTTAGTCAATATTGAAATAGTGTTTTATCGACTTCAGGTACTTCTCAATCTTCCTCTCTATAATCGCCTTTTCCTCATCTCTCCCTTCATCCATAAAACGTAACTTATTTTAGGGTACCCAGTAAGTAATCACAGTCCTAACTATTTTGGACAGTTGGAAATTTTGTGCGGTATTCTCATAAACAGGTTTAATACCATATCGCATGTGATCGAATCCACCCAACTTTATCAAAATAAACCTCAACCTACAACAAACAAATTTATGTTTTCGGGCTTTTGCAGTTTAAAAAAACTCTGTATATTTTATTTCTCACGAAGAATTTGATATGATTTTATATTGGTGTTTTACTGTACTCGTACAAAAAACTCTTTGAAAACACAGGTTTCTGAGATACATTTATGTGGAGTATCTCTATGCATTCCATTGGATCTTGGAACGATTATTTATCGTTATTGTTTGTTATTGGCTTTCTTCTGCTTTAAGAAGTGGGTTAAGGGGAAGCATGTGGTTTTTCGTAAATCTGTTGTAGTAGCAACCTTTGCCTTGTTTGGAAGGTCAAGTGAGCAAAATGTCGAATTAAAATGTAGTTTTTTTTACATTAGCTCCACCCAGGTGTTATCTTTGCGGATACTGTGTGGAGAGTCTTTTTATGGTCCAAGGTGATGAATCGAGGGTCCAGCTGGAGAGGTCAGAAGTTGTCCCTCAACCGATCTCTCCCGATCCGGTCTGCCGCGCATTGGGTATGCAGATGCATCCACCGCCAAGATCTGGAAAAACCTCACCCCATGAACCCAAGCACCTCTGTTAAGTCACCAAACATAACTAACCGCTTATAGTGACCTGTGGCAGGGGTGTTGGTTTTCCAATAAATGGTTACCGGGGCGGCCTCACCCATATCCGCCGCCTAAATTGCAGATATCTATCCACACTAATATTATAAATGCTAAAGTACGTGTGTTTATTTATTACGTTTTCACGCCTAAACCACTAAACTGATTTTAAAAATACTTTCACCAATAGAAAGCTACATTATCAGCAAGTAACATAAGCTGTATACAATGGAAAGTTCTGGCGTTATGAAATTTGTATAAATGAAAATGTGTGTATTTCATATATTTAAGCGGCCGGGAGGAAAGGCAGGGGGAAGGGGGGATTCGTGGAGAGGGAAGAGTCGTGGAAGGGGAAGGCGGGGAAGGTGGAAGGGAACGGGGACGCTCGAGAAAGTACATGCAGGGAGAATCAATTTATTTCTTTGAATGGCATTGCAACGCATGCCGGGTAGCAGCTAGTATTTTTATAAAAAACAAACCCACGGAACTTTTCCTCACTTTTATTAAAAACTAGCTGATACCCGGCATGCGTTGCTATGCCATTTAATAAACAAATTGTTTCTCTCTGCGTGTCCTTTCCCATTCGTCCCGTTCCCTTTCCACCTCTCCTTCGTCTCCCGCGTACCCTTCCCCTCTCGCGTTCCCTCTCTGCCTCCTCCACTTTCCCTCTCCCCACTCCACTCCCCCCCTTCCCCCGTCCCGTGAACCCCCCTCCAGAGTTCCACTTCAAGTTTCCCTTCCCCCCTCCCTTGTTCCCCTCCTCCCCCCTCCCGCGAACCCCTTACCCGAATTCCTCTTCCGCAAACCATACATTCAGTCCCGGTACATTCAGTTTTCAAACAGCTCGCGTGCCACCTATTGCAATTTTTTTATAGAAAATTTCATAATGCCAGAGCTCACCAGTAGTTTTATACAAAACTTGTCTTGACAAAAACGAACATAAAAAAAAGAATTATTCAATTTGGTGCATTCGTTCGAAAGTTATGCGTGTACATACATTTCGGCGATTCATTTTTATTTATATAGATATTAATAAAGAGGCCGAATCACGATTATCTTTCGGACAAAGAGAAAATACATCGTCAAAATAATATCCTGGATTTCTAGTTCTAATACTTGCACATTGTGAAGCTTTACCGTCGAGAGAATGAATTTCTGGATTCCAGGTTCTGTACAATCATTTGTCTGTGTTAGCCTAGGGTTTTAAATGCCACTCCGTAGAACATTGTTCTAACTAAACCTACTACTTTAGATTATAAAACATTTTCAAATCATTTTGGACAAGATATTCTGAGGAGAAAATTTTAACAACAATTCTCAGAAAGATGATTTAGTTGGATTCATAAGCTGGGCATTATGACAAAGTGCCGCCAGCGCGAAGTAAGTATTTAAGTACTGGGGATTCTAGTATCATCTTTGTTTCATCACCAAAAACATACCTAATCCATTAGGTTAGGTTAAGTTAGGTTAGAAGACGTTCTATATCTATTTTTGTTGACTTTGAACTGGAGACGCCTTTTGCAGAAAAGTGGCAAGCCAGAATTTACATAGTTTGAAAAATACGCAAAAAATCTGCATTAACATCGTTTTATTATGACTGCCGAGAGGTGTGTGCAAAAGGATTATTAAATTTTGTAGAGAAATTCATATAATTAAAAAAATAATAAGAAGAATTTGAAAAGAATATGAAATACGAAAATGAAAAAAAAAATTCTTAAGTTTGGATTATGACCGAGACCTAATGTTTTTGAAGTGAAAACTTCTTTAGCACCGTTGTGATTTCAAAATCGATGAAACGAAAAAGAGAAACACATACATCTACGAGATTTGACCGACGGGTCTCCTCTTTGTGCGGTGTTTCTTAGCCTCCCCACTCTACTTTAGTTTTCTGAAGGTTTCACTTCTACTACTAATTGAACATTATGATTTTTTTTGTTTTTTTTTTTTTATTTTGTTTGAATTATATTATACTGTTTCAGTTATTATTACCACAAAAAAAGTCGTAAAAAATAAATTTTAATAAAAAAATAGTTTACAAAAATTTGAGACTCTATACACCAACAGTTTGAAAAACCGTGTTTTTTATGTTACTTTTAAATAAATTACGTGAACTTGAATTAAATAAATGAATACAAAATAGGTATATTTTTATGAATTTTTTCACAAAGCTAAACACAAAACCTCATTTTTAGGCAAGAAGATTTCTCGAATATATTCTTTCGTACGCAATACAAGCGGTCCTTAAGTTATTTTGCATTCTGGTATTCATAATATTGTTTGGCGGCTGAATAAATGAGACTTCATTTTCCAGAAGAAAAAACTCCAGAATATAAATATTTTAAATGGAATGTGTGAACGAGGCAAAAATATGGCACGCTTTTCAGAGTTATTGTATGAATGGAAAATAAATTGAATTTGCTCTGACGAGGCTCTCTGCATTTCGGAACAAATTAATATTATGGTAACCGGCTTTTTTAATATGAATACTACCATAATTTTGAATTTGGAGAAGAAGATTCTTTAATTTAAATAAATATTCACATGCCTACGCCATACCTTTCTATATGTATATTTTTCGCATATTACATATTATATTAATTCAAAAATAGCTGTACAAGGATCATAAGTTATGATCCTTGAACAGCTATTTTTGAAATGATAACCTTAATATAAAACATTTTTCTTTCCTAATTTTTTTAATTTTATGAATATTACATTTTTTCAATAATCTGTCTAATAATAATAATAATAATTGGATGACTTCTGTAGCGCCATTTTCGTGAGAAAATCACCTCAAGGGCGCTTTAAAAATGCATTTATACATTTAATCTTTACCTATATTATACTACTAGTGGCTTACAACTAAGATTGATAACTAATGACTTACAACTAAGACTTATATCACTAGTGACTTAGAACTATACCTATTTTAAAACCAAGTTTGCACTTGAAGGTCATAATACGAACAGAGCAGTATTGTTACCGCTCTAATCGTGTCACAAGCCTTACAATTAGTTATTTACGACTTACATACTTATTAACATTTATAACCACATGTTGTAATGGTTACTGCCATAATACGAAGTCATTAGACGAATATAGCAGTGTTGTTACTGCCCTATTCGTATTATGACTTGCAACTTAAAATTATTTACGACTTACATACTTATTTACATTTATAAATACCCATTGTTATGATTACTGCCCTTGCTGTCAGAATAAGTCATGAAAATAATTACAAAAAAAAAAGTTTACACATAATAATTTGTAAAATATTGTAAAAAAAACTAGGTAAATCCCATGGACTGAGTAATGAAATACTACTGAAAAAAATGCAGTTATTTATCTGGATATGATAATGCGAAAAGGTGAGTTTTGAGCTTTGCTCTGAACTCAGATGTGCTGTCGAACTTTCGCAAATGTGAAGGGAGTTTGTTCCAAGCTGTTGGGCCTGCCACAGCAAAAGCCCGGTCTCCGAAATTGGTATTGGATTGCGCATAGGTACTGAGAGTCTACCTATGACTGTTGAAGATGCTGGTTGCTTGCCTAGTGTTGACATCATTTGGAATGCACAGTCTACACAATAACACCTTTTAAAATAATTTTATAATGTGAAAACCGAACAAAAGCCCCGACTGTTCCCAACAGTCCAGCGCCAGTGAGACAATGGCATTACCAAATGAGGTATGTTGTGAGGGTTGTGATAGTGGGGGGAGAAGGAGATGGGAAAGATGAAGGTTGGGAAGTACCTGATTGCTCGGATCTGGTCATCAAATACGGCTAAAGCCATTTCAAGCAATTTTTCAATTACAAATGGAGATCTTACTGCAGGGCGCCACAGAGAGTATCTTCTACTCTGGAACTTGGTGAAAGTATACTATATTTTATTTTGAAGTAGCTGGTACCCGGTATGTGTTGCAATGCCACTCAAATAAAGAGATTGTTTCTCTTGTCCTCGTTCCGGCCCCCTTTACCCTCCCGCGTTCCCTTTCCACCTTCCCCCCTCCCGCGTCTCCCTCTACTTCGTTCCCCTCCCCGTCTCCGGATTTTCCTCCCCCACCTGCCATCCCTCTCTACCTCTAAACCATATGAAATTCATTTTTTTCCAACAACTCGCGTGCCACCTAGATACATAGTTTACCAACTAACTAACTAACTAACTATCACGCCGTTTCCCCTCAGGGGTAGGCAGAGAGGACGGACCGCCAAACAACTCGAACTTGGCACACACTCCTTGCCTCGTTCACATTCATACATCGTCTCATACATGCTCTTCTATTATTCCGACTTTTCACATGGCCCGACTCAAGTATCTGATTCACTTGGTCGTGCCACGTCTTCCTCGGGCGTCCCCGACTTCTTCTACCATTCACATTTGCGTCATATATTTTCCTTACACGCCTTTCCTCGTTTATTCTCTCCACATGCCCAAACCATCTTAGCGTCCTTTTCTTAATCTTACTCATTACGCTTACATCAGCCTTGCATTCTTCGCGGATCTCCACATTTCTCACACGATCGTACATGGTTTTACCACACATACGCCCAGGGATCTCATCTTCAATCCTTTGCGGGTGTGCGCATAACAACTCACCAAGGTTTCATCGCAATCGGATAAGTGGTATGGGAAATAATTTTATAATGCCGGAGCTCGCCATTAATATGTTAAAACCATCGCGGGCATGCGCACAACAAATCTCCAAAGTTTCATCATTGAGCCTAATTTTGGTGAAAGAATTCTTGGAATGTAAATGGTTTTTATGGTTCCATGCCAGTTCAGAATCAAGTCAACTCAACACCTCTTTGAAAAGTCATTAAGAGTTATGAAAAAAAATAGCCCATAACCTAACCTAACGTAACCTATTTAAACAAAAAAATTGACTTTAAATGAGACGTTCATCGTTCATTTGAATTTATTCTGAGTTGTCAGGTCACCGGTTTTTATCTCATTCAATCTTCAGATTAATTCAAAGAACCGACTTAAAAAAAACTGTCAATCGTGCGGATTTTTTTGCTGCACTTTCAAAAAACTTAATTATTTCTTCGTTTGTTTTGAAATAAAATGAAATGAATTCTATCTCAAAACGAACGAAAAAATAACGAAATTTTCTGAAAACGTAAAAAAAAATCGCGGGGTGAACGCAAAACACTTTTATAAAAACGGTTCTTTGAATTAATCTGAAGATAGAATGAGATAAAAACCATTGAAATTCCTGGTAAAACCCTCGTTAACGCAGACTGTCAATGGAAAGACCAGAAAAAGATACGATAAGTCAATTTTCTTTTCCTTTTATAAAAACGAGTAACTCAGGTTTCAACGGGTTCTTTTTAAACCATTTCGCTTTGAGTGTTTTGCGACCTAAATCCACGGTTTACTTTGTTTCCGACGTGAAAAAGTGAAAACTCGAAAGGGTGAATAGGCGAAAATTCTATCCTTTGAAAGTCGAAAAAAAAGAGATATTTAAGATACCTTTACTTTGGATAAGTTTTAAGATTTTCATGGCCAAAAGCATTTTCGTTATTTGTTTTATGCCGTGTTGCGCTACCTCCTTCTTTAGCCAACGTTTCGGATATCGTTGCAGTGTCCATCATCAAGGCAGATCAGAAGGCAGTTGGCTAAAGAAGGAGGTAGCGCAACACGGCATAATACCCCAAAAACAAATATCGAAAATACCTTTACTTTATTTTTTTTAAAATCGAAAAACTTTTACAGTATTTAAAACACTTTTTTTTCCATTTCTTTTGAACTTTTAGTGGTTGAATAAAAGCTTGTCGGTTTTTTTTTTCAAAATTTTTTTCTTCAAAATCAAACAAAAAATTTTTTTCCGCATGTCGTCACTGGTCACTCAGCCGGGTGTCCGACGAACCCCTCACCCCGCCTCCAACTGTTCAACAACTAACATTTTTTAATGTTTTTGTAGAAAAGAAAAACAAAAAACAAACATCAAAAAGTCACCGGAGACCAAAATTTCATTTACATTTTTTACATCAAATAATGTCAGGAATCACTGGTTAAAGTAAGTCAAGTACGTCCCTTAACACCCTGTATATAAATCTATAGCGAGGAGATTACTTGAGATTATGTTTAACCTCTCAGGCTAATTTGATCGCTTGTGCGCCGGCTCGAATCTTTGGCGACGATTTGAAATACTGCAATGTACAATAATTCCAAAAAATGAGTTAAATATGTCATTTTGAAACGTTTTTTCTCTCTTTTGATCTGCGTCGTTGAAATATTTCTAGGAAAATAGAAAATAGATGAAAATAGATGAATATATACGTGAAATCCTATTTAGATACTATTTTTATTAATCTTTACGACGAATCGGCATACAGTATGAACATCAAAAAATATGCTACGGATAAATTGAAGCTTTAACTACTTTATCTATGTATTGGAATTACAATAAAATTATTATTTACGTAACAAAAAATATAAGTGTAAACCACTAAAAAAAATGTTTTCTCATGACTTAACTATGAAGAAATGACCGTAACAATTTTTTAAAAATACCCCTTTACGGCTAAGACATTTTTGACTTTATCTATGTTCTAACTTTTTTTCGTTCTTATAAAATTATGCACAAAATAAATAAAAACCACTTTTTCGCTTACTAGCCTCGTGCAAAAAGACGCTCGATTTTAAAATTTTGCAGGCATTAGATTCGACATATTTCTAGCGTTTATATTCCTCTCAAATATCTAAAACAGCTATTGCAAAGACTATATATACTTCGGGGGGAAGGGGGGGGCGGCTACTATCACAAAATCAATAATTTGATTAAAAATATATTAAATTATTTTTTCATAAGAAGCAATTACTTTGTGGTTAGACATTATAATATTAAATTATTTGTTATACGCAATTCTTTTGTATTTTAAGTACCGGATTGCTACCACGACGAAGGGGGCGTAATATGGGATAGGGAAAATATTTTTTTTTATGGATGAATGGATGGGATGGGATGGGGCAAGATAGGATGGGGTGGGATGGGTTTCTCCGGGTCTCCTACCACCTCCCTGAAAGTCTGAAACGCCCCCCAAATTTCTCTTGGTCTTCAACCACCCCCTAAAGTTCTGAAACGCCCCCCAAAGGGGGCGTTATCCCCCACGTTGAGAACCTATGATCTAAACAGTGTTAGAAAGAGAAAACACCATAATTTATATTCAGATCTTGAAGTTGCCCACTTATCAATGATTATATTACATTTGCCTTACGAAACGTTTATTTTTCATAATCAGTAATTTCAGTTCAGTATTCAGACGCAAACAATGTAAGGTGAGCCATTTTTAAAACTTTTTTATATCCGCGTCCAAAACTTCGATATTTAAAAAAAATATATTTTTATTTGTAATAATACAATTTGAATGCGGATTTTATCATCTTTCACAAATTCTTACGAAATACGCCAGAGGCCTGAGAGGTATTCTTCATTGGGATTGGAATGCGTTATAGCCGAGCCAATGATCTTCCAATGATATAGTTGTGAATGATGAATACTTGGAGTAGGTGGATGAGTTTGTGTATCTGGGTAGTATATTTACGAAAGATGGGAAGGCTGATAGAGATATTGAAAAAAAGGGTAAATGCCGGTAACTCCATTAATGGAGGACTGAATGCCGTTGGCGCTAATAAAAAAAATGTCAAAAGAAGCGAAGCTAGCAGTCAACAATGGAGTCCTGGTACCTACCCTGATGTATGGCAGTGAGACATGGAACTGGCAGAGTAAGGATGAAAGTAAACTGAATGCTGTTGAAATGAGATCCCTGAGGCGTATGTGTGGTAAAACCATGTATGATCGTGTGCGAAATGTGGATATCCGCAAAGAATGTAAGGCTGACGTAAGCATAATGAGTAAGATTAAGAAAGGGACCCTCGGATGGTTTGGGCGTGTAGAGCGAATGAACGAAAAAAGTAGTGTAAAAAGAATATATGACGCAAATGTGAATGGTATAAGAAGTCGGGGACGCCCGAGGAAGACATGGCACAATCAAGTGAATCAGATACTTGAGACAGGCCATGTCAAAAGTCAGAATGAAAGAAGAGTATGTATTTAATTTGATAAAATTTAAAATTTGCCATTTTGTACTCTTAACCGACGATATACGGTGTAAACAGATTTTTGAGTCGCGAAGCTTTGTGAGCTTTTATTTGTTACGAGCTTGTAAACTAATTTTTCGATTTCACACAACAAACATTTAACAAATCTTAAGTTGACACCATGTTTTCTAAAAGAATTAGTTCCCGTCTAAAAAATACTATTTACCCTTGAAACTGCTCCGAATGCAAAATTATTCGCAGAAGTGGGACAAATTCTAAATGAGAGCACGGGCCGAGTCACCCGAAGACGAATTTTCACATTATCACTTCGCTCATATTTCCTAGAAAGTCGGGAAAAAATAAATATTCCATTCATCCCGACATACTTTGCGACAGATGGCGTCTGAGACGCATCGGAGAATAAGTCATATCATTAGTGTCACAGTTCTTTGTGAAAAACTTTGTAACGTAGTTTTAAAAACTTAGTTTTATTACGTTTACGTGCTGTCTCATGATTCGTGTTTTTTTTTTTAATACTTATTAAGCCCCTGCATTTCGAAATTCTAGCGATTTATAATATATTTCGCTTGAACACGTTGAGTTTCAAGTTCCTAAAAAAATGTACGCGTTTTTTTAAAGATAATATCTAAACATTTGTAGAGTCAAAACGGTAAATAAGTTTATGAAATTTCCTCGATAGAAAAAAATCGCAAAGTTGCTCCGGAAATTATTAAAAACAAACCTTGTTCTGTTTGTTTAACATTTTATAGGTTTGAATAAAATCCAGTGTATGATTAAATGCATCTTTGGCATTTATCGAGAGATTTTTACTCTATTTTAACATAATTCGTTTAATAGAATAAAAATCCCTCGATAAATGCCGATATTACTCGTATAGAAATATCCCAAAAATTATATTTTCAAAATATTTTTAAGAAGATAATAATTGACATAATGAAAAACAAATAACTTAGTTTACACCATTATATAATTAACAATATCGAATGGTTTCAATAACAATTAACAACTTGTCCTGATGAAGATAACATTGTTATTGAGACATTTATTTATTTATTTACGCCTATTTAGGCTTTTACATACATATATATAACAATATTAACAAAATTATACTGGTAAATAGTGCAGGAAACTACTGTTTAAAACACTTGCACAAAAATAAATACAAAGTAAAAATATTAGGTATTGAATTTTAATCACACAGTATGTAGGTACAAAATATAATAAATCTGAAATAGTTTTTTTTCTTTCAGCCGACAAAATACTGCCAATGAATTAGTCAATTTTAATAGCTTTATCAAAGTATTATTCCCTTATGTGATGAAAAAAACTTCAATAAGGTGCGCTTATATAATAAAATTGATGTACTAAAGATATCAACAACTTCAGATTATTTGTTTCCAAGCTGTTGAATCCGTCGCATAGGAGTATAATATTGACTTTTTGACTTAGAATTGCTACAATAATATGGTAGGTACTGTCTTGTGACTGACCTGCCTGGAGTATGAAAAGAGATTTCATATAATAAATCAGGGGTATCAGACAATGAATTAATGATTTTATACAAACAGGTTACATCGGAAATGATTCTACGATCAGATAATTTTATAAAATTTAATGAAGAAAGTACGTTATCGTAATTTAGGCATTCACTAGGAATGCCCATTTTAAAATTCACATATCTTAAAAATTTATTTTGGATTCTTTCAATCGCATGTGAATGAACCTCATAATTTGGGGACCAAACCGTGGAATTGTATTCTAAATGACTCCTTACGAGTGACATATATAATGTTTTTACAGTATTGGCATTATTGAAATCACTAGATACCCTTAAAATAAAGAGACATGTCGATATTGTTAATTATATAGTGCTGTAAACTAAGTTATTTTTTTCATTATATTAATAATGATGCCACTAAGTATTTTTGCAAAGTTTGAAGAGATAATAATTGACTATTATCGGCTCTTGACATAATTATACAGGGTGACGGGGGTAAAGTGCATTAACTTCGGGAGGTGATTCTACATTATGGTAGGAGTAAAATAGATTAATAACTTTTTCTGAAATTCCAACTTTTTGTCCCATACAAAAAGACGTACCTACAAAAAATCCTTAGTGTAAGGTAGCACTTACCCAACAAAGTTGCTGTTAGCTTGCCGGGCGCAATTGTTGCAAACGTTGCTTGGTGTGATTTGGTCTGTATCCATGGAAACCGTTTGTAAACAATAAGAAGACCGAGAATTTGATAAAGACACATTAAATCAACAAGTTTTGACTAACAACAAAAATTTTTTTAAAGTGAAACACTACTACGCGAATAATAATTGTTATATTCGAATTTTTTTTTTTTTTTTTTTTTAACTTTATTTATTTCCATTTCTTTGTACATAGATATAATGTATAATAGCAAATAGTATAAAATAACATAAAATATAATAAAAAATAATATGAATAAGAAATGAAAACCCACTAAGGCACTGCCTGAGTGTGGGTAATATTAATACAAAATACTATATTTCTAAGTACCCAAAGTATAAAAAAAACTTAAAAAACATATAAAATATAAAGTTAGTATAAAATTCAACACTATATACACAAAAAAACTTAAAAAACATATAAAATATAAAGTTAGTATAAATTCAACACTAACACTGAGTGC
The DNA here is from genome assembly GCA_917880885.1 of Limnephilus marmoratus. Classification (NCBI taxonomy): domain Eukaryota; kingdom Metazoa; phylum Arthropoda; class Insecta; order Trichoptera; family Limnephilidae; genus Limnephilus; species Limnephilus marmoratus. Next base: position 9,633,395 of record OU862918.1, read on the forward strand.
TTGGAGTGGGGATTCAGCAATAGCGGAAAATAATAATGCCGCCCGCACACGCCGGTATAATTTTATCTTTTTGCCAGAAAACTACCCCTAAAAGTTGGAATTTCGGAAAAAGTAATTTATATTTTTTACTTGTACTATCATGTAGGATCACCTCCCGAAGTTAATGCACTTTACCTTTACGGACACCCTGTATAATTTATAATGATTATTATTAATTACAACTTTTAAAAAGTAAGACAAACATTCTGGGGTTACGAATATCCTGATAATAATTTGAAAATCTCCTTTAACCATCAGAGTAAGCGGAAAATGTTGCTTGTGATGGATCCTTAGCCAACCCTGGAATCGAACTCACAAGGTCTGGGTGAGACCCAAATACAATGCCAACCATATGTCATATCGGTTTCATACGCCGTGCTCCGTCACTGTATTGGTTTTATATCAACAAAACATATTTACTTGAGTGAAATTGGAACTAAGTAAAAAAATGTGATATCGAGTATAATAACTATGAACGCGACCCGTAGAAAAATTGTGGAAACTGTGTTGACATACCATTTTCCCGCATTAAATTGTCATGCTATCTTTGAGTAAACTGTTTACAACGATGGTTCTTCAGCTGACAGCTTTCATATCATGATTCCATTTTTGAAGAAAAAAACTTTACCCGAAGCCTAATGACAATTTTTATTGTCTCTTTTACGGGTGAATAGGAGAATAAAGGACAATTAATAATAAACTTTCGGAAGATTTCGACAGGTAAACAAAATATAAATCAACGATAAACCTCGGTGGGAGAGTATGATTTACACCATTTTTATTCAAAGTGACGAAAAAGGAAACAACTTCACATTTGGCATTTTTCAGCTCGTGCTTTTATTATTTTTTTTGCGTTACTCGCATAAATCAAACAAGGCGAATAAAAAAAACTGAGATGTTGGTTCTGCGGCTTTTTTGAAAGTTTATCGTCAAATTACCCGTTGTATTCTGTTTTATGGTTGGTAGTATTTGATTGGAGAGCTCACTACCGTTCAATGATTATTTTTTAAAAGCTTACATAATTAAGCTTTCGTTCAATTATATGTGGTACAAGGCCGCTTTGATGGAGAAGTTAATACAATCACAAGTGGTAAGCGATACTCAATTTTTCACATCACGAAAAACACAAAAAGCTAAATATTTTGAAGGGTTTTGTTTTTGAACGACAACTCAACGTATTGCTGTAAAAGTCGAGAGTTTTACTAGGTAGCAATCATTATGGTTATGAACTATAACCCTGCCGGCCAACGCGCGTCGCTATCACGTGCAACCCGAGATCGTTAGCGTTCCTATAATAATGACAAGAAAAAATGCATAGATTCGGCTGGTTTATCTTTCCCGCACATAATAATGCCCGTCGAGAAGTCGCAGTCGACTTGCAATGATACGAGATGTACACATTGTACACTACACTGATATTAAAAATCTCTACAGGATGACAATAGTATATTATCCAGTGCTACAGGTATAGTGGAGTGTTCACAAGTTAGCGGTGGCGTAAACATGAACTAAAGTTTTATCTTTATATTTTATTGTGTCAACCACACCTACTAACGTCATGTCATAGACATCAGCGTGGTATTTTGTCTTTCTAAAATCGTTTATATCGTATATCTCACCATGACAGTAAGGGAGATACAACGATTTCTATGAGATCTATGTGAGCTGTTCCCAATAGAACAAATTAGCCAGAGGTGTTGTGTATAATCGCTGAACATCAGTGTGCCAACTTATGCGTATAGCACTGAACATCAGTGTGCGTCATCTATGGGTGCCGCGCTGTAAAGATAATTTGGAATGGGCTGTCACCTCGGTTAGAGCTTCCAATTCCAGTTCCAAGAGGTACACACTGACCAAGGCCGTAGCCAAGGGGGGGGATCAGGGGGGATTGATCCCCCCCCGAAATCTAATAAAGCACACTGAAAATATGATGTTAAACGACACCGACGCACGCCCGACTTTACAAAATGAACCTTTTTCAATTTGTAGTGAAATTGTCCAGAAAAAACTGGTTCAAAGATTGAATTCTGCAAAATGTTTTTCAGTCCTTGTTTGACGAAACTACTGATATTTCACCACAAGACAAGAACAAATGTAGATCTGTGTGAGTGTGAGATATCCAGATCTAAAAGATATCAGCCTTACTAAAAAACCCCGTGAAAATTTTATTCAATTGATAAACGAGAGTGTATGTGAAAAAATTACTAATTATAAAATAATTCATAGAAAGAAATATACCTACATTGTTTACATAGCCTGAGAGGGTAGTTTGTCTCATGTGTACAACTGTTTTGTTAATGATTTTTGAACGAATTTTGGAATTTACCATATTTTGAATGTTCTATATATTTCTTATTTTTGAAGATGTCGTAAAAACAAATACTATTTATGAAAATTAGATAAAATTACCTTTTAGATTTGTTTATTTAAAATATACGTTAGTATTAAAAAATGCCATATTTAAGATTCAAATGTGGAAAAAAAAAGAAAAAAAAATCTTATCAAAATGTAGAGAAATTAAAAAAAAAATCAAAATTTAAAAAACACCGTCCTTTTATATAATGAATTTGGGAGGAAACCTTTTTCCTCATGCATACAATAAAAAAATAATAAAATACTACATAGCTTGATAATGCCAAAAAAATAACCTAAAAATAAACCGACATTAAATACGGATTTCTTGGATCTGCCTGTTTCCACATGTACCTGCATGTACCCCTGAAAAGACTTTCTGTTCTCTGAAACGTCTCAGAAATTCCGACTAAAGACTAAACGGTTTATCGTTAATTTCAATCCACCAATGGAAAAACGTTAAAATGATTTATTGTATGTTCTTACAAAATTGATCAAGAAAACTTGAGTTTTGTCGTTAAGTTGTTATATATATGACTATAAAAAAAACGTTAAACAAAAAATGTAAGTAATTTTTAAGTTTGTGATAGACATTTTCGTTGTAAAGTCAACCGTTGAGGAATTATTTTGACAAAACCAAATTTTGGCACCTACAATCCAAGATGGAGGCTCGAGCTCAACCCCCCCCCCCAAGGTCGAAAACTTTTTTTTCGTTAGAGTCCCAATCTAAACAATATCATAATCGCTACTACATGACCTTTTGCACGGTTACCCCCCACTGACTCGACTATAAACACTGTTCCACCAAACAAAACCCCCCCCCGAAATTTTTCTCTGGCTACGGCCTTGACACTGACTCACAGTTTTGAAAAACCTTTCCCTTATTCAAACTGTAACTATGCACGTTCACAAAAAGCCAAATTTAAATAGTTACATACTGACTCACAATGGAGAATACCATTCTCGTATCCTGACTACAGCTATTAATATTCAGAAAAGTGCAGTTTAAGAGGCAAATACTGACTCACAGTGAAAATAAACCACTCTCTTGTTTCTACTGTAACGATTCATGTTGGTAGAAGTTTTCTTTAAATAATTTCGACCACACAACTCGGGCATGTGCCTAGCATGGTGGTCGAAAAATCCCCAACTTTTGTAAAAAAAAATTTTCAATGAATAAAGAAACTTAAAAAAAAAAAAATCACAAATTGACTCACATTGGAGAAAAACCGTTGTCGTGTCCGTGATTTGCAATTTGTGAGTAACAGAGTATTAAAATTCATCCCCAGTTGTAAATATGAACAAAAAATCAGTGACCTTTGCGGCCCTTTGAACATATTGGGTCGTCGTTGCGGCCCATGGCGCACTTTGAGTTGGCCAGGCCTTAACTATAATAATCTTCACATAAATAAGAGCTTTAAAGCCTTATTATCACTAAATGAAACTTTATATTATGCAGTCTCTGTTACTACGTATTAATCAATCAAAATGTTTCCTTCATTAGCAGTCAAAAACATTTCCTTTATTCAGTCCAATTAAGACGAACATAATTTCAATCGAGCTCTTTAAGATACAAATAGAGAAAGCAGTACGTAGAAACCATCCGAAAGCATTAAAATCGTATTTATTTACATTTACAGTACTACATCTTCCTGTCGGGCAATCTCGCAGATTGTTTAACAGAGACAAACTTCTTGGGAAAAACATGCTACCAAGAATAAACTGAGCTTCTTGAACGTTCCATGGCTTTGCTGAGCTTATTAAAAGAGAAATAAAAAAATGTTAAAGGAGAGTGGCTTTTACTTTTGAATAATCTTTCAAAACGTTTAATGTGTTTTTATGTTGAGTATAAAATATACGATTATTGAAGTAGTTTACTAACACAAACTTCCAGATTTCAAACAATAATCTTTAATGTGTTTAAGAAGAGATTAAATGCACTGTATAAAACTTTCTTCAAAGAGGAGAAATGTTTGTGCGTAAAAAGTGTTCTAATTGTATCCAAGGAAGTTTTAAATATTTACATAATAAACAAGTGAAATTGATCGAAAATATTTTAATATATTGTAACATCATTTTCTAATTCAGTTACTCGGTGAAAATAAATTAATAATCAAAACCGATCAGTCGTTAATGTCTTTCAAGTAAATCGACCGTTTTCAGCGATTATGCGTAACACCTCAGGCTTATTTGTTCTATTGGGAACAGCTCACATAGATCTCATAGAAGTCATGGTGAGATATACTATTTAAACGATGTTAGAAAGAAAAAACGCCATGCTTTATTTTTTAAATTTTAAAGTTAATCACTGAAAAATAAACACGTGCACATCTATGAAACCAAATTTTCCGACAACAATATGATAAAAGTTTAGGAAAATTCGTGATTTTTTTATTAATTGATTTTAAATAAAACGACCAAAAGTAGAGCAACTGTTACGTTATAATACATTAGTATAATAAAATATGTATATTATTTATTTATTTATTTTAGTTATCAGTAGGTAATTTTACTTAAAAAAAAATTGAAGGTGAACCATTTTTAAAACTTTTTTATGTTTGCGTTAAAAAAATTATATTTAAATATTATGTAATTATTCTAAATAGTTAAATTTGAAAGCGTATTTCATCACCTTTTGAATACAGTTTTTAATTTTCGGATGGATACTTTTAGAAATAATCCATTCATCTGGATTTAATTGCAAAGCGGAAATTTTCTGATCTTCTGACCGAATATGCCCGAATAGTATTATTAAAAAAAATTACATAATATATGCTGCGTGTTAATTTACCGAATACTCAAGGAAATGGATAATTTGTTTAAAAATGTAATAATATTACGCTTTTATAGTCTAATGTTGTGCCGTAAAAAAGCATTTTTTTCTTTTTCAAAGTTCACCAATTCATCATATTTCCCCCTAAAGTGAGTAAGTATGTAAATAAAAGCATCGCAATGCCTTCAAACGAAGGCCTTTTCTCGTACAATGTGGTATACAGAGAATGTGACCTCAACGAACTTGAACGGTAAATAATCCTCATCACATAGTGATGACGATGAATTTAATCGTTAATTTTCAGATGAGAACACATTACTTAGAGCAGTTTTACTTAGTTTGTGAATAATTAGGCAGGTACAATTGTATATTTACCCAGAGCCTCCCAACGAGTGAACTGCTTACAGAGAAGGCAAATCTATGGCGAGATTATGGCAATATCTCGAGACAATTTCCACTGTCAATAAATTTCCAAGCCTCAGAAGTGGAGTAGAATACGCCAATGGGTTTCTGAAAAACAAAGAAAATCTTCTTTATTACCTACGCCATCTATAGGGATAATGTGAGCTGTTTTTTTAAGTGTTGGAAAGAGAACAGGTTTCATAATATTAAAAGTCGAAAGAATAATAAGTTAGAGGAAGGATAAAGGGAGAATCGAGTTACAGCCAAATTGTGGACCACAATGTTGAGTCATCAAAAACGCTCTGTTTTTTTCCGAAAAAATGTCATCGTTTTAATAAGAATATTGAGCCTAGTTGGGCGTTTACACAATACATAGCTACATTTACCCACATATATCATAGACTCTGTGCTTGAAGCTTTATTGTCACATATTCCTTTCCTATCCATCCCAATCATGTTCCTTTTCCCACCCATCTCTATGTACCTGTAATTTAACGTTTCCATAACAATCAGTCGTCAATCGAAACTTGCCGCGTGACCATCTATATTTCGCATGCCGCATTCACAAACCTAATACCGCATATCATAGTAAAATATTGCGGTTAATGATTATACAAGTGCATCAACAAACCCAGCCAAGATAGCCGAGTTCCACAAGATTCCGCAGTAAGTTCCTTCCTTCCTTTCCTTATGTGCATTCATTTTTACTTGTGCAGTGGTCTTTCATACATTTCAAAACACATAAAAAACATTCAAGGTCCTTCGACATCCGCATCCACATAAACCACACACATTCATTCAGAGCCCGTGCGTTTCGCGACTCCCGACTGGCAGTCTGAAGGTCGCGGGTTCAAATCGCGATATGCGCAGGTAAATTTTGTTAATTTTTTTTTTTTAAAAGAAATACAAACATTCCCGGGTTACGAATAACCCAACAATCTTTGAAAACCTCCTACTATCACCACAGAAAGCCGAAAATGTTGCTTGTGTTGTGATGGAGACTTAGCCAGCCGAGGAATCGAACACGTGACGCCCAGGTAGGACCCAAACGCTATGCCCACTTGCTGAACCCAAACGCTGTAATTTCAATATTGGATCATTTAAAAATAATACATAATATATTTGCGGTACATTCCAGAGCGGGGCTTTAGCTGCGTTTGGTAACTAGATGTGAATAGCCACATCTGGTTACCAAACCTTCCTTACCCTTCCTCTCTCGTCTCTTTTCCATCTCCGCTACTTTCAGCCTCACAGTATGTCCAAATTGGGGATGTCTCACTGACTCCAGAAGCATTTGGGAACCTTGTGAGGTATTCACATAAAAACAGATTTTTTTATGCTTTGAGAGCGAGGACTTCTGCCTATCAACATACCACATTTGTGGATGCCATAATCTCACTGGCTCTAGACGGATTAGAGCAGTTGGAACTCTTGTGCGGTATTCACGTAAAAATAAAACCACTCATTAGTATTCGCGATTCTAAGATTGCAATAAGTCTGATAAAATGGAGTCATGGAGGCAGAGTCCACAGCAGAAGTGGCTACCTCACTCAACAATGGGACGTACTTGCAAGACCCTTATGAGATATTTGTAGGATACGTAGGGTCTGTATGGCAGCCTACATAACTCCTTAGAGGCTAACTAAGCTCCGTTTTCAATAAAGCCCTCCATTGTATGCCACATCGCAGTTGTGCATTGATGAATATGAACTTGCTATAAAGAGCTTTAAGTTTCTCCCACGTAGGAGGCTCCGAGGAAAATAATTCCCCTCAGGGTGTGTGTCATCTTTGGAGATGATGTGTGAAGCGTCTTTTTATGAGAGGTGGGTAAGAGCCTGGGGGTCAGTGGGACTAGAAGTGTCGGACGTATGAATCCATCCCTTACACTGCGGAGCAAGGCGATGGGTCGAGAGAGTCCTTTTTCCTTTCAAAAGAAATTTCTTTTATATAGGTAAAACTTCGAGAAACTTTGAAATAAGGATTAAAGAGCATATGAAAGCTTTAAATAATAATAGTTTCTCGGAGTTTGCCAACCATTTAATAGAAACTAGTCATACCTTTAATTTTAACAGTGGAATAGAATTAATTCATTGTAATGTCAATGGCATTCAGTTAGATAAATTAGAAATTTTAGAGATTAGAAAAAGTGTTAATGCAAATTAAAATATTATTAATAATCAAAAATTGTTTTTAAATGACCCATTATTAAATCTATTCCCCTTTTAAAATTTTTTAAAATTGTTCTATATTGCCCTTCGTCCCTTAAACATTATTTTCTTTCTAATTTTATTATTGTTTATGTCGATTATTTTTCTATTACCTATATATATGTCTATATTTAAAATTAGTTCTGTCATAACCCTGAAGAAGTCAGCTTTGCTGACGAAACATGTCGGTTTTATAAACAATAAAAGTGGTAAAAACCAAGTAATTTATTAATTTCAATAAATGTTGTTATTGTTGCTAATTAGGAAGCACGAAGATATTAATCCACTACTGGTGACGCATATGTCTGTGAGACCGGGTTTTTGGAAAACCGCGAAAATTTCCGCCCCCTTGCCCCCGTCGATTCGGGCTGTGTTTCGAGTTGACTGTGCATCTCCAACCGACAGTCGGTGACAAGGATGCAAATTCCAGAATATTGGTGTGAAACCGGTCTACGAGACCGCCGTCACCAAATTCTTGAGTGAAATAATGTACTTGACTTTTTGTAGTAAGTAAAATTTTATGGTTTTTTTTCCGATAGTTCCCAATGTTAAGGAACTACACAGGGCTGATTTGGATAGAATTTGTTAAGGTTGTTTTTGTTTTAAATTTTTAGTAAGGCTTATGAAAATGAAATTCTCTTAACATCATCTGACAGAGTGCTGTGTTGAGAAAATGAGCTGTAAAGAAAGATACCTAAAAGATTACTTTCCCAGGACAGCACTGTGTCAGATTGCGCATTGTTGTTTTGAGGGCACATTTTGACAATTCCCTTTTGTTATGATAAAAAAACGTGTTTTTTTTTTAATAAATTTCATACATTTACAGAAGTTATAAAATAATGAAAAAAATAAACAACTTGTCAAATCACAGTCCTAGAGACCGGCCTCACCAACTACCAAGTCAATTTCGTGTCACGCACTGGCAGGTTAAAAGTTGTAACGTTATATATACGCTGTACAGTAAAAAATATATAAAAGATAATAAATAAACCATACAGAAAATATGGTTTGATTTGAATACATATGCTACGAAATAACTTAATGTACTCCAGAAGCCACTTAGACTAAAAGTTATTTGGATGATTTTTGGAGAAGAATAAGTAAGACATACCAAATATTTACTATTATAGCAGTTTATTTAAAAAATACTAGGTTTTTGCCCGGATATATTAATGTATTCATTTTAAAAAAGAAATACATCAGTAGGTACGCAGATACACTGGAAAAAGTGTCTTGGTTATTTCACTTGCGTCATGTGGTTTGCTTCTTTGTGGCTAAATTGATGATAAGGGTAAGTAAACAGTCAACACAGAAATTTAGAAGTGGAATCTGGCCCCAGGCAAGGGGATCTGCTATCTCGCATGTAATTTAATATCGCTCTGGAAAAAAATTGAGAACGGTGTGACAAATACCATATGGTGCAAGTCTTCGTCAAAAATACAATATTTTGGGATGTGCTCATGATGTGGCACTTGTCAGAGACACAGGAGGAGAGTACTTAAGTATCAAAACACTTTACTATCAGTGGTTTGTAGGTAAATGCCGAAAGAACAAAGATAAATATTTTTATAGAAAATAAAATAAATGACGCTTTAGCATTGATGTCGGTTTCCATCGGGTGACGACGAGCGATTGCAGGGAAATGTTAAAAGCTCTGCGTTGCGCAGTCTTCGCAAAAAATACGAGGGCTGTTCGTAAAATAAGGTCTCCAAGTGCTGCGGTCGTGAGGAGCAATTTTACGCGCGATCCGGCAACACTGGCGTGTAGCTTGGTTCCCCCGTACCAAATCCCCACCACGCTGTACTCTCTGCGACGCTTAGTCTCGGCGTGGCAGCCGTTCGCGAAGGAGCTTTAACTCACCATACCTGGAAAGCTCCCATGCATCATGCTCCTAAGCTCATTAATGTATTTTAGAGAAGACCCTTACAAATACATACGGTATTAATACTTTCAGTGAAGCGTAATAATTGGGCGCAGCTTAACAATTTCTTTGTGCTTAATTTAGCACGGTTTTGTCATGACATTAAAAATACTACGATATTTCTTTTGTACTCATAACTAAAAACTCGTGAATAAAAAAACCATATTATTGCAAATAGTATAAAAATTCATTGTATAAAAATTTAATATTTTCCCCACGATACTGTGAGTTCAGCAAGACTGAAATACACCCTTTTGCAGAAATTTTATTTGCTTGACAAAAAATAATAATGAGACGCTCCCGCCTCTCAAATTGTGCTGTTAATAATATTTAAATAAAACATGACATGACACATTGTGTATGGATTTTTCGAAAATCAAAATTCCGTTGGTGGCAACATTTAAGTTATTTATGAAGGTAATATATAAAGGCGTTCACTGAATTTCGAGGCTAACACGAAATTCCTTCGATTTATCGTTCTATTAATGGAATAAATTACAGCTCGTCAAGAAAGTGTAGACAAAATGATGGGCGTCGCGATAGTTTAAAGATTATAGTTATATACGGTTATAGTTTACAAATCCTTCAATGGTAATGAAGATTGTTGTAGATTTAAAAAAAATATCAATGAATGTTTTTCACATCAACTTCATACTTATTTTTATTATTAAGAATTAAATGAGCCTAGTTTTTGAAATGTTAATTCGTGGTGGAATTCCATTGTATTAGAATTGAAATTAAAACACTTTTGCACTTTATTCCACTTATTTATTTTCACCATGACCGGTTTCATCCTACTACGGACATTTTCAGACTGGTAGTTGAACTTCTTATGCTACGGTATTTATACAAACTTAGGCAGGGGTACACAACATTGTCTCTATATAATGAATGTTTCCATTAGGTTCTTACATAAGAAATTGGCGTTTTGCTGTATCTACTTTTTGGTTAGGAATTTCAAATTCAAATTTATACAGCTATTTACTCATGTATTTGTGTTTCGAAAATTATAATTCATTTGTTTTTTTCTTAATTGTTTTTTTTTCTTTGCGTCACTTAGTTTACAAAATGGAAAACTTGAAATATCGCGTTATTTACGAGTACGAGTTCCACCGTGGCACAGTGCTGCAGAAACGGCTCGAAGGATTAATGATGTGTATGGCGACGGTGCCGCAAAAGAAAACACAGTGCGTTTTTGATTCCAACGTTTTCGTTTTGGAAATTTTGACCTGCAGAACAAGCCCCGTGGACGGCCGGAGACCAAAGTTGATAATGAAAGCCTTCAAGGCTATTGTGGAAGCGGATCCATCGCAAACCACATCCGAGTTAGCTGCAGGCTGCGGTGTTAGTGATAAAACTGTTTTAATCCACTCGAAGCAAATTGGGAAGGTGAAAAAGCTTGAAAGGTGGGTACCTCACGAATTGAGTGAAGCAAATCAACAAACGCGCGTTAGAACGCCAGACCACACACTGCACAACAGACGGCTACCAAATTAGAGGAGCTTCAATTAGAATGTCTAAGACATCCACCGTACTCTCCGGACCTTGCTCCAACAGATTACCATTTTTTTCGAAATTTGGATAACTTTTTGCAAGGGAAAAAATTCAACTCCGATGGGGCAGTCCAAACCGCGTTCGAAAATTTTATTGATTCCCGTCCGAATCGTTTTTTTTAGTAAAGTGATCGATGAACTACCAATGAGATGGCAAAAGTGCATAGATCGCAATGGTAGGTATATACTTTGATTAAATAAATAAATTATATAAAAAAAATCGACTTTATGTTCCTCCCATACAAAACGCCAATTTCATGTGTAAGGACCTAATATTTTGTTAATTTAAGGTATTATAAGTTATTTGGTTAATTTAACCCTAAATTAACAATTTTTTTCTCATAGCCTAGGTGTTTCAAGTTATTACAGCGTGAATCAATAATAATTCAAAAGGGTGAATCTGACAGCTTTGTGTCGCGTCCCGTTGGTACGATACATTTTGCGATAAGTGATTGACTGGGAGAATTGCGTAGGAATTTAAAGTCCCGTGAAGGCCAATTTATCAACGTAAGTGTGCTCCCAAATATGTGGAGATGAATAAACCAGATATGTCAAGATGATATATGACGTCTTCGAATATTTATTATCATGGTAGAAAAATATTGACTGATCAGAATTGAACGATGTTAAGTATGTTCCGGAAATATTCCGTTTATTTGATGTGGAAAGTTGACTCAGTTGATATGAGAATTATACACACGTGCGTGTGTATAGATCGGTGGTTGATAGAGCGAAAGAAAATATATAAGATGCTATAAAATTATATTTGGGAAGAGGGTATGGTACCACCGACCTGGAAACCATTTATTGGATAACCTACACCTCTGTCATAGGTCTCTCCAAGTGGTTCTCTAGTTTGATGAATTAGCAGAGGTGCCCGAGATCATGGGGTGAGGTTTGTTTAGGTCTTCGATTCGGATGCGTATGACCACCTACTGCGTGGTGGGTCGAGGGAGATTTTTTTACTTCTCTTACAGGACCCTTTTGGAACATCGCCTTGCACTGCAGTGGGAAGGAAAGATTCATAATATGTTGGTCCCTCCTGGACATGCTGATGCCGGATTCCCACCCAACTCTACCTTTTCATTCCCAGATCTTCCTCTTCTTCCTTTCCTAAGAAGACTTTTCACACAGCTTCCCCAAAGATGACCTAAACCCTATAATCTTATATATAAAAATGGATCGCTAAATGTGTTGCTAAGCGCATAACTTTCGAACGACTAAATAAAATTGGATAATTCTTTTTTTTGTGTGTTTGTTCTTGTCAGGACAAGGTTTTTATAAAACTTTCGGTGAGCTCTGGCATTATGAAATCTGTATGAAAAAAATGCTATTGGTTGCACGCGAGGGGGGTAGGGGGGGGGCAGGGAGGGGAGAGGAGGAGGGGTGAGAGGGGGTTGGTGAGGGGGGAGAAGGGAGGGGGGAGGGGAGAGTGGGGAGGGGGGGCGGGGGGAGGGGGGAGGGAGGGCGGTGAGAGGGTGGGGAGGCGGAGTGGGAACCCCCCTTACACCATGCGAGCGAAGCCGCGGGAAAATCTAGTATGTAATATTTTCCTTAGGGCCTTCTGTGTGGAGCTAAAGTAAAAAAATAAGGTGATAATTCAGCCTAAAAACATAAATTGGAATCTCTCTTTGAATTTTATTCGCTTTTCGGAAAAACTCCTACAGGTCTCATAGAAATCGTTGTGTCTCCCTTACTACTTAGTAAGGAATATTATATAAGCGGTGTTAGAATATAAAAGTTAACCACAAAAGAAGTAAAACGTAGACTTTTATGAAGCCAAACTTTTGGATCGCAATTTGAAAATAATTTATGAAACTTTGGGAATTTTTACACAGAACGACAAAAAATGCGGTGATTTAGCACTGTTTTTAATCACCTCAAAGGCGTGAGACTTAAGTTACTGTACTGGTATATTGTAGCCTAAACTTAAGAGATCGATTTTCTCTACGACATCGAAGCAACAAAATTTTACAAAAGTAGAAGAAACTTCAAACGTGTTAAAATTTTAGATTTTTAGGTTTTTATTACTTTTACTTTAAAGTTGTTAAGGCAAGTTTCTTACCAAATTTTGTCTTATCCAATAATTTTACTGAAAATTTAAGTTAGTGTAGCTAAATATACAAATTTGTTTTGTATTTGATTCGAAGAGTTCAATTCGGTTTTAAATTAACTTTTTTTATAAATATTGTTTTTCGTACAGTGTTTTTTTTTTATAACATTTTATTATTATTATTTTATCTATTTATTGATCTATATAAGGTATGTATACATTTTATAATTCGATGCCTGTCTCACTAGGATATAGCTGTATTGAGACAGGCGTAGAGGTACGTAAATGAATATCATATATGAAGGTATTTAAGAATATCGTAAGAATATTTAAGGTTAAATACACATTAATTTGAGTACAATTAAAACATATCATATATAAGAGTATTTAAAAATATCATAAGAATATTTAAGATTTAATACATATTATTTGAATAAAATTAAAACATAAAAGTGTGGTATCATAAAGATGGTTCCATGGCAGTTCATCCTGCGACAATTCATCCGGCGACAGTTCATCCTGCGACAGTTCATCCGGCCGACAGTTCATCCTGCCGACAGTTCATCCTGCGGACAGTTCATCCCGCCGACAATTCATCCGGCGACAATTCATCCTGACAATTCAACCTAACCTAAACTAACCTAACCTAACCTAACCTAACCTAACCTAACCTAACCTAACCTAACCTAACCTAACCTAACCTAACCTAACCTAACCTATAAGTATAACCTATAAGTATAACCTATAAGTATAAGTATGTCGTATTTTGTTATTCACGCATGCTTCTTCGGAGAGTCGAAATTATTGTTAGTAAAAATATTTTTACAGCGGATTTCCACTCAAGATGCCTTCAGATATAAGTATATCGATTTTGGTTGTACGGCCGTATATCCTCTTTGCATACTTACTTAATAAAAATCTTCTAAATGATCAGGCAGGATGAATTGTCGCCGGATGAATTGTCGGCGGGATGAACTGTCGGCAGGATGAACTGTCGGCAGGATGAACTGTCGGCCGGATGAACTGTCGCAGGATGAACTGTCGCCGGATGAATTGTCGCAGGACGAATTGTCGGGTCACCATAAAGATAGTTATCTTATAAAAGAAGGAAGAGATGTAGTAAGGTATTAAGTTCTGTTACATTACCTCCATACATGAAGCACTGAAGACAATATTCCATTCAGGGCCTGTGTAATCTTTAGAGATTCGATGTGGAGTGTCTTTTTGGAAAATTTGGAAGAGTAAATTCTGGGTAGGATAAAGTTGTGATAGGTGGGTAGGAATCTGGGGGTCAGTATGTCCAGGAGTGATGGAAATATGAATTCATCCCTCCCACTGCAGTAAGGCAATATTCCGAGAGATTCCTGCTGAATAGATTTACATATCTCTCTCAACCAGTCTCTTCCGATCCCTCCTACCACGCAGTCGGTGGGCAGATGAATTCGTCGCCATGATCTGGACAAACCTCACCCCATGAACCCGGGCACCCCTGCTGAGTAACCTAACGTAGCGAACCATTTGGGGTAACCTTTGGCAGAGTAGTTGGTTATCCAATAAGTGATTTCTGGGGCGGCGGTACCTATACCTATACGGACTCTAAAATTAATTAAAGTTGTTTTAAATTAATAAATTACTTCGTTTTTACCACTTTTATTGTTTACAAAACCAACATGTTTCGTGAGCAATGCTCACTTCTTCAGGGTTTTTTATTGATACTAATTATAAATAACAGACGTAGACAATAGTGTCAATTGAAAAAGAATGGACATATACAATGGTATCAATGAAAATATGAGATTGGGTAGAGGAGAGAGGGGCAATGAGAGACAATTTACAAAGGGAACAGGTTTAATATTGGGTCATTTAAGAACAATTTTTGGTTATTAATAATATTCAAATTCGCATTAACACTCTTTCGGATTTCTAAAATTTCTAGTTTATCCAACTGAAAGCCATTGACATTACAATGCATTAATTCTATTCCACTATTGAAGTCAAAGGTGTGACTGGTTTCAACCAAATGGTTGGCAAACTCTGAGAAACTGTTATTGTTTAAAGATTTGATATGTTTTTTAATCCTTATTTCGAAGTTTCTCGAATTTTTACCTATGTAAAAGAAACCACAATCGTTACACTTCAATTTATAGATTCTAAATTTTTTCATTTTTGAATCTCTATCTTTATTATTTACAATGTAATTTTTAAGTTTGTTATTTGCATAAAATTTAGGAAGAATTTCATTTGGTACATTCTTTGTCAAGGAATTAGAAGTTTTATTATTAAAATACATAATTTTCCTCCATTTTTTTCTTTTTTTTCCCTTCCTGATCCTTTTGTACAGGATAGATATATGATTTAAGGAATTTATTATTGTTTTTTTTATTAAGAATGTTTTCAATTAAATTGGTGTTGTATCCATTATTAATAGCAATTTGTTTAATAACATTGAGTTCTATTGAAAAATTATTGGGAGATAGGGGTACATTAACTAATCTATGAATCATAGAATGGAAAGCTGACATTTTTTGAGAAATTGGATGGTTTGAATCTGTTCCCTTTGTAAATTGTCTCCCATTGCCCCTCTCTACCCACTCTCATATTTTCATTGATATCATTGTCTATGTCCATTCTTTTTCAATTGACACCATTGTCTACGTCTATTATTTATAATTAGTATCAATAAAAAACCCTGAAGAAGTGAGCATTGCTCACGAAACATGTTGGTTTTGTAAACAATAAAAGTGGTAAAAACAAAGTAATTTATTAATTTAAATCAAAATGGTGCCACAAAATAAGTTTGCTGTGTTAGAAGAAGAAATTAAAGTTGTCTTTGAGTTTACTTACGTTGGTCGTGTAATTCCGAAGAAAACTCTGTTTCTACTTATTTTAATAAAAAATTAGTAATATAAAACTATAATATAAAACCCAGTTCATACGCGGTAGATGTGAAACCTTCAGAAAACTAAAGTAGAAAAGAGTGGGGAGGCTACAAAGCGCCCCACAAAGAAAATACCAATTATACTACCTCATCCTCTCGCAGGCTAAATCCTATAGATGTACTCCAAAGATATTCAAGAGATATGCTATGGTGTCCGCGCAACTGTCGCCGGACTACGCGTTAATTAGCGTAGTTTTCATACAAAAAGAATTTGTCCATTTCGTTGATTTTTTGAAAATGTGCATTAATATTGGTTAACAATATATTTTGAATAAGGAAAGAATTCGTTCATTTAGTTTAACGTTCGTTTGGTTTATTCGTTAATTATTTGTTCTTTTAGTTTATTTGTTAATTGGTAAACAATATCGGCGACACCCGGAAGCGCAGACCCACATAGTAAAAACAGCAGGTAGCACATCTACTTATTTTTTAATATCTTTGATGTACCTACTCGTATGTATGTGTTTTTCGTTACATCGAATTTCAAATTACAACGGTGCTAAAGAAATTTTCACTTCAAAAATATGTATGGGCAGGTACAAGGAATTTTTTCGTGGAGCTAGATTATCTTTCGCATTATTTGTAATAATGTAGAAAATATTAGGGTGGTACTGAATAAATAAATCATAATCAATATGGAATCGGGATGAGATGACAACTTCTTAGGGCATCCATCATGTCCCACCACCTCCATTCTTGTCAATATTTTTGATGTCAGGCGTCAGCATGAATTTCGTGGTCACAGGAAAGTAGTTTTCTAGCTTTCTAAAAAAAAAAAAAATAATACATCCGAAACCAACCCTTCCTTTTTATAAAGTAAAACACAAAGGTTGTATAAATATTGTCAACAAAAGCCTGCTTCCATCCCACTACCATTATACGCAGCTTAGGGGGTAGAGATGAACATAATACCTACCTTTTTTAAGTAATAAATACAATGGTTGAATAACTTCCTAATTGAATGGCCTCCGTGATCAAGGGGTAATGCTCTCGACTTTCAACCCAGCTTGCGAAATATTTGAATAATTTGTGTTATTTCACAAATAATTAATTAAAAAATATATATATAGTATATTTGCGATACATTTAGAGTGGAAGATACTCACAGAGTTATTGGAGTGAGGATGACTAGATCTTGGCGGCGGATGCTTCCGACTATCTACATGTGTGGTTTCATGGATTTTGAGAGATTGGTTGAATTTCTGGTAGAGGGAGACCTATTTGCCTCCCCAGAAGGACACTCTCGATCCGTCGCCTTGCACCGCAGTGGAAGGGATGGATTCACACGCCCGTCACTCCCGAACAGACTCACCCCCAGATTCATACCTTTTTTAGTTTCCAGATCTTCCTCTACTTCATTTCCTTTAAAAAAACCTTCCCCCAAAAATGACAGAGCATATTATTTTCCCCAGGGCCTCCTGTGTGGAGCTATTGTGAAAATAAGAAAGGCTTATTATTTTGAGCAGCTGACTCAAAATTAATATTATGATTATTAAAATCATACTGTTGCGATTTAAATTGCTATCTGGATAGAAAACATATCTACTTGTATTTTACTATTTGGTTCCATGTGTGGACGGTCGTACATGCCTTTATTTACGTGTTTGTCTTAACGTCAACTATTGCGAAATACAACCAACATGCAATCATAAATACGCAACGCCGAGTGAAATGCCATCATTGGAGTTCTGGGAAAAGATCATTTTCGTATCGGAAATCGCTTTTCAAGTCTTTAGAGCTAAATCCGATGAAACGCCTTTTGGAGAATTAATTAAAAATAGTTTGAAAGGCAAACGAAAGTGATCCTGAATGCTTTGAAAGGAATATTTTCATTAATCAAAAATGGAAACTCAGTGGAAAGGAATAGTTAAATAATGAGAACCTAAAATAATGTGATGGATATTTTGACGTGCAAGAATTCAGCTTTTTCTGGTAAATTGTTAAGGATGTCGGAAGACAAGGGTGCCAGAAGAGAACTAATATTATAAACCCTAGTAAGTTTTAGAATGCCGAATCTCATTTTTCACGGTTGGGAGATTACAGGGTGGAGACCCAAAATAAACTTCAGGCCTACTTTGGCATAAACCAAAACTAATTAGAGTTTTAATATTTGAAAAAAAAATGTATGCGTGAGCTCAGGTGACAGTAATATGAAAAATCTCAAAGACCTTTATTTTCCATTTTTAATAAAAATATGAATTTCATGATAAAAAAATTTGAAAGAGTTGAAAAGTGTTAGAAAGTGATTCGTTTGTTAAATTTGATTTTAAAAAATTAATACTTTCGAATGTAGCTATAACTTTGTGGTTATCCATTATAGATAAATGAAACAATTTAACTTTGTTTGAAACACTTTCATATTCGAGTAAATCCGACCGGTTTCAGAAAGATTAATGATAATGATTCTAATGATTGTCCCTCATTTTATATTGGAAAAACAACTCGTAATTTTGAAATCAGAATCATAGAACATTTAAAGTGTCTTAATAATAATAATTTTTCTGAGTTCGCTAACCATAAGGATATCAATCGGCAATGATACAACAATACTCGCAATTTACAGATCTCCATCTACAAAAAATTTGGAGCCATTTCTAAACTCCTTATCCTGTGAACTGAGTTTACTAAAAAACACTAAAGATGTATTTATTATCGGTGATATAAATATTGATATCCTTGAAAATGGCCACCCAAAAAAATATGATTACATGCAAACACTTGCATACCATGGATTTGAAAGCCTAATTCAGGAACCTACACGTGTATTTAATGATAGCAAAACTTGCATTGATCATATCTTTAGTAAAACTAATTAAAAAACTCAAGCCATTATTTATACTACCACACTGACAGACCATTACACAATAATTCTATCTATAACAAAAAATAACTCTTATGTAAACCAAAATACGAAATCACTCCTAACGAAGTCTGAAACAAATTGGGAAAACGTCAAAAGGGAGTTAACAATGAATGACTGGACCGCCCTTCTGGAAAAAGATGATACTGATACTGCTTGGAGTTATTTTGTAGAAATTATACAGCACAGTATTCTATCTAACACCAAAACCACAGATAAAAAGGTATCTCATAAAAATATTCAAATTAAACCATGGATCAGTCAAAATATTATAAACTCAATCAGAAAAAGAGATGAACTGCACAGAAAAGTAAAAATCAACCCTTATGATGTCCATACACTTCGATTCTACAAAAGATATCGTAATACATGTAAAAATGTAATTCGTTATGCTAAAGAAACATTCTATAAAAACAAAATTGATGAATGCAATAATGATTCCCGTAAACTCTGGCAGATCATAAATGAAATTACAAATACTAAAGCCTCGCATAAAGACAAAAACATTAAAGAATTAAACATTGATGAGATTCCCACATCTTTTACGAAACACCCAGACAAACTTCTTGACTTTATAAACAACTACTTTTGCAATATAGGCTCTAACCTTGCAAATAAAATTAAACCAAATTCTACTACTGTCGATAACACAATTAGGAATGATGATGTAAATCATGAAAACAGCCTCAATATAGTCAAGATAACAAGTGACGAAATAAGAAATATTATAACCTCCTTAAACACAAATACCTCATCGGGAAATGAACTGATAACAAGCAAATCAATTAAATACCTACAAAATGAGTTAATTCAACCACTGACATACCTTGTAAATCTATCATTATCTAAAGGTGTTTTTCCCGCTTGTCTTAAAATTGCTACGATCATACCATTATATAAAAATGGTCCCAAAAATGATATTTCAAATTATCGACCAATTAGTATTTTAACTCCTCTATCGAAAATATTGGAAAAAGTAATAAAAAAACAAGTTCTTACATTTTTGGATACCAATAAAATATTATCACCTACGCAGTATGGTTTTAGGAAAAACCTGGGTACTGGTGACGCTATAGCTAATGTAACTAATACAATTATTAGAAAACTGGATGAAGGCAAAAAATGCTTAGCAGTTTTCATTGATCTTCAAAAAGCTTTCGATACAATTGATCATAAAATACTGTACTTAAAACTAAAAAAAAATGGAATAACTGAAACAACTCTAAACCTACTTAGAAGTTATTTAACTGGAAGAGAACAAATTGTACAAATTGGTAAAAGAAAGAGCAAATCTCTTCCAATTAAATTCGGGGTCCCCCAGGGAAGCGTATTAGGACCTATACTATTTCTGATATATATAAATGACCTTATGAATCTTCCCATAAATGGAAACATAATGAGCTTTGCAGATGACACTGTTATTATATTCCACGAACAAGATTGGACAAGAACCTACAAGGAGGCGGAACATGGTCTGGCTGTACTTCAAAACTGGCTAAAAGTAAACTCGCTTACATTAAATGTTAATAAAACTAAATATCTCACTTTCTCCAAAAACAAAAGAGGACAACCAATGAATGTGCATACCCTCAAATTACATGAATGTCAAAATACTTTTCCACAATGTTCCTGCCCGTCTATATCTGAAACAAAAAGTATTAAATATCTTGGGATTGAAATTGATGAAAAACTACAGTGGAATTCACACATTGATCTTACCTCAAAAAAGCTAACAAAACTCATCTACTTCTTCAAAAAATTAAGAAACATCTTGTCGATGAGGGATCTAAAGAGAGTATATTATGCTTTATGCCACTCTCGATTGGAATATGGAATAATAGGATGGGGCTCAGCAGCATCTAATCACTTAAAACAACTTAAGATAACTCAGAATTGCATCATAAAGACCATTCTAAAGGTCCCCATAAGGACGTCAACAACAGAAATTTTTAAACAGTTTGATGTTCCAACCATACAAAAAATCTATGCCAAAAACATTCTGGTACATCACAGCAAAAACGACTTAGAGGAAGACACCTCACATGCTCATAAAACAAGAGCCAAACAAGCAGACACACTTAATATACCAAAGTGTAACTCTTCATTTGGTCAAAGAAGTTCTGAATTTTTAGCAGTAAAATTATATAATAAACTCCCACTTAGTATCAAACAAACTAAAACAAAAAATAGCTACATTAAGGACATTAAATGTTGGCTGAAGGAACTATCGGAAAACGACCTTACTAGTATACTTAAAACATCTTAGAAGTTTCTGAAAAACCTTCTCCAAATAAGTTAAACCATAGAAGTCGCTGAAAAACTTATCCAAAACATAGTCCCCCTCAGCACAGGATCTCCTAGTGAGGAGGACTACGAATATATTTTCTATTTTATATATACATCTAACTAACATATTTCATATAAAAATGTAAAAAAATATTATATAGTTACTAAATAAAAAAAAAAAAAAAAAAATATCATTGAAAATAATAGTTTTGAAAAAAATAGGGGATAAATATTCTTCATATTAATCATAAAGAAAAACGTTTAGATAACTTAGAAGCCTTGGAAATAAAAAAAAATCCCTTAAACATAATGAATCTATTATCAACAAATAAAAAATATTGTCTTATAGCCCAATCATGGATATGTTCCCCTACCCACCCACTCTTCATTAATACCTATCAACGGCTCCACCACTACCATGATAATAGATACATTGTTCCCATCCATATTTAAAAACTGTCAAATCGTTGCCCTGAAGAAGGAACGGTCGTTCTGAAACCGGTTAGATTTTCTCAAATATGAAAGTGGTTCAAACAAAGTTAAATTGTTTAATTTATTTAAAAAAAATGAAATTTGAAAATTTTGTAATGTGTGGCGTTCGGTAATTTACGGAATAAAGTTATTAAATAATTAAAACATGTAAAAAAGGTATTTTTTTGTATCAATATGCAGTCTGACATACTGAACGTCCCATACGTCGGTAAGTCTACCATATAAACGATTTTCAAGGGAAAATTGACGTATGCAAAAATGCAAAGTGTGTGCTCGTTGGGTGCCCAAAATGCTGACGAGAATAATCATGTGGAAAGCGCTCGGGTATCTTTCAACCGTTTTTTTCCATCTAAGACAAGGCTTTTTTGGGTTGAAACATGGGTTCATCACCTAACCCCGGAATGAAAAGGCAATCAATGACATTATTTACACTTTTTTCTTCACCTAAATCAACATGTGACCGGAAAACGTTTGGAGACTGATGAGGACGCGGAGGAAGAGGTGAGACCATTTTTGGCGGTGGAGTTCTACGACAAGGGAATTAAGGTCCTAGTGCCACGGCTCATCAAATATTTAAACATTTTGGTATTATGTAGGTACCTAAAACCCCTTTTTAGTAATAATATTTTTATACGATTTTTAAAATAATAAGCGTCTTACATTCTTGGACAACCCTTGTAAATTAATTTCAATTTGAATATAATTAGGTGTTAAACGATGTCCTTGCAAAACGCAAAACGGAACCATAGGCATTCAATTATTATTGGTGAGGGCGCCTCTTTCAACCAGAATATTTTCTCTGACGTAATATTTTTCACAAGTCGCGATATTTTTTGAGACAAATACATAAGTCAAAGTTCCATTATTAAATATTGAAACAGCTTTGAGACTTTTCCATATCCCGAAGTACTGTCCAGAAAAAGTATTGTCATCTTCCATGTTCCTCTTTTTCCTTACCACTACTACTACTATCTACACTATTAACTATGTACTCTCTACCCACTACAAGCGAGAAAAAATAAGATTTCAATTTCAAGTAAGTAAAGGAACGTACTTGACTTACTTTAACCAGTGATTCCTGACATTATTTCGAGTTGAAAATGGAAACGAAATTTTGGTCTCCGGTAACATTTGTGATGTTTTTTTTTTAACAAAACGTAAAAAAAATGTAAGTATTGGACAGTCGGAGGCGGGGTTAGGAGTTGGTCGATTACTCAGCTGAGTGATCAGTGACGACATGCGGAAGAAGATTTTTTTTCTTGATTTTGAACAAAACGTCATCAAAAAAGTCACTGGAGACCAAAATTTGACATACATTTTTTACTTCAAATAATCTCAGGAATGGCTGGTTAAATTAAGTCAAGTGCGTCCCTCAATATTCTGTATATAATCATTTGTTAGACTTAGGTCTTCTTTGAAGCTCTCGTAATTTTATTACCTGCAAATTTGGATTGCTATTCTCGCAAATAAACCATTGAATTTGAACCAATTGGGTTGCATTGTGCATCATGAAGTTAATTGGCATTTCTTGCAATTATAAATAAATTGTGGTCATGAGATTTTCACCTAAGAACTCATAAACTTCACAAGAAACAAACAGCACTAATTAATGGGGAGGCTTTATGCATTCTATTCTATTCAAACCACTAACCCGATCGAATATACTTTAGCAATCCTTTACAATTAATTTTTAAACCGCCATCGGTCAATAACAGCTCTGGTAAAATATAAATACGGAGACACAGCGAAAATTCAAATAGTCTTACGTAGATAACTATCTCCTTTGGTACTTAGGCAGATAAAAAAAATTAAAACTATTGATCACTGAGATAGCATGTAATGTATTTCAATTAATAAAACCGGTTTTATTTCGTATACCCCGCAAGGAGTCTTTTTATCGAAGTAGTGTAGGTCTCTGATTCAAAACTCAGTAAAATTAAATAAAGACTCATTTTTTATATCATTCACCTTCAGCTTCGCTAAATTCCCCTTCTGAGAAAGCACTGTCTCCAGCCGGTTGGAAGTCGTTTGCTCTCTTGTGCGGTATTCACAGTAAAAAATTGTGCCTTAGTCCCAGAGCCCGGATTCATGGCGTATGATTTGTCTTGGATTTGACGCAGGTTGGTCTGCCTACCTACTGGGGAGTGAGCTGGATCAGGAGGATGTTTGAGGGAGAGCTTTGACCTCTCCACCAGGATTTTGTCTACCCATCGCCTTGCACCGTAGTAGGAGGGATTGGTAAACATGTCCATCACTCCTGGACATATTGAACTCCAGATTTCTACTTAACCGTAGTACATTTTTTCCTTTCAGAACTTCCTTTTTTTCCTTCCCTTTAAAGACCCTCCACAACCCAACTCGAAAGAGATGACACAGGCCCTGAAGGGCCTTCTGTGTGGAGCTAATGTAAGAAAATCCTTTATTGATATATAAATATTCTCAGATAGTAAAAATATAACATCTCTATTATTACTATCTGTGAGTAAAGGTTCTGACGAAGAAAATTCTTACCAGCAATCTTAGATCCGTACGCCGTAGTCTCGTAAAGATAATATGAAAGCACCACATGTGATTGTTATGACCGAACTTGGTTACATTGCATTCCGTAGAAGATTGTTCAAGGAACGTTAACTCTGAAAGGAGATATCTCAGATTAGCGTTATCCTGCAAATACATTAAATATTTTCTGAAAGGTTTTATGGGAGGATTCTAAGTACCATGCTAAAAGCTGTTTAATGTGTCACCTTGATGAGTTGATGCACAAGTTAATATCAGAATATTATTATATGCACACAATAGTAAAAAAAATACGAAGGAACAAAATATACCAAAAATAAGTTTCCGAGCTTGTAAAATAATGCGTTGTGATTGTTGTCGAATAAAAATTGTAAAGGAAAAGTCAAATATTATTTGTGCACACACGAAATCTGTTTTGTTGTATTATGGAGCCATAGTATTAAGTATTGACGCCAACCCTTGTCAAGTATTTATGAAAAAGATGGCCTCTAGCGTAAAAATCTTGGATTCTTTGAAAATGATCTCATAAAATAAACGTATCGATAATTCTCACCGGGTTTTATACAGGGTGTTAAGGGACGTACTTGACTTTCTTTAACCAGTGATTCCTGACATTATTTGGAGTAAAAAATGTAAATGAAATTTTGTCTCCAGTGACTTTTTTTGACGACTTTTTTTTTTCAAAATTTTTTTCTTCAAAATCAAACAAAAAAAAATTTCTTCCGCATGTCATCACTGGTCACCCAGCCGAGTGTCCGATGAACCCCTTACCCCGCCTCCAATTGTTCAACTACCATTTTTTTATGTTTTTGTAGAAAAAAAAAACATTAAAAATGTCACCGGAGACCAAAATTTCATTTACATTTTTTACTCCAAATAATGTCAGGAATCACTGGTTAAAGTAAGTCAAGTACATCCCTTAACACCCTGTATATGGGTTGTGGAATCGCCGCTGAAGAAATAACTTATTATTTCAAAATTGAATTGAATGTTAATGGATAAAATTTATATTTCAATTAAACTGAAGTTTAAAATTTTCTTCTTCTCGTAAAGGTAACCGGAGTAACAAAACATTAACGGAGAGTCTCATGTACGTCGGTTTGAACTGTGGGTAGATTACCCAGCATCTCGATGGCATAAGCCTAACTTCACTTACAATAATGCTTATTGCCAACTTTTCCGCCTACCGAGATACTGCAGCGCTACGGAAATGTTCCTGGGGGGACGAGTGCACACGTTTAAAGTGCAGATGGAGTCCCCCTGATGGCCCTCTGGAGACGGAGGCGGTCAAATATCCTTCATAAACAACGGCTGCCTACGTACATTTTTGCATTTAACATTTTTCACTTCTTTTCAAATTTTATAAATTCTGTTTTTATTTTGTATGCCTATGTATTGTTATTTCATATATTCATATCAGTCCTGACGTGTACGGTGAAGGAGGAAACCATCTGTTTCCTTAGAACGCCGTGGGAAAGTGGTGGGGAACCTCCAGTGTTATTTCATATAATTTATTTTTCTTATTTGTGACTAATTTCTTTTATTGATACTACTTCGAAACATGGAATGTATTGCATTGCACTACCCCTGCGTTGACCAGACAACTCAGAATGGAATTAACCCAGAATGAAGAAATAAACAAAAAACCTCCTTTGAAAAGTTAAGTGATGAAGGTTAGGGTTATAGGCTATTTTTAAATTAATTTATTCATAGCTTTTAAGGGGGACGTATACGCATACCATTTCTGCCCATTTCATACAAATCTTAGATTTGGATTTGGTATCAAAATACCTAACCAAACTGAAAAAATATTTCTGAAATCAAAAGGTACATCAAATATCTAGTCAGGATGTGAGCAACTTTATTTATTTTTGCATTAAATTATAAGATATAGACCATATTTAAGAGAACAAGTTAAATCAAGTTCTCTTTCATATTTTCGTTGAGATTATTATTATTATCTTCTTCTTCAATGATGTATTATGTTGACGGAAATAACCATCAAAAGTTATAAAAGAGAGTATTTTTTATAAAAAATGAATAAATAATGTTTTCATTTTCAACCAAAAAAAAAAAATTCGTATTCTTCTACAACTTTATAATCAACTTACCTTTTCTACTCATCAATATGTACGTACGATTGTTATTTTTGGAGCCGGTGTCGGCGGGAGAGGAGCTGTCAAGTGAACACGCCGGGCCGCGGGTACCTTGGTTGACACCGACTCCAAAAATAACAATCGTACCTACATATTGATGAGTAGAAAAGGTAAGTTGATTATTAAAATTATTTTTTTTTAATTCATAATGAATGTTCTTTACAATTTATTTTTCCTTTTACAAATGAATTTTCTCTTTGTGATTAATGTAGAATATTTAAAAGCATTTAATATACTGTCGCTTTAGAGGTTACAAGTTGGATAAGAGTGGGAAATAGGGGTGAAGTAGGGAGGATAAGTAAGTACATTGTGTAACACGATCCAACATATTATAACCTTTACCTGTCATTTTACATGGAATCTATTCATCAAAGGCCTGAGGATGTCTTTCAAATATGGGATGTTTATTCATTACACGCTCAGGCCGTAACAGATACTGCGAAGAATGGGTAGAAATTCTTTGATGTGCTATTCGGCAGCAGGAGAGTTGTAATTAAACATACGTGTTAATTCATATAGCAGTATCTTTTACAAGTGTTAGGAAGTATTTTGGAAAATTATTTTGTAGCATATAAAATATAAACAAAACATTAAACCAATTTATTTTACAAACAGCCAGATAACAAAATATAAAATATTAGGTCCTTACATATGAAATTGGCCTTTTGTATGGGAGGAACATAAAGTCAATTTTTTTAAATATAATTTATTTATTTAATCAAAGTATGTACCATTGCTATCAATGCACTTTTGCCATCTCATAGGTAGTTCATTGATCCCTTTACTAAAAAAACCATTCGGACCGGAATCAATAAAATCTTTGAAGGCGGTTTGGACTGCCCCGCCGGAGTTGAATTTTTTCCCTTGCAAGAAGTTACCCAAATTTCGAAAAAAATTGTAATCTGTTGGGGCAAGGTCCGGAGAGTACGGTGGATGTCTTAGACATTCCAATTGAAGCTCCTCTAATTTGGTAGCCGTCTGTTGTGCAGTGTGTGGTCTAGCGTTCTAATGCGCGTTTGTTGATTTGCTTCACTCAATTCGTGAGGTACCCACCTTTCAAGTTTTTTCACCTTCCCAATTTGCTTCAAGTGGATTAAAACAGTTTTATCACTAACACCGCAGCCTGCAGCTAACTCGGACGTGGTTTGCGATGGATCCGCTTCCACAATAGCCTTCAATTCTTCATTATCAACTTTGGTCTCCGGCCGTTCACGGGGCTTGTTCTGCAGGTCGAAATTTCCAGAACGAAAACGTTGGAACGAAAGTGACGCAAAGAAAAAAAAAATTAATGAAAAAACAAATAAATTATAATTTTCGAACACAAATACATGAATAAATAGCTGTATAAATTTGAATTTGGAATTCCTAACCAAAGAGAAGATATTTGAGATCAAAGTTGGCAGTACGGCAAAACGCCAATTTCATATGTAAGGACCTAATATATTTTAAATAGCGCTCGTTAATGACATTAAACTCAACAAATACTAAATGTAAATCAGAACAAAATCATATTATCAATTCATAACTGTTGACAGGCTCCGTGGTCGAGGGTTGAGACTCTCGTCTCTTAATCCGAAGGTTGCGAGTTCGAACTCGGCATGCGCAAATAAGTTTTATTTTATGAATTTGTGGTATTTCACAGTTAAATAATATATAATATATTTGCAGCACGTTGCAGAGTGGAAGATACTTTCAGTATCGCCCTGGTGTAAGACCACCATTTACAATTGAAACGTTGCTAGAAATGGCTTTATTCGTGTTATTGAACAAATCTGAATAGTCAGTTCAGATCTGAATTCCCCGACATCTTCTATGCCACCGACTTCCCCTCCTTATTACCTTCAACCTCACAACATATCCCAATTGGAGATGCCATAGTCTCACTTTCTCCAGACGGGTTCAGTTGGGATACTTCTGCGGTATTCATGTAAAAACTAAATACATAAAAAACATGTATTTTCAAAATTAACCAAATACTTTCATAACATTATTTGACGACTGATTAGAATGTAGATACGGTTCCACGACAACTCAGAATTATGCAACTTCAATACTGTCAGGTGGGCAGACGCTTGGGCCGCCAAGACCTGAACAATCCTCACCACATAAACCCGGGCACCCCTGCTAAGTCACCAAACGTAGCGAACCACAACCAATAAATTGTTCCCGGAGTGGCGGTACTCATAACCGCCTCCAAAATTGTAGTCGTAGAAACAACCCATTCTCTTGTAACAAATGTCTACTCAGTACAAAATGTTGGGCGCTCGTGTTTGGCCTGTTTGGCTTGTTTGCCAAGAAGTGGTGCCGAAGGAATCAACAAAGGTGGTTCCTTGGAGTATTTTCCATTGAAATACTGGAAGACCAAGGACAGCATTCCCACCCGACGACATCTATGCTATAAGATATAAAAATAACAAAACAGAGAAAAATAAAATGTTATAAAATGGTGATTCTTCAGTACCTAACATCTACTAAAATCTTCGAATATACTAGAATTCTGAATTTATTTCAGTTCGGATATTCTGGAACCAACGTTCATTATGTATTCCTCGTCGTTCGGAATACTAATGAAGGGTATTAACGTCCAGTCGGTGGCCATCTTCAATTTACAACTAAACATATACAAAAAAAAATTAATGGCGCAGTTTGCGTCGATTGTAAGTGACAACTCGGTGAATTATTTGTTGGGATTTTTGATTACGCCATGACAATGAATTTATTACTTGTCCCTTTCCCGTTTCCTTCCCCGATGGCGGTTCGCAGTTGACCGGAGTGAAGTACTGTCACGCGATTAACGCATCATCGCATTAGTTCTTAATTGTCCAAACGATCATTTTAGTTTTTGTTCAATCTCCACTTTAAAGTTCAAAATAAAGTATAAACAATGATAGTTAAGCACTTAACTAAGAATTAATTATTATTTTTAATTGATATACTAACGTTTAAGGTTTAAGACAAGATTTTTATGTATAGCACAAAGGGTAATAACTATTGTCCAAAAACGTTAAAATATTAACATTCCAAAGAGTAAATTAAGTTCCTGAAATTGGATAATGATAAATTGTACCCTTAATTTACCCTTCTTTATATAATTTAATTTATTTATTTAATTTACACTTAATCTGAAATATTTGATATAAATTTTTTTTTAAAATTAACAACAAAGTAAACCTCACCGCTTCCAACTGTGAGTACATCCTTCCCAATACAATTTATGGCCAAGTAGAACCTAGAGGAACACGGAAAAATTTACCGTAAAAAAAACTCTTTCGCGCAAACAAGTTTCATACAATACAACAGACATTTGTACTGTTCCCACGTGAAACTCCCTAAACAGGAGTTCATAAATTTATAAATACTAGCAAACACATAGTATGATTAAAATTGTACCAAAATCTCGCGCTCGATGAAAACGTTATTACTGTAATAGAGCAAGTTACACGAAACTGCACAATTTATACATGGGGAGAGCGGCCTTTTGTTAACTTTGAGGACCAAAGCTTTCGAGGTTTATTATTAATGACCATAGTTGTAGGTAGTCCGTTTTAGAGTAGATTTCCTAGTAGCGCTAAATAAATTCTGGAACATAAAATTCAACCCGCATTCATGAGGATGAATTCCTCGGAAAATGTTGAAAGACAAATACTCCGCCAAGCACATAGGAAAAAAAATGTTTATTTGGTTTTGAAAGGTTTTATCTTCCACTAGCTGACCCAGCCACGCATCTGGCTAATTAAATACAACGCCATCTACTAGATGGTTATCCAACCTTTTTAACTATCACCATCTTTGAGTTCATCGCAAAGAGGTAGACAGACAGACGCCGCGGAGAACCATAATTTATAATACGTAGAGAGGGTGCGAAAGATTATAATAATGTGCATGAAATGCTTGAGGTAACTAACGTATTTAAGTTGATAAGGATTAATTCCGTATCAGTCTAAATAACTTTCCAATTACCGAATTGTACGTAACCATTTTTTTGACAGAATGGGTACGGTAAGCTCTCCGTAAAATATAGATATCGCGAACAGGCAGACAGACTGACGATGCGGAGGACTTTAATTTATAAAATGTTATAGAGAAGATGAAGAGATAGTAAGCTATCCGTAAAAGATAGATATATGCCATCACGGACTTTTTTGTAGATCTATAAAAGAGAAATATCCCACCATGCATTATTTTGAGGAGGACTTTAATTTATAAAATGTTACCCATAACCTTAACAAATTATATACCTAAACCTTCCCCACGAATCATTCTATCTATTGGTGAAAACCGCATGAAAATCCTTTCAGTAGTTTTTGAGTTTATTGCGAACAGACGGACAGACAGACAGACAGACGACGCGGATGACTTTAATTTATAAAATGTAGAGATAGAGATTTACATTTGTTACTTTAATTTTTTTATTTATCTGCTACCGGTTTGGACACATCTGTGTCATTCACTAGGAAACTTAAATGTACACAAATACAGAATTAATTTGATTTTATTAGGTGGGGATAGTGGGACGGTTAATTTTGGGGAGGAGGGAGAACGGTGGTAGGAGTCAACATAACTTGGTTATATTGTCAATAATGGTGATTTATGGGGTGCTTTTATTTTGTTAACTAAATTGAGTCATATAATTTCAATACCCGCTATATCCGTTTTTTTGACAAAATGTTCTGAGTATGACATCTTGCTCACAATTTTGCGAGGAACAAGACTAATCTAAAATTGAGTTTCAAAACTTCCTTTATCATGACCAAAAACCTTGTTAAAACTGCGAATGAGAAACAAAACCCGCTACATCATTCAAAAAGTTACTATCAAAACCCGCTATATCGAAATTCAACCAATCACAAGCAGCTATTTTGAAAAGATGGCGGGTGTAGAAACACGCCCCTCAGGTCAGTTGAGTTTCAAAAGCCTCTTTATTCCACATAAATTACGAAGTGCCTATCAAAATCCGCTATATTAATTTCATTTATTCAAATTACTTAAATATTTCTAGACATACGAGTACATTGAAAAATGAACACTTTTCGAATGTGTATTACTCCAATTCATTACATAAAAATGTAAAAAAGCAATTTTTCACTTACGCTAGACATGTGACAGTTTTTTGCGGTTTTCTCCGAATCAGAAAAGTTGATACAGCGGATATAGCTCAATTTGGGAGGCGGGAATGGGTACCGCCGCCCTGGGAACCTTTATTAGATAACCGACACCTCTGCCATAGGTCACCCCAAGTGGTTCGATACTTTTGGTGATTTAGCAGGGGTGCCCGGGTTCATGGGGTGAGGTTTTTTTATGTCTTAGAGGCAGATGACCAGGACATTTTTTCTGTCCCCAGATTCCTTAAACCACCCCTTAAACCCCTTGCCTTCCCAGAACTCTCCTCTCCTTTCTTTCTTTAAAAAACCCTCCACACAGCATCCCCAAAAATAACATAGGCCCTGAGGGAAATTATTTTGCTCAGGGCCTCCTGTGTGGAGCTCATGTAAAAAAAAGAAAAAAAAAAAGAAATATAATAATATTGAAATTGAACGACTCTAATTATTGTTTGATTTATTTATTTTTCTTTATTTCTATGTTAGTTAACAAAAAAATAGCATTCTGTAAACCAAAGTTATTGAAAACTTTCCCATGTAACGTTAACTCCTCCCTCCGTTCTCCCCCTCCCCCTTAATCACCCCTCCCACTGTGTACAGTACTGTGCACCACCACTTTGTACTCTGTACTTCTAGGGAATTAATGGCTTAAAGAAAACGTAATTTGTGAACTTGCATTAACATTTCCTGTATTTAGATACCCCTTGAATTACTAATGGGTTCTAACGATTTTTGCAGAAGGAAAAATGATTTTTAAATTTTGTAAAAAGATTTTTTTTTTTAATATCAAGCAACTGCTTAAAATTAATTAGATAGTTTGATTTATTTGCCATACTGATATTTAGATTGCAACGATAAAGGTCAACACTGTTAATTGTAAGATTATTGATTTCACTGAAGCAATCATTAATAATATACCAACCTTTCAACATTATTTTTTAAATTTTTTTAATTTTAATTTTTTTTTATTTTGCAGAAACAAACAGTATATTATTACATAATGGGAAATAGTTACAAACTTATAGAATTAATACAATAATTGGTACCAATGACATGTCGCTGTTATATACTTATATTTTTGTGAGATAAATAATTCATTATATCTAAATTAAATTAATAAATTATTGAAGGAGAGGGGTGTGTGAGAGTGTTTGTATGTGTGTGAATGCGCGTGAGGGTGTGTGGATGTGTGTATTATGTGTGCGAATTCAGTGTGCTAAAAATGTTTTATCTTAAATAGAGGTTATTATTTTTCTTTTTTCTTTTTTTTTCTTATTTTTCTTAAATAAATAACACAACTCATCCAGTTTACAAAACACACTTCTAAAAATTAGATGAGTTGGCAGCTGAGTTGAATGTCAGAAGAGTACCATATATCGCCGTTCGTGTCTTAGGTGTGAACGGATACGACGATGGCCCCTCGGTTTGGGATGGCCACAGGAGAAACAGAACTACTTAGGACGGGTTGTTTAAAAAAAATGACAAATTAACAAAGAAATTCATCAAATATTTTGAGTTAATTTTCACGTTCTGTGTAGGCTCTATTCAAGTTTTGTAGTTTTTTCGGTTTTTTGAAGTAACTGGTCTATAACGACATAATAACAGAACTTACACGAAACGTGAAAATTAACTTCAAATATTTGATGAATCTAACCTAGTAAGTAAGGACTTCTGTCCCGTTTAATATTCATTGAAAATATTCACGATAACCAAATAAACCAAGTAGTAATAATTCGAATTCTTAATTTGTTTGGAAGATCCACAAAATATTTCAAGTTGCTTACTATTGAAATTTAAGAGACATCGCAGTTTTTAGACACTGAAAAAATGTTTGAAGCTAATCGTTGTTCGAATGCAAAGTTAAAAAAATATAATTTTATGAAATAATTCATCCTCTATCATGCGTTTTTACAAATCTTCCTTTCAAATGATCTGCAGTAATCCACTTCTTTTGAACGCTTATAACGATACCTTAACTCTTTCAATACTAGAATTAATCCTGAGAAATATTAGGAAAAAAGTAATATTTCTTAATTTTGTAAATCAAATAGCCCCGTATTGCAAAGTATCACTTGTAAACGATATTCCTCAAAGCGTCTATTTTTTCTGCTGGATTGCAATCTTTATTCCAGCGAAAATTACCGTAAATATAATGACGGATCCCTTTTCAGTTGTAATGCTTGGGCTGGGATCCATTATAATGTTTATGTTTTCTAATGGTATCTTTATATTTATGCACGTACACTGCAAAATATTGTTTTTATACTAAACAATTGTTTGCATGATGGTTTTTTTTTTTAAAACAAAAGTGCTGAGCTGCAAGAATTAAGTTCGTCGCGTCGGCAGGAATCTAAATTTCATGAAAACATTGACAATGAAATAAAATTGTAAATGATTCTCAAAGGAACCCTGATATCTAATAATGTTGCCTTCCCATGAGAAAAAGTGTGGACCAATGGATAAATGAAAACAAATAAAATAAAATCAAAGGAAAATAAGTATTATCGTAAACGGGTTGGCAAATTGAAAAAGACGCAACAGAAGCTTTTTATCGCAAAGGTTTGGTTGCTATCAATATAAATATACGAATGAAATTCAGTTGACAATGCTGGCAAATGTTTTTGTGCTAACAATCAGCTTGGTCTATTGTTTAAAATTGAATGTCATGTAACCGATGACATTTTTAACCTCCACATTGGTCTGTGATGAACGAGAGTTGTGAATCGGAAGAAGAAGTGGATGGGGAAGGCAGGAAAGCTATTACGAATTCTTAACAAAAGTAACGCCGTATTAAAAAGCGATGTATATTGTTTGAATGGTTGAGTTTTAAGGCTCCGCAACCGGGCTCGAAAAAAGAAGATGGAGAGATACGACATTACGAATGTTAGAGGAGAGCGCTAACATTTACAGCGAAAAAATCGATGCGAAAATTGCGAAAATGTTTAATAAAACACGACTCGTTTAAAATAGAGCAAAAATCTCGCGGGCATTGTCTTAAACGGCATTTAAAGAAACTTTGTGAATTTTTTCATACATATAACTTGTAAAATAACTGAAACAAACGTGTTTGTAATAATTTTTGGAGCATACTTTGCGATTTTTTTCTATCGAGCGAATTTTATATAATTTGCGTTTCGGCGCGGGCAATGTGTAGATATTATTTTCAAGAATAACATATATTTTTTAAGAGCTTTAAAACTTAACGTGTTTAAGGGAGATTTGTAAGAAATCGGTAGAAATTCGGATTGCGGGCCCTTAACAGGACGATACTTTCAAGAATATCTTCGATTTTGGTACGAGGAAATCTTTTTGAACTATTTTTTTTCATGTTTTCTTATTTAATTTAAACCCACAAAACTTTTTTTTGTATATGCCTAAGCCATTAATCGAACCTACGAACATATTCACAACTTTGGATGTATGTATACTTCTCAAGGAACTACAACAAAGTTCGTAACATAAATTAGAGTAATTTCAATTTAAACTTTCTGTTAGAGAATTAAGTAATCATTTTGATCGCAATTGTTAGATGTTCTAAATAATTAACAATGTAATTTAATTTTGTTCAATCAATTTGCTTACAGTCAGAATAATTATCTACTTTCTCTGACTGACGAAAAAACCATGCTACCGACGAATAAATACCTTGAAAAGTTATTCAGCAATCGGGGGCGGGTGGTTCTATTATTATATTAATGCTATACTAATTCTCAGGGCTTACGTAGTCTATGATGCTCTGTGGAGGGTCTTTTTTAGCAGAGATACTAGTGAACATGGATCTTGAAGAAACCCATGTTGTTGTTGAAACGACCCGTTCACGTCTGACAAATGTCAACTGCGTACACATAAAGGTGGGTCATTTAAAAAAATGTTATTTTTAAATTCTAAGAGCGGGTGCCAAATGGGTTGAAAACGATGTGTTTAAAAATTTTTAAATTTCTGAAACGATTCACTTCAAAGTTTTGAAAATTTTCATTATAAGAGGGGAATTTATAGTGTATATAAAAGTAGTTATAAATCCTTTAAAACATATTTTTTGTAATCTTCCATAGCAAATATAGCATATTTTTACGAAATCATTTACAAAAAGTTCCAAGATTGAGTCTCGCAAAATAATGCTGAAATTTGAGAGTAAGAAGGATTTTGCTGCTATTTGAATTCTCTGTTTGGAGAAAATTTGAATTATATTCATATTCATATTTTTTTTTTTTTTTACGTTTACTCCACGCAGGAGGCCCTGAGGAAAATAATTTCCCTCAGGGCCTATGTCATCTGGGATGCTGTGTGGAGGGTCTTTTTGAGGAGAGGAAGGAATGAACATTGGTCTTGAAGAGACCCATGTTGTAGGAAGGAGGAAACACAGAAGCCGGAAAATCATTCCACAGCCGAGCTGTTGAACACAAGAACGAATCGAAGAAACGACCCGTTCTCATGTGGCAAACGTCAACCGTGTACAAATGTTGGGCACGCGTTTGGCGTGTTTCCCGACTATGCACCGGTGCCGAAGGGATCAATGATGCTAGTTCCTCGGAGCAGCTTCCATTGTAATACCGGTAGAACAAGGATAGCATTCCCACCCGACGTCTGTGCTCTAAAGATTGCAATCCGTCTGTTAAGAAGGGAGAATCTATCAAACGGACCGCCCGTTTCTGCACAGAGTCGAGGGTATTTTTCAGGTATTTTGGAGCTCCAGACCAGAGGTGGCTGCCAAATTCAACCGTGGGGCGCACTTAATAAATAAATCAAAATATTGCTTCCATTTCGTGTTTTATTAAAAATATTTAATTTTTAACGGTTTATCTAACATTTTTTTAAGACTTAAAAAGTTTGGGTTTTTCTCTATTATGTGAAATTTCAAAGTCAATCCGGAGGAAGAAGATGATATCCAAATATTATTAAAAAATTATGTGATTTTATATCTCCATTTACCACTCTTTTATCACTATTAGACAAATCAAAACAAGAATATTTTTTCCCATACAGTCGTGACCCACCCTAGTACACATGTTGGGCACGCATTTGGTGAGTTTTCCAACTTGGCGCTGGTGCCGAAGTAATCAATGACGCTAGTTATTCAGAGCGTCTCAATGTAATACCCATAAAACCAAAACATCATTCATACCTGATGCCTATGCTCTAAAGATTGGGAAGAAGGGGGTAAGTCACCCATTGAGGTCAACATTATTAAATTATAATTTAAAATGTAAAATATTGTATCAAAATTTTTAAAAAAAGTTTTGAATCTGTTCGTTAAGATAGGGAAATCTGTCAAACGGAACGGCCATTTATGTAATCTGAGTCTTTTTTTCAAGAATTCTGGGGGTCTCTACCAGAGGTGGCTGCCAAATTCAACAGTGGGGTGCACTTGTGATTTATACAGGGTCAACAGTTAGCAGTCTATCAATAGTCCTCAAATAGAGATGAAGGAGATGTCGTATAAATCGTATCATTGCGTTATTCACATTTCTGGAAAGACTTTGGAGTAGCATTCGAAGGAAAATTTCATCTAATTCGTGGAATATTGTGAAGCGTTCCTAAAGAATATTATATCCGTAGGCCGCATAAATTTATTCTCCTTTTTGAATATTTAACTTCATTAAAATTAATTTCCAATACAGACCAAGTTACCCGCCTATTTTAAGACATCGGTAAAATACTTCCGAAGAGCAAAAATGTCGTATAAAATATTTCAGGCCTATGTAATAAAATAAAAACAAAATATCTTGCAACTTGGGCCTAATTTCACATCGTACATATGAAATTTGGGTGGTCTCTGAAGCTGAAAAAATGTGATCCCGGGAGTTGTGAAATTTGTATATTTCTTTGATCTGGAATTTCATTTAGTTTGAAAATTCTTTTATAGGCTCATCATAAATTTTGATTAATTTGAATCATATTGGTATATTCACAGCCTTAATTATTAAAAAAAAAACACTTCCAACCATTGAACGGTGTAAACTTGTTAAACATTGAATAAAAACTGTACATTTTTTCCGAACTATTACCAAAAAAAGATGTCTTTAACTTGCTGCGGTAGATCTGGAAACATCAGAGACATCATGGTACAACAATTTACCAAATAGCGTGAAAATATCATGTCATTTTCATCAATCAGTTTTCCGGCAAAATTAACGTTTTGTTTTGTAATACTTGATGTGCGATTCATTTCTGGTTTCAGTTAATAAATTCAAATCTACTGACCAATTCATTATTATATTCGTAATATGTTTACTATTATTTGTGTTATTTATTGTCAGTTTTAATCCATAAACTAGCTGACCCGGACACGCGTTGCTCTGGATAATTAAACTCAACGCCATCTACTGGATGGTTATCCAACCTTTATAACCACCATCATCTTTGAGTTTATCGTGAAGAGACAGACAGACAGACGCCGCGGAGGACTTTAATTTATAATACGTAGGGATGGTGCGAAAGATTATAATAATATGCATGAAATGCTTTAGGTAACTAACGTATTTAAGTCGATAAAGATTAATACTGTATCAGTCTAAATAACTTTCCAATTACTACATTGTAAGTGACCATTTTTTTTACAGAGTAGGTATGGTAATCTCTCCGTAAAAGATAAATATCGCGAACAGACAGACAGACAGATGACGCGGAGGACTTTAATTTATAATATGTAGAGATGTAGAGAAGATGTAAAGATAAGCATAAGATATAGTATAAGATAAATATGAGTAAGCTATCCGTAAAAGATATACATATATGCCATCGCAGACTTTTTGTAGATCTATTAAAGAGGAATATTCCACCATGCATTGTTTTGTTATATCTGACTGGTCAGTGGTTGAGTGGGTATAGCATTCGGGTCCCACCTGGGCGACGCGTGTTCGATTCCTCGGCTGGCTAAGTCCTCCATCACAACACAAGCAACATTTTCGGCTTTCTGTGGTGGTAGTAGGAGATTTTCAAACATTGTTGGGTTATTCATAACCCGGGATTGTTTGTCTTTCTTTAAAAAAAAAAAAAAATCTCAAAGGGATTAGGCAGTGTTTTCGATGAAAGCCACCAGGGGGCTTGACTTTTTCCGACGATTCTAACAATTATCGTTATTTTTCAACCAATTTACACATAACCTTAACAAATTATATGCATAAACCTTCCCCACGAATCACTCTATCTATTGGTGAAAACTGCATGAAAATCCGTTAAGTAGTTTTTGAATTTATCGCGAACAGACAGACAGACAGACAACGCGGAGGACTTTATGTGGAGAAGATGTAGAGATAGTAAGCTATCCGTAAAAGATAGATACATGCCATCTAAGACTTTTTTGTAGATCTATAAAAAAGGGATATCCCACCATGCATTGTTTTGTTATATCTTAAAGGGATCAGGCAGTAGAGTCGATGAAAGCTACCAGGGGGCTTGACTTTTTCGACGATTCTAACAATTATCGTTATTTATCAACCAATTTACACATAAACTTAACAAATTATATACCTAAACCTTCCCCACAAAACACTCTAACTATTGGTGTAAACCGCATGAAAATCCGTTCAGTAGTTTTTGAGTTTATCGCGAACAGACAGACAGATAGACAGACAGACAGACAGACGACGCGGAGGACTTTAATTTATAAAATGAAGATAATAGATAATGCGACTTTGTATACTTAGTTTTGTCATCAGAAAAAAAGCAAGGTTGTTATTATAATTGCTTGTGTTATTTACCGTCAATTTTAATCCATAAATAATGTAACTTTGTGAACTTAGTTTTGTCATCAGAAAAAAAGGTTATTACTATTATTTGTGTTATTTACCATCAGTTTTAATCTATAAATAATGTAACTTTGTGAACATAGTTTTGTTATCAGAAAAAAGCGAGGTTATATCTGATAAATTATTTTTGAAGTGAAAACTTTTTTAGCACCGTTGCGTTTTTTAAACTCGATTAAACGAAAAATAGCGAATCAGCCTGCGAGAAAATGAGATAGTAATAATAGGTATCCTCTTTATGCGGTGCTTCGTAGCCTCCCCACTCTTGTTTACTTTAGTTTTTCTGAAGCTTTCTCCTTTACCGCGTGCAAATTGCATACTCTGGTTTTTTATTTGACTTTTGTTGCGTGAATTTAAAAAAACTTACATGAAAGTAATGTTTTTTAATAGCATAAATGCGCAAGGTGTTTGTATTCGAGAAATAAAAATATAAATTGCGCAACAAGAATTTTCAATTCTAAGTTGAAGCTAGGTAGGTAATTAGTAGAGACACTGATTCATAGCTTTAATTTTTAAGAAATGTAGCATTAATTATTGAAAAAATAGCTTTTACAGCTTTAATTTTGCGTTTTCATAGCGTTTATAGCTAAATAGGATAACGTCAAGGAATGGGAGTCGGCAAGAGGGGAAAAACAATTAAATTGGCAAAATCACTTGAAACATTTTATTATTGGTTGAAACTCAACATGGCACATGTCATGTTTCTACAGTAGAGTGTGTCATGTTCGTTCTACGATCTGTCAATACAAGATTATAGTAACTAAAAAATCTTTCTGCGTCAACACTATTCACAGGGGCTCATCAGAGCTGCCTCAGCAAATTCTGTGTGAACAATTTTTACAGCTAAGAGTAGCTTAATTATGTCTACAGTGACTCCATCCCTCACTTGCTCTACAAGCTGTCTTTGAAAATACCTGTTACCTTCCAGGAATTTACTGTCATCAACAGATTTAAACGTTGGAGCAAGCCTACTTTTACTTGCTAAAAGAATAGCGTCTGATCGCTGGACATTCTGACCTACAATTGCAGGATTGAACATTTTACCTGCGTGCTCAAGAAATTGATTAGTGCTGTTGTCTTGACGGTTCAGCTTATGAGATGCCAGTTTCACAGAACCCGACATTTGTACCTTTGCTCGCATTACTAAAAAAGATCGCATTTTGTTGAGTTTTGTTGTAAAAATCGCTGCTATTTCGCGTTTTAACGTTTTTATCGCTAAAAACACCATTTATCGCTTTAATTCGCGAATATATCGCTAATGCGATGAATCAGTGTCTCTAGTAATTAGGTAATCACAAGTAGCGAATTTAAAAAAGCAATAAGAAAAATCAAATGTCGTATTTATTTTAGCTACAATGTACATTTTTAAAACGATGGTGAATTTGAAGGGATTCTAAAAAAGATAGGCAATTATGGATCATTAAATCTGCGTGTATTTTTGCAAAGACTTACCGAAACGATAACACTTTACAGAAGCTTGCAGCACTCGCCCTAAAAACTCCATTCGCTTGTTAAGCGGTCGATGTTCCCGAAGAAACGTTGGCAAGATGAAGCGATAGTACGTCATATAATGCGTCAGGCGCTCGGAGCAGCCTGACGCATTCTGGCCGGTCTCGTTATCCCTTATTAAGTAAGAGGGATAATTAACATTTTGAAACCTTAAAAGTGTCAAATAATGTTTATTACTCTGTGTACATTACATATGTGAACTCAAAATAATTTTATCGTAATCAGTGTGGACGTATAACGAGTTTTAAAAATATGTGCAGATTGTTATCGTGATTCATTAGATGCGAAGTGTTTAAAACCCAGGATGGGTAGCGAACATTCACCAGATGTGGTCATTTGTTCGGTCGTTGAGTGTCATAGCCGTACCCCTGCGCACCCGCACCTTTACTGCAACCCCTGCTGCTCGCCGTTCCGCCCGCAGTCGCTGTATTTACGACTGTGGACCATATGACCCGTTCGATGTGTGGGCCACCGAAGCGGCCTTCTAAGAAACGCACCAGAGAAGAAAACAAACTGATGACCTCTGCAATCTCTACATCCCTAGCTGCCCCCGCTGCCAACCGCCCGCGCCTGCCCCCCGCCCCTAAGCACATGGACTAGGAAGGCATCGGACTGAACCCGCGCCCTTCGGTTTCTACCAGTGCCGTACGTATGGAGTAATAAATGACAAAATAAAATACCTAAGAGACAGTGTTTAAAACAACAATCAATAATAATAGTTCATAGTGACAATTATTACAGTGTATTACGAGTATTTACATTTTCGTTAGCGTTGATTACATGTTATTTTTATGGTTTCTTTGCAACTATTGTTATGAACTGCAGATTTATTGAATATAGGTTTTGAGTATGTGTGAGTAAGGTTAAGTTAGATTAAGTAGATTAAGTTAGATTAAGTAAGATTAATTTAGACTAAGGATGTTACGTAGATTATTACTAAATAATAATAATAAATAATAAATTTGGACAACTTATATAGCGCTGTTTTGCGAAAAATCGCCTCAAGAGCGCTGTACAAATTAACAAGGATTTTACATTAGAATTTACTTAACTTAGGAGGCTAGATAACAACTCGTCTTGCAGCTATCAAGCGCATGGATTATTGAAATTCTAGCCCCCCGATAAATTAAATAAAATATCTTTTTATACGTACGTATTTCAATTTACTTAACTATGTAGGGGGCTAGATACCCACTCGTCTTGCAGCTATCAAGCGCATGGACTGTTGGAATTCTAGCCCCCCAATAAATTAAATAAAATATCTTTTTATACGTACGTATTCTAATTTACTTAACTATGTAGGAGGCTAGGTATCAACTCGTCTTGCAGCTATCAAGCGCATGGATTTAACGGAATTCTTGCCCCCCAATAATACATTTACCTTCTGTATTTAATAATCTACTTAACATCCTTAGTCTAACTTAATCTAACTTAATCTACTTAATCTAACTTAACCTAACTTAATCTTACTCACACATACTCAAAACATATATGTATTTAATAAATCGCAGTTCATAAAAACAATTGCAAAGAAACCATAAAAATAACACGTAATCAACGCTAACGAAAATGTATATATACTCGTAATACACTGTGATAATAAATTGTCACTGTGAACTGTTAATTAATAAAGTTTTTTAATTTTTCATTTATCACTCCATACGTACGGCACAGGTAGAAACCGAAGGGCGCGGGCTCAGTCCCATGACTTCCTAGTCCATGTGCTTAGGGGCGGGGGGCAGGCGCGGGCGGTTGGCAGCGGGGGCAGCTAGGGATGCAGAGATTGCAGAGGTCATCAGTTGGTTTTCTTCTCTGGTGCGTTTCTTAGAAGGCCGCTTCAGTGGCCCACACACCGAACGGGTCATATGGTCCACAGTCGTAAATACAGCGACTGCGGGCGTAACAGCGAGCAGCGGGGTTGCAGTAAAGGTGCGGGGGGTGCGCAGGGTACGGCTATGACACCCGACAACCGAACAAATGACCACATCTGGTAAATGTTCGCTACCGATCCTGGGTTTTAAACACTTCGCATCTAATGAATCACGATAATATCTGCACATATTCTTAAAACTCGTTATACGTCCACACTGCTTACGATAAAATTATTTTGAGTTCACATATGTAATGTTCACTGAGTAATAAACATTATTTGACACTTTTAAGGTCTCAAAATGTTAATTATCCCTCTTATTTAATAAGGGATAACGAGACCAGCCAGAATGCGTCAGGCTGCTCCGAGCGCCTGACGCATTCTCATAAGGTAAATGTATTATTGGGGGGCAAGAATTCCAATAATCCATGCGCTTGATAGCTGCAAGACGAGTTGTTATCTAGCCTCCTACATAGTTAAGTAAATTAAAATACGTACATATAAAAAGATATTTTATTTTATTTTATTTGATTTATTGGGGGGCTAGAATTCCAACAATCCATGCGCTTGATAGCTGCAAGACGAGTGGTTATCTGGCCCCCTACATAGTTAAGTAAATTAAAATACGTACATATAAAAAGATATTTTATTTTATTTGATTTATTGGGGGGCTGGAATTCCAACAATCCATGCGCTTGATAGCTGCAATACGAGTGGTTATCTAGCCCCCTACATGGTTAAGTAAATTAAAATACGTACATATAAAAAGATATTTTATTTTATTTGATTTATTGGGGGGCTAGAATTCCAACAATCCATGCGCTTGATAGCTGCAAGACGAGTGGTTATCTGGCTCCCTACATGGTTAAGTAAATTAAAATACGTACATATAAAAAGATATTTTATTTTATTTGATTTATTGGGGGGCTAGAATTCCAACAATCCATGCGCTTGATAGCTGCAAGACGAGTGGTTATCTAGCCCCTACATAGTTAAGTAAATTAAAATACGTACATATAAAAAGATATTTTATTTTATATTTTTGAATGTAGCTATTACTTTGTGGTTATCCATTATAGAAAAATTAAATAATTTAACTTTGTATAAACCACTTATTTGATGCGCAAATCCGACCGGTTTCGGAACAAACGTTCCTTCGTCAGGGAAAGCTTATACTAATTTGACAGTTTCGAACAATGTTTTATTATGGTAGGGGTGGAGCTGTTGCTAGATAATAATGTAGATTGGGTAGGTAGGTATTAGTGTAGAGTGGGTGGGTAGGGGAACAAATCCATGATTGGGCTATATGACAATATTTTTTGTTTGTTAATAATAGATTCATTATTTTTAAGGGATTTTTTAATTTCCAAGGCTTCTAAGTTATCTAAACGTTATAATCTTAATTATCTTTATAATCTTAATCTTATAATCGTTATTATCTTCTAAGTTATCTAATTTTATTTTATTTAATTTATCGGGGGGCTAAAATTCCAATAATCCATGCGCTTGATAGCTGCAAGACGAGTTGTTATCTAGCCTCCTAAGTTAAGCAAATTCTAATGTAAAATCCAAGCTAATTTGTACAGCGCTCTTGAGGCGATTTTTCGCAAAAACAGCGCTATATAAGTTGTCCAAATTTATTATTATTATTATTACGTGGCTTTAGTAACGAAGACTATTATTACGTTGGAATTGTTCAGGTTAGGGAGTTTTTTTAATACACTGACGATTTAGGTTTTGGGTTCCGGAGGCAATTTGGGTTCGCCTGGTTTTCATTCACTGCCTACGTCACTGCCTGTTAAGCGCTAAACACTTTCTAGATTTCGGGCAAAAAAGTGATCCACTGTCGATCTTCAGGGCTTAACTATTTGAAGAAATAACTGACCCAAATAGGGGTTATTTGCAGAGGCGGTTCAAGCAATGAGGCAAGGGGTGACTGTGCCTCCCCTAAAACGAGTTGAGAAGAGGAAAACAATTTACACGTATCCGTATACCCATAAAATGATTCTAATTTCGAAACCGTTAACTCACAAGGTTTCACCGGTAGCAGATTATAAAAAAATATATATTTTTTTTTTTACATTACACACAGGAGGCCTTGAGGAAAATAATTTCCCTCATGGCCTATGTCATCTGGGATGCTGTGTAGAGGG
Source organism: Limnephilus marmoratus (assembly GCA_917880885.1). NCBI lineage: Eukaryota > Metazoa > Arthropoda > Insecta > Trichoptera > Limnephilidae > Limnephilus > Limnephilus marmoratus. Next base: position 9,678,320 of record OU862918.1, read on the forward strand.
TCTTTTTGAGGAGAGGAAGGAATGAACATTGGTCTTGAAGAGACCCATGTTGTAGGAAGGAGGAAACACAGAAGCCGGCAAATCATTCCACAGCCGAGCTGTTAAACATAAGAACGAGTCGAAGAAACGACCCGTTCTCATGTGACAAATGTCAACCATGTACAAATGTTGAGCACGCGTTTGGCGTGTTGCTAATTCCTCGGAGCATCTTCCATTGTAATACCGGTAGAACCAGGATAGCATTCCCACCCGACGCCTGTGCTCTAAAGATTGTAATCCGTCTGTTAAGATGGGAGAATCTATCAAACGGACCGCCCGTTTCTGCACAGAGTCGAGGGTATTTTTCAGGTATTTTGGAGCTCCAGACCAGAGGTGGCTGCCAAATTCAAGCGTGGAGCGCACTTGCGATTTATACAGGGTTAGCAGTTGTGCACTATTAAAGTATCTGCGGGCCCTATACAGTACGCCCAGTTTCTGGGAGGCTAACTTTACTCTGGCTTCGATGGTAGGTATTTTGTTTTAACAAATTCTTAAAAGTTAAGCTGTACATGGAATATCTGTAGGTCAAATGTTTTTACCCTCTGAAAATATCTGGGTAAAAAGGGAAAATCTCATATGGAAATATTTGTATTTCCGGAAAAGATTTTTATTTTTCCCTTTTATACAGAATCATGTAAGAGGGGTTTCAAAACGGCTCAAAAGAGAAAAAACGTAGGTCAAAAGGTTGGAAAACAATTATTCTTTACATTCTGACGCCTTTTTTCCACCAGAAAAATGGAAATGAAAAATGTGTGAAATACCGTGGTAAATCTGCCTTCCAGAGAGTAAAGGTTTTATATCGGACCCGCGTAATCTTTATCGCGTGCCAGCGTTTTATATCGGCAAGACGTCGCCTAATGTTTTCCGTTTCAAAGAGCACCTTAGACTGCACATGAGCCGAACCTGCGAGGGCTCGTGCTTTTGTTCGCAAATGTATGCGCAAATAAGACGTCTAAATATGAACGCCTACCCGGAATTTGCCAATTATATCATACAAATATACGACGCTTTTAATAATATTACAGACATCAACGTGAAAATGGGATAGGGATTATAAATTACAGAAAAAATGAAAACCTAAATAAAAATCCGACACTAAAGTTGTTCTCTATTGTTGGAGAACACCTCCTTTCGCTTCTTTATCTACTTCCACCAATACTTAGCCTCAATCCGTTTCAATTTCTTGAAGGTGATTTTTTTTAATAACATATTTTTTTTTTAAATAAGCCATTCTCCCTAAATAGAGTGCTTAATGTTGTAAACGTATCAAATAAATAAATATCTTAAGTTGTGGAAGCAGTGCATTAAAATGTCAGTTTTTTATTGTTCATTTTTGAAATTAAACGAAAATTTAAATTTTTTTATTGTAACGATTATGATATGCTTTTTTTTTCAAAAGTTGTTCGTGTTTGAAGTTTAAAGTATGTCAATTTTCAAATGCTAAAGTATATTTCAAATACAAAAAATCTAAAAGGTAATTTTATCTAGTTTTTTAAATGGTATTTGTTTTTATGACATCTAAAAATATTGGAAACATATAGGACATTTAAAATACTGAAGATATTGAATTATGTTTACCCGTCTGCTTGTTTAGGAATAAATACATCCCAAAATACGTAATTGCGTTATACTTTCATAAGACCAAAAACGTCCCGAGCGACTTTACATAAAAGCTATATTCTTCCTCTCATGCAAACATATGTATTTTTCTTTTAACCAAAAAGAAAAATAATGCTTCTTATTGTCTTTGGAAAGCTATCTTGCATAGATATTTTACAATCTCGATCCAAAGTGACGGTTTCAGAATTTACGCGCAAAACCGAGCCTTCCGGATTGCGAATACATATATTGAACCAAGCAGACGGGTTATCACTGTAGTACACTGTAAACAACCCCTTTTGGCTGTATAAGCAATAAATATGTATATCTTTCCATGAAATATTTTTGACTTCTTTAATTTATTTATTTTTCTCATCTCTTTTATATATTTAATAATATTATTTTTTCGGGAGTTCAATTGGTAAATAAACATGTGCAAAGGAAAAACATTGTAATTTTACAGTTCGTAATTTTTTTAATGAAAACAATTGTTTTTAAAGGAACTTATTTGTTCAAGCATAATAAAATATAGTAAATGTTTTTCACTTTCTCTAAGGACGAACTAAACAAAAATCTTTATTATTAAGCTACCAGTCAGCATAAAATCATCGGAGATATCTTAGAATAATTGTATATTTATTTCATAGTTTATACTTAGTCCACAGTTTCAAGAGTAATCCAAACAAATTACCATTGTAAACGAGACCTAATTGAGAGATTTTATTATGAACCTTTAAACTCGTTGCGATGGCAATAATCGAAAAGTTCAGGATATTTAGGAAATTGAAATTATGATTCATTTCAAATTGGTAGATGTTCCAAAGAACGTGATAAGTTTCTAACGACTTTCACGTTCAAAATAATAAGACTAGGCTGTTATATAGCATTTCTGATTCTGAAAAACTTAACTATGATAATTTGTTTGGGAGTGTGAAAAACGGCGATGATTAAATTTTCTAAATAATGCAGCATCGAAATGATGTTTTGACGACCTCCGTAGTCCAGTGGCTAAGACTCTTGACTCACATTCCGGAGGTCGCGGGTTCGAACCCGGCATGAGAAAATAAATTTTATTTGATTAATTTGTGTTATTTCACAATTAATTCATTTAAAAATAATATATAGTATATTTGCGGCATGTTCCAGAGTGGAAGATACTATCAGTATCGCCCTGGTGTAAGACCGCCATTCAGAATTGAAACGTTGCTTGAAAATGGCTTTAGCCGTGTTCAGTGACCAGATCTGAATAGCCAGGTACTTCCCAACCTGCCTCTTCCCCACCTCCTTCCCCTCCCCGCTACCTTCAACCTCACAACATACCCCAATTGGGGATGCCATAGTCTCACTAGCTCCAGACGGGAGCAGTTGAGATTCTTGTGCGGTATTCACTGTAAAAAAAAAAAAAAATCATTGGGTCGTATAATAATTCTCGCTTACAAAAATTTTTACCATGACCTTATTAACTGAAAAGAAAATCTCTAGAAGTCTGTTCTATATAATGATTTGAATTAAGATTAGTTCAAAACGAATTAATGACGGTAATGATTATTATTTATAGTATCGATTATTTCTAAATGGATATCGATTATGCCCATCGCTATAAACCAGAAACCAATAGCCACTAAATAGTATTAAAGCCATAGAATACAAATCAACAAGTTTCGAGAATTCCAAAAGCAGTTAGATGTTAGACAAATTAAAAACGGTTTCCATTTTGCGAGTAAAAGTTTTTGAAACAGAAGCTTATAGATTGTATCTAGATTGGTTATCTGCTTCGCGTTTCTACCCACAAAGTGCAAAATACGCTGCACAGTGCACATTAAACCTTATCACCTAGTTCATTTAACTTCAGCGGGTATAATGTTATAACATAAAAGTAACTTAATTTGCTATTTAAAAAATCCCACGGAAGTTTTTAGTAAGGAACGAAATTTCGATATTCTCTTAGAAGTATGAATTGGCATTTTGGTGTCAGAACACCCATTAATTATTTTATGTTATGTACCTTTATAGCTTTTTTTATACAACCTCATCGAACCACTCCATCATATAAAATAAATGCACCATCGATAGTTTATGAACAGAATGAAAATGTACATAAATAGATGTTTTTTTAGGAAAGCTATCAATTTGATCGAATGGGAAAAAACCGAATGGCGATAAAATTTTGCGAAAGGGAGCGCCCCAAGATTTTTTAAAACATAATATGGCGCAAGCATTTTTAACCCTGGAAATAGTTGACGATAGTCTACGTAAAATTTATGCATGGGTGTTAGAATTATTGTGGCTATGCTTTTCGGACATCTCATTCGCTGCTTGGACCATCCGTGGGGTGTGCTCATCGCTGAGGCAGGTGGCACCAGTTTTGAGATATAACGACCGCATGAGTCAAAATTCATAATATTGGTACGTTCCAAAGCTGTATCTGATTGTTTTGTATATAACTATTTGTTATTATTATATATAATATACCTATCTTAATTATTAAGTACATTAGTCAAAATAGCTGATTATTATTAGTAAGAAATAAATGATTTGAGAAAAAAAATTCCTAAGTTTTTATTGAATATCGAAGAAGTTTTTCATATAGCAAATAAATATATACAGGGTGTCCGGGGATAAAGTGCATTAACTTCGGGAGGTGATTCTACATGATGATAGGAGTAAAAAAGATTGACAGCTTTTTCTGAAATTCCAACATTTTTTTCCTATACAAAAAGACGTACCTACTAAAAATCCTTAGTGTGAGGTACGATCTTACTTGCTGAGAGCCTGCCGGGCAACGTGTTTACAATCCCTACCGCTATTCAGTCGCACTATGGACTGAAACGCGGTAGGGATTGTAATGCATAAATCACCTTACAAACACTACCGCGTTTCAGTCGCGCTACAGATTGAAATGCGGTAGGGATTGTAATGCATAAATCACCTTACAAACACTACCTCGTTTCAGTCGGCTTACGCGCTTCGTTTCTCTATCTGTTTCTGTGAGAGTGACGACCGTAATTATAGAAGTGTTAGCAGAGAAGATGGACCGCGTTTTTTTGTACTTCAAAAAAAAAATTACATTGAAAATTTATTTTTTAAGTAAAAAAGAACGCGCGTTTTTTTTACTTAAAAAAAAACTTTTCAATGTAATTTTTTTTTTGAAGTACAAAAAAACGCGGTCCATCTTCTCTGCTTACCCTTCTATAATTACGGTCGTCAACCTCAGTTTAAAAAAAAGTTTTATTTTTACTTAAGAAATAAATTTTCAATGTTAAAAAAAATTTGTAACTTAAAAAAAACGCGGTCCATCCTCTCTGCTAACCCCTCCATAATTACGGTCGTCACAGAAACAGATAGAGCAACGAAGCGCGTAAGGCGACTGAAACGAGGTAGTGTTTGTAAGGTGATTTATGCATTTCAGTCGGTTTCAGTCGGTAGCGCGACTGAAACGCGGTAGGGATTGTAAATACGCTGCCGGGCACGATTGTGGCAACAGTGCATGTTGTAATTGGCCCGTATCGTAATAGCCGAAAATAATAAAGCTGGCGGCACACGCCGGTCTAATTTTTCTTTTACCACAAAACTACCCCTAAAAGTTGGAATTTCGAAAAAAGTTATTTATCTTTTTTACTTATACTGTCATGTAGAATCACCTCCCGAAGTTAATGCACTTTACCCCCGGACACCCTGTATATTCACAAATTATTGTATTTTTTATGTAATTTGTTTGTCAAAATATAACACCAATTGATTTATTCAAATCAATTCACAAAGTAAAATAATACAGCTGGTTAAAACTCATCTGTCAATTTGACGTATACGTCTTTACCGAACATCATTTCGTGATTATCATTCTAGGGTTAAGAGAGAGAGAGAGAGAGAGAGAGCATTTTTAAAAACTCCATAAAAAGAAAAGCACTAGTCATATGAAAAATGAATATTTATTCTTAGTAGAAAAATAATATCGTCGATATTTCCACCATCGCCGCTGGCTTTCCTTAAATTTGGCACCAAGATTTTGCAATCCCTTTGACACAAAGCGCGCGGGATGTCGGATGAGCACTTGACGAATATTGCCCTTAGTTTAGAGCGTGTCACATATTTAATACGAATTTTAATGATGCGGACATATTTTCGTGGAATCTAAAAACATTTAACAAATATATCTTAGCTAACATTGAATCATTTTAAATATCCTATTAGGAGTTAACACGTTGTCGCTACTTCCTGTCCGGTTCTTGCCATTCATTTTATAAACATGACTTGCGCTCACTTCAGTTGAAGGTCCGAGTGTATACGAGTGTTATTTTAAAAAGAAGATATTTCATTCTTTTTATATTTGCTCAGTAAAACAAAGTTTTTAACCTTTGCTGACGTGAGGCCGCTCAGGCCCAGCAATAATAATAATATCAAAATACTCCCCTACCCCGCGCGTGAAGCATACGCCGCTTCCAGTAGCTTAGAATTTAGTGATGCCAGAGCCTAAATTTTAAATTTATTTATCATTTAAAAAAAAAAAATACAAACACGTTACAGAAAACATGTTTTATAATTATTTAGTTAGTAGGTATTTTAGTTGGTAACTACTTTCAAATCTTTTGATTTCGGTACACTAATTTTTTTTTTGGAATTCATTCGGCGTATGCCGCTTCCAGTAGCTTAGAATTTAGTGATGCCAGAGCCTAAATTTTAAATTTTTGAAGTTAAATTTCTGTAAATAACTTCATTTCAATTTTTTTGCCGGCCTCTGACCCATCATCAGTACTTAGGTGACTTTTGAAAGTTGATTTTTATTATATAAAAATATATAGTTTGTTCGAGACTCTATTGAAATATTATAATAAAAGTGAGTTCATTGTTTTTATTTACTTTAACAGACAATACAGACTGATTTCTGATCTCATGTGATTTTTGTCAAAAATTATTACATAAAATATGCAAATTGTCAAATGTAAGTTACTTAAAAATAAAAAAAGGATTTTATTTCTCTTAAATAAATTTCAATTGTCCAATAAATAATAATTTGAACCTTTAAATTTTCCTGGATCTCTAATATATATACATTTAAAGTAACGTGCCGCCCAGGCCCCGCGTCAGAGAATACGTTAAAAAAAAATCACGTCAGTAGTTAAAGGTTAATGATCGCACCCTCATTGTCCAATCAAATAAAAATCACCATTCGACGCGCATCATCATCAGAAATAAAGGCATCATTAAAATAATGTGGTTTTGTAGTTTGTAAGGTAACCGGGCTAAGGAAATGGGAAAAGGGAAAAACGATCGAGTTTTCAGATCTGATCACCGAAAATAACATTTTCAAGTAACGTTTCATTTTTAATGGTTTTTTAATGATTTGAAAGATACCGATTTTATTTTTCGGTAAGTACAGACAAGTCGTTAAAATTGAAAAATTTAAAGTGCTTTGTCTACGACTAGTTTTAAGTCATTAGTTGGTGTCGAGGGATCTTAATTATAATTTCTTATTCTGCGTAGTAGTCTGGAAGATAGATTAACTTTGGTATTTTTATTTATCTTCATTTTTGGTCTCTGTTAAATCTCTTGACTAATCACTTATTTTAATACTTTTGAATGTAGCTATAACTTTGTGGTTATCCATTATAGATAAATGAAATAATTTAACTTTGTTTGAACCACTTATATATTCTTTGAACAACTTATTAAAGTTAAATTGTTACGTTTACTTATTTTAATGTTTCATCCAAAATTGTTCATTTATAAAAATCTATTATTTATGTATTTTACTTTGAAAAGATGCAATTTTTTATTCTCAAATTGTCTACTTGGTAAAACCTCAAGTACAACGAAATATGCGTTGTATGGAGACTGGGAGAAGCCGCATGAGAGCGTTTTATTAAAGTGCTTCATTGTTCGCTATAAAAATGAATTTCGTTTAAGCCAACGTACGAGTATTACAGCTTCGTGATCTTATTTACATGGCGTGGTATCTCTATGTGTTTCTGAAATTATATTGCAGATTAGTTTTTGTAAGTTATTTAGCTTCAGTAAAAACTGTTAAAGTGAATGTGTAAATATAGGAAATAAAACGTAATATAATCCCCGAGGAAGCAATTATTATAGAACTTTAACAATTTATAACAGGCGGATGGGAGAGATTGATTGAGGGAAACCTTTTGACCTCTCCAGCCGACCTCAACTCTCTCTTTCCTTCCCAGAATTTCTTCTCTTTCCTTTTCTTAAAAAGGCCCACACAGCATCCCCTATTATGACAATTATTTCCCTCAGGGCCTATGTCATCTTAAGGGATGCTGTGCGTAGTGTCTTTTTAAGGAAAAAAGGAGTAGAAGTTCTGGGAAGGAAAAAGTTGTGAGGGATGGGTAAGATTTGGGGTGTGTTCACCCAGGTGTTCGTGTTCGATTCCTCGGCTGGCTAAGTCCTCCATCACGACTCAAGCAACATTTTCGGCTTATTGTGGTGGTAGTAGAAAATTTTCATAATTTTCAGATTATTCGTAACCCGGGAATGTTTTTCTTTCTTAAAAAAATATTTGAGGGGTGAGGGATTTTAATTAATTAATACTGCACAAGAGTGTCCACTGAAACAATGTTCCGCCACCTCAAAAATATATTTGTCCCAACCCTTTTTCTTTCAATTTCTCCGAAAGGTTTGTGTAAAAAATATATATAAATTTTAATACAAAATATTTGTTTAATACAAATATTTTGTATTAAAATTACTTTTTTCGATAAACACACCATACATTATTTGAGACAGGTCACCTCAACATTTTAGTATTTGAGCACCTCATTTCAGGTAGGCCACCTCATCATTTTAGTGTTTGAGCACCTCATTTGAGGTAGGCCCACTCATCATTTTAGTATCTGAGCACCTCCACTACTCGCCCAAACTCATTCTGAAATCGTGTTTTTACAGAATAATCTTATAATATTTACAAATACGAAGAGAGTAGCAAAAAATCGCAAACTTTTAACTTTTAATTGTCAGCTGATTTTTTCAATGGCTATTAACACTTTTAATGACCTTTCAAAGGAGTGATGAAGAAGCACATTGTAAAGTTGTCCGGTCACTATTCAGGATCATTTTCAGGGTATTACGTTAAATCGATCGTATTGTGCGTTTAAAGGAAATAAATATGCATTTATTATTATACCGCTGGGACTTAGGTTTGATAGTCTTATTGACTTACCGTAGCAAAGTTTTGTTTTAACTCGACCGTTTTGCATTTCGTCTAACTGTAATTTTTTTGTACGTTCCGATTCCGTTTCTGATAGCCGTTTTAATGGATCGATAAAGTTTTTTTTTCAATTGTAAAATCGTCCTGTTTATTTGAAATTTCTTGTTCACATTTTTTCAATAATATACTATCCACCTACCTGAAGAATGTTTTAAAAAATAATTGTAATTGAGATAATAACGTTTTTTTGGATAAATCGTATAATTCCCTTTAAAAAAAAAAAATATAAACACGTTACAGAAAACATGATTCATAATTTTTAAGTTAGTAGGTATTTTAGTTGGTAACTACTTTCAAATCTTTTGATTTCGGTACACTATTTTTTTTTTGTAATTCATAAAATATATATATTTTTTTTTAGTTTCTGATATTAACAAAGTATTACAAAATTGAAATAGCTATGAAAAACAGGATTTTTGGTGATAGGAAATGCTTATCAAGAGGTCAGCACAAGGTCAACGGGAAAGCCGCAGCAGATTAAGGCAATGACCTAAAAAAGAAGCCGAGGGCTGAATTATTGATAAGTAATTCCTGACCCTCATCCAGTTATAAAATAATGGAAACACTAATAGTTTCTGGCAGTGGGAGGACCAAGGCTAAATTATTATCTGTTCAATTGTTAATTATTATTTAATTATAATTGAGCTGATAAGTTTTAAGATTTTCACGGCCAGAAGCATTTTCGTTATATGTTTTTGGGGTGTTGTGCCGTGTTGCGCTACCTCCTTCTTTAGCCAACGTTTCGGACATCGTTGCAGTGTCCATCATCAGGGCAGATCCGGCAGATCCGGTAGATGTGACATCTACCGGATCTGCCGGATCTGCCCTGATGATGGACACTGCAACGATGTCCGAAACGTTGGCTAAAGAAGGAGGTAGCGCAACACGGCACAACACCCCAAAAACATATAACGAAAATATAATTGAGCTGTACACACATAATATTTTTATCAGTACCCTAAATATGGGAATTTAATAATGTGCCTAAATTGCAGCAATATAAATTTAAATCCAAATAAAAAGATAAGAAAAATAACGAAAACATAAATAACAACAATTATTTATTATAAGTAATAATTATTAGCTGAAACACTCAATTTAGGAGGCGGGAATGGGTACCGCCGCCCCGGGAACCTTTATTGGATAACCAACACCTCTGCTATAGGTCACCCCAAATGGTTTGCTACGTCGGGTGATTTAGCAGGGGTGTCTAGGTTTGTCTAGGTCTTGGAGGCGGATGACCAGGACATACTGAACCCCAGATTCCTACCCACCCCTTAAACCCTTTTCCTTCCCAGAACTCTCCTCTCCTTCCTTTCCTTAAAAAAAACCCTCCACACAGCATCCTCAAAGATGACATAGGCCCTGAGGGAAATTATTTTCCTCAGGGTTCATGTAAAAAAAAAAAAAAAAAACTACATTGAAAAAATCTCCCGAGAAAACATGCCGCCGACGGGACTCGAACCCGCGTCCTTCTGATTTTCGGTCAACTACTCTTATCCACTGAGCTACGTCGGCTTATCTCCTGCCCGCCAAATAATTCAATACATAATAGTGTTTCATTTAACAATTACTAATTACATTTTTCCTCCTGCAAACAACCAACTTTATTTTATATGAGAAAGGCATTGTGAGTGCTTCAGGCTGATAATTATTACTTATAATTGTTACCCTTTGTGCTATGCATAAAAATCTTGACTTAAACATTAGTTTATCAATTAAAAAGTAATACATTAATGACAGTTTAGAAAAAGTAAAAATAATCAGAGGAAAAAAAGACATTTTTAATGGTATATTCAAATGACATTCATTTTATAACATAAGTATTTTAATAATAAATTATTGGTTAATTAAAGAAAAAAAGGTTAATAAATTAAGAGGGCATTACCAGAGAAAACTGGAAATACGTCATTTTCAAAAAAGTTTTTAGACGTATTGACTCTTTTCCACAAAAAATTATAAATGGATTTCGAAAGGTTGTTCTTTTATCTAGCATTCGTATGTAATAAATTTTGAGAAAATTTTTTAATTTTTAGTATAATAAGGTTATTCCATAGGTCGTTGGCAGATTTGTTCAATTTTCAAAAAAGTTTTTGTATTATACCACACCCATTTCAAATAATAAAATCATGCAGTAAAATAAATCAATACATTATCTAGCAAACGTATGTTTAAGAATTTTAATTTTAGTTTCAATAAAATCATTAAAAAATATGTACGTACATGTGTTTCTTGGCGAAAATTGGTCCGTTTGTGTATTTATTTGCGCACTTACAAACTAATATATACCAGATTTTTTTAACATTCTTATTAAATTGTTAGCATCGGCGCTACTTGCGGCCATTCGCTAAACCCAAAACCTGGAAAGGACACGCAATAAACAGGCCAACAGCTAGCTCAGCAAAGCCGGCGCGAGCAAGGTTCCTCTTAAAACCTGGGCGAGTGTTTGTGGTTCGCTTGTAAATTCCTCCTCCACTTCCTTTCCTCACAATCTCCAGGTCTCCTTCCTCAATCAGAACACAGTTTTTGCACGTAAAGGGTTTATTCATTTAAAGGTGAACAGGGTTATACAAAAGCCAGCCTCGGCACTATACACATGGGTATTTGGCTATCTCTATAATCCTATCATAACGGGGGGGGACTTCTCTCAACTCTCTACACGTATTTAGTGAATTTAAATGTCAGTTTTTAGCACACAGAGGGGAAGGAAGGTTCATTTGTACTCACAAGCAGGAAATAGGTAGTCGTCAGTCAGGTACTGGGTAGGCGTAAGCCTCTTCGAGCACAATACACAATTAAAGTAAACATCGCGAGTTCTTAGGTTCTCGACACAGCGCCGCGCCGCAATTACTGTGGACACTCTGGGACACTGTTGCCGAGCCCAAAAGCAGCGGGGGAATGGCTGCCGGATGCCGTTCGGCCTCGGGCCACGGACTGCGCGTGCGAGGAGGGGGGCGGAGAGGGGCGGTGCGGCGAGTTAGTGCACTGGGGTCAATTCACTAGCTCCTCGCAACAGGAATAAGGGGGTCTATTCTTTATCTTTTGTAACGTAACACTTCCCCCCTCGCCGCAATAAAAGCGACGTGGTAATGGAGCAGTAGGGCTAAGAAATCCTCTTACCCTTCTAGCACTTGTGCCAAAACAAAAAAACATCTAAGAGAAAGGGGAGAGAGAGAGAGAGAGAGAAAAATAAAAAGTTGCTAGCTACAAAATAGTAGAAAACAAAAACAAAAGAGAAAAAAAACATGGTGAACAAAGAATTATACATGAATGTACATGAAAGAGCAGTGGCATACATAAATATAAACAAGGACCTGTTGGAGAAAGGTACAAGGGTTATGCAGTGATAGAAAAAAAATGACTCTAAATTGTATCATTGGTCTGTGAGCTATGTTTGCGTAGCGTGGTTTGCGTAGGATGTTTGGGGTGTTTGAACGTTGCACTGAAGTTACAAGGTTACTTTGTCACAGTAACCTGGCCCGTTTGAGATTACACTCAAGGAACACTAGGGCCTTAAAGAAAACACGAAGAAGAGAACGCAGGATGAGGCTTCTTGGTGGTGGAGAGGGTTCTACCTGTCACAGAGGTCAAAAAGGTAGCTGCTTCCGGATCCTGTGGGTGGGCCAGTATGACATCAATGAGGTACTGGAGAGTGGAATTGTAATTGGTGGTTGGTCCTTTATAGAGGAGGTGGTTTGTGTGCATGACAGCCGTTGTTGTGATGGTGGTTGGTACACTGGTTAGCATACAGTGGGATTTTTGTGTGAACAATCGTTGGTATTGTTATTTGCGCAAGGGCACAGGAGCATTGGCATGATGGCAACAGAGAATTTGCAAGGTGCAGCTGGAACATTTGTACATGGCAACAGGAACATTTGCGAGGTGCCGCAGGAACATTTGCACATGGCAACAGGAACATTTGCGAGGTGCCGCAGGAACATTTGCACGATGGCAACTGGAACATTTGCACAATGGCAACAGGAACATGAACCAACCTAGAGCTGACGTGCTCGGGTTTGTTTGAGTGATGGTTTTGTGATGATACAATTCGCAACTACACGCACGACTCACACTAGGTTATGTTAGGTGTGGTCGGGTGCTTTTGGTACGTAGGGTTTGAAGGCATGGGACCTCCGTGACGGTAGTGAAGGCAGCATGAAGAGAGGCGCAGGTGTAGATAGGGTGAAGAGCTGCTGGTCTTCTTATTAATCCGGCGAAAAAATTATTATTAGAACAAAATTCTTGAAGTTTACCTGCCTGGTAGACCAATGATGAAAAGGTTTGGAGAGAAACAAGGTGTGCATGTTGAGAAAGATTGGATTTGTTTGACGTGTAGAGAGAGAGAGAGAGAGACGGAGAGAGAGTTAACTAAATGCAACTACAGACTTATACATATTACAGGTACGTATTCAAGGAAGGTTCTGTTTAACCCATTTAGTTTTTTTTTAAACTAAATACATTTCCAAGAACACGTGGGTAAGGGTTTGTACGTATGACAAAATGCCCCGTTCGAAAGAAGTTGGTCTTCCATGACCTATGCTCACGTCTATACGGTAGCATTTTTTTCTACTTTCGAAGAACAAAAACATTGAGTACAAATAAGTTATGAAAAGTGGGAAAGGAGTAGGAAGTTGAAAGGATCCGTGTATGAAGGTTGTCCCATTTGACAAACGAAACGCCAAGTGCGTAACGCATATATCCCCATTCACGAATAATTTCGAGGAAGGGAAAGGGTGACAATTGGGAACATTTGAACGAAGAAAACTGCTGAGGACTCGGCTATTTCCGAAATTCGACCTCTGAGTGGAAGGTGAAACAAGGTCGACAGCAGTTATCCTGGCACATTACAATACCATTTGGTAGTGTGGGACAAAAGGAATACACTGACATAAAAAGAGTCTAATCCTCCACGTGTATTGGGTAGAAGATTAGAGGGTCGTTTTATTCTCCTACTTGTTTGCGAGAAATGACAGACCCTTGCTCAAATCTCACAAACCTGGGGGTTTTCTTGTTCGTCTCCCAGACAACGAGTTAGGTGTTTTTTGTGTCCATCAACTTAACTCCTACGACACGATGCCCCATAATCATGAGTGAAGCGTATGATTAGTCCTTTTGAGATAGTGGATAGTTCCTGGGTTCTTGTGACAGGAAGTCCACGGGCATATTAATGAGTATTTTGCTGCAGAAGCAATAATTTTCTGATAACAGAAAATAAAAGGCGTGTGATCTACACTTGGTAGGTCACACAAACATGGGGGTAGATATTATTTCGTTCGCACGACTCATGGTGAGTATTGTAACGTCTTCACGTTTGGTGCACAGATTATATAAGTACACAGTTATAACAAAGCGGTTCTCATGCCAAAAGACACACGACCAAAAAGGGGCGGTTTTCATGCCAAATAAATGACACACGACCAACAAGGGGCGGTTCTCATGCCAAAAGACACACGACCAACTCAATAACATTTAGTTAAGAGTATAAAGTAATTATAACGAACTTCTCGTATCATGGCGGATGTTTTGAGGATCTCTCCTATGATGGTAGATATTGTCACGTTTTCACATCTCACGTGACAGGAATGAACGATTTACAACAAATTTTGCCCAGTATTGAAAGACAGTAACCCGATAGATATTTAAAACAATTTAATGAGATAGATCACCCTCTCGATCAACAACCCTGTGTTGACGAGCAAACAATGAGTAGTTATGACGGACTCCCCGTGACGTGTAAAAACACAAAGATATTATGAGATTCGCATCTATAGCAGTGGATATTGTAAGGTTCACACCTATAATAGTAGATATTGTAAGGCTCGCGCCTATAATGTTACAAAAGTTTACGTTCGAAAATGTGGGTCCCCATTCAATACAGACGGCGGGTTGCAATGATGTAATTAATACGGCACTGCTGTAGCTTAATAAATTCATATTAGCATACGTTACAAGACTTGCCAAAAGGCGATAAACACAAATTTTATTGAAGATCTGGCCAAGATTTTAAACTCCAAACAAGAATAATGGTACAATAAAGGACAAAAGAAACTGATGTCATGATAAAATATTGTACCTCATAATGAAGTTGTATATGTACAAAGAACAATGTTAATGAAGGGACGAAACGTATTGCCACTTTTATAACAAAAAAAAAAAAAAAAATTCTCAGAATCCGACGAAATACGATTCTGGAAAAAAAATACAGCAATTGGGTTGAGCGCCATTCTAATTTTTGGAAAAAGAAGAAAAAACCACAAGTAGCAAAAAGGTTGCTCTTGAATTGTTTCGAATCCAGCGAATGTGACCTGGTAGGTGTGTACATTTGGTGTATTCGAAACGATCCCCAATATACAACATTACTATGAATGTGTAGGATGGGGTGAAGAGGAAAAAGAAAAAAAGAAAAAACGGGAGGATTTCCTATTATAACAGAAATCGTCGCGACATTCTTACAATATGGTGCTGTGACCATAGTAGCGAGCTGCGGCAATGGTCTGAAACCAATGGTTATTATACAGACTTGCACTTATGATTTTATATTTACAACAATAGGGTAGGGACGTACTGGTACGACAAAAACCCGACACAAAACAATTAAAAAAAGGTGATAAGACGATGAGGTGAGAAAAAAAACCGCGCGGATGCTGCAAGAATTGTAAAGAGGAAAGCGACGTCTCGGAGCAAGAGTTTTCCGGAACCGTTGATGGTAGGGAGAAAAGGAGGCCCTTTCCCGAAGTGATCAATTTCAGGAAGAGGATGCATACAAGTATGAAAACGGTGCCCCAAGAGGTGCTCTTGTGGTACAGCAGGCAAGGCACGCAGGATGTACAAGAACTTATAAAATTATGCAAAAAGAAAAAGGAATGTACAGGAGTTAGGCTACCGTTGACATTAATGTGCCTTCGGGTGTAAGGATTACCTTACGAATGCCCATATGGGTGATTATTTACATTTAATAATTACAAGTAACTCACGTCATTTATGACAAGAATTATAAGACTTCTAAAGAGACCGCATCGCACTGATTGACGACTGGCCAAGAGAGGTCAGGGGCGTAATAATGATCAGGGTTAACAAGATGCATGTTTTGCCAATTTGATAACGCCTGAGAACTTGATGTGATGGAATTTACTGATTCCGTATTCCCAATTTTGACAATGTCTTTCACATGGTAATTTCCGATGTGTTTACCAGAGATGTCAGATCGTATATTTTTGTTGGTTTCTGGGCTTGCACCACCAAGGGTTTTGCTTCAGAGACTGTGAGGGGGGTAGTGATGATTTCCGAGGTGACTTACGGTTGAAATTGCAACCTCCTGATGTATTTTTGTTGTAGAAAGAAGCATATAGAGTAAGGAATTTTTTGGATTTATTCTTAGGAGAAATCTTTCTATTTCTCAGGGCCTGTAGTAGTTCTTCCTTTCTTGAAGTAAAAATGTGCGGGATTATACCCAGCGTAACTTGAGGAACTTCCATGGTGTATAGGATCGTGTCAGAGTGACCTTATGTTGGGAAAAGTGAGAACTAGACTCGCAATTGGAAAGAAATTGGGCAGAGACTGGTCACTGGGGACGTATTTTTTACAAAAAGTTTTTTTGCAAAAAACGCGTTTTTTTATAAGTGTTTGGATTATTTGAAAATTTGAGCAGCGGTTTGCCTCAAAAAACGTGATTTTGTGAAAAAAATCCAGATGTTTTGGAAATTTCTTGAAAATTTTCAAAGTCCATAAAATGAAAAAAAAATTGCGCAGCGGTTTGCCTCAAAAAACGTGTTTTTGTGAAAAAATCCAGATGTTTTGGAAATTTCTTGAAAATTTTCAAAGTCCATAAAATGAAAAAAAATTGGGCAGCGATTTGCCTCAAAAAACGTGATTTTGTGAAAAAATCCAGATGTTTTGGAAATTTGTTGAAAATTTTCAAAGTCCGGATATGAAAATTTCACGGGCCGGGATTCACCTTAATGGAACACGTTTTTAGAATTTATTCCGATGTTTTTGAAAAAGGTTAGCAAATTTGCAAAAGTCCGGAAATAAAAAATGAACGGAACGAGGTTCGCCTTAAACGAACATGTTTCTGAATATTTCCATTAGCTTTCCAAAGGGGGATTCTTCAGAAAAAGAAAGAAATATTTTTCTTTTATACGAGTTTTCGTGGAAGTATTTGTTTGAAAATTCAACAATGTCTTTTCAAATTTCCAAAACATCTGGATTTTTTCACAAAATCACGTTTTTTGAGGCAAATCGCTGCCCAATTTTTTTTCATTTTATGGACTTTGAAAATTTTCAACAAATTTCCAAAACATCTGGATTTTTTCACAAAATCACGTTTTTTGAGGCAAATCGCTGCCCAATTTTTTTTCATTTTATGGACTTTGAAAATTTTCAAGAAATTTCCAAAACATCTGGATTTTTTCACAAAAACACGTTTTTTGAGGCAAACCGCTGCGCAATTTTTTTTTCATTTTATGGACTTTGAAAATTTTCAAGAAATTTCCAAAACATCTGGATTTTTTTCACAAAATCACGTTTTTTGAGGCAAACCGCTGCTCAAATTTTCAAATAATCCAAACACTTATAAAAAAAACGCGTTTTTTGCAAAAAAACTTTTTGTAAAAAATACGTCCCCAGTGACCAGTCTCTGCCCAATTTCTTTCCAATTGCGAGTCTAGTTCTCACTTTTCCCAACATAAGGTCACTCTGACACGATCCTATACACCATGGAAGTTCCTCAAGTTACGCTGGGTATAATCCCGCACATTTTTACTTCAAGAAAGGAAGAACTACTACAGGCCCTGAGAAATAGAAAGATTTCTCCTAAGAATAAATCCAAAAAATTCCTTACTCTATATGCTTCTTTCTACAACAAAAATACATCAGGAGGTTGCAATTTCAACCGTAAGTCACCTCGGAAATCATCACTACCCCCCCTCACAGTCTCTGAAGCAAAACCCTTGGTGGTGCAAGCCCAGAAACCAACAAAAATATACGATCTGACATCTCTGGTAAACACATCGGAAATTACCATGTGAAAGACATTGTCAAAATTGGGAATACGGAATCAGTAAATTCCATCACATCAAGTTCTCAGGCGTTATCAAATTGGCAAAACATGCATCTTGTTAACCCTGATCATTATTACGCCCCTGACCTCTCTTGGCCAGTCGTCAATCAGTGCGATGCGGTCTCTTTAGAAGTCTTATAATTCTTGTCATAAATGACGTGAGTTACTTGTAATTATTAAATGTAAATAATCACCCATATGGGCATTCGTAAGGTAATCCTTACACCCGAAGGCACATTCATGTCAACGGTAGCCTAACTCCTGTACATTCCTTTTTCTTTTTGCATAATTTTATAAGTTCTTGTACATCCTGCGTGCCTTGCCTGCTGTACCACAAGAGCACCTCTTGGGGCACCGTTTTCATACATGTATGCATCCTCTTCCTGAAATTGATCACTTCGGGAAAGGGCCTCCTTTTCTCCCTACCATCAACGGTTCCGGAAAACTCTTGCTCCGAGACGTCGCTTTCCTCTTTACAATTCTTGCAGCATCCGCGCGGTTTTTTTTCTCACCTCATCGTCTTATCACCTTTTTTTAATTGTTTTGTGTCGGGTTTTTGTCGTACCAGTACGTCCCTACCCTATTGTTGTAAATATAAAATCATAAGTGCAAGTCTGTATAATAACCATTGGTTTCAGACCATTGCCGCAGCTCGCTACTATGGTCACAGCACCATATTGTAAGAATGTCGCGACGATTTCTGTTATAATAGGAAATCGTCCCGTTTTTTCTTTTTTTCTTTTTCCTCTTCACCCCATCCTACACATTCATAGTAATGTTGTATATTGGGGATCGTTTCGAATACACCAAATGTACACACCTACCAGGTCACATTCGCTGGATTCGAAACAATTCAAGAGCAACCTTTTTGCTACTTGTGGTTTTTTCTTCTTTTTCCAAAAATTAGAATGGCGCTCAACCCAATTGCTGTATTTTTTTTCCAGAATCGTATTTCGTCGGATTCTGAGAATTTTTTTTTTTTTTTTTTGTTATAAAAGTGGCAATACGTTTCGTCCCTTCATTAACATTGTTCTTTGTACATATACAACTTCATTATGAGGTACAATATTTTATCATGACATCAGTTTCTTTTGTCCTTTATTGTACCATTATTCTTGTTTGGAGTTTAAAATCTTGGCCAGATCTTCAATAAAATTTGTGTTTATCGCCTTTTGGCAAGTCTTGTAACGTATGCTAATATGAATTTATTAAGCTACAGCAGTGCCGTATTAATTACATCATTGCAACCCGCCGTCTGTATTGAATGGGGACCCACATTTTCGAACGTAAACTTTTGTAACATTATAGGCGCGAGCCTTACAATATCTACTATTATAGGTGTGAACCTTACAATATCCACTGCTATAGATGCGAATCTCATAATATCTTTGTGTTTTTACACGTCACGGGGAGTCCGTCATAACTACTCATTGTTTGCTCGTCAACACAGGGTTGTTGATCGAGAGGTGATCTATCTCATTAAATTGTTTTAAATATCTATCGGGTTACTGTCTTTCAATACTGGGCAAAATTTGTTGTAAATCGTTCATTCCTGTCACGTGAGATGTGAAAACGTGACAATATCTACCATCATAGGAGAGATCCTCAAAACATCCGCCATGATACGAGAAGTTCGTTATAATTACTTTATACTCTTAACTAAATGTTATTGAGTTGGTCGTGTGTCTTTTGGCATGAGAACCGCCCCTTGTTGGTCGTGTGTCATTTGCCTAATTCTTTGGGATATAACAAAACAATGCATGGTGGGATATTTCTCTTTTATAGATGTACAAAAAAGTCCGCGAAGGCATATATCTGTCTTTTATGGATAGCTTACTATACCCATTCTATCTTCTAAAAAAATGGTCACTTACATTGCAATAATTGAAAAGTTATTTAGACGGATACAGTATTAATCTTTATTAACCTTAATACTTTAGTTACCCCAAGCATTTCATGCACATTATTATAATCTTTCACACCATCTCTACGTATTATAAATTAAAGTCCTCCGTGGCATCTTTCTGTCTCTTTCCGATTTAAACTCAAAGACGGCGGTGGATATAAAGGTTGGATAACCATCCAGTAGATGACGTTGTGTTTTATTAGCCACAGCAACGCGTAGCCGGGTCAGCTAGTCAAAAATAAAAATAAAATAATGGTAGTGATAACAACAACTTCAAACCAAAATTATCATTCATCATATCCGTTCCTTTATTTAAGCAGTTGTCCAGTTTTTAGTGGTTGACGGATTTGGTTGATGTAGTGTTGGATAACGAAAAAACCAAATAATCTATTTCTTCAAGTTCAGTAGTCTTCGTGTACTCATATCCTTCAATACTTCAACAATCTGCTGCCTGTACGACGAGATCTATTTATTGGACTATTGGCTACAGAGGAGAATGCCCATCCTCCTAGGGTGTTGATGATGAAAGTCAGAGATGGCTGTTACTAGGAATAGAGAAGTGGAGGGGCCCATTATTTGACCAGCTGTTGGTTCAAATGTTTTTTTTCAGTCAGACAATGATTTAACGACGAAGCTTTCCGATTATTTTCTGACGTAAGGCAATTTAAAAGACTTCAAAAAAATATCTTCTTCAAAAAATCATTTATCATAAAGAAAAGTCCTGAAAACAATATTTTACATCAAGTTCGTAGAACCTAAGTTACCGAATAAAATATTTTATTGTTGTGCGTAGTTGGCTCTTCTTTGTCTTATAAATATTTTTTGGCCAATAAAGTTTATTCCGAAATTTTAAGAACTTTCTTTTCACAGCCCGCAACATCTGTAAATAATTATGTAAATGCCCTTTTCGTTTACTTCTAGAGTCTTTTCAGTTAATGGCGGCTCGTTTAATGGCAAGGTATTTGTAAAAGAATTCTTGCTTTGTGTTTTAAGATATTTTCTGGCTTTTTTAAGCTCCCTTGAGGTGATATTTCACAAAAATATAGTTTACAAAAAATTGCTACCTAATTTTATTAATTGAGTTCTTTAGACTAAAAAGTTCGAGAATTAACGTAAATTAAATTAGGCATACCTTGTACTTTTGAAATAGAGCCATAGTAAGCTTATATACGTGAATACCGCACAAGATTCTCTACTGGTTCCAAACGTTTGGAGCCAGTGAGAACCCAACTGCGGATAAGTTGTGAGGCTGAGGGTAGCGGGGAAGGAACGAAGATGGGGAAGGAGAAGAGGAAAGTAGGGAAGAACATTGGATATGGATATTAACATATGGTCACCTAACACGGCTAAAGCCATTTCAAACAAGGAGCCATTTCATTGGAGGACTTTCACCATGACACAGATAGAGTACTGAGAGTACATTCGACTCTGGTTCGCGTGCTGATTGATTATTTACATTTTTTTTGTTTCTTTCTGAGCAAACATAAAAAAACTTCATTAATTCATGTTTATTTTTCAACTGTTTGTAATGTGTCATATTACAAGATACATTTTCTTACATTAACTCCACACGGGAGGCCCTGAGGAAAATAATTTTCCTCTTTGCCGGCAAATCGTTCCAAATCCGAGCCGTTGAACTCAAGAACGAGTCGTAGAAACGACCCGTTCTCATGTGACTAATGTCAACCGTGTACAAATGTTGGGCGCGTGTTTGGCGTGTTTCCCGACTAAACACCGGTGCCGAGGGGATCAATGACGCTAGTTCCTCGGAGCATCTTAAATTTTAATACCGGTAGAACAAGGCCAGCATTCTCACCTGGCACATTAATTCAATCTATGAATATTATTCAACGTTTCAAAAATTTGCCTCGTTTAATATTTTATTTTTCATTATTACTGCACGATTTTCATCGTGGCGCAAAAAAATATATTAAAATACCAGCTAGTCCCCAGGCGTTTCCTGGGAATTATACAAAGTTTTTAGAAGTCAGATATAGATACTAATTTTCCTCTTATTTTGAACGTCAAGTACGGATAATTTCGTCACGAATTGTCGAAATAATTCTGCTTCGAGGGATAGAAAATGGGATGGGGTGATTTTCCGAAATCTCATGGACCTTTCCGTTGTTTTGTGCGAAAAAGTATGCGAAACTTCAACATTCTCGGAATAAAACTACACATTTCTATAAAAATCAACTCCACACAAACCACCTGCAAAAGACACTTCTTTACATAAATGGACGATATTTTGCAGATAAAAAATAATATTTTTTTTTTATTATTTTTTTTTATTATAGTGACTGTATAGAAAAAATTTTACATACAAAATGTAATGTGAGATTAAGTATAAAATATTGAATTTCTTAGTCCTCCTCACTAGGGGGTCCTGTGCCGAGGTGGACTAAAGTTATTTAAATATAGTTCATTTGTCTTCTATGTCGTTTTTAGCATCTTCGCTAGGGTTTTCTCATTGACCTCTTTAAGCCATATTTTTATTCTTGATTTGTATTCAATTGGATTTTTTATTAGTTTTGTGTCTTGGGGAAGGATGTTATGGAGTTTTGTTGCAAGGTATGAATAGTTTCTTTGTCCAAATGTGGTTTTATAACTTGGAATATTTTTTATATCATTTTTATTCGATCTAGTGTTATGCATACACGGTCTTGTAGAGGATTCGTTATTTTTGAAGAGCTTCAATAATATATTTTTGGCATATATTTGTTGTATATTTGGTACTTCAAAGTTATTGAAAATTTCATTTGAAGGCGTTCTAATTGGTACTTTCAATATGGTCTTTATGATTCCTTTTTGAATCGTATTCAGGCTGTTTAACTAAACCGGTTTGGATGCTGTGATGATAAATAAATGTTTGATGGTACTAAAATAGCTTTAATACTATACCAAATGTATAATTGCTCTGCATATTATTCAAATGCTTCATCTTGATGTTCTAAGAATGAGCTAATAATCATATAATAGCAAGGGAATATTTAATTTAACCCATGTGCAATTTTGAAGTCTGAAAGACTTCCGAGAATTTCTGTTTGAAATTCGAAATATTAGCATTTGAGAGATGTTCAAAAGAACGATTTAACATTTCATCGACTCGATCGATCGGAATAGTAGCAATTTGCGTTCCGGTAAGGGAATGTTCGGAAGATAGAAAATGGATAACTTTCCTTTTATTGTTAGATATATTTTTGAAATTTCTGGAACAATGAATAAGTGAGATAAATATAAAGCTTATTAAACTTTGTATTGAGCGATTCTGAAAAATATACAACACCAAAAATATTTGGATTATTCAAATATTTGTAAGCGAAGGACGATAGCCGTTTGGCCCTTTCAAAGTTCACAGATCGGCAAAATATTGCAGATTAAAATTGAGAGCGCTGCGATCTTTCAAAAGGTTTTAATGGCAGCACCAAGACGGCTCAAAAATAAATGCAAGTTTAAAAGAGCACAATTTGCAAAATGTTAATTTTAAACATTACCCAAATGGTATCCAGAAATTAGTGAAGCTTTCCGAAAGGAGATTACTCTTTATCAAATTTTAAAACAGTTTTATAATTAAATTTATTATTTTTCGCTTTGCAAATTATCAATCAATCATTGAATATGGAATAATTGCATGGGGAGGTGCAACACTATCAGCTATAGATTCATTAAAAACAAACAAAATAGTTATGAAAGTTATTCTTAAAGTTCCCATAATAACAAGTACTGTTCATATATTCAACAAATTCCATGTAGGTATTAGATGTTCGACAAATGTACACAAAAACAATCTTAACTTATCTGTTTAAAAATAAAACACATACATTTTATGAAAATACCCAAAATATTGTAAACACGCGGCACAAAACCAAAGAATTCATACAAACACCTAAAACAAACACAACATTTGGTCAAAAAAATTTTAAAACCTCACAAAACAAGACAATTGAATAATATTAAAAATCCTGATAGAACAATGTATCATCGAAAATGGTCGTGCAATAATTAGTCACCTCACCCAAATATAATCCTCTATCTCATTATTGTTACCACTAACCAACCTAAAAATTTTTGTCAAATTTTTTTGTTTTATTGAAAAATGTACTTTATTTAATATTTATAAAATATTTGTAAACTAGTCTGTCTGGACACCTGATTTCCTAGTGAGACAGGCAAGGTCAAAAAAGATATATGTACACCTTTTTACATAGATGCACATAATCAATAATTAAATAAATAAATAAAAATAATTAAGTAATAATAAACACGAGTTTAACGGATTTATTTTGAACGCTTTCATTCAGTCTAAAAGCTCCCATTTTCAAAGTTAACCTGCTAATCACTATGTTATTGTATGCAGTGACACATGATATTTTGTTAGCTTTACCTGCTAATGTGCTAATGCAGTATGCGGTTTGTACAGTATGGGCACTGTTCAAACAAAGTAATCATTTACCAAGTCGTTCTCATTAAAGAGTACCTTTTTCCTCATAAATTTATGTCAATGATTAATAAATCCATTTTTTATCTTAAATTATATTACGTGAGTATTTTATAATACGTTTTCTATAAAATTATTATCAAATCGGAAAATTAAATTTAAAAAATGGTTTCAAATGTATAAAGCTGTTAGTAATTAGTTTTATGTTTAAGTTTTAAGGAAGGTGAATTGATACTCGCGTACGAGCGAGTAATTTGTTAAAAGTTAGGTATAAGATAATTTTTACAATAGAAATGGTGTTTCATTCCAATTTACGTCGCCGCGGGAACCATTCATTAAATACCCAACTTCTTTACCTTGTGTCACCAAAAGCGGTTTGTTAATTTTGGTGTCTTAGCAGGGGTTAGTTATGTTACTTGTGGAGGTCGAACAAAGGTCACCGATCTGCAGTCGTCCGGCTATCCGATTGGTTCCCTACCAACCAATCGAATTCAATCTCAAGTCACAGAACTCTCCTCGCGCCGCATCGAAAACCACCAATCATTCTGCTTTAAACTCCCGTTTAAAACTCACTTGCATATCGTGTTTGTTCGCCCTTCACATTAATAATTATTGTTAATATCTAACAATGGATTGTAATTATGTGTCACTTGTAATTTGTTTATAAACTCGTAAGTATTTTACCGACATCTTACTTATTTGCTTCACTACCCACTTTACACCTTTAAACACGTAAAACAAACACGTAAAACACCCACACTTTAAACACGTAAAACACCCACATCTATATAAAATTCGTGGGTGGGGTTAGATAGGTGGGGTTAGGAGGCTAGTTAAGGGCCCGCAACCCGGATTTGTGCAGATTTATTACATATTTCCCTTAAACACGGTAAATTTCAAAGCTCTTAAAAAATATACGTTATTCTTGAAGATAACTTTTTAATAACTTATCAATTGAAATAAAGTCTAAAGCCAAATATCTCACTTTCAGAAAGGCGCTTGCTGACCTTCTGATGAGTAACTATTACAGTGTTTACAACTTGTTTCACATACTCAGATAGTGATATAAATTTATTATTTATTCTTTTTTATTTTATTTAAAAACGAGACGTGCAAACATAGCATACGTATATTATAACTTTATAACACAGGCATATATATGTATATATATATTATGCAGTAGTATCCAGCCTCCTTTAAATGTTCATGTTTTTGTCACTATTTGCGAACGGCTAGTTTCTGCCATCAAATTTGATAACTTGTACACTCTATGCACATAATTATAAATATTTAATAGCTACACAATGTTGTTGTGAGAGGGTGGTTTTTATATTTTTATCGGGTATCTATACACACAGCTTGGTTGGTTATTTAATAAACATAATAGGAGATAACTGATATTATTTGGCAGAGTTAAGGTTTTTTATTCTGTGTACCTAAATATATTGTTTACATGTTTGAGGAAGAAGACATATACGGATGTGTACGTATATATGTGTATATGTACGTATATATGTGTATTTGTATGTATATGTGTATATATTGTTTACATGTGTGAGGAAGAAGAATATATGTGTGTTTGCGTGCAAGTATGTATGTATATATGTACGTGTTGGTATTGCGTACATGCCTGTATATATATGTACATATGTATTCATGTATGTAGGTGCGTATGTGTGTGTGTGTGTGTGTGTTTATGTGTATATGGATGTGTGCACCTGTATATACGTGCACGTACGCAAGGACACATATAAAAACACACATAAAAATAAATATATAATTTTTGATATTGTTATGTATATATATATATTCATAATCTTATGCTTACGCACTTCTTTTTCTCTTTTCTTTTTTTTATTATAACTTTACCAATTTTACCATGTGTTTACACTAGACTTCACTCAAAGTAACTATCCTTAATTGATCACCATGAAACAGGCAGCCGCCTAGTATGGTGATTTAATAAATCTAATCTACTTAAATGTCTAATATATGTAACATGTATTTTATAAATAAATAAAAATAAAATAATATCTAGACTTTGCCCGCGCCGAAACGCAAATTATATAAAATTCCCTCGATAGAAAAAATCGCAAAGTATGTTCCAAGAACAATTATTATTAACACGTTTGTTTCAGATATTTTACAAGTAATATGTATGAAAAAATTTACAGTGTTTCTTTAAATGCTGTTGAAGATAATGCCCGCGAGATTTTTGCTCTATTTTAAACGAGTCGTGTTTTATTAAACATTTTCGCAATTTTCGCATCAATTTTGTCGCTGTAAATGTTAATGCTCTCATCTAACATTCGTAATTTCGTATCTCTCCATCTTCTTCTTTTCGGGCCCGGTTGCAGAGCCTTAAGGAAGACCCTTTGACTTCTCCTGCAGGACCTTGCAACTCATCGCCCTGCACCGCAGGGGAGGTATGAATTCATACTCCTGGACATGCTGACCACCAAATTTCTACCCTCACCCGGTATTCTTTTTTATTTCCGTTCTCTCCTTCCTTTCCTTAAAAAACTCCAGATACTAATATCTACAGCCTGTATGTCGGACGAATATATACGGCTCACATGTTGACTAATATCTACAGAGCTAAGGTCGGACGAATATCTATGACGGTCTAGTCATAGATATACAGTGTTGACTAATATCTACAGAGCGTAGGTTGAACTAATATCGACAGAGCGTAGGTTGAACTAATCAGCTAAATGTGTCCAATATTCCGATATTGGGGATTTTTACATACATACTTACATAAATTAAGTTTTTTAAACTGCATACGCAATATTACGTTATGCCAATATGCCATACCTACATAATTGCAAATTTAACCTCTGCCAGTGCTGTAGATATTCGTCAAACTTTGGTTCTCATAGATATTAGTCAGCAGTTTGAGCTGTAGATATTCGTCAGCACTTTGGTTCTCATAGATATTAGTCAACAGTTCGAGCTGTAGATATTCGTCAACACTTTGGTTCTCATAGATATTAGTTCGATTTTTTCAGTTTTTTGAATTCCTGTGGATATCAGTAGACGCCTTCCTTAAAAATACTCTCCACACAGAGTCCTCAAGATGATATACGCCACATTGGAAATTATTTTTCTCTGGGCCATTTGTGTAATGTAAGAAATGACAAACAATACCGTACCGCCGTACAGTGGACGGAATGAAGAAAAACACGAATTAATTCCTTGCTTGCTAAATATTAATGCAATTTTTTTTTATCTTATTTATTAATTATAACTATTTTGAAGTAAAAATTATTAATTTACTCTTTCGTAGAAATTTACAACAACAAAATAATTATTATTAATTTTAAATTTTACAAATCATATTTTACAACTATGAACATAAAGCGACGGGCAATAATTAGGAACACACGTATTTTAATCGAAAAATGGTAGAATATCTAAGGTGTTGAAGGGGTTTGTTCTAGTATTGGCGGCGTATGCGTATACCTGTCTCTTGCGTGGCGGGCCCTTTTGACCGCTCCATCCAGATGAACATATTCACACGTCACGTTTCCTACCTATCCCTCTTTTCTTACCAACTTATTTCTTCCCAGAACTTTCTCACCTTCCATTCTTTAAAAAGGCCCTCCACACAGCCATCCCCTAAGATGACATAGGTCCGGATGAAAATTGTTTTCCTCAGGGCCTCCTGTGAGGAGTTAATGTAAAAATCGCAATCAGATCAGATCAGATCGCAAAGTTAGATCGTATGGAAACATATATGTATGTCATACAATTGTTTAATGTGCATGGCATTAAGATAGATAATTCTATGCAAATAATAAACTTTACTTGATAATTATTACTGCTAACAGTTATATTGTTACAATCGATAATAATTCACAAATAATTCCAAACAATTAACAACCCACCTCATAAATGCTAATTGAAATTTTTTAACGATTTTTATAGTCCTTACTTTAAAATGGCGAAGTAATACGAGGTGGCATTTCACACCTGCTCATCTATTTATTGTTGATTGTCTAACAGCATTAAAGAAACACGCAAAAACGACAAGTGTATAGATTGAAGATATCGCATACGTAATATTTAGTTACAGGTTTGTTTGAATAATTTTAGAGGTATCGCATCTGCCCAAAAAGTGAAACGCTGAAACAGGTTATTTGCTCAAGCTATCACTTCCCGATATAAAAAAAACAAACCGGCAAGTAACACCTTTCATACCAGACACATGTCTTAACTCTTCTAGAATTCTTAATTGAAACTCGTTTGATATAATTTAGTTTGTATATTATTATATTTGAAATACACTTCAAATAGGTACCAAAATACTTTCTTGGGATTGAAAACAGATTAATTTAATAAACATAACAGCCTTACTAAAAAACGTCGTGAAAATTTTATTCAACTAATAAACGAACGTGTATGTGAAAAACATACAAAAAAAATTTCATGGAAAGATATTTTATACATTGCTTATACAATATACATCCAAAAAGAGAAGTTTGTCTGTTGAATGTTTTATTGTTAGATTTATAATTTCTCAACGAATCTTTGAATTTATTCAAGTTATTTAAAATATTCAATATATTTATTAAGATTTCGTAAAAACAAATAATACTGTTATAGAAACAAGATAAAATTACCTTTTAGGTTTTTGTATCTGAAACATACTTTAGTGTATAAAAATAGCAGCAATTTAAGCTTCAAGCATGAAAAAATTGAAAAAAGCTTACTCGAAACATTTTCTGTCAAAACCTCCAAATATTTGGAAAATTTAAAAAACACATTCCATTCATTTAAAGAATTTGCAACCAAACTTGATTTCACTTTTATCTTTTTATTTAATATTAAAATTTAAAAAATCCGATTTAATAAGAATATCCGAAGGAATCTTACATTTTTGATTCATTTTTGCACAATAAAAACGTTGAATTCTCGAATTTGTGTTTATTTACACACGCATTTTTTTATATTAATAAATAACATTTCTTCCGTAAGAGTTTTATTAAACTCACGTGGAAAAATCTAATTGAAAAAACTATGGTCCAGAATTTTTTTTTTGTTAACAAAACTAAATTAACAACGAGACATTATTTTTTAAACGATTAAAACTAAGGAGGTAAAAATCTGTTTTTTGCCGCCAGCGAGAAAAACATGGCGGATTTACGCATTCGTAGATCTATTAAAGTTCAATGTTGCCTACGTAATAAAAGCTTTTTTTATTAGTAACTTGTCGAAAAATAGAACAAACGGTCTTTACATAATGTGTAACAAAAACATCCTTTAACGGTCGTGAAGTATTTTTCGTAGTAGTGTTTTAAATTAATTATAAACGTCTTCAGTAGGTAAGATATTAGGTAGGAATTTGCGCAGTAGAATTAATTTGTTGCAATGCAAATTGTTTCTGAAGAAAAGGTTAACTAAAGTTATTTGAGAATATTGCTAAATGGATTATCAAACTTAATAAGAAAGGAGATTGGTTTCCAGCCCTCTAGCTACGTAGTTCAAGTCACCAGAAATGATTGTCGTTTGTAATTATTCTAATTGGTTTTGTTCGGAGTGGTTTTATAAGAAAATCAATTGAGTTGAAGAACTTATTTCTTGGCGGCAAAATACTACCTTAGTGGACATCGTTCAGGGCCAAAAGTACAAAAGAGGCTGCGCGGTCTTTTTCACACAAAACATAATTTTGGATTTGCCCCCAAAATATTCAACCAAATTGATTAATTATTATTCTTATTTAGAGATTTAGCAAATGAGTAAGGATGTGTGCTTAGAGTACTTTAATTATTTACGTTTAAATTATGAAACATAGGCCATTAAAGAAATCAATTTTGCATGATTT
The DNA here is from genome assembly GCA_917880885.1 of Limnephilus marmoratus. Lineage (NCBI taxonomy): Eukaryota > Metazoa > Arthropoda > Insecta > Trichoptera > Limnephilidae > Limnephilus > Limnephilus marmoratus. The sequence continues at coordinate 9,708,409 of OU862918.1, forward strand.
TGTGGTAACTTAGCATTTTTTGTGAATTATTTATATTCATAAGTCAGATACGCCTCATACATCATAACAAACGTCTGGTAATATTGTAGGTAACTTGAAAACAAGCTTATGGGTTCGAGTGGTTAAAAACTAATCTTATTGACTTAAGTGTGAACAATTTGTGTGCAAACATAAATCGGTCTTTCAAATTTAATCCCATCAAATTGATTTAACCCTCCCGCAGCCAACTGGGGCTGAAGGTAGACCCCAAAATTACAATCCTTCTTATATCTTCTTAAATACATGAAATTTTTTGTATTTTAGGTATTCCTGCGCAAAGGATTTATACAAAATGCGCCGTTAAAAAAAAAGGGAAAAAATCGTTGATCGCAGGAAAAAAATATTTTGTCAAATACAGGTAATAAAATAAACAAATAACAACAAAAAAAAAACAAAAAAGGGTCCTCCATAGTTAAAACGCCCATAAAAAAAATGCATGGGGTCATCGGCCGACCCACTTCGTTACCAACCCTATGTTTGGCACCTTGGCCTGTCGAGAGTAAAAAAATATGTAGATATGATTTGCCATAATGCTCAAATCCAAAAGCTTTGCATAAAAGAAGAAGTTCTTATGAGGCATTTATGTAAGGACCTGTAAGGTATTAATATAAGATTCATTTTATTGAATTATACCTAAATTACCATGCGACTTCTCACAAAATAATAAAATAATTTTTACCTACCAAACGAAAAACCCTATAATTTAATTTCTGTGTTGTGTATTTTTTTGCTGTGTAATTCCACTGTAAAATTGTGTGCTATAAAAAAATGTTAATTAAACTTCAGTTTATTTACGTTTTTAATTGTGGCCAGACCAAACATTGTATGAAAAATTACTAATAAAAAAATAAATATTTTTTCTGAAGCGTTGGTAGGATAGTGTGATCCTTCTTAACTCATAACCTTTATACAGGTTACAAGTACAAACATGCGAATAAATTCATTCAAAATAAAAAGAAGAAAATAAAAACATTAACATTTAACATCAACCTACCTATTAAAAAAAAGATAAGGATAAAAACGAATGTGTTTAGACCACACGACTGAAGAAAAACTAGAAGACAAATCTCGCCCAATGAACCCAGGTATCCCTGCTAATTTACCAAACGTAGCGAACGGGGTGACCTATGACTAAGGGGTGACATATGACATTGGGGTGAAATATGACCATGGTGTGACCTACGACCTTGGGGTGACATACGACCTTATGGTGACCGTCCTGATCTTCACCCTCGCCCTCGCCCTCGCCCTCAGCCTCAGCCTCAGCCTCAGCCTCAGCCTCAGCCTCAGCCTCAGCCTCAGCCTCAGCCTCAGCCTCAGCCTCAGCCTCAGCCTCAGCCTCAGCCTCAGCCTCAGCCTCAGCCTCAGCCTCAGCCTCAGCCTCAGCCTCAGCCTCAGCCTCACCCTCAGCCTCAGCCTCAGCCTCAGCCTCAGCCTCAGCCTCAGCCTCAGCCTCAGCCTCAGCCTCAGCCTCAGCCTCAGCCTCAGCCTCAGCCTCAGCCTCAGCCTCAGCCTCAGCCTCAGCCTCAGCCTCAGCCTCAGCCTCAGCCTCAGCCTCAGCCTCAGCCTCAGCCTCAGCCTCAGCCTCACCCTCACCCTCACCCTCACCCTCACCCTCACCCTCACCCTCACCCTCACCCTCACCCTCACCCTCACCCTCACCCTCACCCTCACCCTCACCCTCACCCTCACCCTCACCCTCACCCTCACCCTCACCCTCACCCTCACCCTCACCCTCACCCTCACCCTCACCCTCACCCTCACCCTCACCCTCACCCTCACCCTCACCCTCACCCTCACCCTCACCCTCACCCTCACCCTCACCCTCACCCTCACCCTCACCCTCATCCTCATCCTCATCCTCATCCTCATCCTCATCCTCATCCTCATCCTCATCCTCATCCTCATCCTCATCCTCATCCTCATCCTCATCCTCATCCTTATCCTTATCCGTATACTTATCCTTATCACTCCCCAAGTCAAGCGTGCGTAAAGGCCCCACCGTTTGCCTTGCAATCGATCGCCGTTCGCATCGATTACGGTTCGCATGACATTTTTCGTTACAATCACCACTTTTCATAACCCATTATTTATCAACTTACCCCCCAAGTCGAGCGTGCATGAAGAAGTTTTACTTCAAAAACAATTATATAACATACACGCCAAAGTAAATAGTGCGAACCGATTTGAAGATCCGCATTGCAAAGCGAAATAGTTCCGGCAAACAGGTCTGGTAACATTATTTTATGGTTTTTTCATGTGCATTCAATTTTGATCTAATCATTATGCTTTGCAAACAAAAATATATTCTTCCACATCCACACGTCAGAAATCGTAAATCTGTTCGTTTTTTGTTGTTTTGAATGAAGTTTCCACAAATAAGTGCAAACCTTTTAAAACTAAAATCATTCCATCTTCATAAAAATGTAAATTATTGCACATGTTTCGTGATCATGTTTACTTAATTTGTAAACACTTGGTTCGCGTGGTTCGTAGTTTTAAATTTACTTAGCCTACATCAAAACCTGTTCAAATATTGATTAATATTTTAAATCGACTTGAGTTCTGATGTAAGCTGTATGGCCATCGGAAGTAGGCTGGTATAATAATATTTATATATAATTGTTAAAAAACGAAATTACACAGGCGTACGTTTCACGTATCAATAATTACACTGCCAGAATTACACACAATTACTCACGGAATTACTCACGGACGAAATCGGACATAATGAGAATCACACCTACTTACTTTTCAATTACTTAATTTACGACCCTGTAATGGAGGTGTTGAGTTGATTTTATTCTGAGTTGTCCGGCCACCAATTTCAGTAGGCATAAGTTAAGTAGTGTAAGTTTAGTAAGTGAAAGTAATTATTCTCTCCGTGTGTAATTTCATCAAAGTATAATTCCACCAATCTGTAATTTTGGGAGTGTAATGTTGACAGGTGAAATAAACGTATCTATGTATTATTTCACCCTGATACATTATGTACATATAACCTAACCTAACCTAACTTTTATTTTTCTTAAATACAAGTTTTTTCACACATTGGTTTTTCGAAGTGAGTAATCTCAGTAGGTGTAACTTGTGTATGTATAATTTAAGTAGGGTTAAGTTAAGTATAGGTGTAATTTGAGAAGGTGTAAATTAAGTAGGTGTATTTAATTATTCTCTCTGTGTGTAATTTCATAAAAGTGTAATTCCATCCATGTGTAATTCTGGCAGGGTAATATTGGTATGTGAAATTCCCGCTTGTGTAATGTCGTCCTGATACCTTTCATATATGTTTATTAATGCTAATAGACTGATCATATGACTTCTCTTTGATTGACCTTGGAATCTATTTACAAAAGTCATGATATTGAGAATCTGTTTTGGTTTGTTTTTTGTCTTATCAGATTGTTTTAAGAAAAGAAAAATGTCAACAACGAAAAGTTGACAAACGTGTTTTAAAATAGCGCTAGGTATCTAAGGATTACTGCTAAGCCGATCAAAGATAAGTAGGTACATATACCTAAATTCCTAACTGATCACAAAGACAGTTTGCCTTGAACGAATGTAAACTGTGATATTATAATGTTAGGATTAGTTTAGTCCAGTGATTTCCAAAGTAAGTGAAATTACCTGCCAAAGGGCGTGGATTGGAAGGATTGTAAAAACACATTTTACAAGTTGTTTATATAGAAATTTGAAAAGCAGTGAATAAACACATTCAACAACTTTTCAACGCAACTAAAAAACTAAAAAAAAGAATATCAATACTAGTTTTATTACCGTGATTGCCTGTGAAAATCTTAAATCATATCTAATGAGCAACATTGTTTATTATTGCGAGTGGAATTACGAAAGATACGTGAGTGAGTTACGAGGAGGTCTGTCAAAAAAGTCTTTCTACGTGCTATTTGCTACCCACGTGGGAATAATTTGAACGAAGATGACCGTGAAAACAAAACATGTGCTACGCGAGTAGTACAGTTCTAGAAAACATGATGAAGTTAAATAATGAAGTATTACGTCAACATCAAGGTGTTTGGATTAAATATTCATGGTCGCTGGTAGCTCTGTTATTGTGACTTGTCCTTGGCACTCTATGGCTGGCATTTCGGAACTAGTTTCGAAGGTCATGTTTCGAAATCCTAACTGCAATACATAGTGTTTATATTGATTTGCTAATGGGCACATCGTTTTTATTGTTTTTGTGTTCGTGTTGGAGATCTATTCAGGTTATTATATATTTATTTTATTGAATACCACACAGTAGTACCAACCACCAGCGGCACTATAGATGGGATGAGTTGTGAGGCTGATGGTGATGGGAAGTAAGGGTTGGGAGGAAGGTTTGCACTACCTGCCTCTTCAGATCGGGTCATTAAACATTGTTAAATCAATTTCAATTCTGATCGGTAGTCTTCGTTATATTGGACACTATAGTGTTCATCATTTTGGACCATCAAATTAGGGAAAAAAAATATTTTTTTGGGACAAAATAGTTGCTAACATGACTTCCAAATACATGAGAGAGACGGGAAGATAGCAAGGTAATTAAACCATTGTTTTAGTAAATCTCGCTCTCTCTCTTACCCAAGCTCTTATTTTAAGCAAAAACTTTTTTCTTACAGAGCACAAGTAAAAATAATCTAAAAAATATAAAATATCTAGTACTCGCCTTGTTTTTATTCAAAGTACGTATATTACGAAAATTATTTATAGTGCTCTAAGTTTTTAGTTGGTTTAAAAGATAGTTTTCTTTGTATTTGAGAATATTAACTTAACTAGACTACGGGTATATTTACTTTTAAAAAAAATATTTAAACGGTTTTACAAACAATACAAAGATTTTATTGAAACACAACAACGAAAATATTACAAAAGCTTACTAAATATAAGAAAAATAAAGTACAAATAAGAATAATTTTTTTACATTAACTCCACACAGGAAGACCTGAGGGAAATAATTTCCCTCTTAGCCTATGTCATATTTGAAATTTTGAGAGGAAGGAATGAAAATGGGTCTTGAAGAGAACCATGTTGTAGAAGGTAGGAAACACAGAGACCGGCATATTGTTCCACAGCTGGGCTGTTGAACTTAAGAACGAGTCGTAGAATAGACAAATGTCAACGTCCTACCAATTCTATCAAAAATATATGAAAGGGTAATATACCATAGGCTAGACAACTTTCTGAAAAAAAATCATATCTACATGCTAAACAATACGGTTTCAGAAAAAATCTAATACTCTCTCTGCAAGTAATGATCTTATAAATAAACTTAGAACTAGCGTAGATAATAAAAACTATGTTATAGCAATTCTCGTCGACCTTCAAAAAGCCTTTGACACCGTGAGTCATGAAATACTGATTAAAAAATAGAAAAAAACAGGTGTAACCGGTCCAGCTATCAAACTAATAAAATCCTATCTGTCCAACAGAAAACAATGTGTTAACATAGGAGATAAAAACAGTCAACTCCAGAGTATTAACTATGGAGTTCCACAAGGATCAATACTGGGGCCACTTTTATTCCAAATATATATAAATGACATCTGTCAGCTAAAACTACATAGTGAAATCTTCTTGTACGCAGATGATACGGTAATATTTTACTTCGGCAAAAACTTAGGAAGTCTGTTAGAACAATCTCAAACGGATCGTAATGTACTAAACAATTGGCTAATAAAAATATGTTAACAATAAATATTAATAAAACGGGTTGCATGATCTTAAGCTCACCTAAAAGAATAATACCATCGCATAAACCATTACAAATAGAAGAAAGAGGCCTACATATTCTAGATAGCAAAAAATACCTGGGCTTATATATTGATAAACATTTGACATTTGAACAACACGTAGAAAAACTAAAAAACAAAAATCATCCCATTAATTGGTTTATTTGGTAGAATCGCTCATCTTCTACCAACGGAGGTAAAGAGGGGCTTATTCTTTAGCTTAATAAAGTCCTACCTAAATTATTTAATAGAAATATGGGGAAATACATACATTACGTACTTAAACGACTTACAAATAATACAGAACAAAGTTATTAAAAAAACTCTTCAACTATAACCCAGACATTCCCACAAAAAAACTATACCAGGAAATGAACCTTTTGAAAATAAGAACATTGTACGAATATAACATATGTCTTTTAATCTACAAAATACAAAATGGACTTATACACACAAACACAACATTTATAAAAACATCACAAGTACACGAACATTATACTAGACAACACAATAAATTGTACATAAATACTGTCAAGACTGAAAGTGGCAAGAAAGGTATTGGCCACGAGGGAGTTCACATATATATAATCGCCTTCCAGATAACCTAAAAACGGAAAAGAATATAAAAACCTTTAAATAAAAATTAAAAATATTACTACTATACTTTATATGCTCTATATTTAAGTAAGAAAGCGAAATATTATATTTCTTTTAACTTAATAATAATAAAAAAAAAAAAATCAAAAACCGTGTGTTGGAAATCTGCTCAGTTATCCGCCAATTTCCACTAAATCAACGATAATATAAATGCAAATGTGTAAAATTGATGTTACCATTAATTTATAAACCTCGTAGAAATAATTCGGACATACGACGTTTGAGGTTTGCCAAGTTCAAATTGTTGTCAAATATAATCAATTATGGTACATATTTTTGAATGAAGCTATAACTTTGTGGTTATCCATTATAGGGCAAGCGTTTCCTGAAGAAGGAACTTTTGTTCTGAAACCGGTCGGATTTACTCATTATATAAGTGGTTCAAACAAAGTTGAATTGTTTCATTTATCTACAATCAATTACGTTTAAATATTTGTTACCAAGGCCGTGTAAAAATTGTATTGAGGAATGCAAACTGTACATATTTACAGATTCAGAAAACATACTTACCTGGCAGGTTACTTCAGATAAACACACTCTTATTAGAAAGTTTATGCTTGGAGGAGAGGCTTTGAAGACAGAGGATAATAAGTTAAAACACTGGAAATTGCATGACTTTATAATTTCTGTTTTACCTTCTGGTATTACTGATATTACTTTTATTTAAAGATTTGTGGTAGTAATAGAATTCATGTTTTTTTTTAATATTTATATTTTATTTCCTATGCCTATATAACACAGAGGACTATCCTTGAACTACCCTAACAAAGCCGGGGTTTCAACAATTTCACCATTTTTAGAAACAAGAAATTTTCTCACTTATTCTCATGAGAATGTTCCGTTCCTTCTCACCTTTTCAAAATTCACGTATTTACTCCCCAGTTCTGTTAACTGTGGTTTAGAAGTGAGAACATTAGATCACACATTTCTTGGTTGTCCCACTCTAAACATCAAGCTTGCTCGACTCGAATATTCAAAATTTGCCCATTTAAATAAAATGAATATATAAATTCATCTTCCCTCTCTCGATAAGTTGAATTGATGGCCTAGACGCCCCTTGAAGGGTGAAAGCTACGATATTATCAGTAGATATTTATATTTTTTACACATTTCGATATTTACAAGGTTAAAGGTTACTGACTGTATGGATATGACTGACTGAAAAGATGAGTTTTAAATTTGGGTCTAAATTCTGTCGATTCTGTGATCATTCTTAAACCATATGGCAGTTTATTCCAGGTTTTAGGTCCTGACACTCCGAAAGCACGATCACCGAACTCAGTATCTGGTGTGCGCTTTGGTTCCTTCAACCTTACGATGGCTGATGAAACTGCTGATCTGAGGGTTGACGGTCGTGAATTGCGTTTTCAGGAATATAACTCAGTAAGCCGGAGCCGTTCCGTTAAGATATAACATTGGAAAAAAGAGTACATACTTCTATGCGTAATGCCGTATTTTAGGTCAAATTTGAAAAAGAATATCAATCATCTTCTGGACGTAACGAACCACTTGAAAAGTTCATTATATTGATTTTTACATGACCTTTGGATCAGAAAATGTAATAAATTGAACCCTTGAGTAATATTTCTACAAGGATACGTATCTATATTGATAAATCTATCTATGTCCCTTATGGGGTGGGGCAGAAAAAATCTTCGAGTGATCATTAGACCTAGAGATGCTTGATTGATGGATACGTTTGGGATAAGGAGTGGAAAAAAACTACTTTCTACTAATTTTGTTTTTTCGTATTTAAGAAGAAAATTTCAATTAATATGGTTTTCTATGCGGAATATAAAATAGATGACACGATATTCTTCAACAAAAATAGACGTATTTCTGGTCTAATGAGATATTCTGGCCATATCCAAACAATTATAAAACTAATCTATTATATTATTTTGTTGAAGAGTTACTATGTTTAGATTTAGATGTTGGCAGTACTATGTGTTTTTAAAGTTTTAACGAAATTCTTGATTTTATGAAAATATATATAATATATACTCGTATACATTTCGTGATGAACTTATAACAATTTCCAATAATTCTATTAAAATTTTTGGTTTTATGTACATTCCATGATAACCTTATAACAATGTTCAATAATTCATTTTATATTTTTGGTTTTATGGCGTTATGTACATACATCCCATGATAACCTTTTAGCAAATACAATGATTCTTTTCAGAGTTTTGGTTTTATGATAACCTTTTCCAAAAATTTTATCTAGATTATATATACTTATGTTTATATGATTATGTGCATGCATGCGTATACGTATATGTATGCATATATACATGCACCCGTCTCAGAACAGACATCGTTTAGTGAGGCGGGTTACTTACTTGTTTGCATATGATAATGTTATTTCAATAAACGCCCGGGTTGCCAGTAATTACAAAAAAATAAAAATTATAACATCTTATTCACAATTTAAACATAGATCTTATCACTGATATCAATATCACTTTTCCGCATTTAAATTAAGTATCCATAGGTCAGTGCCGGACAAATCAACCAGTGTCGATGATCGACCTCCAAATCGATGAATACGACTATAAAGTACCAGAATTTAGACTTCAGACCAACATTATGAGCCTACCGCCTGACCCGGTATGAATATCGCTATTTCGGTACCTACTTCACCGTTAGCCTTCGCAATGGTTAGTTTCTATTCACATGGCTCTAAATAGAATGGTCAATAAATTTGCGCAAAATTTAGATTTAAAAACGCAATTTAAAATTTAGTTAGTAAGTTGTGTGTTGAACATCACAAAAGCGTAATAATTTCGTATAAGTATTCAGCTCGAGATGTAGGATTTTTTTGTTTTGTTTTTGATTGCAGCACAAGAGCCCCAATTTTCAGAAACTAAACTAAAACACCAATCGGTCGAATATTGTGACGCTAGAGGAATTTAGTATGGCTATACAAATCTTGCCATAAAATTAAATAAAGCCATTTAAAGCAACAGCCAATCTTTCTTTTCGTTATTTATTTTTGGGGTATTATACCGTGTTGCGCTACTTACTTATTTAGCCAATGTTTTGGACAGCGTTACAGTGCCATCATCAGGGCAGATCACATATGAAGAACGAGGTAGCGCAACATGGCGTAAAACCCCAAAAAAATAACAATAATACTCGTACTTATAGCCGTGAAAATCTTAAACCATATCAGCCAATCTTTCGCTTATGAACAGTGGTATCTTACCAGGGTGGTACTGAGAGTAGACATCCTTATCGGGAATATGCTAAATCCTTGAGATATTTTTTTTGCGCAGTCAAATACCTACAGTAAGCTTTCCTCATTTCAATCATTAAACCATCATCTATTTACTCATTTACCATTAATGCTGTAGTTCTAAAACTGCCGTACCATTTTGTAAATTGAAATACTTATAATGTGTGTGTGTGATTGCTGTGAAAACTGGGAAAATGTATTTTATTATTTTATAAAACCGCAATATTCAATGCTCTAAAGACTAAAAATGTAAACCATGTTACCGTAGTAAATTAGTTTCTTTTGTCAAACGTTAAAACGATACAGCCTATTTTGAACAGCTTTCAAATGCAGACATACGAGTACCTAATATTATGAATTTAGAAATGCTAAATAATAATATTTTACTCCTACTTAACTATTTACCTCACGTATCAGGTATCTGCAGAACCAAACAATTTGATAGTGTTTATCAAATTAGAAAAAAATATCTTGTAATTTTGGAAGAATGTTTTATCTATTCTTATCTTTATTGGCCGGAATTACCATTACGACATCTGAAATATCTGCATTCTACTGACAAGAAAATAACAAATGTAATAATATCTGGTAATATCCGTCCCCAGTTGAAACTGAAGCACGTGTTGAAATCTCATACTTGGCAGGTGAAAATAAGAAATAAGGACTCTCAACAGCTTCCAGATCCATCCGAATAGGGATAATAATATACCTCTAAGGCTTTGAAGGCTTACAGAAGTCTTCACCTCTTCAAGAATTATTTGGTTTTCATAGAAAAATGACATGGATTTATAAAATATTTATTCAGAGATTTTTTCATCAATATTTTGATTGTCTTGCACCTTGAAATAAACTCCTCGCTTCGATCAAATTCATATATTATATTAAATACTATTCTGTTATACAGCCTCGTGACCTGGTTCAACTCAAGTAATTGATTTACTTCAAGTTTCATATCTTCCTATGATTTTCACATCATTCTTGAAATGATCAAGTTTTTTCTATAAATTTCGTTATTATGGAGACAACGACTGCCGGCGTGGTCTAGAGGTAAGGTCTTGACTCGCAATCCGAAGGTCGCGGGATCGAATCTCGACGTGGAAAATAATTTTTTTTCGATTAATTATTTGTGTTATTGCACAATTAATCCATTTAAATTAAAATATAATATATTTGCGGCACGTTTGAGAGTGGAAGATACTCCCAGTATCGCCCTGGTGTAATACCACCATTCAGAATTGAAACGTTGCTTGAAATGGCTTTTAGCCGTGTTTGGTGACCAGATCTGAATAGCCAGGTACTTCCCCACCTTCCTCTCTCCTATCTCCTTTCCCTCCCTACTACGGGGATGCCATAGTCTCACTGGCTCCAGACGGGAGCAGTTGGGACTCTTGTGCTGTATTCATATAAAAAAACCAAAAAGGTGAATATTTGGTAAATTTTTATTTTTTTATTTGGTTTTAGTAATTTGTATACCAAAGTTTGGAAAATATAAATTAATCATTACACCTGAACTATATTTTTAAATCCCGACGAAAGGTGCGGTGTTATAAATTTGACTTGTCTTTGTGTCTGTCTGTCTGTGGCATCTTGGCTCTTAAATGAATGGACGGATTATTATGCGTTTTTTTTTTGTTTGAAAGCTGACGTGATCGAGATGGCTCTTATGAAAATCTGTTAAAGCGTCTCAAGGTCATCAGCTCTTTTGGTGTTGGGGGTTACTTACAATTTTACTTATCTCCTGCTGAACGTGACTCCCACAATACAACTTAAACCAACAAATTGTTGTAAATTTAAAGTTTCAGGCAGCGTATTATGATACTTCTTCCATTCACGTGGTAAACCTTACTGTAAGTATTGGCTTTATTTTTTTTGTCAGCCTGATTGCAAGTGCATGGTGTGTATTGGTAATTTTGGGTTTGAATTTCCCTTATTAACCCGTCTGCTTGGTTCAATGTATTCGCACCTCACAATCCGGAAGCCTCGGTTTCGCGCGTAAATTCTGAAACCGTCACTTTGGATCGAGATTGTAAAATATCTATGCAAGATAGCTTTCATATTTCAAAGACAATAAGAAGCATTATTTCGTTCTCTTTCTGGTTAAAAGAAAAATACATATGTTTGCATGAGAGGAATAGAGATATATAGCTATAATGTAAGGTTGCTCTGGGACGTTTTTGGTCTTATGAAAGTATAACGCGATTATGTGTTTTGGGATGTATTTATTCTTAAACAAGCAGACGGGTTAATTATTAATTCCTTAATAATTGCTTCCAACCTGCATCAATAATTCTTTGATGGGCGGACATAACAGTATAACTGCATTTTTGACCATTTAACGATTTATATGAGAAAATTTGTCTTGTGTATGCCGGCATCAATGGTATTAACAGTATAGTTACACCAGTACTCAAAACATAAATAAACAACTTTGTGCCTATTAAACTAACTTAAAATACTTGAGCTCATAAGTATAAGATCACTTATACTCGTAATGACAATCACCTCTTTAGCTCAAAGATTCGGTTCAAACAGAATAAAAGTACTTGTACTAGATGGTACACACATGCAAAAAGTAATTCGACACATTTCTTCAGTTTCATAAGTATAAGTGTACCTTATACTGTTACATCCACCGATAATACTTCTAAATGATTTATGTCGCTAGGCGTGCCTATGAACTTGTACTATTGTGACCATCATGAATTTTGTCACTAGTAGTATTGACGTTTGTCATTTGCTTTACATTGTTGTGATTATTTTGTGTTCTGTGGATTATTTATTTACTTAACTCAATTAATTATTATTACAAAATGAAAAGATCTCGGCGTTTTATGGAAATGATGAAAAATTTAAACAAGCCCTGTGGTAAGTATATAAATTTTGGATAATGTTTCCTATTTATATCAGTAAATTTAATAACAAAAGTTTACAAATTCTAACCCCAAAAAAGTAGAATACCTAGGAATACATTTAATCATATAGATACCAAATAGAGATTAAATTAATTTCATGTATGGTTTTCTCCAACTTTAGATCGTTTTTATATCACTGTTTATAATAAAATAAAGACATACCTGTTTTATCTGTATACCTAACTGTTCTATACCTAACCTATGTACCTATATGATGGTGTTTTATCCTTAAATAATATTATGATGGTGCCTTATTCTTTATCTGAGATTAATGTTAATGTATCATAAATTTATATTCTATAGGAGCTGCTGATGAAGGTGTTTTGGATTCCTCATTAAATAATAAAATTGAATCTAACAATGTGCCAATGCATATACTTTCATCAAGCAATGAGAAAATGCAATCATTGTCAGACGATAGTGTTTTACAAGTTATAGGTATGTACAATGTACATATTATAATATACCAATTGTATATATATATAAATATTTTTTTTTTTATTTAAATTTAAAATACGTAAATCTTTCATTGGAAATTAAATGTTAGTTATTGTGATACTGGATAAGTTTAACATAATTATTATGAATTATTTTTCATTTTGCTTGATCTGTTTTATATACATTATATTAATTTACATAAACTTATTTTTTATAGGAACGTACGGTCAGGTTGCTTTGGAGCCCACTCGACAAGCTATGAATATTCCTTCAACAAGCTATGACGTCATGCCTTTGTCTGACAATAATTTTTTACAAGTTTTAGGTATGTTGTGAATACAATTTGTATTTCTCATGATATTGTACGATATAATTGTTTGGGTATGTTTCTAGTTATACATAATGATTATAATTTTCACAAACTATTTTCTAGATGGACGCCATCAGACTGTTTTGGAGCCCGCATTAAATAATGAAACTGACATTCTAGGAGAAGTTATCTCTTCAAACGACATTCTCATGAATGAATGCCCTTTAGCAAATGGAAATGAAGAACTGATTGTAAGCGAAAACATTTTTGAAAGTCATGATAGCGATTTTAGTAGTGACGACACTGATAAAGACCCTAACTATGTCCCACACTGTGAAGATTTACTAAGTAACCATACGGAACCACAAAATCTACTACTACCACCAGTTATCAGTTATCAGTATTTGTAACACTCCAGAAAATGGAAATAAAACTGATAGTAATACAAAGGCGGTTATGAATACCAGAAAATACAGAGCAGACAAGAAAACAAAAAGGAATACCGGTCTATCTTATACCACCCTTAAGGGTAAAACTGTGAGGAATAGATGCCTGAAAAATTTACCTAATTGTCGTATGAAATGTAATGCACGCATCCCAGAATTTATCAGAGAACAAATTTTTACTGAATATTGGGCTCTTGGAGAATACTCAAAAAGAGTAGCATATGTAGGAAGTCTTATTGATTCTATGGAAACTGTTCGACCAATAAAGCGAACTACCAATGAAGTTATTATAAAAAATCGAAAATATTCAAATAGGTTTTTTTTCAAAATAAATGGAAAAAGGGAGAATGTTTGCCGAGGTTGCTTTATGAAAATATTAGATGAAAGTCAAATGTTTGTTACAACAGTCATCCAAAATAAAAATAAATCTTTGACAGGCTTGACTGAGGGTGACAAGAGAGGGAGTATTGTGCCAATCCACAAACACTGTGATGAAGAACTGGAGAATGTTAGAAAACACATAAATTCATTTCCCTCTTACGAATCACACTACACCAGAAGAACTAACGACAAAAAATATTTACCTGCGCATTTAAACATACAATTAATGTACAATGCGTATCGTGAAAGCGTGACAACAAAACCTGTCTCACGCAAAACATATTCTCAAGAATTTCATAAGTTGAAATTGAAATTTAAGTTGCCAAAAGTTGACACATGCCATCTATGCGATGTTCTCAAAATGAAAATTGAGACAACTGCAGATTCAAATGAGAAAAAAAATATTGAAAATGAGCAAAAAAATCACCATATTTTAGCAGATTCTGCATTTGTCTCCAAACAAGCAGACAAAGAGAGGGCCCAGAATGACAGTACTGTAGTCAGTTACACATTTGATTTGCAGCAGTGTTTGCCAACACCATATCTAAATAGCTCTGTATCGTTTTATAAACGACAATTGTGGACCTATAATCTAACTGTACATGATCAAGCTTCCGGAGAAGTGACATGTTTTATGTGGCATGAGGCTGAAGGTGCAAGGGGTGCCAATCAAATTGCAACGTGCATATTCAAACACCTCATGAATTTACCTAATAATATTAAGCATGTTGTTCTCTATTCAGATAGCTGTGGTGGCCAGAATAGGAATTCTCACGTTTCTTCAATGTTTTTAACATTAATGCAAGAAAAAAAAACAATTGAGATTATTGACCACAAGTTTATGGTCAGTGGCCATAGTCATATGGAATGTGATGTCGATCATGGTTTGATCGAAAAACAAAAAAAAAAGAATGCTCTTCCAATATCACATCCTTGTGACTGGTACCAATTGGTTCGGTCTGTAGGAAAGACAAAATTTATAGTCAAGGAACTGATTCATAGCGACTTCGTGGATTTCGCTTCACTTCTAAGATCTGCATTAGTTCTAAGAAAAAAAAATACTGCAGGAGAGGTTTACAAATGGCACAATATAAGATGGTTCAGGTATACACAAGAGCCCGGAGAAATCTTTTATAAGGAAACATTAGATGTAGAGACTGAATTTAAGGCTGTAAATTTTTTGAGACGAGGAAATAGAAATCCTACACTTAAGCCAGGCAAGTGTTATAATGATATTCTTCCAATATCAAAAGAAAAGAAGAAGGATATTTTGGCACTTTTACCATTAATTCATCCCGTGTATCACGATTTTTATAAAAATCTTAAGGATGGTGATGTCCGAGACTCATTGCCGGATATTGAAGAATTCGAATAATACTTTAATAAATAATTTTGTGTAATGTCTGTGCTAAAATACATTTTTTTATGCAAATATACTTGTACTTTTATTTCACAAAATAATAAAAAATATTTTTAAAATAATGGTTTTAATAAGATAAATATGCGCATTTCTGTCATATTTTCAGTGGTACAAACAGTACAAGACGGTCTCAGTAATATAAGTAGACTAATTAATATCATTAATTGAGTGGTACAAATAGTATAAGTTAGTTCTAGTAGTATAAGTGGACACATTTATGTTCCATCTTCAATGGTTCAAATAGTATATGTTGAATATCTTTATTATTTGTATAAATAACACCAATGTGTTTAAATAGATTAAATAATCTGTAAATAATAACCCATTTCTCAAAATATGACTTCTGTAGCAAAATAATTGGGTTCATAATAATGTTTTTTTGCTCTCCTGAAAAGTTACACCTTTGCAGTTATACTCTTATGTCCGCCCATCAAAGAATTATTCTAACGTCAACGTACCAATCGAAGGCTAACATTATAATTTATAATTGTTGTGACTCCGACTGCATAATTCTTCATTGGTAATCATTGATATGATTATTGGTGGCTGTAAGTACCTACATTCAGAATTTACATGATAATTACA
Source organism: Limnephilus marmoratus (assembly GCA_917880885.1). NCBI lineage: Eukaryota > Metazoa > Arthropoda > Insecta > Trichoptera > Limnephilidae > Limnephilus > Limnephilus marmoratus. The sequence continues at coordinate 9,724,570 of OU862918.1, forward strand.
ACGTTTCCGTTCAGAATTCACACTGTCTGATAAAATTATCGTAGGTAAATCATCATGTTCGATGTAAATCTACATGGACCATGTAGATGGATAATGTAGATTTATATCATACTCTACCAATCTACATTGTAATATTTATGATACGATATAGTATAAAATGAACTCGCTCACGCAGTATGTACGCTTAGATCTTTTAAACTACGTAACGGATATTCATGCGGTTTTCACCAATATATAGAGTGATTCATGAGGAAGGTTTTTAGGTACATAATTTGTCAAGGTTTTTTGTAAATTGGTTGAAATACATAATATATCTGGCCAAGCGGCAGCGGGCAGCGGGCAGCGTGCTGACAAACGGGCGGGGTGGATTTGATTTAACAGATGGCGTTGGTTATAAAGGTTTGGTTAGCCACAGCAACGTGTGTCCGAGTCTGCTAGAACGAGTATATAAAAATCTCGTGTCACGGTGTTTGTGGTCGCACTCCTACGAAACGGCTCCACCGATTTTTATGATTTTTTTTATGTATATTTGGAAGGTATAAGCATAGGTCGTGAAGTATATTTCATACCGATAGGTGATTAGGGTGTCCCTATCCTGAAAAAAAAATCTATTTTTTTGACAATTTTTTTTTTTTAATTTTTTTTTTTGGCATCACAGAATACATACAAACCCAAATTTTCACCCTCTTACCGCCTCCCTCCTATTTTTTAATCGCGTTTTTGGTATTTTGTATGGACAAATTTAACCGTCGTTCGTATTTCAAACCGAGCGAAATTATTTATGTTGTTGAAGGACAGATGGCGCTTCGTCCACTTTATCGAACATTCGTCCACACATGCGAAAGTCATTTACAAGAAGCTTCGCTTCATTATTTACGCATTCTAATTTATATATTCGTTATTTTTTATTTAGCAACCAAAATATTCACTAGAAATAATTAATATGGTAGAACAACGTTTTCCGGGTCAGCTAGTAACACTATATTAATTAAGTTAGAATTTTCACACAGAGATGTCGAGTTTGCAGCGCGCTTATCTAATTGAAACAATTTTTTAACAAAAATTACCTGGAGAAAATAATATTTATTTGAAGTAGATTAGGTAGCAAGAATTCACACAGCGAAAAACTTTTATTTCTAGAACAAGGTAGTAGTTACAGTTTCAAGCAAACTTTCAATTCTGAATGATGGTCTTACACCAGGGTGATACTGAGAGTATCTTCCCTCTGGAACGTGCCGCAAATGTGCAAGTAATTGTGATATAACACAAATTAAGCAATAAAATTTATTTGCAAATGCTGGGATTCGTTACCGCGGCCTCCGGATTGCGAGTCAAGAGCCTTACACCTCAACCATGCAGGCCGTCAACGTCGTAGTAGGTATCAATCATTTTCTTATTAAAATGAATACAAAATATCACTATTTAAATATCTCACATTAAAAAAAAAACCCTTTGCTTGTCCGATAAAAATTATTTCTTAACATATTCATAATAATTTTAAAAATAAAAATATTATAAATTACAAACTTTTGAATTAAAACAAAAAAGAAGTTATGTATTACATTAGATTAACAAATCGAAATTTAAAAAATCGATATTAAGTAATTCAAATTTAAAAAAAAAACATCAGTGGTGAAAAGGGCATCAATGAGGATAGTATATAATATATGCATTATACAGGAGGGCCCTTAAGTGTATACCTAGTTTCAATTAACGATTAATAAATAATGGTAGAACTTAGACATGTTTTATTAATATTTTCAAAAACTACAATAAATCGAAATTTTAATGACATTAAGTTTTAAAAATTATATTGTCCAAGTGAGCTCCATCAGCCTGTTGACATTGTCTAAGGCGGATTCGAAAATTCTCGAAAAACACGTTGACAAGTTGCCCGTGGGATGGCGTTAATTTCCCGTACAATGTTTTGTTTTAACTGATTTATTGTTGTCGGATTGTCTTCATAGACTCTTGATTTAAAGTATCCCCACAAAAAATATTCACACGGGCTGAGATCGGGGCTCCGTGGGGGCCACTCAATGTCTCCTCCTCGTGAAATGAGTTTTCCGGGGAACATCTCCTTCAAACGGTCTATGGATAGTTTAGCAGTGTGACAAGTGGCGCCGTCCTGCTGAAACCAGCTCCTGGAATTGTGGCCTTGAAAATCTTGAAGAGCTGGGACCAAGAACTAAAGAACTCTTGAAGCATCTGACAATAATTCTTAGATTTCACTGTCATAGCAACTCTCCTTTCGTTTTCACAGAAATATTGGCCAATGATACCCCTAGCTGATATTGCAGCCCACCCAAAGACCTTTGGGCTATGCAAGGGACGTTGATGCTTCTGTCGGGGGGGGTCTTCTTCTTCTTCTTCTATTCTCAGACCAATACCGGCAATTTTGTTTATTAACATGGCCATTGATATGGAAATTGGCCTCATCGCTGAACATTATGTTGAAAAAATTGTCAAAACGTTCCAGTATCACATTGGCAAAATTAAGTCAATGATCGGTATCATTCGGCTTCAACTCTTGCGTCAGCTGAATTTTATAAGCTATTAGATGTAAATCGTGGCGTAAAATTCTTTGTAAAGTGGTCCTCTTGATGGATAAGGCTTGGCTTCTATTGCGAGTAGTTTCTTGTGGATTTTCCCTCACTGATTCACTAACACGCTGAATCACTTCTGGTATCCTCGCTAACTTTGGGCGGCCTTCATTAATTATTTTAACTGTTGAGCCGGTTGTCTTAAACATTTTGATCCATTACCGAATAGATTTTGCTCTTGGTGCTTGATTAATGTCTCGTAAACCGAAATGAGCACGGTACATTCGTCTCGAAATCGACACGGAATAACTGTTTATGTAATATGCAACAACACAAAATGCGCGCTGCTCTCCCGTGACCGGCTCCAAGGCGACTAAAATTTCCACGAAATAACGCGTCTAACGATACCCCCCGAACCGCGCTCGCTCCACGCATTGTTCAATAAATAACGAAACAAACCGCGAACACTGTTAAGGTCCACCCTGTATATATGGTTTCTCTTTTAAAACATTCCTCAATTGTGCTAAATATATCAACATCGGAAGAGATTTGGTTCAAGAGAAATAACTCCTCCTCACCGAGAGAACAATTGGTAGGTTGGTCCTGTAGGCAGTAAGATAGAATAATCAGATGATGTCTAAGATAATCATCCGGAATATAGACACGTGTTCCAAAATGGATTCCAGTTTTTTTAATACATTTGTTCCACACAGGAGGCTCTGATGAAAAAAAATCCCTCAGGGCCTGTGTCATCTTACGGGAAGCTGTGTGGAGGATTTTTTTAGAAAAAGGAAGGAGAAGTAGTTCTGGGAAGGAAAAAGGTATCGTGGGTGGGGGTTAATGTGTCCAGGAGTGACAAACGTATGAAATCCATCCCTCCTTTTGCGGTGCGAGCCGATGGATCGAGAGAGTCCGAAAGGTCTAGGTGAGGTTTCTCCCGATCCAGCCCGCCACGCAATAGGTGGGCAAACGCATTCGTTACCAAGACCTGGAAAAACTCCACCTAGTGAACCCGGGCGCCCCCTGCTAGCCAACAACTTGGGGTGACCTGTGGCAGGGGTGTTTGTTATCCAATAAATGGTTCCCGAGATGACGGTACCCATACCCACCTCTAAATTCTAAATTTAGCCCCGCAATCTCTGAATAAGTGGGTGTCGGTACATCCCTCCCTCAACATAACATAACTAACAATAATTCAGGAACTACTAAGGACTTTTGATCCAATAAAAAAAATGTTATATGTATGTCCTCTCTATATTCATCTACTACTTACTTAATCTAGATCTTGATTAATGAATATTTTAAGTGAATACCGCGCAAGAGTCGCAAATCTACAGCCAGTGGGAGTATTGCATCCGTTATTGGAGTATGTTGTACGGCAAAAGAGAGGGGATGGAGGAAGATGGGGAAACACCTGGATATTGAGAACTGGTTACAAAATACGACTAAATACATTTCAATAATTCCAATATTTCAATTCTGAATGGTGGTCTTGGAAGATCTGCCATTCGGAAATAGTATGAATGAAATTCTTCTAAGATAATATGAGCATGAGACTAAATTTAATGTTGTCCACGCGCCATATAAAAACACGTTCTTTCTACCATAAAATTCTCTGGTAACTATTTTTCAGTGCCTACGTTTCGAAACTCTTTCCACCACGTATGGCATTATACGGAGTAATAAACCCATCGTATTATGGGGGGGTAATGTAACGCCTTTCCTCCCTGCATAGGTTTAATGCCAGGGAAAGGGTGGGAGACAAGTGATTACTCGGGCAAATCACGCCTGGCATTAAAGTAAAATATTCAGCACATAATTGAAACCCTTGCGGCATTTTTCGTTCTATTGCAAATAATAAAATCTGATTCTTCTCTTAATAAATGAAACATGAGATCATCCTGCATTTTTCTGGAATAAATAAATTAAGCTTTCAAGATTAATCGTATTAAATTGTCGTTAAATTGAAACAAATTTATTCGATCGTTTAAAACAAAATGATTGAAATTATTATTGAAATTTAATTTGGAAAATGGAACGATTTTTTGAATATCTGGGAAAATAAAATAATTTATTCATCAAATATGTCCTATTTACTCCATGTTTAAAAAACACCAGAGTGTGCGATTCACACGCGGTTGAAGTGAAACCTTCAGAAAACTAAAGTAGACAAGAGAGAGGAGAATAAGAAACACTTTTTTATTAATGTGAAGGATGATTTTTGTCGTCGAATTCCAGTGCAATTATTAGTGTTTTCTTCTTCGGAGTCGCTAGATGCTAGATGTAGCTTTCTATGATGTGGTTTGATGATTGGACATTGATTTTACAAATATATATATATATATATATATTTTTTTTTTTTCGTAGGATTCGACCCTTTGTCCGCAGAATCTCCGGCCGCTAAGGTTTGTCAGGCGTTTTGTACTACTAGACTGAAGGAGACTTCATGGGACCGTGGATTTATCGTATTATATTGGAACCGAGAACCCGTGAAATAATTAAATATTTTATTGCCATCTCATTCTCTCCCAGGCTAAATCCTATATATTTATGTGATTGTATTTTTTTAGTGTCGCTCGCTTCCGTTTCATCGAATTTCAAATTACAATGGTGCTAAAGAAATTTTTACTTAAAAAAGGTGACGAAACTGAACTTTTATGGAAGCCCACGGTCGACAGACTTAAGTTCCGGAAACAGTTGTATTGCAACATTGTTGTGGGCATAAAAATCCGTTACGGTATATGGGGGTGCGTACAGAGGCTTTTAATATAGGATCTTTTTTTTCAATTTCTATGAAAGTTGGAATAGCCTTTCTACTGTCACCGCTTCTAAAACCTTTCGTCTGCGGGAACCCTTAGGCTGCAAGCTTCTTTTAAAAATACCAACAGATAAATCTGTTCTCGAAAAATCTAAAAACTGTATTTCTGAGAAGGTTTTCGTTTATCCTACGGATTCTAAAACACTTTTAGAGATCCCTTTCATGAGTAGGCACGCGCGACGTATTTTGCATGATTCCGAATCCGAAAAGATTTTCCAACCTTTGTCTCTTCGCACGGAATTTAAAAAAAAAATTATATATGTGCTTACACAACATAATATTGTCCTCGATTTTTTAACGAACGTTGCTGGTCTCTAGACTTTCCTCTAAATTTCCTCCAGCAGGTTCATGTACTTCTCATGTTCTATTTTTCTGTTAAATTTTCTTTATTTATTTACATCTAATTATGGAATGCATGATGCACGATGCATTCGTTTTTGAAAACTTTCAAACCAAAGTACATATTTTTTCAAACTGAAATATATTATTTATTACAAAACCAAAAAATCTAAAATATTTTTATTTGTAACTTAATGAGAAAAACCTCAAATTCTAATATTTAATTAAATGAAGACAATATTAGCGAAACGCAATCGAAAATCTGGAGACAGAAAAATCAGAAAAAGATATTGGCATCTCTGGCACTCGTAACAATGACCTTTCGCTAAAAGTCCTGGGTTCGAGTCCCATAGGTGCCTACATCTTTTTCTGTCTCCAGATTTTCGATCGAGTTTCGCTTATATTGTCTTCATTTAATTAGAAAGTTCATTTAATACATCATAATACTCGGATACGTTTTTAGATTTTTAGATTTTTGCACACATCTGCCCTGATGATGGACACTGTAGCGCTGTCCGAAACATTTGGAGCTACAGAAGAAGGGAGCGCAACACGGCATAACATCGCAAAAACAAATAACGAAAATTCATAAAACTCGTATATTTAAAGGAGAATATTTTACGGCTAAAAAAAAGGTAGGTACATAGTTAATTTTTATATCAAGTGCTCCACGGAATACACACAAAAAAATTAGAAATACGTAAAAGATAACGTATTATTCACTTTTCCATGAAGCTAAACTAATCGATTAAAAAGTAGGTCATTACTAAATTAATTTTAAAAATGCACCACTCTTCTTTCAACTTGATTTGCCTTCAGAAACCTTTGACATATCAAAAACCGTCCAAGTAAATTGCACCATAATATAGGTAATTAAAAAAACGATTTTTTTTTAAATAAAGAAAGACAAACATTCTCGGGTTACGAATAACCCAACAATGTTTGAAAATCTCCAGCTGACACCACAGTGAGCGGAAAATGTTACTTGTGTCGCAATGAAGGACTTAGCAAGCCTAGGAATCGAACACGCGACGCCCGGGTGGGACCCCAACGCGATGCCCACTCGGCCACTGACCGGTCAAACTTTCACCAGATAATACACGTACATAAATTAAATGTCTGTTCCAATTATCATTTTTTCCTCATAGGTAAAGAGAGTTAAAAAATAAATTTACATAGCTATTTTTCTGTAATTTCCTACTGGCAAAATCTTGAATTAATTATCATTACTTGGATTCAAATTTCAATTAATTTCGTGTTACTAAGAAAATGTAATATTTCACAAGCTATTTTTCGATTGGAATACGGTTGGATAAAACGGAGATTATTTTGAAAAATGTCACCTGAAAACTGAATCCTTTATTATTTTCCCTCGTTAATTAAAAAGTTTCTTATTTACATAAGCAAGCATTAGGTTAATTTTTGTTATTAAGCTCTTCCTAAAATTACCCTCATTTTTGTTATTAAGCTCTTCCTAAAATTACCCTCATTTTTGTTATTAAGCTCTTCCTAAAATTACCCTCATTTTTGTTATTAAGCTCTTCCTAAAATTACCCTCATTTTTGTTATTAAGCTCTTCCTAAAATTACCCTCATTTTTGTTATTAAGCTCTTCCTAAAATTACCCTCATTTTTGTTATTAAGCTCTTCCTAAAATTACCCTCATTTTTGTTATTAAGCTCTTCCTAAAATTACTCTCATTTTTGTTATTAAGCTCTTACTAAAATTACTCTCATTTTTGTTATTAAGCTCTTACTAAAATTACCCTCATTTTTTGTTATTCAATTCATTCGGATTAAGAGATGAAATGGTATAAGATGAATAATTCATTACAGATGAAGTTCCAACAAAATTTATTTCCACAATTTCCACAAAATTTATTTCCACAATATGTTTTCGAATGTAATAGAACGCAGAGAATTGACGTTGTTCCTGCAGGAAGTATTCGATATATGTACATCATAATTATACATAAATTGAATTGACTCGATTGGATTACCAGAATAAGTGTTTTTGAAATCAATAAATCGCATTAGGTATTGTTCCTACTGGAATATCATCTTATTGGAAAAATATTTGAAATTTCGGAACAATGGAAAGAAAAATAGTGCATTTGTTTATAAAACTGAAGAGCACTGGAACTCTCTTGGAAGAATTTGACCACTTCGGAAATATATACTTAATACCATTTGGTGCTTATTCGTTTCGTCGTAGTAATAAAAAAATTACCTTGAGGTATCGCGGTGGAACTACATAACTATATTGCGATTGTGCTGTGTGCTTCTTCGCAGGGATACAGTGGTAAGTGATTGGTAATCCCTTTTTCCTTCCATAACTTGTTATTTCATACACACAAACATTTACCCAATTCGAGCACTCACCATTTCGTACGTTTTGTTTAACCTTTAAGTATGGACGTCAAATATTTTTAACACTAGTGCGGCGGACGTGGGGTCTCTCAGGGTACTATATACTATACATACATTTTTTTCTAGAAACTGATTCCGAACCGCGGCAAAACCCTATCTATATCTAAATATAGGTCTTTAATAAGAAAAAAATAAGTATTTGGAATCAATTTTCTTTATTATTATTATACAAAATATGAAAAATTAACTATCATAGCACTTTTTCAGACTTATAATTGTTAATATTCATATCAAAATTAAAAATGTATGTCTACTAACGCCATCTACTAACAAAAATGTAAAACCTTTTATTTGTAATAAAAGCCAGTCTGTTGCGAACTGCATAAACGTGTTGTCATTCTAAGAGGTTATGGGCCTCCTTTTTTCGATTTATCAGTTATTTTGGTGATTAAAATAGATAAATTGTGTACGTTATTTCGCAGAAACATGACCACGAACTATATTGCGAGTGTACCCAGGTTAAAAGGCAGGGAGAACTACGATTTGTGGAGCTTTGGGGTACAAAATTTATTGGTGCTAGAAGGCGTGGAAGAGTATATCAAGCCAACAGCAGATTTTGAAATAAAACCAATAGATGACGCAAAAACGAAGGCAAAATTAATATTAACGATCGATCCAGTTTTGTACGTGCATATAAAAAACACCAAGAGTTCGGCAGAATTATGGAATACATTAAAGAACATGTTCGATGACTCTGGTTTATCAAGAAAAATAACCTTGCTTCGACATTTGATATCAATAAGACTTGAAGATTGTGACTCCATGGCTACATATGTCACACAGATGATCGAAACGGCTCAACGGTTAAACGGAACGGGATTTACAATAACAGACCAGTTGGTAGGATCATTATTGTTGTCAGGTTTGTCTGACCATTATTCTCCAATGGTATTGGCACTGGAACACAGCGGGATTTCGATAACAGCTGATGCCATAAAGTCAAAGTTACTCGATATGGAGGTAACCAGTGATTTTGAAACCGGTGGCACAGCGTTTGCAGCGAGAAATAAATATTCCTCTAGCAATACCAACAGTAAGTCACAGAGATATAGTGGCCGTCAGTCAAAGATAAACAAAATGTCAATGACAGCTGACACGCCAACGAAAACAATAACATGTTACAGGTGTAAAGAGGATGGACATTATCGAAATCAGTGTCCGTTGTTAAAGAAGGATACAAGTAAATGTGTTTTTAATGTTGTTTTCCTGAATGGAAAATATAACAAGAATTCATGGTACATCGACTCAGGAGCCAGCGCACACATGACGGCGAAGAAAGATTGGGTTAAAAACATAAATACGACGCCGTATTTACCAGAAATTGCTGTCGCCAATGAATCTAAAGTGCAAGTTGTTTGTTCCGGAGATGTCGACATTGTGTCGGAATTCAATTATCATATAACAGTTAAAAATGTGCTATGTGTGCCTAGTTTGACAACCAACATATTATCCGTAAGTGAACTCATCAAGAATGGAAATAATGTCATATTTGAAGAGAAACATTGTTATATTCGAAACAAAAACAATGATTTGGTTGCAACTGCGGATTTGTCAGAAGGTGTTTATAAATTGAGATTAAAATCACGAAGTTGTTTGTTGACAGTTCCTGTTAATGGAAAATTAAGGCACAGAAGACTAGCACACATTAACAGTCAAGATATGCAAAAAATGAAAAACGGTATTGTGAATGGTTTGAATTGTCAGAGTACTATTGACATAACCAAGTCTCAGTGTAATACTTGTTGTGAGGGAAAACAAATGAGATTACCCCTTTCTCATGTGATGGAGGATGAGACGGATGTGATGAATGAAGAGATAACAGAAGACAATCTGGTGGAAGAGAGTAGTGATTCAGTGGGGGAATTGTCTCAGAATATTCCAGAGACTGAGGATCCTTTTGATTGCTTTTCAGATTCTTCAATATATGATGATGGCAATGAAACACTAATTGAATTTCCAACACAAGATGTCTCAGAACATGTAGTTCAGTCAACAAAACCAACCGAACAAGTGACAGATGTATGCAGCACGCGCCAGAGGAAGAAACCAGAAAGATACGGTTTTAGTAACATGTGTGTTTCCAGTACTGTTCCAGCATCTGAAGAGATTTTATTCGCAGAGGCTCTCGAGGGGCCAGAGAAGGAGCGGTGGAAGCAGGCGATGGCTGAGGAACTGCAGTCATTTGAGGAGAATGAGGCATGGGAGCTTGTTGATAATCCGGGAGATGTGACAATAGTGAAGTGCAGATGGGTGCTTAATAAAAAATTTGATTTTGAAAATAAAGTGCTTTTTCGAGCTCGGCTTGTGGCAAAAGGTTTTTCACAGAAAGCCGGTGTTGACTACACAGATACTTTTCACCAGTAGTGCGACATTCTACCATACGATTATTGTTTGCTCTTAGTGTAAAGATGAGAATGAGTATTACTCATTTAGATGTATGTACTGCTTTTCTAAATGGAAACTTGAAAGAAAAAATATATATGTCTTTACCTGATGGTTTTGTAAACAAAAGTGGGGGAAAGGTATTAAAGTTAAAAAAGGCCATTTATGGATTAAAGCAAACTTCCCTTGCGTGGTATGAAAGAGTTAAAGAGGTTTTAACTAAATTAGATTTTAAAAATAGTCAATATGAACCATGTCTGTTTACAAAAATGATGGGTAAAATTAAAATAGTAGTGGCACTATATGTAGACGATTTTCTTTTTTTTCTAACAGTGAGGCTGAAACTACTAAATTAAAAAATGTATTAGGTTCTGAATTTAAGTTAAAGGACCTAGGGCCTGTTAAAAAATATCTAGGCATGAGAATTAATTAAGATAAAAATAAAAATGGTATTACTGTAGATCAATAACAATATATTGAACAGTTAGTTTCTAAATTTCAGATGTCTGATAACACAGAGTACTCCAATTGAGCTTACTTGGCGTTGTATCCAGTGAATAAACTGTATGTTTAGTTTATTTTGATAAGTGGGGGTGTTAATATTCATATCAAAATTAAAAATGTATGTCTACTAACGCCATCTACTAACAAAAATGTAAAACCTTTTATTTGTAATAAAAGCCAGTCTGTTGCGAACTGCATAAACGTGTTGTCATTCTAAGAATAATTTTGACACATTAAAAGTTACTAAATAACTAAATAAATACTAGAACAAAAAAAAACTTCTTTATCTACTAATTTAATATACGAACGTAAAAAAAACATTTTCCGTAACAAAAATCTAAAAAAGCACAAAACTATCAAAATATTTTATATGTGGACGTGGAGCCTGAGAGTCTCCAGTCAATGTTTCGATGATTATTACTCACTCGCTATGCACCCAGCGACGCAAACTCCTCCCTCACTGACTATTTTGATGGAAAAAGTGAAGCTACTGAGACGCTCGGGTGCGGGGAGCGGGGGGAAGTGTGTGAAACAAATAACTTGAGAACCGCGCGGAGCCTCTGAGACTCCACATCCATACTTAAAGGTTAAAGTATTTACAGTCCATTACAAGTGAATCTGAAGCTGTAATTCGTAAGCAGTTTCGGATGAATCACATTACCGTAAATCTTCTCAAAGAAACCAATATTTAGTTTTTCAGCCTAATAGTGGGGTGTTACTCCTAATCATAAGACAACAAAAATTGAATCTACTACGCAAAGATTGAAATTGGAAAATAGAGCTTCGATTAAAGCTTTGATCTATTTAAAGGTCCTATTTCAATTTCCCAATTCAACCTAACCTAATCAACCAATCTCCTGAAATAAATCGCCCTCCAATCTATCGATTAAATTATTTTAGAAGCATTGAGCAATCGAACTTTATAAGCCAAAATTAATGTTAAATAATAATCTATATTATTCATCTGTTCTGCTCAGTCATAAATATTTTTCTCAGTCGATTTTCATATTGTTATTTTCCTTTGCTATTAAATAATAATTTACCGAATTATTTGGTTAATAAAATGTTCTTTAATATATAAGGTATGTGGCAATAAATTAGAAATTAAAATGTGAAATCATTTCATGTTAGCGAAACAAACATATTTTGAATTGAATCGATCGATTGTTATTTTGTACAATATATTCACCCGGCTCAAGATTTGCATGGCTTTTTGACAATAATGCTTAGAATACGGTATTATCGAATGGGGCATTGCCAGTGATCATGCACTAAATCCACTAATTAAAACCCAAAACGTCCCCTTTGAAAATTCTTCTCAAAGTCCCTGTTAGAACTAGCACTGAAAAAATCATCAACTCAATTCTTAGACTCTCCTCCTTTACATTTATAATTAATAATAATAATAATTGTTGGATGATTTTTATAGCGCCATTTTCGTGAGAAAATCACTTCAAGGGCGCTTAAAATACAAAATACAAGAAATAACAGGATTTCAGGATCAAAAAAATATCCAACAAGTACCTAATTAACAATAAAATATTTGGACAAGAAAGTTTCTTACTGTGCTACTAAACTCTATAATAAAATCCGACTCCCATTCAAAAACCTCAACAACATTATAGCATACGTTATAATTCTTATACACGTTAACTTACTATGTGTAATGAATATTGGTGGAAAGATATTATCATTTGCAGATGACACGGTCTTAATATTCGAAGATGAAACATGGCAATCAGTTATTAACAAAACTAATAATGCTCTAATAAAAGTAAAGCATTGGCTTGACACTAACCTCCTCACACTTAACATCGACAAAACACAATATATGACATTTTCCATGCGCAAACACAATATACCCAACAACTGCCCTAAACCAATCATTCACTCGAGTTCACTTAATTAAGACACTCCAGAAACCACATCTATTACACCCTCAAATTATCAAAAGTAGTTAAATATTTGGTAATAATCATAGACAACCAACTACTTTGGGAAGCTCACATCGACGACACAGTAAAAAAACTCCGTAAATTCTGCCATATATTCTGCTCCCTTAGGTCCATCTTAGATTTATAGACTCTAAGAAGCGTATACTTTGCCCTTTTCCAATCCATAGCAACATACGGTATGGTGGGATGGGGTGGTTGTGCTGAATCCATTATTAGACCAATTATTATAGTTCAAAAATAAATTCTGTGAATTTTATTTAACTGTCAACCTACATGAACTCTTTGCCAAAATCAGGGTCTTAGACATTCGACAGCTATTTACTAAAACAAGCATTTGTTACATACGAAAAAATAACTTACTAATCGCTCCAACATCAAGCACACACCGGTTTTCATGAAACCTGGGTTGCGTGGTCCCAAAAACTAATACCTCATTCGCTCAACGACAATTCTGGTTCATCGCTCCTAAAATATATAATGCTCTGAGTACTGACATAAAGTCAAGTAATTCTAAGTTTCTTTATATAGCACGTGTACAACATTGGATTTTCGAAAGGGGACGAGTGTACTTAAAAGAATACATGAGTTCTTAACACTACATTGTAATTATTAATTTTATCATTTAAACATTATTTTTATTTCCATTTTTATTTCTATTTTTCTTAAATTTTTTTTTTCTCTTAGTTTTTCACTTAATTTTATTTATGATTTAATTTTAATTTATATTTGACGACCTCCATAGTCCAGTGGCTAAGACTCTTGACTCACATTCCGAAGGTCGCGGGTTCGAACCCGGCATGCGCAAATAAATTTTATTTGATTAATTTGTGTTATTTCACAATTAATTCATTTTAAAATAATATATAGTATATTTGCGGCATGTTCCAGAGTGGAAGATACTATTAGTATCGCCCTGGTGTAAGACCACCATTCAGAATTGAAACGTTGCTTGATAATGGCTTTAGCCGTGTTTAGTGACCAGATCTGAATAGCCAGGTACTTCCCAACCTTCCTCTTCCCCACCTCCTTCCCCTCCCCACTACCTTCAGCCTCACAACATACCCCAATTGGGGATGCCATAGTCTCACTGGCTCCAGACGGGAGCAGTTGAGATTCTTGTGCGGTATTCACTGTAAAAAAAAAAAAAAAATATATACTTATATGTTTTTAATTTATTTATTGTATAGAACACTTGAGTTCTTAACAGTTAATCTTAATTATTGGTTTATGTATTTCAAAATTTGAATTTTCATTTTTATTTGAATTTTTCTTGAAAATATGATTTTTCTCTTTGTTTTTCACTTACTTTTAAGAACTTCTTAATTTTTATTTATTATGTTTAATTATCTGGTTCGATATTAGTATGTATTAATTCCTATTTAAAATATTAAATTTATTTATTTATATTTATTTATTTATTTATTGTGAAAAACAGTTAACATGTATATCCAATTACATTTCACAATTTTTAGTTAATAGTGTTAAACATTAATTATATAGGTACATTAATAATGACAGGTGCTAAAGAATACCTTTATATCGCTCTTGAAATGATTGTAGTTCGATCGAAAAATATCAATTTCAGAAGAAAGGTTTAATAGTGAGGTCATTCTCCCCAGAGGCATAACCATTGGTAGGTTGGTCCTGCCTCTAGGAAAAGTAAAAAGTCTGTGTTGCCTTGCTCTGGTGAAGTTATCGGGGACATAAAGTGAAATCCTTTCCAGGACATCAGGATTACAAATGTGCCCGTTTAGCAGCTTGTGTGCTTCTAGTACCATTGCAATTTTTCTCCTAACGTCGAGACGATTTAGTCCCAGCATTCCCGCGAGAAAATCAGAGGGATACAGCAAAGGGTAGTACCCAAACTTTCGCACGTGCAGGTACCGCATGAACTTTTTTTGCACCTTTTCAACATCTTTTGCGTATAGGGCATCTTCGGGTCCCCATATTACTGATCCACTTTCGAGAATGCTGCGAACCAGAGAGAAGTAGAGCATTTTTATGACTGCTGTGTGGGAAAAAGATTTTGCGTTGCAGATTACAAAGCCTAACATTCGCATCGCAGAGTTGCACACCGAATTGATATAAGAACGGAATGTCAGGCGTGTGTCAAAAGTGATTCCTAAATCCCTCATTTGTGAAATATGTTTTAACGAGGTACCAGACATTTTGTAGTTATAATATAGAGTACTCCTAGCCCTTGTATAGCACATAATTGTACACTTTCCGCAGTTAAAATAGAGTTTATTCAGATTACTCCATTCTACGATTCCGTCGATATCGGTTTGTAAATGAATAGAATCTGCTTTCGACATTATATTGGTATAAAGTTTAATATCGTCAGCAAATAACAAAAAAATTACAAATTTTATAAACAGTGCTATATCATTTATAAACATAGAAAATAATAGAGGTCCTAAATTAGACCCTTGCGGGACCCCAGATTTTGTGAAATAAGGTTTTGAAGCAAACTGCCCATAAACTACATATTGTTTTCTGTTAGATAAATAATTGTGGAAGAACAGAAGCATTCTATATGAGAGACCAAAATATTCAAGCTTTTTTAGTAATATGAGGTGATCTACTTTATCAAAAGCTTTAGCAAAATCGTTATACGATACGTCTACTTGTTCGTTGTTATCCAATGTATTTGCGACATAATCCGTGAAAACCATTAAGTTGGTCGTTGTGGATCTGCCTACTCTAAACCCGTGCTGCTGATTTATGAGAAAAGGTTGTACTTTACTATAGAAGTGTTTATGTATAATAAGTTCAAATAATTTGGCCGGTGCCGAAAGAATCGCCACAGGTCTATAGTTCGATACATTTGATTTATCGCCGCTTTTGTGTAGGGGCGTGACCTTAGATATTTTCCAACGATCGGGGAATTTACCTGAATTTAGAGAAATATTAAATATATGTAAGAGAGGTGACATTAATGGTTCGGCATATCCTTTCAAAATAATTGTATTAATAAAATCTGGTCCAACAGATTTTTTTGGTTTAAGTTTTTTGACTGCCGCTAGGAAATCATTTTTGTGCACACGTATCATGTCTACATTATGAGCTAATGAAGAGAAACCTCCGGGAGTATAGAAATATATATAAATGTACGACTACCGCAACACGGGCATTAGCCTAGTGTGGTAGCCAAAAAAAAACGAAAAATCTGTAACTTCTTATGAAATAAAAAAAAATAAAAAAATAAAACCTCAAATAAAAAGCTGGATATAAAATACAGAGAGATCAGAAGTAAAAAATATACTGACACCAAATACAGACTAAAACCGAAACCACTCAACTGCGCTAAAAAAAATCTCCCAAATTTATTTAACAATTATTTCTGAACAAACACTACATAATATTTATAATTACTTCTCATTATTTGTATTATTAAATTTTAATATGTAAATGAAATTCTCAGTACGGGAGATCAGTGAGGATATAAATATTTCTACTTTTACCATAAAAGGAAGAAAGTAAAATATTTATCGTTATTACATTTTCAATTTGGTCACAAAGGCTGTTAAAGCGTAAAATATGATGTCGCTACGGGGGATATCAGTAAACAGGAGAGGATAAAATGTTTTGATTCATATTTAAATTGGGAATTATTAGAGCTACTTAATGTAATAAAGTATCTTTGTGGTGATGTATTGTGCAACAAAGACCATCTAGCTACTGAGAAATTGCCAAAGATTGGAGCAACGGTCATTTACGACGGTATAAAAGCGATAAATTATCAGCATCTCTGTTCACACTTCACATATGAATGGACCCGTAGCCACAAACTAACGTGCCTACTTATTAATATACCAAACTGGCTGATAGCGAAAGTGGCCTAAGTCAGATTGGAGGATTTTTATCATTGTTGTTCATGGTCACTTTAAAATGGACACATAAATTTACTTTAGTTATTATAAACATTGTGTAATGCTATCTAATTAACATTAATGGTATATATTTGTAACTGTTGCGTTATTTGAAGCCTTGATTACCTATCGGTTTGATATTATATTATTTATTGAATTACCAGCTGACCAAGCAAATTATAACTGTTGTGTTTAATTAAATTCAGTTTTTAATTTATTAAGAGGAAAATAATACAATGAAGCGATTATCGATGCGCAACTATCCGTTTTTTGCTTTTGTCAGTATCAGAGGTGGCGTTATGTACGGATTTACATTTTTTCGTGATTTTCTTACTTTTTCACTTACTTACGGGAATTGCGTTTCATTTTCTTTAAACTTGTGAGGGAGATTTATTATAATTATTGTATTTTTCCTTTGGAGGGGTGCAGACTTACGTTCACTGTTTATCTCATTTTCGACAATTGACATTTAGCATGTAAGAAAGAGGGGCAGAATTATGTGTTTAAGAACAAAAGCAAAACAATCAGCGCATTAACATTTTTTTAATTTTTTGATATTCTATCACTCACTATTCAATATTATACTTATCGCAATATTGCTGCAGCTCTTTCAAAAGATGAGAATTCATTCCATAGAAAATGTATGAGAAAAAGAATTTTCTTCATAACTTTTTTTCCGTGAATTTTTCCGATGTTTTAATAGCTATTCGAAGCGGGCGAAGACAAATCCAAAAAATTAAAGATAAAAATCGGTCCAGCCGTTCTCGAGTTGTTAATGGTATAGCTTACCCGACTTCGTTTTATATATTAAAATTTGAAAGAAACGAACAGATTATACATAGAACACAAGATTATTTTTTTATTGTAGTACTATGAATGTGGGTTACAAAATACTATTTTTAAGATCATCATTTGTCATGTACACCTTATCAGAAAAGAGGAGCTCTTATGCCTGATAAGGGAGCCACGATTCTTAGGTTGTATGTTATATATAATAATATGTATTTGGTATAAAATATTTATTTTTGTTGTATTTTTTTTGAAATTGTTTAATTTCATTTATTTGTTCGGTTGTACGTTCATTCACATTCAAAACACCTATCGATATCTAGGTTGTTAACTACCTCCCATTAAATCTAAAAATCATCGAAAGTATTAATGAATTTCAGTTTAATTGAAAAATGATCTATAACTTACTATAAGACTCACATGTAATATGTTTTTTTTAATCTTGAAATTTGTTGTTCATAAATCTTGCGTTTTTCTTACTTATCTTTTTGTTATTATTTCCAATGTTTTACTATTTACTTACTCAAATGGTTTTATGTAAGTGATCAAGAATTCCCATGTCGAACGCAAGAACCTTATCTCTCTATGGCGAGGAAAGACTATTTTAGTTTTCCTTTATAAACGCTGTATATCATGTAAAATTTGAATACTTATTGTATAAAATGCATATATTATATAAATAAAGTAAAATTACCATGTATATTAAGTTGAGCTAAAAAAGTTTCTTGGAGGTGGAGTCTTAAAATTGTGTCTTAAAATTAATTTTTGGTAATGGAGAGAGGAAGAAAAATACAGAATTGGGAAAGAAAATGCTCCCGATGCATTTCATGCTCCTGAATTAATTTACGAATGTTTTTTGAGGAAAGAAATTCATTGTGGTAATAAATTTGTTAGCAAAAGATGTTTTTAAAGCCGGGCGGTTAATACTCATCGTATAAAAAGAGTGCCACTGTAACGCACGGTTTACCGAAAAGTTTGCATAATAGCGTGCGGTCATCCATAAAAAATTCACGACCACGTGCGGTTTATAAAGACTTCTGTTACGTTACGCCATGACTAGCAGATTACCAGAATATTTTTGTGCTGTAGTATATGTCAATCTTCTGCGATGATCAATTTTTTAAACTAATCAAAATATGTAGCGTGAGGTCTACCTGTGCATTTATTTTCATTTTTCACGCGGTATATCGGAATACCTATCAAGATTATGCATTATTGCATTTAAATTTTTATTTAAACTTATTTTTAAGGTAACTACCCAGGTTCGAATTTAAAATGCCGGGGTCCTACAGTACACATTCTACAAATAAATATTATTCAATAACGGCAAATTGGCTGTATAACCGAAGCAAAACTACACATATATAATGTATAGTTGGGAAAAGGGTGGTAGACCGCACGCCATAGAAGCAAAAAAATAATTTGTTACAATATATTTTTTTAATGTTAATACCGCACAAGAGCCCCAACTGCTCCCAATCCAACCGCCTGGAGCCGGTGAGACTATGACATCTCCAAATAATGGAGTATGTTGTGAGGCTGAAGGTAGTGAGGAGAGGAAGGAGATGAGGGAGAGGAAGGAGAGGAAGTACCTGGCTATTGAGATCTAGTCACCAAACACTAAAGCCATTTTAAGCAACGTTTCAGTTCTGAATGGTGGTCTTACACCCGGGCGATACTGAGAGTATCTTCCACTCTGCAACCTCTACATATTATAAATAAAAGTCCTCCGACGCGTCTGTCAGTCTGTCTGTTCGCGATAAACTCAAAAACTAATGAACGGATTTTCAAGTGGTTTTGACCAACATATAGAGTGATTCACGAGGAAGGTTTAAGTATATAATTTGTCAAGGTTTTGTGTAAATTGGTTGATATATATAATATATAAATGGAGCGGGCTGGCAAGAGGACGGTGTGGATTTGATTTGTATGCAAATTAACAGTTGGTTATAAAGGTTGGGTAACCAACCAGGAGATTGCGTTGCATTTCATTAGCCGGAGCAACGCGTGGCCGGGTCAGCTAGTAATAGAAAAAAAATTACTTGCGCATACTGGGATTTGAACCCGCGGCCTTCAGATCGCTAGTCGAGAGCTTGTTCCCTTCGACCACGGAGGCCGTCAGTTTGTCTTTCTTTCTAAAGAAAAATAATAAAATATCAAAATTCTTTCTTGAACCTACAATCGACTGCATTGATCTGTGTAGGGCCTAAGAGTCAAGTGATTTAACGTATACAATAAAAAAAATAATTTTCTATCATTTTGACATAGATTACCTATAACTGCAAGGCGAATCTTTTCAGTGGATAAAAATATTTTTAATCAAACATTGAGCTCGGATTATTGATTATGAAATTCTGGATAATCGAATAAAAACATAAGAGTAATTGTTGACGATTACGAATATTTTTTTGAAAGAACACTTCGATTCAATTTAATTATGATTAAAAACAACAATTTTAGTCGTAGTAATTTCGTTAGTTATTTTTCGAAGGTTAGTTTTTTCCTCTTTTACTTAACCCAAACTTAAATATCTATTTAGTCAATTACAAAAAAACATCTGTCCAAAAACCCTATTTTCATGTCAAAATACGTCAAATTGTTCATATTTTGAACGAAAAAGCTATTAAAGTGTAATATTTGATATCTTTCCTGCGTAAATTGGTAGTTACTTTTCTTTTACAGTAATTAAGTTGAATTGAAATGTTCACTCAAAAAAAAATATCCGTTAAAGGTTTTCAGTTACTCCGATGACTCTTACTTTGACGATCGGCGTGGTCTAAGGTTAGGCTCTTGACTCGCAATCCGAAGGTCGCGGGATCGAATCCCGGCGTGAGCAAATAAAGTTTATTTCATTAATTTGAGTTATTTCACAATTAATTCATTAAAATAATAATATATAGTAAATTTGTGGCACGTTCCAGAGTGGAAGATACTCTCAGTATCGCACTGGTATAAGACCATCATTCAAATTGAAACATTGCTTGAAATGGCTTTAGCCGTACTTGGTGAACAGATCTGAATAGCCAGATACTTCCCCATCTTCCTCTTCCTCATCTCCTTCCCCACATCACTATCTTCAGCTACACAACACACCCCAATTGAGAATGCTATAGTCTCACTGGCTCCAGACAGGAGCATCTGAGACTCTTGTTAGGAATTCACATAAAATAAAAAAATAAAAAATTACTCTGAAACTTTACCGAAAGTTAATGGAAAACTGAAGAATTATTATCAGTTTTCCTCAGTTATTTTCTTGTCAGTAAGAATCATAGTAATAACTTTATTATTTTGTAAGAAGTAGGACTAGGTTATTCCTACTGTAATAACACTTGATAACGTTAGTTCGATAGGTCCAAGTATTTTATCGAGTTTGGTAAATAAAATCTGAAATAACACGATATTTTATAACAATACTCTATTAAAGTACTTACTTTTTTATGATCGCTTGGACGCCGCCTTTGTTTCAATGTAACATAACCTCAAAAACTAAAATTGTAAGTAGGCACTCTTTGAATGTCAAAACAATTGTTTTTCCGAATCATTGTGATGCTTTATCGAAACTTTTCAAGCGTTGTAAACCGTTTCCTTGCAGCAAATTCAAAATTCACCTTTGCACATCGAAACAAAACATTATTTAATTTAAAAACTTTGAAAAACGAACTTTTTTTGGTGCCTATTTATTCTGTTTTCCAAAGACGAAATGTCTTAGGTATGCGATCCAAACAATTCAAAAACTTCACTAAACAACGCAAATAAAAACTCCCATTTAAAAATATTGTTTGTCAGATGTTCTATTTTATTGTTCACAAAAAACACTTTTAACTTTGTAATACGATTAAAAAAGTTCGAACCTACTGAAACTTAAGTCAGTTACGTTCCAAGCGAGCATGCGATTCGTTCGACAGTACGGGCGCGACTGCCGCCCATGGCACAGCTTACCGGGGGACTGCACGTCAGTTTGTTCTGGGATGAGATCTGCTCTCAAACTACGAGCAGACCAAAACTCATCAAGAAATTGGACTGAATGACTTATCGCGAATCTGCGCACGCACAGCGTTATTTGGTGGACATTTTTGAATGATAATAAAATAATGGAAACATCAAATATTGCGAAATGAACCTCGTGCCACGCTGCTCGGATTGCTTACTGTTGCGTGGTTTTTATTTTATTATACTATAAATGATCTGGCATTCCATGGCCGGGACAATAAATAGTCAAAACAGGATTATGCGCTGCCTACATAATGTGGCCATGATAAGAATTAATAATTTGCATCAAAACAGAGACTCCATAGTTTTTTTACGGAGGCTAGTTTCCGACACTACCTAAGTGCCGGTTGTTTGCAAAGTTTTCATAAAACTTAGGCAGACACATGTATGAAAATCTAACGTAGGTCTTTGTCGATTTTTGGATGTTAGGTAAATGACTAAGAATGTAAATTTAGCCTTATCAATATAAAAAAATATACATTGTAATGTCAACGGTTTTCAATTGGATAAATTAGAAATTTTAGAGATTAGAAAGAGTGTTAATCCAAATTCAAAAATTTTTAATAATCAAAAATTGTTTTTAAATGACCCATTATTAAATCTATTCCCCTTTTAAAATTTTATAATTATTAATTAAAAAAATTTTAATTGTTCTATATTACCCTTGTCCCTTACACATTATTTTCTTTCAAATTTTATTATTGTTTATGTGTATTATTTTTCTCTATTACCTACGTATGTCTATTTTTAAAATTAGTTCTGTCAAAACCCTGTAGAAGTCAGCTTTGCCGACGAAACATGTCGGTTTTTGTAAATAATTAAATGGTTAATACAAAGTTATCTATTAATTTGAATAAAAAATATATATTATATCACCGAAAAAGGCATCGATTATTTATCGATTATTGCCTAAAGTTTAAAAAATATTATAGGATTTCATCTCAATATATGTACCGGAAAAAAGCGTTTATTTCAAATTTATTCCTTTTTTGGATACCATTATTTTTTTCAATTTTTGTGAAGAGTCTCTGAAAGTTTTTGCTCTCAACCGCTTGGAGCCAGTGAGACTATGGCATCCTCAATTGAGTTATTTTATGAGGCTGAAGGTAGTGGGGAGGGGAAGGAGAAGGGGAAGTGGAAGGTGGGAAATCTGGTCTGGTCACCAAATTCGGCTTAAGCCATTTCAAATAATTTATCAATTCTGAATGGTGGTCTTACAGTGAGAGTATCTTCTACTCTGGAACGTTCCCCAAACCACTTCCTTACCTTATACTATTTATTTCTTTATTTTATTTGATATAATATCTAACATTTTTACATGCAATTCAGTGATGTCGACCTCACTGGGTAGATCACCTGTGCTGAGGCCTCCATGTTATAAAACAAAATTTTATACATAATACATTAAAAATAATATAAAAGTGATGGTGCTTAAAAAAAAGCTAAAATTAAACTAAAAATAAAAATTTATAATTTAGGTAAAATTAAAGGTAAAATGTATTTTTTTATAATGTGCTTTACATTGGTTTTGTGTTTTACGTGTACCTATGTGTTTTATTCTTATTATGTAATGAGATTTGGGTAATATTTTCTTATTTGTTCTTTAACCCATTTTTGATTCAGAGTATGAATTTATTTTTGTTTTCTTCTATTTTATTTTCAATGGTAAGACTGTTGAATGCTTTTATAGCATGACATTTATAGTGCCTTTCTCCAAAGCTTGTTTTCACTGTCGGATTTTTTACGTTATTTTTGTACGATTGTCTTACTGGTCTGTTAGTGATATTTTGAGATTGTTGAAATTTGTGTTTTTGGTCGAAAATGTAGTTTAGTAGAGTTTTAATGTATAATTGGCGAATATCTATTACGTCACAACTGTTGAATATTTGGTCTGTATCATTTAGTCTATGTCTTATTTTAAATTATTATATTGAGAAATATCACAATCAAATAACATTAACTTGCGCACGCTGGGATTTGAACCCGCGACCTTCGGGTTGCTAGACGAGAGTCTTACCCCTCGACCACGGTGGCCATCACTAAATCGACGCACCATCGTCAAATTATGTACTCGTACCGATAAAGAATTTTCGAAACCTTTGATTTATATGCAAAAACAAATACAAGTTAACTTAAATTATGTCTCCGACTGGAGCCCTTTTCTACGGAGGTTGGTGACAATCAAGCAAATCAACCCTGCAGGATGCAATAGTATTACAACAGTCACTAATACTGATTAATTTTTTTTTAAATATGACTGTAAAGACTTAAAATAAACAGCTTATTTGGTGTATACTTTATTTCAGCAACAAACTGGTCCACTTTTGAATTTTCTTAGAGGTTTCGATTTCTATTTCAGAGCAGCCCAAAAGGTATAAATGATATTTCCACCTTCAAAAATGTGTTGTTTCTTATTTAGTCTGACAGACCTATCAATATTGGACTTTGTTTATCAGAAGATGATGTGAGTATGGAATAATGTCAAAAAAAATGTGTTGTTTCTTATTTAGTCTGACAGACCTATCACTATTGGACTTTGTTTATCAGAAGATGATGTGAGTATGGAATAATGTCAAAAAAAATGTGTTGTTTCTTATTTAGTCTGACAGACCTATCACTATTGGACTTTGTTTATCAGAAGATGATGTGAGTATGGAATAATGTCAAAAAAAATGTGTTGTTTCTTATTTAGTCTGACAGACCTATCACTATTGGACTTTGTTTATCAGAAGATGATGTGAGTATGGAATAATGTCAAAAAAAAAAATTAAAATGTTTTCTCTTATTTGGGCTAAGAGACATTTTTTTGTTTTGCTTGAACCTCATTATTATCAAATGACAGCTTATTAACAAAACCTTATATATTAACATAAAATAAATTAAATGCGAATATTGGATTAACCGTCCACACTATGCGGGTTGTGTGATGTAGACTGTAGACCATCTTTTTATCTTTACTGTACAGCACACCTTTTGTACAGCATTTTTTCAGATTTCAAAGAGAAATGTTTTTACTTTTTTTCAGAACTGTTTTTTGGAGCAAAACGTGTCAAATAGGCATATACTCAATCTTTAGGCACTGAGAATAATCGAGTTAAAACTGCTGTTTACCTTTCCTGCTAATGGCGAACGCAAATTTTCTAAACAATTTTTTTTACAAAAGAGCATTATTATAATGTAAACCTACACATCTTTTGTATTAAAAATACGTACCTATTTAGAACGTTAGGAATGTACCCATACTACGTGACCCGTTCAGGGGGTAGGGGGTTCTTCAAAATACCACGCTTACTTAGGTTTTTATCACGTAGTCAATCTAGAAATCTAAATTAAGTTCTGGTTACAATATATTTTGACATAAGTTTTATATTGATAATATTTTTCCTCTTGTAATAATTATAGGTATGCATGTACTCTTGCCATCGTATTAATAATAAAGACAAATATTTGCCAAATAATTTTTTTAAACTTTTTGTTATCAAGAAATGATTCAAAAACTTATTTATGAATTACTTCGTGAAACTGAAGGGGGAGGGGGGGGGGGTATTGGAATATACTACACGTGGTCACGTAGTATGGGTACGTTCCCTTAAATTATATTTACATATTTATTAAAAGGAATGACTTATATTATGAATATAAAGAACGTTTTAGAACAGTTTAGTTAACGAAAACAATTTTTTGTATGGTACATGCTCCGCAGTTGTTCTTCTTAACGAGCGTTGCTGGAATGTTGATTTCAATGTCATAACATGAAGGTAAGTTGGTTAATTTCGTAGATTTTTAGCAATAGGTAAGTGAATGGTTTGTTGAACTCAGTACGTGGCAAACGCCGATGCCCTCGTTATTATAGAGCAACTTGCAATACTGCGTAGTTACAATATGAAACTTTTTCATAGTTTCGTTTAAAAAACATGGTATTACCTTTATTTTGGATAATTAAATCACTCCATAGCTAAGAACTAATTAGGTGACTTGAGGCATACGAGATGTCGATCTACAAAAGAATACTTAAAATAAGCTGGATGAACAGGGTTACAAATGAAGATGTTATGGTACCGATGAATAAAGAAAAGGAAGTAATTAAAACTATAAAAATTCGAAAACTTCAATATCTTGGACACGTGATGAGACATCCAGAGAAGTATGAGATCCTTCATCTTATAATGCAGGGAAATATTGCCGGAAGACGGGGCCCTGGAAGCTGGAGAACCTCATGGCTGAAAAACCTGAGACAGTGTGAGATCAGTTAGTCTACCGTGGAGTTGTTCCGGGCCGCAGTAAACAAAGTCCGCAAAGCCAACATGATAGCCAACGTCCGTTGAACGGACAGGGTACAAGAAGAAGAAGATAGCTAATGACATGCCTCACTTAAGCGACTCGCTAATATAAAACGTTTTGCTTACATTAAGTTTTTTAAAATAACATTAGGCAAAAAAGCAGGTGCATGTACAATACATGCACCTGCTTTAATAATTACTTGAAAACATTTAAAACTCCTTAGGCCTGTAGGAACGTCAAAATATTTCCGCTTTGCAATAAAATAAAAATAAATTAAATAATTCTGAATGCATCCGAAAACAAAAAAACTGTTTTTGAATGAAATACGTTTATAAGTTTTATAATTAGAAATGAACATTTTTTGAAAGCAAACATATAAATAAAATAAAATGGCTTATAACTTTTTTTTCATGAATACCGCACAAGAGTCCCAACTGCTCCCGTCTGGAGCCAGTGAGACTATGGTATCCCCAATTGGGGTATGTTGTGAGGCTGAAGGTAGTGGGGAGGGGAAGGAGATAGGTAAGAGGAAGGTGGGGAAGTACCTGGCTATTCAGATCTGGTCACCAAACACAGCCAAAGTCATTTCAAGCAACGTTTCAATTCTGAACGGTGGTCTTACACCAGGACGATACTGAAAGTATCTTCCACTCTGGAACGTGCCGCAAATATACTATATATTATTTTTAAATGAATAAATTGTGAAATGACACAAATTAATCCAATAAAATTTATTTGCCACACCGGGATTCGATCCCGCGACCTTCGGATTGCGAGTCAAGAGCCTGAACTACGCCGGCCGTCAATTTACATTATTGAATAATAATTACGTAACATTTGTATAGCGCAATATTATATTATTATATTAATATATATATTGTGATATTTCAAACAAAAATTACAGATAACAAAAAAATTAAAAAACATTAGGCATATATTACAAACGTTACCGTTAACCTTTTTATTGTTTCATTTCTTGTATTTTATTGTTAAATTTTAATTTCCATTTGTATTTCTATTTTACTTTAAAATGTTGTTATTTTTTTCTCTTAGTTTTTCACTAAATTTATATATGTTTTTAATTTTGATTTATATAATTATATGTTTTAATTTATACAGAACACTTGCGTTCTTAACATTTAATTTTTATTATTAATTTTTGTATTTCAAAATTTGAATTTGAATTTTCATTTTTACTTTTCTTTAAAATATGGTCTTTTTTTTTCTCTTTAGTTTTAAGTATTTCTTAATATTTTTTGAAATGTTAAAATATTAAATGTACGACTACCACAACACGGGCTTAGCCTAGTGTGGTAGCCAAAAAAAAACCCAAATATCTGTTACTAATAAAAAATATATGAAATAAAAAAAAAATAAAAAAAAATATATAATTATAATTATTAACAAAAATTTCCCATAGTTTCATAATTTTTGTTTAAAATTGTCGTCGGAAACTTCGAATTCAGAAAAGCGTTCATTTTAATTATTTTGCAGATAATTTTTAGATTTGAATACAAAACGTAGTGTTTTTTCTTTCTAAGAGATATCAGATCATACTTCTAACCACGATGGCAAGGAAGTACAATAATTTATACGAGACCTGTATGAGTTGAGATATCAACTTTGGAAAGGGAAGTGCGATAATAAAGAGGAAGGATTGGCACTTTGACCGGTCTATATTGCCATGCGAAATTAATATAAAGATGTAAAAGTCTAATTCTATTCATGTGCATGAAAATGATTTTCAGAGTAGTTTTAATCAGTTGGGTGATAAAATAGTTTATTTCAGAAATAAACGGCTTATGCGTATTATGAAATAATTCATCGTTTAATAAACTTGTAAATATTTCGGAATAGATGAGTGGTTTTTAAATGGGCGATTAAAGAGATTACAATGCTCTTGATTGTCGATTGAAATGTGATAATATCGGTATTTCTAATAAAACCATTAATTGGATAGGAATCTACACTTTAAAAATATCGTTTGTACTAATCGTAATACAGATAGATAAAGTTATGTAATACTTGAATCGAATAGATAAAACTATGTTAAACTCTTAGCAAAGGTTTAGGCTTAAACTGATATGAAGATAATCTCTACTTACAACGTGTGCGGTAAGTGGTAAGTCATGTACATGTCGTCGCCTCAGTTTAAAATAGTTCTAATTGTAATTTTGTTCAAAAATGACATTTGAATGCAATTGCTCACTTTAACCACCAAAATAATTTTCAGAGCCATCTGTGTTGTTTCATATTTTTTTTTAAATATTTTTTTTATATAAATACCTCACAAGAGTCTCAGCTGCTCCCGTCTGGAGCCCGATTGGGGTATGTTGTGAGGCTGAAGGTAGTGGGAAGGGGAAAGAGATGGGGAAGAGGAAGGTGGGGAAGTACCTGCCTATCGAGATCTGGTCACCAAATATGGCTAAAGCCATTTCAAGCAAGTTTTCTATTCTGAATGGTGGTCTTACACCAAGGCGATACTTAGAGTATCTTCCTCTCTTAGCGTGTCGCAAATGTACATTATAACACAAATTATTCGAAGATGATTCTGAATTCCCGAGCAATTTGCACCTAAATGGCAGCCATAGCAATAATACTGATGGTATTGTTAACTTGTTTGCAAAATTTTTTAAAACTGTTTATTTAACAGACGCAAATAATGCTCCTCTTCCATCAACAACTCTAGATGAAACTCTTGATATTTCGCATTGTACCATAAGTCTCTCTGATGTAGTAACTAAAGTTAAATCATTAGATATCAACAAATCTGCAGGACCAGATAATATCCCCACAATATTTATCAAAAAATGTATCAAAGTAATTGCTCTTCCATTAACTAAACTTTTTAATTTATCTTTATCCAGTGGAATTTTTCCCGATATTTGGAAAAATAGTTATTTGACTCCAATTTTCAAAAAGGGCGATAAAAGTGATGTTTGTAATTATAGACCAATATGCAATCAATCCACCATACCGAAACTACTTGAAAGCCTAATACTTGACAAACTTTTTTCCCAAATAAAACCTGTAATATCACCTTACCAGTTTGGATTTATGCCAGGTAGAAGTACACTTTCTAACTTGATTATTTATGAAAATTTTATAACCAATGCTTTTAAAGAAAAAAACAAGTAGACTCTGTCTATACTGATTTTAATAAAGCCTTTGATTCAGTTTCCCATAAAATTCTCATTTGGAAATTAGAAAAGCTTGGTATACGTGGCAGTATATTAGCCTGGTTTGAAAGCTATCTTACTGGAAGACAACAAATTGTTAGAATAAAATCCTCATTGTCGGAAAAAATTTATGCAACAAGTGGAGTTCCACAGGGTTCACACCTTGGCCCAATATTATTTATCTTGTTTATAAATGATCTTACAAAAATATTTCATGATGTATTTATCTTACTTTTTGCTGATGACCTCAAAATTTTTAGAATAATTCAAAATATTTACCATTGCAACATTCTTCAAGATAATATCAACAAATTGTTAATTTGGTGTAATGAAAATAGACTTTACTTAAATATCTCAAAACGTCATATAGTTAGATTTTCTCGAATAAAAAATCCAGTGATCTTCAATTACAACATTGATAACAATACTCTGGAGACATTAACACAAATTAAAGACTTGGGCATCACTTTTCAATCTAACCTTTCATTTTTGTTAAACACATAACAGAAATCTCTAATAAGGCCTTAAAAATGTTGGGATTTATAACTAAGCTAACTAGAAATTTTAACAATATTAAGTGTATAAAACTGTTATATTTTGCATATGTTAGAAGTCAACTTGAATACAATTCTCCCGTCTGGAACCCATATAACAATATACATGTACAAGCTGTTGAAAGAATATAAAACAAATTCTTACGTTTTATAAATTTTAAAATGGGTATTCCAGCAATTATGTTGAACTACAATACTATTTTGAATGATATGAATATGCTCAAATTGTCAGACAGAAGAACTTTCACTGACTTGGTATTTCTGTATAAAATTCAAAATGATTTTGTTGACAGTCCGGTATTGCTCGAATTGATAAGCTTCCGGATTCCAATACGTAATACTAGAAGTCAGGATTTATTTCGGTGCAGTAATTCTGGAACTAACTACCATATGTATTCCTCTTTGCCCAGAATACTAATGGAGGGAAACAATTATACCAAATCAGTGGACATCTTCAATTTATCTTTAAATAAATATAAAATATTGTTACGAAGGCAGTTCAGTTATGTACAATAAATACTTTGTATTTTCTTACTATTCATATGTAAAAGCCCCGAAAAAGGGCGTTAATAAATAAATAAATAAATAAATAAAATTTATTTGCCCACACCGAGATTAGGTCCCGCGACATTCGGAAAGCGAGTCAAGAGCCTTACCCCTGGACCATCCCAGCCGTCAATATATTTAGATACTAGCATGACGAAGTTCTAACACCAAGTTTTTAAGGATTCAATTTTTTTTACAAGGTTCTAACATAACTATTGTAGTGTATGTTATGTGTAGGTATACTCACACACCGCGCTCGCTCGGGATGGTTCGGGTTTCCGTAGTTTCACGAGTGAGCACAGTACAACGGAACAGCTGGCCTAGCCGGCAACGCTCATATCTACTTAGAGAGCCTTAGTGAACAGTCGCTACCAAATAACATAAATACAATATTACTCCCGATCATTGTAATTCACAATAAACTTAAATAAAAGAACTTATGTTGTAATCATTGACATTGTGGGCTAGTGAGCCACAGATAAAAGAACATTACAACTATGAACCTTTTTGCAATTGTCATTTAGTTTGTATCTGACAGTTGAATGTTTTTTAAATACGCACTATAGTTCGCCACTTTAGTCGGATAGGGTTCTAACTTCGCCTTATCATGTTTTGAGTGGCCAAAGTTTGGAAAGTCGAATTCTCGTAATCTATTTAACAATTTTTATTATTTTTTTTTTTGAGGTTCAATCTTACATATTTTAACCCGTTTAATCACAGGAGACCCAAGTTGTCCCAAAACATCATTATGCCGTTATAATAACAGGTGACCTAGATTGTCCCAGAGCGACTGTGCATTATTAAAAGTTAGATATCTCTCTTTCTGTAATGCGAATATTTGTGATTTCTTTTATGTTAGAAACGGAAAGAAATAATGCTTCTTATTGTCTTAGAATTTTATGAGCTAGGTTGTTCAGATATTTTACAAACTTGATCAAAAGCGACGGTTAAATTTTGCGCCTATTTGTGACGTAATCCACATTTAATTTTAAAATAAAATTGTATGAAAGTGATAAAAAGTGAGGTGATAGTTTTATTACAAATTTTGTTTAGAAAAGGAATTTGAATTTAAAATTTGAAGTTTATTCTATTTTAATTACTTTAATTCAAATATATGCACGTATGCATTTTTTAGCAATTTTACATTTCCAATATTAAAATTTGAATATTTAGAAACAAAAATGTTGATTTCTAATAAATATATCGGAAAGATTATTTTATCTAAATTTTAGAACAATTTTTATTTTTGTAAAAGCGTTAAAAAAACAATAAATAGGAACATTTAAAATACGTGGGAAGAACCAAGAATATTGCGCGCAAACCTTGACAGGCAAAAGTTGACAAAAAATTATTTTCTTATTATTCGAAGGATTAAAGGAAAAAAATTAATAAGAACGTGGCCCCAATGGCATTACGTCGCCTCAGTTCTTAATTGTCCAAACGACCATTTTAGTTTTTGTTCAATCTCCACTTTAAAACTAAAAATAAAGTATAAAAAAGGATAGTTAATCACTTAACTAAGAATTATTTAAACTAACCAGACCTTTGCCTTTACGGAAATAGCTTTATCTTAAACACCTATCATAATGTTTCATCGAAATAATGAAAGAAAACCTTCACCTCCTGTCAAATTTTCAAATGGTCGTTTGGACAATTAAGAACTAAGGCGACGATTAGGCAAATGTAGTAAGAACCTTATGCAATAAATTATGATAATGCCTTAGCTGGTTGCATGTGATTCTATCTATAAAGGTGTGTTCTAAAATGATAGGTATACGTACAATTTAAATATTTTCCTTTAAAATATGTGTAACTTAAATACCACACACGATTCAATCTCAAAATCTTAAAACGGTTAACTGATTACCAGAAATGAACTTTGACACCTCATGACACTGAACAAGGTAAATTGAAGTTAGAACTCTGTCCGATCAAAGTAACGATTTAAGGTTAAACGTCACATATGTTATAATCTACGCATTCACAGATGGCGCCAATTAAATTAATTTCGGTTTTTAATACTTTTTGCATTTGTTTGCCCCTGTGCAAAATTTAATATGAATATGAATAAATAGTTTTGTCCATGAACAAACCAAAATCTTTCAAGAGAGGTTGAAAAATTCAATTTTTTTATCGATGACTCAATCCAATATTGTATTTTTTAGCCTTTCTTGAAAGATTGGGTCTGTTTATGGACAAAACTATTTATTTACATTCATATTAAATGTGTACGGGCGCAAACAATTAATTCACCTGAATATTTTAAAGCTTAACGTGCAAAAATTATTAAAAACCTAAAATAATTTAATTGGCGCCATCTGTAAATGCGTAGATTATAACGTACGTGACGTTTAACCACATAAACGAAACGTACGTTATAATCTACGCATTCACAGATGGCGCCAAATGAATTATTTTAGGTTATAACACATTATCCTTTAAAAGAAAGGTAAATTATTTTTTTGCGCGCGTACATATATAATACGATAAGATAAATGCTTTTGTACATAAAAAATCTCAAATCTTTCAAGAAAGGCTAACAATTCCAATTTTGTAACGGTGACTCAATCCAATATTGTATTTGTTAGCCTTTCTTAAAAGATTTGAGTTTGTTTAAGAGCGTTTGACCAGCCAGCGGACGAAAATCCACATTTCGTCGAAAGTTGTTCTTACGATCGTGCAGGGCGGTTACAATGAGAAAGATTAATTATTCTCCGTACCAGCTTTTTTTTAGCAAATTTTCAAATTTCAAATTAGCTTTAATTTATACCTTCATCCAAAAATGCTGAAAACTATTAAAATAATGTACTTTTTGTAAATATTTTTTGATTATAAGTATTTATCATTTTTCAATAATGTCTAAATTTAATAAGAATGTTAAAAAAATCTGAAAAATATTTAATCTTCACATGTAGCAAACACTTTGTGGGAATACATAATTATAATAAACACAATTAAATAACTTTGTTTCAATTCCACTTTATGAAAATATAAATATAATTGACACTGTATAAAGTGGAATTGAAGCAAAGTTATTTAATTGTGTTTATTATGAAATATATTAGTTTGTAAGTGCGCAAATAAATACACAAATGGACCAATTTTCGTCAAGAAACACATGTACGTACATATTTTTTAATGATTTTATTGAAACTAAAATTAAAATTCTGAAACGTGCGTTTGCTAGATAATGTATTGATTTATTTTACTGAATGATTATATTATTTGAGATGGGTGTGGTATAATACAAAATCTTTTTTGAAAATTTAATAAATCTCCCAACGACCTATGGAATAACCTTATTATACTAAAAATTAAAAAAAATCTACAAATTTATTACATGCGAATGCTAGATAAAAGAACAATCTTTCGAAATCCATTTATAATTTTTTGTGGAAAAGAGTCAATACGTCTAAAATCTTTTTTAAAATTGACGTATATCCGGTTTTCTCTGGTAATGCCCTCTTAAGGACAAAAATATATATTCATATTCGTAATTAATACGTACGGGTGAAAATAGTCAATACATCTAATTTATCCCTTGCAAACAGTGTTTTAACCTAAAAATAATTAAATAGCGCCATCTGCGAATGCGTAGATTATAACGTCCGTTACCTAAAACCTGAGCTGCGCCCGTCTGGAGCCAGTGAGACTATGGCGTCACCAATTTTAGTATGTTGTGAGGCTGAAGGTAGCGGAGAGGGGAAAGAGATGTGGAAAATGTACCTGGATATTCAGATCTAGTCACCAAACACGGCTAAAGCCATTTCAACTAAGGGTTCTGTAATATCCTTTGTTGCAGGAAATACTGGGCCCTTTATCTCCAGTATTCCTCTAGGATGTTTTCAGGGTTATTATTTAAACACGTAGTACTTTGATACACGGAAACTGTTTAATAGAATATAATAGTACAATGTTGGCTGTAAGCCGTCTGACGAGAAAGAACGCCGCGCGAGCCCACTGCTCGCTATTATATTGTGCCGATGCTCGATCGTTTCGGCTAGGTTCGGTATTTCCGAACCTACCCGACAGATTAACATATTACCAACACTACATCTCTCCCTCCTTCAACTCTGAAGCTACTTACTTAAATATTTCACACTTAAATAACAATTAACATACATTGTAATACTTCATAAACAATAATTTTTAAGATACACATAATTCAACCGCGGTGACTAGGTCAAGTTGTCCCGTCTCCTCTGGAAGTTGTGGGTGCCTTGTGACTTAAACGCAGTCTTCCCGACCATGGTCTCTGTTGCCGTGCCTGCTCCGACACCACTTCCTCCCCCACCAATCGAAATCAGGAGAACACCCAGTCAATCCACGCAACAAGGTCGCAGTCTCTAACTCATGAGGCTCGTTCCTCAAAGTTTCAGACGCGGGATGCTGCGCAATTTTGCCATCTTCCTTCCAGCTCACTGACATTTCCCTCATCTGGTCCACATGTCTCTTCCATGTCACATCAGTGTTTCCTATTTTAATAATATAAACTTTTTTACCTAGCTTTCTAGAGACTACACCCTTAGCCCAAACGACTTTATTATCATGACTATAATCTTTTGTTAAACATTTTTGTACAACTTTAAAAACCCTGGTTTTTACCCCTCTGTAAAACCTAACTTGATCCGATTGAGCTTTAGAAATGTTAACGTTAGCTTCCTTGACTTTTTCCAAAAAGTCTTCTCCATTTTTCACTGGCAATAAACTGTCGAACGTAGAACGCAGCCTTCTTCCTACTAACAGAACCGCTGGTTCAATACCTGTCGAACAATGGATAGAATTTCTATAGTCCATTAAAAAATTCAACAGCTTGACATTGAAATCTAGTGGGAATTTACCGTTTATTAACAGTTTTTTGAGGAACATTTTCGAAATTTTTACTGCATTTTCTGCCAATCCGTTTGACTGGGAGTGTTTCACCGGAGAAGTCATAAGCTTAATATTGTTCTCCTTTAAGAAAACTCTAAATTCCTCACTTGTAAAAACTGAGCCATTGTCAGATACAATTAACTCAGGGTTGCCAAAATTAGAAAAAATTTTCCTCAATTCCATAATCGTATGAGTTGAATCTGCCTTCTGCACCTCGATACAGTCTAACCACTTCGAGAATGAGTCACAAACCACGAGAAACATCTTCCCCGCTAGGGGTTCACAATAATCTAGATGTACCCTACTCCAAGCTTTACCTGGATTTGGCCAAACCGTCAATTGACTTTTGGGTGGTGACTGTTTTGACAACGAACAATCTGAACAAGATTGAACGACTTCCTCCAAATCTTTGTTCAGAGAAGTCCACCAAAAATATGTTCTAGAAATTCCCCTCATTTTCACAATACCTAGATGTGACCTGTGTAATAAATCTAAGACTTGCCTTTGGAGAGAAACAGGTATAACTATTCTATGTTGCCAAAACAAACAATCTTCTACGATGGAAAGTTCATTCCTTTTTAACCAGACCAACTGTTAAAAATCCGGAAGAACATCGACGCCAAAACCGCGACAACCCTGGGCAGCGAAAAAATCTACATAGGAGAAATCATTTGTCCATACTTTAAAGAACTACTCTGGAAAACTAAACAGAAAGCAAAAGAAACTAAGTATATGTATGTCTGGTTTAGGGAAAACAAAATACTGGTTCGTAAATCACCAAATGAAAAAATAATCTATGTTAAGCATTCAGACGATCTAAATAAACTTATTTAGAAGGTACATGGCACTCGCACCACCGGTTGTCAGTTATCTAATAAGTCAATAAGTACTATAATTCTACCAATTATCTAAAAATAGCTTCAACCGATGGTTACGAGTGTCAAACTGTTCATAAACTGTTCTTAAACGTGATATGTAAAAATGGATGCTAAAACTAACTATAAAACCTCAAATTCTAAAGTCTGTAAAAACATTCTACAAAATAACCTATTCTCTCTTCAAATTGCACTATTCTTAATTCTCTTAATTATTTTAGTTATTTTAGATAATTTAGTACCGATAACATTTATCCAAATTGTTAATCGAACTGATCTATTATTTATATTTCCTAAATCTATCAATGTTCATTTACTCAATTTAATTTTAATTATTTTAATACTTGTATTATACACTTTTATCATATATTATATTATACACCTTTATTACACTTTTATTATAAACTTATATCATACAATTTTTCTCGATAAAAATAATATACTTTGTTCAATTAGCAAAGCTTATGCAATCTACATACGATATTTAACCCAAATTGTAAATCTTATTGATCATTTAATTATATTTTCTATACTTATCTATATTAACTGTCTACACTTAAATTTACTTATTTTAATCTTGATAATTTTGCAATTATGTGATTCCCCTAAAATTCTCATTCCTCAAATTATCTTTCATGATCTAATTTACACCTATTTATATAAATTACTTTTTTATACCAAGTATTTTACATTCAAATGTTATTATACTACATGTATTTATTACCCAAACTATTTTAACATCAAATTTTATTGTTCTAAATGTTTTTATTACCCAAATTATTTTAACATCACATTTTATTGTTCTAAATGTTTTTATTACCCAAATTATTTTAATTATTTTAACATCACATTTTATTGTTCTAAATGTTTTTATTACCCAAATTATTTTAATTATTTTAACATCACATTTTATTGTTCTAAATGTTTTTATTACCCAAATTATTTTAATTATTTTAACATCACATTTTATTGTTCTAAATGTTTTTATTACCCAAATTATTTTAACATCACATTTTATTGTTCTAAATGTTTTTATTACCCAAATTATTTTAATTATTTTAACATCACATTTTATTGTTCTAAATGTTTTTATTACCCAAATTATTTTAACATCACACTTTATTGTTCTAAATGTTTTTATTACCCAAATTATTTTAATTATTTTAACATCAAATTTTATTGTTCTAAATGTTTTTATTACCCAAATTATTTTAACATCACATTTTATTGTTCTAAATGTTTTTATTACCCAAATTATTTTAACATCACATTTTATTGTTCTGAATGTTTTTATTACCCAAATTATTTTAACTACTTTACCAACAAATTTTATTGTTCTAATTGTTTTTATTACCTAAATTATTTTATTTATTTTAAAAACAAATTTTATTGTTCAAATTGTTTTTTTACTCCAAACTATTATAATCGTTTCTTATATTTTAAAAATCGTAATATTTCAATTTTTTTTGTCATCAGATTCATAGTATTTATTATCCTAATCGTTTCAGTACCTTCACTTATTTCAACCAACTTCATCCATAAATTTTTAATGTCTTATTATAAGCCATCCAATCACTCTAAGTATGCAATCCTTTTAAAATTTTCAATTTCTACATTTCTATTTATTCCTTTATCTAATGAAAATATTTTTCCTGTTATAAAACATATAATCTGTCTGTCCATATTGGATATTCCTATGCTTATCATTAACTTATCTATCGCAAATTATTTTTATTCCTTTATTCCTCCAATTAGCCTGATACGTTTTGTCTTTGCATTATTCTTAATTCTCTTAATTATTGTAGTTATTTTAGATAATTTTGTACTGATAACATTTATCCAAATAGTCAATCCAACTGATTTATCATTTACATTCCCTAAATTTTTCTATGTTCATTGACTCAATTTAATTTTAATTAATGTAATGCTTATATAATACACTTACACAAATACTCATCAACATGGCTGAAAACATGGAACATATAGACTCGGACAACCAACACTACTGTATAAGTACAAACGACATTAATCTATGGACCAATATCACAAAAGAAAAAAATGAAATCAAAATATTGCACCAAAACATCAGATCGATTAATAAAAATTTTGAAGAATTCACTGTATACCTAGAACAACTAGATAATAACTTCGATATAATTGTGCTGACAGAATGCTTCACAATTGCTTCGATATAATTGTGCTAACAATTGAACAATTGAACACTACAACACACACCACACAAAAAAACACAAAAATCAAAACGATGGCATAGTCGTATACACTAATGATAAAATAAACACATTCGTCCAAGAAATACATATCGTAGACTCCAACTGTTTACAAATAACATATGAAAAAGAAACGTGTATTCTTGCAATGTACAGATCTCCATCCAAAAACAATATTACAAATTTCCTAACTGCACTTAATGATACATTAAATGATCTCAACAAACACAAAAATATCATCATCATCGGCGATCTAAACATAAACACTCTACAAAACGGACACCCACAAAACTTAGAATACCTAACAATGCTAGCACAGCATGGACTGGAGCCAACGATAAATGTTCCAACACGAGTCACACACAACACAAAAAGTTGTATAGATCATATAATGATCAAAACAAAACTAAAAACCAAAACCATAATACTTGAAAGCACTATTACAGATAACTACATGAATATGATAGCAATTGATACCGAAAACACAAAACCTAACCAACATAAAATATTCACAAAAAAAATAATTGACTACACAAACTTAAAAGAAAAACTCAAAAAAATAGACTGGACTACAGTATACCAAATGGAGAAGGTCGAAGAGGCCTGGGACAAATTTACAACAATTTTAGCGCAAGAAATAAATAATAACACTACTCTAAAACAAGTTAAACTTACACACAAAGCTAAAAAAATTAAACTATGGATAACACAGGGAATATTAAACTGTATTCGCAAACGAGACAGAATTCACAAACAAATTAAACATACGCCGTATGACATACAACAACTTAATTACTACAAAAGATATAGAAACATCTGCACAAAAATTATTAGAGTAGCTAAGGAGTTGTATTTTAGAGAAAAACTTTAAAAAAAAGAAAACAATAACCCAAAGGAAATATGGAAAATATTGAAAGAAGTTACATACACACAAAAATTCAAACAAGAAAATACAATCGAACATCTAAACATTAACTCAAAAAAAGTAGACGCCAATACAAATAAAGAAACTATAGCAAATCACGTAAATAACTTCTTCGCAAGTATAGGAAAAGTCTTAGCGAACCGTAAAATTCTCAACACAAACACAATAACACAAACAAACAGTTCAAACATCAATACACAACCGACACAACACAAATTTGCAATAAAAATAACTTCGGAAGAGGAAATTGACAAAATAATAAACACATTAAAAAACCGTATTGCTCCTGGATTAGATGAGATAACGACGGATTGCATTAAGATAATAAAAACAGAAATTTTAAAACCCATAACACACTTAATCAATCTAAGTATAACACACTCCTGCTTCCCTAGTACTCTTAAAAAAGGACTGGTGATCCCTATTTACAAATCCGGAGACAAAATGCAAATAACTAACTATAGACCTATCACATTGTTAAACTCGCTTTCAAAAATTTTCGAAAGAGTAATAAAAAACCAAATCATAATATACCTGGAAGAAAATAAATTAATCTCGGAAAAACAATATGGATTTAGAGAAAAAATAGGCACAAAAGAAGCTTTGGCGTGTACAATAGACTATATTCATAGCAATTTAGATCAAGGGTATAAATGCATTGCGATATACCTAGATTTAGCAAAAGCTTTCGATTCAATCTGCCACCAAACGCTTTTTAAAAAATTAGAAAACATTGGTATCAAAGGCAAGGAACTCCAACTATTAAAAAGTTATATGAGTAACAGAACACAGCAAGTAAAAATTAACAACCATATTAGCAAGCCACTACCAATTACATATGGAGTTCCACAAGGAAGCATACTAGGGCCCGTTCTTTTCACTATTTACATTAATGAACTTTGCAGCATGAAAATAGACGGTGAAATAGTTAGTTATGCAGACGACACAGTTTTACTCTTTAAATCTAAGGATTGGAAAAATGCATACAACATAGCGAATTTAGGAATCACGCGAGTGAAATCATGGCTAGACTCAAACACGCTTACACTAAACATATCGAAAACAAAATTCACAACGTACAGTATAAATAGCACAGGACAGCCAAAAAATAACACAAACACCATAAAAATACACGAATGTCTAAACACCAACATCTGTGTTTGCCCTCCTCTAGAAAAAAAAAGAACAAATAAAGTATCTAGGAATCATAATTGACCATAACCTTAGATGGACACATCACATCAAACAAGTCATAAATAAACTCCTCAAAACGATACACATTTTCCTAAACATAAGAAACATATACAAAATACAACAAATGAAAACAATATATTTTGCTCTATGTCAGTCTATAATAGAATATGGAATAATTGCTTGGGGAGGAGCAACAAACTCAGCTATCGAACACCTGGAAATTGCTCAGAAAACGATCTTAAAGGTAATACTTAAAAAACATAGACTTACTGATACAGACCAAATATTCAACCGTTGTGACGTACTAGACATACGACAATTATATGTTAAATCGCTACTAAATTACATTTTTGACCAAAAAAACAACCTTCAACAAACACAAAATATCACAAACAGACCAGTTAGACAAGCATATAAAGAAAACTTAAAAACTCTGACGGTAAATACAAGCTTTGGACAAAGACACTACCAATATCACGCTATAATAGCATTCAACAGTCTAACACTTGAAAATAAAATTGAGGAAAACAAAAATAAATTCCGACACAAAATTACAAAATGGATTAAAGACCAAAATAGACAATACTACCAAAATAACATAGCATAAAAAAAAACACACACACACACATAACCAGTATATAAAACACAATCACCCACAAACACACAACACTTATTAAAAATATTGTTTTTAACCTTATATAATATTATTTTATTTTTAAATTTACGTTAATTTTAAATCTCTACTTTTTAAGTTTAATTTATCTTAATTATTATTATCATTATTATCGTATGTTTTTTATTTACTTTTTTCCGTTTTTTTCACCAATATTATATATATATTGTATTGTGTAAAATTTGTTTATGAAATGGAGGCCTCAGCACGGGTAAACCACCCAGTGAGGCCAACATCATTGATTTGTATATAAAATGTAAATATATTGAATCAAATAAATAAATAAATAAATAAATAACCAATATTTCCATATACTGCTGTCACGATTTACTCGTTTGGGCCAGCCCTGCCGCAAATACCTAAACACTAGCTGTAATTCGCTATCTGCTGCGGTGGCTAACACAACTGCTTGAAAATTAACATGGTCACAATTCTCAATAAAACAAACAAAGTCAGTCCCGCAATCATCCTTAAAACCCTCAACTGTGTCCTTCAACGGTAAGCGAGAAAGAAAATCTGCTTGGTTATTACAAGATTTCACAAATTCCGTTTTGTACGAAAACCCTGCCAGAATGATGCCATATCTCTGCAAACGGTTTGCCGCGAGAACCGGAATATTTTTATGTTCCCCTAGAATTCTTAGTAACGGCATATTGTCAACGCATAACGTGAACTCCCTTCCAAAAAGGTACTGAAAAAATGTATTTAACCCGAACACAATTGCCAGAGCTTCGAGATCCAAAATACTATATTTCTTTTCGGCGGTTGTTAAACTACGAGAAACGAACTCAATTGGACGCATTGTACCGTCCTTAAACACATGCATTAACGCAGCTCCGAGTCCGCATGTACTTGCGTCCGTATACAGTTTTACCGGTAAGTGCGGAAAATAATTTGTAAGAATCGTGTTGTTGCCCATTAATTCTTTAATGGTATCGACTGCTACTTTACAGTCTTCTGAGAAATTCCACTCTATCCCTTTTTTCAAAAGGTTATGTAGGGGTTCCAGTATCGATGACATCCTAGGAATGAAATTCCGATAAAAATTTAGAAAACCCAATAAACTTTTCAATTTATGAACGTCCGTAGGATACGGAGCGTTTTTTATAGCTTCAAGTTTATTTGGCTGTGGTTGGATTCCGCTCCCTAAAATTACATACCCCAAAAATTCAACCGATTCTACAAAAAATTCGCATTTATCCGTGTTGACCCTCAACCCGCACTCTCGTAAACGCGCGCACACTGCCTGTATATTATACACTAAATCCAGTTCGTTGACCCCCGAAATGATGATATCGTCTAAATAGAATGCCACCCCCTTCAACCCCTGAAGACAGCTTGCTATAGTCCTAGCGAAGATCGCTGGCGCTGACTTAAAACCAAAGACTATTCTGTTATATTGAAATAACCCTAAATGCGTATTTATTGTAGTATACTTTTTGCAAAAGTCAGCTAATTCTAATTGTGAGTAAGCCTGTCTTAAATCTAGTTTAGCGAACACTTTACCCGAACTTGCTTTGTGAACAACTTCATTTATGGAGGGAAGTGGGTACCTTTCCAAGTCCGTCATGAGATTTAAAGATCTCTTGTAGTCCACGCAAATCCTAACATTCCCGTTCTTTTTAATTACCGGTACAATTGGAGACGCGTATTCACTGCTGGTTACCGGAGAAATGATACCATCAGCTACCATAGTTTCTAATTCTCTCTCAATTTTTTCCTCAATAGCGAACGGAACCGGCCTCGCATTAAAAAAAACAGGACGAGCTTCCTTGTTCACTTTGAAACTCACTTTATGTTTACTGAATTTACCCAGCCCCGGCGAAAACACTTCTGGAAACTCGTTGTAAATCATTTAAATTTTGTCTTTGATTGTTGAAACCGAATTATCCATCACTGGAACTATCTTCAGATTAAAAGCCTCCATGAAGTCCCGACCCACTATCAATTTCGAGCCATTAATCACAACAGTAAATAATAAATTATTTTTAATATTATTGTATTCTACGGTAAAACAAGCACTACCTACAAGATTAAGTGGTTTACCATCGTATCCAGATAAAGTACGCTTATCAGGTGACAATGTTACATCCCTAAAATAACGGTTGAAAATAAAATCAGGCATGACCGACATACTGGCGCCTGAATCAATCATAGCGGAACATTTTAATTTATTAATTATTACATTAGCCCTAAACGGATTAATGTAAGAAATACTATTAATAACCTTATCTCGGGATTGTTCAAAAATCGGATAAACATTGTGATTCTTACAGAATTTCTTCAAATGCCCTACTTTGTGACAATTAAAACATTTTGCATTCTTAAATTTACAATATTTTTCTAAATGTGTTTCACCGCAAATGGTACATTTTTTAATATTCGAGAACCCACTCGGCTCGGGACTTTTTGACCGCGAAGGTGACCTTCGGAAACCTTGAGTTTTATCCGGATGTGAATATCTCCCGGGCGAATTCGAGCGTTTAATGGAATTCACGCCGCCCGACGTCCCTACGGAAACTTCTGATTTAATTTCCGGAACCAGATTATCTAAAGCTGAAACCGTTATTGCTAATTCTTCCATTTTGTTAAACGTTAATTTAGTCCCCTCGAGAAAAATTTTCTCCTTGGCTCGGCCCGGCAAAATGCCGATTGCGAAAACATCAGCTAAACATTCCGGTAAACGCGTACCGAACTCGCAAAACGAAGATAATCCTCGTAAACGCACTGCAAAATCCCTGACTGATTCACCAAGTGATTGCTTGGCCTGATAAAATTTTTCTCGTTCCTTGAACTCCGATCGCGGTCTGGTACAATGTTTCTCAATTAATTATATTAACTGATCGAATGCCACGTCTGTAACTTTAGAAGGAAAACATAAGTTGATCAAAAGAGTTAATGTCTCCGCTTCTAAAAGATTTAGCAAATATGCGCGTTTCTGTGAAGCATCTAACTTAATCGTTTTTGTGTCATCACGAATTAGTAGGAACTGTTCTAACCTCAGGCGAAACAAACTCCAATCCCCATTAACGTGAGAGAACCTGGAAATTCCGCCCGATTCCATGATCGCTCACACCAAAAAAAAAACACACCCGGCAACAAGAACACCTTCCAGAAAAACAAGAAACAAAACAACCTGACACCAGGAACCGGCGCCTTTGCAGTCCAGGCGCCCAGCCGCTTCCGGGAATATCAATACCGGGCTGGCCCTAGTTACCCAGGGTCCCGTAATTTCCTCTTCTCCACTGTATTACCGGGCTGGACTTAGTTACCCAGGGTCCCGTAATTTCCTCTTCTCCACTGTCTCCTATTATGCCCTGAGAATCTCCTGATGGATGGCACTTCAGCGATGCCCCAAGTGATTTATTGTCACCTTCGGGAGATTTTTGCAAGTCACGATCCCTGAACCGAATCGACT
The DNA here is from genome assembly GCA_917880885.1 of Limnephilus marmoratus. Taxonomy (NCBI): domain Eukaryota; kingdom Metazoa; phylum Arthropoda; class Insecta; order Trichoptera; family Limnephilidae; genus Limnephilus; species Limnephilus marmoratus. Next base: position 9,768,935 of record OU862918.1, read on the forward strand.
TGCCGCAATCTGATAAACAGTCAACCGTGTATTCCTTTTCAGCTGCGCCACTTGTAATATCCTTTGTTGCAGGCAATACTGGGCCCTTTATCTCCAGTATTCCTCTAGGATGTTTTCAGGGTTATTATTTAAACACGTAGTACTTTGATACACGGAAACTGTTTAATAGAATATAATAGTAAAATGTTGGCTGTAAGCCGTCTGACGAGAAAGAACGCCGCGCGAGCCCACTGCTCGCTATTATATTGTGCCGATGCTCGGTCGCTTCGGCTAGGTTCGGTATTTCCGAACCTACCCGACAGATTAACATATTACCAACACTACAGGTTCAAGTCTAAATGATGGCGTTCCACCAGGGCGATAGTAACACTCCTCCGTCACCCCTCCCCTGTGTTGCCTTTCCCATGCGTTCCCGTCCCCTATCCCTCCCGCGTTCTCCTACTACCTTCCCCGCCTTTTCCACTCCAGCTAATCCCTCCCCCACCTCTCCCCCCTTCCCGGATTCCGCTCACCCTCCCGCCTTCCCCCCTATATATGAAATTCCTATCGCTCGAGGTGAACATGGGTACCGTCTCCCCGGGAACCATTTATTAGATTACCGACACCTCTGCCATAGGTCACCCCAAGGGATGCCCTAAGATTGGTGAATTAGCAGAGGTACCTGGGTTCATGGGATGAGGCTTGTCCGCAGAGGGAGGGATATATTTGTAGGTTCATCACTCCTGGACACACTAACTTCCTTTAAAATAAATTTTTAATTTTTTAGTCCTAAGTAATATATATTAAACATGTTGTATTCAATCTATTGGATATTTTTATTATTTTTACTAAAAGAAGGTCCGAAATCGCATTAGGTACTTAGGCAGTTAAAATAATCAATTTAAAGGTCCTGGTACCTAACTGTCCCCGGGCCCGAATCATTTTAATTCGACGACAAATTCAGGTGATGTTGAAATGAACTTGTTGAGAGAGTACTTTTGACAGTGGAATAAATCTTTCGTTCAGATGTCCCTTCTGGGCCCGCAGGTGGAACGATAACCGCGAAAATGAGGAAAACTCCGGAGATCTCTCAATAACAAGCCACCAGGGCGATAAGCCCACAGGAAATTTTGGATAGGATACTACACAGTTTACTTTTACAAGGCAAATTTTCGAAAGGAATAATATTATATTATTATAAGACATATGAAGGGAAAAAACATTTTTCAAAATAAAATATATGTTTGCAAATATCATTATGATTCCAAAAGAAAATAATTGCGAAAGACAAAATATATAACGTGAAAAACAAATATTTGCAATAGAACGAAATAATTTGATAATTTAACTATAGGTGGATATCTATATTTTCCCTTCTATGTACAACAATTACAAAAGTACTTTATAGTACCATTTTAATTAAATAATTATTAAACACTTGGTTTAACCACTGTTTTTTTAATATAATTCAATAGATCCCTTCATCAGGACATAAAATATACTAAGGATGGGCTGTTTCAAAATTTTTTAACAAATAATACAATCTTTTAAGTGTTTCTTGCGTTTTGTGAAAGTTTTATCGATATTTCAGTTATTTCAAACAACTGGCTTAGTCCCATATGGCTGGGTTCGAGTGCTAGATGTGACTGTATCTTTTTTGATTTTTCTATTTTCAGATTTGTTACGCTAAAATTGTCTTCATTTTATTAAAAAAAGTTCTCTATTAGGTTAAGTCCTTCTTGCCTAGATATAGATAAGCACAAAGGTGCACAGTTCTTAAATGAAACAATATCCGGAAAATGATAATAGATGCTTATGATTAGAAGAAAAATATGTTTTTATTATGATTGAAATATAATTAAATATATAATTATTTAATCAATATCCGCTTTGCAACGTATTTCAAGAAAACAAATCCTTTCATAAGCATTACTTCCTTCAATTCCCATCGAAAGCATAAACAATCGAAACAGGTTATTATAAATAATGTAAAATTATGTTTGGAACAATAGTAAAACGTTTTATAATATGTTTATACGCCAAAAGACAAAGTTTTTTATACAACAAAGTTTGTGCTTTTTTCTTGTTTTACATTTAAAACACAACCTAAATTATTTTTATTCATATAAAGCAGATAAACTTTTGACGAGAAAACATAATTTGAAAGAAAACAACTTTATGTTTTTTTACTTATTTGCAAAACCAAACTGAAAACTAAAGGAAATGTCTTTTACCTCTAGATGGCCTCCGTGTTCGAGGGGTAAGGCTCTTGACTGATCGAATCCCGGCGTAGGCAAACAAATTTTATTCGACTAATTTGTGTTATTTCACAATTAATTCACTTAAAATACTATGCAGTATATATTCGGCGAATGACGGAGTGGATGATACTCTGAGTATCGTTCTGGTGTATGACTACCATTCAGAATCGAAACGATGCTTGAATGACTTTAGGCATATTTGGTGACCAGATCTGAATAGTCAGTTACTTCCCCACCCACCTCTTACCCATCTCCTTCCTCTCCCCACTACTTTCAGACTCACTACATACACAATGTTAGATATTATAGTCTCACTTTTACAGACGGGAGCAGCTTGGGACTCCCGTGTGGTATTTATATAAAAAATAAAAATAAATCCTATGCAATATATATTTTTTCGTGAATATCCTCAACCGTAAGAAGTTACAATTGCGACATCCTAGGTAATTACACCTCCATGGTATAAAAGACATAAGTTTTAGGAAAGGTTCGACGTAAATAGCTTTGTGTTAAAGCATTATTAAATTCAAGCTTTTATTACAGTGAATGTATTATAACTTTATATTACGACAGCTTCACCTTTATAAATAAAGTATTATTTTTAAATCTTATTTTCTTTTGTGTAGGTATCATTGTTCTTAAAAGATCTGAGTTTAAAGATTTCATACCAAAAAGGAATATAATATTATATATGTATAATATAAGTGTTATTTAAAAAAATAAACGTTTTTAGATCTGTAGGAGTTCTAGACCAATATGAATGAATATTCAACCGTCACAATTTATTTACTTAAAAAATAATAAATTCTGACTAATAATGTTTGGTTCTGAAACAGTCTTTTAGAAAACTAAATCCATTTTCCTCAAGTCCTTCAGCAATCATGCATTCCTTTCTCTTCATCCTTTCCTCAAAAGTCTCTACCAGGAGAAGAAGATGGTCCTACCTACAAGAGGAAATAATTGAACAATATTATCGCCCAAGTTTACCCTACCTACTTGGGCAGTTGAATTTTGATCGTGACATGGGTCACAGTGCTCTCGTGGATAATATTGCAAATATCGCAAGATTTCGTCTTTTTATCTTATCAAACTGTCGTGTTGGAGAAGCCTGGTGTTGTGTCAGTGGTGGGAGCCAGGATCGATCCTGAATCGCAATAATACGCCGTCAAAGGTAAGAGACTTCCTCTCATTTCCTACTTCCCACGATCAGATTTAAAAACACAATTATTGGTATTTACTCATCACAAAACAAAAAGGATTTACAGTCATCTTTTCGTGTCTCGGTATCGGCCGTGACAAATATTATAAATGCGAAATTTAGTTTATTAGTTGATCATCATGTTTTTTTTTAAATAAGGATAGTTGTAAAACTAAGAAGTGACATAGGTTTTCATCCCGATGAAAAATTCATTCCGGTGGGAAAATTCTTTATGTAGTAATTTCTCCCCATCAATGTGCGAGCGAAGTCGCCGATAAAATCTGTCTAATGTAATTTTACGACTCTGTATTACATGTGGTAATGCGCGTTTTCATCTTGCGACAAAATATGGTTTGGATAAAACATCCCCCAACAAAATATCTACTAAAACGTAACCTAACCTAACCTAACAAAAAATGGGATAAGAATAATACAGATGATAACAATAATAATTTATTGCCTTTACAGGATGTCCGTATTATTTTTGTCCCATTTTTTGTTAGGTTAGGTTAAGTTTTTAGTAGATATTTTATTGAGGGATATACTTTGTCCGTAGGATATTTTTTCGGACGATATTTTGTTGGGGATGTTTTCTCGCGGGATGAAAAGTTGCGGAACCATTACATATTATTATATTAAAGTCTCTTTCACTCCTCAAAACTTACTCTAAAAATGTGAATGCTCTGTCGATTGCTAGTCTAGCGTTAATTTCTCTGGAAAATTAATTTACTCGACAAGTAACCTTTTGGTTCTAACATCATTGTGATACAGGCTTATTCCCAGCTAAAATAAATAAATAATAACTAATACCAGCGCAGACGGTAGTGGCACTCATTGTTTTTTCCCAGTAAGTTTTTTCCCATTGGTGACCCAAGTAAGGAATGTTTTGTGCGGTGGATCTACTTATAATGTACAATCATATATTAAAGAGATTACCATTTTGGGTTGAACGATATAGAAGTACTAAAATAATAAAATTATAAAATGCGTTTCTTTTCAGCAACGGAAAAAACATATATTATGATTAATGAATCATTTAAAGCACTTAATTAATCATCGAATGAAGCACTTGTTCGCAGCATCCTGGAATACAGCTACATTATTTGGCCCCCCTCTGAACAAAACCATATCCTAGAAATAGAAAGAGTTCAAAAAAGGTTTATGCGTTACCTGTATAATATGAGGGGATATACATACTACCCATTCCTATATCTGATTCTGCATTTAGCATCGACATCTTCAATGTTTCCTATAGAGAGTTCAGTAACTATCTTTTGACATTCGTCTCAACATAGTGAAACTGCCCCCTTGGACCAAATTTTTCTCTTAAATTTGTAATCTTCTCCGTAATAATTTGGTGTATAACTGTATTATGAAGAACCTGAAAAAATAAATAAATTTAATCATTGAAAATATTAACGAATCTCAAATCAAATATTTGAAACAGAAAAAAGATGCAGCAGCATATAGGAATCACCTCTTTCTTGCCGGGGAAGTGCTTTGACTACAAAGCTAATTGGACCATATTTATTAATTATGACTGCAGCAAAAAAAAATTACATTATTAAAATTAAAATCATGTTGGTGCCCTCGGTCGAAGTGTGAAACAGTTAAAAAATATGTACGTTGGTATCGTCAGAGCACTTCCCCGGCAAGGAAGAGGTCCTGGGCAGTGGCGGCTCGTGACTTTTGGTGTGCTAGGGTGCTAATATTAAAAAAAATGGCATCATGGATGTTGTCGTATGCGAAAAAAAAATTTTTTTTTTTTTTTAAAGTTGGTGTTTTGTATGAAGATTTTTCAGGAAATTGGTGCGGCACACCGCCAAACTGAAATTTTCTGAAATTTTACATACAAAAAACTGATTTTCAAAAAAAAAAAATTTTTTTTTTCGGCTACAACAACATCAATAATGCCATTTTTTTAATATCAGCACTCTAGCACACCCAAAAGTCACGAGCCGCCACTGCCCAGGACCTGCCCAGGACTCCTGGGATTAATACCAAAGACCAGACTAAATCTTTTGTCTGTCTCTTCTATTCATATTTTTTTGATTGAGAGTCGTTAATATTGTCTTCAATGATTAAATAATTTAATTTCAGGTTTGGCGTAGTTAGTTTTACCACGTTAACAATATTAAATTCATTTTTTATGATTATGTTTACAAAGATTGCGCTCGGTTGGTAGAATTTTGTGCTGGTTAGACGTCTAAAATAATAAAATGTTTAACTGAAATAAATACCTGAAAAATACCCTCAAGTGCAGAAACGGGCGGTCCGTTTGATAGATTCTCCCATCTTAACAGACGGATTGAAATCTTTAGAGCACAGGCGTCGGGTGGGAATGCTATCCTTGTTCTACCGGTATTACAATGGAAGATGCTCCGAGGAACTAGCATCATTGATCCCTTCGGCAGCGGTGCATAGTCGAGAAACACGCCAAACGCGTGCCCAACATTTGTACATGGTTGACATTTGCCACATGAGAACGGGTCGTTTCTTCGACTCGTTCTTGTGTTCAACAGCTCGGCTGTGGAATGATTTGCCGGCCTCTGTGTTTCCTCCTTCCTACAACATGGGTCTCTTCAAGACCAATGTTCATTCCTTCCTCTCCTCAAAAAGACCCTCCACACAGCATCCCAGATGACATAAGCCCTGAGGGAAATTATTTTCCTCAGGGCCTCCTGCGTGGAGTTAACGTAAAAAAATAAAAATAAAATAGTCATCATCATTACTATTGGCTCTACAACCCCTGGTGGGTCTTGGCCTCCTCAAGAGTCTTCCTCCACTCATCGAAATAAAATAGTATGCAGAAATTTAAAAAATACCTATAATTGTAAAATTTATGAACCTGCTGAAAAATTAAAAATTTAACTTAGAAATATGCTGAAAAGTTAAACGAACTACTCACTATCCTCTCCACTGCTTGCAGGGTTTTTGCAAAGTTTATGTAAAATTTTGTATGTAAGCAAAACCACCAGCCGATCTACTTTATTATTCCTCCTTGAAAATTCATTTTGGGGTTCTTTTTTCCTTTACAGTAGCTCCAAACAGGAGGCCCTGAGAAGAACAATTTCCTCTGGCCCCATGTCATCTTTAGGGATGCTGTGTGGCGGGTTATTTTAGGGAAAGGAGGCAGAGGAAGTTCTGGGAAAGTAAAAGTATAAGGGGTGGATAGGAATTCAAAGGCGTTTGAATCTATTCATCCCCCTGCGATACAAGGCGATGGGCCAAGAGTCCTGCTGGAGATGTAAAATGTCCCAATCAACCAGTCTCTCCCGATCCGGCCCGCCAAGCCGGTGGGCAAGCGCATGTGCCTCCAAGACCTAGACAAACCTCAACCCATGTACCCGGGCACTCCTTCTAAGACATCAAACGTAGCGATTTACTGGCAGGATATTGGTTATCAAATAAATGGCGGTACCCACACCCGCCTCCCATATTGAAAGAGTTTCTAAATGTAGTACTGCAAGCAGTGCTGCAAATCGGATCAGTACAATTTTGGACACATTTTGACTAAAATTGTACTTTGAGTTATAAATCACAATTTTTTTTACTGCCCTTTCAAAAACCACTAATATTTCCATTGTAACCTCTCCCTCTTTCTCGTAAACGACACACTCGACAGAAAAAGAAAGTACAATGGAGCTCCCATCAGAGGAGATATAGGCAATCTTCGTAGCACGTATGAGTATTATATTATAAAATTTCATGTTATGTCTATTTTAAAAGTGCTTTAAGAATACACCCATTACGATATTATTAAAAGAGATAAAAAATTTTTTGGACGGGCGGTCTACCATCACAGAACCACTACGACTTTTGTTCGTTTCCCAAATAACTCTCGAATACTGACTTCCAGCACCTTATTCCATATCAGTTCTTTAAAATATCTAAAAATTAGGCATTATGGTTGGATTATTATTAATCCTAAATGTAACACGTTTAAGGGTGATAGCAGTAATATCATTATAAAACAATTAAGAAAACCCTAATATTTAGTGCGGGAAAACAGATTCCAAACCCCACATAATGCTGTATCAATTAGTGTCTGAGCAAATTGATTTAACCGGTAATAAATCGATTTAGACACCTTCAAAAATTGACATTTAAAATCTTATCGTCTCAAAGTGGATTAACCACCAGTAATAAGCCTTGTAAGCTGAAACAGCTGTAACAAAAATTATTACTAAAATATAGGCTTGCGCAAAACTACCGTTTTATTTTGATACTTATTGTAATGTGTAATAAGATTCAAACCATATCGGTAGTTTTGCGCCACCCTTTGCTTGCAGAACTTGATAATGACATTATTAAATTAAATTTAATTTTAATTTAAAAAAAAAAATTGTATGGTAGTAACTAATAATAAAACATTTTTTTGTAGGAACGGCTAGTCTATATTGAAACTGTACGTCTTTACCTTATTACTGGGAGTCACGTACCCACATACAAAATTGTATTTATGAATATTGTCAGTGTCTTCCGCTTAAAAATATGATAGCATGATGTCTACTTATTTTCACATAAATGGCTAACCTAATTCCATATTCTTATCAGCTAGGAGCGCTGTCTTTGACTATATGGCGTTACGTACCTACCTCCACAACGTTTGTGCGTAATTTAAATAAATTTTAATAAATTATCTTTGTTTATAACATGACAAGGTTATTACTTGAAAACATTCGGACGGTCATCGTATAAAACGCTTGAACTTATTTGACCTTTCAAATCTAAAAAAAGTTAATCCAAAAAAATATGTTAGTGATGACGATGACCTAACGCTTGTTATCGAAGCAGAGTTTACAAATAGCAGCATATCGTCATTCATATTTAAAAAAACAATAATGGTTTTTAATTATAATATTTAGGAATTGTATTTATGTTATTACTAGTACAGACCCATTAAATTAAAAAATATATTTTAAAATAAATAAATTAATAAATATAAATTAATTCTTAAGTGATGTCGTGGGTCCATGGGACCCACATCGATTCTCCCTCCCTCTGCCTCCCTCTGCCTCTCTCATTCTATTCACCTTACCCAGGAAGCAGCCCTCTCATATAGGTAGAAAGTCTATTTACGAGAGTCATGTCCATTACCACATTATATTACATTACATTACATACCACATTTATCCCATGTATGACACTATCGAACATTGACTATTATCCTATATTACATAGGATCTGTTAAACGAAGAACCACCACTCCAATTTTTTTTAAATACAAAGCAAATCTGAGTTTCTTGAACATCAAAAAATTCATCCAAAACAAAGAACATCACATAAAACCAAACCAAAAAGAAGAACATCTCCAATTACGAACCGACTAAATATACAAAAGCCCATAATCTAATGTTTTGGTTGACATGCTTGTCATGAGTAATGTTTAATGTTGTTTATATAATTATCATTCTGTAAACTTCATAAATTTCATTTGTTCCACATTCTGTCTTCTCCTGTCATTCCGGATTTTTTTTAAATTCAGACGTAGAGAATAATTTATTTTCCTTTCGTTTTGAACGTCAAGTTTGCAAAATTCGGGAAAAAAGGGAATGGGGGTGGTTTGTCCGAATATTATGTATATTATATACCAAATATTATGTATTTTATATACATTCTTTGTTTTGGAGGACAAGTGTGTAAAATTTTATCAATCTCGGAATAAAATTATTTCTGTAAAATTTAATCCAATCCACCTGCTCGCTTGCCACAGACACTCTTCTAAACATAAATGGATATTTAGGTATTTTGTTTTTTTTTTATGGTTTTACTGTTTTTATTCTGTTCAATTCTAATTAGAGGGAAAATTAGACGGTGGAAATACGTAATTAATTGTATTTTTGTATATTAACACTCACGTGTAAAAATAGATGAAATTTGTTGACTTAACTAAGATTTATAAATAAATAAATATTTAATGAAAGAAAATAATATTGACAACTCTCAATGAAAGTATGAAAATAAAATGAAGAACTGCGCAATCATTCCAAAGATAAAAAGCACATAAAAATATGGAAAAATAATTGCGGAAATTACCGAGTTTAATTAGGTCTCACTAGCTCAATAATTGGTAGTTTTGGTCCCGGTAGACTAGAGTTCGAGTCCCAGTTGCGAACGTTATCTTTCATTTCTGGGACGAATTCTATTTTGATAAATTATTGAAAAAAACAATATTTGAAAAAGAACCTTCTTAGTATAATATGAATTTTGAATTTTCGAAAAGTGTTCAAGAATCATCCTTATAATTCATTTGAATTTCTTTGCTTTTACTTATTTAAAAATCATTAAAAAATAAATTTTAATTATTATTTTTATTCGTAAAAGTAATGTTTAAGACGAGATTTTTTTTATGCATAGCACAAAGGGTAATAATTATTATAAGCATTAATTATTAGCCTGAAACACTCATCTACATTAAGATGAATATATACGTGAAATCCTATTTAGATACTATTTTGATTAATCTTTACGACGAATCGGCTTACAGTATGAACATCAAAAAATATGCTACGGATAAATTGAAGCTTTAACTACTTTATCTATGTATTGGAATTACAATAAAATTATTATTTAAGTTACAAAAAATATAAGCGTAAACCACAAAAAAAAATGTTTTCTCATGACTTTACTATGAAGTAATGTAAGTAGCAATTTAAAAAAATACCCCTTTACGGCTAAGACTATTTTTGACTTTATCTATGTTCTAACTTTTTTTCGTTCTTATAAAATTATGCACAAAATAAATAAAAACCACTTTTTCGCTTACTAGCCTCGTGCAAAAAGACGCTCGATTTAAAAATTTTGCATGCATGAATTTTCTAGCGATATATTTGATATATTTATATTCGATATATTTTATTTAGCGATATATTTGATATATATTTAGCGATATATTTGATATATATTATATTCGATATATTTCTAGTGTTTATATTCCTCTTAAGCCGACGCGCGACGTAGCTCAGTGGTAGAGCATTTGACCGGAAATCAGAAGGACGCGAGTTCGAGTCCCGTCGGTGGCATGTATCTTTTCTCGGGAGATTTTTTCAATGTATATATGAGTGTTTCAAGCTAATAATTATTACTTAAAATAAATTAATTTTGTTTTTAGTTTCGATTCTGAACGTTATGCTAAGTAAGAGTCTTGAAATATCATGGTGGGGGCTTTACATAAACACTCCTGTTATTATTATGAAGGAACCACGAAGGATAATAACATATCCCATATAATAACATTGGACAGTGTTTGTAGTTGACCTTAAAGGAACCCTCCCGTTGCCATGTTAACACATGAATCGATGTTAGTTTTAGGGTAAACTGTGATGTGGGGTGCGCTATAAGTTTTTGCACTTATGAAAACTGAAAATAATGTTTATTTTTATAAAAGTAGACGAACAGGATATTTCACTAATTAATGTCTTCTAAATATCCAAGACCGCTGGCATTCTAAAATCCCATTGAATTATAAAATCTCTTTCTAACAATGCGCCCAGTTTGTTGGCTCTCTTGAAAATTCGTTTTAACTTGGGGTATTGTGCTTGGCTTATTCATGTACATGCGACATTGAGATAACACCATAAAAAAATTAGGGGTGTCATACCTATGCTGCAGACGAGGGGAGGGGGGAGGGGGGGCGACATGGTATACATGATATACGCGTGTATATAATATACCTACCCATGGATATGCTATAACTTTCGTAGAACAACTTTTCATGAAATCAGTTTTTCGGGGAACATTTTTTTGATCACCGGTACAGATATTTTTTGGTTTATGTCAAGATATATGGCAGGTTGCCCCATCTTGAAGGATCCAAGTCCTGGTGGTGTAACTATCAATGGTTTCTATAACTTTGGTAACACCTCTTAGCGAATAAATTTTTCGTGAAAATTTCATTTACCACTGGTAGAGGTACATTGGATGTATTACAGGTTGCCCAATCTTGCTACAAGAATGTAGGTATAGGTACACGACCAGGCCCTGGAGGGCAATATCCAACGATTGGCTATAACTCTATTTTGTCAACGTCTTGACATGTTCTGAAGAATCAACATTAAATCTGCTAATTTAACAGATTTCCACTTATTCGAAAAAGTGAAGATACATATGATGATCGATAGTAACATATGTAGCCATATACAAACCAGCAAATTTCAAGAGTGAAGAGCCAAGTGATGATTTGATATTTTATTGCAGCATGTAATTAATAAAATTTACAATTGAAGGAAAAATTTCTTGTGTTTTCGATTTGGTTTTTGATATATATGTAGCGCTTGGTATTTTGTCCGACTCTCGGACCCGAATGCTTTCTCCCTCACATGCATAGCGCCGTTTCGCTCGGCGACTATCGCCTCGCTACGCGGCCGAAAAGACACCCCATTGGCCCGAGCTACCCCCACCCTCCGACGCCAGTCGGCCACAGCAGGCCCTACCCTGCCCTAAAGGGTATATAATACATTGCTGGCCGATATTAAATCAGAGTAGCCGGACTCCTGGTTAAACAAAGCAACAGAATCCTAGTGGTCAGTTCTCAGTTAATAAAACTAGTACCAAGTCGGGAGAACCCTCTGGGTCCTACTTGGGAATTAAAGCATCAGCATTCTAGTGGTCAGTGCTCGGTTAAGAAAACCCCGTACCAAGTCGAGAGAACCCTCTGGGTCCTCCTTGGGAATTAAAGCAACTGCATCCTAGTGGTCAATGCTTGCTGGGCATCCTTAACGTTTAACAAAAATACGCGTTTAGTGAGGTAAATAGTGAACTTTGTTTAAACTCTCAGTGACTCTATTTTAGTGCTAAACTGTTCTGTACTCTTTGTTTCCATTATTAGTTGTGAAACCTATGTAAGATAAATAAACTGGACATTACCTAAACTACTATTTTTTTTATATAAATACCTGCCACAAACATATATATATATTTTGGTTTTTGATTTTATTAGATTTGATTTGATTACATTTTTCATTATATTTTTCACATTTCATTTATTTATTTAAGAATTGATTATATTATTTACTTTGATTACATTTTTGATTATATTTAATACGTAATTTGATTTTATTTTGAATTTGATTTAGTTTGAATTGATCGTACTTTGTTTGAATCGATTCATTTTTGTATTGGAGTTTTAATATTAAGATTATTGGCTTTAAAATGGATATCGATTTACATTATTAATTTATTTTTATATTTTAAATAAATATTTTATTTTCTTATTTTAACTTCTATTATTTATATTGTATTATATGGTGTGCATTGAATTTGAGATTTGATGTTGGTTTTATTATTTTTTATGGAATTAAATTTAATTGTATTTATTTAATTTTAATTCAATTTAATTTTTTAATTCATTTTAATTTAATTTGATTTATTTTCTGTTTTATATTGAAGGCACTGCTGAAAACCAGCTATTTTCTAGGAGAAATTCTGAATTGTAGCTGAGCAGTGAACTTTTCATCAATAAAATCAATAATAAAAGAAAAAATGTACGTAAATTTGTAAAAGCTTCGTCCAAAAACAAGATGTTTAAAACTGGAAAACATTTTGAGCATTGTCTCACCGAATATTTTCCTTAAAATAAAAACATTTGGTTTAAATACTGCATTAATTGTATCCTACAAGCGTGCAGTTATAAATCTAATTAAAGATTCGACGTTAAGATGATCTAGGTAGAGTGGGTATTGCGAAAGCAGCCGAACGCGAGCGCGTCACCAAGCCCGGAGCTTCTCCTACAGACTCGTTAAATTGCATGAAATTCTCGTCACATCTCATGTTCCGTACTGTTCTGTATTTTTTTCTCCTTTGGGGTTTAACCATTTGCCTCTATCTTATTGATCCATGTTTTAATTAAATTAATGCTGGGACAGTGATTTGCATTGTGTAATCGAAAATGAGCTCGAAACAGTCGCCGAAAAATCACGTAGGAATCATAATATTTGCAAAACTGTTTTACATAGAAGGCGTGTTGTTACCCTGTGAAAGCAAGCCATCCAGGGTGAAAAGGGAAAAAAATTCGTTCGCCCGGTTCCTCCTCACGGGCGGTATCATAATTTCCAAAACTTACTGCGCACTCCATATAATAATATTATCTTGAATCTTAGAAGGTGGATAGGTTTTGCAGTTAATAAAATATGTTTGCTTCATTTTAGGGTTAACCATTGTCCTTTGATCTTATTGCTCGATATTATTAATTATATAATATTTATAGTTTTATGGATTTGGATTAAATTAGTTTCACGTACAAGCGATAAACTTAACTTAAATACTTTTGCTTTCACGTTGGAGCAATTTTGCAAAGAATGTTAAGGTTAAATGCAAAAAGTATTTAAATAAATTTTAGGAAACAAAACGGACTTTCGCAAGAGAGTTTTTAACTAATCCGAACAAATTGAAGCCGAACATAAAAAAACTGAAACCTGGAAACATTGGTACTAATAAATATGACGTAGTTTTACAGTTGGGTGATTTTTTGAAAGATGGTTTTGATAACGACCGGTCAGTGGCTCAATTGGCATCGCATTTGGGTCCCACCTAGACATCATTTTAATTCCTCAGCTGGCAAGGTCCTCCATCACGACTCAAGCAACATTTTCGGCTTACTGTGGTGGTAGTAGGAGATTTTTAAATATTGTCGGATTATTCGAAAACCGGGAATGTTTGTCTTTCTTTAATAAAAAATAACTGCTTGATTTGAGTATTGCGTGTTTAAAAAAGCACATTTGTAATGCACTTTCTTTCTTTAATTTTTAGATAATAATATCTAGTAAGGATATTGAATAGTGATATTGTTTTGGAGATAATATTATCCAGTATTTTATCGTTAAAACATAACGTATTGAGAACCTAGGAGACTATTTTCAGGCGGAAAAATAAAAAAAAATTAAGAGGATTCATGAAACCCTTTTAATATAATGTTATAAAACAGAATGAAACATGTATTTAATGACAGACGATTTAATTTTAATACTTAGTATGAAATATCCTTGGGTTAATTAACTAAATTAATTACCTAATAATGAAGGTCCTTGGTTTAAATCCCAGATGCGACCGATTTTTTTTCTGTTTGTTATTTCGTTAAATTTATATTCAACGCTTAAAAATGAGCTCCCTTCATAAAAAGCTCACGTAGACCAAGGCATCCAACACTGCGAAAAGTTTTATAATAATTATTAATTAAGAGCTTTCCTTTCTTTAATCGTTTTTTTTAAACAGCTCAGAATTATTACGGCATTCTCATTACGGTCATGAATCAAATTTTGGGTCGTTATTAGGGGTGATCTTAAGAAAACGAAAAGTGTGAACCAGGTCGTTGAAGATACTCATGTTGCAGGAAGGAGTAAATACAAATGCAGGCAATGGCATAGTTCTGAAGTTCTATGACAAATTGCACTTATTTCGGGAACACGTTTGAGGTGTCTTTAAATGAATCAATAGCTACCTACTGATATTAAATTGAAAGCAAGTTTTGGAATTGATAAAATAACTCGATGAAATTCGAAATTCTCTCACGTGCATTGAAAAAATGAGAAATAGGCTAATAAAAATGAGATAAGAAGTTCTAAATTATAATCTTTGTCCACAAAATTTTTCTCCGAAACGAAAACCACAACTGGAATTTATTCACACCGAAAACGTTCAACACTAGATACTTACCTCCGTAAACGTTTTCTTGTCACAAAATCCGACAATTTAAAATGCTATTTCACGTGTCATGAATCCCAAGATCTGGTTATATTCTAGTGGAAACTGGTTACTTGTATAGTGGTTATGATGTCAGATGCAAGGATTGATAAGTTGTCATTGTTACTTATTTTAATATTGTTAATCCGATTTAATATCGTAAGCGAGCAATTTCACGAAATTACCACTTCAAGATTTGAAATTTAAATTTCTTTCTTGGCTTTTTTTTTTAATTTTTCTTATTGTATAAAAATTACATACAATGGGAATTAATACCCACTAAGCTATTGAAGTAGCTTGTCAGAAGGAGATAAGTTTAAAAAATTTATGAAATAATCCTAAACGCATCCGCGTAGCAACAACATACATAATGTGTACTACACATATAACAACAAGCAGTAGAATAGGAAAATATATTTTTTTAAATGTAATTAGTTAGTGAAGTATGTAATATATTAGAAACGTAATCACAGCCACACGTTAGAAATTAATAAAATAATTGCAATTTAGTACACGGTGAGAGTGAGCAAAATATAATGCATAACGTTACTCCCTAATAGCCATGATTTTAATATCACTGAGAACTTCGTTATAGCAATTTTCTTTAAATTCATATATGGCAATTTGTTAAATATTACTGTTATAATATGTTCAAGGGTCTATTTGTTTTAAAACACAGGTACTTTCATTCCTTTATTTTGTATGAAGCGTGTTTTGTGTGCATGATCCACCATTGTTTTATATGACTGTTGGATATACATATGCTGTAAACAATTTTTTGCCAAATAAGAGCACGCACTGGTAATACATACATACATAGATTGATTTATATATGATACTAATGTCTCGCCTTTGGTTAAAAACGGTTTTGCTTACCAGCAACGTTATCATGGCGTTTTGAATCATTTGCACATGTTTTGTGTTGGTTTTACATGATTGACCCCAAGAAGTTATGCCTTATCGCAAGCTTGATTTTTCAAGAGACAAATAAATTAATTTCATAGTTTTTATTAATATTATATTTCATGAAGTCTACCTACAATAAATCGAAGGCGCTTACAAAGTTTGGAAATGTGTACATCACACTTCATGTTATAATCTACATCTAGATACATATGGTGATTAACTAGTTCAATACTTGTACATGTTGTTTGATATTATTGTGAATGCAATCGAAAGATACTCGTATAATTTCAGGTGCCTGGCTGTACTTGGCGTGTGGTGATCTTACAAGCATCAGTTTTGTTTTTTTTTAATTGATTTACTAGACTGTAATCATGTGACCACTTTAATAAAGAAATTAAAACTTGCCCCAACAATTTCACTGCAATAGACAAATTTTCATGGGATATGACAAGTGCAGCATCATCAGCATATACATAATATTTAACAAAAGGAAATATTTTTTTCATAAAAGAAACAAAGGCAATATAAAGTGTTGTTCCCAAAATTGACCCTTATGGAACTACAGTTTTGACATTTTTTTTATTTCAGTAAATTTGTTTATGAAAAACTCTAAAAGCACAGGTATTGACAACATAAGAATGTTTGATTTAAAAAGAAATATAAAAACTCTTGGGCCAATAATTACCTATTTAATCAATATGATAATAAAGCAAGCAAAAATTCCACAAGAATTTAAATGTAGCATTACAAGATCAATATTTAAAGGTGGAAAACACATTGAACTGGGAAATTATAGGCCTATTAGTATACTACCAGCATTAGAAAAAATTCTCGAAAAATTTATATCAAATAAATTAAATAATTATATTGAAAAATTCACTATCATAGATCTAAATCAATACGGCTTCCAAAGAAAAAAAAACACTGAAAAACTACTGCAAGATTTTTCCAATTATATAAATAATCAATTAAATAATAAATTACATGTTATTTTTTTATTTATCGATAACTCTAAAGCTTTTGACACAATTAACTCTAAAAAACTTCTGAAAACTCTAGAAAAAATTGGAATAAGAGGAAATGTGTAAAATTTATTTAAAGATTATCTTAGAGATAAAAAAATATGTACCAAAATAAATAATACTTTTAGTAAAACAAAAAATGTATCTGCAGGAGTTCCACAAGGTTCCATATTGGGGCCTACACTATATATAATTTATGTAACCATAATGAAAAAACTTTTCTCTTTTGTTAAACATTTTGTATTCGCAGATGATACGGCATTGGTCATATCACATAAAGATCTAAAAATTGCAATTGAACTCATGCAAATTGACTTTAATCAACTTTGTAAATGGTCACATGATGCAGGACTATTAATAAATGCTAAAAAAATCAAAGTAATGCATATAAGATCACCTAATGCCAAATTTCTATTTAATCCTAATATTATTTCTCACGATTTTAATTGCATCCATAAAAATATTCCAACTAATTGTAAATGTGAAAGCTTAGAATTAGTTACGGAATACGTGTATCTTGGTGTCACAGTAGATTGTTTTTTTTTTAAATGGGACAAACATATTAAAAAAAACCTGTAAAAGACTCAGATCAATTGCTGGCAGTATGGCAATGCTAATTTGCAATACTATGGCACAAAATTATAATTCAACATATATTTACCCCGTAGCATAAAGAGAAATTAGATCATAAATACAGCACTAGATTCACGCGCAACGACGAAATTTAACAATAAGTACGGACAGAGAACGTTTGAATACATCATACCGAAGATATTTAATTTATTACCTGACAATATAAAGAAATGTTATTCTATGAATAAGGTTAAATATATGGTGAAAAATTGGTTATCAGACAAAAAAAATTATATTGATATTGATATGTATAAAAAAAATGTTGAATCTGTAGATATAAGATGTAAATTTTAAATGTAAAAAATCTCTATGTAACTAAAATATAAGCACCTGCTGACAAGCCAATTCAATTGGCTTAGCAGGACTTGTTTGTTGATTTTAATATGTATATGACTTAATTCAATCCACTCTACAATACGCTATTATTAGTTGGGGATCCGCGTATAAATGTAACCTTCTTCCAATAGAAATTGTACAAAGGACAATTATTAAAATTATATTAAAAAATCCTTAGACTACCCAACAGAACGCCTGTTTGAAGAATTTCAAGTACCCACATTTAAAGATTTATATATTAAAAATTCATTGATTCAAATTATAAAGGAAAAAGATAAATATCCATTTTTAAATGAAAACAGAACTCGACTTAAACATGTTTTTCTATGCCCAAAACTAAATACGTCTTTTGCACAGCATCATTATACTTACCAGGGAAGAACCTTTTTCAATCGTCTACCAGAAGAAATCAGAAGCATTAATGATAAAACCCGAATACTGCTCTCTATCAAGAGACATTTTAAAAATATTCTTAAGAAAAAAACTACTGTCAATTAATCTTACAAATATCCTTAGTTTTCCATTACATTCTTTCTTTTTTTTTTTAAATTCACATCATTATCAAATACATACTGCAGCTCACATATATTTATGTACAATTAATTATTTAAGTACTAACTTATAACTAATAACTAATAGCATTTATGTACACTCCCCTTCCATACACAAGCAAATGCTTTAAATGGAAGGGTAGTAAAAAAAAATACATGTTAAAAAAATATATATTTGTTGTAAAATTGTAATTATAATAAATGATTCAATAAATAATTAAAAAAAAAAATATATCTATTCTTTCAATAAAAAAAAAATATATATATATATATATTTTTTTACCTGATTTAGCGGTTAGTTAAGAAGTTTTTGAATAGTTTGAGTGCGTTTTCTCTTACCACTATTGTGATGATGATATTCTGGAGCATGATGGATGGATCCAGATTCCTCTGATGATAATATCAGTACAGGTTGTAGTTACAATAATAAGTCGTGGGTAGACTAGTTACGTTTATTCCGAGATTGTTCAGTATGGTTCTTCTAGCAAGCTTATGGGTAAAGAGGACGAATGGACAATAATCACAACCTTTTATATGTTACTCATGCTGACACACTCATACACGCATGTCTCTCTCATACCGCAAAACATACATTCACCACAACTATTAAACAATTTCATCGTATCTATAGTGTCAAATGCCTTTGATTTGTCTATGAACAGTACTAAAACGTGCCTTTTGTTATTCAATTCGTAATTTATATAATTAGAAAAATCCAGGAGCAAAATTTCGGTACTTTTTTTTGGAAGTCATATTGATTGTGATTTATTAAAGAAAAACAAAGCTAATATTTAGTCAGTTTTAAAGGTATGTATTTCTCGAGAAACTTTATATGGCAGGTAATATTTTCATCGGTCTATAGTTTCCCACATCCTTATATTTTCCACTTTCTTTCATCTTTTGAAGAGAAAAAATGGTAATATTTGATGTAGGTAGGACTTTATTGAAAATCTAATTATTAAGCATACACATTGTTGAGTGACATAAGAAAGATGATAAGAGAGACATATGACAACATAATAGAGTTGTCATATGTCTCTTTGGTTTGACTAAGTGGAGGGAAGGAAATTTTGTGGGTTTTGTTGTTTAGTAAGTATGGGGACCATTGTTTCGATTTTATAATGTTAGGTATCTAAGTATTCATATATGTTTAAATCTCTATTAATTTATTGGGTTTCCTTTTTTTATTTTGCACGCTCTTCACTTTTTTACATAATTTTGTTAATTGGTAAACAATATCGGCGATACCCGGAAGCGCAGACCCACATAGTAAAAACAGCAGATAGCACATCTACTTATATTTCAATATCTTTTGTTACGCCATATCGCGTTCATTTTATGTTTTTCGTTAATGCTTATTTAAAAACGAAATATAAGATATTATTCACAGTCCTCCTCACTAGGATTCCTATTTCGAGACGGACTATAGGCAGTTGTGTTGGTGTTACATCTTAATTTCCTCATCTTCATGTTTACTGATTTCATCATCTTCATGTTAATTGACTAAACTTTAACTACTGATAATTTTTGGTAACTTCTGTTCTGTCTTCATGATTAGGATATGGACACATAACGTTTTTCCACTTACTTCACTCATTCTCTGGTGTTCAATCACTATTCTAGATACGGACCCTGATATAATTTCACCCATCCTCGGGTGAATTGTCTGTATGTTTTAGACAAGGAGAAAACCTATTTTTGAGGCGTTGCACAGTGGTCCCTCCGTAGCTCATATGCCCAAAATGTTGATGTTGATACTAATTATAAAGTGTTCACCGCATATAAGTAGGAACTAATAGCCAAACTAACTGCAAGTGTAAAAAAATATCCCGGGTCCTTGGTTCGAGTTCTAGATGTGACCGTATCTTTTTTTGATTTTTCTTTTTTCAGATTTTCAGTTGAGTTTCGCTAATATTGTCTTCATTTAATTTTTTATTTTTTTTTATTTATTTGTTAATTTAGCACAATATTATACAATTAAGTTATTAAAATGAGGTTTCACTCATTAAGTTAAAAATAAAAATACCTAAATATTGAAGTACATTCATCCTAGACAAAGTCAATAGATGTCGCATATTAAAAATAAAAATGGATCAAGTTTATCCAAGACACTATCTAGATAGCATTTAGTTCTTGTCTGAATCTTGAAATCACACATAAAAATGTTGGTAGTTCTTAGTCGAAGTATGATGCATTTAAATATGACCGAATCGAATAGGGACACATTCGTTCAGTTGGTGGAGCTCCGCCCCGGCAAGGCGTAAGTCCTGGGTTCGAGTCCTAGACGAGACCTTTTTCTGATTTTTCTGTTTTCAGATTTTCGATTGAGTTTCGCTAATATTATCTTCATTTAATTAAAATGATAATTTTTTATTGTTAGAGCCCTTGTTAGTCACCTCCTTTACCGTTGCTAACTCGTTGGAATTAGTTAATTGTGAGAGTTTATTTGTAATGGAATAAACTCGTCACTCTGTTACAGAATTTTATTTTTGTCCAGTAATAAGAGACAGTGTACTGACCTAATAAAATTTGAGTACAAGTGAAATCTGGTCTGCAAATAAAATATTAATTGTGACATTACAACACGGCAACTACATTTCATCATAAAGTTTATTTTAAAGTACAGAAAAAAAGTCATCAGCCGACATTGGTTCACCCACCATTTTGCTTCAAGAGATGTGAGTTTATGCTCTAATTTTATCTACAGACTTTATGGTTTATAAAATGATTATTATTTTATTTTGAGGCAAGTGGCTTTAGACAAAGCCGTAAAGATTTTTGCTCGGGATTCGCCTTTGTCATACTAGAGTTACCCTTTTCACACCCATTACAAATAAAACCGTTTGAACGAAGATAAATATTTATATCCCGTTTTTCGGGCAGCCATAAAAAATAAAAGCTCGAAAATTCATAGCTAGGTAACCGTTCATAATTTGAACGTTTGATATACTGCTTTTTAATAACAATAAAATTTAGCTCATCCGAATAACAATATATTTTTTCAAAATATTATTATTTTTTCTTAGAACACCGTAAAATCTACAAAGTTAAAGTTTTATAGATTACTAGCTGACCCGGAGAACTTCGTACCTTCTCAGAATCACTGTTGTGTTAACTTGTCAGCTGAATTAAATTAAGATTTTTTATTAGGTCAAAATTACACAATGAAGTACTTATCGATGTGCAAATGTCAGTGTTAAGTTTTTGTCAGTATCAGAGATGGCGTTGTGTATGGATTTGTAATATTTGTGATTTTCTTACTTTTTCACTTACTTACGGGAAATGCATTTCATTTCCTTTATACTTGTAGTTTTTTTATAATTATTGTATTTTTCCTTTGGAGGGGTGCAGACATACGTTCACCATTTGTCCCATTTTCGACTGACTTGTAGTGTGTAAGAAAGAGGGGCAGCATTATATGTTTACGAACAAAAGCAAAACAATCAGCGCATTGATATTTGACGTTTTTAAATTTTTGGAATTCAATCACTACTCAATATTACACTTATCACAATATTCCTGCAGCCCTTTCAAAATATGAGAATTCGTTCCATACAAAATGTATGAGAAAAAGAATTTTGTTAATATTTTTTTTTCGTGTATTTTACCGATGTTTTTAATAGCTAGTCTGCTAATCGGGGCGGAGGCAAATTCAACAAATCAAAGATCACAAAAATCAGTCCAGCCATTCTCAAGTTATAAATGGAGTAACTAACCCGACTTTGTGATTGGGAATCACAAAACAAAAACAAGAAAATTGATTCGTGTAATTTTTGTTTAACCATAAAAGTTATATAAAATTTATGATTATAAAAAAGTTATGAAATTTATCTTAATTTTCGGAAACGCTGTGTACTTGACTTAACAACTTGTAATAACAACGCCCATTACCAATATAGCATATTAAATTTTCTTAAATCCGGATGTATCTATGGCCAGAGGCACTTTTGCTATACTTCAGTTACTTTCTAGTTCTTAGAAACTTGGTAATTAATATTACATGATTAACAAGAATTTAAATTAAGTATTCATTTCATTTGCTGCCTTTTGGGTAGAAAATTTTCCGTTTGAATTCTAAAATATATGTTTTAAAAAATGTTTAATAAAAAATGTAAATATGACGATGAATTCCAGCGAAGATAACATTTATGGAAAAATCATAATTCTTACCGCATGAAATGTAACGCTGGGTTCGATTTTGAAAGCCGTTTTTCTAAGGCTCTACGGCGCTGAACTGGTAGAAATTTGGGATTCTTAAGGGCCCGCAACCCGGATTTGTACCGATTTATTACATATTTCCCTTAAACACGGTAAGTTTTAAAGCTCTTAAAAAAATATATGTTATTCTTGAAGATAATAACTAGACTATGCCCGCGCCGAAACGCTAATTATATAAAATTCCCTCCATAGAAAACAATCGCAAATTATGCTCCAAAAATTATTATTAACACGTTTGTTTCAGTTATCTTACAAGTTATATGTATGAAAAAATTCACAGTGTTTCTTTAAATGCTGTGATAATGCCTGCGGGATTTTTGCTCTATTTTAAACGAGTCGTGTTTTATTAAACATTTTCGCAATTTTCGCATCGATTATGTCGCTGTAAATGTTAGCGCTCTCCTCTAACATTCGTCATTTCGTATCTCTCAATCTTCTTCTTTTCGGGCCCGGTTGCAGAGCCGTAATGTAAATTATAGAGTGAAAATCAGCAAAAAATAACATTAATGAAAAATCATTCTTCTTACGGGGCAAAATGACGGCCGGCGTAGAGTAGGGTCTAGGGTTAAGGCTCTGCAATCCGAAGGTCGTGGGATCGAATCCCGGCCTGGGCAAATAAATTTTATTTGAAATGAATTTCTTCTAACACAGCAAACTTATTTTGTGGCACCATTTTGATTTAAATTAATCAATTACTTCGTTTTTACATGTTGGTTTTGTAAACAATAAAAGTGGTAAAAACGAAGTAATTTATTAATTTAAATTGAAATGAATTTGTTTTATTTCACAATTAATTCTTTTCAAATAATGTATAGTTTATTTGCGGCACGTTCCAGAATATAATATACTCTCAGTGTCGTACTGGTGTAAGACCACCATTCAGAATTGAAATGAGATGCTTGAAGTCGTGGTTGACCGTGTCTTTAAATGCAATGAAATCAAAAGAAAGCACTTTTGTTTTCGATTATTATATGTTTTTGGTTAACAATAATCTTTAAATTTGCAGAAAAAGATTGTAACCTACGAGTATTTCACTAGGTATAAAAAAAAGGTAAACGGACAACTCGGAATGAAACCAACTCAGAACCATCTCAGATAAGTCATTTAGAGTGATAAAAAATATACATATAAAAAATTGGTTAAATAGTTTACATTAGGTTAGGGTTATCGGCTAATTTAAAATTATTTTTTTCATAGCTTTTAATGATTTTTCAAGGAGGTGTTGAGTTAACTTTATTCTCAGTTGGCATGGAACCAAAAAACTGACTAACCATCAAATGGGTTTTTCCACGGGGGCAGGCAGAGTTCGGACCGCAAAACAACTTAGCCTTGACACACATTCTTTGCATCATTCACATTCATACATACTCTTCTATTATTCTGACTTTCACGTGGCCTGACTCAAGAATCCGATTCACTTGATCGCCCCATGTCTTCCTCAGGCGTCCTCGACTTCTTCTACTATATTCTCCTTACACTCCTTTCTTCGTTCATTTGCTCTACATGTCCAAACTATCTGAGAGTTTTTTTCTTAATTTTACCCATTACGCTTACATTATCCTTGCATTCTTTGCGGATCTCCATATTTCTCACATGATCATAGATGGTTTTACCATACGTTCGCCTCAAAGATCTCATTTATACAGCAGTCAATCTTCTAGGTGTAGGTATTCATAAACAAAAGTACCTACGTAGCTCCCAAATGTCCCAGCCATCGATACACTGTGACGATTATTATAAATATTGTTCAATTAAAAAATCACGTTTGTGATTTTAATCATATTTTTGATTTTATTCTTTATTGATGTAAAATCTTCATTGCGTAACTTTTAAAACTGGCCAAAAAACAAACCTGTTGACAAAATGTAAAAAACAGTCAGAAAAACATCAGTTTCGGGCAATATTTACGAAATAACTTTTTTTAATGTGACCATTTTTTAAACTAAACGTCGATGATAATTCGATTCATCTGCGACGTTTCCGTATTTATTTTCGATAGGACTCAGTGTTCGTCTCGACAAAATGAATTATTTATTCGACAGTCCTGATTTGCCCAAACATTAAAACCCTTACCGAAATAACTAGATAGTTGTCAAGGGCTTTTTCAAGGGTTGCGACCTACAATCTGTTTTAAAATTTACACAAATGTTTTAAAACAAATTGCTCCATATAAATGGTTTTTTATCAGTCGTATAAAATTAAAAAACACTTTCTTAATAATGCCCTAGTTATTTTGTTATTCCACAGATTTTAATAGCGATTAACTGCCAAAGAGCTTAAACTGGTTAAACTAGTACTTATTCAAAATTTTATAGAATAGTAATAATATGTACCTTCAATAGTATCATGATTATCGAAAAAGCTCATTAGTCATGTTGTATTATTGGAATAATCTACTTCTGGAGGCGTGATGGCAAAGTTCTAAAGGACAATATTGTTTTTATTTATTGTGCCATTATTTTAATTAGTAACATGGATTTTTATGCATAGCACGAAGGGTAACAATTATTATAAGCATGAAACACTCGAATTAAAAAATCTCTTAAAAATAATGAATCTATTATTAATAAACAAAAAATATAGTCTTATAGCCCAATCATGGATTTGTTCCCCTGCCCACCCACTCTACATTAATACCTACCCACCCAATATCTACATTAATAACTAGCAACGGCTGCACCCCTACCATAATAAAACATTGTTCGAAACTGTCAAATTAGTATAAACTTTCCTTGAAGAAGGAATGTTTGTTCTGAAACCGGTCGAATTTATGCTATATATAAGTGGTTTATACAAAGTTGAATTTTTTCATTTTTATAATTAAATTTTAATCTCTTATTCTGACGAAGAAAACATTGTTTTTGAAATATGTCGATAATGTTAATAATATAGTCGTGTTCACAAAGTTATTTGTTTTCATTAAATCAATAATGATGCCACAAAGTGCATTTACGAACTTTGAAGAAGTAAATAATAATATTTAATTTATAACTTACGTAACTTAAAGTTTGGAGGCTATTTTTGTTGTATTTTTGTAGTCCTCCGCACGAGATATTTATCCCCCGAAGCATTTTTAACGTTAGCCTACCCTCCGCTACAGTAGGCAACTATCACTTTTTTGAGAGGTCAAATAAAACAGGATTTACTCAAAACCTACATTAATTATGCTTAGAAAAGTAGGCTACTATAAAAATTCAAGACCTACATTTTAATATACATGTGCACATTTTTTAAAATAATTTAGTTTTTTGAAAAGAGACTCAACTATTCGGCTTTTACCCTACATCTGATGAATTCTAACTATTTAGTTCTATGTATTTAATAGTGATAATGATTAACGATCCTTTATCAGATCTTATTTGGTTAACAGGTATTTGATTGAACAACGCAAAGTGATTGCTTTCTGAGAAAACATACCTATAATATGCGGGCATTATAATATGTAATATTGAGGTTATTTGAGTCGATGAACCAAGTTTTAATAAGCAGTGTATATATTGACTTGCTAATTGATTGAGGCTGCCTTTGTTCCTGCTTTTGACAAGTCAGAATCCCGAAAGCTTCCTTATTAAAACCAATAACGTATTAATTACACTGCTATTTCCATAAATAGGTAAGTAATTTTTATTATTTATTTTTATTTATTTATTTATATAATACAAGTTACAAAATTGTGGCATTTACATAAAGTAGATATATTAAATCACCTACGAGGCGGCTGCCTGTTTCATGGTGACCAATGGAATATAAATACTATGTATGAAATATAAAGTCTAGTGTAAACATATGGATTTAGTATAAATGATGCCAAAAATTGCAAAAATTATAATAAAAAGTAGAAAGTAGAAAATACGCAATAGACAGGAAAAATTAAGTAAATTAGCATAAGATTATAAAAATGTACATATTTTTTTTCTTTTATTAATATATGTGCAAGCATGCACACATGTACATGAATAGATACACACATGCATATATACATACATGTACACGTACATACACATACATACACACATACGCATTTACAATACATACATATATACATATACCAACTCATACATACATAAACCTACATACGCCTATATAACCCAATCCTCACACATATAAACAATATATACACCTCTATCTGAGTACGAGAAACAGGCTACTAACACTATCACATTCACTCCTCAAATTAGAAATAAAAACTTCTAAAAATGATCAAAACAAAACATAATGCCTTAAGCTAGATCTCATTTTCATACTCTTGTCAGATATCGTTCAAATTGTTGAAATGGTAATTTTTCATTTATCAAAGGGTGCCAAAAATGGATTCCATTACAACTCAACAAAGTGGCAACATTCGTTTGAAAAGTCATAAAATGTAATGCATTTTTTGAAAATAGGTCATAACCTAACTTAACCTATTTAACCGAGTTTTTTTCACCATTTTTAATAACTTCTCGAAGGAGTTATGAAGTTGCACATTGGTGAGTTGTCCGCGTTTAATACGAGACAACCATGCCTCGAAATCAACACGGGTTTGTAACGCCATTTATCCACCAAACCCGTGTCCAGTAGAAGGCAAACGGCATCCTACTGTGCACGGGTTTGTAACGCCAATTCCCTTCCAAAACCCGTGTTCAGTACGAGACATGTTAAGTGAATGCATTATAGAAAATTTTGTACCTGTATTTATAACAGCAGAACATGGAATAAAATGCATTAGAATAATTACACATACCCGCTAGACAAACCCTGCTTTGCCAAACAAAAAAAAAACCATGCGAGCGAAGCCGCGGGTAAAAGCTAGTTGGATTATAAAGTAAGAACCTACAATTTTTTCTGTAGTTATATATTTTACGAGTTAGTCAGGACATACTCATAGTATTTTTAATAATAATGAAAATGATATTTTATTTCTATTGATCAATCAAGTTCTCTTCAACGTTCTTTAAAAATTAAGTAAAATGTTCCAACTTACTAAAAACAGTTTTCGTGTTTTAAAGCTTGAAATAGCTTTTACTTTTTGCGTTGTTTGGTCTTGCACGTTGAACCAGAACTTTTATTTTCATTCGAGTGGGTTTTAAAACGTGCTCAAGTAAATGGTTTGTGACTAGGAGTTTCAAATTAGAAAAAGCTTTCACGGTGATTGGCGTGAAATCTAAAAACAAACTACACAGTACGTCGATCTTCGATATAAATCTTTATGAATATTCGTTGTTTCATAAATTAATTCATCAAAAAATAATATATTATAATATTACTAACGACCCGGTCACACGTTGCTGTGGCTAACGACACACAACGCCATTACCCAATCTTTATAAAATCCACACCACCCGCTTAATTTATCGGCCCTTCTCTACTATAATAAGCATGATATAAACTAATTAACTCGACACTAATTATACAATGCTTGCAA
This sequence comes from Limnephilus marmoratus, assembly GCA_917880885.1. Classification (NCBI taxonomy): domain Eukaryota; kingdom Metazoa; phylum Arthropoda; class Insecta; order Trichoptera; family Limnephilidae; genus Limnephilus; species Limnephilus marmoratus. The sequence continues at coordinate 9,797,122 of OU862918.1, forward strand.
TGCAACACTGGATATTTGAAAAGGGAAAATCAAATACCTACTTACTCTAGGACATCTATTTTCCAATTTCTTCCGTAGAACGAATTTCAAAAGTGACTATACCAGCCGTTTTAAATCGCACAAAAATATGTTTTCTTTGAATTTCTCGGCTTTTCTCTAATAAATTTACATGTATTATAAATATAAACATTCCTCTTCGACCACTCTATCTATTGGTGAAAACCGTATGAAAATCCGTTGCGTAGTTTAAAAGATTAACGCGCACATACATTTTGAGCGACTTCATTTTTAAACGACTTCAAAAAGGAGGAGGTTCTCAATTCGACTGTATTTTTTTATTTTTTTTTTTATTTTTTTTTATTTTTTTCTTTTTTTTTATGTTTGTTACGCCAGAACTTTTGACTGGGTGAACCGATATTGATGATTCTTTTTTTATTTGAAAGCTGATGCTTCCCGTGTGGTCCCATTTTAATTTGGTCCAGTTCCGACAATAGCATCCATGAGAAAACCATATAAGTCTTAAATTTGCATAAATATTTGCGCGACAAATGGACGAATAACTCAATATCACGCCAACCGATTTCGATGATTCTTTTTTTATTGGAAAGGATGTACTTCAAGGGTAATTTAATGAGAGTTTGGTTAGGTTCTGATTATCGGATCCATGACAAATTAACGAAACTCGGCCGAATCTCTTAATTCGACCTTAACGTCGCTATGGTCAAATTATGTCTGTCTCATATGAGCAGTACGTTTAGTAGGTTTACCCATATTCAGACAAATTAGTTAGTGTACTTCAGATTCACTAAAAATCAAAAAATAAACAAAAAAATTAACAAAACAAAAAACGACTTCAAAAAATGCACTAAAAAGTAAAAAAATAATTTCGTATTCTTCTACAACTTCATAATCAACTTACTTTTTCTAATCATCAATATGTAGGGACGATGTTATTTTTGGAGTCGGTGTCAGCAAAGGTACCCGGCCCGGCGGGTTCACTTGACAGCTCCCCGCGCCGCCGCGGCTCCGCTCTCGCCTCTCGCCTCGTCAAGTCGCTTGTGCGATACAAGCACACCTCACCTATAACTATGTATGTAGTTACAAACCTACCTTGACTGACACCGACTCCAAAAGTAACAATCGTACCTACATATTGATGATAAGAAAAAGTAAGTTGATTATGAAGTTGTAGAAGAATACGAAATTATTTTTTTACTTTTTAGTGCATTTTTTGAAGTCGTTTTTTGTTTTGTTAAAATTTTTGTTTATATACTATGTAATGATAATGATAATGATGATGATGATATTTGCAGCACGTTCAAGGCTGGAAGGTACCCTCATTATTGCTATGGTAAAAGAGCACCATTTAGAATTTAAACATTGCAAAATGGCTTTTCCGTGTTTGGTGACCAGATTCGAGTACCCAGGTACTCCTCCATCTTCCTCTACATCATCTCCTTTCTCTTCCCACTGTCTTTAGCCTTACAACACATCCAAAATGGGAGATGCCAGTTTCACTGAGCAGTTAACACTAATGTACAGCTGTTGTTTTTCAAAATAAAAATACCAAACAAAAACAAATAACAAGAAAATGATCGTGTAACGGTGTAACCATTGGAATAAATGGTTCCATGGCAACCAGAAATAACTCAAATCAAAACCTCTTTTAAAAGAATTAAACTGTAAAAAAAATTGAACAATACTCCAAAACCTAACCAAGATACCCTATTTTTTAATGAAATTTTGATTTATTGATACTACAAACCTATTTTTAACCAAATGTTTATATATTTAGATTCGCTTTGAATTTGAAGTGGTGTGTTAATAAATATGCCTTTTTGACGATTTTCTATTCCTTGTGACAATAATTTTCTATTGATCACATATGTACTACAAATGTGTTTGTATTTTACAAGAGAATATTATGTTGTAATGTCCTCTACGCCGGTAGTTTACCAGCGTTGTGGTGGATCTTTTAATTAAAAAGATTAATTTTAAAGGAAGACTTTATTTATTATAATATCGGTAAATAATAATTAAATAATAAAGCAAAAAAATTTTTTTTAAATTAACACCGGAAAAAAACTTAACATGGAGGATTGCAACCAGTTATATTATAATTATGCATGATAAAAAAATCTTATTTTGTATTGTTCAAATGAAGTTGTTTTGAATTATGTAAGACTAGCTGGTTCCCGGCATGGGTTGCTATGACATATTCAAAGAAATACTTGATTCTCCCTGCATGTCCTTTCCTGTGCTTCCCCAATCCCTTCCACGTTCCCCACCTCCCCCCTCCATTCGTCTCTTCCTCTCCACGAACCCCTGCTCCCCCGTTCCCCTTCCCCTTCCATTCCTCCTTGCCGCTAAAATATCTGAAATATACAGATTTTCATTTATACGAATTTCATCACGCCAGTGCTTATCATTATATATAGCCTGTATGTTATTCTGATGTGAGCTATATTATTGAAAAGTTTCAGCTAAAAACAATCAATAGTTTTTGCGTAATAGAGTAACAAATACACATACATCCATCCAAACTTTCGCGTTTGTAATATTAGTAAGATAGTGAATTTTAAAGCTAAATAGCTTGGAATTTTTTTATTATTCTTTATTCATAAACATATCTTAGGTATACAGTTTTTACAAGTTTTTCGACTACCACACTAGGAATATGCCCGTATTATGTAATTCTATCTATCTATATATATATATAAATAAAAATGAATCGCCGAAATGTATGTACGCGCATAACTTCCGAACGACTGCACCAAATTGAATAATTCTTTTTTTATTGTGTTCGTTATGGTCAGGACAAGGTTTGTATAAAACTGCTGGTGAGCTCTGGCATTATGAAATTTGAATAAAAAATTGCGACAGGTGGCTTGAAAACTGAATGTACCGGGACTGAATGAATGGAATGCGGGAGGGTGGAACTCGGGAGGAGGGTTTGCGGGACGGGAGAAGCAGGCGAGGGGAGTGGGGAGTGGAAAGGCGGTGTGGGAACGTGAGAGGGGGAAGGGGACGCGGGAGAGGAAGGGTGGCGGAAGGGGAACGGGACGAATAGGTAAGGACACGCAGGGAGAATCAATTTCTTTATTAATGGCATAGCAACGCATGCCGAGACTAGCTAGTAATTTTATAATTTGCAGTATTTTAGTTCAAAGAACAGGTTTAGCGTCTTGTTATAACATTGCGAGTATCTTGTGAAGTGTATTCATGTATTATATTATTGTGGACTTGACCAAAAGATTGCGACTGAAAATTGGTATAATGTTTTGGATATCAATTTTGTATTGTCAGCATTGAGAATTTTTCAAAATTGTTGAATTGGTTTTTTTTTTGTAAATTAGCTCTACACAGGAGGCCCTGAGGAAAATTATTCCTCTTAGGGCCTATGTCATCTTAGGAAATGCTATGTAGAGGGTTTTTTAAGGAAAAGAAAAAGACGAATTTCTGGGAAGGAAATAGGTATGAGGGTTGGGTAGGAATCTAGGGTTCATTGAAGTACCCACCACTGTCCCACCCCGGTATAGGCAACTTATGGTCGCCCCTTCGGAGTTCTCACAAGAATCTATTTTTTTTTAATAAACGGCTCTACATTTAATGTAACGAATCTAGACCTTCAATGTCCCCTCATACTGTGTTAGGTTAGGTTAGGTTAGGTTAGGTTAGGTTGCGGTCGCGCCTACAGGACTGCACTGTGATGGTCATTTCTACAATTCTAAAGCCCATGGAGGTAATCACCGCCAAAGCAGTGAGCCTCGTGGACAGTCAAAAAAATGATTAGTAACATCGACATAAAAAAGTAAAATGAACAAAATAGACAGCAGCCGTCATGAGTAATCAGCTCATGACAGCGAAAGACCATACGCAATCCGGCGGGCGGCACCGAGCACTGTTCATAAAAAAAGCAACAAAAGTAAAATAACATTTGTACAGAGTAGAACTGATGTTACCGCAAACTGGCTACCGGCGGTCCCCGAGACAGTGAAGGAGGCTGATTGTCCGGCCTCCCGACAACCGGCAGCGTTGTCCGTAAGCCAGCTAGCCGGTGGTGCCTAGACGAGAGTAATTGGAAATCATAGAAGAAGACCCTAGGGAGAGAAGCGTCGGATCGCCGGGTCTAGGGGTCAGTGTATCCATGAGTGACGGACGTATGGATCCATCACTTCGAAGAGTTCGAAAGACCTCCTCAACTAGTCCCTCTCGATCCAGCCTGCCAAGCAGCAGGTGGGCAGCCAAACCGGCCGCCAAGACTTTGACAACCCATGAATCCGGGCAAAATGTCACAAAAGGTAGCGAACCACTTGGGGTGACCTATGGAAGAGGTGTTGGTTATCTAATAAATGGTTCCCGGGGGCGTCTTTCCAAAACTTATAACGATTCAGTCACTTTATATTTTCAATATCAAAACTTAAATATTTAGAAATAAAATTGTTAATTTCTAATACACACATTGGAAAGATTATTTTATCTAGATTTTAGAACAATTTTTGTTTTTGCAAGGTGATAAAAACTTATCAACGTGGATTTGTATTTTCAATATTATGGAATAATATTAAAATTTAAATATTTAAAAATAAAATTATTAATTTCTTATATACACATCAGAAAGATTATTTTATCTACAGTTTAGAACAATTTTTGTTTTTGCAATGTGATAAAAAAAAACCAATATACATAGAAGTATATTTAAAATGTAAATTGTCGCTACTGTGACTGAACCGGTATAGGTTTTGGAACTACGCTTCCCGGGGCGGCAGTACCCATACCCGCTTCCCAAAATGCGGTAAAATAATATTTGCATTGTTACTTTTAGTATTACTTTCATTAAGTAGTACTTTGGGTAGTCCTTTAAGTAGTCCTTTAAGTAGTCCTTTAAGTATTACTTTCATTAAGGTTTTATTAACTTTATACAGTCCATCAATTTTTATGCTTTTCTGGCACAGCTCCAGACAATGAAGCCGTATTCCATTATGAATTGTTCTAGTGCGGGTGCATATTTTTTTAACACAAATGAATAAGTACTTTGTTTAAAACCGCTTTATTTGATTTATTCACGTCGACTGCCTTCAGTTGATCTCAATTTTCATCAGGACAATCAACGTACAAACTGAGTTTTTATTTTTGATAAACTGAGTTTATTTTCTGATAAACAATGTTTGTGTTTATTGTTCTGATGAATATCCAGATTAATCTAAACCAGTCGACGTGAATAAATCAAATATAGTGGTCTTACACGAAGAAATTTTTCGTTCGTATAATGTCAAGCCATAGAGTTTTTATTAGCTTCACATATAGCTTATATCATCTTTGAGGATGCTGTGTGGAGGACCTTTTTTGAAATGAAGAAAAGAAGTTCTGGGAAGGAAAAAGGTGTGAGGGGTGAGTAGGAATCTGGGGGTCGATGTGTCCAGGAGTGACGGACATATGAATCCATCCCTCTTACCACGGTGCAATGCGATGGGTCGAAAGATTCCAGCTGGAGAGATCTAGGTAAGGTCTACCTCAACCAGTCTCCCAATCCAGCCCTCCATGCAGTAGGTGTGCAAACGCATTCACCGCCAACACCTAGACAAACCTCACCCCGTGAACCCGGGCACCCCTGTTAAGTCACTGTAGCGAGCCACTTGGGGTGACCTATGGCACGGGTGTTAGCTATCCAAAAAATTAAATTAAGTTTAATTCTGGGGGGATTTTATTGTATAATTTCGGTTCCAGATATGTGTATATGTCATTTGGAACTTCGACGTATTGCTCCCTGGGACCACAAGATCCTTTCTGGTGTGACTTCTTGTGATGTATTTATGATCAATTTTATTAAGTTTTTTTAGATTTTTGTGTACGTGGATAATAGCCTTTTTTATCTAGTTTTGACGAACATCAAGTACATTACATTTTTTGTAGAGCTGATCGCTAGAAAACCTATAGGGTTTACGCATAATGACTCTAATTATGGATTTCTGGGCCTTCACTAGAGGATCTAAAATTGTTTTACCTGACGCTCCCCAACCAATACAACCATACGTTAAGATGGGGTTGCATAATCCGAAATATATTTTTCTTAGGTCTTGCTGTTTGATTATATTTCGTAATACAAAGAATATGTGAATCAATTTTCTCACCCTTATTGTGAGGTTGTCGATGTGATATTTCCACTTAAGGTGATTGTCTATAATAACGCCTAGATATTTGATGTTTTTCACACTTTCCAAAACTTCACAATTGCAGATAGAATCAGTATTATCGGAATTACAGTTACGCTTATGTGTTTTTATTGTGTGTGATGTACTAGGTTGTCCTTTTATAGTTGAGCTGAATCTTATGTATTTAGTTTTTGCTATATTTAGTGTAAGTAGATTTTTGTCAAGCCATTGTTTTATTGCTTTGATTCCACTTTCAGCATGTTTATGTGTTTGAGTCCAGTCGTCTCCTTCAAATATAGCTACAGTATCGTCAGCGAATGTAATTAATTAGATTGAGATATTTTTTCTGGAACTATCTTCGAATAATTATGGTTTGTCTGTAGTTTCAACCCCTCAATATCTGAGAAGATTACTATAAATCAACGGTGTTAGGTACGCTAATCATCGTCCTGGTGAAAGACTTCCAAAATCGAGACGTTGGTGTTGCTGGTACATAATAGCTTTTGCCACAACTAGAAATTAGATATAAAGTGGAATATTTTAAGTGGGTGGCAACGTTTAATATAAAACTAGGTTTTGCCCGTTGCAGCGGCAACTAACGGGTTAAAACACTATGCGATTTGACGTGTGAACGTGGATGAAGCGAGGAGCGGGTGTGTGTTAAATTAAATATATGAAGAAACCTGAGGTTACAGTGACCTTGCAACGCATGCCGGGTACCCGTTGTGTATAATGTTATGTAGTGCAGCGCTTGCATTAAAATGTAATTTCCCAGGAATTGGAATGGAACCATTACAGTTAAGTTGACCCCGAGGTTACAGTGACCTTGCAACGCATGCCGAGTAACCGTTGTATATCATGTTATATATTGCAGGCACTTGCTTTAAAATGTTATTTCCCGGGAATTGGGATGGAACTATTACAGTTAAGTTGACCCCGAGGTTACAGTGACCTTGCAACGCATGCCGTGTACCCGTTGTATATTATGTTATAAATTGCAGGCGCTTGCATTAAAATTTTATTTCCCGGGAATTGGGATGGAACCATTACAGTAAAGTTGACCCCGAGGTTACAGTGACCTTGCAACGCATGCCAGGTACCCGTTGCATATAAAATTCTCCCAGCCAGATTCTCCCAACCCTTCGCTTTGCACCGCAGTGTGAGGAATAGATTCATACGTCCGTTACTCCTGGCCACACTGACCCCCAGATTCCTACCCACCCCTCATACCCTTTTCCTTCCCATATTTTCTTCTCCTTCCTTTCCCTTAAAAAACCCCCGCACAGCATCCTCAAAGATGACATAGGCCCTTAGGGAAATTGTTTTCCTCGGTGCCTCCTGTATGGAGCTAATGTAAAAAAAAAAGTTTAGCAATGCATAATTTCATGATGCCAGAGCTCAATATTGTATATAGAAACCAATTAATGGTTCCCGGGGTGGCGATTCCAATTCCACGTTGAATGATTATCAAATGCAAAATACAAAAAAAGGGCTATGTAAATTTCATATTTTTGGAAAAAATGATCCCATTCAACTTCTAGTAATTTCATCACATATTTACAAAAAAAAAACATACACAATATCATCAGAAGATTCTGAGTCGTTATGTGCAGTAGCCTACTCAGATTCTGAGTAGGTACCCACACATCTGTAAAAAAAAGTAATTAAAAATTTATAAAATTTTGTATATCCGAATGTAAATGAAGCAATCTACGCTTTTTTCCGATGCGTAAAACAAAAACTTTAGCATTTCATTTGGACAGAAAATAAGATAAAAGTTCTCTCATACCTAGTACCTACTACTAACACACAATATATCCGTGTTCCTAGTTACCTACGTATTTTTACAAAACAAATAATTGCACCAACCAATTACCCATGTAATGTAATTTTAGTTAAATGTACAGAATAAATAGTTCCAATACACGTAGGTACTGAAGCATTTTTGAAAATTCCATCTTTGATTACTTCCTTTTATTTTATATCATAATTTTAAAGTAAATAAGTTCCTACTCATAGTGAATATTGTCATTTGAATTAATAAGCAATAACATCTCTGTGCGGCCACTCTGATTGAACATCGGAATAGAATTCCAATCTCTCTCCTGATTGGCTGAAAGCTAAAAAAGATAGGGTCCGCCAATATTTCCTTACTCATTTTTAACAAACACAATTTGATGAACAAAAAAATTTTTTTTTTTTAAATCGACCCTTTGATTTTATTTTTTGAAAATATCATCTATCAAGTGTCCACCTTTCAAATTTAGCCACGCCAATACTATTTTCGTAATAAATAGTTATTCAGAACGAAAAATGTATTGAAATTTAAAAAAAAACTACGTATCTCATTTTGAAAAAAAATTATACGCTGCGAAAATCTTTGTCGCAACGGCCCGACTCCATTTTCTAAAAACAAAAAAAAATAAGAAAACATTATTAATACTATTACAAATTTAATCAATATATTTCCAACGGTATTTTTTTTACCACCCTGCACTTACATTCGTAAACTGGCACGCAACGAAAATCGGCATTATTTTAGTGAGAACGCATTAAGTACCTACCTATCCTGTAATAAATAACATTCTATGGCGCCTTTATTTTCTTGATATTTTGACCATCTTGAGTGATTTAAATGAAAGAACATTCTTCATAAGCCGGTAGGTACCTACCTCTAACATACCGGGAAAAATAATATTGGTGTAGGTAGGTACCTACGCTTATTCTCAATAAATACTTGGCGAATTTGCAATAATTCAATGGAACGGTAGGTACCTATCGCGTTATAAATTGTGTTTTTTATAAATTTTCATATGGCCAGCGATTTTTACACTCTCGAAGAATTTACGAACACGTTTTTGACATGAAAATGTGTAATATTTGGCAGCATCTCCTGACATATTTTATATGAGAATCATATGTATTATTGTTATTAAAAGTTGTGAAATCTTTCCGGCTATCGTATTTTTAAAAAACATCTAGCCCGGAATCGGTTTTTCGGCGGCAATGTCGTTTTCCGAAAAACAACGACCCAAACCGCCGAGAGTTCCGTTTTGTTAGGCTAAAACTTTGACATCTGAGATCCTGACCTATGTGAAGTCAATAGTCCTAGCATTTTCCTTTGTGAAATAAGCGGGTTTTTTCGTCATTTTTTTTTTTTAAAAGCCATCTGTCGGCGGGAAATACAACCGAGCCGGATCGAGTGATTCGAGTAGAGCTTCTAGTTTTCGCCGCCGATTCGTATAGGAGAATAAATCCCTGTATATATTTCATTTTGTCGAAAAAAATATACTCCCAGCTTCTTGTCTGAATTTGCTTCAACCGAAAGTGAACCTTAAGGTGGGTGAAACGTAAAGGGCGGAGTGGTCGTTTTTCGCGTCAAGGAAAAAGTGCGCGGTCGATAAACTGTGTATTAATATATACTAGATTTTGCCCGTTGCAGAGGCAACAAACGGGTTAAAGAACTATGCGATTTGACGTGTGAACGTGGATGAAGCGAGGAGGAGTGTGTGTTAAATTAAATATATGAAGAAAAAAACGATGTCTGAATGCGGATGAAGCGAGCGCCTACAAAGGGAACAGGTAGTCGGCCGCTCCCCCAAAGTTTCGTCGCAATCGGATGAATGGTTTAGCAATGCATAATTTCATGATGCCAGAGCTCACTATTTTATACAGATAGAATCGACTGGAAGCGCACATCAAATCCCAAAAGTTTCATGGCAATCGGATGAACGGTTAGGCAATGCATAATTTCATGATGGTAGAGCTCACTATATTACATAGAAACCATCGCCGGCATACGCACATAAAATCCCCAAAATTCATCGCAATCGGATGAACGGTTTAGCAATGCATAATTTCATGATGCCAGAGCTCACTATTTTAAACAGATAGAATAGATGGAAGCGCACATCAAATCCCAAAAGTTTCATGGCAATCGGATGAACGGTTAAGCAATGCATAATTTCATGATGGCAGAGCTCACTATATTACATAGAAACCATCGCCGGCATACGCACATAAAATCCCCAAAATTCATCGCAATCGGATGAACGGTTTAGCAATGCATAATTTCATGATGCCAGAGCTCACTTTTCTACACAAAAATCATCGCGAGCATGCATACATCAAATCCCCAAAGTTTCTTCGCAAGCGGATGAACGGTTTAGCAATGCATAATTTCATGACGCCATAGCTCACTATTTTACATAGAAACCATCGCCGGTATACGCACATCAAATCCCCAAAGTTTCATCGCAATCGGATGAACGGTTTAGCAATTCATAATTTCATGACGCCATAGCTCACTATATTACATAGAAACCATCGCCGGCATACGCACATAAAATCCCCAAAGCTTCATCGCAATCAGGTGAACGGTTTAGCAATGCATAATTTCATGATGCCAGAGCTCACTTTTGTACACAAAAATCATCGCGAGCATGCATACATCAAATCCCCAAAGTTTCTTCGCAAGCGGATGAACGGTTTAGCAATTCATAATTTCATGACGCCATAGCTCACTATTTTACATGGAAACCATCGCCGGCATACGCACATCGAATCCCCAAAGTTTCATCGCAATCGGATGAACGGTTTAGCAATGCATAATTTAATGATGCCAGAGCTCACTTTTGTACCCAAAAGTCATCGCGAGCATGCGTACATCAAATCCCCAAAGTTTCTTCGCAAGCGGATGAACGGTTTAGCAATTCATAATTTCATGACGCCATAGCTCACTATTTTACATGGAAACCATCGCCGGCATACGCACATCGAATCCCCAAAGTTTCATCGAAATCGGATGAACGGTTTAGCAATTCATAATTTCATGACGCCATAGCTCACTATTTTACATAGAAACCATCGCCGGCATACGCACATCAAATCCCCAAAGTTTCATCGCAATCGGATGAACGGTTTAACAATGCATAATTTCATGATGGCAGAGCTCACTATTGTAGTTGTATTGTAAGTACTAAGTAGGTACTTTGTTGTAATATTTCACCAAAACGACGCCATTATGTTGTTGAGCATAAAATAATTTTATAAAAACTTCTTTTCAACCCAAATAATTTTATTCAATATCATGGTTTGATATTTAAAGAAAAAAAGTCCCTGCAAGTAAGTACCTACCTAGAACAGCCTAATATATAATATTTTTTTTGTTATTTTACAATATCCAAATAGAATAACATTTAAAAATAATAAGGCTGGGTTGTTTAAAAAAAAAATTGATAATTCTTAAATTTTTTCTTGTCAATTTTCGGTTCAAGAAAGTTCTGTATTTATTTCAGTTTTGTGATGCAACTGGCCTTTAAAGATAAAAAAAAAAAAAAAAAAACAGAACTTGAATAGAACCGATACAGAACGTGAAAATTAACTTTAGAAAAAGTTTAATTATTCAATATATCATCGAAACAACCTTACCTTAGTATTTATTGCATTAAAACCTAATTCGTTGTGTAGGTACCCATTCAGGTAGGTACCTGCACATTTAAAAAATTCCTGCAATCTCTGTGCTTTTTATCATATTCGTAATACTACCGAAATAAGTAGGTACCTACCCTGTATGAATGTGTTTTTAATTTCAACTGGCCAGCAAAATATTATACTTCCGATGGAATCTTTAGGCGCGTGTTTTGGTGATTTTTTTTGGAAAAGTTCGGATTTTGGTAGCTTTTCCTGAAGTTTTTTACATGGTATGGGCATGTTATATTGGTGTTAAAAGTTGCGGAATTCTCTATTGTATTAGATTTTTGAAAAACATCCGAGCCGGGATCGGTTTTGGGGCCGCAATGCCGCGTACCGTAAAACCACTACCGAAAACCGTGAAAAGTCTGCTTTGTTAGGCTAAAAATTTGACGTCTGAGATCCCTGACCTGACTCAATATTCCTAGCATTTTCATTTGCATCGAAGCTGATGTCCAAAATGACATCATTTTTTTGGAAACGCGAACCTGTCGGCGGGAAATGTAACCTGGCCGAATTGAGTGTAATTTTACTATTGGTTCTAGTTTTCGCCGTTGATTCGCGTCAGTTTTTCTGTGAATAAGGCGCTAATTTTGTCGAAAAAAACTGACCTCGCAAAATCAAAGTACTGAGGGTGCACTGAATTTGCTTTAACCGAAAGTGAACCTTGAGGTGGGTGAAACGTAAAGGGCGTACTGGTCGTTTTTGCGTCAACGAAAAAGTGCGCGGAAAAAGAGCTTTCCCAAAGTGAACAATACTATATATATACTAGCGGGGCCCGTTGCAAATGCAACTAACGGGTTAAAAAATTATGCGATTTGCATGTGAACGTGGATGAAGCGAGGAGGAGTGTGTGTTAAATTAAATATATGAAGAAACCTGAGGTTACAGTGACCTTGCAACGCATGCCGGGTACCCTTTGTATATAATGTTATAATAAATTGCAGGCATTTGCAAGGCGCTTGCATAATAATGTAGTTTCCCTGAACTTGGAATGGAACCATTACAGTTAAGTTGACCCCGAGGTTACAGTGATGTTGCAACGCACGCCGGGTACCCTTTGGATATAATGTTAAAATATAAAGCAGGCGTTTGCAAAGCGCTTGTATTATAATGTAGTTTCCCGGAACTTGGAATGAAACCATTACAGTTAAGTTGACCACGATGTTTCTGTGATCTTGCAACGCATGCCGAGTACCCGTTGTATATAATGTTATAATATAGTGCAGACGTTTGCAAGACGCTTGCATTATAATGTAGTTTCCCGGAACTTGGAATGGAACCATTACAGTTAAGTTGACCCCAAGATTACAGTGATGTTGCAACGCATGCCGGGTACCCGTTGTATATAATGTTATAATACAGTGCATGCGTTTGCAAGGCGCTTGAATTATAATGTACCTAGTTTCCCGGAACTTGGAATGGAACCATTACAGTTAAGTTGACCCCGAGGTTACAGTGATGTTGCAACGCATGCCGGGTACCCGTTGTATATAATGTTATGTATGAATACAAATCCCCAAAGTTGACCTTTATTGGATAACCAACACCTCTGCCATAGGTCACCTCAAGTGGTTCGCTACGTTTGGTGATTTAGTAGGGGTGCCCGGGTTCATGGGGTGAGGTCTATCTAGGTCTTGGAGGCGGATGCCCAGGACACACTGAACCCCAGATTCCTACCCACCCCTTAAACCCTTTTCGTTCCCAGAACACTCATCTCCTTCCTTTCCTAAAAAAATCCTCCACACAGCATCCTCAAAGATGACATAGGACCTGAGGGAAATTATTTTCCCCACGGCCTCCTGTGCGGAGCTCATGTAAAAAAAATAATTAAATGCATATAAATATTCACCTTTCCCAAAAAGCCAGAAATAATTGAAAAAAAACATGTTCTTAATATATTTTCCCTTGCTTAGTTCTGCACTCCTGGTATTTATCCTTTTAAAATTTTGTTTTATTCGAGTAAAAAACAGAACAGAAAAAATATTATTTCATAGCGTACTCTACTCCCCCCCCCCCTTCCTCTATCCCGCAAAACCCCCTCCCGGGTTCCCCTCCCCCTTCCCAGGTTACCCTCCCCCCTCCTTGGTTCTCCTCCCCCCCTCTCGCGCTTCATTAATTCCTTCCCGGTACATTTAGTTTTCAAACAGCTCGCGTGCCACCTATTGAAATATTTTTTTGCAAGTTTTACAATTCCAGAGCTCACCATTCAATAACAAACATAATAAAAAAAGAATTATTCAATTTATCCAGTCTTTCGGAAGTTATACGCGTACATACATTTCGACGATTGATTTTAATGCAAATTTCATAATGCCAGAGCTTACCAGTAGTTTTATAGAAACCTTGTCCTATCAATAACGAAAACAATAAAAAAAGAATTTTCAGATTCGGTGCATTCGTGCGAAAGCTATGCGCATATATACATTTCGGCAATTCATTTTCATACAAATTTCATTATGGCAGAGATCACCGGTATGCAAAACCTTGTCCTAACAGTAACGAACCCACCAAAAAAACAATTATTCAATTCGATGCATTCGTTCGAAAGTTATGCGCGTGTATACATTTCGGCAACCATTTTATACAAATTTCGTAATGCCAGAGCTCACCAAAATATTAATAAAAACCTTGTCCTAACAATAACAAACACATAGCAAAAAGAATTATCCAATTCGGTGCATGCATTCGGAAGTTATGGGCGCACATTCATATCGGCGATTAATAATTTAATAATATAAAATAATAATATATAATACTTTATCAGCGTTCGGGAACCTACCTACTACTTCATTTACAGACATAATATTAAAATTATCGGCAAATTATTTTCTCAATGCTGGCAAGACCGACCCATAAATATCACCAAAACACCTTTAATCTAAGGCTGAAAAATCGATTCCCGCCATCTTCGTTTATATTTTCCATACAAAACATGAGAGCGGTAGGCCTTCAATTATTTAGTCGGTATTGCTTAAATTATCCATCGTTCCTGAATTCAGTGTTGCAAAGTTCGTGAAAATTTAAATATATCTGCCGATTTAATAGGCTGAAAACGATGTGCATTATGGATGTTGTTGGATTTTTCGCAAATGTCAAATATTATTGCAAAGTTTGACGCGACATTGTGAAACATTTTAAATGAGAAGCTACACATGTTTTTATTTTAAAAGTTTCTAAATCGTGTATAATTTATGATTATTAAAAAACATCTTTCGCATAATGTTTTCTTTCGTCGTAATTTACCACGCCGCAAAGGGCCTTTAAAATGTCAATTTTTCTTCGGTATTTTGCAGATCGCCGTTTAATTAATTGGAATAAAGAAATCAGTTTTGTATGGGAGATTTTCGCTATATCTTTCTCAACAATCACCCACAGATAGAAAGAGATACGTTCACTGAATCCGCTTCGAGGGAATGTGAATCGCGGGGAGTTTGAAATCGGATGAGCTTTGAGGTCATTTTGGCGGGCCAGCGGATTTTTGTCGCTGGTCCGCCAAAGTGACCCTTGAGGTGGGGGAAAAAGAGGGGCAGTTTGGGGGTGAAAAAGAGGGGCAGTTTGGTCGCTTTTCCCCTCAAATCAAAAGTGAGCTTTTCCCGACCTACCCCAAAACCAAACATTAATATATATACTAGCGGGGCCCGTTGCAAAAATGCAACTAACGGGTTAAAAAATTATGCGATTTGCGTGTGGACGTGGATGAAGCGAGGAGGAGTGTGTGTTAAATTAAATATATGAAGAAACCTGAAGTTACAGTGAGCTTGCAACGCATGCCGGGTACCCGTTGTATATAATGTTATGTAGTGCAGCGTTTGCACTAAAATGTAATTTCCCAGGAATGGGAATGGAACCATTACAGTTAAGTTGACCCCGGGGTTACAGTGACCTTGCAACGCATGCCGAGTAACCGTAGTATATCATGTTATATATTGCAGGCACTTGCTTAAAAATGTTATTTCCGGGAATCGGGATGGAACAATTACAGTAAAGTTGACCCCGAGGTTACAGTGGCCTTGCAACGCATGCCGGGTACCCGTTGTATATAATGTTATATAGTACAGGCGCTTGCATTATAATGTTGTTTTCCGAGATTTGGGATGGAACCATTACAATTTAATGGACCCCGAGGTAAAAGTGGCCGTGCAACGCATGCCGGGTACCCGCTGTATATAAATTATTTATTTACGGACAAAAAGTCCATTAACAATATAAAATATGTCACTAACTTATATCTCCCTCTTATCCTTTCCCTTGTTACCATAATTATTGAAAGGCTTTTGACCTCTCCAGCCAGATTCTCCCAACCCTTCGCATTGCACCGCAGTGTGAGGAATAGATTCATACGTTCATCATTCCTAGCCACACTGACCCCCAGATTCCTAAACACCCCTAATACTTTTTTCCTTCCTGTATCTTCTTCTCCTTCCTTTTCCTTAAAAAAACCCACCCCACAGCACCCTCAAAGATGACACAGGCCCCTAGGGTTCAGAACGGGCCTTTTCTCGTGTATGGTCGTGATGCCAAAGCTCATTATTGTATTCTTAAAACTGTATGTATTTGTCTAGGTCTTGGTGGCGGATACGTTTGACCAACGACTGCGTGGCGGGCTGGATCGGAGGAGACTGATTGAGGGAGGCTTTTTATCTCTCCAGCCAGATTCTCTCAACCCTTCGCCTTGCACCGCAGTGTGAGGAATAGATTCATGCGTCCATCACTCCTGGCCACACTGACCCCCAGATTCCTTAACACCCCTCATACCTTTTTCCTTCCCATATCTTCTTCTCCTTCCTTTCCCTTAAAAACCCTCCGCACAGCATCCTCAAAGATGACGTGACAGATGGCCCCTAGGGAAATTGTTTTTCTTGAATTTTTTTTTGTAGGTCACCTTAAGTGATTTGCTACGTTTGTTGACTTAGCAGGGGTGCCCGGGTTCATGGGATGAGGTTTGTCTAGGTCTTGGTGGCGGATACGTTTGACCAACCACTGCGTGGCAGACTGAATCGGAGGAGACTGATTGAGGGGGTATCTCGACCTCTCCATCCAGATTCTCCCAATCCTTTGCCTTGCACCGCAGTGTGAGGAATAGATTCATAAGTCCGTTACTCCTGGCCACACTGACCCCCAGATTCCTACCCACCTCTCATACCCTATTCCTTCACATATCTTCTTCTCCTTCCTTTCCCTTAAAAAACCCTCCGCACAGCATCCTCAAAGATGACGTAGGCCCCTAGGGAAATTGTTTTCCTTGGAGCCTCCTGTGTGTAGCTAATGTAAAAAAAAGTTAAACACTGCATAATTTCATCCTGAGTTCTCCCCAAGGTTTCAGTGATCTTGCAACGCATGCCGGGTACCCGTGTTATATAATGTTATGTAGAAATACAAATCCCCAAAATTGACCTTTATTGGATAACCAACACCTCTGCTGTAGGTCACCCCAAGTGGTTCGCTACGTTTGGTGATTTAGTAGGGGTGCCCGGGTTCATGGGGTGAGGTTTGTCTAGGTCTTGGAGGCGGATGACCAGGATACACTGAACCCCAGATTCCTACCCACCCCTTAAACCCTTTTCATTCCCAAAACTCTCATCTCCTTCTTTGCCTTAAAAAACCCTCCAACCAGCATCTCCAAAGATGACATGATCCTGAGGGAAATTATTTTCCTCAGGGTCTCCTGTGTGGAGTTTTTTCCTCCCCCCCCCGCAGTTCATTAATTCATTGCCGTTTCATTTAGTTTTCAAACAGCTCGCGTGCCACCTATTGAAATATTTTTATGCAAATTTCATAATGCCAGAACTCACCAGTAGTTTTATAGAAACCTTGTCCTATCAATAACGAAAACAATAAAAAAAGAATTTTCAGATTCGGTGCATTCGTTCGAAAGTTATGCGCATATATACATTTCGGCAATTCATTTTATACAAATTTCATTATGGCAGAGCTCACCAGTAATTTTATGCAAAACCTTGTCCTAACAGTAACGAACCCACCAAAAAAACAATTATTCAATTCGATGCATTCATTCAAAAGTTATGCGCGTGTAAACATTTCGGCAACCATTTTTTACAAATTTCCTAATGCCAGTGCTCACCAGAAGAATAATAAAAACCTTGCCTTAACAATTACAAACACAAAACAAAAATAATTATTCAATTCGGTGCATGCATTCGAAAGTTATGGGCGTACATATCGGCGATTCATTTATAATATATCAGTTTCTCAGGTTCCTACTGATTTTATAGTTATTCATATAGTTAAACACACCTCAGCCAATTTCTGTGCTCCGGGTACAGAAAACCGTCAGTAGTACAGAATTAATAAGGTGATTTTTCACAAAAATGGCGCTGTAATTTTATTTTTATTATTTAGGAAAAAAAAAATTGATCTTATGGATAAGTACTTACCTCAGTTTATTTGATTTTATAAAATTTTATATTAAGTACCTACTTACGTTTTTAAATGGCCACATATTTTTATATTATCGGCTATATTCAATGTTATGATAATTAACCAATCAGGGCCTAGATCGAACTGATTGGCTAATCATCAGAATGATGGTTAACCAATCAGGGCCCACCAGGAACCTTCAGCGACCCTGATTGGCTGCCCATCGTTGAATTGTTACCGCCCCCCAACCAATCAGAGGGTTTGATTTTAATACCACACCCCTGCTCAATCACACCTCTGGTGGGCGGGGTGGTTCACAGTCTATATTATCAAATAAAATATTTAAAAAAAAATTAAATAATTTCAACTTTTTCGGAAAAACTATTTTCTTTCGATTTTTTTTTTGAAAATGGCATTATTATTATATCCACTTTTTGAATTCATTGATACACATGCTGTTTTCTCAATAAATGTATATTTTTTTATGAGAAATGTATGGAAAACTAAAAAATTATTCACATCTTCATTTCAGATGTGAATCGGCCCTTCTCATATCTTAATGCGACCGTCCGAATCGATTTTCTGAAACAAAAAAAAAATAATTTAAAAGTCAGAAGTAGTAAAGAAAAAAAAATTAATAATTTTTCGAGCGGTCTCTTTTTAATCACCCTCAAAACGACAATAAAGAATGAAACTGCCCATGGAATTCTGCCTACACGATGCATAATTATCTTACTCCAATTTCGAACGTTCTAATTTGAAGTTTTTAATAGAAATTTGATTTTTTCTAACGAAAAGCTTTGCTTCTCGACTCTGCCGATAGGTGGCTCCGTTAAAAGTATACTTTTTTTTAAACATTAGTTTCAAAATATGACTTTTCCGTGGGTTTTTCGCAAATGTCAGTTTTCAAACGAATATAACGACGATGTTTTTGTGAAAAGTGATAATTACGACGGTCAATTAACCTTTGAAAAACTCTCGTTGACGTAATTTTACAAAATTTTGGCTTCCAAGCGTGATATTTTCGACGAAATCGCGTATGCCAGTCGGCCGGTGGGAAAATGAAAAATGAAGAATGACATTTAAAATCTATGTACCTAGCCAAATCAATTTTGTATGGGAGATTTTCGCTATATCTTTCTCAACTTTTCCAGGCATTTAAAAAGAGATAGCAACCCTGAATTGGCTTCGAAGGAGAGTGTACCTTCTTGCGTTTGAAATTGGTTGAGCTTAGAGGTCAATTTGGCTTGCCAAATTTTACCAAATTGCCGCGAGCCAAAGTGACCCGTGAGGTTTCACCCACCCGAGGGACAGAGTGGTCGCTTTTCCCCTCAAATCGAAAGTGAGCTTTTCCCGACCTACCCCAAAACTGAGCATTAATATATATACTAGGTTTTGCCCGTTGCAGAAGCAACTGATGGGTTAAAACATTATGCGATTTGACGTGTGAACGTGGATGAAGCGAGGAGGAGTGTGTGTTAAATTAAATATATGAAGAAACCTTAGTTCACAGTGACCTTGCAACGCATGCCGGGTACCCGTTGTATATAATGTTATGTAGTGCAGCGCTTGCATTAAAATGTAATTTGCCAGGAATTGGAATGGAACCATTACAGTTAAGTTGACCCCGAGGTTACAGTGACCTTGCAACGCATGCCGAGTAACCATTATATATCATGTTATATATTGCAGGCACTGGCTTTAAAATGTTGTTTCCCGGGAATTGGGATGGAACCATTACAGTTAAGTTGACCCCGAGGTTACAGTGACCTTGCAACGCATGCCGTGTACCCGTTGTATATTATGTTATAAATTGCAGGTGCTTGCATTAAAATTTTATTTCCCGGGAATCGGGATGAAACCATTACAGTAAAGTTGACCCCGAGGTTACAGTGACCTTGCAACGCATGCCAGGTACCCATTGTATATTATGTTATAAATTGCAGGCGCTTGCATTAAAATTTTATTTCCCGGGAATCGGGATGGAACCATTACAGTTAAGTTGACCCCGAGGTTACAGTGACCTTGCAACGCATGCCGAGTAACCGTTGTATATCATATTATATATTGCAGGCACTTGCTTTAAAATGTTATTTCCCGGGAATCAGGATGGAACCATTACAGTAAAGTTGACCTTGAGGTTACAGTGACCTTGCAACGCATGCCAGGTACCCGTTGTTTATAATGTTATATATTACAGGTGCTTGCATTATAATGTTGTTTTCCGAGATTTGGGATGGAACCATTACAGTTTAATGGACCCCGAGGTTAAAGTGGCCTTGCAACGCATGCCGGGTACCCGCTGTATATAATTTATTTATTTACCTACAAAAAGTCCATTAATCTCCCTCTTATCCTTTCCCTTGTTACCATAATTATTGGAAGGCTTTTGACCTCTCCAGCCAGATTCTCCCAACCCTTCGGCTTGCACCGCAGTGTGAGGAATAGATTCATACGTCCGTCACTCCTGGCCACACTGTCCCCTAGATTCCTAAACACCCCTCAGACCTTTTTCCTTCCCATATCTTCTTCTCCTTCCTTTCCCTTAAAAAACCCACCCCACAGCATCCTCAAAGATGACGCAGGCCCCTAGGATTTAGAACGGGCCTTTTCTCGTGTAATTTCATGATGCCAAAGCTCACTATTGTATTCTGAAACTGTATGTATTTGTCTAGATCTTGGTGGCGGATACGTTCGCCCAACCACTGCGTGGCGGGCTGGATCGGAGGAGACTGATTGAGGGAGGCTTTTTATCTCTCCAGCCAGATTCTCTCAACCCTTCGCCTTGCACCGCAGTGTGAGGAATAGATTCATGCGTCCATCACTCCTGGCCACACTGACCCCCAGATTCCTTAACACCCCTCATACCTTTTTCCTTCCCATATCTTCTTCTCCTTCCTTTCCCTTAAAAACCCTCCGCTCAGAATCCTCAAAGATGACATAGGCCCCTAGGGAAATTGTTTTCCTTGGAGTCTCCTGTGTGGAGCTAATGTAAAAAAAAGTTTAACACTGCATAATTTCATCCTGAGTTCTCCCCAAGGTTTCAGTGATCTTGCAACGCATGCCGGGTACCCGTGTTATATAATGTTATGTAGAAATAGAAATCACCAAAATTGACCTTTATTGGATAACCAACACCTCTGCTGTAGGTCACCCCAAGTGGTTCGCTACGTTTGGTGATTTAGTAGGGGTGCCCGGGTTCATGGGGTGAGGTGTGTCTAGGTCTTGAAAGCGGATACGTTTGACCAACCACTGCGTGGCAGACTGGATCGGAGGAGACTGATTGAGGGGGGATCTCGACCTCTCCAGCCAGATTCTCCCAATCCTTTGCCATGCACCGCAGTGTGAGGAATAGATTCATAAGTCCGTTACTCCTGGCCACACTGACCCCCAGATTCCTACCCACCTCTCATACCCTTTTCCTTCCCATATCTTCTTCTCCTTCCTTTCCCTTAAAAAAACCCTCCGCACAGCATCCTCAAAGATGACGTAGGCCCCTAGGGAAATTGTTTTCCTTGGAGCCTCCTGTGTGGAGCTAATGTAAAAAAAAGTTTAACACTGCATAATTTCATCCTGAGTTCTCCCCCTAAGGTTTCAGTGATCTTGCAACGCATGCCGGGTACCCGTGTTATATAATGTTATGTAGAAATATAAATCCCCAAAATTGACCTTTATTGGATAACCAACACCTCTGCTGTAGGTCACCCCAAGTGGTTCGCTACGTTTGGTGATTTAGTAGGGGTGCCCGGGTTCATGGGGTGAGGTCTGCCTAGGTCTTGGAGGCGGATGACCAGGACACACTGAACCCCAGACCCCTACCCACCCCTTAAACCCTTTTCCTTCCCAGAACTCTCATCTCCTTCTTTGCCTTAAAAAACCCTTCACCCAGCATCTCCAAAGATGACATGACCCTGAGGGAAATTATTTTCCTCAGGGTCTCCTGTGTTGAGCTCATGTAAAAAAATAATTAAATGCATATAAATTCACCTTTCATTGCCGTTACATTTAGTTTTCAAACAGCTCGCGTGCCACCTATTGAAATATTTTTATGCAAATTTCGTAATGCCAAAGCTCACCAGCCAATAAACAAACATATCAAAAAAAGAATTATTCAATTTGGTGCAGTCTTTCGGAAGTTATACGCGTTCATACATTTCGACGATTCATTTTTATGCAAATTTCATAATGCCAGAGCTCACCAGTAGTTTTATTCAAAACTTGTCCTTACAATAACGATAACAACAAAAAAATAATTACCCAATTAGGTGCAGTCGTTCCGAAGTTATGCGCGTTCTTACATTTCATCGATTAATTTTTAAACATATTTCAAAATGCCAGAGCTCACCAGTAGTTGTATACAATCTTTGTCCTAACAATAAGGATCGCAACAAAAAAAGAATTATTCAATTGCGTGCAGTCGTTCTGAAGTTATGAGCGTACTTACATTTCGGCGAATCATTTTTAAACAAATTTCGTTATGCCAGAGCTCACCAGTAATTTTATTCAAAACTTGTCCTAGTAATAACAAATACAACAACGAAAGAATTATTCAATTTTGTGCATTCGCTCGGAAGCTATGCGCATTTATAGATTTCGGCGATTCATTTTAAACAAATTTTATTATTCCAGAGCTCATCAGTCGTCTTATACAAACCTTGCCCGAACAATAACGAAACCAACTCAAAAAGAATTATCCAATTTGGACCAGTCGTTCATGAGCTATAATTTATAGATGATACCCGTGGATAATTATTTATCCGTTTATGTAATTTTCAGGGTACCTACCTAGTTCATCAAAATATTCTAAAACAATATTTTATCTATATGGCAAGACAACCGATAAAAGTTGTCATAACCACCTCAAGCAAAGCCTGAAAATCGAACACCTGCGCTGGTTTAAGAACATTTCCCATACAAATTACGTCAGCCAACGGTGTCATGGCCTGACTGAAAACCTCAGGTGGTTTTGGATAGTGTTCCATGTTCAGTATTGCAAGGTTGAAGAAAATAAATAAACATTTCAAATATCTACCGATTTAACAGGCTGAGAACGATGTGCATTTTCGATGTTGTTGGATTTTTCGCAAATGTCAGATATAATTGCAAAGTTTGACGCGATATTGTGAAACATTTTAAATGGGAAGCTACACATGTTTTTGTTTTGAAAGTTTCTAAATCTTGTATAATTTATGATTATTAAAAAACATGTCCCGCAGAATGTTTTTTTTCGTTGTATTTTATCACCCTGCAAAGGGCCTTTAAAATGTCATTTTTTCAACGTTATTTTTAGGTCGCCGTTTAATTAATCGGAATAAATTCCTAGCAAAAAATCAGTTTTGTATGGGAGATTTTCGCTACATCTTTCTCAACTTTTCCAGGCATTTGAAAAGAGATAGCAACCCTGAATTCGCTTCGAAGGAGAGTGAACCGTGGGGCCTTTGAAATCGGATGAGCTAAGAGATCAATTTGGCTTGCCAAATTTTACCAAATTTTTGCAAGCCAAAGTGACCCGTGAGGTTTCACCCACCCGAGGGGCAAAGTGGTAGCTTTTCCCCTCAAATCGAATGTGAGTTTTTTCGACCAATGGCGTGAGCGGAAAAAGTGAGTTTTTTCGACCAATGGCGTGAGCGGAAAAAGTGAGTTTTCCCTGACCTACCACAAAACCAAACAATACTATATATACTAGGTTTTGCCCGTTGCAGAAGCAACTGATGGGTTAAAACATTATGCGATTTGACCTGTGAACGTGGATGAAGCGAGGAGGAGTGTGTGTTAAATTAAATATATGAAGAAACCTTAGTTCACAGTGACCTTGCAACGCATGCCGGGTACCCGTTGTATATAATGTTATGTAGTGCAGCGCTTGCATTAAAATGTAATTTGCCAGGAATTGGAATGGAACCATTACAGTTAAGTTGACCCCGAGGTTACAGTGACCTTGCAACGCATGCCGAGTAACCATTATATATCATGTTATATATTGCAGGCACTGGCTTTAAAATGTTATTTCCCGGGAATTGGGATGGAACCATTACAGTTAAGTTGACCCCGAGGTTACAGTGACCTTGCAACGCATGCCGTGTACCCGTTGTATATTATGTTATAAATTGCAGGTGCTTGCATTAAAATTTTATTTCCCGGGAATCGGGATGAAACCATTACAGTAAAGTTGACCCCGAGGTTACAGTGACCTTGCAACGCATGCCAGGTACCCATTGTATATTATGTTATAAATTGCAGGCGCTTGCATTAAAATTTTATTTCCCGGGAATCGGGATGGAACCATTACAGTTAAGTTGACCCCGAGGTTACAGTGACCTTGCAACGCATGCCGAGTAACCGTTGTATATCATATTATATATTGCAGGCACTTGCTTTAAAATGTTATTTCCCGGGAATCAGGATGGAACCATTACAGTAAAGTTGACCTTGAGGTTACAGTGACCTTGCAACGCATGCCAGGTACCCGTTGTTTATAATGTTATATATTACAGGTGCTTGCATTATAATGTTGTTTTCCGAGATTTGGGATGGAACCATTACAGTTTAATGGACCCCGAGGTTAAAGTGGCCTTGCAACGCATGCCGGGTACCCGCTGTATATAATTTATTTATTTACCTACAAAAAGTCCATTAATCTCCCTCTTATCCTTTCCCTTGTTACCATAATTATTGGAAGGCTTTTGACCTCTCCAGCCAGATTCTCCCAACCCTTCGGCTTGCACCGCAGTGTGAGGAATAGATTCATACGTCCGTCACTCCTGGCCACACTGTCCCCTAGATTCCTAAACACACCTCAGACCTTTTTCCTTCCCATATCTTCTTCTCCTTCCTTTCCCTTAAAAAACCCACCCCACAGCATCCTCAAAGATGACGCAGGCCCCTAGGATTTAGAACGGGCCTTTTCTCGTGTAATTTCATGATGCCAAAGCTCACTATTGTATTCTGAAACTGTATGTATTTGTCTAGATCTTGGTGGCGGATACGTTCGCCCAACCACTGCGTGGCGGGCTGGATCGGAGGAGACTGATTGAGGGAGGCTTTTTATCTCTCCAGCCAGATTCTCTCAACCCTTCGCCTTGCACCGCAGTGTGAGGAATAGATTCATGCGTCCATCACTCCTGGCCACACTGACCCCCAGATTCCTTAACACCCCTCATACCTTTTTCCTTCCCATATCTTCTTCTCCTTCCTTTCCCTTAAAAACCCTCCGCTCAGAATCCTCAAAGATGACATAGGCCCCTAGGGAAATTGTTTTCCTTGGAGTCTCCTGGGTGGAGCTAATGTAAAAAAAAGTTTAACACTGCATAATTTCATCCTGAGTTCTCCCCAAGGTTTCAGTGATCTTGCAACGCATGCCGGGTACCCGTGTTATATAATGTTATGTAGAAATACAAATCCCCAAAATTGACCTTTATTGGATAACCAACACCTCTGCTGTAGGTCACCCCAAGTGGTTCGCTACGTTTGGTGATTTAGTAGGGGTGCCCGGGTTCATGGGGTGAGGTGTGTCTAGGTCTTGGAAGCGGATACGTTTGACCAACCACTGCGTGGCCGACTGGATCGGAGGAGACTGATTGAGGGGGGATCTCGACCTCTCCAGCCAGATTCTCCCAATCCTTTGCCATGCACCGCAGTGTGAGGAATAGATTCATAAGTCCGTTACTCCTGGCCACACTGACCCCCAGATTCCTACCCACCTCTCATACCCTTTTCCTTCCCATATCTTCTTCTCCTTCCTTTCCCTTAAAAAAACCCTCCGCACAGCATCCTCAAAGATGACGTAGGCCCCTAGGGAAATTGTTTTCCTTGGAGCCTCCTGTGTGGAGCTAATGTAAAAAAAAGTTTAACACTGCATAATTTCATCCTGAGTTCTCCCCCTAAGGTTTCAGTGATCTTGCAACGCATGCCGGGTACCCGTGTTATATAATGTTATGTAGAAATATAAATCCCCAAAATTGACCTTTATTGGATAACCAACACCTCTGCTGTAGGTCACCCCAAGTGGTTCGCTACGTTTGGTGATTTAGTAGGGGTGCCCGGGTTCATGGGGTGAGGTCTGCCTAGGTCTTGGAGGCGGATGACCAGGACACACTGAACCCCAGACCCCTACCCACCCCTTAAACCCTTTTCCTTCCCAGAACTCTCATCTCCTTCTTTGCCTTAAAAAACCCTTCACCCAGCATCTCCAAAGATGACATGACCCTGAGGGAAATTATTTTCCTCAGGGTCTCCTGTGTTGAGCTCATGTAAAAAAATAATTAAATGCATATAAATTCACCTTTCATTGCCGTTACATTTAGTTTTCAAACAGCTCGCGTGCCACCTATTGAAATATTTTTATGCAAATTTCGTAATGCCAAAGCTCACCAGCCAATAAACAAACATATCAAAAAAAGAATTATTCAATTTGGTGCAGTCTTTCGGAAGTTATACGCGTTCATACATTTCGACGATTCATTTTTATGCAAATTTCATAATGCCAGAGCTCACCAGTAGTTTTATTCAAAACTTGTCCTTACAATAACGATAACAACAAAAAAATAATTACCCAATTAGGTGCAGTCGTTCCGAAGTTATGCGCGTTCTTACATTTCATCGATTAATTTTTAAACATATTTCAAAATGCCAGAGCTCACCAGTAGTTGTATACAATCTTTGTCCTAACAATAAGGATCGCAACAAAAAAAGAATTATTCAATTGCGTGCAGTCGTTCTGAAGTTATGAGCGTACTTACATTTCGGCGAATCATTTTTAAACAAATTTCGTTATGCCAGAGCTCACCAGTAATTTTATTCAAAACTTGTCCTAGTAATAACAAATACAACAACGAAAGAATTATTCAATTTTGTGCATTCGCTCGGAAGCTATGCGCATTTATAGATTTCGGCGATTCATTTTAAACAAATTTTATTATTCCAGAGCTCATCAGTCGTCTTATACAAACCTTGCCCGAACAATAACGAAACCAACTCAAAAAGAATTATCCAATTTGGACCAGTCGTTCATGAGCTATAATTTATAGATGATACCCGTGGATAATTATTTATCCGTTTATGTAATTTTCAGGGTACCTACCTAGTTCATCAAAATATTCTAAAACAATATTTTATCTATATGGCAAGACAACCGATAAAAGTTGTCATAACCACCTCAAGCAAAGCCTGAAAATCGAACACCTGCGCTGGTTTAAGAACATTTCCCATACAAATTACGTCAGCCAACGGTGTCATGGCCTGACTGAAAACCTCAGGTGGTTTTGGATAGTGTTCCATGTTCAGTATTGCAAGGTTGAAGAAAATAAATAAACATTTCAAATATCTACCGATTTAACAGGCTGAGAACGATGTGCATTTTCGATGTTGTTGGATTTTTCGCAAATGTCAGATATAATTGCAAAGTTTGACGCGATATTGTGAAACATTTTAAATGGGAAGCTACACATGTTTTTGTTTTGAAAGTTTCTAAATCTTGTATAATTTATGATTATTAAAAAACATGTCCCGCAGAATGTTTTTTTTCGTTGTATTTTATCACCCCGCAAAGGGCCTTTAAAATGTCATTTTTTCAACGTTATTTTTAGGTCGCCGTTTAATTAATCGGAATAAATTCCTAGCAAAAAATCAGTTTTGTATGGGAGATTTTCGCTACACCTTTCTCAACTTTTCCAGGCATTTGAAAAGAGATAGCAACCCTGAATTCGCTTCGAAGGAGAGTGAACCGTGGGGCCTTTGAAATCGGATGAGCTTAGAGATCAATTTGGCTTGCCAAATTTTACCAAATTTTTGCAAGCCAAAGTGACCCGTAAGGTTTCACCCACCCGAGGGGCAAAGTGGTAGCTTTTCCCCTCAAATCGAAAGTGAGTTTTTTCGACCAATGGCGTGAGCGGAAAAAGTGAGTTTTTTCGACCAATGGCGTGAGCGGAAAAAGTGAGTTTTCCCTGACCTACCACAAAACCAAACAATACTATATATACTAGCGGGGCCCGTTGCAAAAATGCAACTAACGGGTTAAAAAAATATGCGATTTGCGTGTGAACGTGGATGAAGCGAGGAAGAGTGTGTGTTAAATTAAATATATGAAGAAACCTGAAGTTACGGTGACCTTGCAACGCATGCCGGGTACCCGTTGTATATAATGTTATGTAGTGC
Source organism: Limnephilus marmoratus (assembly GCA_917880885.1). Lineage (NCBI taxonomy): Eukaryota > Metazoa > Arthropoda > Insecta > Trichoptera > Limnephilidae > Limnephilus > Limnephilus marmoratus. The sequence continues at coordinate 9,825,279 of OU862918.1, forward strand.
AGCGATTGCACTAAAATGTAATTTCCCAGGAATGGGAATGGAACCATTACAGTTAAGTTGACCCCGGGGTTACAGTGACCTTGCAACGCATGCCGAGTAACCGTAGTATATCATGTTATATATTGCAGGCACTTGCTTAAAAATGTTATTTCCGGGAATCGGGATGGAACAATTACAGTTAAGTTGACCCCGAGGTTACAGTGACCTTGCAACGCATGCCGGGTACCCGTTGTATATAATGTTATATAGTACAGGCGCTTGCATTATAATGTTGTTTTCCGAGATTTGGAATGGAACCATTACAGTTTAATGGACCCCGATGTTAAAGTGGCCGTGCAACGCATGCCGGGTACCCGCTGTATACAATTTATTTATTTACGGACAAAAAATCCATTAACAATATAAAATACGTCACTAACTTATATCTCCCTCTTATTCTTTCCCTTGTTACCATAATTATTGGAAGGCTTTTGACCTCTCCAGCCAGATTCTCTCAACCCTTCGCCTTGCACCGCAGTGTGAGGAATAGATTCATACGTTCGTCACTCCTGGCCACACTGACCCCCAGATTCCTACCCACCCCTCATACCATTTTCCTTCCCATATCTTCTTCTCCTTCTTTTTCCTTAAAAAACCCTCCACACAGCATCCTCAAAGATGACATAGGCCCCTAGGAAATTGTTTTCCTCAGTGCCTCCAGTGTGGAGCTAATGTAAAAAAAAGTTTAGCAATGCATACTTTCATGATGCCAAAGCTCACTATTGTGTATAGAAACCAATGAATTGTTCCCGGGGCGGCCATACCAATTCCACGTTGAATGATTATCATAAAGATGCAAAATACAAAAAAACGCTATGTAAATGTAATATTTTTAAAAAAATTATCTCATTCAACTTCTAGTAATTTCATCACATATTTACAAAAAAAAGCATACGCAATATCATCAGAAGATTCTGAGTCGTTATGTGCAGTAGCCTACTCAGATTCTGAGTAGGTACCTACACATCTGTAAAAAAGAGTAATTAAAAATTTGTAAAATTTAATATATCCGAATGTTAATGAAGCAATCTACGCTTTTTTCCGATGCGTAAAAGAAAAACTTTAGCATTTCATTTGGACAGAAAATAAGATAAAAGTTCTCTCATACCTAGTACCTACTAACACACATAATATATCCGTATTCCTAGTTACCTACGTATTTTTACAAAACAAATAATTGCACCAACCAATATGCATGATTTAATTTCAGTTCAATGTACAGAATAAAAGTTCCAATACACGTAGGCATTTTTACAAAATTCCATCTTTGATTACTTTTCCTTTAATTTTATATCATAATTTTAAAGTTAATAAGTTCCTACTCATAGTGAATATTGTCAATTGAATTAATAAACACTAACATCCCTATGCGGCCACTCTGATTGGCCATCGGAATAGAATTCCAATCTCTCTCCTGATTGGCTGAAAGCTAAAAAAGATAGGGTCCGCCAATATTTCCTTACTCATTTTTAACAAACACAATCTGATGAACAAATTTTTTTTTTTTTTTAAAATCGACCCTTTGATTTTATTTTTTGAAAATCTTATCTATCAAGTGTCTACGTTTCAAATTTAGCAACGCCAATACTATTTTCGTAATAAATAGTTATTCAGAACGAAAAATGTATTGAAATTAAAAAAAAAACTACGTATCTCATTTTGAAAAAAAAATTATACGCTGTGCAAATATTTGTCGCAACGGCCCGACTCCATTTTCTAAAAAAAAATAATAATTAGAAAACATTATTAATATTATTACAAAATTAATCAATATATTTCCAACGGTATTTTTTTTTACCACCCTGCACTTACATTCGCAAACTGGCAATTTTAGTACGAACGCATTAAGTACCTACCTATCCTGTAATAAATAACATTCTATGGCGCCTTTATTTTCTTGATATATTGGCCATCCCGAGTGATTCCTTTTAATATTTAAATGAAAGAACATTCTTTATAAGCCGGTACTTACCTCGAACATACCGGGAAAAATAATATGTAGGTACCTACCTACGCGTTTTCTCAATAAAAATTGCGTCAACATTACGTATTTGGTTACTTTTCTTTAGCACATTTGCAAATGATTCAATAGAACGGTAGGTACCTGCACCGTTATAAATTGCATTTTTTTCATATGGCCAGTAATTCAATACTCTCGGATAATTTGAGAACGCATTTTCGACATGAATTTTTCAGGAAATGTGTGATGTTTGTCAGCTTCTACTGACATATTTTATAAGAGATGCTTATATAATATTGCTATCAAAAGATGCGTATTCCTCTACTCTATTAAATTTTTTAAAAATATCAAAGCTGAAATCGTTTTCTGGGCCGCAATTCCGTATTCCCCAACCGAAACCGCTGAGAGATCCGTTTCGCTAGCATAAACTGACATTTAAAATCTACCATATACCTATCTCAGCATTCGCGAGCATGCGAAAAGAGATGGATTAATCCAGACCTGATTCGATATTCCTAGCATTTTATGAAACTAATGGAAAAAGACATCTCTTGTTTTTTAATGCGAACCTGTCGGTGGGAAGTGTAAGCGAGCCGAATTGAGTGATTTTATTAGAGTTCTAGTTTTTGCCGCCAGTTTTTTTCTTTAAATTTTGTAGGCCAAAAAAGGCTTATGAATGCTGCATTTTCTGCATTTAAATTCTTCACATTTTAATCGCCAGTACCTACCTCGAGTATATATTAACTGGCTGGAAAATTATGCATTGTTGATGATAGATCGATTTCTGCAAATGTCAGAAAAATTTAAATCTTTGACGCGATATAGTGTAACATTTTAAATGGGAAGCTACACATGTTTTTGTTTTAAAAGTTTCTAAATCTTGTATAATTTATGATTATTAACAAACATGTCTCGCAAAATGTTTTTTTTCGTTGTATTTTATCACCCCGCAAAGGGTCTTTAAAATGTCAATTTTTCTACCATATTTTCCAGATCGCTGTTTAATTAATTGGAATAAATTTCTAGCAAAAAACAGTTTTGTATGGGAGATTTTTGATACATCTTTCTCAACTTTTCCGGGCATTTGAAAAGAGATAGATACAATGAATTCGCTTCGAAGAAGAGTGAACCGTGGGGCCTTTGAAATCGGATGAGCTTAGAGATCAATTTGGCTTGCCAAATTTTTCCCAATTTTCGCAAGCCAAAGTGACCCGTGAGGTTTCACCCACCCGAGGGGCAAAGTGGTAGCTTTTCCCCTCAAATCGAAAGTGAGTTTTTTCGACCAATGGCGTGAGCGGAAAAAGTGAGTTTTCTCGACCAATGGCGTGAGCGGAAAAAGTGACCTTTTCCCTGACCTACCCCAAAACTGAACATTAATATATATACTAGGTTTTGCCCGTTGCAGAAGCAACTGATAGATTAAAACATTAAGCGATTTGCGTGTGAACGTGGATGAAGCGAGGAGGAGTGTGTGTTAAATTAAATATATGAAGAAACCTTAGTTCACAGTGACCTTGCAACGCATGCCGGGTACCCGTTGTATATAATGTTATGTAGTGCAGCGCTTGCATTAAAATGTAATTTGCCAGGAATTAAAATGGAACCATTACAGTTAAGTTGACCCCGAGGTTACAGTAACCTTGCAACGCATGCCGAGTAACCGTTGTATATCATGTTATATATTGCAGGCACTTGCTTTAAAATGTTATTTCCCGGGAATTGGGATGGAACCATTACAGTTAAGTTGACCCCGAGGTTACAGTGACCTTGCAACGCATGCCGTGTACCCGTTGTATATTACGTTGTAAATTGCAGGCGCTTGCATTAAAATTTTATTTCCCGGGAATCGGGATGGAACCATTACAGTAAAGTTGACCCCGAGGTTACAGTGATCTTGCAACGCATACCAGGTACCCGTTGTATATTATGTTATAAATTGCAGGCGCTTGCATTAAAATTTTATTTCCCGGGAATCGGGATGGAACCATTACAGTTAAGTTGACCCCGAGGTTACAGTGACCTTGCAACGCATGCCGAGTAACCGTTGTATATCATATTATATATTGCAGGCACTTGCTTTAAAATGTTATTTCCCGGGAATCAGGATGGAACCATTACAGTAAAGTTGACCCCGAGGTTACAGTGACCTTGCAACGCATGCCAGGTACCCGTTGTTTATAATGTTATATATTACAGGCGCTTGCATTATAATGTTGTTTTCCGAGATTCGGGATGGAACCATTACAGTTTAATGGACCCCGAGGTTAAAGTGGCCTTGCAACGCATGCCGGGTACCCGCTGTATATAATTTATTTATTTACGCACAAAAAGTCCATTAATCTCCCTCTTATCCTTTCCCTTGTTACCATAATTATTGGAAGGCTTTTGACCTCTCCAGCCAGATTCTCCCAACCCTTCGGCTTGCACCGCAGTGTGAGGAATAGATTCATACGTCCGTCTCTCCTGGCCACTGTCCCCCAGATTCCTAAACACCCCTCAGACCTTTTTCTTTCCCATATCTTCTTCTCCTTCCTTTCCCTTAAAAAACCCACCCCACAGCATCCTCAAATATGACGCAGGCCCCTAGGATTTAGAACGGGCCTTTTCTTGTGTAATTTCATGATGCCAAAGCTCACTATTGTATTCTGAAACTGTATGTATTTGTCTAGATCTTGGTGGCGGATACGTTCGCCCAACCACTTCGTGGCGGGCTGGATCGGAGGAGACTGATTGAGGGAGGCTTTTTATCTCTCCAGCCAGATTCTCTCAACCCTTCGCCTTGCACCGCAGTGTGAGGAATAGATTCATGCGTCCATCACTCCTGGCCACACTGACCCCCAGATTCCTTAACACCCCTCATACCCTTTTCCTTCCCATATCTTCTTCTCCTTCCTTTCCCTTAAAAACCCTCCGCTCAGCATCCTCAAAGATGACATAGGCCCCTAGGGAAATTGTTTTCCTTGGAGTCTCCTGTGTGGAGCTAATGTAAAAAAAAGTTTAACACTGCATAATTTCATCCTGAGTTCTACCTGAGGTTGCAGTGACCTTGTAACGCATGCCGGGTACCCTTTGTATATAATTTTATAATACATTGCATGCGTTTGCAAGGCGCTTGCATTTTAATGTAGTTTCCCGGAACTTGGAATGGAACCATTACAGTTAAGTTGACCCCGAGGTTTCAGTGATCTTGCAACGCATGCCGGGTACCCGTGTTATATAATGTTATGTAGAAATACAAATCCCCAAAATTGACCTTTATTGGATAACCAACACCTCTGCTGTAGGTCACCCCAAGTGGTTCGCTACGTTTGGTGATTTAGTAGGGGTGCCCGGGTTCATGGGGTGAGGTGTGTCTAGGTCTTGGAAGCGGATACGTTTGACCAACCACTGCGTGGCAGACTGGATCGGAGGAGACTGATTGAGGGGGGATCTCGACCTCTCCAGCCAGATTCTCCCAATCCTTTGCCATGCCCCGCAGTGTGAGGAATAGATTCATAAGTCCGTTACTCCTGGCCACACTGACCCCCAGATTCCTACCCACCTCTCATACCCTTTTCCTTCCCATATCTTCTTCTCCTTCCTTTCCCTTAAAAAACCCTCCGCACAGCATCCTCAAAGATGACGTAGGCCCCTAGGGAAATTGTTTTCCTTGGAGCCTCCTGTGTGGAGCTAATGTAAAAAAAAGTTTAACACTGTTGAGTTGTAAAAAAAAGGTTAAAAATCTTCCATTTTTTCAAGTTACTTTTTACGTTCTGTGAAAGTTCTGTTCAAATTCTAAGAGGCTTCTGACCTCTCCACCCAGATTTTCCCAACCCCTCGCCTTGCACCGCAGTGTGAGGAATAGATTCATACGTCCGTCACTCCTGGCCACACTGACCCCCAGATTCCTACCCACCCCTCATACCTTTTTCCTTCCCATATCTTCTTCTCCACCATTTCCCTTAAAAAACCCTCCGCACAGCATCCTCAAAGATGACATAGCACTGCGTGGCGGGTTGGATTGGAGGAGACTGATTAAGGGAGGATTTCGACCTCTCCACCCAGATTCTCCCAACCCTTCGCCTTGCACCGCAGTGTGAGGAATAGATTCACACGTCCGTCACTCCTGGCCACACTGACCCCCAGATTACTTAACACCCCTCATACCCTTTTCCTTCCCATATCTTCTTCTCCTTCCTTTCTCTTAAAAACCCTCCACACAGCATCCTCAAAGATGACATAGGCCCCTAGGGAAATTGTTTTCCTTGGAGCCTCCTGTGTGGGGCTAATGTAAAAAAAAAAGTTTAACACTGCATAATTTCATCCTGAGTTCTACCTGAGGTTGCAGTGACCTTGTAACGCATGCCGGGTACCCTTTGTATATAATTTTATAATACATTGCATGCGTTTGCAAGGCGCTTGCATTTTAATGTAGTTTCCCGGAACTTGGAATGGAACCATTACAGTTAAGTTGACCCCGAGGTTACAGTGATGTTGCAACGCATGCCGGGTACCCGTTGTTTATAATGTTATGTAGAAATACAATCCCCAAAGTTGACCTTTATTGGATAACCAACACCTATGCCGTAGGTCACTCCAAGTGGTTCGCTACGTTTGGTGATTTAGTAGGGGTGCCCGGGTTCATGGGGTGAGGTTTGTCTAGGTCTTGGATGCGGATGACCAGGACACACTGAACCCCAGACCCCTACCCACCCCTTAAACCCTTTTCCTTCCCAGAACTCTCATCTCCTTCTTTGCCTTTAAAAACTCTTCACCCAGCATCTCCAAAGATGACATGACCCTGAGGGAAATTATTTTCCTCAGGGTCTCCTGTGTTGAGCTCATGTAAAAAAATAATTAACTGCATATAAATTCACCTTTCATTGCCGTTACATTTAGTTTTCAAACAGCTCGCGTGCCACCTATTGAAATATTTTTATGCAAATTTTGCAAAAATGCCAGAGCTCACCAGCCAATAAACAAACATAACAAAAAAAGAATTATTCAATTTGGTGCAGTCTTTCGGAAGTTATACGCGTACATACATTTCGACGATTCATTTTTATGCAAATTTCATAATGCCAGAGCTCACCAGTAGTTTTATTTAAAACTTGTCCTTACAATAACGATAACAACAAAAAAATAATTACCCAATTAGGTGCAGTCGTTCCGAAGTTATGCGCGTACTTACATTTCATCGATTAATTTTTAAACATATTTCAAAATGCCAGAGCTCACCAGTAGTTGTATACAAACTTTGTCCTAACAATAAGGAACGCAACAAAAAAAGAATTATTCAATTACGTGCAGTCGTTCTGAAGTTATGAGCGTCCTTACATTTCGGCGAATCATTTTTAAACAAATTTCGTTATGCCACAGCTCACCAGTAATTTTATTCAAAACTTGTCCTAGTAATAACAAATACAACAACGAAAGAATTATTCAATTTTGTGCATTCGCTCGGAAGCTATGCGCATTTATAGATTTCGGCGATTCATTTTAAACAAATTTTATTATTCCAGAGCTCATCAGTCGTCTTATACAAACCTTGCCCGAACAATAACGAAACCAACTCAAAAAGAATTATCCAATTTGGACCAGTCGTTCATGAGCTATAATTTATAGATGATACCCGTGGATAATTATTTATCCGTTTATGTAATTTTCAGGGTACCTACCTAGTTCATCAAAATATTCTAAAACAATATTTTATCTATATGGCAAGACAACCGATAAAAGTTGTCATAACCACCTCAAGCAAAGCCTGAAAATCGAACACCTGCGCTGGTTTAAGAACATTTCCCATACAAATTACGTCAGCCAACGGTGTCATGGCCTGACTGAAAACCTCAGGTGGTTTTGGATAGTGTTCCATGTTCAGTATTGCAAGGTTGAAGAAAATAAATAAACATTTCAAATATCTACCGATTTAACAGGCTGAGAACGATGTGCATTTTCGATGTTGTTGGATTTTTCGCAAATGTCAGATATAATTGCAAAGTTTGACGCGATATTGTGAAACATTTTAAATGGGAAGCTACACATGTTTTTGTTTTAAAAGTTTCTAAATCTTGTATAATTTACGATTATTAAAAAACATGTCTCGCAGAATGTTTTTTTTCGTCGTCTTTTATCACCCCGCAAAGGGCCTTTAAAATGTCATTTTTTCAACGTTATTTCCGAGATCGCCGTTTAATTAATCGGAATAAATTTCTAACAAAAATCAGTTTTGTATGGGAGATTTTCGATATATCTTTCTCAACTTTTCCGGGCATTTGAAAAGAGATAGATACAATGAATTCGCTTCGAAGAAGAGTGAACCGTGGGGCCTTTGAAATCGGATGAGCTTAGAGATCAATTTGGCTTGCCAAATTTTACCCAATTTTTGCAAGCCAAAGTGACCCGTGAGGTTTCACCCACCCGAGGGGCAAAGTGGTAGCTTTTCCCCTCAAATCGAAAGTGAGTTTTTTCGACCAATGGCGTGAGCGGAAAAAGTGAGTTTTCCCTGACCTACCACAAAACCAAACAATACTATATATATACCCATGTATTTCTATAAAATAACAGATTACAAATGTTAAAATGTGTTAATACTACAGTTCATGCTTATCCTACGATAGGTTGCAACGATTTTAGGTTTCTTAATACAGATCTATCGGAATACAATATTTATTATAAAGGTTTTAATATGTTCAATGAACCCCCCATACATTTTAAGGGAGTATGTCAAGGTACTGTTTCACGTACAATATATTTTTTGTACTGTCAATTTTGAATGCTAGTCACACCGGACAAGCAATATTTTAGTTTCAATTTCTCCCACCAAAATTATTCCCTTCCAAAGTGTCCTGGTGCGTACAGCTATCAGATTTATATATATATATATATGTAAAACACTTTTCTCGGTTTACCCGCGTAACGTAGTCCTGAGAAGGACTTTTTAACTCCTGACGTTTCGGACAGATCACACTGTCCATCTTCAGAGGCCTTATGTCTTTAGCTTTTGTCTCAAACTGATAGCTTTCGCATGTCTGTTCGGTCCAGAATCCAAGACTTAAGTGAGTGCAAATCAATTCCTATGGCTAGAACGGAGTACCCGGGTTGATTGTGATTTATGGTGCTGGGGGTAGGAGGTGGGAACGGCAGTCTCAGGCGGTTTACATGTAGAGACCTGATTGGTTAGGCTAATTGTGGGTACTTCTGATGATTTTGGAAATGCCGTTTTTGGGGGATTTTCGTCAATTATTACTTTCCAGGTGTTGGGAATTCTTATGGAGTCGTTTCTGGTGTTCATATTATTTTTATGTTTATAAATTTCTATTGCTTCGCGGTAAATTCTTTTTGGTTCATTGTATACGCTGGCTATTGTTGTTGTATTATCGAAGTCTATTTTATGACCTTCATTAAGGACGTGTTGAACTAAGGATGAAGTTAAGCGTTTATTAGTGACATCTACTTTATGTTCTGCAATTCTACAAGATATTTTTCTATTGCATCGTCCAATATACACCTTTTCACACGCCCCACAAGGTATTTTATAAATCCCGTGTGATTCAAGTGGAATGTGGTCTTTCGGACTTCTTAATAGAGACGAGATTTTATTTTCCGATTTATAAATAGTTTTGATTTTATTGCTTTTGAGGATTCGACTGATTTTATCTGTTGAGCCTTGTTACGCGGGTAAACCGAGAAAAGTGTTTTACATCTTACACCCGTGAAAACCTTAACCATAACATATATATATATATATATATATATATATTCCATAAGTGTCACGTGGGTTTGATAAATTATTAGAAGGTTTTGACAGATCCACTTTTTATTGTAATATTAAAACTCAATTAACGCGACACAATAATAAATTTCAGAAAGTTGCGAGGCTAAATCTGATAGCTGTACACACCAGGACACTTTGAACGGGAATAATTTTAGTGGTAGAAATTGGAACTAAAGTATTGCTTGTCCGGTATGACCAGCATTCAAAATTGCCAGTACATAAAATATATTGTACATTAAACAGCACCTTGCCATAGGAGCTAAAAGTCTTGCAGTTTTTCGAGGGTTAGTTATGTCTTAATGTAATTGATGTGTGTTTTGTGTGAATGCGGATATCGAAGGATCTTGAATGTGTTTTGAGATGTATGATAGACCACTGCACAAGTAAAAATGAATGCACAAGAAGGGAAAGGAAGGAAGAGACTTACTGTAGAACCTTTAAGTACTTCTCTTCTCTCATGGGTGGCTTTTGTTCATGCACTTGTATAAGTAATTATTATTCGCGGCATTTAGTGTGATATGCGGCTAGAGAATGAAGGAGCGGAAAATTGTACGCTTTCACGGCGAGTTTCGATAGACGACACTGATTGTTATGGTAGCAAAAATTGAGAGGTACATTGGGATGGGATAGGATGGGAAAAATGATAGGGATGGATAGGTAGGGAACATGTGACAATCAAAACTACAAGCACAGAGTCTATGATATATGTAGATGTATGTAGGTGAGTGTAGCTATGATTGTGTAAACGCCCAACCGTGCCCCCCGCCTCGAAGGGGATGAAAGAATCCACTTCCATAAACCATAAGAGTGCATTAAGTACACTTTATAAACAAAATTTAAAAAATTGGTGAAACTTAAAGCTAAAAGAAGGGCCATAGATTCAATATCTGATGGCCAAGTCAACGGACTATGTTATTGCGAAGGAAAAGGGTAAAGTTTTACCACTGCCCTGCGGTATATGATATGCGGTATGCGGAATGCGGTATGCGGTATTCGGTATGCGATATGCGGTATGCGGTATGCGGTATGCGGTATGCGGTATGCGGTATGCGGTATGCGGTATGCGGTATGTAATATGCGGTATGCGGTATGCGGTATGCGATATGCGGTATGCGGTATGCGGTATGCGGTATGCGGTATGCGGTATGCGGTTTGCGGTATGCTGTATGCGGTTTTAGGTAAGGGGTATGCAATATGAGGTTAAAAAGTATGCGGTATGCGGGAAAATCTCCCATTATTGAGAACTGCGGTTGGGATTAATTTTAAAGCGAGTATAGAACCGATGCACGCGCTTCCTAACCAGATTACGCAAAGAAAAGAATTTTTTTTTTTGTAAAATTTTCGTTTTCAGTTCGGGAGGATCAGATACAGATTTTGAATCAAAACGTTGTAGAGGCCAATCACCTTCGGGTAACTGAGAAAAAGCGGGGCCCGTAAACCATAATGTATGGTCTGTTAGCTGAGCGGGGTTTAGACCACGCGACAGGCAGTCAGCGGGATTTTCCTTTTGTATGATGGAAGCACTCAGCCTCCAGATTTTTATTTTTTTTATTTTTTTATTTTATTTTTTTTTATTTAAACGCCCATAGGGCTTTTACATAGAATGCTGTTCATTTTTTTAATTGCAGTGTAAAGAATGGGTTTACAAAATACAATACACAATTCAAGTAAAATAATATTTGTTAAAAACAAAATATAGATTAGAAAAAATATAAGGGTTAAAAAAAAAAAAAAAAAATTATGTTACATAAAATATAAGCGTTAGCAAAATACAGGTAACATAAAATATAAGAAACAAAATATAGTCCATAAAATATAGTAGTTGACATAAAATAGGTAATGTTTAAAATTGTTGTTCTCATTAGTTTATGGGATAGGTAGAAATAAATATCTATTCTTCTTCAACGGAACCAAGGAGAGCTTGGTGTAACCATAAGTGACCAGCTCAAATATGGGGGCTCCATCGAAGCCAAAATTAGCCTCTCAAAAACTGGGCGTACTGTACAGGGCCGGCAGATACTTTACTAGTACATACCTGCTATCTCTGTATAAATCACAAGTGCGCCCCACGGTTGAATTTGGCAGCCACCTCTGGTCTGAAGTTCCAAAATACCTGAAAAATACCCTCGGCTCTATGCAGAAACGGGCGGTCCGTTTGATAGATTCTCCCATCTTAACATACGGATTGCAATCTTTAGAGCACAGGCGTCGGATGGGAATGCTATTCTTGTTCCACCGGTATCACAATGAAAGATGCTCCGAGGAACTAGCGTCAATGATCCCTTCGGCATCGGTGCATAGTCGGAAAACACGCCAAACGCGTGCCCAACATTTGTACACGGTTGACATTTGTCACATGAGAACGGGTCATTTCTTCGACACGTTCTTGTGTTCAACAGCTCGGCTGTGGAATGATTTGCCGGCCTCTGTGTTTCCTCCTTCCTACAACATGGGTCTCTTCAAGACCAATGTTCATTCCTTCCTCTCCTCAAAAAGACCTTCCACACAGCATCCCAAATGACATAGGCCCTGGGGGATGTTATTTTCCTCAGGGCCTCCTGTGTGGAGTTAATGTAAAAAAAAAAAACTACGCCAGCAAACGAAAAATTCAAATTATTGTACAGGTTTAAAAACATAACTGGATAACAATTTATTTTTGAAAGCCTAAACCCTCTGAATGTGTTTTTAAGACCACAGGTATTATTTACAACGAACGAGGGTATCATTATTCTAACAAAGCGTTTTTAAATTATTACAAAATTCTGAATACCTTATATCACACGGCGAAAAAATTCAGATATTTTGTTTTAGTTATCTTGTACCTAAGTGAAAGATAAACAAAAATTTTAACAAAACAAAAAAACGACTTAAAAAAATGCACTAAAAAGTAAAAAAATAATTTCGAATTCTTCTACAACTTAATAATCAACTTACTTTTTCTACTCATTAATATGTAGGTACGATTTTTATTTTTGTAGTCGGTGTCAGCCAAGGTAGGTTTGTAACTACATACATAGTTATAGGTGAGATGTGCTTGTGTCGCACGCGCGACTTGACGAGGTGAGAGGCGAGAGCGGGCCGCGGCGGGAGGGGAGCTGTCAAGTGAACATGCCGGGCCGGGTACCATGGCTGACACCGACTCCAAAAATGACAATCGTACCTACATATTGATGATTAGAAAAAGTAGGTTGATTATTAAGTTGTAGAAGAATTCGAAATTATTTTTTTACTTTTTAGTGCATTTTTTGAAGTCGTTTTTTTATTTTGTTAAAATTTTTGTTTATTTTTTGATTTTTAGTGAATCTGAAGTACACTAACTAATTCGATTAAAATTCGGCCGAGTATCGTTAATTTGCTCTTAAGAATTTGAGAGTTCCGTTACTTTGTCATGGATTCCATAATCAGAACCTAACCAAACTCTCATCAAACTACCCTTGAAGTACATCCTTCCCGATAAAAAAAGAATCATCGAAATCGGTTGGCGTGATATTGAGTTATTCGTCCATTTGTCGCGCACATACGTGATGCAAAATTATGACTTATATTATTTTCTCATGGATGCTGTTGTCAGAACTGGATCAAATTAAAATGGGACACGGGAAGCACAGGCTTTCAAATAAAAAAAGAATCATCAATATCGGTTCACCCACTCAAAAGTTCTGAGGTAACAAACATTAAAAAAAAAAATAAATACAGTCGAATTGAGAACTTCCTCCTTTTCGAAGTCGTTTAAAAATGGGCAACTTTCTTAAATTCCACTTTATTGAGTACATTTATTTCATTGTGTAACTTTCCTTCCACTTTGATGGGAAATGTCCAATTAACAGAAAGTTATCAAAGAGTGTAGTAAAAGGATGTGCTAGAAGATTTGTACAAAGTTTAAAAAAAAATTGGGGGAGTTTTATATGGCCTCGCAAGCTAATATATGACAAGCGCCAACATTTTTTTAAATAACACTTGATCAATTTCATATGTTGACAGATGGTTATATTTCCAAATTTACACAATGTTATCCTTTCTTCAAACGTTCATCGTAAACATTTTTGTAAACGTCGGCAAATAAGTTGACGTCCGGTGTGGTCTGGGGGTAAGGCTCTTGACTCGCTATCCGAAGGTCGCAGGACCGAATCCCGGCGTGGGCAAATAATTTTTATTTGATTAATTTGTGTTATTTCACAATTAATACATTAAAAATAATATATATTCGGCACGTTCCAGAGTGAAAGATACTCTAAGTATCGCCCTGGTGTAAGACCACCATTCAGAATTGAAAAGTTGCTTGCAATGGCTTAAGCCGTGTTTGGTGACCAAATTAAAATCTGAATAGCCAGGTACTTCCCCACCTTCATCTCCTTATCTCATTTCGCTCTCGACTACTTTCAGCCTCACGGCATTCCCCAATTGGGGATGAGACTTTTGTGAGGTATGCACATAAAAAACTATGCCTTGTGTGTCATAAGCTTTTCTCTTGTCCAGATGCATAGTATGAGGATAGTCCGAGTTGGTTTTGTTGTTCAGTTTTTTAATAAAATTCCAATGGTTGTAGTGTAGTGCTGATTTTAATTTGATTTAAATACATTTTATGGCGATCTTTATACAATTTTTTACACATTTTTCTAGCGTAAGCGAAATAATTATAATTTCCAGCCATTTGACAACATTTAAATTTTTTGTGAAGATTTTTTTTGCTGACTTCTAGTAGTTGAAGTAAAACTTTAATACCTGTCATGCTTACCTAAGAGTTAGTTGGTTTATAACCCATTGTAATTTGCGATATTGAGCATTAAAAATAAATTGTGGGATGTAAACGCAAAACTGCCCTTATTCACCGATGCGAAATGTTCGGCATTAAAACTAATCGATTGGTATATTTCCATTAAACTTCGTTTGATGTTTTTTTTTAAATTTAAATTTAATTTAAATTTGTTGGCTCACGCATGTTTTTGTTAGATTTGCGTTTTCAAACATATTTAGATTTTTTTCTGCTCTTAAAACAAATCTATTTAGAAAAGTGGAGCTTTTGCAGTTCAACTCGGCTTACTGAGGTTTTTCAACGATTTTTTTTATTTAATTTTTATAATGTCGCACAAGAATCCTGACGGCTACCGACTGAGCCATTGAGACTATAGTATCCTCAATCGGGGTATGCTATAAGGCTAAAGTTAGTAGGGAGGTGAGGGAAACAGGAAAGAGGAAGATGGGAAAGTACTGACTATTCCGATCTGGTCACCAAACACGTTAAAAGCCATTTCAAGCAAAGTTTTAATTCTGAGCGGTAGTTTAACACCAGTTAGTTTTAGTTATACTGAGAGTATCTTCCATTCTGGAACACGCCGCAAATGTACCAGGTACACATTATTTTTCATGAATTAATTGTGACGTAACACAAATTAATAAAAATATAAATAAATATTTGTGCACATCGGGATTTGAACCCATTGCTAGTCGAGAGCCTAACCCTCGACCACGGAAGCCAACTTAATTTTTACTACCCTACCCAAATTTTTACCGATTTCTTACATCTCTCCCAAACACGTTAAGTTTTAAAGCTCTTAAAAAAATTGATGTTATTCTTGAAGACAATATCTAGACATTCCCCGCGCCGAAACGCAAATCATATAAAATTCCCTCGGTAGTAAAAAATCGCAAAGTATGCTCCAAAAATTATTATAAACAGGTTGGTTTCAGTTATTTTAAAAATTATGAAAAAATTCACAGAGTTTCTTTAAATGCTGCTTAAGACAACCCCCGCGAGATTTTTGCTCTATTTTAAACGAGTCGTGTTTTATTAAACATTTTTACTTGGCATCGATTTTGTCGCTTTATACTAGCGCGATCCTCTAACATTCGTTATTTCATTTCTCTCCATCTTCTTGTATTTAAGCCCGGTTGCGGCGCCTTAACACTTGTTATTATTTGTTTTCCGTCTAACCTAATAAAGTAGAGAGTTCAATATAGTTCACTAATCAACTATTCGGTCAAAATGAACAAAGATACATGCGGTTTTGCTTTCAAACCTCCATATTTGTTAATGTTACCAGTCACTAAAAGCAATTTCCTCCCTACACATTTTTCTGATGCGCAGTAATTGATTGTGAGTGATTGATGAATCCGTTCATCCAAGATTGCGAATGTATTATTATATACCGTTGAAGTTATTAATATCCGGTGGCGATATTTCTAACTCGATGGACTTCTTTCCCATCTGGTGTGCTACTTTGGTTCAAACTATTAGTTATTTTTACATCTCCACATATTATAAATTAAAGTTCGCAGCCGCATCTGTCTGTCTGTCTGACGGAACTTAAAAACTACTGAACGGATTTTCATGCGGTTTTTACTAATATTTGATTCATGAGGAAGGTTAAGGTATACATAACTTGTTAAGGTTTTGTGTAAATTGTTTGAAATATATAATATATAAAGGAGAATGTTTGCATGTGGTCGACGAGCGGGCTGGCAAGCGGGCGGCGTGGATTTGATTTGTATGCAAAGGAAGGTCACTGTCTAAATTTGATTTTGAAAACTCTGTGCAAAGCCCCGGCATCGCCCGGGATTTCTGCTAGTAAATAATAATTAAATACCCACCTCCCGATTTGTTTCGATCGATCCGTTTATACATTAATTATTTTCTCAAACATATGTTTAACCGACTGACGAAAATATTTATGATAAAACGAAATACATATTTAAAATGGTTAGATTTTAAAAAAAAAAATTAATTTAACTAACCATCACGCCATTTCCGCACAAGGGTAGGCAGAGAGGACGGATCGCCAAACTAATCGGTCTTGGCACACACTTCTTGCCTCATTCACATTCGTACATCGTATCATAGATTCTCTTCTATTCCTTGACTCTTGGCAAGTTCCGACTCATGTATCTGATTCACTTGATCGTGCTATGTCTTCCTCGGGCGTCCACTTCTTCTACCATTCACACTTGCGTCATAATTTTAAAAAAAAAATAATGTCTTTATAAAATTCTGCAAATATTTTTGTTTTGTTTTTGTGACAATGGTTTCGGCGTCAGAGAGCATTGTCAAATCGCGGTTTTGCCACATTGAGGCGACTTATGATAACTTACTGATTTTATTACTTATGTATTGAATTATGTTTTAGGTGCTTCATAATATTTTCGGAAAAAACCGATTTACGTAGATCACATAATACTTATATTAATAAAATCATGTAAATACGCAGTATGAATGTGGCACAACCAAAGTTTGATAATGGCCTAGAATGCAAAAACAGCTACCACAATACTAAAAACAGAAATACTTAGTAACCTTATTAAATAAGAATTTCTTGAATTAAAAAAAATATATTATATACATACGTATATAGTTATTCCCGCCAGTGAATCGGATTTCAGTTAATAACAAAGTCGTATTTTTTTGGCAAAACCACGTTCTAGGCCATTATCAAATGGCCTAGAACGCCAAAACAACTGCCACAATAATAAAAACTAAAATAGTTGCGGAAATTAATGACATTAAGAAATAACATTATAAAATAAGATTTTATATGAATTAAAAAAAATAGTTTTGCAAAATAAACACAAAATAATTTAAAAAATGAAACAATTCAACTTTGTACAAACCACTTATATAATGCGTAAATCCGATCGGTATTATGGTCTTTATCTTTAGTATTTTGTGAGAAATAATAAAGATAAATACCATTAGTATTTTTAAAAAAATACTAACGATAAAGACCATAAATTGACTAATTCCGGAATATATAAACTCAAATGCAATGCTCATTTTACATTGGAAAAACAACTCGTAATTTTGAAATCAGAATCAAAGAACATTTAAGGTGTCTTAATAATAATAATTTTTCTGAGTTCGCTAACCATATCATTGAAAATAACCATAGTTTTGAAAAAAAAATACAGGGATAAATATTCTCCGTATTAATCATAAAGGAAAACGTTTAGATAACTTAGAAGCCTTGGAAATTAAAAAAATCCCTTAAAAATAATGAATCTATTATCAACAAACAAAAAATATTGTCTTATAGCCCAATCATGGATTTGTTCCCCTACCCACCCACTCTACATTAATACCTGCCCACCCAATCTACATTAATAACTAGCAACGGCTCCACCCCTACCATAATAAAACATTGTTCGAAACTGTCAAATTAGTATAAGCTTTCCCTGAAGAAGGAACGTTTGTTCCGAAAGCGGTCGGATTTACGCATTATATAAGTGGTTTATACAAAGTTGAATTGTTTCATTTTTCTATAATGGATAACCACAAAGTTATAGCTACATTCAAAAATACAAAATAATATATTTTAATGTAATTCCCGCCAGTGTATCAGCACTGTCATTTAATAACAATTGTGAATCAATTATTTTCCGTTCGATCTTCCAATGAAGACGTTATGATTTTATGACAAGGCGTCGAATCTGTACAAATTATTACGACGTTTGATTTGAATTATCAGAAGTGAATGAGAAAATATACGTAATGGTACCATTGGCGTCTCGTAAATTTTTAATCCGGAGTCCTTTATAAAACGTTAAAGTTTATTCCAAAAAAAACACTATTTCAAATTACTTTTGATACACCTTTGTCAACAACTTCATAGATCAGAAGTTCCCAAATTGATCTATATGGACCCCAAGAAGTTGATTTTGACTTGCTAGGGGTTAGCAGTCTACTATATATTTTAAATTTATTATTTACTGTTTCTTCACATGGCATTATCGTTTACATTACATCTTTTTTCTCACTAGGGCTAACTTGTATTGAGATTTATAATTTTGTAAAATAATTATAACAACAATGTACCCCTTCCCCTTCCCTATCTCCTCACCACTTCAGCCTCACAACATACCCCAATTGGGGATGCCATAGTCTAACTGGCTTCAGACAGGATCAGTTGGGACTCTTGTATGGTATTCATATAAAAAAATAAAAATACACATCGAACCATAAGGTTTTTTTGTATTTTTTTTTCAAGAAAATTAAACATTTCCAGGTTACGAATAATCTGAAAATATTTGAAAATCTGCTCTCATCACAGTAAGAGGATACTTTTATATTTCTTACAAATAATGGGTTTCCACACCTACTAAGCTGATGGAAACTAATTCATTATAATGTAGTAAACATTGTAGGAATTGCTCGGAGGAAGCGCTATTCAGACGGGGTATCGGTGGTTCATCAGAAAGAAAAACCCGTTAATTATCCTGCATTATCAAAGTTTTTGATACCATTTCTAACTCTATACCCCGTGGAAAAAGGTTCTAGCGCGGTAGACAACTTTTTCAAGAAAAAAATTAAAATGTATTTTGACAAGAATAGGATTAGCTAAATTCAATATTTTATTTATTTTTATTTATTTATTACACGCCCTGATGGGCTTTAACATTATAATTTATAAGTTGAGTAACAAACAATGAAGAAAATATAATACAATGAGAAAAGAAAAATACACAAAACAGTGTAACATCAAAACAAATAATAAAATAAAAATACATTTTATGTAAAAATGATAAGGAGTCTCATATTCAATATAAACAAAAATTGAAGAAATTATGAACATCTATTTGTGCCTAGAATAATAGAATAAATGAATAAAGTGATAGAATATACAACGTTTATACTGATTAGTTTTAAGATGAAATATATCACCTAGATTAGAATATTTATTTCCGAGACTGTGAAGTCTCGGAAACGGAGAATTTTGATAAGCTAGTGTCCTGGTATTATTGAAGTAGAAGGGTAATAAATGTCGACATGATATAGCATAATAAATGTGTCTAAATCATTGAAATCTTTTGCAGCTCTCAAAACAAAACCAAGAGTCTTTAGGGCTTTGTTGATAATATTATTAATATGACATACAAAGGTGAGTTTACTGTCGAACATAATGCCTAGATCCATAATTTCACTAACACAATTTAAATTTTCATCATTTAAAGAATACTGAAAAATAATAGAATTATTTATTTTTTAAAAAAATGAATGAACTGACATTTATTTTTATTTAATGCTAGCTTTTAATTAGTTAATAGAGCACCGTTCAAAAAGATATATCAAGTTAGTTTGAAGTATAATACAATCATTAATGTGGTTAATCTGTTTATATAGTTTCCTGTCATCGGCAAACAGTAGCACATTTATGTCAGTAAATATATCAACAATATCATTTATAAATATAATAAACAAAATGGGCCCTAAATGGGAGCCTTGCGGCACTCCACTTGTTGCTATAAATTTGTAAGACTGTGTGCCATTTATTTTCACACTAAGAATTCTTTTGGACAAATAACTAACAAACCAATTTAATAAGCTACCATAAATTCCAAGTTTCGCCAATTTATTGATTAGTATTTTGTGACACACCTTGTCAAAGGCCTTTCTAAAATCAGTGTATATTGAGTCAACCTGGCACCTGTTGGCTAAAGATTTAAATATGAAGTTTTCGTATATTAGTAAATTGGTCAGTGTAGATTTATTTGAACAAAAGCCATGTTGGTAGGGAGTTATAATTTTTTTAATGTTTGTGGATATTTTATGGAGGACATGATACACATTGGTCTATAATTTGTTACGTCCGTTTTGTCCCCTTTTTTAAAAATGGGTGTAAGAAAACTGTGTTTCCATTTATCAGGGAAACTGCCCGTCTCTATTGACTGGTTAAAAATAAGAAAAAGAGGAACAACTAAGCCGTTTAAACATTCTTTAATTAGCACAGGTGGAATATTATCAGGTCCTGCATTTTTTGTAGCATCTAACAAATTTACATGGTTTTTGATATCTTTAATTTCTATACGTACTTCAGATATATCCAGACTAAGATTGGATGAGAATTTTGGAATTTCGTTGCTAGGTATATCCTCTTCATACACAGACTTAAAATAATCGGCGAATAGATTTACAACGTTTTTATCATTACACCCAATTTTTCCATTGAAATTCATAGAAGTTGGAATACCTAAGTTAGTATTTTTACCTAATTTAATATTCTGCAGGCGTAGTCCATGGAAAAAAAAAACATCAAGCCGTCTACAGCTCTACGGTAGACTGGCCAAACCACTGTTTCTGGTTTTTCAGCCATGAGGTTCTCCTTCTTCCAGGGCCCCGTTTTCCGGCAATCTTTTCCTGCATTATGAGATGCAAGATTTCATACTTCTCTGAATATCTCATCACATGTCCAAGATATTGAAGTTTTCGGATTATTATAGTTTTAATAACTTATTTTTCTTTATTCATCCGAATAATAACATCTTCATTCGTAACCCTGTTCAACCAGCTTATTTTAAATATTCTTCTGTAGATCCACATCTCGAATGCCTCAAATCGCCTAATTAGTTCTTCAGTAAGCGTCCATGCTTTCATTCCATAAAACAATATTGAAAACACGTAGCATCTGACCATTCGCATTCATAATCCAAGGTTGAGATCACGACTGCAGAACATCTTTTTTATGCGGATAAAGGTTGCACGAGCTTGCTCAATGAGGCATTTGATTTCAACCGAAGGATCCCATCTATCATTTACATTGCAGCCCAAGTGTACAATACTCTATACCTTCTCTACTTTTGTATAATCTTTATACACACGTTAAATTATTTTTTACTGACGTAGAAGAAGATAATGCTAATAATCTAAGAGAAAAATGAAATAATTCAAAGAGATAACGGTTCTTTCTTGTTAGTCCAAAAGTTTGTATATTAACGTAATATTATGTAATCTACTAATAATACTGTATTACAAATGGCACGCCCTTGTGATATTCCTACTGATGTTCGTACGCGATTCAATTGATGGGTGCCTTTGTGTCAATTGTCGAACTCCAATTTGATCATCACAAGCATAACCAATGCAAATTTATTTCACATATTGTTTTCAGATCGTGAACGAATGTAAATTTTGACGTTTGCGAACACAGACTTTGGTTTATAATATTATTTTTGAATACGGTTAGCATTTATTTCCAGTGGATCTTTGTCTTTATTCGAATAAATTTTGATTTTGTGAGCACTGCAGTTGGACTTTCTTAAATCGATTTTTTTTTAAATTTGCTCCACACAGGAGGCCTCAGGAAAATAATTTCGCTCAGGGATTATGCCATCTTGGGGGATGCTGTATTGATGGTATTTATTTGAAATGAAGGAGAGTAAGTTGGAAGGATGGACTTTTTTTATTTTTTATTATTAAGTTAAAAGAAATATAATATTTGGCTTTCTTAACTTAAGTAGGTACAGAGCATATATAGTACAGGTGTAGTAGTAATATTTCCAATTTCGTTCCAACATCTTTAGTTTAAATAGTTTTTTTTAAAGGTTTTTATATTCTTTTCTGCTTTAAGGTTATCTGGAAGGAGATTATATATGTGAACTCCCTCCTGGCCAATACTTTTCTTGCCACTTTCAGTCTTGACAGTATTTGTATACAATTTATTGTGTTGTCTAGTATAATGTTCGTGTACTTGTGATGTTTTTATAAATGTTGTGTTTGTGTGTATAAGTGCATTTTGTATTTTGTAGATTTAAAGACATATGTCATATTCATACAATGTTCTTATTTTCAAAAGCTTAATTTCCTGGTATAGTTTTTTTGTGGGAGTGTCTGGGTTATAGTTGAAGAGTTTTTTAATAACTTTGTTTTGTATTATTTGTAATTCGTTTAAGTACGTAATGTATGTGTTTCCCCATATTTCTATTAAATAATTTAGGTGGGACTGGATTAAGCTAAAGTATAAGCCTCTCTTTACCTCTGTTGGTAGAAGATGAGCAATTCTACCAAATACACCAATTAATGGGATGATTTTTGTTTTTAGTTTTTCTACATGTTGTTTAAATGTCAGATGTTTATCAATATATAAGCCCAGGTATTTTTCGCTATCTAGAATATGCAGGTCTCTTTCTTCTATTTGTAATGGTTTATGCGATGGTATTATTAATCGTTTAGTACATTAAGATCCATTTGAGTTTTTGCCGAAGTAAAATATTGACTTATGAATCTATACCTCCCACTGAGGTTCGAGGCGATGTTCCGAGAGAGACCTGATAGAGAGGTCAAAAGTCTCCCTTAACCAATCTCTCTCAATCCGACCTGCCACACAGTAAGTGACCAGATGCATCCGCCGCCAAGATCCTGAAAAACCTCACCCATGAACCCGGGCACCAACATAACGAACCACCCGTGGTGAATTATGGCCCCGGTATTGTAACCCAATAAATGGTTCCCGGGCGGCGGTAACCAGTGGAATAAATATTTTTTCTGTTTTAAATAAACTCACAAAAAATAATGTTTTTACAATAGATTATTAAGGAAATCATCTCTATGATGGGTAAATTGAAAAAAAAAACTTATTTTATTTTTCTGATTTTTTTTGACACAATGTCCATTTCCATTTATGAACTACATATTCATATATTCGTAAATAAATTCTAACAAAGGTCTCAGTTAATTATGAATGTTGAACCATCAAAAAATATGGGAATGACTCATTCATTTCTCCAATCTTCGGCTATTTAATTTAAGTGTTTGTAAAAGAAAGCCAAACATTATTTTATTAAGAAACTTTTTTACGGCCATAAGAAACGGTAATAATCGATCAAACCTTGTATGATCACGTAATAAAATTTCGATTAAAAACTTACCCAATTTTTATGGAAATGTGATATCAAACCATTTTTGAATTATTTACTTTGTAATCAAATAAATGTTCAATGTCAGGAAATTCATTGATAAAGTTTTCCTCTCGAATACGCAAGTGGCTAAGATATGTTTGACTTTTATTTTGTCTGATAAAACCAATAAAATTCTTCCGGGTAAGTTTGCTCGGTTAAAGGGTTGCACAGATGATATAAGCGTAATATATAATCGAAAAAGAAAGAAACTTTCGATAAAGACACGTGATAGAACAAAGTTTAAGATTCTTACTGCAGTTTCACCTTTTCACTATATTGGAAAGACGAAAAGGAATTGAGTCCTTTAATTTCAATACCCGTTATATCCGATTTTTTGACAAAATGATCTGAATTTGACATCTTGTTCATAATTTGCGAGGAATAAGACTAACCTTAAATTGAGTTTCAAAACCTCCCTTATCATGACCAAAAACCATGTTAAAACTGCGAGTGAGAAACAAAACCCGCTATATCATTCAAGAAGTTACTATCAAAACCCGCTATATTGGAACTCAACCAATCACGAGCAGTTATTTTGCCAAGATGGCGGGTGTAGAAATACGCTCCTCAGGTCAGTTGAGTTTCAAAAGCCTCTATATTCCATATAAATCACGAAGTGAGTATCAAGATCCGCTATACCCGTTTTAATTATCCGAAT
Organism: Limnephilus marmoratus; assembly: GCA_917880885.1. Classification (NCBI taxonomy): domain Eukaryota; kingdom Metazoa; phylum Arthropoda; class Insecta; order Trichoptera; family Limnephilidae; genus Limnephilus; species Limnephilus marmoratus. The sequence goes on from OU862918.1 coordinate 9,849,351, forward strand.
TACTTAAATATTTCTAGACATACATTGAAAAATGAACACTTTTCGAATGCACTTCTCCAATTCATTATATTAAAAAAAAATGCAAATTTTTATTTAATTTTTTGCGGTTTTCTCCGAATCAGTGAAAGTTGATATAACGGATATAGAAATTGAACGACACAATTGTGTGGAAGGGTTTATCCGAAATATGATCAGTTTTCCTGACTTCTTAAGAAATTTATCAAATACTTTCCAAATCGAAATTGACCTGGCTAAAGTTCTATGTTGCTAGGCTTAGTAGTAAATCGGGAATCAGAAGGTTCACTTTTCGTTAATTTCTGTCTTTTTTTGGCTCTTGCGCTCGGAGAGAAATGTCTGGATAAGAAATGAAAAAATGGTGCCGAATGAATTCATTAGTGAACCGATCCGTCGATGTTGAAAATTGGCATTCGGTATAATTCACTCGCGCTCGGAATGAAAGAAAAATGAAACGTCTGAACCCGCAGTGAAAATAAAACGAACGCTTCACGGGCTCGTTCATTCCGTCTTGTTTCCTGTACTGAAAGCATGTTGCACGCAAAACGTCATAATGGTATTTAAGTGCAACGAACAGAAAAAAACCTGCTCTTTCTAGATCATTTTAAAACCTGGTGTGTCTCTGGAATCATAAACTAAAATAGTATTAAGAGAGATCATCAAATTTTATTTTATCTGTTCGAAGATTATTTGTCCACATTCTCATCCATCACACAGCATCCTCAAAGATGCCACAGGCCCCGAGGAAAAATAATTTTCCTCAGGGCCTCCTCTGTGGAACCAATGAAAAAAGTAATTAATGCGGGATCTGGATCTTATATTTTCTTCATTGTACGAACAAATTATTTATTTATTGGTTTATTATACGCCCAGAGGGCTTTTACATTTTTTTTTACATGAATACCGCACAAGAGTCCCAACTGCTACCGTCTGCAGTCAGTGAGACTATGGCATCCCCAATTGGGGTATGTTGTGAGGCTGAAGGTAGTGGGGAGGGAAGGAGATAGGGAAGAGGAAGGTGGGGAAGTACCTGGCTATTCATATCTGGTCACCAAACACGGCTAAAGCCATTTCAGGTAACGTTTCAATTCTGAATGGTGGTCTTACACCAGGGCGATACTGAGAGTATCTTCCACTCTGGAACGTGCCGCAAATATACTAAGTATTATTTTAAATGAATAAATTGTGAAATACACAAATTAATCAAATAAAATTTATTTGCCACGCCGGGATTTGATCCCGCGACCTTCGGATTACGAGTCAAGCACCTTACCGCTGCACTACGCCGGCCGTCAAATAAATAAAGGCAGTACATCTTTAACATGAGAAGGAAATAATATAAATGAAATTACAATAGAAATGAAAAAAAACACAAATTAAATAAAAATATAAGAAACAAAATTTAAAGTACAGTGAGATATAATAAGTTACAATAAAAAATACATAAATTATATAAAAATACAAACAACAAAAAATTTAAAGTAAGGTGATCAGAGGTGTGAAAAATTGCATCATTAACCATGTCTAATAAAACCTAAGTATTAGTTTCGCAAAGTGGCAAACCGCTACATCGATGGTACCTCCAGTATTTCTGCAAGTTGCAGGAGTTCGCAACTGTCCAATTTGGATTTTAATATTTTAGATTAGAAAGTTAAATCAATTATCACAAAACAAACGAATTTCAACGCGCACGACGTCGTTAGATGACATTATTTTGGAAGGAGCGGATGAACGTTAATTTTTGTATCATTTCCTATACGCCGTGTGGGCACGAAATGAAAAAAAAAATGAACATTCACTGAGAACCGTCCTGGTGAACCGTTCAATTGCCGCCCAAGTAAGAAGCTAGATTGTAAACGCGACGCGACGCGTCGATTATGGCTTTGGCATCAGTCATACAGCTCTCGTTTGACAAAATGGTGTCCGGACTGCTAGTCACTTGACATCTCCACTCCACGACTGCACGTGAAAAAATGATTGAGTCCATTATAAATCGTAGCACCGTGTACAGAAATAAGCATTAGGCGACTTGTGTGCGTTGGGTCTAGATTGGCGAAAACCGATTTCTTCTAAGTCAGTACAGATTGCACTATCGGGTTTTAATTTTTTTTCAATATTTAAAAATAAGAGTATATAACTATTAAAGGAAAAATAAATACCTTTATAAAACGCCAATGGGACTTTTACATTTAGTAACTACATTAAATGATTTTAATTTTTTACCCAGAGGTTGATAATCAACAATGGTTTATTACAAACAACAACTACCGATATTATAGTTGTTTTCAATTCGAAAACCCAAATGAAAACATATCTAAAATTTTCAGAAATAATAATTAGATATGAGAGAAATGATTACGTGTCTTTTAAAATAGAATTGGTTATGTTAAGAATCTCGATATATTTTTTTACATAATATGTACTCACTTTGTGATGGCATTATTTAATTTAATGGAAAGACAAATAACTTTGTTTACAACGCTTTTATTTATACACAATCGACATGTTTCGTGAACGATGTTCACACCATCAGGATCAAATGTATACTAAACTGAAAAATTAAACATATATCACATATGGGAGGAATGGGTTGAAGGGAGGGGAAGGGGTAAGAGTGGTGGAAGTTTATTAAATTAGGGATTTCAAAGTCATTAGCAGGGAAAGACCAGTTAATTGGGAAAAGGTTCAAAAGAGGGTTTATAAAAATTTGCTGCTTATTTATTATGTATGCTTTATTATTTATATTTTTCCTAATTTCTAAAATCTCGATTTTACGGGTTATAAGGCATCACAGATCTAGAGATTTTAGAAGTTAGGAGAAACGTAAATATAATAATAAAGCAGACATAATTAATAAGCAGCAAATTTTTATAAATCCTCTTTTGAACCTTTTCCCACTTAACCCGTCTTCCCCTGCTAATTAATGACTTTGAAATCCCTAATTTTAATAAACTTCCCCCACTTTACCCCTTCCCCTCCCTTCTACCCTTTCCCTCCATTATTTATTTATTTAGTTATTTATTTATTTATTTATTTATTTATTTATTTATTTATTTATTTATTTATTTATTTATTTATTTATTTATTTATTTATTTATTTATTTATTTATTTATTTATTTATTTATTTATTTATTTATTTATTTATTTATTTATTTATTTATTTATTTATTTATTTATTTATTTATTTATTTATTTATTTATTTATTTATTTATTTATTTATTTATTTATTTATTTATTTATTTATTTATTTATTTATTTATTTATTTATTTATTTATTTATTTATTTATTTATTTATTTATTTATTTATTTATTTATTTATTTATTTAGTGATTTATTTATTTATTTATTTATTTATTTATTTATTTATTTATTTATTTATTTATTTATTTATTTATTTATTTATTTATTTATTTATTTATTTATTTATTTATTTATTTATTTATTTATTTATTTATTTATTTATTTATTTATTTATTTATTTATTTATTTATTTATTTATTTATTTATTTATTTATTTATTTATTTATTTATTTATTTATTTATTTATTTATTTATTTATTTATTTATTTATTTATTTATTTATTTATTTATTTATTTATTTATTTATTTATTTATTTATTTATTTATTTATTTATTTATTTATTTATTTATTTATTTATTTATTTATTTATTTATTTATTTTTTTATTTATTTATTTTTTTATTTATTTATTTTTTTATTTTTTTATTTATTTATTTATTATTTATTTATTTATTTATTTATTTATTTATTTATTTATTTATTTATTTATTTATTTACGCCTATTTAGGCTTTTACTTTTATGTGATCTATGTTTAATTTTTAAGTTTAGTATACATTTGATCCTGATGATGTGAACATCGTTCACGAAACATGTCGATTGTGTATAAATAAAAGTGATGTAAACAAAGTTATAATATATTCGTCTGCCAAACTTTGTAGGCGAGAAATTGGTGAGTTTGCTTCGTAGTTTGTTTCAGAACGGTGACGTTGAAAAAGTTTCTCTCGCCTAGTTTGACGAGTTTATACTCTTTAAGTTGACTAGACTCAAGAGTGATATTGCATTCAGTGTGTCTCACCGGCTCCGTCTTAAAGATGCTTGTGTGGTATTATAACAGAATGGAACTCCGCGTTAAATTCTGTAGCAAGGCATAAGTAATTGGAATACCGGGAAGTACCTGATTATAATATATAAAGCAGGGAAAGGCACTTCCATAACTTTGACTTAGTGGAAACAGTTTCACATATCATGAGCCCCGGGCACGACCCAAAAAAAGTGGTGAACTCGACATTAAAGCGCAGGTGCACACACCACGCAACACCGTGCTAATTTCAAGTGGAAAATAAGGATTTCAAAAAAGTTCTAATATTCGAACAATTTTATACAGGTTTAAAAGAATTGCTCTAGGGTCAGAAGCTTCAATTTCTTATCTGCTTTTGAAAATTAATAATCTGCGCAAAATGCATAGAATCAAATCTTAAACAGTATTATTTATTCTATTGGCTGGTCCCCGGCATGCGTTGAATTGCCATTTAAGCCGCCGCTACCCTAATTTCTATCGATTTCTTACATATCCCCCTTAAACGCTTTAAATTTTAAAGGTCTTAAATAAATATATTTTATTTTTTAAGATAATATCTAGACATTCCCCGCACCGACACGCAAATTTTAAAAAAATCCCTCGATAGAAAAAAGGTATGCTCCAAAAATTATTATAAACACGTTATATGTATGAAACAGTGTTTCTTTAAATGCTGTTTAAGATAACCCCCGCGAGATTTTTGCTCAACTTTAAACGAGCTGTGTTTTATTAAACATTTTCACAATTTTCAAATCGACTTTATCGCTAAGTATTAGCGCGCTCCTCTAAAATATGTAATTACATGTCTCTTCATTTTCATCTTTTTGAGTGCGGATACGGCGCCTTAAAGAAATAAACTGATTCTCCCTGCATGTCCTTTCCCATGCGTCCCCGTTCCTTTCCACCTTCCCCGCCTTAACCCTCCCTAGTCTCTTCCCTCTCCGCGAACCCCACCTTCCCCGTTCCCCTTCCCTCCGCCTTTCCTTCCTGCTGCTAAAATATATATAATACACACATCTTCATTTATACAGAATTCATAACGGCAGAGCTTACCATTACATATAGCCAATATGTTATTCTGATGTATGAGCTATATTTTTTTTTAAAGTTTCATTAAAATCCATTCGGTAGTTTTTGCGTGAAAGAGTAACAAACACACATAACACAACCATACAAACTTTCGCGTTTATAATATTAAGTTAATTGTAATTTTCCTTTGGAGTGGTGCAGACATACGTTCACCGTTTATCCCATTTTCGACTGTTGACATTTAGTGTGTAAGAAAGAGGAACAATTAGCGCATTGACGTTATTTAACGTTTTTGAATTTTTGGAATTCATTCACTACTCAATATTATATGTACTTATCACAATATTCCTGCAGCTCTTTCAAAATATGAGAATTCGTTCCATACAAAATATATGAGGTAAAGATTTTTTGCGATGTTTTACTAAGCGAATAGCAGAATAGCTACCTATTCTGCTATTCGAAGCGGAGCTAAATCCAACAAATCAAAGATCATAAAAATGGGTCCAGCCGTTCTCGAGTTATAAATGATGTAACTTACCCGACTTTGTTTTATATATTTATAGGTTTTGAGATTTATTATGGTGATTGCAGTTCATTCAATTTACATGTGATTTCTAAAGTTTTCTTGGCCAGTGCAAAAATCTTTACATATTACAAATTACAAGTCCTCCGTCGTGGCTGTCTGTCTGTCTGTTCGCGATAAACTCAAAAACTACTGAACAGATTTTCTTGCGGTTTTCACCAATAGACAGTGATTCATGAGGAAGGTTTAGGTTTATAATTTGTCAAGGTTTTGTGTAAATTGGTCGAAATATATAATTAATTGAAAATGTCAATACGAGCGGGATGGCAAGCGGGAGGCGTGGATTTGATTTTAATGCAAATTAACAGATAGCTAGTCATAAAGGTAGGTGGTTATAAAGGTTGGGTAACTATCCAATAGATGGCGTTGGGTTTCGTTAGACATAGCGACGCGTGGCCGGGTCATCTAGTATTAACTAAAATAGAAAATTTCAACGCATGCTTTAAATATGTCGCGTCAAATAGTGATAATAATAATTATATGTTTTTAATCTCTGTGGCGTATTTTTGCACTAATTAACAATCAAAACAAAGTGGTTTTTTTCAATGTCATATTAAGTATCTATTTGCGGGCGATTTAATTTAGTTATCTGAACGGAACGTGAGATAGGATTTAACCCGCATAATGACAAGAGACACGTAGGTCTCATATAAATCATTGTACCTCCCTTACTGTCATGGTGAAAAATGTGATTTAAACGGTGTTAGAAAGAAAAAAATGACGGTGCTTTAGACCACATGACTGAAGTAAAACTACAAACCTCGCCCAATGAACCCAGGTATCCCTGCTAAGTTGACATTGGGGTGAAATATGACCATGGGATGACCTTCGACCTTAGGGTGACCTACGACCTTGGGGTGACCTCATCCTCATCCTCATCCTCATCCTCATCCTCATCCTCATCCTCATCCTCATCCTCATCCTCATCCTCATCCTCATCCTCATCCTCATCCTCATCCTCATCCTCATCCTCATCCTCATCCTCATCCTCATCCTCATCCTCATCCTCATCCTCATTCTCATCCTCATCCTCATCCTCATCCTCATCCTCATCCTCATCCTCATCCTCATCCTCATCCTCATCCTCATCCTCATCCTCATCCTCGTCCTCGTCCTCGTCCTCGTCCTCGTCCTCGTCCTCGTCCTCGTCCTCGTCCTCGTCCTCGTCCTCGTCCTCGTCCTCGTCCTCGTCCTCGTCCTCGTCCTCGTCCTCGTCCTCGTCCTCGTCCTCGTCCTCGTCCTCGTCCTCGTCCTCGTCGACGACGTCCCCGTCCCCGTCCCCGTCCCCGTCCCCGTCCCCGTCCCCGTCCCCGTCCCCGTCCCCGTCCCCGTCCCCGTCCCCGTCCCCGTCCCCGTCCCCGTCCCCGTCCCCGTCCCCGTCCCCGTCCCCGTCCCCGTCCCCGTCCCCGTCCCCGTCCCCGTCCCCGTCCCCGTCCCCGTCCCCGTCCCCGTCCCCGTCCCCGTCCCCGTCCCCGTCCCCGTCCCCGTCCCCGTCCCCGTCCCCGTCCCCGTCCCCGTCCCCGTCCCCGTCCCCGTCCCCGTCCCCGTCCCCGTCCCCGTCCTCGTCCTCGTCCTCGTCCTCGTCCTCGTCCTCGTCCTCGTCCTCGTCCTCATCCTCATCCTTATCCTTATCCTTGTCACTCCCCAAGTCAAGGGTGCGTAAAGGTCCGACCGTTCGCCTAGCAATCGTTCACCGTTCGCATCGATTACCGTTCGCATGACATTTGTCGTAACAATCACCACTTTTCGTAACGCACTCACTAGCTTCAAAAACTGCACAATTTATATTCAAAAGAATTTAACCACGGAAAAAATTAAATGCACCTCCATGAAACCAAAGTTTTCGAGAGCAATTTGAGAAAAAATCTACAAATTTGGAGATTTTTTTATTCATAACTTTTTTACGAAAAGACGTGCCGTGATAATAACGTTTATAATACATTAGCTCAATAAAACAGTGTGCTTTTATTTTTTTTCACTACCAGTAATTTTAGATGGAAAAAAGTGAGATAAGCCTTTTTTAAAGCTTTTTTATGTTTGTATTAAAAATTTTAATATTTCAGAAAGTATATGTTTATTTCCAATGACATCATTTGAAAGCGTATTCTATCACCTTTCAAAAACAGTTTTTAATTTCCGGATACACTAAGAATTATTTCATCAATTTGGATTATATAGCAAAATGGAAATTTTCAGCCCTTCTGCTAGAATGTGCTCGAGACCTGATGGGTTAAATATTTTGTTGGTGTAAGTATTATCTCCAGGAAATATAATATTATTAGTTGATAAAAAAAAAATGTTTTCATAAAAAAAATAAGCACGACCTTTTCAACCTTTTCGTTCTCTAGAAACATTAGAATTTATACACATTGTGAAAAATATAATAACATAATATCATTCATTATTCTTACGTAAGAATAATAATACAAAACCCAAACATTTGCTTGAAAAATAAAAATAATACTTATGTACTCCTTAATTTAATCAAGAATAAACAAGAAACAAAGAACAGTATCTCTTCAAAAAAACAAATAATTAATAATGTTTGGGCTTTTCGAGAATTGTGTTCATGTTGTTTAAGAAAACTTCTTCAATTTTCCGGAGAAAATAATTATCTCTCATTTCATTTAACAGTGTTCATAGCGAACAAAGTCTTAACATAATTCACCTTTCTTGAGAAAGGTGATTCAAAAGTTTGCGAATTGTCAAAAAGTTCTATAATCCGCATTGCTTAGAAATCATATTTTTCATAAAATATCAGCAAAAGCACTGTTTAATTTTTTCACAAATGTCGATTTTCGTGGATCAGAAAAAATATTAAGAATATTTTTTTTTCGGTTTCCAGACAATTTAATTTTCAAGATTATCATTAGTAGAATTCTTGACTGGGAAAGAAGAGCGGTGGTCGACCACAGATGAGATGTCTTGACGTAGGCTGAGGATGGGTGGAAGTCGCTTAGGCTTAGAAAAATTTGAGGGATTCATAATATGTTCATATACGTATGCCAGAGGGCTCTCGAAGGAGATGTATACTTAAAAAAAAAAAATTACATATGTTCTTATGACTTTATGTTCGGGTTAAATCTTCCCCACAGGAAAAACTAAATCCTTCCACACACTTTTCCACAAATGATCATCTACCATGCTCTGCAATTGCACAATATAAGTATAATAAATACAAAACAATACAAGAACAACAAGACAACCTACCAGAGACTAAATGGAAAAATAATTCACCGACTCCAGATATTTTCATATCAGAGGGTTCGGCTCGGTAGAACTCCTAGCTGGACCGATAAATTCTACTGATCCCTCAATATAAACATTTAAAAATCTTTCGTAATTCTCCTAGCTGGACCGATAAATTCTACTGATCCCTCAATATAAACATTTAAAAATCTTTCGTAATTCTACAAGTATTTAAAATGACTGATTTTTGCATTTTTATAAATATTCTTTGATAATTTTTATTAATATATCTAATAAGCCTAAATTTTGAATAAGAGAGCTAGATACAATGCCAATAGCCAAAATAACAAATGAATCTGATGATGCCAAATACTTTTAATCTCATTTCCTAAACCTGTATATTTTCTTATTTTTTCAGAAACAGATTTTTGAATATCACTGGAATTTCGAATAGTGACATAGATGATTTAGGTTATTTTTTTAAATTTTGTCATGCAAAACTACATCGGGTATGTTATGTTATGACTAATTGTTCTGTATTTTTGTTGTCAGGTAAATAAAATACTCTTATTATTTTGCACTTTAACATCAGCTCCACACAAGATGCTTTGAGGAAAATAATTTACTTCCGGATCAATGTGATCTTTGGAGATGCCTTGCCTCTTTTGAGGATGGTCTTTTTAAGGAAAAGAAGGAGAGGAAGTTCTGGAATGAAAAATGTATGAGGGGTAGATAGTGTGTCCAGGAGTAACGGACGTATGAGTCCATCCCTTCCACTGCGGTACAAGACGATGAGTTTAGAGAACCCTGCTATAAAATCAAAAGGTCTCTCTCAACCAATTTCCCACTTCTTGTTTTCTCCATCATTCTATGCATATCGACGACATCGTCATATTAACAATATAAAACAATATTTAAATTTCCACAAAGAAGGTACCACGTTTATTTGAGAAAAACTTTAATTCTCAAAGCGATTAAAAAACATATAAAAAGGTATTTATTCAAAAGCCAAATTACCAAAGACTGAGATTATTTTAACGTTAATATCTTTAATGAAATAAAACAATTACTTTGTTTATAACTGTGAAATTTCTTTAGTTTATTAAAACTGACAGGTTTCGCTTAATTAACACGAGCACCATAACGGCACTCATTAAACTAATCAAAAAATTCGTCGTGTATTGAATTTTTGGAATAGTTTAAAATGTAGATTGCACTTTTTGATGCCTTTGTTAAGCGAAAGCGGTCGGTCTTAATAACAAAATTCGTGGTGACAAACATAGGTTATTTTGGTTTTCATTAATATGTAAAAACACAAAATGTCTGTTTTCTGCCAAAAAAAAAGATAATGATATCATTATTGCTTCTTGCTCAATAAAACATTGTACAGGCCATCACCGACTACATATAGCGTCGTCTGTTAAATATATCAACACGTTAATTAACTCTTTAGTCCTAACCACTCGGACCCATATGCTTGTTTTTAAGTTACCAAGAATATTGCCAGACACATATAATGACGTATGAGGCGTACCTGTCTTTTAAAAATATTTTTACCTAAAGGTCCAAACGGAACGGTAAAATTTCATAGATCTACGAACTGCTTTCGAGGTGTTAATTTCTAAATAATAAAATTTTATTATCAAGCTTGAACATTTAAAAACAAAAATATTTATGTAAAGAACTTTACTTTTGTGTAAAGAATGAGTAGTAATAAAACTGTCAATACACTTTTTTTGCCGTTTTATGCACAAAATAAATATTTTTTTATTCTTACGATGAAGCCATGCGAAATTGCGTTTTAGGTCTATAAAAAAACACTTTCAAGTGCAAATTCTCCTACTTATAAGACCTACCTACCTACATACCCTTTACGGATATGGTTTTTTTGTATAATTAAAAATTATGTATTTATATAAGCAAAAAAAATGATATTTATGCCCGAACTTCACAAAATAAAAAAAAAAACGCATTTTCCCTTTGTAATGACATCAATTGCTGGCTGTATTGACATCAATCATACGGCCATCACTCGACGAATTTGGATTTTTAAAATTAACCTTATGCCATCAACATAAGAACTATGCACTTGTCACACCCATTTTGAATCAGTTCCGCCCCGCCTGCGTCTGCGAATAGAGGTCCCTAGACTCTGCGTCGCTTGGTTCCATGAAATCAATTATAATATTAATTTTCCTTGTTATTACAATTAAAAATTCGTAAAAAAGGAGTTAATGTTTTTACAGGCCTTTACGAAATCAACTTTTAAAAAACATCGCTCAAATGCTTGTCAAGTATTTTCAAATCCCTCCCAAAAAGAGGCGTGGATTCCGAATTCGATTTTCCTGAACTATTGGATCACTTTAACTTAAAATTTTAGTGAAAAATTCCACCAATTTGATCATACACTTTGACAATTTTTAAGATTTTTTCTTTGAGATCGAATAATTATTTATTTTCTTTCCATCGATGAACAAATCACATTTCTCCGTATTATAGAAAAAAATACAAGTGTGCAGTTCACACGCGGTAGAAGTTAAACCTTCAGAAAACTAAAGTAGACAAGAGTGGGGAGGCAACGAGGCACAGCACAAATAGGAGATCGGTTATTCTACTTCATTCTTTAGTAAGCTAAATCCTACAGATGTATGTGTTTGTCTCTTTTTAGTGTCGCTTTTTCGTTTCATTGAGTTACGAATTAAAACGGTGGTTAAATTAAATTAAAACTCTTCAAAACACTTGTGTAATATATGAATGCCCCGTTAAGGTTTGTCCTTCAGAGACTGTAATGCAGTGGTACCCAGGATCATACAGGGGGTCCGTGGAAAATAAAAATTGAGACACATTTTTATTCATATGGAAGTTTCGTCGGGGGAGGGGCGTAATGGGATGGAATGGGGCGGGATCCATTTTGCCTCACCCCGTATCCCATTCCGCCCCTCCGTTGGCCAAAACAGTTTGGAAAAGGGTTCGTGGCCCGAAAGAGTTTCGGAACCACTGCTGTAATGGAATACGATGTTTCTGGCTAGTAATGCTCTTAGGAGGCTTGAGGGTTAAACTCGCAATGAACACAGACGTCGGATGTGGTAGAGGAGCTCCCACAAGATTACTATCATTCGGAAATGTTACAATCACTCTGAATGATTTATTCACATACGACCAACGAAAAATATGACCCGCTAGGTCTTGTTCAATGTTACATATTTACGTTTTCTGTTTAAAACACTCGGCAAACATAATGTTTTAGTATTTTTATTATGTGCGCAGATATGTGTATCAGTGACCTTTAAATCTTTAAAACACTTGTGTAACAAGTAGCTGTTAAAAATATTCACCATATCTGTACATTATAAAAATACGTGGGTGGAATTTTCTGTGTTTTTCATAATAATGAGAATGAATGTTTGTGAAAAATATTTCACTTCTTCAAATTATTAATGAAATAAATAAAAACACTTTGTTTTTTTTTTTTATATTTTTTTTGACCACAATAATTACTTATCGATTATCGTGGTAAAAACTAAGTGTTTCTTAATTATTTCATTAAAAAAATTTTAATTTCCAATTAATTTATTTATTTTGTTAAAACAGTTTAAAAACCAATTCATTGAAAAGCGATACCAATATTGATATACAACTAACTAACTAATTAACCATCACACCGTTTCCCCGCAGGGTTTAGCAGACAACCAAACAACTCTTGGCACACACGCTTTGCCTCATTCACATTCATATATCGTCTCACACACATTCTTCTATTATTCTGACGCTTGACATAACCCGACTCGAGTATCTGATTCACGTAATCGTGCCATGTCTTCCTCGGGCGTCCCCGACTTCTTCGACAATTCACATTTGCGTCAAATATTATTCTTTCATTACTTTCTTTGTTCGTTCGCTCTACATGCGCAGACCATCTGAGGTCCCTTTCTTAATCATACTCCTTACGCTTACATCTGCATTCTTCGCGGATCTCCACATTTTTCACACGATCATACATGGTCCTACCATTACGCCTCAGGGATCTCATTTTAACAGCATTCAGTCTACTTCATCTTTCCTCTGCCAGTTCCATTCCTCGCTGCCATACATCAAGGTAGGTACCAGTACCATTGTGGACTGCTAGCTTCGCTTCTTTTGACAGTTTTTTATTAGCGCCAACGGCATTCAGTCCTCCGTTAATGGATTTACCTTTCTTTCAATATCTCTATCAGTCTTCCCATCTCTCGTAAACATACTACCCATATACACAAACTCATCCACCTGCTCCAAGTCTTCATAATTCACAAACATTGAAACAGTTAATTAACCTAGTAGGTCTTCCCACGTGCGTCAGCATATTGGTATGTTAGTTCTGAACCTGGAAAGAATCAGAAATTTGGTAGTAATTATACTAGAACACTAGCTGACCCGGCGAACTTCGTACCGCCTCAGAATCAAAAACTGTTGTCAACTTATTAGCTGAATTGATCTAAATTGTTTCTCCCTGCGTATACCTACGTATACCTGCGTAAGCCTAGATCTAAATTGTTTCTCCCTGCGTATCCTTTCCCCTCTCGCGTTCCCTCTCCCTCTCCCCACTCCACTTCTCCCCTTCCCCCGTCCCGCTAACCTCACTTCCTGAGTTCCTTTCCCCCCTCCCCCCTCCCCCGGTTCACAGTTCAATATTATACCCCTTACAATATTGCTGCAATTCTTTCAAAATAGGAGAATTCGTTCCATACAAAATGTATGGGGAAAATAATTTTCTTCGGAGCGGAACACCCTTTACTTTTAAGGGTATGAAAAATAGATGTTGGTCGATTCTCAGACCTACCAGATAAGCACACAAAATTTCATCAAAATTGGTCCAGCCGTTTCGGAGGAGTATGGTAACAAACACCGTGACACGAGAATTTTATATATTAGATAGAATCAGGGGACAGAATCATACATAGAATATAGGACAAGACATAAAATCAAGGGACATGGAATCCTATTTCAGCCAGAATGTTAGGTATTGATAATAAACCGTTAAACGCTTATGAACCCTTGCTTGAAATTAAGCCATGTTCGGTGTTCAGATCTGAATAACCAAGTATTTCCCGAACTTTCTCTTCTACAACATACCCTATTTTGGTGTTGCCATAGTCTAACAGGCTCCTGACGGTTGGAATCAGTTGGGACTCTTGTGCGGTATTCACATAAAAAAGTTTTTTTTTCATAATGCGCTAACTTACTTAGTTAGAGTCGTATATATCTTTCATATAACTAGAAGTAAGAATTGGAAAATTAGCAAACTTCCAATGTACTGACATACATGCTTATAAATGAGCAAGCTCTTCAACAGTAGACATTTGCTCATAAATGAACAAGCTTGTTAACTTATTCATGAATAAGCGTGCTCAAAGACAACAATTATTAAACACGCAAGCCCTTTATAAGCATGCTCTAGGCCAAAATGGAAGCATTGCAAGAAAATACCTATAATCAGGGTTGCCAATTCGTGGGAATTTCCCCAAATTGCGGAGAGTTTCTAAGATTTTTCGGTAATTGAGATTTTGCGGGGAAAACCTTTTTGCGGAGAAAACACCGGGATTCTGCGCATTTCTTTATAATCCAACTATATTGAAAGATTTAACAAAGAGCTTAAATATGAATTTAAATAATCAAAAAATATTTTTAAATGACCCATTATTAAACTTGTTCACTTTGTAAATTATGCCCTATTACCCCCTTCCCTCTTACCACCTTTCCATTGATACCTTTTTAAGTCTGTCTATTATTGTAATTTACAATTTGGGAGGCGGGAATGGGTACCGCCGCCCCGGGAATTTTTATTCTATAACCAACACCTCTGCCGTAGGTCACCCAAAGTGGTTTGCTTGGCTTTTTTGGTGATTAGGAAGGGCGCCCGGGTTCATGGGGTGAGGTTTGTGTTGGTCTTAGAGGTGGATGACCAGGACAAACTGAACCCTAGATTCTTACCCACCCCTTAAACAAATTTCCTGCTCAGAACTCTCTTTTCCTTCCTTTCCTTAAAAAAACCCTCAACACAGCATCCCCAAAGATGACAAAAGGAAATTATTTTAGGGCTTTTCCTGTGTGAACAAATAAATAATTTTAAGTAAACCTCGAGCATTGCTCACGAAACACGTCGGTTTTTCATAAATAATAAACGTAGTTAAAACTAAGTAATCCACATATTAATATTGAATTATGTATATGCTAAAAGGTTAAACAAAACTGCAAAACATTGATTCTTTATTTTGGAGATGACTCCTAAATGAATTATAGTGCATTTATGTACATACAAAGCAGTAGTATTCGATCGCTTGCCATCGGATTGACACATATACGTAATCAGCAAAAGTATCTCGTTACTATAATCTATATAGGCCTCCGTACTGCTGCGCTGGTTTGTGTCTTATCAAAAATTACGCGTGACATTATTTATGATCGTTGATTAAACCAAATAATTTTTGAGTAAACAAACCAAATGTTGATAAAAGTGGAAACCACCGAAGGCTTAGATAGCGTGGTGATTTACAATATGTGGTATGAATCTAATAATGTGGTTAACGCATCTGAGGCCTTTAAATAATTAATTAGGTATATTTATTACATTATCACTTCCTGACCATGTTGTTGTGGTTTTTTGATAGCATGGAATTTTGGTGCAATTCTCGTTTTCAAGGTCACTGTCAGGACTCGTCGACGCGTCGGCTATCAGTGAACGAGCGGATAAGCGTGTGAGATGGTGGTAGAATCACCCATTAACAAAAATGTGGGCAGTACAATTATTTCAGACAGGAAGTCACGGGGACCTTATACAACACGACTCAACAGAGGGAGTAGAAAAACACTGGTCTTAAAATTAAAAAAAAATATTTATTATAATTAAAATCAAATAACTTCGTTTAAACCACTATATAATTAACAATATCAACATGTTTCAATAACAATGTTATCTTCATCAGGACAAGATGTTAATTTTAAAGATATTAATAAACATCTTGTCCTGATGAGGATAACATTGTTTTTAAAACGTAATGATATTGTTAATTATATAATGGTTTAAACGAAGTTATTTGATTTTCATTATATTAATAATGACGCCACAAAGTAATTTTGCTAAGTTTGAAGAAGTGAAATGTTTATTTTTGTTCTTGAAATTATAAAGCAAAGAAAGGAATTAAAAGTGAGTTTAATAACAACCTTAATTACTTTAATTACACAGTGAATAGAGAGATATTCTCCGTTAAAGCTAGTTTATTTTCTAACTTAAAAATAATAAATGTACCTACAAATGACTGTTTAAAAATTAGTTGGCATAGTTACAAAAATTTTTAAGTGAATGCTAACATATTTTTATTTTTTTACCATAGATTTTGTTATGAATCGATTTTATTTATCGTTAGTTAGGTACTATTTTTTTAATGCATTTTAATTGGGTAGGTTGGCAAGGCTGCGGAGAGTTTTGTTCAACGCGTCGGTAGGCGGCGTTTTGTTTTTTCCGTTTCCGCACTCTAGTTTGCGGGGCGATATGTGCGGTTCGCTGTGCAAATAACAGTCACTTAATTTTTAAGTTTTAAAACCAAAGTGACCCACGAGTTTAATGGCGACGTTCGAGTGTAACGATTATTGTACCTCTTTATCCGAGACATCGGTTTAAATAATAACTCGCCGCGCCCGTGATTGCATGCAGGGCAACTATCGAATTCCCACCGGGGTTTATTTATGGAATAAACCCGAAAAAACCGCAGAGTTGAACAATTCCCCGCCGCCATTGCTGATGAGCCTTCCTTTCCAATTTGGAGGAGAGTTAGGGTACTCCTTCCTTTCTCTGGGGGTCCAGGTCTATCATCCCTTCCATGCGACCGCTGTGGAGGTTGCAGGTCCATGCTGTGCCGCAGAGGTTGGGACCTCCCTTGCCACCAGGAGGTGGTGATGGTTTCTCACGTCATCGGGGGAACGGCGGCAGTAAAGTTACTTAGTTTAGCTAGGCATAGCATAAAATACGATATTGGTCCCGGGATGAGTCCATACATTTTATTTTAATATGTCATAACAACACAATACAGTGTACCAATTTTCTACCCTACCACTTGTTTTATTATATAGATTCCCTGTGCAGCCTTTTCAGGAATGTTATAAAAATAAATGGCCCACACTCTAAGAAATGAGTATCGTGTTCTCCGCTGGTTGACATACTCAGACATAAGACTGAGTTTGGCGTCCAAGATTTCCTGAGATGAAATCAAAGTTGACTTGCAGATTACACCCGAGCCTGACAAAGGCACATCATTACATTTCCCTATAACATACATTCGTTTCACACAGAAAGTCCTGAGAAAAATAATTACCCTCAGGGCCTATGCCAACTTTGGGAATGCTGTTTGGAGAGTATTTTTGGGAAAGGAAGTAGAGAAAATAAAATCGATATTGAGTTATTTTGTTAAAATACTGGTATGGAGAATAATTAATCTTTCTTATCGGAACCGCCCTGTACAGTTGCAAGGGTACGATCGCAAGATCATCGTTCGATGAAATTTAAATTCTCGGCCACTGGCTCTTGAGAATTTTTAAAAATATATAGGATTGAAGGGTAATGGCGTTCGTTTGCTTACTTATTATTTGATAACTTGTTGGTCGGGTTGTTGTGATGTTGATTGCTTATAATTTTGAAAGACCTTGGTTATATGTTGTTACAGCTCAGTTACGGGACATTGATAAAAATAAGAAGCGACAATTAAACTTCCTTATTGCCGTATTTCGAAAACTTGTTCATTATCATGTTTGTCCAAATCGTAAATCGTAAATAATTCAATTACGTTGTCGTCGTTAAAAAAATCATGACGCACAGCACGCACTATTTATAAGCCATGTTCGATAACTATTTGAAGAAATATATTTTTGTGGTAATAACATTATCTCGAAATAAGCTTTTTGGCGTAGTTTTGAAAGGCACATTAGTTATTGATTTTTTGCGATTGATTTCTTACAAGTTTCAGCAATACCTTTATTGAATTTTATTATATTTCGGTAAAGTTGACTAACATGGAAAAACGAGGTAGCGGGAAAGAAAAATAAACCTTAGATTTTGAACATGAAGAAAACGTGTAACTTTTTGCCATTATTTTTTCTACCATTTTTGTTGAAGATTCAAGAACGTGCTTCAGGTTATGAAACCAATAATGTTTGGATTTTCTTGAAAACGCCTTTTTTCTGCCTTAAACTTGTCGTCTTTTCATCCTTCTATTGAACATATTCTAGCGAAGCAGACTTAAATAAAACCACCGGAATCCATAATATAAAATTATTTTTTATTTTTTATATGAATACCTCCCAAGAGTCCCAACTGCTTCCGTCTGGAGCCAGTGAGTCTATTGCATCCCCAATTGGGGTATGTTGTGAGGCTGAAGGTACAGGAGAAGGGAAGGAGATGGGACAGAGGAGTAGGGAAGTACTTGGCTATTCAGATCTGGTCACCAAACACGGCTAAAGCCATTTCAAACAACGTTTCAATTCTGAATGGTAGTCTTACACCAGGGCGATACTAATAAAATTTATTTTCCGTCGCCGGGATTCGATCCCGCGACCTTCGTATTGCGAGTCAAAAGCCTTACCGCTAGGCCACGCCAGCCGTCAAATGGATGGTGATATAATATTCGCAAATTTGCTTCAAAATTAAATACAGGCTTTCGCTCCTCAAAAAAGGCAGGATAAACCATTTTTAAAGAAATCAAAAGACGCAGGAAGGGTGTTTTAAAATAAATTCTGGAGTTGTTATGTTTTTCCAAATTTTTTGAAGTAAAACTTCTCTACGCATGCTCGATTTGGAGGGTAAGCTGGTGAATGCGTTACGAAAAATGGTGATTGTTACGCAAAATGTCATGCGAATGCGATGCGTACGGTGATCGATTGCTAGGCGAACGGTCGGGCCTTTACGCACGTTTGACTTGAGGAGTGATAAGGATAAGGATAAGGATAAGGATAAGGATAAGGATAAGGATAAGGATAAGGATAAGGATAAGGATAAGGATAAGGATAAGGATAAGGATAAGGATAAGGATAAGGATAAGGATAAGGATAAGGATAAGGATAAGGATAAGGATAAGGATAAGGATAAGGATAAGGATAAGGATAAGGATAAGGATAAGGATAAGGATAAGGATAAGGATAAGGATAAGGATAAGGATAAGGATAAGGATAAGGATAAGGATAAGGATAAGGATAAGGATAAGGATAAGGATAAGGATAAGGATAAGGATAAGGATAAGGATAAGGATAAGGATAAGGATAAGGATAAGGATAAGGATAAGGATAAGGATAAGGATAAGGATAAGGATAAGGATAAGGATAAGGATAAGGATAAGGATAAGGATAAGGATAAGGATAAGGATAAGGATAAGGATAAGGATAAGGATAAGGATAAGGATAAGGATAAGGATAAGGATAAGGATAAGGATAAGGATAAGGATAAGGATAAGGATAAGGATAAGGATAAGGATAAGGATAAGGATAAGGATAAGGATAAGGATAAGGATAAGGATAAGGATAAGGATAAGGATAAGGATAAGGATAAGGATAAGGATAAGGATAAGGATAAGGATAAGGATAAGGATAAGGATAAGGATAAGGATAAGGATAAGGATAAGGATAAGGATAAGGATAAGGATAAGGATAAGGATAAGGATAAGGATAAGGATAAGGATAAGGATAAGGATAAGGATATGGATAAGTATAAGGATAAGGATAAGGATAAGGATGGTCACCCGAAGGTCGTAGGTCATCCCAAGGTCGTAGGTTACCCCAATGTCGTAGTTCACCCCAAGGTCGTAGGTCACCCCAAGGTCGTAGGTCACTCCAAGGTCGTTGGTCACCCCAAGGTCGTATGTCAACCCAATGTCATTTATCACCCCTAGGTCATAGATCACCCCGTTCGCTACGTTTGGTAACTTAGCAGGGATAACTGGGTTCATTGGGCGAGGTTTGTCTTGTAGTTTTACTTAAGTCGTGTGGTCTAAAGCACACTCGTTTTTTTTTTGGATGCTGATTATTAATCCAAGTTTTGCCATTAAAATATATTGGTATTAGAGTTATAGTAAAAAAACACGCAAACCAAGATTTTTTGTTATAGTTAAAAATCAACCTTGAGAAAAGCACCATCCCGTACTATAATAATTCGCATAAAATTTCTAATAATTTGGCTTGTTGCGAGTTTTTTCGCCACGCATACCGTTTAGGCGCATTTACTAGTTGTAGTTTGACGGATGTTTGGCTAACCTGTTATCGTGGCTTGAACAACAAGAAACCATCATGTCTATATGCACAAAAATTATCACAATATTACGTTTGCAAAGATGATTTTGAGGATTAGGACGCGCATCCACATGAAAAAAGGCAAACCGAACCATAAATGGGAAAGAAATGAAGTAACCGCAAACGGCGTGAAACACAGCATTAGGAAGCAGAAAATTGATCTCGCAATGCCTTGGTGAGAACCCATTGCTTTTGACCACTAGGCAACTAATTAATTTATTCATATCAATAAAAAACTTTAAAATGGTAATATCCATAAACAATTTCCAACACTTTCCTCGGAAATCAATAAGGACGTAGGTAATAAAAATAAATGGAATAAGTTTTTTATCATAAGTACCTTTCCTGAAATAATATAAATAAATCGTCTATAAGTGACCTAACCACAATTTAATAATGCCTTCAAAAGGCGAAGCAGCTATTACCGATGTGGGTTGTGGTTCAGCGAGACAACTTAATATCATTTTGATTTCTTTGATAAATTCATAAAATATCATATACTTTTCCAGTACAAGATAGTCAGAAGGATAAAAAAAGAAGGAAAAAATATTTTAGTACATCAATTTTCAAGTTCTAAAACGAAGAACATACCACATTCAATTTGGTGAGCTTTTTTAAGTAATAAATAAACAAACAAAATACTCATTTTTTTAAAGAGAATCACGTTCTGTGTAAGTTTTATTCAAGTTCTGTGATTATTTCAGTTTTATGAAACAACTGGCCTATTATGATATAATGACAGAACTTGAATAGAACTTACACAGAACGTGAAAATTGACTAAAAAAATTGATGAATTGTTTAATTTTTTTGAAGCAACCCGTCCCAAGTATTGGAACATGAAAATAAAAAATCTGGAGTCTGTAGACTAAATTGTAAAGAATCAGTTTTTTTTTATATAAGTAGGTAAAACTTCGAGGAACTTTGAAATTGGAAGGTTCTAAGATTTTTAAACTGTAATAGTTTTTTGCTAATCATTTATTGAAAACAAACTTTAGCAATATGGGTTATGTTTAGATATTTCATCCAAAGGGTTTGACAATTTACATGCCTTACGTCTTACGTCTGTAAACTAGATGCGTGTGTTGTGGAGGTTTTTAATAATAACTCTTGATTAACGCGAGTCAAATATATTTATATTGAATATTTATGTAACAATAAGTTAGCACAGATTTAACAATTATCTCGCTTAGGGAAATGCAGGCGGACGGGACAAACATTGCAACCGGAATTAAATTGCATTATCATGCACTCGGCCGGAGAGCGGTACCCGGTGATACCAGTGTATGAAATCGGAGTTAAATAGTTTTTTTTTATGGCTGTTCGTTGCTCGGCTACAAAACCATACTTTTGATTAATAATGATGTAAAGATTTTAAATTGCGATATTAATGATATTGGTTTAGATAAATTGGAGACAGCAGGACTGTTTTTATTAAACTACCTTCAGCCTGACAATATATCCAATTCATAGTGCCACTGGCTCCAAGCAGTCGAGACCTTTGCGCGGTATTCTTTTAACAATTCTCATTATGGAAAGGAGAGAGATTAATTAATTTTTTATTTTAAAATGTATTTATTTATTTAATTTTAAATAAAATAAAAAAAATCAAAAGATCTCAAAAACACAGAAGTCTGATTTTTGAAGGCGTGTTTTATACTATTATTTATCGTTTATGGCCTAGCGATATGCACATGCACAATAAGATAATCAGGGATGGAAAACATGAAATGTTCGAGGCAGTGGCGGCTCGTGACTTTTGGGCATGCTAGAGTGCTAATATTAAAAAATTGGCGTTATTGATGTTGTTGCCGAAAAAAAAATTTTTTTTCGAAGATCATTTTTTTGTACAAAAATTTTCAGGAAATTTCGGTACGGATATTCGAAATACATATATGAAAAAAAAATATTTTCGCCTACAACAAAACGAAAAATGCCACTTTTTTAATATTAGCACTCTATCACACCCAAAAGTCACGAGCCGCCACTGGTTCAAATCCTAAACTTGAATAATAAGAATAATACAAAAGAACTTCGAAAAAATTAACATTTAACTTTGGTTAAACCGATATCCGTCTACTATAGGAGTCGAGGAACACCAAATACGTTTATATTCGATGTACCTACATCAAAGTTGCAAATAATAAATTCCCCATTGTACCTTTCCACCGCCAACCCACTAAACTAACCAAGTTCATCAACCTCACCTCAAATAATGATCAAAAAAGACAAGTAAACCAAACATCAATATTTATCATCCTTTGTTTATTATAATTCCTTAATTTTGAAGTACAATCGAACAGTACAAGTACAGTATAAAGTACAGTACAAAGCGTACAAGCGAACCTATTATAAAAAGGCTCTCCTTACAAAGTTTTGGAATTTCCACGTGTAGTTTCCTAGGAAAGAAAAAGAACTTTGGTTCTCTGAAGCACTTTGTTTAGTTTGTTCCACCGCTCTCTCCATTCAACTGAAGATTTTGCCGTAAAGAACTCGAAGGTTTCTGCCCTTTATTCAGGTTGCCGTGATTAATTGGCTTTTTAGTATGAAACCAAACTTCTTTCAGATCTATTTATAATTGAACGTCGTTTTAAGGAATGAAGACATGCAAACAAACGAAAAACTTATGATTTTCTTCTCGTTCACGATGATAATATTATGTGTTTATTTTTATTCTTTTAAATATTTTTATTGAAAGAATGGTTAAAACATATTAACAAACAAGTCCTGATCTCTCTCTCTGGTTTCAATCCTGGGATTGGTTTGCAGCAATTTCCTCTATTCGTCTCTTCCGCTCTTCCCTGTCTTGGGCGGCTCTTTTGAAGTCTGCATATGATAAGCAGCCCACGTCCACCAGCAGATCCTCCAGGTACTCTTGGCGTGGGCGTCCCCTAGAGTTTGTCCCCTCGGTCATACCGAATATCTTTGGTCATACCCTTCACTACGGCATGCAAGAGGCCTTCTTGTCGTATTACATGGCCGATCCATCTTGCACGCCTTTCAATCAAGGTCCTGTTCAGGTGCCTTCCTCCTTCGATTCTTTGGAGAACCTCCTCATTTGTAATGTGGTCTCTCCAGGAAAATCCTAATAGTTTTGTATAGGACCACATCTCAAAGTCCTGATAAGCCAATTGAATTGGCTTGTCAACGGATGCTTATAGTTTAGTTACATATATATTTTAAAAGTTATGATTTACATCTTATATCTACAGATTCAACATTTTTTCATACATATCAATATAAATATTTTTTTTCCGATAGCGAATTTTTCACCATATATTTAACCTTATTCTTAGAATTACATTGCTTTGTAGTGGTTTATGCCGGGTTCATGGGGTGAGGTTTGTCTAGATCTTGAAGGCAGATGACCAGGACATACTGAACCCCAGATTCCTACCCACCCCCTAAACCCAGAACTCTCCTCTCCTTCCTTTCCTTAAAAAAAACCCTCCACACAGCATCCTCAAAGATGACATAGGCCCTGAGGGAAATTATTTTCCTCAGGGCCTCCTGTGTGGAGCTCATTAAAAAAAAAAAAAAAGTGTCAGGTAATAAATTAAATATCTTCGGAATGATGTATTCAAACGTTCTCTGTCCGTGCTTGGTATTAAATTACAGAAGTATTAATATAGTGCTGTATTTATGTTCTAATTTTCCTTTATGCTGCGGGATAAATATAATATGCTGAATTATAATTTTGTGCCATAGTATTGCCTTAACGGGTAAAATTTTGGCACTCTGAAACAGCAACGGTTTATTATGTCCCTGTTTGAATATTGTTCTTGAAAAAATCAACCACACATCATTGCAATATGGAGAAATAACCGATATTGTTGTTACCAACATTGATTGCGTTCTAGAAATGTACCCCTGTCTTACTTGAGGTTTCTATAATAAGCACGTAGTTAAAAAATAATTGAATATAATAAAGTAACATTCACAGAAAGTATTTTCGAACTAGCTAAAACACAAGAATCTTTTCACATGTCTTTTTTTTTGTTTCGCAACGTAGCGCGCTGTCTATCTCAGTTAGCTCAGTTGCCGAGCAGAGCTTTCGCTGGGCGGATCTATTACCACACAGTACAGTAATTATGGAGAAATACGTACACCATACGTCCGAAAGACTTATGATTACCTTTTGTGTAACATTCAGACTTGTTTGTATAAATGTGATTTAGCGAAATAATAATAAAAAATAAATACGTATAACGACTGATTAACATTTAAACTTTCATAACAAATAAAAATAATACAATTTAAAAAAATTGTGTCTTGAGAATTAAGAAAAAAAAATAGTAAAATGAAACATTATTATTCATTTAAAAAAAGTCTTAATATTATATAGTTGATTGGTAAGAGGTTTTCAGAATTTTGTTATTTTTTTAACTACAACATATTTTTTATAAATATTATGTTTTATTTAATGTACAAAACCCTAAACTAATATTTTAACTACATTTAAACTGATAATATGTCAAATATTCAGTTTTAAACTTCAGTATGTCTCTAAGACGATGATTATCTTTAAGGTAGGTAAAAATAAGATTATACAGGTGTACGCGGGTAAAGTATATTAACTTCAGGAGGTGATTCTACACGATATTAAAGTCCAACTTTTAGGGGTAAAGTTATAAAGTAGTAAACAGATAAGATTAGACTGGTGTGTGCGGCCGGCTTTATTATTTTCCGCTGTTAGGATACGGGCCAGTCAAAACCACGCTATATTGCCACAATCGTGCCTGGCAGGCTCTCAGGCAAGTAAGATCGTACCTCACACTAAGGATTTTTAGTAGGTACGTCTTTTTGTATGGGAAAAAAAATGTTGGAATTTCGGAAAAATCTTTTTTACTCCTGCCATCATGTAGAATCACCTCCCGAAGTTAATGCACTTTATCCCCGGATACCCTGTAATTCCAGGATTTAAAAAAGGTTATTTTTTTGTTGTTGTTTTTTTCAATAGTCGACTGTATAAATCATTGTACATACAAAATAATATGATGGATTTAAGTATAGGTATGGTATTTCTTAGCCTCACTGGAGGGTTCTGTGCTGAGGCGGAGTAAAGTTATCATTCTAAATAAATGAAACAAAGTTACATTGTTTCATTATTTATAATGGATAACCACAAAGTTATAGCTACATTCAAAAGTATATTAAATCATTCTATTTAATTTATCTTCTACGTCCTTTTTAATGTTTTAGTGTTTTTTTTTTAAATGCTTTCATTGATCTTTTTCAGCAACATTTTTATGCATAATTAGTAATCATTATTATTAATTTTAATTATTTCTATTAGTTTTATATCTGGGGTAACGTTTTTTTTTCAAAATAAATATATTTTAACAATTATTATAAGCAATAATTGTCAGCCTGAAACACTCATTTACATTGAAAAATCTTCCGAGAAAAGATACTTGCCGCCAACGGGACTTGAACCCGTGTCCTTCTGATTGCCGGTCGGATTGCCGGTCGGACCATTGAGCTATGGCGGCTTACAAATACCCGCCAAATAATTCAATATATACTAGTGTTTCATTCAACAATTACTGCTTATTATATTTTTTCCACCTGAAAACAACAAACTTTATTTTTGCGAGAGAGACATTGTTAGTGTTAAATCCCTCGCTAGGTGGCGTCGAGACAAATTATGTCTGCATTTATTGGGGAAATACTTAAACTTGTCAAATATTAATAATATTAATTAATAAAAAAATAATAATAAAATATATTTTCTCTATCAGAATATTGTTTTAAATCGTAGATACGATACGATCAGTTTTTGTCAATTTTATTTGAAACACCATTAGCTCGCAGAGTTTTAGATGAAGTGATAAATCTTACTCTATATTCCAAAAAACATAACATTTGTTTTAATTAAAATAAATAACTTAAATATTAAACATTGAAAAAATACCCCCAACCTTGCATTACAAAAAATTCGAGAGAAAAAAAATCGTTCAACATTAAATATGAAAATTTTCTTACAAAATGAAAAAAATGGTTACCTCTTGCATAAGTACCTAAAATTTAATAAAACAGCGTGCACAGCCAGTTATACCAGCAATTTGTTAGAAAACGAAAACCACCAATATTTATTCGCTCTGGAGAGCGAGGGAAATAATCTGAATTCTATGAATTTTCAAGTAAACACATGTTCTGAAAGGATTAAAACCCTCGTGACCCTTATGAGTGAAATTGCTCTTACCGACTTCTTTAAGCCATTATAATATAACGAGTCAATATAAAACGCCACATCAATTTATAAAATTATAAATATCAAAATAATTGAAGGCCTCTCTGCAAGAATGCATGCATTCCATAAAAACCGTAGATTAAGAAACAATTGTACTATTCTGAAGATGGTCTTAATGGGCTGCAACGGTCACGGTCACAAATAAATTAAGTGAAAATAAATTTTAGATACTAATAATGAAATTCCACCACGAATTGTCAGTATCAAAAATTGAAATATTAATAATGTTGCATTTAGTCTCTTTCATATTATTTTAGTTAGCGGCGAGAAATAGGCAAACATTGACGGTTAACATTCTTTAAATTACGCTATTTAAATTTTAAGCAACAAAACGTTTCTGA
The DNA here is from genome assembly GCA_917880885.1 of Limnephilus marmoratus. Taxonomy (NCBI): domain Eukaryota; kingdom Metazoa; phylum Arthropoda; class Insecta; order Trichoptera; family Limnephilidae; genus Limnephilus; species Limnephilus marmoratus. Next base: position 9,876,166 of record OU862918.1, read on the forward strand.
AATCGACGGTAATGGCTGGAAAAGCTGTGGGTTATTACGTAATGACGGGCTCGAACCGCCTGATTACGAACTTAATAAATTAATAAATTAATAATAAATAACACCACAATGATTAGGACACAACAACAATGGTTCAATTTAAATACTTAAAAAAACCAAATTATAATAATAATAATAATAATAATTGAATAATATTAAATATAATAAAAAAGAGATGAGGGTATATTTAGAAATTTCAAAATTCAAAGTATGAAAGGGGATGAGGTTTATAAATATTTAGGATACCCGCAATCGAATAGATTAGATCACACTTGTATTAAAAATGATATTAGGATTAAATTTCAAACTAGGATCAGAAAAATTTTAAAGTGCAATCTATCTGCTAAAAATTTAGTAAAAGCAATAAATACTTGGGCAATACCTCTACTAACGTACTCATTTGGCATAATTAAATGGTCCAATACAGATTTAGATAGTTTAGAACGATTAATTAGAACTACGTTAACAAAATTTAATTGCCATCATCCAAATTCAGCTATAGAACGAATTAATTTACCTAGAAATTTAGGAGGTAGAGGTGTAGTCAAAATAACATCTTTGAAACACAATCAGGTAGAAATGCTTAGAATTTTTTTCCATAGGAAAGCTAATAGCTCAGAAATGCACAAAATAATTTGCAAGGCAGATAGAAATATTACACCTTTAAATTTATATGACGAGAATGCCAACATTCTTATAAATACTAACCAGGAATTATTAGATTCCTGGTCAAATAAAATTATTCACGCAAAACACTTCAATTATCTCAACCAAACGTATGTTGACAAACTTTCGTCAAACAAATGGTTGAGTATTGGAGAGTTGAGCGCCGAAATAGAAGGATTTATGCTTGCCATTCAAGATAGAGTCATTAATACTAAAAATTATAGAAAGCATATAATCAAAGATATAAATCAAATTGATGATTTATGTAGAAAATGTTTGGCTTTTCCCGAAACTATAGAACATATTATATCGGGATGTTCTATATTAGCGCCTTCCGAGTATACATTTAGGCACAATCAGGTTTTAAAAATAATTCACCAAAGTTTGGTAATTAAACATAACTTGATTGACTGCCGTAATATAGTACCATATTATGAATATGAACCAAATTCATTTTTAGAAAATGAATTTTATAAAATATATTATGATAAAACTATACTAACAGACAGAACAATTAGTCATAATAGACCTGATATAGTTTTACATGACAAAATTAAAAAAAATAACTTATATCATTGATGTAGCTATTCCAAATTCCTGTAATATTCAAAAAACTATTTCTGAAAAAATAAGAAAATACACAGATTTAGGAAATGAGATTAAAAGAATTTGGCATTCTCGGACTATAAAAATATTGCCATTTGTTATTTCGGCCACTGGCATAATACCTAGGAATCTGATTCAAAATTTAAGCATATTAGATTTGTCAAAGAATTTGTATATAAAAATGCAAAAATCAGTCATTTTAAATACATGTAGGATTACAAAGGATTTTTTAAATATTTATATTGAGGGATCGGTAGGATTTATAGGTTCAATTAGAAATGCCACAGAGCCGAACCCTCTGATATGAAAATATCTGGAGTCGGTGAATTATATTCCCATTTGGTCTCTAGTAGGTTGACATGTTGTTCTTGTATTGTTTTGTATTTATAATACTTATATATATACTATAGCGCCATTTTCGTGAGAAAATCACCTCAAGGGCGCTATAAACATTCATTTATACATTTAATCTATACATATATACTACAAGTGGCTTACAACTAAGATTGATAAATGACTTACAACTAAGACTTATATCACTAGTGACTTAGAACTAAACCTATTTTATAACCAAGTTTGCACTTGCAAGTCATAATACGAACAGAGCAGTATTGTCACTGCTCTAATCGTGTGACGACTTGCAACAGTCTTACAATTAGTTATTTACGACTAACATACTTATTTACATTTATAAACATATATTGTTATGATTACTGCCCGTGCTGTCAGTATAAGTCATGGAAAATAATATGAAAAAAGTAAATATATTGAATAATAAATTGTAAAAAATTGTGAAAAAACCAGGTAATTCCCATGGACTGAGTAGTGAAATACTACTGAAAAAATACAGTTATTTATCTGGATATGATAATGCGAAAAGGTGAGTTTTGAGCTTTGCTCTGAACTCAGATGTGCTGTCGATCTTTCGCAAATGTGAAGGGAGTTTGTTCCAAGCTGTTGAACCTGCCACAGCAAAAGCCCGGTCTCCGAAATTGGTATTGGATTGCGCATAGGTACTGAGAGCCTACCTATGGCTGTTGAAGATGCTGATCGAAGGGTTGCTTGCCTAGTGTTGACATCGTTTGGAATACACAGTTCTGACAGGTAGGGTGGCGCCATGTCGTGTGTTGCCTTAAAAACCATCCAGCAGAGTTTGAATTGGATTCTCTCAGGACACTTAAGCCAATGAAGGTTCCGCAGATGTTGGGAAATGTGAGAATATTTGGAAACGCCGATTATCAGTCTTGCTGCAGCATTGAAAACTGACTGAAGTCTGTCAGTATATATTTTAGGGAGGTTTGCATATATGCCATTGCAATAGTCAAGTCATGATACAACGTAAGAGTTTACCAGCATCTTTGTGGCCTTAGTCGGAATATTTCTCCTTATAGATTTGATTTGGCGCAGGTGAAAGAATCCTGCGCTTACTGTTTTGTTAATCTGGGATTTGAGGGAAAGATCTTGATCTAAATATACACCTAGGAGTTTAACACCATCTTTAGGGATGATGTTACAGTCAGAAGTAATGAGCGGAAATTTATCTAATATTGACTGACGCTTTTTTGTTGCTGTCCAAAGAAATTCTGTTTTGGTTGGATTTAGTTTTAGTTTATTCGAGGACATCCAGTCTGTTATGGCAGCGATGCATTTAGCTGTGATTTTCAGCAGTCTTTTTTTTTTTTTTTTTTTTACTACAACTCCACACAGGAGGCCCTGAGGAAAATAATTTCCCTCAGGGCCTATGTCATCTGGGATGCTGTGTGGAGGGTCTTTTTGAGGAGAGGAAGGAATGAACATTGGTCTTGAAGAGTGAATATATAGTTCTAGGTAAAATTCTGGAGAATATCATCAAGGAACGTCTACGGAGAAAGCTCTCACCGGCCAGCGAATTGCAGTTTGGTTTCGTCCCTGGGAAATCCACGGTGCACGCCCTGTCGTATGTGCTTAACTGGGTGAAGGTTTGTCCAAAGAAGTATGTTGTGGCAATTTTCCTTGATATAACTGGTGCTTTCGATCACGCGTGGTGGGCAATGATACGTATGAAGGTGAAAAACAGGCAGTGCTCCAAACTTTTATTTAAGATCATTGATGACTATCTGGCTGATAGAACTATAACTATCTCATTTGGTGACTATTGCATCGAACGGGAAACTGATATGGGATGTCCACAAGGCTCCATTCTTGGACCTGACCTGTGGAATATTGCCTTTGACGACTCCTCCAGGTTACCCTTGCCTGAAGGATGTATCGCTGTCGACTACGCTGATGACAAAATGTATCTGGTCTCTGGGGACAGTAGAAAGGAAGTTGAAAAGAAAGGCAGTGATGGTTTGCAGATGTTCCTGGATTGGGGAACAAGAAACAAGATGACCTTTGCTCCCCATAAGACCAAGGGCCTCCTGATGAAGGGTTATCTCAGCAGAGAAAGAAATCCAACCATCAAAATGGGAGAGTCCAATATCCGTTTCTTTGATAATGTTAAATATTTAGGTGTCACACTTGATCGATCGTCCTCTTTTTTGGCTCACGTCAAGGATGTATCCAGCAGGGCTCAGGCTCTCTTTTTGAAGTTAAGGAGACTCTCCACAGCTGAGTGGGGATTGCGTAATCCGGCATTGCGTATGCTTTATAGGTGCGTTTATGTGGCGCAAGTTTCATATGCTGCATCTGTTTGGGAACACCGCCTGGATAATTCGCTTATACTCTTGGCTTTGAAAAGAGGCCAACGTACCCCTCTCCTGGCACTATCTGGTGCGTATAGAACCGTTGCTTCGGACGCTTTGCCTGTTTTGGCTGGTATATTACCAATCGATCTTGAAATTAGGGAAGTGATTACTAAGCAAAAGCTCACTAGAGGAATCCCGGCAACTCATCTTGGTGTTATCCTAACTCCTGGTGGTTCGGGGAATCTCCCTGGTCTGCTTCGTGAAATGAGGGAACTGTCACTTCAAGAGTGGCAGCTGCGTTGGGATAGGTCGAATTTGGGGAGATGGACTTTCTCCTTCTTCCCATCAGTTAAATTCAGAATGGAAGGGGCCTTTTTATTACTGGACCATTATGTGACCCAACTTTTGTCTGGTCATGGGGAATTCAGGGGGAGACTTCATTCTCTCTCCCTATCCCCTCATCCCAACTGTGCGTGCGGTTGCACCAACCAGTCGGCCGAGCACATTCTGTGGCATTGTGAGATTATGATGGATGCTAGAGAGGAAATGCTTGATGGTTTGGACGTTCCTATTAGACCAGTATGGAATACTGATCTAGTATCGAATAAGGTGAATTTCGAGTGCTTGCGTAAATTTGCAAAAATTTGGGTTGAAAGATGGCCTGCTCTTAGAGTTGCTGACTAGCTGAATTTAGGTCACCAGGTGTACTTGTTCCTGTAATTTCCACGGACTACGATCTGATCTTTCTCTACACTATTGCTTGGATGTACATATTTTTTCTACCTTTTTTTGTGTTAATTATGTTATTTGTTATATTATTTCGTTATTGTACTATATTGTTATACTGTGATATTGTTATTTTGTTTCATTTGTTTTTTTTTTTAATGTGTTTTGCTGAATTTAGATCACCAGGTATACTTGTTCCTGTAATTTCACGGACTACGATCTAATCTTTCTCTTACACTATTGCTTGGATATACATATTTATTCTAACTTTATTTGTGTTAATTATGTTATTTGTTATTTTATATTGTTATTGTACTATATTGTTATACTGTAATATTGTTATTTTGTTTCATTTATTATATTGTTACTTTTTTTTATTTTATTTGGAGGTTGGATAGAAACTCCTTTGTTTATTTTGTAATGTCCTTTTCCCCATCAAAGGGGTTGGACTTTGGGCCTTGTCCCTATTAACTTACATATAGGTCTACCTTTTTGTGATGTACTATTGTTATCTCCTTCTTCTGCCTGCGCCACCCCCCCTGACATGATAAGGTTGGCGGAAAGATTGAATGGCATCTAGAGGTTTGTCCGTCCATCCTCCAACTTCCCGACGCTTTTCTCTCTAGGGTCTTTCAATTGTAGTCCAATTACTTCTTCTAAGCACAACCGGCTAGCTGGCTAAAGGACGACTCCACTAGGTCCGTGACGTTGGACTAATAACCTTATACATTATCTGGGGGACTGCCGGGCAAACGACGCTCATGACGGTTATCCTCTATTTTTTTTTACCTTTTTCAAATGTTATATGTTTTATTTACTACACTTTTTTTTCTCTTCACACGCAGATGCCTGCAGTCTCAGAGTGTGTGGTCTCCCTCTGTTTATTTTTCATATATATTCTGTTTTTTTTTTTCTCTATATTATATTTTCATGTTTACTAACACCAGTAGTATTAGTTTTTCTTTTTGACTATTACAGCTTAGACTGTAGGCGATCCTACATTTCCGCCACCTAACAAAGCATGTAGGGACATTGAAGGTCTAGATTCGTTTTAATAAATGTAGAGTCGTTCAAAAAAAAAATTAGATTCTTGCGAGAGCTCCGAAGGGGCGACCATAAGTCGCCTATACCGGGGCGGGACAGTGGTGGGTACTTCAATGGTCTTGAAGAGACCCATGTTGTAGGAAGGAGGAAACACAGAGGCCGGCAAATCATTCCACAGCCGAGCTGTTGAACACAAGAATGAGTCGAAGAAACGACCCGTTCTCATGTGACAAATGTCAACTGTGTACAAATGTTGGGCACGCGTTTGGCGTGTTTCCCGACTATGCACCGGTGCCGAAGGGATCAATGATGCTAGTTCCTCGGAGCATCTTCCATTGTAATACCGGTAGAACAAGGATAGCATTCCCACCCGACGCCTGTGCTCTAAAGATTGCAATCCGTCTGTTAAGATGGGAGAATCTATCAAACGGACCGCCCGTTTCTGCACAGAGTCGAGGGTATTTTTCAGGTATTTTGGAACTCCAGACCAGAGGTGGCTGCCAAATTCAACCGTGGGGCGCACTTGCGATTTGTACAGGGTTAGCAGTTGTGTACTATTAAAGTATCTGCGGGCCCTGTACAGTACGCCCAGTTTTTGGGAGGCTAGCTTTACTCTGGCTTCGATGGAGCCCCCATACCTGAGCTGGTCACTTAGGGTTACACCAAGCATATCAATGGAGGGCCTGTTCGGAAGATTGCTTCCGTTGAAAGAGACTAGATTTTCAGAAAGATTCTAGCCAATGTTGCCAACTTTTATTAAATATTTAGACAACTAATATTAAATATTTAGTACCTGATGACGGAAATAATCATATAGGGGTGGGAAGTTATAATTCAAGAAAGTACTTCATGACACAATGGTATTATTTGCACTTGCTGAACAATTTGATTTTGGTTTCAAAAAACGGTTAACGACTCCTACAGCGTTCACCGCCCTGTCTGCGGCCTACGATACCGTGTAGCGTAGGACTCGGAGGAAACGCGGGGCCGTTTGGTCCATACAAACGTATTCACCTGTTTCTTCTCGTTTTGATATGTCCCTTCATTTGGTTTTTTTATGACTCTCCAAAAATCCTTAAAATTACTTAGGTTGAACGACGATGTCCATAAACGTGCAGAATACGAATTTGTTAATGTATTTTCCATTTACGTAGTTGGTGAAAAAATCGGTCCAGTTTTGGAGGAGAAGGTAAAGTACTAAATAATCAACAATAAAATAAACATAAATTTGTTGAAAAATATTTAGAATGGAACTAAAAGATAAATTAATTTGAATAAATTATTTTACCTAAAATTTGTATATCTGTCAACAATATGTGTCATAGTTTAGTTATAATATTCTCCTGACGAAGGAAGGGTGCTTCTGAAACCGGTAGAGTGTTTTAAAATAAAAGTGGTCTTAAACAAATTTATGTGTTTTTTTTATTGTGAATTATGGCGAGCCACAAAGTTAATGCTTTTTACAAATATGTACTAAATAATCACCGAGGCGCGGTTGTCCATATTGTTCATTATTTGGGGGGAAAGGGAGGGGAGGGGGGGCGGTAGCACCGAGAGTGACAGGAACATTTTTTGAAGCGAAATTTCTTTAGCCCCGTTAGTGTTTTGAATATAATGCGGTAAATTTGCGCCTCGCCGCGAGGCAGCCATAGCGTAGCGGGTAAGGCGCTTGACGTCTCAGCAGCCAGAGAGACAGATATCCAGTGAACAAAGGTTCTAACCCTACGAAATCCAAAAAAATAAACATTTTTATATTTGTGAAATCAATATCCAATCTTCAAACCGCTTTTAAATAAACAGGCAAAAGAATAGAAAGCGACATCTAGTAGCTTTCTTCTACCGCGTGTGAATTGCACACTCTGATTTTTTTATATACCTATTATTCAAATTTCTCAGCGCCCGTGTTTCCCCTTAAACACTACGTCTCTATTTGAGACTTCAACAACTTTTAAAGGGTGTTAGAGAGAATACGATATGGTGAAGATTGACAATCACACAGTAAATGGATGCGTTCGTTTACTGTGTGATTGTCAATCTTCACCATATCGTTCTTTACTCGTTTCTCGGTGAATTATTAAGGTTCATAAGGCAATAGAATATTAAAGGAGTGTAGAATAATAAATAATAACGAACAAAAACTTTGAAGAAGAAGTTAACAATCTAACTAAGTTAACAATCTCTGGTATTTGGTCTGTTATAAAGTTTAGTTTGATTAGGACTTTTTTTACTTCTTTTTTGTTATCACTTTAACAACTGTTTTCTAGCTCTTGAATCTGTTGAAATTCATTATTTTATTTATAAATTAGTTTTTCAAATTATGTTTATTACATTATTCAAAAATTTGCCTTTCTATCTAATACCTAAGAATGTATATTTATATATACCTATTGTACTTTATTATTAGTGTATACACTTTTTACCCAATCTGTTCAGACAAAATGTAATGACGATTTTTCTTTATATGCCACTGAATTGTTTCTTTCTAGGTACAATAATATAATGTATTATATTACCCACGCACAGGCTGCGCCTTAGTGGGTTCCCATTATGCTTATGTTTTTTATAATATTTTATATGCCAAATGTAACAATTGGGAAAAAATAAAGGAAAAAAAAAAAAAAAAAAAAACCGAAGATATGAAAGAGAACAAGACACAGAAAAACAGAAAAAAGACAATGGTCGCAACTGGGACTCTTTTAAGTTTCAAAAAACTTTGATTATATAATTCAACAATTTGAGAGGCGAGTATAACACCAAGTGATTAGCTACCTTTAGTGACTTAGCAGGGGTGTCCAGGTTCATGGTGTGAGGTTTGTCCGAGTCGTTTGCTTACCACCTGCATAGCAGACCGGATCAGGAGAGAATGGTTGAGGGAGTCCCTTTGACTCCTCAAGCTGTATTCTCTCGGAACGTCGACTTGCACTGCAGTGGGAGGGATGTATTCATACGTCCGTCACTCCGGGACACGATGGGAGATTAAATTCCCCTCATACCCTTTTCCTTACCAGAACTTCCTCTTCTTTCATTCCTAAAAAGATCCTCCACACATAATCTCGCCCCAAAGATGACATAAACCCTGGGGGGTTTTTTTTTCCGCAAGGCCTCCTGTGTGGAGCTAATTAGTAAAAAAAACTCTTTATCTCTGGCTTGCCATTGAAGTAAAATCATCTATGGTTTCACAGTGCTTTCACACAAATCAGGTATTGAATTCCGTAAGTCTAAACTTAAAATTTAGTTAGCACGGTTTTCACCCGCGCTGTGCAAGCGGGTTCCTTACAGAGCGCCGGACCATCTTTATGTTTTCTTATTTATTTTTGAACAAATTTGAATGGTGCAATTTTTTCTGCAATATATATAATAACTAATAAATAATACCAAATTCTCCATTATTATTTTCTTTTTATTTCTTTCATTTTCTCTGTTCTGTATTTCTTATATAAAAATTTATTAACATTTATTTTTTCCAAAACATATGTTTTTTTTTGTAAATATAAAATGTAATAATGTGTATATTTTATGTACCTGTCTCAATTTAAAAAAAAAGTTAATGTCAAAAGAACCCGTTGACAAACTGATATCAATCAGTTTAACGGGACTTAATTTAAAAATGTAAAAAAACTGTAAATAAATAATAAAGGAATTTTATTAATAAAAAAAATAAAAAAATAAATATTAAATTCAGTTAAACTTGAAATAATACCAAGGTTCTCTAACAATAATAAAATGCTTTACTGCCGAATTTGTTTAGCCACAACCAAAAGGAAAAGTTTCAAACAAGCATGTAAATTTACCGCGTTTTTGCCACTTAATTTTTTTCCAACCCTGCTCCAATCTATGTTAAGCACTATTGTTAATTCGCTTAATATACGTAAGTACAAAATGTGTAAGTGGGTCGCTTAAAAACTCGTGCAGCATACATAATATAATTAAATGGAAAAATAGGAGCACTCGTGCCAGCCTTACTTCTCGGAAATGTGATCGAGAAGAGAGCTGGAAAAATATTAGGCAAATAAAGGAAATCGTTTTTTAGAATTACATTTCTCGGGACAAATATATTATGTATTCAATTCAGCCTTATTATGCTCGTTATTCAATTAGTCTTACGTTCTACGTATTGGAATTATTCTGCCAAAAAAACTATGTAATTTTTTTATTTATTTATTTATTTTTTTATTTTTTTTACATGAGTTCCACATAGGAGGCCCAGAAAAAAATAATTTCCCTCAGGGCCTATGTCATCTTTGGGGATGCTGTGTGGAGGGTTTTTGTCATTAATTGAATTAAGTATTTTCAGTTTTCGGGTAGGTAGGTACCTACCTACTCACCCGTCTATGTATTTCATTATTAATAATGTTAACTTAAAGATTGCTCTACTTACGTACAACATGACTATGGCGTTGTAATTACAATTATTTTCTAAGTTTTTTTTTTTATATATTAACTCCACACAGGAGGCCCTGAGGAAAATAACTTCCCTCAGGGCCTATGTATGTCATCTTTGAAGATGCTGTGTGGAGGGTCTTTTTGAGGAAAGGAAGGAGTGAACACGGGTCTTGAAGGCAAATCGTTCCACAGCCGAGCCGTTGAACTCAAGAACGAGTCATAAAAACGACCCGTTCTCGTGTGACTAATGTCAACCGTGTACAAATGTTGGGCGCGTGTTTGGCGTATTTCCCGACTATGCACCGGTGCCGAGGGGATCTTCTATTGTAATACCGGTAGAACAAGGACAGCATTCCCACCTGACGCCTGTGCTCTAAAGATTGCAGTCCGTCTGTTAAGATGGGAGAATCTATCAAACGGACCGCCCGTTTCTGCACAGAGTCAAGAGTTTATTTTAGGTATTTTGGAGCTCCAGACCAGAGGTGGCTGCCAAATTCAACCGTGGGGCGCACTTGCGATTTGTACAGGGTTAGCAGTTGTGTACTATTAAAGTATCTGCGGGCCCTGTACAGTAGCCCAGTTTCTGAGATCCTAACTAACTCTGGTTTCGATGGAGCCCCCGTACCGGAGCTGGTCACTTAGAGTTACACCAAGCATATCGATGGAGGATAAAGAATAAAAACTCTCGATGGACTTGCTGGGGTTTATTCATCGATATATTAACTATAGATTAGCCCTTCCATACCCAATTCCAATCCCGAAGTGACACCACCTACGAGAAATTTCATAATACAACTACTACCCATCGAATTCCGTTGCATCTTTTGCGTGTCGTAGTTGTTTTACTGGTAAGAAATTAAACATTTTTTATCAAATGTTACTTTTGTCGATACGCTGCCTCGAGTTCGCATGTAATGTACATATTTTTTTAGATATTCATATAACTGATCAAATTTTTAATAATAAAGCCGCCATAGCCCATACCTAAAATATTTGTAACTTCGTGAAATTTGTGTTTTAAAAATGTTCTTGCAAAGCAAGTAATTCCGTTACCGCGAACTTGCTGGAAAACAAATTAGCTCCACTCAGACCAACTAAAGGTACAAACCAATGCTTCTTGCGATCTTTTGACTGCAAGATAAAGGACTTTCTTTTTGATAAACGTTTTCGTAAACCAATATTTTTGGTTCCTGTGTCATTTTTTAGACCTACGCGCCCTTTCTAGATATACTTGGTCGAAGGGTTTATTCTATTCATTGTCCACAAATACATTCCGTCGCTTAAGTCGCATAAGTTCTTAATAGTCCAAAAGACCATTAGAAAATTTTACAGTAGGAGAAGATTTTCTTTTATTATTTCAACATTATGATAAATAAAGCAATCTCCGTAAAGGTAAAGGTCTCATTAGTTTAAATAATAACTAGCTGACCCGGAAAACTTCGTACGGCCTCAGAATCAATGAATATCGATGCGCAACTGTCCGTGTTTTGTTTATGTCATATCAGAGGTAGCGTTGTTTACGGATTGATGATTTTTGTGATTTTCTTACTTTTATTATTTACTGGAATTTCTTTTAACTTTATTTATACGTGTGAGAAAGATTTATTATAATTATTGTATTTTTCTTTTGGAGGGGTGCAGACATACTTTCACCGTTTGTCTCATTTTCGACTGCTTACATTTAGCGTGTAAGAGAGAGGGGCAGCATTCTTTTTTTAAGAACAAAAGCAAAACAATCATCGCATTGACATTTGACGTTTTTGAATTTTTGGAATTCACTCACTACTCAATATTAGGTATACATATCACAATATTCCTGCAGCTCTTTGAAAAGATGAAAATTCGTCCCATACAAAATGTACGAGGAAAGAATTTTCTTGACGTTTTAATAGCTATTCTACTCTACCCAATAAATTAAACATCATAAAAATCGGTCCAGCCGTTCTTGATTTATAAATAGTGTAACTAAATCGACATTTTTGTTTTGAAAAGTTTTATTTTTCGATGTACATTTGTTACTTTTAATTTAATTTTTTTTTTTGCTACCGGTTTCGCCACGTCCGTATTATTAACGAGCAAACTTAAAACTAACTTAAAAATTCTATACAAGTACACAATTAATTAGGCGGGGGTAGTGGGAGGGGGGAATTTGGTGAAGGGGGAGGATGGTGGGAGGAGTCAAAATTACATGGAAACATCGTAAGCAGAGGTGATTTACATGGTGCTATTATTTATACTTAAAATATTTCAATAGAATTAGGGAACATGAACTTTGTTTACGTAATAATAACTACTCAGAGTTTGCTAACCATCTCATAGAGACAGGTCATAGCTTCAAAAAAGAAAAATCTAAGTTTAAACATTGCAATGTAAATTTATATTTTAATTTATGAGCGTTAGAAACTTTAGAAATCAACAAAAAAATTAAATCTAAAATTAATTTAGTTAATAAAATAATAGCACCATGTAAATCGCCTCTCCTTACAATGTTTCCATGTAATTTTGACTCCTCCCACCGTCCTCCCCCTCCACCAAATTCCCCTCTCCCATTCCCCCCGCCTAATTAATTGGGTACTTGTATAGAATTTTTAAGTTAGTTTTAAGTTTGCTCGTTAATGATACGGACGTGTCGAAACCGGTAGCAAAAAAAAAATAAAATTAACAAATGTACATCGAAAAATAAAACTTTTCAAAACAAAAATATCTAGAAATTGTTACATAGTCAGTGCCCAAGAAATACAAAAAATAACTAAATCGACTTTGTTTTATATATTAAGATGATCAACAATTGTTTTTATATACTTTCATTTTTAATTTTAAAGTGGAGATTGAACAATAACTAAAATGGTCGTTTGGACAATTAGGCATTAAGGCGATGATACGCCTGATGAATATATTAAAAACTAGCTGCTTCCCGGCATGCGTTGCTATGCCATATTCAAAGAAATACATTGTTTCTCCCTGAATCACCTATCGCGTGCGCCCCCCCCCCCCCCCCCCCCCTACCGCATCACCTTCCTGACTAGCATTATAAATTGTAGCCTGTATGTTATTCTGATGTATGCGCTATATTATTGTAAAGTTTAATTAAAATCCATTCAGTAGCTTTAGCCTGAAAGGGTAAAAAAACACACCTACAACTACATCCATACAAACTTTCTCGTTTATAATATTAGTAAGATGAAGTAATCTTGAATGATTACAAAATAATTATTTCAAAGAATTGTGTCTTATATCAAGCTAAATTTCTTTTATCCAAGATTAATTTATTAAAAAAAAAAATTGTATCGAAGATAAATAATTTATTACCCGGAAAAAAACGGGTAAATTCGCCTTATTCTGAATATAAAACTGATAACGGTTCTGCTTAGACAGAAGAATTACGTACTTCTTCACAAACTCAGAATTTACCGCTTACCAAGATTTTTATAATAAATAAATAAGATCCGAAAGTCGCGTGAACCTTTTTGTAGTGGTGTTTTTTTTTTGAGCGGCGCGTGGCGTTAACCTGACAATACATCGGTACCAACTTAATTTTAAAATTAATTTATTATTTTTACGAGTAAGTTTAAAGCAAGTCGGTAAATTAAAAAAATGGATATTTATTTCCGCTAACAAAACATTTTTACGTGCATTTTAAATGAACTACTCATTAAAAATGCTATCAGTATCTACCCACGTACACCGCGCCTGCTTCGGTGCAGTATATTATTATTATATGATTTGAACTAGAATAAACACTCTCAAATGTATACCTTCTAATTAGCATTTACAATGTAATTATTGCTCCACACTTCAACGACTGCTCAACTATCTTTTTCCTATCTAACGAAAGACCACAAAATAAGTTGCAAATTCTCCAAAACAGGGCAATGAGAATAATATTTCGACGAAATAGATTTCCTAAAATAATTAAAATGTTAAAGAGACTAAATTGGTTAACCGTGAAACAAATGCTGACCTTCAACACGATGATATTTATCCACAAAATATTAAACAATACGTTACCAAAATACTTCTCAAATAAAATCGTATACTTACAACAAGGACATTCACAGATATAACAAAAGGATGAGCTAGGAAATCAGGCTACAAAAAAGGACAAAGCGAATACGCAGAACCGTTAACTGTACAAAGGAAATAAGTTATATAATACGCTACCAGAATCTTTAAAATCCTCGCTATAAGAAATATTATAATTTGTTAAAAATTTGTTAAATTAAATGTACAAATTAGTAAAATAAAAATATAAAAATTAATTAAATTAAATTAAATGAATTAAAAAAGAGTTGGTTTAACCTTGACCTCTTTCACATTGCCATTTGCTGGAAAATAATTTCAGATTACCACTGAAAATATCTAGAAAACTATTTAAAAAACAAATTTTGCAAGTAAACATCGGTTGCTGAATAATGAATACGATTGTGTGGTTAATTTTTTTACCGTTTCAAGTGTTGATTTCATCAAACGTGAAATACCCGAACCAAAAGGAGGGCTCAGAATGTTTTTCTAACTTAAATTGCATAAACATTAAATGCTAATAAGTAACAGGAGAACTAACTAAATTTACTTTCACGTTCGCATCTCGTCCAATCCACTTAAATATTACCTAAACGGATTTATTCCCTGCTCCATTTTGAAATAACGTTGAGAGATTTTTCCACATTAACACAGAGGTGAGGACAATGTTCACCTCCTCAAAATATACAATTATTCAATCTGAATAATCCATGTTATACAATGGGCACAAACTGCAAGCGAAATAGTGCTAATTTTCTTGTATTCATCATTTATACCAAACAAACGATTCATTGAATCGTATCTAATCCTACTTATATTATAAAGGCGAAAATTTGTATGGATGTATGTATGGATGTATGTTTGTTACTCTTTCATGCAAAACCTACTGAATGGATTTTAATGAAACTTTACAATAATATAGCTCATACATCGGAATAAGATATAGGCTATAGCTCAGAGCTCTGGCATTATGAAAGTTGTATAAAAAAGATGCAATAGGTGGCACGATTAGTAAGATATCTATAATTCTTTATTCGATTTGAGGGAGCAGGCTGGATCGGTAGAGACGGGGCGAGAGAAATGAAAGGCGTCAGTCGATGTATGAGTCAGTCTTTATTGTTGCGCTACGTAGCGGAGGTCGAAGAGGAGCCGAGTGACAGTGGTGCCTTGAGTAATGCTGCTGCGTGATGATGAGTGAAGATGAAGGTCAGGAGACTACGGCGGTGAAGATCACTGGTCTTCAGGGAGCCGGCGTGTTGCTCTACACCATGGCGGTGTAGAATGACCTTGGTCCAGGGTCCAGGCGGTCGACCTTCGTCTTGTTAACGAGGTATGGCGGCTGTGTGTCCAGTGGGTCGGAGCATACACGTGACGCAGGAAGGAACCTTGAGAGGCGGTGAGGATGCTGGTGCTGGCTTGTTGCCGGTTGCTGCTCATTGCAGGATGCTGATTGCTGGCTTGTTGCCGGTTGTGTTGCTGGCTCGTTGCCTGACATCTCATGTCGAGATGGTAGTTGGAGAAGTTCCTCGAAGGTGCTGGAAATGTTCCTGGTGTCACACTGGATAAATGTTGTTCACTGCTGACTGCGCGGGCCCGTGCCCGGCGCAGGCTCGGCACTTTGTCGCAGCACTGCTTGGACTGTGTTCCTCGATCGATGAATGGGAAAGTACTGACTGCTAGTGTGAGACTGACTGCAGCGGGCGAGCGATCGGCTGCTTATATAGCCGCGGCGAGTAACTACTGTAGGTAATACGTGCCACTTCGGCAGTCGACGAAAATGTTCAGCGCCGTACAGATATTGTACGGTGCTATCTCCAGACCTTTCTAGGCGGTGGCGATATTATTATCGTCGATGGCAGCAGCAGTAGGTAGGTATGTACTCAGGTAAGTAGCTTGCCCGTATCGCGCGAATATTAGATATTTCTCGTTCGTTCTTTCTGAAGGCGAAAAGATTATGATGTGTCGCCACAAATTCAAATTATTAGGGGAGTGCTTCAATTAAATGGGAGGGGTTGGTGAGGGCAGGGGAGGGGGAGAGAGGGAAGAAGGAGGGCGGGAGGGAGAGGGGGAGAGGGGGGAGGGAGGTAAGGTTGGAGAGGTGAAGGAGGGAGAGGGGGCAGGGGCAGGGGGGAGGAAGGGGAGGGCGGGGGAGGAATAGGGGGGGAGGATTGGGGGGGAGAGATGGAGTGGGGGGGGGGGGGTGGAGTGAGGGCTGGGGGGAGGGAGGGGGGGGGGGCGGTGGAGGAGGCGGAGTGAGAACACCACAATGCCATGCGAACGAAGCCGCGGGAAAAAGCTAGTAATTCAATATTAAAGTGAGTATCTAAATATTCTATTTTTCGACTGAATCACTTAACAGTTCCGCAGGAGATACTATTATGGTATCTATATTTTGTGAAAATACTTATTCCGTACTCCTCGTTACTATAATAGTAATAAGGAGTACTGCGCAAGTATTTTCACAATATAAAAAAGATTTTTTTTTTAATCTATTTTAAACCACTTTCTTTTAACACGTCTCTTAACAGTTTTAGAAGTGATCTTCCTTTATAAGGTGAAAATTAAAACTAACGTAGATGAAACAAATTATTGACAGATATTCATAAATACTCGAATTTAGGTGTTGGAGGGAGAGGTAATTAAATATAGAGCTATACATATTCGAAACGTGTTCCACTATTAGAACGCTATGAGTGGTGCGCCTATACTGAATTTCAGTCGAACGCTAGCGTTAGGTGCGTTGGAGGTAAAGAAATGGAATCAATTGTTTCGCTTCATATCGCATCTAAACATCATAAATGTAATTAAGAGAGTACGGGGAGAATAAAATCAAGTGGTTTAAAACAAGTTTTTGTGTTAAATAAATTCCATCTCTGAACAGGCTCTGCCTAGTGAGGCGGCTTATACCAAAAATGTATTTGAATAACTATGTTTTGTTGGTAATTACGGCAAGCTTTAAAGTAAGTAAGTGAGGCTCGCACAACCAAATAATGTTTTTATTAAATAAACACCTGAATTATTATTAATAAAAAACGCCATCTCAACTCTTTACCCATTCCGGGCACTGACGTAATTGTATTCCCAGCCGTGATTGCGTAAGTACCAATTGAAAACATCAACTCAAAAAGTGAATTTTAAAATAGAAAAATAGAATTCGAATTGTAAAAAACTATTTAGTACAGGGAAACTACATTCATTAGTTTAACAAAAAAAAATCAATTTTAACCCTCCATCAGGCGCAATGCAAATCCTAACACGATCAGGCGCATGGCGCAATTCATCTGTGAGATTATATTATAGAAAAAAAGATCAAAATAGCTTTTTCCCTTAAATTTTTCGAGACGAATGGAAACTGGCCCTCTGTGAGTGGTGGGGGAGGTGGAAAAGTCAGGAAGCCACGATCCTAGATCGACGATATTTAACTTAGGCACAAAAATAACAGATCACTTGATCTCACAGATTAGTTGTGCCTGACGGAAAGTGAGTTCTCAAGAAAGCGAGTATTTTAATAAATAATGTCATTTGGAAAAAGTGTCGGTGAAAATTATTTGAATTTTTTCTTTGGGCGAAAAATTTAATAAAAGTTAATAAAATTCAGACCAAAGAACAACAGGACACAAAGGCTCACAATGAGTTTTGCGCCGTGTGACGAGCAAATCTTTCGTAATACCTCCTGTAAATGAGCTAGCAAATGTCTTCCATATTCTGGGGTTGAAGGATATGAAATAACTTGGGACAGAAAGAGGCTGAATTTGGGTACAAACCCTTGTTTTCTACAGATGTAGATATACATTCCGTTATCTTTATTTTTTAATATATATACCGGTACATGTTTTTAAATTCTCCCTTTGTCACGACGTTTCTTTCTGAAAAAATAAATATAAAAATCCCTTTGCTAAGTGATTTTTTTCCTGTTGCAGACGAGAAATAATACCGGTGAACCACAATATTCCAAGCGAAATTTAAACCGCTAGAAACTCAAAGGCAATTTTTTAAACGTATGAAAACTTTGATATTCACTATATATGTATATTCAAGTTTTTGCCGAATCGCTGAAAATTCCATTGTCTCTACGGTAATTTGGTTTACTATCGTGTACAGTTTATCCATTTAAATTTGATTTAAATCTTACATCATTTTACAGCACGATATGCGTGTGATATTACTTATGTTCATATAAGTTTATGTATAAAAAAATGGTGGGTTTCATCTTTCAATAATTGTTGGTATAACTGGCCTATTGAGCTATTTGATTGTGCAATTATTCAATTTGGGAGGCGGAAGTGGGTACCGCCGCTCCGGGAACCTTTGTTGGATAACCAACACCTCTGCCATAGGTCACCCCAAGTGGTTCGCTACGTTTGGTGATTTAGCAGGGGTGCCCGGAGTCATGGGGTGAGGTTTGTCTAGGTCTTGGAGGCGGATGACCAGGACACACTGAACCCCAGATTCCTACCCACCCCTTAAACCCTTTACCTTCCTAGAACTCTCCTCTCCTTCCTTTCCTAAAAAAAAACCCACCACACAGCATCCCCAAAGATGACATAGGCCCTAATGGAAATTATTTTCCTCAGGGCCTCCTGTGTGGAGCTCATGAAAAAAATTGTTGGTTTTTTGCTACCATTAGGACGGTAGCCATTTAAATATTTGAAATGTAATTTTTTGTGTTTCAGTCAGAATTTTTACTCCCGATTTTTTTATGTACGTTTAAAAGGGATTGTTTTAAAGTAACATATTTAGATAATTTAAAAAATGTTATGTTTTGGTGTACAGTGCACGATTTGACATTTTGTGTGTTACATGCCCTCTCAGATTCAGTTTTTTTAATATAAAAGTAGCAATAACTTGAAAATTATTAAAAAAAACACCAAGTTTTTCCAAATAACTCTAGAAAATCGTTATCAAGTTCAATTCTTCCACTGCTAGTTTTAAATTATTTCTGAAAGAGTTAAGGTAATTTACCAATATTATAATATTGTTGTTATTTTCTTGCGTTCCTGAAATGATATTTTATCTTACAAGTGTTATAATACTAACCTACTGATGTGTTGGAATTTAATGATTTTCATTACTTAGTATATCAGTTAAATACTGGATATTCGTAAGTGAAACCGAAAAACCTACGCCATGAAGTTGAACCATAGATATTGAAAAACCTACGAAATGAAGTTGAACCATAGATATTGAAAAACCTACGCCATGAAGTTGAACCATAGATATTGAAAAACCTACGCCATGAAGTTGAACTACAGATAGTGAGAAGGACCAAGAAAACACATAGGTCTTCTTAAAATAACAAAATTATATTTTAGTCGTAAAATAAATTTAGGTAACGATAGAAAATATTGCATATTCTTTGCCGAAATTACTATAGGTAAAAGGGTACTCCCACAGTTTTTTGTGGTTGAACCTTCTTTTTTCAAATGGTATACTAAATACATTTTTATTTTATTTTTTTGTAGACTAATGCCACGAACACATGCAATTTTTGAGCTGCAGCCAAAACGATATGTTCGGCTTTGTTCGTGAATATGGCATTCTTAACGTTACACCACACTGGTCAACATCGCGTCGCATCGATGGCAGCCGTATTACTAGCCATTAGCGTTTCCCACATTGTAGTCAAATTGAACTTTAATTTTAGATAGTTTTTAAATCAATAATTAATGTGAATGAAAATATAAAATATAATAGGTTGTTAGAACTACGATCAGAAATAGAAATATTAGGTCCTTACATATGAAATTGGCGTTTTGCTGTACTGGCAACTTTGATCTCAAATATCTTCTCTTTGGTTAGGAATTCCAAATTCAAATTTATACAGCTATTTACTCATGTATTTGTGTTTCGAAAATTACAATTCATTGTTTTTTTCTTTGCGTCACTTAGTTTACAAAATGGAAAACTTAAAATATCGCGTTATTTACGAGTACGAGTTCCACCGTGGCACCAGTGCTGCAGAAACGGCTCGAATGATTAATGATGTGTATGGCAACGGTGCCGTAAAAGAAAACACAGTGCGCTTTTGGCTCCAACGTATTCGTTCTGGAAATTTCGACCTGCAGAACAAGCCCCGTGGATGGCCGGAGACCAAGGTTAATAATGAAGAATTGAATGCTATTGTGGAATCGGATCCATCGCAAACCACGTCCGTGTTAGCTGCAGGCTGCGGTATTAGTGATAAAACTATTTTAATCCACTAGAAGCAAATTGGGAAGGTGAAAAAGCTTGAAAGGTGGGTACCTCACGAATTGAGTGAAGCAAATCAACAAACGCGCGTTAGAACGCTAGACCACACACTGCACAACAGACGGCTACCAAATTAGAGGAGCTTCAATTGGAATATCTAAGACATCCACCGTACTCTCCGGACCTTGCCCCAACAGATTACCATTTTTTTCGAAATTTGGATAACTTCTTGCAAGGGAAAAAATTCAACTCCGATGGGGGCAGTCCAAACCGCCTTCAAAGATTTAATTGATTCCCGTCCGAATGGTTTTTTTAGTAAAGGGGTCGATGAACTACCTATGAGATGGCAAAAGTGCATAGATAGCAATGGTACATACTTTGATTAAATAAATATATTATATTAAAAAAAAATCGACTTTATGTTCCTCCCTACAAAACGCCAATTTCATATGTAAGGACCTAATATTATATAATAAAAGCTTCCATACATGTTGTATTGGTATGCACGGTTGTTTCGCGATGAACTAGAAATGTTTGACGTACACCCCTTTTCGGGGTCTTGTTTGGTACCTATTTACTTCCTCTCAAGGAATGTAGATTATTTATTTCCCGCTGAGCTTACCAACCAACTTACTAACTGACTGAGCAGACTAAAACGTCTCATAAGGTTCGTCACTGAAATATTTTTGTTACGGACAAAGTTTCTCTGACAATGACACCATCTTCATGACCGAACCATGTTTACTGCTTTTACAACGAACTACACTTTATCCACTGGGTTAAAACTATTACATCCGTAGTTAAAACATTCACATCTTCTGTGAAAATTCCTTTGTTACAAAGAAGGATAAACCATCATTTCACACAATTTTTCATTTCTAGAAAATTGTGTTACACGGTTGGAAGTTTGTGTTGTCAATGCTTTTTTTTGTTGTCGTCCAAAACAATTTCAAAATGTTTTCAACAAAATTCAAAAGTCACCGTACGAAATTTAGATGAAAAGAAATTGGAGATACTAATCAAAGCATCTCCATCTCAGAAAATTCCAGAATGCTCATCAAGAAAATCATGTAATACTTTTCTATTATTTTCATAATTCTGAGAACACAAACTAAAAATAAACAAACAATAAAAATTTCCAAAGAAATTTAACGAAGGTTACTTTCAAAACTTGAATCCTCTTTTTACTCGAGGTAGAGAATTTAAAAGAAAATAGTTTGAAAATTAAGAAATAGTTCTTCGAAATCCTTAGATTGTAAAGACCTGAACATTCAATGAAGTGGAATAACTAGAGAAAAGTTAATCAAAGCCGGAAATTGAGTAAGCATTTTCGGAGATTTTGCTAATTAATGCTAAAACTGGGCGTACTGTACAGGGCCCTCAGATACTTTAATAGTACACAACTGTTAACCCTGTACAAATCACAAGTGCGCCCCACGGTTGGATTTGGCAGCCACCTCTGTTCTGGAGCCCCAAAATATCTGAAAAACAACCCATGACTCTGTGCAGAAACGGGCGGTTCGTCTGATAGATTCTCCTAATTTAACAAACTGATTGCAATCTTTAGAGCACAAAGGTCGGGTGGGAATGCTATCCTTGTTCTATCGGTATTTCAATAGAAAATGTTCCTTGTAACTAGGGTTATTGATCCCTTCGGCACCGGTGCATAGTCGGGAAATACGCCAAACGCTTGCCCAGCATTTTTTATTTATTTTATTTTATTTTATTTTATTTATTTGTGTACAAAAAAATTACAACATTACAGATATTTTATCTAATTAATTGTAATGGTACAATTTTCACAGTGAGAATGTAGCGCCAAAAACCTTACAAACTCATTGAATTCAATCAAACGTTCTGATAGTAAACGGATAGAGTAGATGTTGCTTTCCGTTCCTTTCTTGTGCGTGAAGGGCTATGGTTTGTTGGTATGGTTTGATCTGCGAAAAAACCACTGGTTGAACGATATATGGTTTGGCCATAAGTTTGGATCCATAAATGTGGCGAATGTTGATTCCGGGATCCCGATACGGAACGAAACATACTCAGACCGAGACGGTAGCCTGGCAACGTCACACTTTAAAGTGTAGTCAGTATTGCGCAGGAATTTTTCAATGTCATCGGTTGAGGTGCTGGCGTCGAATTGCCAAGCATGAATGTACTTCAGCCTTTCGACGGCAACCAAACCGGTAGGTTCTTGAGCAGTACCTCATAGAATAGGACGTCTCTTACTCCTATGCGTCACTTGGTATTGTTGACTGGCGGCTCGGAGGTGGAGGAGGTAAGCCCGGTGGTAGAGCGGTTAACATAGGAGGAAGAGGTCGAGGCTTTGGGACCAATTTTGGTAGTTTGAGTCCCTACCGATGGATCTGGAACAGAGGATGCCGTTGAAGCAGATGCCATAGCAGGTTGAGGGTCTACTTCCAATTTGCCCTTTTTTGTAGCAGATCTCGTGGTAATTTTACGAGCGTTGGGGCGGCCGACTAAGGCAGCTAGGGTGATAGCAGGCGGTGGGCTAGCCGCTCTGTTTGGCTGAACGTCGCTGGGCCCCGTTGAGAGCTGAGGGGGGGGGGGGGGGGGGAGGCCGAGCGTTGTAAAGTTGTGGTTTTACATATACACGGTTGACATTTTTCACATGAGAACGGGTCGCTTCTTCGACTCGTTCTTGTGTTCAACAGCTAGGCTGTGGAACGATTTGTCGGCCTTTATGTTTCCTCCTTCCTACAATATGGGTCTCTTCAAGACCAATGTTTATTCCTTCCTCTCCTCAAAAAGACCACACAGCATCTCAGATGATATAGGCCCCGAGGGAAATTATTTTCCTCAGGGCCTCCTGTGTGGCGTTAATGTAAAATAAAACAGTTAATGTAAAGAAAACACATTTGTGTACACCGTAAAAGGTCATTCAACTTTACGATCCTTTTATTTTAAGCGATTTTTGTGATTGATTGCAAAAATTATTGAAAATGTTTTTTTCATTAATTCATAGGTCATGTGTACGCTTGACAAAGCACTTGTCACATAGACTAGCACCTTTTGTTAGTGTTTCGACCTTAAGAAAAGATTTGATAGTTTTTGTGTTTTGCTCCCTCGTTAAAAAATCATGTCTAATTTTTTTAAAGAACCGGTTTCATTTCTAACTTTTAAGTATCTATCAAAGATTTTCTATATACTTACTCATCAATTTTGTAGTAGAAATTTACAAACCTACGCATATTTTGGATGTTTTTCAGTGGAATTGAAGTGGTTGATGTATTCAGCTAGGTGAAGCAAAGGCGCTGGAAAGTTATAAAATACCATAATATATAAAGCCTCCTTTAGAAAAAAAAAACGAAATGTTAGCAAATTGTCATCTTTTTACATAGAAGCGCTTTTGACGTGTTTTTCTCACGAAAACAACTCTAATATACATGATCCGAACATTATTATTGTTTTATTTTTATTCTTAATTAACTAATAATTTTGGCCTCAATGTGACCGCATCTTTACTGATTTTTCTCTTTCAGATTTTTGATTGAGAGTCTCTAATATTTTGTTCAGGGATTAATAATTATTAT
Organism: Limnephilus marmoratus; assembly: GCA_917880885.1. Taxonomy (NCBI): domain Eukaryota; kingdom Metazoa; phylum Arthropoda; class Insecta; order Trichoptera; family Limnephilidae; genus Limnephilus; species Limnephilus marmoratus. Next base: position 9,900,062 of record OU862918.1, read on the forward strand.
TATTGCCTAAATTTGCTACACTTGACAATCTGTTTCCTAATCATGTTTCATAATCACTGAGTCACAGATAGCGGGGGGAGGGGAGTGGTCACAAACGCTTGGCGGGTTTCGTGACCACTTGTTTAGTTTAGTAGTAATAGGTCGCTTCTCGGGACCGCAGCACGCATTTTGCGTGCGAGCATTTTATAAAAAAACAACGATTCGTACACTATTGTTCGACATCTCTACAGGACACATTTTCATTTAACCACTGAGAAATGTGCCAAGTGCGAATTTAACCTTTCCGCAGCCAATGGGGCCGAAGGTAGACCCCAAAATAACTATCCTTCTTATATCTACTTAAATACATGAAATATATTTTTAGTATTTTAGGTATTCCTGCGCAAAGGATTAATACATAATATGCCATTTAAAAAAAAATGTGAAAAAATCGATGATCGCAGGAAAAAATATTTTGTCAAATATAGGTAGGTAATATTCCCTGCAAAAACATAAAAAACAAAAAAAAAATCAAAAAAAAAGAAAAAGTGTTTTCTTTGGTTTAAAAGTTTAAAAAAAAAAAAAAATGGGGTCATCAGCCGACCCCCACGGTTACGGACGTCCTGTTTGGCATCTTGGCCTGTCAAGAGTTAATCAAGCATTGGGTACCCAAGTTTGAACAGACTGGGAACACAATGCCGGATAAATCAACTGAGCGCAAAAGGACATCAAGGACGAGCACGAATGTCGACCGCATTCGCAAGACAAGGAATTATCGGCCCTTACTTTTTTGAAGCCGACCGTGGTTGCGCTCGGGCAGTTAATTCTGATCAATATTGCCATATGGTCAGGACTTTTCTGGCTTCAGAAATGCAAAATCAGATCGGCTACAACTGCAACATATTTTTCCAACAAGATGGAGCCACTTCTCATGTTACAAATGACTCCCTAGCTGCTCTTCACGAATTATTCCCTGAAAGAGTAATACGTCGCCGAAGAGACATCTACTGGTCACCGAAGAGCCCAGATTTAATGCCTGCTGATTTTTTCCTACAGGGCTACTTAAAAAGTAAAGTTTACAACCCATTGCCACCCAAGCTTGATGTTTTAAAGCAAAGAATCACAGGCGAAATTAACACTATTCCAAGAGTGATGCTACAGCGAGATATTCAAATTTTAGTGCCAGGCTAAAAGAGTGTAAAGAAGTGGACGATGCGCACTTACAAAAGGTTATTTTCCAAAAATAAAATTTTAAAACCTGCTCTTTAATTTAACAGTAATTATAACAACTTTGAAATAATTCTGGTGTTTTATTTTTAAGTATCAAAAACGAAAAACAATCTGAAACATCCCATGTTTAAACAGCACCTTTTAGGTGAATTTTCTCAGAAACGGCGTTTACCAATCATCTTATTATTATTGCTTTGAAGCTTTTTTTAAATTTCAGTACGCTTCATTAAATACATTTACGGAGAAATAATACACGTTTTGTATTTACATTTCAAAACTTCTTCAAATGATCATAATATTTTACCTTTCCGGCCTAAATTTCTCTCTAATGTCTAACTTCAAACCACAAAACTTTCTTTGTTGAGTCTTTCAAACAAATACTAATTTTCAAGGCACGTGTATACTATTCCCAGTAAGAGGTTGAACGTGGCGTCATCGTTTTAGCGTGTTCTAGCGCGTTATCATTTTCGTGCCAGACATGTAACGAAGGAAGTGGACGATCTCGGCGTACATAATAAATTTTCCTCAAATCTTGGGTTATTTTACGTGTTTGGTATCTTTTCTTTAGAGAATTCTTTATTTTGGCATAAACATCCGTGGTTGTTATGGCGGTGTGTTTGCTTGCATGTTTGAAATCATCGGGAATATCAAATATGCGTCCATCAGGTGTCTTGATTGAGGTTATTCAAATTATATTCCTTTTACCATCCGATGCTGCTGACACTGTAAATGTGAATTGTAACTTTTCCATTTCTAACGTCATTGTTTCTCTTCACTAAAAATGTAGTTTTTTAAGACAATTTGTCTATTGGTTGTACTTCTTTATTGGTAATGACAAAACAAATCATGTGTTGCTCTGTTAACAAAGAAACTACATTTGAAGTTTATTTGTCGATCTAAAAAACATTTTAACACTTTAACACTTATTTTTCTGATATCTTGATTACTTGAATGTCTTCTACTGTCTCGTCAAAAACAATAATAATCTGTGTGTATGTCACCATGACAACACATCAATGAATGACATTTGAAAAGTAATTCATTATTCGAACACGAAGGAATCCCTTTGCATTTCTAGGTAGGTATTCCTTTACATATACATGTATATATTTTTCTTTTAAAAGAAAAAAAAACATTCCCTGGTTACGAATAAACCAACAATATTTGAAAATCTCCTACTACAACTACAATATGCCGAAAATGTTGCATGAGTCGTCATGGAGGGCTTAGCCAGCCAAAGAATCGAACACGGAACGCATGGGTGGGACCCAAACGCAATGCCCACTCAACCGCTGACCGGTCGACCAAATATATGAGCTCTTTTTGGGACACGTGTACAAGACTTAATTATGATGTACTTGATTAAATTTGGATAAATTAAGGTGTTTTATCTCCATTCAGCTGATAAGGTAAGTACCTACTAAAATAAATAAATAAAATGTTGTTGTTTTATGTAAATACCGCACAAGAGTCCCAACTGCTCCCAACCGCCTGAAGCCGGTGAGACTGTGGCATCCCGAATTGGGGTAGTTGAGGCTGAAGGAAGTGAGGAGGGGAAAGAGACGGGGAAAAAGTAAGTGGGGCTATTCGGATTTGGTCACCTAAAGCCATTTCAAGCATCGTTTTAACTCTGAATGGTGGTCTTTTACCTGGAGCCCTAGCACGGTCGATCGATAAGGATTGAATCGAAAACATTCAATATGTTCTCATCGTTCCCTAGGGCAATTGCAGGTTGCTAACGTAGTAACAACAGTTGACGTTGAATATTTTCAAAATACTCAGTCATTGTGAACTGTTATTTATTCGTTGGCGATCTGCAGTCATGCTAAAGAACGATAAGAAGTTACCGAAATTTATCGAATCTTCCATTCTGAAGCATGCCGCAAATATTACCTCATAAATTTTAAATAAATAAATATTATTTAAAATAATTAAATTAAGAAACAACACAATTCAACCAAATAAAATTTACTAGAGCACGCCGGGATTACTAGTCGAAAGCCTTTCCCCTCGACCACGGAGGTCATCGTGTTTAAGCCGCCGCTACCCGAATTTCTACCAATTTCTTACATATTCCCCTGTCACATTTGAAATTTTTAAGCTCTTAAAAAAATATGTGTTATTTTTAAAGATAATATCTAGATACGTTCCATGCCGAAACGCAAATTATATGAAATTCCCTCGATAGAAAAATATTGCAAAGTATGCTCTGACAATTATTATTTTCATGTCTGTTTCAGTTATTTTACAAGTTGTATGAATGAAAAAAATCACAGTGTTTCGTTAAATGCTGTTTAAGACAGCCCCTAAGAGATTTTTGCTCGATTTTAAACGAGTCATGTTTTATTAAATATTTTTACAGTTTTCGCTTCAATTTTACGATTTTAAATATTAGCAAACTCTCTCCAACATTTGTAATTACACATCTCTCCATCTTCAACAAGTTTACGTAGCTTACTTCGGTCAACATCTGGCAAATATTATCATAGTTCTGACTGGTTACTTCTAGCCATTGATCACTGGCTTCATTGACCAGACCACTGGCTGTTGGCCAGTGACGCGGTGATGGGACGAATCAATTATTTCATTATCATTGATCGAACGTTCGATTTCATCTGACGACAGAATTCACATCTTGGCATGTGGTCAATATATTAATTGAACAGACTTGTTTGGCAGATACCAACAGAATGTGTTCTATAAACAACAAAGTATATACCAATACATATTTGCACACAAATTTATATTATTATTCAAAGTACAAAATTCCAATTGTGTTACATGTTTGTTCGTTTTGCTTCAATTTGTGGTTTTTATTTAAATTTAAACGTTAGTATTTCAAAAATGTATTATGGGGGTTCCCACACCGCCCCCTCCACCTTGACTATCCCCTCTCCTCTCCCCCCTCACCCCTTCCCCCTACTCTCCCTACCCTACCCACCCCTCTCCCCCCTCACCCTCTCCCCCTTTCCCCCCACCCCCCCTCCCCTTCTCCATTCCCGTTACATTCATTTTTCACACAGCTCGCGCGTCACATATTAAAGTGTAACAATCAAATGAATGCAGTTTTGCATTTATAATATTAGTACAGATTAGTATTTTATACATATTTGAATTTTGACCGGTCAGTGGTTGAGTGAGCATTGCGCTTGGGTCCCACCCGGGCGTCGCGTGTTCGATTCTTCAGCTGGCTAAGTCCTCAATACAAGCAACATTTTCGGCTTTCTGTGTTTTTCAAATATTTTTGGGTTATTCGTAACCCGGGAAAGTTTGTCTTTCTTTTTTTTTTAAAAAAGGGATCTCTATAGTAACCTAAACAAATAACCAATTTCGTCTGGAAAATAAACGTAAAATAAAAAATTTAATAACGCCAGTGCTTTTTCATAACCCCAGAGCTTACCAATATATCAATATGTACCTACAGCCTATATTACTCGCAAATAATGTAAATTTATATTATTGAAAGAATTTTTAAAGTCCATTCAGTATTTTTTGCGTGAAAGAGTAACAGACATCCTTACGTCCATACAAACTTTCGCCTTTATAATATTAGTAGGATGATTATTTATTTATTAATTAACGCCCTTTTTCGGGGCTTTTGTACATGAAATTATTACAAATACGTTCGCTAAAATCTATTTTGTCAAAATACATTAGCGCTAAAATCTTAGTAATGGCAATTTTTTTTCTTGCAGCGGGATTGATATGATTTTTAAATAAATCTACAATTTTATTCCGAGGTTTATGAAATTTTGCTCACTTGACCTCCGAAGCAACAAAAAGGTTGATGTTTACATAAGATTTCGAAAACCATCATGAAATTTTTCTCACTTGACCTTCAAAGCAACAAAAAGGTTATTGTCTACATAAGATTTTGAAAACCATCACGAAATTTTGCTCATTTGATCTTCAAATCAACGAAAAGGTTGCTGTCTACATAAGATTTCGAAAAACCACCAAGAAATTTTTCTCACTCGACCTTCAAAGTAACAAAAAGGTTGTTGCCTACATTAAATTTTGAAAAAATATCACGAAATTTTCTCATTTGATCTTCAAATCAACGAAAAGTTTGCGTCTACATAAGATTTCGCAAACCACCATGAAATTTTGCTCACTTGACGTTCAAAATAAGAGGGAAATACTGGCTATATTATTTTTTGATTGATGAACAATGAACATTTCCGCGTAAAGCCCTGGAAACGCTTGCTTGAGTTGCTTGACTTGAGCTGTAAAGGAAAGTAAAAAGGAAAAAATAACAATAGATGAGAATTTTGGTTTTACGAAATAAATACATAATTCAGAAATTTAAAAACTTGGTAAACAGCCAATTTTCGACAAATTAAAAAAAAAAGTAATTATAATAATTACAAAATTTAGTACCTTTTATTGAGTGAGTAGAAATAAATCGAAATTTATCAATTGAGGGTGTGGGTACCGCCGGTCGCCCAGAGAACCGTTTATTGGTTTGAAATGGCAGGGGTGCCCAATTCAAGGGGTGAGGTTTGTCTAGGTCAGTGTTTTTTTAACTGTATTAAAAGAATCGCCCCTTTTACCAAAGTTAAATTACGCAGCGCCTCTCCCCCCCAAAACGATTTTAAAATAGAAAAATGACAAGAAGTATTTTATTTTATCAATATATCAGAGCGCATAGCTCGTGAATGAGCTTATTTTTAATGCCCACTCGAACTTCTGCAGTGCCCCATAATGTAAAAAAAATAAAAACGCCCCCCCCCCCCCGCTCCCCCCCGCAGACCTCCGTACAACTGAGATCATCATCATCACTGGTCTGGGTCTTGCCCCCCACAGCACGGATAAATAAATATTCGCAGAAAATAGAAAACTTAACTAACTTACCGGAAATAATATATGGTTACCCGACAATTGATCCGGCGACAATTGGCCCCCCGCCGATAGTTGAACCCCCCAACAGTTGATCCACCAGACAGTTAACCCTCCCGACAGTTGATCCGGCGGACAGTTGATCCCTCGGACAGTTGATCCTCTAAGAGATTATTTTTTCAAGTAAGTATGCATAGAGAATATACGGCGATGCAATCAAAGTCGTTATACTTATATCTGCATGCGTCTTGACTGAAAATCTACTGTAAAAATATTTTTACTAACAATAATTTCGACTATCGAAGGAGCATGCGTAATAACAAAATACGACATACTTACACGTTCAGCCCACTTAGTGAAAAACTGCTAAAGATTCCTACTTGCACATAATACATCTTTTTTATCCGAATACAACACAAGAGGCCCAACTTCTCCCAACCATCTGGAGCCAGTGATCCTGTGGCATCCCCAATTTTGGTATGTTGTGAGGTTGAAGGTAGTAAGGAAGGGGAGGGGATGTGGAAAATGTTCCCGGCTATTCAGATCTAGTTACCAAATACGACTAAAGAAATTTCAAGTAATAAATCTAAACACTATACACGAGTGTAAAAATACAAAAAAAACATTTACAGGGTGTTAACGATATAATTGTTAGGAATTTAAATGATTGTCTGCTCATCCAAAGAGACTTAGTAAAGTTCGAAGCGTTTTGCAATGAGAACAAAATTTACCTAAGTTACAACAAATGTAAACAAATAAGCTTTACTAAAAATCAAAACGTTATCATACACAATTATTATATTGGTAATTATTCACTCGAGCGCGTATAATGTGTAAGAGACCTCGGCGTACTTTTTGATTCCAAACTTCATTTCGGTGCGCACACTGAAAACATTGTGAATAAAGCTAACTGCATGCTAGGCTTTGTTATCAGAAACAGCCGTGTATTTCTAAAACCTGAAACCTACCTTCTGCTTTACTATACGCTGGTCCGTTCTCAACTTGAATACTGCAACTCCATATGGACTCCACTTAACGGTATCTAAAATATTGAAAATATTAATAAAGAAAATATTGAAAGTCTCCAAAAGAAATTTCTGCGTTGCCTCAATTACAGAATGAGCGCACCTAAACGGGGATACTCAAATATGCTCTCGAAATATAACGTCTCCACTCTATCTAACCGGCGAACAGACCTTGACCTAATGACCCTGTATAAAATCTGCAACATCGTTATCGACTATCCTGACTTACTCAAACTAATTAATTTTAAAATACCACCCAGAACAACCAGGCTTAACGACTTATTCCACATTAACCGGACACGTACAAATGCTGGTGTCAGGGATCCAATCAGAAGAATGTGCGAATTGTTTAATAAAAACCACAACCTTAAGGATTTCGATATATTTTTTGATACTTGTAGCACTTTTGGTAGAAAATTGAAGGCTGTTTTCCTATAAAAAAAGAAAACTCATATATCATTCACTATAGTTTTTATGTGCTTCTTTTTAAATAATTTTCGATTCATTATTAATTATGACTTATTTTTAAACATGTATAAAAAATGTATTTGAAAATCTTTTTTTATCAAGTCAATCAGTGAGAAATAGTTGGGGTGCAGATGAATTCTCAAGTTATTGTTAATAATAATGTTTTGTTAATTATTGTCTGTATCTGAGTTTTCTCCTTAAATAAAATAAAATAAAATTTATAAAAAAATAACATTGCGATGTACACGTACATGTCATGCGTGCAAGACAAGAGTTAGTTATTACTACGTTACTACTTTTGTTCTTTCCATCCAAGAACCTACATACTAAGGTAGGTAGGTTTGTATAAATCATAACAGCATGTGATAAATAAATATAATGTACCAACACATTTCAATATAAAACTTTGTTATTACATTGGAAAATTGTTATGAATATCTCATGCGCAAGATGTCAGATTTTTGGGGATTACAAACAAGTTCCGAAATTAATATTTCAGTCTGGCCTAACTTTGGGATCAATGAACGGTTTCAGTAAGGACGGAAGTTTGAGTTATGTTAATGAAGGTACTTATAGAACAACGATAATTCAGGGGATTGCGTAATAATTAATCTGGTTCGGTTAGAGATCAAAGTTACTTCTGACCATTATATATATATCAATGATTTCTACTCGGTTGAAAAACCACAAATGTTTTGGGTTCGAAAATTCCTTGCTGGAAGGCTGGTGCGTTGGCGCAGCGTTTTTATTAAAGTATTCCCTAAATATCGACACAAATTGGTAATTTTTTTATAAATCTTCTGACCTGGAATATTCAATAGCTACAAAGTGGTTGAAATTATCTGCTTCGGCGCAAATAAATTTGTACTTTTGAATGTAGCTATAACTTTGTGGTTATCCATTATAGATAAATTAAACAATGTTACTTTGTTTGAATCACTTTTTTTCCCATCCACTGTTTTGTAACTGTCAAATCAGTATACGTTTGCCCTGAAGAAGGAACGGTCGTTCCAAAACCGGTCGGCTTTACTCAAACATTGTTTCATTTACAAATAAATTTGAATCAATTTTCATTACACGTATATTTTTCTTTCAGAATTGACAGCGTAGCGAAGTCCTGTTTTAACGACACTGCTTTGGATTTCGTCTGTCTGTAAATTTATTTGTGTGTTCCATGTACGGTCAATCCGGTCAAAATGGTAGCCGTTTTGGATAGTAATTTTTTATTCCGCCATGGTGCGTGGGCGTTGCGAGCTGTTTAATCAATGCTCTCCGTAGCGCCCATGTGAAAGGCTATCCTATTTAACTTTGAAACTTTACTCTCAACGATTTTAACCGTAATTGGTGACCAGATCTTGAGAAGCCAATACTTCTAAACCTCAATCTACCACATCTTCCCTTCCCCATTCCTTTTTACCTCATAAAATACCCCAAATGGTGATGCCATAGTTGGGACAGTCAGAAACAATAGTTGTAATAGCATTCCCACCCGACGCCTGTGATTTAAAGGTTGCAATCCGTCTGCTAAATTAGGAAAATATATCAGACGGACCGCCCGTTTCTGCACAGAGTCGAGGGTTTTTTTTCAGGTATTTTGGGGCTCCAGACCAGAGGTGGCTGCCAAATTCAACCGTGGGGCGCACTTGTGATTTGTACAGGGTTAGCAGTTATGAACTATTAAAGTATCTGCGGGCCCTGTACAGTACGCCCAGATTTTGAGAGGCTAACTTAACTCTGGCTTCGATGGAACCCCCATATCTGAGCTGGTCACCTAGAGTTACACCAAGCATATCAATGGAGGGCCTGTTCGGAAGATTGCTTCCGTTGAAGGGTACTAGATTTTCATTTCAATCCCTTTTAGACGTAATCAGACATGATTGGGTCTTTGAAACATTAAATTCAACGAGATTATTTTTACCCCAAGAGAAAACAATCTCGAGGTAACCATCCATTATTTGCTTCAAAGCCCTCCAATCCGTTGGAATTTATGAGCCATTTGGGGGCTTGTCAAACAAAAAAAAAACTATATCCCGTGTCAATCTCTTTTTATTATTTACGAACTATATTATACTCAATTTCACAATTTAGTTATAATATTGTATCAAAAGCCTTCAAGGCATGAATAAAAAATCAACAGAAAGTTCCGCGAATGTAAAAAAAAAATGATAATGTAAAAATTTCTAATTTTGTAACCTTTAATTCATTGTGAAATTTGTTATTTAAGAATTAAAATAGCTTTATAACTTTCTTCCGCTTTTTTACGGGTATTTTATTATAACGGCCACATTTAGAATTGTCAATCGGACAATGGTCAAGCAGTCTGAAGATGCCCGTTATAAGGTAAAACCGGTCCAGTCACAAATGAATAAAAATGTAAGAAATAGATTTTCCATTATAAAATAAAGATAATGTAATGGAAAACAAATATCGGATGTTCATCCCACGAGATCCCATATTGATAGAGGCAGATTATTCGTAATATCGCTGGAAAACATTGTGGTAGTACGTCAAATATTTTCGGGATTTTCAATATGAGCCATGTCTATTTTTCACTATTTACCTTGAAATTCAATATATTTGAGACAAATACGAAATTCTATCCCATTATGATGTAGAAATTTCAAATCACCAACGAGAAGTTGAATAAATTGGTAGATTTCATATCCAGGGCGGCATAGTCCAGCGGTAAGACTCTTGACCCGCACACCAAAAGTCGCGGGATCGAATCCCGAAATTTTCTTTGATTAATTTGTGTTATTTCACAATTCATTTATTTAAAATAATATATTAATTAAAGGAAAACAATCACTTTGTTTGTAACCACGATTTATTGATTTAATTTTTATTTACCGACCGGTTTCGCTTAATACAAGCATCTTCAGGGTATAAATTAAAACTGATGAAAAAATACATTGTGTGAGCTTATATATATACATACAGACAGAGACAAAACATAATATAAAGTAAGAGTGAGAGAGTGTAATTAACATCCTACATAGTGATAGGGAGAAAGAGACGGGTATATCTAATGAATAATTACATTATATCTACCGGGACAAAACGTCATTTGAACAGGTGATTAAGGAATAAATTGGCTACGGGTTTTTTTAGTTTATGGGAGATATTCCTAATATCGGACTGTTGGACACATTTAACTGATTATTAAGAATTTGGGTTTTTGTTTTAACGGCTTTCTTTATTTCGAGTGCTTCTAAATTATTAAGCCTATTACCATGACCATTTCTGTGTAAAATCTTAACACCGGTGTTTTGATTGAAGGTATGATCTTTATCAATAAGGTGATTAGCGAATTCCGAAAATCCATTATTATTTAAGCATCTAAGATGCTCTTTGATTCTAATATTGACATTACGCGTCGTTTTACCTACATAAAATGATGAACAATCATTACAATCTAATTTATATATTCCGGAATGACTTAGTTTTTCGTCCTTATCTTTCGAATTAATTAAAAACTTCCCTAAATTATTGTTTGTGTAAAATGCCGGTCTTATTTCGGGAGGTAGATTATTTACACTGCAGGAAGAGAACTGATTAATGAATAAAATACGACGCCATTGGTAACAAAGATTATTATTATTATTTATATTATTATGATTAGTAAATAAGAAATTCTTAGTGGCTATTTGTTTTGTTTTTTATTTAAAATTGCATCAATGAGTTCGGCATTATAACCATTATTAACCGCGATTTTTTTAATTATTGCTAGTTCGTTGGAGAAATTAGTATTAGATAACGGTATTGTGACCAAACGATGAACCATTGAATGAAACGTGGAGTGTTTATGTGAAACAGGATGATTGGATGTGTTCTGGATAACAACGTCGGTGTAGGTAGGCTTGCGAAAGATGTTAAAAATTATTTTATTATTTACGATAGATAAGGTGAGATCTAAAAAATTTAAAGTCGAATTAGTTCCTATCTCTAATGTGAATTTAATGTTTTGATGGTATGAATTTATAAAGATGAGGAAGGCATTTAATTGACGTTGAGTCCCTGTCCAAATACAGAATACGTCATCGACGTATCTACGCCATAGTAAGACATTTTTTACAAGGGGTGAGGCACTAGTTAAAATTTTGTTTTCTAAATTATTCATGAATATATCAGCAATTAAAGGACTTGTAGGAGACCCCATGGGAAGGCCTTCGATTTGCTGATATATAACACCATTGAATTGAAAATAATTTTGGTTAAGGCAAACATTAAATAGTGAAGTCAGATCATTCACTAAATCTTTGGGTAAATTAGAAGTATTTAATAAATTAGAGATCAAACATTTGCTCTCCTCTATGGGGACATTAGGGAATAAGTTAACCACATCAAACGATATGAGTTTGCAATTTTTAGGGAGATCCAAATCTTTGAGTTCTTCTACTAGTGAAAATGAATTTTTGATTGTATATTTTGGGGAGAAAATATTGGATTTATGGAAAACATTAGTAATAACAGAAGATATTTTAAAATTTGGGGCATCACAGCAACTAACAACTGGTCTTATAGGTTTATCACTTTTATGGATTTTGAGGAATTCATATAATTTTGGAGCTTTCAAATTCTTTGTTAAAAACTTAACTTGATGTATGACTCATCTTGAAACATTTGGGATTTACAGGCTTTAAGAGTTAGTTTAACTTTATCTAAGAATTTTTCAGTAGGGTCTTTTTGAAGAGTTATGAAGTTGTCGTTATTGATGAAATCTTGCACTTTTGTATTGTATTCTCTTCGAGGTATTATAATCATGGTATTTCCCTTGTCCGCTTTGGTCAGGATTAAATTTTCGTCTTCTAATTTAGCACGAATATTTTTCATTACGGTTGTCTCGGGGTTTGGTGTAAATTTAAATTTAGGTATTAGATTTTTTATTGTTTCTGCACTTTTGTAGAAGAATCGTTGAGGTTTACCATATAAAGCTGTATCGATATCTACTGCAACGTTTTCTATTGCAGAATTAAAGTTTTTATTATTATATTTTAGGTCGGTGTGATGTATCACCGACTGTATTTTGGTGAGTAATTTTGCTTTATATTTTGATTGTGGTCTGTGGGACCGCGCGTCCAAGTTTGTGGAATAAATTGAGCTCATGGTGATTTTTTTTGTTCTAGATTTATTAATTAAAAATGTCAGAAAACGGTCAACCTAGTACATCTGCAAGTAAACTGTACCCACCAAAGATTAACACTTGTAAAGGCTGTTAACAGCCAAATGCCTACGATGTTCTAAGCCATTATGCAAAGACTGCCAAGTTGGGCCTTTGTCAAAATTTTTATGTTTTGTCAAGATGTCAATGTAAAATTTTTTTATATTTTTTATTCTTTATATTTTATTGTAAAATTAGTGAAGCTTACTGAAAAAGTAATTTTCCTTGGATTATTTCCTACAAAGTGATTTAGAGTAAAAATGACTGGAAAGTGCCTTTGATTGTTAAATGGTTATATTTTTGTTTAAAATAAACATATTTTAACTAAAATGTATTGTTTTATTCACATTTGGTAAAATCCGTAAATAAATAAAAACAATTTTAGGTACAATACTTAATTAACTAGATAGATTCCGGCCTTAAAAGATCGCGGTCCGTGAGACCGCACGTCCATAGTAGTGTAACTAAAATGTAACGTCCACAGTTAAAGGTTAAGTCTAAATCATGTTATAACAATTATACGTTCAAAATCTTAATCTTATTAATCTAAGTATCGAAAATTGGGCAATCATACTGGTATTCTCATTTTTTTCACCGCAAGCTAAACGTAGTAAATCTTCGATAATGCTTCCTTCTTTGTCTTTTTTACCCCTTCTTTCATTGTTATCATAATTTTATTTTTATCACACGACATTCACTAATATTTTGGTTGCCATTTTCCACTGGTTTCAGGATGTCAAGCGGATTCACACTGACAACAAAAAATCAGCTTTAATATTGTTATCATTTATCATCCCACAAAAAACTCCAGGTGTTTAGATGTGACAGAAGATGTATTTTACCATAAAAAAGCGTGATTCTGATTTATGTGTCTGTAAAAATTCAGATAATTTTGAATTGAAAACATTTAAGCTTTTATGTCAAATGAAATAAGATTTTGATAGAATTTAGCAATCTTGTGCGGTATTCGCACAAAAAGTTAGTTAATTCTTACCGTGCGCAACTCCCTTGTAATTTTGTAATTTATTGAAAAATTATAATTTACAATATACGATAATTATGTTCGATATTTTCCTATCGATGATTTATCCGACGGGTCTGGACAAAATAATATTTTCATTCTATTACATATTCGATCCATACATTCAATTTCAAATAGATTTGCTGTTTTTTCACGTACCTACCGTCGCGTCGTCTGGCGTGAAGTGGCACCACTCATGGTATTTTTAAAGCACTGCAACCCATTAAAAAAAGAAACGGAATGTGCGTGGAATGCTTTTTTATAACGACTTCAAAAAGGAGACTTCTTTTTGTGTTTGTTACCTCAGAACTTTCGACTGGGTGAATGATTGATGATGCTTTCTTTATATGAAAGATGGTGCTTCCCATTTCAATTTGGTCCAGTTGTGACAATGGCATCCATGAGAAAACCATATAACTCTTAAATTTGCATTAAGTATGTGCGCGACAAATGGAGGAATAACTCAATATCACGCCAACCAAATTCGATGTTTATTTTTTTATTGGAAACGATGTACTTCAAGGGTAGTTTGATGAGAGTTTGGTTAGGTTCTCATCATGGAATCCTTGACAAAGTAACATAACTCTTCAATTTACTAGGTATTTAGGGTTACTCGTACTACGCCACAAAATATAAAATTAACAGAAATAGCGGCGTTGCCATATTTGTATCTAATATTTATGCTGTCACAAGTGTAGATGAAATAATGGTGAACAATGTTAATTTATTAAACTTGGAGATAAATTTTATGAATAAATCATTTAATATCATTGCTATTTATCGGACACACTCTTCTGTTCTAACCACATACATAGAAGAATTAAAAAATATATTACAACATCATAAAAACAAAAGAACAATAATCATCGGAGATATTAATCTGAATATTGCTAATGATTACTACTCTAACGATAAAGATAACTATCTAAATATGTTAGCAGAATTAAATTACATTTCATGTATAAATTCATATACCCGAAACGTTATTGGACAACGACCATCTTGTATCGATCATATATTTACCAATACCAAAGATATACAAAATATATCATCTGCCGTAATAAAAACAACTGTAACGGATCATTATGCATGTATATTTAAATACGACGACAAACATCAAAACCTCCCATTACCAACCACAACTCCGGTTAATAATACTGATAAATACAAACAAAGTATTAATATAAATTCTCTCACCAAAATATTAAGTAACGAAAAAGAATGGCTAGAAATATATAAATGTAACGATGTAGAAGAATGCTGCAAAATATTTGATAAAAAACTGAGTTTACACATAAACGCTTGTAGGAATAACACATCTCAAAAACCATCCTCAAAATTTAAGCTAATCAAACCATGGATAACCCAAGGATTAATCATCTCAATTAGACACAAAGAAACACTCTATAGACAATATACAAAACAACCGGAAAACATAACATTACAAAAACATTTCAAAGCTTATAAAAAAAAACTCACATATCTTATAAAAAACATAAAGGATGACTACTACAAACAAAAACTTGAACTAGCTGAAAATGACAGTAAAAAGACTTGGTCCATCATAAATGAAATTATAGATAAAAAACAATTCAAAAATAAAACAATCAACACAATAAGACATAATGATTCAAAAATTTGCTGTAAAGATAAACCCTTAGAAGCCGCAAATGTATTCAACAACTTTTTTGCTAATGTAGGAAAAAACCTGGCTAGCAAAATCCAACAAGACCTGACCCCAAACGACCCAAACACTACAGTAAATAATGAGTATACCTTTGAACTATTTCAACCAACAACAAAAGAAGAAATCGAACAAATCATTACAAGTATGAAAGGTGGTTCTTCCCCAGGTTTTGATGGGATCACAATACAAACACTGAAATGTATAAAATCACAAGTATCAAAACCATTAACTCATATAATCAATACAAGTTTTCAAACCGGAATATTTCCGTCCATGTACAAACAATCCGTAATCGTACCAATATTTAAAACCGGCAATCCGGAAGAACCAACCAATTACCGTCCTATTTCATTACTATCAAACATTGCAAAAATATTTGAAAAAATTGCTAAAAAAAGAATAACTCATTTCATTAAGATCAATAACATAATTCACCAAAACCAGTTTGGATTCATGGAAAACAAAAGCACAAAAGACGCCATTGCTAAATTATCTAGTACTATACAAGACGCTTTAGACAAATCATTAAAATGTGTTGGTATTTTTGTAGATCTCCAAAAAGCTTTCGACAGTATATCACATGTCAAATTAATACAAAAATTAAAGGTTGTGGGTTTTAATGACAGAGCACTACATTGGCTAAAAAGTTATCTTCACAAAAGAACACAAATTGTAAAAATTAATCACACACCAAGTCTACCACTCACAAGTGATTTTGGGATACCGCAAGGCACTGTTTTGGGACCATTACTTTTTATCATGTACGTAAACGATATTTTTAAACAAAACCTCAGTGGAACCATTATATCTTATGCGGACGACACGATTATCATAATTAAGGGTAGTGACTGGAAAATTGTAAACGAAAATGCAAATAATGACATCCATATCCTAAAAACCTGGTTCGATACAAACCTTCTTACAATCAATGCAAAAAAAGCAGTTTATATCCCTTTCTCAATAAATAAATCCAAAACTTATCCCAACATTAATAAAACTATACACAACACAAAATGTAACAAAGATGTCTGTAATAATTCATGTACCATATTAAACCACGCAACTGAAATAAAGTACCTGGGTGTAATTGTAGACCAACATATGAAATGGAACAAACACATATGTGAACTTGTTAAACGCATTAGGAAATGTATCTATATATTCATTAGATTAAGAAATATTCTCAAATTAAACAATCTAAAAAAAGTCTATTATGCACTAGTCCAATCACTAATTCAGTATGGAATCATTGGATGGGGAGGTGCATATGAAAAAATTATAAGTCCTGTAAAAGTGGTACAAAAACTAATTATTAAAGTAATTTTAAAAAAACCACCAACATTCCCTTCAGCATCATTGTTCAAAATTTTCGAAGTACCAAACATTGAAGACCTCTACAAAAAAGATTCAATACTACAAATATTCAAAGAAAATGTAACTAAAAAATTTAAACTCAACTCATCATTAAGGCATAAATTTAACTTCCAAATTCCCCTATTTTCAACACAACAAATGCACAACAATTATATTTACAAAGGCATAAAATATTTTAATAATCTTCCCGAAGAAATTAAAAAAATAACAGATTTCATAACATTCAAGAAAAAGGTCAAATTAATCTTTAAAAAAAATCAACAACCATAACAACACCAATCAAAATGTTATAACTTCAATTCCTAGCATATCAAAAATTAACATCACAACATAGTTTATATTTATTGTATATACTAAGTAAAATGTATGTTATAAAAGTGAAAAATAGTAGTTTATATATTATATTTATATATAGTTTATATTTATTGGAAAATGTAAGTAAAATGTATGTTATAAAAATGAACTAGCTGTAAAATAACTCCTACGCCAAGCTCAAGAGCTAGTACTCTTCATTGGCGTAGAATTTCAAAAATTATGTATCTTTTCATTAAATTAAAAAAAAAAAAAAATCATAGGAGCAAATTAACGATAATCGGCCGAACCTTGTGTAGGCTATCCGAATCTTTGAGTCACCTACCGTACCGTCACACAGTGATTCGTTTCATACATGCTAGACGCTAAAAACTCTTACACCTGATTAAATTATTTTTACCCATTTATTGAGGTGAAGTCAATACCAATTTTATGAAAATGATTGTTTAAAATGATTTTTTTTTCCTGTCGTTTTTTTTAATTTATTTTTTATGTTTTTTATAATTTTTAAATAATGTATAAATAGAGTATTTGAGGTTTATAATAAATCAATTATATGTAAAAAGTAAAAAAAAGTGTATTTTGAGTGTAATAAATTGCTAAAATTACCGTCCATTTTCTGCTTATATTCAAAGATATAAGCCTTCTTTGGTTTTTCAACTTTTTTTCACCACTTGCACTGAGCTTATCAAGTTCAAATATACTTAAAATTTTGTTAAACATTCCCTCAAACTTTTCTTTCTTTGGCAAACTCGTCCATGTCACGAACAATTCCAGCCTGGAAATCTCGTATGTGGTTCCTGTAAAATGAAAGGATTCGTGCGGGTTAATATCGAAACTGATATAAATAGAATGTTAGTTGCACTATTTATTAAAAAGAAAATTATCGTGCGATTTTGATACACTCTATGAGATAAACTCTCGAGAAGTTAGAAATTTAATATTTTTTAGGCAAAAAAAAAAACACAAAACTAATTTATTATTTAAAATCAACTAAAATTATTTACACTAAAGTATTAAGAAAAAACTTTAAAAAATACCTTCCATAGTTGCCTCCATTTTAAAGAACCGAAGAAACACACTTTTCAAACTTAATACACAATTTTAAACGTCGTGATGCGACAAGCGAATAAATGTAAACGATAATTTCAAAACACATTATTCGACTTTAGGTCTATGGTATGAGTCAATGCGTGCACTAATCACCCCAATTAAGCATGCATTTATTATCCTGTCTATCTGGTAATGTCGCCATGACGTCATTGTTTGGGAATTCAAAAGTGTTATTAGCGTCTAGCTTGTATGAAACGAATCACTGTGCGTCGTTTTGGTCAAGTAATGTCTGTCTCATATGAGCAGCACGTTTAGTACGTCTACCCATATTCAGACAAATTAGTAAGTGTACTTCAGATTCACTAAAAATAAAAATAAAAAAAAAAACAAAAATTTTAACAAAAAAAAACCGACTTCAAAAAAAAACTATTCCAAAATAAAATAATGTGAACTAAAAAGTAATAAAAATAATTGCGTATCCTTTTACAACTTAATAATCAATTTACTTTTTCTACTCATTAATATGTAGGTACGATTATTATTTTTGGAGTGATCTTATTTTCTAAAGGCGGATTGTTTAAACAAAATTTATGAATTCATCAAATATATTATGGTTGGGCGTACAAAAAATGGCTGCGACAATTTCTCCTCACATTCGTTCGCAAAGCGGGATGAGCGCATATGCTAAATAAATAAAGTTCACTAAATAACTGCCCAATGAAGGAAGGTTAAAAGGATGCCAAAAACTCATCAAACTGCACTTTCGTATAGTCCGCTTCAGGTCTTTATAGTCCATTTAGGCCACTGGTTTTAGCCTCTATTATCTTCACTATACTATGCAAAACACGGCGGTTTCTACAGCCGCGGTGGGACAACTTAATTACTAAGCTTAACAATTGAATTTAGTTGCGGGTCCGATTCTAATAAAGGACACGGTGTTCACTTAACACGCGTGCGGCGGGCGATATTACAAATGTATCGGCAGGCGGTTTTACGAGCAAAATATACATGTAGCGACTGCCGGCGGAACAAAATACAATAACAAATTTGCTATATCACAGGTGGTTCACAGTTTTTGTGTAACTATACTTTTATTATCACGCAAGTAAAGCGAACAAAGCACACTTCGTTTTTGGTAATTTATAGGTATGAAATGGAAAGAGAACAAAGCAGTTATTCAGTTTCTTATCATAGACAAAATGATTTAAATTCAAACTGGCGCAAACATATTATGAAGTCAATTTTCACGTTTTTTGTAAGTTCTATTCAAGTTCTGTGATTGTGAGTATTATGAACAACTGACCTATAATGATATAATCACAGAACTTGAATAGAACTTTCACATAATGTGGAAGTTACATAACTTCAAATATTTTATGAATTCATCAAGTTATTTAAAACGACCCGTCCTAAATCTATTTGTTTTATATGTCTGACCATAATAGAAATATATGAAACGAGTTTTATGAGATTGATTCATTTGGTGACAAAAATATCCCTAACTGGCCCGAGTGCTTTTAATAGACGAAATTTTAGAAAGTTGTGCATATTTTAAGCATTGTCTGGATATCTTGCCATATTTGAGTCAACAATTCAACCACAATATAACTGATATAAAATAGTCGTGCGGTTTCATTACTTCGTGGCAGTTTTACTCTAACTAGACCATTAAGTCTTATATGAATTTTAACGATTGTCTGGGAACATTATTTTCTCCTGTGGTGGTTTTTTTAATGATGAATGTCACTTGCAGTGCCTTACCCTTAAGTAAATGAAAAATGAAAAGGAACTCTCGTTTTTTTTGTACGTCCTGATGTGATAACGGTTATTTTGTGAGTTATATTCGTTCGTGTGTTCATTCAGCGAACTCTGGTTCAGTGAACTCTAATTTTCTTTTAATTAAAGTTTCTTTTTCAAAACCGGAACTGATTGTGTGATGAATTTAGAAAAGCAATAAAGTACCTACCTGCATGTATAAAATATTGTAATTGTTAATTCCAGAATTGTCAGTTCCACAACTGGAACTGATCTGTCCACAATTCACACTTTCTCGTGAATTTAATGAATAATAAGAAGTAATAAATATTCACCCAGCTTGTTTTATGGGGGGATTTCATACTGACGTTAAGAGGAACGCCTGATCGTCACATCTTTACCATGTCATTAAAACTTAATTTTTAATTTGATGCCAAAATACTCAACCAAAAGGAATAATAATTTTATTGACCAAAATTGGCATTGAGTATCTAATACGGATACGAGTATATATTATTTTTAATGATGATTTAAAGGTAATTAAAGAATGCAATTTTGATTCATTTTACAGGCAATTTTAAATTTTTTTTATAAGTCAATTATAATTTTTTTTAAATATTTCTTCCGTTATATAGTTAGTGTGTTAATATAATGAAAAATAAAATATTATGCATTTTTGGGTAGTAATTTTAATTTATATAATTATGACAAATTGGTTTTCCAGCGTAAATTCCCGTAATTTAAATGTACACGAACACCCATGAAATTTTTTTTTAAATATTTTTTTTTTAGTTTATATACCATCATATTTTTATAATAAAATATAATATTAATTTATTTAAATGTTTACTAATTACTCATAAATAATTGCCTAAGTTGCCTCTAAAATCTTGATATATTTAAATCTTTTGATGGCCTTTATTTGAAATTTAAATCACAAAAAAATAAAGCAGCACATATCCGTACAAGATATTTGCATAACTTTCGATTAGATAAATAATTTTTCAGATTGGTTGCCTATTTTGACCTCAAATCCAAAATTAAGATTTACATGAAACGGGCCGCGCATTAGTTCCCCTTAAAACATTAAAGCAGTTTTCGAATTCCGGTCAGCAACGTAAGCAGATATATGCGTTAAAAATATGATAGCAGTCAAGTACAACAAGCGTGTTTATACGTCAACGCGTGTGTCTCCATAGAAATCGTTCTAACTCCGTTATTGTTTTAGTGACATCCCTAAAGTAAAAAAAGTTAAAGGTCGATAGTGGATCAAGCTGTACATCCCTATCAAGTTGTCCATAGAAATACATAACAAGAATATTCTGTCAGTCGCGCGGTTGACACGTATTTTTACCCGCCAAATTGCCTACAGGCGGCTTTACGGCGCTCGACATTGTTAATTTTTATTAAATATTTTTATATGAAATGATAAAAAAGTGAGGTGACAAAAGTGTTTATTATACATTCATACAATAGAGTAATTGTTGATGTTCACATAATCTGTGATTTTAGTACCGTTTTCACATAAAAACATCACATGAGTCATTTTTACATTTTTTTAATGTTTGCATTCTAAATTTTAATATTTACAAATGTTAATATTTATTTGTAATATAACAATTTAAGAGCTTATTTTGTAACCTTTTTAAAACAGTTTTTACTATTCGGCTACGTTCAGTAATGTCTCATTTGTGGAGCTTTAATTATGAAGCGGTAATAGCACAAAGTTTTCGTAAACTGTCATTTCATTTGAGACATTATAAGTGAATATTTGCGATTTTCGGAGGGGTTAAGGTTGAACCCACATCTATTATTAATTTCTATAAAGCAGATAACAATCTATGAAACAAGTAGGTTCTCGTATTTGACACTTATCCCAGCACACAGATTTTCTGCTTTATTGACGGAATTAAACTCGACAGTCTCTGTTTTAAATTAACTTCCAATGACTTAAAATATTAATTTTCCTAAAATAGATAGAGGTTTAACTGAATCCTCTATGGACCAGCCTAGCGGGTGGAGCTTCAATTAATTTATTACACTTTATGCTTTTATCAAGAAACCATAATCTGGTACTTAGGGTGGATTTGAGCGGATTAATTATTATTTTCATCCTAATGCAGGTGGACAATTAATATCTTCAGTTTTTAAGACAAAACTCTCTTTTTATAACAAATTTTGATGTTATTCCCATCAATGTAATATATCATTGAAGACGAAGATAACACGAGATGTTAACACGATAATTTTTTTTTCTGTATCTTGTTCTTTTCATATTTTCGTTAACATTATAAGTATTATCTTTTTGAATGATTATTACCGTCATTTAATTGTCTGAATTATACGAACAATTTTAACAAGTTTCAAAGTGAGAAAAAAAACACTTAATATATTTATCAAATCATACAAATCATTCTCCACATGTTCACTGTTCATACCCATAATTATTTGACTGTCCTAAAACGGGATTAATTTAATAAATAATGTATATAAATGTATAATATTGTGCTAAATAAACAAATAAAAAAAAAAAAAAAAAAAAAAAAAAAAATTTACACTAACTCCACACATGAGGCCCGGAAGAAAAAAAAATCCCTTAGGGCCTGTGTCATCTTTGGGGATGTTGTGTGGAGGGTCATTTTAGAGAAAGGAAGGAGAGGAATTTCTAGGAAGGAAAAAGTTATCAGGCGTGGGTAGGAATCTGGGGTCGAGGAGAGAAGAGGAGCTTACAGGAGTACCGTACATATGAATCTATCCCTTCCACTTCGGTGCAAGGTGATGGGTAAAAAAAGCCCTGAGGAAAATGACTTATTTTGAGGAGAGACCGATAAATCGTTGTACAGTCGAGCTGTTGAACTGAAGAACAAATCGTAGAAGCGACCCGTTCTCACGTGACAAATTTCAATCGTGTTCTTATCTTGGGCGCCCGTTTAGCGTATTTCTCGACTATGCACTGGTGCCGAAGGGATAAATGATGCCAGTTCGTCGTAGCATCTTCTTTTGTAATACCGGCAGAAAAAGGTCACCATGCCTACCAGATGTCTGTGCTCTTGCATCTTGCAATTCGCTTGCATGTTGGAACCTAACAAATGGACCGCTTGTCTGTCTGCACAGAATTAAGTTCTTTTTCAAGGAATTTTCAGAGGTGGCTGCCAAATTCAATAATGGGACAGGGTGATTTATTCAAGGTCAGCAGGTGGGTACTGTTATAGTATGCATAAGTACTATTAAAAACTTAAACTTACACCAAGAATATCAATGGAAGGCATTTTGGGAAGATTGCTTCCGTTGAAGGATGTTATATAGTAAATTCGTTTCCTTAATCGGACATTACGTGTGTTTAAAACATTTAATATATAATATATATTTAAATAATTTATTACTAACAGTTAAGAACCCGCTTTGCAGGTTTTTGCCGCCAGGACGGCTTTTGGTTTGGTTTCGCCCAGTTTGAGTGTTGATGACCATTTTATAAATCCAATGGGAACTTATTTATTTTATAAATTTATTTATTTTTTTGTTATAAAAGTACATTCACAGTTTAAGGAAGCTTTGACTGTCCGACTAGGATGGTCTCCCGTTCTAGTACTGACAGGTTTCATTTACATTAGTAATTATAACTGGTTCCAAAAATTGCAGCTTCTGTTAACGTAAGTGGCGCCATCTTTTGCGTTGCTTTAATTCGGTTCTATTACTCCACGTACAAAGGCGTGGCGTCCAGAGTTGCATTCTCAGTCAGATTCTTAAATTTCGGTTTTTTTATACATTTACATCCTATTTAATATTTCAAAGGCGAAAGTTTGTAAGGATGTACGGATCTATGGATTTTGTTTATTTGTTTATTAAGACATACACAGTACATTATAATACAAATTATAAGATGTTTAATTTTTACATGGTTATGTACCTATTACGTAAGCCATAGAATGTCATTTGGTTGTTAAGCCTGACGTAAATGAACAAGTAATAATAATAATCAAAAGAAAGAAAGGGAGGGGGGGGGGACATAGAGAGACTTTTAAAAATCAAGAATTATGTATATATATATTTATAATTTTTTTTTTAAAGAAAGGCAAACATTTCCGGGTTACGATTAACCCAACAATGTTTGAAAATCTCCTATTACCACCACAGAAAGCCGAAAATGTTGCTTGAATTATCCAGCCGAGGAATCGAACACGCGACGCTCAGGTGGGACCCAAGCGCTATGCCCACTCAACCACTGACCGGTCAAAATATGCTCACTGAATTGTAATTGACTGATTAAGGTTTAGTGAAAAGTTAAGTGTAAGTAGTTTTAAATATATAATATGTATTTACATCACGCCAAGGAATTTAATAAATTTGTTTTGTATGTTTGCAAGAAATCACGGAAATGTCTAAATGTAGTCATTCTTCGCAGTGGGTATAAGTTGTGATTGCGCGAGCAATTGGTGTGTTACTTGCTGCATTAGTGTTGTTAGCTTCAATATGAAAAAGGGAAGTGTGGCTGGTACGCCTCATTGGGACATTTAAACTAATGACGGACAGCAATTCAGGACTATCTATTTTATTATTTAGCAGGTTATACAGAAACAACAGATGTGACAATGTGGGTATTTTTTGTAAAGTTAACATATTATTTGTAGTTTTGTTGTATTTCTTGAGTAAATGTTTCCTAATTTATTCTGTATAAGTACTTTCTACCAAATCTATGTATACCTTAAATCGAGGATTCCATGTGGTTGACGGATGGATGTATGTTTGTTACTCAAAAAATACTGAATGGACCTTAAAAATTCATTCACTAAAAGAGCTACATTATTTACGAGTAATATAGGCTGTATATGTATATTGGTAAGCTCTAGCGTTATGAATAAGCTCTGGAGTTACGAAATTATTTAATAAACGTTTATTGTCCAGACGAAAAGCAAAGCGTTGCTTGGTAACAATAAGTAATTATTTGACGTACGCTGTCATTTTTTTTTTTTTTTTTGTTACTATGGAGATCCCTTTGATAGTTAAAATTAAACTTATCTATACTAGCTGATCCAGCAAACGTCGTTCTGCTATATAAATGATAGTTGAATGAGGGCCTGAGGGGGACGTAGCGCCATCTCTCATTCAACGAACATAAATAATTTCGTTCTGTTTGAAATACGAAAGACGGTTAAATTTATTCATACAAAAATCGCGAATAACAAATGGGAGAGTGAAGATAGGAGGGTTAAAATTTGGGGTTATAGGTATTTTTTGATGCCAAATAAAAAAAAATACAAAAAAATGTAAAAAAATTGTTTTTTTTTTCTGGATAGGGACACCCTAATCACCTAGAGGTAAGAAATATAATTTAAAACCTATTCTCATACCTACCAAATACACATTAATATTTTCATAAAAAATCGGTCAAACTGTTTCGGAGGAGTGCGACCACAAACACCGTGACACGAGATTTTTATATGTAAGATTATAAATGCGAAACTGAGTGTGTTTGATTGTTACGCTTTAATAGGTGGCACGTGAGCTGTTTAAAAAATGAATGTAACGGGTATGGAGGGTTGGTGAGGGGGAAGAGACGGGGGGCGAGGGGGGGGGTGAAGGGGTGAGAGGGGAAGAGGGAGGGGGGAGAGGGGGAAGAAGGGGGGGAGGGGGGAGAGGGGGAGGGGGGAGAGGGGGAGGGGGGAGTGGAGTGGCGATAGGGAAGGTGGAGGAGGCGGAGTGGGAACCCCCCCTTATAGTGAATACGTGAATTATCATAAATCTATACATGAAACTTAATCTCTCATCGGTAAAATAGACGACCATAGAAATATTTCACTCATTTATTATTATCTTTCTCCACGTTCGCGATTTTCAATCTAAGTACTTATCTTTTTGGATTTTTTTCATAACTTGGCAAGTGTGATATGATACCGAGATAACTTAAATCAAATGTAAAGATGTTTTCGGAAGTGTTAATTTTTATTATCTCACTGAAAAAAAAACTCTCTTTTGATGGCCCCAATAAAAAAATCAATAAAAGTACTCCCTTTATGTCACCAACGCTTGTACTTGTAAAATATCTTCAGTGGTGCACTAAAAGTTAAGTCACCCTTTTAATTCTCCGCTAAGCATTGAACTGTCAGAGTCATGTCCACGTTGTTTTTTTTTGCAAGTTGGTGCTCTGACAGCGCAGCAAA
Organism: Limnephilus marmoratus; assembly: GCA_917880885.1. Lineage (NCBI taxonomy): Eukaryota > Metazoa > Arthropoda > Insecta > Trichoptera > Limnephilidae > Limnephilus > Limnephilus marmoratus. The sequence continues at coordinate 9,926,124 of OU862918.1, forward strand.
AGACGAAGCTTTTTTAAAAAATAATATGCTGGTAAAAATGATTACACTTAGGTATGATTTTATAAGTGCGAAATAAACCGTGGATTTGGAGTTTTACTTAGGGTACTGAAATTATATTTTACACAATTCTTAGATGAAAGATTGCCTTTGACTGCATTTTAACTCAATTTTTCCAGAATGCTTCGAAAAGTGTTACAATGGAAAAACAAGCTTATTAATTCGTCGCAAAATTTTCTCTTGGGGTTTAGATGTTTACTAAAATATTATTTGATCGAGGTTTTGATTGACAACAGCTTAAAGTAAATTTGAGTAATCCTTTGTTAAGTTTTTAGGGGAAGAATTTTTTTTAAATATAGTGGTCCTCCACAATTTTGATCTAAATGGTATCTTATTTTACGAGTATATTTATATATCTTTAACCAACGAAATTTAATTTGTCATCCGCGGAAATTTGAAATGCAGTAAAGGATAAACTGTTATTTGTTCAGGAGAGCATAAAGAATTTATTTTTTTCCAAAATCACATCTTCTGTTCTTGTAGAACTATAATTACGATTTTTTTTTATAAAATAACATTGAATTGATCGTTCAGAATATTTTTTAAAAAATTTATTTAATAACAGTATTTAATTTATTTTTTATTTTCAAAAAAAAATCCTCTTAAAATGCATGTCGTAAAAGACGCACTTATTGTCTTAGAAATACCGGTTATTTCGACGATGCAGATCGGAAATAAAAAAAAAACGGAGAAAAATAATATATTTAACGCGTTTTTGGAATTATTATCCTTCACAGTATTTAAAATTTTCGCCATCAATACATGTGTTAAAATGTTCATTTTAAGTTCAGAGTGACCACAGATAACACAATATGGAATTCTCAGAGTACAAATTCTGGGGTTTATACCCAAGAAGAATACTCAAGAATCCAGACGTAATCAATAAAATTTACATTTCATAACTCTTTAGATAGCCCATTCCTTTAGTATTTCTATGGTTTACGTGCCTGAAAACTAATAATCGTCACCACAATGTGTTCAAGATTCCACACAGCATGACAAGAGAAATAGTGCTATTGAACCAAATTTCTAAAAGAGTCCGAACCTTGTTTTCTCAATAGGAGTGTTACTTTTTTTCACACATCTGCCCTGATGATGTTTATTGTAACGCTGTCCAAAACGTTTGGCTAAAGAAGAAGGCAGCCCAAAAACAACTAACGAAAATACTTTTGGCCGTGAAAATCTAAAATCATATCTTACTAAATGATGTTGATGTTATTAAAAAGTTTTGTGTTTGTAATGATGAAACATAACATTTTAGCAGCTTTATGTGTAATTTGTTGTACATGAACGTTATTTTGTAGTTAAAAATTAATTCTATCAAGGGTTATTCCAAGATCCTGAAAATCTGAGACTATTTGGGAGGTGGGAATGGGTACCGCCGCCCCGGGAACCTTTATTGGATAACCAACACCTCTGCTATAGATCACCCCAAGTGTTTCGCTACGTTTGGTGATTTAGCAGGGGTGCCCGGATTCATGGGGTGAGGTTTGTCTAGGTCTTTGAGGCAGATGACCAGGACATACTGAACCCTAGATTCCTACCCACCCCTTAAACCCTTTTCCTTCCCAGAACTCTCCTCTCCTTCCCTTCCTCAAAAAAACCTCCACACAGCATCCCCAAAGATGACATAGGCCCTGGGGGAAATTATTTTCCTCAGGGCCTCCTGTGTGGAGCTCATGTAAAAAAAAAATTTATATTGAAAAATGATTGTCGTAAAGAATAAATAATAATAAAAAAATCATTCTTTAAAAAACAATGTAATGAGATATTGAGACATTTAGAAATAGTTAATTTTGCTGGCAATATGTAGGTACATTGTTTAAATCGTGTTTTAAATTGACACAATCGTTTTCAATTTTTATTGGCATTATCAGCAAATATTTCTATTTCAAAGTATTTCACACATTGAACAAATCATTAATAAATAAAATGAAAAACAATGATCCGAGATGGGAACCCTGTGGAATCCCCGTAGAAAATTCAATGCAATCTGATTACAGGCTCTTTATTGCTACTGCCTGTGATCTGTTAAGTATATAAGATGAAATTAATTACCACGTATAGGTACCTAACGACAAAAGCTTTCTTCGTAATAATTTTCAATAGATTTTATCAAATGCTTTGGCAAAGTCTATATATATGATATCTACTTGTGTGCGGTTGTCCATGTGCTCGACGATATATTCCGTAAGAACAAGATTACTTTCCACATGTTTGCCTTTCGTAAAACCACGTTGCTTTATTGTTATGATGTGATTGAGTTGTGGATTGATTATGCAATTGAATAACAGATTTTGCAAGTCTTCATTTAATTTTCGGTTTGAATTTAATAATTTGTACGTTGGAGCGATAAAACTAATTAAATAATTTATTAGTACCTATCTTAATTTTGGCCTACAAAACGCCCTATGGTGGTTTCGATTTTACATAATTTTGATGAAAGGTGTGTTACATGAATGTCGTACCAAGATGTTTGCCTAAGCAAAGTCTGTAGGTATCAGTTCGATGAAGTTTGGTTTGAGTTAGATGTGTGATATGTAATGTATGTGAAGGGTACTTGGATATGCTACCGTCTACAGCAGGATTAAGCAATACGCGACCCGCGAGCCCATTTCGCGTTTGTACAATAAATTTTTGTAAAAAAATATTCAACGATTTCTCTGTTTTGTAAAAGGTTTTGGCAGAAAACTTTAGTCTTCCATCAAAGTTTTGAATCATCGCCCAAAATAATACGATTTTTTACATATTCGTAAAAACAGAATTTCAATGGTTTAACCTTAGTTATAGAAAAATTTTGTTGACTCTCGCGGCCCAGAGCTTTACAAGCATTTTAAAAGTTTCCGTTTTATAAAATACCAAAAGTTTTCTTGGCGAAATTTAGTTTAACTTTCCGAACTATTAAAATCAGATTTTATTTATTTGACCTTGAACCTAGCAAAAATGGCGCTTTCCTTATGCACGCTTTGCTTGCTATTTGGCGTTGGAATATTTATACATGCCCGTGTACGTGTCTCTCAGCGATCACGAACGGTGTAAATCATTGTGCGACAAATAAATTATAAAAGTGATTTAAAAATAAACGAAAAACGCTCAAACTACTTCAAAATGGTGCAGTGTAAAAAATGTAAAAAATATGTCGCTAAAGACAGTGAATTAATCAAATGCAGCGACTGTAATGGATCTTTCCACAAACTATGTGCTATTTCAAATCCCGCCATTAACGTGGGTAATGAATTTATTTGTACAAACTGCGGAACACAGCGAACAATAAATGCGAACACGGACAACGCAACGGCCGGAGGCAGCGGGTCACAAGGCTCAAACTCAGAAAGTATCCCAGAAATGAAGCAAATTCTTAGTGAAATAAATAATAAAATAAGCATCATGTATGTCATGAAAAAAGATATGGAGACTCTCACACAGTCAACTGAGTTTCTATCCAACAAATATGACGAACTGATATCGCTACACCTAGAATTGGGAAAAAAACTAAAACATAACGAAAACAAACTCAATGAAGTTATAAACAAAAACACATACCTAGAAAAATGTAATAAAGCACTGGAACACAGGATTCAAGAAATTGAACAAATACAAAAAAACTGTAATATTGAACTGTTTGGTCTGGAAATGAAAAAAGATGAAAATATTGAAACAACCATAAAGACAATTGCAGAAAAACTAAACACAAATTGCGAAAAGATTGAGAAGGTTTGGAGACTTCCTAATAGAAAGGACTCCAAACCGGCTAACGTAATAGTGAAGTTCATACGTCAAACTTATCGAGACGAGTGGTTACAAAAAAAAAACATATTAACAAACAATGACATTTACAAAAATGGAAACAACGACCGAATTTATATCAATGAAAATCTCACTAAAGAAAAAAAAGATCTACTATACATTACAAAACAAAAAATGAAAACCAAATTTAAATACATTTGGGTACAAAATGCCAAAATATTGATAAGAAGTGAAGGTGATGGGAAAATTATCCATATAAAAAATGAGAATGATATAAACAAATACATTTAAGAAAAAAAAAAAAAACCAAAATTCCTTTTGACTCGGAACACTTATTTTATCAGTTACTAAATCCACGTCATGGAAGATTCGACACCATTTCAAACTCACAAATTTATCAAGTGCTATAATTTGGATAACTGGATAAACGATAAAAACATCAAAATGAGGTTTGTGGCTATTCATCTAAACATAAAATCGTTGAAAAATAATTTTAATTCATTTATTGCACAAGTAAACGACGTTCTGCAGTTTATAGATGTAATTTTTCTAACCGAAATAAATATTAAAAACTAAATAATACCTATGTTCAATATACCAAACTTCATATCGATTGCAAATACTCGAGAGAATAGAAGAGGAGGGGGATTAATCATGTACTTAAAAAACCATCATACTTTTAAGAAAACAAACATTTCTTTTAAAAGCTGCGAGACAATATCTGGAGAAATCACCACCGTTATACTTGCGGTATATCGTCCGCCGAGCAGCAACAAGAAAATATACTTGAAGGAACTAAAACAAATATTAAAATTAACTTCATCTGATTCAAACTACTTGTATTGTGGTGACATCAACTTGAATTTATTGGATACCAAAAATAGTGTAATTACAGAATATCAAAATCTACTCAGTGAAAATGGTTTAGAAAATGTAATATTAGATGTGACTCGGGATGAAATTTTAAACGGAAAAAATGTGTATTCATGTATTGATCATATTGCAATTCGCAACCGTAATAACACTGTATTTTCATGTATTGTGACTAACAAAATATCCGACCATTATATAACAGGAGTTGCAATAGGTAAAGAGGTAGTTACAAAGGATTTAAATAAAAAAATTGAAATTATTGATAATAAATTGGTACATTCTAAATTAAAACTAGTAAATTGGGGGAAATTATTACAAACTGAATGTCCTTTAGAACTGTACTATAATTTAAAAAATATTTTTGATAATATATATGCGTCCTCGAAAAAGAAAAATTATTTGAAAATAATCTTAGGCACAACAACCCATGGGTTACTGAAGAAATTAAGAACATGATTAAAAAAAGAGATTATCTTTACCGAAAATGCAGAAATAACCCAAATAACCCGGTATTTCGTTTAGAATATACGCGATATAGAAACAAAACAAACAAACATATTAATATTACTAAAAACACGTTCCATAAAAACGTAATAAATAGCTTAAACGGCAACCCGAGGAAACTCTGGGACGAAATAAATAATCTAATAGGTAAACCTAAACAAAATTTAGATAAAATAATCCTTCAACATATGGGAAGTCAAGGAGATACAAAGTTTTTATGCGATAAATTTGCCACAACATTCGTAAATGAAATAAAAGACATAAGACATAATTGTACTAAAAAATTCCTAGATCGTAACACGTATACAACTCCTGCTATTATGTCGATGAGATTTAGACCTGTATCACAAAAAGATGTTAAAAAAATTATTAATGATATGGATGTTAAAAAATCAGAAGGCAATGACCAAATAAGAATTAAAGACCTGAAGTTAATTGCTGATAATATAATCCCAATACTGACTAAACTAATTAACCTTTGTGTAAGTAAAAGTATCATGCCTGACGAACTTAAAACATCCATTATCAGACCTATATATAAATCAGGAAACCACAAAGATTTCACAAACTATCGACCAATAGCAATTCTCTCGTGTATTGATAAAATTATTGAAAGGGCTATCTTTAATCAAATACAAAATTTTATAGAAAAAAATAGAATCATAAATCCCATACAGTACGGATTTCAAAAACAAAAAAGTACTACACAATTACTTTCTAAATTCACTGACCATATAAATTGTCATTCGTTTAATAGAAAAATTAAAGTTAAAATTGACGGAATTTTGAGTGATGAAATGTTGGCAAACACTGGGGTAGCTACGGGATCGATATCGGGACCTACGTGTTATATTATGCAAGTAAACAGTTTACCAAACGTAATAAAACATTAAAAAATGCTACATGTTTGCAGACGATACTTGCATCATATGTGCTGACAAAAATCCACAAAAAATTGAGGAAATTTTACAAACAGACCTAAATAATATAATTAAATGGTCCCACGACAATGGCATTATTATCAACGCAAAAAAAACCAAATATATGCTTATACATTCACCACATGCAAATTGTCAGGATAAGGAATTGCACATTAAAAGTCATTCATATGATTGCTTACACACAAAAAACCAATCCCTGCAGTGTAATTGCCCAAACATAGAAAAAGTGTACCAATATACATACCTTGGTCTTACAATAGATGTCAATTTTAACTGGTCAATTCATATTGAAAATGTATGTAATAGATTAAGATCCATATTAGGGAAATTTTATCACCTAAAAAACTTTGTTAATAAAAATATATTATACTGTATATATAACGCATTAGCAGAATCAATTATAGGATACGGAATAAATAGTTACGGATTAACGTACAAAACGTACTTAAATAAAATAGAACAACTACAAATCCGTTTCCTAAAATTGATATCAGGCAAAAAAAAAGTTCAATTATGTGATGACGATTATAAAAAAATGTTCTCCATGTGTAATGTGCTCTCTATACATAGTAGGGTAGATTACCAATTAACTCTAGATGAATTCTGGAATACAGAATTCAAAAAACCTGTAAACCATAACTACCCCACTAGGCATAGAGAAGCAGAAATGTTTATTATTAATAAATCTCAAAATGTATACGGTGATAGAACAAAACGGCATAAAATTCCGGAAATATTTAATGCATTACCTGAAAATATTAAAAACGAGACATCATATTCAAAAATCAAAACTAAAGTTAGATCATTCTACTTCAATAGAATATGAAAACTAAAATATTGTATAAAAATACCTAAATTTATGAAAAACAAATAATATTTTGATCGAATAGGTATAGATCTAGACCTAGTTCTTTTAACCATTGTTCAAAATAAAATTTATGTTACAATAAGAATTATAATAATTAGTTAAGTATTTTAATATTAAGTATTATATAATTAAGTAATTACTAGATTAAGATTACTAGATTAACACCAAAATATCAAACATTTTATATGTTGTAAGTAAATAAATAGGAAAAATGAGAGATTTCTTACAATCAAACTGATTGATCAGTTTTGTAAGATTTAAGTAAGAGAAATTATTGTACAATTAATAACTAAATAAACATATTTAAAAAAAAAAAAACATATGAATATTTATCATAGTACTCTTCCAAATGATGATTTTGAAAACAAATGCATAAGTCAAATAAGACTATTTTGATAATTTATTTTTACGTAATAGCCATTGATCGGAATTCCGACTGATATAGTCTAATACCTAACGTTTTTAAAATCTTTATTACAAAATATGGAACGGTTTCGCGAAAAATTTTCGTTTGTCTATTTTGAATCAGCCGCCCAAAATAGTAAGTATTTTTACATATTCTAATATTTTAAAGGTGTAAACATTGACAACATTTATTGATTTCACGTCGGAGATATAAAATATTTGCCTGCGGCGCTTTGTTTTTGCATTACACCATTGTTTTATTGAAAAAATACGGTTTCAGAAAATATAAATTGGTTTTCGTCACCACCAACAGCAAAGTTACCCATGTATGCTGTATATACCCTATCTTCTGCAACCCTTGAATAAATTTAAAATAGATAAATTATCACTCCGGCTGAAAGGTTGATCATCGCTGATCTACAGGATCCCAAGCACCGTGCCCGGCGCGAGAGCCTTACTGCTGAACTTGGGGATATATTGGAAAACTTTAGTACACGCTGGGAGAAGAAAGGAATTGAGATACGTTTAAATACATAGGTGGCAATAACTAAAGTACCTGATCAATCGCTAAATGCGTCTTTGGAGTTAAGGTTTATGTATTATACCTGAGAAACAAAACAATTATGTTCTAGTGCTAGTCTAGTGATAAATTTCATCTTAGGTAGTAATTAAATATACAAGGTTTTAGAACAACCATGATGTTATTTTATAGCGCAAAATAATGTCATTTACAAAAATAAAGATGACTGACAAAAAGAAGTACCTGTGACACGAGAAAATCCTTTCGTTGGTTGATTGTTCACGTTTTTTTGTACAATAGTTTCACTACAAAGTTTAGTCAGGATCTACTAATCTAGATATTTTATGTTAGTTACTTGTAAATTATGTTTAAAAATTACTAATTATACATAAATTATATGCTTACTATTAAATTTCATCTTGCTTAATGTGGTTCTTACCAACCGTTTTGAATTAATTTATCGGTGTAGTTTATTTATGGTTTCCTTCAGCGCTTATGATATTTCATCCCTTTGTAGTTGTTTTATGTATTTATTGGCTTTGTCCTTTTTTGGTAGACTGATTTCCCTTGTGACATTTAACTTTAATTGAATCAACAAAAAATATTTTAAAACTTAAAATAAAGCAATAACTTTGTAAAAGTGGTTTTAACAAAGTTATTGTTTCATTTTAAATAAAAATGACACACCATTATATAGTATCTGCTTCATATGAACAAAAAAAAATATTTTCGAGTTACCTTATCTTCTACTTAACTTTTTTTATAAGCCATTAAATATTCATTTTTCATTATTGCGTTAGTTGGTATATCGAACGTATTATATGAAACCATGGCAAACTCTTAATATCATGCATTTTTATCAAAGAGGAAATATTCTTCTTTTTTTTAATATTTAATTAAATGAAGACAATATAAGCGAAACTCAATCGAAAATCTGAAAACAGAAAAATCAGAAAAAGATATTGACACATCTGGGACTCGAACCCAGGACCTCTCGCTTACCGGGCGAACGCGCTAACCACTGCGCCACCGTGTCGATATCCAATTCGGTCACTTTTAACTGTATCATACTTCGACTAAGAACCACCCACACTATCTTCATTTTTCTTAACGCATATACTATTGGCTGCTATCTTTATGTATGATTGCAAGATTCAAACCCGAACTAAATGCTCTCTAGATAGTGTCTGGATAAATCTTTATCCATTTTATTTAATATGCGACATCAATTGACTTTTCTGCAAGTCTAGGATGAATATTTTTATTTTTATTTTAACTTTATGAGTAAAACCTCAAATTGTAATATTTAATTAAATGAAGACAATATAAGCGAAACTCAATCGAAAATCTGAAAACAGAAAAATCAGAAAAAGATATTGACACATCTGGGACTCGAACCCAGGACCTCTCGCTTACCGGGCGAACGCGCTAACCACTGCGCCACCGTGTCGATATCCAATTCGGTCACTTTTAACTGTATCATACTTCGACTAAGAACCACCCACACTATCTTCATTTTTCTTAACGCATATACTATTGGCTGCTATCTTTATGTATGATTGCAAGATTCAAACCCGAACTAAATGCTCTCTAGATAGTGTCTGGATAAATCTTTATCCATTTTATTTAATATGCGACATCAATTGACTTTTCTGCAAGTCTAGGATGAATATTTTTATTTTTATTTTAACTTTATGAGTAAAACCTCAAATTGTAATATTTAATTAAATGAAGACAATATAAGCGAAACTCAATCGAAAATCTGAAAACAGAAAAATCAGAAAAAGATATTGACACATCTGGGACTCGAACCCAGGACCTCTCGCTTACCGGGCGAACGCGCTAACCACTGCGCCACCGTGTCGATATCCAATTCGGTCACTTTTAACTGTATCATACTTCGACTAAGAACCACCCACACTATCTTCATTTTTCTTAACGCATATACTATTGGCTGCTATCTTTATGTATGATTGCAAGATTCAAACCCGAACTAAATGCTCTCTAGATAGTGTCTGGATAAATCTTTATCCATTTTATTTAATATGCGACATCAATTGACTTTTCTGCAAGTCTAGGATGAATATTTTTATTTTTATTTTAACTTTATGAGTAAAACCTCAAATTGTAATATTTAATTAAATGAAGACAATATAAGCGAAACTCAATCGAAAATCTGAAAACAGAAAAATCAGAAAAAGATATTGACACATCTGGGACTCGAACCCAGGACCTCTCGCTTACCGGGCGAACGCGCTAACCACTGCGCCACCGTGTCGATATCCAATTCGGTCACTTTTAACTGTATCATACTTCGACTAAGAACCACCCACACTATCTTCATTTTTCTTAACGCATATACTATTGGCTGCTATCTTTATGTATGATTGCAAGATTCAAACCCGAACTAAATGCTCTCTAGATAGTGTCTGGATAAATCTTTATCCATTTTATTTAATATGCGACATCAATTGACTTTTCTGCAAGTCTAGGATGAATATTTTTATTTTTATTTTAACTTTATGAGTAAAACCTCAAATTGTAATATAGTGGGTGGTTCTTAGTCGAAGTATGATACAGTTAAAAGTGACCGAATTGGATATCGACACGGTGGCGCAGTGGTTAGCGCGTTCGCCCGGTAAGCGAGAGGTCCTGGGTTCGAGTTCCAGATGTGTCAATATCTTTTTCTGATTTTTCTGTTTTCAGATTTTCGATTGAGTTTCGCTTATATTGTCTTCATTTAATTAAATATTACAATTTGAGGTTTTACTCATAAAGTTAAAATAAAAATAAAAATATTCATCCTAGACTTGCAGAAAAGTCAATTGATGTCGCATATTAAATAAAATGGATAAAGATTTATCCAGACACTATCTAGAGAGCATTTAGTTCGGGTTTGAATCTTGCAATCATACATAAAGATAGCAGCCAATAGTATATGCGTTAAGAAAAATGAAGATAGTGTGGGTGGTTCTTAGTCGAAGTATGATACAGTTAAAAGTGACCGAATTGGATATCGACACGGTGGCGCAGTGGTTAGCGCGTTCGCCCGGTAAGCGAGAGGTCCTGGGTTCGAGTCCCAGATGTGTCAATATCTTTTTCTGATTTTTCTGTTTTCAGATTTTCGATTGAGTTTCGCTTATATTGTCTTCATTTAATTAAATATTACAATTTGAGGTTTTACTCATAAAGTTAAAATAAAAATAAAAATATTCATCCTAGACTTGCAGAAAAGTCAATTGATGTCGCATATTAAATAAAATGGATAAAGATTTATCCAGACACTATCTAGAGAGCATTTAGTTCGGGTTTGAATCTTGCAATCATACATAAAGATAGCAGCCAATAGTATATGCGTTAAGAAAAATGAAGATAGTGTGGGTGGTTCTTAGTCGAAGTATGATACAGTTAAAAGTGACCGAATTGGATATCGACACGGTGGCGCAGTGGTTAGCGCGTTCGCCCGGTAAGCGAGAGGTCCTGGGTTCGAGTCCCAGATGTGTCAATATCTTTTTCTGATTTTTCTGTTTTCAGATTTTCGATTGAGTTTCGCTTATATTGTCTTCATTTAATTAAATATTACAATTTGAGGTTTTACTCATAAAGTTAAAATAAAAATAAAAATATTCATCCTAGACTTGCAGAAAAGTCAATTGATGTCGCATATTAAATAAAATGGATAAAGATTTATCCAGACACTATCTAGAGAGCATTTAGTTCGGGTTTGAATCTTGCAATCATACATAAAGATAGCAGCCAATAGTATATGCGTTAAGAAAAATGAAGATAGTGTGGGTGGTTCTTAGTCGAAGTATGATACAGTTAAAAGTGACCGAATTGGATATCGACACGGTGGCGCAGTGGTTAGCGCGTTCGCCCGGTAAGCGAGAGGTCCTGGGTTCGAGTCCCAGATGTGTCAATATCTTTTTCTGATTTTTCTGTTTTCAGATTTTCGATTGAGTTTCGCTTATATTGTCTTCATTTAATTAAATATTACAATTTGAGGTTTTACTCATAAAGTTAAAATAAAAATAGAAATATTCTTCATTTAAACGGTTAATCACCGGAATATTGATTTCGCAACACTTTCAATGTGAGGTGATTCGTGCTCCCGAAAATAGAAATTATTTTGTTACACAACGTGAAATTGCAACCTGGGATGATTCACGCAGAAGTTAAAATTATTACAAGAATTTAAAATATTGTGAAACCAACGGAACTGAGCCCTATAAAACGGCTGAGAAGAAAGCAGTTGGTATTCAGTCTCCACGGACAAGTGATCGTAGCAACATCTCTTCAGATTGTCTACTCGATTCAAGACGCCAGTATCGCCGTCACCGGTTGGAACATCAAGACGCCAGTCTCGCCATCACCGGTTGGAACTTCAAGATGCCAGTCTCGCCGACACTGGTTGGAACTTCAAGACGTCAGTCTCGCCGTCATCTTTCGAGGCTCCAAGACGCAACTCTTTCACCTCAAGCACCCGATGGGATAATACCTACAAAACGCTGATGCCTGAGCCCTGACCATCTTGCTCCGGACTCCTAGCCCGGGGCCCTCTTGCCATCCTGCTCTGGGCTGCTAGCCCAGGGCCTCCTTGCATCGAGCCTTGCATCTCTCTGCCCTGATGATAATATCGAAGCCCTATAGCCATCCTTGGGCTCCTTTGGACTTGCTGATTCTTACCAAGCCCTTGAAGTCGCTGCGCTACTCCTGACCATCTTGCTCTGGGCTGCTAGCCCGGGGCTCCCTTGCATCGAGCCTTGCATCTCTCTGCCTTGATGATAATGCCGAAGCCCCATGGCCATCCTTGGGCTCCTTCGAACTCGTTAATTCTTACCAAGCTCTTGATGTCGCTGCGCTACCCCTGATCATCTTGCTCAGGGCTGCTAGCCCGGGGCCCCTTTGCATCGAGCCTTGCATCTCTCTGCCCTGATAATAACGCCAAAGCCCTGGCCATCCTCGGACTCCTTTGAACGCAGACCTACCTGATGATGACCCCGTCTATCAAATGATGACACCATTTAGAGATGCGTGCTATGCACTTGCAGCACGCCCAATAGGATGCAGACCGATACCCTGGAGCCAATCAAGATGTGAGTGGCTGCGACCGCCCTAGCCTAGGATGCTAGCGACTTACCTCCATGCAATGACAAGCCGGCTCACTTAAGAGTTGCTGCGACCGCCCTAGCCTAGGATGCTAGCGACCCACCGCCATGTAATGACAAGCCGGCCTACTTAAGAGTTGCTGTGACCGCCCCCGCCTAGGATTCTGTTCCCTTGGATACATAACAAACTCAAGAATATACGTCATCTGGAGCGCAGCCCATCTCACATAATACACAACCAGCTTCCAGCGCAGCCTACATACTCCGATGCAAGAGCATTCCATCTCACGATGCGTGGCGGAAGATACCCAGCATGGATGCTTCGGTAACCAGATACTCTACTGCGGAACTTCAACAGCTGTCAAAGCGAGAATACATCTCTATCAAGACATTGGAATTGTCAGGCGTTTCTGTGTACCGGCGCTTATTGTTTACAGTTTTTGTGCAGGCCTACGGGTCTTGTACAGTTGGTATTATTCAAAGAAAGCTCACTTGAGTAAGAAAGTGGATATTAAATAACACGGATGAAGTATGATGATGCTATTTAATTGCTTTGAAATTTAAATAACAACTTAAATTTTTTTTTCGCATACCATATGAATCTGTTGTATTTGTTTTCTCTTCCTTGTTAAAAAAAATGTAATATCTACCTCTTTTATGCAGGGGCGGCCCTAGGGCGGTGCGAGAGATGCGACCGCACAGGGTGCCCTAATAAGAGGGGCACCGAAAACACCACTGATCGACTATCTATCGATCGTGCGCTTAAATCGTGTGGTCGGTGCGACTAAGGAGAAGGGCTTACTGGCCTTTTTCTTGATGAAATTGTGCATGAAGTTGACTTGGATATGAACGATTGTCGAGGTTAAGGGTACGATAATGGTGCCAACATGGCAGAAGTAAACAAAGATGTGCAAACCACAATTCTAAACCAATATCCTCGAGCATTCTTTAATCCATGCGGCTGTCACAGCTTGAATATGGTGATAGCAGATGCAGCTAAATCATCCGTTAAATCGGTTTCTTTACTTGGATTTCTCCAAAGACTATTGTATTATTCTCTGGACGAACAAAGAGGTGGAAAGTCATATCAAAACACATAGATGGACTATCATCGAAAAAAGTTTGCGAAACTCGCTGGGCGAGCCTTGCTTCTGTTCGCTACAACTACTCTTCATTTCATGATGCCCTTTTGAATATTCACGAAGAAACGAATTACTCAATTGCTGTATCAAAGGCTTTGTCACTGATTCAGAACATGGAGCAATTTGAATTCATGGTTACAATGGTTAGCTTGGTACGATATATTTTTGCAAATAAACATTGTAAGTAAAGATATGCAGTCTGAAACTATGGACTTAGTAAACTCATCGCTGAACAACTGCTCGAAATTTGTGAAGCACCAACAAATCCCGAAGAACTGTTTAAAATTAACGTCTTTTACCCTGTGATAGATACAATTGAAAATGCATTGGTCAATCAGTTTGGACAATTATCTAAATTCAATGATACGTGGTCTTTTTTGTATAACATCAAAATAATTCCTGATAAGTCTTCATTTATTCAAATCACTTTAACCGATGGGGAAAAATGTGATGTCTCTAATCTAGAATTGCTTGAAGAATTTTTGAGCCTAAACACATTACTAAAAAATATTGACTCAGCAGAGCCACTACAAGTTCTTCAACTTATAAAAAAAAATGATTGACAGGATATATTCCCGGCGCTTCGGATTTTGCTGACCATCCTTGTAACTGTCGCCAAAGGAGAATGAAGCTTTAGCAAATTAAAACTAATTAAAGCGTACGTGTCAAGAAATGTGTCAATCAGATCTGGCAATTTTATCAATTGAGAATGATATTGGCCAAGGGTTAAATTATTCTAATTTAATAAAAAAATTCGCAAGCGCAAAAGCAAAAAAAGTTGTTTTCTAGCCGTTTTATTGATTTTGCAGATTTACCTAATTAAATAAATGTAATCAAACCATATATTTGTTTCTGTTATTATTTCTCATCCGTCCTACTGGGTAATTTTCCTCATATTTGTGAGTTTTCCGTCTTTTCTTAAAAAATGTAAATTTATTTTTCATTGGTTTAAAATCATTTTCATTATACCACCACCGTTTGAAGGGGAAAGGGAAGGAAGGGGAAAGTGAAGAAAGAGAAGGGGAAGGAGGTTGATGTGGGGAGTGGGTGGAGGGAGAGGGGGAGGGGGTTGATGGGGGGAGTGGAGGAAAATGGAGGAGGCGGAGTGGGGTGGGAGAGGGGAGAGGGAAGGAAGGGGAAAGGGAGAGGTGGATGAAGGTGGGGGGAGGTGGAGTGGGGAGAGGTATGGGGATGGGGAAGGGGAGGGTGGAGAAGGAGGGTGAAGGAGAGGGGGGGAGGGGGAGGAGGGGAGGGGTTTGGTGGGGGGAGTGGAGTGGGGGGAGGGTTGGGTGGAGGGGGAGGGGGGACAGGGGTTGATGGGGGCGAGTGGAGTGGAGAGAGGGAAGGTGGAGAAGGCGGAGGGGGGAATCACCTAACACCATACGAGAGAAACCGTGGGAAAAAGCTAGTAAACTATATAAGCAAATAAAACTTGCCTTTTAAAGGCAGCTTCACTAATGCTAAATATGTCGATATCCGAATTAATTCTGTTCAACAGCAAGTTAGTTCTTGAACGTTTCTTCAAGCTTATGGAAGCTTCGGGTCTAAACTCAAATATGCATACCGCCCTGTTTTGTAAGTAAGTATGTAGTTTGTAAAAGATTTAGGCTACGTCCGCACAAACAGGCGGCTTGCTTAGCGCCTAGAACCTAGTGGCTTGCATTCTGGCTACTCGCTAGGTTTGTCTGTGCGGAAGTAGCCTTAGAGTTTCAAAGATAACAGTTTGAGAGGCAGCTATGGGTACCTGCCGCCCCGGGAACCATTTATTAGATAAATGTCGCCCCAAGCAATTCGCTACGTTTGGTGACTTAACAGGGGTGCCCGGGTTCATGAGGTGAGGTTTGTTTATGTCTTGGCAACAGATTCGTGTTTGCCCACCACACTACTGGGCCGGATAGGATGAGATATTTTGATCGTTAAGGGAGATATTTTGATCTCTCGAGCCGCACCTTCTCGACCGATCGCCTTGCACTGCAGTGGAAGGAATGGATTAACACGTCCGTAACTGACATTGACCCCCCAAATTCCTTCTCATTCCTCATATATTTTTCCTTTCAATACCGTTATCTCCTTCCTTTCCATAGAAGACTTTCCACATAACATCACCTAAAATGTCGCGGATCCTGAGAGATTTTTTTCTAGCCTAAAGCTGACGTAAATAAAAACCGGAATGCATATGCTTATTATTATTATTATTATTATATGAAATTCATTTTAGGTAATTAAGTAAGTAAAAGAGAATCATACTATTTTATTCTGCGATAGGGTACAACCCGTGACCTTTCGACTGAAGGTCAAACGCAAGTACATCATACTACGGAGATTATATTTAGTCAACCAAAGTAATTCTAACAGCTTTGTAACGTCAATCGGTTTAGGTACTATGTTCATTCACGATGAACGCAGTTGATGTTTTGAATAAGATACATCGACGGCACAAGCCTCCAGTAACGGGGGTTGCTCAACGCTCAAAATTTAATTAATTTCCACGAATTAACCATAATTTTTTTTCTGACAGATACCCATGGAATGTAAGTTATCTTATATATAAAAATCTCGTGTCACGGTGTTTGTGGTCGCACTCCTCCGAAACGACTTGATCGATTTATTTGATTTTTTATGAGAATAGGTTGTAAAGTATACCGCCAGGTGATTACGGTGTCCCTGTCCAGAAAAAAAACTTTATTTTTTATTTTTTATTTTGCATCAAAAATACCTATAACCCCAAATTTTAACCCACCTACCCCTACCCTCCTATTTTTTAATCTCGATTTTAGTATTTTCGTGTGAACCGTATTTCTTATTTCAAAAAGAACGAAATTATTTATATTTGGAATTATTGAAGACGTGATTAAGAAAAGCTAGATGATTCCCGAAGTTGTAACATTTATTTTAAATATATTTTGACAGGACCCGCTACCTGGCATGTTAGGTTAGGGACAGACTCAGTTATAAAAGCTCCCGCGTTATTTGGCTGACGTTATTTAATAATGTGGATAAATTTATTATTTATTTTAAATATTAAATGACAGATGGCGCTACGTCCGCTTCATCGAACTTTTATCCATACATGCCTTCGACCAAGTATATCTAGATACGCCCTTCCATAGAGAACATCACAATGAAAGTAACACCAGTAACATTAATTTCGCAACAAAACTCTCCTTCGAATTCCGCCATCTTGCATACGCGTTCCCGGCAATATACAACTGTCCACCGAGTTATCCTGCTGTGTAATTCTTCGCACTAACACATCAACAGTTCGTTCACGTTTTGGTCTCATGGACAGTTTCGACAAGCTGTATGAATACCAGTGGTTTTCAAGGGGGACACGAGACATTTATAAATTTTATTAATTTTTTTTTAACTTTATTGTGACAAGCGATTCATTTCGGAGGCGAATATGGGTACCGCCCGCGCCGCCTCGGAAACCATTTATTGGATAACCAACGCCTCTGCTATAGGTCACCCCAAGTGGTTCGCTACATTTGGTGACTAAGCATGGGTGCCCAGGTTAATGGAGTTATATTTGTCCAGGTCTTGGCGGCGGATGCGTCGAAATTATTCACAGGATTCTGTTCTATTTTGCAAAAGGTATTAGCCAAAAACTATAATCTTTCTTTAAAGTTTTGAATCGGTTACTGAAAATATTAAGTTTTTTTGCATATAATAAATAAAAAATAACAAAAATTCGTGGTGACCCGGCAGTAAGCGCTCAAAAAGAAGAGGAAGGGGAGATATGTTAATAAGAAAGTTAGAAGGAGCGCGCTTATATTAAAAACGATAATATTCAAGCGAAAATTGTGAAAATGTTTAATAAAACATGACTCTTTAAAATACAACAAGAATCTTGGGGGAAATATTTAAATAGCATTTAAAGAAACAATGAATTATGATTTTTTTCAATAATTCGTAATAATTATAATAATAGGAGCATATCTTACGATTCTTTCTGTGGGGGGAATTTCATATAATAACCCTTTCGGCGTGGCAAATGTATAGATATTTCTTTTTTTTTAAGAAAGACAATCATTCCCGGGTTACGAATAGCCCAACAATGTTTGAAAATCTCCTAATACCACCACAGAAAGCCGAAAATGTTGCTTGTGTTGTGATGGAGGACTTAGCCTGCCGAGGAATCGAACACGCGACGCCCAGGTGGGACCCAAGCGCTGTGCCCACTCAACCACTGACCGGTCAAATATTATCTATTATATTATTATCGTCAAAAATAATATGTATTTTTTTGAAATTTAAAAACTTTAAGTGTTCAAGAGAAATATGTTATAAAACGGTAGAAATTCGGAATGCCGTGACTTAAGATAGGTTAACTTTACCTTAATTGAAGAAGAGTGCATCTGTTCTTCGTTGAGATCTGTGTTTAATGTATTTTAAAGGTTTCCGTTTTACAAAATAACTAAAATTTTCTTGACGAAATATTGTATAGTTTGGCAAGAAAGTGTAGAAATTAATTCAATTGGAACTAAATGTGTTCATTACTATGGCAACACCGAATTATATGACGTTTCTTATGGCTGTCATATTATCACGTGTTACGGTTGATTTATTGTCTTAAATCTGAGTAGAATATCGCTGATTTGATAATATTTTTATTCATTGTTTGCCTGAATTTAATTAAAATGAATAAATTATTACATAGTGATACAAGAGGGGTTATATTCTGCGTTTTTCAACGCTGCCTAGCCGAGTGTCACGCGAAGAAGCTTCTTTTTAATTTAGAAGATGTTTGCAAACGAACTGCAGAAATGACTGGTACGTAGTATAGTTGGTTTAATAAATTTCATTAGTATTACAAGATTTATGCCAATTTTCGAGCGATAATATTCATTACAATCTGATTTGAGGTTATGATAAAAAAATCTGATTTTGACACTTCATTTTGACAGTTAATATGCGGCCACAAGAAAAAGGGAATAACTCAATAAAAAAAATAATATTAAACTCGTAGAAAAATTACTTTTTTCTCGTTTTCTCTTTCTTTCTTTCCAAGTGAATATTATCTAGTGTGTGTTTTTAAAACTCCCTTATATAATAATAATTTTAATGATTTTTCACACACAGGTAAATCTGAATCAACGGTAAGACGAATTGTCAAGGAAGGGGAAAAGGCAGATGGAAAATTTGAAACACCGGGAAAACGGAAAATGGGCATTATGTAATAGCATAAGTGCTGATGATTGGAAAAATTGTTGCAAACACGTGATGAAAATTGATACAGAATATTATGCATGAGGCAGTAATATATATGATGATATTGATGAACTGCGTTTAGATGAAGATAAAGATACGGAAGAAGAAGAATCACACGAGGACGAAGACAATAATTACATGTCGGGTGTTGAATTAATAGACTTAAATTTTTAAGTACCTGCGTTTTTATATCGGAATAAAAGCCCACTTAAAACTTGTTTTGTTTTATTTTGCTTCTATTAAATTACAGTTTTTTGTGCAAATTTTTTGAAAATACAAATACGCTATGAAATATGCATTTTGCCAGAAGTGTTTTTTTAAAACATACGTTCTTTGTCTTATGAGCCATCTTGGTGTTGCCATTTAAAACTAGAAAACGATCGCAGCGCCATCATTTATTTTCTGCACTTTCTTGCCAAACTGTACTTATAAATATTGTAATTCCGAACGAAAATAAACCAACACCATTTATTGGTTTTACCGTGAACGTAGTAAAAATTTTGTCTGGCAATTTTTACTAACTTTTTTGAATTAACCGCCAAAATTGAAAGTACTTTTATAAGTTCTTTAATATGACCAAATGAAAAAATCGAGAGCATTGTTTTGGTTCTTGCGGATATAATGTTTTCACCTGCGGCGCTTTATTTTTACCCACTTAGATAGTTTTATTAAACAAATTTTGTTTTACAATATATAAAGTAGGTTTGCGACTCCACCGACAACAAAACAAGTAATATTGTACACACCCTCCCACCAAGGTCCGCATACAAACTAATAATGGATACATTAATAATACTTCGACTAAACAGGTTGATTATTCCTAAAAAAGCGGGTGGTGAATTTAAAAGCGGGTCGCGCTTTGAAAAAGTTTGTATTCCACAGCCATATTGTGACGCAGCACTACAGCCATAGGTATGTATTCGGTCTGTCGTGACGTCACAAGCATCGCGGTGAGTTGATATGACGTCAGAAAAATAGCCAGAAACAAAATTAAGAACTTTCCCTTTGTCACGTTCATGAATGCAGTGCCTTAAAGCTATCTGTAAGACATATATTTTCTTTTATATTGAGATAGCTGACTACATTTTCAAAATTAAAGTCCGCGGCGTGCATCTTGTACAATACTCGGAAGTGTGATATTTTTGTGTTTGAAAAAAATTAACGCGGTCCGGACGGCTAACACAAAAATTAGTTTCAGTGTAGACCTTGAAGACCGAAAAAAGGTAAAACACAAAGCTCAGTGCGATCTAAACGGTTCAAAACAATGCACGGACTTTTTTATAAATGGACCTTGAGCCAATTTGATTTTCAGCCCGGCGTCATTTTGCCTTTCTCAGGGCCTGTCTAGGGTATACTTGGTCGAAGACACATGCGCAAGAGATTCACGAGAAGCGTCGCGTCATTTTGATATTTCATTTGGCATCATGTTCTCGGGTGGGCAAACCGTCGAGCTTATTTGTGTTGGCAAAAGACGGAGTGACAAAAAATATCGTACACTCAATTGCTCTTCGAAATCATATTGATTTTCTTTATTTCATTTTCCAACTATAGTTTTTTTTATTTTTTTTTATCGGCGGTCGTCGTCTACAGCGCTCCATTCCTCTTTCTGTCATAGATCCCACCCCCACATAATTACAATATGTACATTCGTTATTTTTTTATTTAACAACCAAAACACTCACTAGAAATAATTTATATGGCAGAACAACGTTTGTCGGGTCAGCTTTTTTTTTTTTTTTTTACAGTGAATACCGCACAAGAATCTCAACTGCTCCCGTCTGGGGCCAGTGAGATTATGGCATCCTCAATTGGGGTATGTTGTAAGGCTGAAGGTTGTGGGGAGGGGAAGGAGGTGGGGAAGAGGAAGGTTGGGAAGTACCTGGCTATTCAGATCTGGTCACTAAACACGGCTAAAGCCATATTCAAGCAACGTTTCAATTCTGAATGGTGGTCTTACAACAGGGCGATACTGATAGTATCTTCCACTCTGGAACATGCCGCAAATATACTATATATTATGTTAAATGAATTAATTGCGAAATAACACAAATTAATTGTAACAGACGTATCAGCGTCGCCACAAGACTATAAAAAAGTACCGGGTTTTTAGTGCACGAACAGGATGGTGGTGATGGAAACAAATAATAAAACTGACCTCCCGTGCACCCAGTGCCTGATGCGTGAAGGACACTGGATGTGCTTAATCCTCTGCCTGATCCTGGCGCCTGGCGGTTGCCAAAGTAGGGCCGGCTCTTCTGGAGGAGTGTTGGCACCAGGACTGAAGACAGGCAGAGGTCGGCGGGGGAGGCAGCTGAGTGATAATAAACTTCCCAGTA
This sequence comes from Limnephilus marmoratus, assembly GCA_917880885.1. Lineage (NCBI taxonomy): Eukaryota > Metazoa > Arthropoda > Insecta > Trichoptera > Limnephilidae > Limnephilus > Limnephilus marmoratus. The sequence goes on from OU862918.1 coordinate 9,947,836, forward strand.
GGAATAATAACACGAGTTGACTGTAGAGAAGAACTAATTTTATTTGGAAAATACGCGCCCTTTTATACCCTAATCTGGGCAAAAAGGTGATCACATGGTACATTTATGGGGTGGGGGGTTGGACCTCGCCCGTAAGTATAAATACGCCGACTTTCTTGTCGCACTTCATTTTGCTTGTGTCGCTCAAGAAAGTGGTCGATTAAAATCATTATTTAATAATAATTCTACAGGTTATAACATAGTTTTTATAAAGTATTTCTTAATTCTTACATGTATGTACGGGTATTCTTTACCCGTAGATTTTTAGTTTAATGAATTTAAGAATAATTTTGGAAATGTTTACCATTTGTTGGTAGGTATTTGAGTTTAATTTAAGTTTGCAAAGTGATGTGAAGAAGTTAGTATTTTCCCCAGGTTCCTCGTAAGACTGGCTACCGAAACCGGTTTGTCTCGTCGTCTTACGAGGTTCCTGGATTTTAAAAATGGAAAAAGACTGTTTTTTGATTGGAAATTTTCTAAGTACAAAATTTGTGCGCAAAAGCATATAGCGTTGGCAGTTTAAGAGTTACAAGGTTGATTTATGTTTCTTTGGATGCCCCGTAGGACTCTGTACTGAAATATCTTAGTTTCAGCGTCCTACGGAGTGTGTACATGAAGTTATGTTAAAAAATGATGATATTGTAAGCAAGATGAGGGCCCTTATGGGGCCGCCAAACTGGTTTTTTGGCTTTGGAGCCGGGAAAAATGGCCCTGAAGGCGAAATAATAACGATGCTAGAATGTCTCCCGGTGGCAACTTGGTATACAAGCTTTATTTGTGTCACCGGGGCATTTTACATAACAAAAAGGACATATTAACGACGATCAAATGTGTTTGACAAAAGATCGTTGCTGGCGGCACGGTATTACCGAGTTTAGTGGCCAGAGCGTAGGGCCCTGAAAAGGGCCGCAATTAAATTAAAAAATAAAAGTAGCCGGCTCGGAGGAGCAGCTGGCTCGGAGGAGCAGTCCGCTTCCTTTGAGCCGGACAATGGCCCGTCTCAGGGGCATGTATAAAAAATAAAAGGGAGACTAGCCAGCCTGGTCGCCTTTGAGGCTTGAATAAGCATAAATTAGCATAATTATTAAAAATATAGGATTCTAGAATGTCTCCCGGTGCAAACTTGGCACACAAGCTTTATTGGTTGCACCGGGGCATTGTACATAACTAGCAAGACATATAAAATTATAAATATACAATGAGGGAGAGCAACACGTCCGTTACATTAATCAAATAAAATTTATTTGCGCATGCCGGGTTCGAACCCGCGACCTCCGGATTGTGAGTCAAGAGTCTTACCCACTGGACTACGGAGGTCGTCGAGCTAGTTTGTATATAATATTAATAAAAACTTTCCTTAGCAATACAATATGTTCATATAAGTTCAAAATATATGTTCAGTGTGAAACGTTTTTCAGGAAGATTATTTGGAACATAAATTAGTTAGTGAGTTTCTGAGTGAGTCGGAAACATCTGAGATTTTATTAAAATCCTTATCGGGTTTATTTCAAATATTCCCCGCGGAAAGATCTATTTTCTTGACCTGCTGGGGCGAATTCGACCGTAGGCTATTCCCATACAACTGGGCCGTGCGCCGATTATTTTTTTGTATATTTAGAGGTGAGTATGAGTACCGCCGCCCAGGAAGAGACCATTTGTTGGATAACCAACACCTCTGTCGTAGGTCACCCCAACTTGTTCTTTACGTTTGGTGACTTAGCGGTGGCGTCCGGGTTCATGGGTGAAGTTTGTCTTTTTTTATGTAAACACCTACCTCACCAAAGAAATCTCCTTTGTTCGGTGCTTTTTAATCTCCCCACTCTTGTTAACTTTATAGTGTTCTGAAGGTTTCACTTTTACAGCGTGTGAATTGCACGCTCTGATTTTTGATGGCAATACCTCACAAGAGTTCCAGCTGCTCCCGTCTAGAGCCTGTGAGACTATGGCATTCCAAATGGGTTATGTAGAGGGGCTGAAGGTAATGGGGAGGGGAAGAAGATGGGGAGGAGGAAGGTGGGGAAGTTCCTGGTTTTTCAGATCTGTTCACCAAACACGATTGTAACCATTTCAAGCAACATTTCAATTCTGAATGCTGATCTTACACCAGGGCGATACTGAAAGTATCATTCCACTCTAGATTGTGCCACAAATATACACCTAAATTTATTGATTCGATCTCACGACCTTCGGATTGCGAGTCACGAGCCTTACGTTTTGACCACAGAGGCCATCATATCTTGTTGGCGGACGCGTCTGTCTGATATACACCAGGTGACGGTCCGGATCGGGAGAGACTCGTTGAGGGACACTATTTGGTCTCTCCAGTAGGAGACTCTCTCATCCCATCGCCTTGCACCGCAGTGGAAGTGATGGTTTCATACGTCCGTCACTATAAGACCCACTGACCCCCAGATTCTTACCCCCTCTACAAACCTTTTTCCTTCCCACAAATTACTCTCTTCGGTTCCTGTAAAGGACCCTCCATACAGCATTCTTTAAGACGTCATAGAACCTGAGGGAAATTATTTTTCTTTGTGCTTCTTGTGAGGAGCTATTATAAAAAAACGCCTTCTTTACTTACGTTATTAATATTGTGACTTCATTTTTGAGAATTCGTCGCCTTAGTTCTTAATTTTCCAAACGACCATTTGAAAATTTTACAGGAGGTGAAGGTTTTCTTCCTTTCATCATCATCATCACTATTGGCTCCACGACCCCTGGTGGGTCTTGGCCTCCTCAAGAGTCTGTCTTCCTTTATTTAAATGAAATATTATGATAGGTGTGTGAGATAAAGCTGTTTCTGTAAAGGCAAAGATCTCATTAGTTAAATAATTCTTCGTTAAGTGATTAACTATCCTTTTTTATACTTTATTTTTAGTTTTAAAGTGGAGATTGAACAAAAACTTAAATGGTCGTTTGGACAATTAAGAACTGAGGCGACGAATTGTTAAACAACAAGTACGAGGATATTCCTAAATTGAACATTCGAGTTTATTACCAATTCTCAGTATCCAAGGTAAGGTAGAAATATGAATTAAACATCGACCAAGAAGTATTAAATTGAAATGGGTGCTCCAGATTTAATGAAAACCACCGTACCGTTTTAAAATCAAACTTTTCTTGGTAATGGCACGTGCAACAGACTGAAAGCGATTGTAGTAGGTAGAAAGCTTGACCTTGGTCTTTGAGGTTTCTTTGTTTGTTTCGTATACGTCACTGTACCATTTATCCGATTGCGATGAAATTTTGGTGATTTGTTGTGCAAACACCCGTGAAGGTTTCTGTTTGTAATAGTGATGTCTGGCGTTATGAAATTTTGTCCTATACTACTCAATTGTTTTGCGATGCGACTATAGTGATTAGTGGTGCGTATGGCGAGAAAGTTTCTATATATATAATGGTGAGCTCTGGCGTTATGAAATTTATTTAAAAAAATGCAGTCGAACATCGTCTTGCATCGCATAGGGAGGGGTGGATTAATATGTCCATCGCTCCTGGACATACTGACTCCCAGATACCTACCCACCACTCTACTTTTTTCTGCCTATAAATTGCTCTTATCCCTTTCCCATAAAAACCCTCCAAACAGCATCCCCAAAGATAATTCAGGTCTTGAGAAGAATTATTTTCCTCAGAGCCCTCCTACGTGGAGCCGATGCAAAAAAAAACATTTTCTTTGAAAATTTATATTTTACAACAAATTACAAGCTTTATAGATTTTGTCATATATTTAATGCTGTGATAGGTGAAGATTTGGGTAGTTAGGATAGAAGGAATATTATGGACATAAAAGAATTGTGAAACTAAACAATACTTACAGTTACAGAGGCTTTTACTATATTTTATGGTTCAATTATTGTATTTTAATCTGAATTTAGATGAACTTAGAATTTTTTAATTATTAAATTAAATGAAGACAATATCAGCGAAACTCAATCGAAAATCTGGAGACAGAAAAATCCGAAAAAGATATTGGCACCTCTGGGACTCGAACCCAATTTAATTTTTAAATTATTTAAATGTTTTTTTGTAGAAACTTTAGTTATCATCTTATACTTTTTTTTTAAATATCTATATCTATATCTATATCTATATCTATATCTATATCTATATCTATATCTATATCTATATCTATATCTATATCTATATCTATATCTATATCTATATCTATATCTATATCTATATCTATATCTATATCTATATCTATATCTATATCTATATCTATATCTATATCTATATCTATATCTATATCTATATCTATATCTATATCTATATCTATATCTATATCTATATCTATATCTATATCTATATCTATATCTATATCTATATCTATATCTATATCTATATCTATATCTATATCTATATCTATATCTATATCTATATCTATATCTATATCTATATCTATATCTATATCTATATCTATATCTATATCTATATCTATATCTATATCTATATCTATATCTATATCTATATCTATATCTATATCTATATCTATATCTATATCTATATCTATATCTATATCTATATCTATATCTATATCTATATCTATATCTATATCTATATCTATATCTATATCTATATCTATATCTATATCTATATCTATATCTATATCTATATCTATATCTATATCTATATCTATATCTATATCTATATCTATATCTATATCTATATCTATATCTATATCTATATCTATATCTATATCTATATCTATATCTATATCTATATCTATATCTATATCTATATCTATATCTATATCTATATCTATATCTATATCTATATCTATATCTATATCTATATCTATATCTATATCTATATCTTTATCTATATCTATATCTATATCTATATCTATATCTATATCTATATCTATATCTATATCTATATCTATATCTATATCTATATCTATATCTATATCTATATCTATATCTATCCATATCTATATCGATATCTATCCATATCTATATCGATATCTATCCATTTCTATATCGATATCTATCCATATCTATATCGATATCTATCCATATCTATATCGTTATCTATCCATATCTATATCGATATCTATCCATATCTATATCGATATCTATCCATATCTATATCGATATCTATCCATATCTATATCGGTATCTATCCATATCTATATCGGTATCTATCCATATCTATATCGGTATCTATCCATATCTATATCGGTGTCTATCCATATCTATATCGGTGTCTATCCATATCTATATCGGTGTCTATCCATATCTATATCGGTGTCTATCCATATCTATATCCGTGTCTATCCATATCTATATCCGTGTCTATCCATATCTATATCCGTGTCTATCCATATCTATATCCGTGTCTATCCATATCTATATCCGTGTCTATCCATATCTATATCCGTGTCTATCCATATCTATATCCGTGTCTATCCATATCTATATCCGTGTCTATCCATATCTATATCCGTGTCTATCCATATCTATATCCGTGTCTATCCATATCTATATCCGTGTCTATCCATATCTATATCCGTGTCTATCCATATCTATATCCGTGTCTATCCATATCTATATCCGTGTCTATCCATATATATATCCGTGTCTATCCATATCTATATCCGTGTCTATCCATATCTATATCCGTGTCTATCCATATCTATATCCGTGTCTATCCATATCTATATCCGTGTCTATCCATATCTATATCCGTGTCTATCCATATCTATATCCCTGTCTATCCATATCTATATCCGTGTCTATCCATATCTATATCCGTGTCTATCCATATCTATATCCGTGTCTATCCATATCTATATCCGTGTCTATCCATATCTATATCCGTGTCTATCCATATCTATATCCGTATCTATCCATATCTATATCCGTATCTATCCATATCTATATCCGTGTCTATCCATATCTATATCCGTATCTTTCCATATCTATATCCGTATCTATCCATATCTATATCCGTGTCTATCCATATCTATATCCGTATCTATCCATATCTATATCCGTATCTATCCATATCTATATCCGTATCTATCCATATCTATATCCGTATCTATCCATATCTATATCCGTATCTATCCATATCCATATCCGTATCTATCCATATCCATATCCGTATCTATCCATATCCATATCCGTATCTATCCATATCCATATCCGTATCTATCCATATCCATATCCGTATCTATCCATATCCATATCCGTATCTATCCATATCCATATCCGTATCTATCCATATCCATATCCGTATCTATCCATATCCATATCCGTATCTATCCATATCCATATCCGTATCTATCCATATCTATATCCATATCTATCCATATCCATATTCATATCTATCCATATCTATATCCATATCTATCCATATCTATATCCATATCTATCCATATCTATATCCATATCTATCCATATCTATATCCATATCTATCCATATCTATCCATATCTATCCATATCTATCCATATCTATCCATATCTATCCATATCTATCCATATCTATCCATCTCATGCATCTCATGCATCTCATGCATCTCATGCATCTCCTGCATCTCCTGCATCTCCTGCATCTCCTGCATCTCCTGCATCTCCTGCTTCTCCTGCATCTCCTGCTTCTCCTGCTTCTCCTGCTTCTCATGCTTCTCATGCTTCTCATGCTTCTCATGCTTCTCATGCTTATCCTGCTTCTCCTGCTTCTCCTGCTTCTCCTGCTTCTCCGCCCTTCTCCGCCCTTCTCCGCCCTTCTCCGCCCTTCTCCGCCCTTCTCCCCCTTTCTCCCCTTTCTCCCCTTTCTCCCCTTTCTCCCCTATCTCCTCTAATCTTTCTTATCTTTCTTATCTTTCTTATCTTTCTTATCTTTCTTATCTTTCTTATCTTTCTTATCTTTCTTATCTTTCTTATCTTTCTTATCTTTCTTATCTTTCTTATCTTTCTTATCTTTCTTATCTTTCTTATCTTTCTTATCTTTCTTATCTTTCTTATCTTTCTTATCTTTCTTATCTTTCTTATCTTTCTTATCTTTCTTATCTTTCTTATCTTTCTTATCTTTCTTATCTTTCATATCTTTCTTATCTTTCTTATCTTTCTTATCTTTCTTATCTTTCTTATCTTTCTTATCTTTCTTATCTTTCTTATCTTTCTTATCTTTCTTATCTTTCTTATCTTTCTTATCTTTCTTATCTTTCTTATCTTTCTTATCTTTCTTTTCTTAGACTGTGAAGTCTCGGAAACGGAGAATTTTGATAAGGTAGTGTCCTGGTGTTATTGAAGTAGAAGGGTAATAAATGTCGACATGATTTTTGGGGAACATGGATATTGATAAATTGAAGTAATTCAGAACAGTCAATTTTGTAATGCAGTATTTTATGTAATAGTATTAAATCTGTGCTTATTCTTCTTTCTGAAAGTTTCAATAGAGACGTTTTATCCAGGAGATAATTGTAATCAATGTTTGGTATAGGAATATGCAATTTATAATTTATAAACCTTAGAAACTTTCGTTGAATCTTTTCAATGTTGTCTGAATGAATGTTGTAAAAGGGAGACCATAACGTAGAGTTATATTCAAGTTGGCATCTGACAAGGGTTTTATATAACATAATAAATGTGTCTAAATCATTGAAATCTTTTGCAGCTCTCAAAACAAAACCAAGAGTCTTTAGGGCTTTGTTGATAATATTATTAATATGACATACAAAGGTGAGTTTACTGTCGAACATAATGCCTAGATCCATAATTTCACTAACACAATTTAAATTTTCATCATTTAAAGAATACTGAAAAATAATAGGATTATTTATTTTGGAAAAATGAATGAACTGACATTTATTTATATTTAATGTTAGTTTGTTAATAGAGCACCATTCAAAAAGATATGACAAGTTAGTTTGAAGTATAATACAATCATTAATGTGGTTAATCTCTTTATATAGTTTCATGTCATCGGCAAACAGTAGCACATTTATGTCAGTAAATATATCCAAAATATCATTTATAAATATAATAAACAAAATGGGCCCTAAATGGGAACTTTGCGGCACTCCACTTGTTGCTATAAATTTGTAAGACTGTGTGCCATTTATTTTCACACTAAGAATTCTTTTGGACAAATAACTAACAAACCAATTTAATAAGCTACCATAAACTCCAAGTTTCGCCAATTTATTGATTAATATTTTGTGACACACCTTGTCAAAGGCCTTGCTAAAATCAGTGTATATTGAGTCAACCTGGCACCTGTTGGCTAAAGATTTAGATATGAAGTTTTCGTATATTAGTAAATTGGTCAGTGTAGATTTATTTGAACAAAAGCCATGTTGGTAGGGAGTTATAATTTTTTTAATGTTTATTGATATTTTATGGAGGACAATTTTTTCAAAAAGCTTGGGTATCGATGATTGGATACATATTGGTCTATAATTTGTTACGTCCGTTTTGTCCCCTTTTTTAAAAATGGGTGTAAGAAAACTGTGTTTCCATGTATCAGGGAAACTGCCTGACTCTAGTGACTGGTTAAAAATTAGAAAAAGAGGAACAACTAAGCCGTTTAAACATTCTTTAATTAGCACAGGTGGAATATTATCAGGTCCTTCATTTTTTCTAGCATCTAACAAATTTACATGGTTTTTGATATCTTCAATTTCTATGCGTCTAGATGTAGAGAAGGGAAGATAGTAAGCAATCTATAAAAGCTAGATATATGCCACCATGGACTTTTTTGTAGATCTATAAAAGAGGAATATCCCACCATGCATTATTTTGTTATATCTGAAAGGGGTTCGGCAGTGTTTTCGATGAAAGCTACCAGGCGGCTTGACATTTTCCGACGATTCTAACAATTGTCGTTATTTTTCAACCAATTTACACACAGCCTTGACAAATTATATACCTTAACCTCCCCCACGAATCACTATATTTATTGGTGAAAATCCGCATGAAAATCCGTTCAGTAGTTTTTGAGTTTATCGCGAACAGACAGACGACGCGGAGGACTTTAATTTATAAAATGTAGAGATAGAGAAGATCACAGGAGGCCCAGCGGAAAATAATTCTTCTCAAGGAGCTACATCATATTTGGGGAAACGTCATTTGACGACCGGCGTGGTCTAGGGGTAAGGCTCTTGACTCGCAATACGAAGGTCGCGGGATCGCATTCCGGCCTGAGCAAATAAAATGTATATGCAAAATTTGTGTTATTTCGCAATTAATTCATTTAAAATAATATGTAGTATATTTGCGGCACGTTCCAGAGTGGAATATACTCTCAGTATCGCCCTGATGTAAGACCACCATTCAGATTTGAAACGTTGCTTGAAATGGCTTTAGCCGTGTTCGGTGACGAGATCTGTATAGCCAGGTACTTCCCCACCTTCCTCTCCACCATCGCCTTTCTTTCTCCACTACCTTCAGCCTCACAACGTACCCCAATTGCGGATGCCATAGTTTCACTGAGACTATTGTGAGGTACAGACATAAAAAAGGTCTCCCTCAACCAGTCTAACCCATCCGGCCCGCTACGCAGGTGGTGGGCAAATTCGTCTACTGACAAGACCCGGTCAAACCTCACCCCATGAAACCGGGCACCCCTGGTGAGTAACCAAACGTGGAGATAGACTTGGAGTGACTCTTGGCGGAGATGATGGAATTCCAACAAATCCAACAAATAGTTTACCGGAAACCTCTAAATTGAGAAAGGAGTACTTAAGAAATTGAGAATCTTATTCTCGAGATAAAAATTAGTTAAGAGCGTTTAACCAGCCAGCGGACGAAAATCCACATTTCGTCGAAAGTTGATCTTACGATCGTGCAGGGCGGTTACAATGAGAACGATTAAGTATTCTCCGTACCAGCTTTTTTAAATTATAACTCAATATAGAATTTATTTCAATCCAAATTAGCTATAATTTATACCTTCATCCAAAAATGTTGAAAGGCGTGATGATAAAACTAATAAAATAATGTACTTTTTGTAATTATTTTTTGATTATAAATATTTATCATTTTTTAATAATGTCTAAATTTAATAAGAATGTTAAAAAAATCTGAAATATATTAGTTTGTAAGTGCGCAAATAAATACACAAATGGACCAATTTTCGTCAAGAAACACACGTACGTACATATTTTTTAATGATTTTATTGAAACTAAAATAAAAATTCTAAAACATGCGTTTGCTAGATAATGTATTGATTTATTTTACTGCATGATTATATTATTTGAAATGGGTGTGGTATAATACAAAATCTTTTTTGAAAATTTAACAAATCTTCCAACGACCTATGGAATAAACTTATTATACTAAAAATTTAAAAAAAAATCTCAAAATTTATTACATGCGAATATTAGATAAAAGAACAATCTTTCGAAATCCATTTATAATTTTTTGTGGAAAAATACGTCAAATACGTCTAAAATCTGATTTGAAAATGACATATTTCTGGTTTTCTCTGGTAATGCCCTCTTAAAATGTATAGAGTAGGTACTGTACATGTACATTACATATATCAACCATGAAAATGTTCAAATTATCACAATATATGTATTCTATTGAATAGTTAATGGTGCAGCATCTATTTGCTGAAGCTAAGTAGACAGACAAATGGGACGCCTTAGGGTCAGGATGAAGAGAGTTATCGAGTAGTTAGGGGCAGTGGTAGGAGTGTATTATTTGAAGTAGAACTTGGAGGGAATGAAGTAGGGACTGGGGGTATCGGAACAGAAGCGACTTGAATAGTTAGACCAACTTTCCGAGTGGAGTTTAATTAGGAGAGCTGTTATAATTTTTTTCACAAACACCGATGACGGTTTTTTAATATTACACCATCAGAACTGATAAAAGGAGAAAAGCTTTATCGAAAACGCGTTGAGATAAACCCACTCTTGCAACTTTATAATATTTTAAGACCTCTCTGTTTCATATAACGTAATTTTTTAAAGATTGGAATTATCAATATTTTTTAAATTTGTAGGGAAAGCAGATAGGTGCCCACTTGTATCGTATTTTGATGTTGCCTTGCATTAGTTAAAAATGATAATGACGTTTGCACAAAGAAAACAATTTAATTACCAATTATAATAACAAAATTAGTAATCAATTTAGCAGGCGGATTCAGGTACGGGAACCGCCACATCTATACTATAAGTCACCCCAAGTGGTTCGCTACGTATAGCAGAGGTGCCCGGGTTCATTGAGTGTAGTTTACCTCGGTCTTGGCGGTAGATGCATCTGTTCACCATCTGATAGCTCCAGCAGGACTGTCCCTCCTTATACAGCAGTGGGAAGGATGGATTCATACGACCCTCACTCCTGGACACACTGATCCCCAGATTCCTACCCACCTCTAATACCCTTTTTCTTCCCAGAATTTCCTCTCTTTTTTACCCTTAAAAATACCATCCACCAAAGATACCCGAAGAGTACTTAGGCCCTGAGGGAAATTGTTTTTCTCGGGACCTCCCGTGCGGTGCTAATGCATAAAAATGCTTCGTCATTGTGTAAGAATTAACAAAAAATATTTATTTTATAAGTATACTACGTTGTATCTGATCGTGATCTAGGTGATCTACGTGATTACGATTTTGGACGCACAATTTATCAATTCATTATTGATACCTCGGTGGTCGAAGGGTAGCGCTTTCGACTAGCGGTTGCGAGTTCAAGGTTTTAGAGGTTGCGGGTTCAAATCCCTATGTGCTCAAGAATATTTCATTTGATAAATCTGCTATTGTTAACGGTTGTACATTTGATGTAGAATATTATATAGTTACCGTATTGAGCCAAATAATGTAAACATGAATATTCAATTGGGTATATGCCCAAGAACAAGAACAATGTACGCCGTAGAAAAGCTGTAGTGCAGACGGGAATACGTTATGGCCCAGTCAACATTAGTTCCTAACTAGGCAGCGCATATTCTAAGAATCTAAATTACGATATCAATTTTAGTTTTTAGTGTCAGTAATGTCAAATTGTTAAGATTTTTTAATTAAATTTCATTAATTTATTTGTTTTTGTAATAAATACACTAAAGGCGAAAGGAGACAAAAATTAAAAAATAATACAGGAAAAAGTAATCAACGCAAAGATACAACTAGACACTTGTATAAATAAGCATTATTTCACAATAGGCCACTTGCATGGTATTCATAACGACTTGGAAAAAATCATGTGAATAGATCTTTTTACTAAGATTAAGAAAATGTTAGTAAATTTTTTTAGAAAATTGCTTTTTTTTATTTTTAAATAAATAAATCCATTATTTGGGCTCGTGACGTCACTACATGAAAATGTCTCGTCTCCGAAAATGTTCCTATTAATTTCGTAAAATTCCATACTGATTTATTTTTTTTATATGGCATCCCTTTGATTTCAGGCGAATTTTTGAGTTCGTTCACTAGATTTATTGTTTGTTCTCTGCGAACTTATCATTTGGTTTAACTTTTTGACAGATGTTGTGAAGAGAACCCCGTACATTTTAAATGTCGGTACGTCATTTAGAGGTATAATGGTTATGGTGCTGATTTTAACAAAATCAAATTTTATAATATTCTTATTATTATTATAATTTACAAGAACGAGTATATTATATTGGATTTAGTAATATAGACGTTGTACATTATAATGATTTATGATCAATAAGATGGATCAATGAAAAAAATATTTATGAGATGTAATATTTTTGGTATGCCTCGTTATTCCCCTGTGTTCTACGTTCTTTTTTTTTAATGATTTCGGCTATGTAATTATCGTTTTTCACACCTATAAAATTATGTCCCGTCTTTCCGGTTTATAAAAAATGGTCTGATTTTTCGGATTAAAATTTTCAAAAAATCCCCAGGGTTTCAAAAATACGATTAAAAAAAAAACGGAATGTCTTTGAATATTTGCCTAAACCGATTTTTTTTTTTTTTAAATGTGATGTAAGTGGCCTATTCATTCATTTGTACAGTAAATTTGGGGCACCTTTCATAGGGGACGATACTCTCGTTAGCACCTTGGTCTAAGACCACCATTCAGAATTGAAACGTTGCGTTGGTTGAAATATGAAATATTAAAAAATGTGCCATAGCGCTAACATTAAATAATTTTAAATACCCTTTTGCAAATTATCATGTTATTGCTGTGAATCCTTTCCAGTTACCCGTCATTCGATTTAGTGTAATGTGTTCACTTTGAGTTGTAGGTACATAATATTATTACTATTGGTGTTGTGTAGTGAAAATAAATTTCAGAATACTTTGTTTGAAATTTATGAAGCAGGTTTGTAATTTATATTTGTGTTCATGTTGTTATTTACACGTTCTTTATCATTTTCAATGTTGTTTTTTGTATACTTGTTAGTTTACGGGTACAAGACCCTTAATGATTTTTTTGCTGCCAAATTTGAACAGTCGAAGGTCTCTGAGTGGAAAGATTTCTCCATTGATTGAAAAATTTATTATGAAAGAACCTTCCAAAAAATATACTTTAAATATACCCTAGAAGCTCTTCACGTAACTCCGTTACTGCTTTCTTCGAAATAAATTCATTATCGTTACTGGATAGAAATATATATTTGGGCAGTAGAGCCCGTATGAGATAATTCAATTCTAGACAATATAGAGAATATTTGTTTTTTTTTTAAATATCCTCCTAAAAGTATTGCTGAAATATTTTGAAACATAATTATTTAAACAACGGATTTTATTTCGGATGTCGGTGCATCCGTCCATGATTTGAAATAGTATTCCTGCGTAATGCGCACAATTATTCAAGTCAATGTCCTTTTATTTTCAAAATTGGAACTGGTAAGTATAAATCATATCGCCCATCATAATCCTCTGACCCAAATGTGACGACTAAATAAAAAGTGTGTGCAGAAGTAGATATTATCGTTGATAATTTATTGGCTTCTGAATCACACATATTGACATCTCTTTTCTTACCTGTTTTAAATTTTAAATATTTATGTAATGTTATTTATCTATTCCCCTATCTTAGCAAGCGAATTGCAATCTTTAAATGCAGGCGTCAGACAGGTATGCTGTCCTTGTTCTTCCGGTAATACAATGGAAGATGCTCCGAAAAACTAGCATCATTGGTTCCTTCGGCACCGGTGTACGGCCGGGAAATGCGCCAAACATGCACCCAACATGAATACACGATTGACATTTTGTCAGATGAGAACGGGTCGCTTCCACGACTTCGTTTCGTTTCGTTCTTGTATTCAACAGCTCGGCTGTGGAATGATTTGCTGGCTTCTGTGTTTCGAGATCATCTTTAATGACATATGCCCTGAGGGAAATTATTTTCTTTAGGGCCTCACGTGTGGATTTAATGTAAAAAAATTATAACGTAGAATGTTCTTTAAAAAGACAAATTCGTGGTTCTTTATGAAAGAATTCGAATTGAAATATTTTTTAAATCACATGATCTTGTAAATTTTTAAATTCTAAAAAATGTGTTCATATATATTAAATTCTGACCCTTCAATGGGTTCGAGGTCATCAATAAACAAGACAGAGAAAAGTATATATTTTTTCATAATAAACAAAATAATATATTATACTATCTGACCCGACAAACGTTGTTCTGCCATATAAATTATTTCTAGCGAATATTTTGGTTAAAAATAACGAATGTATTGTAAGTGTGTGGGGATGGGATCTATATGACTGAAAGAGGAATGGAGCGCTGTAGACGATGACCACGGATAAAAACAAGAAACAACAACTTAAGTGGGAAAAAAAGAAAATCAATATGAATTTCAAAGACCAATTGAATGTACGATATTTTGTCAACTTTAGCCAACATAAATAAGCTCGATGGTTTGCCCACGCGAAAACATGATGCCGAATGAAATATCATAATGACGCGACGCGACTTGCGCACGTGTGGATGAAAGTTCGATGATGCGGACGTAGCGCCGTCTGTCATTAAATAACATAAATAATTTATTTCTGTTTGAAATCCGAAAGACGGTTAAATTTGTTCTTACAAAAATTCTAAAGTCGCGATTAAAAAATGAGAGGGTGAAGGTGGGAGGGTCAAAGTTTAAGGTTATAGGTATAATGTCAAATAAAAAAAATACAAAACAAAACATTTGTCGAAAAATAGTTTTTTTTTCTGAATAGGGACACCCAAATCATCTAGCGGTATAAAATATACTTTGACACCTATTCTTATACCTACCAAACATGCATAATTTTTTTTATAAAAATCGGTCAAGCAGTTTCGTAGGAGTGCGACCACAAACACCGTGACACGAGATTTTTATATATAAGATATTGTAACTCTCTGCTGTTCGTACTTAAATAACGCACTTCATTAATGTATGTTCGAAATCTTTAATTTGTTCACACATCGAGAACATTGGAAAATCAGAGAGGCCTATCAAACACAATATTCTTCCCGTTGCACACCCGGATCCTAATCTAAAAATGATTCCCATTTCTGATCTTTTCAGATAAACTTCAATGAACCATGGTGATTTTAAATGGTTATTTTTGGTGCTTTCGTAATCCTTTTTGGTAGACATAGTCTCAAAATAATTATTCCATAATAATATTACACAAGAAATTTGTTTTTTGGCAGTAATCTTAGGCATTTTCATACATACTTTTAATAAACATTATATTTGTATAACTCTCTAACCATTCACTGAAAAAGTTTATGTTTCACACGGATTCATAAATTATCTTTAAAATATTGGCTGGTCAATACTTTTCATAGTATGTTTTTTTTTAATTTTATTTATTTATACACCTCCCGAAGTTAATGCACTTTACCCCCGGACTCCTTGTATATATATATATATATACATATTACAATATATTACAAAATGTTGCTTTGTCTGTCCAACTGGGAAGGATTCCCGTTACAGGACAACCAAATTGCATATTTAGTTCATAATATTCTTAACAAAGGAATGGTTTCGTTCAAGAGATCACAGAAATGAGCTTCTCTCAAGACAACTTTTGAGAACATTAATAGTTGCAATCAATTTATTAATATCAAGAATGTGTTTGGGAACCAATTAGAGCGACCTGTAACCAGGGGTGTTGGTAATCCAATAAACGGTTTCCGGGGCGACAGCACCCGCACCCTTCATACCTTTTCCCTTCGTAGAACTTCCTCTTCTTCTTTTTTAAAAAGACTCCTCCACAATGCATTCCAAAGATGGCCTTAAGGTATTTTTCCACCAGGGCCTCATATGTGGAGCGAAAATTTTTAAAAGATTTTATTAGGAACGAAGAAAAAAATATTGAAATAATTTGTCATGTATTCAGAAAGTTATATGAAAGCAAAAATTTTTGGATTATAATACGACTTTTTAATTTTTATTTATTTTATTTATTTATTACATAAGATACATTTATACAGCAAAATAACATAATAATAATATTTCAAAATAACTGTAAATATTAAAATGTGTACAAGTGTTATTATGTCTTGTTTGTCTATATTAGTTCCTAGCTAGGCAGATTGCCCGTTCTAAGGAACCAAATGCTGGTGAAAAATGCCAAAAATGTATTCTGTACTAAAAAAAACAAGGTGTTTTTTTTTTAGATTAAATATATACTAAGTTTTTACTGATTGTGCCATTTAATAGTTAACCATGTAAAATTTTAAGTTTTAAGTTACATTATTTAATAATTTTTCAGACTCAACCCTCCCTAATCCAATTAACCATTTATTTATTATTGAACCGATGCATGTCATTTTGCATGTTTTAATATTTAATTCTGGGGGGATTTTATTGTATAATTTTGGTCCCAGATATGTATATGTATTTTGGAACTTCGACGTATTGCTCACTGGGATCACAAGATCCTTTCTGGTGTGACTTCTTGTGGTGTAATTATGATCAATTTTTTTGAGTTTTCCTAGATTTTTATGTACGTGGATAATAACCTTTTTTATGTAGTTTTGACGAACATCAAGTACATTAAATTTTTTGTAGAGTTGATCGCTAGAAAACCTATAGGGTTTACGCATAATGACTCTAATTATGGATTTCTGGGCCTTCACTAGTGGATCTAGAATTGTTCTACCTGACGCTCCCCAACCAATACAACCATACGTTAAGATGGGGTTGCATAATCCGAAATATATTTTTCTTAGGTCTTGCTGTTTGATTATATTTCGTAATACAAAGAATATGTGGATCAATTTTCTCACCCTTATTGTGAGGTTGTCGATGTGGTATTTCCACTTAAGGTGATTGTCTATAATAACGCCTAGATATTTGATGTTTTTCACACTTTCCAAAACTTCACAATTGCAGATAGAATCAATATTATCGGAATTACAGTTATGCTTATGTGTTTTTATTGTGTGTGATGTACTAGGTTGTCCTTTAATAGTTGAGCTGAATCTTATGTATTTAGTTTTTGCTATATTTAGTGTAAGTAGATTTTTGTCAAGCCATTGTTTTATCGCTTTGATTCCACTTTCAGCATGTTTATGTGTTTGAGTCCAGTCATCTCCTTCAAATATAGCTACCGTATCGTCAGCGAATGTAATAATTTTTCCGCCTACTTTTAGCTCGCATAACTCATTTATGTAGATTATAAATAGAAGAGGTCCCAAAGTGCTTCCCTGCGGTACCCCAAAGTTAGTCCCTAGTGATTTACTCACTATTTTTCCCATTTTGAGTTGCTGGCTTCTACCCTTTAAGTAACTCTTTAACCATTCGTAGGGCATACCTACAATGCCAATATTTTTTAATCTTTTGAGGAGTAATTTATGAGAAATTGTATCAAAAGCCTTGGCTAAGTCTAAGAACAGTGCAATGTTTTTCTTTCCGCGATCTATATTTCCAGAAATATGTTCTGTAAGTTGCGCTATCGCATCATCCGTTCCCCTTCCCGGCCGAAAGCCGAACTGATTTTTGCTTAAAAGTTTTCGGCTCTCTACATAGTTACTTAATCTGTTTTTAAAAATTTTTTCTATAATTTTTGAGATAGCACTTAACAGGGATATTGGCCTATAATTGCCCACTTGGTTTTTGGGTCCATTTTTGTAGATTGGTACTACTAAAGACTTTTTAAGATGATCGGGGAAAACCCCTGAAGTAAAACTTTTATTAAAAATGTTCGATAGAGGTGATGCAATATTGTATTTAATAATTTTTAGTATATGAGTGTTAAGACCGTCAGGACCTTTCGAATGTGTATTGTTAAGATTTTCAATAATTTTTAAAACCTCTGCATTTGTCGTAGGTGAGAATTGAAAAGAAAAAGAATTGTGTTTTGTTTCTATTGAAGATGCCAGTGAGTCTTCAGTTTCCTTGGTGACACTTAGGATATTTTCCGCAAGGTTAGACCCAACCGTTGTAAAGTATTGGTTAGTGTGGCAAGCAATTATGTCCGAATCAGTGGTGGCAGTGTTTCCAATTAGGAGTTCGTTAATATTAGGGTCAATTTTATGTTTAATATTGGTAATTTGTTTAACGATGTTCCACATGTTTTTACTAGATGGATCTTGGTCGAGTTGATGCTTATAGTAACGTTCTTTTGCCTTACGCATAACATCTTTACAAATGTTACGATACCTACGGTAATTCTCTTGTTTAAGAGTGTTTTGTGGGTCTTTGGTCGCCACTTTGTGTAAATGATTTCTTTTGTGTATAGCTTTTACAATACCACTGCTAATCCAAGGAGTAAGTTGTATTTGTTTATGTGAAATGAGTTTATCTTTTGAATTTTGTGTTATATGCATGTTGATTTTGTTAATAAATAAGTTGAGTGCGTTGTTAACATCAGTCACTTCACATACATCTGTCCATGTTTCATTATTTAGATCCCTAATTAGTCCCTCATAGCAGATGGTTGACGTAAACTGGTTATATTTTACTTGCTTTTTAAGAGATATGATTGGAATGCTGATTGCTGTTGTATAGTGATCAGTTATTGTATTGTGTATAACAAATGCATTGGAAGCCATAATATTTCTGGTATTTATGTGATCTAAACATGACATGCTAATATTTTGAACCCTGGTAGGAACTGTAATATTTATTGCGAAGTTGTTTTCTGCCATGGCGCACATGTAATCATGACATTGTCGGTGTATAATTCCAAATGTGTTAATATTTATATCTCCCATCACTATTTGTTGTTTGAAATCACTACATTTTTTTAGTTCAGATATGAGGTTATCCAGAAATGGATGTATGTCGTGGAATGATGGTGATCTGTAAATGGCTAAAATACATAGATGTCCATTAATTTCTATTTTCAGACAATTTGATTGACTGATACAGATTTCTTGTACTTGAGAGTGGATGTCATCTCGAATGTAAGTTACGACTCCACTGTTTTGATTTAAATGTTTTGTTGTATGATATTCATGATATCCTTTAATTTGTTTTGCGAGATATGAGTCATTCAGTCTGCATTCTGTAAGGATTATTATATGAAATCTTGCCGTCGACTTGATGCTGTCTAAAAATACAAGAAAGTCATCAAGATTTTCCATTGTACCGATATTTTGATGAATAATATTGATTTTGTTTAAACTCCAATTAAATTCTTTGAGTTCATCAATTTCTTCTATGAAAAATTCATTGTTTGGCTCTCCTATATTATCTATTTCCATATATGCGTTTAAACCCATTTTATTTTATTTATATTATTAATTGTTATCTTAGGATGGCTGAGTTTTGGGCCTGTATTTAAAATTGCAAAGAGAGTGATTAGATTATATAAATATTTTAATTTAAGAAGTTTGGTATTTGTTGATGGAGATAATGCTAGTGTTTGGTTCATATTTAATATAATCTCATTTATTATTTTTATAATAAAACTTGTAGTTATTACAAGAATTTTCTTAATACCGGAAAAGTAGTCACGCAAGGCAGCCACGAGGCAGGTTCTACCATTTTTATTTAGTTCAATAAACATAACACAATAATTTTGTCGGTAAATTTAGATACATTGAATTTTACGTCTATAAGGTAATGCCCCGTTTAATCTTTTCTTCTTTCTCTGATTGCCCCATCCTATTAGAATGACATTCTTTATAATGTTTCTATTATTCCTCCCCTGGATTGTTACTAGGGTAAATTTAGAAAGTATCTCAAATTCGAACACACTCAGGCAAGTTCATCTGTATACATTTTTGAATTCCTCCGTGTCAGGTTGGTACATTTTGAGATGATAATTTTTTTTACGACGTTGCGCAACCAAATAATCTACGTAGAACTAAAACGTGATAGTGATTACCGGTTTTATTCAGTTCCATCAAACTCCTAAATTTCTTTATTAATTTGATTTACCAAATCTTCAATAGTACCCGGATCCTTAAACTGAGATTATTAAATTCTTCAAAAATGGTACCCTAAGGCTACTTTAGCTAAATTTTAATGATCAGTCTGGAAATATTTTTGTTTAAATAAAGCGATTTTATAGGAAGCTTTTCGTCTAATTGGATCAGATTGTGGAATGGACAGAACATACAAAGATAGAGAGGTTACGTAGGTTCATGGTTAAGGAAATTAAAAAAAATTCTTATTACATTCTGCAAGTTTTTTAATTTTCTAAATACATCTTTTTGAATTTCGATTTTGTTTTCGTGAATGAATGAACGCAAGTCTTGGAATTGGAAATTAACTAACTTTCCGACCTCCAATCGAACTGAAACACGCCAGATAGATACTGTGTCAATGTTAATGCATTTTATCAATTTTTCGTATAAGTACATTATCATATAGATACATATTATTTCGAAATTATATCGGTCCAAGTATTGTACCTTGTGGGAAACCAAAGTTTGATGCTTCTTGATTGCTAATACTCTTGTTGATTTCGACAAATTGTGGGCGGCTGATCAAACAAATTTTGACCGCTCGGACAGCTGTTTCATGGAAACTTAAGATTTTCGTGGCAAATACTGCCCAATGCCTTACCGAGATCTATAAATAAACCCACACATTTATTGGTTTTGTCGGGGGTCGAATAAACGAGTTAGATAGATTATTTGCTTCTACGTCTTGTGCGCTCTTGTGCGGTGCGAGTATATTTCTACTAGTATTAGTTAATCTTATAACATTTCCTAATCTCTAAGATCCAATGTGAAAAACTGAAATATTTTACTGACCAGTCTGGGAACCAGGAGCTGAAAGATCTCGTACAAATAAGCGATTACTGTTAAGTGAATTTATGAATTTAGACAATATGATTTACTCAAATCGATTTTCAGGGCCAACTTAAAACTTTGAAGGATTATGCAGAAACATACTTCTTTAGCCCAAAGCGATAACTTCTTGAAAAGCTGAAGTCATGGTGAAATATTTATTCATATTCACGTAACGCATTCATGTGTGTAATATTCCGATCAACGAGTCAGGGGGAAAGTAAACAACTCGATGTTCCCGTAATTTTCTCGATTAATTTCAGCGTACGCTGTCACTTTCAGGGAGATGTAAACGTATTTTACAATACGGGGATGACATGGTGAAACATATTCTACAATAAATTCAAGGTGTTGATCTAGTAAGTTATTAGAGCTCCATAAATAACTATCATTTACTTATGTCGGCGGCGCGTCGTCAGGAAAGTATTTTTGGAGCATATTTTAAATATATGCTTAATTTGGGAAGTTCTTCGGGAGACTTATAGAGGCTAGTATTTAATGGAGGTCACCAGTTATAGAGAGTCCCTCTGTATTTTAATACTTTATAGTTAAATATTAATGACGTATTGTGTGTTTTAAAGTGTGTAAAGTGTGTGATAAATCAAATAAGTAGAATGTCGTTATATTACTTACAGGTTTATTGACAATTTACAACTTATGTATGATTCCTCTATATTTTAATATTTTACAATAATAATAATGTGAAGGGCGAACAAATACAATTTTGAGTTAAAAACATTTGCGAGTGAGTCTTGACCGAGAGTTTAAAACAGAATGAGCGGCAGATTTTTACTGCAGCGCGGAGAAAGTTCTTGTGACTTAAAAATGGATTGGATTGGTTGCTTGGGGACCAATCGAATAACCAGCCAACTGCGATTCCGTGTCCTTTGTTCGACCTCCACAGACTCAATAATTAGTTGTACTAATGCAAATTTTCTTTTCTACAAATTTCTTGACGCTTGAACTCACCATTCAAGTGTTATGTTCTGCTTCATACGGGCAGATATTCCAATAAAATGTTTAATGATTCTGAGGTTTTAAAAAATCTTCAAACAGAGGTATATTTACAGTTATGGGTATGTGCTCTGGCATTATGAAATTTGTACGAAAAAATTGCAATGGGTGGTCCACGAGCTGTTTGTAAACTGAATGTACCGAGACTGAATGTATGGAATACAGGAGAGGGGAGGGGAACGTGGGAGGGGAGTTCGTGGGACGGGGGAAGCGGGATAGGGGAGTAGGGATAGGGAAGGTAGAATGGGAACACTTGAGGAGAAAGGGATGCGGGAGAGGAAGGGAGGCAGAAAGGGAACGGGACGAATGGGAAAGGACACGCTAGGAGAAACAATTTCTTTATAAGTTAAAGTACCTACGTACAATTATTACGATATTTTAGAATAAATTTTGGTTTCGATTTATTAAAAGAGAAAATTCGAAACATACTTTTTAACGCGACGACTACTTCACAGAACTTGTAGTTCATTTCTATTAAAAAATTGTTTTGTCAAGTATACAGTAGGTCCGCAGCATTTGAATGAATGTGAATAAGCAAAGTATCGCTACGTTTGCGATGCGTCTGCCTGCCTGTGTTGGGCAGGATCGAGAGAGAATAGTTGAGGGAGGTCTTTTATCTTCTCCAGCCGGAATATCTCGATGGTTTGTATCACTCGTACCACGTTTGGAGGAATGGATACATACGCCCGTTACGCCTAGACACACTGACCCCCAGTTCCTACCCACCCCTTATACCCATTTCCTTCCCAGAACATCCTCACCTTCCTTTCCTTAAAAAAATCCTCCACACAGCATCCCCAAATTGTTTTTCCTTAGGGCCTCCTGTGTAAAACTTTCATTACTTTCATGTTATAAAATAACTCCATTCGGCTCGGTTACATTTCCCGCCGACAAGTTCGCATTTAAAAAAAATCCAAATTGGGTATTAGTTTCAAAATGCTAGGACTGTTGAGATAGGTCAGGATCTGAAAAGTCACATTTTTATCCAAAATAAAACAGACTTCAGAGTTTTCTGTTGTCTTTTGACACACAGCGCTCTTGAGGCGATTTTTCGCAAAAACAGCGTTATATAAGTTGTCCAAATTTATTATTATTATTATTCTTACTTTTACGGTAAACAGATTTGCGGCTGAAAACCCGAGCTTGGCTGAGACATTTTTGAGAAATATTTTATGCCAATATTACATGCCCATCCCATGTAAAAGAGTTCAGGAGAAACTTCCAAAACTCAAACTTCCGAAAAAAATCACCAAAACACGTGCTTAGAGATTACTTCAGTACTTTTATTCATTACTTTTTGTTGATATAAAATTACCATAAGTTGTAATAATATTCTAAATTCTAACAGATGTAATAATACATATTTATTCTCTTCTAAGCACCAACATCTGCTTTATTAAGAGAGTGCATGAATTTTTATAATAATATGTTATGTAAAATTATAAATGTTTCAAACAATTTTAAAAAAAATCACGTTTTAAAATTTACTTAATAATGCTACTGCAAATATTTGTACTCTGTCTTGGCAAGAAAATGAAGTTTTCTTTTGGTTTTAAATTCTAAACTAATACATTAAATAGTTCATTATTTGTTCCACAAAATATAACAGTGAATATAATCTATAAAATTCAAAATAAATATGGAGAAAACACGCAGTACGACCAGATCTACTTCTACATCTAGCAAAGAGAACTCTGCGACTGCGGACAGCGGTAGTAAACCAGGCTCATCTCCAGGAGACACACAACAACTAATTATGGATGAACTCCGCATTATTAAAACAGAACTACTAGGTTTTAAGAACATGCAGTCTAAAGTGGCAGAATTATTTAATGAGTTTAAAGAATTTAAGACCTCAATAACTTTTTTGAACACAAAAATGGAAGGTTTTGAGGAGAATTTGAAAAAAACAATGGAAAAAATGAAAAATATTTATATGATCCAAAAAAAAATTCTGAACTGGAAGTTAAACTAATAACACTTGAGGCCAAAATCGAAGAACAAGAAAGACAACAAAAAAATTTAGATATTGAAATAAGAGGAGTACCAGAAATTGAAGGTGAAAATATACAAAATATACTATTCAACATTAGCAAAGAGATCAACACAACCACCACCAAAAATGACATCGAGACCACTTTTAGAGCTCCGGGCAGAACCACACCAACAAAAACCAGACCAATAATTGTAAGGTTCAAACATGTACATTTAAGAAACGATTTTTTAAACTGTACAAAAAAGTACAACATGAATGCAGTATCGAGGGAAGATAAACTTAACACCAGCTCCATTGGCCTTTCCGGACCTCGAACCCCTGTATTTATTTCGGAGCACCTAACATCTACAAATAAAAGATTATTCTACCTAGCGAAGAAGACGGCAACAGAGAAAAAACTCGCATACGTATGGATACAAACAGGACGAGTGTATATACGTCAAACCCCTGAATCGAGAGCTATACTCATCACATCAGAAAATACCCTTCTTACACTGTGACTGAATAGGACGAAACCAGAGGAAAACAAACAAATGGCCAATACTAATGCAAAAGAGGAAGATACTGCTCCAGAAATAGGCGACAAACTGTATTCTTTAATACTCCACTCTACCTTACAATTATCTTACCACATAGCAATTTTACCCTTAAATTTAATTCCTTCTGCATTTGCAAGTACTCACACAGGATTGTCCATGAAATCCATGTATTCACTTGCATTGATATACCATATTTTATTATCTTATAATAATGAGTCCAAATTACCTTGTGATATTTACAGTATACATAAATTTTAATTATAATGATAATAAAAGAGCATAATGAAATCGATAGTATCATAATGCCGATTACTGAAATAATCTGCCAAGATAAAGATAAAATTATGCAATTCGAATGGGGATCTAATAAATTTAATATTATACATCAGAATATTAGAACTATGGAAAATTTGGATGACTTTCTTATATTTATGGAAGAAATAAAAACTGTTGTAAAGTTTCATGTAATAATTTTCACAGAATGCAGATTAAGTGAATCTTATACAGCCAAACAAATTGCAGGCTATAATGAATACCATACAACTACACATATTAACCAAAATAGCGGAGTGGTAGTTTATATTGACGTCACATTAAATTCTCAAGTTCAAGAAATACACATAAGCCAATGTAATTGCTTAAAAATCAACATAAAAAAGACTTTAGGTATATTAGCTATCTACAGATCACCATCGTTCAATGACATCCAAGCTTTTCTGGAGAGTCTCATTGTAGAGATAAAAAAAACTAAGAATATTCCGCGATACTTGCTAATCGGGGACATGAATATAAATACAATAGGTGAAGTAAAGCATAGACAGTGTGATGACTTTTTATGTGCTATGTCGGAAAGTAACTTTATCTCTAATATTAATTCCCCAACTAGGGTACAAGGTACTTCAAGCTCGTACTTGGATCATATATTCACTAGAAAAATAACAAACTCAATTGCATTTGTTATGCATAATACAATTACTGACCACTACACCATTGCAATCAGTATCCCAAACTCAATGCACAAAAAAATAAAAAATAAAAATAAATTGGTTATAGACTTTGAGGCTTTATTAAATGATCTTGGTAAAAAAAATTGGGAATTTATTTATAAAGAAACTGAAGTTAACAATGCTCTAAACTATTTCATCAATGAAATCAATGCATACATTACGAAACACTCAACAATAAAACACATTCCACACAGTAAACTACAACTCACCCCGTGGATTAGTAACGGCATTGTTAAATCTATACATAAAAGGATCCATCTTCATAAAATAGCAAAACAGGACCCATTGAATATTACTAAACAGCAAAACTATTACCGATACCGAAACGTATGTAAAAACGTCATTCGCAAATGTAAAGAGCGTTACTATAAATCTTTAATCGATAAGGACAATTCCAGCAAAAATTTGTGGAACGTTGTTAGAGACATAACAAAAACTAAACGAAATACAGGTACACCTATAAATGAATTAAAAATCGGAAATTTGACTATAACTGACCCTCAAACAATTGCATGTCATACTAATCGATATTTTGCATCTGTGAGCTCTAAGCTAGCGAATAATATTTTTAAAAATACCCAGAAAACGGAAGACAGTTTAGCGTCGGCAATTAAAACAAACGATCCAAGTTGCTCATTTGAAATTAAACCAACTAATACAGAAGAGATCATAAAAATAATCAACAGTCTTAAAACTACACATGCAAAGGGTCCAGATAGTCTAAATACATACATATTAAAAAAAATTAAATCTCAGATATCTACACCGCTTGCATATATCTACAACTTAAGCTTTGCTTCGGGAATATTTCCTGATCATTTAAAAAGATCAATAATTATCCCAATTCACAAAAGTGGACCAAAATTTCTTGTAGAAAACTATAGGCCAATATCACTGTTAAGCGCAATATCTAAAGTTATTGAAAAGATTTTCAAATCAAGGTTGAGTGAATATGTGGAGCATAACAAAATTCTAAGCCCAAACCAATACGGTTTTCGATCTGGTAAAGGAACAGATGATGCCATCGCATGTCTGACGGAAACTATTGCAGGAAATATGAACCGTGGCAAGAAAACCATTGCCCTGTTCCTGGACCTGGCCAAGGCTTTCGATACAATATCACATAAAATACTTTTACAGAGACTGCAAAATATAGGGATAACAGGAAAAAGTTTTCAATGGATACAAAGTTATATTTCTAAGAGATTCCAGCAAACAAAAATGAATGAGGCTACTAGTACTTCAATAGAAAATAACTTTGGAGTGCCACAAGGAAGTACACTAGGGCCCCTTCTCTTTATTATATATATCAACGAACTATGTAATCAACATATAGGTGGGAAAATCATTACGTTCGCAGATGACACCGTCATGTTATTTGAAGGAGAGGATTGGAAAGAAACGCACCACCTTGCGAACATCGGTATTAACATAGTTAAACAGTGGCTGGACAGTAATTTGCTTACATTAAACATATCAAAAACCAAATACCTAACATTCAGCGCTACTATTGCAGGACAACCCAAAACACTTCACCACCTCATAATACATAAAATTAATTGTACCCTCGGAAATAGTAACTCTCCGTGTAAATGTGAAACTCTTGAGTGTGTTAAATTTATCAAATATCTAGGCGTTATAGTTGACAATAACCTAAAATGGAAATACCAAATAGAAAATGTAGCAAAAAGAGTGCGTACACTTATTCATATATTTATTTCATTGCGGGAAATTTTAAAAACACACTACTTAAAAAATATATATTATGGGCTATGCAACTCGATCATAACATACGGATATTTCCCTGCACCCCCCCACCCAATGGGTGGGGGGGTGCAGGGAAAACAATATTAAACTCGTTATTGAAGGCACAGAAATCTATTTTACGTGTTATAATGAAGAAACCTTTCAGATATTCGAGCGACGCTCTCTTCAGGGAATTTAATGTACTAGATGTTCGACAGTGTTACATTAAAAAGATAATAATTTATGCTCATAAAAATAAATATAAAATGAAAAAAGTCGAACACAAACATCAAACCAGAAGTAAGGGCAGAAATGACCTTTCTATTCCAACAAGCAACACAGCGGCTTATCAAATGATATTCTCATACCTGGGACCGAAATTGTATAACAAAATCCCTTCTCAACTAAAATTGTGTAAAGTGTCATCCTACAGCCAAAAAATTACAAAATGGTTACTAGATTTGGGCAGGACGGAGTCTGAAATATTACTAAAAAATATTATCTGATAATTATATATTACAGCGCCTCTATTTTTTTCTTGTATATTATTCTTCTTGTATTCAAAAATAACAAAACTAATTTTAACAAAAAACCAAAAAATTTACTCATTCAACTCTGTCACATGGTAGCTTATCTGATGGTTCTGCCACTTTTCTTGCTGGAGCAATTTAATTGAGAATCTTTTGTAAAATTAATTGAGAGTCTGCATTTGTGTAAGATGTTTTGCTTACGAGGCTTCTTTCGGATTTAGTTTATTGTAATGGCTGATTAAGTTCTTTAAAGTACGATTGGAAAACACTTTAAACATTTTTGAAAACCTTTTATGCTAACGATTCTGATATTTTTTGTATGCCTCTACTGAAGTATAAAGCTGTACTAATTAAACAATTTAGCAGTACGTTTTTTTTAACAAGGTCACCATATACAAGTATTTTCTGTTTGCTTCTTCTTCACTGCTTTCAATAACTTTGTATTAATATGTATTATTTTTCTTTTGGTTTATTTATAATTAATAGGTATTATTTTTCTTATGTATTATTTTTCTTTTGGTAGAATGTATTATTTTTATTTTGGTAATATGTATTATTTTTCTTTTGGTTTATTTACAAGTAAACTTATAATTTTACATTTCTTTTTTTTTCTATATTGAAAAAAAAACATGTACGTAAAGGACACTTGTGCATAATTATAAATAATTAATAATAACTAAATTAGTAAATAATTAAATTATGCATACATTATAAATAATTAAATATTTTTGCCTGAACTTTAGTAAATAAGATAAAGTTTTTTGGCGATGATTTGTTGATTTGTGTCCCAAATTGGTAATTTCTAAATTAAATTTACGCCTATCAAAATGTTTGTCATTTGACTGTCCTAGAACGGGAGACCTTCCTAGTTGGACAGTCAAAGCTTCTTTGTATTGATGTATCAAAATGTTTGTCATTTGACTGTCCTAGAACGGGAGACCTTCCTAGTTGGACAGTCAAAGCTTCTTTGTATTGATGTATTCTCTAGATTTAAATGTCCGGGTTAAATTTTCCCCCAAAAAAAAAAAAAAAAGAAGGAAAAACTAAACCCTTTCATACACTTCCCCAAATGATCATCTAGTGAATCCACGTTATGCAATTGCACTATATAAGTATTATAAATACAAAACAATACAAGAACAACATGTCAACCCACTAGAGACCAAATGGGAATATAATTCACCGACTCCAGATATTTTCATATCAGAGGGTTCGGCTCTGTGGCATTTCTAATTGAACCTATAAATCCTACTGATCCCTAAATATAAATATTTAAAAAATCTTTTGTAATCCTACATGTATTTAAAATTACTGCTTTTTGCATTTTTATATACAAATTCTTTGACAAATCTAATATGCTTAAATTTTGAATCAGATTCCTAGGTATTACGCCAGTGGCCGAAATAACAAATGGTAATATTTTTATAGTCCGAGAATGCCAAATTCTTTTAATCTCATTTCCTAAATCTGTGTATTTTCTAATTTTTTCAGAAACAGTTTTTTGAATATTACAGGAATTTGGAATAGCTACATCAATGATATAAGTTATTTTTTTAATTTTGTCATGTAAAACTATATCAGGTCTATTATGACTAATTGTTTTGTCTGTTAGTATAGTTTTATCATAATATATTTTATAAAATTCATTTTCTATAAATGAATTTGGTTCATATTCATAATAAGGTACTACATTACGGCAATCAATCAAGTTATGTTTAATTACCAAACTTTGGTGAATTATTTTTAAAACCTGATTGTGCCTAAATGTATACTCGGAAGGCGCTAATATAGAACATCCCGATATAATATGTTCTATAGTTTCGGGAAAAGCCAAACATTTTCTACATAAATCATCAATTTGATTTATATCTTTGATTATATGCTTTCTATAATTTTTAGTATTAATGACTCTATCTTGAATGGCAAGCATAAATCCTTCTATTTCTGCGCTCAACTCTCCAATACTCAACCATTTGTTTGACGAAAGTTTGTCAACATACATTTGGTTGAGATAATTGAAGTGTTTTGCGTGAATAATTTTATTTGACCAGGAATCTAATAATTCCTGGTTAGTATTTATAAGAATGTTGGCATTCTCGTCATATAAATTTAAGGGTGTAATATTTCTATCTGCCTTGCAAATTATTTTGTGCATTTCTGAGCTATTAGCTTTCCTATGGAAAAAATTTCTAAGCATTTCTACCTGATTGTGTTTCAAAGATGTTATTTTGACTACACCTCTACTTCCTAAATTTCTAGGTAAATTAATTCGTTCTATAGCTGAATTTGGATGATGGCAATTAAATTTTGTTAACGTAGTTCTAATTAATCATTCTAAACTATCTAAATCTGTATTGGACCATTTAATTATGCCAAATGAGTACGTTAGTAGAGGTATTGCCCAAGTATTTATTGCTTTTACTAAATTTTTAGCAGATAGATTGCATTTTAAAATTTTTCTGATCCTAGTTTGAAATTTAATCCTAATATCATTTTTAATACTAGTGTGATCTAATCTATTCGATTGCGGGTATCCTAAATATTTATAAACCTCATCCCCTTTCATACTTTGAATTTTGAAATTTCTAAATATACCCTCGTCTCCATCTACAATTTTGCCTTTCTCTATATGGATAGTTTTACATTTATCTAAACCAAAAGTCATTTTAATATCATCTGAAAAAATTTTAACTACCTTAATCATTTTCTCTAAATTTGATTCAGAATTTGAAAATAATTTTATATCATCCATATATAATAGATGTGAAACTATACTACTCTCTCTTGTATTACCCTTAATTTTTATTCCAAACTTGCTTTTAATTAACATTTTAGAAAGGGGATTCAATGCTAAGCAAAACCAAAGAGGGCTCAATGAGTCTCCTTTTATTAAAATTAAAATTTAAATTAAAACAAACGTTTTATTATTATTATTATTATTATTATTATTATTATTATTTGCCAGGTTTTTAATTTGCTTTGTTCTAAGGCAAAAAGGAACATCATTATCTCTAATATTTACATTACGGAGAAATTTCATTTTTGGCAAGAATTTTTCCAATGCCTTTCAAAAATTAAAATTTCGTACATATATTATTTACTGAATCGTAATGGGAAGATCAAATAGGTTTAATTTTTAGAAGACTCTTTTTATAACCTTTGAATATTTTTTTTATTGAAAATTTTTGTTACAATACATATTATAACATAAAATAATGGGGAATATGGTATATTAAACTGAATAATATATTATATTATAAATTAGGGATTTAAAAAGAGTAACTGAATAAATGCAATTAAAAACTACATCATAATAACAGTCTGCACAGTTATTATGTTATTAGGTTATTCCCATCAATATCATGTATCATCGAAAAAGAAACAAACACTTATAATCTAAATCTAAACGAAAATATGAAAGAGAATGACACGGAAAAATAAAAAGATAACAATAAACTTCATTCATATACTCGTTTGGATAATTTATTTATTTATTTGTTTTCGGGAAATCAACAGTGTTATCATTTTTCCAGTTTGTACATGTATGTGTAGCCAAAATAAAACCAATTATGGATTTCCTCCATGTGACCTCTGATTAAACAGCATAATAACAAATTTTAAATAATAAATTTTATAATAAAGGAGTATGAGATCAAAAAATTTATAAAACAAAATATTAAGTATATAAAACTAAAATTTACATAAAACATAAAAATATCAATACATTGGTAACCATAAGAAGCCAGGTTGTACATATAAATCAAATCATAACAGAATTAAAGTATAAACTATAGAAACATAGACACATAACATATTCATGAAACATCAGAGAAATACTCTTTTACATATGTACCCCTTATATTTGGTAAGTTCAGAATTGAAAATGTCCACCTTGGATAATATGCTATTATAACTATTACATAGTCTGTTCAGACAAGAATTTTGATTACAGTTTATTAGTGTTTTATTTTTATGTTTAATAAATATGGCAATGACAGATTAAAGTAAAAGTAAAGATTGAAGTAAAGAATTTTAATTATAATATAGCAATGACAGAATACATGATGCAATATCCAGTTTTTATAATTTCAGTGTAATCGCGCCCTGATGGTTGAGAACAAAATTTGGCCCTGGGGTGTTGAGAACAAAATTTCATTTACATTTTTTACTACAAATAATGTCAGGAATCACAGGTTAAAGTAAGTCAAGTACGTCATATTTTTGAAATTTTTCGATGCGTTATTACTAGGTACATTAAACTTTGGCTGGAGTGGGAATTATTGTCAATTCTAAATAAAATAATTGTGTAATTTTTAATACCGCGAAATAACTCCATGTATCTTTGAATATCTTAATATAGCTGCCTACATATCTTGTTATTAGGCAGGTATATTGAAATATCTTATATATATTTATATTTGTAAGTTAAATAATCTAATATTACTATGTGATCTATTCTAATGTTTCCTTAAGAATATAAATGTATGAATGTTTAAATTGTTTGAACCTACAGACAAGCTGCCATATGACAGCTTGTCTCTCAAATTTTTGTACAAAATGTTTTTTCTGTAATTTAATAAATAAAAAATAAAAAAAACAAATTACAATTATTTTCGTTATTTTTTCTGGGTGGTATGCCGTCTGCCCTGATGATGGACACTGTAACGGTGTCCGAAACGTTGGCTAAAGGAGGAGGTAGCGCAACACGGCATAACACCCCAAAAACAAATAACGAAAATACTTTTGGCCGTGAAAATTTTAAAACGTAACCTACATTTAAAAATTACATTTAGTTTGTGATTTTTTATGGATATTTCTGCATATTTCACCAAATGAATATAAGATATGTTTGTTTGTAAAAGTATTTTTGTTATTTGTTTTTGGGGTGTTATGCCGTGTTGCGCTACCTCCTCCTTTAGCCAACGTTTCGGACACCGTTACAGTGTCCATCATCAGGGCAGACGGCATAACACCCCAAAAACACAAATGAATATAAGTTTTTTTATATCAAGGGTTGTGCATTACGAAGTTCTGCAAGTATTTGAATTTTATTAAAGTAACAACTTTACTGTTTTAGCATTCAAGGCCATTATCAAACTGCGGTTCTACCATATTAAGACAACTTAAGTATTTTTATTTGCACTACGTTCAGTGATTTATTAATATTTTCGGTAAAACCGATTTACTTAGAAAATTATTAAAACGTTGGTTTTCATTTAGTGATGGCACTTATAAGTGATACTTAGTGATGGCACTTTCAAGGTTCGTAGAAAATGTATTTAACACATTTTCCACGAATTGACAAAATAACGAATTGAATTTACGAGTTATAAAATTCGATTTACAATTTATAAATTATTATTTAAATGGAATTCTACAAACACTATAATATTATGTAAATGAATTCTAAATTCAATAATGCCTTCTAGGGTATAATACTTTCTTTTTTGTTAAATATTTCATTTATTAAATTCAGAGAAGGTGTTTCTGGAGTCGTTGAGGGAAAGCAGGAATTTTCATTTGGACAACGTGCGTGACTGAGGGTAGATTTTTCCCAAATGTTATGCAAACCTCACAAGAGCTTCGCGAAAGCTCCAACAGATGACAGTAGTGATCGCTTTATCGGGGAAATTTCAACTGTATTTATTATTTTATCTAAACAGTTGTGAAATGAAAATTAGAATGTACATATAAAAGAATGACGTTTGGTGGGACATTTCGGAGAATAACGTCCTTGATGAAAATCCGAAAAAAATTCTCTGTACCGACATAAAAAAATGTTATTTGACATTAGGGGTATTTGGACGGCCTCCGTGGTTGAGTGTTATAACCCTCGGCGTCGACTTACGAGTTCGCGGGTTCAAATCCCACCAAAGTTAGTTATATAGTTTATTTGGGAGACTACCTAGGGGATTACCTAGGGGATATTTATTGAATAACCAACACCCCTGCCAAAGATCACCCCAAGTGGTTTGCTAGGTGTGCCTAGTAGTAGTTAAGTTAACAAGTTGTTAAGTTAACCTATTCGTTTTCAGGGGTGCCCGGATGCTTTTGCCCACCTATTGCGTGGCGGGCCGGATAGGGGGAGATTGGTTGAGGGAGATCCTTTGACCTCTCCAGATGGATTCTGGGCCGATCGCCTTTCATCGCAGTGGGAGGGACGTAATGTCTTTTCCGACCTTACTCTTACCCTTCTCCCCATACCCTTCACACTACAATATAATATACCCCAATTTGGGAATCCATAGTTTCACTGTCTCCAATAGGTTGAGAGCAGTTGAATCTCTTTGTGCGGTACTGACTTAATTTTTTTTGTAGTTTTTTCTTGATTCCGTTGCTGCTTCTGGAACCCACTTTTTGTATAGCCCAGCATTGTCTTCCACCAGTGGAAGAAGCGGACATGCGGTAGAAGCGAAACTTTACCAAAACAATCTCAACCAATGCTTGAAAAGTGAGGTCATAATCAAAGCGACCAATGAGCGCAGACCAGTGAAATTTACGTTTCATATCTACACCAATAGAAGCCTTAAAGTGACGTCATAATCAAAGCAGTCAATGAGCGCAGTTGATGCGTCGCAGGTGCAATAATCGTCATTTCCGTTTCATCCGAAATCCAACTTATAGCGGGGCTATAGAAATTTTACTTCAAAAATTATTTAAGTGCAACTAATAATACCATCTCACTTTTTACGAAAACCTTTTCACAATTGGTAACAGCTAAAATCACATCTGATCTGATGATGGAAACAGAAACCTTCTCGGACCCTACCCCAAAACGTTCAAGAAGATGAAGAAAGATAAATTTTCAATTCATTGCAACAATAAATTGCAAAAATCTTGATTAGGTTTCTCAGAAAATATTATTGTAGAAATATAGAAAACAAAAATGATTATTCACCTTTAGTTTTTTTTTTATATGAATACCGCACAAGAGTCCCAACGGCTCCCGTCTGAAGCCAGTGGGACTATGGCATCCCCAATTGGGGAATGTTGTGAGGCTGTAGGTAGTGGGGAGGGAAAGGAGATAGGGAAGGTGGGGAAGTACCTGGCTATTCAGATCTGATCACTAAACACGGCTAATGCCATTTAAGGCAACGTTTCAATTCTGAATGGTGTTCTTACACCAGGGCGATACTGAGAGTATCTTCCACTGTGGAACGTGCCGCAAATATACTATGCAGGGTGTCCGGGGGAAAAGTGCATTAACTTCGGGAGGTGATTCTTCATGATGGTAGGAGTAAAAAAGATTAACAACTTTTTCCGAAATTCCAACATTTTTTTCCCATTCAAAAAGACGTACCTACTAAAAATCCTTAGTGTGAGGTACGATCTTACTTGTTGAGAGCCTGCCGGGCGGCGTATTTACAATCCCTACCGCGTTTCAGTCGCTTTAAATTTTCAATATCAAAATTTAAATATTTAGAAATAAAATTAATAATTCCTAATATACACATTGGAAAGATTATTTTATCTAGATTTTAGAACAAATTTTTGTTTTTGCAAAGTGATAAAAAATTATCAATATAGAGGTGTATTTTCAATATTTGGGAATAATATTAAAATTTAAATATTTAGAAATAAAATTATTAATTTCTAATATACACATAAGAATGATTATTTTATCTAGATTTTAGAACAATTTTTGTTTTTGCAATGTGATAAAACATAACCAATATAGATGTATATTTAAAATGTTAATTGTCGTTACCGCGACTGAATCGGTATAGGTTTTGTAAATACGCTGCCGGGCGCCCGACTCGTTCGTGATTGGCCCGTATCCTAACAGCGGAAAATAATAAATCTGGCCGTATACGCCGGACTAATTTTATCTTTTTACCTCGAGACTACCCCTAAAAGTTAAAAGTTAGAAAAAAATAGTTATTATTTTTACTTGCACTTTCATGTGGAATCACCTCCCGAAGTTAATGCACTTTACTCCCGGACACCCTGTATATTATTTTCAATGAATAAATTGTGAAATAACACAAATTAATCAAATAAACTTTATTTGCCACGCCGTGATTCTATCCCGTGACCTTACGTGTGCGAGTCAAGAGCCTTACCGCTGGCGTAGGTACGCCGGCCATAAAACTACGCCAGCGCGCCGGATGTTTGAATTTACTCAAACTCATTGACTTCAGTTATGTATCGATAGAAATGATATACTTATATTTACATGAGAAATATGTAAAATGGCGTGCTTTTTATATTTCAAACAAATTAAAACATGTACTGGCGAAAACCAAATCATTTTTCAACTACGTATTTATCATGTACCCTCGCAGTGCATACAAATTACCATTGTTTTCAGATTGCGTTTTAATTCTGCTTTGAATTTCGATTACGCCCGCATTGTTTTTTCACCATTGATAAAACAAACAATGGAAAGGCCTTTGCCAAATCCATGAGCCCGATTACGCCATCGGTTATTACAGTGCTGATTTCAAATTGTAAGGTGTTTACTAAATTGATATCATTGGTAAAATTAAATACTACAAAACCTCATTCAACCTTTTTCGGCCGATATTTAAGCATAAGATTAATACTTTCCAAAAAATCGTGACTATTTGTAAGAGTATAAACATTAGATGTGTCATGTATTATTTACAAAAGGAAACTCTTTTTTTTTATTCACTTACTCCACAAAGTCCATATTGGAAGAACAATTTTTGTTTGGACAATTAAGAACTAAGGCGACGTAATCACAATCACCATTATACGTGAACTAAAACATCGTAAACAATACAGAGATTATTGAAATGATTAAATACTGACATTGAAGCACCATAATATACCTCATTCTTCTTCTTATCAAAGAGAGTATTTTGAATTAATACTCGAAATTAACAAGTGGTAAATTATGGTGAATAAAGACTAAATTTTCAGCGTTCGCAGGCAACAAGCGATTTATGTAATCGGTTGAATATCCGGCCGCCGGATATCCGGCCATCCTGCCTCGCAGCTCGCCGGTTATCCGGTATTCGGCCAAACAACTATCCGTTTCATCTCTCGTAAATAATCATTTCAAACCGTTTAAGACGGGTTGTCTGATAAAAATTTTACAATTCATCAAGTTTCAAAATTTATTTGCAACTTATATAAAGGTTCTATTAAGAGCGTTTAACCAGCCAGCGGCCGAAAATCCATATTTCGTCGAAAGTTGTTCTTAGGATCGTGGAGGGCGGTTACAACGAGAAAGATTAATTATTCTCCGTACCAGCTTTTTAAAATTACATCGATTT
Organism: Limnephilus marmoratus; assembly: GCA_917880885.1. Lineage (NCBI taxonomy): Eukaryota > Metazoa > Arthropoda > Insecta > Trichoptera > Limnephilidae > Limnephilus > Limnephilus marmoratus. The sequence goes on from OU862918.1 coordinate 9,985,055, forward strand.
TATTTCAATCCAAATTTGCTTTAATTTATACCTTAATCCAAAAATGCTGAAAGGCGTAATGATAAAACTATTGAAATAATGAACTTTTTGTAATTATTTTTTGATTATAAGTATTTATCATTTTTCAATAATCTTTAAGTTTAATAAGAATGTAAAAAAATCTGAAATATATTAGTTTGTAAGTGCGCAAATAAATACACGACCGGACCAATTTTCGCCAAGAAACACGTGTGCGTATATATTTTTCAATGATTTTATTTAAACTAAAATTAAAATTCTAAAACACGCGATACCCAGATAATGTATTGATTTATTTTACTGCATGATAATATGATTTGAAATGGGTGCGGTATAATACAAAATCTTTTTTTTAAATTAAATTTAAAACATGCGAATGCTAGATAAAACAGCAATCTTTCGAAATCCATTTATAATTTTTTTGTGGAAAAGAGTCGATACGTCTAAAATTTCATTTAAAAATGACACATTTCTGGTTTTCTCTGGTAATACCTTTCTAAAGTTTTGTTGTCTTATCATTATTAGCCAGTTGATTCACATAAATGAAATGATTACAGAACTTTCACGGAACATTATAATTAACTATGAAATTTGATGAATTGTTCAAATTCTGTGAGGTTTACGTTAAGTTTCCATGTTTGAATAGCCATTACTCATAATCTTCCTATTTAAATCATTTAGGTATCCTTATTGCCTTCCAACTCTTATACCAACGCACCGATAGTTCCGGGCGCATCGTGTTATCCATTCGGGATACTTCTCCGGGCCCTGTAAATATCTTGTGGCGATTCGTCAGCTATTTACCTGTCTCTTAATCAGTTGTATCGTGCATTACCTTTAACTGAAAATGTAAATAAAAAATAGGAGATTTAAGTAACCAACCAAAAAACTAGGAATGTATGTGAAAAGTTAGTTAACTGCAATCATTTGCATCGTATCTTAAAATTTAAGTCAAAACAATAGGTTGAAATAAGTATTTTTTTACTTTAGCTCCATACAGGAGGCCCGAAAAAAATAATTTCTATCAGGTCCTATGTCATCTTTTGGGTTGCTGTGTGGAGGGTTTTGTCAAGGAAAGGAGGGAGAAGAAGTTCTAAGGAAAGGAAAAAGGTAAGAGGGGTGGGTAGGAATAATGGGCTCTGTGTATCCAGGTCATCTGCCAACAGATCCAGACAAACCTCACCCCTGAACCCGGGCAGCCCTGCTAAGTCACCAAACGTAACAAACCACTTGGGGTGATCTTTGGCAGAGTTGTTGGTTATCCAATAAATGGTTCCCAATCCCGCCTCCCAAATTGATAAATGTTAAAATGTTTTTAATGTTTTTGACGGCTTTTACGCCCACGAGGATATAATCACTTTTTATACCTAACCTTAATTAACCTAACTTAACCTTACCTAAAAATTCAATATTATTCTAAAGTACCTGAAACTTTAAATTTGCATGTGAGTAGTCTCGTAATTAACTGGCATGTTAGCGTCGGGTATTTACGAAGTTACTTTGGGCATTTACCGAGTGACCACAGCGAAACGGGTCACAGATTGACTCAAGAAAAACTTTTAACTATTTTCATTCAAGTGTGAATATAAAAATGGTCAATAGGCCTTGTTTATTCGCACAAGCATGCCGATATGTATATGCCCCCGTTTGGCCTAATGATTTATATATTCTGCCGGGGGATGGGCAACCATTAAAACAGTATTTGATATACGGCTGATACCACTGTCGGCTGTCATCACAGATGGCACCAATCCACCCTCTAACCGAACCCCCCTCCCGTTCCATCCTCCCAATACACCCCACCGGGGAAAGCGGTAATTAGGAACGATAACGAGGTTGATGTTGGTGTCAGGATGTGCGGGAGATTCGTGTCATACGACCGATTACGTATTGATTCTCTATTTTACTGTTCAGGGATAAATTACTGTGGCTTAGTTTGATAGAAACGTTAGAATGTGTTGACGTTGTTGTTGGGTGAAAGTACTATCAATTATGTCAAGGGTTCTTTAAAATTAACACGCCTTTGATATATCGTTAGTTGTGAACGATGAATATTTGGAGCAAGTGAATGAATCGGTGTATTTGGGAAATACATATGATCACAAGAGATGAAAAGGCTTGTAGGGACATTGAAAGGAGGGTGAAGTAAGAATACATCACTAATAGAGATTCATTCTCTTTACTGGACTGAATGTCAAAAGAATCGAGACTAGGCCTAGACGCCTAGGCAGTCTACAGTCATAATGTCAACTCTGAAGTATTGAAAGTAAACTATTTGGTTAATTGATGTTATAATAATGATTTTTTAATAAAATCAAAATCATTGTGTGGCGTCATTTTAATCAAAATAATAATACCGTTTGGATCACCGTGATTAAAAAGTATCATGATGAAAAAACTATTGGTTTTGAAACATATTGATGATAAACAAAGTTTGTTATTTTATTTATTTTTATTATTGTGAATGGTACTTATCGTTCCATGATCGAGGAGTAGGGCTCTCGACTAGATATTCGTAAGTCGCGGGTTCAAATCCCAGTGTACGTAAGTAATTTTTAAAAATTGATTTTGTGTTATTTCACAATTTAATCATTTAAAATAATGTAATGTACATATACTTGCGATACTTTCCAGAGAGAAAGATACTCTCATTGTCACCCTGGTGTAAAACCACCATTCAAAATTGAAACGCTAATGAAAATGGCACTACCCCCATACCCCGTTTCCTTCCCTTCCCCAGTATCTTTTAGCTCACAAAATACACCAATTAGGGATGCTATGGTCTCACTGGCTCCAAGCGTGGTTGGATGCCGTTGAGACTCTTGTGCGGTTTTATTAGTATATTTACTTTTTTATGTAATTTGGAAATATGGAATGTATTGCCATATATATGGCAATACATATATATATGTATATTGCTTACCCCTGCATACATTCTGCAACAAACTATTTTTACGCACCAGATTTAAATGTCCGGGTTAAATTTTCCCCACAGGAAAAACTAAACCCTTTCACACACTTCCCCAAATGATCATCTAGTCAATCCACGCTATGCAATTGCACTATATTAAGTATTATAAATACAAAACTATACAAGAACAACATGTCAACCTACCAGAGACCAAATGGGAAAATAATTCACCGACTCCAGATATTTTCATATCAGAGGGTTTGGCTCTGTGGAATTCCTAATTGAACCTATAAATCCTACTGATCCCTCAATATAAATATTTAAAAAATATTTTGTAATCCTACATGTATTTAAAATGACTGATTTTTGAATTTTTATATATAAATTCTTTAACAAATCTAATATGCCTAAATTTTGAATCAGAGACAAAGGTATAATGCCAGTAGCCGAAATAACAAATGGTATTATTTTTATAGTCTGAGAATGCCAAATTTTTTTTTTATCATTAATATATAAATGAAGGCTACCATAATAACTATTTCCTTTCATTTTTGTTTCGCTTTCGATGAAATTTGTACAACACGGTTCAATTCCTGAAACTTACAAAAGTTTTCCTCTTGGAACTCATTCATCGAATCGGATGGGAACCATTTTGAATTCACATTATAATAAAAAAATATGTTTTATTCATATCATTTACATTATTACCATAAACGTGGGATTATAAAAAGAGATTCAGAAATGTTACCCTGAAAATGTATGATTATTTCATATAATTGCACAGCAAATATGCGAAAAAGATTTTATGCTCTCGAGTTTTTAATATTGAAATAATAATTGAAATTAATTAGTGCACACATTAGTGAAAGCGTTATTCTATTTATACTAAATGGGTTTTCAAAAGAATTCGGTTAATATAGGGTACGCTCAAATAAAAAAATTAAAGAAAATAAAATCGAATAATAATTTTTGAAACCCCGCAGACCCTGGAAGTATACTTACCCTAAAATAATTTAATGATTTATATCGCGTTAGTCATCATTAATATCTCCCCTTTATTATTCCTTATATTAGTAATTATGCCTCCCACCAAAAGTCATTTAAGTGCGTAAGCCATTTAGAAATGTAAATACATCATAATAATTATTTAAAATATAATATTTTTTTACTCAACTGTATAAGAACAGCTTAGAATACATGTGTTATTTTTATTTTATTTTATTTGAAACATTTACAAATTAAAAACGTTACATACAAAAAAATAATAAATAGGTTGTAGCCCAATGATTAATGATCACATCACGCGCAAATAATTAATTAAAAAATCCATTAAAATTACCTTTTTTATGCTTATAAAAATACAGATCTTATTTAAGTAAAATTTTCAAAATTTTAAGCAACCCTTCACACAAGAAAGAGCTGATGACCTTGAAACGCCTGAACAGATTTTCATGAATTGTAGCTAAGAACCATTTCGATCATGTCAGGTTTCAGAGAAAAAAAAACACATCACAATTGGTCCATTCGTTTAGGAGCTACGATTCCACAGACAGACACACACACAGACAGATAAACAGAAAGTTAAACTTTAAAAAAAAAAAAAAGTTAACAAAGTTAACAGAGAGTTAAAAAAGGAGAATTAACATTGTTTTTAAATGTCCACCGTTATGATATTAAAAAAAAAAATCTTTTAAAAAAAATCATATCTCACCCCTAAGAGAATTGCTTAAATCTCTACTCCGTCTTCAAGACCTTGGATCACTATTTATATTATTTAAAAATATCCTCTACTCAACATCAGGTAAGAAACAACGCTCCGAATAAAACCGAAAGGCCCCATTTTGATGTTAACTTAAAAAACCTAAAAGATTGGGAATTAAATGCAGTGTTTATTTTTTATGGCTCTCACTCACATTAAAGTACCCACCACTGTCCCACCTCGGTATAGGCAACTTATTGTCACCCCTTCGGAGTTCTCGCAAGAATCTAATTTTTTTGAATGAACGGCTCTACTATTTAATTTAACGAATCTAGACCTTCAATGCCCCCGCATACTGTGCGGTATGCAGGCGCGCCTACAGGACTGTATTGTAATGGTCATTTCTACATTTCGAAAGCCCATGGAGGTAATCACTGCTAAAAAATCCACTCACAATAAAGAGCCACAGTTAACAAGCCGTATACGAATAAAAATCTCGGAGTAGAACGATAATTGTTATATAAAAATACTAGCAGACCCGGCCACACGTTGCTGTTGCTAACGAAACACAACGCCATTACCCAACAATTATAAAATCCTCACCACCCGCTTGCCAGCTGCTCGCTGCCTGGATTGAATATTTTAATTTTTTTGGCTTTTCTCTACTTTAATAAGAATGTATTATACATATAAACTTTCATCTTGAATCACTTTATCTATTGGTGAAAACCGCATGAAAATCCGTTGCGTAGTTTAAAAGATCTATGCGCACATATATTTTTAGCGACTTCATTTTATACTATGTAATGAAGATACGCAACACACTTTCCCTACGCTTTATTAATATTCTAGTTTTGGTAGTTAATACTGTCGTGGCAAAAGATTTTTTTTCTGGTAATATCAAAGTTACGAGTAAAAAAGGTCGAATAAGCACATCAGGGTTTCTTGAAATGAAGTGCTCCCAATCCACTTTTACAAAATACTTCAAACCGTTGAAACTTTTTGCATTTGTGTAAAACTTATTCGAATGAAATTTTTTTCTTTAAATTTTACAAAATGGCCCAAATACAGGGCTCTCCAGTTTCTATCCACGTGATTTATGCATGGAATTTTCGTTAATAAAGTAAAAAATACGGTTATTTATAAATAGAAGCATCGTAGGATTAAATAAAACAATTAAAAAATAAGTAATTAAAGCAATTCGCGGAAGATCGCATAGCGATTGAATAATGTATATTTCTGCGAATTGTTGGATGATTGACACAAGAAAAATCGAAATCGAGTATTATGATAGGCCTGGAGTTTGGATTTAATGATTCTGAGAAAATCTGATGAATTTCCTCGATTTTAGATTTGATTCGTGAATGATTAGAGGGAGGAATTAATTTGTGCCAATTATTTTGCCGCAACTGGAGTGGTTGTAAGACTGCATTGATTTAATTTAGAGGATTTTATTATCTTTGGGGTGTTGAGGGAAGGGTTTTACCAAAAATGAAACAATATACATGTGTCATATTAGGAAATGAAGAAAACACAAAAGACGGAAAATCTGAGACTATTATAGAATGTGTATATCGCGAATTTTTTAATCATCCTGAAATGTTAACCGTGCACAAGTGTTTGTAACACGTTTTTGAGTTCTTTTCCCGGAGGTGTAGATTGGATAATTGATTATCCGTGCACCTTTCATTCAATTACTGGTGGAATAAACACAATAATATAAAGGAAGAAGTCAAAAATTGCCTTACAATTAGAGATACGAATAGTTCGGTTAACTAACCATATTTTTTAAATATGCGTGGTTAAAAAGATATTGAATTCAATTTCTTTGGTGGTTAGCCATTTTTGCGAATATATGCATTTCAGCTTAATTAGCGCAGTATCTGATTGCGAACCATCGGTTTTATAAAGTAACACAACACTTAAAAAAAATTTAAACACTTATTTTTTTTATCCAATAAATGGTTTTATCCAATAAATGGTTCCCTGGGCGGCGATACTCATTCCCGTCTCCCAAAATGAAGAAATATTATCTGAAAAAAAGCATGGATTTATTATAATGATTCAGATAAAAAGAACCTCTTGAGCAATGATTTGCATTTTATCCAAGAAATATAAACATTGTTCAATTTGTATCTGAACAGAATTGAACAAAACACTACCAGATACCAGTATAATCAAAGGGTTTATCTGATTAATTTTAGGATTGAAACATGTGAGCGACCATTGTCGGTCTACGGATGGATCAACGAACCCACAAAACCCTTATCCTTGCGTTAGATAAGGGAAAACGAAACAATCTAGGATTTGTAAATCTAATGTATTTAAACATACGTACAATTAACACGCATTAAGAGTGAATTTGTATTGTCAACACAAAAAGCGTTAATAGCCTTCAGTCCCTTTATGTACATTGCGACAGTTCTTTTGAAGCTTTGGGTTTTTTCTTACCTATACGTCCTAAAAGTGCACTTTTATATTATTCATGTAATACTGCACAAAAGTTTCAAAAGTCATAGTCAGTTACACAAGACCGATTAAAAATTAGCTAACTAAAATTACTAGCAGTAAAATAAAATAAAAAGTGTGATTTTTCAACAAAATATGTATTTTAGTCCCCAAATTTGATTATAAATCCCAAAAATTCGGTTTTAAAATTTTTTTAAAATATAAAGAATGGGCATTTTCGGCATTTTTGTGGATTAGTCCATACTTTAAAACTAAACCCTATCCCTTAGACCAGGGGTGGGGAACCTGCGGCCCGTGAGGCCTTTTGGTGCGGCCCGCGGGCACTTTTGGTGCAACCGGGCCTGCTGAAAGAACTACACAGAATGGGATGGTTTTTTCACGGTGTTTGAAATGCCTTTTTAAGACGTTATTACAAAATCTTTACTAGCAAGAACTTTAGATACACATAAAAACGTGATACAACATCCCCTTTAACTCTTATTTTAATTTGTTATTGTGAAACGATAGTGAAATTCCATCGACACTTTTAACTTTCTTCTATCGGACAAGCCCGATATTTTACGATTGATTGCAACTCTATTTGAAGGGGAATTTTAGGCAGTATGTCATAAACATCATTTTTTAGTCATCATTGGGGAAGTAAAATAGATAATAAATCAATAAAATCCTATTAATGGCAATTACGAAGAAAATAAAAGGTGAAGCTAAGTGAAACGTGAAATCATTTTAAACTAAATTAAGGTTGTGGAAAGTGCAACTCAAAATTAATATTATGACGCATTTTCAAACACTGCAGAGGACAAAAAAAGCCTTCTACATCTTTTGAATTCGCTGCTGAGTGCGCGAAATTAAGAAACAAACGGATTTGAACATATTTGCTACACCGTTCAACGTGGAATCATCGAATGTGCCCGATAATCTGCAGCACGAAATTATTCAATTGCAAAGCTATGATGAACTAAAAGCTAGATATAACAATCTCCCGCTGCTTCCAAATTTAAGGAGGTATGTCCTTAAATGTGCATCTATTTTCGGAACAACTTACTGCTGTGAGCAGTTCTATCCATCGCAGAGAATCATCTGCGCCCTGGAAATCTGGAAAATCAGTTGCGAGTAGCAACATCATCAATGCCAGCTAATATCGTATGCCTTGCCAAAGAGAAGCGTTTCAGCCATCATATTAGGGGTGACCTACATACTATATTGTCCATCTGATCCATCTCTTCGAGTGTTTTTTCTGTTATTGTTCTGATTTGAGAATGATTAGTGTAGGTTTGTAAAAACTCATACCATGGTAAACACGAAGGAAAAAGTGCGTTGCGTTATCGGAGTTTTTAATATTTTGCCAAATTTCTGCCATGTAAGTAGTTAAATAAATTAATATAAATTCATTCCATGTAAATTATTTTAACTAGTTAATTAAACATAAAATCATATTCGCGTTTTAATTCAATCTAATTGCAGACGATAAATATGCTACAAAATGCAGAAAAACCATTCACATAATCTGAGTATAATTTAATTTGAGCCGGTGGACTGGTGGACTCGTACTCGTAATCGGACATTTCTCGTATTGTTAAGTGCATTTATAAAATTTTACTTTCGTAGTTTGTGCTGCCAGAATTAGAGGAGAGCCATTTTCATGTTCTGAGTGTAGTTTTAATTCCCCGCATGAAAATTAAATCTAAATTAAAACTTTTCGTTATTTGTTTTTGGGGTGTTATGTCGTGTTGCGCTACCTCCTTCTTTAGCCAACGTTTCAGACAGCGTTGCAGCGTCCATCACCAGGGCAGATCCGGTAGATAAATTAAAACTGGTTCTGTGTTCAGAATGCAACGAAAAATTTCAGTCGTGGTTTCATCTGCCGATGCATTTTGAAGGAAACCACTCTCGTGTTCAAAGTACAGTTATAAAATTCTGGTTGCAAACTATGAGCAGCCAAAATTTTACCCTCCCCCCCCCCCCCCCCCCCGAGACGGAAATTGGAGAGCGGCCCGCGGGTTAAAGTATGAGCATTCAAAAGGCCCGTGACGCTAAAAAGGTTCCCCACCCCTGCCTTAGACCCTAAAGGATAAGGTACGTTTAAAATAAATTAAAGAAGTTTTCTTATATAGGTATATCTTATTCCAACGTGGAAGATACTGAAATTAAGCTCGTGATCACCACATTCAGAATCGAACCGTTGTGCCTTATTGAAATGCTTCATTTAGTTTAATTTAAACTCATCTTTATCCCAAGTTCACAAAAATATTTCTTCCCATCAATTAGGTATTTGGAGATTATGGGATAAGAAATTGGAATAAATTATGTACGGAGATACAAGCGATTATAAGTATAATATGTGTATAATATAGGTACCTTTATATACAGTATCTACACGAACCCCGAGTTTATGAGTTTTAGGACTTCAGTTCGGAGAAAAGTAATGCAATTTTATTATGAAGGGTGCTCTGTTCCTGTTTCAATAGAGAAACAATTCAAATATTGTCTAGCTTACCAGGGAAAGCATTATGACGTACACAGACAAAAAAACTGGAAACAATTTGAAACAGTGTTATTTTTTATTTCATTAAAATATAAAAGAATCAAAAATTCTCCCTGTAAATTATTCTCTTGGCTGTGAAATTTTTGAAATTCTGCGGTAAGAGTGATTTTATTTTTTTTCTGGAAGGATTTGCATCATGGTATTTTGTTTGTTGTTCTCGAAACCAATTTTATGAATCTGATTTTGAGGTGTATCCGTGTAGAAATGTGCCATCGAAATGCTAGGCATCACCTACATTACAATCATCAATAAAAAAAAGATAAATAAAAACGGTTTTTGGAGATAACCGGACCCAACATCCCTAAAGATAACAAAGGCTGCAAAGGAAATTTCCCTCCGGGCCTCTCATGCGGAGTTTAGATAAAAAATAGTGCAATCAATGATTTGTAAACATGAGTCAATTAAGGAAAAACAAAAAAAAAATTCGAAATCTTTTCAAGTTACTTTCAAGATGACACAAACGAAGGCAACCAGACTTATGCTAAAACGTATCGATTACTGGACTATCCATATTATAAGTGGATAAGATAAGATGATATACATAAATCAACTGAACGAAATTTAGTCAGAATAAATTATAGTCCTTTCCATTGCTTCTCCAATGACGACATACGAGTATATAGTACAGTAAATATAAACATTCTAATATATAACTTCTGTAGACGGTTTATCGCATAATTTTAACAACTTGACCAGCTAGAATCTTGATTTCAAGTTTCCTCGATGTTTAGTGATACGTTTTCATATACTTAATTCGATACTTCACCTTCAGCAACTCTATTTCTAATACCATATCTGAGACTATATGACGCTTATTATTATTGCCCAAATTATGAAAATAGGGAAGGATAATTATTTATATTTTTGAATGTAGCTATTACTTTGTGGTTATCCATTATAGAAAAATGAAATAATTTAACTTTGTATAAACCACTTATTTGATGCGCAAATCCGACCGGTTTCGGAAAAAACGTTCCTTCGTCAGGGAACGTTTGTTCCGAAAAACTTAGTATAAACTTTCCCTGACGAAGGAACGTTTGTTCCGAAACCGGTCGGATTTGCGCATCAAATAAGTGGTTTATACAAAGTTAAATTATTTCATTTTTCGATAATTATTTAAATAAAAGCCTACCTAATTCTCATTGGGGCTTTATTCAAGAAGCTTAGATATTGTGTAGATTAATATTATCTACATAATCATATATTATGCGAGTTTACAGAAGCTACGAAGAATCACTTAATCCTCTCAGGAAGGTTTCAGGCAAATATTGATATAGGGTATTGATATATAACCCGTCCTGTAACTGGAAAGGATGAAGTTTATTTTGATAATGTATGTTCTTAATATTTATATTTTTGAATCTGACAATTCATGGCGGAATTCCAAAATGATTTATAGAACAATTTAAAACTTGTACTCCCCTTTTTCCGTTACCGATTTCAGCCTATCACTTCCACCTGTAGAACGATACAATTTTTCTGACTATTGTTTATTGTTTAATTTTTTAAAAGTATAGCTACATAAATATGTATATCATAAATTGTTTATTTAAAGACCTTTATTTTAGAGCAAGCCCAAAGTTTCTCCAATAATAAACAAAGTATTTTTGTTGCGCGTACGTGCGTGACATAATTTTAAAATGGAACGTAATTATGGGTTATGAAAATTATCAAACTAAAAAAAAAAAAAAAAAACTTTTCAGATGGGTATCTACCTATCTTCTTTTAATATTATATACTAGATTTTTCCCGCGGCTTCGCTCGCATGGTATTAGGGGGATTCTCACTCCACCTCCTCCACCTTCCCTCTCCCCACTTCAATCCCCCACCCCCCCTCTGCACCACCACCCCTACCCCTCTACACCTTCCCCACCCCATCCCACTATCCCACAACCCCCTCCACCCCACCCTCCTCCATCTCCCCCTCCATGGATAGATACCACCTGTGGCGCCTAATAATAATTACACGACAGATCTTTTTTTTAATGAAATAATGATACTATTTTATCAATTAATGTTTTTTTAAATTAAAATGAAGATCTACAAATAAAACTTCATAATTCTACTAATATTGTAAAGGTTTGTTTGTTACTCTTTCACGCAAAAACTACTCAATTGGTTTTAATGAAACTTTATAATAATATAGCTCATACATCAAAATAACATATAAAAGCTAAAGCTCAGATCTCTGGCATTATGAAATTTGTATTAAAAAATTGCAATAGGTCGTACGCAAGCTGTTTGAAAAATAAAATTAATGTAACGGGTATGGCGGGGTGGTGAGGGGGAGCGGGTGTGAGGGGTGGTGAGGGAGTGGGGGGTAGGGAATGGGTGAGGGGGAGGGGGTTAGATCTTAACAGACGGATTGCAATCTTTAGAGCACAGGCGTCGGGTGGGAATGCTATCCTTGTTCTACCGGTATTACAATGGAAGATGCTCTGAGGAACTAGCATCATTGATCCCTTCGGCACCGGTGCATAGTCGGGAAACACGCCAAACGCGTGCCCAACATTTGTACATGGTTGACATTTGTCACATGAGAACGGGTCGTTTCTTCGACTCGTTCTTGTGTTCAACAGCTCGGCTGTGGAATGATTTGCCGGCCTCTGTGTTTCCTCCTTCCTACAACATGAGTCTCTTCAAGACCAATGTTCATTCCTTCCTCTCCTCAAAAAGACCCTCCACACAGCATCCCAGATGACATAGGCCCTGAGGGAAATTATTTTCCTCAGGGCCTCCTGTGTGGAGTTAATGTAAAAAAAAAAAGATTGGGTGGAGAAGAAACCCCCCCTAAAACTATGCGAGCGAAGCCGGGGGCAAAAACTATTAAAACCACTCATAGCGAATCCTATTGCATACATTTGTAATCTTAGTTTCAAGACAGGAATATTCCCAAACCACCTTAAGCAATCAGCTGTTATATTGATTCACAAAAATGGAATCAAATCGGATATACATAATTATCGGCCAATATCTCTGCTCAACTCGTTCTCAAAAATTATTGAGAAAATCGTAAAAAATCGTCTCACCCTTTACCTAGAAACTCATAAAATCTTATCTAACAACCAGTTCGGTTTTCGACCAGGTCTAGGAACAGAAGATGCAATTGCTAAACTGGCAGATATTATTTCCAAAAATATTGACAGGGGAAATAAGTCCATTGCTCTCTTCTTAGATCTTGCCAAAGCTTTTGATACCATTTCCCATAAAATACTTCTAAAAAAACTAAAGGCTATAGGTATTCAGGGACAGCTACACAAATGGATGGGTAGTTACTTAGCTAACAGATACCAAAAAGTTAAAATTAACGATTCTATTAGTGATCCGGCCCTTGTAGAATTTGGTGTACCCCAAGGGAGTACCTTAGGACCTATTTTGTTCAGTATTTATATAAATGATTTGTGTAACAGCAATTTTTCCAATCACATTATAACGTTTGCAGATGATACAGTCTTAATATTTGAAGGAAGAACATGGAACGATGTACACTGCAAAGCAGAGGATGGAATAAAACAGCTAAAACTTTGGTTAGACTGTAATCTCTTAACACTCAATTCGGAAAAAACAAAATTTATACGATTTAGTGCGACAGAAGCCGGCCAACCCAAGGAAGCATATAATATTTTCGTACATAAATGCAGTGACTCAACTACCTGTAATTGTTATAAATTAGAATGCGTGGACAGTATAAAATACCTTGGTGTTATATTAGACAAATATCTTAGATGGGACGGTCACGTGGATCTAGTCACCACAAAGGTTAGAAAGCTCACGTACATGTTTATGGCAATCAGAAACATCTTACGTAAAAAAGAATTGAAACTCATTTATGATGCTATGTGTGGGTCACTTTTAGACTATGCATCCTTAGGTTGGGGTGGATGTGCAAAAACTGTTTTGGACAAATTAGCAAAAGCTCAAAAATCACTACTAAGGGTAATCCTCAAAAAACCATTTAGATATCACAGTGATGCACTATTTCAAGACTTACAAGTTCTAGATGTTAGGCAACTGTACATGAGAAAATTAATTTTAAACACCCATAAACAACGCCACCTCTACCCATCTATTAACCACTCTCACGACACCCGACACTCACGGAGAAATCCAATTGTAACTTCCACAACCAAAACATCTCTCGCTCAAAGACACTTCTCTTTCTTAGGTCCAAACCTATACAACTTCATGCCTGATGCTTGGAAAAAAGAAAGCACAGGTGTTCTTCGTAAATTGACCACTACTTGGTTTCAACAATTAGGGAGAAAGGAGAGTGAACTTTTACTACACAAAAAATGAAATCAAATACAAACCAAAAACAACAACAAAAATTCTCAAAAGATACCCTTTTTTTTCTAATCTATATTATTATATGTATGTATGTACCTACCTATTACTTTTAAATTAGAAAGCTAACCAAGCAGCTGTTAATCTTATGTTTTAATTGAATATTTTATTTTATTCTTTATATCTCCTCTCTTTTATATTAATATTTATACAAAATATGTACATATATATGTGGGCTTATCAATAAGCAATGTAAACATCAGTTTTAAGTACATATATATACCTATTATTTTAATAACTGTGCTAAGCAAACAACAGTAATAATTAGGTATTAATTGTTTATTTTATTTTACTATATTTTTTCTGTTCTCACTATATAAAATGTGTACGTAGGATTATAATATGAAAGGCAAACACCAGTTACCACCTTATATTTTAAACATTTGCTTTTAAGTACACACATATATAACTTTTATTTATTTTTATTATCTTTTCAACAACCATGCTAAACAACCGACGGCTATTATATGTTTTAATTGGTTATTTAATTTTAATTTTATTCTTTCTCTTCTCCTTTTCTTTCTTTTTTTTCTACAACACATGTATGTATGACTATAATATGCAATGCATACAAAAGTTACCTAAATGTTTTAACCCTCTCAATTTCTATTAGTTACATACATGTACCTATTTACCTTTTCTTTTTTAAATTTATATTATTTTAATAACTATGCTAAACAAATAACAGTTACTAGGTTTTAAACTTTTTTATTTTATTTTATATTCTTTTTGTTCTTTTTATTTCATCAATTTTCTTTCTTTTTTGTACAAATACAAATCATGTTCCATTTTACCCATAATAATTCGACTGTCCTAAAACGGGAATACTCCTAGTTGGGCAGTCAAAAAAAAATTAATGAATTATGTATATACATGTATAATCTTGTACTAAATAAACAAACAAATAAATAAAAATAAAAAAAATAAAAAGTTTCAATTTTTCTAAAAAGTTTAATTTTGCTGTTTCAAGTTTCAATTAAAGCATCCACAAAATAGTCAATTCTTATAATTACATCTTGCTCGTATTTGCTACACACCTTATTAATACGAGAAAAGATAATCCGTCTATGTCTAGAATAAGGATAAAAAAATTATTCTTGTTGTTGATCTAAATTCATATTTGAAGCGTAATACATAAGTTTTAACATTGAAAATAAATTGGTTGTACAATGGATTACAAGAATAATAGAAGTTTTCTACCCATCTCACATGAAACCTGTATCTAAATAAAGCTCCAAAATTTCTTACTCAATCATCACGCAACGATAAAAATAATCTCCTTACGAACCACTATGGCATAAGCAAGAGAGATTAATTACCTGGAATAATAAAGAGCTCCCAGCTCAATTAGGGTTGATAATTGAATTGTGGAGCGAAGCGTGCGACAGAAATGAGATGATGTTTGGTTAAATTTGGCTCATACTCAGAGCCATGCTAGACTGAATTGAATTTAGTAAAACCATTATCGTCTGCACTAACTTCATTATTTAAATATTTATGGTAAACTCAATAATAGATACCTATTGATAAAAAAATAAATCCAATGTGTATCCTTGTACAATAATTTAGCAAGAATGTTTAAGAGCGAAACCACCATTCAGTAAATGTGAACTGAAAAAAAAGAAGTTAATAGATTCCCCATCTTCCGAGCAATGCCTCTAGCTAATAACGATAAATTGGGATTTGCCTTTTGGCTTCGTTATCTTCATTTTCTTTGACATATCGCTTAGAATGATACGTCGCATTTTTGATACAGGAGAAAAATGACAAAATAATTTCCCCCAGGGCCTGCGTGATAAAATGCCCATGATACCCAGATACATAAGATTTAGTACTACAGTATGCATTGATCGAAAATATTAAAAATTATTTTTTACGCGGGTGGTCTACGAGAACACGTTAAAGCGTTGAAAAGCACTCTTCCAGCTTTGCTTCATAGTGAATTATTTGTCATCTGCCATTAAAGAATGAATACATAAATTTCATTCAAAACAACATGTTTTCCAGCCTTTTTGAGTGTCCTTTATGGGATTTTTTTTTACTAAAGATCTATTTTTATTACTGCTTAATGGATAGAAGGTTTAGTCCCCTTCTTTATTACACAAGATTAACAACGGTCCCTTATATTTGTCAGACAAGTATCCGTTACTATAAAAAGCCTGAAACTAAGATAGATGAGACCACAACCATACAATTAACATATATATATATTTATGTGACACAGATACTAAAAAAAACATTTTGATTCCCAGTGGTGTACCGTACAGGGTTTCCGGTATTAATTTTAGCACCGTTATCTCGGTAATGATATAAATCTCCGGGATTTATGGCCTAGTTGACATTGTATCATTAGCTTCAGCAAGACCCGGCTGATTTGTTTAAATAGAACTACTTTTACCTCTTTTTCTCAGAAAATACCCAAAATAGCAGCCGCCATCCCTAAACCACAGGAAAAGGGGCGAACTTTAAAAAATGAGACGGATACAGCGAAACGAATGCGGCGGATCTGCTTTTTTTTGCTGAACCACATTCACCCCCTTGTCTAAGAATAAAATCACAATCTTTAACCGCCACCCCTTAACTAAAGTATACATGACGGTGAAAAAAAGGGATTAATTCGTACAAGAAAATACGGCGGATTCGGCTGAGAAAAACGTGAAATTTTTTTTCCTATTGCATGGTCCTTAAAATAATTACGAAGTAGCATATAATTAAATGGTAGATTTTTAAATAATATGCATTTCTATTACTTATTTCTCGAGTTTCGACGTGGTAAGCGGTTGTTCAGTTTATTATTAAACCCCACGATATATACTGGCATTGACAAGCGCCTGAAAACTTTAAACTTTAGACAAAACCAACAAACCTTCATTAGTAACACTACAAGCCCAGTTCTCCGAACTATAAAGGTTCAATATAAACAAGAAGTTTGGCCTTAACAGGTTCCAAAGTACCCAAATCGAGTCAGTACATGTAACAACTAGAAAGTACGGTAGATAGAAGAGATTCCTCTCCTTAACATTCGATCCCATTTATCCAATTAGTTTTGCTACCCAAATTTCTTACAGGATTTAATGAAACGAAGATTTCATGTAGGTTTTATCACGAATAGTTGAAACGTTAAAAGTTTACCAGTGAATTGAGTAAAAAATATTTTGGCCCAGGGCCTTTATCCTTTATATGATCAGGTTTACTTTAATTGTTTCTAAAATTTTTATAAAAACCATTAACTTTGTGGCTCGCCATAATTTACAATAAAAACACATATAAATTTGTTGTAGACCACTTTATTTTATAAACACTCTACCGGTTTCAGAAGCACCCTTCCTTTGTCAGGAGAATATTATAACTAAACTATGATACAGAATATTGACAGACATACAAATTTTAGGTGTTTGAGTGGGAGATATGCAAAGGGGTGGGGGTAATTGCGGAATTCCCGGAAAGAACAAAGCGGTTAATGGGAAAAAATATTTAGAATGGGACTGAAAGATTAATTAATTTGGTTATTCATTTAAGCATTATTATTTAGGGATTTTCTGATTTCTAATGCTTCTAAATTATCTAATTTTTTGCTTTTATTGTTACGATGAAGAATTTTAACCCCTGTGTCCTTATTAAAAGTGTGATCCGTGGAAATTAGGTGATTAGCAAACTCTGATAAATTATTATTATTTTAGCATCTTAAATGTTCTGTGATTCTGATATTTATATTTCTAGTTGTCTTACGTATGTAGAACGAAGGACAATCATTGCAACATAGTTGGTAAAAGCCTGAGTGGCTTAATTTATGATCTCTATCTTTAGTGTTTTTTAGTAATTTACCTAAATTGTTATCAGTATAGAACGCGGGCTTAATGTGGGCAGGCAAGTTTTTTGTACTAAGTGAGGAAAAGTTAAATATATATAAGATTCTGCGCCATTGAACGGGATTTATTATTTTCAGGCGTAAAAAATAAAAATGTATTAGTTGAAATGAGTTTAAGTTTCTTATTTAGATATTATCAATTAAATCTGCGGAATAAACATTATTTAGAGCAATTTGTTTATCTTGTTAATCATTCTAAAAAATGGTTAGAAGAAGAACAAGAGGTATATATATTATGGTGCTTCAATATCATTATTTAATCATTTCATTGTTTCTACGATTTTTAGTTCACTATGATTGTGATTAGTTTATTTTGTTAATTTAAGCTTTCGCTACTCTGCGAGGTTTTTAAAACTATTTAGACTTTTAATAAGAGTTGTCATAATTATAAGCCATTTTATTGATATTTACCTAACAAAGATTAATGTACCGCATTTTATTATAGGAAATTATGGAAATTTTTGAATATCCGGTATCCGGCCAGATATTAAGTTACTATTCGGTATCCGGCCAGATAGTAAATATAGGCTGGATAGGCCGGATACCGGATAGTTACCGGATATCCGTTTCATCTCTAATATTAATACCATCTTAGACTAACCCAAATAATTGTGCACTTAAATTGTGCCTTTCAGGAATTTAATTTTAACCTTTTTCATTTGATATCCACACGCACGTAAAAAAATAGAACGATAGCGTTAATAGTATATCGGTCGATCACATTGAAAGATTAGTTTTTGGTTTCTTGGGCTTGGCTTGATTGAATATAAAATTTAATACTTATTTATTTAATCTTTCTTAATGTATAACACAAAGTCGGGTTAGTTACACTATTTATAACTCGAGATCGGCTGGACCGATTGTGATGATCTTTGATTTGTTGGATTTGTCTCCGCCCCGGATAACAGAATAACTATTAAAACATCGCAAAAATTCACGAAAAAGAAAGTTATTAAGAAAATTAATTTTTTCGTTCATTTTGTATGGAACGAATTCTCATATTTTTAAAGAACTGCAGCAATATTGTCACAGGTAGATATGTAGTTATAATATTTAACTGTGCGTAAATTCCAAAAATTCAAAAACGTCAAATGTCAATGCGCTGATTGTTTTGTTTTGTTCTTAATCATATAATGCTGCCCCTCTTTCTTACACACTAAATGTCAAACGGTAAACGTGTGTCTCTGCACCCCTCCAAAGGAAAAATACAATAATAATAAATCTCTGAAATGAAACGCATTTTTTTTACGTAAGCTCCACTCAGGACCTATGTCATCTTAGGGGATGCTGTGTGGAGGGTCTTTTTAAGGAAGGGTAGGATAGGAAGTTCTGGGAAGGAAAAAGGCGTGAGGGGTGGGTAGGAATTTGGAGGTCAGTGTATCCGGGAGTGAATCCATCCCTCCAACTGCGGTACAAGGCCATTGCCTTGACCTGAATTGACATTTTACCTTAACCTTTCCATCCGGACTCTTTCGACCCATTGGTCTCGATCCGGCCCGCCACGTAGCAGGTGGGCAGACGCGTCCGCCGCCAAGATCCGCACAAAAGTCACCCCATGAACCCGGGCACCCCTACTAAATCACCAAACGCAGCGAACCACTTGGGGTGACCTATCGCAGAGGTGTTGGTTATCCAATAAATGGTTTCCGGGGCGGTGGCACCTGAACCCGCTTCATGTCAAAAATTCAAAGTAAGTGGAAAAGTAAGAAAATCACAAAAAATATAAATCCGTAAAAAACGCCATATCTGATACTGACAAAAACAAAACACCGACAGTGGTGCATCGATAATTGCTTCATTGTTTAAGTTTTAACTTAATAAAAACACTTAATTTAATTCAACAGTTATTGATTCTGAGGCGGTACGAAGTTCGTCGGGTCAGCTGGAATTTAAATAAATGAAACAATGTTACTTTGTTTGAACCACTTGTGTATTTGTTTAAAGCCGACCGGTTTCGGAATGACCGTTCCTTCCTCGGGGCAAACGTATCCCTAAGGAAGGAATGGTCGTTCCGAAACCTAATGGCTGGGTGGTTAAATTATCATCTTCTCTATTTAGCATTGTAGCGTAATCTTGGCAGATTCGGCCTATAATTTGGGTATAATTAATAAGTTTAAAAGCGAAATTTATGATTCCATTGTAACTAATTTAAAACAAATCCCCAGTGTTGATAGAAGCGTTGTGCGGGGACGATTTCAATTATCTATCTATTCAAACTTCACGAAGGGTGAACTTCGGAGCACGGAGCGAGTGGCGCCAAACAGAAATAAGATTTGACGTTAACCTTAGTCATCTCTGTTCTTATTTTCCACAGCTCTGGATTCTTAAAATGATTCTTGGATTATTTTGCCCGACTTCATGAATGACGAGGAAAAATAAGATAATATAATAAAACTTTGGTGTCTGCAAAGTGGTCTAACTTACTTAAGCTTAGATACTTGGTTTGATAAAGCCATGATTTACTTAGCTTCTAAAGTTTACAGAAATAATTGTCTTTGTTTGTTTTTATTTTCGTTTTATGTTCTCATACTGTGGAGTTTAGATACAATATTTTAGAGAAGTAATTGTGCTAATATTTATTTTATTTTATTTATTTATTTATTTATTTATTTATTTATTTATTTATTTATTTATTTATTTATTTATTTATTTATTTATTTATTTATTTATTTATTTATTTATTTATTTATTTATTTATTATCGATACAAAAGAAAGTACAAATTATAATTTGAAAAGCTTTGCCTGTCCAACTAGGAAAGTTTCCCGTTCCAGGACAGACAAATTGACATGTTTAGTTCATATTAATATTATTCCTGAAATGTAGATACATAATTACATAACAAATACAAAAAAAAAATCATTTTTCTCTGAAACTAAGCTGTGTAATAAAGAAAATGTATATAATATATATAAATATAAGTACGCATACATTTTTTGTGACAAAGTAGAAAAGGTAATCTGGTAGCATACCTATATTATAATCGGATTTACCGAATTAACCTGGTAATATTTCATACATTCAGATTTACAGAGTATGAGATAAGTAAGTTGATAGTATTGAAAAGTGTAACATATACCTGATAACATGATGGAGGAATTACAAAAGATTTACATCATAAATATATGAAATTACGTTAGGTTATGTGTTTAGTAGTTTGAAATATTAATACATAGTACACTTATAGGAGGAACAGTAAAATTTAAAATTTTAGCTATAATTTATGAATGTAATAATCTATGTGATTTTACGACAATAATGCATATACGTGATACAATTTACGTGAATACACATGATAGTACGACAATATGAATATACACCGCGCTCATGTCTTGAGCTAGGTACTCCTGCTAAAATATAAAAACAATAACTATAAATATAGATAGAAATATAAACTATGAATAATAATAAAATAGTACCTAATTTAGTGCTACTTTGGTGAAGTGGTGCATTACTTTGTACGCCATACAAGTTGTGTTATGTAGGTACTATTTATTTATTATAAATCATGAATCATTACCGTTGTAAGGTAGGTACCAAGTTACACACAGAGTTAGCGTGCGACTGCGTGCGACGTGTAGGTATGTGATTCGCTTTACAGCAGTGATGTACCTACACGGAGACAGATGTTCTCATGTTTGTTTTTCTATCGCGACATTTTATTTAAAAAAATATGCCACGAAGCTCGTAACGGTAATGAGTGCCCTTTTATTTAGGAAGGAGGCAAACCAAAATTTCGTACGTATTTTATTTGTTGTTGATTTTAAATATGTCCATATTTTCATTTAAAAAAAATAAAAATATATACATATATATACATATATATAGATGTAAAACACTTTTCTCGGTTTACCCGCGTAACGTAGTCCTGAGAAGGACTTTTTAACTCCTGGTCCGAAACGTCAGGAGTTAAAAAGTCCTTCTCAGGACTACGTTACGCGGGTAAACCGAGAAAAGTGTTTTACATCTTACACCCGTGAAAACCTTAACCATAACATATATATAGATATATATATATAGTATATTTGAGGCACATTCCAGAGTGGAAGATACCCTCAGTTTCGCGTGGTATAAGACCTCTATTCAGAATTGAAACATCGCTTGAAATGGCTTTAGCCGTGTTTGGTGACCAGATCTGAATAGCCTTCCTCTTCCCCACCTTCCTCTTCCCCATCTCCTTCCCCTCACCCCTACCTTCAGCCTCACAACATACCCCAATTGGGGATGCCATAGTCTTACTGGCTCCAGACGGGAGCAGTTGGGACTCTTGTGCGGTATTCATATAAAAAAAAAACATCTGCTAAGAATGTTTATGATACGGGAAAACCAATCGGTTCTCAGCAGAAACTAAATTGAAATGCCTATAAATGCAGGGACGGTGGTCAAGGAATGAGGAGCTCATGGCCAGTCCTGCCTGAGAACCCCTTCTGTGCAGATACTCAGTATGACCAACTGAACAGAAATAAACATGGCAATGTTGCCAATATAATAATGTTGACAGAGATAATTCACTTGTTACATTATTTTTATGTAACAGTGGTAACATGTAAGATAAAATAAATTAGTGATGTATAGACATAAAAGTATCTTCTAATAAAAATTTTTATAAATAAATTTTATCTCAAGTGTGACGTTCAACGAAGAACTGTAACATTGACGAAAAATATTCGGAGCACAATACATTGAAACATCGGAAAAATACAATAATAATATTCTCACCTATTGTCAGTGTTCCAACAATTGAAGTTGACGGAAAATATGAGTATTTATCAGACGTTTGCCCAATATTGTGAACATAGAATCAAAATACAGAGTGATGTAACGCATCAGACTATGCGCCGCGTTATATCTAAGAATATTGTAGATCTTTAGTATAATAGAAAATGCAAACAAAATTTTATAGCTGCCTTAAGGATAAATAAATAAATCAATAAATAGCCGACAAATTACAAAAAACGATTCTCACTGTAGTGTGAGCTATTTTACTGTAGTGAATCGTAAAAGCTTCCGCCTTGTAGAGACAGATGGCGGTGCCATCAGCTATCGGTAGAATCCGCTAGATGGCAGGCAGCGTAGTGCTTAAGCTCTCCGGCAGGGGATCGGGGAAGCTGAGAGGGTGTGTTTGAATTATCACTCGCCAGAACCAGCAGTCGATGCCAATAAAAATTAAATGGCAAAAAGCTAGTTCAGTCGAGTTTAAACTCAGACTCCATAGAGTTGGAGATTTTATTTTAACTGGCGGTAATTTATAAATTACTAATTGAAACTAAGAAAACCCTATTTAATCTAACTATACGTGTTAATGATATTTTAAATTTTTTTGACGTTAACCGATTAATCCTTTGAATCTAGAATTGCATTCGAAAATAAAGCAACTTTTAAACTGTCATGAAATACTTTTTTGAATTTTAACTCCCAACCCACGTGATTGACGATGATTTGCTCCAGGTACTCGATATTTAATATTATTTATTATAAGTTCCTTCATTGGCCCAGATTTCGGTTGGAGGAGTAAGGGCATACAGCCGGGGCTGCGAGAGCCCTACGCGCCTTTTACTGGTTTAAGCTTTTCTACGGGTTGTTCATGGCGCCTTCGCCTAGTAGACCCTTTCTATTCAAACAGTTCTTTTCAACACGTGCTTTAAGAATTAGAGTCAACTCAGTGATGTTTCTGGACGAGGCGGCGGCTCAGCCCAGATGTAACCCGGTGGCGGGGTAAATGTACGTAAATCTTATACATGGTTTCCGGGGGTAAAGTGCATTAACTTCGGGAGGTGATCTTACATGATAGTACAAGTAAAAAAGATAAATAACTTTTTTCGAAATTCCAACTTTTAGGGGTAGTTTTCTGGTAAAAAGATGAAATTAGACCGGCGGCGGCGTGTGCGGGCGGCTTTATTATTTTACACTGTTGCCGAATGCCGAATCCCCGCTCCAAGCGCTCAGTGTCCGTGTTGAATTCGAATACCTATAACAATTTTATTCGCGTAGAAGTGTTTCACTTTAAAAACTTTATTGAAGTTAGTCAAAACTTGTTGATTTAATGTGTCTTTATCTAGTGTGTATTTATTAAGACTGATTTAAAGGAACAACTTCATTCAGTGCGTGTTTTTTTCAGACTTACTTTTGTTTACTTAGTTGTAGACATGCCTAACCTGCCTAGCTGTAAAAATTGTGTTATTTGTGCGTAATTTTATCATTGAATTATTGTGCCAATACCGCGTAATTTTGTTATTGAATGAAATACGCCATAACTGACGAATCGATAATAATATTACTTTACGTTTACATGCTTGCTTACAAGCTGAAGGTGGACATTTTGAAAATTACTTAAACTAGTTAAAAGCGATGACATTAGTTAAGTGTTCAATTAGTTTATAACAATTTAATCGTTAAAAGCGTGTCTTCAATTGTTATTTAAGGGCAGTTATCTTTTTACATTTGATTTAAAACATACGATCTTTATAAACGTCAAATTCTCGGTCTTGTTATCTTTACAAACGGTTTCCATGGATACAGGCAAAATCACACCAAGCAACGTTGCAACAAATGCGCCCGGCAAGCTAACTCGGGTAAGTGCTACCTTACACTAAGGATTTTTAGTAGGTATCTCTTTTTTGGGAAAAAAGTTGGAATTTCAGAAAAAGTTATTTATCTTTTTTACTCCTACCGTAATGTAGAATAACCTCCCGAAGTTAATGCACTTTACCCCCGGATACCTTGTATAATTATGTGTTACCCAAACAGCCGTTCCGGTTATTATATTTTAAAATCAGTAATTTACAGAGTTCACAAAAAGACTTAAAGCTTTTCCTAGTAGCGTCGAGCCATTAATACATTTCTAAGATATTCATAAAGCGATAAGATATCTTTTCATCTATTAAAGCCCTTCCTGTATTTATTCTATCAATAACTAATAAAGCGTTAATCATTTTGAAACGAGTATGCAAACGAACTGAGAACACGAGACCTTCCGATGGAGCTAGCTGTGGAGGCTTTTGAGTATAAAATTTGTTGTGTAATTATTTAAATTGAACATTGTGTTGTACTTTATTATTAACTAGCAGACCCGGCCACACGTTGCTGTGGTTAACGAAACACAACGCCATTACCCAACCTTTATAAAATCCACACCACCCGCTTGCCAGCTGCCCGCTGCCTGAATTGAATATTTGAATTTCTCGACTTTTCTCTACCATAATAAGCATGTTTTTATACATACAAACCTTCCTCTTGAATCACTCCATCTATTGGTGAAAACCGCATGAATATCCGTTCTGTAGTTTAAAAGATCTACGCGCACATACATTTTGAGCGACTTCATCAAATAAAATAATTTAAATCAAATACCTACTTACTATAGGACATCTATTTTTCAATTTTTTCCATAGAACGAATTTCAAAAGTGACTATTATAGTACGGCCCGCCAGCCGTTTTAAATCACACAAAAATATATATATTTTTTTTTTTTTTTTTTTTTTTTTTCATTATTTTATTTTTTTTTTATTTTATGGTATTTCTCTTCTATAGAAGCAGACGCTTGTGATTAGAAGAGGGACGATTTTGTGATTAGAAAATATTTAATTGTGGTAGATTCTTAATAAATAACAAATTTACAAATTATATAAGTTATGATGATAAATTTTATCAATTTGGTATTTTTACTTTAAATTGCTCTTTGATTGCTTTTAGTAGACATTTATCGTCTTCGATTTTTCTTATTTTTTCAGGTAGGCTATTAAAGTATTTTTTTCCTAGAAATGTATAATGATGTTGTGTAAATGAGGTATTGCATTTTTGTGTTTGAAATATATGTTTTTGACGAGTACGACTTTCAGTTAAAAATCTGTGATTTTGTTTTTCTTTTATTATTTGGATTATTATATTTTTTCGAACTAGATCATTAAATTTTAAAACTTTAAATTCTTCAAAAATCAGGTGAGTCGGATAATCTCTTCTTTTTTTCAATATAATTTTTATTATTAGACGTTGCACAATTTCAACAGGGAGTAGATTTGTTTTATATGCAGCTCCCCAGCTTACTACAGCGTATTGGAGAATTGACTGTACTATAGCATGATAGACTGATGTTAGATTTTCTAATGAGAGAAAGTTTCGGATTTTTAAAAATATGTAAATTAATTTCCTTATTTTGTTAACGGTAAGGTTGATTTGATCTTTCCAGTTCAGGTTTTTGTCTATTGTTATTCCTAAGTATTTAATTTTATTTGAAATTTTTAATGTGGAACAGTTTATTTCACAGTTATTTTTTTTGTGATCTTTAGAATTGTCATGTATAATTATATCAAAATTTACCGGAAAATCATTTGATTTTATTGCAAATGGAATGACGTGAGTTTTTTCACTATTAAGAGATAGTAGATTTATATCAAACCAGTGTTTCAGTATATTTATGTCTTCTGTTGCTTTTTGTTTTACTACTTGCCATGTGATTCCACTTTCAATAAGTACTGTGTCGTCGGCATAAGAGGTTATACTACCATGAAGTGACTGTGAGAATATCCCGTTTACATATAAGATGAATAATATGGGACCTAGCACAGTACCTTGTGGAATTCCATATTCAGATGTCTCTTCGTCGCTATAAACGTTATTTATTTTGACACATTGAGGGCGATTTTTTAGGTAGCTTTTTATCCAACTTGCTACGTTTTCATTAATGTTCAATTTATCTAATTTTTTCATTAGTTTTTTATGGGATATGCTATCAAACGCTTTTCTCAGATCTATAAAAATACCTATACACTTTTTTTTCATATCAAGGTTGTTATGATGGGCCCTAACATGTCCCAGGCCAGCTCACAGCAGGGACAAAAGTACCCTCTATTCCAGGGGCAGGTCGCACGAATGCTTCGGAACTCTCTCTCTCCCCCACGGTCGTCCGGGAAATACACTCTAGGAAATGCTCCTGCCGAGGCAGAATAACAACAGGATTGAGTTAAATAGATTCATGTATTGCAAATTCAAAACACAGTTTCATAGGTTATTACAGTACAATTCAATACAAGAAATGCATATTACACAAACCTAGCTATCGTGTTTATACCTCGTGATCTCTGAAACGAAACTCCCTGAGTGATGGCTTTTCGCGAGGGTTTACAGTCTATCATTAAAGGACACAAACAGAAGAGGGAATATTTGTACAACTTACATGATGTTCGGGGATCCACGCCTTCCGGGTTCAGCAGGGGCACTTCCGGGTCTAGGACAGGACCCGAAGTTCACACAGGCATGGCAGAATACCAGCGCTAAAACCCGTATGTACTTCAATTAACATCGCAGATGTAATTGCGTTCAAATTGGTCGACAGAAATTAGCCGCGAACTCGGTGTTCGATCCGGGAAGCGTAACGTGTTCCCGAGGCCGCTTGCAATTCTCGACTGGCCGGACGCGTTGGTGCGCGCGGGAGTGCAGAGAGGAGAGGAGGTAGGAAGCAGGAAACAGGGGGGAGCGGGGTGTTGCTGTCCGCGGTGGTGCTCCCATGGACTCGAATTCTGTCGTTTAGGGCGTACCATAACACTCCCCCCCGCGCTTGGAAAAAAAGCGACGTGGCAATGGAGCTGTAGGGAAAAAAAATCCTCTTATGCTTCCATCGGGGTTTTTGAGAGATTCGTTGCTTGAGAGATTGCCTAGCTAGAACATACAGTTTATGCTATAGTTTAGGTCACAATGTTTGTAGGGAATGGATGGGGGTACATAGAATGTTTGGAAAAGACAACTTTGGGGAAAGTACATGGTGTAAAACAACATACAAGGTTATGCAATTGAAAATAACAATACACATGGTTATGCAATTGAAAAAATGACAATACACATGGTTATGCAATTGAAAGAATGACAATACATTTGTACAAGAGAAGAGAACATACCCCAACATGACAATACATTTGTACAAGAGAAGAGAACATACCACAACATACCCCAATAAAAAAAATAAAAAAAAAAGAGAAAAAGTGTGATTCTAAGGTTTCATTGGTCTGGGAGCTAAGTTTGCGAAGCGTGGATTTGTTTGGTTTCGGGGAATTTCGAAGAAAAGGACGTGGTTTCACAGATTCTAAGGATTACATTATCACTGCAATCAGACCCATTTGAGATAACACTCAAGAGTACACTTAGGCCTTAGAAAACACCTGGTTTGGTTGAAGACGTTGAAGTTCACAAAGTGGAGACTGTGGTTGCTGTGCCGCGACTATGGTTACAGAGGCCATTGAAGAGAAGAATCCAGTATCTGCAGACATGCCAGTACGAATCCTAAGTGTTATTATCGTAAACACGGATCGTATATAATGGTTATTGAAGCATAATGTAGCTCAAGATAACTTGTATTGGTACGCATTCAGCGAATACTGGTGGGTCAAGGTAATGATGGTTTACACATGACGATATATGCGTCACTGCATGACAGAGCAAGAGACGGCAAGGTTGGCATTGATAGCAAGAGTAAGAACAAACCTAGGGGCTAGCGTGCCCAAAAGGTAGTTTAGAGTGTCATAATGTATGGTGGGACAACTCAGCTTGCTGTGGCACGACAAGACAACATACATATGAGCGGTATGGTCTGTGCTTTCAGGAACAAATACGTAGAAAATGGCAGCAGGAGGGACCTTGTAACCACAGCGCGTGCTGTCAGGAAGTGAAGCTCAGCTTGGCTGTTGGTGATGACATCCGCCTGGGCTTCTTTTTAAATCCGGGAGAAATTATTATTAGAGCAAAATTCTTGAAGTTTACCTGCCTAGGGACCAATGAAGAAAAGGTTTGGAGAGAAACAAAATGTGTCCAGAAAATGAAATAAACGAAATTTTAACCACCGACTCAGAGAGTGACGAAGAGAGATTCCTAACTAAATTGTGATTACATGAACATTTTCCTTTTCCAGGATGACTTGGCGCTTGCCGAGTGACAATATGTCTTGGTTAAAAAACAACCGGCCCTCTATGGCCTATGTTAACATAAGATGGTAACATTTTCGTAGAATTTCAAAGAACAAGACAAAGAATCGTGAACTAGTCACGGCAAAGGGAAACCAATTCATGAATAAAGGTTGTCAAAAAGGAGACAGACGTTACGCCAAGTGCATATCGTACATATCCAACATTCATGAATGTGTTTCGTAGAATTGAGAAAGAGAAAAAAGGTGAGACATATGCAGAGATTGAGGGGGAAAACCTGTAGATAACCGGACAGTTACCTATTCGAACTCCAAGTGAGGGCGATATATGGTCAACGACAGATTTTTCACTTCATAACATAATCTGAGAACATGGAGGAATGGGGGGAGGAGGGGAGAAGGGAGACGAGTTACAAAATTTGCTAGAGACTGGACTAATTTCCAATTCAAGCTCTATGTGAAAATGAAACACAATCAACCAGCAGATTTCCTGACTCTTTACATTTATCAGAAAAGGGTGAGGAGAAATTTGAATACACATTATAACAAAGAGGCTAATCTTTCGCGTGTATTGGGCGAAAGATTAGGGGTCATTTTAAAACTTCTACATGATTGTGAGAAAAGACAGACCCTTGCTCCAATTTCACAAACCTGGGGGTTTTCTTATTCGTTCTCCAGACAACGAGTTAGGTGGTTTTGTGCTCAATCGATTAACTCCCACAGCACTATGCCCCATAATTGACAGTGAAGCTGAAAACTAGTCCTTTTGGGATAGTAGATATTTCTGGGCTTCTTTCCTTTTGCAAAGAAGTAAAAAAACAGGAAGTCCACGGGCATCGGCGTTGAATGACAACAAAGGGTTGTGGACTACATTTCGTAGATCGCACACAAAAGGTTTGATATTATTTCGTTCGCACGACTCATGGTAAGTGTTTTAACGTCTCCACGTATAGTGTACAAAATATGTAAGTACACACAAGATATAACTCAATTATAGACAGAAGTCAAAGAGCTTATACAATGCATCTTAAAGAAGATGGCAAAGCCGATATTATGTCGTTCACACGAATCACGGTAAGTGTTTTAACGTCTCCACGTGTAGTGTACAGAGTTTATACACAATTATACATAAAAGCGGTGCTCACGGCAAATAAATGACGCACGACCAGAACAGGTTATACAAAAGGGTGGTACTCATGGCAAATATGTCACACGACCAAAATAGAATGTACAAAACGGTACTCATGACAAATATGTCACACGACCAAAATAGAATGTACGAAACGGTACTCATGACAAATATGTCACACGACCAAAATAGAATGTACAAAACGGTACTCATGACAAATATGTCACACGACCAACTCAATAACATTTAGCTATGAGCAAAAGTGATTATGACGAACTTCTCTTATTGTGGCAGGTATTTTAAGGATCCCTCCTATAATGTAACAGGGTTGCGTTTAAATACAATACAATAAACGTTAACAATGCTTGTTTTAACACAGTATATGAAGATTTGTTAGATTAACTAACTCCGTAGCCCAGGAGCGTACGATAGAATAACAAGGAGGTAAACAATTTAATGTCACTTCGTATGTTATAAAGGCGGGGTGATGACAGAGTACATTTCTGTTTACACCATGTGACAAACAAAGACAGACCTATATGGTTTTACATACTGCCTATTGTAGCAACTTCGGTGGGGACAAACAAAAGGGACCAATTGTGGTTTTACATACCCTTTGTGCAGTTACAACATACCAGGTTATGTGCAATTTAGGTTGCAAATACTTGGTTAAATGGCGAAACAAGAGTTGAATGCCTATGTTTGCAAAACGATGATCAAACAAAACATTGATGATTTACGTTAAACTGCGGTTATTTATGTACGGAAAACAGGGCTGCCGTTAGGTTTTATTAACCTTTTCCGTCAGGGTTGAGGCATGTAATACAAGACATACATGTTGTGAAGAGGGACAAATCGAGGACTTCTTATAACAACAAAAGACCGAGTATTTGGTTTTACGTACTTTAGTTGAAACGGGCCCAAGAAGATTTGTATAAGGGTGGAAAGACCAACTTAAAGGCTTTTCCTTTATTTGTATACATATGATTTCAAAATGGACGTGTCAAAATCCAATTTGTTAGCAAAGAGCTCGGGTAGGACGCCATCAATTTTTTAACATTTGAGAAAAATTGAAAACTACTGTACACAAGGAATGTGATTATGTGAGTAACCACTTATTTTTACCATGATGAGTAAAATATGGAGCATGTTAAGATGGTTTACTAGTCCTGGGTCGTGATTTAACGCTTTGGAGTTTACCAAATCCGACTTTAGAACGACGCTCCAGTACTTACAGAACATAAAAGAAAAAAATTTGAAGAGATTCCTTCCGATATGATGAAAAAACAACAAACAAAAATGGTGAAAATTACAATATTGCATTACATAGCAAAGCGTGCCATGGCATGAACGTTGCGTAGTGTGAGGGGTTGAGAGGCAATGATTTGGGTTCATGTCTTCCCAAACACTGTGACTCGAGGGGTGTCTCTGCTCTAAAGTGATCAATTTTGGAACAGGTGAGAAAAAAAGAAAAAAAAACAAAAAACGTGTGGAACAAAAATTACGGTGGTTGCCAATTCATTTAATTCAATTCAATTCAATTTATTTATTCTTTCAAAAACATTACAAAATTTAAAATTTTAGTGCGTTTTTAAAATATATTTGTAACAGTATTACATTAAACATAAATATATATGGTAGGCAAAAAAAAACTATATAAGCATCAATTGGGCTTGCCTTTTAAAGGCAGCTTCACTGACGTTAAATATGTCGATATCCGAATTAATTCTGTTCAACAGCAAGATTGCTCTCCCGACCGGCATGACCATTGGCAAGTTAGTCCTGCAGGCCGGAAGATAGAACAGCCTATGCTGTCGATGGCGAAGATAACCATCGGGAACATAAAAATGAATGTTCTCCAAGATAGCTGAGTTTTCAAACCATCCGCGAATCAATCTGAAGAAATGCGTAGCAAGGTGTACATCCCTTCTGACACGTAGATGGTTCATTCCGAGCATACCCAAAAGAAAGTCGGTAGGATAGAGCCACGGGTTTGCCCCGTTCATAAACATGAACGGGGCAAACTACGCCGTGGAGTGTACATAAATTTACAAAAATGATTTTTTAACAATATTCGTTTCATCAACGAAAGGGTGGACATGTAATTGACACTTTACACGCCAGTCATTGTAAGACTTGATGTGCTTACCAAAGGGTTGTGGTGATACACACTGGATCATTTTGAGTTTGCTGAGATAGTGGGGGCAGTTTTACTTGACTCCTCACTTCCAGTCTTTGCAATATCCTTAATATGGTAATTACCAATGTGCTTTCCAGAGGAGTCAGACAAAGAGTACACTAGATCTGATATCTTTCTTAGAACTTTGGCCTTCACGAAACGTGGTGCCAGCTTGGCAGAGAAATACATGGCTCCTTGGGAAAGTGTGTTGTTCTTTCTCCAAACTATGTCTCCAGTATTGAA
The DNA here is from genome assembly GCA_917880885.1 of Limnephilus marmoratus. Classification (NCBI taxonomy): domain Eukaryota; kingdom Metazoa; phylum Arthropoda; class Insecta; order Trichoptera; family Limnephilidae; genus Limnephilus; species Limnephilus marmoratus. Next base: position 10,017,369 of record OU862918.1, read on the forward strand.
GGTGACATGTTTCCTACGTAGGTTGTATCTGTCCGCGCTCTTTTGATGAGCCAGGAGTAAAGCATCAGTGACTTCACTGTAGATGGCCGACAGTTCTTCCAGACGATGGGCATAGTCCGCGGTAGGGTTGCTTGTGGCGGCAATTGACGTAGGAAAGTTTGTGTCCCTATGTAGAGAACCGTGAACAACTTGTTCCATACCGTGTTTTAAGAAGAAAGGTGTGTAACCAGTGGCCAGGTTAACCGTGTTGTTCATAGCAGCCTGAATTTTATCTAGGTTTTTACTAGAATAGCTAGAGCTGTGTTGATTGTCTGGTTATAACGTTCGACAGTGTTATTCTGTGGAGTATACAAGGTGTTATAGTAAATGTCCTTGATTCCGTATTTGGCAAGAAAATCTTTGAATTCTTGGGCAATAAATTGTTTTCCGTTATCAACTATTATGGTTCTGGGTGTTCCGTAAGGTATAAAAATGTGTTTTTCCAGGAGTTTGATGATGGCGGACGCGTTGGCTCTTTTTAAAGGGAAGATCCAACAGAATTTAGTGAAAACATCCACTACACTAAGTATGTGCATGTGTCCGGCATAACTTCGAGGAAAGGGTCCGACGAGGTCCATTGACAATGATTGTAGGGGTCTGTCGGCACGTTTGGGATTACCCATTAGGCCGGCAGGTGCTGCCGTGCTATGTTTATAAGCTTTACAAGTTTCACATTTAGAGATGTAATTGCGAATTTGCTTAAAGAGACCAGGCCAATAATACTTCAAGGCGATTTTTTTATACGTCTTGAAATTTCCTGGGTGTATGGAGTCGGGAACACTATGATTGTCAATGATTATTTGTTCTCTACCTTCGAGGGGAACGACAAGTTTCCACGAGTAATCTTCGAGGATGGATAGTGGTGCCTTGCAATTACGGTATAGTTGTCCTTCTTTTATGATAAAATTAGGAAACTTTTGTTGGTTATTTTTGCAACCTTCGAAGATTTTCAAGTACCATTCATCTTTTGTAGATGGAGGGGGGGCAATTGTGTCAACATTTAATGAAGCTAGTTCAATTCTTGAAAGGGCGTCGGGAACAATATTGTCCGCGCCTTTACGGTGAACAACATCAAAATTGTATTGAGACAAACGGGAGGACCAGCGAGCGAGCCTACCGGAGGGATTACTTAAAGAGATCAACCATTTCAAACTACTATGGTCTGTGACTACAGTAAATTTGCTACCGTCTATGTAACCGCGGAAATGGTGAACAGAATCCAATACAGCCAATAATTCTTTCTCGGTAATTCCGTAGTTTTTCTCGTGTTTGTTTAGTGTACGGGAAAAATACGCTACAGGGTGTTCGCCATCTGGGAATTCTTGAGTAAGGACTCCACCGATTCCTACATTGGAGGCATCCGTGTGGAGGGTAAAAGAGAGTGCAAAATCCGGGCAATTCAGAACGGGAGCTTTTTGAAGGGCATTTTTTAAAGTTGTGAACGCTTCTTCAGTTTCGACAGACCATCGGAAATTGCTGACACCTTTACGAATGCCGGTAATTTTATTTAAGGGGGCTGCAATAGTGGAAAAGTCTTTGATGAATCTCCTGTAGTAACCTGCAAGTCCAAGGAAACCTTTGACTTCCTTCGCGTTTTTGGGTCGGGGAAAATTTGCCATGGCTTCCACCTTAGCGGGGTCTGTTCTTAGACCTTTTTCGTCGACAATGAATCCCAAATAACGTAGACGGGACTTACAGAATTCAGACTTCTTCAAGTTGATGGTTAAACCAGCGAACTTGAGTTGTTGGAAAACTTTTTCCAGCATTAATAGGTGTTTTTCAAAGGTATCGCTGACGATGATGAGGTCGTCAAGGTAACAAAACAGGCTATTATCGACTTCAGGACCGAAAAGTTTGTCCATCAGTCTTTGTAACTCGGCGGGGCTGTTTTTTAGACCAAAGGGTAATCTTTTAAAATGGAACATTCCCCTACCAGGTACAACGAAAGCAGTTTTTTCGCACGATTCTGCGTCCAAGGGTATTTGCCAAAACGCTTTGCTGAGATCGACAGAAGAGATGAACTTGGCGTTACGCAGCTTGTCTAAGGTTGCGTGAACGTGAGGTAAGGGATACGCATCAGCTTCCGTGCAAGAGTTTAAACGTCTACTGTCGAGACAGAAACGTGCAGAGCCGTCTTTTTTAGAAACCAAAAGAGTTGGGTTGGTCCATGCACTTCTGCTGGGAACCACCACACCCATTTTTAACATTTCGTCAAGTTCGTTTTCTAAAAGTTTAAGTTTTTGGGGGGCTAAGTTGTAATAACGTTGCTTGATGGGTGGGCCATTGGTTTTGATATGGTGTTCCACCAAATTTGTCAAACCTAGTCCACATTTTTCGAAGGATATTGATTCGAATTTATTGACCATTTCCTTTAGTTGGAGAGCCTGGTCCGTGCTTAAATTTTCGTGAGGTATTATTGTGCGGATCTCACTAATTTGAGCGGCAGTGGAGGTTTCGCCAAGAGTATTAAATACTTGGGGAGCAACATTGAATGCCTTCCAGAAGTCAACGCCAAGGATGAAATTCTGGGATATAGAGGGCACTATTAGAAATTTGATTGTAACTATTTTATTGTTACAATTAATTGGCAGGACAAGGGCACCGATGACCGGCTGAGAAACATTATCTGCAGTCGTCAGGTGTGTCGATTGGGGCGAAATTCTAAAATCACTGTTAACAAAAGGCAAGTGAGCATTGTTGCCAAGACAGCTGATAGATGCCCCACTATCGAGTAATCCGGAAAAGGTCACATTGTTAACAGAGAAAGAAGCATAGGGTCTCCCATCTTTAGCTTGTTTGCAACAAACCGAAGAAACATTTAAGGTCTGGTTAAAATACTTAATGTGTGCTAACCAATCAGTCCATTCTTTAGACCTTGGTTCAGAATGGGTGCCTGAGAGGTTATTATTTAGTTTTTTGGCCTCTTCATGTAGAAATTTGGTGGGGGCTTGGAGAAATCCACCTGAGGTCTGACATCGCTTGGGTTTTGTAACCTTTCCATGTTGTGCCTTGATTTCTTGAAAATATTGCGCAGTTCGTCGCGTGGAGGAGAGCGGTCCCTAGAGTGATGCCTCTTGAAAGTTCGGGGTTCCTTGGATTCCAGAAACCTTGCTTGCTTGAAACAAGTAGTGGCCAGATGGCCTACTTTTTTGCAAAAAGAGCACACTTTTTTGTTGTCGAATTCTGGTTTTAAACCAGACGAACGGCTTGGCACAACTACATTATTTGACACATTCTTTATGTTCTTCCTATCCTGGTATGATTCCAGAAGGAGACAGACCTCGTTTAACTGGGCCAGGGATGCAATTTTCTGCGAGGTGATGATGTTCTCGTATTTGCTTAAAAGGCCATCAGTTATGACTGGTAATAGTTCAGCTTCCGAAACGGGATGTGAAAGCTTGATGTTAATGGATTCAGCCCTTTCTATGAATGTTGCTACAGGTTCATTTACCAGCTGTTTAATAGATAGTAAAGATAATTTGATCCTGTGCTGGGCTTCTGTTTTTCCGAAGCTCGAGATTAGGGCAGATCTGAGTTTATTCCAATCTTTGCATTTAGTTTTTTGAATGCGGTGCCAGGGTATCAATTCTGGGGAGATGAGTTCTATGAAGTTTTTTCGTAGAATCTCGAATGGGATATTTTTGATTGTAGCCGTTTCTTCGATACGGTCGATGAAATCCAGCACATCGGAGACGCCATTATATTTGACTTTCCAAGAGGATAAATCGTAAGTTTTATCTTGTGTCAAGGTGGGTGCGATGTCCTGTTTTACCATTACTTGCAGCATAGGTTCTTTGTTAGGAACAAGATTATCCAAAACTTGCGTAGCCGAGCGTGAATTATTTTCGCTTGAGGGGGCGAGGTTTATTCTCTTAATGTACTTTTTGTTAAATAGAAGTGCATAAGCCTTTAATGTAGATTTAGATTTGCTTGATGGCGAGAGTCCTCTATCCCTTAAAGCAGTTTGTAAGTGAGTTTTGGATAAGTTGTGCACGTTGGGAATGATACCCAAATTGGATGATGCCATAGCTTGATTGTTTTCCATTGTGAGTTTCCCGGGTGGTGAAAAAAATTTTGCCAGGGGTTTCCTTTAGCAAACGCAAAATTAATTTTGTGAGGCACTTTTCACTTGGTAACCACTGGTTGGCACTTCTAAAATAGTTATAGAAAACTGTATTTCATACTACAATTTGGTATAAATGACACCAGAATCTTTGTCAAAGGAAGGCATACGAAAAAAAATTTTGCGTGGAAAGACCTTAGTAGTAAAGGTTTCTGTGTTTCACTGACCACTTTTGAGAAAACTGTGAAATTCACAAGTATTTATTTATTTTCAAAAAAAATTGCCAGGACTGACCTTTAGAAAACGGCTCTTTTATTTTTTTTCACTTCACTTTGCACTGAGAAAGGCACTAAAATTCACAAAAGGCACTCTTCTGTCAAATAAGAACAAACTTCCGGATGAAAATAACTGAATATGGGATTCGTTACGACAACCACATTAAAATTATTTTATTTATTCATGGAATCAATCATTTGTTTTATTATTATTTCACTTTTCTTTATGTAAGGAAAAAAACCCAATTCACTTTACACTTATGCTGAAAAAAACGGTACCTGTAATGTAGAATGGGAAAAAAAGTCATTATTTTGTCCATTTGGTGAAATATAAGTTGCACTAATTTGACAGACACAAGTGGGCCAATTGGTATATTGTGCAGAAACAACAAAAAAAACGTAAGTCCGAAATTTTTGATTCAGGAATTCGCAAAATAACTGGGGTTCCAGAATCAAATTTATAATAATAATTTCCGTTGCTATCCGGTTCAGTCATAAAAAGGCGATTTGATTATAAACGCTGCATAGCAACAGTTAATTATTTCTTTCCGACGGGTTTTTTCCGTTGGAATTTTGGCGCGAGACAAAGCACTTGCGCGCGCAATCCAGAGAATAGGTATTTACCGCGTGAACATTTGTCGTTGAGATTGGCGCGAAATTGACCGTAGCTTGGTGAACAAAATGGTCACGCCTGCGCAGTCAAGTTCGTGGTTAAAAGTATTGGCGCTTTCTAGTAGCTTCCAAAATGGCCGTGTTTTCAATTGCGGCGTGATTCATGGTTACAATCAGATCTGTGTTATGGATCCAATTTACACATAGGTTTCTGTGGTTTTTTCACAGAATTCACTGTACACTGGGTGTAGAATATCAAGGTATAATTAATGTTCACAAACAATTCCTGTACAGGGAGGATTTCGACGAGTTGCACTCCGCGAAGCGATCGTGATAGAGAGAAAAAAAATTCCGAGGCCCCACGCTATGGCGACAGTTGTTATGATGGGCCCTAACATGTCCCAGGCCAGCTCACAGCAGAGACAAAAGTACCCTCTATTCCAGGGGCAGGTCGCACGAATGCTTCGGAACTCTCTCTCTCCCCCACGGTCGTCCGGGAAATACACTCTAGGAAATGCTCCTGCCGAGGCAGAATAACAACAGGATTGAGTTAAATAGATTCATGTATTGCAAATTCAAAACACAGTTTCATAGGTTATTACAGTACAATTCAATACAAGAAATGCATATTACACAAACCTAGCTATCGTGTTTATACCTCGTGATCTCTGAAACGAAACTCCCTGAGTGATGGCTTTTCGCGAGGGTTTACAGTCTATCGTTAAAGGACACAAACAGAAGAGGGAATATTTGTACAGCTTACATGATGTTCGGGGATCCACGCCTTCCGGGTTCAGCAGGGGCACTTCCGGGTCTAGGACAGGACCCGAAGTTCACACAGGCATGGCAGAATACCAGCGCTAAAACCCGTATGTACTTCAATTAACATCGCAGATGTAATTGCGTTCAAATTGGTCAACAGAAATTAGCCGCGAACTCGGTGTTCGATCCGGGGAGCGTAACGTGTTCCCGAGGCCGCTTGCAATTCTCGACTGGCCGGACGCGTTGGTGCGCGCGGGAGTGCAGAGAGGAGAGGAGGTAGGAAGCAGGAAACAGGGGGGAGCGGGGTGTTGCTGTCCGCGGTGGTGCTCCCATGGACTCGAATTCTGTCGTTTAGGGCGTACCATAACAAGGTTTTTATATATGCGTGATGTGACATTAGCAATCGCGTCTTGTGTGCTGTGCGCTTTTCGGAATCCGTATTGATTGTCGTGAAGTATTTTGTTATTATCAATAAATTCCATTAGTTGAGATTTTACGATTTTTTCAAATATTTTGCCAATATTTGAAATGAGGGAAATTGGTCGATAGTTAGTTACATTTTCTGCGTTTCCACTTTTGAATATAGGTGAGATAATTGTCCTCTTATAATTAGACGGAAATATTCCATTTTTTAAACTTAAATTAATTAGGTGAGTTAATGGTTTTATAACGTGGCTTTTAATAGATTTTAACATATTTGCAGTTATGTTGTCAAAACCCGGTGACGACCCTCCTTTCATATTTTCAATAATGTTTAGAACATCTACTTCCTTGATCATTTTAAAATGGGATAGTGAGTTTACACTTTGTATATCTTCAATAATTGGTTGAGTTGTCGCTCCCTTTGTTACATTTATTTTTTTAGCGAGGTTTTGTCCAACTTTCGCGAAGAAGGAGTTGAAAATATCAGCACATTTTTTAGGGTTTTCCTCTGCATTTATTTTTACGTCATTTTCGTCTACAATTACCTTGATTGAATGTCTTTGTTTATTGTTATCTATTGCACAGTTAATTGTTTGCCAGATTATTTTTGGATTATTTTCAGAATTTATTAATTTATGTTTGTAATATTCATCTTTACTAATTTTTATTAAGCGTGTTAATTTATTTTTATATTTTTTATAATTAAATTCTATTTTTTTGTCGTTTGGGAATTTTATTGTTTTTTTGTATAGCTTACCTTTTTCTTTGATTGAATTTAATAAACCCGGTGTGATCCATGGTTTCAGGTATTTGTTTTTGTCTAAATTACGATATGGAATATCTGTTTTTGAGTTTTCTACATGTTTGGATAAAATGTTTTCAAAGTACTTTGAGCATATTTCAACTTCTTCGCAGTTGATTACAGGTTGCCAATGTTCCGTTTTGAAGTTTTCAAGTTTTCAATTAATTTTTGCAGATTTATTCTGGTATATGATTTTTTTATTGATTTATTTTTTGTTTGCATTGTTTTTTCTTCCTCGTACAAAAATATACACGTATGATGATCGGTGATGTTATTTTTCCAGACAATGGTTTTTATTTTATGAAGATCTTTTATGTTAGTATTAGTCCAAAAATGATCTAGGCAAGATGGTTTCTGACCTTGAATTTCGCGCGTATTTTCATTTATACACGATTTAAAGTTGTTTTCAATCATACAGTTCAAATATTCATGTTTAAGTCTACTGTCTTTATTTTTGTTAATGTTGATATTAAAATCCCCTGTTATTATGCAAGTTTTGTTTTTGAAATTTGATATTATATTTCGTATTTGTTCGATAAATAAATCAGCGTTCGATTCATGCGTTCTATAGATTGCTAACAAATAATAATTCTTTTTGTTGTGGTTAAGTTGGATTTCTATGCAGTTTGATGAATCTATGTTGTGTTCTGAATGTGTAACAATATTATATTTCTTACTAACGAATATCGCAATACCACTGTTTTTATTAATGTTTGTGTTTGTTTGCATGTAAATATAATCTCTTAAATTATAATGTGGTGAGTCACTGTTTGTGTATGTTTCAGTTAATACTATAACGTCCGGCTTCACAATAAGAGTATTTATATTGAGAATAAATTCTTCAATATTTTTTTGGAGGCTGCGGATGTTAAGGTGGAGCACTTGTAAACCAGAGAACTTATCTGTGATAATTTCATTGCACTCCTTTGCACTTTGACTACTGAATTCATTGATCTTGAAACAGCTTTCCAGCTGCGTGTTCACGAAGTCATCCATATTTGTTTATTTTCTTTTTTGTTAAGTGAGGTAAAATATGATTTCTTTAAAATTCTCGGCTTTTCTCTAATATAAATTACATGTATTATACATAATATTAACATTCCTCTTCAATCACTCTATCTATTGGTGAAAACCGTATGAAAATCTGATGCGTAGTTTAAAAGATTAACGCGCACATACATTTCGAGCGACTTCATTTTATACCATGTAATGATAATGATAATGATAATGATGATTTGCCTATAAATCAGTATTCAGGTGGTTTCGAAACAGCTTATAACTGACAAAACCTAAATAATTGAAATGTTTGTCACCTATAAGTAAGTATGGTAATAAAATATACGTATTAGGTATATGAAATTAAAAATATATTATCGGGTTAATAATGAAGCGCAACTACAGTAAATCATCGCTTTGGGAAACCGACATGAAACGAGAAATATTTGTATTAGTAGGTATTTTATATAACAAAGAGATTACTTGCCATGAAAACATAATAATGTATTTCGGGTACCTTGATTAAAAAGGAAATGATTTGAAAATAATAGACGGCTAAATCGTCTTTTTCCTAAAAGATTTTTGGTTTAACAATTTCCGGGTGAAAGATTCGATAGAGATTGATTGAAATTCAAGCTTGACGTGGAAAATAATAGACCAACCGATCCAAATAATATTTTGATAAAATGACTAGATGAATCTTCAATCTTCAAAAAACAAGCATCAGTTCAAAGAAGTAAAATCAGGGTCCGGCTTGGTATCAACATTAACGTAATTAATGGGATATTTTCCTATCACTTTCAACAGTTCCTAATACATCAATTGTACAGGTAGATATTTCCACTTTCCTTGTTATTTGGATAAACCTGATAAGAAAAATAGATAATTTGATCGTTTATATTACATTAGTTCCGCATAGAAAATATTTGATAAACAATATTTGATAATATTTGTAATACAGACGCAAATAATTCCCTGAAGAAAATATTTCCCTCAGAGCCAATTTCGTCTTTGATGATTGCTGTGAGGATGATACTTTAAAAAAAATGAAGGAGAGGAGGTTATGAGAAGGTATGATAGATGGGGAGGAATATGGGATCAGTGTAATACAGACGCATGAAACGTTTGCTTACATGCAGCCTTATATTTTGAACGTCAAGTGTGCGAAATTTCACCAGGAAGTGTTTAAATTTCACTTTATGAGGTGGTAAATAGGGTGGGGTTGTTTATCGAAGTCTCGTGTAAATCGTGGTCTTCCTCCTTCTTTTTAAATATTTCTTTATTCAGTGCATCGCTTATTACTTTCGTTGATAATTAATTCATCGATTGTTACGCTAAACACATGCCCGTGTTGTGAAGATCGATTGGTTTTATTTAAATATTGAAGTTTCGATATTTTCGTGAATATTCGCTTGTGATGTCTCAAACGAAATGACATTTTACGAAAACTTTGTTCGCTTCTCAATTAAAGCTCTATAAATGAAACATTTTTGAACGTAACCGAATAGTAAAAACTGTTTTAGAAAGGTTACAAAATAAGCTTTCGAATTATTATATAATAAATAAATACTAACATTTGTAAATATTAAAATTTAGAATGCAAACATTTAAAAAAATGTAAAAATGACTCACGTGATGTTTTTATGTGAAAACGGTACTAAAATCACAGATTATGTAAGCATACTTATTCTATTGTATAAATGTATTATAAACACTTTTGTCACCTCACTTTTTTATCATTTCATGTAAAAATATTTAATAAAAATTAACAATGTCGAGCGGGGTCGAGCCACACCGGTCCGAAATTTGGCGGGAAAAATGATGTGTCAGATTGCGAGAATGACAGAATATTCTTGATATGTATGTCTATGGACAACTTGAATAGGAATGTACAGCTTGTTCCACTATCGACTTTTCCTTTTTGTTTTAGGGATGTCACTAAAAGAATAACGGAGTTAGAACGATTTCTATGGAGACACACGAGTTGACTTATAAACACGCTTATTGTACTTGACTGCTGTCGTATTTCTAACGCATATATCTGCTTAAGTTGGTGAGCGTCGTCTTCCTCCTTCTTTTTAAATATTTCTTTATTCAGTGCATCGTTTATACTTTCGCTGATAATTAATTCATCGATTGCTACGCTAAACACATGCCCGTGTTGTGGAGATCGATTGGTTTTATTTAAATATTGAAGTAGACTCAAAATTTCTTTAATTATGGAATTGTATAAAATGTGTAATACCAGTACAGATGTGCATAATAAAAAAACCAAGCCAAACGTCGTTCCATTGTATGGATACTTCACATATTATATACTTTAAAAAACTGCAAGTGCAAAAAATACTTAAACGAGTAGATAGTGTTAGCATTGCCGCATACTTACGGCCTTTTGCTAAACCAAACCTGGAAAGGACACGCAATAAATAGGCCAACAGAACTAGCTCAGGAAGCCGGCGCAAGCAAGGTTCCTCTTAAAACCAAGGCGAGTGTTGTAATTCGCTTGTGAATTCCTCCTCCTCCTTTCCTCACAATCTCCAGGTCTCTTTCCTCAATCAGAACACAGTTTTGCACGTAAAGGGTTTATTCATTTAGAAGGAGACAGGGTTTTACAATTGCCAGCCTCGGCAAACTACACATGGGTACTTGCTAGGACTAGTATTCTAACATGGCGGGGAACTTCTCTCTCTCAACTCTCCACACGTGTTAGTGAATTTAAACGCGGGATGTAGCACACAAGAGGGGGCAAAGATTCATTTTACTCACAAAGCAGGAAATGAGGTAGTCGTCAGATAGGCTACTGGTGGGCTGGAGCCTTCTCGTGCACAATACACATTATAGAAACAATCAAGAGTTTTTAGGTTCTCGAACAGCGCCGCGGCGCAATCACTGTGGACACTGTTGTCAAGCCCGAGACCAGCGGGGGAATGAATGCCGGGTGCCGATCGGCACTGGGGCCACGGACCTCCGCGTGCGGAGAGGGGGGCGGAGAGGGGGGCGGAGAGGGGGGCGGAGAGGGGGGCGGAGAGGGGGGGCGGTGCGGCGAGCTGTGCACTGGGACCCAATTCACTTACTCCTCGCAACAGGATAAGGGACTCTATTCTTTATCTTTTGTAACGTAACACTTCCCCCCTCGCCGCAATAAAAGCGACGTGGGAATGGAGCTGTAGGGCTAATAAATCCTCTTACCCTTCTTGCACTTGTGCAAAAAAAAAAACATTTAAGAGAAAGAGGAGAGAGAGAGAAAAGTTGCTAGCTACAAAATAGTAGAAAACAAAAACAAAAGAGAAAAAGCATGGTGAACAAAGAATTATCTATGAATGTACATGAAAGAGCAGTGACATACATAAATATAAACAAGGACCTGCTGGAGAAAGGTACAAGGGTTATGCAGTGATAGAAAAAAAAAATGACTCTAAATTGTATCATTGGTCTGTGAGCTATGTTTGCGTAGGATGTTTGGGGTGTTTGAACGTTACACTGAAGTTACAAGGTTACTTTGTCACAGTAACCTGGCCCGTTTGAGATTACACTCAAGGAACACTAGGGCCTTAAAGAAAACACGAAGAAGAGAACGCAGGATGAGGCTTCTTGATGGTGGAGAGGGTTCTACCTGTCACAGAGGTCAAAAAGGTAGCTGCTTCCGGATCCTGTGGGTGGGCCAGTATGACATCATTGAGGTACTGGAGAGTGGAATTGTAATTGGTGGTTGGCCCTTTATAGAGGTGGTTTGTGTGCATAACAGCCGTTGTTGTGATGGTGGTTGGTACACTGGTTTGTATACAGTGGGATTGTTGTGTGAACAATCGTTGGTATTGTTATTTGCGCAAGGGCACAGGAGCATTGGCATGATGGCAACAGAGCATTTGCAAGGTGCAGCTGGAACATTTGCAAGATGCAGCAGGGACATTTGTACAATGGCAACAGGAACATTTGCGAGATGCCGCAGGAACATTTGCACGATGGCAACCAGAACATTTGCAAGATGCCGCAGGGACATTTGTACAATGGCAACAGGAACATTTGCAAGATGCCGCAGGGACATTTGCATGATGCAACATGAACATGAACCAACCTAGAGCTGACGTGCTCGGGTTTGTTTGAGTGATGGTTTTGTGATGATACAATTCGCAACTACACACACGACTCACACTAGGTTAAGTTAGGTGCGGTCGGGTGCTTTTGGTACGCAGAGTTTGAAGGCATGGGACCTCCATGACGGTAGTGAAGGCAGCATGAAGAGAGGCGCAGGTGTAGATAGGGTGAAGAGCTGCTGGTCTTCTTATTAATCCGGCGAAAAAATTATTATTAGAACAAAATTCTTGAAGTTACCTGCCTAGTAGACCAATGATGAAGAGGTTTGGAGAGAAACAAGGTGTGCATGTTGAGAAAGATTGGATTTGTTTGACGTGTAGAGAGAGAGAGAGACGGAGAGAGAGTTAACTAAATGCAACCTCAGACTTATACATATTACAAAGGTACGTATTCAAGGAAGGTTCTGTTTAACCCATTTAGTCTTTTTTAAAACTAAATACATTTCCAAGAACACGTGGGTAAGGGTTTGTACATATGACAAAATGCCCCGTTTGAAAGAAGTTGGTCTTCCATGACCTATGCTCACGTCTATACGGTAGCATTTTTTCTACTTTCGAAGAACAAAAACATTGAGTACAAATAAGTTATGAAAAGTGGGAAAGGAGTAGGAAGTTGAAAGGATCCGTGTATGAAGATTGTCCCATTTGACAAACGAAACGCCAAATGCGTAACGCATATATCCCCATTCACGGATAATTTCGAGGAAGGGAAAGGGTGACAATTGGGAACATTTGAACGAAGAAAACTGCTGAGGACTCTGCTATTTCCGAAATTCGACCTCTGAGTGGAAGGTGAAACAAGGTCTACAGCAGTTATCCTGGCACATAACAATACCATTTGGTAGTGTAGGACAAAAGGAATACACTGACATAAAAGAGTCTAATCCTCTACGTGTATTGGGTAGAAGATTAGAGGGTCGTTTTATTCTCCTACTTGTTTGCGAGAAATGACAGACCCTTGCTCAAATCTTACAAACCTGGGGGGTTTTCTTGTTCGTCTCCCAGACAAAAAGTTAGGTGTTTTTGTGTCCATCAACTTAACTCCTACGACACGATGCCCCATAATCATGAGTGAAACGTATGATTAGTCCTTTTGAGATAGTGGATAGTTCCTGGGTTCTTGTGACAGGAAGTCCACGGGCATGTTAATGAGTACTCTGCTGCAAAAGCAATAATTTTCTGATAACAGAAAATAAAAGGCGTGTGATCTACACTTGGTAGGTCACACAAACATGGGTGTAGATATTATTTCGTTCGCACGACTCATGGTGAATATTGTCACGTTTTCACGTCTCACGTGACAGGAATGAACGATTTACAACAAATTTTGCCCAGTATTGAAAGACAGTAACCCAATAGGTATTTAAAACAATTTAATGAGATAAATCACCCTCTTGATCAACAACCCTGTGTTGACGAGCAAACAATGAGTAGTTATGACGGACTCCCCGTGACGTGTAAAAACACAAAGATATTATGAGATTCGCATCTATAGCAGTGGATATTGTAAGGTTCACACCTATAATAGTAGATATTGTAAGGCTCGCGCCTATAATGTTACAAAAGTTTACGTTCAAAAGGTGGGTCCCCATTCAATACAGACGGCGGGTTGCAATGATGTTATTAATACGGCACTGTTGTAGCTTAATAAATTCATATTAGCATACGTTACAAGACTTGCCAAAAGGCGATAAACACAAATTTTATTGAAGATCTGGCCAAGATTTTAAACTTCAAACAAGAATAATGGTACAATAAGGGACAAAAGAAACTGATGTCATGATAAAATATTGTACCTCATAATGAAGTTGTAAATGTAAAAAAAAAGTGTTAATGAAGGGACGAAACGTATTGTCACTTTTATAACAAAAAAAAAAAAATTTCTCAGAATCCGACAAAAAAAGATTCTGGAAAAAAAAAATAAAGCAATTGGGTTGAGCGCCATTCTATTTTTTGGAAAAAGAAGAAAAAACCACAAGTAGCAACAAGGTTGCCCTTGAATTGTTTCGAATCCAGCGAATGTGACCTGGTAGGTGTGTTCATTTGGTGTATTCGAAACGATCCCCAATATACAACATTACTATGAATGTGTAGGATGGGGTGAGGAGGAAAAAGAAAAAAAGAAAGAAAAAAAAAACGGGAGGATTTCCTATTATAACAGAAATCGTCGCGACATTCTTACAATATGGTGCTGTGACCATAGTAGCGAGCTGCGGCAATGGTCTGAAACCAATGGTTATTATACAGACTTGCACTTATGATTTTATATTTACAACATTAGGGTAGGGACGTACTGGTACGACAAAAACCCGACACAAAACAATAAAAAAAAGGGTGATATGACAAGATGAGACGATGAGGTGAGAAAAAAAACGCGCGGATGCTGCAAGAATTGTGAAAAGGAAAGCGACGTCTCGAAGCAAGGGTTTTTTTGGAAAGGTTGGTGGTAGGAGGAAAAGGAGGCCCTTTCCCGAAGTGATCAATTTCAGGAAGAGGATGCATACAAGTATGAAAACGGTGCCCCAAGAGGTGCTCTTGTGGTACAGCAGGCAAGGCACGCAGGATGTACAAGAACATATAAAATTATGCAAAAAGAAAAATAATGTACAGGAGTTAGGCTACCGTTGACATTAATGTGCCTTCGGGTGTAAGGATTACCTTACGAATGCCCATATGGGTGATTATTTACATTTAATATTTACAAGTAACTCACGTCATTTAAGACAAGAATTATAAGACTTCTAAAGAGACCGCATCACACTGATTGACGACTGGCCAAGAGAGGTCAGGGGCGTTATAATGATCAGGGTTAACAAGATGCATGTTTTGCCAATTTGATAACGCCTGAGTACTTGATGTGATGGAATTTACTGATTCCGTGAGAGGTGACTTCCGGTTGAAATTGCAACCTCCTGATGTATTTTTTGTTGTAGAAAGAAGCATATAGAGTAAGGCATTTTTTTTGGATTTATTCCTAGGAGAAATCTTTCTATTTCTCAGGGCCTGTAGTAGTTCTTCCTTTCTTGAAGTAAAAATATGCGGGGCTATACCCAGCGTAACTTGAGGAACTTCCATGGTGTATAGGATCGTGTCAGAGTGACCTTATGTTGGAAAAAGTGAGAACTAGAATCGCAATTGGAAAGAAATTGGGCAGAGATTTGACCACTGGGGATGTATTTTTTACAAAAAGTTTTTTTTTGCAAAAAAGAACGCGTTTTTTTATAAGTGTTTGGATTATTTGAAAATTTGGGCAGCGGTTTGCCTCAAAAAACGTGATTTTGTGAAAAAATCCAGATGTTTTGGAAATTTGTTGAAAATTTTCAAAGTCCAAAAAACGAAAAAAATTGGGCAGCGGTTTGCCTCAAAAAACGTGATTTTGTGAAAAAATCCAGATGTTTTGGAAATTTGTTGAAAATTTTTAAAGTCCAAAAAATTAAAAAAAATTGGGCAGCGGTTTGCCTCAAAAAACGTGATTTTGTGAAAAAATCCAGATGTTTTGGAAATTTGTTGGAAAGTCCGGATATGAAAATTTCACGGGCCAGGATTCACCTTAATGGAACACGTTTTTAGAATTTATTCCGATGTTTTTGAAAAAGGTTTGCAAATTTGCAAAAGTCCGGAAATAAAAAAACGGAACGAGGTTCGCCTTAAACGAACATGTTTTTAGAATATTTCCATTAGCTTTCCAATAGGGAATTCTTCAGCAAAAGAAAGAAATATTTTTTCTTTTATACAAGTTTTCGTGGAAGTATTTGTTTGAAAATTCAACAATGTCTTGGGGAATAGTTTTTTTTTATTTACGTGGCTAGACTGTAGCCTGATTTGAGCATCACCAATTATTGGTATTTACACGCCAACTTCCTTTCGTTATAACAAGGATTATATGCAGATAGTGTGCATATGGATGTAATGTTAGCTTTCGAGGAATCGACGTCAAAGCGAACTAGGCATTTTTCGAATTATGTCGTATGTTTCTTTATAATAGAAGGAAAAAAAAAAAGAAGAAGAAACGGACGGCAGAAGTAAAAAAAATGCCCAATTGTCAAATGGCAGAAAGAATTTAATCCACTTGTTCCCTTACGCTGCAAAATATGTCGATATAAATACAGACCAGTACTTGCGAAATAGGTTAATTATAAAATAATAGGTTTATTAACTTTCGGGAAACGAAGCGGGTAATTGGTTTATCATATACAGGATTTTAATTGTTGAATAACTTTGTTTTAAATATTTGTGTTCATTTCCACTATTAACTTGTATTTGAAACTAGCAAATTTAGTCGGTCGACACTTGTAAACACTATATTATTCACGGCGAGAACTTTCTTGGTTGAGCACTTTACGTAGGAATACCGGTGATAATGTTTTGTCGAGTGACGACTCGAAAATGAAGGGATCGTGCCCGTGATAATTTAAATTGCGATTCGAAGTTACGTTCGCGCCGGGGTTCCTGTTGGAAATGCTAAACAAATTGGGAATAATAAGACAAAACATTATACATTATAAAGTTTAAACAATTGCTGATTGAAGAACGAGACTGTGGGACCGTGAAGAGGGAGGGAAAAATAAAAAATTGCCCCTAAGTTGGACGCCAGTGTTAGCATTGCCGCATACTTACGGCTTTTTGCTAAACCAAACCTGGAAAGGACACGCAATAAATAGGCCAACAGAACTAGCTCAGGAAGCCGGCGCAAGCAAGGTTCCTCTTAAAACCAAGGCGAGTGTTGTGGTTCGCTTGTGAATTCCTCCTCCTCCTTTCCTCACAATCTCCAGGTCTCTTTCCTCAATCAGAACACAGTTTTGCACGTAAAGGGTTTATTCATTTAGAAGGAGACAGGGTTTTACAATTGCCAGCCTCGGCAAACTATGCATGGGTACTTGCTAGGACTAGTATTCTAACATGGCGGGGAACTTCTCTCTCTCAACTCTCCACACGTCTTAGTGAATTTAAACGCGGGATGTAGCACACAAGAGGGGGCAAAGATTCATTTTACTCACAAAGCAGGAAATGAGGTAGTCGTCAGACAGGCTACTGGTGGGCTGTAGCCTTCTCGTGCACAATACACATTATAGAAACAATCAAGAGTTTTTAGGTTCTCGAACAGCGCCGCGGCGCAATCACTGTGGACACTGTTGTCAAGCCCGAGACCAGCGGGGGAATGAATGCCGGGTGCCGATCGGCACTGGGGCCACGGACCTCCGCTTGCGGAGAGGGGGGCGGAGAGGGGGGCGGTGCGGCGAGTTGTGCACTGGGACCCAATTCACTAACTCCTCGCAACAGGAATAAGGGACTCTATTCTTTATCTTTTGTAACGCAACAATAGGTAACGCACGATAATTCCAAATAAAAAAAAATTCCGTGCAAAAATTACTGAATACTTAATTTTTTTGATATTTTTAGATGTCTGTGCCTGAATCGATCAAAGTACTCTAAGTAAATACCATACCCAAAGTTGAAGGACGCACTAGTCTAGTTTGCACAGAAACTTGTTGATATTACGAGATTGTCCCATATTACAGTAAGCCCCGCATTTTTTAACTCTTTGGGTATAGATGGGGGTGTCTTTAGAGAAATTAAAACTTTTTAAATTCGTCGAACGATGAGTTGGACTGAAGTGATAAGGAAAATATTCGAAAAAATTTACCTAATTACTTTTTTTTTGGCTGTGGGTACATGAACTCTATATTTTTAAAATTTTAAATGTTTTTTTAATAAATAATAGTAAACCAATCTTACATTACGTAAACGTGTATTTATTAATATGAAATAAATGTTCAGACTAGCATTTCGTAATATAGTTCTTGTTCGCGCCGCTTTTAGTGATTACCCGGTAAGATACTTTTGTGTTCTTGAAATGGATTATTTATTCTTTTTATGTCAACAAATGCATCCTTTCCCGTCTCCCCTCCAGCCCCCCAAAATGTCAAGAGTGTTCACGTAGCTCCACGAGGACGAGGTCCTCCTTAATATAAGTCGCTTAAAACAATCGCTTTATCGCATCGCATCGCATTCTTTGAAAACTATTCAAATTCGCAATAATTCATCAAGTAAAAAAGTGAACTAGATCTCTGATGGTGATTTCATCTTGAAATGAACTACGTCCCAGATGAAACTGCTCCCTTCTACCTTCCGTGAGTGTTACCCACCTATACATTTGTTGTCATTGTATTTATACAGAAGTGGATTGCCGAATATTTAGTTGTAAACCTCTTAGCGGGAACACTTCTATTGCCGGGATTCAACCTGGCGTATCTTGTGGTGTTCGCATGTTAACCCTTAACGGAGAACATGAATTTAAACTATAATAATAATAATAATAATAATAATAATTGGATAATTTATAAAGCGCCGTTTTTGTGAAAAATCACCTCAAGGGCGCTGTACAATTTATTAGGAATGCTTAGGTTCTAACTGATTTTACTATTTACAAATGGATAAAGAAACATACTTACCTGGCAGGTCACTTCCGATAAACACACTTTAATTATAAGTTTATGCTTGGAGAAGATACGGCTTTGCACGCGGAGGACATTACAGTTAACACACTGGACATTGCGTGATTTTACATTATTTGCTACCCTCATCGCTGTTAGTACCTATTACATTTGTGAATAGATTAGTGGCAAAAGGCAAAAGTAGAGGTATTTATTTTTAAATACTGGAGAATTTAGGACTATTGGAGATTAGTGGCAAAAGTATAGTTGATATTTATTTTAAAATACTGGAGAATTTCGGAATCTTTAGGGCTGGAGTATGTTCATGAAATGACCTTCACAAACGCTTACATTTTTTTTATTTTATTTATTTTTTTTTTTCTACGTTTTTACAGGTTAGTTATTTACGGTGTCGCGGGCATTGAAAGTGAAGGTGAAAGATTTTGAGTTTATGGATACGACTGTCTGAAAAGGTGAGTTTTAAGTCTAGCTCTAAATTCCGCCGCGTCTGTGATCATTCTTAAGTCATGTGGCAGTCCGTTCCAGGCTTTAGGTCCTGACACTCCGAAAGCGCGCTCACCGAACTTAGTATCTGGTGTGCGCTTTGGTTCCTTTAACCTTCCGATAGCTGATGACGCTGCTGACCTCAGGGTTGACTGTCGATGATTGGAAATTTCTGGAATACACAATTCCGATAAGTAAGCCGGAGCCATTCCGTTAAGGGACTTAAATACCATCCAGCAGAGCTTAAACTGGATCCTTTCAGGACATTTAAGCCAGTGTAGATTTTTGAGATGCTCTGAAATATGGGAATATTTTGATACGCCGGTGATAAGTCTTGCCGCAGCGTTGAAAACGGATTGTAATTTGTTAATTTGATATTTTGGAAGACTTGCATATATTCCGTTGCAATAATCTAAACGTGAAACCACATACGAATTGACTAGTAATTTAGTCGCCTCTGTTGGCAGGTTTCTCCTTACTGCTTTAATTTGCCTTAATTGAAAAAATCCCGTGCTTACGGTTCTGTTCACTTGGGTTTTAAGGGAAAAATCAGCGTCCAGATTGACACCCAGTAGTTTTATACAAGTCTTTGGAGTGATGTCGCTTCCTGAAATGGTTATTGGGGAGTTATCAATGTTATGCTGACGTCTGCTTGTGGCGGTCCACAGAAACTCAGTCTTTGACGGATTTAGTTTTAATCTATTTGAGGTCATCCAGCGGTTAATTGCTTCTAGACACTCAATTATGCGAGTTTTTAGACTGTCTACTTCCTTTGGTAAGCAGTAAAAGTAAACTTGTTGGTCATCAGCGTAGCAGTGAGATAGAAGGCCAAATGATTCGATTATTTTAGCGACATCATTTGTGAAGAGGATGAAAAGAAGTGGGCCCAGAACAGACCCCTGGGGTACTCCAGATGAAAGGGTTGCATATTTTGATTGGGTTTTCCCTACCTTTACGGCTTGTATACGGTTACCCAAGTACGATGTCAGCCAGATTTTAACGTCGCCATTTAAACCAAAGGATTCTTCTAATCGTTTAATAAGAAAATCGTGGTCGATTGTATCAAAAGCGGCACTCATGTCCAAGACTGAAAGGAGTGCCAGTTTTCCCGACTCGATAGCAAGAGTTATGTCTGACAAAACACGTAGTAATCCAGTTTCCGTTGAGTGAAACCTTCTATATGCAGATTGGTATTTAGTCAGCAATTCATTTGAGTTTAAGTGATGTATTATCTGGGAAGCAGTAATTTTTTCTAGGATTTTGGAAATTAATGGAAGATTTGAAACGGGTCGGTAGTTTGAGAGATCTTCAGCGTCCAATTGCGGTTTTTTTATAAGTGGAGTTACAACAGCTGATTTAAGGGGTTTTGGGAAATCACCCATGCTGAGTGACTTATTGAAAAGATGAACTAGAAAGGGAGATATTTCCTTGCAACACTTCTTCAGTAACCACGTTGGAATAGGATCGAGTGAACACTGCTTGTTCGGTGAAGTAAGTATTAATTTCCTTACTTCCTCGATGGTTGTAGGTTTGAAGGCAGAAAAGTTTCCGCTATTGCTTTTAGTAAAATATGGTGGTGGGGCGGAGGCTGTTAGGTCACGTATTGACTTAATTTTGTCAAGAAAAAATTTGGAGAAGGTTTCCGGAGCTATTTCGGTTGTATTTTGCGTACGTACATCGGCAACGACCGTCTTAATAGAGTTCCACAGACTTCGTGGATTTTGACGCTCTGAATCGATCCTACTTGTCCAATATTCAGATCTTTTCGAGCGAATTAATAGTGCGTACTCTTTTTGAGCCCGTATCCAATCGTCCCGTGAAGTAACGCCCGAGTGTCTGTAGGACCTCTCCAATTTACGCATTGATCTCTTCTGGCTCCGACATTCTTCGTCAAACCAGTCATCAGAACTTCGCAGTCGCCGAGTTTTTGTTGAAGTTGGAGCATATTTATTTAGAAGGGTTGAAAGAAAAGTGTTGTAATATTCTGTCAGTTTGGTTGGTGACTCTGTTTCCCAAACGCTTTGTGTACAAAGCGGAGAAGCCTTTAGTTCAGACAGAAACTCATCAAAGTTAAAACTTCGCCATGCTCTTGACGTGATAGTTACGTACGGGGTTTTCGGAGGGTTAAAATCGATTTCAGCGCGAATTAACCTATGATCTGATAGTCCTACATCCACGCTATCCGCTACCAAAGGCGGGCCGCTCGACTTTGAGACAAAAATATCCAAAGTTCCGCCTGCATCGTGAGTTGGAGCATTAACCCATTGATGGCATCCAAAGCAGTCTAATAAATCACAAAATTTAACGGTGTTGGGTGAATCCGGACGCTCTAGGTGTATGTTAATATCGCCCGTTATAAAAATGGTATCGGAAAGTCCTACAACTCGCTCGAGAAAATACGAAAGTTCATTGAAAAAGTCCGAGGTAATTTGTTTTGAGCCAGGTCGGTACAGGGTGCATAAGATGAATGATGCTCCTGCTGAAAAAACTTGGCATCCCAGGTACTCAAAAGTTACGTACGTACCTAGTGACAACTTTGTCAAACGTAAGCCCTGGCGAGCTAAGATTGCTATTCCTCCGTGATTTACGCTAGAGATGCTATCATCCCCAGAAATCGTGGCTTTAGGTCGGGCTTCTTCTAGTACCGCGTACCCTAAAGCTCGGAGTCGCTTTATTGAAAAAGAGTCGCTGTTTTCATGCCAAGTCTCCGTTATGGCCAGAATATGCAGATTCTGTTCATTTAACACTTCCGCTACCTCCTCTACTTTATTGTTGAGAGATCTGACATTCCAACATCCAATACCTAGTTGACGGCTCTTAAAGTTGGCATGCCGTTGTACACGTGTTTTAACAATATTATATTCTCTCTCAGGCTTTGAGAGGATTTGTGTTGGAACGTTTCCCTGTTCGGGTATTGGTGGTGACGTAACTATTTCAATGCCCAGATGTTTTTTCCTGTTCCTCCCTCCACGACAGCCCCTGAATCTAATTTTGATTTTATGGGTAGTGATATTACCGCGTTCGAGGTTATGCTGCGAAATCTTTGCACTTATTACTTAAACTATATTGTAAGGAACATCGGTCCTGGAAAAGGGTATTTTGAAAAATGTTAACTACAACAAAAATATGACGGTATAAATATTCCATTAACATCTGTGTGTAATACTGCCAAAAACACCACCAACTAAACAAACAAAAAACGAGTGTGCTTTAGACCACACGACTGAAGTAAAACTTCACTAACTTATATCTCCCTCTCAACTTCCGTTCGCCTCGCCCGATCACACTTTTCATAACGCTTTTTATTATTTTTAATTTATAAACTAATGTTTAAGACAAGATTTTTATGCATAGCACAAAGGGTAACTATTATTATAAGAAATAATTATCAGCCTGAAACACTCACTTACATTGAAAAAATCTGACAAGAAAAAATATATGCCGCCGACGGGACACGTACCCGTGTCCTTCTGATTTCCGGTCAAATTCTCTGACCACTGAGCTACCTCAGCCGACGTAGTTTACGTAGAGTAGTGCTTCAGGCTGATAATTATTGCATTTAATAATTATATTAGCTGAACAAACACTCTTGTAAATTGCCATCTCAACACTGGCGTTTCACACCTTCTCTTGAGATGGGCAATATGTCAGCATCGATAATAAATGTTTGTGTAATATTAAAAATTAAAAGATTTCATTGTTTTAACCACTTTTAAATTCTATAAAACCAACATGTTTCGAGAAAGACGCTCCCTTCCTCAGGGTTTACTAAAAACGTTTTTAATAAACCCCGAGGAAGGGAGCCTAAAAAACGACAAAGGACGGTTTCATAAACATTAAAAGTGGTTAAAATAAATAAATATTTAATTAAAAAATAGTGCCACAAAATAAATTTGCTGTATTTGAAGAAGTTTATGTAATATATTTAGTGGGTGGACGAAATAAATTAATTCCTGTAAATTTATTACTATTCTGCTATTATACTGAGTTGCATGGTTCAGTCATATTTTATAACAGGATAGGGACCTACCTAGGAACAGATTTGTATTATAACTCCTACTATGGAGTAGTTTTAATGAAGTTTTAAAGCGAACGGTTTGTTATTTTTTCATTTGCAGTAAGAACTCGGATTATTTCAGTGCGGGAAGCTTTTAGTATTAAGTTTATTATACGAGTACCTCTTCTCTATTTTAATGCGATTTCTAGAACTTGAAACATTTTATCGCTCCCTTTAATAGTGTGATATTTATTCCTTAAAATGAGACATAGCTCGTGGATTCGCGAGAAAAATAATGTTTAATAAATTTTGTTTAGGATTTTAAGTAATAAAATTTTTTGGTAATTAAGTTTTTTTGAGGGTTTACTCATAAAGTTAAAAATAAAAATAATGTTGTAATCGATATCAGAGAGCGAAGGTCTTAGAAAATCGGAGTCCTGCTGTACTACGTGATATTTTTCCAATATCTGGAAATGTTTATTGTTTGCTACCAAAGATACTAAACACACAAATTTTGTATTTAAGTTAAGAATAATATAATATGCTATTAAATATTAAAAAAAATATGGGTATATAAATAAAAGGTAACGGCGATGTAGCAAAAGTATATTTATATTGGATAAGAAAAATGGAATGATCCTTTTGTAATATAATAACAATTACCGAGCTTAAACAGATGATGAAGATATTGACAGGCAGAGGCGCGTACAAAGCATAAAATCCAACATGCTCAGTAGAAGATTTCGGCTATGCAGTCCACGGGTAAAAAGGACGCTATTCCTAGCCTTCTGCACAACCCTATACACATGCGAGCTTTGGGCAACCTTCAAAAAAGAACCATGGAAAGGCTTCGGGTGCAATATAACAATGCTTATCGTCTGATGTTTGGACTCCCCAGGCACTGCAGTGCCTCCTCAATGTTTACAGAAGGGCGAGTTCCAGGGTATAAAGCTCTATTAAGAACCAGGATTGCAGGACTGAGGGGAAGGATAAACCACTCCAGAAACATTCTCATAATAGAATCCCACTTGACTTCAGGATCGAGCTTAGAAGAACATTGGAGGAAGACACTGGCTCCCATAACCCCAGACTGATTATTTTTTTTTTTTTTTTTTTTACTTATATTTTTATTTTATTCCCTTCTTATTACCATATTTTATAAATATCTATGTGTTTTATGTATGTACTTACACACTATATAGGATGTGTGGGATTGCACTCACCTCCCCACATTCTGGAATAAAGACCTTTATTTTTATTATTATTATTAAACAAAAAAAATGTGAGTCCCAACTACCTACTCGCAACCGTCTGCAGCCAGTGATACCACGGAATCGCCAATCTCAAATGTTGTGGGGCTGAAGGTAGTGTGAAAGGGAAGGATATGGAAAGGTTGGGAAGTATCTGGCTATTCAGATATGGTCACTAAACGCGGCTAGAGCCATTTCGGGTAGAGCCATTTCGGCTAAAGCCATTTGACGGCCTGCGTAGTGCAGCTGTAAGGCGCTTGACTCGCATTCCGAAGGTCGCGGGATCGAATCCCGGCGTGGCAAATGAATTTTATTTGATTAATTTGTGTATTTCACAATTTATTCATTTAAAATAATATATAGTATATTTGCGGCACGTTCCAGAGTGGAAGATACTCTCAGTATCGCCTTGGTGTAAGACCACTATTCAGAATTGAAACGTTGCTTGAAATGGCTTCTACCCTGTTTGGTTACCAGATCTGAATAGCCGGGTACTTCCCCACCTTCCTCTCTCTCCCCTATCTCCTTTCCCACCCCACTGCCTTCAGCCTCACAACATACCCCAATTGGGGATGCCATGGTCCCTCTGACTCCAGACGGGAGCAGTTGGGACTCTTGTGCGGTATTCATGTAAAAAAAAAATCTTCAGCCGTGTTTGGTAACCAGATCCGAATAGCCAGGTGTTTCTCCACCTTCCTCTTTCCTATCTTCTTTCCCATCCCACTACCTTTAGCCTTACAACATACCCCAATTGGAGATGCCATAGTCTCACTGGCTCCAGACGGGAGCAGTTGGGACTCTTGTGCGGTGTTCATGTAAAAAAAAAAAGTAACGCTTCGACTCTGAAAGGTGATTTGTCACCAAAGTAAGTACCACTGGGTAGCGCGTGAGTCAACTATTATCTAGTGTTTTGATTTAGGTAAAACTACACTAAAACCATCCTTATTTGAGTTCTATGGATACCTACGACAGGTGCCCTAGATTGACGATATTGTGGTTTGTCTAATGTAGAAGTCAAAATTATGATTCAGAATTTTCTACCAAGATATCGATTGACAATCTTTATCTCTAGGAGATTCAGAAATTTGACGTAAGTAGCTGTATTTTATTTTATTCAATGAACACATTTTGAAAAATCACAAAAACAATCTATCTATATCATATATATAAAAATCAATTGCAGTTCGTTTGTCTCGCTAAAACTCGAAAACGGCTGGGCCGACTTAGCTGATTTTAGTTTTAAAATGTTTGTCGTAGTCCAGGGAAGGTTTAAACGGTGAGAAAATAAGGATCAATTGAGGGGAAGATAGTAAAAACAACAATTGCATTTTCCCATACAAACTGTTCTACCTACTTTCCTGTCAATCATTTGAAGTTCGTCCCTTCGGAATGGTAGACTCGGGTCCACTCGATTTGAAGCACGTTTTAAATTAAGGGATTTGAATCGACAACATATATCCACATTAATCGGATTATCGCGTATTTAATATTAATATTTTGATGGTTGTCTTTGTTGGTTCGTTCAGAATAACAAAATTGTAAACGTCAGAAGAAAAACAAACAAATTGTTGCGTTGGAAACAATGTTTTTTTTTAAATTAGGCAACTCACCCTAAAAAGAGTGTTTTGTTGGCGTCGTAATATTTTTATATCTTATATGTAAAAATCTCGTGTCACGGTGTTTGTGGTCGCACTCCTCTAAAACGGCTTGACCGATTTTAATGAATTTTTTATTTATATTTGGTAGGTATGAGAATAGGGTTTATTTCATACCGCTAGGTGATTAGGGTGTCCGTATCCAGAAAAAAATCAAATTTTTTGACAATTTTTTTTTGTATATTTTTTTTTATTTGGCATCAAAAATACCTATGACTCCAAATTTTAACCCTCCTACCTCCACCCTCCCATTTTTTAATAGCGATTTTAGCATTTTTGTATGAACAAATTTAACCGTCTTTCGTATATCAAACAGAACGAAATTATTTATGTTGTTGAATGACAGATGGCGCTACGTCCGCCTCATCGAACTTTCATCCACACATGCGCAAGACATGCACGAGAAGCGTAGAGTCATTTTGATATTTCATTTCGCATCATGTTCTCGCGTGGGCAAACCACGGCCATCGTCTACAGCGCACTTTCTGTCTTAGATCCCATCCCCATATATTTACAATACATTCATTATTCGTTATTTTTTTATTTAACAACCAAAATATTCACTAGAAATAATTTATATGGCAGAACGTTTGTCGGTTCAGTTAGATAATTTACTTGGCACGCCAGGATTTAAACCCACGATCTCCGGATTTATATCCAAGGCTCGTGTTAGGCGGTCACCCAATCATGTTTATCTATAAAAAAATATGCCATTTTTTAAGATAGTTTCAGATAAATTTTAGATAGATATTAAGATTCTAAGACAACTCAGAATCATGCAACTTCAACACCTCTCTTTGAAAAGTCATTAAAAGTTATAAAAAAAGGAAAAGTAGGCCATAATAGGCCATAATCTAACGTTACCTCATCCTGTTTAATGATTTTTCAAAAGAGGCGTTGAAGTTGTATGATTCTGAGTTGTCCGGTTACTAGATTTTAGATAAGATTCGTTATTCAAGAT
The DNA here is from genome assembly GCA_917880885.1 of Limnephilus marmoratus. NCBI lineage: Eukaryota > Metazoa > Arthropoda > Insecta > Trichoptera > Limnephilidae > Limnephilus > Limnephilus marmoratus. The sequence goes on from OU862918.1 coordinate 10,044,236, forward strand.
GAAAAAGTAATTCTTTTCAAATTCTGACTTATTTGCGCCATCTCTGAGCCGGTTAGTAGCCAATTTTAAAGATTTTTTTTGTTCGACTAAGGATCGAACCTTCCTCCCCAGGGACTAGTTCTAAAGTACTGTCAGCTTTTAAAATCAGTAAAAATTTGGTTTGATTGAGGATTGAATCTTCCTCTCTGTGGCCTGATTATTGAATGAAAACCGCTAACACCTTAGTCAAATCCTAATTGGACGGTACCGAGATTAATTCCGTATTTAAACTGCTATAAATTTTTAAATACTCGTATAATGTTTTCCAATTTCAGAAGAAAGAGTTGTGTGTTCGTGAGTGTCACCAAAAGTCTAACTGCCAATTTTCAGTACGATCGGATGTCGGGAAGTGGGTTAATTCAAACTTCTAAGTCTCCACTTCATTCATCGTTCATTCAATCAAGAAAACAAAAGCGAAATTCAAATAGATCGCAAAGCTCCAAAAATTAGAAAAAAACGCATTTGGTTCTTTTATTTACATGTTATAGGTATGAAAAAAATCATAGTGTTCTTAAGATATTTTTATTGTTCTAGTTTTAAAAAGTCATAGTTTAATAAATACATATTTTCGATAAATATAATTTTTTAGTAAATCATACCAAATATTTTCGCTGCCTATTAACAAAATTAAAATCGTTTTTTTTTAATGTTAGCGCGTTCATTCTAACATTTTTTTACATATATACTTGTTGGGTCAACTTCAGTAATCTTTTTTTTTCTTTTACGGAGGCTTATGTTCTGCTAATTGTAGTTTGCAGCATTGTTACATCGGCATTCGAAGCAAGCTCGTAATATTTTCAGATGTAGGAATTATGAAAGGGCTTATAACCTAGGTAACTTGCCTTGGTAAGTGGTCTAACCACGCGCTGGAAATGGAAATTAGCTGTCATGATAAAGCGTTACGCAAATAGTTTAATTTACCAAATACACATAACATTTGAGTACAGTAATTATATTGCAGATTAAGGAAAGTCTACAAAATAACCGCAATATCAATTGATTTTGTAAATTGGTATCATGAATACTGGTTCATCTAGTAACCAAGCCTAAAATCTAACATACAGAAATATAATATATACAGTCTTAAATAATAATAATTAAAGAACGAATTAATTAATAAAGTAAGGAAACTTATTTTTCCCCATTTCTCGCTGTATTTACAAGACCTAAACATTACACAATTAATAAAGTCAATAGCAGTTTTGTCATTATTAAGCAATTAAGAACAAATAAACATTACAGCCTTACTAAAAAACCCAGTGAAAATTTTATTCAATTGACAAACGGCCGCCGATGTGAAAAAATTTCTAAATAAAAAAATTTTCATGTAAAAAATACACATTGTTTACACAGCCTGAGAGGGTAGTTTATCTCTGTTTTATTAATGATGTCTGGACGAAATTTAGAATTTTTCCAAAGTATTTTGAATGTTCTATATATTTCTTATTTTTGAAGGTGTCGTAAAAACAAATACCATTTATGAAAACTAGATAAAATTAACTTTTAGATTTATGTATTTGAAATACACTTTAGTTTTAAATAAACTGCCATATTTTAAGATTCAAACGCGGAAAAAAATTTCTTACCCAAACATTTTTAATGAAAGTGTAGAGAAATTTATAAAAAAAAAAAAAATACAGTCCTTTCATATACTAACGAAATTGTCTTCTCACTTTTTCCTCGAAAATACAATAAAAAAATAATAAAAAATTTCAAAGTTTTTTTATTCCAAAAAAATAACCTAAAAACAATACCGACTTTTATGACAGATTTCTTGCATCTCTAAAGACTTTAATTTCTTTAATACGTTTAGGAACACATGTATTTAATATTAATATTTAAAAAAACACCACTTTGATGAGGTTCTCATAAAATAAAATCCTTTAAATGTAAATTTGAATTTTCATATATCATATAAAATACTTTAGACATTTCAATTTTCAATGTACGATTATTGTTATTATAACTTAACTAAAACTTATGAAAAACCACAAAAACACGGTAAATATATCAATTATATGAATATAACAGTCAATTAGTCATATTAATAGAAATTTCAATCACATTTAAGTAATATTACACACATCCGCGGAGAATTTTTTTTTTGCGATTTCAGCGAGAACGACGAATGCCCAGGCGCCGATACCTAGCGGTTGTTAAGGAAAACTATAAAAAAATACATTTTTGCCAGATTTAAAATGCATTTTAAGAACAATCTTATTAGTAATATTTCGTGTTTTAGTGTATATTTGTTTTATTCCTGTTGCGGCAGCAACACAGGTTATCGGTCGTGCTGTGTTTTTTTTTTAGTAAGGCTGTTTATGTTTACTTTTAATTTAATGTGGTGAAATATATTTCAAAGTACCCCCTAAAATAGAGACTCTATTTTCAAAATTATTTCCTCTGTTAATAGATTTAGCTGGGGAGCTACGGTTCATGGGGTGAGGTTTGTCTAGGTCTTGGAGGTGGATTACCATGACACCCTGAACCCCAGATTCCTACCCACCCCGAAAACCTTTTTCCTTTCCAGAACTCTCCCCTCTTTCCTTTCCTTAAAAAACCCTTCACACAACATCCCCAAAGATGACGCAGGCCCCGAAGAAAATAATTTTCCTCATAGTTTTCTGTGTGGAGCTCATGTAAAAAAAAATCGGTAATAAATCATTTTCGGCAACTTTTAAATTTAACGGGCAACTTAAATTGGGCGGGGATAAATAGAATCACATAAATAAGTGTTCTCGTGACGTAACCACAGTTTTAAAATGGCCTTGTAAGTCGAAACGGCTGTCACAATAATCAATATATATTATAAAAGAAAGCGTACGACAATTTGCGTGCCGTTTAAACTCAGAAAAGAGTCCCGGTACGATCATGAGAGTTATATGGTGTGGTAGCCCCCTATCGCCCATACATGCAGAAGCTTCCCGTTTTTACCTAAAGTGCGTGCTTTTTGGATCTAGAGATTTTTCTAGAACAGTTCAGAAAATGTATTCGAGAGCATTCCAAAACATTCCAGAACATCCCGGGACATTCTTGAATGTTTTGGAATGTTCGGGAATGATTTGGAACGTTCGGGAACATCCTGGAACATCTCAAATCATTGTGCAACATTCCAAAACATTCTAGAATGTCCTGAGTGAAGCCGGGTTCCCCAGATAGTAAAAATAATAAAAAAAAAAACTTTCAGAGCTTTAAAACAATATTTTTAAATTTGATTTAAATAAAGTTAAAAAAAATTAAATGAAGTTCTTCGAACTAAACACAAACCATTAATGTAATATCATATAGTAACACTTACATTATTGTTTGCTATCCTTTCTGTAGTAGTGCAGGCGACACATTGTTTGACTGTGCAAACAAACAATGGAACTTTTGCCCTCCCGGCAGCTGCCTTGGTTTTCGGTTAGATAGATTGCACATTCATTGTGCATAGGGGATTCATCAAAGTATCAATAATCCATTTTCCGTACAGAACAGTGGTTTCGAATGCCAACAGAGGTTGGACGCTTTCTGGTTCATTTTCATCCCATCTATTATTATTTTACATGCAATGTGCGATATTATGACGACCCAGTTAAGTGAAAAGAACCCGAATGAAATTTTGTACAAAATATTTAATTAAAAGATAAGGATGTAGTATAAAATGTAGAAAACATTTAATAGTAATAAAAAATACAGTTATTCTCGTATTCATTTCGGCTACATTTTTTTTCAAATACTTACACAATTAACTTAAGCAAATACTTAACAATTTGCCAATATTTTCCCCGCTCCCGCTGTCTGTACGCTTAGATCTTTTAAACTACGCAACGGATTTTCATGCGGTTTTCATCATTAGATAGAATGATTCATGAGGAAGGTCTGCGTATATAATTTGTCAAGGTTTTGTGTAAGTTGGTTGAAATATATAATATGTAATGGGAGCTGGCTGGCAAGCGGGCGGTGTGGATTTGACGGGTATCCAAATTAATAGATGGTGTTGGTTATAAAGGTTGGGAAATGGCGTTGTCAGTAGATAGAGCTGAGTTTCGTTAGCCACAGCAACGTGTGGCTGGGTCTGCTAGTAAATAATATGTTTCAAATAAAAATGATTAAAATTTATGAAAGAATACCATCCTGCACAACTATCATCGCTAGAAGGCGCTGGTATAGCAGCTGCCATCAGAATGTGTCAGAAATATCAGAAGTTGGAGAAGTTATTAATATTACAGGGTATTTGGTTAAACCTATATTTACCATCTCTTTGTTTATGATTTGCTTACTGTTAATAATAGAGATATCTATGGGATGATTGCTGTAGATAATCATTGATTTAATCTTGATCAGGTTATTAAGAAATAATGAATACTAGAGACATCTAGGTAATTTTTATTGAAGCTAGTTAGTGTTGCTGGCTGACTAGAATATGCCACGTGACTTAGTAGGTTCCGACAGCCATCTGTTTATTATTATTGTCTGTTGTTGTAAGCCTTATCTACGGGTATTTTCTATTTTTTAATAGTATAAAAAGGGTGTTATTCAAAATACTTCCCACTCTCGCATTAATCGATATCTAAGGTACAGTTCCCTTAAGTTCGGGCCAAATTATTATAAAGTGTTGATTTTCATTGTTGTAAATTCAACGTGATTGTAAATAAAAACGACTCCATATTAAAAAGTGTTTTAGAATAAAAAAAGTTCACTACCCCAATGAAATGAAGTTATTGACACTTACTACTCGTGAATAATAAAAAAAAACATATCTAATACCTTTCACAAACGTGACAAAAGTGTGCAAGTTTCAAATTTTTAATAAAAAACACATGTGGGCTCGGCTCCCATTTCGGAAACTGCTAGAAGCTACCTACGATTGCCTACGTGGGCCGTATGTCTGACGTCACCACCCGCTTTCACTGAAATAATCATGACGTAGTATGTGTGTAAGGGTGAGTTCAACCCCTTTTCATAAATCTCATCTCTTTTATCTCAAATTCGATGAAAAACTCTGGAAAAATATATCGTTGACTCGAAAAAGGGAAAACCTTAATGAAAAGCCCATTATCAATGGAAGGCTAAAAACATATTTTTTCGCAAACACTCAACAAAAGAGTTAACATTTCAAGATTAAACTTTCTAGTGATACATAAACAATGTCTTAAAAAGCGGATATTGGATTATTCCTTAAAATGTTCAAAGTGAAAATGAAAAATAAAACAGTAATACGGCTTGTTTCATTTTTCCTCGCTATTTTCACCAATGTCAAATTTGTGAGTGAAATAATAAATTGTGAACCTCTTTTTATAGGACACCACACAGGAATTTCTGTACAGGAAGTCTGGGGTGCTATCATAACTCAAGTTGGGTATTTTGGATGGCTGTGGAAGAAAACGAAAAGGGGTGAAAGAGAAACAAATATGGAAAATACGCGACTATTATGTTAGTCAATCACCAAAGCAATATAGAATTTCCCATTCCCTGGAACGCAACATGCGAAACACAATTGAAAAAAAAACATTTTTTTTTTCATCGGGTTTTAAGCCAGCTCAACCTTCTACACTACCGATCTTTCTTGCTCAGATATTTTTATATCTCCTTATGCAATGATGTTATTTTTCTGGAAGGAGTGTAATAAAGCATATTTGTTATTTTGGAAATAGCAGGTAAAGTCCCAATAAAAACCACACCGTGACCATTGACACGCTAAAAATATTATTTATTAAGAATTATAAACACGCCTCACAAATGAATTTGAAGTAAATTATTCGGATTGCAAAATAACCGGTGGTTTTGTTTTTTTAAATTTACTCTTTAATGGTTTTTTGCCTTGAAAGGTCAGGTGTATTATGCAGATATTGATTTTAATTTATTCGATGTTATGGAAATTTCAGACCATATTTGGTATGCAGATAAGAAACTACGGAACTCATTTCGCACAAAAAACCACCGCCATAGGGAAAACTGTTATTTATACAACCAATACTCTTTCCATAGAAGGGGAAGAGTTTAATTTACGGTATTCTAAATAAATTTCAAATTTTAGATACTGCAAGCATATTAACATTGATACCAAGAAGGAACAGGCAATGTGGTGGAGAGGAATATATTTATATCGCTAAGAACCAAGAGATTGGTGGGTGTATTGAGATATCAATCGATATGGTACACTATCTAAAACCCCGCGAATTCTGTAATAATTTCCTATATAATAGTGTCACGTCTCAGTATTCAAGTATCTTAGAGTATGTATCAAGTACACTCAGTATGCAGAGAGGAAACAAGGAAGCCTGAAGGTCGGTAGATGTAATCAATATAACTAGAAGTGTGATCTACACCGATTTCATTTTTTTTAAATTTAATTTCAATGCATGTATCTATACGTACATATTTTTTAAAACATAATTAGGAAGTATGAGAAAGCAGATAAAGGACAATAATACCACAGAGTCCAGAAGCGCATAGTGAACGCAAATCGCTGTTATTTTCGCCTACAAAACCAAATAAAATCCAGACTGTCCAGAAATACATTACACATATTAGTGTACAAAACACTTATCAGACTAGTCCTCACATACGTAGCTGAGACTTGGGCACTAACTAAGAGGAATGAGCGAGCACTGGACTTTTTTAAAAGGAAATTTTTGAGGCGTATCTTCGGACCGGTTTTAGAAAATGGATTTTGGCGCAGACGTTATAACAACGAGCTATATACTCCGTTTAAGGATATAAACGTCACAAAATTTATAAAACTGGGAAGATCGGTGGCTGGGTCATGTAGAGAGAATGCCCGAGCATCGAGCACCAAAGTCCCTGCTGAACTCAAGACCGATAGGGCGAAGGAACCTGGGAAGACCAAGATTAAGATGGAGCGACAACGTCCTCAAAGATATATCTACCTTGGAGCTTCTAAACTGGAGAGAGCTGGCACAAAACCGAGATGAGTGGAGGAAGATTTTTGAGGAGGCCAAGACCCAACAGGGGTTATAGAGCCAAGGGTGATGCTGATGATGAGGTTAAAAGATAATTCATAATGTTCTCCTCTGCAGGGTTTCCTGTGCTGAGGTGGACTAAGTTTTATTTATTCCTATTCTTTGGTTTTTTTGAAGTCAGATTTTCTGAAATCGTTTGCATTATCCATTTTCGTATTGTTGTTGGAAGTGTGTTATAGAGCTCAGTGGAGAGGTAGGTATAACTTTTTTGAAAAGCAGTTTTACATTTGGGTTTTATTCAGAATGTCATTCTGGTTAGCTTTTGGGTTGTGAAAGTGTATTTTTTCGTTTTTTATTTTATTTTATCTTACAAAAACATTTAAAAAAATATAAAGATATTTTGGGTATCACGAACTGCAAAACACTTGAAGATTTCTTTAATTGGCGTCTTTGTGAAAGCTTTTCAATTAGTTTGACTTCACCAATTTTCAACTCCTATATCTCAGATGGGTCCCAGGTCCTTTTTCTGCTAAGGAACGAATTCGATTGTTTATTCAATTTCTGTAGAAGTTTGGTAAAATCGAGCTTAATTTGAGCACATAGAAATGCCCATAACACAGTTTTATCGATTTATGTCTTCGGTGACCAGCATCTTGTATGGTGGAGATAAATGTCAGAGCATATCAAAAAGATAATTAGTGAATAAATCAATAGTCAAATTATTACCTAATTAGACGAATTGTGTAATGAAATATTATCATGTACCTATTAATGATTTTGTTGTTCCATCATAGTTGTGTGGTATATTACTCTAAAAACCAGTACTACGGTAAATCTTAAGATTTTCCAGTAAATCCTAAGATTTACTAGTAAAACCTAAGATTTATCAATTAACGGGCATTTACAGCGGCATATACAATTTAAAAAGTAATGTAAATTAATGCAGTGTTACCTTAGGTACCTATAATAGATACTGGATTAGTTATCAATCAGCAGAATATTCATGCGTATATATCTAATTTCAGATAGATAAAGTTTTATTGAATTAGACAATCTTGAAATGGTTTCAAGACATTTGATCTCCTGACAGTTGGCTCCTGGGCATACAATATGCAGTTGTTTTAGGGAAAATACGGTATGCCTACTATGCCTATAAGATTTAACTTTCCCGAAAGGGTGTGCCGAGAGGATGTACCGCCGAAAAACAAAAGTATTAAGTATATATCATTCAAACGCATCACGGAAAAAATTACTTGTCTTATATACTGTATATTAAGGTGGGTCACGACTGTATGGAAAAAAAAATCTTGTTTTGATTTGTCTAATGGTGATAAATGAGTGTTAATTGAAGATATAAAATGACGTAATTTTTTTCATAATATTTGGATAGCATTTCCTTTCTCCGGATCAACTTTGAAATTTCACATAATGGAGAAAGGCCTACCCTTGATATATCTTTAAAAATGTTGGGTAAACCTTTAAAAATGAACTGCTTTTCAATAAAACACGAAATAGAAGGAATATTTTGATTTATTTATTAAAAAAATTGTTACGTTGCAAAGTGACAATGTTTTCCCCAGCTCACTGTTCCCCCATTTTACGCCAGAATAGTTCGTAAATTCCCCGCACCGCGCTGAGCTCGACACGGGCAACCGCGCTGGCCGGCATTCATTCCTCCGCTTGCCTCGGGCATGACAACAGTGTCCCCAGTGATTGCGCCACGGCGTTGTCCGAGACCCTAAAAACTCGTGATGTTTCTATAATGTGAATTGTGCACAAGAAGGCTCCCGCCCACCAGTAGCCTGGCTGCTGACTACCGCATTTCCTGCTGGCTGTGAGTAATTTGAACCCTCGCCCTGTTTTGTTTGCCACGTTCCGCCTTTAAATTCACTAACACGTGTGGAGAGTTGAGAGGAAAGTTCCCCCGTCATGATAGAATTCTAGTCCTAGCAAATACCCATGTGTAGTGTGCCAAGGCTGGCAATTGTAAAACCCTGTCTCCTTCTAAATGAATAAACCCTTTACGTGAAAACTGTGTTCTGATTGAGGAAGGAGACCTGGAGATTGTGAGGAAAGGAGGAGGAGGTATTCACCAGCGAACCACAAGCACTCGCCCTGGTTTTGAGAGAACCTTGCTTGCGCCGCTTTCCTGAGCTAGTATTGTTGGCCTATTAATTGCGTGTCCTTTCCAGGTTTGGTTTAGCAAATGGCCGTATATGCGGTAATGCTAACACTGGCGTCCAACTTAGGGGAAATTTTTTTTCTTTCCTCCCCATCTTTTACCCCACGTAATGCTAACACTGGCTTCATCGTGAGGTCTCATTTTTGTTTCCCTCCCTCTTCACGGTCCCACAGTCTCGTTCTTCAATCAGCAATTGTTTAAACTTTATAATGTATAATGTTTTGTCTTGTTATTCCCAATTTGTCTAGCATTTCCAACAGGAACCCCGGCGCGAACGTAACTTCGAATCGCAATTTAAATTATCACGGGCACGATCCCTTCATTTTTGAGTCGTCACTCGATAAAACATTGTCACCGGTATTCCTACGTAAAGTGCTCAACCAAGAAAGTTGTCGCCGTGAATAATATAGTGTTTACAAGTGTCGACCGACTAAATTTGCTAGTTTCAAATACAAGTTAATAGTGGAAATGAACACAAATATTTAAAACAAAGTTATTCAACAATTAAAATCCTGTATATGATAAACCAATTACCCGCTTCGTTTCCCGAAAGTTAATAAACCTATTATTTATAATAAACCTATTTCGCAAAGTACTGGTCTGTATTTATATCGACATATTTTGCAGCCTAGGGGAATAAGTGGATTAAATTCTTTCTGTCATTTGACAATTGGGCATTTTTTTTACTTCTGCCGTCCGTTTCTTCTTCTTTTCCTTCTATTATAAAGAAACATACGACATAATTCGAAAAATGCCTAGTTCGCATTGACGTCGATTCTTCGAAAGCTAACATTACATCCTTATGTATACTATCTGCATAAAATCCTTGTTATGACGAAAGGAAGTTTGCGTGTAAATACCAATAATTGGTGATGCTCAAATCAGGCTACAGTCTAGCCACGTAAATAAAAAAACTATTCCCCAAGACATTATTGAACTTTCAAACAAATACTTCCACGAAAACTTGTATAAAAGAAAAAATATTATTTTCTTTTTCTGAAGAATTCCCCTTTGGAAAGCTAATGGAAATATTCTAAAAACATGTTCGTTTAACGCGAACCTCGTTCCGTTCTTTTTTATTTCCGGACTTTTGCAAATTTGCAAACCTTTTTCAAAAACATCGGAATAAATTCTAAAAACGAGTTCCATTAAGGTGAATCTTGGCCCGTGAAGTTTTCATATCCGGACTTTGAAAATTTTCAACAAATTTCCAAAACATCTGGATTTTTTCACAAAATCACGTTTTTTGAGGCAAACCGCTGCCCAAATTTTCAAATAATACAAACACTTATAAAAAAACGCGTTTTTTTTGCAAAAAAAAACTTTTTGTAAAAAATACGTCCCCAGTGGTCAATCTCTGCCCAATTTCTTTCCAATTGCGAGTCTAGTTCTCACTTTTTCCAACATAAGGTAACTCTGACACGATCGTTTACACCATGGAAGTTCCTCAAGTCACGCTGGGTATAATCCCGCACATTTTTACTTCAAGAAAGGAAGAACTACTAGAGGCCCTGAGAAATAGAAAGATTTCTCCTAGGAATAAATCCAAAAAATGCCTTACTCTATATGCTTCTTTCTACAACAAAAAATACATCAGGAGGTTGCAATTTCAACCGGAAGTCACCTCGGAAATCATCCCTATCCCCCTCACAGTCTCCGAAGCAAAACCCTCGGTGGTGCAAGCCCAGGAACCAACAAAAATTTACGATCTGACATCCTGGAAAACAAAATACAACGGACTCACGGATGTGGAGGATTTCATCAACAGAATAGAAGAAACAGCTCAAGTCAGAGGAATTCCCGAATATATCCTACACAGAAATTTCATAGACCTCATCGCTCCTGAAATGCTTACCTGGCACAGGATACATAAGAGAACTCATGGAAGGAACTCAGGGCGGCACTGTTAACAAGTTTCGGAGAAAAAAAGGCCCAACATAGAATCAGGCTATCCTTACTCGCTATCAAGCAGCACTCCGGAGAGCCTGTCGCTAGATTCACGCAGAGGGCAGAGGCCATCAATATTAAGCTTGCCCAACCCGTCCCTGAAATGGAACTCCTCCCAGTTTTGATCGACGGTCTCCTGCCCAGATACGAAAACATCTTCACTTCCCAGAAAATTTCGATGCTGGAGCAACTTAAAGATGTCTGCCAGCTACTGGAGGCATACCAGGATCGAAAGAGGGACGAAAGGTTCCCCAAGGAAAACTTTCGCCCTAGCACTTCGTCCGGCATAAAACTAGAGCACAAAGAAAAGAAATCCTACTCTTTTTGCCACAAGGTTGGTCACTCCCAAGCCTCCTGCTTCAAGCAAGCTAAACTTTTATCTTCAAGAGACCCCCATTCTAACAAAAGGCGATCCGTTGATCGTTCTCCAAGAAGAGACGAAGGGAGGAAGTTTGGCAAAAGACCACACCAAGACAATACTGAGACACCCATCCCGGACCTCAGATTCATCAAACCCCCTACAGACTTCTCCAGACCCCCTCCCAATTGGACAGCCAAGAGGACAAAAAACTAGAACCCAACCACCCGGGCCATCCTCCCCATAGGCCGAAGGAATGGTCGGAATGGTTGGAACACGTCAAATTCTTCAAACAGGCCTTACCCCTCTCTACAGTTTGCTGCAAACAGGCAATAGACGGTAGGCCCTTTGCGCATTTTTCTATAAACAATGTGGTTTTTTCTGGTCTCCTTGACAGCGGTGCGTCTATCAGCTATCTGGGCGACAACGCTCACACCTTATTCACAAACTGTGGTTTTAAAATTGAAAAACATTCTTCACATGTCACCACGGCAGACAACACTTCACAACGTGTCATTGGTTCTCTTACCCTGCCGATCAATTGCGACAAAAAAACAGTTCGGATCAAATTTCTGGTTGTACCTACAATCTCACAAAAATTTATCCTGGGAGTAGATTTTTGGATGGCTTTCAAAATTGCTCCACAGTTGTTTAACAACCCCTCCGTCCCTCCCCAAGTGAACGAAATCCGTACAGTAATACCGTACGAAAATTTGAACCCCCTACAAACAAATCAGTTGGATCAGATGATCAACAAGTTTGAATCTATCTCCTTCGAAAGGTGCGGTTTAGGCCTAACCAACTTAGTAGAACACCATATAAAAACAACAGGCCCCCCAATCAAACAAAGGTATTATAACCTCGCTCCACAAAAATTAAAAATACTAGAAAAAGAATTGGACGATATGTTAAGAATGGGAGTGGTGGTACCCAGCCGCAGTGCATGGACCAACCCCACCTTAATAGTTTCAAAGAAAGACGGCTCGGCCCGTTTCTGCCTCGACAGCAGACGCCTCAACACATGTACAGTGTCAGACGCCTACCCCCTCCCTTTGGTCAACTCCATCCTCGACAGACTTCGAAACGCTAAATACATCTCATCTTTAGATTTAAGCAAAGCCTTTTGGCAAATACCTTTGGATCCCAGCTCCTGCGAAAAAACTGCCTTTGTAGTGCCTGGCAGGGGTATGTTTCACTTTAAAAGGCTACCCTTCGGTTTAAAAAACAGCCCAGCGGAGCTACAAAGGCTCATGGATAAATTGTTTGGCCCAGAGTTCGATAACAACTTATTTTGCTACCTGGATGACTTGATCATCATCAGCGATACTTTTGAAAAACATATACTCATACTAGAAAAGGTTTTTCAACAACTCAAACAAGCCGGTTTGACTATCAACCTAAAGAAATCGGAATTCTGCAAACATCGCCTACGATATTTGGGCTTCATAGTAGATGAAGAAGGCCTAAGAACCGACCCCGCAAAAATTGCGGCTATGACAAACTTTCCCCGGCCCATGAATGCAAAAGAGGTAAAAGCTTTCCTCGGGCTCACCGGTTATTACAGAAGATTCATAAAAAACTTCTCAACACTCACGGCGCCGCTCAACAAAATCACGGGCGCCCGTAAAGGTACCAGTAACTTTGCCTGGTCCGCAGAGACCGAGTCAGCATTCAACTCCCTGAAGGAAGCCCTTCAATCAGCCCCGGTACTGAATTGTCCTGATTTCAACCTCCCCTTTACGATCCATTCGGACGCATTAAACGTCGGAATTGGAGGAGTCCTCACTCAGAATTTTACGGACGGCGAACACCCCGTGGCATATTTCTCTCGCACCCTAAATAAGCACGAAAAGAACTACGGAATCACCGAGAGAGAATTATTAGCAGTCATGGAATCCATTCCACATTTCCGCGGATACATTGAGGGCAGTAAGTTTACCGTGGTTACAGACCATAGCAGCCTAAAATAGCTGATCTCGCTAGACAATCCCTCTGGAAGATTGGCTCGCTGGTCGTCCCGCCTATCCTAATATACCTTCGATGTCATCCACCGTAAAGGCGCGGATAATATCGTCCCGGATGCCCTTTCTAGAATCGAGATTGCAATACTAAATGCCGAATTATCCAATTCTAGTCTCCCCACAAAAGATTTATGGTATCAAAAAATCTTCAAAGAATGCAGTGACAACCCACAAAAGTTCCCGAATTTTACAATTAAAAACGGACAATTATACCGCACCTGCAAGCCACCACTGTCAATCTTAGAGGATTATGCCTGGAAAATGGTAGTCCCTCTCGAAAATAGAGAACAGGTTATTATCAATAACCACAGTGCCGTAGACTCCATACACCCTGGAACTTTTAAAACATACAAAAAAATATCTTTAAGATATTATTGGCCTGGTTTATTCAAACAAGTACGTTTATACATCTCCAAATGCGACATCTGTAAGGCATACAAGCACAGTACGGCACCACCGTCTGGTCTAATGGGCAACCCCAAACGTGCCGATAGACCACTTCAATCCTTCTCAATGGACCTCATCGGACCTTTCCCTAGAAGCTACGCCGGTTACATGCATATACTCAGTGTGGTGGACGTCTTTTCCAAATATTTCTGGTTGTTTCCTCTGAAAAGGGCGACCGCGGCAGCAATAACCAATCTGTTAGAAAAGCATATTTTCATACCCTACGGTATTCCTCGTACTATAATATGCGACAATGGCAAACAATTTATAGCTCTAGAATTTAAAGAGTTTTTGTCTAAATTTGGTATAAAGGATGTATTCTACAATACCCTTTACACCCCACAGAACAACACCGTTGAACGATACAACCAGACCATAAACACGGCTCTGGCAATTCTGGTTGGCAAGGACCAACGTACATGGTGCAAAAAATTAGACAAAATACAAGCAGCCATGAACAACACGGTGAACCTCGCTACAGGCTATACACCATTTTTTCTCAAACACGGCATGGAGCAAGTAGTTCACGGTTCATTACACCCTGACATTTGCCTTCCACCCACCCCTTCCTCCACAGCAGACCCCGCAGCAAATTACGCCCACCGCTTGGAGGAACTCTCCGCTATCTATAGTGAAGTAACAGATGCTCTACTATTGGCCCACCAAAAGAGCGCCGACAGGTATAACCTTCGCAGAAAGCACGTCACGTTCAAGGAAGAAGACATCGTTTGGAGAAGAAACAACACTTTGTCGCAAGGTGCGCTGTACTTCTCTGCCAAATTGGTACCCCGCTTTGTAAAAACGAAAGTTCTAAAAAAAATCTCAGTCCTTGTATATCGATTGTCTGACATCTCTGGTAAATATATCGGAAATTACCATGTGAAAGACATTGTCAAAATTGGGAATACGGAATCAGTAAATTCCATCACATCAAGTACTCAGGCGTTATCAAATTGACAAAACATGCATCTTTTTAACCCTGATCATTATTACGCCCCTGACCTCTCTTGGCCAGTCGTCAATCAGTGCGATGCGGTCTCTTTAGAAGTCTTATAATTCTTGTCATAAATGACGTGAGTTACTTGTAAATATTAAATGTAAATAATCACCCATATGGGCATTCGTAAGGTATCACCCCTTTTTTTAATTGTTTTGTGTCGGGTTTTTGTCGTACCAGTACGTCCCTACCCTAATGTTGTAAATATAAAATCATAAGTGCAAGTCTGTATAATAACCATTGGTTTCAGACCATTGCCGCAGCTCGCTACTATGGTCACAGCACCATATTGTAAGAATGTCGCGACGATTTCTGTTATAATAGGAAATGCCCCCGGTTTTTCTTTCTTTTTTTTCTTTTTTTCCTCCTCACCCCATCCTACACATTCATAGTAATGTTGTATATTGGGGATCGTTTTGAATTCACCAAATGAACACACCTATCAGGTCACATTCGCTGGATTCGAAACAATTCAAGAGCAACCTTGTTGCTACTTGTGGTTTTTTCTTCTTTTTTCCAAAAATTAGAATGGCGCTCAACCCAATTGCTCAATTTTTTTCCCAGAATCGTATTTTGTCGGATTCTGAAATTTTTTTTTTTTTTGTTATAAAAGTGACAATACGTTTCGTCCCTTCATTAACATTGTTCTTCGTACATATACAACTTCATTATGAGGTACAATATTTTATCATGACATCAGTTTCTTTTGTCCTTTATTGTACCATTATTCTTGTTTGAAGTTTAAAATCTTGGCCAGATCTTCAATAAAATTTGTGTTTATCGCCTTTTGGCAAGTCTTGTAACGTATGCTAAAATGAATTTATTAAGCTACAGCAGTGCCGTATTAATTACATCATTGCAACCCGCCGTCTGTATTGAATGGGGACCCACCTTTTTGAACGTAAACTTTTGTAACATTATAGGCGCGAGCCTTACAATATCTACTATTATAGGTGTGAACCTTACAATATCCACTGCTATAGATGCGAATCTCATAATATCTTTGTGTTTTTACACGTCACGGGGAGTCCGTCATAACTACTCATTGTTTGCTCGTCAACACAGGGTTGTTGATCGAGAGGGTGATTTATCTCATTAAATTGTTTTAAATACCTATTGGGTTACTGTCTTTCAATACTGGGCAAAATTTGTTGTAAATCGTTCATTCCTGTCACGTGAGACGTGAAAACGTGACAATATTCACCATGAGTCGTGCGAACGAAATAATATCTACACCCATGTTTGTGTGACCTACCAAGTGTAGATCACACGCCTTTTATTTTCTGTTATCAGAAAATTATTGCTTTTGCAGCAGAGTACTCATTAACATGCCCGTGGACTACCTGTCACAAGAACCCAGGAACTATCCACTATCTCAAAAGGACTAATCATACGCTTCACTCATGATTATGGGGCATCGTGTCGTGGGAGTTAAGTTGATGGACACAAAAAACACCTAACTCGTTGTCTAGGAGACGAACAAGAAAACCCCCCAGGTTTGTGAGATTTGAGCAAGGATCTGTCATTTCTCGTAAACAAGTAGGAGAATAAAACGACCCTCTAATCTTCTACCCAATACACGTAGAGGATTAGACTCTTTTATGTCAGTGTATTCCTTTTGTCCTACACTACCAAATGGTATTGTAATGTGCCAGGATAACTGCTGTAGACCTTGTTTCACTTTCCACTCAGAGGTCGAATTTCGGAAATAACCGAGCCCTCAGCAGTTTTCTTCGTTCAAATGTTCCCAATTGTCACCCTTTCCCTTCCTCGAAATTATCCGTGAATGGGGATATATGCGTTACGCACTTGGCGTTTCGTTTGTCAAATGGGACAACCTTCATACACGGATCCTTTCAACTGCCTACTCCTTTCCCACTTTTCATAACTTATTTGTACTCAATGTTTTTGTTCTTCGAAAGTAGAAAAAATGCTACCGTATAGACGTGAGCATAGGTCATGGAAGACCAACTTCTTTCGAACGGGGCATTTTGTCATACGTACAAACCCTTACCCACGTGTTCTTGGAAATGTATTTAGTTTAAAAAAAAACTAAATGGGTTAAACAGAACCTTCCTTGAATACGTACCTTTGTAATATATATAAGTCTGTAGTTGCATTTAGTTAACTCTCTCTCCGTCTCTCTCTCTCTCTACACGTCAAACAAATAAAATCTTTCTCAACATGCACAACTTGTTTCTCTCCAAACCTTTTCATCATTGGTCTACTAGGCAGGCAACTTCAAGAATTTTGTTCTAATAATAATTTTTTTCGCCGGATTAATAAGAAGACTAGCAGCTCTCCACCCTATCTACACCTGCGCCTCTCTTCATGCTGCCTTCACTACTGTCACGGAGGTCCCTTGCCTTCAAACCCTGCGTACCAAAAGCACCCGACCGCACCTAACTTAACCTAGTGTGAGTCGTGCGTGTAGTTGCGAATTGTATCATCACAAAACCATCACTCAAACAAACCCGAGCACGTCAGCTCTAGGTTGGTTCATGTTCCTGTTTCATCATGCAAATGTTCCTGCGGCATCTCGCAATGTTCCTGTTGCCATTGTACAAATGTCCCTGCGGCATCTTGCAAATGTTCCTGTTGCCATTGTACAAATGTCCCTGCGGCATCTTGCAAATGTTCCGGTTGCCATCGTGAAAATGTTCCTGCGGCATCTCGCAAATGTTCCTGTTGCCATTGTACAAATGTTCCTGCCGCATCTTGCAAATGTTCCAGCTGCACCTTGCAAATGCTCTGTTGCCATCATGCCAATGCTCCTGTGCCCTTGCGCAAATAACAATACCAACGATTGTTCGCACAACAATCCCACTGTATACAAACCAGTGTACCAACCACCATCACAACAACGGCTGTCATGCACACAAACCACCTCCTCTATAAAGGACCAACCACCAATTACAATTCCACTCTCCAGTACCTCAATGATGTCATACTGGCCCACCCACAGGATCCGGAAGCAGCTACCTTTTTGACCTCTGTGACAGGTAGAACCCTCTCCACCACCAAGAAGCCTCATCCTGCGTTCTCTTCTTCGTGTTTTCTTTAAGGCCCTAGTGTTCCTTGAGTGTAATCTCAAACGGGCCAGGTTACTGTGACAAAGTAACCTTGTAACTTCAGTGTAACGTTCAAACACCCCAGACATCCTACGCAAATATAGCTCACAGACCAATGATACAATTTAGAGTCATTTTTTTTTCTATCACTGCATAACCCTTGTACCTTTCTTCAGCAGGTCCTTGTTTATATTTATGTATGTCACTGCTCTTTCATGTACATTCATAGATAATTCTTTGTTCACTATGCTTTTTCTCTTTTGTTTTTGTTTTCTACTATTTTGTAGCTAGCAACTTCTCTCTCTCTCTCCTCCTTCTCTTAAATGTTTTTTTTTGGCACAAGTGCTTGAAGGGTAAGAGGATTTCTTAGCCCTACTGCTCCATTACCACGTCGCTTTTTTGCGGCGAGGGGGGAAGTGTTACGTTACAAAGTGACAATGTTTTCCCCAGCTCACTGTTCCCCCATTTAACGCCAGAATAGTTCGTAAATTCCCAACACCGCGCTGAGCTCGACACGGGCAACCGCGCCGGCCGGCATTCATTCCTCCGCTTGCCTCGGGCATGACAACAGTGTCCCCAGTGATTGCGCCACGGCGTTGTCCGAGACCCTAAAAACTCGTGATGTTTCTATAATGTGAATTGTGCACAAAAAGGCTCCCGCCCACCAGTAGCCTGGCTGCTGACTACCGCATTTCCTGCTGGCTGTGAGTAATTTGAACCCTCGCCCTGTTTTGTGTGCCACGTTCCGCCTTTAAATTCACTAACACGTGTGGAGAGTTGAGAGGAAAGTTCCCCCGTCATGATAGAATTCTAGTCCTAGCAAATACCCATGTGTAGTGTGCCGAGGCTGGCAATTGTAAAACCCTGTCTCCTTCTAAATGAATAAACCCTTTACGTGCAAAACTGTGTTCTGATTGAGGAAGGAGACCTGGAAATTGTGAGGAAAGGAGGAGGAGGTATTCACCAGCGAACCACAAGCACTCACCCTGGTTTTGAGAGACCCTTGCTTGCGCCGCTTTCCTGAGCTAGTATTGTTGGCCTATTAATTGCGTGTCCTTTCCAGGTTTGGTTTAGCAAATGGCCGTATATGCGGTAATGTTAACAAAATATATGAATTTAATTCAAATTATCTCAAGGCAGTGTATTCAAATACCAGCAAAATCCTTCTTACTCTCAAATTTCGACATTATGTCGCGAAAATCAATTTTGGGACTTTTCGTAAATGATTTTGTAAATATATACTACATTTACTAAAGAAGATTACAAAAAAATGGTTTAAAAGATTCACAATCACTTTTGTAAGCATTTTACATAAACCCTTAATATGAAAATTTTCAAAATTTTGAAGTGAATCCGGAAGAAGAAGATCGTATCGAAATTTGACAAATTTTAAATTAAACACGTTGTCTTTTTGAACCCATTTGGCACCTTTTATCGCTCTGAGAATTTAAAAATCACATTTTTTTAAATGACCCACCTTACTGTATACACCAGCGTATAAGTACAAAAATCTACAGTATCAGTAAGTTCGTTTGGTATCCATACCAATTTATTTATAGGTATTTTTTAAGTCTACTTATTCTACGTTTGAAATTTGTAAATAATGCACATTTTTAAAAATTTTATAATAATTATAATATCGGTGGGTCAATAAAGAACTCCAGTCCATTAAAAAAAAAATTAATGAATAATTACCTTCTAACTTAAATAACTGCATTTTTTTTATTTATTTTTAGAGTTAGTTTTAATAGTTAAAATAATAGTCAAAGTTTTAATTTTTCAAGACCCCCCGAAAACCACCGTATGTATGGCGAATCATGTTACGTCATCACTCCTGAAAAAATAGTATGGGATCGGGCAACCAGCTGGTCTACTGCCGCCATTTTGAATTCCGTTGTTCGAAGTATTCTCCCTAGAAATAGTTTTTTTTTGTGCAGTAATTTTTGAATATTTTCAATAATATAGATAAACTAATAAGATATACCTTTATTTTTTAAACATTATTTAAGCCTAAATAATGTTTCAATAACCGCAACAACTAAATCTTTATAAACAGTATGTAAATAAACGAATAAATTAATACGATGGCTTGTGTCATATCATTCATTTCCATACAATGACTTTACGGTGACGTCACCTTGACGGCGTGTTTTTACGACCCGATTAAAAATGGACTTTTTAATATTTTTTAAAAAACTCTCCATTTAATATTATGAAATAAAACTTATATATTCAGAATCAGCGTTTATTGGTCTATATGATCATATTTTTCAGAAAGCCAGAATATTTTTCACTGGAGTTCCTTATTGTTGGGGAATCAACCACCGGACAGGTCACCGAAAAAAACTTGTTGAAATAATTGTGATCAGAAGAGGACAAATCTTGTATCAAATATGTTGTTAAGGGCCTTTAACCAGCCAGCGACCGAAAATTAACATTTCGTCGAAAGGTGATCTTACGATCATACAGGGCGGTTCCAACGAGAAAGATTAATTTTTCTCCGTACCAGCTTTTTAACACTAGAAAGACCGGGTACTGCTCCATACCTATAAAGACCATGACCGTCACTTTGACGGCTGATCACTTTTTTCAAATTGGGAGGCGGATATGGGTACCGCTGCTCCGGGAACCATTTATTGCATAACCAACACCTCTGCCATAGGACACTCCAAGTGGTTCGCTACGTTTAGTGACTTAGCAGGGGTGTCCGGGTTCATTGGGTGAGGTTTGTCTGAGTCTAGGTGGCAAATACGTTTGCCCACCTACTGCGTAGCGGACCGGGTCGGGAGACACTTGTTGAGGGAGACACTTATATTATCCTCTCCAGCAGGACCTTTCTCATCCCGTCGCCTTGCACCGCAGTGGGAGGGATGGATTCATTCGTCCATCACTCCTGGATACATTTACGAATTTTACCTATTCATCTCTCACACTTTTTTCCTTTCGAACTTCCTTACCTTCCTTTCCCTAAAAACACAAATGCATACATAAATGCACACAGCATCCCCAAAGATGACATAGGCTCTAAGGGTTTTTTTCCTCGGGGCTTCCTGGAAAAAACATGGGAGTGCAAAATGCTGTAATTTTAGTACAAGCATGTTGTGTTATGTTTGTACAATATCGAATTGTTACGTTTTTTATAAAATCGAATGCACTCTCCGCAAACGGGTGTCTTACAATATTATCACACGTGTCATTTATTTGGTTTTTATTATATTTTTATTAATTTGGCCCTGTCGTCTTTCAGAAGTTTTATTTTCCGGTTTCTTTTCTTTTTCGTTTACATTAGCTCCACAAAAAAGCCCTAAGGAAAATAATTCTCCTCACGATATTTGTCATCTTTTGGGATGCTGTGTGGAGGGTACCTATAGGAAAAGGAAGAATAATAGGTTCTGGGAAGGTAATTAGGTGAGGGGTGGGTGGGAAACTAGAGTTCAGTGTATTCAAGAGTGGCGGACGTATGAATCTGTCCCCACCACTGCGGTGCAAGGTATTGTTCTGAGACTCCTGCTGGCGAGGTCAAAATATCAGCCTCAACCGTTCTCTGCTGAACTGGCCTGCCACGCAGTTGTTTGGCAGACGCATCCACTGCCAAGATCCGGACAAACCTAACCCCATGAACCCGGGCACCCCTGCTAAGTCACAAAACATAGCAAATTTCTTGGGGTGACCAATAGAAGACGTGTTGGTTATCCAATAAATGATTCTGTCAGTTCTTCGTATTTGTGTACTCTGTCTTTCTCCAACAAGCCATAAAATAAATTTGGGCGAGAGATATATTTTTTGGGTATTTTTGTAAATTAGGTGACAGAGACCAATCAACATACAGATCGAGTTCGAATAGTACATGGTAATGGTACCGAAATAAAAAAAGACAGACATAATAGTACTATCATAAACGTGGAGGAATGGGTATGTTCTTAAGTTAAGTAGAGAAGGTTGTAAACAAACTCAGCATTATGGGCCAAACCGTCACATTGACGGCGGCGGTCTTTGTAGGTATAAGTCTATATATCTCAAAAAGTAATTAAGACACGTACCTGTTTTTTTCACCATAGTTGTTAAACCATAAATCATGAAATGTAAAAAAAAATCACACCAATACAATAATTATTAAGCATTATATCGTCACTTTACTTCGGGCTGCCGTCAAAATGAAGGCGCCGGTCTTTCTAGTGTTAAAATTAAAACTCAATATCGATTTTATTTCATTCAAAATTTGCTTTAATTTATGCCTACATCCATGCTTGCTGAAAGCCGTGATTATAAAACCATTAAAATTATGTACTTTTGGTAATTATTTTTTGATCATAAGTATTTATCATTTTTCAATAATGTCTAAGCAAAATAAGAATGTAAAAAAATCTTAAATATATTAGTTTTTAAGACCGAGAATAAATATACAAACTGAAATATTTTCGTCACAAAACACGTGTGCGGATCTTTTTTTAATGATTTTATTTAAACTAAAATTGAATTTCTGAAACATAGTTTTCACAGATAATTTATTGATTTATTTTACTGCACGATTATATGATTTGAAATGTGTGTTTTATAATAAAATTTATTTAATTAAATGAAGACAATATAAGTGAAAGTCAGTCGAAAATCTGAGAACAGAAAAATCAGAAAAAGATATTGACACCTCTGGGACATGAACCCAGGACCTATTGCTTTCCGGGCAAACGCGCTAACCACTGCGCTACGGTGCCAATATCTTTTTCTGATTTTTCTGTTCTCAGATTTTTGACTGACTTTCGCTTATATTTTCTTCATTTAATTAAATATTACAATTTGAGGTTTTACTCATAAAGTTAAAATAAAAATAAAAATATAATTTATTTTATATAATGAATAAAAAATCACTTTGTTTAAACCACTATTTTTAAAACAAATCAACATGTTTCGACAACAATGTTGTCTTCATCAGGATATGTTACCATAAAATATATAAAATAAATATATTAAATAAATATATTAAATCACAAAGTTATTTTGCAAAGTTCGAAGAAGTAAATATAATTTATTGTTTGTAAATTTATCAAATCTGCCAACTACCTATGGTATAACCTTATTAAACTAAAAATAAACATTTTTTTCTCAAAATGTAAAACATACGTTTACTAGATAAAAGAACAGTCTTTCGAAATAAATTTATAGTTTTTTGTGGAAAAAAGTCAATACGTCTAAAATTTGATTTAAAAATGACATATTTCCGGTTTTCTCTGGTTATTCCCTATGAAGCTTGTCGGCTTGTTACAATTTGCTAGAGATTTGAAACGCATCTAGAATCGGCGTTAAATGGGACCTACTATGTATTAAAACACTAAATGGCGATAAATGGCTATTTGATGATAATGTGACTTTTGAATTTCTGTGAAACAACTGAGCCACAAAAAACTTTTTGAAAATAATTACATTGACTTTATTTGACAAAATATGATGAGAACAAAGAATTGTATAATTATATTTTGTGATTTGATGGGAACGTCCAGAACAATGGACCGTTAAGTTGTGTTCTAGAGCGATTCGGCGCACGTACAACGCTGTCACAAACAGAACTGTACAAAATGTACTGCAGTCCACAAATTGCAGAAATGAACCAAGATGCACTCGACTGCACTGGGGTGAGGCCAACATACAAAACACTACTGGCTAGGTACTTAAAACAAATAACTGCTTTCAACGAAATAATTTATTTCGAAAACGGAACATTTCTAAAAAGGATCTGCTTAAAACGTTACAATATTTTATCATTTTTCAAATGTAGAATGTATTAAACCGAATAATTACATTTTTTCACTTTTTTGCGCATTCTCTTCAATATATTCAAGGAAATAAATAGTTTACGAAACAGTTCAACAAATAAAATAATACGTCATTGAAGAAGAAGATAACAATAATAATCTTAATGAAAACATGAAAGATAACAAGAAACAGAAAAATAGAAAAAGATAATGGTCGCAACTGGGACTCGAACCCAGACCTCTCGTCTAACCGGGATGTGCGCGTTAATTAATTTTGCCATTATCACTTTCTGTCAAACCGTCATATTTGTCAAATCCCCAACGCGATGGTTTCTGTATACAATAGTGAGCTCTGGCATCATGAAAGTACGCGTTGCTAAACCGTTCATCCGTTTGCGATCAAACTTTGTTGATTTGATGCAGGGGCGGCGGAGGGACAGGGGGGGAGGGGGGGGTGGATTTTTTCATCAGGTCCTCCTGTATTGACCTAAAATAAAAATAATCGAGTGCAGTTTACACGCGGTAGAAGCGAAACTTTATCAAAACAATCGCAACCCATAGGAACCTTGAAAAGTGAGGTCATGATCAAAGTAGCCAATAAGCGCAGACCTAGCGTCATTTCCGTTTCATATCTCAACCAATAAGAGCCTTGAAAAGTGACATCATGATCAAAACGGATAATGAGTGCAATTTAATGTTTCGCAGGTGCTGTAATGCGTCATTTCCGTTTCAACCGAATTCCAAATCACAACTGGGCTAAAGAAGTTTCACTTCAAAAAATAATCTTTCTAATATTAATAACAAACGCTACCCAATTTAGATTTCCAATACAGGTATGTTGAGCAAACTAAAGTTTTTATGGGTTCCCTTTCTTAAATACGGGATGCCAAGCCATGAGATACGGTTACCTAAAAATCAATAAATCATAAATTTCCTTATAGCCTAAACGAAATTTGATAAGAAGTGCAAAGAAGACAAAATTTCCACACACTGTGTGAAGTTTACAACCAAAACTTAACGAATCAAGATAAGAAATGTAATTTTACGGGTAAGAATGATCTGGAAGTTAAAATCTCACTCTTCCTATTTTCCACTTGGAATATTGTGTTTTACATTAATTTATCGAGCTTTTTTGTTATCTGCGATCACGTAGGCATTGAAATAAAATGTAATAATTCCGCTTGAAATTATTACGAGCCGTGATATTGATGATTTTTCATAGAAGAAATGCATTATTTAATAAATTAATATATTCGCAGGAAAGGGCCAACAGCTTTTACCACAAGTGCGGTTGAACGAGTTTTATTATTTTCTCTACATCAAAAAATGTCAGGAATCACTGGTTAAAGTAAGTCAAGCACGTCCCTTAACACCCTGTATAATAGCTTGTGTCACTCTCCATAGAGAGAAAAAATGGGCTTATTTTTAAACGCCCGGGGTCTCAAAAGTTTCGAATGATCTATAGCTATTCGAAAAATTAAAAATAAATGAAATTATTTTTCACTATTAGCCCGCTAAAATGGCCGGAAGTTTTGAAAAAAATATAGATTTCGTGATTTGGAAAAAAACTAAAACAAAGGGTCCGTATTTTATATTTTGTACCATACTTAATTTTTTTTTTCATAACTGCAGTACAAAGAATGCCAGAAATTTTTTTTTTAAACATATGTGATGTGTTTGTTCAAAATATAAAAGGGGAAAATAACACTTTTTTTGATAAAATCAGTATTCTTGTTGACTTACTTGTGTTCATATACTTGATTTTTTTTTCATTTTGTCGCATTTTTTATTAACAAACATTCAAAGGTTAAATTATTGAAAAAAAAAAATTAAAATAATTTTAAAAAAATGTTTTATGTTTGTTTTCTGTTTTCCAATGCCTTTTAGCGGGCTAATATCCATTTTTAAAAAAAAATATTTTCAATGCAGTTCTCATTTTTTTTTATAAGACGCAACTTTTGAGACCCAGGGCGTTTCTGAATTCAAAAGTTGAAATAATTGACACACCCTACTGTATAATTATGTTTAAACTGTAAAATGACGATGACTTGTAAAACTATAAAATTAAACAATTTCTTTATTTACTCACTTTATTTTAATTTATATTTGTCTACCGATTTCGGTTGAACTTAGCCTTCTTCAGGACAATAAACATATATACTAAATATTTGTTCATATGAAGCGGATGATGATGTGACATGTGACAACTTTGTGATGTGACATTATTAATTTAAAATAAAATAATAATTTTGTAAACACCACTTTTATTTTTTATACTTTATGCCAACCGGGTTTTGCTACAACCGTAGCTTCATCGGGCAGTGTAATACTTTAGTATTATA
This sequence comes from Limnephilus marmoratus, assembly GCA_917880885.1. Classification (NCBI taxonomy): domain Eukaryota; kingdom Metazoa; phylum Arthropoda; class Insecta; order Trichoptera; family Limnephilidae; genus Limnephilus; species Limnephilus marmoratus. The sequence goes on from OU862918.1 coordinate 10,070,292, forward strand.
CTGCCCTGATGAAGCTACGGTTGTAGCGAAACCCGGTCGGCGTAAAGTATATAAAATAAAAGTGGTGTTTTCAAAGTCATTGTTTTATTTTAAATTAAAAAATATATAATCTTAAGTTTACATGTTTATTGTCCTGAAGACGGTTGAGATCAACCGAAACCAGTCGATGAATATAAATTAAAATTAAGTGGTTACAAACAAAGAACTTGTTTCATTTTGTTTAATGTCAAGCCACAAAGTGTTTGCATTCTTCGATAATTTGTAAAACTGTTATTTTTTAAATTCATTTCTCTCTTTAAAACGGAGTTGCAATATTTTTATCTGAAAAGAATGCGCTCGATATAACAGAGGGGGGAAAAGGTAGACAAATATACATTTTTATATTAGTTATGAGACATATAAAACCCTTCGGAAATGAGCTGTTTCACCCAGTACTTATCTTCCCTAGATGGTACAAAAATAATTTGGATGGACAGGGTTACAAATGAAGATGTTATGTTTCGGATGAATAAAGAAAAGGAAGTAATTAAAACTATAAAAATCCGAAAATTTCAATATCTTGGACATGTGATGAGACATCCAGAGAAGTATGAGATCCTGCATCTCATGAAGCAGGGAAAGATTGCCGGAAGACGGGGCCCTGGCAGAAGGAGAACCTCATGGCTGAAAAACCTGAGACAGTGGTTTGGCCAGTCTACCGTGGAGCTGTTCCGGGCCGCAGTAAACAAAGTCCGCATAGCCAACATGATATCCAACGTCCGTTGAACGGACAGGGCACAAGAAGAAGAAGAAAAGAGATGGTACAAATCTGAACCGGTAAATAGCACGTTAGTAAGTCTGGTTGGTGGTCATCTTCAAATCATGGCCAGATTAATATGTTCTTAATTATATTTAAAATCATTCAAAAGAAACATTTAGAGTTGGCGGAAACGAGTTTTTCGTATTTTTCATGAAAGCCTTAGTAAAAGGTTTTATCGTTTTAGGTATATGAAAGCATTACTTCGGATCACTATTTTATGCGAAGGAATAATGCGCATAAATTTCAAATCCATTTGTGAGATGATCTGCTTTATTCAATGTGGATAAAGATGATCGATGATGTAAACTTTAATAATTTATTTGATATATTCTGAATAAATATGATAATGGATTTATCGCCATATCTTATGAGTGTGGGGCAGTATGTTTATTTTAATCGACCCGCTTATGCCTTAAACTAATAATATGAAATCGTAAAATCGGAAATCTGTAATTTTATTTTCTAAAATGTGCGTTTGCACGCTCCATAAAAAAAGTATTTATATTTAACCCAGGGATTCCCAATCTTTTTCAGCAAGCGGCGCACTTCCAAGTTTAGTATTTTGTCACGGCGCCCTACTTTAGTAAGCTATTTGGAATAGATATAGTTACTGATATGAAATTGAGTTTTAATATATTTAAAAGAATTCAGAATTGGAACAGAGAACAAGAAAGACTTAACAAATAAATAAACTACGATAGTAACTCAGTCAAATTAATGTGACGGGTGAGCTTGATGATTTCCGCACAGTTTTTCAGAGCAAGGAATAAGACTTGAGACAGCTACTCTCATTTCTTGCGCCACATTGATCTTTGAGCGATATTTGTTGTTGATTACAGCTACAGCTGAAAGTCCAGCTTCACATAAATATGATGTGGAAAACGGATTGAAAATTTTTAAAGCTTTCAAAGTTAAATTTGGATATTCATTTTGAATCGATAACCAAAACTTCACCAAATCGGAACTGGTGAATCTAGTTTGTTAGTTGAGGTTGTTGCCCCAAGAGATTTCAGTAAGACTCTCTTTCTCTTGTGTTGTGAATCCTGGCGGAGCTTGTGCACGGAAAGGATCTTACATCCACACAAATTTTTCGACATCATCATCTGCAAAGTACCTCGAAAACCATTCGGTTAGAAGGGCCATCAGGTCTTGTGAGACAACCAGTGTATTATATGCCGCATATTTATACAATTGCGGGAAGCAATCTTGACCACTGCATTCATTCATTTTTTTTTATTCACAACTGCAGTTTCTTCCTAAACGCCGCAATTCTCGGCGATAGTTTCAGAATGTGCGTGTACTTACAAAGAAAGATTCAAATTAATTAGTTTCTCAAATATATCGCACAAGTACGCTAGTTTTAGCAAAAAATCTGGTTCAGTAAGATATTAAACGAACATAGCGAGCAAGTAGTTGTGGGCGGGTTAAGACGTGGGAGTGGTAGGGTATCAACAGTTTTCAAGCTCGTAGGTACCTTTCGTCGAGTGAGCGACGGCGACGAGTATGTACCTATGTTCTTTAAAGATGCGGATCATAGAAATTGTTGCTTTATAGGTACCCGCGAATATTTGTGGTTTCGGAAAATGATAGAGGATCGACTCACGGCGCCCCTCTTTACTTTCTACGGCGCACCAGGGCGCCGCGGCGTACACTTTGGGAACCCCTGCCTTTAACCAGTTTCCCGAATTTTATTATTATCTCAGCAGCGTCAAATAGGACACTTTCAAAGGACGCTTTCACTACATTCACCTTATAGTCTTTTAATCAGTTTGCAAGACTTATGAAGAGCCTTAGTTGAATAATATTAACAAAAAACAGTTTGACCACACCGTAAACTAAAACTGGATTATTTTCACGTCAAACGGGTGGTGGCTTTTATAAATATACACTGCAAGAGTGTACCATAACCATCAATTTGAGAAGCGGATATTGGTATCGCTACTTTTGGAAAGTTAGCAGGGGTGACCTGGTTAATGGGGTGAAGTTTGTTCAGGTCTTGCCTAGGACTCCCTTGACCCATTGCCTGGCATAGGCTTGTTGAAAAAGTATCGATATATCGATATTTTTAATTCAATATATCGATATTTTTAGCCGATATATTTTGATCCGATATATCGATACAAAATAATATCCAATATCGAAAATTGTATCAAAAACGATATTTTTATTTATTTATGTATTCAAAGTCACTGGAATCCAAAACCGTATAGGAACGAACGGAAAAAAGTAACTGTATTGGGTCATAACATCTGGCGGTTGAAATTTTAACTATTAATAGCTTACAAATCTATTGTCTTTGCATTAGTATTTGTATCACTAATAACACTAAAATCACTAATAAAATCTCATGTGTGTAGGTACATAAATAGAAATGTATGCTATTTTTTGCCATTTTTTCTAAGCCACTCCTATATTGTGTTGGTTCCCAATTGTCTATGATTATTGACTATACCTTGTTCCAAATAGGAAGTCATTTTTGACAGAAAATACGCCAATAGAATATTACTGATACACATTCACACTTTGCACATTGTGTATAAAAATTACTATTGATAATATTGAGCTGAATACACTATTATTTAAAAATCTCTTGAAAATTTGACCGATATATCGGTACATCGATATTTTTTCCTCGATATATCGACGTCGATATTGATATTTTAATAAATATCGATACATCGATATATCGTTTTTTTTTTCACTTTCGACATCCCTAGCCTAGCACGGCAGTGGGAGGGATGAATTTATCTGTCCGTCAATCGTGGACACACTGATCCCCAGATTCTCAACCACCTCTCGCACTTTTCCTTCCCAAAACTTCCTCTCCATCCCTTCCTTTATAAAACCCTCCTCACGGCACCCCCAAAGATGACATGGTGATATTATTTTTCTCAGGGCCTCCCTTAAAGTTAAAATTTAAAAAAAATAACTTTCATTGAGTTGAGTAGGCACAAATTAGCGACTACCATGTGTCGGAAAATACTGATCAAACTCATTTATTGTACACACTTGATATTGCGGATTTACACAACCAAAATGAATGGTCATTCTAATTTAGTTAAAAATTATCATATAAATCTAACTTGGCTTGTGTGGTTAAAATTTTTAAGTCAAATGAAAATGGGAAGGTACGCAAATCACTGAAATTTAAAAAATAAAATTTTACTTAAAGAAAAAACATTTTAAGATCTTACAAATTGAAGGGTCCACGAATGTGGCCTTTCTTCATGGCTGATAGGAAGGCTTTGGAAATACCCAGCCACTACTGAATCAATTTTTTTCCAAAGTACAAGCGTCGCGTCTTTAAATTGCGGTAACCTCTTTTAAAACGGGAGCTTTCTCAAACGCCAACAAAGGAAACCTTAAAGACTTTTGTTTCCGCCTGATCAAAACTCCACTTCTCCTTCAAGAACTCCTCGACATTCCTATAGCGGTGTATAGACACAATCCATAATTTAACTTAAATTTATTTTATTTAGGTATTTCTTTCTTTGCTTATACAATCGGTTTACAGGTAAATAGATGATAAGTGAAATTATGCAAAAATTGTTCCTAATTTAAAGCGTGAAATAATCAATCTATACCTATCTATAAAAATGAATCTCTGTTTCCCTTGGTCACGCCATAACTTCAGAACGACTTTACCTATTTCATTCATATTTTTTTAACGTTTTCTTATACTTTGTAGAAGGTTCTTACGGAAAGAAACATTAAAAAAATTGAAGAATTTCAGAAAACTTAACGAATATTTTAACTTCGCACGGTTGACAGTTCGCCGTTTGATAAAATTGAATTTAGCAGAGAGCCGTTTTTTTTTGTTTTAAAAGAATTGTCTATGAATTTTTTTAAATATGAATGTTTTAAGTACTTATGTAAGGTACCAAATTTGATTGATTGTTCTTATAATACACAGAAATGAATATTTGTTATACACGAGAAATGAAAATTTTAATAAAAAACTTGTAACGGGTGGCACGCGAGCTGAATGTACTGGGACTGAATATATGGAACGCGGGAGGGGGGTCTGCGGAACGGGGTGTGGGAGAGGGGAGATGCTGGGCGGGGAAGGTGGAAGGGGAACGCTGGAGGGTAGGGGATTCGGGAGGGGAACAGGGACGCACGGAAAAGAACATGCCGGGAGAAACAATTTATTTCTTTAAATATGACATTAAACGCATGCCGGGAACCAGCTAGTGGCTTTATATAAATAGTTTAGTAGTCATTTTTTGTGAACACCTCACTAGCGGAACATGTGCTGAGGCGTTTGCACTTTTTTTTAAAGTTTTTATTCCGGAAAAAAAATTACATTTTCACTTTTTTTAATTAGAAATATGTAAACACATTTACTAAATATGGTGACCCGACAATTCGTCCTGCGACAATTCATCCGGCGACAGTTCAACCTGCGACAGTTCATCCGGCCGACAGTTCATCCTGCCGACAGTTCATCCTGCCGACAGTTCATCCCGCCGACAATTCATCCGGCGACAATTCATCCTGCCTGATCATTTAGAAGATTTTTATTAAGTAAGTATTCAAAGAGGATATACGGCCGTACAACCAAAATCTATATACTTATATCTGAAGGCATCTTGAGTGGAAATCCGCTGTTTTTACTAAATAGGTTAGGTTAGGTAAGGTTAGGTTAGGTTAGGTTAGGTTAAGTTAGGTTAGGTTAGGTTGTACGGCCAATTAAAAATGCAAAAATCAGTAATAAAAATGCAAAAATTAGTAATTTGAAATACATGTAGGATTACAAAAGATTTTTTAAATATTTATATTGAGCGATCAGTAGGATTTATAGGTTCAATTAGAAATGCCACAGAGCCGAACCCTCTGATATGAAAATATCTGGAGTCGGTGAATTATATTCCCATTTGGTCTCTAGTAGGTTGACATGTTGTTCTTGTATTATTTTGTATTTATAATACTTATATAGTGCAATTGCATAGCGTGGATTGACTAGATGATCATTTGGGGAAGTGTATGAAAGGGTTTAGTTTTTCCTGTGGGGAAAATTTAACCCGGACATTTAAATCTGGTGCGTAAAAATCGAAATTAGTTGATACAATGTAGAAAAACTATAATAAAATGGTTAAAATAAACTTTTTTATTTAATTATAACGTCAAGCTACAGAGTGATTTCTTTTTTTGAAAACTAATTTGACGAAAATACACCCCTGACAAATAAATACGACATAATATTATTGATTTTTAATACTATCAATAATATTACTGAATTTCTTCCGAAATGTAATATTACATTTCGGAAGAAATTGCTACTGTGGAATACTCGTATCCACAAAAATATATATTTAAAGTTAGTATGTATTATGGTTTTCGAAAATCTAACCTATTACTGTCATAATATTACATTTCGGGAGAAATCGTCACCGTGGAATATCCACAAAAATATATATTTAAAGTTAGTATGTATAATGATTTTCGAAAATCTAACCTTTGAATGGTTCAATCATATCAATTCAGGAGCTTCACAGTACATAGAAGGAAGATTATAATAATCTGACATTTTAAGACAAACCTACAATTATTGCGAATTATTTGCGTTATGCTTTGTAACTAATGTAACTCATTGATTAGGCTTCGTAACCTAGTTTGTAACTCAAAACAATTAAATATAACATAACTACAGTACATATTTAACACAACTGTACCACATTAGTTTTATGTAAAAGCCAACATAGGCGGAAAAAAAAATAACGTGGAGGGCACTTATACCTATATGCTTATACTTATTGTTAGGCTAATGGGAAATAAAAATTTAAATTAATAAATTACTTCGTTTTTACCACTTTTATTGTTTACAAAACTGACATGTTTCGTCAGCAAAGCTGACTTCTTCAGGGTTTTGACAGAACTAATTTAAAAAATAGACATATATAGGTAATAGAGAAAAATAATCGACATAAATAATAATAAAATTAGAAAGAAAATAATGTTAAATGTAATGAGGTAATTTATTAATTTAAATCAAAATGGTGCCACAAAATAAGTTTGCTGTGTTAGAAGAAGGAAATAAAAATATTTCTGTATGCGTCTCTGAGACCGCTCCTGAGTTGTAAGGATATAATTATGTTAAAAGCCATCACTAACCACCCAATGGTAGTAAATCAAAGATATTGAAATATAAGTAGATGTGCTATCTGCTATTTTTACTATGTGGGTCTGCGTTTCCGGGTGTCGCCGATATTGTTTACCAATTAACATATAAACTAAAAGAACAAATAATTAACGATTAAACAAAACGAACGTTAAACTAAATGAACGAATTTTTTCTTCATTCAAAATATATTGTTAACCAATATTAATGCACATTTTCAAAAAATCAACGAAATGAACAAATTCTTTTTGTATGAAAACTACGCTAATTAGCGCGTAGTCCGGCGACAGTTGCGCGGACACCATAGTATATCTCTTCTGAATTTGAATATCTTGGTAGTAAACCAAGTGAAATATTTATGTAAAGGAAATATATTCCCTTTAAATTTGAATCCTATAGTGTCAGTTAGGATGCAATCATCAATTGTCACTTGTTTTGTTTTTCTATTATTTGATTTAAAAATATGAGATTTTGTTAGAAGAAACCATTCAAAGGAAAGTGATATAAATAAACATAAATGTCGTTTCTTTGTAAAAAAAACTTTGCAACACAAGTGATTTATTTATAAATAAACGGCTTGTTATGAAGCGATTGTATTTATCGTAAGTTAGGTACTATTTTTTTTTTAATGCATTTTAATTGGTTAGGTTGGTAATTAGATGTTTCAATTTAGACGTTTCGTGTCGGACTTGGTCGGACTGCTGCCGCACGTTTACTGCGCCGCTGGTTATAACCCGCTGCCGTGCTGCTGCCGTGCGGCTGCAGTACGGTAGCAGTCCGATACAAAATACCTAAATTGAAAGCGTTTCTGACTGCCGTGCGTTTGTATGCTAGTGATGTTTAGACGTGGGTCGTTTGATGTTTTAAATTCATTTTGAACATATAAGATGTTTAAATGATAATTATTATTCTGAATTTGCCAACCATGTTTTGGAAACTAGTCATTCTTTCGATTTTACAGAAGGTCTTAAAATTTTACATACTTACACTACGGGCATACAATTAGATAATTTAGAAATTTTAGAAATTAGAAAAAGCGTTAATAGTAAATTAAATATTATAAATAACCAGACATTTTTTAAAAATAGCCATCTCTTAAAATTATTTTCTTATTAATAATTATTATAATTACTAGCTGGTTCCCGGCATGCGTTGCAATGCTATTTAATAAAGAAATTGTGGAAAATGGGAAAGGACACGCATTCCGCCTCCCCTTTCTCTCCCTCGTCCCCTTTCCCCTCACACGTTCCCACTCCGCCTCCTCAGCCTTCCCTCTCCCCATTCCATTCCCCCTTTCCAATGAACCCCCCTCCCGAGTTCCCCTCCCCCCTCCCCGCTCCCGCATTCCATAATTCAGTTTCCAAACAGATCGCGTGCCACCTATTGCAATTTTTTATACAAATTTCCTAATGCCAGAGCTCACCAGCAGTTTTATACAAACCTTGTCCTGACAATAACGAACACAAAAATAAAAGAATTATACAATTTGTTGCAGTCGTTCGGAAGTTATGCGCGTACATACATTTCGGCGATTCATTTTTATTTATGGAGAAGATAATTATTTATTTTGTTAATTAATCGCGTCTCCTTTTTAATACTTTTGTCTATGTTCTAATTTATTCTTATTTGTCTTTACTTGTTTGTCATTTATTTTTTAAATTAACATCTTTTCTGATAAAGGTAACATTGTTATCGAAACATGTAGATTGATTATTAAATATAGTGGTGTAAACAAAGTAATATATTTTTCATTATATAATAATATTTGATTTAAATAAATAGTTACCTGCTAAGTTTTTTTCACCAGTAGTTTTATTTTTAAAATCCTCTATAAATTTTTCACAGATACCTTCCCAAGCATTTTTTGTTTCCGTGCGATTACTGTGTTTGTCGCTTTTGGAGTTCCATATAGCAGGGCGTATTTCAAGTTCATTTATAAATTCTTCCACGTTTATATCATCCATTTTAAGCAAACAGTAAACTTGAAAATTCGATGAAGTTAGCTCTCAGCTCTCAGCTCTCACGTCTTGTCACCGCACTATTCAACTGCGAAATGAACACGTGGAGCTTGAGATATTGCCGTCCTGTTGTCGAGCGTTCTCGGTACCGACGCCGCACTGTTGCCGCATGGTGCATTTTGTATGAAAACAAATGACCGTCCGTGCGTCGTACGACAAACGCACTGCTTCGGCACTGCAGCCGTCCGACATGAAACGTCTAAATTGAAGGCGCACTAAGAGGGCATTACCAGAGAAAACCAGAAATATGTCATTTTCAAATCAGATCAGGTGCTGTCCCGACGTCGGTTCCTCACTGCGGTTTTCATATGAAAAAGCTGAGAATCCGGCATCGGGAAGTACTCCATGTTTTACGAGGGTTTGATGTTAATAAAGCTAGTGGGCCCGACGGAATACCTGCCCTGGTACTGCAGAGGTGCGCTGCAGAAATAGCTCCAATTTTGACGAAGCTTTTTAAAATGTCCCTGAAGACTGGCTCTGTGCCCTCTGGTTAGAAAAAAGCGGTTATCCATCCTATTCCAAAGAAGGGTGACCGCTCCAACCCGGCCAACTACCGCCCCATAGCGATCACATCAGTTCTGTCTAAGGTGATGGAACGTGTGATCAACGACAAACTGCTCACATACCTCGAGAAGAACAAAATTATTAACGACCGTCAATACGGATTCCGTCGGAACCGCTCGTGCGGTGATCTTCTCGCGTATGTGACGCATGTTTGGGGGCGATGCCTGGAACTTTTCGGTGAGACCCAAACGGTTTCACTGGACATCTCCAAGGCCTTTGACCGGGTTTGGCACCGAGGACTTGTCAACAAACTGCATTCTTACGGACTTCCCGTATCCTTGTGTACGTGGATTGCCGACTTCTTGAGGGGGAAGTCGATTCAGACGGTAGTCGATGGTTTCACCTCTTCCTCACACTCGATAAATGCTGGCGTCCCGCAGGGATTGGTTCTGTCTCCTACTCTGTTTTTGTTGCACTTCAACAGAATTGCACAATTTTACTCTGTTTTTGTTGCACTTCAACGACCTTTTGTCATGTGCACCAATTCATTGTTACGCGGATGACAGTACAGTTCATGATAGCTTTTTGTTTGACAAGCCCCCAAAGGGCTCACAAACTCCAACAGCTCGTAAGGCTTTCAAGCAAAGAATGGACCGTTACCTCGAGAGTGTTTTCTCTTGGGGTAAAAATAATCTCGTTGAATTTAATGTTTCAAAGACCCAATCTTGTCTGATTACGTCTAAAAGGGATCGAAATGAAAATCTAGTCTCTTTCAACGGAAGCAATCTTCCGAACAGGCCCTCCATTGATATGCTTGGTGTAACCCTAAGTAACCAGCTCAGGTATGGGGGCTCCATCGAAGCCAAAGTAAAGCTAGCCTCCCAAAAACTGGGCGTACTGTACAGGGCCCGCAGATACTTTAATAGTACACAACTGCTAACCTTGTACAAATCACAAGTACGCCCCATGGTTGACTTTGGCAGCCATCTCTGGTGTGGAGCTCCAAAATACCTGAAAAATACCCTCGACTCTGTGCAGAAACGGGCGGTCCGTTTGATAGATTCTCCCATCTTAACAGACGGATTGCAATCTTTAGAGCACAGGCGTCGGGTGGGAATGCTATCCTTGTTCTACCGGTATTACAATGGAAGATGCTCCGAGGAACTAGCATCATTGATCCCTTCGGCACCGGTGCATAGTCGGGAAACACGCCTTTTTTTTTTTTTTTTTTTACATTTCCACACAGGAGGCCCTGAGGAAAATAATTTCCCTCAGGGCCTATGTCATCTGGGATGCTGTGTGGAGGGTCTTTTTGAGGAGAGGAAGGAATGAACATTGGTCTTGAAGAGACCCATGTTGTAGGAAGGAGGAAACACAGAGGCCGGCAAATCATTCCACAGCCGAGCTGTTGAACACAAGAACGAGTCGAAGAAACGACCCGTTCTCATGTGACAAATGTCAACCGTGTACAAATGTTGGGCACGCGTTTGGCGTGTTTCCCGACTATGCACCGGTGCCGAAGGGATCAATGATGCTAGTTCCTCGGAGCATCTTCCATTGTAATACCGGTAGAACAAGGATAGCATTCCCACTCGACGCCTGTGCTCTAAAGATTGCAATCCGTCTGTTAAGATGGGAGAATCTATCAAACGGACCGCCCGTTTCTGCACAGAGTCGAGGGTATTTTTCAGGTATTTTGGAGCTCCAGACCAGAGATGGCTGCCAAATTCAACCGTGGGGCGTACTTGTGATTTGTACAAGGTTAGCAGTTGTGTACTATTAAAGTATCTGCGGGCCCTGTACAGTACGCCCAGTTTTTGGGAGGCTAGCTTTACTCTGGCTTCAATGGAGCCCCCATACCTGAGCTGGTCACTTAGGGTTACACCAAGCATATCAATGGAGGGCCTGTTCGGAAGATTGCTTCCGTTGAAAGAGACTAGATTTTCATTTCGATCCCTTTTGGACGTAATCAGACAAGATTGGGTCTTTGAAACATTAAATTCAACGAGATTATTTTTACCCCAAGAGAAAACACTCTCGAGGTAGCCGTCCATTCTTTGCTTCAAAGCCCTACGAGCTGTTGGAGTTTGTGAGCCCTTTGGGGGCTTGTCAAACAAAAAGCTATCATGAACTGTACTGTCATCCGCATAACAGTGAATTGGTGCACATGACAAAAGGTCGTTGATGTGCAACAAAAACAAAGTTGGAGACAGAACCGATCCCTGCGGGACGCCAGCATTTATCGAGTGTGAGGAAGAGGTGAAACCATCGACTACCGTCTGAATCGACCTCCCCCTCAAGAAGTCGGCAATCCACGTACACAAGTATGCGGGAAGTCCGTAAGAAAGCAGTTTGTTGACAAGTCCTCGGTGCCAAACCCGGTCAAAGGCCTTGGAGATGTCCAGTGCAACCGTTTGGGTCTCACCGAAACGTTCCAGGCATCGCCCCCAAACATGCGTCACATACGCGAGAAGATCACCGCACGAGCGGTTCCGCCGGAATCCGTATTGACGGTCGTTGATAATTTTGTTCTTCTCGAGGTATGTGAGCAGTTTGTCGTTGATCACACGTTCCATCACCTTAGACAGAACTGATGTGATCGCTATGGGGCGGTAGTTGGCCGGGTTGGAGCGGTCACCCTTCTTTGGAATAGGATGGATAACCGCTTTTTTCCAACCAGAGGGCACAGAGCCAGTCTTCAGGGACAGTTTAAAAAGCTTCGTCAAAATTGGAGCTAATTCTGCAGCGCACCTCTGCAATACCAGGGCAGGTATTCCGTCGGGCCCACTAGCTTTATTAACATCAAGCCCTCGTAAAACATGGAGTACTTCCCGATGCCGGATCCTCAGCTTTTTCATATGAAAACCGCAGTGAGGAACCGACGTCGGGACAGCACCTTGGTCATCGAGGGTTGAGTTATCCGCAAACATTTTACCTAGTAAGTTAGCCTTTTCGGTGGCGGTGTTTGCTAGTGAGCCGTCAGGTCTGGTAAGAGGTGGCAGACTGGATTTGCAGAAATTGCGACCTATTGAGCCCGCAAGTGACCAGAATTGCCTGCTGCCATGCGGGCATGCAGTCAGCTTTCTGCTGATCTGCTGGTCGTGCTCGAATTTTGACCTATTTATGATTCTCTTGGTTTCCTTTGCCATTTTGTTGTAAGCTGATCTGTCTTCGGATATTCTAGATGTGTTGTAGGCTCGGTAAGCCGCGTTTTTTCGTCGCACTGCTTCAGCGCATTGTCGACTGAACCACGGCTTTGAGCCTACACCAGTTTCCTTAACAGTAGATTTGATGAAGCCATCCATCGCGGATGTGATGACTTCACCAATTTCCTGGGCACATCTTGAGGGATCCGAAGTCCGAAAACAGACAGCTGACCACGGAAAAGCATTAAAATGTGCCCGCAGACCGAACCAATCTGCTGACCTATAGTGCCACACTTTTCTCTTCAGCCTCTCGTTTGGTGGTCTGAAGTTTACAGGGATTGATGTCGTCACCAGGCAGTAGTCGGACGATCCTAAAGGCGCTGTGACTTCAATCCTGTAACCGTGTGGCACAGTAGTTAAAAATAGGTCTAACAGATTGGAACGGTGAGTCTGGACATCAGGATCCCTTGTAGGCTCCTGAACCATTTGCTCCAATCCGTAGCAAAGGGCAAAGGATTCCGCTTGGCGTCCAGCCGAGTCTAGCGCCTAACGCGTGCCCAACATTTGTACACAGTTGACATTTGTCACATGAGAACAGGTCGTTTCTTCGACTCGTTCTTGTGTTCAACAGCTCGGCTGTGGAATGATTTGCTGGCCTCTGTGTTTCTTCCTTCCTACAACATGGGTCTCTTCAAGACCAATGTTCATTCCTTCCTCTCCTCAAAAAGACCCTCCACACAGCATCCCAGATGACATAGGCCCTGAGGGAAATTATTTTCCTTAGGGCCTCCTGTGTGGAGTTAGTGTAAAAAAAAAAAAAGATTTGAATTGGCTTTTGTATTGACTCTTTATCACAAAAAATTATAAATGGATTTCGAAAGATTGTTCTTTTATCTAGCATTCGCATGTAATAAATTTTGAGAATTTTTTAAAATTTTTAGTATAATAAGGTTATTCCATAGGTCGTTGGCAGATTTGTTAAATTTTCAAAAAAGATTTTGTATTATACCACACCCATTTCAAATAATATAATAATGCAGTAAAATAAATCAATACATTATCTAGCAAACGCATGTTTTAGAATTTTAATTTTAGTTTCAATGAAATCATTAAAAAATATGTATGTAAAAAACATGTGTTTTTTACATACATATTTTTGTCATGTGTCAAAAAAAATTGGTCCATTTGCGTATTTATTTGCGCACTTACAAACTAATATATTCCAGATTTTTTTAACATTCTTATTAAATTTAGACATTATTGAAAAATGATAAATACTTATAATCAAAAAATAATTACAAAAAGTACATTATTTTAATAGTTTTATCATCACGCCTTTCAGCATTTTTGGATGAAGGTATAAATTAAAGCTAATTTGGATTGAAATAAATACGATATTGAGTTATAATTTTAAAAAGCTGGTAGGTAGAATAATTAATCTTTCTCATTGTAACCGCCCTGCACGATCGTAAGAACAACTTTCGACGAAATGTGGATTTTCGTCCGCTGGCTGGTTAAACGCTCTTAACAGAGAGGAATTAAACCTCTCAACTTATTATAAATATATATATATATTTTTAGACTTGTATCGTAATACCGAAAAGTGTTTTTTTTTTGTCGCCTAAATAAATCTATAAATTTGTAGGTCGGGTTGATTGATTTATACCACTTTCGTGTATGTGTGGGTTTGGGACATGTTTTCATTCGTAGACCAAAACTAAATTTCAGCATTAAATTCACGAAATTGGAATTTTCGCCCTTTGTCTATTTTTAAACATTCTCCTCGTCGAAATAGTAGAGCTTGTCAAGAATGGTGGACTAAGATATTTTCTTTTCTTCCAAATAATAAAAAAATATAAAAATAATAAATAAATCGTTGTGTGAATGCGGTTTCTTTTCCAAGTAAAATACTAAATAGAAAAATATATTTTTTAACCATGATAAATAAGTTATAGTAATACTTGAATAGTATTACTACAACTTATTTATTGTTAAAAATAGTTCAATATAATAATATGTTAACTTTTATGCACGATGATTTTATCACTCCGTTAACTTTTCAACAGGAATTATTGGTGACCGTGGTAATTTGGGAGACGTGGTTATCGTCGCCCTGGAAACCATTTATTAGTTAAGGGGCCATTATTTTATTACGTAAGACGAATTTTGCTAGTTTTCGACCCCCTCCCCCCTATTATAATAAAAAATAAGAATAGGCCGACCCCCTCCTCCCTGTTTAATATTTATTATGTAAGAATCTAAAGGAAAAAATAAATGCATGTTTGGTTTGTTTTAGTGTTTATTTTTCAAAGTAACAATTTTTAGAAATGTTTATTTGCATTTACAAAGCTACTAATAGTTTTAACATGGCCCATTTTTGTGATCTCACGTAAGAACTATCGAGACTCCCTCCCACCCGTCGTAAGAAAAAATAAGACATGGTCTACCCTCCTCCCCCCTAAATCGTCTTACGTAATAAATTAATGGCCCCTAACCAACACTGCTGCCACAGATCACCCCAAGTGGTTCTCTACGTTCGGTGACTTATCAGGGGTGCCCGGGTTCATGGTGAGCTTTGCCTTGGCCTTGGCGGCGGATGCGTTTGCCCACCGACTGCAAGGCGGGCCGGATCGGGAAAAGGGAGACCTTTTGACCCCTCTAGTAGGTCTCTCTGGACCCATCACCTTGCATTGCAGTGGGAGGAAAGGGTTCACACGTCCGTCACTCCTGGACACACTGAGCCCCAGATTCCTATCCATCCCTCATACCTTTTTCCTCCCCAGATCTGTCTCTTATAACGATTGATGGGGATAGTATACTCACACGCCAATCCCCTATGTTATATGAGAATGTCACGGGTTTCTTTTCAAAAATAAGTCGAATAATTATCTGACTCCGATATATTTAAGTTTTGGTAAATTATAATGCGACAATAAAATTTAAACCGTAGGTTGAACTATGAGGATAGCAACCTTCGCACACAGCAGCCAGAACCAACGAATAATCAAGAATGATTTTTGATAAATTTTCTATTCTGACAGCGACCGGTAGAATGAGCTGGAATGTCAGTGTTGCCATTCTATAATAATATTTTTATGGCTGTTGGCTGCTGTGCTTAGGAACTATCCACATACTTCCCCCCCAGTCGACAGACGATAGAAAGAAGAGAAATACTTAAATGTATAAACAGGAATTGTTTTTAGAATTTTTAAAACAAATAAAAATTATCTTCAATTGTTTACTGGAGCGCTCATTTATTAACTCAACATGTTTATGGAGTTTTATTGTAATTAAAGAAAACAAGACTGGGTATAGTTATCATCCAGAGTGAACCTTTTATTTTTATTTTAAAGTTATTGCAAATAATTATTAAATGACTAATAACATTTATATGCTTCAGTAAACACTTGGAAAGAATTATGACAACATAAGTATTAAAGTTTGAACAACATGTTCTTGCAGTGCCAGTTGAAAATGATAGCAGGTTTATTAAATATATAGCAAACGATCAGCAAGTTTATTAAATATTTAGAAAAAATTTTATCAACTTAAATATGTGCAAAAGTTTTATTTAAATCTAAATATTTGAAATGACTTGACAAGAACAATAAAAGATTCCTAACTAGGAGCATGCTTCAACTAGTTGTTAATAGGAGAATATACATCATTGGCAAAAAAAAAATATTTTTTTTTTGTTATTTACAAAAGTTTTTGTTTGAATTTTTATAATAATGGTAGTTATGAAACCAAAATGCATGTTATAATATCTAAGTTTCCTATAAGCTAATTAGTATATTAAAGTTATTTAAAAACAAAGGAACATATGTGTGTACATTATACAATTAGCCATGTATTTAATATAGTATAGAAATATGTTGAACTGATTATGTAGTGAAGTCATTGTAGGTACCAAAGTAATACTTCATATTTCTATATAATAATAAATATGTTACATCACATTTGTGATACAAAAGAATACTTCACATCACTCTGAATGTGGAAAATTTTCAGTTAAATTTTTAACTATTATTTATAATAAAGTAAGTACTTGTAAGAAATTACACTTATGTTTTTTAAATGTACTGTTACATAATTTAAAATTTAATATAACAAAACAACTGTCATGTGTGCATAGAAGTTGATCAATTATTTGATCATTTTACGATACTAAATTTTATTATATTTAAATGCACACACAAGAATTGTTTTTGTTTTCCTTTTTTAGAAAAACGAATAAAATTATCTTCAATTGTTTACTGGAGCGCATTTATCAACTCGACATACCAATGGAGTTTATTATTATCAAAAGGAACTAGACTGGGTATGGATCGTCCAGAGTGGATCTATTATTTTCTAAAAATTATTGCAATTAATTATTAATTGACTAATAACATTTAGTCGCTTCCGTAAACAATTGAAAAGAATTAGTACATATTATTCATATAAAGATTCAACTAAGTGTTCAGTCAGATGGTGAGTATCATTTTAAAATACATCTGAGTGACCATGGTTAAAATTACCAAAGGTAAAAACATTTTCACTATGCATGATTTGATAAAAGTTTTAATGTTTATGTTGAATTAAGAATTGTTTTATATATGATATTTTTGGTAGTTAAAAGTTATTTAAACAATGTTAGATACTAGGTTTGCTGAAAAATAGGTACATGATGGTACATGATTTGAAGGATGAAAATTATCATCAGTTTGATGATGCATCATTTCTATGGCAATGAAATGCATATAATTATACTGTGTTTTCACTAAGTTATTTGTAAAAAATAATTAATTGGTAATAAAGCTCAATGTTTACATTGAATATTGTTGACTTTATTCCTATCTGTTTTCAGTAATATAAAAATTGTATACTTTTGAGATTTCGTTAGTGTAATCTAGAATTTTTAGTGTTAATTAAAGATTTTATTAAATGTGAGAAAAATAAGAATGCCTTTTTTATGCTTTAAGCTTTTCCGTATCGTTTTGGGAAGTGAACCTTCCGGCCACTTCTTGTGGATCTGGTTATTTCTGTAAGTGGTTCTGTAACAGTTGTAGAAACAGGAATGGTTTCTTCTACAGATACATTTTCTTCTACAGCATAGGTTCCCAACCTTTTTTTTCCCACCGCCCACTTTGAGAATATTTTTTTTTCTAGCGCCCCCCAACTCGTAAATCTGAAACAGCAATTGTCGTCACGATTATATTTACCACAATGGGGGCGGGGAGGGGGGGGGGGGGAGATAGGATGGTGCAAGATGCGTTTTTTTATTGTATATTTTATTTGGTGACCGGCCAACTCAGATGCACCTCATAAAGGTCATTAAGGAGTGATGATAAAATATTGGTTAAGTTAGGTTAAGGTTACCGGCAATTTTAAAATTATTTTTTCATAGCTTTTAATAACCTTTCTGAGGTGTTTCTGAGATGGTTTAATTGTGAGTTGGCATGGAACCGTTCTGAATTATTTTAATTTTTTTACTTGGGTTTTATTGCTCAGAAAGATTACACTTGTGCAGTAATTCACGTGACACGCTACAGTGGTATTGTAGACCAATTTCCGTGTTTTGACGTCTAACTTTCCCTTTATCCTAATTTTCTTTTTCTTTTTAATCTTTTCTGCAATTTTTTTATTTAGTATTACAAAGTTAGTGTTTAGTTTTAATTTGTTATAGATTATGATTCCTGGGTATTTAATTTCTTCTACTGCTTCAATATTTTGATTTTTCTATATTTAGGGTAGTAATTTCGTTGAGTTTCTTCTCTAATACCACGAATTTACTATTTATTTATGGGGGTACATCAAATACATGTATTATGTAATTAATTATTGTAAAAAATATATTATAATTTATGTATCTTTTTGTAAATAAATAAAAAAAAACTTAATAAATAGGAGCGTTGCAAACACAGATCCTTGAGGAACTCCGAGGTTTACTTGTTGTTCTTCAGATATAGCATGTCCAATTTTGTTTCTTTGTTTTCTATTTTTAATTTTATTATTAGTATTTCTCTGTCTATCGTTTCAAAAACACGTCTAAAATCCAAGAACAACACTACTATTGTGATTTTCTTCTGATCCATACTGGTTTTCCATTATGAATATTTGTTTCTAAACCCTGCTGTTTTACAAGAATGTTATTTTTTTTCAATAAATTTTCTCATCTATGGATTCTAGTATTTGTTCTTATTTAGGTTATCCATTTATTTTTCTGAGGTCTTTTGAAATTTTTAGCATTTATTATTTTGGGCGCTGTTGTTATTATGGAAGTTTTCCACGACTGCGGAAAAATTCCCTTTAACACAGATTAATTTATTAGTGCAACTACTTAAATTTTTTTGTCATCGTATTAAAATTTTTAATTAAATACTCACTGTTGCCTAAAAATATTATTATTCTCTCTTCTTTCCGATGATTGAGAAGAAGTATCTGTGAATAATAAAATACTCTTATTTATGTTTTCGACACTTAGTATTAAATGTGGCTATTTTAGTTTTATCATCTTCAACTCCATCGGGAACCGAACTTCCTTAATGTTTTCCCTCTGTTTGCCACTTATAATTTCTTTAAGTGTAGTCCACATTTTTCTTGAATCTCTTTGAGAGGTAATAATTTTTAGCCTCGAATACGATTTTTTGGCATGTTTTATTTCTGTACCTATGCATGTTTCTAATTTTCTTACAGGTTTCCCACCATTCTTCTGGAATTTGTATTTTACAGGCTTTTTATCTTTAAATATACTACTAGCTGGTTCCCGGCATGCGTTGATGTACCATTTTTAAAGAAACAAATTGTTTCCCTGTTCCCCTCCCGCATTTCCTTCCCCTCCCGCGTTCCCCCCCACCTTCCCCGCCTACCCCGTCCCCTATTCCACTTTCCCGTCCCGCCAATCCCCCTACCACGTTCCATATAACAGTCCCAGTACATTCAGTTTTCAAACATTTCGCGTGCTTCCTATTACAATTTTTTTATTCAAATTTTCGCTTTTCATTCAAAACAAATATTCATTTTCATATATTATAAGAACAATCAATCAAATTTGGTACCTAACGTAGGTATCTATTTAAAATATCTATAATTTAAATAATCCATTGATAATTCTTTTTTTACAAAAAAAAACGTTCAAAAACACAATTCAATTTCGTCAAACGCGCGAACTGTCAAACGTGTGAAGTTAAAATAGTCGTTAAGTTTTCTGAAATTATCCAATTTTCTTAAATTTTCTTTCCGTGAGAACCTTCTACAAAGTATTGGGAAACTTAAAAAAAAGTGAAATGAAGACGTGACCAAGGGAAACAGGAATTCATTTTATATATAAATACTAGCTGGGCCCGGCATGCGTTGCTATGCCATTTAATAAAGAAAAAATTTCTCCCTGAGTGTCCTTTTCCATTCTTCCCGTTCCCCTTCCGCCTCCCCTTCTTCTCCTGCGTCCTCTTCCCCTCTCGCGTTCCCACTCCGTCACCTCCACCTTCCCTCTCCCCACTCCACTCCCACCCCCTTCCCCCGTCCCGCAAACCCTTCTCCCGAGTTCTCCTCCCCCCTCCCAGGTTCCCCTTCCCTTCCCAGGTTCCCTTCCCCCCTCTCGCCTTCGCCTTCCACCTTCCCCGCCTTCCCTCTTCCCTTTACCGCTCCCTCGTCCCGCCAACCCTCCTCCCGCGTTCCATATATTCAATCCCAGTAAATTCAGTTTTTAAACAGCCCGCGTGCCACCTTTTACAATTTTTATTCAAATTTCCATTTTTCATGTAGGTATATTAAATTTAGTACCTAACATAGGTACCTAATAAAAATATCTAAAATTCTTGATTCGATTCAAACTATTAGGGGAGTACCTACTTTAAATAAATTTATGATGATTTGTAATCTTGTGCTTTTTGTATTGAATATTAAAATCTCCACAGATGATTTTCAAGTCTCTAGTATTTATTTGCTAACGGCACCATTCTTCAAAAAAATCTAAGAATTTTGTATCATTTTGATTTGGGGAATGATAAATAGCTGCATAGGTTCCCAACTTAAAATCGTTCAATAGCCAGTAGGTATCCAGGTATTATTTTTATCTAGTACCGCATTTGTTGTGACTTTGTAAGAGATATTGTTTACACACTCACACACACGTACAATACAGAATTAATGTGATAACTCCACCTGTACGCCTGCTAAATGAGTCGCATCTAATTGTCGAATAGCCCTGAAATGTTGTTTCATTTTGGTTAATTTCTTCGGTAATACAGGTTTCGCTCATCATCACCATGTGCAGTTCGTATTCTTTTAGCATGTCTTCAACTTCTTCGATATGTGCTAGTAAACTAGCTATGGGTTTCTCTGGGTCTCCTACCGCCCCCCTGAAAGTCTGAAACGCCCCCCAATTTCCTCTTTGCCTTCTACCGCCCCCCTGAAGGTCTGAAACGCCCCCAAGGGGGCGTTATCGCCCACGTTGGGAACCTATGTTCTACAGGAACAAAAGCTGGTTTTAAGCGGTCTATCGAGACGCGTTTTGGCTTTCCTTTAACGGAGATGACGAATGTTTTTTCATTACGTTCCACGACTTTGTATGGCCCATCGTATGGAGATTGGAGGGGTCTTTTTGTGCCGTCAGTTCTGAGAAACACATGTGTCGCAGTAGGTAGCACTTTATGAACAAAAAAATTTTCCTGTACCGTGGATACTGGCAGGAGTTGGTTTGATTGTTTTGAACTTTCTCTGGAGTCGCTGTGAAGAAATCGCAAGGTAATTTTAGAGTTCTACCGTAAGTTAGTTCTGCTGGTGAACATTTCAAATCTTCACGTACCGTTGCTCTCAGGCCAAGTAGAATGAGTGGGAGATTTTCAACCCAATTCTGATCTCCACAAGCTATAAGAGATGATTTTAAAATACGGTGCCATCTCTCGATCATACCATTAGCTTGTGGGTGGTACGCAATGGTTCTCAGATGCTTAATGCCAAACTTTTCTGTAAGTTTTTTGAAAAGGCAACTCTCAAATTGGCGTCCCTGATCAGTCACTATGCTATCAGGGGTTCCGTGACGAGCGATCCAATGGGTCGTCAATGCAGTGGCGACGGTTTCCGCTGTCATATTTTTCAGGGGTATTGCCTCGGGCCAACGAGTAAATCTGACAATCATAGTAAGTATGTACTGGTACTCGTTGCATATTGGGAGTGGTCCGATTAGATCGATGTGTACGTTTCTAAATCGATCCTCTGGTAATATATATGTTGCTAATGGAGCAACAGTGTGTCGGGAGACCTTGGCTTTTTGGCAGGCAATACATTGTTTTACAAAGTTTTTAATGTCCCTTGACATGTTTGACCAAACAAATCTTTGCTTGATTGTTTTTGTTGTTCCTAAAATGCCAGCATGACAAACATTGTGCACACTTGCGATTACTTGATCACGCATGCTGTCAGGTACCAATGGTCTGATGTGTCCTGTCGATATGTCACACCATACTGTAGAATCTGTGCCAGGAATCACCATTTGACATAAGGCGAGGGAGCTGTCATCGTTTGCCTTCAAAGTACCGTCAGTATGACATTGCTCTATTCCCATCTGCCTATAGTCAATAGAAGTAGGACAATTAATCTCTTCTATACGAGATAGAGCGTCAGCTACGGTGTTCCGGTCTCCGGAGATATGTCTGATGTCCGTTGAGAATTGCGCTATATTATATTGCGCTATATTATATTGAGAATTGCTTATATTGCGCTGCCGTTCCTGTCGTGGACAGCTGGACGCTCGTTTTTTTCTAAAGGCAAAGGTGAGTGGCTTTTGGTTAGTGTAGATTGAAAAATTCGACCTTCAATGTGGTTCCTGAAATACTTTACAGCTTCGTAAACGCCAGTAAGTTCACGGTCAAAGGTGCTGTACTTCCGCTGTGCGGGTGTAAATTTTTTCGAGAAGAATCCCAGGGGTTCCCAAGAATTGTTGTTGAGTTGTTGTAGCGTTGCTCCCATAGCTATATCACTAGAGACAACCATTATTGAAATTCTTGCTGTCGGGATTGGGTACGCAAGTAAAGCTGCATTTGCTAATTGCTGCTTACAATTCTCGAATGCTTCTGTGAGTTCTTGATTCCATGTGAGTATCCTTTTGTCATTCTTTTTGTAACCATTAATACAGTTGAATAACTTAGTCTGTATGTTTATGGAATTGGGCAGGAATCTGCGATAATAATTTAACATTCCTAAAAAGCGTCGTAAGTCTTTCGCTGTTTTAGGTAATGGGAACTCTGTGACTGCTGTTACCTTTTCTTTGATAGATGACATTCCTTTTTGGGTGATCGTGTGACCCAAGAAGTTCACTGTGTGTACACCAAATTTGCACTTATTTATATTTATAACCAGATCATATTTGGCGAGACGTTTTAGTAGTAAATCTAGATGCCTTTTGTGCTCTTCTTCGTTTTTGGAAGCGATGAGGATGTCATCCAGGTAAACGAAGCAAAAATCCAGGTCTCTTGTTACAGAATGCATAAATCTTTGAAAGCTTTGTGCTGCGTTTGATAGTCCGAATTGCATAGACGTAAATTCGAATAGGCCAAACGGGGTGATGATCGCTGTCTTTGGTATATCGGCCGCTTCCACCGGTATCTGGTGATTTGCGCGCGACATGTCTATGGTGCTAAATATAGTAGCGTCAGATAATTTGTGTGCAAAATCATTCAGTTGCGGTATGGGATATTTGTCTGGAATTGTCTGGGCGTTCAAGCGGCGATAGTCCCCACATGGACGCCATTCGCCATTCGGTTTTCTAACCATGTGCAAGGGGCTGGCCCAATTACTCTTTGATGACCTGCAAATCCCCTGCTCCATAAGGTATTTAAATTCCTTTTTGGCTGCTTCAAGTAGAGCTGGTGCGAGTCTACAAGCACGCTCAGTGACAGGAGGTCCCTTGGTCTCAATACAATGTGTTACATTGTGTCTTTTTTTATCATGGATTTTCATGTTCGGCCTTGTTAAGTTCGGGTATTTGCTTAAAATATTATAATATTTTTGTGATGATGAAATGGTTGAAATACCTGATGAAGGTCCTTTGTAGGTGGATCCTTTTATAAATAAGCCAGTTGACTGATCTGCGATAGTTGCTTTCTTTAGATTTATTGTTAAATTGAAGTGATGAAGGAAGTCTGCACCCAAGATTGGTTTAGACACGTCTGCGACGATGAAACGCCATTTCAATGATCTTCTAAGGCCAAAATCCAGTTCAACTGTCCTTGTTCCGTGTGTCTTGATAGAATTTCCATTGGCTCCATACAATGTAGTCGGGCAATTATCGGAAATGATATTTTTCCTGTTGTATAGTGGGTTTCTAGGTAAGACGCTAACGTCAGCTCCTGTGTCTACTAGGAATTTCTGTCACGTTTGTAAATCGTAAACGAAGAGACGACATGTGTTACTCGGAATCTCGCATGTTCCTACTGAGAGGTTTCCGCTATTGTTTCCCGTGTTTTTCTTCTTAAAAGAGCAAGGTTGATAACACTTGTAAGCTTTTTCTCCAAATCTGGTGTGGAAACTGCAGTACCCGTCTTGGTTTCCATTTGGCGTTCGACCGCGAGACCCTGACCTCGGCCTTCTAGCGGGGTTCTGTTGGTATGATTTCTGGTAAGAAAAATTCCTATGAGGGCTCTGATTTCTTCTTCCTCGGAAGGTATGGGAACGGTTATTTTGTGATAGTTTTAGTTGAGACACTTCTTGTGTGAGCGCTGAAATTTGTTTCTGTAATTGTAGCAATAGGTTAGTTTCTGTGTTTTCAGGTTTTGAAGTGTTTGCTTTTTCCTGATATATCGCGCCACATTCTGTTGATTGGTAGACGTCCGTAATTTTGTCAGCAGCCGACGCCAGTTGATTTATGTCATTATCCGTTAGAGCTGATAGTATTGCTTGGACGTGCTGGGGTAGGCGTTGAAGCCAAAGTGTGCGTACTATTGCGCTATTAGCCAATGCGGGTCCAGCAAGCTCCATCATATGTCGCAAGAGACCTGTCGGTTTTCGGTCTTCCAGTTGTATTCCAGTAAGAAGTCTGGTTAATCTTTTTTCTGCTGAATCCTGTAATCTGTCGATCAGTGCAGCTTTCAAGGTTGGATACTTGTCTGTCGTGGGCGGTTTTGTGACAATATCGCTGACACACTGTAATGTTTGCGAATCTGGTGCTGCGATGATAATATTATATTTGGTGAAGTCTTCCTTTATTCGTGAGTTCACAAACTGGGCCACGGTCTGTATAAACCAGAGCGATATATTCTCCTTCCACACTGTAGGTAGTTTGACTGAGACGTGGTGAATTGCAAGTTCATTGTTGCTTCCACTTGGTGATTCCATGTTTATTGAATTTTTCTTGGAATTCGTATTGGATTGATTTGATTCCGCTGTAAGCATTGGTATGGAGGTATCTTCACTTGCTGACATCATAAACTATTCCGATAAGTACGAGCTTAATGCATAAAAGGCGTGAATAAAAAAGATTTCGCAAATATTCAAATGTAAGAAATGTTTAAAATTATTATGCCATACAGTTAAAAACGTTCGCATTACGCATTATAAATACATACATTATAAAAACATCGCAATATCGCATGTAAATCAATAGTTAAATATTATTATGCCATACAGTTAAAAAAGTTCGCATTATAAATACATACATTAAAGGATTAAAAGATTAAACTTTGAATTTCGCTGACTTCTATGTGTCGATTGTAACAATTTTAGCTAAGATCGCTGTTTTAAACATTGATCTAAGACTCGAACCATTTTTGTGTAGAGACTTGGGATTTCCAATTATTATTGATTATCATACTTCATCACCTAAGGTGAAAGATTTTAGAAAATAAAATAATATAATTTTCAACAAGATTTTAAATTGTTAGAAGCTTTAAATGTATTTAATTACTGTTAAGCGTATTTTTAATTCACAGGTCTGCTTTTAAAAATGACCATTTAGAACAAATGATTAAGCACATTTGAATTATTGTAACATATTATTGTATGTGACATTTTATCGAAAAAGATTTTGAAATGAGGTTATAAAACGAGATTAAATGAATCTTTGTTTAAACAATTACGTCTGCCTGGTCCGTGATGCCTGATGAATGCTGGTGCCTGGAGACTTGGTGTGGCTGTAGTCAGTCGATGGCCTAAACCGCATGCTCTCGGCACACCGGTAGAATCTGCTCTTCTGAAGCTCTGGCTGGTTGGTGATCAGGAGCCATTGATCTGCGCTGGCCTGCACAGCAAGGTTTCACCGGATGCTCAGCTCGGACTTCCGTAGATCCTTGTTTCTGAAATTGTTTTTGCACGCAGTTAATGGTCATTGAAAGAATGATATTTTTTTAAAATCATTAGTTGGGAATATTCGATAGATATTGTTCGTAAATTTGCACAGGGATTCACAGATTATGCTTGCATCCGAATATTCGGAGTGTCTACCGATGTAATCTTGACTACAACGGAGATATACAATTTTTAAATTTACTGAGAACATTTAATAACAAAAATGATATGAGATGTAGAATAATTATGATATTTTAAAAATGGGTACTTACTAAAGCTGTCTCAGGACTCTTGATTAGCCGTTGGATCCGGCTGGCTGGTGTGCAGGATTGTGACATTTTTAGAATTATATTTAAGTCGTGTCAAGTCGAGGTCACCATTTATAACTGTTGATGGGGATAGTATACTCACACGCCAATCCCCTATGTTATATGAGAATGTCACGGTTTTTTTTTCAATAATAAGTCGAATAATTATCTGACTCCGATATATTTAAGATTTGGTAAATTATAATGCGACAATAAAATTTAAACCGTGGGTTGAACTATGAGGATAGCAACCTTCGCACACAGCAGCCAGAACCAACGAATAATCAAGAATGATTTTTGATAAATTTTCTATTCTGACAGCGACCGGTTGAATGAGCTGGAATGTCAGTGTTGCCATTCTATAATAATATTTTTATGGCTGTTGGCTGCTGTGCTTAGGTACTATCCACACTCTCTTTCATTTGGCTAAAAATACCATCAAAACAGCAACCCCAGAGATGACAAAAGCCCAGAGGGAAATGGTTTTGTTCACGGCCGACTTGTTATGCTATGGGGAGCGCACATACTCGTTTATTTTATTTGTGGTAAAATTTTGACCACGGTTTAAGTACGATGGATGTTTTTAAAGTGTGGGTTTAACAATGGTAAAATGGCAATAATAAATGTGAAATATGGTTACAGTTTACTCGTAATATTACAATTCTAAGAATAAAGGTATGCTGTTCAGAGAAAATGTTTTTGAGCATTTGTTATTCAATTTTGAAAGGTTATAGGTCTTATCTTTATAACAGACACATTGAATTTAGGACATCGTGAGAACATTCGACCTTTAATATTGGCCTAACTTCATGGCTTTATTGCCGTAGGACCAAAATATTTGGATTGTTATAAAACAAAAATACCTTTAGTCCATAAAATTTATTATTCATCAATATGTTGGCATTTGAACTATGGCTTCTGAGTATATTATTAGTTAATTTGATAAATTTATTGCTGAACTAAAACGTAATACTATGGTAAATGGTGAATTTATTAATTCCCGGGAACATTATTTAAAAGTAAAGTACATGAATTCATTGATTTTGTATCGCTCTTGAAAGTGCAAAGGTAGAGGAATTTATTAGTCTGAAAAAACATAACAATTCAAATAATAAAAGAAAAACAAAATCATAGCTTTTTAACTGAAAGTCGTACTCGTCAAAAACATACGAGTATATTGCCAACACAAAAATCTAACACCTCATTTGCACTACATCATTACACATATCTATCTATATAGGGAAAAATACTTCAATAGCCTACCTGAAAAGATAAGAACAATCGAAAACTATAAATGCCTACCAAAAGCACTTAAAGAGCAATTCAATATAAAAAAAACAAAATGATGAAATTATCTTTTTTTTTTTTTTTTTTAATGGCTCTTCACCCCAAAAGAGTGTTCTGGCCAGTGTCAAGTGAATGTTTTTGTGAGTGTAAATTTGTGAGTGTAATTTTTGGTTAATATTAACTAATTTAGTTTTAATAACAAGAACCTATCTACATTATATAATAATACTATACAAATAATAATAATAATAATACGCAAAATTATTACAATAAGAGATGATTTTAATTAAACATAACAAGGAAATTAGAATATATGTTGACACAATTTATTGTGCGTAAAAAATAAAATAAATAAATAAATACATGAAACTTAACTTACAATTACAAATTGATGCTGTTAATATTCAGGAAATTAGCCAAGACTTTATACACGCGTTTGTTCACAGAAGATAACAGGCATGCAATGTTGTAGGGAGGCAATATACCCGAACTGATTAGGTGAGGGATGAAATTTTTGTATGAATTATTTATAGGACAACTGAAAAAAATATGATTGAGATCCTCTTCACCAAGACGACATTCACACATCGCAGAATTCTTAATATGAATTTTTGTCAGGTGAACATTGTGGCAGCAATGCCCTATCCGCATGCGGCAAATGGAGGATGTCGAGAATTTGTTAAAAGAAAGTCTGGAAAACCACGGTTTTGAAGGAATCGTTGGCTGAATTGTGAAAAAGCTATATCCTTTTGATTGACTAGATTCTTCCCAATGATTCTGCCATGTGGAAATCATGTTTTCCTTCAATTTTATGAAAATGTCATCGGTGTTTAAAAATTTATATAAAATATCCCCCGAAATAATGGCATCTTTCGCCAATGAATCGGCCTTTTCATTTCCAGGGATACCGCAGTGACTAGGTATCCAAGCCAAGACGATTTCTTTGCCAGAGTCGGTTAATTTATGAATTAAAGTGCGAATTCCAACACAGAAATCGTCTTCTGGGTAATGGAAAGGGTAAGAGTTTAATTTTTGAAGTGCACTCAGGGAATCGGAGAGAATTAAGAAGTTTCCAATGTGAACATCGTCAATGTATTTAAGGGATTCAAAAATGGCTATACATTCAGCAGTGAAAACGGAAGCCTCTTTTGGAAGTTTAATTTTTCTATCGACTTGATCTGATGGGCAGTGGAATGCCGCTCCCACATGGTTTGATAAGGGAGACTTGGAACCATCTGTGTAAATAATTTTCCAGTTGGAATATTTCGAATTTAAAATTTGGATAAGTTTTCTTGGAGCATCGTGATTGTTAATTATGCCGAGAGAAAAAAGAATATTTGGTTTACACAAATGAATACGAAAGGAGTTGGCATATAAAGGAAGTCTGTCTGATGGATTTAAGAGGGGTTTATACGCACAGTACGTATGGAGGCTTTTAACAAGAAGAGGGATTGATTTGTTCCTCCAATATGTAAGTGATTTCACTTGAGCAGTGAGTGCAGTAATTTTGTCTTTCAGTGGGTGATTAGAGAGTCTTAAGCATTTAAATAAAAACTTGTCAGCCAAGAACTGTCTTCTGAAATGAAGAGGAGCCTCCACAGCCTCCACTTGTAAAGCGTTAATTGGGGAAGAACGCATTGCTCCGATAATCAATCTTAAACTTTGAAATTGAATACGGTCCAACCTTGCGAGGTTCTTTTTAGAAGTGGGTTCAATGAGGAATGTCGCGTAATCCAAATGACTCCTAACATATGCGTTATAAAAAAGTTTTTGGGTGAATGGATGACTTCCCCACCAGACCCGTGAAACGGCACGTAAAATGTTGAGGCCAGCTTGACATTTGTTAATGATTAAATTAACATACGGGTTCCATGTTAACTTAGAGTCTAAAATTACCCCAAGGAATCTTATTTGTACCTGCATAGGGAGAATTGAATTATTTATTTGGACTGTTATACGCGGAGTAACACGTTTTCTGGAAAAGACGATAACATTGCTTTTGGACGGAGAAATTTCTAAGCCGTGATTTTTTAACCAGGTGTCAAGGTTTTTCATGCAAATGTTAATCACATCCTCCAGAATAGAAATAATTCGTCCTGAAATATATATAAAAAGATCATCCGCATACTGAAGTATTTTACAAGATGGATGCATACTCCGATGCAGGTCAAAGGTATAAATATTAAAAAGGATAGGACTAAGGACGGAGCCCTGAGGCAAACCCTTGTTTACTATTCTTTCCAGTGGAGGGGAATCCAGCACCTGGATTTGAATTTTCCTGGTAAGAAGGAGGTTAATTATAAAACTGGAAAGCTTACGAGGGATGCCAATTTTTAACAATTTATTAAATAAAACATCTAATAAAACATTGTCGAAAGCTCCGCACACATTAAGGCAAACACCGACAAGGAATTCATTATCGGCCAGGGCCAACTGGATATCAGAAGTCAGGATGGACACACTTTCGATCGTACTTTTTCTTTTTCGAAAGCCAAACTGAGAGCTGGGAAGAATTTTCTCATTTTCTACATACCAGTCTAGACGTCTTTTAATCATATGTTCAGCTATTTTAACTAAGGAAGATGACAGAGCTATAGGTCTGTAAGAAAGTCCAGAGTTAGGGTCTTTCTGGGGTTTCAGAATGGGAACAATTATTTGAGTTTTCCAGGATGATGGAATTTTGCCGGAGTCAAAGATCAGATTTATAATTGAAAGAAAATAGTTTAGTGTGGTAATGTCGCAGTTTTTAATAAAGCTATAAGGAATTCCATCTACACCAGCGGATGAGTCTGTGAGATCGTTTAAGACCTCCCTAAGTTCCGTTAAGTTGAAGTGGGTGTCCATCCAACCCCGTGTTTTAAATGAGTATGTGAATTCTGTTTCATTAAAATTACTTGCAGTTTGAGGAGCTAGTTTATCGGCAAATTCCTTCACCCACTCTGAAGTGAGTGGTCGAGTCACCGTTGGGACGTGAGAACCCTTAAACCTGCGAATTGAATTCCAAACAACTGAAAGAGGAACTTCGGGAGATAATGATGAGCAAAAATTTTTCCAGCCTTGACGTTTTTTGTTTTTTAGAAGACGTTTGGTCTTAGCTTCAATTTGTTTATACTGAAGGAAGTTCTCCATATTCATATTTGTTGAATAAATTTTCGCATATTTTTTCCTCATATCTACTGCGTCTGAGCATTCAATATCCCACCAAGGAGCTGGGGGAGGTTTCCCTTTGTTACGTGTCGTTTTAATGGGGATAAATTTTTCTGCGGCCGTAATGACTGCAGACACAAATAAATCGTAACATTCCGCAACATTTTCTGTAGTTGGAGAGGGCAGATTTTGCACAGAGAACTTTGTATGATTTGAATAGTCACTCCAGTTGGCTCTGGCAGTTAAGAACCTTGGTTTTCGACTACCGCACTTGACATTTTTGTTGGAATGATAAATATTTGAGGATTCAATGAGGATGGGGTAATGATCACTCCCATGAGGGTCATCCAAAACCTTCCATAACAGGGATGCAGCTATGTTGGAATTGCAAATAGTAAGATCAACCATGCTGGGTCGCTGACCAGGCACCTGAAGACGAGTAGGAGAACCATCATTGATAATACAAAAGTCTAGTTCATCTAGTAGATTAACAATATCTCTGCCCATTCTGTCACAATTGTGAGCTCCCCATAATCCGTGATGGGCATTGAAATCTCCCAGAACAAGAGAAGGGGTAGTGACCTTGGAAAACATAGCTTTCAGGATTGATTTAGAAGGTTTATTAGATGGTGATATATACAAAGAAATTATTGTAGTGTCAAAAACCTTTGCGGCCGTCACTTGAAAAGGACAACCAATTGGTTTTACATCTACAGGGGAGAAGGGTAATGATTTTTTAATGAAAAGAGCGGAGCCGCCCTTTCCATCTTGACGGTCGTCTCGAAGACAGTGGTATCCCCTGACTCTGAAATCAGAATCCGGTTCCAGCCACGTCTCCGAGATGGCAGCCACTGCAATTGAGTTTGAATGTAATGTGTTTAAAAATTCTTCAGTCTTATTTCTAAGACTATGACAATTCCACTGAAGAATCCTCATCAGAGGAGCCATTTCTAGTTGAGTTGATAATATTAGTAATTTGTTTAGCAACGTGGGACGGTATTTGAATGTTGTTTTTATTTAAAGTTTGTAAAATATGTAAAAATGAAGTGATTAGTGTAGAGTTAAGGTCTATATTATAATTTTGTTCTTTAGTAGATGACTTTGGGTAAGAATTGAAATTTGAACTGGAAGGAAGTTGTCCATTAGGGAACCATAGAAGGGATTCGTGATTAGCATTATTTTTTTTTGTTAGAACTCTAGGTTTCACGACCCTTTCAACAGTTTTTCTAAATGAAGAAGAAGAAGGTTGAGAAGGGGTGGATTTTTTAGAATTTTTGGAAGTTACTTCAGAATAAGATGGAATGGATTTGTTAAACATTCTTGATGCTTCCGCATAAGAGATGCTCTTCTCGGCCATTGTGTGTTTAATATTGCGCTGCCTTGACAGTTCAGGGCAAGTTTTGCTGATGGACATGTGGGTTCCGGAGCAGTTTAAACATTTATAATTTTCCTCTGTTTTATCACAGGAATCACCACTATGGGACGAACTGCACTTGAAGCAACGGGGTTCTGATCTGCAGAGGTTCTTCGTGTGTCCAAATCTGCAGCACTTGTAGCACTGCACAGTTGGGAACACATAGAGCTCTACTGGTAGAGAGACGTTAAACATAGTAACATTTTGTGGAAGGTCTTTGCTATCAAATGTTAGGACAACGGATTGGGAGGGTCTCCATTCTACAGAGTTTCCCGTATTAAACCTGTAATTTAGACGACGCGCTTTTAAAACTTTTCCGAAACCTTGAGGAACAGTAATGTTTTCCAGGATGTCCTCTATCGACCAGTGCGGTGGGATCCCTTTTGTGACACCTAGCCTTGTGACCTGATATGTAGGTATGAAAACGTTGTACGAGTTTTTTTTGGCAACATCAGATTTTACAAAGCTATTGGCCTCAGCCGCTGTCTTGAATTCAACAGAAAGACGGTTACGCCCAACGGATTTTACTCCATTCCAGACAGGGTGGATTTTATTTTTAAACATAAAATGTCCAAAGTCCACATCGTATAAATTTGATTGTTTTTCATCCTTTGAAATTTTAGTCACATGTGTAATGTAAGGAGGTCTATCAAGATTATTATACAGACGTGACATTTGTGAAGGAGTATTGTTTACCAGTGGGGCGGGTGTGGTGGAAGGGCTTGCTGGACTTAGATTTGAAATCGAGGAAGAAGTGGACGGAATTACATCCTGTAAAACAGAATTATTTTGAAGGGAGTCGTTTTGCGTGGAGGGTGTTTTTCGATGTATCTGTTCAAAATCTGTTGCATTTCTATTATCTGCTGGTTTAGCAATTTTTCTTTTTTTTGACGTAATCGTTACGAAGTCCGAAGCCTCCGGAATATTAACCGCGATCAATTTTTTTGTAACACCCGAGGATTCAGATAGCAAACCATCATCTGGGGGATCAGGTGGTTTTTCTTTATCCATTTTCGAATAAATCTACAGCACACAAATCAAAAAAAAAATCTTTTAACTGCTCCGAAGAACCAATTATTAACACAAATACTTACAGTGATAACAAATATACAAGTAAAAACTATATTACACTAATTTACAATACTATTTTAAAACTATTATCTATATAAAATGATTAATTTTGTAAAGAGGAATGAAATGACACTGGAACAGTTAGCATGAAATTATCTTCATAATTTGTATAACTTTTAAATTTGTCTATTCTTTTTAAAGTTCCTACTGTAATTAATTATTAAGATACAAAATATATGTTTCATCCCGATACTCGTCCCTCTTCTAATCAGAAGCGTCTGCTTCTATAGAAGAGAAACATGATTAAATGAAAAAAAATCAGTGATATTACGTAATTTATTATGTATTCAAAATTATTATACTTCGTAAACTGATTATTTAATAAATAAAATAAAATAAATAAAAAATTACTGAATTTCGCGATAATTACTGACAAGTTTATATTTTCTGAGTTCGTAACTATCGTCGGGTGAGGTGTGTTTAGGTCTTAGCGGCGGATGCGCCTGCCCAACAGTTGCGTTGCATACTGGATCGGAATTAGCTGGGTTGAAAAGATCCTCTGACCTCTTCAACTTGTCTATTTCGACTCATCGTCTTACACCGCAGCGCGAGGGATGGATTCATAAGTCCATTACTCCTGACACGCTTATCCTTAGATTCCTACCCGCCCCTCATACTTTTTCCTTTGCAGAACTATCTCTCCTTCCTTCCCTCCTCCACGCCGCACCCCGAAAAATGACACAGGCCCCTAGGAAAATTATTTTCACCAGGAGCTTCCTGTGTGGAATTAATGTAAAAAAAGGTTATATAATTTTATTTAATCTTTGTCAATTCATAGAAAATTCCCGCGAACTTTCAAATCAGCTAAAATAATAGATAAAATTCTTTCCTTGCCATTTAATTTATTTGAACATGTTTCATTTTTTTGTCTGCTTTCGCAAAATTTTCACTTTTAACCAAATTCTTCCCATTTATCGTAATATTTCTAACCACCCCCGCGCCACATTTAGAATATAAAAAGTTTTCTTTCATAAAGCGAATGAATAAAATGTCAAACATATTTTTAATGAAAAATACCATGATATATCAGAATATGTGAATGAATATAACACTTCAAGGTAATAGCGAGTAAAAAATAATAAGTGAATTTTTCCTCGCACAATTTAAAAAAGATATCTGTGTAACTATATCTGTGAAAAATATATCTGTGAGGCGTTCACATACAAGAACTTATTTCTTTAATATGGCCTACCGACCTGTTGATTTTATAATAATATTCTGGCTACGCACAGCAACTACCTACACGCCTTTGTTTGCTGTTATCAGTTTTTTGTTTCGGTTGACGGCGTTTTTTTTTTTACTTTAACTTCACACGGGTGAGGTATATAATTTCATTCATTCAGCTATTTGGAGGATCTTTTTGTGGAAAAGAAGGATTGAATCTATTGTAGGAAGGAGGAAACACGTAGGCCGGCAAATCATTCCACAGACGAGTTGATAAACTAAAAAACGAGACGAAGAAACGACCCCTTCTCATGTGAAAAAATGACCTGTTTTCAAAATATGGTTGCGCTAAAGCCAGTATACAAGTTTTTCTCTCTAAATTTCAGGTCTTATTATTTAAATTCAATTTTTTTTGCTCGATTTGTTTTTTTTTTTGTTTTGTCTTTTTTGGTATAACTTTAATTATTATTATATTTTTAACCACTGCTATAATATTCTATATCTTACAAGTAAAGAACATGCTTATTGATTCTATTTTATTGGTTAGTAAAACATAAAATGAATATTGTTGGCGTATACAAATACACCTGCTTTACTACCAGTATGTTATACTAACGTTGATTTACTATTTAAGACTTATATTATTATTATAATTTTAATCAGTGTATGAACATTTTGCTAATATGCACTAATTGTTATTATATACATATGTGTTGTTTTTTTACGAATACTGAACCTTAATTTAGCATCTTACATTTAAATATGGTAATTATTTTTTTTTACAGGATCTCCATACAGGAGGCCCTGAGGAAAATAATTTCCTTCAGGGCCTATGTCATCTTTGGGGATGCTGTGTGGAGGGGTTTAATTAAATTAATTTTTTTTCCTGTAAAAGCCCACCAGGGCGTTAATAAATAATAAGTAAATAAATACATTTTTTTTCTGAGGGATACCTATTACTAATGGTATATTAGTTTTGCGTCTTGGAAACAGGGAAGACTTGTGCACGCATTTAAAAAAATCTGGATTGCTCATATGTCCGTTAAAGAGGTTAGGTTAAGCAGGTTTTTAGATGAGAAGGCTGACGAATAGAATCACAGATAGTACCCGTAGCCACTAAAACATAAATACCTACCTTAGAAAAAAAAAACTGCGTACATTTCACACGCCGTAAACAACTAAAGTAGACAAGAGTAGGGAGGTAACGAAGTACCGCACAAAGAGGAGATTGATTATTATATCTCGTTCTCCCGCAGGCTAAATCCTATACATATGTCTAGTTTATAATTTGAAATTTATATTATCATGTTAATTTAAGTCCCCTTATGATTGTAATAAATAAATAAAAAATATTAAAATTAAAAAAAAGGAATATATGTTTTTTGTCTCTTTCTGTCTCCAGATTTTCGATTGAGTTTCGCTAATATTGTCTTCATTGAATTAAAGATATTCTTGCTTATGTAGTGGCTTAATGTATCACAGGACTACTGCGGAGTAAGAGAGGTCGTGGCCGGGTGTAACCAGTTCCAACCAATTTGACGCGATATTATCGGTGCTGAAAAATTCATTAAAATTTGTGCTCTTTAAAATGATTTGCTTATCTTATATTATGATGAATATTATTCTGATGAAACCATCCTCAGATAAAAGAGAGTAAAAGACGATGAAGAAACAGAAAATTACTCGAGGTTAATGCTATCACCGGGATTTCCGCGACCCGTTGTTAAAATTACTGAAAAAAGCAAACCTTAATAATGATTATGTGAACTTGATCATTAACAACTTTCAAGCATTTTAAAATCGTCTCCTGCACCAAAATTACATGTTTTTGACAAATATGTCACATTAATTAGGCTTGCCGAGGACACTATTTTATGATTTTTTGGAAAATAACGAACATCGTATCAAAACTAAAATAAGTCGTCAAGATGTTGATATTTGCGACACGCTTTTTTTTTTTTTTAAATAATCGGAGACGGTTTACATACCTATATATAGTTCCCGTGAGCACTTAGGCCATAGACCCATTGCACTATCTCATTCATTTGACAGTAACCCAGTCCCTTTTATAAAGTTCACTAGGATTGTCATTGGAAATGAAGCCATATCTTCTGGTTCGACAATGTGTCTTCCCAGGTTTCATTTCCCCTCTTTACTCCTCTTTGGTTCCCTGAAGGCCCCACGATGGAAGAGGGCTTCATCTCTCCTCTCCACTCCTTAGTTCCCCGAGGGCTCCACGACGGAGAGTCCACCTCCCCTTGGTTCCCTAAAGGCCCCACAAGGGAAGAGTCCACTCCACCTTAGTTCCTTGGTTTAGGGGGGAAGAGAACTTCATCTCTCCTCCTTGGTTCCTTAAAGGCCCCACAGAGGAAGAGTTCACCAAGATGGCTTCATTTCTCCTCTTCACTCCTACATGGTTCCTTGAAGGCCCCACATGGGAAGAGGACATCATCTCTCCACTTTACTCCTCCTTGGTTCCACAAAGGCCCCGCGCTGGAAGGGTGCCCTTCCCCTTGGTTCCTTGAAGGCCCCACAAGGGAAGAGTTCATGGAGGTGGCCTCAGCTCACCTCTCCACAGTTTCTCCTCTTGGTTCCTCCAACGGCCCCAGGAAGGAAATCCAAAGAGGTGGCCTCAGCACTCCTAGGTTCCCAAAAGGCCCCTAGTTTTCGAACGGTCCATTTTTTTTTGTCCCGCGAGTTACCAGGGAAATAGAAGGTCCACTCCAGCAGAGCCCTGATTGCTGGAGTGAGGTCTAAATACTCCGAGATGCGACCTTGTTTCTCGGAGGAATCGTTCATGACGCGTTCCCCAGGACATTCAGCCTGAGCACGATAGCTCACACCTTGGCTTGGGATGGCTATTGCAGGTTTGTGTTTCCACTCTCTGAGCGATGGGTTTGCCACACTCCCTACGCTATGCGGCACGCTTTGTAATGTTATATTATCGTGAAAACAAGCTTATAGGCCCGAGTGGTTAAAAGCTTAAGGCGTCACGTTACATGCGAGGCGCTACTTCAGCACTGCCATTCGAATTACAAATTGTAATAAATCGCGTATCTTCTGCCATCACGAGACACCATTGCAAACGTTTTACTCAACTTCACTTTGAAAAACTCTTAACTTCGTCATTTTTTGAAATTTCGATAAAGGAATTTTACTGTCGTCAATGACTTTGTAAATATGTATGAAATCAAAATAAATAAAATCAAAATACAACCTTTTTATTCACTCCGCAGAATTCATAAAAATAGAAAAATAACTAGATTTGAGGTACCTACTTACATAATTACGCCCAAAGCAAGATAAAGCTACATGATCAATGTAAAAACCGAATAAATGACATTCCGCACCCGTTTGCGAGAAAAATCGTTTAATACTTTTTTCACGAAAAAGATGATGAAAAGAAATTTTCCCCTATTAGTGTAGGGGACAATTTTGTTCTGCCGATAAAATGATTTTTCGCCTGGACGATGTCGCACAGAAAAACTAATACTTTCCTGGTGACATAAAACAAGCGAACTAAAAAAATAATAACGACAATGGCCGCGAAGAAGTTTAACGTTATTTCCAATAGTTTTTATTGTAACATCAACTTGGTTTATGGCGTTTGATGAATCAGATAAATGCCACCACAAGGTAAATCGAAAAAAAGGAAAAATTGTACATTCCATCACACTGAGAACACAAAATATGCGGATTGAATCGCTTTATTTTTATTTTCGTCCTCAATTAATTGTTTATGTAAATACAGCCCAAGAATCTCAACTACTCCCATCTGGAGTCAGAGATACTATGGCATCCACAACTGGGTATGTTGTGAGGCTGAAGGTAGTGGGGAGGGGAAGAAGATGGGAAGAGGAAGGTGGGGAAGTACTTCACTATTTCGACCTATTGGTCACTAAACATAGCTAAAGCAATTACCGATTACAGATTGAAGGGACGTACATGACTTTCTTTAACCAGTGATTCCTGACATTATTGGATGACCAAAATATAATTATATTTTTTATTCCAAATAATGTAAGGAGAAGGCATAGTTTTAAATTTATTGATGCTTATTTTGAAAATATTTTAATTTGTTGGTTGCTTATTTTGTGGAAATTGTTGAATTGAAATGGTATTTATGAATTTGCCACGAAACATTTTCTTATTAGATTTTGTAAACTTAGAACGCATATGAAATTAAACAGCTGTGTATTTGGAAACATCAATGGTTTTCGTAGGATGATTTTAAAATTATCCTTTGTACGCTTTTTATTTCGACAATGCTCTCACTGGAGATCTACAAAATAATTCCTACAGCACCATTGATTTTATTTCTTACCGCCCAAAATTTACGGCAAAAAATTCACCACACACAATATATAAAATAAAATGTCTGAATAATGCTAAGAAATATTTGTATTACAATAATGGTAACAAGCTTATCTAACCTAACAAAATCGAAATATCCCAATATAATTATAAAAGACTTATTCTTTAATTCTTTAAATATTTAATTCTTTAATGTCTTAATTCCTTAATTCATTATTTTTTAAATTCTTTAATTCTTTTAATTCTTTAATTATTTAATTCTATAATTCTTCAATTCTTTAATTATTTATTTCTTTAATTCTTTTATTCTTTAATTCTTTAATTCGTTTATTCTTTAATTCTTTAATTCTTTAATTCTAAAATTCTTTAATTCTTTAATTCTTTAATTCTTTAATTCTTTAATTCTCTAATTCTTTAATTCTTTAATTCTTTAATTCTTTAATTCTTTAATTCTTTAATTCTTTAATTCTTTAATTCTCTACTTCCTTAATTCTTTAATTATTTAATTCTTTATTTCTTTAATTTTTTCATTCTTTAATTCTTTAATTCTTTAATTCTTTAATTCTTTAATTCTTTAATTCTCTAATTCTTTAATTCTTTAATTCTTTAATTCTTTAATTCTTTAATTCATTAATTCTTTAATTCTTTAATTCTTAAATTCTTTAATTCTTTAATTCTTTAATTCTTTTTTTTATTATTAATTCTTAATTTTTTTTTGTTTTTTTGTTCCTTTCATTTTTTTTCTTTCGAAATTCCATTTTTTCTTTAATTTATTGGTTAATTCTTTCATTAATTTGTTCATCCCTTTATTCATTCATTTATTTATTCTCAAACATATGTTGGGATTTCATAGTGAGTAGGTACACGATATTTTATTTTGTAATTATGTCGTAGGTAATATTCCCAGCATTGCACGTGACTTTTTGTAATGCCTTACTTTAAACTAACGAATTCCACAACACAAAAGATTTGCATAACGATAATATGAACACTTCCACAACGGGTAGCATAAATTTCAATCTTTTTTAGAGATTGCTGTAAATTCCAGCGAATAATTCACCAAGTTGCTAATATTTTGTTCCCTGCACCATGCGCCAGTGAGAACGAAGCAAATTGCACGAAAACCGTATTACGCTAAAGATAAATGCAGCCACCATACATTCGTTCACCATCCCTTGGAAAAATTGCAAAAATTTTGTTCTTTAAAAATTCCGGAGTCCTTTTTCTACCTCAATAAATGTTTACTTTTTTAATTGTTCAAATTCAGTAAACTACTGGCCCCGAGAATAAAAATTCTTAGAACAATTTTTCTTTTTTTTTTACACAGGAGCCCTTTATGAAAATAATTCCACTCAGGGTGTGTGTCATCTTTTGATATGTTTTTAAGGAAAGGAAGGAGAAGAAGTTCTGTTTATAAAAAAATTGTGAGGGTTGGGTAGGAATCTGAGGGTCAGTGTGTCCAGGAGTGACGGACGAATGAACCCATCCTTTCCACCGCGGTGCAAGTTCCGAGAGAGAGGTCAAAGATCTCCCTCAACCAGTTTCTCCCGATCTGGCCATGGGAACGATCCGGAAAAACCTAATTCCATGAACCCGGGTATCCCTGCTAATTAACCAAACGCAACGAACCTTTTGTGTTGACCTATGGCAGAGGTGTTGATTATCCAATAAATGGTTCCCGGGGCGGCTGTACTCATTCCTGCCTCCAAATTGGGAAAGTAGCATGAGTAAAAAAAAAAACCTTTAGAGAAAAAACGAACTTTGTGTTTTGTCTATTTTTATTAGAACAAGTAATTTTTTGAGTAATCAAACGAACTCAATTCAATTTGGTAACCTGATATCATCAAAATGCTTAATCAAATTTAGATTTTTTCAGAAAGGCTTTAGACATCTCTCAGGTAACTAAGGTTAATTTAAAACAATTGCATTGATCGGTGTGTGTAGATGATAATATTCAATTAATTATTACAATATTATATATAAGTATACATAAATAAAAATATATATTTTATATATTTAAAGCGAAAGACAAAATTATACAATACAATAGCAAATAAAAAGTCATCTTCATCATCACTCTTGGCTCTACAACCCCTGGTGGGTCTTGTCCTCCTCAATAGTCTTCCCCCACTCATCTCAGTTTTGTGCCAGCTCTCTCCAATTTATAAGCTCCAAGGTAGATATATTTATGAAGACGTTGTTGCTCCATCTTAATCTTGGACTTTCCAGGCTCCTTCACCTTATCGGTCTTGAGTTCAGGAGGGACTTTGGTGCGTGATGCACAGTCATTATCTCCACATAACTCAGCCACCGAAGTCTTTCCAATTTTATAAATTTTTTGATGTTTAGCTCCTTAAACAGAGTATACAGGGTGTTAAGGGACGTACTTGACTTACTTTAACCAGTGATTCCTGACATTATTTGGAGTAAAAAATGTAAATAAAATTTTGGTCTCCGGTGACTTTTTTTACGACTTTTTTTTTCATAATTTTTTCTTC
This sequence comes from Limnephilus marmoratus, assembly GCA_917880885.1. Taxonomy (NCBI): domain Eukaryota; kingdom Metazoa; phylum Arthropoda; class Insecta; order Trichoptera; family Limnephilidae; genus Limnephilus; species Limnephilus marmoratus. The sequence continues at coordinate 10,111,406 of OU862918.1, forward strand.
AAAATCAAAGAAAATTTTTTTTCTTTCGAATGTCGTCTCTGGTCACTCAGCCGGGTGTCCAACGAACCCCTTACCCCGCCTCCAACTGTTCAACAACTAACATTTTTTTATGTTTTTGTAGAAAAAAAAAATACCAAAAATGTTACCTAAGACAAAAATTTTATTTACATTTTTTACTCCAAATAATGTCAGCAAACACTGGTTAAAGTAAGTCAAGTACGTCCCTTAACACCCTATATACTCGTAGCTAATCTTTGTAACGTCTGCGCCAAAATCCATTTTCTAGAACCGGTCTGAAGATGCGCCTCAAAATTTTCCTTTCAAAAACATCCAGTGCTCGCTCATTCCTCTTAGTGCTCACATCTCAGCTGCGCACTGGTCTAATAAGTATTTTGTACACTAATATTTTCGTATTTCTAGACAGCAGTCTGAATTTTATTTGGTTTTGTTGGCGGAAATAACAGCGATTTTCGTTCACTATGCGCTTCTTAATCTCCTCTGTGGTATTATTGTCGATTGTTATCAGGGAGCCTGGGTATGTAAAAAAAATAGTACGGAAACATGTGAAATGAAAAATGTGAAAAAAATAGTACAGAATAAAAGAAAAATTCAAATAAATTACTTTTAAGCACTTTGTCAATGGATGGTTTTAATTTTGAAAATCAAAATAAAGCTTATTTCACTTACATAGATGAAATAATAACAGTATTAGCAGTGACATAACAAGATGATTTTTTTTTAAATACCAACTATGAGGAAGTCAATAGTAATAGTATCAAACAACAATAAAAAGCATAGCATAAGAGGTAGGGCCTAAAGATATGTAATATAATATAGGAACTATAAAACTATGTACAGCAGTTAGATAACGTTTTTATTAGAGTCTAATACAAACAATTTCTTTCAGCGAGCCAGTTCCTCATTTAACATTTTTACATTTGCCAATTTTACATTTGTACATTTTTAAATTGAAAAGTTAATTTGACCTTGGACGTTAAATTGGTAGGGATTTTGTGCAATATAATTAGACAATGAGCGGGCGCTTGTGAAATTGTAACCTTGGTAATTTTTAACGCACCAGATTTAAATGTCCGGGTTAAATTTTCCCAAAAAAAAAAAAAGGAAAAAAAGAAGGAAAAAAAGAAGGAAAAACTAAACCCTTTCACACGCTTCCCCAAATGATCATCTAGTCAACCCACGCTATGCAATTGCACTATATAAATATTATAAATACAAAACAATACAAGAACAACATGTCAACCTACTAGAGACCAAATGGGAATATAATTCACCGACTCCAGATATTTTCATATCAGAGAGTTCGGCTCTGTGGCATTTCTAATTGAACCTATAAATCCTACTGATCCCTCAATATAAATATTTAAAAAATCCTTTGTAATCCTACATGTATTTAAAATGACTGATTTTTGCATTTTTATATACAAATTCTTTGACAAATCTAATATGCTTAAATTTTGAATCAGATTCCTAGGTATTATGCCAGTGGCCGAAATAACAAATGGCAATATTTTTATAGTCCGAGAACGCCAAATTCTTTTAATCTCATTTCCTAAATCTGTGTATTTTCTTATTTTTTCAGAAATAGTTTTTTGAATATTACAGGAATTTGGGTTAGCTATATCAATGATATAAGTTATTTTTTAATTTTGTCATGTAAAACTATATCAGATCTATTATGACTAATTGTTCTGTCTGTTAGTATAGTTTTATCATAATATATTTTATAAAATTCATTTTCTATAAATGAATTTGGTTCATATTCATAATATGGTACTATATTACGGCAGTCAATCAAGTTATGTTTAATTACCAAACTTTGGTGAATTATTTTTAATACCTGATTGTGCCTAAATGTATACTCGGAAGGCGCTAATATAGAACATCCCGATATAATATGTTCTATAGTTTCGGGGAAAGCCAAACATTTTCTACATAAATCATCAATTTGATTTATATCTTTGATTATATGCTTTCTATAATTTTTAGTATTAATGACTCTATCTTGAATGGCAAGCATAAATCCTTCTATTTCTGCGCTCAACTCTCCAATACTCAACCATTTGTTTGACGAAAGTTTGTCAACATACGTTTGGTTGAGATAATTGAAGTGTTTTGCGTGAATAATTTTATTTGACCAGGAATCTAATAATTCCTGGTTAGTATTTATAAGAATGTAATATTTCTATCTGCCTTGCAAATTATTTTGTGCATTTCTGAGCTATTAGCTTTCCTATGGAAAAAATTGTAAGCATTTCTACCTGATTGTGTTTCAAAGATGTTATTTTGACTACACCTCTACCTCCTAAATTTCTAGGTAAATTAATTCGTTCTATAGCTGAATTTGGATGATGGCAATTAAATTTTGTTAACGTAGTTCTAATTAATCGTTCTAAACTATCTAAATCTGTATTGGACCATTTAATTATGCCAAATGAGTACGTTAGTAGAGGTATTGCCCAAGTATTTATTGCTTATACTAAATTTTTAGCAGATAGATTGCATTTTAAATTTTTTCTGATCCTAGTTTGAAATTTAATCCTAATATCATTTTTAATACTAGTGTGATCTAATCTATTCGATTGCGGGTATCCTAAATATTTATAAACCTCATCCACTTTCATACTTTGAATTTTGAAATTTCTAAATATACCCTCGTCTCTTTCTCTATATGGATAGTTTTACATTTATCTAAACCAAAAGTCATTTTAATATCATCTGAAAAAATTATAACTATCTTAATCATTTTCTCTAAATTTGATTCAGAATTTGAAAATAATTTTATATCATCCATATATAATAGATGTGAAACTATACTACTCTCTCTTGTATTACCCTTAATTTTTATTCCAAACTTGCTTTTAATTAACATTTTAGAAAGGGGATTCAATGCTAAGCAAAACCAAAGAGGGCTCAATGAGTCTCCTTGAAAAATCCCTCTTTTTATTGAAATGCCCGGTACTACTATTTCCTTACCTTTTAAATTAACTAGCAAATCTGTATTCCAAAAGGACATAATATTTTTCAAAAAGCTAATTATAATTGGGTTAACTTTACATATTTTTAATATTTTGATTAGCCACGAGTGCGGGACACTATCAAAAGCTTTTTGATAATCTATATAACAAGTATGTAAATTACGCTTTTGATTTTGAATTTGTTTTAAAATTACAGAATCAATAACTAACTGTTCTTTACATCCCATATGTTTTCTGCGACAACCTTTTTGTTGTTCAGATAAAATATTTTTTTCATCCAAATGAGTATATATTAAATCTGTCAAGCAAGAGGTTAAAATTTTGTATATTGTCGGTAGACATGTAATGGGTCTATATTGAGAGGGATTATTAATATGTTCGCTTTTAGGCAACATATAAGTAATGCCCTTAGTTAGAAAATTAGGAAAATTTTGAGGTTCTCTGACAAGTTTTGAAAGATTTTTTGCAAAAAGAGGATGTAAAGTAGTTAGACGTTTGTACCAAAAATTATGTATCCAATCGCAATCCGTGGCTTTCCAATTATGAGTATTTTTTTATTATTTTGGCTAACAATTCAACCGATATATCAGAAAAACTCATTTGTTCAATGTCTGAACAATTGAGTTCTTCATTTTCTATCCAGTTACCTGCCTCATTATGTTTTATATCTTTACTCCAAATGTTTGTCCAAAAATCGCGCATATCTGATTCAGATGGCAACGGAATATTATTATTCGAAATAATATTCTGTTTATCGTCAAGTTTGGAATAAAATATTTTCTCATTTTTCTGAAATATCTATTATTATTTCTTTTATTATACGTATAATTATATCTTTTTAATCTACTAGCTTTTACACCTAATTTTTGTTTTAGTAAATCTAATAAATCATTGATTATATTTTCATTATTATTACTACCAATGCTATAACCAAATTTTCTCCCAATTTCATCTACATATCTCAAAATATTCCTACTTCTATTTCCATTTTTATATTCAATTACTCTAGCTATACTACTTCTGAAAAATACTACATCATTTTCTAATCTAATCTGCCATTCTGGTTTACTATAACTATATGATCTATCATCAGAGGACATTAATTTAACTCCTAACTTATTACATATAGTGATAGCACAAGCGTACACTATTGTATGAAGATCTAAAAAACTAATATCGTCAAATATTATTTTTGGTAAAATGAAATTATTTAATTCAGAAATTAATTTAGATAATTTCTTTGACGTATGCAATTTTGGTAATTTTGGTCTAACTGTGGGCTCTATATCTATATATCTATTTATATTATTTTGAAGAAAGTTAGCTAATTCTATTACATTATCATCTAGTAAGTTTAAATTTGCAATATTGATTTCCCTAAGATTATGAATAATGTCTAAGTTATTTGAATCTACTGTAATATCATTGGATTCTTCTACTAGAATATTATCTAAACTATCTTCATTCAATGCATCTAATATAACATTACTACTCGTATTAATTTGATCTAAATTATTCTCCAATTGCAATCTATCTGCTACTTCTTTTCTTATCTGATTTAATGTTACTACAGGAATTAAATTATTTTTGAAAATTGCCCTTTTTTGGTCAGCTAATCTTTGTTCGTTTACTTGGGCAACCGGATAATTTTGTGAGAAAAGTAAATGTAATTTTTTCCTATACAATAACATATCTGTTTCTAGTTTAGTTACATAAAAATATGAACAAACGATGAACATATTGACATCGTTCGTCCATTTCATACGCTGCCTAGGAATACCTGCTTTTGTTTTTTGGGGTCTCAGATTATCAATGTTCATCTGTATAGATGACATAATAAACCCATTTTCATTTCCGTTGGTTGAAAATGACATTTTGTCACCTTTCAAAACAACTTGGAAATGATTTATTAATTATTATTAATTCCTACATTCCAGTAACCAAGCAACTGTCATCGTTACCTAGTGTCAACAAATAGCTTTCAATATCTCCAAATTAAATATTTTAATGTAAACTACCCTTCAATACTACAAATCTATAATATATATTATATTTTAGAATAATGTTATCAAAATAAAATATATAATTAAATTTACCTACAAAATATATTTCAACGTAATCTCAAAATATAGTTGTTTACCTTGGTTACTGAAGTCCTCACAAAAGGAAAAATTTTATATTGTATTTATTTACCTAAATATCCTACGGTTCACTGGCAGTTTATTTATTACGTTATCTAATATACTTATTTTCAAATATTTATATGTTTTGGGATCAAAGCTAATTCTTTTCTATCTGATACAACAAAAAATCAGAGAGCTAAAATACAAGCAAACGTCGAGGCTAGCGTTGCTAAGCAACGATTAATGTATCATAACGTGTTTAATGTATCATTAATGTAATAAATAATATTGATTTTCTAAATATGGCTAGCTGCAGTGAACTGAAAAGGTAGAGCATGTAATGTATCAAATCAATCGCAATAAAAAACGGATATAATAATACAAAATACGATTTATTGAATTTACTTTAAGGTACAATTGGTAAGAAGCGAAGTAAGATAAAGACTCTATATTTAATTATATCTAGGGCCGTGTACGAGATCCTCGAAGATGAAATCTCGTCAGTCAATAATGTTACACGTAAGTTATTTGTAAGTGTGCAGAGCATGATAAAATATAATAAAGAGAATAAGGCGCCATTGAATTTTACAGTTAAATGCAAAAACTAATGAATGTCTGTAAGTTAAATCGGTAACCTGATTTAAGCTAAATTAATATGTTAAAGTTACGTTACGTTACAAATTGCCATAGTGTGTTTGATCTTGACAGCCGCAGTCGCTTGTCTTTCTTGGGTCTGCTCCGTGTGTACTCAAGTTAGCAGCAAACGGTTTCTCTGCACATGCGGTAGCTCTAGTGATGTGAGTTAGTGATGTCATGTCGCAAACGTCAGACGTCAAACCAGACGATCTTAAATAATATGTTATCATAAGTTAAATGATTCTCCTCGAAAGCAGCTTTGATTCATTGTGAATACGCGCCAATTCTTGCCCTCTTGGAAGGCCAAGAAATGCTCCTTTTCATGAGAAAAATGAAACTCTACAATCTCAGTGGTGGGCAACGCATTATAGCCTTGTAGGAGGTAGGGAATATAACCATTAAATCACACGCGTTTAATGGAATTTAATTTTATATTGTAATTTAAGATTTGAAAGAATTTCTTCCCTATGGAAATACCAGATTATACTGTGACTGACATAAAACTCACCTGGGACCGATTTAATTGTGAATAAAACTAGCTAGCTTTGTATGACGGTGAATGTAAACCGTTAGATGCTTGCAGTTGGCGCCGAAACTGTCTTCCTGGTGTGATGAATGGTAACTTCCAATTTACGAGAAAGCCTACGGAAAATTTTTTTTAAGATGAAAAGCGCAGTACTACGACATCTGTATGGTCAAATTCAAAACTTGCTCGAAAATAGAGGTATTTTTAAGTTGTTTGATGTGTTATAGTTGCCTTAAATACACACAGATGGTGATGAGATCGATATTTAACGGGAACCCCAGGTTTAGGGACGATTTTAAACGCGAGAGTTGAGACAACCAATTAAATAGCAGGAAAAGCAATTAAAAATCAACTCAGCCTATCAGCAAGAAGGGGGTCGTGCCCATTTTGGACACAAAAGAATGGACTTTGACCTGAGTGATTAGTCAGGTAATTAATGGTCTAGACGTTCCCACAGAGATCAGGGTTGAATGAACTAAGAGATAAATATCGAATTATTCAAGGTCTTTAGTACAACGAACCCAAGTAATGTTATTAATAAAGGGTACCTTCAAGGGGTCGGGAAACCTTAGTTTCGAGTGCATTAGAGCGTTTTTAGTTGCGGAAAAACACACTTGGATAACGATAAAAAAATTTATCAGTAATATATTGAGTGGAAAACGCGGGGACGACGGGGCATGATTGCGGAAGGATTCTCAATTATAGAATAAATACATATGACGGCCGAGAGGCAAAATTCGAGAAAAAACGTACGAAAGGAAGATGAATATACATAACACAATGGAAAATTATTGTTATCAATTCTAGACGGAACGGAGAGATTAGGAAAGCGGATTGGGAAGGAAAATTTCAAAAAGATTTAGAGTTTAACGGTTGAACAAGAGGACGAAACAAAGGTTTGGTGCAGTAGCAGGTGCTTGGAAGGAAATTGGAATAGCATACCTAGGGGGGGGGGGTGGAAATACTGCAAACATTGCGATAGATTTAATTCATAAAAAGGAGTCATTTTACGTAATTATATAGTGATCATAACATAAAGTTACACGAGACTGCGAGGGAAAGTGAAACATTACAACGGTTGTCGACTCCATGTGTATATTGTTGATATAAACAAGGAATATTCGAACATGGAAATTGTTTAGATTAACACTATTAGCTATTAAAAAGGGTCATAAAAATTAACATTGCTCTTACCTAGTATTTAGATTATAGAATTTCCGTAAAATTTAATTATAAACACATTAAAATGGATTTATCGCCAGGTATGTAGAAATCGGAATGTATACACACGTCAGGGCTTATAGTTTATGGGATTTTGAGCAAGAGAGAGATGGAAAATTGGGCGGAATTTGATCGAAGTAGTGAACTTGACAGATATTCCAGTGTAGGAATAGTTAGTGGGCCGGAAAACACCATAAATAATATATCAAAAAAGGAAAAAAGGGTTTTAGCGGGGGATGGAATTACGACATAAAAGGCAAACGTCAAATTTCAATAAGGGATCTTGAGTTAGGGAGGGGGAGAGAACAAAAAAAAACCGACATAACCGGAAAACTCGGATAAGGAAATGGGAAAAACTCAAAACGTTATAAGTAGAGTAGATACGGAACCAGGATATGATTCCTTATGAACAACGAAGGGAAAATCATTTAAGAATAGTTGCTAAAATACCGTTACTTGAAGGAAATTTAGGTGGGAAAAGCGAAAAGTTAAATATGCCACATAAATAATGAAAATACGGCTCTAAGACATAATTGCTTACGTAGACTAGGGGAAAAGAAAGAATTTTCGTGGGAATTCATAGAGAAAAATAAGCGTTTAAAACTAGTAGACTGAAGAATCTACGTTTTCCCAAATATTTATGCCAATTAAAATACAGTTTTAGCAGATCACTTATGGGCATGTTTCAAATTGAGAAAAAAAAACAAGATTAAAACCATGTTTATAAAATATATTATGAAGACAGAAGACAAGTGGAAAATGGGCAAACTGGATGGCAGCTTACTAAGTCCGGGACTATAAACCTTAGGGAAGCGAGACAAAGTTGGGGGACGAACCGAGATTTAGGAAGAGGAAAAATCGAAAGATCTTATGTAGGAACAAAGGATAACGAGATGGGGTTTTCAAAAAATTTCGAGTGATTACAGATTATAATTCCTCGTCAAGGAAAATACGAATATGCCCTTTTGGAGCTGTGATGGGTATAAATTAGCGTGTTTGGGATTATTCAGGGAGTTCTTCGACAACTGGCAAGGTTGATTAAAACGTCGCGCATGTCGTGAGAATTACCCTGGTAATTAATTAATAGAGTCTAGAATCAGTTTTTATACTTTAAAAATACAGTGGAAAAGTAGTCAGTTTTATACTTTAAAAATACAGTGGAAAAATAGTGTCAGCTTATACTTATAAAAAAAAAAAAATCAGTGATAAAATAAAGAGTGGAGTGTTCGCATAGGATTAATCGTGCAATTTAACGGAGTGTATGATCTTATAATAAATCTAAAAATCAGTGTTTGCAATAACCTCCGATTCAATAAAATCTAATAATTAATTAATTAATTAAAAATTCAATGCGGAAGGAGAGTTTAATAGAGTGTTTGAATTGATTTAAATTTGTTCTATGAAGGTTAAAATAAAGTTATTTATTCCGAGGTTATATAAAGAAAATTACAGTCTAATAAGTTTTATTAAATAAAAATTTACGTTAAGTCGAAAGTTGGAAATTTTATTACGAGATATTTATTATCGTTAGGTGACAACGCAATAATAATAATTGATTCGAAATCTGGAAAATACTTATCCCGAAGTTTAAATAAATAATCCAAATTATTAATTGTTGCTAAACGAAAGTGCTATAAAATAAAGTGGAAGTGGTCCTTTCAGTTTTGTTGTAAATTGGGTGAAGACTAATATTTAGTTATTCGTTATAAAAGGATTCTAATTTAAATTGGAAAAAATAAATAAAACTTTAACTTTGTCCTTAAGTGGAATAATTCAAATTTAAAGAAAATCTTTAGTTTTATAAAAAGGAAATATGATTTAAATTGAGAAAAAAAATAAATTAAACTTAAATATTTTATAAAGTGGAATAATAAAAATTAAAGAAAATTCGAATTAATAAATTAATTTATTAAAGAGTAAATAAGTATAGTTATATATATCAAATAATATTCGAGCGAACGATTATTAAGAATCGATTCTCTTCTTTAGATTGAAATCAAATATGGAAGAAAAGGGGAAGGGAAGGAAATGAATTCCGGGTCTTGTAGGGTTAAATCGTTAAAAGTGGGAAACCGAAATAAAAGTGCGATAAGTTACACAGGTAGTCTGGATGCTCTAATAAAATTCATATCGATGATATTACCCGATGGAGCTGAATTTAAGACATTAGAGCTTTGGTGAGTCCTTACAATATTTAAGCTTTTACAGGTTCCTGTGGATATCCTGACACTGATGAACGTAACGCCAAGTAAGGGTAAGTAAATAACTAACCAATTTATTAGCATTCGCATGTCACATCTCCCATACAGAATGAAATGTTGCTAAACAAATACTTAACACATAATTAGATAGAAACGCATCACTTAATCAATTTTGGTATCTTAGCGTATTTACAAAGTAAATACCTATCGCTTCTTTTCACTAGCACGATTAGGGTATGGTTATATGACCTTCGATAGTGCACCAAAATTTTCGATTTGAGTTCAAGGCGATCCATTGACCCAGTCACCTAAATTCATTAACGAATAAACAAAACAAAACTTAACGTCAGGGACAAGTTTATCAATTATAGCTTGCGATGAAATCTGCGGTCAAAATGTGAAGGCGACATTGACGTTAAATTCACTCAATTTTAAACGACTTATCTGTACTAGAGCGATCGCCCATAGGTAGCATTGTTTTAGCGTGCAAAATTTTCGCAAAGTAAAGTACTGCGACTAGCTTCAAACTCTAAGAGAGCTCATCACAATTATTCAGGAGGTCATTGATTCAACGACAGCTTGATTTATCTCATTTTAAATCTTTCTTATAGCAAGTAGGTATCCAAGAACCCATAAATACCCAAAAATCCTAAATACCTAACACACGAGGATCTAGTGACCTCATTTAAAAAACACTGGTGTTTAAATACTCATACAGTCCTGTATCCTAACTTTTCACGAACGTAAGCTTCGAGGCTCCTGTATGTGGGTATGAGCCATCTGGAAATGTAAGTGTCAACCTTTCTCGAATGGACGGCTTTGATCTTGTGGCGGTATTGTCGAGGTGGGCATGCGGGGAAGAGGAAGGACGTATGCGGACAGTACGCTGACGCGGCATTAAAGCCACAGGTTATTCGCATACCGTGAGTCTTGTCGAACTTGAAAGCAAACATAAGGCTCACGAGGTGAGTTTTATGTCAGCTAGTCAGAGGTGGAGTGTAACGCTGGGTCGGTCACGTGGGAGGAAGGATCTGCCCGTCACAAGCTTACGCCACATTCAACGGATAGAGGCATGATAAGGGAAGACATGAAATACCCCTTCTAGACTCAGTAGAGTTAAATTCAACCCGGAGGCGTCGGAAGTCGGAGTGGGACAGAAAAACGGCATGAAGACTTGGTATTCCCCCTGCTGGCGTAAAGGGCCCCTTTCATAGCATGAGACGCTCGTCGAAGAGAGTAAAACTCGGATCTAAGGACAAGCCTAGCAAACGTACTGGGAGAATTCGAGTTTGTAATTGTTGTTCATCGGTTTTCACTTGGTTAGCGGAGGAGCTGACTTTTCAGCAAACATATTATCCCCCTCCCCATATCCATCCATCCTTACTATTTCAACAGTTTTGCGAATACTAACAAATAACACTAACTATGTATACAAAACATTATGTTAGGGGAGGTTGCAGACAAGGACTTCAATTGAGAAAACTGGACCTTCGAGTACGATCATCCTACACCGGTAAGGTAAGGTTTGCTATCTTGAAATGTTTGATTTATTGACTGTTGTTTATGTTATCGGTGTATCAGCGGTGATAGGAAGAATTAAATAAACACACTAAATTCCTACGGAAATCAAATAGACACAAAGTTAAAGGCGGGGTTAGTTTATCAAACTCGGTTAAATATTCTAAAATAATAATATATAAATTGATCGGAAAATTCTCACCGTTTCTCTAAAAGAATCTAGGGGTTACCACACGTAATACATTATCTTCTCTACATATGTGTGCATATTAAGTATGCAAACAGATGTAAAATCTAAACAAAAAAATTACACAACGCAGATTATAGAAATAATGTGAACTAAAATCTTGAATCTTGATTACTGTGAGAAAATCGCAGGGATTTAAGAAGATAGGGTAGGTTTAGCTAGATTATAAGGTATAGGGGTTTAGAAATCACGAGCCTGAGGTAGAAATAAACCGAAAGGAGGGTTGAGTCAGGCCATCATACCTAGTGGTGTGATCAGTAGGACATAAGGGTAGAATTATGAGCGTGGCTACGAGACAGGAGCTACGAGATTTAAAGTACGAGGTAGAAGCTTAGAAAAGTAAATCAGCTAGGTAGGGTTCATCACAATTGGTGTCAAAAGCCAGGAGTGTCGGACCATTACACTGGCGAAGGGTTCCGTCTGATACTGCAGCAGAAGTGAAAAAAGGGGGTTGCCTTGCACATATCCCTCGATGATCTTCATTGTCAGTAAGTTGGACGGTATTTACGGGGTAAAGAATAGCCCTACAGCCCATTAACCGACACGACTTCCAGAATTTTTAGATGGGCCCGTTCCAGATCTGTTTCAATGCAACCCGCACAGTCGAATATAGTTGCCAACAACGTACCAGCGAACTTAAACATAAGATCGCGTCGATTTCATTAGGATTACAAAGCGGCATTTCACCATACATCTCACTCACACAAAATAAGGTACAATCTAGATTTTTTACTACTACAGTATTATCTTTCCGGATTATTTAATTTGGCAATCTATCCGCCTTTTTTCGATATCTAGGTATAGATACATATAAAAATCAAAATGTTTTTGATGATTGTTGTATTGTGTATTGCCATATTAAGCATGGGAAATGTTTGAAACTTTCAAAATACCTTCTTAAAACCCCCGCAAAAATTTTTTGGATTATTTCAACCAAAATGACATTTTGCAAAACAATGATTGTCAAATCAGATTTAAATTTTCAATTAATTAATTAATTAATTTGAACTACTTGCATAATAATTTTAATCACATAAGAATGATACCTGTGTTAGGTACCAAATTTTATCTCTCTCTCTCTCTGGTTTCAATCCTGGGATTGGTTTGCAGCTATCTATCTATTGTTCTAATAATATTTGATTGTTGTTGTATAATATTTAAAAATGAATATTTGTAATTTGAAAAATCAAAATTTGAATTAAAAAAATTGTAATATGTGGCACGCGAGCTGTTTGAAAACTGAATGTACTGGGACTGAATATATGGGACGCGGGAGGGGTGTTGACGGGATGGGTGATTGGGAGAGGGGAGAGGAAAAGGCGGGGAAGGTGGACGAGGAACGCGGGAGGGGAAGGGGATTCGGGAGAGGAACGGCGACGCACAAAAAAGGACATGCAGGGAGAAACAATTTATTTCTTTGAATACGGCATTGCAACGCATGCCGGAAACCAACTAGTTTAAAATAAGCAAGTAACATTCTCGCGGTGAATAATATAATGATTGAATATATCTCTAAAAGTTTATAATTTTCATGAAAGTTTTGAGGATAGTATAATCCCAGTCTGCCATTTTACATATACAACCATTACACATGTCTACTTACTACTATTATCTCGTAATGTTCTTTCCATCATAAACCTTGGGCCATGAGCTTTGAAATAACAACTTCCAACAACAAAAAGTTCATAAAAATTTATTTTACCATTTTCATTCATTGTTATCGTGTCTAATTTGCAGAACTCCATTTTTTTTTGTTTTTTGTTATGTCATATAAAAAAAAAAAAACAGTTATATAAACAAGTTCTACTATGTAATTATTATTATGCTTGATAGCTGTTTCACCTATAATGCCTTCAGAAGGCGAAACAGCTGTCATGCGTAATAATAATAACATAGCAGAAGCAGGACAGCAGTTTATAACCAAAATTGTTTTACCAATAAATTATATCCTTCAATAAGTTGTAGATTACCTGTAAATAATCTTCTTCTATCTATCTATCTATCTATCTATCTATCTTCTATCTATCTATCTATCTATATAAATAAAAATGAATCGCCGAAATGTATGTACGCGCATAACTTCCGAACGACTGCACCAAATAGGATAATTCTTTTTTTGTTATGTTCGTTACTGTCTGGTGAGCTATGGCATTATGAAATTTGTATAAAAAATTGCAATAGGTGGTAGGCGAGCTGTTTGAAAGCTAAATGTACCGGGAATTAATTTATGGAACGCGGGAGGGGCGTGGGGGGAAGGGAACCTGGAGAGGGGAGGGGAACTCGGGAGAAGGGGTTGCGGGACGGGGGAAGGGGGGGAGTGGAGTGAAGAGAGGGAAGGAAGTGGAAACGCGAGAGGGGAAGAGGACGCGGGAGAGGAATGGGGGGGGGGGGCGGAAGGGGAACGGGACGAATGGAAAAGGACACGCAGGGAGAAACAATTTCTTTATTAAATGGCATAGCAACGCATGCCGGGTACCAGCTAGTTAAGTTATAATATATTATATATAGCCTGCACGTGACTGCTTTCTCGAAATTATAAAATCGCAGTTTTAAAATCAGATAATTTATTATCCAAAAGAAAAATACATTTCGGAAAAGTAGAAACTCGGGGAAGAAAAGAGAAAAATGAAAGAAAAGCCCCTTTGTAGAAAAATCGGAGAAAAGAATCTGATGTAATATTCCGTTGAAGTGAAGTGTCAATTTCCTTTCAATTATTTTGATTGATAAGCCTACTTTTTGGAATCGAAACGGGCAAATCTCACATATTTTGATAAAATCGTGTAATTCAATCTCTTTATCACAGATCTGTCTTATGGCATATTATGGCTTTTTACAAATACCTGGGAGTACATATAAACCGTATTCACATCAAGGAGATTCTAATACCGATAATACATTAACATACTTTGCTAGATACTCCAAGATGAAAGCTCATAACAAAATTTTTGAATAAAATTTTCTGGAGTGTGTATGATTTGAGCATTTTTCATAATCGTGTCATTTTTTTATTTTTTTTTTTTATTGTTGATACAGTATTATTTTACAAATTTTTATAGTACAAACCAGTAATGTTGGCCTCACTGGGTTGTTTACCCGTGCTGAGGCCCCCATTTTATAATATAATACTTTATACATTATAGTTTTAAAAAAAGAAATATACAAAGTTGGTGATAAAACAAACAAAAAAATCATTTAAAATAAAGATAATTTTAAACTAAAAATAGAGATCAAAAATTAAAATTATTTTAAATTAATAAACTAAAAAAATAAAGTAATTAAATGAAAATCGGCGTATATTATGTTTTATGTGTTTGTGAGTGTTGCGTGTTTTATATTGGTTTTGTGTGTTGGGAGTATACGTTTTATTCTTTTATGTTATGAAATTTTGGTAAAATTGTCTATTTTGTTCTTTAATCCATTTTTTTATTTTATGTCTGAAATTATTGTTGTTTTCCTCAATTTTTGTTTCAAGTGAAAGACTGTTGAATGCTTTTATAGCTTGGTATTTATGGTGTCTTTTTCCAAAGGTAGTGTTTACCGTCGGAGTTTTTATGTTTTCTTTGTACGCTTGTCTAACTGGTCTATTAGTGATATTTGGGGTTTGTTGAAGTGTGTTTTTTTGGTCAAAAATGTAGTTCAGTAGTGTTTTTACATATAATTGGCGTATATCTAGTACGTCACAACTTTTATATATTTGATCTGTATCGGTTAGTCTATGTTTTTTAAGTATTACTTTTAAGATCGTTTTCTGTGCGATTTCTATTTGAGCGATAGCTGCGTTTGTTGCTCCTCCCCAAGCAATTAATCCATATTCTATTATTGATTGACAAAGTGCGAAATATATTGTTTTCATTTGTTTTATTTTATATATTAAATGGTTTTCTCAGCGATTCTCAAATCAGTAAAATTGGAATCCCGCAGGGAACAGTATTGGGACCAATTCTTTTTATCATTTATGTTAATGATATTTTTAAACTCACCATAAAATCCAAAATAATATCTTACGCTGATGACACAGCAATTTTAGCTGAGGGATCAACGTGGAATGAAACTCAGAGAACGGCGGAATCAGATATAAATTTAATTAAAAAATGGTTTGATCAAAATTTACTATCTCTAAATACAGATAAAACTTTTGTAATTCCTTTCACTCTGACTAAAAAGGCTACCCCCGAAAATCTAAATATATGTATACACTCATATAATTGTAATTCAAATTCATATATATGTAAACCTGATTGCTCTGTACTCACTATCAAAACCAATGTTAAATACCTTGGGGTAACTATAGACAGTAACATAAAGTGGAAGATGCAAATCAGCACAACAGTTGAGAGACTAAGAAAATTAGTGTACATTTTCATTAGAATTCGAAACATTTTAAATATTAGTATGTTAAGAACTATTTACTTTTCCTTAATCCAATCAGTGCTACAGTATGGAATTGTTGGTTGGGGCGGTGCATTCAAAACTTCTCTTTTACCATTGGAAATCATTCAAAAATTAATTATAAAAATAATTTTAAAAAAGCCATATGATTACCCCACTATCAAATTATTTCAAGATTTTAAAGTACCTTCACTTCATGTCATTTATAAAAAAATTACAATTCTACAAAAACACAAAGATTGCTTCAATAATGAGAGCTTCACTCCTTTTTCAAGCAGCATTAGAACAAATATCCTGGGCTCTATGACTGTCCCGCGTTGTAACACCACCACAGCTCAACAATACTATAAATATATTGGAGTTAAATGGTTTAACCAATTACCTGTTAATTTAAGAATGGAAACAAATTATAAAAAATTCAAAAAATCAATTAAAGCTCTTTATATATAACTTATCACAATCACTACATCTTATAATATTTTATTTATAAACACAATTGTAATATCTGATATCCTTTTTCTTTCTTTAATTTTCAGCTTTCTTTTTTATATCCTCTTCATTCTGCTTATGTTTTATATATTATATAAAACTATAGATGCATATTATGATATATACGATTTTTTTTTCTTTGTATACTGTTAATTATCCATCAATTGATCTATATGTATATAAGAAAAAAATTATATATTATTTAAACTTATATAAAAATTAATATCTACATTCGTTGTCACCGCCTTTTTAACACGAGCTTTGCTCAAAAAAAAGGTGTAAGACGTATTAAATAATGTATATTTTTTTTCCAAAAAACTTTATTTATACACAAAAACATGACATTTTTGTAAAATTTATTAAATAAATAAAAAAAAAAAAAATATATGTTTCTTATGTTTAGGAAAATGTGTATTGTTCTGAGGAGTTTATTTGTGATTTGTTTAATATGATGTGTCCATCTAAGGTTATGGTCAATTACGATACCTAGATACTTTATTTGTTCCGTTTTTTCTAGAGGAGGGCAATCGCAGATGTTTGTGTTAATGCATTCGTGTATTTTTATGGTATTTGTATCGTTTTTTGGCTGTCCCATGTTAGTTATACTGTACGTTGAGAATTTTGTTTTCGATATGTTTAGTGTAAGTGTGTTAGAGTCCAGCCATGTTTTCACTTGCGTGATTCCTAGATTTGCTTTGTTATATACATTTTTCCAATCCTTAGCTTTAAAGAGTAAAACTGTGTCGTCTGCGTAACTGATTATTTCACCGTCTATTTCCATGCTGCAAAGTTCATTTATATAAATGGTGAAAAGAATGGGCCCTAGTATGCTTCCTTGTGGAACTCCGTATGTAATCGGCAGTGGTTTGCTAGTATGGTTATTAATTTTGACTTGTTGTGTTCTGTCGCTCATATAACTTTTCAATAGTTGGAGTTCTTTATCTTTGATACCCATATTTTCTAATTTTTTAAAAAGTGTTTTGTGGCAGATTGAATCAAACGCTTTAGCTAAATCTAGATATATCGCTATGCATTTATACCCTTGATCTAAGTTGCTATGTATATAATCTATTGTACTTGCCAAAGCTTCTTTTGTGCTTCTTTTTTCTCTAAATCCATTTTGTTTATCCGAGATTAATTTGTTTTCTTCCAGGTATTTTATAATTTGGATTTTTAATACTCTTTCGTAAATCTTTGATAGCGAGTTTAACAATGTGATTGGCCTATAGTTAGTTATTTCCATTTTGTCTCCGGATTTATAAATAGGTATCACCAGTCCTTTTTTAAGAGTACTAGGAAAGAAGGCGTGTGTTATGCTAAGGTTGATTAAGTGTGTTATAGGTTTTAATATTTCATTTTTTATTATTTTAATGCAATCCGTTGTTATCTCATCTAATCCGGGAGCAGTCCGGTTTTTTAATGTGTTTATTATTTTGTCAATTTCCTTTTCCGAAGTTGTTTTTATTATAAATCTGTGTTGTGTCGGTTGAGTATTGATGTTTGAAATGTTTGTTTGTGTTATTGTGTTTGTGCTATGTTTTTTACGGTTCGCTAAAACTTTCCCTATAGTTGCGAAGAAGTTATTGACATGGTTTGCCATGCATTCTGTATTTGTTTTGGCATCAATTTGGTTTGAGTTAATATTTAGATGTTCAATAGTATTTTTCTGTTTGTATTTATGTGTGTATGTAACTTCTTTTAAAATTCTCCATATTTCCTTTGGGTTATTATTTTCTTTAAGTTTTTCTCTGTAGTATAACTCCTTAGCTACTCTAATAATTTTCGTGCAGATGTTTCTATATCTTTTATAGTAATTAAGTTGTTCCATGTCATACGGTGTGTGTTTAATTTGTTTGTGAATTTTGTCTCGTTTACGAATACAGTTTAATATTCCTTGTGTTATCCATAGTTTAATTTTTTTTGCTTTGTGTGTAAGTTTTATGTGTTTTATTGAAGTGAAATTTTTTATTTCTTGCGTTAACGTATTTGTAAATTTATTCCAGGCCTCTTCGACATTATCTATTTGGTATATTGTATTCCAGTTTATTTTTTGTAATTTTTCTTTTAAGTTTGAGTAGTCAATTATTTTTTTTGTAAATATTTTATGTTGGTTCGAATTAGTGTTTTCGGTGTCTATTGCTATCATATTCATGTAGTGATCTGTAATTGTGCTTTCAAGTACTACTGTTTTGGTTTTTAGTTTTGTCTTGATCATTATATGATCTATACAGCTTTTAGTGTTTTGTGTTACTCGTGTTGGGACATTTATCGTTGGCTCCAGTCCATGCTGTGCTAGTATTGTTAGGTATTCTATGTTTTGTGGGTGTCCGTTTTGTAGAATGTTTATGTTAAGGTCTCCTATGATGATGATATTTTTGTATTTGTTGAGGTCATTTAATGTATTGTTAAGTTCTGTTAGGAAGTTTGTAATGTTGTTTTTGGATGGAGATCTGTACATAGCTAGGATACATGTTTCTTTTTCATATGTAATCTGTAAGCAGTTGGAGTCTATGATGTTTATTTCCTGAACGCTTATGTTATTTTTATCACTGATGTACGTAACTATACCATCATTTTGGTTTTTGTGTATATTTGTGTGGTGTGTATGATAGTTTTTGATTGTTTTTGGGATATAGTTTTCATTCAACCAGCATTCTGTCAGCACAATGACATCAAAATTATTGTCAATCTGTTGGAGGTATATTATAAATTCGTCAAAATTTTTATTGATCGATCTAATGTTTTGGTGCAATATTTTGATTCTATTTTTTTCTTTTGTGATGTTGGTCCATAGATTAAAATCATTTGTACTTATACAGTAGTGTTGATTGTTCGAGTCTATATATTTCATGTAATCAGCCATGTTGGTGTGTATTTGTGTAAGTATTTGATGTGAGGTTGTGTTTGGTGTACAGTAGTTTTTTATGTCAGTTTATTAGATATATCTTTCAAGTGTTTTATTTCTATAACTTTTGAGTCCTTAGTTTTTCTTACAAGTATTTTTCCGGATTTTATCCATACATATTTATAGTCTTTTTCTTGGGCTCTTTTTCTGGTGTTCCAGTGCAGATTTTTATAGTATTGCGTTAGAGCCGCATTTACGTAAACATATTGGGCTCCTTCCCCGTTGAATTTTTTTATCGCGTCACTGTGTTTGGCTGCTAATATGGTATCCGCTTTTGTTATATCCGCAAAATTAATTGTAATTTTTTTCTGATCATTTGGTCTGTGTTTTGTGATTTTGTAGGTGTCCTCTGGGGTAATCGTAACGCCTGCGAGTTCAGCGATCCGCGCAACAGCATGAGCTAGGGATGTGTCGTCCTGTAGTTTTAGACCGCTTATTTCTATACTTTTCAAAAGGGCCGATTGTTCTATATCCGCTAGGTGGATTTCTACCGTAGCCAATCTGTTTTCTTTTTCCGCCAGTTCCTCCTTGAGTTTGTTGACTTTGTTTGGAATGTCCATAATTTGTTGCAGTTTTTGTATAATGTCATCATATTTGTCGTTAATGAAGTTCGTGAAGGTTTTTATTTCTTGCAGCTCTGTTTCAATTTTATTGAGCATCACTGTCTTCATTTCCTCGAATTTCGTATTGATAAATTCAAATATTGACTCACTGTCTATATTAATCATAGATTGGTGTGTCGCCGACGGTGAGTCCATGGTGCCAGTTAATAGGGGTGAGGATGTGGTTTTCTTCGCACTGGAGAATTTACTGCGAGATTTAGACATGTTGATCGCGTTTTTTTTTTTTTTTTTGCTTGTAGTTAAAATTCTATGGTTTGTTCACAGATGCCCCATATAATTTATTTTTTTTAATAATTTTGTTGTGTTGTCTATGACAGAAATGACTTTTTTTTTTTTTTTTTTTTTTTCAAAAACACTTAAATTGTCTGTGGTTTATAATGTCTTTCGTTTTTTTTTTTTGACGAGATTTCTAAATATTTAGCACTGCCACTACCAAATAAACTCACTGTATTTAACGAATCACTGGTTTTTTTGTTTTTTTTTAGTGTTTTTGTTGTGTTTTTTGCTTAATTGTCACTTATTTTGCAATAAAAATTTGGAGCTGTCAGAATGAGGTGTTGTTCCTTAGCGGTTATCCATAGATTATACATTAAATATAGAGTTTTCAAAAATACATTTCTTTGTCGAAAGACGCTTTGAAAATTTCGTTTAATGTTTTTCTGCCGTTCAATAACAAAAAAGATACTTGAAACTCGGGAAATATCGGTATGTATTATCATACTAAAATATTTATAGTATATATTATTCTACGTGTGTACACGTACACGTTTGCTTTTCCATGTTATACTTTCTTTTCCTTCCTCTTTGGGACTTACATTATTAAATTTAAATTCAATTTTAATCATCGTATTAGTATTTTTTTTTTGCATTAATTTTATTATACCTGAATATTTTGTGCTGTTTTCTTATGAGTACTATATAACACTTACACTAGCTGACCCGACATGTTGTTCTGCCGTATAAATTATTTCTAGTGAATATTTTGGTTGTTAAATAAAAAAAATAACGAATGTATCATAAGTGTGTGTGGATGGGATCTATGACAGAAAGGGGAATAGAGAGTTATAGACGATGACCGCCGACAGAAGCAAAATAACACCAACTAATGTAGGAAAATTAAATTAAGAAAATCAAAAAGAATTTCGAAGAGCAATTATTGAGTGTACGATATTTTTTGTCACTCTGTCTTTAGCCAACACAAATAAGCTCGATGGTTTGCCCACGCGAGAACATGATGTCGAATGAAATATCAAAATGACGCGACGCTTCTCGTGAATATCTTGCGCACGTATGGATGAAAGTTCGATGAGGCGGACGTAGCGCCACCTGTCATTCGACAATATAAATAATTTCGCTCTGTTTGATATACGAAAGACGGTTAAATTTGTTCATACAAAAATACTAAAATCGCGATTAAAAATGGGAGGGTGGGGGAAGGAGAGTTAAAATTTGGAGTTATAAGTATTTTTCGATGCGAAATAAAAAACAATTTTCAAAAAAATTGATTTTTTTTCTGGATAGGGACACCTTTATCACTTAGTGGTATGAAACATATCTTTAAAACCTATTCTCATACCTACCAAATGTACATAAAAAAAAATCATAAAAATCGGTCAAGCCGTTTCGGAAGAGTGCGACCACAAACAACGTGACACGAGATTTGTATATTACATAAGATAATGTAGTCAAATATAAAATTTCATGTAAAAACCCACAAGGGCGTTAAAACATAAATATTTAAAAAAAGATTCCTACCCCCATTTTTCTCACTCTTAGATTCTCTGTATCTTTCATCATCTGCGGTTTTGGGGATAATTAACCCATCAAAAATCACAGGATATTCAAATTATAGGATTTGTGAAGCTGAAAGCATTTACAAAAATTTTTGATTTAGGCTCATCGCCTTTCCAAACAAGTAATTTACGTTGCGGATGTTAGTAAACTGAGGAAAATAATTTCCCTCAAGGCCTATGTCATCTTTGAGATGCTGTGCGGAGGGTTTTTTAAGGAAAGGAAGGAGAGGAGAGTTCTGGGAAGGAAAAGGGTTTAAGGGGGTGGGTAAGAATCTGGGGTTCAGTGTGTCCTGGTCATCCACCTCCAATATCTAGACAAACCTCACCCCATGAACCGGACACCCCTGCTAAATCACCAAACGTAGCGAACCACTTGGGGTGACCTATGGCAGAGGTGTTGGTTATCCAATAAAGGTTTCCGGGGCAGCGGTACCCATTCCCAAATTGAAATCCTCCCAAAAAAAATATGCATTGTCTCATACTTGCCCTTCTGTTTTTACTTTCTCACACTTGCATACTGCTTACTAACAACGTTTGCAGGGACACTGGAGGTCAATATTCGTTCAAAATAAATAAATGTAGCTTCGTTTAACAAAAAAAAATAGAATCTTGCGAGAGCCTTGAAGGAGTAACCAAATGTTACTTATACCTGGGCGGTGGAATAAATAACAGATGGTTACTATATATAAGTGGTGGATAACCTCCAATGTCCTTCTGTTTTTCGAACTCTTGACTCGACCCGACTCAAGTAACCGATTTACTTGCTTGCGCCATGTATTCCGTGGGCGTCCCTGACTTCTTCTACCATTTGGTGTCTTGACATATATTCTACTGGTGATCATTTGCCTGTCCAATCGCTCTACGTGTCTAAATCATCCAAGCGTCCGTTTTTCAATATTGCCCAATAGAGACACTTATCCACTTTGTATTCTTTCCGGACCTAAAATTATTTTTGTTTGATAAGATTTTACCTGCTTTGTAAGGTTTTAATTGCACTGTTTCTTAGACTGTTTGTTTTTTCACCAGTTTTATTTATACACTGCCTTGCGATACAACACACACATATTATACAGCGCCCTTGAAGTATTTTTCACGGAAACGGCGCTATGAAAATCATCTAATTATTACCATTACGACACTTACTTTCCTTCAACTGTTTTTTTTACGTTAGCACCACACAGGGGGCGCTGGGGAAATGTCATCTTTGTCATCTTTGGGGATGCTGTGTGGGAGGTCGTTTTAGGAAAGGAAGGATTGAAAATTCTGGGAAGGAAAAGGGTATGGGGATGGGTAGGAATCTGGTGGTCAGTGTGTCCAGGAGTGACGGACGTATGAATCCACCCTCCCATTGCGGTGCAAGGCGAGAGAGAGTACAGCTGGAGAAGCCAAAGGGACTCCCTCAACCATACTCTCCCAATCCGGCCTGTCATGGAGCTGGCGGGCAGACGCATCCGCCGCCAAGACCTGGACATACCTCACCCCATGAACCCCGGCACCCCTGCTAAGTCACCAAACGTAGCGAACCGCTTGGGATGACTGAGGTGTTGGTTTTCCAATATTGGTTCCCGGGGCTGCGGTATACCCGCCTCCCAAATTGGTGTGTTTAATGCCCAAAAAATTTAGATACAAACTAACGACGATGGAAGGAAGTACCAAGTGTGAACAGGAATGTATCGGCAAACGCGTTTTATTTGATAGTTTTGTCAAAAATGTGTAACAATCCGGGGTGCGTATTTCCAAAACCGATATCGATTCAGTCGCGGTAGCGACAATTTACATTTTAAATATACCTCTACATTGGTTATTTTTTATCAAATTGAAAAAACAAAAATTGTTCTAAAATCTACTTGAAATAATCTTTCCGATTTGTATATTAGAAATTAATAATTTTATTTCTAAATATTTAAATTTTGATATTGAAAATGTAAAGCGACTGAACCGGTATAGGTTTTGGAAACGCTTTCGGGCTCTCATCTTTGTGTCCCTTAAGTCCAATTATCAAAAGCTCCGCGTACCTAAAATAAGCCAATTTATTCCCTTAACATTCTGTCGGCCTTATTTTTCGGAAAGATATATATATATATATTTGTTATCTCCTTTCAGAGTCACGTTCCGAAAGGAATTTGTTTCTGGAATAAACATATATAATATGTCACGTTCTACTCGGGGAACATAAATAAGGTATTTTAGGTTTCTCGTAAAAGCCTTGGACCAAATTCTTAGGATAAGGGAACACACGACTTTAAAGGTTTGTGGAAGGTATGCCCTAATTTAAATTTCAAACGTACCAAGTAGCTGTATGAAGTCTGCATACTAATCTCATCTATGTTTTAAATTATTGCCAAAGCGATACCACCAATTTCAGGACTTTCAAAAGGAAACATTGTTTCGAGAACTTTTTTTTTAGTGTAGTAAAATAAAAACAAGGATGAGAAAATTGTACCGAAAATTGGAAGCAATTTTACGTATGTACCAACGGTTATTTTAGGTTAAAAAGACAATTCCGGTGAAATTGTTCTTTTATGTTGATGTTCCTCCACAAAGCAACTTATATGAAAAATATGTAAGATGTTACATACTCTAGAATAAGGATTTTTATAAGATTACCATAAATATTGTTTAACTACCCGGAGTCATTTTAAAGCCAAGATTATTTCGTAATTATTTTTATATTCCAGGCACATTTAGTTGAGAGAAAGAGAAAAAGGAAAAGATAGAAGAAATGCGGTAGTAACTGGTTATTTAAACCTACTTAATTTGGGAGGCGGGTATAGGTACCGCTGCTCCGGGAACTATTTATTGGATAACCCCTGCCTTGGGTCACCCCAAGTGATTCGCTTCGTTTGGTGACTTTGCAGGGGTGCCCGGTTTCCAGGGGAGAGGTTTGTCTTTTTCTTGGCGGCACATGCATTTGCCCACCTGCTATGTGGCAGGCCGAATCGGGAGAGACTGGATGAGGGAGACTTTTTTATATCTCCAGCTTTCTTTTTTTCTTTTTCTTGAGCCCTGTCCGTTCAACGGACGTTGGCTTGAAATGTACACTTGAGGTAATCCAACCGCTTTCCCGCCCTGGTATAAGTAACAGATGGTTACTCCTTCAGGGCTCTCATTTTTAATAAACGAAGCTACCTATGATGCACGAAGCTAAACCCTCAAATGTCCCTGTAAAACAGGAGTTAGTCTGAAAATGGGGTGATGGGTTAGTGTAATGGATGATGAACATAACATGAGATAAATACAGAGAATATGATTAATATTATTTTATAAAAATTTGCGGAAAAATATAAGAAAAAACAATGCCATCACTCAAATCAATGGAAAATAATAACTGTAAAAATATTAAGATTACAAGTAGTCACCTGAAAGATACAGAGACTGAGGTGGAGTAGACAATACAAAATATATAAAGTGAACGGACGTTGGCTATCATGTTGGCTATGCGGACTTTGTTTACTGCGGTCCGGAACAGCTCTACGGTAGACTGGCCAAACCACTGTCTCAGGTTTTTCAGCCATAAGGTTCGCCATCTTCCAGGGCCCCGTCTTCCGGCAATCCCTGCATTATGAGATGCAGGATTACATACTTCTCTGGATGTCTCATCACATGACCAAAATATTAAAGTTTTCGGATTTTTATAGTATCTATTAATTACTTCCCTTTCTTTAGTCATCCGAACCATAACATCTTCATTCGTAACCCTGTCCATCCAGCTTATTTTAAGTATTCTTCTGTAGATCCACATCTCGAATGCCTCAAGTCGCCTAATTAGTTCTTCAGTAAGCGTCCGTGCTTCCATTCCATAAAATAATATCGAAAACACGTAGCATCTGACGATTCGCATTCGTAATCCAAGGTTGAGATCATTACTGCAGAACATTTTTTTCATACGGATAAAGGTTGCACGAGCTTGCTCAATGCAGCATTTGATTTCAACTGAAGCTCCAGCCGGACTCTCTCAAATACCGCACTGTGCCGCAGTAGGAAGGGTGGATTCTTACGTCCGTCACTCCTGGTAACATTGACACCCAGATTTCTACCGACCCCTTATTCGTTTTCCCTTCCCAGAACTTCATCTTCTTCGTTCCCTGCTTTTCCTCGCGGCATCCTCAAAGATGACATGAGTCGTTTAATTTCTAAATCAGCTATATTAACTTTGACTGATTCGGTGAAAACCGCAAAAGCAGTGAAATCTATAAGGTAAATAAATAATTGCATTTAAATTTTTTATATAATGAATTGTATTAATATAAATTCGAAAACTTTTCATTTTTCATTGTAGGTATGTCTAAAAATATTTAAGTAATTTCGATAAATAAAATGGATCTAGCGGATATTGATACCCACTTCGTGATTTACTCACGACGTAAAGGCTTTTGAAACTCAACTGACCTGGCGCGCGTATTTCTAAATCCGCCATCTTGGCAAAATAACTACTCGTGATTGGTTGAATTCCGATATAGCGAGTTTTGATAGTAACTTTTTGAATGATATAGCGGGTTTTGTTTCTCACTCGCAGCTTTAACATGGTTCTTGATCGTGATAAGGGAAGTTTTGATATTCAATTTTAGGTTAAATCTCTTAATTTGGGAGGCGGGAATGGGTACCGCCGCCCCGGGAACCTTTATTGGATAACCAACACCTCTGCCATAGGTCACCCCAAGTGGTTTGCTATGTTTGGTGATTTAGCAGGGTGCCCGGGTTCATGGAGTGAGGTTTGTCTAGGTTTTGGGGGCGAATGACCAGGACATACTGAACCCAAGATTCCTACCCACCCCTTAAACCCTTTTCCTTCCCAGAACTCTCCTATTCTTCCTTTCGTTAAAAAAAACCCTCCACACAGCATCATAGGTGAGCATAAAGATGACATAGGACCTGAGAGAAATTATGTTCCTCAGGGCCTCCTGTGTGGAGTTCATGTAAAAAAAAAAAAAGGTACCGCTTATTCCTCACAAAAATGTGAACAAGATGTTATATTCAGGTCAATTTGGCAAAAATCGGATTTAGCGGGTATTGAAATTATAGGACTTACATTCATGTTTACTTGTTTTTCTCAAGGCCTCATGAGTGGAACTGATGAAAAAATAAGTTACAAAGCATTTTCGAAAGCCATTTATTGCAACATCTTATTTCTTAATAGTGAAATTTTCTACGTTACTTTTCTGGCAGTGTTAGGTTTATAATGGTGACCGGCCAACTCAGAATCAAACCAACTCAAAATCACCTCAGAAAAGTCATTAAGAGTGATGATTAAATGTGCCAACAGAAAAAAAATGTCAGGCTGTCAATAAGTATTAAAAACTCATAAACTATGAGTTTTGGCATCACATGTGCAATTTGCCTTGCAAGATGCAAGATCATCTTATCAAAATCTATTTCTTATATGTTGACTATTAAAAAAAAAGGAATTGGATAAAGCCGATTCCTTAACTGCCATCAAAGAATTAATAGGATCGTAGCAGGTTCGGTCAAAGCAACATCCATCTTGCCCCATCAAAAACTTTATCTTGCCCCGCCATCCCTGCATTTACCCTTCTTTCAATATCTTTGACTACCTTCCCATCTCTCGTAAACATTCTTCGTTTTACTTACTTAATCATCATCATCTGTGGCTCTACAACCCAGGTCGGGTCTTGGCCTCCAGCAGAGCCTGCCTCCATGACTGTCGGTGTTGTGCTGTGTTGCGCCAGTTTCGGATGCCGATGGTGCTTGCATCCTTCACCACTCCATCCAGCCATCGAAGCTTTGGTCTTCCAACTCTTCTCCGACCCCCAGGTGCACCATCCATAATTCGCTTTGGAATATCTCCTTCGCTCATTCTCTGGATATGTCCAGCCCACCTGAGTCTTCCAGTTTTGATTTCCTTGGAGATATTAGGGTCCTCGTAAAGATCGTATAGCTCCTGGTTGTATCTGATACGCCATTCTCCATTATCACAGACTGGGCCGTAAATCCTTCGCAGCACCTTCCTTTCAAAACTTTCTAGGGCTCCTTCATCACCATTACTGATTGTCCAGCATTCCGAACCATACATAAGAACAGGTCGTATAAGGGTCTTGTAAAGCAGGACTTTAGTTCTTCTGGTAAGGTGGCGAGATTTCATATGCTTCTGTAGCCCAAAGTAGTATCGATTTGCAGCTACTATTCTTCTTTTGATTTCGCTGGATACATTGTTGTCATTTGTCACCATAGTACCGAGATATACAAACTCGTTGACAGTTTCAAATGTATAATTATCTATCTTATACTTGGTGGTTTCTGGCGTCCATGTACGGGCATATATTTTGTCTTCCCCTCGTTGATGACCAATCCCATGTTCCTTGCCGACGTAGCTAAGCTTTTAAACGCCGATTTTAGTTCATATTCTGAGCGTGCGATGATATCTATATCGTCAGCATAAGCAAGGAGCTGAACAGACTTGTTAAAAATATGGCCTGTGGTTTGTATACCTGGCCTGATGGCCTTTTCCAGCGCTAAATTGAATAAAATGCAGGCAAGTGCATCTCCTTGTCTTAGTCCATTGAAGGTCTTTAGGGTGTCTGACAGATCCTGTTGTATTCTGACTCGGCACTTAACATTAGACATTGTGAGCCTTACTAAGTTTACCAGTTTTCTTACTTACTTAATACTACATAGTTTTCGTACTTTCTCTTTCAAACACCATGAATTTAGATTTATTTACATTCATCATCGTTCATCCTAGACACATCGCACATTCTAGGCACATTAACTCATTCTTCATACGTAGTTTATTCATCCTAGAAACGAGAGAATCTATAATATCCCACAATTTTCATCGTTATCATAAAAATGCTCTACTCGCATTATCGAGATGAATAGAACTGTGAATTATTAACTGAATAGTTGAATACAGCTGACAAGCCAAGGTCCGAGCGCAGTTGACAAATAACTGACACTCGTTCAACGCAGGCATTGTTTACTGACAGCTGAATCAATTATAGGACGCACACCCCACTTGACTAATGCGACTAGAGCATTCCGACCGTTCTATACATCGCACACACTAGCCGAAATTTAATGCAATTAATTAGTGTCAGTCTAGTAACTAATTTAAATCTTTTAAAACGTACCCGTTATAATTTGATGACATCTCAAAATGCAATTATAACTAAAGCGCTTTAAATTGAAATGCACGTGTATATTTTAATTGAATTTCGTGTCTGGAATAATAAACTTGACGTTGCCTAGTTTAAATAACTGAACCGTCATTTTTCCACGAGAGCCAGAAAATGTAGAATATGTACCCATCTCTGATAACTCAGTTAATATACAAACAGGTTAATATACATGCAATTACAAAAACCTACTCAGTCGGAGGATACATAATCAACATCAAAATACACGTTTATGAAATTGTATAAAAGCTCACTCAAATGACAAATAAAACAAAGAGATGCAGGAGACAAGAGACTCAAAGAGATTGTTTAATCATGTTTCATTGCAAATACACATAACAAATAAGAAATCTTTCGTCTCCAGTACCAAATCCTTTGAAAGGTTATAATAATGGATAAATATGGAAAGTGGTATAATAAAATTACTTTATAGATTTATCTTTTTATTAAAGTAATGTTAATAATTTGTTGGTATAACACGGATTGTAAGACCGTAAATAAATAGAGAAACTGAAGTTTTTTGTCACAAAACAAGTTTGCGGATTTTATTTAAACTAAAAATAGCGTTCCCAGATAATTTATTTATTTTTTTACTGCATGACTATACGATTTGAAATGTGTGTTGTAAAATACAAAATTTTGTTTCAAAATTTAACAAATCTGCCAACGACCTACGGTAAAACCTTAATGTATTAAAAATAAACATATTTTCTCAAAATGAAAACGTAGCATTAGATAAAAGAACAATCTTTCGAAATCAATTTAAAATTTTTTGGGAAAAAGAGTCAATACGTCCAAAATTTGATATTTCCGGTTTTGTCTAGTTATTCCCTCTTAATGTTTTAAATTATAAGGTGAATTCAAAATGCATGAGGTCCTTGTTAAATGAAGGTGGAATAAAAATTGGTGGCCATAAAATCTCAAATCTCCAATATGCAGATGATACTACTCTTTTCGCCTTTCGCCTTTCGACTTTTCTGAGGAAGAAATAAGCCATCTCATTGCTAAAGTAATGAAAGAAAGCCGTAATTCAGGTCTACTCGATTAACACTCGACAGGGACAACGCAAAGAAAAAATATTGCTCTCACAGACTTAGGCTGGTCTACAAGTAGTGATGAAGGAGGTGGTGAAACAGAAGTGAAAAGAAGAATTTGCTTAACAAAAAAGACACCATGAGTAAAATGCAATATATATGGAGTGGCAGAGTAACGAAAACGACCAAGATGATACTGATGAGGGTATTGATTTTCCTCATACGGTGGTATTTTGGGTATAGAGCCAGTGAAAGAAAGATAGGTGCTCTCGAAATGTGGTGCCGAAGAAAAATGCTCAGAATTCTATGGAAAGCCTGTCGCATAAACGTGTCCATTCTGGTGGAGATAATCATCTGCAATAGGCTTATTTATCTGCCTACAACACAATTTAAAATGCTTTGGACACTTTTTCGCCAAACTGAGGACTCCAACTAGGAGAAACTAATAGTTACTGACAAAGTGGAAGGCAGAAGAAGCAGAGGACGGTCACCAATGACAAATTATCACTGGCGTCCGATTCCTCACGAATATGTCAATTGGCCGGAGGCAGTGGTATGGCATACCTATTTGGGGTAGGTATTTTGGAAAGTTGCCATTTCAAGCAACGCGCAACATTTCTTGAATTTTTGTCATTTTTGAATTAGAGTCCACTATACAAAATATTGCTTAGCTGCATTGATGGCCGCCGTGGTCGAGGGGCAAGACTCTTGACTCGCTATCCGAAGGTCGCGGGATCGAATCCCAGCGTGGGCAGATAAGTTTTATTTGATTAATTTGTGTTATTTTACAATTAATTAATTTAAAAATAATATGTAGTAAATTGGTGGCACGTTCCAGAGTGGAAGATACTCTCCGTATCATATTGGCGAAAGACCGCCTAGAATAGAAAAGTTGCTTGAAATGGCTTTCGTTATGCTTAGTATCCAGATCTGAATAGCCAGGTACTTAACCACTTTCCTCTCCATCATTTCATTCCCCTCCCAACTGCCCCAATTGGGGATAGTCTCACTGGCTCCAAACGGGAGCAGCTGGGACTCTTGTGAGGTATTTATATAAAAAAGCTAAATATCTATCTATTCAATATCTTTAATTTTGGAGTTGATTTTTTTTTTGTAAAGTTTGAGAACGTTTGATATTTTTTTAATAATTTTAATTAGGTGGCACATCTTAATCCCTATAAATCTAAAATACTAGAGCCTTGCAAATGTGGCGCTAAACTATTAAATACTAATTGCCTGGGAAACACCCTCTTTCCTCCCATATTTCCACAACTCCTTAACCCAATTCACACTTATTTACTCATCTGCGAATTTTCTCTAATGCATAGTCAACATAATGTTTCAATTTTGCTACCCTAATCGAAATTAAACAAACGGTACCCACTTCAGACCTTCTGGTCTATTATATTTTTGGTAACCGTTATGTTTTATGAGAAAAAAATTTAAAAAAAACAAGGTATTTGATTATAGAACCGATTTTCAAATGAATGCGAGGTTGTTGATAGTCAATTAGGTAAGACGCTTAAACAAAACTCGAAGACCGGGTAGATGGTGATATTTATAAAAAAAAATACTAACCTACTCCTATTTTGAATACTTGCACAGGATTCAGACCGGCACACAAGAACAGGATTAAGAACTATATAAAAGTACAGTAATCAGAACTATATACAAATATTTTCCTAATTCTGAGTCTCATTTTTTTTTTAATTTTTTGCAGTGGAAAGAAAAACCGTTCACCCTAAAAATTCATAAGAAAAATACAAAAGAATTGTGCTAGGAGCGTGTCCATGAGACCAAAGTATACTAGTCCCGCGAGAGCTCGTAAGTACGTCATTGACGGCCGTCCTCTTCCTCAACATGCGTTTTGGATGAAAAAGAAAAAGACAGGATATTAGATCGAAGACGTCAAGTACGAACTCTCACTGAAGCTAGAATAAACTTAACGATTTTACAAACATTTTCAAATACCAAAATTCCTTCTTGAACATATTTACACTATTATTGAAATTCATGGGACCTACCAGTCAAAAAGTCTCGACTAATTTATAATATTATAAAATTCAAAAAATAAGGATCGAGTCAGTTCAAAAGCTACTAACTCAAGCATTATCTTACACATTATCATTAGCATTATCAGTACTTGACGCATTCCAACCAATGATTTTTGACATTATTTCGTGTTAAAATAATGTATATGAAATAATATTGGTCTCCGGAAACTTTTTTTTTTCAACCGAAAACTTAAAAAGGGTACAGATAGGGTCGGGTGAGGGATTGGGCGGTTACTCGGCTGAGTAACGAGTTTAGTGACGACACGTGACAGTACAATTAACAAAATTGACAAATTTTTAACAGGAACCTAAGCCTTCAAATGTACAAGGTGGTGCAATATGTTACCCGATGTTCTTTGACGGTATTTTTTTATTAATGAAAAATTTAGTTCTGCTTTTGGATTGTGTTTATTTGATGTCTTTTTTTTCCATTAAGTCGAGAAAATGATATCGGCCAAGTGGCCGCCGCCAGAATTAATGACCACGGGTCCGGTTTATGGCGTTTTCTATCACTCTTTCCAGAACTTCCGGCGATAAGTTATCGCATTCTTGACGCATATTTTTTTAAGGGTTTCAAAAGACATAAACTCATGACTTCAAGAAACCCTAGAAAAAGAGGTGTGGAACGGTTAAATCGGGCGATATTGCGGGCCAGTGCATATCACTTCTTCTTCTTGTGCCCTGTCCGTTCAACGGACGTTGGCTATCATGTTGACTATGCGGACTTTGTTTACTGCGGCCCGGAACAGCTCCACGGTAGACTGGCCAAACCACTGTCTCAGGTTTTTCAGCCATGAGGTTCTCCTTCTTCCAGGTCCCCGTCTTCCGGCAATCTTTCCCTGCATATCACTAAAACGATGTATTAGACGACCTGGAAATGCGTTTTTTCAAAGTTTTTGAGGAGTGCAACGATAAATGTCTTGTTGACGTAAATTTTGAGTCCGTTTACTTCACAAATATCAAAGCACAACTGACATTTGCCGCCATTTGCAAAAATTTTGGCATCTTCTGATAGGGTGATGACTTTTGCGCCATCTTGTAGAAAGAAAGGGTTTTAGATTAAATTTACTTGAACATAATATATAATTAATTAATAAAGTAAGGAAAATTATTTATTCCCCGCTTCTCAGTATGTTTACAAGACATAAACAATACAACATATTTAAATAAGTCTATAGCAGTCACGTTATTATAAAATAATTAAGAACACATAAACATTTAATTTGGAGAAAACAGATTCAAAGTTCCCCCGCGGAATAAAGAATCGATTGTCACAATTATTTTCCCAATTTTTTTAATTATCTAAACGGTAAGAAATCATTTTAGGCACCATAAAAATTGAAATTGATCTAGAATAGATACGTTTTTAGATTTTCACACCCAAAAGTCTTATTCTAACCATTGTGATTTCTAATTCTCGTTAAAAGATGACGCCACTTCCGTCTGTAACTGGCAAAGGGATGTGTCCCTGACTAGCATAAGTACCATGATTTAGTGAACTTTCTATTCCGCTCCGCGGCAATGACGCCACTGCTTGTCATGGTTATTTTGTACCGGGAATGTAGTGGAGCTGGCGAAACGGAATAGCTTCCAAGTAAATAAGCACACATTTTACTTAAAAATTTACACATCTACCCGATCTGCCCTGATGATGGACACTGCAACGATGTTCGAAACGTTGGCTAAAGAAGGAAGTAAGGAAGTAGCGCAACTAGAGGTGGGTCTAGTGAGTACTTTGTGTTACTGGGTACAGTGAGTACGAGTACAAAAATATACCTGGTAAAAATACCGGGTACAAAGTACTTTCAGGTATTTTATACCTACTTTAAAAATACCCAGGCACTGGGCATGGGGACCGGGGACGGCGGGGACCGGTTACGGGTGTATAGGAGCTGAGGGGTACGGGTGTACAGGAATAACACTACTTAGAGGGTGTACAAAATAAATAATGTTTGCATTATTTTCATTCGAATTTTATCGTTTGCACATTCGTAGTTACATAACATAATATAATGAAGTAGGCAGTGTAGGTACCACTAAATCAGTGATTTTACCTAGATTACCTAGCAAAAATGTATATAACAAAGCAAATCTAGGAATCACGCAAGTGAAAACATGGCTGGACTCTAACACACTTACACTAAACATATCGAAAACAAAATTCTCAACGTACAGTATAACTAACACGGGACAGCCAAAAAACGATACAAATACCATAAAAATACACGAATGCATTAACACAAACATCTGCGATTGCCCTCCTCTAGAAAAAACGGAACAAATAAAGTATCTAGGTATCGTAATTGACCATAAACTTAGATGGACACATCATATTAAACAAATCACAAATAAACTCCTCAGAACAATACACATTTTCCTAAACATAAGAAACATATATAAAATAAAACAAATGAAAACAATATATTTCGCACTTTGTCAATCAATAATAGAATATGGATTAATTGCTTGGGGAGGAGCAACAAACGCAGCTATCGCTCAAATAGAAATCGCACAGAAAACGATCTTAAAAGTAATACTTAAAAAACATAGACTAACCGATACAGATCAAATATATAAAAGTTGTGACGTACTAGATATACGCCAATTATATGTAAAAACACTACTGAACTACATTTTTGACCAAAAAAACACACTCCAACAAACCCCAAATATCACTAATAGACCAGTTAGACAAGCGTACAAAGAAAACATAAAAATTCCGACGGTAAACACTACCTTTGGAAAAAGACACCATAAATACCAAGCTATAAAAGCATTCAACAGTCTTTCACTTGAAACAAAAATTGAGGAAAATAAAAATAATTTCAGACACAAAATAAAAAAATGGATTAAAGAACAAAATAGACAATTTTACCAAAATTTCATAACATAAAAGAATAAAACGTATTCTCCCAACACACAAAACCAATATAAAACACGTAACACTCACAAACACATAAAACATAATATACGCCGATTTTCATTTAATTACTTTATTTTTTTAGTTTATTAATTTAAAATAATTTCAATTTTTGATCTCTATTTTTAGTTTAAAATTATCTTTATTTTAAATGATTTTTTTGTTTGTTTTATCACCAACTTTGTATATTTCTTTTTTTTCAAACTATAATGTATAAAGTATTATATTATAAAATGGGGGCCTCAGCACGGGTAAACAACCCAGTGAGGCCAACATTACTGGTTTGTACTATAAAAATTTGTAAAATAATACTGTATCAACAATAAAAAAAAAAAAAAAAAATATGCAGACGATAAAAAATGTGCTTTTAGCTGTCGAATCAATCGAAGACCGCATTGAACTCCAAGAGAACCTCTTGTTATAAATAAATCAATACGCAATAAATTATCATTTACATAAGTATAAAATTTTCTTTGAGTATACATTAAATTTTGCTTTGCACTTTTGAACGATAACTTTAACTTGCAAATATTGCAAGAAACAAAAAACCTCACAAATCCGTAGGTATAATAATCGAATTCTAGCAGATATTTAAAATTTAAAAAATTGAAATTATTTTAACTTCAAAAAAGAGATTTTTAAAACAACCTGTAGCTAGTAGCGAACTAAACGTTCAATAGGTGACGCGATCGAACTGAAATCGCAATTACTGGACTCGTAATACCTTAGGTATAACACGCCCCCTATAATAGGCTAAATACTCGTTATTGTCCTTTTCTCTCATACGTCTTTCTAATGGGCCAGAGCGAAAAGGTATTAGTAAAAAAATACTTCTTTGTCTCTTTTCCCCGTACAACTTTCTAATAGACCAGAGCGAGAAGTCAGTGGTATTTTAAGGTACGAAGTACTACAAAGTACAAGGCCCGTAATACTTACAAATACTTAGGAACCAGGTATTTTGAAGATTCGTCGCAAGTACAAAGTACGGCTTGGAAATACCTGGTACTTTTACTGGGTACGATAAATACGCCTCTCCTCTAAGCGCAACACGGCATAACACCCTAAAAACAAATAACGGAAATGATATACAATAAGTCGTCTCAAAGAATACCTACCTTCTAGTCTCAGTTTGAAAATGGCCTCACGTCACAATAATAAAATAAAACTGAAATACTAGCTGATCTTAATAATTAATTCGGTTTTCATTACTTTAAAAAAAAAAATAAATGTAGTTCTTCAAAGTAAACACAAAAACAAATAATAAACCAAAATTTACTGTCTCTTGTTTTTTGTTTATATTGTTTTTTTTACCTGATTATTGTTTTACGTTAAATTATTGTTGTACACCATTATTCGACGATCGGTTTTTATTCTATTTGTAATTTTTTATGTTAACTCTTGTCTGTAAGGTGGTTTCAAAAACTAAAAGAAATTGGTGAAGATATCTTTTTTATTTAAAACAACTGAAGTGTGATCTATAACTGTTATGAAGAAAGCAGATGTGGATCACACTCTATGGTATTATTTACTGGTAGATAGGTTTTTCAGAAAAAAAAAACTACCAAACCACTTTCTTACTTAGCGAGCTTCGAAAGAACTAATATTTACCCAAAGTAATCACTTTTGTTATTTTTATTTGTTGAAAAGTAGATCAACGTTTCATCATGGTCGTTTTGTTTTGAAATAAATAACACTTGTTCAATACTTCACGACCGAGATAAAAAGGCTTTCATGAAGTTTATTTTACTTTGATGCGAAAATTCAAACATCACATTTTTAGTGTTTCAATGAAATAAATTTCAGCTTTCGCTTGTTGACGGTCTCTCGGAAGCGGGAAACTTAAAAATTCTTTAACATTTGCACTTAAAATATATTTTTTTGGGAACTTTGGAATGACGAGAAATTAAGAAGATAAGAAGGACGAATTCGTTCCTTCATTTTGAAAAAGGGCATTTATCAATAATTTAAACGAACCTAATTTGAAGGAGGTCAGAAATTTCTTGAACAGTCTTCACCGAGAAAAGAATATCATGTCAATATTTGATATGAAATAAATTGAATATAATACAATTTATTTATATTTTGTTTTAGTACATAAAACAGTCGTCATGCCCAAATCTTACATAGCTGAACATTTTATGAGTAATATTATTATTATAGCAAAGTAAAAGTTATGCAAAAGTAAGTGACAAACAAGATCGGTAAAGGTAGATTACATTGGTAGATAGGCCTCGAGCAAATTTCAGAAAGTTAGAAAATTTCCGCTTTGCAATAAAATTCTGATAAATCAAATATTTCTAAATGTATCCGAAAAAAAACTGTTTTTGAAAGGGTTGAAATACGCTTTCAAACTTTATTACTAGAAATAATTCATTGAAGACAGATTTGTAAGCTACCTCACTAGGAAATTATGTTATTCAGAAAATGTAAGACTTCTGGAGATTTAGGAAGTGTTCTCTCAAAAAATTTGAAAAATTCATCAAATATTTCAAATTAATTTACACGTTCTGTGTAAGATTTATTAAAGTTCTGTTGCTGTATTATTATAGGCCAGTTGCATCAAAAAAATTAAATAATTACAGAACTTGAATAGAACTTACACAGTACGTGGAAATTATCTTCAAATATTTGATAAATTTTTCAAATTTTTTGAAACAACTCGTCCTGGTTTAAAATTTGGTTTCACCTTATCTTTCCATTATAATGTACTTATAATAAACGATAAAGTCAATGATACCTTTTAAAATGTGTTATAATAGCATGGTTATGTTATTTCAATTAAAGACAAATTCTTAAACTTAATATCTTTTAAAAATCGCGGCATCTAGTTTAATTACTAAAATTTTCAGCTTATTTTGACAGATTATGTTTAATTTTACCTCATTCCAAAGAAAAGAACATTATCGCCCACCAAAATTAAGCTTTTCAAACTAACTTTTTATTCATTTTCTTAAATTCCTACTTTATAATATAATTTTTTTATAATATTACCGAAAAGTCTGATAAGTTATGGGCATTAGCAGAGAGATAATACATTATGGGAGTGGGATTTTTAGCCACCGAAGATAATGAAAATAAGATTAAATTTAAAAACTTTCTACGAAAAAATAATTATTATAAATCTCGGGGAGCTATGCGACAGTCCCACTGCTAGCAGAGAGAGTCCGAACAGTAATTGCTTAGCATCTCTCGAGCATTCCCTTCGACACTACATAAATTCTACCGTACTTCTGAATTTATGGAATCTCAGTATCATTTTCCACGAAAATTACCCTGAAATTCAATTAGAGCAAGTACTGAATTCGACGACAGTAAAAGAAAACTTAAAATCTATTTGAATGCTAACTATTTTTTTTTTTAAATTAATAACGATGAATAATGATGTAGAATGTAGACAGTAATTTCCCTCTCACTTTGAACGGAGAGTGTGCAAAATTTCATCCAGAAGTATCAATTTCTTTAAGGCGTGAAAGGGAGTGATTATTCGAAGTCTTATGTAGACCGTGACTTTCCTCCTACTGTGAAGATCAAGTGTGCAAAATTTCATCCAGAAGTATCAACTTCTTTAAGGCGTGAAAGGGAGTGATTATTTGAAGTCTTCTGTAGCCGTGACTTTCCTCCTACTGTGAAGATCAAGTGTGCAAAATTTCATCCAGAAGTATCAACTTCTTTAAGTCGTGAAAGGGAATGATTATTAAGTCTTTTGTAGACCGTGATTTTCCTCCTATTGTGAAGATCAAGTGTGCAAAATTTCATTAATCTCGGAATTAAATAACGGATTTGTTTAAAAAACAAACCAACACCGGGACACTTTTCTTTATAATAATACCTACAAATTTTAATACAAATTTTAATGTAAATTTTAATACAGACGTGGATTTGGCGATCTCCGAGCACAACAAAGGAAGTTTTAATTTTATATCTTGGCATGAAAAACTAAATGGTTTTCAATTCTGCTTATAATTATCTCAAGAAGTGAGCACTGAAAATAAATTTAAAAAATGTAGAAAGGCGCAAGTTTGCAAAAAAAGTAAATATTTAGCAAAAAATTTCGTGGAAAATATTTTCATTACTAAAAAAGATTACAAAGAAACTTAAAATCCTTTTCCAGGAATGGTTCGGATAAAATGAAATTTTAGCTATTCCCTGGCCTAAGAATTTGATAAGAACCGGAAATTAAAATTCATAAATAGGTATAACTTTCGGTCTAGCTGCGCCTGTCACCACCTACATTTACATCATATATAAATAGATTGTATCTAGGTATGAATACAAATTTCTGTACTCCACTACTTAAATACGCCCAAATTATTGGAAAATCACTTCGTTACAACTTAATTAGTACAAGAAACAACTGTTTACATCGAGAAAGATGGGAAAATGTACACAAAATTTGTAATGAATTTCTCAGTTTTGGTTATTTCTTCCTCGGGCGACCCCAATTTCTTTTACCATTCTCTTTCGCCTCCTATTTTCGGAGGCGTCTACTAATATCTACAGGAATTTCAAAAACTGAAAAAATCGAACTAATATCTATGAGAACCAAAGTGTTGACGAATATCTACAGCTCAAACTGTTGACTAATATCTATGAGAACCAAAATGTTGACGAATATCTACAGCACCGGCAGAGGTTGGATTTGCAATTATGTATAGCATATTGGAATAACGTAATAATTGCGTATGCAGTTTAAAAAACTTAATTTATGTAAGTATGTATGTAAAAATCCCTAATATCGGACTATTGGACACATTTAGCGGATTAGTCCAACCTACGCTCTGTAGATATTAGTCAACACTGGGATCGTCATAGATATTCGTCCGACCTTAGCTCTGTAGATATTAGTCAACACTCTGAAGTTCGTAGATATTAGTTCAACATATGAGCTGTAGATATTCGTCCGACATACAGGCTATAGATATTAGTATCTGGAGTCCTATTTTCTCCATTCACTTCCTTCTTGGTTCATCTGCTCTCTATGTCCGAACCATCCAAGTCCCTTTCTTTTTTTATTATTTTAGAAGTAATACTAACATTCTTCGTGTTTATGAGACTACGTAATATGAATTTTTGAAGTAAAACTTCTTTACTCAAGCTTGACTTGGGGAGTAAGCTGGTGAATGCGTGACGAGAGCGTTACGAAAAGTGTGATCGGACAAGACGAGCGGTCTGAGAAGAGTTTTACATCTATCGTGTGGTCTAAAGCACACTCATTTTTTATATTTTATTATTCTACACAGTTGGGACACATTTTCATTTTATGCGCCCTACATATGGCTCTTTTACATTTCATGCAAAAGTTTGTTGTAATTTTTCTTGACTTCGATGTACAAAACACACAATTTTTTCTTGAATTTGGTTCTCTTATTTTTGCCGCTTCAAGAACAGATTCAAAAAGCAAGATACTTTTGATGAGCTCTTTTATTTCACACATGTTAAGCCTAGAATACCAAACTATCGTAAACACTAAACTTTCATAAATTTTACGACACTTTGCTATAAGTCAACGCACAAATGATACCTGACCACAACGTCAGCGCGTGGCACACCGACAATGTAACAAATCTCACGAGATATAAAATGTTTTAGTATGATGCCTTCTCATAAGTTGTATAAAATGTTTCTCCTTTGGTGCATACGAAATAGCCATAAGCCATCCACAGCGTGCCTTAATGTTGTTATATTCGGTAGACTTGGGTTATTTGCACGTGTACACGTTGCAGCACATTCATTCACGGGTAAGCTATTTTCAGGGGTGTATTTGGGAGGAGCTTAAAGTAAGACTAAAAAACAAAAATATTCAAATCCCGTTTAATCACAGGAGACCAAATTTGACCCTGCTCACATCGTTCTAATACACATTATTGTATCTCCCTTACTCTCATGGTGAGAAAAATATGATCTGAACGGTAATAGAAAGATAAAACTCCACGCATGATATTCAATTCTAAAATTTAACTATTGAAAATTTTTAATGTGCACCTCTTTGAAACCAAAGTTTCCGAAAGAAATTTGAGAAAAATGTATAAAACATCTTTATTACTTATTTTTTTATGAAACGACAAAAACGGGAAGTGATAAATAACGTTTATAATGTATTTGTGGAATAAAATATGTGAGTTTTTTTTTGTTATAAATTTCGTTATCAATTTAGAAAAGTTATAATATGCTAGCTATTTCCCGCGGCTTCGCTCGCGTGGTATTAGGGGGGTTCCCAATCCACCTCCCCCCCTCCATCCCTCCTCCCCCCTCCCTCCACCCCCTCTCCCCTCCCAACCCCCCACCCCCCACTCCCCTCCCGCATTCCATACATTAATTCCCGGTACATTCAGTTTTCAAACTGCTCGCGTGCCACCTATTGCAATTTTTTATACAAATTTCATAATACCAGAGCTCACCAGTAGTTTTATAAAAAAAAAAGAATTATCCAATTTGGTGCAATCGTTCGGAAGTTATGCGCCCACACACATTTGGACGATTAATTTTTAGAGATATTAACTACGGCGCCAAGAATTTTTAAAGTCCATTTAGTATTTTTTGCGTGAAAGAGTAACAAACACACATACCATAACCATATAAAATTTTGCATTTATTATATTAGTATTAAATGTAAAAAAAAATATTTTTATTTAAAATACTTTGTAAACGTTTTTCATAAACTTTAGAAAACAGTTTTAAATTTTCGGATGTGTTCAGAAATATTCCATTTATTATAAATCTACACTGACCAATTTACTAATATACGAAAACTTCATATCTAAATCTTTAGCCAACAGGCGCCAGGTTGACTCAATATACACTGATTTCAGCAAGGCCTTTGACAAGGTGTGTCACAAAATACTAATCAATAAATTGGCGAAACTTGGAGTTTATGGTAGCTTATTAAATTGGTTTGTTAGTTATTTGTCCAAAAGAATTCTTAGTGTGAAAATAAATGGCACACAGTCTTACAAATTTATAGCAACAAGTGGAGTGCCGCAAGGCTCCCATTTAGGGCCCATTTTGTTTATTATATTTATAAATGATATTGTTGATATATTTACTGACATAAATGTGCTACTGTTTGCCGATGACATGAAACTATATAAAGAAATTAACCACTTTAATGATTGTATTATACTTCAAACTAACTTGATATATCTTTTTGAATGGTGCTCTATCAACAAACTAGCATTAAATATAAATAAATGTCAGTTCATTCATTTTTCCAAAATAAATAATCCTATTTTTTTTCAGT
This sequence comes from Limnephilus marmoratus, assembly GCA_917880885.1. Classification (NCBI taxonomy): domain Eukaryota; kingdom Metazoa; phylum Arthropoda; class Insecta; order Trichoptera; family Limnephilidae; genus Limnephilus; species Limnephilus marmoratus. The sequence goes on from OU862918.1 coordinate 10,153,451, forward strand.
ATTCTTTAAATTATGAACATTTAAATTGTGTTAGTGAAATTATGGATCTAAGCATTATGTTCGACAGTAAACTCACCTTTGTATGTCATATTAATAATATTATCAACACAGCCCTAAAGACTCTTGGTTTTGTTTTGAGAGCTGCAAAAGATTTCAATGATTTAAACATATTTATTATGTTATATAAAACCCTTGTCAGATAGCAACTTGAATATAACTCTACGTTATGGTCTCCCTTTTACAAAATTCATTCAGACAACATTGAAAAGATTCAATGGAAGTTTCTAAGGTTTATAAACTATAAATTGCATATTCCTATACTAAACATTGAATACAATTATCTCCTGGATAAAACGTCTCTATTGAAACTTTCAGAAAGAAGAATAAACATAGATTTAATACTATAACATAAAATACTGCATTACAAAATTGACTGTTCTGAATTACTTCAATTTATCAATATTCATGTTCCCCAAAAATCATGGCGACATTTATTACCCTTCTACTTCAATAACACCAGGACACTAGCTTATCAAAATTCTCCGTTTCCGAGACTTCACAGTCTCCGAAATAAATATTCTAATCTAGGTGATATACTCGTATTTCATCTTAAAACTAATCAGTATAAACGTTGTATATTCTACCACTTTTATTCTTCTAGGCCCAAATAGATTAACATAATTTCTTCAATTTTTGTTTATATTGAATATGAGACTTCTTATTATTTTTACTTTATATGTATTTTTATTTTATTATTTGTTTTGTTATTACACTGTTTTGTGTATTTTCTTTTCTCATTGTATTATATTTTCTTCATTGTTTGTTACTCAACTTATAAATTATAATGTAAAAGCCCATCAGGGCGTGTAATAAATAAATAAATAAATTTTAGCGCAACGGAAATATTTTGACCTTCAAAAAAATACACCCGATCTGTGAGGTTAAAGAAGAAAGTCATAGCATTTACGAACCGTTCTAAAATCAATCCCATTGGCTACGTGCCCTGCACTTGGCAATTCGTCTAATGTATATTTACATGCCAATTGAATGCTTTAGCACGCATACGACAGGTGAAAATTTTGTGTCTGTTGATCTGGCGTTTAAAATAAATAAGCCCTGAAAAGTAAACGTGATTGATAACCATTACATAATTCGTTTGCACTTTTTCAAACACCCCTGCGCAGGTTCTCCTAATAAAACACTTCTACTAACCTATTTATCCACAGTTACGGATTATTAACATTTTTTGTACTTATTACTGAAACTTATTGTCTATGTAAACTTTAAAATGTATTTTCGGAAATAGAAATAAATAAATAAACAAAATAAAACTTCTGCAAAGCTGCAATGTTAGGAGGCAAGCGTATCTCTATCACTCGTTCTTACACAATGTTCATTTTTCATAAGGGAGAGTGGTAAATGGTAAATTCGTACATTTTCGTTCTTGGCTAAGCTGAAAGCTGTCAGTCAGCGTTTTTTCTCTCCCTTGGGTCTCTTAAAGGCGAGGATTTACAACTTATTTATCTTGAAGATTTTCCGCACAACTTTCAGGCGATGATTTAGTCCTAGAAAAAGGCCTCATAAAATGATTCCCAGAAATGAAATGCGCACTGTTTTCTTCACATGGCGGATAAACAAAAAATAAAGGTTTGTCAGGAGTGTCTTAAAGACTATGAGACATTAATATCGTGTTAATTTTAAACTCCAAATAAAGTCAATAGTCGCTGGTTAAAGTTATTCAAGTACGTCCCTTAACACCCTCCAGGTAGGTAAAGGTATAGATAAAGATGAAGTTAAAGGTCGATTCACATCTTCCGGCACCGTTCGTGGCTCTCTCAGCACATACTAGGGTTTTCACATGCACCGGCAGTACATATCGGCAGCGTGCGTGGCAGACATGTAAAGTAGACGCGAGTACATTGACATATTTTCCGTGGATACTCAAAAAAAATAACACACCGCGCAACGAAAAACTTAAACAAGAATTAAATTAGGTAAATTAATAGCATTTTGTTGATTTATGTTTGTTTCCATACCTGTCCCTAACGACATGAATTGCCTCAGTTTTCGCTACAGAACTTTTGGGTTATTGACTCTCTAATGCTGTTATCTGAATGTTTACCCGGTGGCGGGTCCGAGCTCTGCAACTATATTCATCCAGCCTCAACCGAGAAGGGAGCGAAAGCTGAAAAGCTCTGTGAACAAGCTATCTGAAAAGGAAAAAGAAAAATACGAAATGTTTCAACGAATCTAATTATCATGCTGCTGAAAAAGGACTAGTGTGGATTGCGGGAGAGAAGATACGCGATATTAATATGCAGCGAGAGTTTTAAAAAGTTGGTTGGTTTTAGGTTGCATCTCACAAAGAAACTTTATATTACTCTGTGGATGATTGATAGCACTATGCTTCCTGTTTTTCTCGTTCAGAGCAGCCTTTATGAACGTAATTTCAAAGGATTTTCTGCTTTACCTACTCGCTGGTGGGCTGTTGTTATCATTAAACCGTTTTGTTAGTCCAATTTTCAAAGTTAACAAACTCTTTTACAGAGCGGTAAACTACACAAGCGGAAACAAATAAAAAAAGCGAATTCAATCAAAATTTGAAAAAATCACTTATATCTCGTTCCAGAGTGACATATACTCTCAGAAGCAGCCTTTTCAAAGGCCATAATTCAGAATATTGAAATGTTGAAAACAACTTAATAAATTGGGTAAGACGCAATGTAACCGGGGTACCAGATATAAAAATAAATAAAATAATAATAAATAAATAAGTTTTTATTCCAGTATGTGGGGAGGAGAGTGCAATCCCACACATTCCATAAGGGTATAATATACACATACATGTACAAAGTATTTGAAAGGAAAAAAAAGAAAAAGAAGGTGGATATGAATGTAAAATGTTTAATTTTTTTTCTCTTTATTCTTATAATGACTTGTGTACAGTTTTTACAGGTTTTTCGACTACCATACTACGCAATTTCCCGTATTATGGTAGTCGAAATATCTGTATATTATTACAAAAATATAATAATTGTTAGTTCGTAAAATATATAATTTTATCAAGTACAATTTTATTTTTATTTTTATATGAATACCTCACAATAGTCTCAGCTGCTCCCGTCTGGAGCCAGTGAGACTATGCATCCCCAATTGGGGTATGTTGTGAGGCTGAAGGTATTGGGAGGGGAAGGAGATGGGGAAGAGGGAGTTCGGGAAGTACCTGATTATTCAGATCTGGCCACCAAACACGGCTAAAGCCATTTTTGGTTACCAGACGTGCTCACAATAATTTACCATAGTTTTTTCGCAATCGGATAAAAAGTACAGGAAATAATTTTATAAAACCAGAGCCCACTATTATACATATAGAAACCATCGCGGAAATGCACACACCGCAATCGGATGAATGGTTTAGGAGCGCATAAGGGAAAATCAAAGAAACATTCATTTTTACATATTGTTTGCGCATCTTTATACGGGATTGATTGGGTATTGCATTCGCAGACTTCGTGGGTAGATATGTCAAAATCCTGAATTTATCCCACCTACCTAATCTTTCCTTCCCAAATGTCACCATAAAAATTGTTGCAAGAAATACTCAACTTTGGAGAGGTGACAGTGTGCTTTCCTGCTCAGAACAAAATAACATCTCAGACAGGGCGTATGTATCGTAACCTCTTACTATAAGAATATTGCGAATTTTAAACAGTGAGAAGTGTGCAACAAAACTGGAGTTCGGTGAGGCCCCATCTGCAACGGTGAGTCCTATTTTCCTTATTCCAATCTGTGCTTATCTAATTTTCCAAAAGCACAGATCTGAACTATCGACTGACTATCCATCAGGTTTTGCGAGTGTATACTATTCAATCGTCCCATATAACTTAGCGTTTTCACGTAGTTTAGGGACTGGTCCTTCGAGGGCTGCGTGGGCTTTGCTCTGCAGCATTTACCGCCAATTAACAGTGCAGTCGCAGTTTCGCGACACCACATATTAAGATTATATTGTGGCCATATTTCATCACAATAGACTGAGATTTATTCTTCTCTATTACATAGTGTAAGCAATTATGTACAGATATATTTATTCATTTGAATAATTATTCTTGGAATCCTTTCATAGTTACATTAAAAACATTTTCCGATATATTTTTGTTATCACTTTAGAGAACTGACTAACCATAGGGTGTCAAGGCACTGGGAGGGAAGAGTGTAGCCAGGTACCAGAAAGCGATTTAAGAATTGACATCACTATTATCAATAAGAGGTGGCAACACTGAACTAACGTCAATCATGACACCGCGATTCTCTGCTCATTTCTCCAACACCCAAGGTTCGTAGAAAATGCTTTTAACAAGGTGAAAAAAATCAAATGAAAAAACGCCCTTTGTAAAACACGACTTTTTATTTGAATTAGTATTTAACAGCCTACCAGGTTTCGCTTAGCTCAAGCTTCATCTATACATCTACTCAACTATATAATAATAAGCCAGCAGTTAATATAATAAGCCCTGATGATGCTTGAGCTAAGCGAAACCTGCTTGGCTGTTAAATATTAATTCAAATAAAAAGTGATGTTTTACAAAGTGTGTTTTTTCATCATTACATACATAGTATAAAATGAAGTCTTAGTATAAAATAATCTTTTAAACTACGCAACGGATTTTCATACGGTTTTCACCAATAGATAGAGTGATTGAAGAGAAATGTTTATGTGTATAATACATGGAAATTATATTAAAGAAAAGCCGAGAAATTCAAAGAAAACATATTTTTGTGCGATTTAAAACGGCTGGCGGGCCGTACTATAGTCACTTTTGAAATTCGTTCTACGGAAGGAATTGGAAAATAGATATCCTAGAGTAAGAAGGTATTTAATTTTCCCTTTTCAAATATCTAGTGTTGCATTGCAAGCATTGTATAATTTGTGGCGAGTACATGCTTATTATAGAAGAGAAAAGCCGATAAATTCAAATATTCAATTCAGGCAGCGGGCAGCGGGCAGCTGGCAAGCGGGTGGTGTGGATTTTATAAAGATTGAATAGCGTTGTGTTTCGTTAGCCACAGCAACATGTGACCGGGTCTGCTAGTTTAATATATAATGTCACACCACAAAGTATTTGCTTCCGTCGATAAAATGAAAAAAAAAAAAAACGTCTGACCGATTTCGAAATTTCTAACGCATGACGTAGCCTGAAGTAAAACACTACCGCTTGTATTGCAGTTAATTCAAATCTCCCGGTGGAACACGGTTTGCGCCCTTCGTCACGATTTTTCAGCCAATCACCGCTCTACCCCCTCGGTGAGCTAACCTTGTTTAAAAGCATTTTCCACGAACCTTGTCCAACACCGGTTTTCCTGGCTGTACGATTCCTTTAGTGCATTCCTTAATTTTCTTTTCAATAATAACAATTTTCCTAACCCGAAGCAATGACATTGATGTTCAACTGCATTATACGATCAAAATTAGAATACGCTTCTGCTGTTTGGACCCCATACCAGAAAATTTATTAATTTATTGAAACAAATCCAAAAAAAAATTCTACGGTATCTTTATATGAGAACGCATGATGAATACCCGTGATTTATGCATCATCTGGATTTACTATCTGAAACGCGCTTCGAAAGCCTCCAATCTAGAAGGAATGGGACCCTAACAGAAACAGCTTTCAAAATTATAAACTATTACATTGACAGCCCATACCTCTTAGAATGCTGTAAATTTTTCATACCGAACAACTACTGCCAGGGTCTCCACCACGACTTACTCAGTATCCCACATAGCAGAACAGACGTTCTGGCCCAGCACAGCATGACAAGAGTATACAAGATATCTCTAGTTCCCTTGGCATTTTCAAAATTAGTCTTGAAGGTTTCAAGAGTAATTTTAGACAAGAACTCTAAAACATGTATTATTGTAATTTTATTTTTTTCTTTCTCGTTTAAAGTTATGTGTATCTTACGTGTATTGTAATAGGATTATATTAATCTGTAATGCACAAAAAAAAATCAAAGTAGTCAAACCTTGAAAATAAATCCTACTGATCCACCATAACATCGAATTTATAATGTTACTAGGTATATCATTGCAATTATTATTTTTTTTAAAGTGAAAACTTCTTTAGCACTGTTGTGGTTTGAAACTCGATGAAACGAAAAATAACAACAATAAAAAGCGAAAAACATATCTATACATCTAAATGATTAAGCTGCGTAGCTTTCCTACGCTTGTCTACTTTGGTTCCATGACAGTTCATCCTGCGACAATTCATCCGGCAACAGTTCATCCTGCCGACAGTTCATCCTGCCGACAGTTCATCCCACCAACAATTCATCCGGCGACAATTCATCCTGCCTGATCATTTAGAAGATTTTTTCTTCAAGTAAGTATGCAAAGAGGATATACGGCCGTACCACCTAACCTTACCTAACCTAACCTAACCTAACCTAACCTAACCTAATCTAACCTAACCTAACCTAACCTAACCTAACCTAACCTAACCTAACCTAACCTATTTAGTAAACATATTTTTTATAGCGGATTTCCACTCAAGATGCCTTCAGATATAATTATATCGATTTTGGTTGTACGGCCGTATATCCTCTTTGCATACTTACTTAATAAAAATCTTCTAAATGATCAGGCAGGATGAATTGTCGCCGGATGAATTATCGGCGGGATGAACTGTCGGCAGGATGAACTGTCGCCGGATGAATTGTCGCAGGACGAATTGTCGGGTCACCGTCTACTTTAGTTATCTGAAGGTTTCACTTCTTTCGCATGTGAATTTCACACTTTGATTTTTGAAGTGAAAACTTATTTAGCCCCGTTGTAACTTGAAACTCGATGAAATGGAAACGAGGGACACTGAAAAGAGACTAATATATACGGTGACCAGACAACTCAGAATGAAACCAACTCAGAAGCACCTCAGAAAGGTCTTTACGAGTGATGATAAAAAATTAATTAAATCGGCAAAGTTAGGTTAGGGTAACCGGCTATTTTAAAATTATTTTTTCATAGCTTTTAATGACCTTTCTGAGGTGTTTCTGAGTTGGTTTCATTTTGAGTTGGCATGGAACCAATACATACATCTATTGAATTTAGCCTGCGAGATAATGAAATAGAACGAAACCTTACCTACGTAAAGTACCTACGAAGCGTTGCGCTCTGTCAAGCTCTCTTTTATGAAACTAGACAAACACATACATCTTTAGGATTTAGCCTGCGAGAGAATGAGATATAATCGGTCTTCTCTTCGTGTAGTGCTTCGTAGCCTTCCCAATCTCATCTAATTTTTTAAGGTTTCACATCTAACGGGTGTAAATTGCACGCTCTGTGTTTTTAAGATTTAGGCCGGCTTGTCTGTTACTTCTAAAGAATTCTCATGACATAACCCTGTCAACGAGTATTCCTTCTACGTTGCTCAAAATGCAGTTGCTTTGCTAGTCACTAGTCGTAGCAGTACGTTTTGGATCTGCAAGATGTCATAACTTTATTTCAAAAATAGTAGTTTGATATCGAATATTATTGTAATAACGTTGTCCGTTGGATTGGCAGCTTGAATCCATTTAAATTAGAGCATTAATTTAATACAGGCCTACAAACCAATAATAAATTGCGAAGGTCAATAATAACACAAATTAGATATTTTGGATCATCTCTTAAAAACTCAAAAAAAAAAATAAACTGGATAATAGCGGCGTTTGGACAAACTGACTGGTCCTTTACACTCGATTAGAAGAACACATTCGATTTTCAAAAAAAAAAAAATGAAACACGAGTTACATTTCGCAAAATGTCTCCGAGATAAAAATCACTGACTTAATGATAATAATAAGCCAATACCGTTACACACAAAACAATAGCAGTAAACTAAATCTTTCAGAGCAGTTGGGAATCATTTATACAAATTATGATAATCCTAAAAGTAATTTAATAAATTTACAAACTAATATAATTCGTTCGCCACTCCTAGATAAGTTTAAGCAGAGTTTAATTAAGTACCATCACAACACAAGTTAGTATAATAATTTATCAAAGACAAAAATGTCTCCTGCCTCTTAAAAATTATTAATTTGGAAATACCTCACTTTATCAACCTTTAGTTAAATATGAACAATGCAGTTGTACAAGTTGGGAAACTTTGCAGGATAATACGTATAACAATTAATAAATATTTGGAAATCAATAAGGGCAAAAGTTAAAGTATTTTGATTTCATTTTAAGTACCTACTTACATATACAGGGTGTTAAGGGACGTACTTGACTTACTTTAACCAGTGATTCTTGACATTATTTGGAGTAAAAAATGTAAATGAAATTTTGGTCTCCGGTGACGTTATTTTGACGACTTGTTTTTTTTCAAAATTTTTTCTTCAAAAATCAAACAAAAAAAAATTTCTTCCGCACGTCGTCACTGATCACTCAGCCGGGTGTCTGACGAACCCCTTACCCCGCCTCCTACTGTTCAACAACTACCATTTTTTATGTTTTTGTAGAAAAAAAAAAAAAGAAAAATCAAAAATGTCACCGGAGACCAAAATTTCATTTACTTTTTTTACTCCAAATAATGTTAGGAATCACTGGTTAAAGTAAGTCAAGTACGTCCCTTAACACCCTGTATAGAAGTAATAATATCAGCAATAGGTTTCATTCGAAAGGCGAAACAGATGTCATGCTGATTCGATAGATTTTGATCGATCTATCTTTCTCCTCGACTACTGACTTAAAGGTTTAACAATTTGAAAACTTCTTGAGCACCGTTGTAATTTGAAACTCGATTAAACGAAAAAAGGACACTACAAAAATAGAAAACACATACAACTATAAAATTTAGCCAGCGAGGGAATGAAATAGAATAATTGGTATCCTGTTTGTGCGGTGCTTCGTAATCTCCCCACGCTTGTCTACTTCAGTTTTCTGAAGGTTTTACTTTTACTGCGTATGAACGGCACACTTGTAATTTTTTTTCTAATATTTTTAATTTGTAACTTACCACTGACAGCACGGGCGGTAATTATAACAATGTGTATTTGTAAATATAAATTAAATAAGTATATTATTTTTAAATCTCTAGTTCAAGCAATGGTTGTAAGTCATATTATAACAGTGTTGTGTAAATACTCACATAAATATATCATAAATATGGTTCCATGACAGTTCATCCTGCGACAATTCATCCGGCGACAGTTCATCCTGCGACAGTTCATCCGGCCGACAGTTCATCCTACCGACAGTTCATCCTGCCGACAGTTCATCCCGCCGACAATTCATCCGGCGACAATTCATCCTGACAATTCAACCTAACCTAACCTAACCTAACCTATAAGTATAACCTATAAGTATAAGTATGCCGTATTTTGTTATTCACGCATGCTTCTTCGGAGAGTTGAAATTATTGTTAGTAAAAATAATTTTACAGCGGATTTCCACTCAAGATGCCTTCAGATATAAGTACATCGATTTTGGTTGTACGGCCGTATATCCTCTTTGCATACTTAATAAAAATCTTCTAAATGATCAGGCAGGATGAATTGTCGCCGGATGAATTGTAGGCGGGATGAACTGTCGGCAGGATGAACTGTCGGCAGGATGAACTGCCGGCCGGATGAACTGTCGCAGGATGAACTGTCGCCGGATGAATTGTCGCAGGACGAATTGTCGGGTCACCCATAAATATACGTATAGTTTAAGCCTTAGCTGTAAGTCACTAATTATACAGCTTAGATATAACCCACTACTAATAAATCGAAGTTATAACTCTAAGTGATAGGGTGTAGGTTAATTGTATAAAATTAGTTGTAAAGTGTCTTTGAGATGATTTTCCCTTTTTTTCGGCGGTAAAAAACAATCATCGAAACATTTTTAATATTATTATTTATATTAAGATAAGGTTAGTTTTGTTCGTGTAACTAACGGAGTCTCCACGCCTCCTGCAATGGATTAATTACCCACCTGCTCGGGCTCCGTCTCCACCGTAACATGACCGCACCGGGAATATTTCCCTGAGAACAACCCCCAGGGAGGTCTTGTCTTTTGCTCCGGGCTCCGGTGTTCCGGCACAGTTGGGCTGAATAGTTTCCAGTACAAACTACCTGCAGATGCGACGGTGATTAATTGCAATGCGCTAAAAGCCGTATTGTACTGGAATTATCTTGCAGGTAGTGTTTTTTCTTGCCGCATAGGGATTTTTTACATAGTTTCGTGAATGGAAATGAAAGTTATTTTTTCGCATATATCTCGTCTCAAGTTTCCGCTAAAAAGTTCAAAATCTTCTTTAACCCTAAAAAGATAACGTGCGCCTCAGAGGCGCCCACGAAACCGATATATCGTCATCTTTTTTTAACCCGCGCGTGTACAAGCTTGTGTTTCCGAGGCAATACAGAACTCAGTCATCGGTCAACACTGCCGAGGGATGACTGTGGTTGTTTGGTAAGTACCACAGTTTTGTTGCTATGTCAACGCGTTTCGCTCGAGAGGCGCATGTTTATCTTCTGCGTAACTTTTATGACTGTATGACAACCGTCGAAAACTTTTGATTTTTCTGATTTTTTTTATAATTTGAGACTGATAATATCGTAATTATTTAGTTAGTAAGACGAAATACTAAAAAGGTTTACAATTTGAAAAAAAAAATCCTTATATATTGTAACTACTATAAATACCTCTTATTTTGGTTACTTTTCGTAAAACCTTACATATTTCTATAAAATTAAATAATAACAATAAATATTTTTGTTTTATTTACTTATAAAAATGTAACACTTGACTGAAGTTTAAAAATAAGTAAAATTGTTTCATTTTGTTAATAAATCGGTTTTTTTAAACTGTGCGCCTCTCAGGCGAATGCTTATCTTTTCAATACTAAAAAATAAGATTATCTTTCTAGGGTTATGATTCCAAGATCACACTTTAACATTCTGCCCGGCACAAAGTGGCAAACAGATAATCAACTTTATATATTAGATAGACCAGTAGAAATATACAACGCTGTCCAGGCTTAGAATTGTCCAAAATCAGACGTAGACAATGTCCTTTCCCCTGTTTATTTAAACATCAAATCTACGCAGCCTGCCACAGACCCTTTTATTTATATAGATAGATTTAATATTTAAAATGTGTATTTAAATTTTTATTATCTTTTATTTACGGGGGATAAGTTAGCCGAGTTTTTTTAACCTGTTGCGAGTATTTAATTTTTTATTTATTAATATTCGTTATCGTATAAATAAGTTATTAGGACTATAGTTAGTAATTTTTTATAAATAGTATAATAATATATTTTTTGGTCATTTGACAAAAACTTCCAAATTGATTACTTTATGAGTCCAGTATATTTAGATTATGCTCTTAAAAATCTTCATTTTGAAAGGCATAGGTGCCTATTTGGGAAGATTATGTCGTGTTTCACGAAACGCGAACGCTATGAATTTTCATTTAAAATAAAACAGGTAATAATCCAGTTTGCCACACAATTTACACCACCATTAATAATGTTATTTTCAGCATTCTGACCACGATCCGAAAGAGAGTATACAGTACACATTCTAAATATTGAGTTGGTTGAAAGCAGCTTCCGAGTTTAAAGTCAGATGATAAGAGCAGCTTAGCAGGGACTTATACCATCGTAAATCTGCATCCAGCGACTCGCGGCGCAGTTAGCGTCAGAGCTTGGACGGAGGTTTATGCCCCCATAACTGGGGCGAACATTTTTCATTTATCCACAGTTCAGAGAGCACGAAATTATTTCCCAACTCACTTATATCAAGGAGACATTAAAATTATTATCCTGTTGCCCCGCGATAACGGATTCGTGGGTTTGTTGGACAGTTGGAATGGAATATTATTTTTATATACATAAGATGTAATGTAAATATGTAGTCTATATGTACGTAAAATTATGAACAGCGTCAGCGGTTCAGTAACATGAGGAGCAGTGGATTTTACTTACTCTCTTAAGGCCCGGCTTCATGCATTTCTACCGAATTATTACACAATTTGAGTTTTAAATTATGTTATTCTTGAAGATACTATCTATACAATCCCCTTACCGAAACGGCAAATATTATTTTCAATAAAATTTCCTTCATAGAAAAAAAATCTCAAATTTAAAAGATACATAAATTACAAGACATTTTATGCAATAATTAATTACGTAATATATATATATATATATATTTGATGTACCCCATATGTGTATGGTGGTATATGCTTGTATGTATGGTGGTATATGCTCCAAAAAAATTTATAAACAATTTTTTTTTCAGTTATGTGTATGAAAAAAATTCACAGTATTTCGTAATACGCTATATTAAGCGGGGTCCAGAGCTCGTCATTTGTCTCAATTTGTCTTGATAAACTCATTGACAGTCTCACAACAAGTCAATGATTTTATCAAGCTTGTCAATGTTTCGAGTTTAGTTGTGCTTCCCGTGTTCGACGGAAAACATTTCCAAAACACTTCATCCCGGGTGAAACGGGAAGCAGGCGGGAGCCGGCGGGGGGTATAATTCATTTAATTGACAGGAGCCGCGCGGTGTGGTCGTATTTATGGAAGAACAAACCGAACGACTTTTTGAGGTTATGTGTAATGTATAATGAGCGAGCTTAAATAATCACGAGTTTAAAATATTATTATACTTACGTATAATATTATAATAAATATATTTGATAATATAATTATAATATAGTAACAAATATTAACATAATTATTCGGTATCGAGAAACGCCTGAAATATTCTCCGCGCCGCGCGGGAACGTGGATGCGTAACATGTCTTTGTACAGTAATGTACAGTGCCCTTGAAATGATTTTACACAAAAACGCAAATTTCATAATCAGCCATACATTGTTATTATGTACTTTATTATTATGTTTTGTAGGTACTACTTGTCAAATTGTGTTCACCATGCCAACTTGAATAATCAGGAAAGATTTCTGACTAATATCGATTACGGCACGACCTAAAGTAACGAATTTAGAGTGCGTAAATATTTACGTCAAAAACAGAATAATTATAAATATTTGATATTGTATTATAATTTTATTATCAAATATATTTATTATAATATTATACGTAGTATAATAATATTTTAAACTCGTGAATATGCCTGCTCATTGCACATAACCACAAAAGTCGGCCGTTCCGTTAATTCTCCCCACACGACCACATTGCGCGGCATCTGTCAAAAAATGAATCCCCCCCCCCGCCTGCCTTCCCGCTTCACCCGGGATGGAGTGTTTGAGAAATGTTTTCCGTCGAACATGGAAAGCACAACTAAACTCGAAACAACAAAAGTTGAGAATATTTATTGACAAACTTGATAAATTCATTGACTTGTTGTGACAAATGACGAGCTCTGGACCCCGCTTTAGATATACCAGATTTTTTGCTGTAGATATTTATACAAGACGTGTTTCATTAAACATTTTCACAATTTTCGCTTAAACATTATCGTTTTTAATATAAGTGCGTCCCCTCTAACATTCGTATTTACGTATCTCTCCTTCTTCTTCTTTTGGAGTGGGTAATTAAAACCTGGTCTTAACCCTAGAGTAGTCGTGAAACGTGAGTAGTTACGTGGGAAGTATTTTGCCGCCCATGTAAAAACCATTTTTTGCACATTTGTAGTTAAAAAACGTTTAGAAAAGATCAAAATGAAATATAATCGTTTAAAAAAAGTAATATTTACTCAAGTAACATAAATGGTCTTAGAAAAAAAATGGTTTTTAAGGCGATCCACCAGTTCACTACTGTGCCGTGGACAGTAGTTCTTCGGTGGACGACATAGGGGTCACTTTGAATAACCGAATTCGTCGACTAGCGGCCGTATTGTAAAGTATCAACGCGAAAATGCATATTTTATTTTATTTTGGGAAGATTGGGTGTAAATATCAATTTTTTTTGCGATTATTATAAAATAAACTGAATTTGCCACATTACACAATAAAACCATATCCGAAAAGGGGTTTATAAATAGGAGAGTTTGGACTTGAAAGTGTGTTTTTTAGACCTTATACTTTATTTTTTTATAGGCTTATTAAAAAACTTATAAAAAAAATGATCGCTATTTTTAAGGGCCAAGGTATGTTCTACAAGCAGTATTTAATTGAAGCATCTACAATACTTCTAAGCGATCGAATTTTCAAAACAAAAACATATGATTTTGCATTATTTACTATGACTTCATCTTAGTAATCTTTGGGTAAATTGCTTACTTTTAGGATAATTTTTACCTTAACCTATTTAAAATGAAAACGAACAAATAAAAACGAACAAACAAACGAACAAAAAATTCATGAAAATGAACTTTAATATGTTTTCGCTATCTCCATCGCATGTATGTTTTAGCGAAACAGTCTTGCCTCATGTACAAGCAGTGTTTGTGCACAGTGGCTTTACGCATCATTGCACCCTTTTTTGGTCCGTCTATTTTTCTTTAATGGACATACCGCGTCCTCTCTTCCTGAAGGCACTAACATTTATTTTACAACCTATATTTTTTAATGTTTGTATTTAGGGGGTATTTCACCATAATTTTGATAAACTCTATCCGTAGGATGACGTATTATTTTCGATTAAAGATATAAAAATATTTATTCCTTATAGCATATCGTTATCGAGAGGGTGGTGAAATACCACCCAAGTCATTTTTTATTTCGCATCAGTCGCCAGTGTGAATGAACCCAAACCTAACTAAACAAACTGAAAAACTATAGGGTGGCGCAAAACTACCGTTTTATTTTGAATCTTATTGTAATGTGTAATAAGATTCAAACCATATCGTTAGTTTTGCGCCATCCTTTATTAGGTAAATTCTTAAGTCCGGCGATTATGTTTAATTTTGGCGTTTTAATGGCGTATTTATTTTCAAGAAAGTTATGATGATTTCATATATAATTTTGATTTTTTTTTCTTAATTCACGAGTTGTATTACTATACATACATACTACATCACATCGCATGTAAAACAAATTTAAACCATAGAGGTCGAAAAAACTACACCGCGTTCAGCAAACTTCTATTTTATATTTATATTAACCCCACACAGAAGGGATTTTTTTTCAGAGCCCATATATAATACTTGGGAATGCTGTGCAGGGGGTCGGTATTGTTGTAATAAGTGGGTTTGATGGCACAATGATTACGTAACCATTCATTCCGAGTTCAAGTCTTGGCCGAACCCTCATCTTTTCTGTATTTTTTTCTTATTTATATTGTACTAGCTGGAACCCGGCATGCGTTGCAATGCCATTCAAAGAAATAAATTTATCCTCCCTGCATGTCCTTTCCCGGGCGTCCTCATTCCCATCCACCTTCCCCGCCTTCCCCCTCCCTCGTCTCCATTTTTAGTAACCACACCTTTCCCCCTGCCTTTCCTGCAGGCCGCTAAAATATATGAAATACACACATTTTCATTTATACAAATTTCATAACGACAGAACTTACCATTATATACAGCCTATGTTACTCGCTAATAATGTAGCTTTCTGCTGGAAAAAACAATTTTTTAAATCGGTTCAGTGATTTAGACGTGAAAGCATAACAAACAAACACCCGCACTTTCATACATGTACATAGATATGACAAAGACACGATGTAAGTCTGAATTCAATGTATGTATACATTCAATATAGGTATTGAAATGGAGCCTGCTCGAAAAAGCTTGCAGTATTTATTCCCTGTGCGGTTTGTGCACTGATGCACATACGCGAAACTTGACGGACACGAGCGGAACACCCATCCACAGACAATGTCGGCTTGACGAGAACGGGTTGTTTCTTCGGCTCGTTTTAGTTTAAGTCGGCTAACATGTGGAACGGATTACTGGCATCTGTTTTACTCATTTACATTATCCGGGCCTCTTCAAGACCAACATTTCTACAGCCCGTACATTAACCCATCTCACAATACTGCCCAACTGGGCGGCGATATAGTCCCCCAAAATTTGTGGGTACATATACCGGTATCCTATGTTTGTAAGTACAGACAGGGGCACTTTTGTGAGGTGTAACAAAAAAAATTAAAAAATTCAAATTCTTTTAAAAACTAATACATATTCTCGTATTTCGAGATTAAAGGCCATTTTTATTTCCTTTAAATATTCAATAATACTATTATTTAATTTATAAACAAGTTATGCTATGTAATTATTATTACGCGTGATAGCTGTTTCGCCCTCTGAAGGCATTATCAAACTGTCTCAATGCCTTCAGGAGGCGAAACAGCTATCATGCGTAATAATAACTACACGGCAGAACTTTTCCTTAAATAAACTGTTTTTATAAATTAAATGATGATATTATTGAATACGAAGTTAAAATTAAAATGGAATTCTACAAATTAAACTCGATAACAATTAATAAAAAACGCCATTGTTATATTTTGGGCATAACATTTTTATCCCCATAATTAAATAAGTTTCTTTCTAAATAAAATCAGGAACATTCCTCGATCAATAATGTACCAAAACTTGTAGCTAAGAACGCTTACCGAGGCGGCTTTTCCGACAAATTACACTAATTCCCCCAGAGTATTATTAAAAAAGGAAGTATTTTTAGGCGAAGAGTGTGATTTATTAGCGCAAGTAGGTACTGACAAATTAGTAATATAATGAGAATGTGGTGTGGGGTGGTTTATGGGAGCTCCGTGGAAAATGCTTAGATTAAATTTAATCCTCTTCTAGATCGATAAATTTACAACGGCGCGCTTGTAGATTGCGGTAAATACTTTGGACCAAAAAGCAAATACAAATACCTACGGCCCTGGTGAAAACAACCATTTAGAATCGAAACGCTTGCGTGAAATTTACTCGAAATAGCTTTAGGCGTATATGATAGCCATATCTGAAGAGCCAGGTACCTACCCCATAACCATTTTCTTCCCTATCGTCTTCCCTTCCCACTCCATTGAGCCTTATTGTGTACACCAATTGGGAATACTAAGTCTCGTTGGCTCCGGGTAGTTAGGACCCTTGAGCGATATTCACATAAAATACGTTAAGTGATTTTAAAAATCTTTTTTATTTGAATTGTTTTTATTTTTTAATTTTAATTAGACTTTTTTTATAACTAAAATTACCGAGGTGTTTATAAGGTTTAAAATAATAATATTGGATAATTTTTAGAGCGCAGTTTTAGCGAAAAATCACCTCAAATGCGCTGTACAATTTATTATTCTCATCAAACAGATCACTTTCTATTAACACACTTATATTATACAGGGTGTTAAGAGACGTATTTGACTTAGTTTAACCAGTAACTCCTGACATTATTGTAGTAAAAAATGTAAATGAAATTTTGGTCTGTCGACATTTTTTCTCAAAAACATAAAAATATAGTAGGTGTTAAACAGTTGGAGACGGCGTAAGAGATTGGGCGGTCACTCGTCTGAGTGACCAGTGACGACTTGCGGAAGATTTTTTTGTTTATTTTGAAGAAAAATTGAAAACAAAAAATCATGGAAAAAGTCACCGGAGATTTTTCATTCTCATTTTTTGTTCTAAATAATATCATAAGTCCCTTAACTCCCCGTATAGTTTATGATTGGAGAAGACACTATTTCAAAAAAAATTGGTCCTTGACATTGCATTTCACATTGTCAGACTGATAAGTTGAGTGTTTTCTGTAAAACTAAATGTTAGCTAATATACAATGGCTGCGTCCGGTCATTGCCCTATTGAAATATTTTTTGATACTGACAATTTCCTTTTTTTTCAGTTGCGAAATGCCTAGTCGAAGCTAATAACTTGTTACACAGTATAGTCCAATGATGACAAAATATCATCGAGACATAATAACGCAAATTTAAATATTATTTACCAACTCTCATATTGTTTTGGAACGATATTATAAAAGAGTTCACTTTACAAAATTTCTCAACCAAAATTATACGCCCTAAAAACATTTAAAAATGCTCAGAGAAGTGTTTGGGCAAGTGTTTAGAACAAATTGCAAATAAGGTTTACAAACGCATTAATTACTGAAAACATGAAGTAATGTTTTTGTTGATACCTAGCATTAATCCTTTTACTTTTCCCCAATTTATAATTCCTACCCACCTTATGCCGACTAGTATTTATTTATTTATTTAGATAGCAGTCATAGTATTTAGTTGAAAAGTAATACTCTTCTTGTCAACACATACTGTAAGTGTTGAAGACCGTGTCGAAAAAGATCCATCGCGAGGTCACGAGTTCAATGGTGAATGTGAGAACCAGCGTAATTGGACAAGCGAAGGAAGAAAAACAGGGTAGGTAAGTCGACATTGCTGATTATCCATAGATCCTTTCGCTTTGCGGGTTATCTTTTTTTGACACTAACTGTTTTCTTATCGTACAAAATCAGCAAATGAAATGATAAGTTATCGGCTAGACAAATGTTTTTTTTTTATTTTTTATTACTTATTAACCAAGATAAGCACAAATACATTTTTTGTTTTTTTTTTCCTACAGTTTGAAGTATAATACATATTTTTTGTTTTTGGTTTTTGGTAAACACCACCTCACTAGGCTGAGCCTGTTCCGAGGTGGCAGGAATTTAGTCAAATTTTGATAACTTAATCTTATAGGAAAAGAATAAGATAAATTTTTTAATTTATATATGAAAATATAAATAGAATGAAAGAAAAAGAAAATGAAAAAAGTTGAGAAACAAAAAAAATATTTATACAATTAATAAGAAATATAAAAATTAAAAATGATTAGATAAGAATACTAAGAAATTTAGAAATAATAACAAATATTTGAGAGGAAAAGAGAAAGATACAGTTTAGTTTGTTGTTATATGGTATAAATTATCTGCCCGCAGTATGTATACCTTTATTCAATGGCATCGCCATGTTTATGCGTGTATACTGGGGACATCAGTGCAAAATAAAATCCAAAGGTTTTATTTGGAATAATTTGCTACTTTCGTGTTATTATAAATACATTTTCTTATTTCTTTTGTGAATACCGCACAAAAGTCCCAACTGCTCCCGCCTGACAGGGCTATGCCATTATGGCATCCCCAACTTTATGTTTAAGGGTATGTTGTGAGGCTGAAAGTAGTGGGGAGAAAGGAGATGGGGATGAGGAAGGTGTGGAAGTACCTGGATATTTAGATCTGGTCACCAAATACGGCTTACGATATTATTTTTGGCTCAGAAACGTACCGTAAATATATCATAAAAATATGTTTTAAATTGTGGAATAATACATGTCAACAAAATAAATTTATTTGATAAAGCAGGGATTTGAACCCGCCACCTTCGGATTTTTGAATATGGCATCTTTAGTTCCTCTTCTAGCTGCTAGCAAAGATATTAGTCAAGCTGTAAACCTGGCAAAAAAAAAACCATTCCATTTATTTCGTCACCCGCGTACGAGTAGAATGAAGAATTTTGCAGTAAAGTTGTTACATTAAAGTTGGCTACACTAATAAAAATACACTTTTCACACGTGGACAAAAGACTGACTGAATGTTGGTTATGGGAGAAGGAATGCAACACTGAATAATGCTAAAAAAATATGTAAAAAACGATTATTTAAAAGAATTAATTAAATAATTACATTATGCAAGAAAAGTAGGTAATAAATGCAAGAACGCTCGTTCCAGTCGTGTTTTAGCTAGGAACGAGCTTCAGTTTCCCCGCCCATGAATCTTGCGACATATTTTCGTCGGTAATTACAACCCTTGACGTTTTTATGGTTGGATCGTGCCGCAGAATAATATCCCATTGCAGTTTTAGATCATCAAGCAAATTACTTTGATTAATCTACTTCGAAAACATGTCGGTACATGTGAGTTCTCAAGTAAGATAATTTACTCTAGTGAGATTACAACTTTTAATCACTTAATTTAGTTGTAACTTTTTTGTGTATTATTAAAAAAAAACAACTTTAAGAAATTTGTTGCGTCGTACGACTACTGGAGCGTTCCGTCATATTTTCAATATCAGCCTTGAGCGCTCGCATTTTTTTAACGTACGGTTTGGAAATTTCCCTTCCTCTTTCAAAAATTTATGGCTTCGAATTTTAATATGCAGACATATAAACTACCTATTGTGTGGCAATAGGAAGTCAAGTGAATGCTTCTATATTTTTCTATTTATGTACAAGATTAATTAGTATGATTTATATCTAACAACTCCTCAAATTTCTCATTTTATAATAATTCTCTAACTTCTCCATCTTCTTCTTGTAACCCAATCTAACTATAAGTATATCATTTTCTTATTATAGAAGATCTGTGTGCATAGTATTAAGAGCAGGCAAAACATAAAATATCTTTATTTACTATCTAAGCAGCATTATATGTATAAGACTGATTACTGTGAACTATATATATCAATAATTCCTTAATTTACTAAAAATAACTTATCTTTTCCAATAATTCTTAACTTCTACACCTTATTCTTGTAATCCAATATAACTACATAAACTCTCTTATTGTAGGAGAATTTGTGTGGATAGTATCAATTAGTGAAAAAATTTCAACCTATACTAATGAATGTATATCCGCAAACTGTAAACTTCACCCGCCATAACACAGGGTCATCCCTAGCATGGAGGGTGAAATATCACAAAAAACTATATGTACTTTAAGAAATACAACATTTTTAAAGCACATTATTAACTTTAAGATTTCCGTTCGTTGAATATAATTGGAGCAAAATTAAATATAGTGTATCTGTGGCCTAGTGCCTAGTTGATAATCACAGATATAGACGTAAATTCAAAAATGCATTTTTTTATTGTGTAAACACATGATCAATGATTTCGGTTCGCGGAATGTCAATAACAAATAATTGATTGAGATGTGTCTCATCTTATTATCTTCTGAAAGAAAAGAGAGGGTGTAAAAAAGTTAGCACTTAACAGGAGAAGAAGTGGGTGTGTTGATTTTTTAAATAAAACACCCTTTGAGAAATTAAGTCCATCGTTTTTATTGCTATGTTTTTAAAGTTACAAGTTACCGTCACATAACTTTTTCACCACTCAACGCACAAAGATTTAATCAATACTTTGTGTTTTCTGTGCAAGTTGAGTTAGAGAAGTGTTAATTTTTAGCCAGCGTGGGCTTTTTATAGTTAAATTCCTTTGTATATTGGGAAGGGAGGAAGTTCAAAAAATGATCACACAATCAGCGATATCTGAAATTATTGGCGCTGTATTTGGCCTAAATGATTGCTGATAATAATGATCACTATTTATAATCCATAATTGGTTTAAACTTAACTAGAAAACTAAGCAGAGGGAACATAAAAATATCTCTTCAAATTGGCCACATTTTTCCAGCGAACGCTTGTGGGTTTTAACAAATTGGCCAAAATGTGGCCAAAAATGCTGCAATGGTTGACCACTATGATTTTAGTATCTACAATAGATTTAGAAATCCCATTCCTTCTTTAGGGAAAAATATACACTAACTTTACATACATATTATTATCACATAATTAAGTATTTTATGGACAATACAAGGTGTTGAAGTACGAGAGGAAGCGTGAATATATATTTTTTTTTATTTTCCTAACCACCTGCAAAAGTACAATATATATTTATTTGATCATAAAAACTTCGATACGTTCGAACCTTTCTTTTTTTTATTCATTTTTTTTCATAAAAATGTGGTGATGTGCAAACATAAAAAATGATTCAATTTTTCTGTGCAATATTATGGAAAACTTTTTTTTCTTATTCAGTAACTAAGAGCCAATCAAAGATCAATGAAGAAATACAGAATGGATATGCTATGGTGTCCGCGCAACTGTCGCCGGACTACGCGCTAATTAGCGTAGTTTTCATACAAAAACAATTTGTTCATTTCGTTGATTTTTTGAAAATGTGCATTAATATTGGTTAACAATATATTTTGAATGAGGAAAGAATTCGTTCATTTAGTTTAATGTTCGTTTGGTTTATTTGTTAATTATTTGTTCTTTTAGTTTATTTGTTAATCGGTAAACAATATCGGCGACACCCGGAAGCGCAGTCCCACATAGTAAAAACAGCAGATAGCACATCTACTTCAATATCTTTGGAGCCAATGCACAATAAAACGTTTGTCTTAATTTGGTTATTTTAAAATAATATAACATGAAAGCTTTTTAAAACCCCTCCGCAACGTAAGCAGATATATGCGTTAAAAATACGACAGCAGTCAAGTACAATAAGCGTGTTTATACGTCAGCCCGTGTGTCTCCATAGAAATCGTTCTGACTCCGTTATTGTTTTAGTGACATCCCTAAAATAAAAAGTGAAAGGTCGATAGTGAATCATGCTGCACATCTCTATTCAAGTTGTCCATAGAAATACATAAAACGAACATTCTGTCAGACGCGCAGTCTGACACATAATTTATCCCGCAAAATTTCCTACTGGCGGGTCGACCGCGCCCGACATTGTTAATTTTTATTAAATATTTTTATATGAAATGATAAAAAAGTGAGGAGACAAAAGTGTTTATTATACATTTATACAATAGAATAAGTATTGTTGTTTACATAATCTGTGATTTTAGTACCGTTTTCACATAAAAACATCACGTAAGTCACTTTTACATTTTTTTAATGTTTGCATTCTAAATTTTAATATTTACAAATATTAATATTTATTTGTAATATAATAATTCGAAAGCTTATTTTGTAACCTGTCTAAAACAGTTTTTACTATTCGGCTACGTTCAGAAATGTTTCATTTATAGAGCTTTAATTGTGAATCGGTAATAACACATAGTTTTCGTAAAATGTCATTTCGTTAATGACATTATAAGTGCGTATTGCCGATTTTCTGAGGGGAAACATTCATAAATTATCTTCAATTTCTTGCTTGAGCAATCCCCCAGAAACATTAACGCTGGTTGTAAATATAGATGAAGTTCACTATTAATGTCCTGTATTGTTACGCTAACATTATTTCACAGAATCTTCACACCTACACACAGTGACACTGTCGTGTCATTAGACGGTTAATTTACCAATAGTTTCCGAAGTGTTTCTCAGATAATCTTAATTGTTGCCCTTTATTTATCGACTACTCATCATTAATATATAATATGACTACGCACGAACGTTTTAGCTGATAATTATTGCTGAATGTCAAAACATTACACCATTGTCATTATTAATTTAATGCATGGCACGAACATACAGTAATAGAACTAAGAGACAAAAGAAGCGTGGATGATTGAATTTGTTGTAAAATTGCTGATATTGAAATTATCAACAATTTTATTACCTTTGCTATATTACACCCAATGATGATTTTATTATTTTTTTATAAATAATACATTAACAGTATAAAAAAGCTTTGACTATTCACTGTCCAACTAGGAATGTCTCCCGTTCTAGGACAGTCAAATTGACAGGTTTCATTTATATTGTATATGTAGGTACATGATTATTCATACGTATATGTAGTATTAAGTAAAGTTAACATTCACAGATTCCATTCACATTATTATAATATGCGATACAGTAGAATAGTTGAATAGTAGTAGTAGACTAGATTCTAGAAACAATTTATTAGCGAATATGTAAGAAACAGTGTTTAAGCAGTGCGTATGTGTAGAAGAAGAACAGTAAAGAAATAACTTAACAATTTGGGAAACAAAGAAATATTATAAAGGGCATTCGTAATACATAATTATCACATAGCAATTTTTTTAATATTTCTGATTCTGTCGTGCCTAAATTTAGTGACCGTTTTGTTATTTTTGGATGCCAGAAAAATAATATACAAGAAAGACAGTAAAGAAAAAAAACATGGAAACAATAAAGATATAAAGGCGCTGTAATTTATAATTATCAGATAACATTTTTAATAACATTTCTGACTCCGTCCTGCCAAGATTTAGTAACCATAATAAATAAAATGGTACAATTGTATTATGGGCTTGGGCATGTCTGTGTGCCAGAAGTAAGTTTTTATTGAAAAATTTTACAGCATTTAGTAAGGTTCCGCGAATTTATATCCCGATACAAAATATCCCCGACAAAATGCCCCCGAAGAAATATCCGACACAAAATATCCTACGGACAAAACATCCCCCAACAAAATATCTACTAAAACATAACCTAACCCAACAAAAAAATTGGACCAAATTAATTCAGACATCCTATAAAGACAAAAAATGATTGTTCAAAAATAGTAAAATGGACAAAAATAATACAAACATCCTGTAAAGTTAGGTTAGGTTTTGACCGTAGGATGATATTTTGTATAATATAGTAGGATATTTTGTCGGGGACATTTTGTCATGGGATGAAAACGCGCATTACTGTTTAGTAATGCAGAGTGAGTCGACTGGTTGATTTGATTTTTTCAGGGAAATAATAAGAACATTCAAAACCTTTATTTCTTCCTGACAGTTTTGGTTCCGGAATAATATTAATAAAAAAAACATTAAGTTTAGGCAAATTTTTTTCGTGGCATGACGTGGGTCACAACTAAACCATGCATATAAACAAGCAGCGGAATGTTTTACCATAAAAATCATTGAATAAATAAATAAATCTTGTTTTACGCGAATGTTTAGTATTGCAATCATTTTCAGTCGTTTAAGCATCCGGAAATACAAGAATACGAGAAAACCACTGACCACAAAATCAAAACGTGTGTGATATTTTTTTTGTTTTATTTACATGGGAGGCCATGAGGAAAACAATTTCTCTCGGCGCCTTTGTCATCTTTGAGGATGTTGTGTGAAGTTTCTTTTTAGGGAAAGGAAAGAGAGAAAGTTATTGGAACGAAAATGGTATGAGGGGTGGGTAGGAATATGGGGGTCAGTGTGTCCAGAAGTGACGGACGTATGAAACCATTTCTCCACTGCGATAAAAGGCGATCGGTCGAAAGGGTTCGGATGGAGAAATCAAAAGGTCTCCCTCAACCAGTCTCATCCGAACCGGCCCGCCACGCAATAGGTGGCCAAAAGCATCCACCGCAAAGACCTAGACAAACCTCACTACATTGACCCGAGCACCCCTGCTAAGTCACCAACGGTAGCAGACCGCTTGGGGTCCTATGGCTGGTGTGTTGGTAATCCCGGGGCGGCGGTGCCCATTCCCGCCTCCCAAATCTACGTCGATTTGAAAAAAGCTGATTGTCCCAACCAATGTCGTGACACGAGAGAGGTGTGGACTGTCAATCCAAATTTTGCGAAAACAAGACAATTGACTGCGTTTTTAACCCAATCACAGGAAATGGCAAATGGAAGGATAAGTCCCTACCTTTTGACGGGTTCATACGCTGTTTCTGGATGGATCTTGATAATGGCCGCACTTTCCTTCAATAATGACACATCTTAGTCACAATTACCGACACTTTGGGGTTCATTAATTAGTAATTTTTGCGATTAATCGCCAGATTTCAATGGCAAGATGTGACCGTTGTCTCTTCGATTTTTTAAATCATAAAAGTAGGTAATTTTAGATTTTGGTGCCAATATTGTAGATGTGTTCCACGTAGGTATGAAAACATCATCTTCTTTTCCTAATAAGTAGGGACTTTCAAGGAAAGGAGGAAGACAAAGAAATAAATGAACAATGAAGGACTTGGGAACATGGGTTAAACTGTTTCAGAACTAAACACTGATGTATGAGACCACTCATTTGTTCCATACAAATACTATAAACTATAGGGCACTGGACTCCAATCGTGACTTCGGTTTCGGGAGATAGTTTATAAATAACAACTCAGAGATCTTTTGGGTAGTGATCAAATATTTATTTTCAGACGGTTTTTATACTAAATTCTTCGCACACCTATTTGAAGAAAAAACGTAAACATGTTTTATTTATCTCTGCAGGTTGCCGGGTGCACCTGTTGTTTACCTTGATTATCCCAGGTGGTCGAAGCAGGTATCCGGGATCAATATTAGTCGCCAACAGCGTTTGTTTTGAATAATAAACGGGTTCGGACACGTGCAGTTTTTTCTTGCATGAGTCAACCTAATTTCTCCAGGTGGCCGAGTGCACCTGTTATTTACATCTTAAAATGCAGAATTTGTCATCAATAATAATGCACGACAAGTTGGTTGCTAAGTGCTTGGTTTTTGAATGATAAGATCTTCAAGAATCGTCCGTTACAACTGATATTGTGATTTTATATTTTGTGACGTAAGATTTACCCTACTTCGGGAACACAGACACTCCGATTACATATTTACATCTTTCTTATATCTGCAGTGGTACAAATAAAATGAATAAGTTATTTATTATCAAGAAGATAAATTTAAACCAAAAAGCTTAAAGTAAATTTGTTCCTGAAGCACTTTGCAAAGTTGTCGTTCTTATGTCGTTCATTTTTAAAGTATCACTAATCCACAAGACCTCACAATGTTTTAATTAGACTTTTGAATGCCACTTAATTTCTGAAGTAATTCTGAAATTGTTTTTGTAAATAATCTGTCTCTTATTCCGAAGGGTTAAAGTGTCAGGAAGTATGTACGACTCCGTCGACCTTAATCGGAAGTACTTTGCAAAGAAGGTAAAACCTTCTCGGAATACTAATTGCTAATAGCTTGGAGGGTCAGGGAAGTTCGTGGGAGGTGTGAGGAATAGGGGTGACGCTATTGATTAATTAGCGGACTGAGTGGATAATGTCTTTAAGCAAGATGGTACTTTAAATAACTACGATAATTCACATTTAAAAAAATAGATAGATGTTTTTAACCCAATAATGATTCATAAACATCCTAAAATGCTAAAGTTAAAAAATGTATTTAAAAAAACCATCAATCTAAAGGAGGATGTTTAAACCATTAAACCTCAAGGAAAGACTCAGTAAAGGCTTGTTCAGACTAGGCTAGTGGTTTAGTCGAGTGGCGAGTAAATTGACTGGATGAAAAAACTAGTAAGATGAAAGTAAAGAAAACATGAATACGTAAATGGATTAATAGTAGAAAAAATAAATAAATTTTAGAGTAGCATAACCGCTCTGCTGAAACAGCTCTACTCAATTTGTAATGATGAGCAAATTAATAAGTACAACACTTAATAAAACATTAGCTATAAATAAAAGAGTTGTGGCAACAATAAAATTATATTATTAAGTAATAATTAAATCAGAACATGAGACTCAAACAAAATAATAATATTCTAATACTTAAAAAAAAAACTCAGGGTCATGAATCGATAGCTTGTCGTGTTTTGAAAATGATCTCAAGATGTTAAAATAACTACAAGAGAGGGGGGGGCGCCAGTTCAAATAAAACAAAATATTAAAGGTAAATCTATGAACTCAAAACTAACCGAAGCTCACGGGTAATGGCGATTTCACCGAAGTATGTGTCTTCTATTGTCGAAACAAACATATTGTTCGTGGTATATTTTGGGCAACAAAAGAAATGTTGGATTCGATTTGTTCAAAGAATATTTCTAATTAGGAATTCAAATTTCAATTTGAATTGAAACGTAGCAACCAACTTAATTATTGGATGCTTACTTCATCAAGTGATTACTTGCGCATTATAATTTCAAACTGCTACAAATAACATTACACAAAATGACTCGTTTAGTGGTCGAGCAGGAGGCGTCTACTAATATCTACAGGAATTCCAAAAACTGAAAAAATCGAACTAATATCTATGAGAAGGAAAGTGTTGACGAATATCTACAGCACTGGTAGAGGTTGGATTTGCAATTATGTATAGCATATCGGAATAACGTAATATTGCATATGCAGTTTAAAAAACTTAATTTATGTAAGTATGTATGTAAAACTCCCTAATATCGGACTATTGGACACATTTAGCTGATTAATCCAACCTACGCTCTGTAGATATTAGTCAACACTCTGAAGTTCGTAGATATTACTTCAACATATGAGCTGTAGATATTCGTCAAACATACAGGCTGTAGATATTAGTATCTGGAGTCGTCGAGCCAGTGAGTAGTGACATATGGTGGGGTACCTTACTCGCCCGGAAAAATAGAAGAAAATGGATTCTACTAAACCACTGACTAAATTACTCGTATGGCTTTTCGAACACATTTAGATGGGAAATTACTCGCTACTTGATTAAACTACCAGACTATTCCTAACGGTTTCAAGAGGAGCAAATCCATTATTCACAAGAGTAGCTTCGTCAATAATAAAGATTGTATAATACCAGTGACAACAGAACATGGCATCGATGTTATTGGGTTTTTACTAATAAATCTTTTAATTAACGTGTTAAGTTGTCAAAGGCATCTATTATTTTTGATTTATTATATCCTACTAGCTGGTACCCAGCATACGTTGCAATGCTATTCAAATAAATATTTTTTCTCCCTGCATGTCCATTCCCATGCTTCCCCGTTCCCCTCCAGGGTCCCCTTCCCTCTTGCGTTCCCCTTCCACCTTACCCGCCTTCCCCCTCCCTTGTCACCCTTCTCGCGAACCCCACCTCCTTCGTTACCCTCCCCCTCCTGCCACCCTCCCTGCCGCAAAAATGTATGAAAAACACACATTCTCAAACCATTCATGACGTATGAAACCATTTCTCCACTGCGATAAAAGGCGATCGGTCGAAAGGGTTCGGATGGAGAAATCAAAAGGTCTCCCTCAACCAGTCTCATCCGAACCGGCCCGCCACGCAATAGGTGGCCAAAAGCATCCACCGCAAAGACCTAGACAAACCTCACTACATTGACCCGAGCACCCCTGCTAAGTCACCAACGGTAGCAGACCGCTTGGGGTCCTATGGCTGGTGTGTTGGTAATCCCGGGGCGGCGGTGCCCATTCCCGCCTCCCAAATCTACGTCGATTTGAAAAAAGCTGATTGTCCCAACCAATGTCGTGACACGAGAGAGGTGTGGACTGTCAATCCAAATTTTGCGAAAACAAGACAATTGACTGCGTTTTTAACCCAATCACAGGAAATGGCAAATGGAAGGATAAGTCCCTACCTTTTGACGGGTTCATACGCTGTTTCTGGATGGATCTTGATAATGGCCGCACTTTCCTTCAATAATGACACATCTTAGTCACAATTACCGACACTTTGGGGTTC
This sequence comes from Limnephilus marmoratus, assembly GCA_917880885.1. Classification (NCBI taxonomy): domain Eukaryota; kingdom Metazoa; phylum Arthropoda; class Insecta; order Trichoptera; family Limnephilidae; genus Limnephilus; species Limnephilus marmoratus. The sequence continues at coordinate 10,182,428 of OU862918.1, forward strand.
ATTAATTAGTAATTTTTGCGATTAATCGCCAGATTTCAATGGCAAGATGTGACCGTTGTCTCTTCGATTTTTTAAATCATAAAAGTAGGTAATTTTAGATTTTGGTGCCAATATTGTAGATGTGTTCCACGTAGGTATGAAAACATCATCTTCTTTTCCTAATAAGTAGGGACTTTCAAGGAAAGGAGGAAGACAAAGAAATAAATGAACAATGAAGGACTTGGGAACATGGGTTAAACTGTTTCAGAACTAAACACTGATGTATGAGACCACTCATTTGTTCCATACAAATACTATAAACTATAGGGCACTGGACTCCAATCGTGACTTCGGTTTCGGGAGATAGTTTATAAATAACAACTCAGAGATCTTTTGGGTAGTGATCAAATATTTATTTTCAGACGGTTTTTATACTAAATTCTTCGCACACCTATTTGAAGAAAAAACGTAAACATGTTTTATTTATCTCTGCAGGTTGCCGGGTGCACCTGTTGTTTACCTTGATTATCCCAGGTGGTCGAAGCAGGTATCCGGGATCAATATTAGTCGCCAACAGCGTTTGTTTTGAATAATAAACGGGTTCGGACACGTGCAGTTTTTTCTTGCATGAGTCAACCTAATTTCTCCAGGTGGCCGAGTGCACCTGTTATTTACATCTTAAAATGCAGAATTTGTCATCAATAATAATGCACGACAAGTTGGTTGCTAAGTGCTTGGTTTTTGAATGATAAGATCTTCAAGAATCGTCCGTTACAACTGATATTGTGATTTTATATTTTGTGACGTAAGATTTACCCTACTTCGGGAACACAGACACTCCGATTACATATTTACATCTTTCTTATATCTGCAGTGGTACAAATAAAATGAATAAGTTATTTATTATCAAGAAGATAAATTTAAACCAAAAAGCTTAAAGTAAATTTGTTCCTGAAGCACTTTGCAAAGTTGTCGTTCTTATGTCGTTCATTTTTAAAGTATCACTAATCCACAAGACCTCACAATGTTTTAATTAGACTTTTGAATGCCACTTAATTTCTGAAGTAATTCTGAAATTGTTTTTGTAAATAATCTGTCTCTTATTCCGAAGGGTTAAAGTGTCAGGAAGTATGTACGACTCCGTCGACCTTAATCGGAAGTACTTTGCAAAGAAGGTAAAACCTTCTCGGAATACTAATTGCTAATAGCTTGGAGGGTCAGGGAAGTTCGTGGGAGGTGTGAGGAATAGGGGTGACGCTATTGATTAATTAGCGGACTGAGTGGATAATGTCTTTAAGCAAGATGGTACTTTAAATAACTACGATAATTCACATTTAAAAAAATAGATAGATGTTTTTAACCCAATAATGATTCATAAACATCCTAAAATGCTAAAGTTAAAAAATGTATTTAAAAAAACCATCAATCTAAAGGAGGATGTTTAAACCATTAAACCTCAAGGAAAGACTCAGTAAAGGCTTGTTCAGACTAGGCTAGTGGTTTAGTCGAGTGGCGAGTAAATTGACTGGATGAAAAAACTAGTAAGATGAAAGTAAAGAAAACATGAATACGTAAATGGATTAATAGTAGAAAAAATAAATAAATTTTAGAGTAGCATAACCGCTCTGCTGAAACAGCTCTACTCAATTTGTAATGATGAGCAAATTAATAAGTACAACACTTAATAAAACATTAGCTATAAATAAAAGAGTTGTGGCAACAATAAAATTATATTATTAAGTAATAATTAAATCAGAACATGAGACTCAAACAAAATAATAATATTCTAATACTTAAAAAAAAAACTCAGGGTCATGAATCGATAGCTTGTCGTGTTTTGAAAATGATCTCAAGATGTTAAAATAACTACAAGAGAGGGGGGGGCGCCAGTTCAAATAAAACAAAATATTAAAGGTAAATCTATGAACTCAAAACTAACCGAAGCTCACGGGTAATGGCGATTTCACCGAAGTATGTGTCTTCTATTGTCGAAACAAACATATTGTTCGTGGTATATTTTGGGCAACAAAAGAAATGTTGGATTCGATTTGTTCAAAGAATATTTCTAATTAGGAATTCAAATTTCAATTTGAATTGAAACGTAGCAACCAACTTAATTATTGGATGCTTACTTCATCAAGTGATTACTTGCGCATTATAATTTCAAACTGCTACAAATAACATTACACAAAATGACTCGTTTAGTGGTCGAGCAGGAGGCGTCTACTAATATCTACAGGAATTCCAAAAACTGAAAAAATCGAACTAATATCTATGAGAAGGAAAGTGTTGACGAATATCTACAGCACTGGTAGAGGTTGGATTTGCAATTATGTATAGCATATCGGAATAACGTAATATTGCATATGCAGTTTAAAAAACTTAATTTATGTAAGTATGTATGTAAAACTCCCTAATATCGGACTATTGGACACATTTAGCTGATTAATCCAACCTACGCTCTGTAGATATTAGTCAACACTCTGAAGTTCGTAGATATTACTTCAACATATGAGCTGTAGATATTCGTCAAACATACAGGCTGTAGATATTAGTATCTGGAGTCGTCGAGCCAGTGAGTAGTGACATATGGTGGGGTACCTTACTCGCCCGGAAAAATAGAAGAAAATGGATTCTACTAAACCACTGACTAAATTACTCGTATGGCTTTTCGAACACATTTAGATGGGAAATTACTCGCTACTTGATTAAACTACCAGACTATTCCTAACGGTTTCAAGAGGAGCAAATCCATTATTCACAAGAGTAGCTTCGTCAATAATAAAGATTGTATAATACCAGTGACAACAGAACATGGCATCGATGTTATTGGGTTTTTACTAATAAATCTTTTAATTAACGTGTTAAGTTGTCAAAGGCATCTATTATTTTTGATTTATTATATCCTACTAGCTGGTACCCAGCATACGTTGCAATGCTATTCAAATAAATATTTTTTCTCCCTGCATGTCCATTCCCATGCTTCCCCGTTCCCCTCCAGGGTCCCCTTCCCTCTTGCGTTCCCCTTCCACCTTACCCGCCTTCCCCCTCCCTTGTCACCCTTCTCGCGAACCCCACCTCCTTCGTTACCCTCCCCCTCCTGCCACCCTCCCTGCCGCAAAAATGTATGAAAAACACACATTCTCAAACCATTCATGCACCACCCGCAGTATTTTTTTATACTAATTTCATAACGCCAGAGCTTACCGTCATATATACTAACACTTTTCTGCTAAAATGCAATGTTCTTTAAAAAAATTGGGTCAATTCATCGATTACTTTTCGAGATTGGCGGTGGCGGACACAAACATACAGAACCTAAATTTTTAAATTATATGAATTTTGACAAAATGTTTTACAAATATTTTTTTATACATATGCACTACATGTTTTTTTGTATGATGAGTTTTTCAAACAAAATAATTAATTTCGCTCTTCGCAAAACTATTTTTTTTGCATAATAAAGTTATAGAAAGTTTGAAGTTAGATAAGTTTGAATAAAATACTGCTAACATTCACGAAATGATTACGTTTTTTCTAAAAGCCTTTCATTTTGGTGAACTTTTTTACAAGGTTCTCTATCAGTGGAATGTTATTTACTTCCACCAGAATTTGAGCAATTCACGACCTTCAAAGCACTTTCAAATAACTTAGTTACGAGAGAATTGGCACAGATAAAAAAAATATTGTTGACGAAAACCTAGCAGGCCAGTGTACCGGTAAATACCTTTAGCTCTTGATTATTATATATTTTACGTATAAACTATGCATCGAAATGTATTTAAATGGTGTAAGTTTTTATGATAGTTGGAATTTTAGTTGGATAGTTAGAAATTCTTATTCTTCAAATGTTTATTTGGTTTCCATGAACCAAAAGCTTTCTACATACAAATATTAATTATTGCTTATCTTAAAATAATCTGGATGGACAGGGTTACGAATGAAGATGTTATGGTTCAGATGAATAAAGAAAAATAAGTTATTAAAACTATAAAAATCCGAAAATTTCAATATCTTGGACATGTGATGAGACATCTAGAGAAGTATGAGATCTTACATCTCATATTGCAGGGAAAGATTGCCGGAAGACGGGGCCCTGGAAGATGGAGAAATGGCTGAAAAACCTGAGACAAGGGTTTGGCCCGTCTACCGTAGAGGTGTTACGGGCCGCAGTAAACAAAGTCCGCACAGCCAATATGAGAGCCAACGTCCGTTGAACGGACAGGGCGCAAGAAGAAGAAGAAGTTCACAAGGTGAGAACTAAAATAAAACTAACATCATTGATCGGTTAGTAGCCGAATTGACTAATGTGTCGGATTCCCACCCAGCCCTTGCGAGTTCAATTCTCCGTTCAAGTCCTCCAAAAGTACACCATTAAGTTTTCCGCTTATAAAAAGGAAAGTAAGAGAATTTTATAAGTACTATCATTTTGACAACCCGAAAATGTTTGACGGTCTTTCAATGACAAAATATAATTTTCGAACGGGTGGGCAAAGGGGATGAAACTAAACCCATCTAGCTAACGAGGCCGGTAGACTGAATCAAATCGGCATTCAAACTTGGATAAGAACCTCCAAAAATGTATTTTTATATATTTATTAAATTAACAACCCACAACTTTTTAAAAAGTTTTTAAACGAAAATGTTTGGTGGTTCTCACACAAGTTAGGAGGCCGATTTCAATCAGTGATCCGGCCTTGTAATCTAGGTGGTTTTGATGAAATGCCCGACAAATCCATGTTTTCACACACTCCTTACCTCATCGATTTTCAAATTCGTGTACATAATAAGTAGGTTATACTCATCTTTCTCCGATTATTAATTGACGTGAGTCGATTCAAAAATATATTACACTTCTTCAATAACCGCCAATTCACTTCGTGGCATCTTTTTTAATTAAATGAAAACAAACCACTTTGCATACACCACCTTTTTAAACGACTTCAAAAAGGAGGAGGTTCTCAATTCGACTGTATTTTTTTTTTTGTTTTTTTGTTTGTTACCTCAGAACTTTCGACTTGGTGAACCGATATTGATGATTCTTTTTATTTGAAAGCTGGTGCTTCCCGTGTGGTCCCATTTAAATTTGGTCCAGTTCCGACAATGGCATCCACGAGAAAATCATATAAGTCTTAAATTTGCATTAAGTATGTGCGCGACAAATGGACGAATAACTCAATATCACGCCAACCGATTTCGATGATTCTTTTTTTATTGGAAAGGATGTACTTCAAGGGTAGTTTAATGAGAGCTTGGTAAGGTTCTGATTATCGGATCCATGACAAAATAACGGAACTCTTCAATTCTTAGGAGCAAATTAACGAAACTCGGTCGAATCTCTTAATTTGACCCTCACGTCGTTATGGTCAAATTATGTCTTTCTCATATGAGCAGCACGTTAAGTACGTCTACCTATATTTAGACAAATGAGTAAGTGTACTTCAGATTCACTAAAAATAAAAAAATAAACAAAAAATTTAACAAAACAAAAAACGACTTCAAAAAATGCACTAAAAAGTAAAAAAGAAATTTCGTATTCTTCTAGAACTTCATAATCAACTTATTTTTTCTACTCATCAATATGTAGGTACGGTTGTTATTTTTGGAGTCGGTGTCAGCAAAGGTAATCGGCCCGACGAGTTCACTTGACAGCTCCCCTCACGCCGCGGCCCGCTCTCGCCTCGTCAAGTCGCTTGTGCGACACAAGCACATCTCACCTATAACTATGTATGTAGTTACAAACCTACCTTGACTGACACCGACTCCAAAAATATCAATCGTACCTACATATTGATGAGTAGAAAAAATAAGTTGATTATGAAGTTCTAGAAGAATACGAAATTATTTTTTTACTTTTTAGTGCATTTTTTTAAGTCGTTTTTTGTTTTGTTAAAATTTTTGTTTATTACACCATTGTTTTCGAAACATGTTGATGATTCTGATTAAATACTCGGTGAATACAGAGTGATCTGTTTTCATTTAATCAAATGTGTCTCATCCACTGGAGCGCTTTTTGCCACAATATGGCACTATTTATAATACCTTCGATTGCTTCGCTGCCAATTTTGGGAGATTTTCTCTTATTTGTAAGTAATTAAGTAGAAGATTACGATTTTATAACATTTTTCTTATAAAATCGACAAAAGATCGATGAATTCATTGGCTATATAGAACTATAATCTGTTTGTATGTCCCCATATTAAAATTTAGAGATATGATTTTTTTATGTGTGCGGAAAATATTCAAAATGAGCTCTAAAAAATCGCAAGCATTTCGAGAAAAAAGTTTTATTTTGTCTGTCGCTCGGTTATCTTCCCGAGGTGTTCCTAAAGTTAGCCGAATTAATTCTGGGGTATTATATTCTCATGACCTCTTTATGTTCATCAACCATTCTTGTTTAAAGAAACTATGAGTTAAACTGGATGAACCATAAATAGATTATTTAATGTCGATTGTGAGAAGTGAGGTAGGTACCTGTGTTATTTTAGTTTATTTAAAGTGCTTCTCCAAGAAAAACGTGTGATAGTTATGTTTAAAACGAGGAAATCTCTGAACAAAAATTTAAGTCATTAACCCTTTTTATAACAAAAATCAAACATAAATGTGATGTAAAGTTTATGGTTGATTTGATTTTGTATTGAATTATGATATAAGAGCTTTCGTAAATAGAAAGTTGAAGGCCCGCAGAGAGGGTAGGATTACACTACAACCCTTCCAAAAAAGGGGATAAACATTTTATGCGTTACCTACTGTCATTTGATGGACCTTAAATTTTCATCTTACTCGTTTCAGATCTATCTAGGGGTTTAAAAGCATTCCAGTTTAGTTATAAATAGATCGTAAAGTTTACATCAAATAATATGAACCACCAAAGATTTATCGATGAACTTGAATTTTGGTAAAATTTCACGATGTTTTACTTCACAATACACTATTTTTAATTGACTGAGATTTATAGCACAATGGCCAAAAGTAACCCAAAAACTTTTCGTTACACAAATATCTTCAATGGGAAAGTTTATTGCGCGAATGAAATAAAGCAGAAAAGTTTACCGTCCAGTTTTAAAGTGAGATAAATCCACTGTTTAATTATTTCTCTTGTTTGCGACGTAATCCTAAAGTGGCTTAAACTGAAAATCAAAAGCTCCGTGTTCAAATCTCGGTGAGAGTAGCTTTCATAAGTTTATTTATGTTCCGCGGAACAACTGTAAAAGTTTTGAAATATCATCACGGGATCATGTAACCCAAAGAGCTTGAATAATTTTGCCATTATACATTTTCCATGCTGTTTGCTAAATCGAAAAGTATCTACCCTACCTAGCGACCCTTTTTTGACCTTTCTCGCTCTGATCCCGTAAAATTACTTTCCAACTTGATTCAAATTCTTCATAATGAAAACTTTTTAAACAATTACGATTGCAAACTAATACGTACTGTGCTTTTTAAAGAGTTATTAAACAACAATTAACATTTTACAGATGGAGAATTTAAATAGTTTTTTTTAGATTAACTTCACACAGGAGGAACTGAGGAATATAATTTCTCTCTGGGTCTTTGAAGATACTGTGTGGATGGTCTTTTTGAAGACAAGACGAGAAGGAGGAAAACTGCAATAATAAAAAAATTATCACATCATATATATACAAAGAAAGATTTTTTTAAATATTGCATGGTGCAGAGAGCTACTTCCAATAAAAGGCCTCTTGTACATTACTATTATTATGGACAATGCAGGAGAAAACCTTTATAAAAAGCCACTGGGACACGTAAGATTCACAAAACTCCAAGAATTTTAAATAAGTATGGAGGCCGAACTCTTGAATACTTGGTACCAGTGATTTTTAACAAACTTAATAAAAACTTAAAATTTTAGAATTTTAGAGAGACCCTGCTCCAAAATGATACAGATGTGGTTGGTAAATGATCAATCCAAGTATTATAATCCATTTTTTTTATTATAAAGATATGTTATGTGTTTGTAATTAATCAGTATATTACACAAATTTCTTGGATCAAATAAATTAAAAAAAAAAACTCTAAATGTACTTCGAAATAACTATCTCTAATGCAAGATTATTATAGACGATAGAAATATTGATTCGGTGGATTAAACTTATGTTCGGTAGATCCTGCAGACAAGCTGTCTTGCGACTGGTTTGCGGGGCTGCCTATCTGATAAAATAACTTACATAAAAATTTTCATCTATGAATAAATAAATATTTAAAAAAAAAAAACACTACAAAAGGTATATTTAGAGAGTAAATTCTTTGACTAAGCTTATTTCCACACATACTAACTTCTAACGACGATTAAATCAATTTGTGATTATTTTTGCTGCATCTTAACTGCACTTTTTTTTATTGTGCCATGTGTGAAAATAGCTGTTAATTGCTGCCAAAATAGCGTGGCGAGCATTGCGCCGAGTTGGCAAAAAGATGGCAACAAACCGACTTTCCATTTTGATATCACGAGGAATCTTTATAATAGAACTTGAATTAATATTGTCAAAAATAAATAAAAGTATAAAAATGTTAATTATAAGGCCCTTTTCAAAATCTTTTAATATTTCACTTCCACCAATAATTAAATAAGTTCGTAGGAAGCGAGAAAAAATTATACTTTCGATAAGTGGCACACAGCACACACGCACACATTCAAAAGAATCGTGTCTATCTTTTTGAATAATAAAAATTGTGTTGCAAACGACTCTGAAATATCATTTTTTATATAAAATTTGATGTAGTCTAGTCTGTGGTAATCTAGAAAAATCATAGGAATTTGATTAGTACCATGGATGCACGGCTTCTTACTTCCATGGATATGACAATGAACCATGTAAATAAATTAATTAGCAAAGATTCAATAATGGCGCAATGATGATATGACAAATTAATGTCCACCGTGTACAAATGTTGGGCGCACGTTTGGCATGTTTCCCGGCTATTCACCGATGCCGAGTTTGTAGAACTAAGTCGGTGTCATCTACTCTAAAAGTAATTAAATGCACCTACAAATTTATCGTTGAAATCAACTTTTTGGAGAAATCGTAAGACATTAATGAATTATCGATTAACCTATTATTTTGCAAAGGAAATTAAAATTCATCAATAATAATAGTCCAGTAAACAAATGGTCCAAAAGGAGGTGTAGAGTGCGTGAGCAGGAACCTAAGCGATTCCTTCAGGACTTGTTTACGGTGCTTAGGGTGTGAACATACTAAAAGTCCTGACGTCTAGGTGGTGAGCTAGGGGGGGGAGGGGGGGGGGGGGGGGGGGGGGGGGGGAGGTCCCGATTTTTGGGTTTCCGTTTATATCTTAAAAACGGTGCGTCGCAGAGGAAAACTTTTTTACAATAAGTAAAAGCTCATAAAATTATCTACAACTTTTATTCTATACGTAATTTTGGAAATCCCAACCGTTTTTGAGTTATACGCTCCAGAAATGTCTATTTTACCTCACATTTTTCATCCAACTTTCCTTCATATCGTCTAAAATATTCATCCAAGAAAGAAATTCTTTTGAAAAAAAGTTGTAATAATTTAATTACCTTTTAGAATATATATACATATGTAAGTAAATCTCTAACCAGTAAATATTTAGAGCAATTTTAAGTTTTTTCGTAAAATGTCGTCATTTTCAGAAAAAGCTGTTTGTTCTTACCAAATTATTAAGACGGGTTTTTTCTTCATGGGAAATTCCTTATTAATTTATGCACGCAATAAAGAAGGTAAGTTGTTCTCGAACAGATGATAAGTGGAATTCATTTTATAATCATTATTATTATGAGGGGTGATTAGGTTAGTCGTCGGAGATGCTACGATGCTGTTCGAGTTGGTGAAAAGGCAATGAATGCGATAGTGGGCCTTGACATTCTCAGACATCAAGTTGTCCCGCAAAGATCGGGCATTCCCAATGTCTTCTGTCAGCTTGTCGATAAAAATTCAGGATGAAAAGGTTGCAGTTGACCCAACATTGCTGTTTCAGCGGATGTGTATAAGCAAACGATCAGATGAGGATTTGATGAAATTCTTTGAGTATGAGTTGGCCCCATTTCCCTTGGCACTTTTCAAGGAAAGTGGGATGCGAAAGGCAACTAAATCTGTTCTGTATAGCTTATTCGAGCCTACCAAAAAAACTGTTCTACTGTCTCAGATGAACATAGTTGTGGACGGAGGATTTCTACTACACAGAGTAATTTGACAAAAAGATGCCTCCGTTGCCGCAATTTGTGATCGTTATATCACCTATGTCAACCACCACTATCCTGGAATGACTCGCACTGTGGTATTTGATGGGTACGCAAACCCAGCCAATAGTACGAAATCACAAGAACAGATGCGACGATACAGACTGAGAAGGTCAGCCGACATCAATTTGACAGGGAACAAATCAATACCCGTTAAACAGGAAGATTTTTTATCCAATCCTACCAACAAAGGTAACTTCATTTCAGCGCCCTTGAGATGATTTTTCATGAAAACGGCGCTTTATAAATCAGCCAAATATTATTCATCTCCTTACTACAGACAAAGTTTCAGGAGAATGGGATACAGACTCTTCAGGCTACCGATGATGTTGACGTCCTTATCGTGAAGATTGCTGTGGAACTATCCTTTCACAACTCTGTGGCTGTCTTTGGTGAGAATGTGGACCTCACTGTCCTTTTGATTGCTTCCACTCCTCCCACCTAAGATATTCTGCTGCTGAAACCTGGAAAACCAAAACAATGGCTCTGTCCACCAAAGAGATGCAGCATCGTAGATTTGAACACATCATATTTTTACATTCATTTACCGGATACGATATAACGTCTGCAACTTTCAGGAGAAGCAAGGCGGGCTTTTCAAAATTGTACTTGGAGTAAAAAATGATCAATCAAGCGGCAATGATCTTTTACAACCCCTCCTCCACTCACGACGAGGTTGAAGAGGCTGGAAATAAATGCTTCCTGAAATGGTATGCGGCGCCAAAAAGACAGACCTCCCTTAACCAGTACCGCTTCCAGTCGTTCACAAGGTCCGTGGCAAACATGAAGCCTGAAACCAGCTCCCTCCCTCCAACAGAGAGTGCAGCTGAGCATTTCCGGCGGACATACCACCAAGTTCAGCAGTGGCTCGGAATTGAGCTGCCCCCTGAAGAATGGGGGTGGAAACACGAAGGAGACACCCTGGTGCCAATTACAACAGAAGATCCTCCAGCACCGGAGGTCCTTCTGAAAATGATATTTTGCCGCTGCACCAAGGATTGTGCAATTGGCAAATGTGGATGCCAAAAAGCAATGCTGACCTGTTCTGCAGCGTGCCTTCACTGCCAAGGGAGATGCCTCAATAGCGTGCTTGTTGCCGAGGACGACGATGAAAACGACGTAGAGCCCTTTCAGCAAGAACCATCCACCACTGAGAATGACGATGCCATGGATGAACAACGCTTGCCAGGACCCTCACGCCCAAAGAGGATATGATAACGTGAATCCATATAAAGTTGAGAGTGTAACATGATGTTATTGAGAACAGTGCCAGGGGAAATGGGGCCAACTCATACTCAAAGAATTTCATCAAATCCTCATCTGATCGTTTGTTTATACACATCCGCTGAAACAGGAATTTTTATCGTCAATTTTTATCAACGAGCTTACAGAAGACTTTGGGAATGCCCGAACTTTGCGGGACAACTTGATGTCTGAGAATGTCAAGCCCACTATCGCATTCATTGCCTTTTCACCAACTCGAACAGCATCGTAGCACGTTATCGTAGCATCTCTGACGACTAACCTAATCACCCTTCACAATAAAAATGATTATAAAATGAATTCCACTAATCATCTGTTTGAGAACAACTTACGTGCTTTCTTGCGTGCAAAAATTAATAAGAAATTTCCCATGAAGAAAAAACCCATCTTAATAATTAGGTAAGAAAAAACAGATTTTTCTGAAAATGATGACTTTTTACGAAAAAACTTTAAATTGCTGTAAATATTTACTGGTTGAAGATTTATTTACATATATATCTATATTCTAAAAGGTAATTAAATTATTTACAACTTTTTTCAAATGAATTTCTTTCTTGGATGAATATTTTAGACGATATGAAGGAATGTTTGATGAAAAATGTGAGGTAAAATGATTTTTTTCGAAAATATTGACATTTCTGGAGCGTATAACTCAAAAACGGTTGGGATTTTCAAAATTACGTATAGAATAAAAGTTGTAGATAATTTTATGAGCTTTTACTTATTCTAAAAAAGTTTTCCTCTGCGACGCACCGTTTTTGAGATATAAACGGAAACCCGAAATTCGGGACCTTCCCCCCCCCCCTCCCCCCCTAGCTCACCACCTAGACGTCAGGACTTTTAGTATGTTCACACCCTAAGCACCCTAAACAAGTCCTGAAAGAATCGCTTAGGTTCCTACTCACGCACTCTACAACTCCTTGCTTTACTGCACTATAAAGCGAAAAAAAGCAATTAAACTTAATTTTGTTTTTCACTTCTAATCTATATACATTAAATCAAATATATTTCTCACAAACGATGCATTGACAATGCAAGTTATGTGGTGTACCAACTATTATTTCCTCAAATTAAAAATACAGCTCTGATGATCAGGAGTTTTCGTTAATAGTTCTGTTGGTGTAGATCATGAGTCTTGTTTATTATTAAACTAGCTTTTGCCCCCGGCTTCGCTCGCATAGTATTAAGGGGGTTCCCACTCCACCTCTTCCACCTTCCCATATAACTATTTTAATATTTTAGCAATAGAAATACTCAGTTTACATCCCAGCGACAACCATGTGCTTAGTAAAATAAGGGATCATGAATGAAACAGAAGTTCAATTTTAACATTTATTGTAATCAAATAAACAGTTTGCAAGCATGAGACTATTATCTATTCAAGATTATCATCATTATTATTCATCGAAACTCAGGACGTGGTCCAGGGTTCCTTGAAGAGGAATCTCCTGTGATAATAAAATATGCAAGTCACTTCAAAAGAACAAGGATCAGCGATGTATGAACATAATTATCAGAACTAACCTTTAACCAGTATGTCGGGCGCCAAGGCCAGTCTCAATGACATAACCATTAAATAAAATATGAACTATTTGAAAACCAGTATAAAGGAAACTAACGCCAATCCACGATCCAGACATGCCAGCCGGAGACCAGGTTTTTCAGCCCTCCTTCCTTCCGAGAAATCCCGAGAGTGCCCGCTCTTCCGTCCTCCTCCAGATGTCGCCACTGTCCCGTCTGATGTTAGCAATAACAAACACATAGAGTAAGGCCTTAACAATCATGCAAAGCATTCTTCAAAACAATTACAACATGAAGATAAATAAAGACAAAACAAAGCTGCTGACTGTAGGCCGAACGCAACATCAGATGAGAGTAGAGATGTCAGGAGTTCCACTAAAGAAAACCAAGGAGTTTGTCTACCTCGGGAGTAAAATAACATGGGACGGTCGGTCGAAGAGCGAGGTCAATAGCCGTATACACCAGGCTAGGCTTGCATTCAATAAAAGGTCGAAAATAATAGAATCAAATAATTTAGACCTGAAACTGAGAATACTCCTCATCAAGACCTATGTATGGAGTATCTTGATGTACGGCTGTGAAACATGGTGCCTATCCGAAAGAGATAAACGGAGACTAGAGGCTTTTGAGATGTGGTAATATAGAAGACTATTAGGAATTTCCTGGAGAGACCACATAACAAATGAAGAGGTTCTCCAAAGAATCGAAGGAGGAAGGCACCTGCTCAGGACCTTGTCCGAAAGGCGCGCAAGATGGATCGGCCATGTAATAAGACAAGAAGGCCTCTTGCATGCCATAATGGAGGGTATGACCGAGGGGACAAACGCTAGGGGACGCCCACGCCGAGAGTACCCGGAGGACCTGCTGGTGGACGTGCGCTGCTCATCATATGCAGACTTCAAAAGAGCCGCACAAGACAGGGAAGAGTGGAAGAAACGAATAGATGACATTGCTGCAAACCAATCTCAGGATTGAAACCAGAGAGAGAGTAAGGTGTTTTTGTATCGTCAACATCCAAATAATCAGGGTAACAAGTTAAACTGTTACACCCAATCCCCACTCCACTCCCCCCTCTCCATCCCTCAACCTCTCTCCCCTCCCCCCTCCTCCCCCGCCCACCCATCCCGTCACCACCCCTCCATACCCGTTACATTCATTTTTCAAACAGCTCGCCTGCCACCTATTGAAGCGTAACAATCAAACACGCGCAGTTTCTCATTTATATTATTAGTACAGACATTTATAACATTAGTATAGATTAGTATTTTATAAATATTTGAATTTTAATTATTAAAGGGATCTCTATAGTAACTAAAGAATTACTTATAGTTACCAAGCAACTCTTTGCATTTCAACAATAAACATAATAATTTCGACAATAATTTCATAACGCCAGAGCTTATTCATAACGCTAGAGATTACCAATGCATACATTCTGTGTTACTCGCAAATAATGTAGCTTTCTATTAGTGAAAGAATTTTTAGAGTCCATTCAGCATATTTTGCGTGAAAGAGTAACAAACATCCATACATCCAGACAAACTTTCGCTTTTATGATATTAGTAGAATTGCATTAATAATGAATATAACATCCAATGATATAACAGCGTTGCCAACTCGATTTTTAAAATGAAGTCACACGTGACCCGAAAATGACCTAACAAAAAGTTTTGTCCAAAAATTCACAAACGATTAAATAAACCGTAGCTTGGGATAAGGAGGGTGACAGCTAGACAAATTCTGGGATAAAAACGAGTTTGCAGTAAGAAAATAGCCAGTTCCTAAGGAAATAGCTCTCAAATTCGTTATTTTTTCTTCATGGTCTTATATAAAAAGGGAGCTAGATTATCTGAAAAACGAGCTAAGAAACTAAACCACCTGTTTTGGAGCTGACAGCCTTATTTTGGAGCTAAAGCTAGTATTGGCAACACTGGTTCTAAAATATGCTCTTTGTTAATCTACCAAGCGAACCGGTGCGCAGTCCGATGCTCGCAATAAATCGGAGATATCTTCGAAACCTTTTGGGTATTAGACATTAGACCCGAACGCGCGACAGTTAAGACAAGACTACTACTGTTCTCTGTTGAGACATCTTAAAACTACTTACAGCTTTATTTTTTAATCACAGGCACATTGAGGAAAAAAATCCCTCATGGCCTATGATGTCTCCTTTGCGGATGCTGTGGGTGGAGCCTTTTTATGGAAAAGAAGGAGAAGATGTTTTGGGAAGTAAAAAAATATGATACAGGTGAGCAGAAATCTCGAGGTCATCGTTTCAAGGAGTGACGGACGCATGAATCCATCTCTCCCACTGCGAGATGAATCTGGCAGGAGAGGTCAAAAGGTGTCCCTCAACTAGTGTCTCCTGATCCGGCCCGCCATGCAGAGGTGGGCAGAAGCGTCTATCGCCAAGATCTAAACAAACCTCATCCCATAAATGTTTCTCCCCCTTCTAAGTCTCCAAACTACCTGGTGTGACCAGTGATAGAGGTGTTTGTTATTAATGATAATGATAATGATAATAATGGTTCATTGTCTTCATTTCTTAGTAACAGTAGAGATAATGATACCCTCACTGGGAACTCCCGTGCTGAGGATTTCATTTACATATTATAACTTAATTATAAGAAATTAATATGAATTAGACATAACATATATCATGTAGTATTTTTATTTTAAATAATTAAAAAGTAAATAAGATAGTGGTTTTTTTTATAATTCAGTTTACTAGATTTGGTTTTAGTCTGTCTGTTTGATATCAGTATATTTTCTATTTCTGATCTCCCTATATTTAGTATCCAGCTTTTTATTTGAAATTTAAATGTTATAATGTTGAGGTTTTTGAGTGAGAGTGGTATTTTATTGTAAAGTTTAATGCCATAATATAAGAAGCTTTTTGCCCAAATGTTGTGTTAGTAGTTACTTGTTGGATAAGTTTTTGACCATGCGATCTAGTGTTTCTAATGTACGTATTAGTTGTTATTTCTTGGGTTTAGTACTTATGAATGTAAATGAGTATTGTTTTAGAATATAGTTGTTTAATTGACATGATGTTAAGATTTTTGAAGATTTCGTCAGTGCCAGTTCTTACAGGAACTTTCAGTATAATTTTCATTGTGGCTTTTTGAGTTTTAATTAGTGAATTTAGTAAGTTTTTATTTGCACTGCCCCATCCGATAATACCGTATTCTAACAGTGATTGGCAGAGAACCATGTAAATCTTGATTAAGTAATTTTTAATGGGGACATTCCTGATAGTTTTGAAAAAATAACTTAGTTTTTTAATTTTATTATTTAAATATGTAATGTGTTCGGTCCATTTTAAGTTTTGGTCAATTTTTAGACCCAGATGCGTTATATGGTCAACGTTTTCTAATGAGGGACAATTACAATTCTCATTTAAGTGATGCGGGCTATGGATTTTCAAATTCAGGTTTTCTTCAGAGTTTATCTTATTTTTTTATTTTGAAAGTGATGAATTTGGTTTTATTAGCATTAAGTGTAAGTGAATAGTAGTCTAGCCATTTTTAATCCTATTAAGTGTGTCTTCTGCTTTCTTAAATGTTTCTGTCCAATTATTCCCATTTATCATGAGAACAGTATCATCCGCAAAACTAATGATTTCTTCTTCACATTCTATGTGGCATAGGTCATTAATGTAAATAAGGTAAAGAATCGGACCCAGAATACTTCCTTGGGGCACCCCGAATTTGACATCAATATACTCACTGGTTATGTTGTTAAGTTTCACAGTTTGCTTTCTATTTCCCATGTAACTTTTAAAATTCAATAAATGGTTCCCTGGGCGGCGGTACCCATACCCGCCTCCCAAATTAAGAACTACCTGGACATCTGTTGAGAGACATTGCAACGACTTACATACATATTCGTTTATACTACATTGAATGAAATAATGAATCACTAGTAATGAATTTCAATTAATAGGTACGTGGAAATTATTCCTAACATATTAATTTTCCGAAGACAATGAAACTCACAACTTAAACCTGCAATGTGTTTCGGTATAAACTAATTTAATATTAATATTAATTAATTTAGCCATTATCTTACACTTAATTCACCACATAGTAACTTAATCTGGTGGAATCCCTAACATTAAATTCCTTAAATATGAGATATCGCTATCCCTTGAAATTAGATTAACAATTGTAATAATCGTTTAACTCCGCTTAGAACCATTCTCGTTATAACGATAATAATACTTTAATTTCAGTTGCTCCATAAATGTGAAATGATACCAAAGGAATTTGAAAACAGCTTGCTATATTCATTTAAAACAGTTCTATATAAATGCTGTGCTGATATCTAACAGTATGGAAGATCTACAGTCTCTCGTGTATAGGATGAACGAAGTTTGTATGAAGAATGAGTTAATGATGAATGTAAGTAAGCTTAAGTAATAGTATGTATTTGAAAGAGAGAGAATGAAAACAATGTGCAACATAGTTGTGAATGACGAATACTTGGATCAGGTGGGTGAGTTTGTTTATTTGGGAAGTATGTTTACGAGAGATGGGAAGGCTGATAGAGATATTAAAATAAGGGTGAATGCTGGTAACTCTATCAATGGAGGACTGAACGCCGTTGGCACAAACAAAAAACTGTCCACTAATGTTACTAATGAACTAACTGCATAATTCCTTTTACGAAAACCTAATCGATAAACAGGGTGTATAGGGATGTTATTGACTTATCAGTCAATAAAACTATATATTATTTTGAGTAAAAAATGTAATGAAATTTTGATATCCGGTGACCTTTAACTCTTCCGCAGCCAACTGGGCCGAAGGTAGACCCCAACATTACTATCCTTCTTATATTATCTACTTAAATACATGAAATATATTTTTAGTATTTTAGGTATTCCTGTGCAAAAAATTAATACGTAATGTGCCGTTTAAAAAAAATGTGCATAAATCGTTGATCGCTGGAATTTTTTTTAATCAAATATAAGTAATGTTCTCTGCCCAATAAATGGACAAATAACATTAAAAAGGATCTCCATAGTTTAAATGCCCATAAAAAATA
Organism: Limnephilus marmoratus; assembly: GCA_917880885.1. NCBI lineage: Eukaryota > Metazoa > Arthropoda > Insecta > Trichoptera > Limnephilidae > Limnephilus > Limnephilus marmoratus. Next base: position 10,200,486 of record OU862918.1, read on the forward strand.
TTTCATGGGGTCATCGGCCGACCTTGGTTACGGACGTTATGTTTGGCATATTGGCTTGTCGGGAGTTAATATGACTTTTGTTCAACTAAAAATCTAAAAATAACAACACACCTTCAACAAACACCCATCCAATTATTTTTTTTTAAATTAGCTCCATTCTTAGAGAATATTGGAGAAAAAATCCCTCAGTGCCTATAACAAAAATAATTAAAATTTGAAATGTGATTTGTGATCGAGAAATCTCTCGTGTTTTGAACATTTGTGGGTGGACAAAAATTAAAATATTTTCAGGTGAGTCAACAGACCACAGAACAAAGCGAATGTGAGAACGGCGCGGGCGTTAGCACTTTTGCCTGTGACATAGTACGAGAACAGGTGCTCTGTGGGTGTGTTATTACTGGTCTTGTACCTGCGCCGCGCCGCCGGTCCTATTCTGGTCTCAATTAGCGTCAGACGCAGGTCTGGTTCGACTCACTCCATAACTTTTCTTCAAAATGTGGATGAGTGCCTGATCCACTGAACAGAAAATCGAGAGAAATGTGGTGTGCACTAGTTTTGAAGAAAACTGATGTCATTAATTGATAAGTTTGTCTATTAAAGGCACCGAAAGCGCTGGCACCATCCTACTGGGCTGATCATTGAAACAGACTTATTTGGTTGATGGGACTTGGTGTTGCTAAACTGCGGCTCCAGTGTATTAGTGTTGGTTGAAGGTGCTGCAGAGTCAGGACAAGCCCTATGCCACACTCTCGAAGGACCAGCCCCAAAACTACGTCAACCGCTACGTTTACATGGAACGATTAAGTTTGCATGCACTCGCAAATCCTGATGGACAGTGTTGATCAGTGGTTCAAATCTGGGCTTCTGGAACAAAAGATAAGCCCAGATTGGGGTAAAGGAACCCGTCGAAGTTAGGACCACACATCTTTAGGTTCTGGATGCTTCAACTTCACAATATTAGTCTTTAAAACAATATATTTATAGGGGTTCACAATACTATAAATGTAATACGAAATTGTAATGTTTCTTTAACGTCGATGTTATATTACAGATCGCCCTGTCTCAGATATTATTTTAAACTGACAGTTCTATTCAATTAGCACACTATCACCTTTTTTAAAGGTACTTTTCTGGCAACAATTGCATCGGTCATTGTGACATTTTAAGGATGGGAAGATTAGGTAGGTGGGATAATTGCAGGATTTTATTGACATTTGCTATCCACTAAGTTTTTGCAAATGCATACCAACCATTCCCACACGAATTGCGTGAACAGAACTAATAGAGGAACAATTTCAGGAACAGTCTTATACTCTATTACATAGAAAGCTCACGCTTAGGCATACTTCGTTTTATGCGTCAAATAGACCGGTTCAACCCTCTCGTTCGATTGTTTCAAAGTTTGGAGACATATCAATGAACGCGCTGGATTATCTGACTTTTTCCAATAAAAAATATTTTCCATCACGCGTCGCAACTTAGTAATCAGGAGATTGGCGCATTTATAGCCTAGCGGGTCACTCGATTGACGTCACTCGATTAACTCAAATAAATGTATATATGGCGGTCGTTGTAATTTTAAACGCAGCATTTTGTATTCTCCCCGAATGCAAACAGGTTGTTGGCTTTAAAATCAAAACTTTTTTTAAATATTCATATTAACCCGTCTGCTTGTTTAGGAATAAATACATCCCAAAACACGTAATCGCGTTATACTTTCATAAGACCAAAAACGTCCCGAGCGACCTTACATTTTAAAAGCTATTTGCAAACATATATATTTTTTCTTATAACCATAAAGAGAATGAAATAATACTTCTTATTGTCTTTGAAATATGAAAGCTATCTTGCATACATATTTTACAATCTCGATCCAAAGTGACGGTTTCAGAATTTACGCGCGGAACTGAGGCTTCCGGATTGTGAGGTGCGAATATATTGAACCAAGCAGACGTGGCCAGCTGTTCTAAAAGTTTATAAATAATAATAAAATAAATGAATAATGCATACGTTTGACCAGTTGTATCTGCATTATTAAATGTGGCTTGCAAAAACACAGACAGGCGGATAAGTAATTATAATTACTTTAATAATTATTAAAGTTGTGATTTTAATATCGTTACCTTCTGAGTATTTATTTTCCATTACATTATTATTATTTTCCATTTCTCATTCTAGCAACATGGTAACACACGAAATAGCGATCGTATCGCTCAAACCCGTCGCGATATATAGACAAGGGATCAATAGTAACGTGTTATTGGAAAAAAATGGTTTTAACCGAAAAAAAATCATCGAACGGCAAAATGACATCTTCATTTTTTACTCCAAATATGCTCAAAAATCGCTGGTTAAAATCTTACGGCTACGTTCTGTTACTCCCAGTATAAAGTTTTTTCATATAAAGAAAAAATCTCAGACTTTTCCAAACCAGACAGTTCGGTGGAGCGGTCTAGTATGGAGATTATTTTTTCGTAATGTAGTATTCGGCAAAGGCGGGATTGGTGCTCCGTTATAAACTTATCTTATATCAAAAATATATAAAAAAAAATTATAATCAGGACATCACCACCACTTTGAATTTTCAACAAAATTTGAAAACACAAAAATGTTCTCCAAATTCTTAGAAATGCTTGTATTTAAGTGAAAAGGAACGTGTGTTTATTTATTTTCCTTTGACGTAATTGTAAAGTAACACTGTAGCAACAGTTAAACTATTCCTTCCATAGCACTCAATCCTCCCACCCCAAACGTGTTTCAAACACAGTGATTTGATGTGATGAATTTTCCATCATGTTTAGTGGATTGGGCATTAGGGTGGAACACTTTTGTATGAAAAAAATTTTTTTTTTCGAATTTCGAATTACGAATTGGAATACCAGGTAAAAGTTGCTTTATGTAATTGTAAATAAGACTTCTCAATTTGGAAGTTCTAGCTCAACAGCTTGAGCCCCCGCCATAGACTTGAAATTTTATTTTTTAAGTTTTTATAGACATTTTGTATTTTCCACCCCAATAACAAAATAACAAGTAAATATAATATTTTATGCATTAAATGATAAAATAAAAGTATATTTTGACTAATAAAATCATTTATTTCAAAAGTAAAGACAGGTTAAGAAAGTTATGTAGGTATGAATAACATCGTTTTTTATGACAAAAATCCTTCATCTCAAACCTTGGCATGAGCTTTCGAGATGCTTATTTAGATTTTATGAATCCATCTTATCTTGTCTTGTCGCATACACTTAGAGCTGCTTTTGTCACAACTTTTACAGATCTTTCCACAGCCTGGGTGTGGCAAGGCAGTCTCATAAACTCCAACACTGTATCTCCTCCATTTTCAATAAGCTCGTGTAACTGCTTATCGGAAATATTCATCAGTATTGGGGGTTGGTATATATTTTGTTGCCAGTCAATCATGTCTATGTAAGAACGTGCATTTAAGTTCACTTTTTGCACCTCAAACATGCGCCAAACAGAATTTTTATTAACATGACGAGCCTTTAAAATGCGTCTTGCAGCGAGTTCTCTAATGTGCTTACGTGAATCATACTCAACAACAAGTTTTCTGGATGAGCAAAGTAACTGTTTCGAATTATAACAGGGTCCACTATCGCTAACAACACGTTGAACGAATATCTGGTGCTGTTATTGAGCTGCCATAAATGATTTGAACCATCTTTGCAGGATGAATGTGTATTGATAGCAAACCAGTCAGGAGCGTATGATTTGCTAAAGTCACAAGATTTTGTTGTAGATTTTCCGTCGAAATATTCAAACTAAGCATGCGATTAGCTCTTGTCAACCAGCGGGCATGGGATAGATTACCTGGGCTTCTCTGTAATAAATCAGGAGAGCAGTTTTCCATTTATGACAGCAGTAGTAATTTCTTGTAAATATTTCTGGTCTGTAGTGAGATCTGTGGATATTTGTGGAGGTAGTTCACCTTCTATCTTCTCTAAGTTGGCCAACGGCAGCGTCTCGCATATCTCTAATGCTATACCAATTTGACCTGCAAATGATTTAGGTCCTGCAGTAGGGCCATTCAAATAGGTAAACAAATGCCTCAATGGTAACTCATTGGCGTGTAAGAGACAAATTATCCATTGAAATGGTCAAGATAGTCTGTTTTCCTAAAGATGAATCATGCCTCTCACTTTCCCTGCATTTGTGTTGGAACCACATACCCAACATAAATAGAACCTGGTTTTTTTATAATCGAAATATGTTCCTCTTGTACAATCACTCTAAACCTCTTCGATCCTTTTAAAACAGTTTTAGCCTGTTTGTGCGTTGGTCTTCTAAAAACATTTGTTCCTCTTTTGGCACTTTTTCTCTAAAACAACGAAAAGTGAACGAAAAAAACAACCAAATATGAAATTTGTATAAAAAATTATAATAGGTGGCACGCGAGCAGTTTGAAAACTGAATGTATCGGGAATGAATGTGTGGAGTTCAAGAGGTGAGAGGGGGAGTGGGGAGGGGGGAGGGGGTGTCAGGAGGGTGTTGGTGGAGGGGGGAAAGGGAGGGGGAGGAGGGTGGGGGAGGGGGTTAGGGGAGGGAGAGGGGAGGGAAGGAAGGGGAAAGGGGAAGGATGAAGGAGGGTGTGGGGAGGGGTAGGGAGTGAGGCGAAGGGGGTTGATGAGAGGGTGTGGGGAGGAGCAGGGGGTGGGGGGAAGGGGGTCGATGGGGGGGAGTGGTGTGGGGAGAGGGAATGTAAAGGGGTAGGGGGTGATGGGGGGGTGGTGGAGGGAGAGCTAGAGGGGGTTGATGGGGGGAATGGAGTGGAGAGAGGGAAGGTGAGGGAGGTGGAGGGGGGAGGAGTGGGGGGATATGTGGGTGGAGGGGGAGAGGGGGAGGGTGGTTGATGGGGGAGTGGAGTGGGGGGAGGGGTGAGTGGAGGGGGAGGGAGGTTGATGGGGGGAGTGGAGTGGGGAGAGGGAAGGTGGAGGAGGCTGAGTGGGAATCCCCTAATACCATGCAAGCGAAGCCGCGGGAAAAAGCTAGTAAAGTATATAACTTAAATAAGTGTGAACAACTTCCTGCCGTGAAATTTAAAGTCATTCAATGTTCTTTTTTTTGTTTTTACATTAACTCCACACAGGAGGCCTTGAGAAAAATAATTTCCCTCAGGGCCTACGTCATCTAGGATGCTGTGTGGAGGGTTTTTTTGAGGAGAGGAAGGAATGAACATTGGTCTTGAAGAGACCCATGTTGTAGGAAGGAGGAAACACAGAGGCCGGCAAATCATTCCACAGCCGAGCTGTTGAACATAAGAACGAGTCGAAGAAACGACTCGTTCTCATGTGACAAATGTCAACCGTGTACAAATGTTGGGCACGCGTTTGGCGTGTTTCCTGAATGTGCACCGGTGCCGAAGGGATCAATGATGCTAGTTCCTCGGAGCATCTTCCATTATAATACCGGTAGAACAAGGATAGCATTCCCATCCGACGCCTGTGCTCTAAAGATTGCAATCCGTCTGTTAAGATGGGAGAATCTATCAAATGGACCGCCCGTTTCTGCACAGAGTCGAGGGTATTTTTCAGGTATTTTGGAGCTCCAGACCAGAGGGGCTGCCAAATTCAACCGTGGAACGCACTTGTGATTTGTTCTTTGGCAAGTATGAGAAATGAATAGGATTTAAGTACAGATCAGCGGTATATATTTAAAATACGTAAAACCATTGACTGACATCGCAATGTAAAAACAATCAGTAAAATAGTACATTCCAGGTGGCTCACTAAAGCGAAGCGGATTCTTCAGCTTTACATTTCCACCCTAAAACCATCAGAAAATTTGTTAACTTTAACGACAGTTTACGCGCCTATGTGGTTTAAGGTTAAGACCAAACCAATATGTATTTCCGATGCTAGACATTTGCATGAAACAATGGTGCTTTCACGATATTTGTCCAGTGATTTTAAATATATTATTAATCGAGTAATTCAGCGTAATGGTTTTTGGGTATCACAAAAACACATTTTTAGCCTTGTTTCCCGACAACCGAAAATGATTAAGAGAGTTTGCGTTGAGAAGAATATTAAGCTCGGCAAATGGAAATGCAATCAGACGTTATTCATACATTTAAAGTGCCTTTTTTTGATTTTTCGGTAGATGATTATATGGTGTTATGAATATTGAGAAAATGTAACCGAGTCACCGCTCATCAAATTTTTAAGGGACGAGACAATTTGACAAGCTATTACCAATCACATGATAATTGACAATGTCATGTTAAAGAAATTTCTTGAGAGAAAATTGTTAATAGAAGCTTCAGATGCTGTCTGTGAACCCTTGAGATGGCTTAATGAAAACAGGGTTAGAGTCACGAAACCTTATGCCTCTTTTTGACACCAAAATGCAATACCGTTCATAGCAACTTTTTCAATTTTCTAGTTTTTCAAAGCGGTAAATAATATGTGTACATTTCTTTCCACTATTTGTTCCATTCAACCAATCTATGAATGTATTATCTGTAAAATGAATGGTGAAACACAAATTTTATGTGTGTTTTATTTCGCGTTTATGAGCTATAAATACTTAAGTAAAGGTGAAAATGATATAATATAAAGCTTTGGCGATGTCCAGGTATTGTGAATTTCAAAAAAAAATCAGTCTTAATTGTTAATATATAGAGCATCTTTTCCCAACTACGCCGATTTCAAAATTTTCAAAAAAAATCTCACCTCGCTACCAGACAGGCCAGTGAAATTATTTACTTGATCAGAAGAGAATTTTAGTTTTTGAATTTTGTTTCAATTTGACACCAATTTTCAAAAAGAGTGATAAAAGTGATGTTTGTAATTATAGACCAATATGCATTCAATCCACCACAACCGAAACTCTTTGAAAGCCTAATACTTGACACACTTTTTTCACAAATAAAACCTGTGATATCACCTCACCAGTTTGAATTTATGCCAGGTGGAAGTACTCTTTCCAATTTAATTATGTATGAAAATTTTATAACCAATGCTTTTAAAGAAAAGAAATAAGTAGACTGTGTTTATACTGATTTTAGTAAAGCCTTTGAAACAGTTTCTCATAAAATTCTCATTTGGAAATTAGAAAAGCTTGGTATACATGGCAATATATTAACCTGGTTTGAAAGCTATCTTACTGGAAAACAACATTTTTTTATTTAATATAGATATAAAATTGTACAGTGGATTTTCGTTGTATGTTTTTGGGGTGTTGTGCCGTGTTGCGCTACCTCCTTCTTTAGCCAACGTTTCGGACATCGTTGCAGTGTCCATCATCAGGGCAGATCCGGTAGATGGGTGGATCTGCCGGATCTGCCCTGATGATGGACACTGCAACGATGTCCGAAACGTTGGCTAAAGAAGAAGGTAGCGCAACACGGTACAACACCCCAAAAGCATATAAAGAAAATGCTTCTGGCCGTGAAAATCTTAAAACTTATCTTGTACAGTGGAGTTTATAAAATACATATCGGTACAGAAATTATTTAAAAATTGGAATCTCACCAAAGAAGAAGCTAGTTCTTGTGCTTGATGAGCGAGTTACACTATTTATAACTGAAATAGAATGACATTGTGCATTAGGTAAGTATATAACAGGATCAATTGAGACTTCTGGATGATCTATACAGGGTGTTAAGGGACGTACTTGACTTACTTTAACCAGTGATTCCTGACATTATTTGGAGTAAAAAATGTAAACAAAATTTTGGTCTCCGGTGACATTTTTGATGTTTTTTTTTTTTCTACAAAAACATAAAAAAATGGTAGTTGTTGAACAGTTGGAGGCGGAGTAAGGGGTTCGTCGGACACCCGACTAAGTGACCAGTGATGACATGGGGAAGAATTTTTTTGTTGTTTGATTTTGAAGAAAAAATTTTTGAAAAGTCGTCCAAAAAAGTCACCGGAGACCAAAATTTCATTTACATTTTTTACTCCAAATAGCGTCAGGAATCACTGGTTAAAGTAAGTCAAGTACGTCCCTTAACACCCTGTATGTGTATGACGTAGGTGTACATACATAGGATACGGTTACATACTAAAATATTGTGCACTTAGGAGAAATTCTAAAAATCTAAGTAAAATAGAGATGAATATAGATTAAAAATATATAGAAAGATGGAGAAAAACAGGTAATTATTTAGTTAATTATTCCTGATGAAGTGTAGCTTCAGTTTGAGTTTCAGTTTATTGATGTCTTTGGTTTTTTTTATTTCAATGGGAAGGTTGTTGAAAAACTTTATTCCTAAATAGATTTAATTGTTTTGCATTAGTTTGGTATTAAATTTTGGTATTTTGATGTTGTCTTCATATTTTTTTGATTGGTGAGTGTCAAATTTCTTGATGATATTATCTTTGTAAATTTGGATAATTGCATTTTTATTGAAGATATTCTCTACTCGAGGCTACTAAAAATTCTTACTGGAAGACAACAAATTGTTAGAATAAAATCCTCCCTGTCGGAAAAAAATTATGAAACAAGTGGAGTTCCACAGGGTTCACACCTTGACCCAATATTATTTATCTTGTTTATAAATGACCTAAAAAAAATATTTCATCATTTATTTATCTCACTTTTTGCTGATGACCTCAAAATTTATAGAATTTTTCAAAATATTTACCATTGCAACATTCTTCAAGATAATATCAACAAATTGTTAATTTGGTGCAATGAAAATAGACTTTACTTAAATATCTCAAAATGTCAAATAGTTAGATTTTCTCGAATAAAAAATCCGGTGATGTTTAATAAGAACATTGATAACAATACTCTCGAGACATTAACATAAATTAAAGACTTGGGCATCACTTTTCAATCAAATCTTTCATTTGTTAACCATATAACAGAAATTTCTAACAAGGGCTTAAAAATGTTGGGATTTATAACTAGTCTAACTAGAAATTTTAACAATATAAAGTGTATTAAACTGTTATATTTTGCCTATGTTAGAAGTCAACTTGAGTACCATTCTCCCATCTGGAATCCACATTATAGTATACATGTACAAGCTGTTGAAATAATACAAAACAAATTCTTACGTTATCTAAATTTAAAAAGGGTATTCCAGCAATTATGTTGAACTAGGTACAACACTATTTTAAATGTTATGATTATGGTCAAATTATCCGACAGAAGAATTTTTACTGACTTGGTATTTCTATATAAAATTCTAAATGATTTAGTTGATAGTCAGGTATTGCTAGAATTGATAAGCTTCCGGATTCCACTTTATAATACTAGAAGTCAGGATTTATTTCAGTGCAGAAATTCTGGGACTAACTACCATATATATTCCTCTTTGCCAAGAATACTAATGGAGGGAAACAATTATACCAAGGCAGTGGACATCGTCAATTTATGTTTAAATAAATATAAAATATTGTTACTGAGACAGTTCAGTTATGTACAATGAATGCTGTATATTTCTTTTTAGTCATATGTAATGTTTGTAAAAGCCCCGAAAAAGGGCGTTAATAAATAAATGAATAAATTTCCTTGCCCCGAACGCAATACTATTTTATATACAACATTTTAAATAGAAAAAATTTTCTCGGATATATAGGCAAATCTTGCAACGCCCTAAGTGGTATTAACATTTTCCACTCTTGGAATATTTAAAATCAAATTAACCCTAGAATGAACTTAAATCAAAACTCTTTTTGTTTTATTTTTAACTAGCTTTTTCCCCTCGGCTTCGCTCGCATGGTATTAGGGGAGTTCCCACTTCACCTCCTCCACCACCCCTCCCCATCCCCTCCCCATTCCCCGTTCCCCCTCATGTCCGTCACTACTGGACACCGACCCCTAGATTCCTACACTGCCATCATACCTTTTTCATTCCCAGAATTTATTCTCCTTCCTTTCCTAAAAAGACCTTCCACACAGCATCCTCAAAGACGACGTAGGAGTTGAAGCTAATGTAAAAAAAAATGAATAAACAATTACGTCACTGGAGACCAAAATGTCATAAACCTATCTTTTTATCCCAAAACACCTCGGAAATCACTGATTAAAGTTAGCAGGTGTATCTTTTAACACCCTTTAAATAGAACCCAGGTCCAATACATTCTTGTCTCTTGTAATATTCCTAACTCAACCCAAAGTAAATCTATTAGGAAAGGCTGTCTGAATCAGTACCCAAAATCACCAATTTTTTTTTTCGTTTCAGCTTTGAATACATTATAATGATTGATAATATATTGGAAGGAGTCACTAAACCGATAAAAGGTTGATCGACCTAAAAGAGGCGAGTGTCTCTTACTTTCAATTTGCATAATTTATTATTGAATCGACCTGTTTAATGCGAGTCAATTGAACAGATGATTTTATTGTACCTAAGTGAATGACGAATCTCGAAAAGGTTAAAATATATTCGTTGGTTTTATTGCTTTTTATTTGTGCTTTCTTTGTTAATACCGCACAAGGAAGGATATGGAAATGGTTGAATAAACCTGGCTATTCTAATTCGTTCACTTAGTATATTTTTTTATGTGAATATTGTAGAAAAGAGAATCGTTCGGAAGAAGATATCTGACTTTTCAGATCTAAAGCGGCAGTGTCGTTTTGAGAAGAAAAAAATGAAACAACAGAGTGTGCAATTCACACGTGGCAGAAGTGATACATTTTGAAAACTAAAGTAGACAAGGGTGGGGAACGAACGAAGCACCGCACAAAGAGAAGACCGATTACACTAATCTCATTTTCTCGCAAGCTAAATCCTATAGATGTACACGTTTGTCTCTTTTTAGTAAAGCTATTGTTTGTTTCGGTGAGTTTAAAGAAGTTTTCACTTAAACAATAGGTAACTTGAAATCCAATATGCACAAAACATGGATTAATGCACACTTTTTACCGAAGTTCACTTTTAAGCTAATAACTTTACATTTTGGCAGGCGGGTACGGGTACCGCCGTCAGGGGAACCATTTATTGGATAACCAACACCACTCTGCCATAGGTCACCCCAAGTGGTTCGCTATGTTTGGTGACTTAGCAAGGGTACCCGGGTTCATGGAGTGAGGATTTGTCCTGATCTTGGTGGTGGACGCGTCTGCCCATCAGCTGCCTGGCGAGCCGGATCTGGAGAGAATTTGTCTTCTACAGCCATACTCCATGAAGGATAGGAAGTTCTGAGAATTGGATTCATACGTTCATCACTCCTGTACGAACTGACCCTCAGATTCCTAACCACCCCTCATACCTTTTTCTTTCCCAGAACTTTCTATTCTTCCTTCTCTAAAAAGCCCTCCTTCACAGCATCCCCAAAGATAACATAGGCTCTGATTTTTCTCAGGGCCTCCTGTGTATCATAATATCGAAATTTTATTATCCATGTATTTATTTTTGTTTTCCTATGCGCATTTTTTCAATATTACAGTAGGTGACCACTTGCCAGAAGAAAGTTTTAAAAAGTACCAAATTACAAATAATCTTATGAATTCAAAGGAAAATTGACAAAAAAGACACAATTATTAATACACAATTTTTCGGATGAGAGGTCTTATAACAGTATAAATTATTATTTGTACCTGAATAACGATTTTTTCGACTTATAAACATCAGCTAGATCTGGTTTGCTTGAGATCGTTACCAAAAAGTTTATAAGCAATCTCTTCGTATTTTTCCCATCCAAGTTCCAAGTACTGTCTTGATTGATGGATACCTGAGATCCAACAGTTACCCATCCTGTTAGTCATGTCACCTTTCCTCTGTACAACAAAGTACCATCTGACAGTGGAGACTGTGATCGACTACGACTACCTTTGGTATACTTTACCGCCCATTAGTTTTCCCGTCTCGCGAGCTCTTACCGTGCAATCCACAATAATTATTATTTTTACGCTGTGCATTTGAAAGCACTGGAACAAGGTCTGTACTCAGTGCTGTTGTTCCAGTATTCCAGTGGAATTAAAACTTGTGGAATGCTAAAAGCCGTTTAAAATAATGGCGCCCCAAATTCTAGCGCGCTAACAAACTTCAGAACAACTGTCATTATAATAATGGGCGGCTACTGTATGAAAAGGACGCCGATTATGACCGTCATCTAATGTTATATTCAGAATAACAATCTGTTTAGATGATTAATTACGAAATATTGCGATTAGTTTGAAAGTAACAAGCTAAATAGGGAATGTATTCCGGGTTGAATGATTATAAGCTAATAAAATATAGACAATGTATGTTTTATATGAGTTACTTTTATATAAACACGACATTTTTGTTAAACTCTTCGATTGAAAAATATTACATTAATTTATTTTTCTCATTTATTCCTTATCCTTACGCGTTTTCACTTGTACGAGAGAGCTTTACTGGATAGTGAGTATAATATTCTTTCAAAAGGATAGTCGTTGCAGTCATTGATCATGTTATTTTTATACTATTTTGGGGATCTTAGTGAAACCCATAAACGGAACAGATCTTGGAAGAACCAGGATACTACCTAAATTGGCAGAAGCCCATCAAGGGAACTAGTAGGGCATCTAATGCGACACTGCACCTGGAGACACGGTGACCTGACAACTCATAACCTCCTTTGAAAAGTAATTAAAAGTGATGAAAAAACATAGAAAAAGTTGGTTAAATAGGTTACTTACCATAGGTTAACTTGGTTAAATTACTTGTAAACGGCTCAGAGCGATAGTGGGTAGGTTGTACAAACTGAAATGTTTCGTTCCGGTGAATATTTTAAAAATTATTTACTTATCACTCGCAGAATCAACTTTACGGTACGTCATAACCACTTGGGGACACACTTGCAAAACTAATTTAAACTATCAGTACAAAATTCGATGGTTAAATTCCTAGTTCAAAAACATATTTTTTCGCAGAGACGAAACATATCATTGTTGTGTAGGAATTTAACTATCTTACCTGTGCAGGCCTTGTTATGGTACAAAATATTGATTCAGCATACATCTGAATCTGCATATAAAATGAGAAAGTGGAACATGAACATGAAAGTGGAACATGAACATGTTCACAAAGAATGAAGGAATGCATGTTTCAAAATATAACAATAACAGCGAACCCTGGAATATAATGTGCCCAAAATATTTAACATTTAATATAAAAAATTGCGATTCTACAAATAGATTGAGATATACGCTAAAAATATGGTTACTAAATAGAGATGGTTTATATTAAGTCTGTGTGTAATTAATAATATTATGTACGTATAATTAAATTGTTTTGAAGATTAACATCGTGTTGACAAACTGCTTAATTGCGGTTTAACAGGATTGCACTTTGAAAAAAACAATTAAAAATAATAATAATAAAAAAACGTTAGATTAGAACTTGATTCTGAATTGTCATGGATGGCCGTCCGTAATTGGCGGAGACACACACAGCTGTTGGGAGTGGAGAACACCAATACATGCAGGAAATGTGAAGAAGATACTCCAATGTGAAATGTGAACGAAGATACTCCAATTTACCTATGGTGCCAATGTCCTTCTCTGATGGGAACAAGGCTCAGATACCTAGAAAGAGATATTGTGGAACAAAGTGACAAAGCAAAAATCCAAAGACAACCCTAGCAACCCGGATTCTGTCGAGGAATGAGGTGAAATGGGAGATAGCACAATGGGCCCATGATCCGAGTGCTTACGGGAACTATCATTCTTAAGCCGTCTCCGCTTTGATAAATAAATTAAATGATGGTTGGTACAGAAAATACTGAAGATTAAAGATCAAACGCAATTAAAAAGGACGAAACAAGGGGCACAAAAAATTCCGTTAAAGGTAGTGCAAGCTAGCAAAAAAATGGTTTTGACATTGGACATTCAAAGCGTACAAGGTTTTATGTCCTGAATAGATGTTTCTGCCATGTACTTTAAATAGAAACTTCCGTTTATATTATATTGATATTGATATTATGTGTACTGAACGATGGACATGGGGGTGTATCCAGTAACCAAATTACGTATCCAGTAACCAAATTACTGCATCATACACCACATCGAAAATATATATTTTTTATTTTTTATTATTATTGTACAATAGAATAATTCCAATTACAGTACAATTTAGTTACCCTATCAGCATTTAGGCAAGTGACTCTTCAATAATGTTTTTAAGGCATATAAAGAACAGTCACTTACATCCAAATGGTTTGCAATTTCATTTAACAGCACCACTCCTCTCATCATGCTATGCTTTGCCAAGACCACTGTTCTGCCGTTCGGTACTTTAAATAAGTCGTGATGTCGACTTCGGCTGTAGTGGTCTGATACATATAAATCATAGCATCCCAAGAGAAATGGGCTATTGACCAAATTTTGAAAGACAGAATAGCAAGACTTGCTTTCCTTCCAGTTTCTAGACTCACAGAATCAGTTTCCTCAAGTAAGTCAATATGGTGCATGAACCTTGTATAGGTTCCATGCTTCCGCATATAAATATATCTGAGGAATTTCTTCTGGATTTGCTCTAACATATCAATGTACTTCTGATGGTACGGTGCCCAAACATCGCTCGCGTACTCCAGCTTCTCAGTATTCAATCGAATAACGCTAGCATAGCTTCTTGGTTATCAAACTGCTTACAAGTACTGATGATGAATCCAAGAAGTTTGTAGCAAGATTGAGTGAGCTGCGATATATGGCAAGAGAATGTCAGTTCGGGATCAAAGACGATACCGAGATCCTTCACGGATTTTACACGTGATAACGTTTCGCCTTTTATTTTATAATCTTAAATTATAATGTTTTTACAACGAGTGAAGGACATTGTGACACATTTCTTTGTGTTAAAATCTAATTTGTTTGCCGACGACCATTAAAATAGTGCATCCAGATCAGTTTGCATTTTAAAGCAATCTTGTTGGCAGCTTATTTCCATTGCCTTTTGCCCTAAGAACTGTGAAGAATTATTATTTGTAATAATTCTGACTTTTGTAATAAGGTACATTTTAATACAGCATCACGCTCGTTAGTAAAATGGATTGCACTTTATAGTTTTGTATTAGTGATCACGAACCAGTGAAACAGTTATAAGTCATGTTTTTTAATATATTTTTTTAAGTAAACCAAATAGGTATTTCCAGGTTACGAATGACTTCCTTCTCTCTTACTACTCGTACCACCAAAATAAGTTATTACGGTAGATATCTAGTCTATAGTTAGTAATAAGATAAAGCAGTAGATATTACTTATTAATAATTTGTACAGCGTTCTTGTTGTGTTTTTTTAATCAAAACAGCAGTGCACAAATCATCAAAATGTTAATTTTATTGTTAAAACTGTTACCTCAAACTATTTTGCGTTCATTAAAACAGTATCTACGAATATCACTTTCACAATTCTGTGAAACTTTTGAAAAAAATTACCGTCTCATTATCGGCACCCCATGTATAATGTTTACGAGAGATAGGAGAAAGTTATATCACTAATATTGTACTTAGAAGAGAAACTTTTCTTTGGTATCCATTTCGTTAGGTTTTTATAATGATGTAGAGGAAAAGTTTTGACGAGTTTATAAGTTTATTCAGCAAAGCACGCTTGGCAGACTTTTCAAACTATTAACTTTGTAATTTTTATTGGCATTCATTGTTTCCATGGGTAATATAATTTAATATATGAGTACTTCAAGCAGTCTTTTAAGAAATCGTGTGGCCCTTTGCACAAAGAAGAACACAAGCAATGCAATGTGGGCGTGTTTCGTGATGAAAAGTAATACCACTGTATTTCATCATCATTAAATAATGTTAATTTTGATCAAATAAGAGATACAAAGGGCATGATAAATGGGCTAGAACCATAAGGTACTAAGTAGTGGCGACATTTGTAGAGAATATACAGGGGATACTTTATTATTATACGACAACTGCTGACCCTTTACAAATCGGAAGTACGCCCTACTATTGAATTTTGCAGCCACCACTAGGCTGGAGGCCAAAATACTTTCTCCAAGAACTCCTTTGACTTTTTGCGGAGTCCCTTATCTAATACTAGCTCACCCGGCCACGCGTTGCTGTGGCTAATAAAACACTTTCTAAAATTTAACCTTTCTAACCACCGCCGTCTTTGAGTTTATCACGAAGGACAGACAGATGCCGCGGAGGACTTTAATTTATAATACGTAGTCATTATCATCACTATTGGCTCTACAACCCCTGGTGAGTCTTGGCCTCCTCAAGAGTCTTCCTCCACTCATCTCGGTTTTGTGCCAGCTCTCTCCAGTTTGGAAGCTCCAAGATAGATTATGTCTTTGAGGACGTTGTCGCTCCATCTTAGTCTTGGCCTTCCCAGGCTCCTTCGCTCTATTGGTCTTGAGTTCAGCAGGGACTTTGGTGCTTGATGCTCGGTCATTCTCTCTACATGACCCAGCCACCGAAGTCTTCCCAATTTTATAAATTTTGCGACGTTTAGCTCCTTAAACAAGGTATAGAGCTCATTGTTATAGCGTCTGCGCCAAAATCCATTTTCTAGAACCGGTCCGAAGATGCGCCTCAAAATTTTTCTTTCAAAAACGTCCAGTGCTCGCTCATTCCTTTTAGTTAGTACCCAAGTCTCAGCTGCGTACGTAAGTACTGGTCTGATAAGTGTTTTGTAAACTAATATCTTCGTACACTTATAATACGTAGAGATGGTGTAAAAGATTATAATAATGTGAATGAAATGCTCGGGGTAACTAACGTATTTAAGTTAAAAAGGATTAACACTGAATCCATCTAAATAACTTTCCAATTATCCCATTGTACGTGACCATTTTTTTAGAAGATAGAATGGGTAAAGTAAGCTATCCGTAAAAGATTGATGTATGCCATCGCGGACTTTTTCGTAGATCTGTAAAAAAGAAATATCCCAGGATATATTGTTTTGTTATATCTCAAAGGGATTAGGCAGTGTTTTTGATGAAATCTCCCAGGCGGCTTGACTTTTCCGACACTTCTAACAATTATCGTTATGTTTCAACCAATTTACACAAATCCTTGACAAATTACATACATAAACCTTCCTCATAAAACACTCTATCTATTGGTGAAAACCGCATGAAAATCCGTTCAGTAGTTTTCGAGTTTATTGCGAACAGACAGACAGACGGCAGGGGACTTTAATTTATAATATGTAGAGATAGAGAAGATTTAATTAGACGGGTTGCAATCTTTGGAGGCATCAGGTGAGAATTCTGGCCTTATTCTATTAGTATATCAATGAAAGATGCTCACATGAAAATGGGTCGTTTTTAGACTCTTTCTTGAGTTCAACAACACGGCTTAGGAGGAATTTGCCAGTCTCGTTTTTTTCTCTCCCTTACAGCCTGGGTCTCTTCAAGACTCATATTCACTCCTTTCTCTCATGAAAAATACCCATCAGATAAGACGACATAGGCTTTGAGGGATGTCATTTCCCCCAGTGCCTTAAGACCTCAATGTGGAATTAATGTAAAAAATAAATATAATTGGTTTCCATTCAAATATACAAGGAAGGAATTTTTTATTTGTTTTATTTTTTTTATTTATTTATCTATAAAAGATTATATTATGTACATTGGTTTTTTTATGCCTGTCTCACTAGGACATACCTGTGTCGAGACAGGCGTACAAGTATGTAAATGAATAACGTAGTTACCAGAGTATTTAAGGTAAAATACATATTAATTTGAACCGAAATTAAAAAAGAAATTGGAAGGGTGGGTAAATTATTTAAAGAGAGTTATTTTTTAATTGTTGGAGGAGATGAAATAAAGAAGTAAATTCTGTCTAATCTATTCATGGAGTTAAATTTTACAGGGTTTTATTATTTTCATTTATTTCATATGGGTTAGGTCAAATGTGAATAGTTATTTCTATCTGTGTGTGATTTATTTTACAGATGTTTGTAATAGTGTGGCGTCCAATAATTATAATCCATTTTTGTATATCTTGTTTGAATTTTGTCAAGGAGTCAGTTTGTTTGATCGTAGCTGGTAGTGTATTGTATAGTTTGCAAGCTATGTATTTAGATTGTCTTTGTCCAAAGGAGGTTTTGGAAAAAGGAGTTTGGAGAAGTTCTGTGTTTATGGCTCGGGTATTGTGTATTGTTCGTGTAGCTTTGTGTAGTGTTTTGTTGTTTTTGTGTAAATTAACTAAGATGGATGTTGAGTAGAGCTGTTTTATGTCCATAACTTTGAAGGTATTGAATATCGTATCAGTGCTGATAGTAAGCGGCAGTTTGAGAATTCTTTATATAATTAGTTTTTGTGCTTTAACAATGGGGTCAAGGGCACTGGAATATGCATTACCCCGAGATAAAATTCCATATTCAATGTTAGATTGGCACAGTGAGTAATTTCTAGTACATATTAACTATTCGGTGGTGCTCCATACTGTGGATAACTAGATGGCAGGACGAAATTACTAAGGCGTGAATTTTACTTACCGATATTTCCTTTACTGCTAGGAATATACATAGACGTAGTTTGAAACATTGGGACAAAAACACCTGCTTTGATTAAACCTACGTCATAAAATCAGTTTTTGATTTAAATTGAGGGTCTGCGTGTGTTAAAAAAATTCATATTAATAAAACCTTATTCCAGGAGGTATAGTTTAAGTATGTGTAATTCTTTCAGTATTTATTTTTGTCCTTGTTTTGATTTTTTTTTTTTTTTTTTTTTACATTAACTCCACACAGGAGGCCCTGAGGAAAATAATTTCCCTCAGGGCCTATGTCATCTGGGATGCTGTGTGGAGGGATTCTCGCAGGTATATTGGTAAGCAAAATTCATGCCTGTGTCATTTTCTCACGTATGACTAATGGGTTGATAGGAAAGAAGAGTAGAAATCGCCCAAAACAAAGAAGGCTGACGATCTTATGAGATCATCATGGAAACAGTGGTATTAATGGAGTGACTCCTAGGAAGGCTTAGTTTCAAAATTTAAGGTTTATGGAGCAATTAATATACATTTTATGGTGAAATAACGTAGATTTTATGAATAAAACAGATAACTGATTAAATAAACAATAAATTTTTGATCTTGTGAAGAGCCTTTGTAAAAGTTTTTGCCCAAGGTTTTTCGCTAGGTTTGGTGACTTAGCAGGGGTACCCAGGTTCATGGGATGAAATTTGTCCTGATTTTGGTGGCGGATGAGTCTGACCGACTGCATGTCGGGCAGAATAGAGGGATACTGATTGAGGGAGGCCTTTTGACCGCTTTACCCAGACTCTCTGGACTTGCACCGCAGTCGTAGGGATGGAAAACACTCCACACAGCACCCCCTAAGATGAAATAGGTGCTGAGGGAAATTATTTTCCTCAGAGCCTCCTGTGTGGAGCTTACATAAAAAAACGAAAATAATTATCTGCCCTTTTTCGTTGTGATAACTGATTACTATTTATTAATTGCAAAGGTCGTTAATTATTTATATCTATTTGGAATAAGTACAAAAAAGTTATAGTTAAATTGACTACTTATTTTCTAATAATGCGAAATAATTGAAACAAATATGAACAAATTTCAAGTAAATTTTTTTATAACTGAAGATATTTAATATTGAAACGTGAAATAACTAATTTAAATTTCACATGACTTACCTTTATTTTATAATATGTGTACCTACAACCTTCAAAAACAAAAACAAAAAAATTTCAACTCAGCAAAAGCAAATTATAATCAAATTATAAGTTTACGTAAACTAAACATGAAGTCAATATCAAAAGTGCTTATTCTATTATTATAGTATATTGCTAACATAAATTTAAATGAAATGGGTAATAATTTGCGGAAATTCTTTGATACCAAAATGTGATTCCTAACATCACAATCAAATTATAACAGAGTTGAAAATATGAAAATATTTAAACAAATATTTTCATTATAAAAAAATAGCAACTACAAAATAACTAAACATACACGTTAAAATAGTATACATAGTGGATAAAATATTAAATAAATAAAATGAACAAAAGAAAATAGTTCATACAACAATTGTAAAAAATACATAGTTGAGAAGAGGTTTCTCATAGCCCGCAACTCTCGGCTACTCTGTGCCTAAGGCATTAATATTGCTAATTATTTTTTAAATTCCTGTGCAAATACCCTGACAATAAAATATGTTCATTCAATGGTTTGGTGAAATCAATAACTTTGAATTTGGATGAGTGCTCCAGTAAAGGTCCTTTCATTTTTTTTTTTTTTTACTGTGAATACCGCACAAGAATCTTAACTGCTCCCGTCTGGAGCCATTGAGACTATGGCATCCCCAATTGGGGTATGTTGTGAGGCTGAAGGTAGCGGGGAGGGGAAGGAGGTGGGGAAGAGGAAGGTTGGGAAGTACCTGGCTATTCAGATCTGGTCACTAAACACGGCTAAAGCCATTTTCAAGCAACGTTTCAATTCTGAATGGTGGTCTTACACCAGGGCGATACTGATAGTATCTTCCACTCTGGAACATGCCGCAAATATACTATATATTATTTTAAATGAATTAATTGTGAAACAACACAAATTAATCAAATAAAATTTATTACTCTTGATCCAAATTTTTACATTGTGTTTTTTTGTAAACCAAATTATTTTTGCTTTTTGGAAGAATATTTAAATCTTTTTTAGCAATGTATCTAAAACTTTGTTAACCAAAAGTAGTAAGAGTTACAGGAATTTGAAGTAAATCCTTGTTAGTATTTTCAGTAGAGGGAGTATTTAATTTTGTTCACAGTATTTTGTTATGTGCGTTTCATATGCAGTTTTTTTTAATATTACATCGTTTACATTTAACTCAAATCATTTCCCTGCATTTACTAACCTTTTCCAGTAAAATGTATTATATAATCATTCGGCAGATATTGTACACAGACCTTTATTTTATATGAACCCTTTTTTATAATGAACAATATTAATTTCTTATAATTAAATTATAATATGTATCTAAATGAAATCCTTAGCACGGGAGATCCCAGTGAGGATATCATTATCTCTACTTGTTACTAAGAAATGAAGACAATAAATCATTATTATTATTATAATCTACAATGTTTCATTTTTTTGCATAGGTGATAGTAATAAACGATGGGTTAATAAAATCATTTCTTAAAATAAAGTGGTTTACAAGGTGACCGGAAAACTCAGAATCATACAACTTCAATGCCTCCTTCGAAAAGTCATTAAAAGTGATGAAAAAAACTCTTTTAATTCCGTGATCAGTTTAATTTGGGAGTCGGGAATGGGCCCCGGGAACCCAAATTACAATCTGTGTTCAACGCTGCGGCAAGACTCATCACCGGCGTATCAAAATATTCCCATATTTCTGAGCATCTCAAAAACCTTCACTGGCTCAAGTGTCCCGAGAGAATCCAGTTTAAGCTCTGCTGGATGGTATTCAAGTCCCTCAACGGAATGGCTCCGACTTACTTATCGGAAATGTGCATCCCAGAAAATTCCAACTCTCGACAATCAACCCTCAGGTCAGCAGCAACATCAGCGATCGGAAGCTTGAAGGAACCAAAGCGCACACCAGATACTAAATTCGGTGATCGTGCTTTCGGAGTGTCAGGACCTAAAGCATGGAATGGACTGCCACACGAGTTAAGAATGATCACAGATTCAGCAGAATTCAGAGCTAAACTTAAAACTCATCTTTTCAGACAGTCATATCCATAAGTATAAAAAAAAAAAAAAATAATAAATAAATATAACCTTTCACCCCCGCCTTCACGGCTCGCAACATTGTAAATTACCAAGTGTGTAAAAATAAAGCAAATTCTTAAAATTCTCCAGACTTTCAAAATAAACATTAACTCAATTTTGCCATTAATCTTCTTATAAATATAAATGTAGAACCCACAGTGATGAGGGTAGCAAGGGTAAAGTCATGCAATGTCCAGTGTTTTTAATATAATGTCCTCCACGCGCAAATTCGTATCTTCCCCAAGCATAAACTTTTTAATAAAGTGTGTTTTATCGGAAGTGTCCTACAGGTAAGTATGTTTCTGTATCTGTTTGTAAATAATAAAATTAGATAGAGCCTAAGATTAATGATAAATTGTAAAGCGCCCTTGAGGTGATTTTTCACAAAAACGGCGCTCTATAAATTGTCCAATTATTATTATTATTATTATAACCAACACCTCTGCCACAGGTCACCCCAAGTGGTTCGCTACGTTTGGTGATTTAGCAGGGGTGCCCGGGTCCATGGGGTGAGGTTTGTCTAGGTCTTGGAGGCGGATGGCCAGGACACACTGAACCCCAGAATCCTACCCACCCCGTAAACCCTCTCCCTTCCCAGAACTCTCCCCTCTTTCCTTTCCTTTAAAAAAATCCTCCACACAGCATCCCTAAAGATGACATAGGCCCTGAGGGAAATATTTTTCCTCAGGGCCTCCTGTGTGGAGCTCATATAAAAAAAATTTATACCCGTACGATGTTTGTGTTAAGCGAAACCGATCGAAATTAAAAAATAAATAAATGAATCATGGTTTTAAGCAAATTAATTGATTTATTTCATTAAATTTGTCAAACCACAAAGTAACTACTTTCTACCAAAATATACTTCTTAATGATTAAAAGTTTAGTGAGCTCAACCCGTTCCTAAGTACGTTTATGGACTTACCAATAACACATTTAGAAAACTTATTATACTTTAGGGCTCCCACCACCGAGAAGTTGGTACCATTACTTAAAGTTTTTGTTAGAAAAAAAATATTCCTACAATCAGGTTTAAAAAAACTTAAAAGTAACGAAATGTGTTTTAAAAATGCTTGTCGTGGGCCCAAATAAACTAGTAAACCTCAGGTAAAAAGGGGATAACTTTGACACAAGAGTTGTGAAGAGGGTGAACTCTTTTATGCTTGTGATACTAACATCATTTTACCATAATAATATTATAATATAATCACATGTGGAGGGTGATGTTAAAAAACTTACTGAATAACTTTAAAGTTTCATTTTTAGATGGATGGAGGCTAAAAATATTTGATAGTAAATTCTTATTTTTTATTGAAAGTTTCTAATTCATTGTCATATTATTTGAACAGTAACAAAATAAGCAATACAAGGATAATACATAAGAATTTTTTTTTTAATTTGAGATATATTTGTACAAAATAAAAACAAAATTGATATCTTAGTAATGATAGCACGTATAATATAATAAATACTTGTGTGGCGACGCATTATCTTTCGCTATCAGAAAGAACGAACGAGAAATATCTAATATTCGCGCAATACGGGCAAGCTACTTACCTGAGTACATAACTACCTACTGCTGCTGCCGGCTCGACGATAATAATATCGCCACCACCTAGAAAGGTCTCGAAATAGCACCGTACAATATCTGTACGGCGCCGAACATTCTCGTCAACTGCCGAGTGGCACGTATTACCTACCGTGTGGGTAATTACTCGCCGCGGCTATATAAGCAGCCGATCGCTCGCCCGCTGCAGTCAGTCAGTCTTATGCTACGTCCAGACTGAAGCCAACCTTTCAACTCCGAACTTAGTTCGGAGTTGGAAGGTTGGCCGATCGTGTGGTCGCTGCGGCCAACCCTCCAACCCCGAATTCCGTACTCCAAAATGGCGGACACGAAACAGCTGTAGCTACGCTGTATCTTTTTCAGTTGCCTATAATTATTACGTACGTATAATCACATACTTATATACACGACATGTTTTCAAACAATTGTTATACCACTCTCCGTAATAATATAGTTATTTTAATAGTACGCGGCACGGTGTGGTCAGCTGCGGCAGGCTGGTTCGTGTGAGTTAGCCGTCGGGATCGCCTCGAAGGCGATCCCGGGCCAACGCGAACTCCAACCTTCAAACTCGAACTTCCAACGCACGAACACCCCTCCACACGATCATCCAAACGTTTGAAGTTGGAACGTTGGCCGCAGTGTGGGCTTACCATTACACTTACAGTCGGCCAACATCTCAGCATGTAACGGTCTCCGCACAAGTGCTCCTACAGGCATCTACTCACAACTCACATCCAGGGCAGCTTCCCGAGGTCCATCACCACGTCTCAGCTATAAGGCCCATCGTGCCTTCAGCTCCGCAGGACAGCTACATCCCGCGACTTACAAGGTTTGATGCCACCTTCAGTCCAGGGATCAGCTCACCATTTCATGGCACCCCGAAGCCCCACCGTGCTTCGATGTCATGGAAACACGCTCCGCCTCGCCAGGACCACCTGCTGGTGGCTCAGCACACCGAGCCACTCACCGTTCATCTCCGCGACTTAAAGCGTCGAGCAACGGCCTGGAAGATAGGTCATCTCCACCGCCATGGTGTCGAGCAACTCGCTGACCTTCACCACTCCATCTCCATCACATCCGTACGCCTGCAGCATCTCATCACTGCACCCTGCATACATCTGGTTACTGCTTCACCGACCCTCGCTACGTAACCCAATAAACGACTGACTCATACTTCGACTTGACGTCTTTTATTTCTCGTTCTGTCTCCCGCTCCCTCACTTGATTTTCATAATTTTGTAACTATATTTTTTAGTGAAAACTTCTTTTGCACCGTTGTGATTTGAAACTCGATGAAACGGAAGCGAGCGATACTAAAAAGAGACAAACATATACATCTATAGGATTTAGCCTGCAAGAGAATGAGTTGTAATAAAATATGTATTTATTTCTCGGGTACTCGGTTCCAATACAATACGATAAATCCACAGTCCCATGAAAGTCCCCTATAGTATAGTGGTATAAAGCGTCTGATGAACATCAGCGGCCAGACATCCTCTGGACCAAGGATCGAATCCCACGAAATCCAAAAAAAAAAATTAATTTTTGTAAAATCAATATCCAATCTTCAAACCTTACCAAAATGAACAGTCAAAGAAAACACAAAAATAAGCGACATCTAGCGACTCCGAAGAATAAAACACAAATACTAACAAGATGACCAAATGTTTAGGAAAAGGTGCATTGGAATTCGACGACAAAAATATGGAAAAAATCCTCCTTTACATTGATAAACAAGTGCTTCGTAGACTCCTCACTCTTTTCCACTTTAGTTTTCTGAAGGTTTCACTTCTACTGCGTGTGAATTGCACACTCTAATTTTTTTTAAATTTAAAGGTTCACTACCATAAAAAAATTTACTTTTTTTAATACTGTTATTCTTTTTAGCATGCAATTTACATTTTAAATAATTATTTAGTTTTTTTTTAATAAATCACAGATATGTAATGCACCTGATGATGGACACTGTAATTCTGCCTGAGACGTTGGCGGTAGACGAAAGGGGTATTACAAAGCAGCATAAAACCCCAAAAATAAATCAATATAATAATACTTTTGGCCGTGAAAATCTCAAATCACATAATATATTGACGTAGAAACACATATATTTAACCGAAACGTAATATTTTGTAATTTAAAGAAGAAAAAGTAATTAATTTTGTATAATGAAGAAAAAATTTCTTCACTTGCCTCTATTAATTAGTTTTCTCCGACCGTACCTCAAAAATATTTGGAAATTTTCCATTTTCATTTTGTTATCAACCGACCCAAAAACTTAGTGAAACGACTGATTATTTCGTACAGCGCGTATTAGGCTATAAAAGTAATGCATGGATAAGAATCCATGCTGGTTCAGCAATTAGCCGCTCAGATTTTGTTACCTACTTTTCCATTGAAGCGAGTAATCAGCGTTAGTTTATTATTCGACCTTCTATTGGGGTAATAAAATAATACTTAGCAAACATGCCAAATAGTTTCCTAAATTTATAATTCCTAAATATTAAATGGTTTAAAATGCTCATTGAACACGTGAGTAAGCCATTAGGCACCTTAGAAAGGAAAACAAACAAAGTGACACATTTCATTAATATATGCAAAACAAGTAGTATTGTAGCAAATGACGTTATACATTACATCTAGAGTCGCCGTTGTCCCACAAACTCAAGATAGAAGGTGGTTAGTAAGAAACAATGTTATGTTTTCAGTAAATTCTTTATTCAAAAGTTATTCATGTAAAAATCATCGACGTAGATATATTGTGATCGGACCTCTTTTTTATGATAGCGCCGAATACTACATTTTACATAACGGGTGTGACTGAGATGCCAATAGAGATTTACTCGCTTACAATGCTGTACGAGACGAGCTACCGTCCTAGGTTGTCTTTCTTATACTTAATTGTCGCTGCGTTTGTTATCTCACTTTCTCTAATGACCCTAAAAATCTTCGGGAAACAATTGAAATAATTGTTTTTGAAGGTAATTTTGATTTCGGATGAAACGGAAATGACGATTACTGCACCTTCGACGCACAACTACTCTCATTGACCGCTTTGATTATGATGTCACTTTTAAAGGCTCCTATTGGTTGTGATATGAACCGGAACTACACCGGTCTGCGCTCATTGGTCACTTTGATTATGACCTCACTTTTCAAGTATTGGTTGAGATTGATTTGGTAAAGTTTCGCTTCTACTGCTTGTAAACTGGACTCGATTTTTTTATAATAATAAATAATTCGTGTAAATTTACGAATGAAATATTATACTTTGACTGTTACTAAGTTAAAGGTTGCTTACAATAACGCTTATCGCCAACTTTTCCGCCTACCGAGATACTGCAGTGTTACGGAAATGTTCCTGGAGGGACGAGTTCATACTTTCCGTGCACTTCTCCGCCACCGCATGGGAAGTTTATGGCACCGCCATGACTGCCTGGATGGAATCTCCCCTGATGAACCTCTGGAGACGGGAGACGATGAAATACCCTCCGTAAACGGCTATTTACATTCATTTTAGTGTTTACATAAATAATTTTTTTTTCTCAGTTTCGTTTTTCATGCTTATTCGTTTATTTTATTTAATTTATGTGTTGTTATTTACCTTTTACCTGAACTTATTATTTATCTTTTTTTGTTATTTTACATTATGGAATGTATTGCATTGCACTTCCCCTACATAAATTATTATTATTATTATTATTACTAGTGTTTGCCTTCTTTATTTATAACATACATTTTTCAAATGATTACCTACTGTACAAAAATATGTTAATATTCAGTAACGGTATGTAAAATAGTTAGTAGTATTATTTTGTAAACACCTCTCTGGAAGAACCTGTGCTGAGGTGTTCACATGAATTGGGTTGTGTTATTTTGTCAACATAAGTCAAAACACAGTATTATCTTTGATATTGTCAAGAAAGGCACTATGATTCGACCCATGACGGCAGTATCGTAAACATTGAATTATTTGAAAAGCAGGTAGGTATATTTTTTTATGGACCACAAGCCACTGGTATAAATGATCTTGTGGTAATATTTTCTGTTCAGAATTCATTTTTTTAATTGTTTGAGTTGAGTTATGTTTGCTTACTTGTTATAATATTTTTAGTACAGCTACAGTTACAACCAAGCCTGGCAACCGCAATACAAATAATTCAAAAGATCCTAAATATTAGAAGATCAACATTTCGGTTTACACGCCGCCCCCAACGTTCGAAGAAAATATACTTAAAATTGTATTAACGAACCTTGGGCCATCATACCCCAGCGAGATTCTTTGGTTTTCTCGAATTCATTTCAACACACCAAAACTCTTTTTTTCTTCGCTTCAGCATTTAAGTTTTCCATTAATTTTAAATTGAAAATAAAGATACCCTATTATTGGCTACTAGATATACTAATTCCTACTACTATTGTAATAGTTGCTCATTGCATGTATTTGTATTCTAACTTAATATTCAACAATTATTTTTAAACAATTAAAAGTTTCTGATTTTTCAGGGAAAATACCAGATTGTACGAGTTCACGATGACAAGACATATTGCAGATATTTGTAGGTTTTAAATTTATTTGAAAACTGCTTTTGACAAAATGACACAGTATTCGGTTCGGTTCTATTCCGAACAAGCCTTCGAAGAAAGCAAATCCAATTATGGTTTCCATTAAGTATGGTGACTTTCACAAATTGAATGCCCTAAACCACATTCAATATCTTCCAGTCTGTTTGATACACATTATAGGTTTTGGATTATAAACTACCTTCGTAGTTTGTGTATGCAGTCTCCTATAATAACGATCACGTAGTTATATAATAGTTTACAACATAATTATGTGAAAATCTCCATGGAAAAGCCGTGATGAGGGATAAACTTTGGACGCCAAAGTGAGAAGTTAAAATCCTGATGTATTAATAATTAGAATATTTGGGTTGCATGTTTACGTAATTTAAACAGTAATGAAAGGTGACCAGACATTAGTACGCAATATAGCACCTTTACGTCCGTCCCGTCGATTTTCATGGGTGTGCTAATTTTAAGGACATATTATGTTGTAACAAAACGTTTTTAACTTTAATTTATGCATTGGCAGAGATGACGGATCTCAACACAGCGATATCTAATTCAAAATTAATACCTATTTGATTTACTTAATCATTATTTGTAATTCCTATTGATGCCTAAGAAAAACGGCGTTTGTTAAAATTATATGTAACATTCATATAATTTTCCCCAATGTCAAGAAAAAAGGACGCAAAACAATTTATTATATTTGTGGCTTGAGTATAAAAGGAACAACGTCAGTTTTTCGATACACATTTTTTAGCCATTTCGCCTCAAAATGAGGTTATCTCCAAAATCTAAATGAGCTATTCCATTTCGAAAAAGGATTTTCCTTTTTTCAGTTGCTAGAAAATCACTTTTGTAAAAATTAAAACTAACAGAAAATTCTACTCATGCCTCGTAAACATTGAAAATCTGGCATTGACCCTTTTAAAAACAGGCCGCAGATATATGTTTCTTCTCATTTGACTGTCTTGGAAAGGTTGTTGGGAAAACGAATAAGATTTATGGCGAAAGCTTTTAAAATAGCCATTTTATGTTCGCTAGGTTCTTAAAAGGTTAGAGATTGAGTTCTTTTATATGACAAAAATATACTTCGGTTCAATTTATAATCCATAAAATCTTTGTTTTTATAAAGAATCGGAGGATAAAAATGCGAAGGCTCGCAGTCACGTAGTGAAGAGGCATTGCAGAGCTTACTAAAGTCAGACCCGTTAAGAGAAAAGGGAACATTGTATTTCAAGGAAGATTTAGTGTTCGTAAATTTTATTTTTAGTCTAAAAAGCTTTTTTCCTGTCTTTGGCTAGGGTGAAGGAATATCGCATGTTTATGAAAGATTTAATTTACTTTTATTTTGAATCAGTGGTATTTCTTTGTCAGTAAAGACACTGTTGCATCACTGTATATTTTTTCCTGTTAAGCACTTGCATACTGCTTACTAACAACGTATGCAAGGACACTGGAGGTCTAGATTCGTTCAAAATAAATAAATGTAGCTTCGTTTAAAAAAAAAAATAGAATCTTGCGAGAGCCTTGAAGGAGTAACCATCTGTTACTTATACCAGGGTGGGTAAGAGGTGGATAACCTCAACTGTTGCATTACCTCATCAATCTTAAGTCCGTGTTTCTGATCGCATTATTGTGGTTTTATTCAAACTTTGGTGAAAGTTAAAATTTATCTGTGGATTCTGAACCATTGGAGCAACCACGCGAAATAAATAAATTTGCCTCGATTGCTTGAGATTCCCATAAGACCATTTTTTAAATGTTTCGCAAACATAAGAAAATATTACCTTCGAATTTTAACATGTAGTTTTAATATCAAAACTGATTATAGTACTATATATCCAATGAATTAACCTGTATTTTACTGTTTATCTCATATTTGTAGGATTTATAAAAAAATATTAAAAATTAGTTAAGTTTACAACCGTGCGAATTCTGCGTGTTTGTTACTTTGAAACTGCCGTGAGGGGTATTTATAGTCAAAATAGAATATTTTCGATTTTTTTATGTTGCCTGTGGTATATTTGATAATGAAAGGTGCATATATATGGAAAAAGGACTTTATTTTAGCGGTAAACAGCTGATCAAAAATTCGCCGTGAGAAAAACATTTAAAATTTAAATTTTGAATATCGTTTTAAAATAGATTACAAAGTTCGGATTTGCGTCATCTGTGATCACAATAGATAAATCATTTTAATAGCTACGTTTTAAAGTAAATGGCTGGCCAAGGAAATGTTTTAAATAATTACAATAAATGTTTTACGAATGGTAAAATGTGGTCCAATTTTGGAACGCTATCAATCGCTGAAAAATAAAAGTGTTCCATTTATTTAACGTAATCGCTCCAATGGTTAGGGGTTAATCCTGTTAATATCCTTATTCCTAACTACACTTGTTCCTACCTACATCTGTGACGTCATAAGTTCAGTGCCTTGACAGTCTTCAAAGTGACAGCCGTGTTCTATGATCAGTTTTTTTGTTCGATTGACTTCTTTGATAAAATTACAAGTTCCTTGACAAACTTCAAAGTGACGACTACTGGTATAAATCGGTGCAAAGTGGAAGGTGACACCTAAAGATATTGGAATACAAATGACATCATTATCCTGTGGCTGTAAGTTTTATGCTCTCCATGTTTCCTTCCTTCTTTGAGAAATTGTAACAGATGCAGACTGGAGGTCTTTCTAATTTGAGGAAAAAAATATTAAAAGAATAGCCTTGTGGAGAAAGGATAGGCCATAAAATATTTTTATCTGAATGCTCAATAATTATGTAGGTACTTTAATAAAGTTCACACGTCACACGTCACACGTCACACGTCACACGTCACACGTCACACGTCACACGTCACACGTCACACGTCACACGTCACACGTCACACGTCACACGTCACACGTCACACGTCACACGTCACACGTCACACGTCACACGTCACACTTCACACGTCACACGTCACACGTCACACGTCACACGTCACACGTCACACATCACACGTCACACGTCACACGTCACACGTCACACGTCACACGTCACACGTCACACGTCACACGTCACACGTCACACGTCACACGTCACACGTCACACGTCACACGTCACACGTCACACGTCACACGTCACACGTCACACGTCACACGTCACACGTCACACGTCACACGTCACACGTCACACGTCCCACGTCCCACGTCACACGTCACACGTCACACGTCACACGTCACACGTCACACGTCACACGTCACACGTCACACGTCACACGTCACACGTCACACGTCACACGTCACACGTCACACGTCACACGTCACACGTCACACGTCACACGTCACACGTCACACGTCACACGTCACACGTCACACGTCACACGTCACACGTCACACGTCACACGTCACACGTCACACGTCGCACGTCGCACGTCGCACGTCGCACGTCGCACGTCGCACGTCGCACGTCGCACGTCGCACGTCGCACGTCGCACGTCGCACGTCGCACGTCGCACGTCGCACGTCGCACGTCGCACGTCGTACGTCGTACGTCGTACGTACATCGTACATCGTACATCGTACATCGTACATCGTACATCGTACATCGTACATCGTACATCGTACATCGTACATCGTACATCGTACATCGTACATCGTACATCGTACATCGTACATCGTACATCGTACATCGTACATCGTACATCGTACATCGTACATCGTACATCGTACATCGTACATCGTACATCGTACATCGTACATCGCACATCGTACATCGCACATCGCACATCGCACGTCGCACGCCGTACGTCGTACATCGTACATCGTACATCGTACGTCGTACATCGTACATCGTACATCGTACATCGTACATCGTACATCGTACATCGTACATCGTACATCGTACATCGTACATCGTACATCGTACATCGCACGTCGTACGTCGTACATCGCACGTCGTACGTCGTACATCGTACATCATACATCATACATCGTACGTCATACATCATAAATCGTACATCCGTCACTCCTGGACACATTGACCCCTAGATTCCTACCCTCCCCTGATACCTTTTTCCTTTCTAGAACTTCCTCTCCTTTCTGCACCTAAAGAGACCCTCCACACAGCATTCCGAAAGATGATACAGGCCTTGAGAGATTTTTTCCTCAGGGCCTTAGTAAAAGAAGTTAGTAATGTAAAATAAATTCGAAACAACGCAAAGTAAAAAAACTTTAATATTATATTGATCTCTACAAAAACATTTCGGTGAAACAGCTTTAAGATTCTGAAAAAAATCAATGTCAAAATCAAGTTGAACACTTTCAAAGAAATGTACGAATCGCGTGAATAAATCAAATTTATGTATTTTTATGATTGATATCTGACACATTTAAAACACCTGCTCTTCAAATTTTCGACGTTGAAATGTCGGATTTGCACCATGTAGGGGTCCAAACGTGTAGCAATTATCGATAAGCTCTAGAAGCAATAGTTAACCAACACGTATGGAATACCCAACCCAACGGAATTTTCCGACTAAAAATGATCATACCACTTAAAATGTTACCGTACGTTTTGTGGCTTTTACGTTCACTTCACAGCTTTTAGATTCATAACCCATATTTTAAATCGAATGAGAATTTACGAAAGCCATAAACGAAAAGCGGTTAAATAACGCTAATACTTTTTCAAGGGTTATAATTCCTGTGGTTCGGTTTTAAGACTTTTTGTCTTTTATAAAATATATTTGGAGCGATTTTTTTCTTTTTCCTCAACAGTTGCTCTCTCTTATCGGGGGTTGGCTTTCTAAATGCAGTTACAGCCAAGAACAAATCTGCATAACAGCACTCGTAACGCACTTTAAATGTGGGGTTTTCTTCGATAAATTTCCCTAAATCTATTTTATTCCTCGTAGTACGACCAAAATATTAAAATTTCCTAATTTCACATCTATTATAATAATCAATTAATCTTTTTTCAATATTACTTCAATGGTACCTACGTCGCAGTTAAGTACGTAAAGGATACACTTGAAGTAGTTAATGGTTTGGATGTATTTCACAACAAAAACAACTCGCACCTCTCGAATGCATATCACAGTTTGCGTTTTTCTAAAATTTGTTTCTCCCTCTGACGTGTCCAATTTAAATAAATATTTTTTCGTTATCTTAATTGTTAACAGTAAGCTATAAGTTAATAATAAGCGAGAAGAGACTGGTAGAGGCGCAAAATTAAACAAAGGAGTAATTGGAAGGAGAAGAAGTGGGAAGCATAAAGAAGTGAGAAGCGAGAAACCTACGTTCAATCATCTCCTTTATTCTTGTACCTACGTACTTGTCGATTAAACTCCGCAAGAAGATGCAAAAAAACAGACAAAGCGAACCAAGAAGGGGGAAAAAATAAAAAAAATAAGAGCCAAATCGAGACAAGGAGAGACAAGATTACATAAGAATTGTCGGTTAGAAGATTCAAGAAGATCGAAGAGGAGCTAAGAAGGGGTGGAGAAGATACAAGAAAATGAAAGAAGAGGCAAGAGGAGCCAAGAAGAGATGATGGGGTCCAAGAGGATCCATGAAGAGACAAGAAGAGACAAGATGAGACAAGAAGAGCCAAGAAGAGGTAAGTAGAGACGAGAAGAAGCAGAAAGAACCAAAAAGAGTTGATGAGAGACAAGAGGATTCAAGAAGAGAAGAGAAGATTCAAGAAGAGGTTAGAAGAGACAAGCCAAGCCAAAAAGGCTATAAGATACAATAGAAAGTAAGAAGACCCAAGAAGACACTACAAAATCCCAGAAGAGACAGGAAGAAGTGAGTAGAGACGAGAAAAGCCACGAAGAGCCGAGAAGAAACGGAAGATTCAAGAAGTGGCAAGAAGAGACAAGCCGAATCAAAACGAGACGATAAGAGATAATAAGAGACGAGAAGAAGCAAGAAGAGACAAGAAAAGTCGAGAAGAGGCAAGAAGAAGGAAGGCACAAAGAAAAGGAAAGGAAAAAAAGAAAAAAAATCATAACGCTCATGAAGAGTTAAGGAGAACAAGATACCTACAAGGAAAGTCAAGAACAGGTGAAAAGATCCAAGAAGGGGCAAGAATAGCCAAGAACAGCCAGAAATAGTCAGGAATATCCAAGAAGAGCCAAGAAGAGGCAAGAAAAAGGAATGCATAAAGGAAAAAAAAATAACGCTCAATCCAATCCTTTGTTCCTGCCCATCCTAAATTCCAATATTGGCTTATTAGGTTGCCATGTATACCGGTCGATTAAACTCCAATCTCCTCCCTATCCTCTCAGAGCACGTGTTCCTTATCCTAACAAATCAGTGCCCCCTGGTGTACCGGTCTCACCGAGACAGGAGTGCTCCTGGCTGGGGTGGTACAATCGTGTCGTATCGTATCGATTACTCAATCTGTCCAGGGTATTTTCAGTATGCGCCCACATGACCACAATTCAAAGGCTTCCATCTCAAGTGGTTAGGCATCACAATATGTTCTAGTTTTTTATCGATCATAAATTAAATTATATCACAAAGTAGTTGATTGGCAGTCTCTGTGTGCTTTCGGGGATACTAAATGTATTGTTGTATTGTGCCAACTTGAATTGCGAATGGAACACCACAGATTAATAAAATTTAATTTATTAAAATGTTATTTCAACAGGTCAAACTGCCTTATCTTTGTGGTTTTCATCCTCTTGAATATAACTCTTATCGGATTAACATAATCTAATCGATGTCCGTTATGAAATATTATTCAATTAAGCGTGGCGAAGCAAACATGGACTAGAAAATAATAACCAAAATGTAGCCAAGGCAGCAGATGACATTCTGTAAGAAGAGTGTCTCTAGTGTGAATTATGAATCGGTGCTGATTTCCATTCTGTTGATATATTTTTGTCCGGGAGATAATTCATCAATCAAGTAATTCTTAGGCGAGTTTGCCCAGAGAGTTTAGGTGTTATTTACACACCCAGGCTAGAGAAAGCGTAATAACGAACCACGTCGGTAAATTCTTTTTAACCAATGACGTCAAACAATTCAAAGTCATTAAGGATTGACAATATTCAAATGTTTCATATTAAGATTTATTACATAATTAATATTTTTGAATGTAGCTATTACTTTGTGGTTATCCATTATAGAATAATGAAATAATTTTACTTTGTATAAACCACTTATTTGATGTGCAAATCCGACCGGTTTCGGAACAAACGTTCCTTCGTCAGGGAAAACTTATACTAATTTGACAGTTTGGAATAATATTTAGTTATATTTTTGAATGTAGTTAATAATAATAAATCGATTAGTATATTAGATATGTTGCTTAGCAACGCTAGCCTCGACGTTTGCTTGTATTTTAGCTCTCTGATTTTTTATTGTATCAGATAGAAAAGAATTAGCTTTGATCCCAAAACATATAAATATTTGAAAATAAGTATATTAGATAACGTAATAAATAAACTGCCAGTGAACCGTAGGATATTTAGGTAAATAAATACAATATAAATTTTTCCTTTTGTGAGGACTTCAGTAACCAAGGTAAACAACTATAATTTGAGATTACGTTGAAATATATTTTGTAGGTAAATTTAATTATATATTTTATTTTGATAACATTATTCTACAATATAATATATATTATAGATTTGTAGTATTGAAGGGTAGTTTACATTAAAATATTTAATTTGGAGATATTGAAAACTATTTGTTGACACTAGGTAACGACGACAGTTGCTTGGTTACTGGAATGTAGGAATTAATAATAATTAATAAATCATTTCCAAGTTGTTTTGAAAGGTGACACAATGTCATTTTCAACCAACGGAAATGAAAATGGGTTTATTATGTCATCTATACAGATGAACATTGATAATCTGAGACCCCAAAAAACAAAAGCAGGTATTCCTAGGCAGCGTATGAAATGGACGAACGATGTCAATATGTTCATCGTTCGTTCATATTTTTATGTAACTAAACTAGAAACAGATATGTTATTGTATAGGAAAAAATTACATTTACTTTTCTCACAAAATTATCCGGTTGCCCAAGTAAACGAACAAAGATTAGCTGACCAAAAATGGTCAATTTTCAAAAATAATTTAATTCCTGTAGTAACATTAAATCAGATAAGAAAAGAAGTAGCAGATAGATTGCAATTGGAGGATAATTTAGATCAAATTAATACGAGTAGTAATGTTATATTAGATGCATTGAATGAAGGTAGTTTAGATAATATTCTAGTAGAAGAATCCAATGATATTAGAGTAGATTCAAATAACTTAGACATTATTCATAATCTTAGGGAAATCAATATTGCAAATTTAAACTTACTAGATGATAATGTAATAGAATTAGCTAACTTGCTTCAAAATAATATAAATAGATATATAGATATAGAGCCCACAGTTAGACCAAAATTACCAAAATTGCATACGTCAAAGAAATTATCTAAATTAATTTCTGAATTAAATAATTTAATTTTACCAAAAATAATATTTGACGATATTAGTTTTTTAGATCTTCATACAATAGTGTACGCTAGTGCTATCACTATATGTAATAAGTTAGGAGTTAAATTAATGTCCTCTGATGATAGATCATATAGTTATAGTAAACCAGAATGGCAGATTAGATTAGAAAATGATGTAGTATTTTTAAGAAGTAGTATAGCTAGAGTAATTGAATATAAAAATGGAAATAGAAGTAGGAATATTTTGAGATATGTAGATGAAATTGGGAGAAAATTTGGTTATAGCATTGGTAGTAATAATAATGAAAATATAATCAATGATTTATTAGATTTATTAAAACAAAAATTAGGTGTAAAAGCTAGTAGATTAAAAAGATATAATTATACGTATAATAAAAGAAATAATAATAGATTATTTCAGAAAAATGAGAAAATATTTTATTCCAAACTTGACGATAAACAGAATATTATTTCGAATAATAATATTCCGTTGCCATCTGAATCAGATATGCGCGATTTTTGGACAAACATTTGGAGTAAAGATATAAAACATAATGAGGCAGGTAACTGGATAGAAAATGAAGAACTCAATTGTTCAGACATTGAACAAATGAGTTTTTCTGATATATCGGTTGAATTGTTAGCCAAAATAATAAAAAATACTCATAATTGGAAAGCCACGGGTTGCGATTGGATACATAATTTTTGGTACAAACGTCTAACTACTTTACATCCTCTTTTTGCAAAAAATCTTTCAAAACTTGTCAGAGAACCTCAAAATTTTCCTAATTTTCTAACTAAGGGCATTACTTATATGTTGCCTAAAAGCGAACATATTAATAATCCCTCTCAATATAGACCCATTACATGTCTACCGACAATATACAAAATTTTAACCTCTTGCTTGACAGATTTAATATATACTCATTTGGATGAAAAAAATATTTTATCTGAACAACAAAAAGGTTGTCGCAGAAAACATATGGGATGTAAAGAACAGTTAGTTATTGATTCTGTAATTTTAAAACAAATTCAAAATCAAAAGCGTAATTTACATACTTGTTATATAGATTATCAAAAAGCTTTTGATAGTGTCCCGCACTCGTGGCTAATCAAAATATTAAAAATATATAAAGTTAACCCAATTATAATTAGCTTTTTGAAAAATATTATGTCCTTTTGGAATACAGATTTGCAAGTTAATTTAAAAGGTAAGAAAATAGTAGTACCGGGCATTTCAATAAAAAGAGGGATTTTTCAAGGAGACTCATTGAGCCCTCTTTGGTTTTGCTTAGCATTGAATCCCCTTTCTAAAATGTTAATTAAAAGCAAGTTTGGAATAAAAATTAAGGGTAATACAAGAGAGAGTAGTATAGTTTCACATCTATTATATATGGATGATATAAAATTATTTTCAAATTCTGAATCAAATTTAGAGAAAATGATTAAGGTAGTTAAAATTTTTTCAGATGATATTAAAATGACTTTTGGTTTAGATAAATGTAAAACTATCCATATAGAGAAAGGCAAAATTGTAGATGGAGACGAGGGTATATTTAGAAATTTCAAAATTCAAAGTATGAAAGGGGATGAGGTTTATAAATATTTAGGATACCCGCAATCGAATAGATTAGATCACACCAGTATTAAAAATGATATTAGGATTAAATTTCAAACTAGGATCAGAAAAATTTTAAAATGCAATCTATCTGCTAAAAATTTAGTAAAAGCAATAAATACTTGGGCAATACCTCTACTAACGTACTCATTTGGCATAATTAAATGGTCCAATACAGATTTAGATAGTTTAGAATGATTGATTAGAACTACGTTAACAAAATTTAATTGCCATCATCCAAATTCAGCTATAGAACGAATTAATTTACCTAGAAATTTAGGAGGTAGAGGTGTAGTCAAAATAACATCTTTGAAACACAATCAGGTAGAAATGCTTAGAAATTTTTTCCATAGGAAAGCTAATAGCTCAGAAATGCACAAAATAATTTGCAAGGCAGATAGAAATATTACACCTTTAAATTTATATGACGAGAATGCCAACATTCTTATAAATACTAACCAGGAATTATTAGATTCCTGGTCAAATAAAATTATTCACGCAAAACACTTCAATTATCTCAACCAAACGTATGTTGACAAACTTTCGTCAAACAAATGGTTGAGTATTGGAGAGTTGAGCGCAGAAATAGAAGGATTTATGCTTGCCATTCAAGATAGAGTCATTAATACTAAAAATTATAGAAAGCATATAATCAAAGATATAAATCAAATTGATGATTTATGTAGAAAATGTTTGGCTTTTCCCGAAACTATAGAACATATTATATCGGGATGTTCTATATTAGCGCCTTCCGAGTATACATTTAGGCACAATCAGGTTTTAAAAATAATTCACCAAAGTTTGGTAATTAAACATAACTTGATTGACTGCCGTAATGTAGTACCATATTATGAATATGAACCAAATTCATTTTTAGAAAATGAATTTTATAAAATATATTATGATAAAACTATACTAACAGACAGAACAATTAGTCATAATAGACCTGATATAGTTTTACATGACAAAATTAAAAAAATAACTTATATCATTGATGTAGCTATTCCAAATTCCTGTAATATTCAAAAAACTATTTCTGAAAAAATAAGAAAATACACAGATTTAGGAAATGAGATTAAAAGAATTTGGCATTCTCGGACTATAAAAATATTGCCATTTGTTATTTCGGCCACTGGCATAATACCTAGGAATCTGATTCAAAATTTAAGCATATTAGATTTGTCAAAGAATTTGTATATAAAAATGCAAAAATCAGTCATTTTAAATACATGTAGGATTACAAAGGATTTTTTAAATATTTATATTGAGGGATCGGTAGGATTTATAGGTTCAATTAGAAATGCCACAGAGCCGAACCCTCTGATATGAAAATATCTGGAGTCGGTGAATTATATTCCCATTTGGTCTCTAGTAGGTTGACATGTTGTTCTTGTATTTATAATACTTATATAGTGCAATTGCATAGCGTGGGTTGACTAGATGATCATTTTGGGAAGTGTGTGAAAGGGTTTAGTTTTTCCTTCTTTTTTTCCTTTTTTTTTTGGGGAAAATTTAACCCGGACATTTAAATCTGGTGCATAAATTAATTAATTAATTTATGTCCTTTTGGAATACAGATTTGCTAGTTAATTTAAAAGGTAAGAAAATAGTAGTACCGGGCATTTCAATAAAAATAGGGATTTTTCAAGGAGACTCATTGAGCCCTCTTTGGTTTTGCTTAGCATTGAATCCCCTTTCTAAAATGTTAATTAAAAGCAAGTTTGGAATAAAAATTAAGGGTAATACAAGAGAGAGTAGTATAGTTTCACATCTATTATATATGGATGATATAAAATTATTTTCAAATTCTGAATCAAATTTAGAGAAAATGATTAAGGTAGTTAAAATTTTTTCAGATGATATTAAAATGACTTTTGGTTTAGATAAATGTAAAACTATTCATATAGAGAAAGGCAAAATTGTAGATGGAGACGAGGGTATATTTAGAAATTTCAAAATTCAAAGTATGAAAGGGGATGAGGTTTATAAATATTTAGGACACCCGCAATCGAATAGATTAGATCACACCAGTATTAAAAATGATATTAGGATTAAATTTCAAACTAGGATCAGAAAAATTTTAAAATGCAATCTATCTGCTAAAAATTTAGTAAAAGCAATAAATACTTGGGCAATACCTCTACTAACGTACTCATTTGGCATAATTAAATGGTCCAATACAGATTTAGATAGTTTAGAACGATTGATTAGAACTACGTTAACAAATTTTAATTGCCATCATCCAAATTTAGCTATAGAACGAATTAATTTACCTAGAAATTTAGGAGGTAGAGGTGTAGTCAAAATAACATCTTTGAAACACAATCAGGTAGAAATGCTTAGAAATTTTTTCCATAGGAAACCTAATAGCTCAGAAATGCACAAAATATTTTGCAAGGCAGATAGAAATATTACACCTTTAAATTTATATGACGAGAATGCCAACATTCTTATAAATACTAACCAGGAATTATTAGATTCCTGGTCAAATAAAATTATTCACGCAAAACACTTCAATTATCTCAACCAAACGTATGTTGACAAACTTTCGTCAAACAAATGGTTGAGTATTGGAGAGTTGAGCGCAGAAATAGAAGGATTTATGCTTGCCATTCAAGATAGAGTCATTAATACTAAAAATTATAGAAAGCATATAATCAAAGATATAAATCAAATTGATGATTTATGTAGAAAATGTTTGGCTTTTCCCGAAACTATAGAACATATTATATCGGGATGTTCTATATTAGCGCCTTCCGAGTATACACTTAGGCACAATCAGGTTTTAAAAATAATTCACCAAAGTTTGGTAATTAAACATAACTTGATTGACTGCCGTAATGTAGTACCATATTATGAATATGAACCAAATTCATTTTTAGAAAATGAATTTTATAAAATATATTATGATAAAACTATACTAACAGACAGAACAATTAGTCATAATAGACCTGATATAGTTTTACATGACAAAATTAAAAAAATAACTTATATCATTGATGTAGCTATTCCAAATTCCTGTAATATTCAAAAACTATTTCTGAAAGAATAAGAAAATACACAGATTTAGGAAATGAGATTAAAAGAATTTGGCATTCTCGGACTATAAAAATATTGCCATTTGTTATTTCGGCCACTGGCATAATACCTAGGAATCAGATTCAAAATTTAAGCATATTAGATTTGTCAAAGAATTTGTATATAAAAATGCAAAAATCAGTCATTTTAAATACATGTAGGATTACAAAGGATTTTTTAAATATTTATATTGAGGGATCGGTAGGATTTATAGGTTCAATTAGAAATTGCTCAGAGCCGAACCCTCTGATATGAAAATATCTGGAGTCGGTGAATTATATTCCCATTTGGTCTCTAGTAGGTTGACATGTTGTTCTTGTTTTTATAATACTTATATAGTGCAATTGCATAGCGTGGGTTGACTAGATGATCATTTGAGGAAGTGTGTGAAAGGGTTTAGTTTTTCCTTCTTTTTTTCCTTTTTTTTTTTTGGGGAAAATTTAACCCGGACATTTAAATCTGGTGCATAAAATAAATAATTATGATAATAACAAAAATTAGTAATAATATTGTAATAATAAGTTGATAATAATACATATTATAAGAAATAGTAATTTAATTATTTGTTAAATTAAGGAATTAAGGAACACCGTTTCTAATCATTATTTCTAGTTGTAAGGATCCATTGTGATAAATGTTTTTTAAAGGTGAGCGGTTGGGTTTCGGTTTTTAAGTTCTCAGGGAGAAGGTTAAATATTTTAGGAGCTAGGTATATGAAATGTCTTCGAGCTGACGTGGTATGTAGTGTCGGTACATTGTAGTGTCGGTTGGTTATTGTTCTGGTCGTGTAATTATGATGTAAGAGAGTTTTTTTCTTATATTTGAACATGAAATGCGTTAATGTAAATTTTAGATGGAGTTGCCGTATGTTTAGAACATTATATTCAGTGAAGAGTCGAGTGGAGGGGTATCTTGTCGGTCGCTTGTTGATAACACGTATTATCGTTTTTTGAGCTTTTTGTAGGGGATCAATAAATTTATGAGCACAGCCGCCCCAAATTATGATGCCATATACTAATAGGGATTAGCAGAGAGCATAGTAAACTCTTTTTAGTGTTGTAGGAGTAATGATATTTCTTAGAGTTCGAAAAACATAGGAGAGCTTGCGAATTCGGGGGATTAGACTGGCTAAATGCTGATTCCAACGAAGATGATGATCAATTAGGACCCCCAGGTATTTTGT
Organism: Limnephilus marmoratus; assembly: GCA_917880885.1. Lineage (NCBI taxonomy): Eukaryota > Metazoa > Arthropoda > Insecta > Trichoptera > Limnephilidae > Limnephilus > Limnephilus marmoratus. The sequence goes on from OU862918.1 coordinate 10,242,538, forward strand.
ATGGGAAACTTTTTCCAAATTTGGGCAAGTACAGGAAGAGTAAGGTATTGGACAAGAGTGGATTGTTATTTTCTGGTTGTTAGTAAGTTGGGTAGCAGCAGACAGACTAAAGGTTAAAAATTTTGTTTTACCAGCATTGAGGGTGAGGAGATTATTATCTAACCAATTCTTTACAAGGCCTATGTCATATTGAGCTATGTCGAAAGCTCCTTTCCAGTTTTTATGTCGAGCTATAAGCACAGTATCATCTGCAAAGGATATTAGTTTTCCGGTTATGGGTAGGTTACAGAGTTTATTGATGTATATTAGAAATAGAATTGGGCCTAGAACACTTCCTTGTGGGACTCCGAATTGTATTGGCAAAGGGTTACTTACGGCCACGTTATTAATTTTTACGGTTTGTGATCTACCAGTAAGGTATGAGGAGAACCAGTTAAAAGTTGAATCCCGGATGCCTATTTGAGAGAGTCTTTCGCTTAATGTGGTAAATGAGTCTCTCGCGAATGCTTTGGCTAAGTCTAAGAATATGGCTAGGCAAGAATCGCCTTCGTTCAGGCTATTTGTGATGTTCTCAGTCAGATCTAAGATTGCAGATTCTGTACTAATTTTTTTTTTGGAAGCCAAACTGATTGGGCGAGAGAATCTTCTGGGTTTCCAAATGGGAGATAAGTCTACTTTTAACAATTTTTTCAATGATTTTTGATAAGACACTTAGCAAAGAAATGGGTCTGTAGTTTTCGATATTTGTTTTGTCGCCACTCTTATATATTGGGATAACCGTTGCATGTTTTAGTTGGATAGGGAAGGAGCCGCTATTGAAGCTTAGATTTACAATGTGTTTTAACGGTGTGGTAATAAAGTGAGCTATGTGTTTTAGAATGTAAGGTGAAATGTTGTCAATACCTGCAGCACTATTTGTTTTTATGGAAAGTATTGTGTCAAAAATTTCTTTAGTGGATGTGGGGGCTAAGATGAGTGTGGGATGGAGAGAGTTTTGTAGTCTTACCCGTAAAGTTGGAAGGTTTTGGGTTTTATTTGTGGCTTTAAGAATTTTGTTGGCTAAGTTCGTTCCGATGTTACTAAAATAATGGTTGGCGTGATCGGCTAAGGTTTTTGGGTCTTCGTGGACTTGAATATTTTTCCCATTAATTACTAGTGATTGAATATTGAGTGAGGTTTTTTTATTTTCTGAGATGTCATTGACTACGTTCCAAATTACTTTACTGTCATATCCTGAATCTTCAATTTTTTTTTTATAGTATTTTTGTTTGGTTATTATTAACAGGTTATTGCAAATATTACGATACTTTTTGTAGAAACGGAAGAATTGGGGGTCTGGGTTATTTAGTGCTTGTTTGTGGAGTCTGTCTCTTTTACGTATGCAGAAGATAAGGCCATTCGTAATCCAAGGTTGTAGCTTCCTTTTTTTGTTGGAGGCTGTTTTGGGGGGGAAAGAGGCGTAGTTAATGTGGGCAGTTAGTGATGCAGAAAACATTTCAAGAGCTGTGTCAACATTTTCAGAGAGTAGGGTAGATTCCCATTTTTCTTGTTCTACAGACTTTATCAGATGATCCATATTTACAATGTTATGAGAAGGATTACTAGACTTAAGGGGAGGAGATTTTGAGTTGTGTATTTCTAGGATGGTTGAGTAGTGGTCTGTCACCGAAGATTCAAATACAATTGATTTAGCGATTCGCTTTGTTCTGACCATGATGTGATCTATGCATGTCTTAGTAGTGAGTGTGACTCGGGTAGGTATGTTGATATATGGTATAAGGCCATGAAGACCCATTAGGTTTAGGTATTTTGTAGTATGAGGGCTAGCTTCGTTTAGGATGTCTATGTTGATATCACCGATTATGATGAGATCCTTAGTTGTGTCATCAATATTTTTTTCAAGCGAGTAGAGAAAAGAGGATACATTATTGGACTTAGGGGAGCGATATATGGCGAAGACATTTAAGTTGTCAATTGTGATTTTGAGGCAATTTGCATGGTCAACTATGGTCATGTAGTTTCAGACACTGTAGGGTTTAAGTAGGATTTGACATAAACTATGACCCCATCAGATTGGGACCTGTGTCGAGTTGTATTATACACAGAGTAGTTGTTGATTATCTTCGGGATATAATTTGCATTAATCCAGCACTCTGACAGAACAATTATATCGATTTCATTTCCTAAGTCAGTTAGGAGTACAAGTAAATTGTCGAAGTTTTTATTGAGGCTACGGATATTCATGGCAAATATTTTTAGTGCTTTAGGTGTTGAGATAATTCTTTTATATGCATTTATGTCGTTTGTTGTTTGAACCGTGATGTTAAGAAAATTATCGATAGAGTTTGTTGGGTCCATTTTTAACGTCCGTGTATGGTGGGGGTTTGATTACAACAGAGACATTGTAAGTTAAGTGGATGTGTAACGATAGTGGAAAACTGAAGCAATTAATGCTTTTAGTTTCTCTAATGATTTCAGAAATAAAGCGAGTAAGTACACATAGAAGAACTATGATCATTTGGTTATTTACATGTATTGAAAGTATGAGATTGGGCTTTGTCAAGATGGTATGAACTAAGACAGTTAAGCGAAGTAAAACAATCAAAAATATTAAAGTAATAACTATAATCATGAGTATCGGAGGAATCATAAGGACGTAGTGAGTTAAAATAAAGTTAGTTGTGAGAAGGATTCGAATTTGTGGAATGTAGAGGCGTATATTAGGATCGTTTAAGTCATTGTAAAAGTGATAGCAGATTATCAATAGAAACAGACAAATTGGGTGGATTATATGAATTGACAGGATTAGAACACTAGGAAGAATGTGAGTAAACATAAAAGTTGAATAGTTTAAATTCATCGAGAAATAAAAGGCATTGGGATAATAAAAATAATGAAAACAGATAGCACGATTTAAGTTGAAAATTCATTGGAAATGGTTGAGACAATTGTTATAATAATAGTTCAGGCGATTAGGATAGTTAAGAGAATTAAAGAAGAATTTATTTATTTGGAGAAGTAAAGGGATTACAGATAAGTGTATAATAATTACTAAGGGATGAGAGGAAATTAATAAATATACCACATTTAAGAGATTTAGCAAAATTAAAATGTTTAAGACAAGTAAAAGAAGTGCAGGAATAAAGTAGAGTGAAATATTTTTATAATTTAGAATGATTAGGTAATTTAAAACAATCGAATATATCAAACATATATAGTATGTTAAAAAAATTAAATAATTAAAAATAATTAAGTACATTGAGTTTAACATAATAATTTGATACATTAAAATAGTGGAAATGAATGAATGAATGCGAAGAGTTAAGTTGAATGGAATATTTGAATAAATTAGAATAATTAGATAATTTATAACAATAGACTGCATAACATATATCGAATTAGTTAAAATAATTAAGGAATTAAAAATAATTAAATAAATTGATTTAAATGTAATAATTGAATAGGTTAAAGTAGTGAAAATAAATGTATAAATGGGAACAGTTATGTAGAAAAGAATATTTTGATAATTTAGAATAATTAGACGATTTAAAACAATTGAATGTATCACATATATTAAATAAGACAAAATAATTAAATAATTAAAAATAATCAAGTAAGTTAAGTTTAATTTGATAATTGGATAGACTAAAATAATGGTGATAGGTGAACAAGTGAGAACAGTTAAATAGATTGGGATCTTTTGGTAGATTGTAATGGTAGATTGTTGATAAATGGTAATTATCGAGTTATGTAGGATAAATATTTGAAGTAGGTTGATATAGTTAATACGATAAGTGATAATAATAATTTGATTTATAATGTAAGCAAGAGTGACTGTGAAAAAAATATAAATGAGAATTATTAAATTAGTAATATAGGTAAGCTGATTTAGTAATGAAATTTTTTTGTTGGCCTCAAGTCACATTTTTTTAATGTCCGATTCATAGGAAATTGTAAGGATTTTAGTGTTTTCAGTCTTTCGAACAAACGCCTGACCATGTTTCGACCATATAAACTTGTAGTTTTTTAGTTTCGCCTGTTTCTTAGTTTGGGCTAAGAGGAATTTTTTTCTAGAAGTCAGATGGTCAGAAATATAGATGGGCATATCCTTTTGAGTATTCGGTAGTCCTAATGAAGAAGTAGTAAGTCGTCCTTTGGATTTAATATGATCTTTAAGTTTCGCCAAAAATAAATCACGCATCAGTTTAGAACTGAGGGTGATAATTACGTCTCTTGGTTTTTTATGGGTTTCGTCGGAGCGGTTTCTACCTCCCACTTGTACTATGGAGGTCACTTCTTCGGGTTGGAGAACTGTTTTAATGATGTTTGTGGATAGGTTGTGGAATACGTTTGCTAGATTTTCCTGAGGATTTTCCGGTAGGTTGCGTATTTCTAAGTTGGTAGAATTAGATTCGTACTCCTGATGATCAATTTTATTCTCAAGGTACTCCACTGTTTTTTTGAGGTCTTGGTGTTCCTTTTTGAATGTTTCCATTTCGGTTTCAATTTTTTGATTTTGGATTATGGTTTGGTCGATTTTTTTTATTAGGTCATCGTATTGTTTGCTGACGAATTCCATGCTTTTTTGCGTTTCTTCCTTAAATAATTCCATTTTTGTTATAATTTCTTTTTTCATAATATCCATCTTCTTGTCTATATGTTGGAGAATTTTTTCCATATTTTTGTCTTCAAGCTCCAATGCACTTTTGCCTCTAGTTGACATGATTAGTGAAAGTTATTTTAGATTAATTTTTAATTTTATGTTTTTTTTTCTTTTTACTTTTTTTTAAAATTAATTTTTTTTTTGTTTTTATTGGATTATGTTGTTTTATCTAAATTTAGTTTTTATTAATTATTATGCGTGTATTGTTTTGTTATATTAGTGTTTATTTAATTTATTTATTATTCTGTTACTGCCATCTATTGCTTAGTAATGTAAGTCGATTAAATGAATATGTGGTTTAATTTATGTAATTATTTACCGCCATATATGGACAGTTATTTTATAAATATATTAATAAAATAAAAAAGATTATGGTATGACCGAGGATTGAACACTGTCCGAAGATACTGGCCGACAGTCGCGAGCCAAACGCTTAACACCTACGCCAATTCACTGGTTGACGTCATTGACATTAAGTTCCATATTAAGCAACTGTCAGTGAAGTGAACTAAAGAGTATTTTAACTGTTTTTTTTTTAAACTTAAAACACTATTTTTATTGTACAAATTCACAATTCAAATTTTGTTTTAATTTCACTTGTCGCAAGATTTTTCACGGATTGTGTATTGGATTATTTAACTCACTTTAGTAGCTGATAAAATCATAGATAGTTTATGTGTCAATTTTTTAAACAAAAATAAAATCACTTATTACGAGCGTTACCGGTAGAATATCGGGAGACAAATACACCGGATGATAGCCCTTGAAAAACACTGGACCTCAGTAACTAATTTGTTTCGAATTGTACACTATTTAATGTTATTTTTCTTCAGAAACTGGAGTTAACGAAATTTGCGACTTAGCAAAATTATTGTTGTTGGTGAACCTCAAATTGATTTATTTATAAATTATATGTTTGGAAACTTTACGAAATAATATTCTTTCGCACCGGATTTGAACTGTTACCTTGGGATTCAGAGTTGCTACCTCAATAAATTAATTAATCGGCAAAAACTCTCAAACGGTGAGTTCTGTATTCATTTTACTTACTAATTAACTAACCAACTAATCGTCATAGGCTATTAACCTTAAAAAAGACAAACTACCATAAAAAAATTGAAAATTAATAATATTACTTCAATGGAAGAGAATTCAAATAAAATTACTAATCATATTAAATACTTCTTCAGTAACATTGGTCCAAGTTTCGCTAACAATTTGTGCAGTGATAATAAAACTAGTGTAACCTGTCTTGTGAATGATTTTAAATCTGAACTTCACATTACCAGGGATAATTTTGATTTTAAGCCAACTAACATTTCTGAAGTGACAAAAATGATAAATGATTTAAAAATGTCTTTCTCATGCGGTATTGATTCTATAGGTGTTATGACATATAAACTCCATGAATCCGAATTAGCTGGTCCCATATCTCATATTATTAATATTAGCTTCAATAGTGGGATGTTTCCTTCTCACTGTAAGAAAGCTAAAGTGATTCCTCTTTTTAAAGGTGGAAATCAACTAGATGTCAATAATTATAGACCTATATCCTTACTCAACATGCTTTCCAAAGTAATAGAGAGATTGGCTAAGTCGAGATTGGTATCATTCTTAGAAACAAATAAATTACTCTCTAGCAATCAGTTTGGTTTCAGAGAAAATAAAGTAACAAGTGATGCAGTGTTGATGGTATTGTCGAAAGTCACGAGTGCCCTAGATTATGGAAACAAAGCCTTAGCTGTGTTCTTAGATCTATCAAAGGCATTTGACACGATTTCCCATGGATTACTCCTCAAAAAATTATCTTCTCTTGGCATTCAATGTACAGCATTAAGTTGGTTCAAATCCTATCTTAGCAATAGAACACAACAAGAAGAGATAAATGATTATATAAGCTCAAGCAAACAAATCTCTTTTGGGGTTCCACAAGGTAGTGTACTTGGACCAATATTGTTTTTAACCTACATTAATGATTTGTGTAATTTAGACATTCAAGGTAATATTGTTAGTTTCGCAGACGACACTGCTTTAATATTTGAAGGTAAAACCTGGAAAGATGCTTTTGACAAATGTGATTCAGGATTAAGAATAGTAAAGAGTTGGATAAATAATAACATCTTAACTTTGAATACATCAAAAACAAAATATGTAACTTTTAGCATATCGTCAAAAAGTCAGCCTTCCAACACTCATAATCTAATTATACACAATTGTCTGCAAAATTGTAATTGTAATTGCCACCCTTTAGAAAGGGTAGACTGTATACGGTACCTAGGTATAAATATTGATAAATATTTTAGATGGAATGACCATATTGATATGTTAACAAAAAATATCAGGAGGCTTACCTATATTTTTAAAGAACTTCGTCGTATATTGGATAAAGAGAAATTAAAATCCGTCTATTATGCCTTAGTCCAATCTCGACTTTCTTACAATATAGTATGCTGGGGATCCTGTCTAAAGTCCAATGTAGAACCACTAAATGTTGCCCACAAATGAATTCTTAAAGTCATATACAAAAAAAATTTCGTTATCCATCTAAACTACTCTACAAGTAATCTAATGTTATGTGTATAAAACAGCTGTACATCACTAAAATAATTTGTAGATTTTTTATCAATACTAAATCTGCAGAAAGAACCCAACAAATCCATACCACTAGAATTGGGTCAACAGTGAACTTTATGGCAATACATACTAAAACATCTTTTGGCCAAAGAAATTATTTATACCAAACCACACTTATGTTTAATATTCTTCCAGATTACATTAAATCTTCCAATTCATTAGCTAAATTTAAAAATAATGTTATGTTATTTGTGTTGACAGAGGATTGGTATACTATTTTTTCATCCTTGTCCTTTATTAAATAATAAGATTTCAATTTTTAAATAATAAGATATGTTTGAAATTAATAAATTACTTGGTTTTTACCACTTTTATTGTTTATAAAACCGACATGTTTCGTCAGCAAAGCTGACTTCTTCAAAGCTTTGCTGACGAAACATGTCGGTTTTATAAACAATAAAAGTGGTAAAAACCAAGTAATTTATTAATTTCAATCATAATGGTGCCACAAAATAAGTTTGCTGTGTTAGAAGAAATAAGATATGTTTTTTAATAATAAACTTTTTTTTAAATAAATAGATTTTATTTGAGTTCCATTTGCCAAAATTGGAGTGTCACCCTAGATGTTTTGAACTAGCTTTGTTTCTTGGTGGGTATAGTCATTAAAGATTTATTTATGGTCTATATTGCTACAAATCATACTTAAATTACCCATCTGGTCACTAATATGATATTTTTATTTCTTACTTTATTATAATATTTTAGTGTTTCATTTTGTATGTGTAAAATCACTCAAATTTATAAATATTAACCTCAATACAGGCTGTTAGTCCTAGTGAGGTTCATTATTTTGTATGTAAAAAAAAAATAAGAACATAATATATGTAAGGTGAGAAATTATTAAAAAAAAAAAAAATCATCATTCCCGCAGCGGTAGGCAGAGAGGAGGAACCGCCAAACAACTCGGTCTTGGCCTTACCTTATTCACATTCGTACGTCGTATCATGCAAACTTTTCCATTATTCTGACTCTTGACGTGGCCCGACTCAGTACGTGATTCACTTGATCGTGCGATGTCTTCCTCGGGTATCCCCGACTTCTTACATAAAGGACCTTAATGGTACTCCTTTCTTCAAATTATAAGACATAGGCTGGATACGCGCCATAAAATATATATTTAAATACATTTGGGCATTAATCCCATTTAAATTAATGATTTATGCTATGGGACCATGGGGGCGCCATCTACGGTGGTTGCATTATATTGAATTTCCTTATGTGACATTGAAATTCAGTTAATTCATGCGTTTTCTTACCTCTGTGGAGCAAGCAATTACTTCCGACGTGAGTGTTGGTGAAAGCCAATAGATGTCAGTCCTAATCAAATCATTAACCGATTGTGGAGGACGAACAAAGGACACTGATCTGCATCGTCCGGCCACCCGATTGGTCCCTCAGGCACCAATTGGATGCAGACCTTTCCTCAAGCAACTGGCCTCGCTTGCATCAAAAACTAACGATTCATTCTGCTTTAACTCTCGGTCAGGAGTCGCTGGTCTTTAATATTTGTTCGCCCTTCACATTACTTTATTATTGCATATATTTAAATTGGAGATTTATGTGTCTGTTAATAGTGTTAATAAACTTGTAAGTATTGAATCGTCTTGCTTATTCGCTTTGCCATCTACACACTTACACAATAAACACATAACACACTTACACAATAACCCCCAAAGTGGTGACCCCTGTGAATAAACGAATTATTGAATCTTGTATATATTTGCAATCGTCATCAACACAAATTTAACTATAAAGTGAACCAACAACCAAGCCTCTTGACCGAAGGTTTAAGGCAGAATCCCGGGCGAATTAAATCTGTGAGTACCTTTATCATTTCTATTATCACTACTACAATAATTTATATTATATTGACATATTTTAAACATTCATATCGTAAATTACGATTTATTCTTACTTGCCAATATTTATTGTTAAACTTTTTTTTTGCAATCAATTATCGCCCGGTCATCAATACTTTAAATATTACCTACAACCAGTAACAAAGTACTACTGACACTGTTTTCTAATAATAAATTTATGTCGACCCACAATAAAAAAACATTTTTTGCAACGGATTAAGCTTGCATAAATTTACATTTCAGGCAATCCATCATCGAGGAATCTTCAGCCAAATACCTATCGAGCGCCTGAAGCCTGCGCCCGGAAACAAGCAGCCGCACGGAGCTGACCCATCATCTCGGGCCTCCATCATTCCAGCGCTAGGCAATCAGCCTCGGCGCACGGCGAATTTACTTTAAAAAAGTATCCTTTTTAAACTTCTATAAGGTACTGTATCGCACCCCACAACATAGTGTCCTTTTGAAGATTGTATTTCAGGTTTTTAAATTAATATTTTATTGTCGCAAAAATATTTTCCACTGGTATTCAGTAATCTCAATCCACGGAAACATGTCTACCGACGAAGCAAACTCCTCCAATTCTTCAAGCAAACCTCAAGATGCTCCTGAATTACATCGTATTGGCGTCAAACTACCAGACCTCTGGAAACAAAATATCCTTCTCTGGTTTATTCAGGCTAAAGCTCAGTTCACCAACGCCCGAATAACCAGCGATTCCACCAAGTATTTCACCATCATAGCATCGTTGGATGCCGAAGCACTAAAAACAGTCAGCGACCTGGTCACATCTCCGCCTGTTCAAGACAAATACCTAACGCTAAAAACACGCTCATCTACAGGTATCAGGAATCGGAAGATAAACAACTCACGCGTCTTCTGACAGAATTACAGTTGGGAGACTGGAAACCCTCCGAACTACTCCGCCACATCAAAGAATTGGCAGGTCCGGGTCTTGCCGACAACGCAATCACTCGTGCAATCTGGATGCAACGACTTCCGCAAAATGTTCAAGCTATCCTTTCTATATTACCGGAAGAACAACTCTCTATCATGGCAGAAAAAGCTGACAAAATCCTCGAAGTTTACAACAAACCCCGAAACATGCAGTGTCGACAACTCACATCAAGGATTTCTCACCACTTCCAGCGAGAAACTCCTCATCACGCTCCAAAAACAAATCGCAGATTTAACCAGCGAAATTGAGCTTTTGAAGTCACAACATGGTCGAGGCTCACAACACCAGTCTCGCCGACAAATATTCTCTCGCCAGAAATCAGGCGACAATAATTATTCGCCAACTCGTGCGAACTACTCAACCAGACGGAACTCGTCTTAACGAAATGGAACTACAAACCAATATTGTTTTTACCACAATCAATTTGGAAGAAAAGCCTACAAATGTATAGCGCCGTGCACGTTCAATTCGAATAATTTCGAAAAATCATCGCCCTAATTGCGATATTTCAAAAATCTTCAACAACTTTGGCACAACAATCATAATCCACGACGCGCGGTGTGAAGCATGTCGCCGTTTTCACTCACAGAAGTATCACGCTACGACAACTAGTCTAGCTAACTCTGCTCCTATTCAACCAGAACAGGCAGAGGGCCTTGCCTCTGTTCAAACAGAACAAGCAGCCAAACCGGTTTCGCGGCAGCAACTAGCCCCCGCAAACCAACTCCACCATTGCTAACCGCACCTCGCGGCAATGCTGGATCCAGCATAATTTTTCGGTTCTGCACGTAACAACGTATCGTCACTTGGAGACACCAGAAAAAACAAACCTTGCACCTACGGCTTGACTACTTCCAGAGCAAACAACATTACACAGCTCCTGCAAAAACATGTCCAAAACCATTGCCCGTAACACTCGACAGCAACCAGTAATCAGTCGCATCGTCATGTTACTCAAGAAAGAGGAAAGAAGAAAAAAAAAACAACAATAATAATAAAATAATTTTTTGTGCACTTCCATATAAAAAATAAAAAAAAAACATTTTTTCTAATAGCAATTTTCCCTGTCATAACTTAACTGAATTTAAATTAACATCATGCATTTATTTTCAAGTAGTCAAATTTACTGCATTTCTAACACTCTTATTATTTGTTCAAAATGAGTTTATCGCTTAATAAGTTTATCGCTTAATAATAAATACTATCAGCAAGTAATTAGCGAGCGCACAGTCTACTTATACAGAAATATTATTTACTTAAAAACAACAATAGGCAGCGAACACTATTATTATTAGCATTACGAGCTCTTTCAATATAGGTACCTATGTACTCCAGTCCTTTAATGCTCTGCGCTTGGCCGAAGTACCTACCTTCTTACCTATCATGAGTCATTTATTTTATAATAGTTACTCTTTGCAAGCAACTTGAGCTGTTATTAATTTCAATTAGAGTTAGAAACTTTTTTAAATATTATCTTCTTTTATCAATTAATATTTAACCAAATAAGTCTGATAAAATAATTTTTCAAATCTTTAAACAAAATTATTATAATAAATTAAAACTCAACTCAATTTAAACTTTGTTATATCTCAGCCAATATAAGAGACTAATACATTGTCATAAAAGGTACATTTTTTGAATTTTCTAACAATTCACTTTCCATGCCCACAGGTCCCGACGTTGACCAACCCCCGGAGCCTTCTCACTAGGGGTTGTAATGGTCTAGGAGTCTTCGGGAAGGGGGCTGATGTGGAGGACGAACAAAGGACACTGATCTGCATCGTCCGGCCACCCGATTGGTCCCTCAGGCACCAATTGGATGCAGACCTTTCCTCAAGCAACTGGCCTCGCTTGCATCAAAAACTAACGATCCATTCTGCTTTAACTCTCGGTCAGGAGTCACTGGTCTTTAATATTTGTTCGCCCTTCACATTACTTTATTATTGCATATATTTAAATTGGAGATTTATGTGTCTGTTAATAGTGTTAATAAACTTGGAAGTATTGAATCGTCTTGCTTATTCGCTTTGCCATCTACACACTCACACAATAAATACATAACCCCCAAACCATAATTGAAGTATTGTTGTGAGGTTTTGGCACGTACGATTAGTGTGCAAAATTCATATTCATTGTGTGAACTTTCTTCCTGTGATAAACATCTGTTGAGATTGTACAATACCGCCTTGGCAAAATCAATATACGAAGGAAACTAGTGTCGTTTGTCTGGACATCGTGTGGAGAGCTGCATTCTCTGAGTGAGTATTTGTTTTGTTTTCACTGAGGATTTTGGAATTGCTGTATAATCTGTTGTCACATAGGGAAGAGTTCATCTTTCATTAATTTTCATAGGGTAGTATTCCCTCGTGTCTGGGGCTATTTACACGCCCCTACATAGGCCTTAAAATTTTATTAATTTTTGGGGATCGTTGGAAACGGTTAATACCCACTTTTTTTTTAAAATATCTTTTGATTCACCTTAATTACATTAAAAGACAACTGTTTGCATTGGGGGAAGTGGAAAATATTTCATTTTAAATTTCGATTACGTAAAATTAAAATTAGCTTTCGTCTTGTGAGATTGTACGCCATTATGGTTATTAGCTCATTCGCTGTCACTTTGGCATCACTTTGGTATGTTGGTATTCCTGATACACTTGAATGTATAACGAAAGGCTAGAATATTTTGAAGGTACCACGAAATCTGGAAAGGTAAGTACTAAATTATCGGAGTTTTGGGAATAAAATTACGGAAAAAAACATGTTTTTAATTTCGGTAATTATTTTTTATAAATAATACATTCACTTTTGTATCAAAAACCGTGTTACACAAACCTAGCGTAGCCGTTAAACTACTTGAAAACTGGGATATTTTTCTTGCCTTGACGCGAGTAGGCGTTATAAAGGGGCACTTTTTTTTTGCATCACAAACCTAGCGTAGCCGCTAAACTATTTGAAAACTGGGATGTTTTTTTGCCGTGACGCGAGTAGGCGCTACGAAGGGGGCACATTCTTTTCTATTACAAACCATGTTACACAAACCTAGCGTAGCCGCTAAACTACTTGAAAACTGGGATGTTTTTTTGCCGTGACGCGAGTAGGCGCTACGAAGGGGGCACTTTCTTTTCTATCACAAACCATGTTACACAAACCTAGCGTAGCCGCTAAACTACATGAAAACTGGGATGTTTTTTTGCCGTGACGCGAGTAGGCGTTATAAAGGGGCACTTTCTTTTGTATCACAAACCATATCACATAAAATTAGCGTACGTAGCCGCTCAACATCGCAGAAATAGTTGATTTATAAAAATAAAATTTTAAAGTAAAAAAAAATTTAAGCTAATAAATTTTAATCAACGCACGCAATACATGTGTATTAGGTAAGTACCTACTAATTAGGCGGAATTTCAGTTTTATAACATTAAAAAACTCCCGCGCGATTTTGTCTCTAGCCGTTGGTTTTACGAGCCGAATTCCCATGAAGTCTGCTACGATTTGCTCTAGCATCTTTTCGTACAGTAACAAGAATACCAACATTACAAAAAAATGACATTTGAAAATAATGTTTGAAAATGGACGCTCTCGTTTCACAGAATGAAAGCTAATTTTAATTTTACGTAATCGAAATTTAGAATGAAATATTTTCTACTTCCCCCAATGCAAATAGTTGTCTTTTAATGTAATTAAGGTGAATCAAAAGATATTTTTTAAAAAAAGTGCGTATTAACCGTTTCCAACGATCCCCAAAATTTACCAAAATTTTTAATTTTTCTGAACTTACGAGGCGATTTGGGCAATTATTTGTGAGTATTTAAAAAACAATAAAAAAAATATTTTACTATATTTATCATGTAAATGGGGTGAAATATAAAAAAATAAATAAAAATTTATAAAAAAAATCATTTTGATGAGTGTAAATTAAAAATACAAATTACCTGTTTATGGCGGAATAAAAAATAGTCGTTTACATATTAAAATTATTACCCAAAAAATGCATTTTTAAGAATTTTTTATATTATTTTTCATTGTATTTTGAAAATAAATATAGTTAAATTATTTTTTGAATGCTTTTCTTTAACTGACAAATAATTGCCTAAGTTGCCTCCAAAATCATGAAACACTATAATATTTAATGGCCTTTATCTTATAATTTAAAGCAAAAATAAATAAAGTAGCTCACATCTTGACTAGATATTTGACATACCTTTTGATTACAAAAATATTTTTAAGTTTGATTGGGTATTTTGTTCTCAAATCTAAATCTAAGATTTCGATGAAACGGGCAGAAATGGGCCGCGCATACGTTCCCCTTGTTTAAAATGTTTGAAATCTGGCTCCAAATCTAACTCTAAAGGGGTACCGTGGAAAAATAAAGATCGGATATAAATTTATTTTAAATATTCAACAAATCATTTACAAAATTACCCATAATATGGAATACTTATCGAAAAATCTTTTTTGGAAAAGGAAGGAGAAGAAATTCTAGGAAGGAAAAAAGAAAAAAGGATAAAAAAGACGAGTGGGTAGAAAACTGCGGCTCAATGTGTCCAGGAGTAACGGACGTCTGAACCCATCCCTTTTGTGCAAGGGTTAATGGGTCGAGAGAGTTCGGAAAACCATTGAGAAAAAAACTTCTGAGAGACAATATAAAGTTTTTTACCGTCTCATTGGAGTTTATAAGATCTTTTAGCTTTACGTTTTTCTTATCAGGTTGAATAAATCAATGAAATATCAGAAAGAAAAACAAAACTAAATAAAAAAAATTAAAAATTAATTTAAATCAATGGCAGAGCCGGTTAGTAAAAGCTAGTAATAATCAATAGGCCGTGCTGACGAAGTAGATTCTAAAAGTTAGTAAAATATTCCTAGGATTATGCAGGTGACATATTTTTACAGAACTTACAAAATGTATATTTTAAAATATTATTATGAAGCTTTGGTTGAGCTTTTTACGTTTAGTAACCAAACCCTGAAGGGAATCGTGGATCAGAGTAAAGTTTATTTTGCCTCGTGGAAATGATTATTTTCTTTGAATGGGAAATTATTTTCACGATCCCGTTGTGAAAATATGCTTCATATCTGGCGGAACGGGTACATTCTATGAAAAGCTCTTAGTTAGTAAGTTCTTTTGAAAATGGATACAATAAAGATAATATTATTATACGAAAATCTTGAAATCAAAACCAGAAGACTTTTATTTAACATTCATCTGGTCTCGATTCTTGTGATTGGCTTCTCTATAAAATTATATTCAAACTTCTGAACGAGAAATTAGTATATAATGCCTAGTCACGCAAATTATTTGCTTGACGTCTGTTTTCTCCACACACACTTACAAACTTGTAATAATATGAAAATCAGTCTTTAAAATAATGTTTCTATGTAACAGAGTTCCCTGTAAAAACTGTGATATTTTTGTATTTATGTTAGCTTTCCAGCCATGTAAAACACAGCAAGATCATTTTTTACCAATTTTGAGAACTGAATTGGAATATTTTGGGTTTTCTTTGATGATTACCTAACGTTCTTAAATAACAATAAAATAAAAATGCAGACAAAAAAAAATTGTTTACTATTTTCATAAAAATTATCAACATATTTCAAAACCGAAGGTTTTGTACATAGGTTTTAAATATTTTTTTCTGAATATACTTATTTGTCTATTCTTGTCTTAATTTTAAGAATACTTTGTATCCTGAAGAACAAACCTTTGATTTTGAAACATGTTGATTATTTGGTTTAAAACGAAGTTCATTATTTTCAGTTTCAAAATGATCCCACGAAGGATATTTGCAATTATTTACGTACTAAATAATTTAGAAACTCAATCAAATGAATGACTAATATTTATGAAATAAAACAATAACTTAGTTTGTAACCACGAATTATTTGTTTACCGACCGGTGTCGCTTTACACAAGCATATTCAGGGAAAAAAAATTAAACTGATAAAATTAAACTGAAGATTCTTGTATAAAGCGAAACCGGTCGGTACATAAAAAAATTGAATAATTAAATCGTGGTTACAAACTAAGATATTGTTTTATTTCAAATAATATGTTAAACCACAATATGACTGCTTTCTATAAAAAAAAACAATATTTTAATATTATAGGATAGCAGAACACTTTCGTGCTTGCAAACTCGGCCACCCTGATAAATCGGCAATCGCTGAGCACTTAATCGAAACCGGCCATTACTTTGGATTTGTTCCTGAGGTCTTGGGAAGACCCAAAACTTATAGAGCACGCCTAATTACGGAGGCAGTTGAAATCTACAAAAATCCTTTTAATATTAATAGAGACGATGGAACTAAGCTCAATAGCTCTTGGTATCCGGTGATTGACGGCTACACCAAAGCTAAACGCAAAAAACATGTCTAAGTATAAAGTAAGGCCAGCTCGTGGTAAACCATTTTTTTGTATTATATCTTTATATTGACTAAATTCGCTTTAACCAGTGTAATTCTAATTCTAGTAAAATTCATTTAATATTAATAGAGCAAAAAAACCATGTCTAACACGGACATATGAATATATCTGGACCTGCCCTAAGTGATAAAAACGTATTATTTCCCCCTCCACATGGCGCCGGCTGTAGCTCCTCCTTGGAACCGGCTCGCTCCATGGGGAGGGGATATAGCCTGGCTTGAATCTAAAATGTGTGACGTCATCATTCTTGCTGTGAACAGCGAGAAGCTGACATCCATACATTTAACGAAATAACGGCAGCTTGTGCTATACAATATATCTACGTATCAATATGTACATAGCAAATGTGGGCGGTACTCCAATGTGCTCGTCGCTGGTTACAGGGGTAAGTAAATTATGAAACATTTGTAAAATTGTTTTAACTAAACACGGCAAGAAAATATTGATATGTGTATTGGCGCGAGTCTTTTTGGAGCGAGCATTTGGCCTTAGCAAATAAGTTTTGAACGTGGCAAGCAATTCGCGCTCCCATGTAAAAAGGTCTATTCATTCAAAGCAGATTTTGATTTTAAGAACTAAATGGTGATATTGTAATGCGAGATGCCTATATACTGTCAGATTGATTGTTCAACGAATGACAGTCATCTTTCCCCTCTTGCTCTCCATAGTTTGGTTTTACCCCTCATCTGTAACTGCTTGTCTATCCATTTGGATGTCTATGATGTCTAAGTATATAGTAATGCGAGCTCGTGGTAAACCATTTTGATTTATATTGACTAAATTCGCTTTAACCATTGTATTTCTATTTCTTAAATTCTTACCATTGTGATTTCTAATTTTAGATTTCATTAAGAGATGGAGCCACTTCCGTCGGCATCTCGCAAACGGACTTGCCCCTGGCTAGCATAAATACCACGTTTTAATGAACTTTCTATTCCGTTCCGCGGCGATGACGCCACTGCTTGTCACGAGTATTTTGTACTGGTGAAAGTTAGTGGTGCTGGCGACACGGTATCGCTTCGAAGTAAATAAGCACACACTTCACGACTAAAAATTACACATCTACCGGATCTGCCGGATCTGCCCTGATGATGGACACTGCAACGATGTCCGAAACGTTGGCTAAAGAAGGAGGTAGCGCAACACGGCACAACACCCAAATAACGAAAATATTTTTATTATTAATTTATGGTACCTATCACAAGTGTAGAAAAAATGGTAGCTGTTTCGTATTCTTTTTTTCACACGCCGTTCACGAACAACAAGTTTCTGAAGAAAAAGGAGTAAAAAGTTAGTTAAACTCGATTTAAGGACAAATCGAGTCGCCCCTTATTATATAAGTTACAGAATACTTAGTTATATACAATGGCTCCTATCCGTATATATGCGTCTGACATTTTCTTTGCTATGCTCGGAATGAACTAACGACGCCGACGCGCGACGGGTCAGAAGGGATGTGCAATATTGTATTAATTCAATATTGTAGCGGTGGTAATCAAATAAATCCACACTTTTATACAGTTAAAACAATTGGTTTTTATCGGAGTGGATACAATCAATTTACAAGTGTGCCACAGTCCAATGATCGTAAAAAGTACAAACTAATCAGTAGCTTTTTGGGTATCTTAACAATAAATAACCCAAAGAAAACAACTTGTTTCCTAACCGCTCGTTAAACCTTATAACAAAAGGATTATGAGTATCTTTTCTATCTCTGGAGACCTGAAGCTGCACGGATCACCCCGGAGGGCAAACTTAAACTCTCAAGGTCTCATGTCTTTAAACCTAGCGGCGGGATGCACATTCATTGACCAATAGCATCCCTCGTTCCTAACCTGTATGAGACAAGCGATGCGAGAAAGGGAAAGTATTCGAGATTGAACACTAATAACAATAAGCACTCGAAATAATTAGATCTGCTTCAGTATTATAAATATATGTGCACGCACACGCACATTGCCACGCATTGCTATTTATTTGTGGATCATTTGAGAACTTGGCTATCATGGAAAGCATTAATTCCTATGAGCCTACGATGGTTATCTACATCACCGACAGCATAATAAATATGATTATATGGAGGGGAATCTTGCTGTTGAACAGAATCAATTTATTTGGATACATAAAATACATTTTGTACATTTCAAAATAAAACCTGTGAGTCTGATTTAAAACGGCAAGCCTTGTTGTTGCTAGTATAGTATCTGGTTAGGCATTAGAATATGTTGTTGGTTTGTTCGAAAAAATAATTTTAATATATTTATATCACAAGAATAGTAGTTACACACTCTTTGGATTTAACAGAGACACCTAAATGGATTGTTTTTAAAAATAGTATCCGAACAAGTGGATAACTGTCATCATCTGTTTTTTGGAAAATATTTCTTGTCATTGTGAAAACCAACTAGTTGTGCATGGTTGACAATTAACTACTTGTGCAAGTTTCAAGTAACAAAGTTTGTACTGATCTGGATTTTAAGCGGGTAAATTTACGGAGGCCTCCCCAGCTACAAAGTAATACAGTCAAGGTTGGTGAATCTGTTTTTTCCCTTGAGATTTTGTTTGATTGCCATTCTTTGTGATATATTGTCCGCGCAAGTAGATTTCATAATCATATTTTTGGGTATTAAGCCCAGAGGGTCTGGGGCAAAGATATTGAAATATAAGTAGATGTGCTATCTGCTGTTTTTACTATGTGGGTCTGGGCTTCCGGGTGTCGCCGATATTGTTTACCAATTAACAAATAAACTTAAAGAACAAATAATTAACGAATAAACCAAACGAACGTTAAACTAAATTAACGAATTCTTTCCTTATTCAAAATATATTGTTAACCAATATTAATATATTAATGCACATTTTCAAAAAATTAACGAAATGAACAAATTTTTTTTGTATGAAAACTACGCTAATTAGCGCCTAGTCCGGCGATAGTTGCGCGGAAACCATAGCATATCTCTTCTGTATTTGAATATCTTTGGTCTGGGGTAATTTACCCACTTCAGGCTAGCATATTATAATGCAGCACCTTTATAAGTATTGTTAATGTTGTACATATACTTTGCCTTCTGAAGGCGAAACAGCTGACATGCGTAATAATAATTAAAGAGCATAACTTGTTCGTAAATAAATTGTTTTTATAAATTAAATATTAATATTATAAAAGAAGTTGAAAATAAAATGGGGTTCCACCAATGAAACTTAACAATAATATTATACCAATCGCTCAAGATTAACTTCATAACGCCTGTAATGTTGTTTAAAACCGCATTAAAGGGATATTTTGTAATATTTAAAAAAATATAATTGATTTGAAAAATATCTTCAAAGGAAAAAGAAGACCATAATAATTAATTGATTTTCGTTAGGGAAAAACACAATTCAGCATTCGGTAAAAAATCATGACAGGTTCAGAGTTCTATTTTCGTAATACCTTTTTTTGACTCACCCTTTTTTTCCATTACTAAAACATCAAAAATATCGAATGAATGGAAGATTTCAACAATTTGCCAAACAAAAACCTTTTGTAGTCACTCACTCAAACCTAAATTATTTTGAAAATAAACTACGTGAAAGAATTATCGTATATTTAAGTGCCTCTTTCACGCCTGTTTCTTTTCATATAATAATTCGGTTATAATCCTTATGGCACACTTATTTTTGGTCCATTAATATCACCTAGGTGTCACCATCAACAAAGGTTTGTCTGCGACTGAACTCTTAAAGTCAACACATGATAAAGCAATAAGAAAGAAAAACATACGAGTACAATCATAAATAGAAATCTTGGAGAACTTTTGATATAATGTCGAAAGCAGACATGGAAATTTTCACTTAAAATGTATTTTTGTTATTTACGAATGGAGCATTTTTAATACAGAATGTGATGCTCAGCTGAAGCCGACAGAAAAAAAAACATAGCTGGAAACACATTTAATAATATGTTGGCAGGTTGTACTAAAACCCTGAAATATTTACGAAATTTTTTTGTTTCAATTTGGCATTGAAAGTGATATGTTGATGGTTCAATGGCCCGAATTGTGTTTTTATTTTGGTTTTAATTAGCTGCAACAGTTGCGTACACTTGAGTTACAATAGTAGTGGGCATAAAAATTCATTATGGTATACGCAAATGCCCATACGGAGATTTTTTGTAAGAAGATTTTTTGAAGACTTCTTTAAGGAAGACTTCTTTAGCGCCGTTAGTCTTTTGAAATTCGGATGAAACGTAAATACGTCACAACTCAGTTCTACACAAACACTCGGTTCTAATATAATGCGGTAAATTCGCACCTCGCAGCGCAGTGGGCAAGATGCCTTTTTTTACATTAACTCCACACAGAAGGCCCTGAGGAAAATAATTTCCCTCAGGGCCTATATATCATCTGGGATGCTGTGTAGAGGGTCTTTTTGAGGAGAGGAAGGAATGAACATTGGTCTTGAAGAGACCCATGTTGTAGGAGGGAGGAAACACAGAGGCCGGCAATCATTCCACAGCCGAGCTGTTGAACACAAGAACGAGTTGAAGAAACGACCCGTTCTCATGTGATAAATGTCAACCGTGTACAAATGTTGGGCACGCGTTTGGCGTGTTTCCCGACTATGCAACGGTGCCGAAGGGATCAATGATGTTAGTTCCTCGGAGCATCTTCCATTGTAATACCGGTAGAACAAGGATAGCATTCCCACGCCTGTGCTCTAAAGATTGCAATCCGTATGTTAAGATGGGAGAATCTATCAAACGGACCGCACGTTTCTGCAAAGAGTCGACTGTATTTTTCAGGTATTTTGGAGCTCCGGACCAGAGGTGGCTGCCAAATTCAACCGTGGGGCGCACTTGTGATTTGTACAGGGTTAGCAGTTGTGTACAATTAAAGTATCTGCGGGCCCTGTACAGTACTCCCAAAAACGCCTGACGAGTCTCAGCGGCCAGAGAGACATACATCAAGCGAAAGGATGTTAGAATACTAAGAAATCAAAAAAAAAACATTTGTATTATTGTGAAATCATTATCCAGTCATCAAACCACTTTAAAAAAAAACAGGCGAATGGAAAGAAAGCGACATCTAGCGACTTTCTAGTTTCACTTCCACCGCGTGTGAATTACACACTCTGATTTTTTTGTACGAATTTTGAAATGGAATTCCACTGACTTAAGTCTATCGTTTCCGGGCTCCCTAATCCCATAACTAACTAACGAACTAACCATCACGCCGTTTCCCCAAAGCGGTAGGCAGAGAGGACGGACCGCCAACAACTCGATCTTGCAACACGCTCCTTGCCTCATTCATATTCATACATCGTCATACACACTCTTCTATTTTGCTGACTCATGACATGACCCGACTCAAGTATCTGATTCACTAAGGTCGTGCCATGCCTTCCTCGGGCGTCCCCCGTCTACCATTAAAATTTCCATAAATCACATTTCTTCTGTGATTGACATTTTTAATTTGAACCAAAGAGAATTTAAGACAGCAATAAGCATACTATTTACCAAATCTGGCTAATCAGATAGTATTGATGTAATTACCCATGCAAATAAATATATATACTTACTTATTATAAACTGTAATTTATAAACTGTTATTTGTGAAATGTAAATGGATTATACTGTTTTTCACAATAAATCAATAAATAAATAAAATATTCTCCTTACACGTTTTTTGAAGTAATTGACTCTAGGTTGAGAGCCGTTACCGAGGACATAACAGCTTTCAGGGGGGCTGAGGATAAAATTGATCACTTTCTGACCCTTATTCTATTATTAAAAAAATGTTTACCTAAATTTTGCTAAGCCTTATGGGAAATGCTTGTACAATTCACTAATTAAATCCATGCAAGCTTAGAGATACAGTACATCATTACAATGACAGGTATTTCGGAAAGCTCAAAGTAGATGGCATTGTTGTGTTCGTCGGTCATATGCATGATGTGACACCCTATGTGATATGGGTTAAAAGATATTATCTTTTAAGGATTTGAAGGATGTTTTTTTATGGTTCACGAATATGATGTTTGCAGATTCGTTTTAAGTTTGTGATGGGGTCAACCCCCCCCTAATGAAAACCTTAAAATATTTCTTCTTCTCGTGCGTTCAGATCTCCGGTTGATCTTACTCTCGTACCTACTGAATGATTCGCCATTAATATTTTGAATCATGACTTATTTTTCCCACCCCTGTGACTGAACACAGTAAAAGGTAGTTTTCCGGGAAATTCTTACAATAAACCCTTTTCTCCACGTTGTGTAATTTGTTTTGTTTCGGAGCACCTAGAACATCTAGGATAGGTATTTAATGTCTTTCGTGGTAACTTTCGGTTCTTTTAGGTAAGGTGTGGAAGAATTACTCTGTATCTCTTAGACGTCTGAAGGACACGCCCTGTCTAACTTATCCTAAAATTGTCCCCGCTATGATTCTAATGATATACACTGCTCCAATATTCACATAATGAGCAGTGTTGTTATTACTCTCGCTAGGCTATAAAATTGATCTCTCCCCCTCTACGTCCTAATTAGTTTTAATGTACGTACCTGGAATGTTTCATTTCATGTGGATAATAGGCGAATCTCTGCACCGCTCTCCATGGCTATACCCTGTACATAATCGTGATAATATGTTCTGTTGTTAGTAAACTCAAATTTATACCTAGGATGGAAGCATAAAGACGGGATAGAGGATAGGATGGATGGTGACGGGAAAGGAATTCTTTGCAAGCTAATACTGGCTCCTCCACTTGACCAAGTTGACTAGGTGGTGCTAGCATTGGCGCTACTTGCGGCCAACGCTAAACCCAAAACCTGGAAAGGACATGCAATAAACAAGCCGGCGGCTAGCTCTGCACAGCCGGCGCGAGCAAGGTCCCTCTTAAACCCAGGGCGAGTGTCTGTGGTTCGCTTGTTAATTCCTACTCCCCTTCCTTTCCTCAAAATCTCCAGGTCTCCTTCCTCAATCAGAACACAGTTGTTATGCACGAAAAAGGGTTTTATTCAATTAAAGGTGAACAGGGTTCTACAAAAGGCCAGCATCGGCACTACACACATGAGTATTTGGCTATCTCTAATTAATTCTATCATAACGGGGGAAGCTTCTCTCAACTCTCTCTACACGTGTTTAGTGAATTTAAATGTCAGTTCTTAGCACACAGAGGGGTAGCAAGGTTCATTGGTACTCACAAGCAGGAGATAGGCGGTCGGCAGACAGGATTCTGGGTAGGCGTAAGCCTCTTTAAGCACAATACACAATTAAAGTAAAACATCGTGAGCGTTTACGGAGAGCGCCTAGCGCGAATCACGGGGAACACAGTTATTCTGCCGAAGGCCGGCGAAGGAATGGGGGCGGGGAGCCGCTCGGCGCTTGGCACGGGCGCCGCGCGGTGCGGGGAGAGGGGGCGGAGGGCCTGTGCAAGGGGTCAATTCGCTATTAGCTCGCACGGGAAACAATTCCGTAACGTAACACTTCCCCCCTCGCCGCAAAAAAGGCGACGTGGTAATGGAGCAGTAGGGCTAAGAAATCCTCTTACCCTTCTAGCACTTGTGCCAAAAAAAAAACATCCAAGAGAAAGGGGGGAGAGAGAGAGAGAGAGAAAAAGAAAAAGTTGCTAGCTACAAAATAGTAGAAACAAAAACAAAAGAGAAAAAAAAACATGGTGAACAAAGAATTATACATGAATGTACATGAAAGAGCAGTGGCATACATAAATATAAACAAGGACCTGCTGGAGAAAGGTACAAGGGTTATGCAGTGATAGAAAAAAAATGACTCTAAATTGTATCATTGGTCTGTGAGCTAAGTTTGCGTAGCGTGGTTTGCGTAGGATGTTTGGGGTGTTTGAACGTTGCACTGAAGTTATAAGGTTACTTTGTCACAGTAACCTGGCCCGTTTGAGATTACACTCAAGGAACACTAGGGCCTTAAAGAAAACACGAAGAAGAGAACGCAGGATGAGGCTTCTTGGTGGTGGAGAGGGTTCTACCTGTCACAGAGGTCAAAAAGGTAGCTGCTTCCGGATCCTGTGGGTGGGCCAGTATGACATCATTGAGGTACTGGAGAGTGGCATTGTAATTGGTGGTTGGTCCTTTATAGAGGAGGTGGTTTGTGTGCATGACAGCCGTTGTTGTGATGGTGGTTGGTACACTGGTTTGTATACAGTGGGATTGTTGGATGAACAATTGTTGGTATTGTTATTTGCGCAAGGGCACAGGAGCATTGGCATGATGGCAACAGAGCAATTTGCAAGGTGCAGCTGGAACATTTGCAAGATGCAGCAGGAACATTTGTATAATGGCAACAGGAACATTTGCGAGATGCCGCAGGAACATTTGTACAATGGCAACAGGAACATTTGCGAGATGCCGCAGGAACATTTGTACAATGGCAACAGGAACATTTGCGAGATGCCGCAGGAACATTTGCACGATGGCAACAGGAACATTTGCGAGATGCCGCAGGAACATTTGCACGATGGCAACAGGAACATTTGCAAGGTGCCGCAGGAACATTTGTACAATGGCAACAGGAACATGAACCAACTTAGAGCTGACGTGCTCGGGTTTGTTTGAGTGATGGTTTTGTGATGATACAATTCGCAACTACACGCACGACTCATACTAGGTTATGTTAGGTGTGGTCGGGTGCTTTTGGTACGTAGGGTTTGAAGGCATGGGACCTCCGTGACGGTAGTGAAGGCAGCATGAAGAGAGGCGCAGGTGTAGATAGGGTGAAGAGCTGCTGGTCTTCTTATTAATCCGGCGAAAAATTATTATTAGAACAAAATTCTCGAAGTTTACCTGCCTGGTAGACCAATGATGAAAAGGTTTGGAGAGAAACAAGGTGTGCATATTGAGAAAGATTGGATTAGTTTGACGTGTAGAGAGAGAGAGAGAGACGGAGAGAGAGTTAACTAAGTGTAACTACAGACTTATACATATTACAAAGGTACGTATTCAAGGAAGGTTCTGTTTAACCCATTTAGTTTTTTTTAAACTAAATACATTTCCAAGAACACGTAGGTAAGGGTTTGTACGTATGACAAAATGCCCCCTTTCGAAAGAAGTTGGTCTTCCATGACCTATGCTCGCGTCAATACGGTAGCATTTTTTCTACTTTCGAAGAACAAAAACATTGAGTACAAATAAGTTATAAAATTGGGAAAGGAGTAGGAAGTTGAAAGGATCCGTGTATGAAGGTTGTCCCATTTGACAAACGAAACGCCAAGTGCATAACGCATATATCCCCATTCACGGATAATTTCGAGGAAGGGAAAGGGTGACAATTGGGAACATTTGAACGAAGAAAACTGCTGAGGACTCGGCTATTTCCGAAATTCGACCTCTGAGTGGAAGGTGAAACAAGGTCTACAGCAGTTATCCTGGCACATTACAATACCATTTGGTAGTGTAGGACAAAAGAAATATACTGACATAAAAGACGTGTGATCTACACTTGGTAGGTCACACAAACATGGGGGTAGATATTATTTCGTTCGCACGACTCATGGTGAGTATTGTAACGTCTTCACGTTTGGTGCACAGATTATATAAGTACACAGTTATAACAAAGCGGTTCTCATGCCAAAAGACACACGACCAAAAAGGGGCGGTTCTCATGCCAAATAAATGACACACGACCAACTCAATAACATTTAGTTAAGAGTATAAAATAATTATAACGAACTTCTCGTATCATGGCGGATGTTTTGAGGATCTCTCCTATGATGGTAGATATTGTCACGTTTTCACGTCTCACGTGACAGGAATGAACGATTTACAACAAATTTGCCCAGTATTAAAAGACAGTAGCCCAATTACGTTCGAAAATGTGGGTCCCCATTCAATACAGACAGCGGTTTTGCAATGATGTAATTAATACGGCACTGCTGTAGCTTAATAATTTCATATTAGCATACGTTACAAGACTTGCCAAAAGGCGATAAACACAAATTTTATTGAAGATCTGGCCAAGATTTTAAACTTCAAACAAGAATAATGGTACAATAAAGGACAAAAGAAACTGATGTCATGATAAAATATTGTACCTCATAATGAAGTTGTATATGTACAAAGAACAATGTTAATGAAGGGACGAAACGTATTGTCACTTTTATAACAAATATTTTTTTTCAGAATCCGACAAAATACGATTCTGGAAAAAAATAGAGCAATTGGGTTGAGCGCCATTCTAATTTTTGGAAAAAGAAGAAAAACCACAAGTAGCAACAAGGTTGCCCTTGAATTGTTTCGAATCCAGCGAATGTGACCTGATAGGTGTGTACATTTGGTGTATTCGAAACGATCCCCAATATACAACATTACTATGAATGTGTTAGGATGGGGTGAAGAGGAAAAAGAAAAAAGAAAAAAACGGGAGGATTTCCTATTATAACGGAAATCGTCGCGACATTCTTACAATATGGTGCTGTGACCATAGTAGTGAGCTGCGGCAATGGTCTGACACCAATGGTTATTATACAGACTTGCACTTATGATTTTATATTTACAACATTAGGGTAGGGACGTACTGGTACGGCAAAAACCCGACACAAAACAATTAAAAAAAGGTGATATGACAAGATGAGGCGATGAGGTGAGAAAAAAAAACGCGCGGATGCTGCAAGAATTGTGAAAAGGAAAGCGACGTCTTGGAGCAGGAGTTTTCCGGAACCGTTGATGGTAGGAGGAAAAGGAGGCCCTTTCCCGAAGTGATCAATTTCAGGAAGAGGATGCATACAAGTATGAAAACGGTGCCCCAAGAGGTGCTCTTGTGGTACAGCAGGCAAGGCACGCAGGATGTACAAGAACATATAAAATTATGCAAAAAGAAAAATAATGTACAGGAGTTAGGCTACCGTTGACATTAATGTGCCTTCGGGTGTAAGGATTACCTTACGAATGCCCATATGGGTGATTATTTACATTTAATATTTACATGTAACTCACGTCACTTATGACAAGAGTTTGCCAATTTGATAACGCCTGAGTACTTGATGTGATGGAATTTACTGATTCCGTCACAGTAAGGCATTTTGGAATTATTCCTAAGAGAAATCTTTCTATTTCTCAGGGCCTGCAGTAGTTCCTCCTTTTTTGAAGTAAAAATGTGTGGGATTATACCCAGCGTAACTTGAGGAACTTCCATGGTGTATAAGATCGTATCAGAGTGACCTTATGTTGGAAAAAGTGAGAACTAGACTCGCAATTGGAAAGAAATTGGGCAGAGATTGACCACTGGGGACGTATTTTTACAAAAAGTTTTTGAAAAAAAAAACGCGTTTTTTATAAGTGTTTGGTTTATTTGAAAATTTGGGCAGGGGTTTGCCTCAAAAAACGTGATTTTGAGAAAAAATCCAGATGTTTTGGAAATGTGTTGAAAATTTTTCAAAGTCCAAAAACGAGAAAAATTTGTGCAGGGGTTTGCCTCAAAAAACGTGATTTTGTGAAAAAATCCAGATGTTTTGGAAATTTGTTGAAAATTTTTCAAATCCCAAAAACGAGAAAAATTTGGGCAGCGGTTTCCCTTAACCCATTGGCCACAGAATTAATGAGCAAAAAAATTGGCCTTCACCACTGAATTAATTTTGTACCAAAAATTGAAAACCTGCATTGGTGTACTAAATCTATTGTAACTTTTAAACCATATATTCAAATAAATTAATTTTTTTAAATTTATTTACATATTCGATTAAGGTAAAGAAAAACATTAAAATAAAATTAAAAAAATATATTGAAATGTCTGTAAATAAGGATACAAATATAACCTTCTCTTTTTTCGTAAGTTTTTTTTCACATTTTTATTTAAAAAAGTTAAAAAAAAACATATTATTCATAAATCAAACAATAATGATTGTTGTTTTTTACATGCATATATTACTAATGACTAATAAAATAATGGTATGATAGTCTTCAAAGCAATCAGGGACGTTCAGGGTCACTACCAAAAGCCTAGAACCACTCGCAATTTTGAAGAAATTAAATGGCGGCTGGCAGCATACAAAACTTGGAACACAAATATCAGTGAAAAAACATAAGAAACATTTTATTGCCAATTCTTCGAAATGAATGATTAATTATCTACAGAATGTTCGGCATTTAAAATTTTATTCAAAAATGTCATTGTTGAGCTCGTATTCCGTTTTTTGGCGGACCTACTTAGAGCCCGTCAGCGTGCCGGGGTTTGTGGTTAAGTACCTGAGTTGCACACCCGGCAGGCTGTCGGGGTTTGTGGCCAATGGGTTAAAAAACGTGATTTTGTGAAAAAAATCCAGATGTTTTGGAAATTTCTTGAAAATTTTTCAAAGTCCGAAAACGAGAAAAATTTGTGCAGGGGTTTGCCTCAAAAAACGTGATTTTGTGAAAAAAATCCAGATGTTTTGGTAATTTGTTGAAAATTTTCAAAGTCCGGATATGAAAATTTCACGGGCCGGGATTCACCTTAATGAAACACGTTTTTAGAATTTATTCCGATGTTTTTGAAAAATGTTTGCAAATTTGCAAAAGTCCGGAAATAAAAAACGGAAACGAGGTTCGCCTTAAACGAACATGTTTTTAGAATATTTCCATTTCCTTTCCAAAGGGGGGTTCTTCAGAAAAGGAAAGAAATATTTTTTCTTTTATACAAGTTTTCGTGGAAGTATTTGTTTGAAAATTCTACAATGTCTTGGGGAATCGTTTCTTTATTTACGTGGCTAGACTGTAGCCTGATTTGAGCATCACCAATTATTGGTATTTATCCGCCGACTTCCTTTTGTCATAACAAGTTATATGCAGAAATGTGCATACGTAATGTAATGCCTGACTCGAGGAATCGACGTCAACGCGAACCGAACGTCTTTCAAATTATGTCGTCTGTTTCTTACGAAAGAAAAAAAGCTAAATGATGAAACAGGCGGCAAAATTAGAAAAATGCTCAATTGTCAAAAGGTAGAAAGAATTTAATCCACTTGTTTCCCTTAAGCTGCAAAATATGCCGTTATATATACAGGCCAGTATTTTGCGAAATAGTCCCCTATTCGCAGAATATGTCGATATCAAATACAGACCAGCACTCTGCGGAATAAGTTTATTAATAAAAACTGGTTAATTAACTTTCGGGAAACGAAGCGGGTAATTGGTTTATCATATACAGGATTTTAATTTTTGAATAACTTTGTTTTAAATATTTGTGTACATTTCCACTATTAATCTTGTATTTGAAACTAGCAAATTTAGTCGGTCGACACTTGTAAACACTATATTATTCACGACGGCAACTTTCTTGGTTGAGCACTTTACGTAGGAATACCGGTGATAATGTTTTGTCGAGTGACGACTCGAAAATGAAGGAATCGTGCCCGTGATAATTTAAATTGCAATTCGAAGTTACAATCGCGCCGGGGTTCTTGATGGAAATGCTAGACAAATTGGGAGTAACAAGACAAAACATTATACATTATAAAGTTTAAACAATTGCTGATTGAAGAACGAGACTGTGGGACCGTGAAGAGGGAGGAAAAAAAAATGCCACACGTCGGGCGACAGTGCTAGCATTAAAACGCAAAAAAAAGCACCACGTTGGGCCCAGTGCTAGCATTGGCGCTACTTGCGGCCAACGCTAAACCCAAAACCTGGAAAGGACATGCAATAAACAAGCCGGCGGCTAGCTCTGCACAGCCGGCGTGAGCAAGGTCCCTCTTAAACCCAGGGCGAGTGTCTGTGGTTCGCTTGTTAATTCCTACTCCCCTTCCTTTCCTCAAAATCTCCAGGTCTCCTTCCTCAATCAGAACACAGTTGTTATGCACGAAAAAGGGTTTTATTCAATTAAAGGTGAACAGGGTTCTACAAAAGGCCAGCATCGGCACTACACACATGAGTATTTGGCTATCTCTAATTAATTCTATCATAACGG
Source organism: Limnephilus marmoratus (assembly GCA_917880885.1). Lineage (NCBI taxonomy): Eukaryota > Metazoa > Arthropoda > Insecta > Trichoptera > Limnephilidae > Limnephilus > Limnephilus marmoratus. The sequence goes on from OU862918.1 coordinate 10,272,961, forward strand.
GGGAAGCTTCTCTCAACTCTCTCTACACGTGTTTAGTGAATTTAAATGTCAGTTCTTAGCACACAGAGGGGTAGCAAGGTTCATTGGTACTCACAAGCAGGAGATAGGCGGTCGGCAGACAGGATTCTGGGTAGGCGTAAGCCTCTTTAAGCACAATACACAATTAAAGTAAAACATCGTGAGCGTTTACGGAGAGCGCCTAGCGCGAATCACGGGGAACACAGTTATTCTGCCGAAGGCCGGCGAAGGAATGGGGGCGGGGAGAGGGGGCGGAGGGCCTGTGCAAGGGGTCAATTCGCTATTAGCTCGCACGGGAAACAATTCCGTAACGTAACAGTGGTCAGCTCTCAGAACACGACCCTCCGACCAATGCATGATGAGGCTATACCCATGGCACCTGGAAAATCTCTTGACGATAAACCAGATACCCGGACCCCTCCATAACAAAAGAAGAACGGCATGCCTTCAAACCTTTCCCAGACAACTCCAGTATCGAACACCTCCGGGACTACTTTACTGGCTCTAGAAGGGGTAATCTATTTCGTCCCTTATCAAGACTCTACTCACGGTACAAAGTGGCGTAAGCTTGTGACAGGCAGATCCTTCTCCCACGTGACCGACCTAGCGTTACAGACCACCTCTGGAAACCGACTTATCCCCACCCTTGTAAGAGATACGTTTGCTTCCAGGTCGATAGGATTAAAAAATGTGATGATGCTGCAGGAATCTCTCCACAAGAGCCATGCCTATGCCTCCATCCACACTACCTTGCCGGTAACTCGAGATGCTTTTGGTCAAGACGCCTCCGTCAGCGAACCATGCCCTTTCATACTGTTGGCTTCTCATTTCATTGACGACCTCCGTAGTCCAGTGGCTATGACTCTTGACTCACATTCCGGAGGTCGCGGGTTCGAACCCGGCATGCGCAAATAAATTTTATTTGATTAATTTGTGTTATTTCACAATTAATTCATTTAAAATAATATATAGTATATTTGCGGCATGTTCCAGAGTGGAAGATACTATCAGTATCGCCCTGGTGTAAGACCACCATTCAGAATTGAAACGTTGCTTGAAAATGGCTTAAGCCGTGTTTAGTGACTAGATCTGAATAGCCAGGTACTTCCCAACCTTCCTCTTCCCCACCTCCTTCCCCTCCCCACTACCTTCAGCCTCACAACATACCCCAATTGGGGATGCCATAGTCTCACTGGCTCCAGACGGGAGCAGTTGAGATTCTTGTGCGGTATTCACTGTAAAAAAAAAAAAAAAAAAAAAAAATTTCATACGACCTCATGTCGCGCCCATCCGCTCGACATAGTTCCGCGAAAGGGAATTGCTACCAGCACCTCGCGAGACCCGATCAGTCTATGGTGAGCATCCTCCAACATGACAATGCAGAAAGACCCTTACCGGGGGACCACCAATTGACACGTATGTGTGGCCTCGGTGCCATCTTCACATTGCTCGATCATAAAAATTTAAAAAAAGCGTAATTCAACAAGTAGGAATTCAGAAGAGTACCTGTTAGTATTATTTTTTTGTTTCACGCTTAAATGTTTAGGCTGCAGTCGGTCGCCTCCAATTTGGTATGTCGTACTCTCGGGACGCCTTCCATTTGGTTGAGTGTACAACATCTCCGAGATGTAGGCACCTCGCTTGTTCGTTCATTTTTTGTGTCAGCTTGGCATCAGCCGTGTGCCGAGAAAAGGTCACGGTCCAGGGTGGTGACTGGTAACATCTGTGAAACATGCCTAGTACCTATTCTGGGATAATTAGTACCTACATCAATCTACTCGATACAGACACTCATGCAATTAACTGTTCAAGATTCGCGTTCTATTCACACCATCCGGCAATCAGCACGACCTGTAATTTAAATATAGATTCTTTAACTCACCCATACGTAATTGTTTAATTTTCCGGTCGGGAAAACACGACCAATTGTATCTTAATTACGTATCCTGTAGACCTGTACCTATGGAGAAAACACAAAGGCCCCTCCCTACGATTTCCCAAATTTTGTACGACGAGGCCTAACGTAACCTTAGATTTACGATTAAATTTAACCCCCTCCCCTTAAAGTCTGAATTTGATTGGAGGTATCCTTATCGCTTCAGTCTTACTATCTCGCAATTGTAATGTACTCCTGTTGTCCGATGTTTGTAGATTATTTCAAATATCGTCCCTCTCTAAATGTGAGTTCTCTAAGATTAAATCAGCGCTTGCTATATTTTGGTATCGAAACCCGAATTGTCGTATATTTTAATTCTTTCCCAAGCCTCATCCTCGTATTAACTTGCAATTAGTCATACTTTTATTTGTAAATTAATTAGGGAAATAGAGCATAAAACACGCGATAAAACCGCCCGACGCCACTAGATTGAAAGTTTTCATAGATTATTATTATTATTGTTTTATTCCTAAACTATTCGGTATACATTCCTCCCATTTCAAGAGAACGATTGTTTGATAGTAATTAATATTTTTTTATATTCTATTATTATTTCTGATATAAAAACCCGCAATTTTATTATTATTATTTATTTGTCGACCGTTTTAAATTGTAGTAATACTGAAGTTTTTTTATTATTAGATCACGCTTGTTTAAACCGAACTAATATCTGTATTTATAACTCGATATTCTCACTGTCCTTAAATAATTTCACTAATTTTTAAAGTTCCTAAAAGCTTTTCACCACTGGCTCGTACCCTTTTTCCTGAATCTAATTGAATAACGCTTTGCACAAAATCCAATGAAATTAGACCGACAATCCACCGAACGTTTTTTTCGCTAAGTCCCCGAAAATTCGAAAACACTCTGATTTCGCGCGCTTTTGGTCAGCGTTTCCTTTCCGAGATCCCACACTGAACTCCCCCCTTTTGTCTAAAACAGCCCTTTTTAATCCCCCGCGTCCCCATTAATCAAACTTAAATCTTACAATTCCGACCTTTAAAATGCACAACCTTCATATTTTCCAAATCTAGTATCGCATCCCGCGGCTTACAACATTTAGTCCTGAACGGTGCTCCCAACACAGATTTCGTATTGCGAGAAGGCGCTATTTCGCTGCATCGGACAGGGGCGAACTCGGTAGATATCCATACGAATCCCTGCAGGACTAGTGCCTACAAGATATCATTTACCATGTGAATAATTAATTCAACTTTTCTCGAAAATCTATCGTGTCCGTTCTACCATTTTTAAAATCGCTTCCAGGTACGGTGTATCCTGAATTTTTGATATAATTTCCATACTTTTCTCGGTAACCCCAAGTCTTACCTCAACTCGGCAACCTACAACATTTTCCGACCGTCATCTACTATGCATCTTATTATTGCACAAATCGCATAACACGTCACCTTCTAGGTATTTGTCATTTTAGCATTTAACTGTGAATTTTCTAACAATTTGTGACTGAATATTCTTATTCAGACGTATCCCTTATGTGGACATGCGGCCGTGTTTGTTCCTGGCTATATGACGCGTTTCTTGTGTTCGCATACATTTTCCTAATATTTTCCGCGTTCGCAAATACCTAAGTACAATCTCTAGTCATTTGACCCCTTCCTAACCAAGGTCGCGACACTCGTAGGACCTTATTTAGCAATAACCTAAACTTTTATGGTCTCGATTCTCCTTTTTACGGGCTGTAACCTCTACCAAAGCCTAACTCCATACCTGCCTCAGAAAGTTTTTTTTCTGCATTTCTAGTTCCGCCTACCATATCCCATCTCCTTCTGGCGTAAAACCCAATAAATCTCCGTTGTTATGCGCCTAGCAATTTAGAAAAATACTTAAGAAATCAAATAATTTAAAATCCTGACAGGCCGTTAAATTTTATGGCTTTTCCTAATTTCCTATCGCCTATATCTCGCGTATAAACTCGAGTGGTGATTTCAGCTTAATGAATATCCTAATGACTCAAAACTGTGTTAGCTCTTTTTCACTTGAAACCACTCCAACTCGCAAGAGATCGACAATATTTCCTCCCCTCTATCTCGTCAGATATAAAATCCAACCTGAAATCTTAGATTTTATTTGGTCGTTAACGTAATCGATTCCTTCCCGACTATCCTGACATTATTAGCTTTTGTGTTTTGACTACCGTATTACGTTCCTTCCTAATACCTACATGCAAATCCCGCTGGAATTTTGTTTGGGAAAAGCGATATTGATTGTCAATGCCTACTCCCGTTTCTATTCTCATATAATTGAAATCGTTCGTTACTTCATGTTTAATTAACGCATGATTTTTGTCCTTTTAAAACCTCCGCCAACGAGATACTTGAAAAAACTCCCCGACCCCCGATGCGAAATCAACTGTTGTCAATTCCTTCGTGCCCCCATAAAAATGCGATTTATGGCCAAATTAGAAGTGTCTCTTCCACTTAAAATAACTATCGGTTTAGACCGTGGGACACTTTTGTGTCTCAATTTGACACAACCCCCTCACACCACGCCCTGAGATGTGATTGGCTGATACGTGCCTAATGGCTTCAAATCATACTCTGATTTGCTAGTCGTTTTTTTCTTCCAAAATTTGTTGACACCCTTCGTAGCAGAAAAAATGTTCAATTATTACAGTTTCCCTTAATATTGCTTTCAAAATTAGCCAATATATGTCGATAGTGTGATCATATTATCAATTTAAAAAAAAATTATTCGCCAACCATTCAACAAAGCAGGTTCATCACATGTTTAAAGGAGTTATAAAGAGCTAAAATATATACACACGACCGGCAAAACAGCAATTTATGATGCAAAGTTTAGATGATTTCTATTTTATCATAAAATAAAATTAGATTTTAAATTTAAAGCATATGTTTTCCTATTCGTCTGGGTATTAAAATGTATATATCCTTTGATTCTTAATAAAATAGATTTATCTAGGCCCTGAGGGCGGCTTTTGGTTCGGCTTCGCCCAGTTAGTGTTGGTGACCATTTTATAGATCCATAACGAACTGATTCCAAAAACAGCCCTTTCCTAGGATCCAGTGTAGCTAGTCACAGGGACAAATTAACCGAGACAGAGCAATAACGTCACATGTAATATATTGCCACTTGATACAAAATATACTACCGTCAATCTTTTGACATCCGGAGAGATACCACATATTCACAAATTTTGTAGCAGTTATATCTAGGGGGGAGACGTCCCCGTCCGACCTGCTGACGGAAGTAGCGATACCTTGTGTCAAATTCTTGAATTCGAAACCAAATTATAACAGTAGTTTTGTGTGAAATTCCACGTACACATATGTTATTTATGGCGCGGCGCGTATGCAATGGCGTACGACACGCACTCGTAGCTGGGTTAACCACGCAAACGCTACGGTATTAATAACTTTCAATATTCACTGTTGCAACATCAACGATGACTAAACCCTTTATTATTTTAAAAGGAACAGAAACATTCGTTAAATAATAAAGGCAGTATTTTAATATGCAAGTTAATTTTTTACAACATTCACCAAAAAAAAATCGGCGGCCAAAACCTATAACCAGAGGAATAAAATACTATACAATCCACCTTCACCGGGCTACCATTGTTGGACTGATTTTAAGTATTTTATTTTATGTTTATTTTCAAATAATGTCCAGTTATTCGCAACCCACGAATGTTTTTCTAATTGTAAAAAAAAGAAAAGTAGAATAGAAAATATTTTAAAGTATGTAGTTAAACGTACTGTAAAATGATAAATCACTCATTCAGTGAAATTTCAGAAAACTGCTCTACCAAACAATGATAATATAAGAACGATAAATTTCCCAAAAGAGATAAATTAAAGTAACATTGCCAATAACTGCACAATAAGTATGAGGGAGCGGGCCGTATCGGTAGAGAGAAATGAAAGTCGTCAGTCGATGTATGAGTCAGTCTTTATTGTTGCGCTACGTAGCGGGGGTCGATGCGGAGCGGGAGCGGAGTGACAGTGGTGCTGGGAGTGGTGCTGCTGCGTGATGATGAGTGAAGGAAGGTCAGGAGACTACGGCGGTGAAGATCACAGGTCTTCAGGGAGCCGGCGTGTTGCTCTACACCATGGCGGTGTAGAAGTGACCTTGGTCCAGGCGGTCGACCGTCGTCGCGTTGACGAGATATGGCGGCTGTGTGTCCAGTGGGTCGGAGCACACACGTGACGCAGGGAGGAACCTTGAGAGGCGGTGAGGATGCTGGTTGCTGGCGCGTTGCCTGACAGCTGTGTGTGCCTTTGGCCGCTACAAGTATGTAAACCCGAGAAGGTTTCTATATATAATGGTGAGCACTGGCATTATGAAATTTGTATAAAAAAAATTGCAATAAGTGGCGTGCGAGTTGTTCGAAGAATGGGTGTATTTCACGTAGTTTAGCGGTAAAGAGGGAAGGTGGGAGGGGGAGAGGAATCCGGGCGGGGAGGAAGGGAATGAAGGAGGGAGGGGGTTCGCGGGAGAGGGGACGAAGGACTGGGGAGGTGGGGAAAGTGGAAGGAGAATTCTGGATGCGGAGGTGGAGGGAAGTGCGGGAGGAGAAGAGGTCGCGGGAGAGAAACGAGAGCGGGAACGTTTAAGGATGGGAGTAGACACGCAGGGGAGGGGTGAGAAACGTGAAAGGGACGAGGGAGGGATTTCAAAGGAGACATACGGTGGTAGGTATAGCATAGTCGGGAATGAAGCATAGTAGGGGATAGCAGAGGTTAAATTTGAATAATCCATGCTGATCATACGGATAGCTGCATGTGGTTTTTTCACGCTTCGAACACGCTTTTCACCAGACGAAAATCAAAAAAATATTCCCTTGAATCCAAAAGTACTTCAATAAACAGAAATAAAACACGAACTCTTTCTTTTAGCCGGGTACTCGCTAGTTACTAGATAAATATAAAGTTATCGACGGGGAAATAACGAACTAAAAAAAATGATAATTTGAAGATATCCTTTTTCAGAGAAATGCAAAAAGTAACTTACACAACTATTTTCATAAGTCGATAGTACTTAGTAAATTTTTTGCTGTACCATTATTTTTACTTAAACAAAATTAAATTAAAAACGTGTTCCTTCAGAAAACGAACTCTGCTTAAAAATTAAACTAATATTTTTTTAAAGACAACGATGGAAGGTTTCTAGCGGTGAGCGGTTTTCTAGCGGTGAGCGGTTTTCTTAATGGATTAAAGAAAGAATTAAAAAAGTAAATCTTTGTTGTCATGAATTTTTCCCATAATTAATTAGGTATGTGTAATAAAATAACATTGTCCACAATTAATTCTATTGTATTTAAACTACTATTAAATTTCAAATCTTTGTACCTAGCTCCGGTTGCAAAATCCTTAAAATTATTATTAACCGTCCGTTAGTAGATATGTTTTCTCGAATTACAGAATCGTGTTTTTCTAAAATATTAGATTCGTATTCAACATAGATCTCTAAGGACGCATTTTTAAAGCAAAGGAAAATAGTTTCACTTTTGGCCAACTAACCAATACAAAAAATCCCAAGTATACATTTTTTTCCTTTTGAGGAATTATTTAGAATGGAAAACAAAGTGTGAAAAAAGAAGATAAATAAGGAACGCTGTAAAAATATTACATAACTAACTGTGGTCAACTGTGGTCAACTAACTGTGGTCAACTGCTTCAACAATAGTGGACCTTCTTCTTTGTGTGCCCTATCAGGTCCCCCCGACGTTGGCGATCACTCTTGGAAATGTCAGTCAATAGTGGACCTAAAATCCTTGTATTTTATGTAATTTTTTTATATCAAATTAAGTAATATTCAACTTGTCCATTTTAAACACTGTAATACACCGATCGGTACCGATTATAATTGGGAAAATAAACGAACAATGAAAATAATAGATAATAAAATAAATAAATATAAAAAGTACCGAACAATGGAAATAAAAACAAAACAAAATAAAATATAACATAAAAAATACAGAAAAACAAAAATAATGATAAGAATATACGAATTATTCTTCCTTTTCGCTGTCCCAACTCATTGCCTAGGTAGGCTGTTGGGGTCGGCTCTTCTCGTTCTCAGGTTGTAATATCTTCTGTTCTGGGTATCGCCTTCATCCAGGCCGTTTCTTCGAAGAATTTTGGAACATTGAGTCGTCCAGGAGTTCTTCGGTCTTCCTTTAGATGACTGTCGATGAAGCTCCATAGACATTGCCTGCCTCATAGTGTGGTCTGATGGTCTCCGTCTTATATGTCCATACCATCTCAACTGTCGTTCTTCCAGCTATAAGAATATACGAATTATATTTGGCAAAAAATACCTAAAAAATAGAAAACATAATTATTTTGGTCTTTTCCTTTACTAGAGGGTACAATCTATGGAATTTCTTTCTTTGTTCGCAGAGTCGGCAGTGATGCTTTGAGTTTTCCCGTGACTAGTTACCTTATTCCTCTCATCCCCAAAATAATATTTCAATCATCATCAAATCCCCAAAAATTGATTTGGAAAATAGAAATGAAAAAATAATTGGGGAAAAGGTAGAGTTAGTTTGTATATAACCTCAACGTACATATTTGTACATAGATTGTTTTTCTACGAACACATATTTATACAAAAGTAATTTTAATTTGGGTAACACGTTTTGCTGTTTAAAACTTTAGATTGGCGGCATACGACGAAAATATCAATTTTCAACGATTATTTTAGAGCCAGAATGTTGTAAAGTGAGTTCAGTTTCGAAAATGGTATATAGTCCAGTAAACGAATGGTCCAAAAGGAGGTGTAGAGTGCGTGAGCAGGAACCTAAGCGATTCTTTCAGGACTTGTTTAGGGTGCTTAGGGTGTGAACATACTAAAAGTCCTGACGTCTAGGTGGTGAGCTAGGGGGGGGAGGGGGGGGGAAGGTCCCGATTTTCGGGTTTCCGTTTATATCTCAAAAACGGTGCGTTGCAGAGGAAAACTTTTTAAGAATAAGTAAAAGCTCATAAAATTATCTACAACTTTTATTCTATACGTAATTTTGGAAATCCAAGCCGTTTTTGAGTTATACGCTCCACAAATGTCAATATTTTCGAAAAAAAACATTTTACCTCACATTTTTCATCAAACATTCCTTCATATCGTCTAAAATATTCATCCAAGAAAGAAATTTATTTGAAAAAAGCTGTAGATAATTTAATTACCTTGTAGAATATATATACACATCTAAATAAGTCTCCAACCAGTAAATGTTTACAGCAATTTTAAGTTTTTTCGTAAAATGTCGTCATTTTCAGAAAAAGCTGTTTTTTCTTACCAAAACGTTAAGATGGGTTTTTTCTTCATGGGAAATTCCTTATTAATTGTTGCACGCAAGAAAGCAGGTAAGTTGTTCTCGAACAGATGATTAGTGGAATTCATTTTATAATCATTATTATTGTGATGGGTGATTAGGTTAGTCGTCGGAGATGCTACAATAACCTGCTACGATGCTGTTCGAGTTGGTGAAAAGGCAATGAATGCGATAGTGGGCTTGACATTCTCAGACATCAAGTTGTCCCGCAAAGATCGGGCATTCCCAATGTCTTCTGTCAGCTCGTCGATAAAAATTTACGATGAAAGGATTTGATGAAATTCTTTGAGTATGAGTTGGCCCCATTTCCCTTGGCACTGTTCAATGAAAGTGGGATGCGAAAGACAACTAAATCTGTTCTGTATAGCTTATTCGAGCCTACCAAAAAAACTGTTCTACTGTCTCAGATGAACATAGTTGTGGACGGAGGATTTCTACTATACAGAGTAATTTGACAAAAGATGCCTCCGTTGCCGCAATTTGTGATCGTTATATCACTTATGTCAACCACCACTATCCTGGTATGACTCGCACTGTGGTATTTTATGGGTACGCAAATCCAGTCAATAGTACGAAATCACAAGAACAGATGCGACGATACAGACTGAGAAGGTCAGCCAACATCAATTTGACATGGAACAAATCAATACCCGTTAAACAGGAAGATTTTTTATCCAATCCTACCAACAAAAGTAACTTCATCTCCTTACTACAGATAAAGTTTCGGGAGAATGGGATACAGATTCTTCAGGCCACCGATGATGCTGACGTCCTTATCGTGAAGACTGCTGTGGAACTATCCTTTCACAACTCAGTGGCTATCTTTGGTGAGGATGTTCACCTCAGTGTCCTTTTGATTGCTTCCACTCCTCCCGCCTAAGATATTCTGCTGCTGAAACCCTGACGAGGGAAAACCAAAACAATTGCACTGTCCACCCAAGAGATGCAACATCGTGGATTTGAATACATCATATTTTTACATTCATTTACCGGATGCGATACAACGTCTGCAACTTTCAGGAGAAGCAAGGTGGGCTTTTCAAAATTGTACTTGGAGTCAGAAATGATCAAGCAAGCGGCAATGATCTTTTACAACCCTTCCTCTACTCACGACGAGGTTGAAGAGGCTGGAAATAAATGCTTCCTGAAATGGTATGCGGCGCCAAAAAGACAGACCTCCCTTAACCAGTACCGCTTCCAGTCGTTCACAAGGTCCGTGGCAAATATAAAGTCTGACATCAGCTCCCTCCCTCCAACAAAGAGTGCAGCTAAACAGCATTCCCGGCGGACATACCACCAAGTTCAGCAGTGACTCGGGATTGAGCTGCCCTCTGAAGAATGGGGGTGGAAACATGAAGGAGAAACCCTGGTGCCAATTACATCAGAAGATCCTCCAGCACCGGAGGTCCTTTTGAAAATGATATTTTGCCGCTGTACCAAGGATTGTGCAATTGGCAAATGTGGATGCCTAAAAGCAATGCTGACTTGTTCTGCAGCGTGCCTTCACTGCCAAGGGAGATGCCTCAATAGCGTGCCTGTTGCCGAGGGCGACGATGAAGACGACGTAGAGCCCTTTCAGCAAGAACCATTCACCATTGAGAATGACGATGCCATGGATGAACAACGCTTGTCAGGACCCTCACGTCCAAAGAGGATATAAAAACGTGAATCCCTATAAAGTTGAGAGTATAACATGATGTTATTGAGAACAATGCCAAGGGAAATGGGGCCAAATCATACTCAAAAAATTTAATCAAATCCTCATCTGATCGTTTGCTTATACACATCCGCTGAAACAGCAATGTTGGGTCAACTGCAACCTTTTCATCGTGATTTTTTATCGACGAGCTGACAGAATACATTGGGAATGCCCGATCTTTGCGGGACAACTTGATGTCTGAGAATGTCAAGCCCACTATCGCATTCATTGCCTTTTCACCAACTCGAACAGCATCGTAGCATGTTATTGTAGCATCTCCTGACGACTAACCTAATCACCCATCACAATAATAATGATTATAAAATGAATTCCACTAATCATCTGTTCGAGAACAATTTACCTGCTTTTCTTGCGTGCAAAAATTAATAAGGAATTTCCCGTGAAGAAAAAACCCGTCTTAATAATTTAGTAAGAAAAAACAGCCTTTTCTGAAAATGACATTTTACGAAAAAACTTAAAATTGCTGTAAATATTTACTGGTTGGAGATTTATTTAAATATGTATATATATTCTAAAAGGTAATTAAATTATCTACAACTTTTTCAAATGAATTTCTTTCTTGGATGAATATTTTAGACGATATGAAGGAATGTTTGATGAAAAATGTGAGGTAAAATGATTTTTTTCGAAAATATTGACATTTGTGGAGCGTATAACTCAAAAACGGCTTGGATTTCCAAAATTACGTATAGAATAAAAGTTGTAGATAATTTTATGAGCTTTTACTTTTTCTTAAAAAGTTTTCCTCTGCGATGCACCGTTTTTGAGAAATAAACGGAAACCCGAAAATCGGGACCTCCCCCCCCCCCCTCCCCACCCTAGCTCACCACCTAGACGTCAGGACTTTTAGTATGTTCACACCCTAAGCACCCTAAACAAGTTCTGAAAGAATCGCTTAGGTTCCTGCTCACGCACTCTACAACTCCTTCCTTTACTGGACTAATAGTAGTGCATATTTAAATTGCTATTAAAATTCGATTTTATTCAAATTAGACCATACTTATAAGTAAGATTATAACAGATTCTGAAGGCATCAATCACATAGTCTGATAGAACCAAATTTGTGTTGCTAATATGATAATGTTTTTGTCGCTTATTTTACCAATATTTTATTTTTAATTTGTGGTAAACTGCTTATGTTGTAGGATGCGCCTGCTCTTAACACATGAGTTCCTAGTGAGACAGGCATACCAATGTTATCTTGTTAATGAAGGCGAATAAAAAAATTATTTTAAAAATGTCGTTTTTTTATATCTTAAGGCTCTGCAACCGGGCCCGAAAAGAAGAAGATGGAGAGACACAAAATTACGAATATTAGAGGAGAGCGCTAATATTTACAGCGACAAAATCGATGCGAAAATGTTTAATAAAACACAACTCATTTGAAATAGAGCAAAAATCTCGAGGGCATTATCTTAAACAGCATTTAAAGAAACACTGTGAATTTTTTCATTCATATAACTTGTAAAATAACCGAAACAAACGTGTTAATAATAATTTTTGGAGCATATTTTGCGATTTTTTTCTATCGAGGGAATTTTATATAATTTGCGTTTCGGCGCGAGCAAAGTCTAGATATTATCTTCAAAAATAACATATATTTTTTTAAGAGCTTTAAAACTACCGTGTTCAAGGGAAATATGTGATAAATCGGTACATATCCGGGTTGCGGGCCCTTAAACCATACGTGACGTAGTATGTATAATCTTCTATAGAAATGTGGATACCTACTGCAATGTGAAAAAGGATCGGAAGTTATGCTCTGACGCCTGTTATCCCAAAAGTTTTAATGTAAAATATAACCCACAGTATAATTAGGAAATGGACAGAACGGATATAAAAGCCGGTTGTTGCCAGTTCGTCATCATAACACTAATTAAACATGTTTTTTTTTATCACGAGCCGACAACAATGGGTCATTATTATGATTAATAATAACAAATTGGCGTGTTTAGCAAAGACCCTTTCACGCTTTTCAGCTACTTTGTTTATACCAACCGTTTGTGAATTGAAAGTTCAGTGAATATTGGTATATATATTTTATTTTCTATTCCTTATTTAAGTTTTTTTACATAGGTTTCTACATGTTTTTAGACTACCACAATAGACGCATGTCCGTATTATGGTGGTAGAAATTTGTTTATGTACGAGTAGGTACCTAGTAATTGTTTTCCACAATTTGTTCAAATCATTAATTGTTTTTATAATTTTAATTTTATTTTTTAAATTTAAAAATAATTTCCCTCGGTGTGATCCTTTTTCGTTCCATAATTTTACAACATAAGTACATACGTTTAAAAAAATACGAATCATCATTATCATTACATAGTATGAAATGAAGTCGCTCAAAATGAATGTGCGCATAGATCTTTTAAACTGCGCAACGGATTTTCATTCGGTTTTCACCAATAGATAGAGTGATTCAAGAGGAAGGTTTATATGTATAATACATGCTTATTATAGTAGAGAAAAGCCGAGAAACTCAAATATTCAATTCAGGCAGCGGGCAGCTGGCAAGGGAGTGTTGTGGATTTTATAAAGATTGGGTAATGGCGTTGCGTTTCGTTAGCCACAGCAACGTGTGGCCGGGTCTGCTAGTAATATATAAAACAATGTAAGTAAAGGGACCCACTGAAGGCACTCCCTGCGTGTGGGTAATATACCAAATTTTACTAATTAAAATAAAAAATATACTTTTGAACAATAATAAAATACAACATCAAGCCAGTGAACAGTGAAATATGAGGGTTTACAAATATTTTTGGTCGAAAGAGTGTTTCAACATCTGAAAAGCCAATCGTTATTTTAATTCTTTTAAGTAATAATTTTATGTTTAATTTTTCAGTTGGATTTCTTTTGGTAGAAGATTAAATGTTCAAGGACCAATATAACAGTTATATGTTTGCATTAATTTTGATTGGTTTGGGGGGTGTAAACTACATTATTAGTGCAACTACTAATTCAATTTTCATTTTTCAAAACGCAAACGAAAGGAACTTTGTTTTTATAAAGCCCCTCTGCCATTCGTGTGAGTTCCACACGGATGGCAGAAGGGAATTACGAAACTTTTTAAAAATTGTTAAAAATGATTACGTCTCATAACCCTATATTTTTCCTTAATTCATCTTTTTGATTAGTATCATGTTCAACGTCATTAGAGAAAACTATATTACTTAAGTCAAATATTTTGAATAAAATTAGCCTGTTAAGAGGTTATAACCAGAGAAAACAAGAAATATGTCTTTTTTAAATCAAATTTTAGACGTACCTATTGATTCTTTTCCTCAAAAAATTATAAATTGATTTCGAAAGATTGTTCTTTTATCCTGAGGGCGTTGAAGGAGACGGACCCTGACCAACTGCCTATATTCGTTGCCAGACAGCTGCACAAATTGCCTCCAGTCAACTTCGATAGTGTGGACGTATCTAAACTTCTAAAGGAACTTAATTATATGAAAACAGAAATAACACTCATCAAAACGGAACTAAAAGATTCATCGGTCACAAGAAATGATGATTTAAAACAAGAACTGGCTTCGCTAAGAGAACAAATTACAAAACTGCATGCTCCAAACATACAAAGCGATTTGGCTGAGAACTCGCAACAAAATAGCGGCAAAACTGTAGGTAATCCACAACTTAAAAGTAAACAAATACCGACAGAAGCGACCTACTTATCGACTGCATCTAAGAACGCATACAGTAATGGAACTACCGCACACACGAAAACTACACAAGAACGCACAGAGCGAAGGAGCAGTAATCGCCGTGAACGACCGAGTTCGGACTTCGAACTTAGGCCCGAAAACACAGCAAATAAACAGGGAACGCGCGACGGCCCGCGGTACCAACACCGGCCATCCACGACTGACGAAAGCGGTTTCACATTAGTTACGCGGAAAATTAACCGAAACTTGAGAGGTAAAGCAACATCAACAACATTAAAGTCGGCTGACATACTCACAACGGTATACATTTCGAGGTTTACTGTGGAAACTACAGAGGAAAACATCAATAACTACCTAACAGAAAAAGATCTGGAATGTACCAAGATTGAAAAAATCAAGCCTTTTCGACCTACGCCTTTTAACACCTTTAAACTCACTGTTAAAGCGATCGAAGTAAAGAAATTCCTGGCAGAAGAACTTTGGCCGGAGGGAATTGTATTCCGAAGATTTATAGAACCGCGCATATCTACTATCTAATGATGCCTACTACTTTTTATTTTATGTTTTATTTTTTATTTATATGTATTTTTTTATGTACTTACTTGTGTTTTATGTATGTACTTAATCTATATAGGATGTGTGGGATTGCACTCACCTCCCCACATTCTGGAATAAAGACTTATTATTATTATTATTATTATTATTATTATCTAGTAAACGCATGTTTGAAATTTTGAGAAAAATGTTAATTATTAGTATAATAATGTTATACCATAGGTCGTTGGCAGATTTGTTAAATTTAAAAAAGATTTTGTATTATACAACACCCATTTCAAATCATATAATCATGCAGAAAAATAATTCAATACATTATCTGGTACACGCATGTTTCAGAATTTTATTTTGTTTAAATAAAATCATTAAAAAATATATACGTACAAGAGAGTCTTGACGAAAATTGGTTAGTGTATTTATTTGCGCACTTACAAACTAATATTTTTCAGATTTTTTTACGATCTTATTTTGCTTGGACATTATTGAAAAATGATAAATACTTATGATCAAAAATAATTACAAAAGTACATAATTTTAATAGTTTCATCGTAACACCTTTCATCATTTTTGGATGTAGGTATAAAGTAAAGCAAATTTTGAATGAAATAAAATCGATGTTGAGTTATAATTTTAAATAGCTGGTTCGGAGAACAATTAATCTTTCTCATTGGAACCGCACTGTACGATCGTTAGAACGCCTTTCGACGAATTGTGGATTTTCGGCGGCTGGCTGGTTAAACGCCCTTAATCACAAATAAAGGATCAGTGGTTGAATTAAAGTGTTAAGAACAAGGGAGGTTAACATAAAAACTTATAAAAGGGAATGTTTTAATGTGAAACATTAAAACCAAACCAGAAGTTCACATAAAATATACCAAAACCAAGGATGGTTTTTGCGATGACATAATAACCTGTCGTTTGTAGAAAATTAAAGAGCCCGACATTATTTCTCTTTAACATACCTAAATCGTGTACTCCTTGTTTGATGTTTGCTTTAACTTTTCACATATAAATTATACTGTTTGATTTCGTATGCACCCTCAACGATATGTGTCTGACCCGCATCAGGCTACGTTGTGAAGTAATGATAAATGTTTAAGACCCCGCATACCGAAATTTTACCGATTTATAATATAATTTTCTTAAACAATTTAAGTTTTCTAGCAAGTATCTGCACAATTAACTATTTTATTTTAATTCTGCTCAATGGAGATGGTAGGAAAAACATGTTTTCTTTTGTTTTTTATGATGTAAACTGATTCGTAGTAAAACAATTGTTTCCGCAACAATCTTCGCATTGATAAATACCAAAGTCAAGGGAAGTTTGCTATTTGCTATATAAAAAAGTATGGAATTTTGTACAAATAAATGAAGAACGTAACGCATTTATTAAAAAATACATAATTAATGCACGCCAGTGGTATGCAAGTACACGAACTAAAAAAAAAAAAATTATGTAAAAAAAATACCTAGTGGCACGTTCTTATTTCATATTATTTTAAAAACCAGTGAAAAACCACTTCACTCCTTCACTGCTGCCAACATAAATATTATTATACATAACCATCACAACACCATACTGTATGGCGTATATGTATATAAATATTTTATTTATTTAAAAAAATATAACATTTCAAATTATAACAATATGCAAAATTATGCAATGTTTTGTCCTATTTACTCCAAAAGATGAGCTCTAGTAGCTTGTAGTTTTGGAAGGAGTATTTACATAGGTAAAGAATACAATGCTTAAAAGACGATTCGCAAACAGTTACTATTAAACTAATTACAAACATAATTCAACTTTCAAAATTTCAGAAAAATAGTTCTCTAAAATATACCTATTAGTTGTATTCACGATTCAATCATCAATCTAAAGTAGGTTTATATTTTTTTTATTTATGCGACTATATAAAATAATTCTATAAGTATACAAAATATAATGGTTATGTTAGGTAAAGTTATTGTATTTCTTAGTCCTCCTCACTAGAGGTTCCTGTGCCGAGAAATTGTTTAATTATAGTTTATTTGTCTTCTATGTCGTTTTTAGCGTGTTTTCGTTGACCTCTTTTAGCCATGTTTTTATTATTCTTGATTTGTTCTCTTTAATTTTTTTATTAGTTTTATGTCTTGGGGAAGAATATTATGGAGCTTTGTTGCAAAATAAATGTAGTTTCTTTGTCCGAATGTGGTTTTATAACTGGGAATATTTTTTATGTCATTTTTATTCGATCTAGTGTGATGGATACGCGATCTAAAGGAGGATTCAGTATTTTTTAATAGCTTCAATAATATATTTTTGGCATACATTCATTGTGCATTTGGTACGTCAAAGCTAGCTATTAGTTAAGAATATATTAACATTTTTTTCTGATACTCCTTTATTACTGCATATTTCCTTAATGTTTATAAGTTATTATAATATTATATTATAACATTTAGGTAACATGCATTGCATATTATTGTCCCACATACAAATGTTGTAAAAAATAAGAAAAAATAAGTAATTAAATTAATTTAAATAAACAATTAAAATGTAAAAAAACCGTTGTTTGTTTAGCATGGATATATAGGTGATAATAAAATAAAATACTTAAAAACAAAGGATTAAAACAAAAATGTACTGGTGTTTGCATTGCATATATTATAGTCATACATACATATTTTGTATAAAAAGAACTAGAAAGAGAAGAGAAAGAATAAATAATTGAATCGTACAATCGTATTTGCATTACAAGTTGTGTTGTTATTCAGCAAACAATTTCTCTATCCGCGCTGTAAACAACAATATTTTAATAAACACTACACAGTATACACATTGTTGACTACCCAGACCAGAACTAAAATATTCTTGAACTGTTTAACAACCAAGTGCAATAACCTACCATAAACTGGAATTTTTCAGCAAAAGAAAAAGGGCATACCAGCGCTTAGTATATTCAAGGAATCAATGTCAATGCTTTTATATCGTTACTAAGTGGTCTCATTTTACACTAATGTTTATTTTATGACACTTCGGTTCGCAGGTTTTCCGTTGAATACTAATAATAATTATCATGAATATCGTGAAGCAGCAAGCAAGCCGATAGTAAAATTTCGTTCCTTTCTCGAAAGATAGAGTAGTACTTGTTCGGTATTTTATAACACACAGTTGATATGGTAAAGTATTTTTATTAAGTGTCTTAATAGCGATGGTTTGAAAATAATTTTAAAACGTGGGCACCACTAAATATTGCAAATTCAATATATTTACTGTTTGTCAACAATATTTATTTACTTATTAATATCTAATGTAGATAATTTATTGCTTAATTGATGCTTACAAATCGTTTTTTTTTTTTATTTTTTAAAATGATTTAATAATTTACTTCCGAATAAGCGGATTTTCAAGGAATTTAAAAATATCAGCTACTCGAATTTTTTGTTTGCCTAAATGAAATTAATTATAGGTTTACTTCACCGCAAAGTAATTCATTAGTTGTTAATGGAAGGGGAACGGAACAAATGGGAAAGGATGCTTTTAGGGAGAAATAATGAGTCTAAAATAAATTAATTTGTTCATGATATTTGAATAATACGAATAATATAAATAATTATTGTTAATATAGTTATTATTATAGGTGCTAATATCCATTCAGCGCCATTATGTTTTTTAAATGACTTTGAAAAGGAGGAGGTTCTCAATTCGACTGTATTTTTTTTTAATGTTTGTTACCTCAGAACTTTTGACTGGTTAAACCGATATTGATGATTCTTTTTTTTATTTGAAAGCTAGTGCTTCCAAAGTGGTCCCATTTTAATTTGGTCCAGTTCTGATAATGGCATCCATGAGAAAATCATATAAGTCTTAAATTTGGACATGTCCATAAAAAAATAATGAAATTATAATATTAAATCATTGAAGAAGAAGATAATAATAATCCAAACGAAAATATGAAAGAGAACAAGACACAGAAAAAGACAATGTCTAGATATTATCTTCAAAAATAATATATATTTTTTTAAGGGCTTAAAAATTTCAAATTTTTAAGGGAGATATGTAAGAAATCGGTAGAAATTCGGGTAGCGGCGGCTTAATGACCGTCCCAATTTTAAAAACGATCACAGCTTGTATTTGGTAAAATATATCTACTACTGTCCAAAAACAAAATTAATGTACCTGAAACTTTTAAATATGAACGCATCAAAAAGAAAATTAACTTGTAAATTGAAATTGAATAATGACGTATTGTACCCTGAAACGCACGTTTACTATACTATTTAGAATTAAATAAATAAAAATTATTCTAAAAATATTTTACTTATTCTTATCCTGGTGACAAAAACATTGTTTTCGAAACATGTTAATAATATTGATTATATAATGATGTTTTTACAAAGTTGTGGGTTTTAATTTTATTTAAAAAAACTTGACTTATTATTACTATTTTTCTAAAATTGTTTTTATTGAATTACGTTTGTAGTTATTTAACAAGTTTTTGAATATTGTTTGCATATTTCCTTTTAAGCATTATTTTCCTGGTGTATGTAAATACTCCTCCCATAACCTTTTGTTTAAAATTATTCGCTCTTATTAGATTGTTGCGAACTCCTTCATCTCATCGACTTCAAGGTACCTAATCGGGAAACAAGGCAAAACGTATTATTCTGCAACGATATTGCTGGAACCAACTCCCACATATATGCACCTATTTCTCGACTTCATACAATAGAAAACAAATTCACCTCAAATATCGATGTATTTAAAACAAGTTTACCTTTATTTAAGAAATACCTGTATGATATTTTTATGTAGAATATTTTGATATTTAAGGAGGATCACGTCATTTGATATTTAAGGGCTATTGCAAATATTTGTGTTTTTTATATTGATCTACAATGTAAAAACTTGTTCCCGTTTTCTTTTTATCTATCATGCATTTTGTCACATATTACCCACAATTGGTTCCATGACAGTTCATCCTGCGACAGTTCATCCGGCCGACAGTTCATCCTGCCGACAGTTCATCCTGCCGACAGTTCATCCCGCCGACAATTCATCCGGCGACAATTCATCCTGCCTGATCATTTAGAAGATTTTTTCTTCAAGTAAGTATGCAAAGAGGATATACGGCCATACAACCTAACCTAACCTAACCTAACCTAACCTATTTAGTAAAAATATTTTTACAGCGTATATCCACTCAAAATGCCTTCAGATATAAGTATATCGATTTTGGTTGTACGGCCGTATATCCTCTTTGCATACTTACTTAATAAAAATCTTCTAAATGATCAGGCAGGATGAATTGTCGGCAGGATGAACTGTCGGCAGGATGAACTGTCGGCAGGATGAACTGTCGGCCGGATGAACTGTCGCAGGATGAACTGTCGCTGGATGAATTGTCGCAGGACGAATTGTCGGGTTACCATCACAATTAGTCAGTCACCTGTAATTTTTGTAATTACTAACATACCTACTAGTTTATTTCTAAGCCATTTGTAACTTAGAAACTTTCTCTTTTATTATGCATTATCCTTATTTAAATTAATCTGTATATCTACCTTTCATATGATGTTTACTAGTTATATTTGTACAATTTATCTTTTTTATTTAAAAGTATCTCTGTATTACTTGCCCACCAGGGCGTTGAAAATTAATAAATAATAAATAACCACGAGCTACTGGAGCTCAAATTATGTAGTAATAGAAAAATTAAGAAAAAAAAAAACATTATATCATTTTGCATATTGTTATAATTTAAAATATTTTTTGTAATAAATAAAAAAAATAAATATTGGCCACGTGTCGTGTTTCGAACCCACTCCCTTCTGGTCCGGAGCCAAAAGGCTTATCGTTATGCGCTTAGGCCATTATTATTTACTGATGCCACAATCTTCATGAACGTGATCGACTGACCACACCGAAAATGTTACATTCCACTATCATAAAAAAATATCACGTTTGTTTACGTGGTTTCGTGAAATTATCTTCAGTGATAACGCTTTAATAATATTTGTTTTCTTTATTCTTCACCTTACATAATGTTGGTTCAGTGTAAAATGACTACCAAACTAGATAGCAAACTAACACTTTATTACAATGTAAACTTGATATTCAATGGACAGGTGACAAACGATATCACGCTTTCATAATATCACATGTTAATATAAGGTTTTAAAACGCGGTGGATGTTTATTTCGGGACTGCTGAGAATATATTGGTGAGTGTTATGTAAAATATTAACTGGGCCAAAATCTAAACCTGAATCCGAACGAGTTCAGAATTTTTTTTTTGCAATATTTTCTTATCGCATGCAAAATGGTTAAAACTATGCCCTAAACTATGAATCTTAAGGCGGTACACAATCCTAATAATTTTTGTATGCTCAAAACTCATATTTTTATCATTTCCGGCGAATCCGTAACTATAATAACTTTTTTTTATTTCCATGCCGCACAAGAAATGCAAGTTATTTATATATTAGATTAATAAAAACAGTACCTCACAATTAATATATTTTACGCACAACGATTTCAAAACTATGTAACCCGTTTTTCAATTATAAAGTTAGCGATAAGCACCAGATTTTATTTTTCTAGAAGATGAATTAATAATTTCGGGAGGACAACATGAAGACACATTTTAAATATTTGTAGCACGTTCTTCAGAATTAATTAAAATGAACGCGGCAGAAAGGTCGAATCTCCAGGCCTGCTAGGGTGAATTCGACCGTACGTTCATACAATACGCCGCCGTGCCGCGGCGTATATTTGTTTACACGCTTTCTTCACTTACGTCGTTAAGATTCCCACATTATTTATCTTCTTCTTTTCTTTGATACGGCAAATTCGACTTTAGGTCCGTCCAGTGCACGGGTCGCGAGTCGCAATTTGTATACACGGCTTCTTTACTTACGATTCTAAAATTCTGAATGTATTTTAGGGTAGGTATATTGTCGTCCTAACTGATTGAAACTATGAACCTTAAAATTGTCAATCAAAGATAGACATAGTAATTCTTTGTAAGATAATTCACAATTTTATTGACAGCCCATACCTATTTTAGAATATTCGTTTCAGATTACCATTGAGTTACTCTCCGGACACATATTTTATTCCTAAGAACAATACTAATATTATCTTGAAAACGCATTTATAAGAAGAAGCACAGTAAATGTAATAATATATTCAAACATAAAAAAAACGAGTGTGCCAGTTTACTCCAGTCGTGTGTTAAGATTTTAAAACTTCACTAACTTATATCTCCCTCTCGACTTCCATTCGCCTCGCCCGATCACACATTTCATAACGTTCTCGTCACGCATTCACCAGCTTACTCCCCAAGTCAAGCGTGCGTAAAGGCCCGACCGTTCGCCTCGCCCGATCACACTTTTCGTAACGCTCTCGTCAAAGTTAACCTTACTCCCCAAGACAAGCGTGCGCAAAGAAGTTTTACTTCAATAATAATAATAATTAAAAAGAATAAAAATGAAAACATAGTTACGCGAACACAATTAAGTAATCATGGGACTATATTTTAATACTGCAAAAGAGTCCAAACCATGTACATGAATAAACGTGCCTATATGGATTTGGTTCGATAGATTGGCCTGTCTAGTCTCTGATTAGTTATGCTTGTGAGAACACGACCTCCAATAGTTAACATTTAGCCGAATTACGTAGACATACTAGACATAGATGACAGCTATTTTAATACAAATTTTCTGAAAAGGATAAGTTGTTTTGATAAATTAACTTCGTTGATCCCTTTAATGTTGGTAGTCAAAACACACGCCGAAAGCGTGCCCAGCATGTTTACACGTGGATATTTTCCTTGTGAAGACGAATAATTTTTCTCATTATTAAGTTCAATTTTCAAAATTCAAAATCTCTTGACTCTGGAACAACCTGCCACATGTTTGTGTTAACTTTTTCCAACATGTTTATTACAGCTATTACGACGGACAAAGATTTCCTCAATTTTACTCCAAAACACAATTTCATGTCATCGTCAGTTTTCACAGTAACGGATAATTTTCGTCAAGATAAAAACAATATTTTCTTAATAGCTATGAATTCGTGATTTCCTTCAATAAATACTCGTCATTATTGCTTCAAAATATTTAAAAATAACATTTTATTATTAGTAACTCAATTGCCAGACCAAAATAATTGTTAATGCGTTCCATTATCGTGAATTGATCCGTTTATTATTTAGTTCGAAATATTCGTAGGAAAAGAGAAATATTCGGACTTACATAGGTGTTATATTTGATGAGAAGTTATCATTTACTCTGCACGTAAATGAAATAACAAATAGAGCTATAAAATGCTTGGTTTTTTATGAAGAACGGCAAGAGATTTTAAGTCACTAGAATGCTTGAAAATATTGTACACTTCTTTAGTAAGAAGCAAGGTATAGTATAATTCGCCTATTTGGTCCCCATTGTATAAAATACATTCCGACAATATAGAAAGGGTACAGCACATATTTGTAAGATTTATTAACTTTATGCTGAATATTCCAATTTAAAATATTAACTATGTCCTTTTGATGAAACAACTCAAATTAATTACGCTGTCAGATAGGCGGATCAACTCTGACCTTGTGCTATTAAATAAAATCATTAATAATTGCATTGACAACCCTGAAATTCTCCCAAAATAAAATTTTACGTACCGGCTAGAAAAACGAGGCAAAGTGCTACCTTCTTCTGTGACAATTTTAAAACAAACTCTGAGGCTCATACACCTCTAAATAGATTACATCATTTTGGCAATAATTTTGGGAATATTGTAGACATGTTTGCAGATTCCGTATTAGTTATAAAACGAAGTCTTTACAATTAATTAAAGGAAAACAATCACTTTGTTTGTAACCACGATTTATTCATTTAATTTTTATTTACCGACCGGTTTCGCTTAATACAAGCATCTTCAGGGTATAAATTAAAACTGATGAAAAAATACATTGTGTGAGCTTATATATACATACAGACAGAGACCAAACATAATATAAAGTAAGAGTGAGAGAGTGTAATTAACATCCTACATAGTGATAGAGAGAAAGAGACGAGTATATCTAATGAATAATTACATTATATCTACCGGGACAAAACGTCATTTGAAAAGGTGATTAAGGGTTTATGGGAAATATTCCTAATATCGGACTGTTGCACACATTTAACTGATTATTAAGGATTTGGGTTTTTGTTTTAACGGCTTTCTTTATTTCGAGTGCTTCTAAATTATTAAGCCTGTTACCATGACCATTTCTGTGTAAAATCTTAACACCGGTGTTTTGATTGAAGGTATGATCTTTATCAATAAGGTGATTAGCGAATTCCGAAAATCCATTATTATTTAAGCATCTAAGATGCTCTTTGATTCTAATATTGACATTACGCGTCGTTTTACCTACATAAAATGATGAACAATCATTACAATCTAATTTATATATTCCGGAATGACTTAGTTTTTCGTCCTTATCTTTCGAATTAATTAAAAACTTCCCTAAATTATTGTTTGTGTAAAATGCCGGTCTTATTTCGGGAGGTAGATTTTTTACACTGCAGGAAGAGAACGGATTAATGAATAAAATACGATGCCATTGGTAACAAAGATTATTATTATTATTTATATTATTATGATTAGTAAATAAGAAATTCTTAGTGGCTATTTGTTTTTGTTTTTTATGTAAAATTGCATCAATGAGTTCGGCATTATAACCATTATTAATCGCGCTTTTTTTAATTATTGCTAGTTCGTTGGAGAAATTAGTATTAGATAACGGTATTGTGACAAAACGATGAACCATTGAATGAAACGCGGAGTGTTTATGTGAAACAGGATGATTGGATGTATTATGGATAACAACGTCAGTGTAGGTAGGCTTGCGAAAGATGTTAAAATTTATTTTATTATTTACGATAGATAAGGTGAGATCTAAAAAATTTAAAGTTGAATTAGTTCCTATCTCTAATGTGAACTTAATGTTTTGATGGTATGAATTTATAAAGATGAGGAAGGCATTTAATTGACGTTGAGTCCCTGTCCAAATACAGAATACGTCGTCGACGTATCTACGCCATAGTAAGACGTTTTTTACAAGGGGAGAGGCACTAGTTAAAATTTTGTTTTCTAAATTATTCATGAATATATCAGCAATTAAAGGACTTGTAGGAGACCCCATGGGAAGGCCTTCGATTTGCTGATATATAACACCATTGAATTGAAAATAATTTTGGTTAAGGCAAACATTAAATAGTGAAGTCAGATCATTCACTAAATCTTTGGGTAAATTAGAAGTATTTAATAAATTAGAGATCAAACATATGCTCTCCTCTATGGGGACATTAGGGAATGAGTTAACCACATCAAACGATATGAGTTTTCAATTTTTAGGGAGATCCAAATCTTTGAGTTCTTCTACTAGTAAAAATGAATTTTTGATTGTATATTTTGGGGAGAAAATATTGGAATTATGGAAAACATTAGTAATAACAGAAGATATTTTAAAATTTGGGGCATCACAGCAACTAACAACTGGTCTTATAGGTTTATCACTTTTATGGATTTTGAGGAATCCATATAATTTTGGAGCTTTCGAATTCTTTGTTAAAAACTTAACTTGATGATATGACTCATCTTGAAACATTTGAGATTTACAGGCTTTAAGAGTTAGTTTAACTTTATCTAAGAATTTTCCAGTAGGGTCTTTATGAAGTTGTCGTTATTGATGAAATCTTGCACTTTTGTATTGTATTCTCTTCGAGGTATTATAATCACGGTATTTCCCTTGTCCGCTTTGGTCAGGATTAAATTTTCGTCTTCTAATTTAGCACGAATATTTTTCATTACGGTTGTCTCGGGGTTTGGAGTAAATTTAAATTTAGGTATTAGTTTTTTTATTGTTTCTGCACTTTTGTAGAAGAATCGTTGAGGTTTACCATATAAAGCTGCATCGATATCTACTGCAACGTTTTCTATTGCTGAATTAAAGTTTTAATTATTATATTTTAGGTTTATTTTAAACCTTTCGATAGTAGGTTCATCTCTTCAGGTAGAAAATGTACTGTTGACAGATTCTGGACTCGGTCAAAAAACGTATGAACCGGTTTTAGGTTTTCATTATTATTAGATTTATTTAAGGAACACAACATATCAAGTTTTTTATTAATTATATTAAGTTTATTAAATGCTTTCACAGAAAATAGGTGTCTGACTTTATCGTCGAATAAGTCCCACTCAACAGAGTGCAGATTATATACTAGTTCTGTATGTAAGAGTTTTAATTTAAGTTTTATATTATAACGTTGTTTATAAGCACATTTAAGATCTTCTTTTTGCCACGCTATTTTTGCTAGATGAATGGAAGATTCATGGAATGATGAATTATTTTTAGCACTGTTAAAATGTACATTTATGTACTTTGGAAACACTTTCTTTATTAAACATTGTTTGAAAAAATATATATTAATGCACAACACTTTGTATTTTATCGAAATGTTTTTATACATTTTTGCTTTTGAGGCCGTACTCGCCGATTTTATATTTTGGTAGAAAGCAGTCACTTTGTGGTTTGACATATTAATTAAAGGAAAACAATCACTTTATTTGTAACCACGATTTATTGATTAAATTTTTATTTACCGACCGGTTTCGCTTAATACAAGCATCTTCAGGGTATAAATTAAATCTGATGAAAAAATACATTGTGTGAGCTTATATATACATACAGACAGAGACAAGACATGTAATAAAATAAAATACACAACGTAATAATATAAAACTTAAATTAAAACTCTTACATACAGAACTAGTATATGATCTGCACTCTGTTGAGTGGGACTTATTCGACGATAAAGTCAGACACCTAGTTTCTGTGAAAGCATTTAATAAACTTAATATAATTAATAAAAAACTTGATATGTTGTGTTTCTTAAATAAATCTAATAATAATGAAAACCTAAAACCGGTTCATACGTTTTTTGACCGAGTCCAGAATCTGTCAACAGTACATTTTCTACTTGAAGAGATGAACCTACTATCGAAAGGTTTAAAATACAACCTAAAATATAATAATTAAAACTTTAATTCTGCAATAGAAAACGTTGCAGTAGATATCGATACAGCTTTATATGGTAAACCTCAACGATTCTTCTACAAAAGTGCAGAAACAATAAAAAATCTAATACCTAAATTTAAATTTACTCCAAACCCCGAGACAACCGTAATGAAAAATATTCGTGCTAAATTAGAAGACGAAAATTTAATCCTGACCAAAGCGGACAAGGGAAATACCGTGATTATAATACCTCGAAGAGAATACAATACAAAAGTGCAAGATTTCATCAATAACGACAACTTCATAAAGACCCTATTGGAAAATTCTTAGATAAAGTTAAACTAACTCTTAAAGCCTGTAAATCTCAAATGTTTCAAGATGAGTCATATCATCAAGTTAAGTTTTTAACAAAGAATTCGAAAGCTCCAAAATTATATGGATTCCTCAAAATCCATAAAAGTGATAAACCTATAAGACCAGTTGTTAGTTGCAGTGATGCCCCAAATTTTAAAATATCTTCTGTTATTATTAATGTTTTCCATAATTCCAATATTTTCTCCCCAAAATATACAATCAAAAATTCATTTTCACTAGTAGAAGAACTCAAAGATTTGGATCTCCCTAAAAATTGCAAACTCATATCGTTTGATGTGGTTAACTTATTCCCTAATGTCCCCATAGAGGAGAGCAAATGTTTGATCTCTAATTTATTAAATACTTCTAATTTACCCAAAGATTTAGTGAATGATCTGACTTCACTATTTAATGTTTGCCTTAACCAAAATTATTTTCAATTCAATGGTGTTATATATCAGCAAATCGAAGGCCTTCCCATGGGGTCTCCTACAAGTCCTTTAATTGATGATATATTCATGAATAATTTAGAAAACAAAATTTTAACTAGTGCCTCACCCCTTGTAAAAAACGTCTTACTATGGCGTAGATATGACGATGACGTATTCTGTATTTGGACAGGGACTCAACGTCAATTAAATGCCTTCCTCATCTTTATAAATTCATACCATCAAAACATTAAGTTCACATTAGAGATAGGAACTAATTCAACTTTAAATTTTTTAGATCTCACCTTATCTATCGTAAATAATAAAATAAATTTTAACATCTTTCGCAAGCCTACCTACACCGGCGTTGTTATCAATAATACATCCAATCATCCTGTTTCACATAAACACTCCGCTTTTCATTCAATGGTTCATCGTTTTGTCACAATACCGTTATCTAATACTAATTTCTCCAACGAACTAGCAATAATTAAAAAAATCGCGGTTAATAATGGTTATAATGCCGAACTCATTGATGCAATTTTAAATAAAAAACAAAAACAAATAGCCACTAAGAATTTCTTATTTACTAATCATAATAATATAAATAATAATAATAATCTTTGTTACCAATGGCGTCGTATTTTATTCATTAATCAGTTCTCTTCCTGCAGTGTAAAAAATCTACCTCCCGAAATAAGACCGGCATTTTACACAAACAATAATTTAGGGAAGTTTTTAATTAATTCGAAAGATAAGGACGAAAAACTAAGTCATTCCGGAATATATAAATTAGATTGTAATGATTGTTCATCATTTTATGTAGGTAAAACGACGCGTAATGTCAATATTAGAATCAAAGAGCATCTTAGATGCTTAAATAACAATGGATTTTCGGAATTCGCTAATCACCTTATTGATAAAGATCATACCTTATATCAAAACACCGGTGTTAAGATTTTACACAGAAATGGTCATGGTAACAGGCTTAATAATTTAGAAGCACTCGAAATAAAGAAAGCCGTTAAAACAAAAACCCAAATCCGTAATAATCAGTTAAATGTGTCCAACAGTCCGATATTAGGAATATTTCCCATAAACTAAAAAAAACCCGTAGCCACTTTATTCCTTAATCACCTGTTCAAATGACGTTTTGTCCCGGTAGATATAATGTAATTATTCATTAGGTATACCCGTCTCTTTCTCTCTATCACTATGTAGGATGTTAATTACACTCTCACTCTTACTTTATATTATGTTTTGTCTCTGTCTGTATGTATATATAAGCTCACACAATGTATTTTTCATCAGTTTTAATTTATACCCTGAAGATGCTTGTATTAAGCGAAACCGGTCGGTAAATAAAAATTAAATCTATAAATCGTGGTTACAAACAAAGTGATTGTTTTCCTTTAATTAATATGTCAAACCACAAAGTGACTGCTTTCTACCAAAATATCTTTACAATTACTTTAATTAAGTGTATGATTTTAATATTAATTAATTTTAGATAAATGAAACAATTTAACCTTGTTTGAACCACTGTTATATTTGAGTAAATCCGACCGGTTTCAGAACGACCGTTCCTCCTTCAGGGCAAATGTATACTGATTTGACAGTTTTGAATTATTTATTATTTGTTTTGTTATACGCCCAGAGGGCTTTTACATAAATAAATAAAGGCAGTACATCTTTAACATGAGAAGGAAATAATATAAATAATATTACAATAGAAATAAAAAAGTACATTAGCTAAATAAAAATATAAGCAAAAAAAATTTAAATTACAGTAAGATATAATAACGATAAGTTACGATAAAAAATACGGTCATGATATAAAAATACAAACAACAAACATTTTAAAGTAAGGTGATCAGAGGTTTACAAAATTGCAACATTAACCATGTCTAATTAAAACGTAAGTATTAGTTTCGCAAAGTGGCAAACCGCTACATCGATGGTACCTCCAGTACCTCTGCAAGTTGCAGGAGTTCAGAACTCCAATTTGGATTTTAATATTTTAGTTAAGAAAATTAAATATTTATTTTTTAATATAACTAAATAGTACTACAGGTTATGATGGTTTATAATACATATTACAATGATTT
Organism: Limnephilus marmoratus; assembly: GCA_917880885.1. NCBI lineage: Eukaryota > Metazoa > Arthropoda > Insecta > Trichoptera > Limnephilidae > Limnephilus > Limnephilus marmoratus. The sequence goes on from OU862918.1 coordinate 10,303,109, forward strand.
TATTAAGACATTATGGATGGGAACAATGTATTATTATGGTGGGGGTGGAGCTGTCGCTAGGTATTAACGAAGAGTGAGTGGGTAGGGGAACATATCCATGATTGGGCTATAAGACAATATTTTTTGTTTGTTGATAATTGATTCATTATTTTTAAGGGATTTTTTTTTATTTCCAAGGCTTTTAAGGTATCATTACATTCAAAAGTATAATTTATTTTATTTTAACTTTAAATTCAATCATCATATATTGTGAACTACGTACCTGTCTATCTAACTATTATTACCTATCTTTGTAAAAGCCCACTAGGGCTTAAATAAATAAATAAATTCGTGAAATTTGCTGTATTCAGATGTTACATTCATCATGCCATCAAATTTCATATAGCTGCCTCCTCTCCATTGTAAAACGTGTCACGTAGGTGTTTACTTTCAGGGTTACAGGTTTCGTTCAATTATCCTACTTTTAAGTATAAAATACATATATAAGTTTTATATTAGTTTTATTATAATAAATTATAAACTACAATAACCTTGCATTTTGATGGTGTTGAAAGCATACCGAAAGGAAGTCTCAATAGACCAAAAACATTTACACGAGGAAGGCTTTCCAAATTCAAACATCCAAATATTTCAATTGAAATCAAACGATTTCACAAAAAGGTCCAGATGTAAAGTAAACGTCTCAATAACTTCGTCATGGTTCGAGTGGTTTTATTTATTAGGTGTCCATTTCTATTTTTCCAGATTTTGTACGTGCCAAGTCCCCAACATTCAGAATTTTGTCGTCGGTAATAAAAAAATAAACGTGAGGAGACTTGAAATTCTCTAATCCCTACAGCGAATGTGGATATTTTAGACAATACTTTGGAGTCAAAAGATTTGCACCATACGCATTCGATGAATAGAACACAAGCTAATTGAAAACAGCTTTTGTCTCATAAATTCAATTTGTATGCAAATATTCAAATAGCTATCTTTCTTTGATTCCTGTAATAAGGATTATGATAATTTAACGACATCTATCTACTTTGGAGAATAACTTAGACATTTTTGCATTTTATTGGCGTTTTAGCAGAGGAGTGTAATTTTATTTAGAAGCTCCTTTTGGTAAAGAAATGGCAAAACACAATAAATACCTATCTGTACAGGGTGTTGGGACTTATCTAGCTTACTTACCAGCGTTTGTTAATTTTGAGTAAAAATTGTATGTATATAATAACATTTGTTCTCGCGTGTATTTTTTCATTCACCTAAAAACGTATATATACCTGAGTAATTGAACATTTTAAGGGTAGGTGAAACCAGTGGAGAAGTATTGATTAATTTATTGTGGTTTGTTTTTGAAAACAAATAATAATTAAAAAAAAAACTCACCGAAGATGAAAATTCAATTTGCATATTATATTTACTCCAAATATACTTTAGCATTGTTGGATAAAGTTGGTTAAAGTTAAAGGTAAGTCCTTTAAGACCCAGCAATCCTATTTTTTACATACTTCACTTGAATACTTGTTTTTCACCCATCAAAATAATCGACATGATTCAAAACCAAAGATATTGATGTTTTTGAATATCTTTGTTCAAAACCAATGGTTTCCTCGTCAGGATAAACGTGTAATGATAATTAAAAAAAAATATAAGAATAGACAAACAAGTATCGACAAAGAAGTAAAAATGGACAACCAAACATTAGGATGAAAGATGATTTTATTAAATTGTACTATTTTCTGTGGACCCCCTGCTGCCATATTCCCAAACCCATAAAAATATGAAGATTAGATCTAACGATGGAAATATGCATCGCGGCTGAGTTCCAACCCTGAATTCGGAGTGGTAAAATAATAAAAACAACATGGTATATTTCTTGTGTTTTGTTTATTTAAATAATCTGACTACCGACATAATATTATTAAAATGAAATAATAATAACTGTAAATAAAATTAATCATTAAGTACCGTAACTTCAACAATGAAACTCAACAAAAAATGTCATAATTTTAATGGGAGAGATATACACTTAATGGATTGACTGCAAATTATCAATATTTGGCTTCAGTTTTTATTCTTTACTATCGAAACCAGATAAATTTTCATGGACCTCCACTTATACCTTGTGAACCCCCATTTTTTATCACGCCAATGTAGACCCCTGTCGAGTTTCCCGTGGACCCCTGGGGGTCCACCTAGACGAATTTGGGAATCACTGTTGTAGATCCATGAAAAAAAGGATAAATTCGAAATCTAAAACGCAGGCTTGATTTATTCATGTCACCTACTTTCCTTTACGGCACCCCAACCAGAGATATGAAATTACGAATGTTAGAGGAGCGCGTTAGTGTTTAAAGCGACAAAACCGATGCGAAAATTGGGAAAATGTTTAATCAAACACGACTCGTTTAAAATAGAGTAAAAATCTTGCGAGGTTGTCGTAAACAGCATTTAAAGAAACACTGAATTTTTTCATACATATAACTTGTAAAATAACTCGAAAAAAAGGGTTTTTAAATAATTTTTGGAGCATACTTTGCGATTTTTTTAATTTGCGTTTCGGCGCGGGGAATGTCAAGATACATATATTTTTTTAGAGTTTTAAAACTTAACGTGTTTAAGGGAGGTATGTAAGAAATCGGTAGAAATTCGGGTAGCGGCGGAGTTCGCGCCTTTATTGTTACATGTGGTTCTTTGGAACTACCTATTGGGGGCCCTCTGCCTCAGTTCAAATAAAATCACCGCACGGTACACAAGTCCGAACAATCGCATCGCTTTTTAATAATCACGCCGCATGGCGAAAATGAAAATGTCAGACATCCATTTATTACCCATCTATTATGAAGGAAGCGATCTAGGCTAACTACTAAGAACTCATAAACCGCATTTTAATACGCAAAAATATTGCTTGCTTACCATTAACTCCACAAATCAAATATCACCAATTTCCCTTCCTCATGTTTCCAAACTAACAATTACCTTCCCGGTGACATAAATTCAGTGCATGGAGGGTGTACAAGCAGTTTGGAGATATTGGTAAGTCAACTCCAGAAATATAATAAAATAGATAAGAACCGCAATTTTACGGTCCACAAAACGCAGCATTTGATCCTTTGATTTCTTGAGAGGGAACACTTGCCCCCGCCGCAACAGGCGGCTTAAACTTAAATAAATTTCTTCTCCGATAAACCCAAATTTACGTCAGCGACATTTTCATTCAATATAAATGAATTATGTACCTACTTTTATTTCGTTTCTCGGGTGGTGGGCTGTCTCAATAATACACGTTTGTTTTTGCTACTGAACGTATATTTTATATTTTCTGAATCCAATTTGATTTTTTTTTATTATTTGAAACATTATTTTAACCTTTACACAGCATATCGGTACAGGTTATATGTAATATAAATGTATCCTATTAAGCAACATAACCTTTTGTGATAAAATGTAAATTAGACTTGTTTTGGAAGTATTATTTGTTTATATTTCCTGAAAACCACAATGCGTAATGCAAAAAATATTTATGCTCAATAACAAGCAATCCCCTCAATAACACAAGCATAGATTACACATGTTGTGTACAATTTAGGGTGGTCCAGGCTCATATGGTTATTTTTTTTTTTCAAAAATAGATGTAGCCACCCGCTTGATTTGTTACACCTACCATTCCTATTATGAGTAAAAAAATTTCAGCCCCCTCTCTTATATTATAAAAAAGGGTGCTCGTCGAATTAGAAGTTTCTGACAAAAGTTCTGGATTTTAAGTAAAACACGTAATTTAAAGTTTATTAATATTACAAGTATTTTTATCATCAATAAGTATACAAGGTATTTAAATGTGAACAAAATTTGGTAACAAAGCAATAATTAACATAATATTAGTCGCAATTTTTCAAAACTATGTTTGTTAACTCCTTTTTTAATGTTTCAGTCGAAACGATTTTTCTGTTTTGTTCAACGATGTGAAGTAAAAATAGCTTTTCTTCCTCATTCTTAGTGAGTATCTTGTTGTAATCTTCAAATAGTTCACTTTATTGTTCTTTTTAGTGTCGCTTTTTCGTTTCATCCAGTTTCAAATCACAACGGTGCTAAAGAAGTTTTCACTTCAAAGTAATTATATCATTATTTTTTCGTGGTTTGCTTATTTTTTTTTTTAGTGTCGCTTTTTCGTTTCATCCAGTTTCAAATCACTACGGTGCTAAAGAAGTTTTTCACTTCAAAATAATAATAAAATTATTCTTTTCGTGGTTTGCTTATTGTTTCTTTTTAGTGTCGCTTTTGCGTTTCATCCAGTTTCAAATCACAACGGTGCTAAAGAAGTTTTCACTTCAAAGTAATTACAACATTATTTTTTCTTGGTTTGCTTATTGTTCTTTTTAGTGTCGCTTTTTCGTTTCATCCAGTTTCAAATCACAACGGTGCTAAAGAAGTTTTCACTTCAAAGTAATTTTATCATTATTTTTTCGTGGTTTGCTTATTGTTTTTTTAGTGTCGCTTTTTCGTTTCATCCAGTTTCAAATCACTACGGTGCTAAAGAAGTTTTTCACTTCAAAATAATAATAAAATTATTCTTTTCGTGGTTTGCTTATTGTTTCTTTTTAGTGTCACCTTTGCGTTTCATCCAGTTTCAAATCACAACGGTGCTAAAGAAGTTTTCACTTCAAAGTAATTATATCATTATTTTTTTCGTGGTTTGCTTATTGTTTTTTTTAGTGTCGCTTTTTCGTTTCATCCAGTTTCAAATCACAATGGTGTTAAAGAAGTTTTTCACTTGAAAATAATTATAATTTTTTTTTCGTGGTTTGCTTTCGCGTAAAACTGTAACAAAAATTTAAAATTCTAGTGTTCTTAAGTATTGTATTTTTATTGTAATCTATATCTCAATGCAACTAGTATTAAAACCATTTTATCTGGTATTAACTCAACTTAGATCAGCAAACATAATAAGCTATTTTTTACGATAAAGTATTTATGAAATGATAGTATTTAAAAAATGATAGTAGGTCGGTGTCAGCCCTTACTAGTACCTAGCGCATTCCACATGTGGCTTTCTGAAACAAGGGTACTATTCTGAAGGCTAACGTGACCCTAGGCGGTCGCTGTCATAGCCGGCCCGCCTTGTTGGGCGTTTCAAATAATATTTGATTATTTATTATGAATGATTTTTTTTAAATATTTCAGTTTTAGGGCACACAATCAATATTTTTTTCTTACAATAAATTAATATAAGACAAATTAAAAATATTCACCATAATATTTTTACAAAAAACCTGAAATAATTTCCAAATCCCATAGAGTAACGCTGTGTTACAAGACGGTTTGTCGAGGGTATTTTTAGCATGGTATGGGAAAGGTTATCTAGCTGGTTTCCTCTAAGTTGACTACGGTGGGGTGGGTCAATAGAGTCCAGCTGGAGAGGTCTAAGTTAGGTCCCCCTCAATCAGTCTCTCCCGATCCGGCCCACCACACAATAGGTGGGCAAAAAAATTCGCAGCCAAGACCTAGACAAACCTCACCCCGTGAACCCGGACTCCTCTGCTAACTATTTGCTTACATTGCGTGACCTATATTAGGGTTGATGGTTATCCAAAGAATGGTTCACGGGGCGGCGGTACCCACAACCTCCTCCCAATTGAAAATTAATTAAAAACAATCCTCTTTATAAAAATGAAATGTTACCATAATATTATAAATACTTATTATTTATTACTCAATTATTTTTACTTTTCTTGAAAAAAAAAGCGATTAGATTTTGGTTGGTTTAAAAAAAGGATTTAATAATAGTAGTGTGACCTGTTTCAGTGGGAGTTTAAATGGAAATTAAAATAAGGGGGTGAATTCTCACGGTTTCGTGGTTGATTAAAAAGTACCTAGAGTTTTCTCAGAATTTCACTGAAACCAGAAAAAATTACGATGAGTAAAGAATATATTTTTACCTACCCAAAAAAACGTATATATAAACCATTTGACTATATTTTTCACTAGATCATAGGTAATTTTATCATATCACTCCGCAAGCGATTAGTGACCACGATGAGATACAATTTATCAAAACGCACAGGGCCAAATAAAAATATGCCAAAAAAAAAAACGAAAATAACCTTTACGATTTTTGTAAGAAATATTCGTTTTGCAAATACTTCTCAATGCAAGAAAATCCTGGAAATGCACTAATGAAAACATAACATTCAATAAAACATATTTTATTAAGAGCTTAGAACACGATAATCACAGAAAAAATCTTCAGTGACTAAAAGTCCTTGGTTTTCTCCTTCCTACATGTGGGTCTCATCAAGACCCGACTTCATTGCCCCTTTTCCACATAAAGACCCCCCACACAGCCTCCCAAAGAGTTCAGAAAAAGTTTAAGAAATATGTCTCTGATTGCGTGCAAAATGATGAAGACTATGTCCCCATGAACCTTAAATCTATGGATCAACGCCGAGATATTGGAGACCTAGTTATTATGCTCTGTAAGATAGTTAATTTTTAAGTTTATTTTCAACTAAAATCCACTACTAAATATTCATTTCAGATGTTCATTAAGAGTTACTCGATCTCCGGACACAAATTATCTCCTAAGAGCATTACGAATTGCCTTGAAAAAGTATTTACAAGGAGAACCTGTACCACGTTTAGTAGATCTTGCCTAGATATCATCGTGTTTAACATGAACCTCACTAAATTCACAACATTCGTAAAAAAATTCACTTAACATTTCTTTATTTTCTTTTAGCTCATTACATTTCCCCTTTTGCTTTAAGCAGTTCGAATATAAATAGAATCATTTTTTTTATTTTTTTATACGAATACCTCACAGAAATCCCAGGTGCTCCCGTCTGGAGCCAGTGAAACTACGGCATCCTCGGTTGGGGTATGTTGTGAGGCTGAAGGTAGTGGGGAGGGGAAGGAGGTGGAGAAGAGGAACGTAAGGAAGAGGAAAATAGGGAAGTACCTGGTTATTTAGATCTGGTCACCAAACAGGCTAAAGCCATTTCAAGCAACCAGTGCGATACTAACAGGATAATAATACTAAATTCGGTGAGCGTGCTTTCGGAGTGTCAGGACCTAAAGCCTGGAATGGACTGCCACACGAGTTAAGAATGATCACAGATTCAGCGGAATTTAGAGCTAAACTTAAAACTCATCTTTTCAGACAGTCGTATCCATGGGTTTAAAAAAAACCTTTCACTTTCACCTTCACGGCTGGCGACATTGTAAATAACTAAGTGTGTAAAAATAAAGCAAATTCTTAAAATTCTCCAGACTTTCAAAATAAATACAACCTCAACTTTGGCATTAATCTTCTTATAAATATATAAATGTAATGTCCAATATTTTAAATATAATGTCCTCCACGTGCAAAGTCGTATCTTCCCCAAGCATAAACTTTCTAATAAAGTGTGTTTTATCGGAAGGGTCCTGCAGGTAAGTATGTTTCTATAGATAGAGCCTAAGATTCATAATAAATTGTACAGCGCCGTTGAGATGATTTTTCACAAAGACAGCGCTCTACAAATTATACAATTATTATTATTATTATCTCCCACTCTGGAACGTGCCGTAAATATAGTATGTGTTATTTATAATTAATTAATTGTAAAATAACATAAATTAATCAAATAAAATTTATTTTCCCACGCCGCCGGGATTATTTATTTTCCCACGCCTCGAGTAAAGAGCCTTACCGCTCGACACACTTCCTCAAAGACATTATTGATATCCATTCAAATTATTATATGTATTCATAGAAATATTTCGTAAAACACTTTTTGTAGATTTAAGTAAGAAGATGCATTTCATCAGAATTGTTATATTTTTTTTTATTTTATTTTTTTTTTATTTTTTTTTATTTTTTATTTTTTTTTTTATTTCATATATTTTTTATTAGTAACAGATATTTGGGTTTTTTTTGGCTACCACACTAGGCTAAGCCCGTGTTGTGGTAGTCGTACATTTAATATTTTAACATTTCAAAAAATATTAAGAAATACTTAAAACTAAAGAAAAAAAAAAAAGATCATATTTTAAAGAAAAGTAAAAATGAAAATTCAAATTCAAATTTTGAAATACAAAAATTAATAATAAAAATTAAATGTTAAGAACTCAAGTGTTCTGTATAAATTAAAACATATAATTATATAAATCAAAATTAAAAACATATATAAATTTTGTGAAAAACTAAGAGAAAAAAATAACAACATTTTAAAGTAAAATAGAAATACAAATGGAAATTAAAATTTTGAAATGCAAAAATTAATAATTAAAATGTAGTGTTAGAACTCATGAATTCTTTAAAGTGCGTTCGTCCCCTTTCAAAAATCCAATGTTGTACACGTGTTATAAAAAGAGAATTAGAATTACTTGACTTTATGTCAGTACTCAGAGCATTATATATTTTAGGAGCGATGAACCAGAATTGTCGTTGAGCGAATGAGGTGTTAGTTTTTGGGACCACGCAACCCAGGTTTGATGAAAAGCGGGTGTGTGCTTGATGTTGTGGAGCAATTAGTAGATTATTTTTTCGTATATAACAAATGCTTGTTTTAGTAAATAGCTGTCGAATATCTAAGACCCTGATTTTTGCAAAGAGTTCATTTGACGGATGGGTAGGTTGACATTTAAATATAATTCTCAGAATTAGTTTTTGAACTAAAATAATTGGTCTAATAATGGATTCAGCACAACCACCCCATCCCACTATACCGTATATTGCTATGGATTGGAAAAGGGCAAAGTATACGCTTCTTAGAGTCTGTAAATCTAAGATAGACCTAAGGGAGTAGAATATATGGCAGAGTTTACGAAGTTTTTTTACTGTGTCACCGATGTGAGCTTCCCAACGTAGTTGGTTGTCTATGATTATTCCCAAATATTTAACTATTTTTGATGATTTTAGGGTCGAACACGTACAATTAATATTAGATGTGGTTTCCGGATTGTCTAAATTGAGTGGACACGAGTGGATGATTGGTTTAGGGCATATGGTTGTATATTTTTTCTTTTTCTTTTATGAACTTATATTTCAATGTCGTTATTTTATTTTATTGTTCAATGACATAAATATTCTTAACTGCAACATGAATTTATAAAGACGGTTTATAACTAATAAATAAAATAAAAATAAAATGTCATAAGTTACGAAAAAATCGATTTACTGAAGAAATGTTAGTTTTTAAGTTCAACAGCTCGGCCGTGGAATGATTTGTAGGCCTCTGTGTTTCCTCCCTCCTACAGTGTGGGTTTCATCAAGACTCGACTTTCTGCCCCTTTCCACAAAAAAGACTCTCCACAAATCCCAAAGATGACATACATGGGCCCTGGGGGAAATTATTTTTCGCAGGAACTCCTGTGTGGAGTTAATGTAAAAAAAATAATATCTACAGTAACACCTAACTAACTAACCATCACGCCGTTTCCCCGCAGGGGTAGGCAGAGAGGACGGACCGCCAAACAACTCGGTCTTGGCACACACTCTTTGCCTCACTCATATTCATACATCGTCTCATACTTTCTCTTCTATTATTCTGACTTTTGACATGGCCCGACTCAAGTATCTGATTCACTTGATCGTGCCATGTCTTCCTCGGGCGTCCCCGACTTCTTCTACCATTCACTTCGCATCGTATATTCTTCTTACATGTATCTGATTCACTTGATCGTGCCATGTCTTCCTCGGGCGTCCCCGACTTCTTCTACCATTCACTTCGCATCGTATATTCTTCTTACACTTTCTTCGTTCATTCGCTCTACATGCCCAAACCATCTGAGGGTCCCTTTCTTAATCTTACTCATTATGCTTACATCAGCCTTACATTCTTTGCGGATATCCACATTTCTCACACGATCATACATTGTTTTACCACAAAAACCCTCCACACAGCATCCCCTAAGATGACATAGGCCCCGAGGGAAATTATTTTCCTCAGGGCCTCCGGTGTGGAGCTCATGTAAAAAAAAGTAACAAAATAATCACAAAAAATCTGTTGATTCTTGCGAAATGATGGAAACGTATATTGTACAAAAATATGGTACAAATTAAATATAATTGTTTCTGGGCACTCGGGCAGCTGGTAGATTCCCAAGGTTTGCTTAGATCACCACTCACCACTCACTAATATGTTTTGTAAGAAACTAGGATTTTTTTTGTATTTTTTCAATTAAGGCTCAGAGGACTTTTATATTTAGGTAGGATAACTTCAACGTGAGAAACACTTTTGAAAATGAGACAGAAATAATAAAAACAAAATTACAATACATAAAAAATACAAGAAATAAAATACATTTCAGATAGGTTATAGACAGACAACATTAATGTGAAATCACTATTTTCGATTAATATTTAACAGAAATCGCTATGAATAAATTAAAGCGTTTACCATAGTTTCGCTTGAAAATTTTTAACATCTTTATACAAAATATAATAAAATATGTATTTTTTTAATACGCGTGTAAAAACAACCTTTGAAAATATTTTTTTTGGTTAAGGTTCAGACAAATATTCACGAAATATACAAAAACAAATTTTATTCTAAAGTCGACTGTTTCTAGATTTCGTTTGCAAACCGAAATAAATGCCCGTTATATCCTACATTCATGGTGATATACTATTAAATCTACAGGGTGTCCGGGGGTAAAGTGCATTAACTTCGGCAGGCGATTTACATGATGGTAGGTGTAAAAAAGATTATCAACTTTTTCCGAAATTCCAAAAATTTTTTCCAATACAAAAAGACGTACCTACTAAAAATCCTAAGTCAGAGGTACGATCTTGCTTGCTGAGAGCCTGCCCATGCATTCATGGTTGTGATTGATCCGTATCGTAACAGCGGAAAATACTAAATCTGGCCGCACACGCCGGTCTAATTTTATCTTTTACCACAAAACTACCCCTAAAAGTTGGAATTTCGAAAAAAATTATTAATCTTTTTTACTTATAACATCATGTAGAATCACCTCCCGAAGTTAATGCACTTTATTCCCGGACACCCTGCATGTACATTTTCGGATTGTCTTTTCCAAATAGGGTTGGAACAAGCAATATGGTTCACAAAATTCACCTATCAATATCATCTACGTGGAGGTTTCCAATAGCGTGAAACCACTGTTACGGGAAGTGAGCAATGTAGTTGTGCTCAGTTATGCTTCAGTGAATACTAATGTATTTTGTTGGGTTGATCTTGTAGATATTAGTAGGTTTATGAGTTGACAGAGTTTGGATTTTTAAATTTAGTATTTATTATTTTACGTTCACCTTCATAACAACTACGACAGAAAATATGTCGCTCTTGGAAAATATTTGGACGGGTGAATTTTTTCGTAAGGAAATGGCGCTTTTTGGCGTGATAAAATTAAATTATAAGTTTGTATCCTCTTTATAGGATTTTCATAGGAGTTTACCGTAAAAACGATCTTTTGAGAAAAATGCCACTGATCATATGTAATTGAAGTAACATTTTCAGTATTGCTCTTTTTCACGTTAGCTCCACGCAGGAGGCCATGAGGAAAATAATTTCCCTCAGGGCCTATATCATCTTACGGGATGCTGTATGAAGGGTCTTTTTAAGGAAATTTGGGAGGCGGGAATGGGTACCGTCGCCCCGGGAACCTTAATTGGATAACCAACACCTCTGCCACAGGTCACCCCAAGTGGTTCGCTACGTTTGGTGATTTAGCAGGGGTGCCCGGGTTCACGGGGTGAGGTTTGTCTAGGTCTTGGAGGCGGATGACTAGGATACACTGAACCCCAGATTCCTACCCACCCCTTAAATCCTTTTTCTTCCCAGAACTCTCCTCTCCTTCCTTTCCTTAAAAAACCCTCCACACAGCATCCCCAAAGATGAAATAGGCCCTGAGGAAAATTATTTTTCTCAGGGCCTCCTGTGTGGAGCTCACGTAAAAAAAAATTAAAGGGAGGAGTACTGGGAAGGAAAAAATGTATTATATACGTATACATGGGTTTGGTAGAAAACTGAGAGTTAGTGTGTCCAGGAGTGAAGGGCGAATGAATCCATCCTTCCAATTGCATTGCAGGGGGGTGGGTTGAGAGCATCCAATGGCTGGAATGTTTAAAAACCCTCTCTCTACCAGTCTCCCTCGATCTGGTCCACCCCACAGTATGTGGGCAAACGCATCCGCCGTTAAGACCTCGATAAACCCCACCCCATGAACCCGGACACCCCTGCTAACTCACCAAACTTAGCGAACCACTTGGGGTGACCTATGGCAGAAGTGTTGGTTATCCAATAAATGATTCCCGGGGCGACGGTACCCATACCCGCCTCCCAAAATTAAAAAAAAAAACAATAAAAAAAGTTCTTAGTACTGAATATTTATGTTTTTTACTTTTCAGTCCACATGTTAGTCCCATATAAATAGTTTACAAACAAAATTTTGAAGCTAATATTAAATCTGTTTTACTATTTTAAAATATTTTTTTCTTTTTTGAAATAACCCAGAATAATTTTATATTCACAAAGGATGTGATTTATACCAGCTTTCAGGTTTCTAACGTAGGTGCTTGTTCAGATAACATGTACCCTGAGATTAGATAATATGACGCCATCTTGTGCATATATTATCCATAATTTTGCCTTAGATTAACTGCGACCTATAACGCCATCTTGCGCATAGATTAAATACTGTATAAATGAGGATTGGTTAAGTTTGGTAAACCTTAGGTTTCACCCTTGAAAGGTATTTATATATTATCCATACCTAATACGTAAATTAAAATTAATGTTTCATTATTACGCATTATCTCAGCACTAGAATGTATAAGGGTTTGAGTAGAGGCTAATATATTGTAGGTAGTTCATTAAAAGCAACAATATGTTATTCTTCAACTGACCTCCTCAGTCAGTACAAATGTAAAAAATGGCATACGAAAATGAAACTCTCTGGGATTAAAAATGGAACACCACTCGACCTCAGTGCGAGATTCTCGCACATTCAAAATCTGCTAATCGAACGTTATTATTACCCCAGCGTCTGCGTGGTTGAATTTCAGAACCCAGTTTCGAGTACATGTTGACGCCACGCCGTAAGCGTTGCGCCACAAATAACATTTGTATACGTGGAATTTCAAACAAAACTACCGTTGAAATTCGGTTTTTAATTTTAATTTTTATTTTAAATTTTTTAATTTTCGGAGCAAAATTTTTTAATTCATTACCAGAAAAAATTAGAAACATGAATACCAATATAAAAAGTTTTAAAACTCACCTAAAAAATTATACTGAAAACTTAAACTGAATGATATTAAAAAAGCAATACAATAACACCCCCCCATACACACAAGCCTTGCTTAATTATGGTGGTACATCAAATATTCTACTATGTAATTAATTACTGTATAAAATTTATTTGTAATTTATGTACCTTCATTACTAATAAAAACAAAAAAAAAAAAATCAAGAATTCGTAACAAGATGTCGCCACTTACGTCAGCAGCTCGTATATGGACGTTTTTTCCCTTGGTATAAGTACTTCTGTGTACCATTACATAAATTACGTTGAAGTGAATGATAGAAAAAGTCGGAAAAGCCTTTGAAAGACATGCCATAATCAAGTGAATACTTATATACGGTTAAATAAGGCGCGTGTCGCGTAAAAAGAGTGACGAGTGTGACTTTGTTAAAAATGCGTTGTTCCAGAAACTTCTGGCAAGTAACTGCAATGGACATAAAAATGAGATATTAGTTGGTTTGGGAAAGCAGAGTAGATGAATGAAGATAGGAGTATAATATGGAGAATACTTGACATGATAGTGAGTGGCAGAAGAAGTCGAGGACGCCCGAGTAAGACGCGTAATGATTAATTCAATCAAATACGTGAGTCGGGCCAATCAAAACCAATGAATACTTGGAGCAGGTGGATGAGTTTGTTTATTTGGGAAGTATGTTTACGAAAGATGGGAAGGCTGATAGAGATATTGAAACAAGAGTGAATGCAGGTAACTCTATTAATGGAGGACTGAACGCCGTTGGCACCAACAAAAAAATGTCCAAAGACACGAAACTAGCGGTCCATAATGGAGTTCTGGTACCTACCCTAATGTATGGCAGTGAGGCATGAAACTAGCAGAGGAAGGATGAAAGTAGACTGAACGCTGTAGAAATGAGACCCCTGAGGCGTATGTGTGGTAAAACCATGTATGATCGTGTGACAAATATGGAAATCCACAAAGAATGCAAGGCTGATGTAAGCGTAATGAGTAAGATCAAGAAAGGAACGCTTCGATGGTTTGGGCATGTAGAGCGAATGAACGAGGAAAGGAGTATAAGGAGAATATATGACGCAAATGTGAATGATATAAGAAGTCGAGGACGCCCAAGAAAGACATGGCACGACCAAGTGAATCAGATACTTGAGTCGGGCCATGTCAAGAGTCAGAATAATTGAAGAGAATGTATGAGAGGTTGTATGAATGTAAACGAGGCAAGGAATGTGTGCCAAGACCGGGATGTTTGGCAGTCCGTCCTCTCTGCCTACCCCTGCGGGGAAACGGCGTGATGGTTAGTTAGTTAGTATTTATGAAACGATGTACCATGAAAGTGAATGAAGAAAGTACTGTAAGTAATGTACCAAGAAAGTGAGTGGGTATCAAGATAGAGTGATGTTTCGCTATATCCTCTCTCCCTTCACCTACAGCTTTATGGTTAGTTTCTTTTTAATAAGAGTACGTAAGTCTGTACTAAAGAAATGCCGATACTTCTGTAATAAAAATTGTCTTTCCCCCCCCCTTAAATTATTAAAAGGTTTTAAAAGCTTTATACTCTGTACGTAGAGTTCATCTCCCATTCGTATTCGTAGCCTTGTAGTTCCGTCGCTCAGACTCCTATCTCCTTCGTTCCCTCGGCAGAGCCTCGACGCTCCTTAGTGTAATACTTTTAGGTATACGTGGCGAGTTGCTCTCAATCAATCAACTTGTAATTAACCCCTTAACGTTGTGTTTTTTTTCTTTTTAAAGGTTTGATATGGTTAATCCAGTTTAATTAATAATTTGTTTGTGGTAAACCCTTTGTTCTTTTAGGTATGGCGTGTTACAATTCACTAAAGCTCGTTTTACAATGACTGACACTAGCTAACTTGAAAATAACTAATGCTATCGCTCGTGCAACTTTCTCCCCTACCAACGTCCGTTCTATACTTGTTTGTTGATGACTATTTCTTTTGAATTAACCCGCGTCATCCTCCCTAGTACCTAGTACATAAATATTCCTTTATACAGTGGGTTGGGAAGATCCTACCTTTAGTGTAATGCGGCGAATGCTCAGCTACCCTTGGGATGCTAACATATAAAATAATTTGACATTTGTACTCTAATTACGAAATTACAATCAAAATCCAATCAAAACAGGCCCGGGATGCACAAATTCTACAATCACAATTGTAAGTGAAGTTTGTTAGTTAGTTTTGAGTTTAAGTAGGTATTTTTGGGAGATTATTAGGGATTGACATGAAACAAAATATGTCTTGCTACAATTGGGCTCCTCCATTTCCGCAACTGACTTGGTGAGGTTCAATTAAAACCGCCGGGTCAATCCCCAATTCCAACTCCTCCAGAGAATATTTTGATGGTCGCAAGCGACGAATGTAAAATCGACATGTTTTGCTTCCTGTCGGAAAAGGGTTTGATGTGTGTTTCTGGTTTGGAGGGTGATAATGGGAGTGTTCTCAACCAATACGCCGCTAAATTATAATGGTGATACTGCTACTGTTGTTTGATGAAATGCCATCTCATATCGCTTGATGTGAGGATCTGCTTCGATTTATGGTGTGGTAGCCGATGTCCGGAAGTATTCAGGAATGCGTGGGTGGCACGAAGTTTTAGGTCGTGACATCCTCTAAGCTGAATTGATGATGATGATGATGAAGTCTTTCAGCATGTCAATGACTAGAGTCCCATTCACTCCTATAGCATTGGATCATGAACATTAAACCGAAGTGGATTAGACAAACGGCAATGTCAGGAGGTCGGTGGAGCCGCTCCCTCCTCTGATCTCGCGAAGTTTGAATTTAGTAAAGGTGGATTTTGATGTCATCGGCCCTCGCCTCTGCAGTCACGCAGCTCCTCAACAGTCCCGTTCTCCGTCCAGCATACCGCCTCGAACCAGTAGAAATGATGATTACGTTTTCCTAGGCACGTTATAAACATGCGTCTGCCTTCAGCCGCGGTGCACATCGGTATTTGATTTGAATGAAAATACCTCCCCTCGCATGACGGAAGCAGGCGTGACGGGGGTGGGTACCCATGTAGCGTTTCACGGACCTCCGCCCTACGATAGGTGATATCCCAAGCTCATCTCAAATATCAGCTCGGAGAAGGAACGTCAAACTTGGCTTCCAGGGCGCTGGGTCCAGGAATGAATGGCACCGGGGCGTGAATCCAGTTCTAAATCGTCCATCCCAACCATTTCCCCCGCTACGCTTTCGTCCAAAGTACATTCCCAACCTGATGCTGGATGATGCCCTAATTCTAATTTTGGGGAAGATTATGAAAATTTATCCGGTTTCCGACAAAGAGCCGCCGATCGATTGCTAAAGCAACTCTGTATGTCATGTTCTCTTCGTTCCGCTGACAAGGTAGCTCCCCACGAGCGTAATCAAAGGGTAGTGAAGCCAATGCGAATTTCGTCAATTCTTTTCCTTCATTACGGAGGTAGCCCGGCCAGATCGTTATCTCCGTCCTGTATTTAATTGGCCTCCCGCGACAACAACTCTTATCAGCTGAGGCCTCTGGAGGGGGGTAGAGGGGGGAGTTGTGGGCGCACGCCCTTTGCCTTCCAGACGTCTCCCAATGCCTTTATTTATTTATTTATTTATTTATTTATTTATTTAAACGCCATAGCATGGCTTTTACATTGAAGTGAGTACATGGTATTATAAGTATACAGTGGTACACAGGAGATTACCAATAATAATAAAGTAGAAATGAACATTTAACAAAGTAGCAAGTATTTAGGTGAAGGATACTATTATGTGTTACTAAACTACTGTTACTATACAAAAAAAATAATATCAATGTTATAATAACCGAGAACATAAAATTTAGATAGGATTATTTAGAATAAAAAAGATATAGGTACCTAAACAAAGGGGACTTGTCAACAAGTTGTCAACAGTATTTATAAGCACTAAATAGAGTAAATTTGTATTGAGTTTATTGTTACCTTCAAAGTTATCTTTGTTTGAAATTATTAAGCAGGTATTGCTAATTAGCTAACTGTTTCAGGGCTGTCAGTTAAATATTTAATAATAGTTTTGGTTTTTAAAAAAATAAATCATTTTTAATAAAATAATACATTTAAAAGCTATCTCTCTTCAGTCTGTTAGTAAAGATATCTGAAGTAAGTACCTAGTTGAGAATCTACAGTAAAATATTTATTTATTATGAATTTCCCGCCCGGCTGGGCTTTTACACGTTAGTTTTTTTATTTATTACAAAGAACATCTAAGTTAAGCACAACAGAATCAAAGCAAAAACAAAATCAAAAGCAAAATATTAGACAAAATCAAAAACAACATCTAAAGCAAAAACAAAGTAAAAAACGAAATAACATCGAAACTAAATACTCCGCCATGCAAGATGGAAAAATGTAATACTAGGAAAATTACAATACATTGGTAAGATCTCGTAGGTCGATGCTGAGCTACGTAGTTTGTTCGGTTAATTAAATTAAATTTGATGTTCTTCTTTTCAATATAAATTGGGTAATGACTTGTTTATATTTGGTGAATGGTGTGTTGAATATGTCAACAACATCTTTATAGTCATTACCCAAATTTTGTATGCGGCGAGCGGGGGTGTACAACTGTGATTCTGTGTTGGAGTTATCACAATAGAACGGTAGATATTGCCTCGATGTTGGTTTACGAGGTATATGAAAAGAAATCAAGTATAATAGTTCATGGCTATCAATTATTGAATTTATGATTTTATATAAACATGTTAGGTCATTAACTATTCTACGTTCAGATAATTTTAATAAATTGAGTTGGCATAGTAGATAATCATAGTTGACACAATCCCTTGTAATACCCATTCTAAAATTAATAAATCTTAAGAATTTATTTTGGATTCTTTCTATCGTGAGCGAATGACTAGCGTAACTAGGTGCCCATACTGTAGAGTTGTACTCAATTTGACTCCTAACCAAAGACATGTACAATTTTTTAAAGGTTTGAATATTTTTAAATTGACTGCAAATTCTTATTACAAATCCCAACATTTTCAAAGCTTTATTTGATGTAATTTCAATATGGTTAATAAAATTCAGTTTTTGATCAAAGTTTACACCCAAATCATTCACCTCGGTTACAGCTGTTAGCATTACATCATTGATGGAGTATTCGTAAATTATTGGATTTTTTATTCTATGAAATCTCATAATTAGACATTTACTTATATTTAGTTGTAGATAGTTCTCTTGGCACCAAACAAAAAGTTTAAACAAGTTATTTGACAATGTTTGGCAGTCATTGATATTTCTTATGGCTTTGAATATTTTCATATCGTCCGCAAACATTAAAACTTGGACATCGTTAAAAATAGAAAGAACATCATTCACAAATATCAAAAATAAAATTGGTCCCAAATGTGATCCTTGGGGAACACCGCTGGTAGCGATAAATTTATATGAAGTAAAACCATCAATTTTAACGGCCAATTGCCTGTTACTTAAATAACTGTTAAACCACATGTATAAATACCCTGTTATTCCTAATTTATGTAGCTTTTTTAACAGCAAGTCATGGTTAACACTGTCGAATGCTTTGCTGAAATCAGTATAGACTGAATCAACTTGCAACTTCTTAGACATGGATTCGGATATAAAGTTTTGGTAAATTAAAAGATTGGACAAAGTAGATTTTCCAGAAGTGAAACCATGTTGGTTAGGTGAAATTACTGGCTTGATACAGTGAATGATTTTATTTAAAATAAGTTTCTCAAACAATTTTGGAATAGTTGATAAAAGGCAGATCGGTCTGTAATTGCTCACCTCATTTTTGTCTCCTTTTTTAAATATCGGGGTGAGGAAACTGTATTTCCATTTTTCAGGAAAGTGTCCTGTTTGTAATGACTGGTTGAAAAGAAAATGTAGTGGATATGCAAGAGTGGTAGCGCAATTCTTTAAGAAAACAGGTGGGATATTATCAGGACCACCGCTCTTACTTTGATCCAGTTGTTTTAGCTGAGTCAGTACATCTTTATATTCAATTATTACATTGGCTAAATTTAAGTTTTGATCTGGGGAAAAACTAGGCGAGTAATCGTTGACTATTATTGAGTCACGGACATACACACTTTTAAAGAAGTCGGCAAATAGGTTAGCTACGTTTTGAGAGTCGTTGGCTATTTTTCTTTCATAGCACATATTGAAGGGTATGCTAATATCATCATTTTTCAAAGACTTTGTGTAATTCCAAAATTGTTTTGTGTCTCCTTTAATTGACATTTCTACCTTATTTATGTAATTGTTGTAACAAATTTTTGACATATTTTTGCAATCTTTTCTTATTTTACTGAACTCAATATAATTTGATAGGGATCTCTCTTCTTTATATTTTATGTGTAAAACTTTTTTTTTAGCTATTAATTGGATTAATTCCTTATTAAACCATTTTGGATGCATTGATTCTTTGAATTTAATTAAAGGTATACAGTCTATGATAATGGCATTTATTTTATGATAAAATGATTCTATATTATGGATCATATTGTTTTCCTTGAGAAACGACCAATCTACCTTGCTGAGATGATCATTAATTTCAGTGTAATTAGCATTTTTGAAATTAAAACTAGAACTTGTGAGTTTATAACTTTTTTTTGCATTGTTTGGAATAATTACTGACAGTGGAGGATGGTGGTTATCTATGGGAAGGATAGACTCTAATGCTTTTCTAACTTTTATGTCCTCTTCATTTGAAAAAACAAGATCTAGGACGCGATTACTCGAATTATGTACATTATTAAATTGGGTGAGATTTAGAAATATTGACATATCAATGATTTCTCTTTCGCATAATGTTACTGATTGGTAATTAGTACAGTTGAAATTACAATTTGGAAGGTTGTAATCTCCAAAAATTAAGAATTTATGTTTTTTATGTTTTGATTTTAAAAGTTCGACATCTTCGGAGTGATTTTTATATATAGATAAATTAGCTGACGGAGGAATGTACACGCAACCAATGATGTAATTTTGATTTTTACCATTTACCATAATGAAAATTTGTTCAACATCACTATATTTGGTTTTCAACATTTTTGAAGACATTTTATTGGAGACTGCTAAAAGAACTCCTCCACCTCTGGATCTGGAACTGGTCTTGATATTTCTGTCAAGCCGGTAGATTTGATGATAGGGTAAACCAAGCTCCGTTGAGTAAATTGAAGGTTCTAGCCAGGTTTCCGTAAGAGCGATGACATCGTGTGAAGTAATTGGGGCGTTTATCCTAAATTCGTTCAGCTTTGTCCTTAATCCTCTGACGTTCTGGTAGTAACACATGATAGGTTTTAGTTTTTTGGATTAGTATTTACAATAGTAGGTTTATTATTTTTGTATTTGATTGTGAGTCCTGTTTCACCATTTTGTGTTCTTTGCTCTAGGGTTAATCGTAGATTGGCGAGATAGTTTCTTTGGGCTGGAGTTTGATCGGAATAAATTTTAATTTTATGACGATACATGTGATAGCATATACGTCGACATCATGAAAGGGCTCCTGCCTCGCTCTCAACTGCTCCAGGCCCGTCCAGAGACGCAGGTTTCCAAGTCTCCATCACAAAGGATTCCAATTTAATTGGACTAAGTTCCTATCGTCGCTTGCTTCGCCTCCACATTTGGGAAATAGTGTAGCCCACCGGCATCTCGTTCACTTCGCCCACAGATCATAACTGCATAAAGTGCAACCTATAATCATGGAATAGGGAAGCTTAACTCAAAATTACTCCAGCAATCGCCAGCTCCAGCGCCGTAACTCGTTCGGTTAAATTTGAAAGAAGGAAATTTGCTAAATAATAATAGCAGAGCGCTGACGGTCTCGTTCAATCGCAAATACTAAAGATTTGAGCTAGAATGGGAATTTCGAATAAAATATACCTAATCGTAAAGTACTATATACCTAATCGTAAGGTACTTCCAAGTGTGCGTTTCAACGAAGTCAAAAGCTAGCTTATGTAGGCCTCTACATAACAGTTTTCTTGAGATTCCTAAAGTTTGAGGTAAAAGGTGTCGGGTTTTTTATTATTTTGGGATTGGGAATTCTATTGTTTAAAATTTGTTAGTGACCATGCAATAAATCTGTTTACCAAACCGATATACCTAGTACGTACCTTGCCTAACAAATATCTTCAATTACTGAGTAAATTCTAAAGTGTTTTTGAGAATAGGTATTCCTAATGTAATGTAATTTATTATATCCAACTAAACCCCCAACATAGTCTTCCCGATATAATGTTTCGCAACGCAATCGTAAGATACATAACTACCTCTTGTCCGTTAAAATTTACAAACATCCCCAAAAGACTTGTTTATCACCGTTGTTATTTTAAACTCGATAGATCGAAAAGTAGCGACGCCAAACGGAGAGACAACACGTACCTCCATACGATCTATTCTGCCGGAGAATGAGGCACTTCAGTCGGTCTCCTCTTTGTGTGGTGCTTCGCAGCCTCCCCACCCTTTCCTCCTTCGGTTTTCTGAAGGTTTGACTTCTACCGCGTGTAAACTGCACAACTTTGATCTTTTGTTTCTAAAATGCTGACAGCTGGTTTTCTAAATGGAAGCTTCTTTAACACCGTTGTGATTTGAATCTAGATGAAACGAAACGTGCGACACTAAACACATCTATAGGATTTATCCTGCGAGAGAATGAGATAGACCAATCGGTGTCTCTTTGGTGTGGTGCTTCGTGGCCTCCCCACTCTTGTCTCCTTTGGTTTTCTGAAGGTTTCACTTCTACCGCGTGTAAACTGCATAACTGTAAATTTTTGGTTTCTAAAATGCTGACAGCTGTTTTTTTTAATAAAACTTCTTTAACGCCGTTGTGATTTGAATCTAGATGAAACGAAACGTGCGACACTAAACACATCTATAGGATTTATCCTGCGAGAGAATGAGACAGACCAATCGGTGTCTCCTTGGTGTGGTGCTTCGTGGCCTATCTATTTGCTCTTCGTGTGGTGCTTCGTAGAATAAAATTGAACTAATTTTAGCACTTGGTAACGATATTAAATAAATAAATCCCACAATTAACGTATTGATTTCGTCATTCTCCCGACGTTTAGTTTTCTGAAGGTTTCACCTCTACCGCATGAGAATTGCACTCTGTTAGACAGGGATCCCGCCCAAAATGTCCAATTACACAAAATTAAATCTTAGCTATTGCTCGAAGAGACAATAGAAGGAAGTGTCAAAGGATTTATGACTCAAACCGAAAACAAACGCACCTCTCACTTCAAAACATCCCTGCCTGTCCTTGAGTAGGTACACGCTCCGAACCCAATGAATATGAGCCCTTTTCTGCAAGGTCCGCACCAAATATGTAACGCAATTTGTGATAAAGTAATTTTTTGTTTCTAAAATGCTGACAGCTGGTTTTCTAAATGGAAGCTTCTTTAACACTGTTGTGATTTGAATCTTTTTCTGCAAGGTCCGCACTAAATATGTAACGCAATTTGTGACTAGGTAATTTTTTGTTTCTAAAATGCTGACGGCTGGTTTTCTAAATGGAAGCTTCTTTAACACTGTTGTGATTTGAATCTTTTTCTGCAAGGTCCGCACTAAATATGTAACGCAATTTGTGATAAAGTAATTTTTTTGTTTCTAAAATGCTGACAGCTGGTTTTCTAAATGGAAGCTTCTTTAACACTGTTGTGATTCGAATCTTTTTCTGCAAGGTCCGCACTAAATATGTAACGCAATTTGTGATAAGGTTATTTTTTGTTTCTAAAATGCTGATGGCTGGTTTTCTAAATGGAAGCTTCTTTAACACTGTTGTGATTTGAATCTTTTTCTGCAAGGTCCGCACTAAATATGTAACGCAATTTGTGATAAAGTAATTTTTTTGTTTCTAAAATGCTGACAGCTGGTTTTCTAAATGGAAGCTTCTTTAACACTGTTGTGATTTGAATCTTTTTCTGCAAGGTCCGCACTAAATATGTAACGCAATTTGTGATAAGGTTATTTTTTGTTTCTAAAATGCTGATGGCTGGTTTTCTAAATGGAAGCTTCTTTAACACTGTTGTGATTTGAATCTTTTTCTGCAAGGTCCGCACTAAATATGTAACGCAATTTGTGATAAAGTAATTTTTTTGTTTCTAAAATGCTGACAGCTGGTTTTCTAAATGGAAGCTTCTTTAACACTGTTGTGATTTGAATCTTTTTCTGCAAGGTCCGCACTAAATATGTAATGTAAATATACTCACCGAATCCACGATGCTGCAGATTCCAATTAAATTACCACATGTACTTCCGCAAAACACAACAATCATCATGCAATTTTTTTACTGAATTGAAAACAACTGAATTCCGAATTTACGTCTGAATATTTTCACAAAATAGCGAACTTCCCGAAGTTAATCAAATTATTTTCGTCAGTTTATGCGCCCTAACCGTCGTGATTGTAACTAACTGCAACTTTGAGACACGTCCGTCTTCGAGACCGAAATTACCCTCTCTGTTTCTTATTTAATATTTGATAATCCGCGTAATTTCAACCGTTCGCGTCCGTGATCTTTCCCTAACTGTCCTTTCAAAACTCCCCTGGTTTCCTGTATCTTAATTTTATCCCCATGCCTTCAAAGGTTTTATTTATTGCCTTCTTCTCTAAAATCCCTTAAAATTCGTTAGTTCCCATAGCGATATATTCAACTTAATCGACCAGCCTGTCAAATTTTATCATCAGTTTCAGAGAATTCTGACGCTGTTCCATGTTCTTTAGTTTTTTTTGTCGCAGTCCCAGAACTTCAAAATAGTAATTAATTATCTGTACTTGAAAAGCTAGAACGTATTTCCTAAACCAGAGCCCTGTGACGTACCTAATGGACCCGATCCTTACACGTGGCACTGTTTTGTAAGAAATGTTGCATTCCTTTCGTATATTTTTTGTGGCTTTTGCTGGGGTCGCCTGTATAACCCATAAATCAACCCCGCAAATACTCGGATTTTTTTCAGCGCTCTTTAGAAAACGGCGCCCTAAAAATCATCCACGTAATTATTAATCATTATTAAGGCGAGTCCATCACACTTCATACATGTGCTTGCTCTGATTTCGTAATTTGGCGTCTCATACTACCGTGAGAATAATGATAATATTTATTGCAGTTTTTCATTAAATAATAATAAAAGCATGATATTATTATTATATATAGTTTATGATTAACCACTACGACTCGTAAGCGTGTTTACACGACAATATAACAACAGCAATCAAGCACCTACAATAAGCGTGTTTTCACGCTAATGCGTGTGTTCCAACAGAAATCGTTGTAACTCTTTTATTGTTCTAGTGAAAATCCTAAAACAAAAAGTAAAAGATCCATATTGAATCAAGTTTCACATTTCTACTCAAAGTTGACCATAGAAGTACATAAAAAAGTCTTATTTTGTAGAAACATTTTTCACCCGCCTACGCGCCGTTAGACATTAATATTTTTTATTCGATATTCTTGTATAGAATGGTAAAGAAGTGAGGTAAAAAAATTGTTTATTATTCATTTACACAATAGAATAAGTATTTTTTTTACATAATCCGTTATTTTAGTACCGTTTTCAGATAAAAACATCACGTGAGTAATTTTTCATAATCTTTTTATTTGCATTCTAAATTTTAATATTTACAAATGTTAATATTTATTTGTAATAAAACAATTTGAAAGCATATTTCATAACCCTTCAAAAACAGTTTTTAGGATTCGGCTACGTTCAGAAATGTTTCATTTATAGAGCTTCAATTGCGAAGGGGAAATAACGCAAAGTTTTTATAAATCTGACAGTTCATTTTAAGTGAGTGGCAGAAGAAGTCGAGGACGCCCGAGTAAGACGCGTAATGATTAATTCAATCAAATACGTGAGTCGGGCCAATCAAAACCAATGAATACTTGGAGCAGGTGGATGAGTTTGTTTATTTGGGAAGTATGTTTGCGAAAGATGGGAAGGCTGATAGAGATATTGAAACAAGAGTGAATGCAGGTAACTCTATTAATGGAGGACTGAACGCCGTTGGCACCAACAAAAAACTGTCCAAAGACACGAAACTAGCCGTCCATAATGGAGTTCTGGTACCTACCCTGATGTATGGCAGTGAACCATGAAACTAGCAGAGGAAGGATGAAAGTAGACTGAACGCTGTAGAAATGAGACCCCTGAGGCGTATGTGTGGTAAAACCATGTATGATCGTGTGACAAATATGGAAATCCACAAAGAATGCAAGGCTGATGTAAGCGTAATGAGTAAGATCAAGAAAGGAACGCTTCGATGGTTTGGGCATGTAGAGCGAATGAACGAGGAAAGGAGTATAAGGAGAATGTTCAGGATCTCAACTTCCGCTCTCCTGACAGAGCAATCCGGCGTGGTAATACCAGATTCCAAAGGGAAGTGTGGCTGGAGTAACTCTTCAATAATAACTCCAGCTCTTGAATAATTGGTTTTTATTGAAACAATAAAAGACTTGTATGGTAGCTCATGTACGGTGAGCCCAATGATGCTATCTCTCTCCGCGGTTTTATAACTCACATGAAGTGAAAACCTGGCAGCAGACGTTTTGCCAAAAACGACCCGCCCAAGACGGATGGTAACAAGAGAAGAAGGAATTAAAAAATCCGTGGCAATACGAAATCGCCCTGGCAATTGCCAACACAAAAAATGTTGCCACAACCATTAGGGTGACAATCACAAATATTAATATTTCAGTACCTGAAATCTTAACATATTCCCGCCCAAAACGAGTATTAAGGAATAGTCGTTTTTCATAAAATAATATAAGAAGAGATTGCAACATTGGTACTCAGAATTTACCCAACGAGTTCACATACAAAAATAAACAATATTCAATATATGGATATCAAAATAATAACAAAAAACTTATAACTAAGTATATAACCCTATGTCAGACTTGACATTAAAAAATGAAAGTTTAATAACGTAGAACCTTCTGGTGCGCTGCACCCACTTATGTGAAAATGGTTTAAAACTTGGCACTGATGAGCCTGACGGCACTTTGATTTGCACATCACATCACTTTTAGCGTTGTAATTGGTTCTTAATCCAGGTTGGAGGAAGCATCCTCCATGGGAAGTAGACAGAGCTGTGTCACGGCTCTTTTGGTGACACCTCTGGCCGTCCTCAAGGAGACGACGCGGACGCGTCCGTCTTGGCCAGGGTGGATCTCCGTCACTCGCGCCATCCTCCAGTACTGCGGAGGTAGCTGGTTGTCTTTGATGATGACCATGTCACCAGGCTGTAAACTGCGTTGACGTCCTTCTTGCCATTTGACTCGGTTCTGCAATTTTGCTAGGTATTCCCGGCTCCATCTGTGCCAAAAAGATTGAACAACGGTAGACATCTTTTGGTAAATATTAAGCCTGTTTGTAGGCAGATGATGGATATCAAGCTCAGGCAATGCTAACAGGTTGTCGCCAATAAGGAAGTGTGACGGAGTGAGGGCGTTTAAGTCATTTGGATCTGATGTTAATGGAGTCAGAGGACGGGAATTTAAACAAGCCTCAATCTGTATTAGTATGGTATTCATGCCTTCGTATGTCAAAACAGTTGACCGCATTGCTTTTTTTAAATGCAACTTGGTCATTTTAACTGCACTTTCCCAAAGTCCCCCGTGATGCGGTGAGCGGGGAGGTAAGAAACTCCAGCTAATATTCTGCTGGGCCAAAAAATTATGGATTTCTTTATCAGATGCCTTCAAAAAATCAAATAGTTCAGTAAGTTCCCTATAACTACCTGTAAAGTTATCAGTAAAGAGTCGTGAGGGTTTACCCCTCCTAGCTATAAATCTTTTCAATGCATTCATAAATGCCATTGAAGTTAAATTAGTCACTAATTCTAGGTGAATTGCCTTCGTTGAAAAACAAATAAATAAACATATGTAAGATTTTACACTCTTAGCATTTCTGGTTAAACCAGACTTAATTAAAATTGAACCTGCAAAATCTATGCTGGTTACATAAAATGGTCTTTGGATTCGGAATCGGTCAGCAGGAAGGTCACCCATGAGCTGGCGACATTCGCGCGGACGGACTCGGAAACATACAATACATTTATGCAGTGCTCGCTTCACTGCGTTTTTACCATATATTGGCCAAAAACGTAAACGCAGTAATGCGAGCAGAGCATTACATCCTAAATGTAAATTCTCATAATGCAGATGGGTTATTATTAAGTCAGTCAACTTATGATTTTGTGGTAACAAAATTGGATGTTTTTGAGAGGCTGAGGTAATCTTGGATTGTGATAGTCGACCTCCAACACACAACAACCCATCCTGCATAAAAGGATTTAGTGCCTTTACTTTGCTCTGCCTAGATACAAATCTTCCATTACTCACAGACGCTATTTCATCATGAAATGCGAATCGCTGAGCGTTCAAATTCAATACATGCATGGCATGTTCCAGTTCGCTTACAGAAAGCTCGTCGACCCGCATCGGTCTTCGTTTAGAACAGTTATGTATGAAACGTAACATATAAGCAACTACGCGCCTCAGTCGTCTTAATGAAGAATAATTATTAAATATTTCCCTATTTCTAAAAGTTTTTTATTAAAGCAGAAAATTTTCCTCGGTACCCGAATATGATTTGCTTTACCGAGACTCAGCGTGTAAATCTGCCAGGCCAATAAAAGGTCATTGGGTAGCTTGTCATCCCAGGATGTTTTTAGCTTCCACAATCTTTGCATAATTATCTTACCGACAATGATTACTGGGCCTACCAGTCCTAAAGGGTCAAACACTTTTGAAATTAATGATAAAACTGGACGTTTTGTTACTTCTAACTTTGAGTCTATGCTTTCTACCTGATAGGTAAACTCATCAAGTTTGGTGTCCCATATTAATCCGAGAATCTTAGCTTCATTGGATTCATTTGGCAATAATTCTAAATTATCTTTAGAATCATTAATCGAGGGCGCATTAGACCTCCATTTTCTAATCTCCATGCCTGCTGTAGCAAGCGCATTAATGATTTGTGATTTAAGCAAGTGACAAGTATCAATGGAGTCACTACCAGAAAGTAAAATCATCTACATAAAAATTTTCCTTAAGGGATTTACTAGCTAATGGATGAGTAAATGAAACGTCATTACCTAGCTGATGCAGACAACGTATTGCTAAATAAGGCGAAGGAGCCAAACCATATGTCACCGTGTTTAGCGTATAGTGTTTCGAACAATCCTCCGCATCCCTTATCCATAATATACGTTGGTAATTTCTGTGTTCCGGGTTGATATTAATTTGGCGGTACATTTTTGCAATATCTGCGGTGACTGCATATTGATGTTTTCTGAAAAATACCAAGTGGCAAAATATATCATTTTGAATG
The DNA here is from genome assembly GCA_917880885.1 of Limnephilus marmoratus. Taxonomy (NCBI): domain Eukaryota; kingdom Metazoa; phylum Arthropoda; class Insecta; order Trichoptera; family Limnephilidae; genus Limnephilus; species Limnephilus marmoratus. Next base: position 10,331,653 of record OU862918.1, read on the forward strand.
GTGGGCCCAATCATTAGAGCGCGATTCAAAGAAATCCCTCGAGCGGGTTTAGCCGACCCGTCAAAAACAACACGAATTTTAGTAGTTGTGCTTGATTCTTTAAATACAGCGTGATGTGGTAAATAATAAGTAGTTTCATCACGTATTGGCGGTTCACATTCAGTCATGTGACCTAACGCAAGATACTCATCAATAAATTCCGAGTATTGTTCCTTTAAACTAGGTTGTCTTAAGAATTTCCTTTCCATTGACACTAATCTACTTTTAGCAATACTAAATGAATCTCCTAATTGAGATAGGTTAGATTTAAATGGTAAGTTCACTACAAATCTACCATTTGCATCGCGTTTATGCGTGCCTTCGAAAATCTTTTCACATTCACTATCTTCCAGAGAGTGATGCTTACTATTTTCAATTTCTTCAACCTTCCAAAACCTTTCTATTTGATTCTGCACAGAATTTAATGAAATATGACAAACTTTAACTGGCCTCGTATTTTGACGCCTCTGTACAGCTCCTGATATTATCCAGCCTAGCTCCGTTCGATGCAATGTAGGTTTATCCTTTCCTAACTGTATCTGATCCGTACGAACCACCTGCCAGAATATCTCTGCTCCGATCAGCATATCAATAGAAGCTGGCTGGTAAAACTGCGGATCAGCTAACTGGATACCGTCTGGAATGTTCAACATTTTTGGATTAATCAAGGTCTGTGGAAGATTGCAAGAAATCTCATCTAATACCAAACAAGATATTTCATCCCGGTATTGAGAACATGATGATTTAAATTTAATGTCAACTGTTTCCTTTACATGAATTAAATTATTATGCAAACCTGAAACAGGTATATTTAACTTTGTACAATGCAAATTTAATCTTTTACAAGTATCCTTTGTAATAAAATTAGACATTGAACCCGAATCCAAAAGTGCGCGTATTTTGTGTGTTCCACCATACGCGTCTTCTATTTTTACTATTACGGTAGATAGTAAAATTTCCCGCCCGTTCATGTCACTATGACATGCTAAATTTACTGGTGCCTCCGACTGACCCTTGCCAGTTGAAGTACCCGCTTGTACATTATCAGTATTGATATGTAACAGAGTGTGATGTTTTCGATCACAAACACTGCATTTTTCCTTCCACCTGCACAACTTTGAAAGGTGCCCCGGTTTTAGGCAGTTATAACATAAATTGTTCTCTGAAACGAGCTTTCTTCGTGCCGCTGGTTCTTTGTTAACAAATATTTTGCAAGAATAAATGAAATGACTGTCATTACACAGCATACAATTAACGTTGCTCGACGCTAACGTAACCTTGTTTGTAGAATTCCTTTCCTTAAAATTAAAAAACTTTGCTTTTGTTGCAACTGGTTCCGATTTCTGTTGCATTCCACCAATATCACCTTGGATAGTTTCCAGGATCTGAGACCTTTGTGAAATAAAATTGCTAAACTGCACGAACGTAGGATAAACTTTGTCGCATTCTATTGATTCCCAAAGGCTACGTGTGTGATTATCTAACTTTGAGGTTAGAATATGAATGATTAACGTATCCCAATGTTCGGTTGGTAGCTTTAAGTTGCGTAAAGCTCTCAAATGAATGTTTGCTTGATCAATTAAATTCCGTAATTCATGATGATTCTGTCGTTTTAACGGTGTAAAACTAAATAAGAAATTCAAATGTCTATTTGCTATAAGTCGGACATTTTCGTATCTCGAAATAAGCATTGTCCAAGCTGCACTATAATTATCCCCGGTTATTTCTAGAGAACTAATCAAATCAAGTGCCTCTCCGGACACATAACTAATAAGGTAATGAAATTTCTGAACATTATTTAATTTACTGTTATCATGAATTAAGGCAATGAACGAATTTTTAAAAGTCAACCATTTATGGTTGTCACCTGAAAACACTGGTATAGAGATGGGTGGTAAATTTACTGATATATTTGGGACATTTTCAATCTTCTTAAATTTTGATAACATTTCCTGTCCTAATGCAATTACATTAAAATATGTACCTTCAAAATTATCCCTCGCGTCATTATCTTCTGATTTGTTCAATAAATCAATCTCCAGCTGAATTTTGGAGAATTCTATCAGAGAAGGTTTGATGGCGTCCAACCTCGATGACAATACGCCAGGTGTAATATCATTTTTGTTGCTTAAATAGGTTTTGAATCTCGTTAATGAACCTTTCAAAACCCCGCGCCGTTTAATCAACTTGTCGAGTTCCATTTTTTACAAACGAAATAACACTAACTTGATTTAAAAACTGAATACACAATACACAACGCGGCAGTTTGACGTAAACAATAATGAATAATACCATAAATATACTAATCCCAATATACTATAGATCATAGAGAAACCAATCACAATACTATGGCATACAAAGACGAAGCTTGAAAACGCGTGGCTAGAAATGTAGGTAGGCAGAAGCGAAGTTATTCAGCAGACTGAATACAACAATAAAAATTATTATCACCAACAAAATTTATGCTATATTGAAAGCATCTGATTATGAACACCCGAATATAATTCGATATAATCAATACGAAATAATGTGGCATCTACACAGATTTTTAGCTTTTTAAATGGAATTTGAAAGGACAATGAAAGGAAGGCTACAACCTGATTTGCGTCGGCGTCCTCATCACAATCCAATGATGGTGATGAGGACGCCGACTGGACCACTCCCGATGATGATGAGGCCTGACTGGGCCACTCCAAATAATGATCTTCCGTCTCAAATGGATCAATCCAAATAATGATCACCCAGCTTGAATGAATCAATCCAATAATGATCACCCGGCTCGAATGATCAATGTTCTGGATCTCAACTTCCACTCTCCTGACAGAGCAATCCGGCGTGGTAATACCAGATTCCAAAGGGAAGTGTGGCTGGAGTAACTCTTCAATAATAACTCCAGCTCTTGAATAATTGGTCTTTATTGAAACAATAAAAGACCCGTAGGGTAGCTCATGTACGGTGAGCCCAATGATGCTATCTCTCTCCGCGGTTTTATAATCCACATGAAGTGAAAACCTGGCAGCAGACGTTTTGCCCAAAAACGACCCGCCCAAGACGGATGGTAACAAGAGAAGAAGGAATTAAAAAATCCGTGGCAATACGAAATCGCCCTGGCAATTGCCAACACAAAAAATGTTGCCACAACCATTAGGGTGACAATCACAAATATTAATATTTCAGTACCTGAAATCTTAACAGAGAATATATGACGCAAATGTGAATGATATAAGAAGTCGAGGACGCCCAAGAAAGACATGGCACGACCAAGTGAATCAGATACTTGAGTCGGGCCATGTCAAGAGTCAGAATAATTGAAGAGAATGTATGAGAGGTTGTATGAATGTAAACGAGGCAAGGAATGTGTGCCAAGACCGGGATGTTTGGCAGTCCGTCCTCTCTGCCTACCCCTGCGGGTAAACGGCGTGATGGTTAGTTAGTTAGTATTTATGAAACGATGTACCATGAAAGTGAATGAAGAAAGGAGTGGGTATCAAGATAGAGTGATGTTTCGCTATATCCTCTCTCCCTTCACCTACAGCTTTATGGTTAGTTTCTTTTTAATAAGAGTAGGTAAGTCTGTACTAAAGAAATGCCGATACTTCATACATGTGCTTGCTCTGATTTCGTAATTTGGCGTCTCATACTACCGTGAGAATAATGATAATATTTATTGCAGTTTTTCATTAAATAATAATAAAAGCATGATATTATTATTATATATAGTTTATGATTAACCACTACGACTCGTAAGCGTGTTTACACGACAATATAACAATAGCAATCAAGCACCTACAATAAGCGTGTTTTCACGCTAATGCGTGTGTTCCAACAGAAATCGTTGTAACTCTGTTATTGTTCTAGTGAAAATCCTAAAACAAAAAGTAAAAGATCCATATTGAATCAAGTTTCACATTTCTATTCAAATTTGACCATAGAAGTACATAAAAAAGTCTTATTTTGTAGAAACAGTTTTCACCCGCCTACGCGCCGTTAGACATTAATATTTTTTTATTCAATATTCTTGTATAGAATGGTAAAGAAGTGAGGTGATAAAATTGTTTATTATTCATTTACACAATAGAATAAGTATTTTTTTTACATAATCCGTTATTTTAGTACCGTTTTCAGATAAAAACATCACGTGAGTAATTTTTTATAATCTTTTTATTTGCATTCTAAATTTTAATATTTACAAATGTTAATATTTATTTGTAATAAAACAATTTGAAAGCATCTTTTATAACCCTTCAAAAACAGTTTTTAGGATTCGGCTACGTTCAGAAATGTTTTATTTATAGAGCTTTAATTGCGAAGGGGAAATAACGCAAAGTTTTTATAAATCTGATAGTTCATTTTAAACTAAAAACTTGCACACTTCCAAAATACAGTAACTAGGTACTAGTTATACTTCAATTTGTTCTCTTCTGTTTTATTAATTTATGTTCTAGCAATTAAGATTATTTTATCTCTCCGGTAATTAAAGGAATTTAAATTAGAAGTAAATCCGTTAATTTTGATTAGTCTTTGACTAGACGAGTTCCTTGAACCACTCTCAAGCGAATAGACAGAATAAAACAATTGGATCTTAAATACTTGCAAGAGAAAATGGGAATATTATTACCTTCCCATAAATAAAAGGGCAATTGCCACAAAAAAACATATTTATTGCAGAATCACGATGAAGAAAATTATTTCGTTAACAATTATTAAACAATATTAATTAAGTTTCTTTTGCTAGCATGTGCACGACACAATACCAGAAAAATATTCTATTAACATTCAACAGAAACTAATTAACGTGGTAATTAATGAGGTAAAGGTATATAAGATGGACCGCTATCCTCTTTGCTTGACTTGGCGTGCTCCTTGTTTCATTCACCTTGATAAATCGCCTCGTACTTTAATGCTGCATTTACATTTGCAAACCGAGACACGAGCCGCACAACGGATTACGGGAAAGGAACGGAGTTCGGGTTCCACTCCGTTTGCGGTTGCTTCAATCCTTTCCCATAATTTGTGGTTCAGCTCGCAGGTTCGACTCGCAGGTTCGGCACGTTTAAGTATATGTTGCCGTAAGGCTAGAGTTCAGTCATTTTCAAACATATTTTTTAACGTCAAACCCACACAGGAGGCCCCGAGGAATATAATTTCTCTCAGGGCTTAAGATGTCGACAAAAAATCCCGCCAAGTGCTGTGATCCGCTTTTTACTCGCTGAAGCAATAACACCTACGAGAAAAAAAGGTGAGGATTTCTAAGCTTTATTGTGACTGGAGATGATAATGGGAGACTCATTACATGCCTGGGAAAAAAGAGTCTTCAAAGTGGCGTCACACAAATTCCCCATCTGTCAAAAAATTGAAAACCATAATTTCGGGCAAAAAAAATCATGGCCTCAGTGTTTTGCGACCGAAAAGGCATCATTTTGGTCGAATTTCGGCCTCTGGTTGAGACCATCAATGCACAACAATATTGTGTATCCAGAAAAAACTCAAAAAGAGCATTCAAAACAAAAGGAGGGGAATGCTGACTAGAGAAGTGTGCTTTTTTTACGAAAACGTCTGTCTTCACACAACCTTAGCCACCAATACTATCATGAACTCATTTGATTGGGATATTTTGAACCACTCCCCGCAATCCCCAGACTTGGCGTCTTCAGATTATCTTCTTTTCACCTCCTTTGCATATATGGATGAAATTAAATTTTAAACCGACGAGCAGGTGCAGAAGTGGTTCTTAAGTGGGGGAAGAAGCTGGCAGGAGAATTCTTCTAAGAGGGCATAAAGAAACTTGTGCCACGGCTCACCACGTGCATTGAACGGGATGTCGATTATTCGGAAAATTAGTCAACAAGTGTATCAACAATATCTTGTAAATTTTTTTTAAGTACTCTTTTTCACACATAAAATATTTTATATTATCACTAGCGAATGCCAATGGCATTGGGTATACAATACCATCGGCAATGTCACTCAAAGACAAAAAGTATTTGGGTTGTAATTCTGTTTATTGAAGTGCTATCGGATCCGTGATTTCCGTGATCCGTGATCCGTGACACAATATTTCTTGTTTTACCGTCTGGTGCGTACACGAATGAATCAGAAGATTTTCCGATACGTGAGCAGGCCACATACAGCTGTCCTTGGGAGAAGCCCATGGATTTTCCAAATTTACCCATTGCTATCCCTTACTGCTATTACGTCTCCTTTGCATTCTCTCAATCTTAATTTGGTAGACGGTACCGCCGCTCCAGGAACCTTTATTTGATTATCAACACCTCTGCCATTGGTCACCCCAAGTGGTTCGCTGCGTTTGGTGATTTAGCAGGGGTGCCCGGGTTCATGGGTGAGATTTATCTTGGTCTTGGAGGTGGATGATTGGACACACTGAACCCCAGATTCCTACCCACCCCTTTAACCCTTTTCCTTCCCAGAACTCTCCTCTCCTTCCTTTTCTTAAAAAAACCCTCCATACAGCCTCCCTTAAGACGACGTAGCCCTGATGAGGCCACAATTTGGCTCCAAAATATTTTATTTTAATTGAAAAAGATGTAAAAGATATTCTAGTGATAAAAAATCTAAAACGCAAAATTCATACGTGGGTAGAAACATGTGATAACTTGATCAAACATTACACTCAACGCCTGTATTTTTTCTCTTTTCTTCTTAATTATTTTCATCTATTCATGTCATATTGTTTTTTTTTCTTTTATTCCATTTATCTATTTAAATTAAAATTATATTTTTATCTTCCAAGATTAAGATATCACAATTAAATTAAATTCCTACCACTTCAGAAAAGGCTCAGCCTGGTGAGGTGGTATAGATATACCAAAAAAAAAATATATATATATATACTTCTATGTACGTATATTGTAATGTAATTATCTCATCATCATTATCATTATCATCATTATCATCATTATCATTTCATTATCATCATTACATAGTATAAAATGAAGTCGCTCAAAATGTATGTGCGCGTTAATCATTTAAACTATGCAACGCATTTTCATACGGTTTTCACCAATAGATAGAGTGATTGCAGAGGAATGTTTATATGTATAATAAATGTAAATTGTATTAGAGAAAAGCCGAGAAATTCAAAGAAAACATATTTTTGTGCGATTTAAAACGGCTGGCGGGCCGTACTATAGTCACTTTTGAAATTCGTTCTACGGAAGAAATTGGAAAATAGATGTCCTAGAGTAAGTAGGTATTTGATTTTCCCTTTTCAAATATCCAGTGTAGCATTGCAAGCATTGTATAATTAGTGGCAAGTTAATTAGTTTATATGTATAATACATGCTTATTATAGTAGAGAAAAGCCGATAAATTCAAATATTCAATTCAGGCAACGGGAAGCGGGCAGCTGGCCAGCGGGTGGTGTGGATTTTATAAAGATTGGATAATGGCGTTCTGTTTCGTTAGCCACAGCAACGTGTGGCCGGGTCTGCTAGTTGGTTAATAAATTATAAAAAATAAATAAAATGTTATTATTTACCTCAGGGCCTCCTGTGTGGAGCTCATGTAAAAAAAAACTGTGCCTCCCTCATCCTCCACCCCTCCGACACCCCTTCCATGCGTCCACGTTCCAGCCCCCGTTACCCTCCCGCGTCCCCTTCCGATCCCGCATTCCCCTTCCACCTTCCCTGCCTTCCCCCCTCCCGCAAACCCCCTCACGCTTTGCCCTCCCACTCTCCCACTTCCTCTTCCACCTTACCCGCCTTCCACCCTCCCTTGCCCCCCTCCCATGAACAACCCCTCTCTTTGGTCCCCCCTCCTGGATTCCCCTCCCTCCTGCTGCTAAATTATAAGAAATACATACATTTTGAAATTTTTTTCTTGCATATTGTAATTTATTATTCAAATTTCATAACGCCAGAGCTCACCTTTATACACCAAAACCTTTGCGGGCGTGCGCACAACAAATCACCAAATTTTCATCGCAATTGGTTGAATGGTTTTAAGAACGCATATGGGACAAACAAAGAAATATGCTTGAAATTAATGAATTACTTCGTTTTTACCACTTTTATTGTTTATAAAACCGACATGTTTCGTCAGCTTTGAGAAGTCAGATTGAGTTCTGTCAAAACCCTGAAGAAGTCAGCTTTGCTGACGAAACATGTCGGTTTTATAAACAATAAAAGTGGTAAAAACGAAGTAATTCATTAATTTCAATCATAATGGTGCCACAAAATAAGTTTGCTGTGTTAGAAGAAAGAAACATGCATTTTTTATAAATTAAGATTGACCAATAAAATAACAATATTTAACATTTAGGGCCAAAATAATAAAAGTCACTAATATATAAAAATTTCTAAAAAAAGTTAGCTTTAACTTAACTTAACTTTACTAGAAGTGCTTTTTTGTTTGTTTTTTGGTTCCAGGCCAACTCAGAATTAAGTCATCTCAACAACTCTTCGAAAACTCATTAAAGCTATGAAAAAAATAATTTTAAAATAGCCCATGACCCTAACCTAACGTAACCCATTAAACCAATTTTTAATATTTTTTTTTCGTCACTTTTAATGACTTTTCAAAGGAGGTTCTGAGTTGGTTACATTCTGATTTGTCCGGTCACCGTTTTTTTAACGTTCCTAGTTTTACATTCAATTTTGCGAAAGATTGTGATGTTATTCCCTACAAACCACTGCAAGAAAAAAAGAAACAAAAAACGGAAATATGAGTACTATTAAACAACAATATCGACCGGTCAGTGGCTGAGTTGGCATCGCGTTTAGGTCCCACCCGGACGTCGCGTGTTGGATTCCTCGGCTGGCTAAGTCCTCCATCGCGACACACGCAAGATTCTCCGCTTAGTGTGGTGGTAGAAGGAGATTTTCAAACATTGTTGGATTATTGGTAAACCGAGAATGTTTGTCTTTCTTAAAAAAAGAAAATGAATTAGGTAATTAGGTTAGGAATTACCTCTGGAGAGATAACGCGTACCAACCTTCAAATGAAAATGACTTCCGTGTAGATAAACCTATGTTTCAACTGACTTAGTAAATCACAAAGCACTCTTTTTAGGGTGAATTGCACATTTAAAAAAAACGAGTGTGCTTTGGACCGCACGACTGAAGTAAAACTACAAGACAAACCTCGCCCAATGAACCCAGGTATCCCTGCTAAGTTACCAAACGTAGCGAACAGGGTGACCAATGACCTAGGGGTGACATTTTTTTATATTTTATTTCTTTTTATTGAGGAAACAAACAGTCATACAGTAAAATAATTTTATAACAATAAAATTTCATATTAATTTAAAATAAAACAATAACTTTGTAAACACCACTTTTATTTTTATACTTTATGCCGACCGGGTTTCGCTACAACCGTAGCTTCATCAGGGCAGTATAATTCTCTACTAACATTAGGTTACATGTGTGTTATAATATATAATGGGCCGGACTCGTCAAGTGTAGGGGGAGGAAGAAGACATAGATGGAGAATTGGGAAGGGAACGGACGTGTTCTTTATCAATAGGGAACAATCTTAGTATGGGACTTTTATTTAAATTTAGTTGATTATTAATTACCTTACTATTAGTGTTTATGGCTTTCCTAAGCTCAAGTGCCTCTAGATTATCCAACCTTACTCCGATATTGTTTTTATGAATCAGTTTGGCGCCGGCTGTTTGGTCAAATTTATGATCTTTTTCGATCAAGTGGTTGGCGAATTCTGAAAAACCCGAGCTGTGTAGACATCTGAGATGTTCTTTTACACGGGTGTGTATGTTGCGCGCTGTTTTACCAATATAAAAAACTGAGCAGTCACTGCATTGAAGCGAATAAATTCCCGAGTGAGATAAGCTATCATCCTTATCCTTACCGTTCATTAAAAGTTTGCCTAGATTATTATTAGTGTAAAATGCTGGTTTGATTTCTGATGGGAGATTTTTAACACTTTTTTGAGAGAAATTATTGATGTACAGGATTCTACGCCATTGATACGGTTGATTATTATTACTTGGTATATTATTATTATGAGGTGGACTGTTGTATAAAAATTTACTTGTGGATAATTTCTTTAATTTTTTATTTAGAATGTTGTCTACTATTTTTGGGTTGTAACCGTTATTTATTGCTATTTGTTTGATCGTAGATAGTTCTATTGCAAAGTTAGTATTTGATAAAGGTACTGTAACTAATCTATGTGTCATGGAATGAAAAGCTGAATGTTTATGGGAGTTGGGATGGTTAGATGAATTGTGAATCATTATATCGGTGAACGTCGGTTTGCGGTAGATTTTATATTCAATTTTATTATTTATTATCGATAACGTAAGATCTAAAAAGTTTAAGGTAGAATTGGTTCCTATTTCTATGGTGAATTTAATTTGTTTATGGAAGGAGTTTATTAGCAGCAGGAAGGAGTTTAATTGTCTCTTTGTTCCTAACCAAACACAAAAAACATCGTCAACATACCTCTTCCACAATAATAAGTTTTGTAATAATGGTGATTTACTATTAAAAATATTATTCTCTAAATTGTCCATGAATATATCAGCGATGAGAGGCGATGTCGCTGCCCCCATGGCCAATCCTTCTTGTTGTCGATAAAAACGTTCATTGTATTGAAAATAGTTTTGGTTAAGACATATATTAAACAGGTGAGATAAATCCTTAGTGAAATTATTTGGTAACTTTGAATTTTGTAGCAATTTAGATAATATATTTTTGCTTTCGGCTACGGGAATATTTGGAAACAGGTTAACAACATCGAAGGAGACTAATTTTGCACCCTTGGGGATATGTAAGTTTTCAAGCTCATCAATTAAGTCAAAGGAATTTCTAATGGTGTATTTTGGAGCAAAAACTTTTGAGTTATTGAATACATTAGTTATAAATGAAGCTATTTTGAAATTTGGGGCATTGCAACTTGATACGACTGGTCTTATAGGTATGTTCGGTTTATGGAGTTTTAAGAAACCATATAATTTAGGGGCTTTTGGATTTTTTGTAAAAAATTTTACTTGTTGATATGAGTTGTCTTGAAAGATTGGGGATTTACATGATCTTAGAGCACTTTTTATATTTTCTTGGAACTTCGTGGTGGGGTCCTTGACATTCTACCTAAGGACCCCACCACGAAGTTCCAAGAAAATATAAAAAGTGCTCTAAGATCATGTAAATCCCCAATCTTTCAAGACAACTCATATCAACAAGTAAAATTTTTTACAAAAAATCCAAAAGCCCCTAAATTATATGGTTTCTTAAAACTCCATAAACCGAACATACCTATAAGACCAGTCGTATCAAGTTGCAATGCCCCAAATTTCAAAATAGCTTCATTTATAACTAATGTATTCAATAACTCAAAAGTTTTTGCTCCAAAATACACCATTAGAAATTCCTTTGACTTAATTGATGAGCTTGAAAACTTACATATCCCCAAGGGTGCAAAATTAGTCTCCTTCGATGTTGTTAACCTGTTTCCAAATATTCCCGTAGCCGAAAGCAAAAATATATTATCTAAATTGCTACAAAATTCAAAGTTACCAAATAATTTCACTAAGGATTTATCTCACCTGTTTAATATATGTCTTAACCAAAACTATTTTCAATACAATGAACGTTTTTATCGACAACAAGAAGGATTGGCCATGGGGGCAGCGACATCGCCTCTCATCGCTGATATATTCGTGGACAATTTAGAGAATAATATTTTTAATAGTAAATCACCATTATTACAAAACTTATTATTGTGGAAGAGGTATGTTGACGATGTTTTTTGTGTTTGGTTAGGAACAAAGAGACAATTAAACTCCTTCCTGCTGCTAATAAACTCCTTCCATAAACAAATTAAATTCACCATAGAAATAGGAACCAATTCTACCTTAAACTTTTTAGATCTTACGTTATCGATAATAAATAATAAAATTGAATATAAAATCTACCGCAAACCGACGTTCACCGATATAATGATTCACAATTCATCTAACCATCCCAACTCCCATAAACATTCAGCTTTTCATTCCATGACACATAGATTAGTTACAGTACCTTTATCAAATACTAACTTTGCAATAGAACTATCTACGATCAAACAAATAGCAATAAATAACGGTTACAACCCAAAAATAGTAGACAACATTCTAAATAAAAAATTAAAGAAATTATCCACAAGTAAATTTTTATACAACAGTCCACCTCATAATGTCATAAATGAATGGAAAACAAGTATGGATCAGAAGAAAATCATCATAGCAGTATTCTTAGACTTTAGACGTGCTTTCGAAACGATAGACAGAGAAAGACTTATAATGAAATTGAAAGACATGGGAATTCATGGTAAAGAATTGCAGTGGTTTACTGATTACCTAAAAAACAGAAAACAAAGAACCAAATTTGGAGATGCTATCTCTGAAGAGCAAAAAGTTAACCTTGGAGTTCCTCAAGGATCGGTCTTGGGACCACTACTTTTTATTATATATATTAATGATATAGTGAAGTGTCTAAAGTACTGTTCCATCAAACTGTTTGCTGATGACACACTTTTATATATCATAGCAAATAATATTGAAGATGCATTGTCAAAAATACAAAGTGAACTTCATGAAATATCTAAATGGTTATGCATAAATAAACTCAAATTAAATGTAAATAAAAGTAAATTCATGGTATTAGGGAAAAAACAAAATGAACTTATCACCCTAAATATAGACAATCAAAATATTGAAGAGGTAGAAGAAATTAAATATTTGGGAATCATTATCGATAATAAGTTAAAACTTAACTCTAACTTCGAAATGCTAACTAAAAAAATTGCCAAAAAGATTAATTTCTTAAGTAGGATAAAGGGAAAATTAGACATTAAAACTAGAAAATTGGTCTATAACACAACTGTAGCATCCCATCTGAATTATTGCTCAAGTGTAATCTTTCTGAGCAATAAAACACAAATTAAAAGAATGGAAATAATTCAGAACAGAGGCTTGAGATCTATATTGTGCTGTAGCAGATATACAAGGATAAAAACCATGCAACGCCAACTCAATATATTAAGTGTGTGGCAAAGATTAGTTTTCAATACCCTAGTTTTTATTTATAAGTTAAAAAATAAAATGTTACCTGATTATATGTTGAATAATGTTAGAATCAACAGTACAGTTCATTGTTATCCTACGAGAAACTGCAACGATTTTAGGCTTCCGAAAACAAATTTATCGGGAACACAAAATAATATTTATTATAAAGGTTTTAAAATGTTCAATGAACTCCCTGTAACTGTTAAGGAGGCTAAAAGTCTTGCAGTTTTTCGTGGATTATGTCTTAATGTTGTAAAGTCCAAATTTTAGTCAGTAGGTAGTAAATAATATTGTAGTAGTCATAGAAAAGATAACATTAGATATAAGATGTCAAATTTTATATCTAAATAAAATATACAATAAAAAAAAAAAAAATAATAATAATAATATACCAAGTAATAATAATCAACCGTATCAATGGCGTAGAATCCTGTACATCAATAATTTCTCTCAAAAAAGTGTTAAAAATCTCCCATCAGAAATCAAACCAGCATTTTACACTAATAATAATCTAGGCAAACTTTTAATGAACGGTAAGGATAAGGATGATAGCTTATCTCACTCGGGAATTTATTCGCTTCAATGCAGTGACTGCTCAGTTTTTTATATTGGTAAAACAGCGCGCAACATACACACCCGTGTAAAAGAACATCTCAGATGTCTACACAGCTCGGGTTTTTCAGAATTCGCCAACCACTTGATCGAAAAAGATCATAAATTTGACCAAACAGCCGGCGCCAAACTGATTCATAAAAACAATATCGGAGTAAGGTTGGATAATCTAGAGGCACTTGAGCTTAGGAAAGCCATAAACACTAATAGTAAGGTAATTAATAATCAACTAAATTTAAATAAAAGTCCCATACTAAGATTGTTCCCTATTGATAAAGAACACGTCCGTTCCCTTCCCAATTCTCCATCTATGTCTTCTTCCTCCCCCTACACTTGACGAGTCCGGCCCATTATATATTATAACACACATGTAACCTAATGTTAGTAGAGAATTATACTGCCCTGATGAAGCTACGGTTGTAGCGAAACCCGGTCGGCATAAAGTATAAAAATAAAAGTGGTGTTTACAAAGTTATTGTTTTATTTTAAATTAATAATGTCACATCACAAAGTATCCGCTTCATATGAACAAAAATTTCATATGTTGTAGACCAATTAAGTTCCATTTTGTTAAATATTGGTTTAGTATTTTTACCTACTCAACTTATTAAATGACAAAAATAAAATAAACATAATAAAGAAAAACATAAAAAAGAAGAACATAAAGCATATTAAAGCTATTAATTTATTAAGCTGCATTTTATATGATTTCAAGTCATGGTTGAAAATGTCCACATCTCGTAAGACATTGTTAGTTTCACAGATGCGTACTATGACAGAGTTTTGCGCATATTTAGATTTACGGTGTGGTATTCTAAATAAGTCGTTCAATCTGGTGTTTTGTTTGGTGCAACGAAATGCAACAGATATGATGAATCAACAAGGCAGTTAACGATTTTGTGTAAGAATAATGCATCAGAGATTTTTCTGCGTTTATATAAAGCGATAGGGTCAAATCGATGATAACTAAAACGATAAGATAGGTGTTTTATAAATTTGTTCTGGATATTTTCAAAGCGATGAATATATGTTTGATATTGAGGATTCCAAATTACTGAGGCGAACTCGAGTTGTGACCGTACATATGACATATAAAACAGAATTAGGGTGTGTGTTATACTAAAAGGCTTTGTAATGCGAATAATGAAACCCAATTGCTAATAAGCTTTTTCTAGAATATTTTCAATATGATCCCTTAATAACATTTTAGAGTCTAGTATTACTCCAAGATCTCTTATTATTTCTACTCGTTGTAGAGGTCCATGGTTTAATTTGTAAATATAATTAATTGGATTTTTTTCGTGTAAAAGTAATAACATTACATTTATCTATATTTAGAAATAATTGATTGTTTTCGCAATATTCCTCAATTTTGCTAACGTCTTCTTGAAATTGGTTGCAGTCATCTATGGAGCTAATACATTTATATAATTTCATGTCATCGGCGTAAAATAGGAAACAAGAATGGTTTATGACACGGTTCATATCGTTTATATATAAAATAAACAATAGAGGCCCTAGATAGGACCCTTGCAGTACGCCTGAGGGAATAGTTATAAATTGTTACATATAACCTTTTAAAGCAACAGCTTGACTTCTATTTTTAACATATTAAGAGAACCATTTCAGAAGATCTGGACATATTCCAATCTTCGAGAGCTTGTTTAACAGTATGTCGTGATTTACTTTGTCGAAAGCCTTAGAAAAATCTGTGTGAATGGAATCAACCTGTTTCATATTATCCGTAGAGTTAAGAACAAAACCAGTAAACTGTCCTAGGTTCGATTCAACAGATCTGCCTTGAAAAAAACCATGTTGATGGGGGCTAACAATAGTATTTTTGCATATGTTAAAAAGTTGGTTACACACGATTTTTTCCAAGATTTTACTAAAGGTACATAGCTTAGAGATAGGTCTATAGTTTTTAATGTTGTGTTTGTCCCCTTTTTTAAAAACAGTGACATATGATATTGGTGTGAAATATGACCATGGGGTGACTAACGACCTTGGGGTGACCTAAAACTTTGGGGTGACCTACGACCTTGCGGTGACCATCCTTATTCTTATCCTTATCACTCCCCAAGTCAAGCGTGCCCAACAGTTCGCCTAGCAGTTGACCACCGTTCGCATCGATTACCGTTCGCATGACATTTTTCGTAACAATCACCACTTTTCGTAACGCATTCACCAGCTTACCCTCCAAGTCGAGCGTGGGTAAAGAAGTTTTAGTTAAAAAAAAACTATGACTATTAGACCGGACTGCTTATCAACATTGCATACTCTCTTTCTCTTAAACTGCCTGACAGGGTTTATCGTCATTCGATTTTGAATTTATTCTGAGAGACCGAATTTCTGAATTTATTGGAATGTCTTCAAGGCGCTTGGGTCACGAAACACGCCCACAACCCGTTTCTTGTGCTCATTTATATCATTTGTATCCTCACATAACATTTGGTTATTTTGCCTTTGTTATATAGGCACTAGGCGGGTTAACTTGAAATAATGACATAGTATTCTATTTTGAATCCTCTTCTTCGTTTTTCCAATAAATAAACCAACAGTGCGATCAAAAACATTCAAATTACATTACCCTAAGATAGATTTAAAATGGAAATAATTCTGAATAACAATTAGAATATGAATATAATCGTAACGCTATTGTGGAGGATGATTTTATCCAAACTATTTCGTAAGCTACTGCGAACAATGCGGACACGACCTCGCCTAAACCATGGGTCAGCAACCTACAACCCGCGGGCCGCTTGTGGCCCGCGAGGCGACTTCGTGCGGCCCGCAAGATTCTCGCCGCAACACACGCGACGGACGGTATCATACACAACGGAGTAAAAGTGAGCGAGGAAGGGAGCTAAAGAATAGCGAAGGGGGAGCGATTAGCAAATCAACGTGATAGGTTTTTTTTTAATTTTTTTTTTTTTTACTTTAGTTCAACACAGGAGGCACCGAGAAAACAATTTCCTTAAGAGCCTATGTCTTCTTTGAGGATGCTGTGTGGAGGGTTGTTAAGGGAAAGGAAGGAGAAGAAGACATGGGAAGGAAAAAGGTATGAGGGGTGGGTAGGAATCTGGGTGTCAGTGTATCCAGCAATATGTATGTATGAATCAATCCTTCCAACTGCAGTGCAAAAGTGAGTCGATAAAGTTCGGCTGGAAAGGTCAAAAGGCCTCCCTCAACCAGTCTCTCTTGATCAGGACCGCCACGCAGCAGCTGGGCAGACGAATCCGCCACCAAAACCTGGACATACCCTGAACCATGAGCCCGGGCAACCCTACTAAGTCAAAAAATATCAGATAGGTATACTGTAATGACATCTGACCCAAGTGGGGCCAACACCAATCCCCACATACAGTATTTGGCCCTTTTACAAAAAAAGGTTGCCGACCATTGGGCCTAAAGCATTGATATTCATGTAGCACTCAGTACCTTTTCTGGAATTATGGCAAATTCGGCAGGTGTTAGGTTCATCACACCTTATGGCATATTTGTCGCAAATGTACACAAAAATACTTAAATAATTACATATTGATTTAACGTAGGCAAAATCAACGGTAATCCGACAGTTGATCCGTCGACAATTGGCACTCCGAAATGATTTCCTACTATAATATTATAAAGGCGAATGTTTGTATGGATGTATGTTTGTTACTCTTTCGCGCAAAAACTACTAATTGGATTTTAATGAAACTTTACGATTAAATAGTTCATACATCAGAATAACATTTAGGCTCTAGCTCAGAGCTCTGGCATTATGAAATTTGTATAAAAAATTGCAATAGGTGGCACGATTAGTAAGATATCTATAATTCTTCATTCGATTCAAATTATTAGGGGAACACTTAAAATAAATACGGAAGGGTTGGGCAGGGGGAGGGGGAGTGGGGGGTGGAAGGGGTTGTGGAAGTGGGGGTGGAGGGAGAGGGAGCGGCGAGAGGGGGGAGGGAGGGGGGTGTCGGGTGGGAGTGGTTGGTGGAGGGGTAAGGGGGGGGGGAGGGGGGGAAAGGGGGAGTGGTTGGAGGGGGGGGGAGGTAAAAGAGGCGGAGTTGGAACCCCCTAACACCAAGCCGTGGGAAGAAGCTAGTTTACTATAAAATTATAATCTTTTGTGCATTCTTCACCAATTTCAATTGTAAAATCGAATTCGAATTCTAAAACGAAAATTCTCTTAATTATTAAAAATTCCTTAGATGATAAGTTGGTATGAATAACTTATATATTTTTTGTACTTTTGTGCTGGTATACACGGTATATAGACAAGTAGATTTTTCCTCGATGCATTTGATTGAAAATATGTTTTATACCGTGTTATTCGGCGGTACATCCTCTCTACACATTCCTTCGGGGACACTTAGTTATATTTTGTGTAATTAGATATACCATATTTCTCTAAACCTACTGCATATTGTACGTAAGTATGATAGGAAGCCAACTGTCGGCGGCCAAAAAAGGTTTCAATAATATACGCTGTTAAAATATAATCAAATCATTTTATAGTACTTTAATGCTTGGAAGATTCACGCACAATGATTATACTTTTCTCTGTTAAATATTAAACATAATATTTCTATATGTTATGTTAGAATTTATTTTATTTATTATTATTATTTTTTTTACAGTTTTTTAGAGAAAATATGTCCTTACTGGGGTATCCCGTTCTAAGGACACATTGTACAAGTTTTATTATTTGAATTATAATTAATACCTATGTTAGAATATTACCAAGAAAAATTACGAAGTTAGATCTAAAAGAAAGTACAAAACAAGCATTATTCTTTGTTAGGTTGCAAAATTGAATCTATTTTCTTCGTTCCCATCTCCATAATTCATATTTTTATGCTTCTTTTGAAGGCGGTTATTTTTTATTGTTTTCATTGCAAGAGGGAGTAAATTAAATAATTTTATAGATAAGTATTCCATATTTCTTTGTCCAAAAGTCGTTTTAGTTGTAGTTTAGTAGAATGTGTAATGTAGATCTTGTGAATCGGCCCGAGTTTGTCTGTGTAAAGTTATCCTGATTTTTGAATGCGTACATTAGAATATCTTTTGTATATAATTGTTTCAGTGACATTAAAGGGGTTCTGATGGGTACTCTAAGTATAATTTTCAGAATTGCCCTTTGTGCTTTGAGGACTGGTTTTATAGTGGAATCGCATATGAGCTTCCCCATCCGATAAGACCATAATTCTAGTTAAGATTGGGCTAAGGCGTAATAGATTTTAATTAGTTGTTCTAAAATATTTCTCATTGTTTTGAAAAAATAGGTTAGTTTTTTTAAAATTTGTTGCTCACATTTTCCACTTGGGAGTTCCAATTTAAGTTTTGATCAATTATTATTCCAAGATATTTTATTGTTTGTATTTCATTCAATTTTGGACAGTTGCAAGGAGTTTCTCGGTTCACGTTTATACAGACTTTATGAATTTTTATGTTTAGGTTTGTATTGAGGTTATCCGTCTGTTTGTTGTGGATTTTGAATTTAATATATTTAGTTATTGTATCATTTAGTTTTAGTGAATTTAAATCAAGCCATTGTTTTACCCGATTCATCCCCTTTTCAGCTTTTTCAAATACAGTCTCCCATGACTTTCCATGGAATAGAAGGAATGTTAGAAGAAAACTTACTATGAAAGAAATAAAGTAAATAATGTTATAAATTTACTATAGAAATACATTTAATGTAACACAGTACAAGAAAATACACAAAGGACGCTGAAAGTAAATTCAGCTCAATGTTAATATTTAAAATTTCTCTTCATTTAAAAAAACGAAAATATATCATAAATAATGTTAATGTTAAATCAAAATGGTGCCACAAAATAAGTTTGCTGTGTTAGAACAAATGTTAATTTATTTGACTTGTGTTTTGTAGCTGTTTTTCTCAATCATTTATTGCGATGTACAATACAAATTACATTTAGTTCTATATTATTTAGTGGTCTAATCTCGAAACTCTATTATTTAAAGGAATCGATACGCCAATTTTTTATGAATTTCCGAAATTTCGATATTGAAGTTTATTGTATGCGGTGTTTTTAACCTTGAACCTTGGATTGTTTGTCAAACCCATTCTCCTGGAAAATTCAACAACGATGGGTTATTTACAGTCCAAAAATTATCATCAGAACTCTGAGCTATAGCCTGTATGTTATTCCGATGTGTGAGCTATATTATTGTAAGGTTTCATTAAAATCCATTCAGTAGTTTTTGCGTGAAAGAGTAATAAACGTTCAGACATCCATACAAACTTTCGCCTTTATAATATACTAGTAGTCCCGGACGCACGTTGCTGTGGTTGACAAAACCTTTATAACCAACGCCATCTGTTAAATCAAAAATCCACATCACGCTGCCCGCTGCCGCTTGGCCAGATATATTATGTATTTCAAACAATTTACACAAAACCTTGACAAATTGTATGCCTAAAAACCTTTCTCATAAATCACTCTATCTATTGGTGAAAACTGCGTGAAAATCCGTTGCTTTGTGAGCGACTTTATTTTATACTTAGTAAAGACAAAGATAAAGATTAGTAGGTTATTAAAAATAACTGTTCGATTTTTTGAATCACGAAACCTAAGAAGATTAAAGTATTTATTTGCTGTTTTCAAGGAAACGTATCCCGTAAGTGCATTTTAGTTGTGAGAATGTTGGATTGAGATCTCTCGTCAGAACAATAACCGGAAGGAAATTCCTCCGTGGTCGAAGGTGGCCAATTCAAATAATTTCGGCGTGCGCAAAGAAATTATTTTTGATTAATTTGTGTTATTTCATAATTAATTAACTACTGGAGCAACATCGCTATTTAAAACTTTTTTCTCTGATTGCTCGAGGTTTTTGTGGTGACCGTTTTGAATATTTTCCGTCCACATTTAAAAAATCGTACCTCCGAATTTTAACATGAAGACATACAAATTGATTATAGTTCTATATAGTCAATGAATTCACCTATCTTTTGTCGATTATCACATATTTGTAGAATTTATAAAAAAATATAATAAAATCGTAAACTTCTACTTAATTACTTACAAATAAGGAAAAATTTGTCGAAATTGGCAGCAAAGCAATCCTAGGTATGTTAAATAGTGCCGTATTGCGGCAAAAATGCGCTCCAGTGATTAAAATAAAATAATACATATTACATTTGAGGCACGTTCCAGAGTGGAAAATACAATGGTGTAAGGCCACGATTCATTTTAATGAAACGTTGTTCAAAATGACTGCCGTGTTTGGTGACCAGAGCTGAATTGCCAGGGTCTTCCCCACTCCTCTTCCTCATCTTCTTCCCATCCCCACAACCTTCAGCCTAACAACGTACCCCAATTAGGAATGCCATAGTATCACTGGCTTCACATGGGAGCAATTGGGATTATTTTGAGGTATTCCCATAGAAAAAAAAAGAAGTAAAAAGGGCTCTTTAATTATAATTAATTTCGTTGATAATTGATAATTATCAACGAAAAATAAAGGTTTTTTTAAAATCCGATCTCTATTTCAGAACACAAAGTTCAAATTATACTCGTATGGCTGCGTTTTGAAACTAACGAGATAATTAAAACCTTGTATTACATTTTTTCCAGGTAAAATATTTTTCGTCGTTCGCCAAATTCATTATTTCGAAAAATGATTTTTTGCTTTATTTGGTGGTGGTAAAAATTTCAATATGTTGAAATTTGAATTCAATAATGCATCAGCTTCGGTCTCTAAAACCCAATGAACCAAAAAATTGAAAAACTAAGTGATAATAAAAAAAAATCATATTTTCACGGTGTTACTGTGATGTGTTATTATCATTCTTTTTTAGCCAACATTTCGGGCTGCGTTGCAGTGTCCGTCATCTGATAATAGTTGGTTAGAAGGAGAAAGCGCCACACGGCATTGTAACACAAAAATATTTTTATTTTATTTATTCACTAGCTGGTTCCCGGCACGCGTTGCTAGGCTATTTAAAGATGAAATTGTTTCTCCCTGCGTGTCCTTTTCCGTTCGTTCCGTTCCCCTTCCACCTTCTCTTCCTCTCCCGCGTCCCCTCCCCCTCTCGCCTTCCCACTCCGCCTCCTCCACCTTCCCTCTCCCCACTCCATTCCACTCCCCGATTCCACTCACTCACTCATTCCACTCACCGGAGTTCCCCTCCCCCTTCCCAGGTTCCCTCCCCCCACCCGCATTCCGCAGTTTTCAAACAGCTCGCGTGCCACCTATTGCCATTTTTTATATAAATTTCATAATGCCAGAGCTCACCAGTAGTTTTATCCAAACCTTGTCCTGACAATAAAGAACACTAAAAAAAAGAAATATCCAGTTTGGTGCAATGGCTCGGAAGTTATGCGCGTACATACATTTCGGCCATTCATTTTATTTGTACTATATAGAATATGTAGATTGATAGATTTATTACACGCCCTGATGGGCTTTTACATTCTAGTTTATAAGTTATTAGCAGACCCGGCCACACGTTGTTGTGGCTAACGAAACACAACGCCATTACCCAACCTTTATAAAATCCATACCGGCCGCTTGCCAGCTGCCCGCTGCCCGCTGCCTGAATGTTTGAATTTCTCGGCTTTTCTCTACTATAATAAGCATGTATTATAAATATAAATCTTCCTCTTGAATCACTCTATTGGTGAAAACCGCATGAAAATCCGTTGCGTAGTTTAAAAGATCTATGCATACATACATTTTGAGCGACTTCATTTTTTACTATGAAATAATGATATGTATTATACATATAAACCTTCCTCTTGGATCACTCTATCTATTGGTGAAAACCGCATGAAAATCCGTTGCGTAGTTTAAAAGATCTATGAGCACATACATTTTGAGCGACTTCATTTTACACTATGTAGTGAAGTATCACAGGTATTACAAATAAAACTAAAACAATAAAGGAAACATAAAACAGTGAAAAAATATAACTGAAAATCAAATAATAAAATAAAATAAAATAAATTATTAAAAATGATAAGAAGTCTCACGTAAATAGATATTCAATGTAAACAAGAATTGCAGTACTTATGCACGCCCATTTTGTGCCTAGATATTTAAAACAGTTGGAACAAATAATTGTTTCAATCATTATTCGGCAATCTATTTTACGTTTATACTTTGTGACATTTTCAAGCCGCATTCAGGCGAGGAAAAAATATGCCAAAAACTTTTTACTTTCAATTTGAATAGGGTCGCGTCTCAAGTCTAGGTCCTTCACGCACTCCTGACTTTAATTTATTTTCAATTTTTCACAATATTGGATAAAGTGAAATACAATTTCACATATTTGTGTTGGGTCGGTTAACTAGCACTAATGCACGTGGTCGCATTTGAAAAGGAATGACCTCAGTTCGTTGATCCGTAGACATTTGATGTATTTCGTGCTGTAATCATTTTTGAAGTAAAACTTCTTTACGCACGCTTGACTTGGAGAGTAAGCTGGCGAATGTGTGACGAGAGCGTTACGAAAAGCGAGGCGAACTGTAGTTGAAAGGGAGATATAAGTTAGTAGAGTTAGAAAGAGAGAGAGTTATGTTTCGTATTTATTACTGTAGGGGCAAGGGAGAGAGGTGAGAGCACACATTTTCGTCTCTTTCTCTCATAGCCAGTTACGTTTCGTATATCGACACAGTGCAGGCCTATTGTCTGTATCACACTGTAGGAGCAAAAGAGAGCAGTGCGCGCGCACCTTTCTCTCTTCCTATCATATAGATGGAGTTAAAGAAGTTTTACTTCAGTCGTGTGGTCTAAAGCACACTCGTTTTTCGTGAAAAATGTTTTTTTTTGTGAAAACTGAAATGAGACATACATATACATCTATAGGATTTAGCCCACTCTTTGTGCGGTGCTTCGTAGCCTATCTGTCTCCTGTGCGATGTTTCGTAGCCTCCCAATCTTGTTTAGTTACTTAAGTTTTCTGAAGGTTTCACTTCTACCACGTGTGAATGGCACACTGTTATTTTACGCATTAGCTGTACACAGGAGGGTCTGAAGAAAATAATTCCCCTCAGAACATATGTCATCTTTAGGGATGCCGTGTGTAGGTTCTTTTATGAAAGGAAGGAGAGGAAGTTCTGGAAAGTAAAGGGGTATCAGGGGTGGGGAGGAATCTGGGGGTCAGTGTATCCAGAAATGATTGTAAGAATCCATCCCTCCTTGGCCAAGGCGATGTTCCGAGAAAGTACGGCTGGAGAAGTCAAAGGGATTGATACTATTTAAAATTCTACCATTCTCTCCCGATCCGGCCTGCCATGTATCTGGCGGGCAGACGCATCCGCCGCCAAGACCCGGACAAACCTCATCTTATACACCTGGGCACCCCTGCTAAGTCACCAAATGTAGCGAACCACTTGAAGTGACCTATGGCGGAGGGGTTGGTTATCCTCCAAATGGTTTCCGTTCCAAATACCCGTCTCCCAAATTGACCACGTGTGCCCGCCCACAGAAGACATTTAATAATTTTGTTGTAGAACATTACTCAATGACGGACAATTAGAACAGAAATAAATTTCGGAAGGTTCAAAAAAAGATTTGATTTGGCATTTTCCCGGTCAAAAGTATTATCATGATTTGTTTTTGGGTTATTACGCCATGTTGCGTAACCTCCTTCATTTGCCAACACTTCGGACAGTGTAACAGTGTCCACTATCACTACATAACGGATCTGCCCTGATGATGGACACTGTAACGCTACCTATAAAGCTTGATAAAGAAGGAGGTTACGAAGGAGTTTGATAAAGAAGGAGGTTACGCATCAAAAACTTTTAATATTTCAGCTCAAATCATTGCATAGAAACAATTTGTTTATGTGCTTAGGTATACTCATAATTTTGGGCTCAATGCATAAATTTCAAATTCAGTTATAAGTAAGAACTATTTTTGGTTGAATTTAAAAAAAACTGTGCGCGTAAGATATTTTTAATAGCCATTAAATTATATCCACAAAACAACGATATACAAATATTTATTAAAATTATTTTCTAACTTAATAAATTGGTATTTGTGTTTCTATTATTAGTATCCTTAGCTCGTAACTTTAATTTTTAAATTGTTTTCGTTGAATGGCCTTTTAAAAAATCTATATTTGTGCCGAGTTCTTCCTTCGCACAAGGCTCAGCTTACATTTTAAAATAATAAATTAGACTAAAATGTATATTGAGTAACGCTATTTCTAGTAAAACATTGAAAATACCGGTAGATGTGTCAGATCTGCCAGATCTGCCCTGATAATGGACACTGTCACTGAAACGCTATCCGGAACGTCGACTAAAGAAGGAGGTAGCGCAATACGGCATAACACCCCAAAAACAAATAACGAAAATACTTTTGGCGGTGAAAATCTTAAAACGTATATGTAAAATACTGTCTAGTAAATAAAAAAAATATTCCGTGAAAATAAATAATGGTCTTTATATAGGGTTATTAGTTTTTTTAAGGGAAACCATTGACTTTGTGGTTTTAAAGTAACTTTGTAACGACGATTTACTTATTTCATTTTTTAATACAGATCGGGTTGGTTTATCACAAGAAGTTTAATTTTATATGTTTAATGAACGTACTCGTAGATTGAAGATTGTTTATTTATTGTTAAAGCATTTCTTGTACGAGTATGAAAGAAGGGTACAAAAGGCCTGTGTTTATTATTAACGTATTATTTTCGATTATCGGTTTATTATCGGCGGAGGGCAACTCTCTCGTCTAGTAATCAAGAGGTCGCGAGTTCAAATCCCTGCCTGCGTAAGTAACTTTTTTATTTTATTTTATTTATTTCAGATAAAGTTGACAGCAAATCTGAGATTACACAATAAAACAATAGTAAGAGAGTTAATTATGCCAATTATGAACTTTTCCACGTGAATGAATAATAAAGTGTTACATTGTAAGGGTGTTTTCTTAAATTAAATTATTTTCTTTACAACAAATGAAAGGGGAGGGGGGCGGAGGAACATGGAATTAGGATAAAAGGCAAAGGAGGGAATATATAGGGATTAAACTTTCTAGTTTGAGTCATGTTGCTTAGTGAGTTTTCGTTTTATGTCATGTAAAGTCTCATTAATGGTGTAATAATTTAAGTTAAATGAGTGTTTGGATCTATAAATAAATGAGTTCTTTTTGGAGTTGGTCTTGCAAAGAGGGAGATTAAAAGTAAGTGAGTGTCTGCTGTTGCGATTTGAAACATGGCATGATAGGCGTTGAAGAAGATCAGGACAATCAATTAGATTATCTGTAATTTTAAATAACATTACCGAATCTGCTATATTTCTTCGGCAAGTTAACGTCTGCATAGTGAAGAACTTTGCAGAGTCTTCATTATTAACGTGAGATCTATTTTGAACACATTCGATTCTATTTTTGTGTATTGCCTAGCCTGGGTTCCACACTTGAGATGCGTATTCAAGGATACTACGAACGTATGAGAAGTATAGTCTTTTGAAAGTAATAAGATCTTTGAATTGTTTGCAGGAACGGATTATGAAACCAAGCGTAGAAGATGCGTTAGTGACTATGTGGTCGATATGTTTATTGAAATTCAGTTTACTATCAAGTATAACCCCAAGGTCCTTAATTTCTGATTTGATGGATAATATTATATTATTGATTGAAATGTGTTTTCACAATCTAATAATTAAAAATAACACAAGATATATTTGCGACACGTTCCAGATTGGAAGATACTCACAATATCGCCCTGGTGTAAGACCACCATTCAGAATTGAAACGTTGCTTGAAATTGCTTTAGCCGTGTTTGGTGATTAGATCAGAATAACCCGGTACTTCCCCTTCTTAATCTTCCTCAACCCTTTCCCCTCCACACTTATCTTTAGCCTTACAACCTACCCCAATTGGGAATGCCAGTGTCTCACTGGCTCCAGGCGGTTAGGAGCAGTTGGGACTCTTCGCCCAAAAAAAATGGCTTTATACGTATACCGGATAAGTTAGCCAAGTTTTTTACCTATTTCGAATATTTATTTATTATAATGAATTTTTATCTAAAATAGTAAAATACCCTTATAATAAAATATTTTACTTCACTAGCTGACCCGGCCACGCATTGCTGTGGCTAATAAAACACAACGTCATCTACTGGATGGTTATCCAACCTTTATAACCACAGCCGTCTTTGAGTTTATCGCAAAGAGACAGACAGATGCCGCGGAGGACTTTATTTTATAATACGTAGAGATGGTGTGAAAGATTATAATAATGTGCATGAAAGGATTAATACTGTATCCGCCTAAATAACTTTTCAATTACCGCAATGTACGTGACCATTTTTTAGAAGATAGAATGTGTATAGTAAGCTATCCGTAAAAGATAGATATATGCCTGTGCGGACTTTTTCGTTGATCTATAAAAGAGGAATATCCCACCATGCATTGTTTTATTATATCCCAAAAGGATTAGGCAGCGTTTTCGATGAAAGCTCCCAGGCGGCTTGACTTTTTCCGACACTTCTAACAATTATCGTTATGTTTCAACCAATTTACACAAATCCTTGACAAATTACATACCTAAACCTTCCTCACAAAACACGCTATCTATTGGTGAAAACCACATGAAAATCCGTTAAGTAGTTTTCGAGTTTATCGCGAACAGACAGACAGACGACGCGGGGGACTTTAATTTATAATATGTAGAGATGTAGAGAAGATATCGGAGTCCTTATCAATGCGCAAAATATTACAATACGATATCGAGAAAAAAAATTACAATATTTTAATAAAAACCTTGGGAGTTGAAAACCCTGATTCCAATTCTTGTTTAGTGCTCAGCTCGGGGACCTTTTTTGACACGCGGAAGTCTACAAATAAGTCCAAAATAATAACAATTCACAGATCGGAGAACGGTTTCTGCTTATTGTTATTTATATCCTGAATAATCTTCATCTGGACCCTTTTTGACGACTTGTGAATGCAAACACATCCGTCTCGGAAGAACTAGAAATTCTAGTATGTAACCCTTGGAGTATAAGTTTTATTTTTCCTTGTAGGCCAATGAGAATAGAACTTTGATATTTGGTGGTTAAACGCTGTTATTAAATTTGAAAAGGTTTCTTCTGCAATTTGCTGGCAGAAAGGGTGGAACTCTCATTAATTTTATCTGAGGACAAGCATGGGTTTTATAACAAATAACAAATTGGCATTTCATCACTCATTTGAAAAGGCATTAAAAGTAATGAAATTCTTTAGTATAGTTGTGATTTGAAACTCGGTGAAACGTAAACGGGCGACAGTAAAAAGAGACAAACACATACATCCAAAAGATTTATCCTGCGAAAGAATGAGATAGCAATAAAATATTTAATAAATTCACGGGTAGGTACTCGGTTCCAATAAAATGCGATGCATCCACAGTCCCACGCAAATATCCTTTGATGTAGTGGCATAAAGCGCCTGATAAACCTCTGCAGATATTCAATGGACCAAGGATCAAATCCTACGAAATCCAAAAAAAAAAATTATGTGTTATTGTCAAATCAATATCCAATCTTCAAACCACTCCAAAATGGACACACAAAAGAAAACACAAAAGAAAGCGACATCTAGCAACTCCGAAGAAGACAAATACTAATAAGATGACCAAATGTATAGGAAAAGGTGCACTGGAATTCGAGTACGGTGTTCGTAGCCTATCGGTCTCCTCTTTGTGCGGTGCTTCCCCACTCATGCCTACTTTAATTTTCTGAAGGTTTCACTCCTACAAATGAAAATGGTCTTGTAAACCGAAATAGCTGTAACAAAAATACATACTAAAATACTTGTAGAACTCAATAATAACATTATCAAATTTAATTTTAATTAAATAAAAAATAAAAAAAAACAATAAAATCCGCGTTCCAACACACTACGAAATAATATTTATGTGATAAAATCTCTGAATTATATTGCCTACATACTATATATTTCCTGATATGTACACAAACACCCTGCCTAATAAAAAACATCAATGTAAAACATGAAACAATATTTTTTTAATACATTTAAAAATGAAAACATGTAGTTTTCTTGTCGTATTTTGTTGTCTTGTTTTTTTTCTCTCCTTTTATTTTCTCTGTTTTGTAATGATCAATGTTTGTACATCCTTATTTACTTCTTTAATTGTTTTCTCTCGTGGTTTGTTCTACTAAACCTGTTTTGATATCAAAATAACTTCGTTAAATTGTACCTTTTACCTCCCACTTATGCATTGTAAGTTCCTTTCATCCCAAAAAAGGTTTTGTAACTCATCGTTATTGTTCTAGCAAGAAATAAAAACATTTATTACAAGATACTACTGATTCTTGGTATGTTTTTTCTGTTTCACATTTTTCATATTATTTAGTTGTTCTTATTAGTATCAAATACTATTCATCTGTTTTTTGAACTCATATAATGAAAAAAATTATGGTCGTATGTGTTATTTAAGAAACTCTCACATTAGGAATCGCAAATGTATTGATCAATTCACTATAATATAATAGTGTGAGAAACTTCTAAATTATAATGAAAAGTAAGAAACTTGTTTACAAATATCACTGACCACTCCGACCAGTCATTTTTCTTTGTTAATGTTTTTAACCGTGACTCACAAATGAATATTTTTTCTCCTCTCTGATCCATTCCTAATATGGCGATTTATATAGGTATTCTGACTGCAGCCTGTTCCTTCAGCCTCTAGACGGGCTTTACAGGGAATAAACTGTGTTGGAATATACTGAAGGCACTGCAATAATGGCAGGTAATCTGGAAAACTCCAAGCAGATATGGTATGGTTGGATATCATTTGCATGATATGACAACTATGTGATACGGTTTAAATATGGTAGTGTCAAAGAGCTATTAAAAATTGAATTAAGAAATATGAATGCAAAAGTAATTGGAAAAAGAGAAGATTTGGTTTGTTTACAACCGCAACCTGTTTCATTTTGTTTTCATCTTATTTATTTTATTTTTTATTTATTTTATTTTATTAGGAACATTTACAGGTTAATAACATTACATGCATTAAACAAACAATAAATTATAATAATTAGGTTACAACCCAATAACAAATGTTCACATCATGCCCAAATAATAAATAAAAAGTCAATAATTATTAACTTTTTTTTGCCTAATATTACAGACATAGGAACGAGATAAATAATCTAAACACAGTCTATATATTGTGTGATACATAATAGATACAGATAAGATAAGATAAGATTAAAAAACAATGAAAGTAGAAAAAATAAAAATATAAAAATAATGATGAAAACTGAAAAACACTAGATGTAGGATCGAGAAATAATATGTACATTAATAAAAAAAAAACAAGTGAAAGTAAGATAAAAGTAAAGTGATGGTAATCACAAAAAAAATGTAAAATATAGTGTGCCAGTTATGTATATATATTATGAACGCGTGTATATCTACGTGTAATTTTAACAGAATAAAATGAGAAATAAGTTTTTGTGGTTTTGTAGATTGGCGGCTTGCGCTAGAAATGTCAATTTTAAGACGATTTTCTGACCTAACATGTTGAACACAAAACTAATTTTAACTCAAGAGTGATTCTGCGTAAGAGTCCACCAGTTTAAAAATTGTTATTTTTTTAATGTGTATTACAGATTGATGTTTTCCATTCAGTCCATTCTGATCCATTCTGCCATGTGGTACTCAGAGCAAGTCGTGGTGACGACCCTCGCGGTAGTTGTTCGGTACGAACAACTTATGTGAGGAGTGAAAAAATGGTTTTCCTCCGAATTAATCAGCACGTGGAATGCAACTCGAGTTTCAAAGCACGCTAGGAAAATGAAAAAGGTTTTTCTAAAAAGCGTTAGCAGATATATCGATCGTACATTTGCTTAGTCATACATCTTCGAAAAATCGAAATTTTTATTGAGTATGCAGTTATACGTAATAGTGTACCCTCTATTTCGTACAATACTCAGATTTCTCAAAAACACCACCAAATCAATTATAATGCAGGAAAACTTGTAGTGAGTTAGACCAAAAATTTATGATTTCTGGGTTACTGGTAGGAAATTTCCGAACATCATTCCAATATACCGGACCGTTATGCTTCCCGGTGTTATTTTATAACATATTTAATATATAAAACACAGATGCATGTAAAAAATATTTGATTTATGGAGAGCATTTCTATACCGTTTTCCTCATTATCTCTAAACTTAGTATTTGGAGATGTCTGACTATCAATTGGACGATCGATATCCGCAACTATAATTTTATATTTACATTCAGAACACAAAACTGGTTTTTACTAGAGATTGAATGTGTATGCGAGTCGCCCGCATTTTAGTACTAGACTCAGATTATTCAAATTTCATGTCTTCCGGGTTTTGCATCATATGGTGTGCAACTAGAATTTTATATTCCACTCGAAGAACGGTTTCCTTTGAAATGTGTTAGCAAATGAATCCGGAACTAGAATTTAAACAATTAAAACACTAAAACCTTTTCAGGCCACAGTTTGCTCACCACAAGTTTGGAGAATATAATTTGGAAATACATTCAATTTGGGTTGCGGGATCGGGAGTGACTGGTTGAGAGACACCTAACTTAGCTTTTCTAACCGGTAACGGGAGAAATAGACTCCAGATTTCAACCTACCCCTTATCCTTCCCAGGTTTTCCTTTCCAGAACTTCCTTTCCCTAAAAGACCCTCTATACAGTATCCCCAAAGATGACATAGGTCCTGAGAGAATTATTATTTTTCTCAGGGCCTGCTGTTATGAGCTAATGTAAAAAACCTCTCCAGCCGAACTATCTTGATCTACCATCGTCTTGCGACGCAGTGGGAAGGATATATTCAAACTTTCGTCACTCCTGGACACATTGACCCCCAAATTTCTACCTCCTCATACCTTTTCCTTCCAGACCTTCCTCTCCTTCCTTTCCCTAAAAAGACCCTCAACAGAGCATTCCCAAAGATGACATAAGTGCTGAAGGATTTTTAATTTCTTCAGGGCCTCCTATGTAGAGTTAATGTAAAAAAAATCGTTGTCGAGATCTGCTTTGTTTTATAACGCTATTTTATTTTACCGCCTCACAGTCTTTTCACTTTCGAAGACATTGCGAAACTTTTTGAATTAGAAATAATTTATTATACAAAATAAAACATTTTGAACCCGGTACAGTTACAAAATATTCAGAAATAAATAATTAATAAAATTTCATACGGAATTTTTTGGGAGGTTTTTTTTTTTGTAAATGAGTTGTTATTATTCATAGGCATACTTAAAAGCAACTTTTTTTTTTCAATATCATTATTTAAAACAATATCTAAAGCATTCAATAAGGAAGCTTCATATATCTAATAGTTGAGAATCGAGTGTTTAGCTATCAAAGGTATTTCCTAATTAGTTGGGCAGTATGTTCATTTATTTCACCAAACGTGTTTACGCCGCTAATAAAAGTTGATTTGTCGTATTCCGCGCAAGAAAACATTTTTGGTATAAAAAATTCACCCGGTTCAACGCTACCTTGAATCGCTCGTATAAGTCTATCTCGCAAGCAGGTATCAGGCTAGCAGAGGTTACCAGCCGGTGGTGGTCGGTATCCGTTCCGGGGTTTTGATCTTGGATCTTGGGACAACCAAGGACAAACGCGCGGACAATACGAATACGCATGGCTCCAATTGGAGTCTCGCTTGAATCGGACGCGAAAGTTGAGTGAAGCAATGAGCGGTAGCCGCTGGCTTCAGTCGCGATGCTAACGTTGCTCTGCTCGGTCATGCTACCCGGGTACTTCGTTCGAGATCCGTCCCCCGCGATCGTTTACAAACAATAAGTTGGGAAAGTGCGCCAAACTCCGGAAATATTATAAAAATACGCAAGTTCCGCTGTAAAGTTTGCGTACGAGAGACAGTGTAAGCCGTGGCTGATTTATTCACGGGCGAAATGCACTTTTAGACGATGACACGTTGCGTTAAATGTGTGTTTTTGTAGCAAAGCTGCGAAAGATTGCTTCGAAGAAATTGTTTTTTTAACACACAAAATAGCAATAATTAAAATTGTTATTTAAAAAGAAAACTGCTTTTTTTGTTGCCGAAATTCTAATTTATAAATAGCGCTTATTTTAAATGATTAATTAGCATACTTACATTCTTGTGAAGCGAGTGTTTTGAACATGCAATAAGGCAATGAAGTTTACTTTACTGTTTTCAGAAAACGAAAATATTGTGACCTTGTTTCTTAATTTATAAAGAGTCATTGTTTTAGTGACCCTTTGAAAGTGTACAATACTGAAGTTGTTTGTGAATGGTGCTCCGATTGTTCCCCTGAAGTTAGTGTTTTAATTATTTAAAAATAATCGGTAAGTTCTTCAAAACATCTTTGTACAGAGTTAACAGATAACTCATTTATCAAATTTGATTATTAAAATATTTTTTTGCGCAAAACGGAATGCTGTTAATTTTAATTGCATTTAAAACGTTTCGATAAGAGGTATTGTTCATTATTTTAATAGTCAAAACTTATTTGTGTTAAAATGTTTATGTTAGTTCACTTGGACTTGGTTTTATTACGGCAGTAAAACCAATTTATGTTCGATTATAGTTATTACAATAGGTTTATATGTAAATAGGTAAATTATGTTTGTTTCATTATTGCAATCGCAGTAAAACAGGTTTATTCATTTCTAATCCAAAAAAATTTCTATAATAATGTTAAACTTGTTTTCTCACAATAGAGAAAATGGTCGCGGACCGTGCTTTATGACTTTGTACGTTTTTATTAATTTAAATTATCATTCTGCGTTAATAAGTTGCAAACATTTTACTGAAACACGGAAAATATTGTTGTGCTCATCCAAATATTATAATATATTAATGAACTTTTTGAATCCGATAAATATTCCAGAGGTCAACTTTAAGGTTTATAAAAAAAGAGGTTCGTGAGCTACGCATGCGCAGTGGTCCATTTTAACTATTCCAAATCCATTGCAAAGGTCCATTTTCCGGACACTCTTTTATAGAGAGCTCTAACAAAGGTTTTCAAAATATTTTATTGAAAAGTTAACTTTTACAAACATCGCTTTATTTCATTTACACCATGACCACTTCTCGTTAAATTAACCTTCACTGCGTTTATAGAAAATTTATAAGGATTCAGAAAATAATTGTTTCGTAATGACGACATCGTTTTGACAGCTTTTCATGTTAACTGGGTACTAGGTGTCCGTCGTCGTGTCGACGTTAGCTAAGGACAGTTTCGCTTAGATAATGTTGAAACGTTAAATTAGGTTTATTGATAAAAAATATTTCATAGTAAAAAACGTGTCAAAAATATGTGTACAAGTTATCATAAAAAAATCAAGTGTCAATTAACCTTAAAATCTATGCCTGCACGAATTTTGTATTGACTTAAGGTAAATTGGCTAAAAAGATGAAAGAGTTTTTATTGTTTTAGATAAAAGTTTTAAGATAAAAATCTTATATTATTTTTTTATCTTTCTTTTATTGTTTAATTTTATTGCTTCGATGGATAAGGCTATAGATTAGCAATCTATAGCCGTGTGTTTAAATGGGTCGTGGGTTTAAATCCCGGCGTGCGCAATTTTATTTGATAATTTGTATTATTTCACCATTTAAAAATTAAAAAATAATATAAGGCATATTTGCGACACGTTCCAATGCGGAAGACACCCTCAGTATCGCTCTCGTGGAAGATCACTATTCAGAATTGAAACATTGCTTGAAATGGTTTTATCCATGTTTAGTGACCAGATCTGAATAGCCAGGAATTTCTACACCTTCCTCTTTGCTTCCCCTCTTCTATCTACCTTCGGCCTCACAACATACCCCAACCTGGATGCCATAGTCTCACTGGCTCCAGGAGGTTAAGAGCAGCACAAAAATGATAAACATTACTCGTAATTAATCAATAGGTACGCATTCACAACTTTTTATTATTATTTTTTTTATATGAATATCTACCGCACAAGAGTCCCCAATGCTCCCGTCTGGAGCCAGTGAGAACAATCCCCAATTATGTTGTGAGGCTTAAGATAGTGGGGAGGGGGAGGAGACGGGGAAGATTAAGTTGGAGAAGTACCTGGCTATTTAGATTTGGTCACCAAACAGGGCTAAAGCCATTTCAGGCAACGTTTCAATTCTGAATGGTGGTCTTACACCAGGGTAATACTGGGATTACCTTCCACTCTGGAACGCGTCGCAAACATACTACATATTATTTTTAAATTATTAATTGTGCAATACCACAAATTAATCAAATAAAATTTATTTGCGCACGCTGGGTTCGAACCCGCGACCTCGGGATTGTGAGTCGAGAGTCTTACCTCAGGACCACGCAGGTTGTCAAACTCTCCACTACATAACACAATTCATACACAAAGGTGCACATACGCATTCGCAAACATACATACCAATGGCGGTGTGTGAGTTT
Source organism: Limnephilus marmoratus (assembly GCA_917880885.1). Taxonomy (NCBI): domain Eukaryota; kingdom Metazoa; phylum Arthropoda; class Insecta; order Trichoptera; family Limnephilidae; genus Limnephilus; species Limnephilus marmoratus. The sequence continues at coordinate 10,366,722 of OU862918.1, forward strand.
TCAGTCAGCTAGAGTGCCAAGATTGAAAAATACGACGTTATTTATGTTATTGTAGATGAAAGCCAATTTGATTATTTATAAAAATTTAAATATTTTGAAACCATTTTCCAAATTCTTTCAGTTAGGGAATGCGCCGCATCCACATACTGAAAGATCTTCATACAAAAAGTTGGAATTTAGAAAAAAAAATTTCAGCTACAAAAAAATCAGCTAACCTAAGTCATATTTTTCAATCTTAGTAGGTACTCTAGCTAACTGAAAACACACGGACCGCCACTTATAGGTACCTATGCTTATAATACACCACGTACATTAAAAAAAATTATATCGTTTATCTTTAATTTTGCTTCAAATATTCTCTAGCACGTACTTAACTAATCCCGCCAGGTAGAATAATTTATGTCATCATTCACCAGATAAAGTCATAGAGACATGTGGTTGGTTCCGATCCTTGTAATAATTTGTAAAACCGTGTAAACAGTTTACCACTTATTATTTTATCTATGAACTACTTGTTTCTAAAATAAACAATAATAAATAAATTGGTTTCTAGTAGGTGTAAACTTCTCCTGATCAGTATTTTTTATGGCTAAAATGATAACCATTTTTGCTAGAAACCTGTTTCTTGTTAACCTAGAGATTTCCGGCTGTAAATAAATAGCTTTCCGAAAGTCAATGCCTGTTCTCACTTTAAGAGAGTTTTTCCAACTTCGAACAAATAAATTGATATCATGAAAAATAAACAAACGCTTACTTTTACCCACTTTTACTATATTAAAAACCAAAGTGTTTCGTAAGCAATGTTAAAGAGCAACTATCTAGTTTTATGTAAAACCCTGAAGAAGTAAGCATTGCTTACGGAACATGTTGGTTTTTTAAATAAGTAAGTTTAAGTAAAAGCGATTCAAACTAAATGTTATTTTTTATTTTGAATCTTTAATTATGAATAATGGTCCTAATAAGTTTGTACATAACAAAATAAGTTTGCTGTGTTTGTAGAAGAAATTGATACAAACCTTGGCAACAAAATTCTTCTTAAGAATTGTGAAATTTTTTCACTGGCATCCCATATATTTAGGGTGTGTCAATTATTTCAACTTTTGAATTCAAAAACGCCCGGGGTCTCAAAAGTTGCGTCTTAGAAAGAAAATGAGAACTGCATTTATTTTTTTTTAATGGTTATTAGCCCGCCAAAATGCATTGAAAATCAGAAAACAAACCTAAAATATTTAAAAAATATATTTTAATAATTTTTTTTTTCAATAATTTAACTTTTGTTTGTTATAAAAAATGCAAGTAGCTGACAAAATTGAAAAAAAAAAACAAGTTTATGAATACTAGTAAGTCAACAAGAATACTGATTTTATCCAAAAAAGTGTTATTTTCCCCTTTTATATTTTTAACAAACACATCACGTACGTTTAAATTTTTTTGCGTTCTTTGGACTGCAGTTATGGTACAAAATATAATACATGGACCCTTTGTATTATTGTAGAAAGCGATCACTTTGTGGTTTGACATATTTAATAAAATAAAATACTTTTTTGTTTAAAACCACGAAATTTATTAATTGGACCCTTTGTTTTATTTTTTTTCCAAATCACCAAATCTAATTTTTTTCAAAACTTCCGTCAATTTCAGCGGGCTAATAGTGAACAATAACTTAATTTATTTTTACGTTTTCGAATAGCTACAGATCATACGAAACTTTTGAGTTTAAAAGTGCGTTTAAAATTGAGGCCATTTTTTTCTCTCCATGGAGAGCGACACAAGCTACGTATATATACCACAAAAACTATTGAGTGTGTATATATCAATGACAAAAACGTACTTTCCAATATTCCTCAGATGTTTTTAATATTTTTATTTCACACATATTGAACTATGTTACTTATTTATATCCGTTTGCTATATTATGAGAACGTGAAATTACCCAAAGAGAATTAAAAAAAATGGGTTGTCTCCTTTTTCTATTGCTCGGTTGATGTATTATCATTTTTTATTTGTTTTGGTCATATCAAACTGCGACTCAACGGCCTTCTATGTACACATACTTACTTAACAACTTATTATTACCAAACCTCTGGTTTGTGGGTTCACACGCGCCTACGAGGCGAGGCAATGCTCGAGCTGTGCATATTGAGTAGCTTCGTTCGGCCTACGGGGATAAATAATAATGTATTTGTCAAAAAAATCTTTTCTTTGGAAGCACTTAGCAAATCTATTCGAATAAAGGTTGGATACAATTTGAAAAAAAAGCGATATATCCGGAAATAAGATCGGATTCCGCGAAAGAAAATTCGAATATCAGTTTTATTACTACATCCATATCTTCACTTTGTCAAATTAGGTTTTATTGAATTTTGTTTTGGAAAAAATCTAAGCGCAGTTCCTAGGAAATGGATGAACGATACGATATGAATGTACCACCCCATCCAGGAGTACTCATGTCCCTTTTCTTTTTCTTACTTCTTATTGGAACTTCTTTCCCTTTATTGTTCCTTGCGTGCTCTTCCTGGCTCTTTTTGCTTCTTCTGGTATCTTCTAACTTCTCCTAGCCCCTCCTCCTAGCTCCTTCGCATTACTTCTTGTCTCTTCGTGGCCTTTCTTGGTTCTTCTTGCCCCTCCCTGGCTCCACCAATTCATTGTTATGCGGATGATAGTACAGTTCTTGACAGATTTTTGTTTGACAAGCTCCTAAAGACAGGGAATGTTTCAAATATCATTGAAAACATTGACGTTCACGAAAAATATTTTCTAATTAGAATTACACTTAGATTTAGCTTTGGGTACCGCCGCCCCGGGAAGCATTTATTGGATAACCAACACCTCTGCTCATGCCAGATGTTAGCTATGTTTGGTGACTTAGCAGGGGTGCTCAGGGCCTTTTGTGTGGGAGCTAATGTATAAAATAAGCACTCTGTAACTCAAATTTTGTACACATAAGTACCTTCTACACATAAGTACAATTATCTACAAACATATCAAATGGAAAAGTCAAATAAACTTTGTAGACTCAGAAACTGGGCGTACTGTACAGGGCCCGCAGATACTTAAATGGTACACAATTGCTAACCCTGTACAAATCGCAAGTGCGCCCCACGGTTGAATTTGGCAGCCACCTCTGGTCTGGAGCTCCAAAATACCTAAATAAAAAAAAAAACATTGACTCTGTGCAGAAACGGGCAGTCCGTTAGATAGATTCTCCTATTTTAACAGACGGATTGCAATCTTTAGAGCTTAGGCGTCAGGTGAGAATACTGTACTTGTTCTACCGGTATTACAATGGAAGATGCTCCGAGGAACTAGCGTCATTGATCCCCTCGGCACCGGTGCATAGTCGGGAAACACGCCAAACACGCGCCCAACATTTGTACACGGTTGACATTAGTCACATCATAACGAGTCGTTTCTACGACTCGTTCTTGAGTTCAACAGCTCGGCTGTGGAACGATTTGCTGGCCTTTGTGTTTCCTCCCTTCTACAACTCTTCAAGACCCATGTTCATTCCTTCCTTTCCCCAACAAGACCCTCCACGCAGCATCCTCAAAGATGACATAGGCCCTGAGGGAAATTATTTTCCTCAAAGCCTGCTGTGTGGAGTTAATGTTAAAAAAAGACAGAATGACGAAACTGATTTAAATATTTTTTAAAACTATAAATACTACATCATATTTAAAAATATTCATTTCGAACTTACGCATTTTGTGCTACGTTATGGCTTGAAGGGGAGGAGTACATATATTAGATCCTTACATATGAAATTGGCGTTTTGCATGGGAGGAACATAAAGTCGATTTTTTAAATAAAATATATTTATTTAATCAAAGTATGTACCATTGCTATCTATGCACTTTTGCCATCTCATAGGTAGTTCATCGATCCCTTTACTAAAAAAACCATTCGGACGGGAATCAATAAAATCTTTGAAGGCGGTTTGGACTGCCCCATCGGAGTTAAATTTTTTCCCTTGCAAGAAGTTATCAAAATTTCGAAAAAAATGGTAATCTGTTGGGGCAAGGTCCGAAGAGTACGGTGGATGTCTTAAACATTTCAATTGAAGCTCCTCTAATTTGGTAGCCGTCTGTTGTGCAGTGTGTGGTCTAGCGTTCTAACTTCACTCAAGTCGTGAGGTACCCACCTTTCAAGCTTTTTCAACTCGGACGTGGTTTGCGATGGATCCGCTTCCACAATAGCCTTCAATTCTTCATTATCAACTTTGGTCTCCGCGGCCGTCCACGGGGCTTGTTCTGCAGGTCGAAATTTCCAGAACGAAAACGTTGGAACCAAAAACGCACTGTGTTTTCTTTTGCGACACGGTCGCCATACATATCGTTAATCCTTCGAGCCGTTTCTGCAGCACTGGTGCCACGGTGGAACTCGTACTCGTAAATAACGCGATATTTCAAGTTTTCCACTTTGTAAACTAAGTGACGCAAAGAAAAAAAACAATTAAGGAAAAAACAAATGAATTTATATTAATATATATAATACAATAATTTTCGAAACACAAATATATGAGTAAATAGCTGTATTAATTTGTATTTGGAATTCCTAACCAAAGAGAAGATATTTGAGATCAAAGTTGCCAGTATGGCAAAACGCCAATTTCATATGTAAGGACCTACTAATATTACTTCCACTTGAAACAATTAAAAAAATCTAAAAAAATATATTACTTACCATCCAGTAATAAATTAGTTCTAAGATTTCCCTTTCCGCCACTTACAAAAATTAACGATGAATTTGCGCTACTTAAATTAAATAAAGATCTCTTTATTAGCATAAAAAATACTTCTGTTTGTGGACTAATTGTACCAATCGTGTGAACTATGGCTTAACAATTCAGATGTTAAACAATATTTATTTAATTGATATCACATTATGTTTTTCAGAAACTGTGTATTGTATTAACTCTTTGTGCAAGCTGTTAAGACAAATTTCAATCATAAGCTTACTGTTTTTGCTTTATATGCCCACTGTTTGTTTCTTTTAAGGTACAAAAATAAAATTAATATAATTATATTACCCACGCAGAAGCTGCGCCTTAGTAGGTTCCCATTACTAATATCATTTCGTTGCATGTTGGTATGTATCAAATGTAAAAAATTGGACAAATAAAGAAAATGAAAAAAATTAAATTAAGAAGGACAGTGTTACTACGTAAGAGAATAAAAGAATTTAATCAATTACCTTACGCTTGATATATGAACGGCAAAAAACTACTACAATTATGAAAAAAAGTATCGAATAGTATTAGCACCGTAGCGTCTGTGTGGTTGAATTTCAGAACCCAGCTACGAGTGCATGTCGGATGCCATGACATATGCACCACGCCACAAATAACATCTGTGTACGTGGAATTTCAAACAAATCTACTGTTATAATTCGGTGTAAAATTCAAGAATGCGACACAAGATGTCGCCACTTCCGTTAGCTGGTCGGACGGGGACGTCTCCCCCTAGGTATAACTGCTATGTATGAATATGTGGTATATCTCTGGATATGAAAAGATTGACGGTAATACATGTTGTATCAAGTGGCTATATATTACATATGACGTCATTGCTCTGCCTCGGTTACTTTGACCCGGTGACTAAGCTACAGTGGCTGTTTTTGGAATCAGCTCGTATTGGATCCTTAAAATGGTCACCAACAGTAACTGGGTGAAGCCGAAGGAAAAGCCGCCCGCAGGGCCTAGCTGTAAAAATCTGCGGAGCGGGTTTTGAACAGCTAGTGCATATATAATTTGTACTACCTACAAACATATTATAATTTTTCCTTTATCTTCGATCTTTTGTTTTCCTAATTATTTCTGATTCATTATGTACATCTTATCTACATTATTTATTACTTTTATACATTATTCTATCTCTTAAGTATAGGTTGTCTTTTGTATTGTTATCTAAAATAGTTATTTAATAAAATTAATTGTGTTATTCATTTTGGATTTGAAATTTGCAATGAAAATGAATAATAATTATTTGTTTATTTTGGATGTATCTGCATGTGTAACTTTTCACTTAACTTCACTTTGTAACTTTCCACTTTAAACTAACTTTTGGAAATTTTCACTTTATAACTTCACTTTAAAATTTTTCTTTTTATAACTTAATGCACACATCTAATTATGATGCATACGTTCTCCTCTCGTCAGCACAAGCATCTGATTTATCAGGAGATTTTAATATAATGTTAATAAATATTTTGTTAAAGGTTATAAAATTAATGGAGAAATAAAAAATAAAAATTCGTTGTGAGATGTTCCAAGAAACCAGCGTCATTGATTCCTTCAGCACAGGTGCAAAATCGGGTAATACGACAAATGCGCGACCAACGTGTGTAGACGATCGACATTTTTTGTAGCATGCGAACGGGTCATTTGTACGATTCGTTCTTGAGTTCAACAGTTCGGCTGTGGAACGATTTTTTGGCCTATGGGTTTCCTCCCTCCTACAAAATGGGTCTCTTTAAGACACACTCAGGTTTACTCTTTCATTTCCACAAAACACCTCCGTACAACATCTATTGAAGGCTTCAAAACTCATGCAAACAATATGTCTTAACAATTTTTATGTTATATTTTATTATTTACTAGCAGACCCGGCCACACCCAACCTTTATAAAATTCACACCACCCGCTTGCCAGCTGCACGCTGCCTGAATTGAATATTTGAATTTCTTGGCTTTTCTCCACGATAATAAGCATGTATTATACATATAAACCTTTCTCTTGAATCACTCTATCTATTGGTGAAAACCGCATGAAAATCCGTTGCGTAGTTTAAAAGATCTAAGCGCACATAAATTTTGCGACTTCATTTCAGACTACGTAATGATTTGTTATCATTTTATTACTTACATACAATATTTTACTCGTTTACGTATTAGGGCTTAAGAACTGAATAATTACCTGTTTCGACTTTTATTGCTGTTTATGTGTATGGACACATACTGTTATACAAAACAAAATGCATGTAGGTATATGTGTACGAGTATGTTAGTATTTTGTGGCCAGGAAATTAGAAACGGGTTCAATATGTTAATTTTTCAATGCGTCTTAATATATTAGTAGTTCTACGCACGATCGAACTAGCGTAAAAAACTACCTATCTGTGTTTTTTATTTTCTCTTATTTAATAATAAATACAAATTTTATTCTGAAATCGTGAATTTTATAAGTAGGTACTTAAAACCTACCTACTTAATTATAAACCATAATATGCCTATCATGAAACGGTTTTTTTTTTATTTCAAATTGGTCCCAAGAAACTTTGAATTTAGATTCTTTTTATAATAAAAAATAAAGTAATACCAAAAATCATTACATAGTGAATGAAGTCGCTCAAAATGTATGTGCGCGTTAATATTTTAAACTACGCAACGGATTTTCATACGGTTTTCACCAATAGATAGAGTGATTAAAGAGGAGTGTTTATATGTATAATACAAGTAAATTATATTACAGAGTAAAGCCGAGAAATTTAAAGAAAACATATTTTTGCGTTATTTAAAACGGCTGGCGGGCCGTACATAGTCACTTTTGAAATTCGTTCTATGGAAGAAATTGGAAAATAGATGTCCTAGAGTAAGTAGGTATTTGATTTGAATTATTTTATTTGATGAAGTCGCTCAAAATGTATGTGCGCATAGATCTTTTAAACTACGCAACGGATATTCATGCGGTTTTCACCAATAGATAGAGTGATTCAAGAGGAGTGTTTATATGTATAATACAAGTAAATTATATTACAGAGTAAAGCCGAGAAATTTAAAGAAAACATATTTTTGCGTTATTTAAAACGGCTGGCGGGCCGTACATAGTCACTTTTGAAATTCGTTCTATGGAAGAAATTGGAAAATAGATGTCCTAGAGTAAGTAGGTATTTGATTTGAATTATTTTATTTGATGAAGTCGCTCAAAATGTATGTGCGCATAGATCTTTTAAACTACGCAACGGATATTCATGCGGTTTTCACCAATAGATAGAGTGATTCAAGAGGAAGGTTTATGTGTATAAAAACATGCTTATTAGAAAAGTCGATAAATTTAAATATTCAATTCAGGCAGCGGGCAGCAGGCAGCTGGCAAGCGGATGGTGTGGATTTTATAAAGGTTGGGTAATGGCGATGTGTTTCGTTAGCCATAGCAACGTGTGGCCGGGTCTGCTAGTTGAATAATAAAGTTCAAATAAATAAGACGATTACATATTTGAAAAAAATAATCTTTACTGATTCATTTAAACTGCCACCATCTTGAAACGAAAACGGAACATACTATCAAATTTACAGACTGACGAAATGCAAAACATTCGAGTTAAAATAAGGCTTTGCTACGCTCGGTCAACTATATCATGTTTTGCTAAAATCGCATAAAACTATCGCCTTTCCAGAATCAGTGGTATTCCCATTCTATCGTAAGGTAAAATTGTTTGGAATTAACTATGAACCAAAATATTCAGTCCCAGTCCTAGAAGAGATAGTATGCACTAACTTAGCTGCTTCAAGCAACTTTTTGACTATCAATAAAGTTCATTCGGTTTCAAATTCCACATCCACGACTCCCTTGGCACTCGTCTAAATTCAAGATGCTGCCTCAATTTTCTCCTGAGAAGAAGAAATTTCCCTGCTTCCTCAATTTTCTCACATCTGTGACGCGTCGAGATGAAAATGCACCCTCCCTTATAATATTAGGTACATATCTGCAAGCTGGTAACTCATACCTATACCTATTGGAGTATAAATCTCACCCTAATCCGCCCACACACCGCCTGCGTACAATGTAACGTGATATTACAGCGAAGAATATTATAAGACGCTAATCTACTTAGGTTTCATATCGGAGGTACCGTTTCAAGCAGATAATGCCTTTCAAAGAGCCGAATATGAAATGATCTGCTTTACGTAAAGCTTTTTTAAAGATTTTTTTATGGGTAAAGCCTTTATGAATTGGTTGTTTATTTGCATAACTTTGAATCTATCGATTGATGATTATTTTATTTTTGATTTATGTACTGAAATTGGGTATTTTTCCCATCAGTTCTTTCATCTTAAAACTAATCAGTATAAACGTTGTATATTATTCTATCACTTTTATTCTTCTAGGCACAAATAGATTTATATGATTTCTTCAATTTTTGTTTATATTGAATATGAGACTTCTAATCATTTTTACATAAAATGTATTTTTATTTTATTATTTGTTTTGTTGTTACACTGTTTTTCTTTTCTCATTGTATTATATTTTCTTCATTGTTTGTTACTCAACATATAATTTATAATGTAAAAGCCCATCAGGGCGTGTAATAATTAAATAAATAAATAAATAAATGCTGTAAGTCTGGACCGTTTTTTTAATTTCTCAGTTCTATTATATTTCATTAATTATTATGTTATTATTGTTGCTGTCACAGTCATCTTGATCCTAACAACGTCTCCAAATTCTTTGTCACTGCTTTCCAGTTAAGGGACTCATAGCAAAGATTGAGAAAGATTAAAGTTAGCCTCCCAAAAACTGGGCGTACTGTACAGGGCCCGCAGATACTTTAATAGTGCACAACTGCTAACCCTGTACAAATCAAAAGTGCGCCCCACGGTTGAATTTAACAGCCACCTCTGGTATGGAGCTCCAAAATACCTGAAAATCACCCTTGACTCTGTGCAGAAACGGGCGGTCCGCTCAATAGATTCTCCCATTTTAACAGACGGATTGCAATCTTTAGAGCACAGACGTCGGGTGGGAACGCTACCCTTGTTCTACCGGTATTATATTGGAAGATGCTCCTAGGAACTAGCGTCATTGATTCCTTCGGCACCGGTGCATAGTCGGGAAACACGCCAAACGCGTGCCCAAAATTTGTACACGGTTGACATTTGTCACATGAGAACGGGTCATTTCTTTGACTCGTTCTCGTGTTCAACAGCACGGCTGTGGAATGATTTGCCGACCTCTGTGTTTCCTCCTTCCTACAACATGGGTCTCTTCAAGACCAATGTTCATTCCTTCCTCTCCTCAAAAAGACCTTCCACACAGCATCCCAGGTGACATAGGCCCTGAGGGAAATTATTTTCCTCAGGGCCTCCTGTATGAAGTTAATGTAAAAAAAAAACATTTACAAATATCCAGGAAGAATGTGTGCTACTTTATTTGTTTGTATTTTAAATTATAAAGTATAGGCAGTCAAATTTTTTGTTTTTTTATGATTTTAGAAGCAACTACGGAAATTATTTGTGAGTTAATGGAAACAAATTTAAAAATAATATTTTTCCTCCAGGATGAAATAAAAAAGAAAATAAAAAATATTAAAAAGCACTCTGACTAGCGTAAATCAAAAATACAAAGACTGATTTAAGTTGGAACAAATTTTTTTTATACATAAATAAAAAAATCTACCGTCTTTCTTCCGAGTTTCAGCACGATCGAATGTCGGGGAATGGGTCAATTTTCCCTTACATGATTCCGCTTCATTGATACAATAAATCAATCAAGAAAACAAAAGTAAAATTTGAATACATGTACAAATTTGCCTCTAATATATGGACAATTTAATTCAATTATGGCCTACATACCGTAATTTAAAACACGAATAATAAAAATGCCTAGATATTTTCTATACCTTTGATTAAAAATATTTTTTCCGGTTTTATTGACTATTTTTTTATACATAAATTAAAAAACCGTCTTTCTTCCGAGTTTCAGCTCAATCGGATGTCAGGGTATGGGTTAATTTTCCCTTACATGATTCCGCTTTATTCGTACAATAATTCAATCAAGAAAACAAAAGTGAAATTCGAATGGATATATTTAAAAATGGCAAAGTTGCCTCTAATATATGGACAATTAAATACAATAATGGCCAACATACCATAATTTAAAACACGAAAAATAAAAATACCTAGATATCTTCTATACCTTTGATTAAAAATATGTTTTCCGGTTTTGTTGAGAATTTTTTTATACATAAACTAAAAAATCTACTCTCTTTCTTCCGAGTAGCAGCTCGATCGGATGTCGGGGAATGGATTAATTTTCCCTCATATGATTCCGCTTCAATCATCAACTTAATTCAATAATGGCCTACATACCATAATTTAAAACATGAAAAATAAAAATGCCTAGATATCTTCTATACCTTTGATTAAAAATATTTTTTCCGGTTTTGTTAAGTATTTTGGCCTTAAATGCAAATTTAAGTTTTGTTTTCGTAACGAAAAAGGCCGCGCCTTGTCTGCCGTAACTGAAACAAAATATGTGACTTGCATTATCGACTCCGTCTTTATTGGATATCGCATGCAAAGGTTTTAAAATAAATGTTGTCAGCCATAATAATAACACTAGCAGTAAAACACCGCTTCGCAGGTGTTTGCTGGTAGGCCCTTCGGGCGGCTTTTGGTTCGGCATCGCCTAGATAGTGTTGGTGACCATTTTATAAATACGATAGGAACTGGTTCCAAAAATAGCCCATTCCTCGGATCCACTGTGATCCAGTGATAGCTGATAGCTAGTCACCGGGAAAAAGTAACCAGGTAATACTTTATTCACAATTAGTATTACCGTCAATCTTTCCATATCGGTAGAGATACTCAAATTTACATAATCGTAGTACTTATAACTAGGAGGGGCACGTTCTCATGCGACCTGCTAACGGAAATAGCACCATCCTTTGACGAAATCTTGAATTAGAAACCGAATTAAAACGGTAACTTTGTTTGATATTTCACGTACACAGGTGTTTTTTTTCGTGTTTTAAATTATGGTGTGTAGGCCATTATTGAATTTAATTGTCCATATATTAGAGGCAACTTTTGGCATATGACATGACATGCACTCGAAGCCGGGTTAATAATTTCAACCATGCCGATCGAGCTGAAACTCGGAAGAAAGAGAGTAGATTTTTTAATTTATGAGTAAAAAAATACTCAACAAAACCGGAAAAAATATTTTTAATCAATGGTATAGAAGATATCTAGGCATTTTTATTTTTCGTGTTTTAAATTATGGTGTGTAGGCCATTATTGAATTTAATTGTCCATATATTAGAGGCAACTTTTGGCATATGACATGACATGCACTCGAAGCCGGGTTAATAATTTCAACCAGGCCGATTGAGCTGAAACTCGGAAGAAAGAGAGTAGATTTTTTAATTTATGTATAAAAAAATACTCAACAAAACCGGAAAAAATATTTTTAATCAATGGTATAGAAGATTTCTAGGCATTTTTATTTTTCGTGTTTTAAATTATGGTGTGTAGGCCATTATTGAATTTAATTGTCCATATATTAGAGGCAACTTTTGGCATATGACATGACATGCACTCGAAGCCGGGTTAATAATTTCAACCATGCGGACGCAAGCCTATTAATTAATAACAATAACAACAACACAACCACACAACAACAACAACAACACAACAACAACGACGGCAACAACAAAAAAAAACAAAAACAACAACGGCAACAACAACAACAATGACAACTACAACAACAACAGTGACAACTACAACAACAACAATAACAACAACAACGACAAACAGTAATAATACTTACATAATAATAAAAACATTTATTCATCAAAAGATAATTATACATTTTGTTTATTTATCTTAGATCTAGATATTGACAAAAAGGTAGCTGCTCAGCTATAGATTCAGGATTTCTCTTGGAATGAAGGGTTTTCAGCAGTGCCCCTATAAGCTTGTTTAATTGACGACATTTCGCATGTCGGGAATATTTTCTGTAAAAATTAGTTGAATAACCCGGAGCCATTAACAAGTAGTTTATTACCTGGGTCCAGCTGAGCCTATTGTCGGCTTATAGCTCCACGGAACAGTAGAGATTGGTAAAAAAGTTATCCTTCAAAATAAATAAATTTGTACGAGTCGCTCAAAAAAAAATCGTTCGAAACCTGCGAACTAGAAGTATAATACTACCTTTTTCTAGTTCGAATAGAGCAGAAATCTTCTTTTCTGAGTCTGCGTGAAAAAGGAAACAGGGCGACGTCTTGTCGCCACAAATTTACCCTTCAAATTTCTCCCTAGATTTTGTAACAAATGCAAATATTTTTTATTATAATAAAGATACCGACTACTAAACGACGGTCGGCCTGGTCGAGGGGTAAGGCTCTTGACTCACATAACAGCACTATTTTTGTTAATTTTGTTCTTCTGTCATTGTTTTGTAAATACTGTATATTCTTTAGTTAATTTTGTTCTTCTGTCATTATTTTGTAAATACTGTATATTCTTTTATCATTTTCTCAATATTATAAGGAGCACTGTACTGATTATTTTTAAATTTATTATAGTTAAGCGCACTTGAAGTGAAATGTCACAAAACTGCGCTATATGAATATAATGTTATTATTATATTATATTGACTCACAATCCAAAAGTCGCGGGATCGAATCCCGGCGTGCGTAAAAGAAAAAAATATTTGATTATTTGGGTTATTTCACAATTCATAAATTTAAAAAGTGAAACGTAACTTGAAATGGCTTTAGTCGTGTATGGTGATCAGATCTAAATAGCCAGCTACTTCCTCTTCCTCAATTCATTCCCCCCTCCAGTACCTTCAGTCTCATAACATACCCCAATTGGGGATGCCAAAGTCTCACTGGCTCCAGACGGAAGCAGCTGGGACTCTAAGGAGGTATTAAAAAAAAACTGTCTAATAAAATATCTTTATCTGTCTTACATAAAAACGGGCATGATAACAGATTAAATAATTTAGAGTCAATTGAAATAAAAAAGCTATAAAAACCATAAGTCATATACTTAATAATCAATTAGACATATCGAGCAGTCCAATATTAGGTTTGTTTCCAATAAACCCTTTAAAATTTTCCCAGTACTCCCTACCACCATGCCAGTTGATGGTTTGTTTCTCCAAATTTATTATTTACAACCCATTGGTCTACATAATTATCTTTCGGTTTTTCCCATTACTTGTGTACTTATGTTTATGTATTTTATGGCCGTCTATGTGTTTGTTATATTTGTATCATGTTGCCGCCCTCTATATTTTGTTATATATAAGCACACATTATATACTTCTTGTTTAGTATTAATTTGTACTCTAAAGATGCTTGAGTAAAGCGAAACCAGTCGGTTCATAAATTAATAAATCTCGTGGTTTTAATCAAAAAAGTATTTTATTTTATTAAATATAAATATGTCAAACCACAAAGTGATTGCTTTCTACAATATTAAAAAACTATACTTTCGGTACGTTTTCTTTTTTAGATAAGTTACATCTTATGGTAGTTAGGACCCTCCAAAAATCATTTAAACAGCCTGGTATGAACGCCATCAACAGATGTTCAATATACAAATAAGACAATAATGTATTTAAAAAAATGTACAGACATAGAGTATTTTGTTATATAATATAGTTAGAAAAAAATCCTCAAAATCGGTCGGGTTTTGAAGGAGAACAATATGGAATACAAAATTTCGATTTTGATCATTTTATTTCGGTGTTATCAGCCTGATGTGCAGTTGTCTCTTTCGCTCAGTATTCGGGGGAGTAAGAGTGACAGTGGCAACAACAGTTTGGTAAAATACCTATCATTCAAATTTCTCGGCGACCGGGATTCCTCTTAAGCATCCGATATCGCCTTTCAATTTACATAAATTTCGCATTTGAATGTTCAGTATGTGTCGACCACTCGCTTGGGAGTTTTGGGTCAGGTTTGTAATGTGAGGGTAGACTTACGAGTGGAAACGGTTGAAAGTATTACTGAAAAATTAAGAAACTAGAGTTTTTATCAAATTGGTGGCGTACCGAAGCGTTTCAAGTTTTCATGACGCCATTGAATCTTCTTCTTACGTCACTTGTCTGTAATGTAACTAACTGTCTTATGTTGAAATCTTTTATTTACCTGACGCAAAAAAATCGCTTGCCGGCTATTTTTTTGTTTGTCTAAGCCACATTTTGAAATCGATTCTGAACTCAATGTCGGCAATAATAGAATGTTCGTGAAATAGTTTTTAAACGCTTTTAATTTTGGAATACGCTAATGCGTTGCGAACGCTGGCGACATGTTTTTTTGCTGTCAAATCAAAAAGAAGACTTTGTGAAACAAATGCGTTGTAAGGTGAAACACAGAATAAAACTTGAAATTTCTTGTTTTTTGAACACAAAATGCGATCTGAAAACTTTGAAATACTAACAGGTTTTAATTTATTTAACTGTATTGAACAATTAAATACTTATATCTCATAATATAAATAATTATATATGGTGTGTCAACATACAATCTTAAAGATAAATCTTAAAAAACAAAGACTAACTGATACAGACCAAATATTCAACAGTTGTGACGTACTAGATATACGCCAATTATACGTTAAAACTACTAAACTACATTTTCGACCAAAAAAACAATGCATCATCAAAAACATTGCTGAACGAATCTTTGTCCGATTTTTCAGTTTCAAATTTTCGACGGAGAGTCGCTAATATTGTCTTCAATTATTTAATATGAGAGGCTGAAAAGTAATGCACACATGTTTGTACAGCGCCAACAAAATAGCTTCAGAAGCGCGCCAGGTGGAATGTGGTAGTGACGTTTCTTCATTACGCGCAGATTTGAGGTCGTTGAATTCATATTATGATTTTACACTCTTTAAGTTATTCCAAAAAAAAACACATTTTTATATTATATATTTCAGTACAGTGTTTTTTTGTTTTTAAATGAATAACGCACAGCTGCTGCAGTCCCAGCTGCTCCCGTCTGGAGCAAGTGGGACTATGGCATCCCCAATTTGGGTATGTTGTGATGCTGGAGGTAGTGGGGAGGGGAAGGAGATAGAGAAGAGGAAGGTGAGGAAGTACCTGGCTATTCTGATCTGGCCACCAAACACGGCTAAAGCCATTTCAAGTGACGTTTCAATTCTGAATGGTGGTCTTACACCAGGGCGATACTGATCCGCAAATATACTGTATATTATTTTAAATGAATAAATTGTGAAATAACATAAATTAATCAAATAAAATTTATTTGCCACGCCAGGATTCTATCCCGCGACCTTCGGAGTGCGAGTCAAGAGCCTTACCGTTGGATTACGCCGGCCGTCGACTGTGTGTCGTGCATTTTTACCAGAAGTTATCTAATTTATTATGATTTTTTTTTTAATGCCGGCAACCCGGGCGTTTATTGTAATAATAATATCTTATACAGAGAAGTTAGTAGCCCGCCTCGCTAGACTAAGTCTGTTCCGAGGCGGGTACATGTAGGTATATATACATAAACTTACATACACATACATTTACATATATACATACAAACACTCGTATGCACACATACATACACACACACATTTTACCTATTCATTTATGTGTTCAATTAGTTCAGTTGTAGTAGATTTTCAAATTATTGGAAGGTAATTATGTGTGTCTTTTAAAAAATAAATAATTATAACCTACTAGCAAAGACTTCTCGCTTTGTACAAAGTTAAATCTTCATGTATGTTGCTTATTAAGGAGAGACGTGATCCTCCATATAGCATCCCAAAAGATGACACAGACACTGAAGGAAATTATTTTCCCTAGGATCTCAAAAATGTGAAGTCAATTTAAGAAAAACATGATATTTAAACAAAAGTAACTACTTTCTGTAGCCTGTATACACTGTAGAACAAAGACTAACAATATTATTATTGTTGATAATGTGATATTATGACCAATCGTTATGAAATTCTGTTAAAAACTGACACATTTTAATAACACATTTTTTTTGAAATAGACAATTCACCCTAAAAATAGTATTTTGTGACAACATATGTTAAATGTGATTATTTTATGTATATGTTACCGTAAAAGCCCAAATATTGGTAAATCCTAAGATTTTCCGGTGAATCCTAAGATTTACCAACTCTTAATGGTAAAAGTTCGAACCGTTCTATAATCATCGTTCACCAACCTAACCTAACCTAACCTAAACTAACCTAACCTAACAGGTACTAAATTCTAATGGTAAAAGCCCGAAAAAATCGTTTCTTATTTAAATATTATAAACGATTTTTTTGGGCTTTTACCATTAGAATTTAGTACATGTTAGGTTAGGTTAGGTTAGGTTAGGTTAAGTTTGGTTAGGTAAGGTTAGGTTAGGTTGGTGAACGATGATTATAGAACGGTTCGGACTTTTACCATTAAGAGTTGGTAAATCTTAGGATTTACCGGAAAATCTTAGGATTTACCGTAGTTCGGGCTTTTACAGTAACATATATATTCTGTACATAATTCTGTAAAATGTGAATGTATAAAAGCTGTTTATAACTCTATTAAATAAAATAAAAAAAGTTCACCTTCATTTCATATGTATGCGTCGTTGGATTGATTGATGTGATGTTTTGCCCCCAAATTGATAGCGTAAAAAAGGCTTGACGGAAAAAAATTATTCGAAGTATGATTTACCCCTTCTATAAATCATTCGATTTCCTTTAATTCGATGCTCGGGAGGGCGTGTAATAATAGGAAATCATCAATAGCCTTTCAAAACATTAAACATTCAATGGAATGGGAGCAGAGAATCCCCGCTACGCCACGGAACATGAGATTTATTTTACAGTGTAAAGAAGCTTTAAATTGTTTTAGAGTGCTAATATCTTTTCTTCCGTAGCAGTATGTAGACCGTATGTTCATGTTCATACTCGTACATGATTCTGCGTTTCTTCTTCCATGTTTTCACGGTATTGGTGTAGGAATGAATGTTAGAATGGCTGCACAGGGGAGAGTGGCCGTAGTGTTTGAATTCTGATCTACGACTTTTAGAGTGCCAATATCCTTCTAGTACAGTGAAGCTGTACTAACTCCCACACAACGTAATACGTTGTACTTGCCTCAGTTTACACAACACGATAGAATTGCAACTACCACTCTGCCACGAACACTCCTCTTCTGGTTCGACCAGGGCACCAGGGGGCATGTTTTTGTTGTTTGTTTTGCGCAGTTGGAACATAATATGCTCTGAAAATGGTATACAAAGCAGCCTAGACCTAATTTAGGAATCTTAGATAAACAGTGATCATTTTTTCGTATTCTCGTCCCTATTCACTTTTTTTTAGCTTATCTCATCAAATTGTTCTTTTTACAATCTTCTTATTGCTTCTTTTAGCCTCATATACGTATCTTCTTCTGATTTTACTTACCCCTTGCAACTTATTGTTTCTTGTGTCATATTCCGATATCACCTCTCAGTAGTTTTTTTTTTTTATTATAAGCAATAATTGTCAGCCTGAAACAATCATTTACATTGAAAAATCTTCCGAGAAAAGATACTTGCCGCCAACGGGACATGAACCCGTGTCCTTCTGATTGCCGGTCGGATGCTCTGACCACTGAGCTATGGTGGCTTATCTAATACCCGCCAAATAATTCAATATATCGCGTTGATCACGTGCATTGATCACGTAATGGTCAAAACTAATAAACAAAACAAAAGCATCGTTTACAAATCAACAATTACAGACCATTACACAACAATATTCACATTGCAATCCGACACCACAAAAAACAGAAGAGATCAGTCAATCGTATACAATAATATTAATTTTGATAATTTAAAAAATATTATTAAAAATAAATCTTGGCAAGAGCTTTTACAAATAAAAAACTCAGAGGATGCATGGAATTATTTTGTTGACTTTTTGAAAAATGAATTAATTAATAATACAACAATTTTAACAAAAAAAAATCCTAACAAAATTAAACCCTTGAAATCATGGATAAACTACTCAATTATCAACTGCATTCGTAGAAGAAACATACTACACAAAAAAGTGAAAGAAAATCCTTACGACATAATATCACTAAACATCTACAAAAGATATAGAAATACATGCGGCGAAGTCATTAGGAAGGCGAAAGAAATCTACTACAGAGACAAAATCCAAGAAAGTAACAACGATCCCAAAAAAAATATGGCAAATTCTAAGAGAAGCCACAAATACACAAAACACCAAAGACAAACAGGACATAAGTAAACTTTGTATTGACGGAAAAATTATTGACACCTCAAAAAACCCCAAGCTCGTTGCGGATTACATCAATAATTTTTTTATAAATATTGGTTCAAATCTGGCTTCACGTCTACAAAATTGTGGAAATGATCTACCTGCTGAAACAGAACTTCAATTTCCTAAAAGAAGATTCAAATTTCAAGCTGTTTCAGGGGAAGAGATTCTAAAAATAATCAATTCTCTTAAAAACACTTCTTCTGCCGGGGTTGATGGAATCACAACTAAGATTTTGAAAACACTGTCTACGGAAATTACATTGCCCCTAGAATACCTAATTAACCTTAGTATCAGTCAAGGACACTTCCCCTCAAACCTGAAACAAGGTATTGTTATTCCCATACATAAAACAGGTAACAAGACAGACATAAACAATTACAGACCAATAACTCTACTGACCAGCCTATCCAAAGTTTTTGAAAAAATTATCAATGCTCAGTTAGTAAAATTTCTAGACAGCCATAAACTACTCTCAGCAAATCAATACGGGTTTCAAGAAAGCAAGAGTACCGCAGACGCTATGGCCGCCGTAACTGACTTTATTGTAAAAAACCTTGACAAAAGCAAAAAATGTATATCAATTTTTTTAGACCTTTCTAAAGCCTTTGATACAATATCACACAATAAATTAATAAACAAACTTCAAATAATCGGTATTACAGGCAACGAACTTAACTTTTTTAAGAGCTACCTTGATGAACGCAAGCAACAAGTGAAAATAATGAACACACTTAGCAATCAGCGCTCAACTAACTATGGTATACCACAAGGTAGCATATTAGGACCGTCTTTGTTCCTTTTATATATCAACGACTTATGTAACATTAACATCCAGGGAAAAATAGTTAGTTTTGCCGATGATACTGTTTTACTGTTCGAAGCTGACACTTGGCTAGCTGTCTACAATAAAGCAGAAACTGAAATAAACATCGTAAAAAAGTGGTTAGATACAAATACACTCACATTGAACACCGAGAAAACTAAATATGTCACATCAAGCATAAATATAACAGGTCAACCTCATGATGATGCCTCTATTAGGATACACACATGTATGAATTCCGATGAATCTTGTCAGTGTCCGTACATTGAGCGCACTACACAGATGAAGTATCTCGGCCTCACAATTGATCCATATCTCAAATGGAATTTTCACACTCAAATAATTGCAAACAAAATAAGAAAAACCATGCACTTTTTCAGAACGATACGAAACTTTCTAGACTTGCAACACTTGAAAATGATTTATTTTGCAGTCTGTCAATCTGTTATTGAGTATGGTATCATAGCATGGGGAGGCGGTACTGCATCAGCACTAGATCCAATCATAAAGGCACAAAAAACGATTATAAAAATAATTCTTAGACTACCCCTAATTACGGACTCGAACTTTATCTTTAATACTATGAATGTGTTTGACGTTCGTCAGATATATGCAAAAACAATCCTCACTCATTTATACACAAACTTACATAAATACTATGAAAAAAGACTAGTTTCTCGCTGTACTCGAAACAATAACAAAGATTTACTACAAATTCCCATAACTCATACTACTTTTGGTCAACGAAGCTTCAGATACCTTGCAACAAGACTTTACAACATTCTTCCAATTAGTGTAAAAAAATGTGATTCACAAAAAAATTTCAAAAAAAACATAAAAATTTGGATAAAAAATAATGATAGAGCATTTACGGGTGCACTCACCCAAATTCGAAATTAGCAATCTACTGTGTGATTAGTGATTACATTCTAATATAAGTGTAGGTATGTTCACAGCATTATAAATTGATGTAAAATAACTGCCTCAACACAGGCTAGCCTAGTGAGGCAGGTTACGAGAAACTTAAATGTATAATTACAAATCTCTACTCTCTAAGTACCTACTGTTTATATGTATATTGTTTTTTGTTATTAATTTTTGTACTAATGTTACTTTTAAAATATTGTAAGATGTACTTTTTTTTCTTGTAATTATAAATCTTTAATTTTTGTTTAATAAAGATATTTATTATTATTATATTATTATTATATACTGGTGTTTCATTCAACAATTACTGATTATTACATTTTTCCACCTGAAAACAACCAACTTTATTTTTGTGAGGGAGGTATTGTTAGTACTGTGGCGATATAGGTGGCGCCGAGACAAATTATGTCTTCATTTTTTTGGTGAAATACCTTTAACTTGTTAAATATTAATTATTATTTTTGTTTTAATTTATAAACTAACGTTTTAAGACAAGATTTTTATGCATAGCACAAAGGGTAACAAAATCAACTCCACACAGGAGGCCTTAAGGAAAATAATTTCCCTCAGGGCCTATGTCATCTGGGATGCTGTGTGGAGGGTCTTTATAAGGAGAGGAAGGAATGAACATTGGTCTTGAAGAGACCCACGTTGTTGGAAAGAGGAAACACAGAGGCCGGCAAATCATTCCACACCCGAGCTGTTGAACACAAGAATGAGTCGAAGAAGCGACCCGTTCTCATGTGAAAAATGTCAACATTGTACAAATGTTGGGTAACATAAATAAATACAGAACTTTTTACAAAATTTATTTGGGAAAACGTATTTTGAGTTATTGAATGTTTACTCGGTTGCATTAACCAGTGAAATTTTCCACTAATTCTAGTTAAAAATAAAATGGAAAACCACATAATGATTGTGATATTGAAAAAATAATACTAAATGAAAATGTCGGGTTTCTACGATACACTGATTAAAATAAATTATAATAACATAGCTCTCTATGATTCCTATGATAGTTGATCACCGGACAGTTATTATAATTATGCTTAGAGTAAGCAGCTCATAATTATGAAGATAAATGGAAGATATTAGCAAGGATAAATTAAAACAGAAGATATGTTACTGAGAAAATGAACTAAGTCAAGTGGACATACTTGAGGTTTATTTATATATTTTTAGTTTCATACATAAGCTCGTTCGTCAAACAAGCTGTCTCTCTGGGCTCTTTTTTTGTGAAAAACGCCTCCTGTCCTTTTGAGAGGTGCAAAAAACAAAAATCTACGGTGGGTTTTTTTCCAATCGTAAATACAAACAAATCGCTCATAATTTAACAAAATATAATTATTCAAGGCTTTTGGGAACCCAAAGAACGTTCTAAAATTTTTGTTCGATTGGTATGTGTAACGGACGTATCAGCGTCGCCACAAGACTATAAAAAAGTACCGGGTTTTTAGTGCACGAACAGGATGGTGGTGATGGAACAAATAATAAAACTGACCTCCCGTGCACCCAGTGCCTGATGCGTGAAGGACACTGGATGTGCTTAATCCTCTGCCTGATCCTGGCGCCTGGCGGTTGCCAAAGTAGGGCCGGCTCTTCTGGAGGAGTGTTGGCACCAGGACTGAAGACAGGCAGAGGTCGGCGGGGGAGGCAGCTGAGTGATAATAAATTTCCCAGTAGGAATAATAACACGAGTTGACTGTAGAGAAGAACTAACTTTATTTGGAAAATACGCGCCTTTTTATACCCTAATCTGGGCAAAAAGGTGATCACATGGTACATTTATGGGGTGGGGGGTTGGACCTCGCCCGTAAGTATAAATACGCCGACTTTCTTGTCGCACTTCATTTTGCTTGTGTCGCTCAAGAAAGTGGTCGATTAAAATCATTATTTAATAATAATTCTACAGGTTATAACATAGTTTTTATAAAGTATTTCTTAATTCTAACATGTATGTACGGGTATTCTTTACCCGTAGATTTTTAGTTTAATGAATTTAGGAACAATTTTGGAAATGTTTACCATTTGTTGGTAGGTATTATATATGGATGCCCCGTAGGACTCTGCACTGAAACGTCTTAGTTTCAGCGTCCTACGGGGTGTTTAAAGGAAGTTATATTACAAAACGATGTTTTGCAAAGGCAGTTTGCTTGGCGGAGCTGCCTGGCTTCCTGCCGGGCCATAACCGCAGAACGGCAAGGGAGGGCAGGTAGTCCGCTTGGCGGAGCTGCCTGGCTTCCTGCCGGGCCATAACCGCAGAACGGCAAGGGAGCGCAGGTAGTCCGCTTGGCGGAGCTGCCTGGCTTCCTGCCGTGCCATAACCGCAGAACGGCAAGGGAGGGCAGGTAGTCCGCTTGGCGGAGCTGCCTGGCTTCCTGCCGGGCCATAACCGCAGAACGGCGAGGGAGGGCAGGTAGTCCGCTTGGCGGAGCTGCCTGGCTTCCTGCCGTGCCATAACAGCAGAACGGCAAGGGAGGGAAGGCAAATGGCCCTTCTCAGGGCTTCAGCCTAAGGCTGGAAATTAAGGCCCTCAAAGGGGTCTTAATTAAAAATAAAAGGAGGCTAGTCAGCCTGGTTGCCTTGGAGGCGTAAATAAGCATAATTAAGCATATTAATTATTAAATTATTAAAATTATAGGATTCTAGAATGTCTCCCGGTGCAAACTTGGCACACAAGCTTTATTTGGTTGCACCGGGGCATTATACATAAGCAAACATATAAAATTAAAAATTAAGAAATGAGGGAGAGCAACACGTCGGTTACAGTATGACTGTAATCTGTCTTTGCATGTTTAGTCTAAGGATATTAGCAATATCGACTAGTCTAAAATCATACAATTTTGTGTATGTTTTTTTCTGAAAATGAATGTTGTGTGCAGTTTAGTTTTGAGTGTTGTTACGATACACAAATACGCCCCTGCGAATTACTCGGCCGCTCCTCCTCCCAAGTTGTAGCGCACGCCACTGCGCAAACTACAGTTTCACTCCCTCTCCGCTAGCTTGCCGGCGCGCTACCGGAACCAAGCCACCATCGATAGCGAGCCGCCAACCGCCTCTCGCCCACAGCTCCCGGTCTAGTAAGCACGTATAGTGTGAGGACCGTTTCGCGCCCATTCTAGAAGGTTCCGCGCGAGAACAATGGAACGTGTTTTGCTAAGAGATACACTAAGACACCAAGAATGGCCGAATTCTTTCCCGACACTGAAGATACAAGAGTCCAGACGCTCACTGTGAGTACCCAAGCCGTTATATTCCCCCATATTTGCGTGTGTTCGCTGTAAATTCACCGCGGAGATAAATAACCCCTTCCAGAGAGATTATAGGGACAGATTCCTCCATTTTAGACAGAACTGTTGTTGCTACCCTGTATTACTCTGTATGCATTATTGTGGTATTGTGTATACGCAAGTGTTTTACCCAATATAACTGTTGTTTACCTTGGTTACTGGTTTCACTGCCTTCCCCCAGCCCGTAGAAATTTGAGCTTTATTTCAGGAAAGACACACACACGCCTCACAGATCCTACCACCCTGGTGGTGAGGGCCTCTCCCGCTCTGCTGACTAAAACCTGAGCTAGTCTGTCGGCAGAATGTAGGGACCCCCAGGTAGGTCCGCTAACAGTGTGGTATGTGGAAATTGGATACATGAATTTTTAATAACTAAAAAAGTAAAAGTATGTTTAATAGTAATCTACAGGACGTGGAGACACACAGACAAGCTTCTTGAGCTATCAACCTCCCTAAGGAGCAGTGTGAGAGCCAAGCCAGTCAACTGGTCTTAAAGTGGATTGGTCATAAATCCTGAATATGGGAGTACATAATAATATATTATCCATTACGATCGTATATTGATGCATGCCATCTAGTACCTAATGTTCCTGTAGGATATAGACAGACCAAGACAGGATTTCAAGACAATGTGCTGTTCTTCCTGGACGTGTTTGGAGAGATTGGATTCTGTACTCATAAAAAAATACTACCAAAGTTTTAACAGAGCAGTTACCAAAAAAAAAAATATTAATAAAAATTGTCAGGTGTAACAGTAGCTTTACTTTAGGAAGGCTTAAAGATACACGTAAGGGGTCGTCCATTAATCACGTGAGGCTCGAAAGGGGGGGGGGGGGGGTCGGAAAAAATCACGAAATATCACGACGTGGGGGGGGTAAAATGAGAAATCACGTGTATTTATTTTAGTGATAATATTCTCCAAATTTCAAAATACTTCTCCAAATCTAAAACCTCACCACATATCACCAGGGGGGGGGGGGTTCAAAAGTTGCTAAAAAAATATCACGTGATTAATGGACGACCCCTAATCGGATAATATCTGAATGGAGTATCGTTTAATCATGCCTAGTTATATGTTCCAATTATCGTTAAAAATATAAACAAACTAGCTGATCCGGTGATTATTATTTCGCAATAATAAATATTGAGGTCAATAATCGAGATAATAACTATTCTATTTTTTTAGTTTGACCAAATAACACAAGTAAGCAAAATTTTATGAAATTCGGTTTAGTCTTTTCGGAGTTTTTATATACGAGTACATTTTATTTTAAAGTTTTTTAATATAATGGTAAAAAAATTTCATGTTTTTATACATTCAATAATGTTTTTCCTTTCAAAAGTACATTAATTAATACGTCTTACAAGTGTTAAAAAGGCGAATAAAACGAATGTGAACAACAATTTTAATAATGATAAAATAATATATATTTTTTTAATATGTAAAACAAAGTATAGATAATTAATGTTAAACAAAATTATTGTGTATATCATATAACATGTGTAGGTGAATATATTTTTTCATATATAAAACATATTATAGAAGGAATGTAACAGAATGAAGAAGAGAAGATAAAAAAGAAAGAAGAAAAATTAAGAAAGAAAAAGGATATTTGATATTACAATTATTATGTTGAGAAATATAGTATTATACGGTATAGTGATTAAAAAAAGTTTATAAAGAGCTTTTATTGATTTTTGAATTTTTTATAATGTGATTCCAATCTTAAAATAACTGGTAATTGGTTAAACCATTTACCTCCAATATAATTATAGTAATAGATATAAGATTGTAAATTCATAATCAATGATATGTATACATAGAACAGCTGACTGAGCGCAGAGCAATAATGATTGTTATACAGGTTTATTTTTATGGACGTTTTGTGAACCGCATAAAAATAAGAAATTTATCAAAACTATATTCGGGCAATTCAAGTTTTTCATGAATAATCATCGCCAAAGTTTCGCCGTATAAGCATGGAACACGGTTCATAAATATGTTTTTTAAGAGTCCCAAATATCAGATCCCATAGTTATGCTTTAGACTAGCTTCCTTCTATTTTTTTCAAAATTAAATTTCGCAGGTTACAAATAACCTCTTTGGTTGAGCGGTAAGGCTCTCAAATAGTAATCTTGAATTCGCGGGTTCAGATCCCGGCGTGTGCAAGTAATTTTTATTTGGTGAATTAACCATTGGAGCGCTTTTTGCCACAATATGGCACTATTTAAAATACCTCGGATTGCTTTGCTGCCAATTTTGGCAAATTTTCCCTTTTTCTTAATGTCTGCATATTATCGAGGCTGCTGACTCACACAATGTTGTAAATTTTACCT
The DNA here is from genome assembly GCA_917880885.1 of Limnephilus marmoratus. Classification (NCBI taxonomy): domain Eukaryota; kingdom Metazoa; phylum Arthropoda; class Insecta; order Trichoptera; family Limnephilidae; genus Limnephilus; species Limnephilus marmoratus. Next base: position 10,393,116 of record OU862918.1, read on the forward strand.
CATCTGTTTTTAAATTATAATATTATCATTATAATCTCCAATGTTCTTTAAATGGTACTTAGTCCTTTTGTATTCATTTTGTATAAAAAATCACTTTCAAATATTTTCCAGTTTACATGATCTAATAAATTTCATTATTCTTGATATGGTATGAAACTCAGTTGAGGCTATTAAATTCTGAACTTCCGATGAGTTCGAGGTCATTAGTATTGTCACTCTCTGTCGTTCATATTTAATGCATTTCGATAATGTGTGCTTGACATCTTATGCAAGGACACTGGAGGTTCGTTCAAAATAAATAAATGTAGCTTCGATACGATTTTAGATTTTCACGGCCAAAAGTATTTTTGTTATTATTTTTTGGGGTATTATGCCGTGTTACGCTACCTCCTTCTTTAGCCAACGTTTTGGACAGCGTTGCAGTGTCCATCACACATTTGCCCTGATGATGGACAATGCAACGCTGTCCGAAACGTTGGCTAAAGAAGGAGATAGCGTAACACGGCATAACACCCCAAAAACTAATAACAAAAATGTAGCTTCGTTTAACAAAAAAATTAGAATCTTGCGAGAACCTTGAAGGAGTAACCATCTGTTACTTATACCAGGGCGGGTAAGAGGTGGATCACCTCCACTGCTTGACATCTTCAATTTGTTCACATATGGAGCACATTGGAGAATCAGAGAGGCCTATCAAACCTTATATTCTTATTTTTCTTTATTTGTAAGTAATTAAGTAGAAGTTTACGATTTTATAATATTTTTTTAATAAATCCTACGAATAAGTGGTAATCAACAAAAGTTAGGTGAATTCAATGGCTATGTAAAACTATAATTAGTTTATATGTTTCGATATTAAAATTCGAGGTATGATTTTTTTTAATGTGGGCGAAAAATATTCAAAATGATTACAAAAAAATGTCGAGCAATCAGACAAAAAAGTTTTAAATTGCGCTGTCTCTCCAGTGGTTAATATATCTTTTTTTTACCACCTCCACACAGGTGGCCATGGAAAAAAATTCCCCTCATGGCTTTTGTCATCTTTGGGGATGCTGTGTGGAGGGTATTTTTGGGAAAACAAGACGATAAGTTCTGGGAAGTAAAAAGGTATAAGGAGTTTGGGTTCAGTGTGTCGAGACGTATGAATCTATCCCTTCACTGCTGTGCAAGACAATGTCCCGTCAAAAAGTCTCCGTCAACCAGTCTCTCCCGATCCGGCCTGTCACGCAATGGTGAGCAGACGCACCCGCCATCAAGATCCACCTCACACCATGATCCCGGGCACCCATGTTAAGTCACAAAAAGTAGCGAACGATTTGGAGTGACCCATGGCAGAAGTGTTGGTTATCCGATAAAAAAAATAGTTTCCGGGTCGGCGGTACCCATACTCGCCTTACAATGATGAAATAAAATATCAATGAAATAATACGCCACTGAAATGCCGAAATACTCGTACTTTACAAGGCAACTCATCCAAAATAAATAAAATTATGTCAACTGAAGACGACAATGAAACTTAATGAATACATGTTTGTCAACCATCGAAATCAGTGGCCTATATTTACTCAACACCTGGTCTTTAGCAATAATAACAAGAATGGCCTAACATACCAAAGGATGCTGTTAACGTCAAATAGATTTTCACCTTTGATCTAAAAGGGACTTAGATCTAACCACTGTATATAGCTTATTATTACGATGGTTGATTAGACCCGGTGTGGGTGTATAACGGTGACAGGCAGACCACAAGTCGCATGCGGTCTTTGCTTAGGCGTTTGCAGCTCTTCAGACATTTTCACCTCCATCCAATTACATTCAATTTCATCCAATTTCATCAAAATTCTCTTCATCCAATTTCACCTCCGCTCAACCATTCTTATCGAATTGGAGCTGCCAAATGAACTTCGACTCAAACAGCATCAGTATTGCCAGCTCAGCTCTTTAAACCTCTAAATTTAGGAAAAGTTTATAAAAAAAATATTTTACTTTAAATGATAATTTAAATTTATTTCTTGAAATCTTCGTTGAGAATGAGAGTTTTTAATAATAATAAATTTAAAAAAAAACCATGTCCACACTAGGAGCAAAAAGTATTGTGCTCGTACTTCTATTGTGCATTTTCGCCCTGATTATATGATCTTATTTAAGGGCGTTTACCCAGCCAGCGGCCGAAATTCCGCATTTCGTCGAAAGATGTTCTTACGATCGTACAGGGCGGTTCCAATGAGAAAGATTAATTATTCTCCGCACCAGCTTTTTAAAATTATAACTCCATATCGATTTTATTTCATTCCAAATTAGCTTTAATTTATACCTACGTCCAAAATGCTAAAATGCGTGATAATAAAACTATGCTTTAAAAACTAGGCTTTTTGTAATAAGTATTTATCATTTTTCAATAACGTCTAAGCAAAACAAGAATGTAAAAAAATCTGAAATATATTAGTTTGTAAGTGCGCAAATAAATACACAAACGTACCAATTTTCGTCAAGAAACACATGTAAATATATATATTTTAATGGTCTTATTTATGCTAAAATTATTATTCTGAAACATGCGTTTACCAGATAATGTATTGATTTATTGTACTGCATGATTATATGATTTGGAATGGGTGTGATATAATACAAAATCTTTTTCGAAAATTTAAAAAATGTGCCAACGACATATGGTATAACCTTATTATACTAAAAATAAACATTTTTTCTCAAAATTTAAAACATAGTTTACTAGATAAAAGAACACTCTTTCGAAATCAATTTATGCATGTTTTTTTCGTGGAAAAGAGTCAATACGTCTCAAATCTTACTTAAAAATGACGTATTTCAGGTTTTCTCTGGTTATACCCTCTTAAGTGTTTCCGTTCACGCTTATCTCAGGCCTCGACAAAATTTTTTCAGAGGATCAAAATATTTTTGTTTTGCAATAAAATCAAAATAAAAGGAATATCTCTGAAAAATAACTGTTTTCGTGAACACGCTGTCAAATTTTATGAATCAAAATAAACATGTAATTTTTGGAATACAAAATTTTTGCAGGCAAACTTAAAAAAAAATTTAAAAGTGGCTCGCCTTTCGTTTACCTTACTAAAATTACTGATAACAAAAAAAATACGAACCACCGCCCCGGAAACCATTTATTGAATGCCACAGGTTTCTCAAGTGGTTCGTTACGTTTGGTGACTTGGCAGGGGTGCCCGGTTTCATGGGTTGAGATTTGTCTCAGTCTTGGCGGCGCGGATGGGCCTGCCAGCGTGTGGCGGACCGGATCGTGAGAGACGTGGTTGCAGATTCTTACTCTCACCTTTCATATATTTCTCCTTCAAAGATCTTCCTCTCCTCCCTTCCTTAAAAATACCCATAAATTAACGTTGACAAAAGCCCTGAGGGAAATTATAGTCCTCTTGGCATCTTGTTTAAAGCTAATTAACCACTGGAGCGAAGCCGCGATTTTTATTTTTTCCTCGGATTGCTCGTGATATTTTGGTGACCGTTATTGCCATCTATTGTTAAAATATAAGTAGTATCTTTCCACCTACTAAAAAACACTAAAATAAAACCGCGGGCGTATTTAAAAATATTACAAATTTTTTTAATGCATCTAGAGAAAATTTGCTGAAATTCAGCAGCTAAGCAAACCCAGGTTTTGTTGGTGGTGCTGAAATTCAGCAAAAAGCGCCCCAAAAATAAATCTCGTAGATATTTATCGTTAAATAAATATGTTTCTTTTCTATACTCATATATCATAATATCTCAATGCCTTTGATCTGAAATATGTAACATGTTATTTTCCCGTAGGTCAAAGAATTGGGCCGCCTAATACCATTATTTTTGTTATTAGATATAATAACGACCAACGCGGCGATAAAAGGTAGGCAAAAGGTACGCCACAAGGAATTAGAATTATGAAATTAATAGATAAGGTAATTTATTTTTGCACGAATCCCCAAAGTTGGAATCCTTTCGGAATTCCATCGAAGCCACAAGTATGAATCTTTTCATTGAAGCTTTCCTGCCGGGTTCCCGTTTAATCCCATTAAACTTTGGCATTGTTGTTTTCTCTAAACGCGCCATAAAGATGTTGGTTGCCGCGCCGAATTCAAGTTCGTGAAAATATTCTATACAAGCAGATTTTATTACTTCAATGGCGGTCGCAATCGCTGTTTTGTTCACATTCGGGATTAAAGCGTTCGTTGTGAAACCTCTAATGTCGAGTGTATAACATTTCCGGATACTTTGGGTAATTGAACAGAACCAAGTTATGTAAGGATTGCCTAAATTTCGTCATTCAGTATAAAAGGTTCACCCTGTTTAATCTCAGGAGACAATATTTATCCCAGCTCACATAGGTCCCACAGAAATCATTGTGTCTCCTTTACTGTCATGGTGAGAAGTATGATCTGAACCTAAACGGTATTTTTTTTTTTAAACTTTATTTATTCCCATTTCTTTGTACACATAATGTATAATAGTAAATAGTAGATATATAATAACATAATATATAATAACAAATAGTATGAACAAGAAATGAAAACCCACTAAGGGACTGCCTGAGTGTGGGTAATAATATAACAAAATACTATATTTCCAAGTACCCTAAGTATAAAATAGACTTAAAAAACATATAACATATAAAGTTAGTATTGCATAGGTAGAATAAGTGAAAAAGGTTTTTTTTCAGCTATTATAAAAATAAAATAAAAATATGGAGAAAAATATACCGATTTTAATTAAAAAAAATTTTTTTTTTAGTTATTATAAAAAAAATATAAACGGAAAACATATTGTACTTCAGTTTAGATAGTTACAGAAAGTGAGTTGTAGAAGGATGGATAAATTTATAGAAAAATCGTTTCAATATTTATATTATTCAACCATAATTTTACTTCTTTTACATATTCGCTACGTTTGGTGATTTAGCAGGGGTGCCCGGGTTCATGGGGGTGAGGTTTGTCTAGGTCTTGGAGGCGGATGACCAGGACATACTGAACCCTAGATTCCTACCCACCCCTTAAACCCTTTTCCTTCCCAGAACTCTCCTCTCCTTCCCTTCCTTAAAAAAACCCTCCACACAGCATCCCCAAAGATGACATAGGCCCTGAGGGAAATTATTTTCCTCAGGGCCTCCTGTGTGGAGCTCATGTAAAAAAAAAAAAAAAATATTTTATCATTTTATTTGTCATTTGAGTTTGTAGTGGTAGAAGGTTAAATGTACGAGGACCAATGAAACTGCTATGTATCTGCAATAATTGAGTATTGGTTTGTGGGATGTAAAATATATTATTTATTCTTTTGCTCATTCTATTTTCATTTATTTCGAAATTATTTGTGTTTTTAAATACATATTTCAAAGTTTGTAATATAAATGATTTACGTACATTAAATATTTTAGTTTCTTTGTATAATAAGTTGGTTGAGAATGTTTTATTTTTGTTATATATGACTTTAATTATGTGTTTTTGAATTATTTGTAGAGGCTTAATAAATGTATCAAGTGCTCCACCCCATCCTATAATGCCAAAAGTGATTGATGATTGCACCAGGAAAAAGGAGATAATTTTCAATTTTTCAATGTTTAGTACTTCCTTAAGTCTATAAAATATGTAGGCCAGATATCTTAATTTAGAAGTGATTTGATTAATATGTGATTTCCAATTAAGATTTATATCTACTGATACTCCTAAATATTTTTATATTTTCGACATTAGTGAGTTCGTCGCACGTGAAGCACATTTCTTGATTGCAACTAGTATTATGGATTCTAATTTAAAGGTTGTCTTTAGGTTTTATTTTTAATGGTTTTATAAAAAGGTAAGTAAAATGTTTTGCTATAGTTTAAAGCGAGTTTATTGTATTTTAGCCGTGTTGAAACCAGTGAAATACAATCAGTTGCTTCCGAAAAAGTTTCTTTCCAATGATTACTGGAAAGAGAAAACAAGGCGCTTTATATTCAAATCTAAAATTTAACCACAAAATAATTAAAATGTGCACTATGAAACCAAAATTTCCGAACGTAATTTAAAAAAAAAAGAAATTTTGTGATTTTTTTAAGAATTATTTTTGTACGAAACAACAACAATCTGAGGTGACAATAAAGTACATAATTCATGAAATATGAATATATTTTTCTAATAAAATATGTGTCTGTTTTTAATTTTTTTCGTTATCAGTAATGTTAGCTAGAAAAAACGCAACGTGAGTCAGATTTTAAAACTTTTTAAAGTTTGCATAAATATTTTTTATTTAAAATAAAAAATACATAGTTATTTCTGACAATAAAAATTGAAAGCGTATTTCATTGCCTTTCAAAAACAGTGTTTAGTTTTCAAATATTTTATAATAAATTTGCAAATATTTAATTTTTTTTGGATTTTATTGCTAAGCGGAAACATTTTTAGATAAATGAAACAATGTTACTTTGTTTGAACCACTTGTATATTTGTTTAAAGCCGACCGGTTTCGGAACGACCGTTCCGTCCTCAGAGCAAACGTATACTGATTTGACAATTACGTAGTGGTTATTACTAAGGATAGTGGTAGGGGTGGAGCCGTTGCCAGGGATTAAAGAAGAGTGGGTGGGTAGGGTTTTCATGGATGTCTTACCCGTGAAAATCACGGGCAAGACATCCGTGATTTTCATCTTTTTATTTTTTTTATGAAACATATTTATAAACTGACAATTTTTGAAGGGTTAAATCACATCCCAACAAAGCATTGATTTCCGTAGTGATTACGTTCGCAATATATACCTACATAATTTTTTTAATGCAATGCCCTGTGGCATTTGGAATCGGGCCGCTAACAATAATACACCTGGTGGAGATGGCGATAAGGTTTAAATTCCCGATTAAAACCGCCCGTTTTGATTTATGCCAGAAAAAAACATCACCAAAAGTATGGTTTATTTTATTTTGCGAAGTTTAGGCAATATTAAATGTTTTACCATCATTTTCTAAAGAATTTAATATGCCACTTTATACAGTAAAGCGATAACCGCAAAGCGCTCCGTAAGTACCTACGATATTTTGAACTATAAATCAGTTTTTATAGGCCTGATACTTGTGGGTTTCTAAAGACATGAAAAAATGTTCAATTATTTTAAAGGCCAAGATGTTTTCTACTCGCAGTATTTAATTAAAGCATCTTAAATATTTTTAAGCGTTCGTTATTTCAAACCAACAAACCTTTAACCTGTTTGTATAAAATCATAAATTCAATGTTTGATACCCCTGATTTATTATATGTAATTTCTTTTTATACTCCAGGCAGGTCAGTCACAAGGCAGTACCTACCATATTATTGTAGCAATTCTAAGTCAACAAGTCAATATTATCTTCCTATGCGACGGATTCAACAGCTTGGAAATAAATACTCCGATGTTGTTGATATATTTAGTACATCAATTTTATTATATAAGCATACCTTATTGAAATTTATTTCATCTAATAGGGGAATATTTTGATAAAGCTATTAAAATTGACTAACACATTGACAGTATTTTGTTGGCTGAAAGAAAAAAAACTATTTCAGATTTTTTTTTATTTTTTTTTTATTTTGTACCTACATCCTCCTGTTTGGTTCAAATTCAATATCTAATATTTTTACATTGTACTTATTTTTGTGCAAATGTTTTAAACAGTAGTTTCCTGCACTATTTACTATTATAATTTCGTTAATTTTGTTATATATATGTATGTAAAAGCCTAAATAGGCGTAAATAAATAAATAAATTTTGTCTATGTTATAATTTATTCTAATTTCTATACTTGTTTGTCATTTATTATAGTAACATATCCTGATGAATACAACATTGTTGTCGAAACATGTTGATATTGTTTTAAAAATAGTGGTTTTATACAAAGTAATCAGTTATTCATTAAATAAATTTTGTTTCATTTCGTAGTGTTTCGCCTGAATTTTGTTTTTTGTCTTTTCCTGAAAACAAGAATTGACGTTTAAATAGTTCCATACCATTTAAACCAGACGACATCACAATAGTTATCAAACTCTCTATAAATCTTTGTATTAGCGCTGCGATCCGGGTCGAATGACGTTAGAGACGTTTCCATTGGTTGATATTTCAATAATTTAATAATTAACCCACGTTTTATGTTCTAACTGAATAAATTTTTTTATTTGTATCGCTAGAAGTCAACATTGTAACACTAAGAAATGGCAGTTTAAAACTGGTAGATATGACCTTCATTACTGAATAAACTAGTGAAATCAGGCCCACTAATTTGTTATTCTTTTCTCGTTTCGTAAAAAGTTGAACGTTGATACACACGTAGAGACGACATATATTTTCAAGAACCGGTTATCTATAGGTGCAACGTCACGAAAGCACTTTCCGCGGTCAGCAGGTCTTTCAATCTTCCGTTGAAACCTTGTATGGTAGGCTTCAATGAAAAGGGACAATTCGACCTGACCTAAAGACCCACCTTAGGGACTCAGACGTTGAGAGCTATATACTCTTAGATACAACTGATATTCTCAAAACCGGTTATACAAATACATGGGTGCAAACGCCATAAAAATATAGGTACCTTCTTTCCGCGGTCAATGTTCCTTTCAATGTTGTATTTCTTTGTGTTTTTTAAAGGAACTAATTGTTTGTTTTCGAATATTTATTTAGATGTATGCAAAATTTTTTCATACATCTGGTAAGAAAATATACACAAATTCAATTTAAATATACAGTTACATTTTTACAAATACATTTTAAGAGGAAAAAAAAGATAACTACACAAAAATACATTTTAAGGAAAATAGATACCTACTAAAAAAACATTGGTAAGATTATTACAAATCATATAACATTCTTTACGTATTACACATATCCTACGAAAAGTGCTAAGACTTGAGGCTTCCTTTACGGCATTCGGCAGGCTATTATAAAGTTTTTGTCCTTTATAAAACGCGCTATTTTGTGTGCACGAAAGTTTAGTTTTGGGAAGGCTTCCCATTTTTTCCCATTTCATTGGGCGAGGTTTGACTTGTAGTTTTACTTCAGTCGTGTGGTATAAAGCACACTCGTTTTTTTTTTGTTATCAAGGTAATTTCATATAATTACCAATTCAGCTCGGCTCGGCGAACGAAAAGATATTATCTTAAAAAAATAAAATATATTTATTTAAGAACTTAAAAGGTTTACGGGAATTATGTTGTAAAAAATTGATTTGCGGGGCTTTACAGACAAAGCAAAAAACCCTCGAAAGGTAAGCTTTGGCGCCATAAGTTTCGCGGAGTTTATTTTGTCCCAAATATTTTTTTTATTTGAAAACCTAACAAGATTCCCAGCTGCTCCCTTCTAGAGCTAGTGAGACTACGGCATCCCCAGTTGGGGTATATTGTGAGACTGAAGGCAGTGAGAAAGGGAATAAGTTGGGGAAAAGGAATGTGGGGAAGTACCTGGCTATTCAGGTCAGGTCAATAAACTCGGCTAAAGCCATTTCAAGTAACTTTTCGATTCTGAATGATGGTCTTAAACGTGCCTCAAATAAAATTATGTATAGGTTTATATATATATTTTTTTTACATTGAATACCTCACAAGAATATATATGAATTAATTGTCAAATAACACAACATTAAACAAATGAAATTTATTAGCCAATGCCGGGATCCTGCGACTTTTGGATTGCGAGTCAAGGGCCTTACCTCTAGATCATGCCGACCGTAAAACTTCTTTAATGCAACTATTTTTAGTTTAAAATGTAATTTTCAACATCAATCAACGAATGGTATCAATGATGCTAGTTCTTCGGAGCGTTTGTAATCTATGGAGATTTGGAATTTCCAAGGTGACAAAAATAAGCCAAAATTTTTATGCATATTTTTTAAAAATAATTTATTATATCTGTTCATAAATAAAAACACTATGATATCACGGCTGATCATTATATAAAAAAGCTGTACGAAATTCAACCTTTAATTGGTATTCAATTAGATCTATACCCCTTCAAGTCAGATTTTGTAATAAGTATCTACCATGTGTATTGTGGTTTCACGAACAAAAAATTGCTTGTAATCAAAATATGATATTTAAAGTAAACATTGCGTGGGATGTGTCATTTTGCTTTGTATATATATCACGACTGATCATTATGTAAAAAAGCTGTACGAAATTCATCCTTTAATTGGCATTCAATTAGAGCTATACCCCTTCATGTCAGATTTTGTAATAAGTATCTACCATGTGTATTGTGGTTTCACGAACAAAAAATTGCTTGTAATCAAAATATGATATTTAAAGTAAACATTGCGTGGGATGTGTCATTTTGCTTTGTATATATATCACGGCTGATCATTATGTAAAAAAGCTGTACGAAATTCATCCTTTAATTGGCATTCAATTAGAGCTATACCCCTTCAAGTCAGATTTTGTAATAAGTATCTACCATGTGTATTGTGGTTTCACGAACAAAAAATTGCTTGTAATCAAAATATGATATTTAAAGTAAACATTGCGTGGGATGTGTCATTTGGCTTTGTATATATATCACGGCTGATCATTATGTAAAAAAGCTGTACGAAATTCAACCTTTAATTGGCATTCAATTAGAGCTATACCCCTTCAGGCAGATTTTGTAATAAGTATCTACCATGTGTATTGTGGTTTCACGAACAAAAAATTGCTTGTAATCAAAATATGATATTTAAAGTAAACATTGCGTGGGATGTGTCATTTTGCTTTGTATATATATCACGGCTGATCATTATGAAAAAAATCTGTACGAAATTCAACCTTTAATTGGTATTCAATTAGAGCTATAACTCTTCAAGTCAGATTTTGTAATAAGCAGGTACCATGTAAATTGTGGTTTCACGCACACAAAAAATCGCTTAGAAACCAAATGTGATATTTAGAGTAAATATTGCGTGGGATGTGTCATTTTGCTTTAAAATGCTGACGTCATATTTTTGACAGAACTATGCGTAGATGGTTAGTTTGATTAATTTTGTATAACCGGTTTTTTAAACACATACAGTTATTATCACGACATTTTTTGGTATATTCAGGCACCACATTCACGGATAAAAGAAATAAAAAAGTGTTGGCATAAAATATTGCTCAAGTAATAAGAATAAGCGTATAACCCTTTAACAAAACAAAAATGTTGAACAAAAATATTGCAGATCTGAAAAATGATTGGTCAGGACAAAATGTCCCTTATGAAATTCGCTTTAAGCGGAACGCCAGCGCGCTCTTTTTCACACAAAATTTAAATTTGGATTTGAAGCCAAAATATTAAACCGAATTGAAAAATTAGTTTTTTAGAATTATTTTATCAAAAATAGCAAATATATAAATAAATAACATGTGCTATTTTATTTACGTCTGTTTCAAATTATAAAATAAAGGCAATTAAAGAGGTCGATTTTTCTTGATTTTGTAGCCAACTTTGAAAAATATTGTCAGTTAAAATATTTTGCCCTATCTTCTGTATATCTAAATATAATGAAATATAGAATTAAAAATATTAAAAATTACATTGTGTGGATTTAATTTTTTCTTATATAAAAGACCGATTTAAGTTGGAACATAAATTTGCTATAAATTTGCCAAGAATGCCCTTTTCGCGATGTTAAATTTTTGATCTTAGATATATTTCATTATATTTTTAAAATAGACTGGGTACGACTACTTTTTTTAATAAGTATTATAAAATTTCTTAACATGCCTCTAAAATCATGAAAAATTGAATTCTTCAATCTCCACAAATTTTAAATTAAGACCTCCGCCGCGTATGTATGTCTGATCGCGATCAACTCAAAAACTACTGAACGTATTTTATTGCGGTTTTCACCAATAGATAGAATGATTCATGAGGAAGGTTTAAGTGTATAATTTGTCAAGGTATTGTGTAAATTGGTTGAAAAATGTGTTTAAACAAGAATGTCTGTATGTGGTGGACGGGAGGACTGCCAAGCGTATGATGATTTATATGCAAATTAACAGATGGCGGTGTGAGTTAAAAGGTTGGGTAACCATCCAGTAGATGGTTAACGCGTTGCCGGGTCAACTAGTATTTTATAATTTAAAACACAAATCAATAAATTAGCACGTACTCGGAGTTCGCGTCTTTTCGTAGGATAATTGACAACATTTTCTTGAAACATAATATTACTCTGAAGATAATTTGGATATATGATGTACCTATTGCAAATATCTGTGAAGTGAGCAGGAGCTGAAGAGTGAACGGGAGCAGTTGAGATTCTTGTGAGGTATTAAATGTAAAAAAAAAAATATATATAAAACTATACATATATTTTATTTGAGGCACGTTTAAGACCATCATTCAGAATCGAAAAGTTACTTGAAATGGCTTTAGCCGAGTTTATTGACCAGACCTGAATAGCCAGGTACTTCCCCACATTCCTTTTCCCCAACTTATTCCCTTTCTCACTGCCTTCAGTCTCACAATATACCACAACTGGGGATGCCGTAGTCTCACTAGCTCTAGAAGGGAGCAGCTGGGACTCTTGTAAGGTTTTCAAATAAAAAAAAATATTTGGGACAAAATAAACTCCGCGAAACTTATTTTTATTTATTTAAGTTTTTATTCCAGCAGGACTGGGAGGGTAGTGCAATCCCAGTCTGCCATATTACATAAACAACTATAAAAGAAAGAAAAAAGTTTAAATATTAGGTATGTACCTAATTAAAACATAAAATGAAAAATACAAATAACAAAAAACAAGCATAAAATTAAAATAAATAATAAGCAGACAGAATTAAAAATAAAAAGATAAAAAGATATTTTGGGATCGTCCATCATGGAGGTCGCCTCATCATCTGCATCCATCGCTCATTTAATGGGGAACTGAGCCACTCGGATGCAGCCACGACAATGATATTGGTTGAAGTTCGTATCCTGCTCCAGAAGCTGGCTAGTCGGTGGCGAAGTAAGGCTGAGAATGAGTGCACCCTCCCCTCGGTGAACATCGTGGAGGCACTGCAGAACCTCGGTAGTTGCATAAGTTGCCTATATGCATTATTGTAGCACACCTTCAGTTTGTCCCATTGCGCTGCTGGGTATTGTGTCCACAATTCAGACGTATACAGGGCAGTACAGTATATCTTGAATAGTAATTTTCTGACATTTTCGCTACAGTGGTAGAACCGCCTTGAGAGCATTCCGGCCCTTATGTTAATTGCTCTTCTTTGTCGTTCCATATCTTCTATATCCTTCATGTCTTCGGTTAGGATATGTCCCAGATACTTAACCTGTGAGGCCACAAGCAGTTCATTTCCTTCTAGATATATTGGAGGAATATGTGATGGCTCCTTATTGTGTTTGAAAGCGACGATGATTGACTTTTTAGAATTGTACAACAGGTTATGAGAGTTTGCGTACTCTTCGCATATTTGCACAAGTCGTCTCATTGCTTTAATCGAAGGTGCAAGCAGCACCATGTCATCGGCGTAGTTAATGTTGTTACTTCCTTGTCCACAGATATGACAACCGATTCGTGTATCGTTCAACTCTTGTAAGAGGTCGTTAATGTACACATTAAATAGAGTTGGAGACATATTTCCCCCTTGCCTGACTCCGCTCTTAAGGAATAAAGGTCTTGAAGAAGCTCCTGCCCATTGAATGTGATTTTCCTGTTGTCCGTACCAAATAGCCAGCATATTGACCACTGCTGCTGGAACATCTCGCTTTATGAGTTTTTCCCATAATAATTGATGGGAAACACGATCAAACGCCTTGCTTAAGTCAAGAAAACACCCATAGACTGTGGTTTTTCTTTTTTTGTAGTAGGCTATTGTTTGTTTTACTCCATAAATGGCCATATCGGTTGATGAGGCGCTCTTGAAGCCGAATTGGTTATCAAGGGTAAATAGTTTCTCTTTGACTAGTGCGAATAAGATTTTTTCAAATAGTCTCGAAAGCATTGTCGCCAAGGAAATCGGTCGGTAATTTCCTAACACCGATGCATCCAGCTGATTGGATTTCAGGATTGGTACGATAATAGTTTTGCTCATATCCATCGGCATATGTGTGTGTCTTAGGAGGCTTGAGTAAAGGGCGGCTAGAATAGTATGAAGTTGATCTCCTGCGTATTTTATATGCTCAATACCAATGGCGTCGTATCCTGGACTTTTACCATGGGCGGTTTGCTTAATTGCGCTTTCAATCATTTCATGAGTAACATTCATGACCAGGTCATCATTGGCCGCAGGCGGGCATGTCATTATCGAAGGTTTCGTGGTATCTCCTTGATCCTCGCTTAAAGAGAAAAAGTTTCTAAATTCGTTGGCTATGTTTTCATCACCCATAATGTTGTTGACGCATAGTGGAACTTTGCTCTTGGCTTTCAGTACAGTTGAAGTTTTTTGCCAAAACTTTCTGAAATCTTTGTTATGCATAGACGTAGCTATGCTATCCATTCGTGCTTTGTTTTCCGAGTGTTGACATTTTCAGAGAGCAATTTTAAAAGATTTCTTACTAGTTTTCCTTTCGTCTGCGAAACGGCCTTCCGTAGGCCTTCCGGCTTGAACCCAGCAGAGGAATGCATGTCTTGAATGGCGGTACAAAGTGGAGACTTCATTATTCCACCCAGGAACAATTTCATACATTTTTTTGGGTTCTTTCCTTCTGAATGCTTTTATGGCGGAGTTTCTTAGTATATGGACAATATTGCCGTAGAGAGAATCTAGTTCAAGTTTATGAGTTTCGTTATCACAGTTAAGTCTTTGACATCTTACGGCATCTGGGGGTTTCATTTATAACAATAGTTTATTGGCAAGGGCGTTGTAAGTTTTAATATCATTTTCGGATTTCGCCGTCCATTTTCCAAAATCCTTTGATTGATTCTGTCTGTTGGAAATAATGGGGGTTAGATTTAGATCTATTTCCACAGTTAGTGGGAGATGATCTGACCACGTCGCATCGGCTGTGATTTTTACGCTCCTCACTGCACGATTCAACCCCTGTGTCATAATACAGTGATCAAGCCATCTGGTGGTTCCGTGGGCGTCACTTACATAAGTAAATGTATCAGAGCTTAAATGCACAATATCAGTGTATGTATAGCTATTTTCTATACAGAACTGTGCAAGTTCACGGCCAAAAAGTGACCTCGGATCCGCGTTGAAATCTCCTATAATCATGGAGTTGGAGCTGTTTTGTTCCTCAATAATGGCGTGTATTTTTCCCAGACAGTCTGCGAATTCCGGTAAGTTCTCAGCTGAATTGGTCGGCATATAAACCGTGACTATAAGGAGAGTTCCATTTGCTGACTCTAGTTCAATAGCCGTGATTCGTGGATCTCTACAGTCAATCAGAATGGCTTTTATTGTATTGCGCCATAAAATTGCAACGCCTCCGTAGGGGTGGCCAATTAATGGAGAGTCTGAGAGGTTCACCGCAGATGTTCCATGACTGAGAAATTCTGGATGTATTGACGACAGATATCCCAAGTCTGTAGGTAGCAGCCAGGTTTCCTGTAATGCAATGATGTCATTACAACCACATAATTCATTTATGAAGTGTTCTGTTCGACGAATTGATCTGCAATTGAATGAGATAATTTTTAGAGTCTTCGTACTTATGTGATCCATTTTGAAAATTATTTTGAATCATTGGTTTGCGTTATCGGCATTCGGAAAATGTATTTTCTCACAACTGAGAATTTCGGCCATATACTCGCATCCATAAGTTTTTCGTATGTTGACTCAGGAGTCCCAACTTTGAATGCTCGATATTCGCCAGATTTTGTCTGTAGTTCGTAGGCGACCGCATTAATACCGCTTTGCTTGAGAAAAGCGATATAATCTTCACAGGTTGTTGTTTTCTCCAGTCTTGTGACGAGAGCATATTTCGTCCTCTGCAAACCTTTAATTTCTGCATTTTCGTTACTGCCCAAAATGATGTTTTTCCTTTTTTTGGTGGTGGTTGTGGATTTTTATAAGTCTTCTTTTTCATGGATTTCCATTCTTGATTATCTTGATTTTCGTTTTCACTTGAAGGTATGGTGTTGGCGACATCATGGTGTTGGCGACATTATGGCGCCAAAGCTTACCTTTCGAGGGTTTTTTGCTTTGTCTGTAAAGCCCCGCAAATCAATTTTTTACAACATAATTCCCGTAAACCTTTTAAGTTCTTAAATAAATATATTTTATCTTTTTAAGATAATATCTTTTCGTTCGCCGAGCCGAGCTGAATTGGTAATTATATGACATTACCTTGGCAGCAAAAAAAAACGAGTGTGCTTTATACCACACGACTGAAGTAAAACTACAAGTCAAACCTCGCCCAATGAACCCATGTATCCCTGCTAAGTTACCAAACGTAGCGAACGGGGTTACCTACGACCTAAGAGTGACACATTGGGGTATAATATAACCATGGGGTGACCTACGATCTTGAGGTGACCTTCGACCTTGGGGTGACCTACGACCTTGAAGTGAACTACGATCTTCGGGTGACCTACGACCTTGGGGTGACCTACGACCTTGGGGTGACCATCCTTATCCTTATCCTTGTCACTCCCCCAAGTCAAGCGTGCGTAAAGACCTGATCGTTCGCCTAGCAATCGATTACCGTTCGCATGACATTTTTCGTAACAATCACCACTTTTCGTAACGCATTCACCAGCTTACCCCCGAGTCGAGCGTGCGTAAAAAAGTTTTACTTCAAAAAGTGTTATTTAACGGGTTAAAGGTATGAAAAAATTCACGTTGTATTTTTAATTGCTACTTTAGAAATTTGTCGAGAGATATTTGCTCTCTTTTAAATGTAATGTTTTCAATATTTTCACAATTTTTGGGGATTATAATCGTTTTATATCACATTCTTCTTCTTCTTTCGTATGGTGGGGGGTCAGAGGGGGACATCTAGGTCTGCGAGCCAGTCTAGGGCCTCAGGCGTTGCCCTGTGGACCTCATAAATCCCGCCGGGGAATGAATGGAGCGTCCATTTGTTGACCACATGTTCGGTGGTCTGCACCGCACCGCATTCACACGTCGCCGACTCTTTAAGGCCCCATCTATGCATCATGTGATCACAACGGCTATGGGAGCACCTTATTCTATTGATGGCAGTCCAGAGTTTGCGAGGCAATGAGAACCCAGGCTGTCTCTCAGTGGGGTCTTGCACGAGATCGGCGTTTTTGACGTTGGCTGATTGCCACTCAAGCTTCCACCTATCTTCTGGGGTGAGAGGTGTTCGAAGGCAATTGTTCCCCGATATTTAATGTTTCCCCTTGGCCGGGAGACCTTTCGGTCTTCGGCCCCTTACGTGGCGGCATAATTATTCGTAGTCGGAGGCCCTCTTAATATTTGGTTGCCGCCTCACTCACAGCACTCACTACCTTACACGCGCGGTAACAATATTCGTGCCGGTAACATCGCGAATAGCGCGGCGGACACTACCTTTGCGTGCGGCGGTTGGCACACTACTATATCACATTATCCCACTTACTCTAAATAGCTTACTCTAACTTTCCTATTTACATATCTCCCTTTCAAACCATCTTCAGCTTCTTTTTTAACGCTTACTACTTTATGATCGATATAAGCAAACGTATTTTAAAATAGTTTAATTTAATCATTGCGCTAGGCATGCTTTGAATTTGGAAACTGATGCATTCGAAATCCTGTCTTGTTTTAACCATCGTTAACGGTTCATCAACCTCATCAAATAACGCAAGTCTGAAGCACTTGCATGATTGAATTTAAATTGTATCACACACACACACACTTATATTTATAACTAAAACAAAATATTATACTTGTTGACACTTACACAAAAAAAAAAAATTCCGTGTAATGTGAGGTCTGTAGGTAGAAAAATTATTAAATCGAAAGCACAGATAAAATACAGTCTTTTTATATCTGACAAATCACGAAAATAATGAAAATATCCCAGCACATGTTTCATTATTGTTCTAACAAAATCCAAAGTAAACATGGTATTTGCTTTAATTTTAAATTATGTAAATGCTTACTCGTGAATTTGGAATATTTGAGACGTCGGTGTTCTAGACGTTCTCTAACTATACGCCAAAGGCAAAAGCTATTTAGAATTTGGTAAATGTAACAAGAAAACTTCAACTGTCGGAGGAAAATCTTGGTTGGCTTAGCTGCGCTACTTTTATTATTGATGTTTGAATATAATAATATGTTCAACTGGCTGCTAGATCCATGGAATGCTATAATTTATTTCAGAAATGGGACGTTGTACGATTTCATTGAACCTGTTGAATTATACTAACATTAGACAATATAATCTGTTCTTTTGCGAAATTGTGTTATTTGCTAGGGCAGGTTCTGCCTGGTCTTTTCCACACTGTATTCTCTATTAGCACAAACTTTCCTTCTTCTCCAGTTTCTGGGTTATTCTATCTTGCTTCAGACTTTTTCCATGCAATTAGTAAACCTTTTCTCCTAACAGTGATTTACTTTTGGGGTATTATGCCGTATTTCTTAGCCCTATGGAGCTTAGCGCCGTCGCGTTGACTTTATTAATACTGGGATTTTGTGAATTTCAATTGCCTCGGTAATTAGGTGTGTTCTATGCATTTCGGGTCTTCCCTGGGATGATGTGGAACACTACAATGCTTTCCAAAATGTTGACTAAAGAAGGAGTTGGCGTCATTTGACCTAATACCCCGAAATAAATCATTTTAATATTTTGGCCATGAATATCTCAAATCATAAACTTTTCCTCAGTTTCCTTAAGGATATTTTCACTGGTTTCTTCTTCTTATGGTGCCTTCTCTTTCGGGGATATTGGCTATATTATCAGGGAAAACTTTACACTACGAGCTGCATCCAGGAACTGCACTCGTACCTACCAGTGATAAATATGAATGTTTGTGAAATGTGGCGTTTGTCATTACTTCATCTTTCATCAATCGTCCCCTGGGTTATTAATAATTGAGAAATCTACATATCGTTCTTCATAATATGAACGAGGTATTGAAGCTTCTTATTTTTTCACGTAGTACAATTTTACAAACATTGGTCATTCCAACACAATTTTTTCGCGTAATAATAATTTCTCTCTGGTCCTAAGCCATCTTTGGAGATGCCATGTGGATGATCTTTTGAGTGAAAGAAAGGATTCCATTTTGGTTAACTCCGCCATTATTGTGAAGTAAAAAACACCCACAAAATCGATGACGAGAACTCCTTTCCCAATAATAGGTAAAAAGTTTTTTATGTTTTGTTTGCTTCTGTAAAGCAACGGATTTGCACTTCTAGAGTGCACTTTACGTGAGGCACGTTGCTTGTACAAAGTTTGGAAACTACGTGTTTTTAGTACTGCGCCTCCATTATTTAATCATTTTGTAAAATGTTATAATATTAACACCAGAAAACTTTCCCGAAATACATAGATTGTTCGTTATTTTTCACACTTACATAGGTAAAAGAAAGTTTTAGTATGATTTTTTTTTTTTTTTTCATAAGTTTTTATTCCAGTAAAAAAGAAAATAACATTTTCACTTACTTAACTAGAATATTGAATTATGTACTTTTTACATTGTATTACATAGTTTTTACATTACATGGTTTTTACATTTCATAACCTTAGATTACATTAGATTGCAATACTAACATTTACGTGATATTATATTACCATACGATATTATTCACTATCACTACTTTGTTTTTTGTGAATAAACATGAACAATTTTTTTTTGAATTTGCACACACTTTTTTCGTTTTTGATATCATCTGGAAGGCAATTATATAAATTGCCCCCCTCGTAACTAATTGATTGCTTACCGTAGTTAGTATGAATGGTGTTTAAACGTATGTTATCGTGTTGTCGTGTAAAATGTTTGTGTACTTGGGACGTTTTAATGAATTCTGTGTTTGCATGTATGAGTTTATTATTTATTTTGTATATAAGGACACATATATTGTACTCGCATAGTTTTCTTAATGTTAGCAGTTTTGTTTCTTAATATATTTTTTTTGTGGATTTATTAATTAATTACCATATATTTAGAATGGAAAGCAGTTCACACGAAATTTTAAACATTTTTTCTCTTAACTCTTTTCTCAAATGTTATTATTTATTTATTAAATTTAATAGTAATTATTGTTTATTTATTATTATATAATTTAGGACAGTAAGCAGTTCACCCAAAATTTGTAGGTAACTTTGAAATCAGCTTTGTTGGTAAATTAAATTATAAGATGGCAACCAATCTGAAAAATCAGTTGTTTATACAAATATACTGATAAGTATGATTAAATCGTAGATTGATGTGTTGGGAATCGTAATTCTTATATTTTGGAAACAAGAAAATGGCAAATCATTTTTTTATCTACTTACTAGCTGGTTCCCGGCATGCGTTGCTACGCCATTCAAAGAAATAAATTGTTTTTCCCTGCATGTCCTTTCTTGTGCGTCCCCGTTCACCTCCCGAGTCCCCTTTCCCTCCCGTGTTCCCCTTCCACCTTCCCCACCTTCCCCCTCCAACCAATTTTCTTATTTTTTTCTTTCTGTAAGAACCTTCTACACATCTCCGTTCCCTTCCCGCGTCACTCCTGCGTTCCCCTTCCACCTTCCCGCCTTCCCCCTCCCTCGACATCCTTACCGCGAACTCCACCTCCTTCGCTACCCTCCCCTTCCTACCTTCCCTCCCTGGCGCTAAAATATATGAAATACATATATTTTCAAACCACTCGCGCACCACATGTAGTAATTTTTTCGTACAAATTTCATACCGTCAGAATTTACCGTCAGTATATAGAAAAACTCCTCTACTAAAATGCAATATTCTGTAAAAATTTTGGATCAATCCATGGACTACTTTCCGAGATTTGCGGGCCTAAACGTACAAAACCTAATTTTTTATTTTTTTTATTCAAATTTCATAGCGCCAGAGCTTATCATTACATATGGAAACACTCTTCTGATAAAATGTAATGTTCTGTTAACATTTTGAGTCAATTCATCGATTACTTTTCCGTGGTTTGCGAACGCAAACATACGGAACCTAAATTTTTATATATATATACTACTAATATTATAAAGGCAAAAGTTTGTATGGATGTATGGATGTGTGTTTGTTACGCAAAAACTACTAAATGGATTTTAATTAAACTTTAAAATAATATAGTTCATACATCAGAATAAGGTATAAGATATTGTCATAGCTCTGGCATTATGAAATTTGTATGAAAAAATTGCAATAGGTGGCACGCGAGCTGTGAATGAATGTAACGGGTATGGCGGGATTGGTGAGGGGGGGTGTGAGGGGTGGGGGGGAGGGGGTGGGGGTGAGGTTGCGGAGAGGGGGGGGAGTGGGAGGAGGAAGGGGTTGGTTTGGTGGAGAGGGGGTAGGGGAAGGACGAGGGGGGTTGGAGTGGGGATAGGGAAGGTTGAGGAGGCGGAGTGGAACCCCCCCTCTAATACCATGCGAGCGAAGCCGGGGGCAAAAGCTATTAGATTTATAAAAATGGAATAACTTACCTAGTTGTTACATACAAAAATGCAACAAAATAAACTTAAGCAATTCGACAAATTTGCTACAACCAATTGAAACATGGAAAAACACTGGTGGTAGCTGGAGTAACCTAATAAATTAGAACTAAACGACGCAGTTTTTTGGAAATACCCACAAATAACAAATTACACCCATATCCATAAATAACTTGACGACTCCAATGCGTTACGATTTTTCTGTTTGTAGCATTCATAGACGAGGAAATAGAGATATGCTTTTATTGTGCAACTCAAAAACGCTGATTTAAGAATTACCTAGTTATGGTAATAACCCTACGATCATCGTATAACTAACCGAATGAGCAACCAGAAAGACTAGTCTCTCTGTCTTTCACACGTCCGCACGGCAGGTCTAGCTACATCACAAACCCGTATTGACCTTCCCCCTGTTGTGCTAAAAATTTCCTGGCGCTCCCGTGTCGTTCACTCTGTTAATATTTATATCTTATAATTGTTTAATAATAATAATTAATAATAATTGGCTAATTTATATAGCGCCGTTTTCGTGGAAAATCACCTCAAGGGCGCTGTAATCCAATACATAAATGAATTGTGGAGGAATACCTAAAATCTGAACTCCGTGTTTAGTATATTTACAGAGATGTTTCAGTAATTATAGACTGTGTCCGCTTAGTTCACAGCACGCGCTAGTGAAGGTCAAACCACGAACGTGCTGGTTTTTCAAACCGAAAGATAGAAACTAAGCCCCCAAACTAGGTTTTAGGTATCGCCTACGTCAAACCTGAATTCATATTAAAGATTTTTCTTGATTCTTCAAAATTTTTGCAGTACATTGTTGACACGTTGGATATTTTAAACCATTCATAACCCTCCTCTTGCATTACTTCGTTATAACGACCATCAAACTATGTATGTACAAACCGTTTCTAGAATTAAGAAAATTTAACTTTTTAATCTTATGAAAGAACCAAATATTCTATTCCTATATTCACTTAGATTTATTGTTCAGAACTATTGTTCAGGACTAAACAAAAATACGTCATTTAAAAACACAGTTCACGGGCACAATTTACCAATAAAAAAACCTTCCAAAATGTTAACGGAGACTTTTTCTGGCTTTCATGTTGTCCAATATTTATGTCTAGCATTATTTTTAATATTCCAGTGAAACTCATCCCTATGCTAGAGTGGAGTAGAGTGCATTTCTGTTTATGAGATTATTACTAACAATTTTATGAAACTCTTGGGTGTAAACCAACATGAGAGTGTGAGTTTTCAGATATATTTATGAATAATAAAAATTAATGTCTCTCACCGAAAAAAGCATTATTCAGAAAATATGTGGTTGACGAAACGACGGTTAGCATGGAAACTGGGTTCGGTGGCAGCGTTGGAAATGCACCATGCCTGCAAATGGAAGGTTCAAATCATGAACACACCCAAATCTTTTTCTTTTTTTGTGCTTGTTAATTTTATTTGAGTATTATAAATATTGTATAAATTATCATTTTGTGCTAAAAAAAAGTTAGTAATTCTTTCCAAAAAACAAATGAAGTAGGTACATAATTTATTAACATATGATAAAATTTTAAGTTTTTTTGCTAATAATTTTGAACGCCGAAACAGCTGACAATAACAAAAAATCTTGCATGGTTGCAGAATTTAATAATTACATAATTGAAATTGATTACTCTAAATTAAATAAATGGATTTCCACGAATTAAAAAAAAAACAGAAAACAAAAAATCATTATTTTTTTTTTTTTTATTTATTTTGGTAGAAAGCAGTCACTTTGTGGTTTGACATATTAATTAAAGGAAAACAATCACTTTGTAACCACGATTTATTGTTTTAATTTTTATTTACCGACCGGTTTCGCTTAATACAAGCATCTTCAGGGTATAAATTAAAACTGATGAAAAAAATACATTGTGTGAGCTTATATATACATACAGACAGAGACAAAACATAATATAAAGTAAGAGTGAGAGAGTGTAATTAACATCCTACATAGTGATAGAGAGAAAGAGACGGGTATATCTAATGAATAATTACATTATATCTACCGGGACAAAACGTCATTTGAACAGGTGATTAAGGAATAAAGTGGCTACGGGTTTTTTTAGTTTATGGGAAATATTCCTAATATCGGACTGTTGGACACATTTAACTGATTATTAAGGATTTGGGTTTTTGTTTTAACGGCTTTCTTTATTTCGAGTGATTCTAAATTATTAAGCCTGTTACCATGACCATTTCTGTGTAAAATCTTAACACCGGTGTTTTGATTGAAGGAAATTGATTAGCGAATTCCGAAAATCCATTATTATTTAAGCATCTAAGATGCTCTTTGATTCAAATATTGACATTACGCGTCGTTATACCTACATAAAATGATGAACAATCATTACAATCTAATTTATATATTCCGGAATGACTAAGTTTTTCGTCCTTATCTTTCGAATTAATTAAAAACTTTCCTAAATTATTGTTTGTGTAAAATGCCGGTCTTATTTCGGGAGGTAGATTTTTTACACTGCAGGAAGAGAACTGATTAATGAATAAAATACGACGCCATTGGTAACAAAGATTATTATTATTATTTATATTATTATGATTAGTAAATAAGAAATTCTTAGTGGCTATTTGTTTTTGTTTTTTATTTAAAATTGCATCAATGAGTTTTGCATTATAACCATTATTAAGCGCAATTTTTTTAATTATTGCTAATTCGTTGGAGAAATTAGTATTAGATAACGGTATTGTGACCAAACGAAGAACCATTGAATGAAACGCGGAGTGTTTATGTGAAACAGGATGATTGGATGTGTTATGGATAACAACGTCGGTGTAGGTAGGCTTGCGAAAGATGTTAAAATTTATTTTATTATTTACGATAGATAATGTGAGATCTAAAAAATTTATAGTTGAATTAGTTCCTATCTCTAATGTGAATTTAATGTTTTGATGGTATGAATTTATAAAGATGAGGAAGGCATTTAATTGACGTTCTTAATCACCTGTTCAAATGACGTTTTGTCCCGGTAGATATAATGTAATTATTCATTAGATATACCCGTCTCTTTCTCTCTATCACTATGACGACCTCCGTAGTCCAATGGCTAAGACTCTTGACTCACATTCCGGAGGTCGCGGGTTCGAACCCGGCATGCGCAAATAAATTTTATTTGATTAATTTGTGTTATTTCACAATTAATTCATTTAAAATAATATATAGTATATTTGCGGCATGTTCCAGAGTGGAAGATACTATTAGTATCGCCCTGGTGTAAGACCACCATTCAGAATTGAAACGTTGCTTGAAAATGGCTTTAGCCGTGTTTAGTGACCAGATCTGAATAGCCAGGTACTTCCAAACCTTCCTCTTCCCCACCTCCTTCCCCTCCCCAATACCTTCAGCCTCACAACATACCCCAATTGGGGATGCCATAGTCTCACTGGCTCCAGACGGGAGGAGTTGAGATTCTTGTGCGGTATTCACTGTAAAAAAAAAAAAAAAAAATTTGTAGGATGTTAATTACACTCTCTCACTCTTACTTTATATTATGTTTTGTCTCTGTCTGTATGTATATATAAGCTCACA
The DNA here is from genome assembly GCA_917880885.1 of Limnephilus marmoratus. Taxonomy (NCBI): domain Eukaryota; kingdom Metazoa; phylum Arthropoda; class Insecta; order Trichoptera; family Limnephilidae; genus Limnephilus; species Limnephilus marmoratus. The sequence goes on from OU862918.1 coordinate 10,418,153, forward strand.
CAATGTATTTTTTCATCAGTTTTAATTTATACCCTGAAGATGCTTGTATTAAGCGAAACCGGTCGGTAAATAAAAATTAAAAAAATAAATCGTGGTTACAAACAAAGTGATTGTTTTCCTTTAATTAAAAATTCATTAGTTATTTCTCGGACATTTAAACCCGCACAAATAAATTCTCTTTGAAATGTAGATTGTCCTATATTATATTTTTATATAATATTATAAAGGCGAAAGTTTATATGGATGTATGGATGTCTGGATGTATAGATGTTTGTTACTCTTTCACGCAAAGACTACTGAATGGATTTTAAAATGTTTTCACTATTATTGGTAAGCTCTGGCGTTATGAAATTTCTTATACGTTTATTGTCCAGACGAAAAGCAAAGCGTTGCTAGGTAATTGTTCCTAACGTGTGCTGTCATTTTATCATTTGCTTAGGTTACTATGGAGATCCCTTTGAGAGTTAAAATTTACTGTACGTGTTTGGTTGTTAAGTTTTAACAGGTGGCACGCGAGCTGTTTGAAAAATGAATGAAACGGGTACGGAGGGGTGGGTGAGGGGGGAGGGGTGAGGAGAGGGAGGGTGGAGGGGGGGGGGGGGGAAGGGGCGAGTAGCGCGTGTGAAGCCGGGGGCAAAGGCTTGTATTTAATAATTAGCAAAAGTCCCCGGCGTTGCTCGGGTATTACGCAGAGTTTTTTCAAAAACGCATGTTAACAGTAATTTTTCTCTTTTTATGAACGTCGTGTTAGAAACTTTCTGGGTAGAAAAACGAAGCATAAAACTCTGAAGGCAGGAATAATGATGCATCTCTAATAACACTTTTCACTTTGCAGCCATTCTCTCCAATAACTATGCCAAATAAAATATGTTGGATTATTCAACGCATTGTCAGGAAAGATATAAATATTCTCGAGAAAATACAAAATACTTTGATTAACGTTGTACGTACCTACCTACAACAAACTTATCAGATCATAATATATCCTTACTTTAGCTTCACATTTTACGGCAAGTTACCCAATTTCAATGTTTTAACAATATAAAGTTTCCCCGTTTGAAGATGTTACGAAATAAAGAACGTCAAACATTCTACGAACTGTTGAACATTCTGAACTTCGAAGAACGAAAAGTCTTGCAAAAGTAGGTATAATGAGTTACCAAGCAGATTTTAATATTAATAATAATTTTTCTAAATTTGTTCATGTCAATTTTGTAGGCTTTAGAACGAAAAACGGTGAATCAAAAATTTTATCGTAGGTATTTTCAATTATTAAGCACGGTATTTATTATTTAATAAAATGGTTCCAAAACGTTCAGTTTTACAAACATTTTTATGTAAACTATATAGCAGTATAAATTTTTGTGTGTTTAATTAAAATTCTTTATGGAATGCCTAGCTTCCTGTTTCTGAATTTTATATGTCAGTGAAGCTAAATGCAACTCAAAAAGTAATTTCCAACATGAACAACTGTGAAGCTATAATATATTATATCATTGAGGAAGAAGATAACACTAACAATCTAAACGAAAATATGAGAGATAACGACACAGAAAAATAGAAAAAGATAATGGTCACAACAGGGACAGTCGCAGTTGTGACAATTACCATATTTTCGTTTAGATTATTAGTAGGTATTATCTTCTTCTATTATCTTTTATCCCCCAACTAAGGGAAAGAAAACCCCTACAGAAAAACCCTGGTCCTCCTGGTAGGGGGTTGAGCAAGAGGCCAATAACCTCTTCTCGTAAAAAAACCTATATTACGAAGCCAAAAACAGAGCCTCGGACAACAACTACTGGACTTCAGAAAAGACCCGGCAAACGGATAAAGGGTAGTGCACCTGGGGGTCGGAGAAGAGTTGGAAGACCAAAGCTTCGATGGCTGGATGGAGTGGTGAAGGATGCAAGCACCATCGGCATCCGAAACTGGCGCAACGCAGCACAACACCGACGTCATGGAGGCAGGCTCTGCTGGAGGCCAAGACCCGACCTGGGTTGTAGAGCCACAGATGATGAAGATGATTTTCTTCTTCTTCAACGATATATTACATTGATAGGAATAACTTTCAAAAGTTATAAAAACAGAGTTGTTTTATAAAAAATTCTATAATATATATTTTTTTCTGAAAAAATTAAGAAAGGGGAGAAAGTTCTGGGAAGGAAAAGTGTATTAGGAGTGGGTAGGAATCTGGGGTCAGTGTGTCCAGGAGTGACGGACGTATGAATCCATCCCTCCCATTGCAGTGGCGGCGATGTTCCGAGAAAGTACGGCTGAAGAAGTCAAAGAGACTCCCTCAATCATTCTCTCTCCGATCCGGTCTGTCATGCAGCTGGTGGGCAGACGCATCCGCCGCCAAGACCCGGATAAACCGAAACTGGCGCAACGCAGCACAACACCGACGTCATGGAGGCAGGCTCTGCTGGAGGCCAAGACCCGACCTGGGTTGTAGAGCCACAGATGATGAAGATGATTTTCTTCTTCTTCAACGATATATTACATTGATAGGAATAACTTTCAAAAGTTATAAAAACAGAGTTGTTTTATAAAAAATTCTATAATATATATTTTTTTCTGAAAAAATTAAGAAAGGGGAGAAAGTTCTGGGAAGGAAAAGTGTATTAGGAGTGGGTAGGAATCTGGGGTCAGTGTGTCCAGGAGTGACGGACGTATGAATCCATCCCTCCCATTGCAGTGGCGGCGATGTTCCGAGAAAGTACGGCTGAAGAAGTCAAAGAGACTCCCTCAATCATTCTCTCTCCGATCCGGCCTGTCAGGCAGCTGGTGGGCAGACGCATCCGCCGCCAAGACCCGGATAAACCTCTCCCCATAAACCCGGGCGCCATTGCTAAGTCACAAAACGTAGCGAACCATTTGGGGCGACCTATGGCAGAGGTGTTGGTTATCCAATAAATGGTTCCCAGTGCGACGATACCCATACCCGCCTCCCAAATTGTATTGGGTATACTAGAGATTTGTTCAGGGTAAGCAGCTGTTTACCCTTGAAGAATCTGCTAGCCTTACGCTGCTAGCCTAGACGCCCAGTGTCTTGGAAGTCAGATTTACTCAGGCTTCCATGGATCCTCGATACTTAAGGCGGTGTGTTCTAATATGTTTTAATAGGTTTCATGATTGACAGTTTCATCTAATCATAAAAAAATGTTTTCAAAATGAAAAGTAAAATGAATTTGAATCATTGAACTATGTTTTGAGTGAATTTTACGATCCATACCCGGTGATCCAATAAAGAAATCACTTTGCACATCCCCCAGAGACAAATTTACAAAAGTTACAACATGAAAGATTTTACGTTGGTATTCGGCAGATATCTAAAAATACAAAGTTAACCCATTTGAACTTTGAAACTACTCGTACTTATTTATTACAACATACTTGACAATCGCAAGTAAAAAGAAGTGTACAGATGCGCAAAAGTTATTTTCATAACGAAATCATTCAACCCCAGAGAAAAGAAAAAGTTTTGCGTCCCCCAAAAACGTACCTCTATATTCAAAGAAGCATACTAAAATTATGTCAGTGAACTCTAAATGAACAAAAGATACGGAAGTAATTTTAAGTTTATTAATAATCTTACTTCTTACTAATATTATACATGCGAAATTTTGTATGGATGTGTGTTTGTTACTCTTTCACGCAAAAACTACTGAATGGATTTTAATGAAACTTTACAATAATATAGCTAAAACATCAGAATAACATATACGAGCTCTGGCATTATGAAATTTGTATAAAAAAATTGCAATAGGCGGCACGAGAGCTGAACCGGGAATGAATGTATGGCTTGCGGAAGGGGGTAGGTGAACCCGGAAGGGGGGGGGGTACTCGGGAGGTGGGATTCGCGAAAAGGGGGAGTAGGGGAGGTAAGGGGGGCGGGGTAAGGGGTGGAGTAGAGTGGGGTGAGAGAAGGTGGAGGAATCGGAGTGGGAAGGCAAGAGGGGAAGGGGATGCGGGAGAGGAAGGGGAATCGGAATGGGAACGGGACGAATGGGAAAGGACACGCAGGGAGAAACAATTTTTTTATTAAATGGCATAGCAACACTTGCCGGGAACCAGCTAGAAATAATTACATCTGCTGTATTTAACAACGCTTCATCATAGGCCATCGCCATCACCTTCGCCTTTGAGTCAAAATAATTTTAATTTTTAATGTTCCTCATTATTTTTTTTAAAGATTGGTAAACGTTCCAAAGTAACGGACAATTTTAAAATATTTGAAAATCTCTTACTATCATCACAGTAAGCGGGAAAGTGCTTTTCTTGTGATAGGGGGCTTAGCCGAGGAATTGAACTCACGACCCATGATTGTGAATGGAAATATGAGCATGAAAGAGAAGAGTGCAAGCGAGATAGAATGCTTGCACATGTTGTATAAAGGTATGAATGCATGTCCCGTCCAATGTGGTCTTTGGTCCATTCCCGAATAAACACCTTTACAAATCTACCCGTACGCCATTCATTTCAATACATTTCAGGAACCAAGCGCGATGCCAGCTCATCCACTTACGGGTCGATAGTGGAAACGTAACGCTTTAGAAACTTTAATCCACTTTTAAAATATTAACAAAATAAATTTATTTTTGACTTATAATAACATTATGTGCTTCGCTTAGATCTTTGCGACGTTGTGTATTATTTACGTTTCTGTAAGTTTTTTAATCATGTCTTGCCATTAAGGTAATACAAACATCTTATCACTAAATTCTATGCAACTTTATTAACAATATCTAAATAAAAAATTTAATCAAATGCTATAAAGCTATGAGGTGACGTTTTTATTTAATGCAGTTTAATAATTATGTAAATTAATTATAATTCATATATAGCAAAAGAAAACCCTTAGTCCCAAGAGGTTGTCAAAACAAAAAAAGTCACATCATCTAATATGAAAATATAGAAGCTGTGCATTGTATCAGCACTGGAATGAGATACGGGGTTGAATTAAAGTCAGTTAGTATAATACAGTATTTTAATAGTACCTAACAATACGGTATTCTTTATTTTGACCACCAAGGTCACCGGACGCCGCAAAATGTTAAATTTATCACATTCAAATTTCGAGCTTTGTGTAACGAGTACAAACATTATCCCCGAAGCTCTTTTGTTTTGTTCGACGACGCACGTTCCACGTAATCTGTTTATTATATCCTTTGAATGGAAACCTTCCTAATCGAAAATTCCTGCCCACCCCTCATTCCTTGTCCCTTCTCGCAACTGCCTCTTCTGCCTTTCGTTATAAACAAACCTCCAAGCAGCATCAATATCTATTTTTTAAATAATAAAATGTTAGGTCTTTATCCCTTGTCTGAATTCTTAACATAACCGATTTCAATTATAAATTTTAAAATTTTGAAATTACAAAATATTATAATTAAAAATTTCGAAAATGACCCTTAAATTCAAAGCGAATTTGAGATTTTGTAAAAACAAATTTCACTGCGACAAGCATCTACGCATAGACGTAATAAACATATCTCTTTTTTCCTGATAATTTTACTACAATTATGGACGTAAAAAATTATTTATGCATTTCTCATTCCACTTGTTTTCATTTTTTTAAGGCGATTTCAGAGTAGTTAACTCATTTTAAGTATGCGTATGGGTATTTTTTAGAACCCGGCACGTGAAATTGCACTAAAAAATAAAGCACCTCGTTATGTAGTTAAAAAGCAATCCCTTGAACCAAAACAGTAGGTACCTGTAATAAATACAGCTGTATTAAGTAAGGAGATCTGAGTAGCCAGGCATAATGTCAAAGTTTTCACCTTTCCCATTTCTATACCTTTCCCATTTACTGATAACAGCATATCAATTTCTAAACGGTAATCGCTGTATTCCCGATGTAATACAAAAAAAAAGTTTTATGTTCCCGACAACTTCACAAGAGCGCGCAGATACAGAAGTTTTGTTTTCCGAGATGCAGAACTAACTTACCACCACTAGTAATGCTGCTCGGAAAAATGATTCTGATACTAAATTACCTGTCCTCTGTCATAGATTTTCAACCAAATATTCATCATTTCAAAAACGCTATTATTAATTAATAAAATAAAATGAATGTTTTTAATTGGTTATGTCCCTATAACTGAAAATGTGCATTTAAAATAAAATAAAGTAAATAAAAATAAAACGTCCACAATGTCCCACTGACTTTTATTTTCGCCCATGAAACCATGAATCTTCTACTAAAGTTTAAAATACGTAAATAATATCAGCTTAAAACTAAGGCAGAGAATGCTAAAATGTTATGTGTGGTCGGTCTTGCTGTATGCAGGGCTGGGCAAAATACATGCTTTGCTGTAATTGAAATACAAATTACAAAATACTTTTTCGCATGTATTTAAAATACGAAATACAAAATACTTTCAAGTCGTGTATTTGAAATACAAAATACAAAATACAGTATTTTAAACATTTTTTTCTTTCAAATACAAAATACAAATTACAAAATACAAAATACATTTGGTCTTGGTAGAACCTTTGGTTGCAATAATTTGTCGTAAATGCCCTTATCTAAGGGTGCGTTTCCATAGAAGCGTTGAGCAGAGTGAAACAGAGACGAGCAAAAATTGACCAATCATATTGCTCAAAAGACACATCTCATCTCCGCTTCACTTGTAAAATTTGTGGTAAAGGACTCAGGTGTTAGGTAATATAATAATAATATATTATTATTATAACACGACATTTGTATAGCGCTATTTTGTGTTATTTCTAGTGACCGACTGAAGGTTCGGTTTCGGCAAGGTTCGGTAAAAAATCTAGTTTCGGCATCAGTTTCGGTTTCGGCAGAAAATCTGCCGAACCTTCGGCCGCACCGAAACTCTGCATTTGTGAAATATCGCGTGCCGTTTGACTGACTTCGGGTGAGTTCGTGGCTCGTGTGTCATCCACCATCATCAACTGAGTTCGCTGGCCGGTCCGGCGTGCTTGTGTTGTAAGTTTATGTGATCACAAACTTCAATTATTTTTATTTATTTCATTTAACAAATGTAAATAAAAATTAAAATCTAGTCTCCTTCAACGGAAGCGATCTTCCGAACAGTCCCTCCTTTGATGTGCTTGCTGTAAGGCCCTCCGTTCATGGATATACTTACAATCTACGTAATTGTGACGAAACCACAAGTACCCTGCTGATATACATACTACTTTTTAATGCTAGTCTCCGTACACGGCGCTATCCGAAATATACTGAACTTGATCATTTTTCACGTGCAGCCGTGGAGTTAACACGCTGTCAAGCGATGTCATATGACTTTTTTCCAACATCAATCCATACCATCTCCACTAAATCCTTTCTAACGTACTCTGGTAAAGTATAGTTATATAAACATGCATTTTTTCCACTTCCAGAACAAATCTAACATTACTTTCATGTTCCGACGTCATTTCTGTCAAAAGTCAAATGAATAAGTATCAGACACCAATGATGCGACGCGTCGCGTGCGATCAGCACTGTCGGTATCGTGATACTGATTGGAAACCGACAGCCACCGCGTAGCACCGTGAACGGGCACCAGCAAAATCGTACGGGGGGTACTTACGATCAGCGCGAATGATACGCGCACGAAGATCAAGTATCTTGTAAGTATCTCCGTGACTCTAAGTGACCAGCTCAGGTATGGGGGCTCCATCGAAGCCAGAGTTTTAGACTCTCAGAAACTGGGCGTACTGTACAGGACCCGCAGATACTTCAATAGTACACAACTGCTAACACTGTACAAACCACAACTGCGCCCCACTATTGAATTTGGCAGCCACCTCTGGTCTGGAGCCTCAAAATACCTTAAAAAAAATCCTCGACTCTGTGCAGAAACCGGTGGTCCAATTGATAAATTCTCCTAACACAAACGGATTGCGATCTTTAGAGCATAGGCGTCAGGTGGGAATCTGTCCTTGTCCTACCGATAATACAATGAAAGATACTCTGAGGAAATAGCGCCATTGATCCCCTTGGCACTAGCGCGTAGTCGGGGAACAGTCGGGTCGGCTGTGGAACCCGGCCTCTATGTTTCCTCCCTCCTTCCTTTCCCCAAAAAGACCCTCCATACAGCATCTTCAAAGATGACATACGCCCTGAGGGAAATTATTTTCCCCAGGGTCTCTCATATGGAGTTAATGAAAAAAATGTTGTGATTGTAAACGCAATTAAAATTATAAAGCTCAATTTATGTGGTCCTTACTTAATAGTGAATATAAGTGTAAAAAATAAGCCGAATTTCAGTAAACAATAGATTTTTAACATGTCTAAAAAAGTTTCGGTTTCGGTTTCGGCCGAAACTGAGACAGATATCGAATATTCGGTTTCGTTTACGGTAGAAAATCCTGTTTCGGTCGGACACTAGTTATTTCACTTCAAGTGCGCTCTACTGTAATTAACTTAAAAATAGTCTAGTATTCAGTCAAATTATTCCTATAGTGCTTGATCTAATACTATGACACAAAAAAGTACAATACAAAGCAACAACAAGCATTACATAATATGATACAAATATGATAGAAAATGTACAATAACAGTGCTATTATAGCACAGGACGTGTTGCCAACTCTAAATATTAACACACATAACATATAGCTTTGGATTCTAGCGTTTTTAGTCTACGTATTATCTATGTCAGTTTATTTTTCATTATCATTATAAAGATCGCTAAATGTATTTGAAAATGTATTTTGAAGCCATAAGTATTTAAAATACAAATTACAAAATACCCCAGCCCCAGGTAATTGAAATACCAATTACAAAATACATTTTTAGGAAGAAATTGAAATACAAATACAAAATACATATTTGTATTTCAAATACGTATTTCAATTACAAGTATTTCAAATACTGCCCAGCCCTGGCTGTATGGATGTGAAACATGGACCTTGAAACTAAATACCATGAACAGGTTAGAGGCTTTTGAAATGTGGCTTCACCGGAGAATGTTCAAGGTCCCATGGAACGACATGATCACCAACCCAGAAATTCTCAGGCGGGCTAGAGCAGATAGAGAACTGCTTACATTAATTAAAATCCGGAAAATTTCATATCTGGGTCGTATACTTAGAGGGGAGAAGTATCACTTGCTTCATTTAATATTGAAAGGCAAGATAGAGGGTCGCCGAGGGCCTGGTAGGAGACAAATGTCTTGGCTGCGAAATATACGACAGTGGACTGGCATTAGAAGTGTGGAGGAGCTATTCCGGGCAGCGCAAGACAAAGAGACATTTTCAAGAGTGATCGCCAACGTCGGGGGGACCTGATACGGCACTCAAAGAAGAAGAAATAAGTCTGTGAAAAACACCTTACAAATACCGAATTTTAACTAGGCGATACAATATTAATTTGTCATTTTTTTATTTTTGATACTTACAATTCGTGATGGAATTCTATTATAATAATGTGTTAAAACATTTTTATCATTTTTCCACTTACTTTATTTCTGACGGCCACCAATTATAGCCTATTTAGGCCAATCATTCAACCTTAAGATGGCCTTAATAGGCTGAAACCGGTTACGGTCAGCAAAAAATTAAGTACAAAAAGTTTAAAATTGTTTTATTATTTTAATATAAATTTGTTTTTGAAAGGAAATTAATCCGATATTATGTATCGGCTTCCTTTCAGTTTACTTGCGAAGAGAAAGCGCCATGAACAAAGATAAACTACTATTTATCAAATTTAATAAATATTTTATAGCACAGAAATGATTTCTTTTCTTCCTTTAATTTTTTTTCATCGAACAATACTTTCTATAGCGATTCATTTTTTTGATGAAATACAATTTGAACGCTAAATAACAATTTGAAGAAATAATTTAACCATAAATATTAATAAGATATTACTAAATCAGTCTTTTTGTCAGGGCGGGAATACCGAGAGACTTTTATTTTCTTTTTGAAATATATTGCTCCCTGCTTTGTCTAAGGACATGGCGGTATTTCCAGTAAATTATTATCTTCAACAGAAGAGCCTGTTTAGTAGAAGAAATAAGTATTTTCTTATGTATTTGTACACAAGACTTACGGAGGGCGGTGACATACCGTTATCATAAAGAGACATTGATGCAAAATAGGTGGGACTTGCCCTTCTACACCAAATATTTCTCAATCTGTTATGGCCTGTCTCAGATTCCCGTGATTAATTTCACCTAATAAATATTATTTTAAGATCTCCCGAATCATTTTGAGGTAATCAAGGGACTGAGATTCGGAGGCTGTAATTTTTTTTCCTGTTGCATAAAATCATGACATTTATGTTCACAGATAATAGTTATACCGCCCAATGAAAATCTCACAACATGTCCTCTATGCATCGATATAATAACTATAGATTTGCCGTCTTATACCTAATTGGAATCCAAAAGTAACACCACCGATGAGTAATTTCATAATACATCTACCCTTATATTTCAATATCTTTGCAACTACCCATCTAGTTGTTTTGCTAGGAATAAATTAAACATTTTTATCAAATTATTATTACTTTTCATGCGCTGGCTGCCTCGAATCTGTATATTTAAAAAAATATATTTATCAAACCAGATAATATTATAATATAAACAAATACTTTTTTGGTGAATACCACCTCACTAGGCTGGTCCGAGGTGGTAGAAAATGAATCTAATTTTTATATCCTAACTAGCTGGTACCCGGCATGTGTTGCTATGTCATTTAATAAAGAATTTTTTTCTCCCTGCGCGTCCTTTCCCATTCGTCCCGTTCACCTTCCTCCCCCCTTCCTCCCCCGTGTCCCTTTCCCCTCTCGCGTTCCCACTCCTCCTCCTTCACTTTCACTCTTCTCACTCTACTCCCCCCCTCCTTCCCCCGTTCCGCGAACCTCTCTGCCATACCGAAGGGACAAACGTCAAATGATTGACAGGAAAGTAGGTAGAACAGTTTGTATGGGAAAATGAAATTGTTGTTTTTACTATCTTCCCGAAATTTTTCCATATTTTCTGACCGTTTAAACCTTCCCTGGACTACGACAAACATTTCAAAACCAAAATCAGCTAAATTGGCCCAGCCGTTCTCGAGTTTTAGTGAGACAAACGAACAGCAATAGATTTATATCTATATAGACTTTGAAAGATAAATAAGTATTCACATAACTAATTAAATAGTTAATAATAATGTCCGGGATAGCCCATACCTAAAGTAATTACCTCAATTTTGTGTTTTAAAAATTATCGTCACAAATATAGTGATTCAATTGCCTCAACTTGTTAGAAAACAAATTAGCTCCACGCAGACCAACAAAGAGGTAAAAACCAATACTTCTTGCGATCTTTTGACTGTGAGATAATGTACGGTCTTCTTGGAATATTGAAATATTTTCATAAACCAATATTTTTCATTCCGGTGTCATTTTTTAGACCCACACGCCTTGTGTAGATATACTTGATCGAAACCTCTACGAGTATGTTGTAAACAATTCTTACAAACAAAACAAAACGAAAATACAACGATGTTGTATTTCAAACTCCATCAAAGCGACAAATTAAAGCCATTTTAAAATTGTCTTTCGGGGCCTGGATCAAATTGATACGACAGCTTATAATCTTCTCTCTAATATTTTTGTGTATTATTATTTTACGGCCACCATGAAAAATTAATATATATCACATTTTGATCAAATGCTGAAATGATTTAAATTTAAATGTCACTGATAAATAATGAAAGTTTTAAAAGATTTTTTTCTTTTACATAATATGTAAATTCGTAAGAAGTAATTTTTTCAAGGTCTTCAAAATAATCAATGATAAATAATTCGAATCAAAAAGATTGCAGCCTTCCGTTGCACGTAGAGCAACGCATGCCATTTCCTCCTACTTTTCACTCCAGTATTCTACAAAAGTTTCTTCGGCTGTTAGGGGCTTTCTGAACAAAGTACACCAAGAAAAAAAAATAACCTTGTGCTTGAGACATGTAGCATATAGCAGTTGGATGTTAAATTCCTATTGGGTACTTTTATATACTAACGTTCCATGTCTCCATGACATACGAAAATAGTTAATAATCAGCGTATCTCATTCATGATGTCTGTTAAATATCTGATACAATAATAATATAACGGTATCAAACGATGCGCATTAGAAAACACGAGGTTATTGACATTACTAGATTGAACTTTGGGACATTTCGCTAATAACTAGTTTCTGCATAAGGCAACTAAGCTATCGACGTAACCTATATATGTACATAACTCGATATTATTAAATTAACTTAATTTATAAAACGGTTTAAAATTCCTCGGCTAGAAACTTTCACTGTTTTCAAATTTGTTGTAAATTAACATGCTACTCATTGAACAATGCTATCAAATTGTGTGGGGATTTAAACACACCCGTTAATAAATTTGCGAGGTAGACCAAAAAGTTTTGTAAATAAACTTACTAAAGGTTAAAATTATTAATTGTTTGTTTTCAATATGCTCTCGGCGTTGTGAATCTATAATCTATAAGCGGGCTTTCGTGTTTTTTGATGATCGGTTGACCTTTTCAAGGATACATCAAAACTTTACAAGGTGACAAGGCGTGGTACACTAAATCTCTCATATTTTTCTAGATAACGTAGGCTTAGGTATATCGTCTAATCCATGTAATTTAAATTATTTTTATTTTTTGTTAGGTCAAGAAGGGACTTCTTTGAAAGAAATATTACCTCATATTATAGTCATTTCAAAAAGGATATTATTATTTTTCGATTTCAATTATTGTTTAACATTAGGTCATCTCGTGTATTTTATATCAATGAAAAGTAAAGACGTTTTTAAACATGGCAAATAAATAGGCATCTTGGCGACGAGGGAAATAATAGCCGTGTTGCGTTGTGGTGTAAAACATTAATTTCAAGAGAAGGAATGGGTTTTATTCCCAAAGAGTAATTTATTCTCGGAGAGCTTTCTGAGATAATAAGTGGAACTCTTAGGAATCAAAAAAGCTTCTTTTTAATGAAGGAAGTAGTATTTTTTAAAGAGTATCATTATTTTATTTGAGAACTAGAGAAAATAATCACATTTTGCTACCAAGAAATCAAACATGATAGACTGGTAAAAATAAATATTTTCTCAAAAAATTCTTGAAAAATTGACAAAAAATTGGGCTTATAATTTTCAAATAATATATACAGATGGTTAAGGGACATATCTTGACTTATTACTGACAATATTTGGAGAAAAAAATGTAAATGAAATTTCGGTCTCCGGTGACTTTTTTGGATGTTTTTTTTTTCTTTAAATACAAACAAAAATATTACTAAGACATGATATCACCAATCACTCGGTCGTGTACTAATTATCCAACCCTCCCACCCCGACCCTAACTGTCCAATGTCTACATTTAAAAAAAAAAAAATAGTTTTTGAAATTATATTAAATTATTATTATTTATTTTTTAATAATATTTTTCTTATATGAACACCGCGCAAGTGCCCCAACTGCTCCCGTCTGGAGTCAGTGAGTCTATGGATGTATTGTAAAGGTAGTGGGGAGTACAATAAGTAGTAAAGTAGCTGACTATTCAAATCTGATCCCTAAACACGGATACAGCCATTTAAAGCAACATTTCGATTCCAAATAGTGGTCTTTCACCAAAGAATCTTCCACTCTGGAACGTGCCGCAAATATACCATGTGAAGTACTATTTAAATTAATTAATTATGTGAATCATCGTAAATTAATTAAACAAATTGATTTTGAACGCAGAGATTAGAACCCGAGTTTCACTCTTCGGATCGCTTGCCTTATCCCTCGACAACGGATGACGTAACATAATACACATGTTTAAATTAAACACTTGCCTCAATAATTCCTTAGATAATTCAACATTTCCTTAGTATTTACCCTATGTATTTCAACACATTGTTATTTCATGACATTTTTATTAACATTGTTTTTCGTATGGATGTCTTCGTAATTTGCAATAACAAAAACAATTATTCCGAATATCATAATAATAATCATATTATGTATGCAAACTATGTAAAAATTGGTCCAACTAAAACGCATTGAAAAAAAACTTTTCATGTAAACACGTGATTAAATATTAATCAGATCTGATAGCAGTAACATATGTACATATAATTGTAATGAACAATATATATGATTTGATTCATGATATTTTAATATCTCTGCACAATTTGATTGGAAACCGCTCACAATTCTATTATATAATAATTATACTTTTAATTAATGTGAAAGTGTGATTCCTACTTCCTTTATATATTAAAATATGAAATATGATATAATTTGTAGAACTTCATTTTATGATTTCAGATTATGGAACAAGCAATAATTGGCACGACCTTTTTACCAATTATGTTGATATTTTAAATCACGCGCTACGAAAATAAGTATAAAATCATCGAAATAGTAAAAATACAACGTCAGGGACCATTCTTGGATTAAAACATCAAGGACATAATGCTTTATACTTGACATCATAGAGTATGAAAGATTTAGTAGTAAATGTTGGAGAAAAAATCGCCAGTAATATTTAATACTAGTGGTAATTAAATATAGTAATAAATTGATAATTAAGTAATTTAACTATTAATGATTAAATAATTTAATAATTTAATAATTAAATACTTTGATAATTTAATAATTTAATAATTTAATAATTTAATAATTTAATAATTTAATAATTGAAAATTTAATAATTTAATAATTTCATAATTTCATAATTTCTTAATTTAATAATTTAATAATTTAACAATTTAATAATTTAATAATTTAATAATTTAATAATTTAATAATTTAATAATTTAATAATTGATAATTTAATAATTTCATAATTTCATAATTTAATCATTTAATTTAATTTATTAATTAAATAATTTAATAATTTAATAATTTAATTATTTAATAATTTAATAATTTAATAATTTAATAACTTAATAATTTAATAATTTAATAATTTAATAATTTAGTAATTTAGTAATTTAATCATTTAATAATTTAATAATTTAATAATTTAATAATTTAATAATTTAATAATTTAATAATTTTATAATTTTATAATTTTATAATTAAATAACTTAATTATTTTATAATTTTATAAATTAATGATTTTATATTTTAATAATTTAAAAAATTTAATTATTTAATAATAGATGAATAATTAAGTATTTCAATAATTTAATATGTTAATAATTGAATAATTTATTAGTTTAATAATTTAATAACATATTTATTTTATAATTATAAAGCTAATAAATATGAATTTATTAATTTGATAATTTAATTATTTAATCATTTAATAATTTCATAATTTCATAATTTAATCATTTAATAATTTTATAATTTTATAATTTAATCATTTAATAATTTCAAAATATAATAATTTATTAATAATTATTATAGTCTTATTATTTTAATTTTATGTTTTCATAATAATTTGAAGTTAAATTCAAGTAGATTTTATTCTACGAATATATTTGTTTGTATTGATCTTGTTTCTAATATGGGATTTCTTGATGACCCTAATAAGAAAAACTGTCTCACATTAGGAAAAGTGTTTCCAAAATGGAATTCTAGTGGAACTAAATTTCTTTTTGCTATTCCAGGTTGTATTTTGGCATTTCGTAGTCGAAACAGTGTGAAACAATGTCGTAGAAGAAACAGCGGAAAACGTGGCACAAAAAAAAATGATAAAAGTCATGGAAGCTGCAAAATCGAAGACTAAGATATCAGAGGCGAAGAGTGGATCTATTGTTTAGCCTGCTGCCATTGATGCCTTTTTGGGTGTTCGGGAACCGATAATATTGTTTTTTTTTGTTGTTGTGATTATTGCATACAAAATTTAAAAAAAAATCAGTGTATCCCATAATAGGAGCACTTTTTTTGATATCCGTTTTTTCTATTCTTTTACCTTTCATTTAAAATGAAGACGTTTATGTGTTCCTTTTCATATTTCGTTGACATTGTAAGTTCCGTAACTATATTTTCAAAGATTTCAATGTATAATACTTAATAAGCGATTCAATTATAATTAACTAGATTTTTTTTACGTAAGCTATTCCATATTCGGTACATCTCATCTACATTTTGTTTGACGAGGGATTTAATTTACCGAGAGTAAGTTCGGTATACCTAATTTACCGACAGACTAGAATCAAGATTATTCGAAGCATGTTTCCACGAGTCATCGTCTAATCTACAGACTTTCAGTCGTGTGCCAATGTTCTTCTCGACTAGATGCTTGTTTCGCAATTCTAACAACAAATTACCCCCCTGTCTCTCATGTTTTCCCATTCCACTCGGGTGTAAGCCCGTAATTTCTGAACTCAGAGCCAAAGAGATAACAGCTCTTTCAGTGCGCGCACTCTGCCGGCTATAGTCTTGATCTGAATCATTAAAAAAATCGCAAAAGAGTCCCTGCTGTTGTCCGGATTGTGTGTCCTGTGCGACAATGGTATCTTTACCAACAACCAAAAAAAGTTCTTTTTCTCGTACAAGTAGTTTTCAGATGTTCACAGTTCTCATAAAATATAAGTAATTTAAGTAACCAGTATAATAAAAAAACTATAAATAACCAGTAACTGTATGTAAATAGGTTTGTAGAAATATTTTGTGAACACCTCACTAGGAAAATCCGTGCTGAGGTGTTCGCATATTTAAGATAAAGTTTTGCTGTCATTAGTGAAAAAACAGCATCGTCCTTAAAACTCTCAGCGGTTCTACCCATGGCGGCAGATTTGAATATTAGTTTTTTTTTACATTAGCTCCACACAGGAGGCCACAGGAGACATATGTCATCTTTGGGGATGTTGTGTGGGAGAGTCTTTTTAAGGAAAAGAAGGAGAGGAAGTTCTGGGAAAGAAAAATGTATGAGGAGTTGGTAGGAATCTGGGGTTCAGTACGTCCAATGTCCAGTTCATCCGCCGCCAAAACCTAGACAAACCTCACCCCAAGAACTCGGGCTCCTAAGTCATCAAACATAGCGAAGCACTCGGGATGACCAATGGCAAAGATTTTTTTTCCTTATTAATTTTTGGGGTATAATGCCGTGATGCGCTGCCTCTTCCTTTAGCCAAAATTACAGACAGCGTTACAGTATCCATCATCGGAGCAGATGTGTGCCTACATAAATAACGAAAATTCTTTTGGCCGTGAAAATCCAAAATCATATCTGTGGCAGAGATGTTGATTATCAATAAATGGTTCTCGGAGCAGTGGAAAGTAGCAGTTTAAGTACATCACAATATTATGTAGATACATTGTTATTACGGTGTAGTGAAAAGAACACAAAATACCTTTAATAAGTTTAGCCAAATCTATAATTATTGTCCTGATGATAAAACATCAAGTGAAGATTTTTATTGCGTTACCTAGATGAAATGATGTTGGATTATACTTCAGATTATGAATTGTTGCATCTTTCAGTGAAGTTGCCACTCCTGTTGTATTGTGCTTGAAGGAAAATACGTGAAGCCTTTTAAATCCGAAGTGCTTAAAACATAGTTTGTTTATAACTCTGAATTGAACATGTTTAATAGAAGTGAATAATGAGCAGTGTTGGCAAGCGCAGTTATTGTTCCCCGCGTTTATTTTTGCCGCATAAATAATTTTCCGCATTCATCGCGAGCCGTAAATTACACCTCCCGCCGTTTTTCCCCAACGAGATCTAAAGCATTTATTAAACTGCATACATCCAGCATCCAGTCCACCACCAGCACCGGCCTGAGAGATGCACACAATAATAGCGACGAAATAAACTTATCAAAACTACCTATTAAAGTGCAAAACGAAACCTATTCATTTATCATAACTAAATGCGGAAAGCTACAATATATTCTGCGAAAAAAATCCAGATAAATGATGATGGATGATGTTTATGATGGAATAATACTCCTAACTGGGAATATGATTAATGACGAACTATCTTTTTTGATAGTTACTTTGAAGGATATAGGGGTAGATTAGATAACTAACAGCAGATGGTGTTTATAAGGTTTATAAAGTACCCCGAACTGGCCACATGACGAACTACAGTGTATTTGTTGACATTGACGATCTACAGTGTATTTGTTGTATTGACGAACTACAGTGTATTTGTACTTTGTATTTGTATTACTTTGTATGTGTATTTGTATTACATTTTAGATTGTATTTGTATTACATTGACGAACTACAGTGTATTTGTTGTATTGACGATACAGTGTATTTTCGTTATTTGTTTTTGGGGTGTTATGCCGTGTTGCGCTACCTCCTTCTTTAGCCAACGTTTCGGACATCGTTGCAGTGTCCATCATCAGGGCAGATCCGGCAGATCCGGTAGATCCGGCACACATCTACCGGATCTGCCGGATCTGCTCTGATGATGGACGCTGCAATGATGTCCGAAACGTTGGCTAAAGAAGGAGGTAGCGCAACACGGCATAACACCCCAAAAACAAATAACGAAAATGCTTTCGGCCGTGAAAATCTTAAAACTTATCTACAGTGTATTTGTTGTATTGATGAACTACAGTGTATTTGTATTTTGTATTTGTATTACTTTGTATTTGTATTTTTATTACATTTTACAGTGTATTTGTATTACATTGACGAACTACAGTGTATTTGTACTTTGTATTTGTATTTGTATTACTTTGTATTTGTATTACATTTTACAGTGTATTTGTATTCCATTGACGAACTACAGTGTATTTGTTGTATTTTAATTTATTTAATATTGTTGTATTAAATTTTAGTGTATATGTGGCACGTTCCAGAGTGGAAGATACCCTCAATATCGCCCTGGTGTACGACCACCATTCAAAATTGAAACGTTGCTTAAAACATGGATTTAGCCGTCTTTGGTGACCAGACCTGAACAGCCAGATACTTCCCCACCCCTTCTTTACCATCTCCTTCCCCTCCCCACTACCTTCAGCCTCACAAAATACCCCAATTCGGGATGCCATAGTCTCACTGGCTCCAGACGGGAGCAGCTGGGACTCATGTGAGGTATTCACACAAAAGAACATGATAATTGATAAATTATCTTTTTTTGTAGGTACTTTGTGGAATATGTAAAGATACGTTAACCCGGCGTGACTGAGGTGAAAGATTGTTACACCAGCTGCGAGGCGGATAAGACATACCCTAATATACCCTATTATCGATTTTGATAACTTTAGAACTATATTTATCACTGTAATATATTATTTAGCATTAGGGAAATGAGGTAAGATGATAAAACAACCCAGTTCTAGTTACAGAAGTATTTATATTTCTTTAAAAAAAACAAAATAGTATTTTTTAAACACAAACCAACAATGTTTAAAAACTATGACTTAATATCTAAAAATATCAGAAATTGAGATCAACTGTGTATACAAAATTAAAGAATAAATCTGTCTTATATAATAACACGAAATAATTACAACGTGTACAATAGTGACATAATATGTCTTATATGTAACACAAAAAGGTTACACCGACCTTGAGGTCGGGTATTACGTACCCGCTCTATTTTTGCGCACACGTAGTTTACTCCGCCGCTGGCGCAACACTGTTACTGTCGCTTAATATCATCCCCGCACCACCCCCTCCAGCTACTGAGTCTGCAGAGTTCCAGGAATCGCACGGTTAAAAAAATCGGTGGGTATAAGATACCCGACCTCATTCATGCCGGGTTAAGGTTAGGTATTAAGATAGATAAATAACGCCAGAATATGTTTATAATGGGAGAATGAATACCCCAAACTGGGCACATGATTATTGACGAGCTTTCCTTTTTTGGTAAGTACTTTATGGAATATGTTACGGTAGGTTAGATTAGATAAATAACATTGATGATATTCATAATGGGAAAAAAAACAAACTGGGCAAATGTTTATCGGTGAACTATCCTTTTTTGGTAATTACTTTATAGAATATGATTAGGTAGGTCAAGTTAGATTAGATAAATATAATAGGAAAGTGTTTATAATGGGAAAATACCCCAAACTGGGCACATGCTTATTGACGAACTATTATTTTTTTATAGGTACTATAGATTAATATAGGTTAGGTTAGATTAGATAAATAACAACAGACGATGTTTATGATGGGAAAATACCCCAAACTGGGCAAATGATTATTGACAAATTTTTTAATATGTACTTTGTAGAATATGTTAATATTGGTTAATTTAAATGTATAACAGCAGATGACGTTTATCACGGGGAAATGCCCTGGAAAAAAAGAAGGTACCTACGCTTTTTGGGTAATTTCATAGAATATATTATTAATCTTTAACTGCTAACGTGGGGGGCCGCTCCGTCCTAGCAACAACAATAATATCGAAATACTCCCCTCCCCCGCGCGTGACGCATATGCCGCTTCCAGTAGCTTCGAATTTAGTGACACCCGAGCAGTAAGTTTTAAATTTTAATTTCTGTTAGTAAACTCATTTTAAATCTTTTTGCGGGCCTCTCTGATCCATCGTCAGTAGTTACCCACGTGACTTTTATGAAGTTGATTTTTATTATATAAAAACAAACATAAAAAAGTTTACTAAAGTTTTAAACATATATTGTTTATTCGAGACACTATTGAAATAGTATAATAAAAGTGAGTTCATTGTTTTTATTTAGTTGAATAGATAATAAATACAGACTGATTTCTGATCTCAATTGATTTTTGCAAAAAATTATTATATAATATCCAAATTGTCAAATATAGGTTACTTAACAATAAAAAATATATTTTATTTAAATATATTTCAACTGTCCAATTAGTAATAATTTGGACTTCAAAATTTTCATTTTCAACAATTAAAGTAGAAAAGCCGCCCAGGTCCCCACGTCAAAGTATAACACGTCAGCAGTTAAAGGTTAAGATATGTGTGAATGAATAATAAATAAGTCAGCGGTAGCCTTATATTTCAATATCTTTGGCGGTAGCTGTAGGTAACTATGGAAATGTGGATAAGACTGGACAAAAGTGTTCTTTTATTATCTAAAAATTAATGATAATTAACGATCAGGAAACATTTTATTTGAGAATCTTAATCAGTGTTGCCTATATTATTGTGAATTCGATAAAATTCTACCTCAACTAATTAAGAGGTAATAAAAGATTTGGGGGAAATGGAATTCGGAAAATGTCATGGCTGAGAAACTCGAAGAAATGAAGTGGAATGGGTGTCCTCTTCTTCATAGAGCTTCTCTTAATAACCTCCCTAAACTTGAATTATTGCAATTTAAACCTCAAAATTAACGAAAATGAAATTTTTTTTATTTTTTATTTTTATTTTAACTTTATGAGTAAAACCTCAAATTGTAATATTTAATTTAAATGAAGACAATGTAAGCGAAACTCAATCGAAAATCTGGAAACAAAAAAATCAGAAAAAGATATTGACACCTCTGGGACAAGAGGTCCTGGGATCAAGTCCCAGAGGTGTCAATATCTTTTTCTGATTTTTCTGTTTCCAGATTTTCGATTGAGTTTCGCTTATATTGTCTTCATTTAAACTGAAAATGAAACTATTTGAGGATGTGTTGTACGTAGAAGAGTGATCACTCAGTAGAGAATGCTAGTAGAGTCGTCTCTCAGAAGAGAGATGCTAGTAGAGAGATCTCTCAGTAGAGAGATTCTAGAAGAAGGATCTCTCAGAAGAAAGATGTTAGTAGAGAGACCTCTCAGTAGAGAGATGCTAGTAGGGAGACCTCTCAGTAGAGAGATGCTAGTAGAGAGACCTCTCAGTAGAGAGATGCTAGTAGAGTTATCTTTCAGTAGAGAGTTGCTGGTAGAAAGATCTCTCAGTAGAGAGATGCTAGTAGAGAGACCTCTCAGTAGAGAGATGCTAGTAAAGTTATCTTTCAGTAGAGAGTTACTGGTAGAAAGATCTCTATGTAGAGATATGCTAGCAGAGAGTTATTTTAATTACGTTAATAGCACATGTTGAGGGTAGGAGTGAATTCTTTTTTTTCACTGGACGGTAATGTAAGAGTCAAAATTTGGTGCCTTTTAGGTTTAATTTACGCCATGTAAAATATTATTCAATTTTATTTAGGGTAACTGCCTCCGCAACGGCATTGAATTTACGAAAATAGTCGGTTTTACACTCTAATTGGAAGTCATGTTTATGTACGATATTTTTGAATAAACATACTAATTTTTACCAAGAAAGTTTACTTGGTATAAATATAGATTCGACACAAAATAAAAAGAAGTTCGAATTTGTGTTTTATAATTTAAGAAAAGGGGAGAGAGGAAGCGCGGGAGGTGATACTTAGCTTGCTTGCTCTATTTGTTCGAGGCTCGGATCAGTCGCACGCTCGTTTGTCGTTAAAATTACGTTCGATATTCTTTTATGGCAACTATGCAAAGAACTTGGAGTGTATTCAAATGTCCTCTATTTGGTAATGTTTGTGAGATGAAAGAGTACTTTCTACCTGCTTACGAAGATGCAGTAAAATACTATGAGTGGACGAGACATCAACTGAAATTGCAATCAGAAACTGCAAAAGAATCAATTTTTTGTGAGATAGCAGATATAGTAATGTCGAAATTGAAAATATATGGCACACTCAATCTATTCCTACATTGACGCGAACAAGGATCGTTCAAATGTTGAAAGCATATCATTTAAAGTGCAAAAATCTACTCAAGTCTATCAAGAGGCTCTCCCTGGACAAGTTAAATAGTTTTCAGAAAAGCAGTAAGATACTTTTTGATATTCGTTCAAGGTTTATATCCTTAGGATAAAAAGGTTCCCAAACAAGACCAAACTTTTTGGACCGATAAAAGAACGTCTCGGGTAATGGTAATCAACGGAATCGACGTAACTGCTATAAATAAGTTGCAAAAGACTCTAAAAATGAACCTATCTCACTGATTCAAGAGCCGGGATCCATTTACATGGGATACCTGGTACCTGATGTTGGTACAGCAAAAGGAATAGATATCGTGATAACAGGGTTTCTGTTACATAAAAAGTTTCCCAAGATAGATTTTTTGGCAATTGATTGTGATGGTACGAATGAATACTGGAAAGTATGCTGGAATTATAAGACTGCTTGAGAAAAGGCTACAAAAACCACTTCAGTGGATAATTTTTTTACTCCACATTAACCTTTGAGACATCTGTTTTTTCATCTCGATGGGTGTACTTCGGGACCTAAATCTTATGTTGGTCCACTGGGAAAATCACTGGAAACCTGAAAAAAACTGCCTGTTAAAAATTTTGAACGCATCGAAGGTCAAATGCTACCAGAAATGGCCAAAGATCTGAGTCCAGACCAACAGTACTTGTATAAAATTGTCTCGGCTGTAGTTTCAGATGAATTAGGTATAATTGTAGTTTTAGAAGACCTAGGCAATAAATCTCCAGAAAAACTATCACATGCCCGTTGGATCACCGAAGACTACGTTTGTATGTATCTACTGAAGAACCATCTGAAAATTTGAAAACTCTGGCTACTTTTGTGGTCAAAGTTTACGCACCGTTTTGGTTCTCAATTAAAAGTAAACCATCATGCAAAGATGGCACTTGTTATCTGTTCAATATTATTAAGGCCTCCAGTTACCTGCCAGAAACTCTAAAAAAAATTATAGATCCTGTTATCCAAAGAAACGGCTACTTTGCCATCCTGAAGGGATCCTTCTTGCGATGATAACAGATGATAAAAAAAATGTTAGAGGGCTGGCAGTCCTACTAAAGGCACGCAGTACTACTCAACCTCCAACACCTAGACTGTTTCAAATGCCATTAATAGATTTTAATGCTTCTACATATAGTGATTTAATAAATTTGTAACATTTGCTGCTAGCGTCGTGAGCGATTCGCAAATTTCGCATGATTTGGTTGGCAGCATTGCACTCCGAAGGGGCGGCAGATGTTTCGAGATGCTTCGGAAAAGTTCGGGCGCTTCAGTTTGGATCGAGCAAGCCCAAGTAGCGGAGCGGATACCTGCGACGGATTGAAACCAACATCACCATGGCGCATCGAATTCGTAACGTTAATCTAAATCCTAATATATTATTTATTTTAGTCAGATATTCAAGGTTACCATTTTGGTTTTACTATTTAATACTTGGGTGTTGCTGTTTAAACACTCTGGCGTCCAACCTTGCTTGTTTTCCACATAACTTAAATTCTTATCACACGTAGTTTGATTGTTGTAAAACTCTTCGAGTTTTACAAACACCCCTTGAGATCAAATAATCTTTATAGAGTCTTTAATAATTGCTTCGTAAATGTCATGTCAATATTAATTCAATAAATCTTATTATAATATTTAATTTCCTCTTTTATTTCATAGACTTGACATTTATCATGTTCTACTTCCAGACTGTAGCTAGCCATTTTATTACATACATAATACCAATTTAATTAGGTAACACATTTTAAACCATTACAGTGGCGAGCCCAACGTGGTAGTTCCAGTCAAACTATGTTTTGCAAGTTTTATGTGGATATGATTTAAATTCTCCGCGATATGTCATTTTAGGTTAGATTGAGGTTACAATTCGTTGGTGTGTTGCTTTTACCGTCGTGGGTATGTATTCATTTTACTTTTGTTAATTGCATATTTTATATTTACTTGTGCTTGTTCATCCACAACTCATTTTATTTTGTGTTATTTGTTTGTCTTGTACTAATCATATTTATTTCTCCTACTAATTATTTAGGTAGGTACACATTGTTTTTATAGCAGATGGGATGGATTTAATTTCTGCAGATGGAATTAATAATATTTCGGCAAATTTAATAATATCACTTTGTACAAAACTCGTGCTGGTCATCCGTTAATAATTGAAACTTGTAAGTATATTTTATTACAAGCTAATTTATTTACACTGTGTTATGAGTGGCTGTTTAATCTCATTGCATTTATTTTGTGATATTTTTCGTGCTTATATTTTGCAATAATGTGTAAATTTCATTAATTACCTACCTACCTGATGCAATAATTATTATTGACATCATTGCACACATGAATTTCTTCACATGTTATAAACTTAATACAAATAGTTATCCTACCTGCAATTGATATGTTCTGTTACATTGTGAACTTTTACAATCTTACTTTGGGAATTTTGATTTCATTTTTGTTCCCCTTATACAAATTTTATTTTTCATAATAATAAATGTAACCAAACGTGCATTTCAGACGCGGACCAAATTTTGCTGGACATCCGGGTGGAGATAAGACGTCATCAAAGCCTTCGTCTACAGAATTCGGGCTGTCCTGTTATGCAAAGCGACTAAAGCTAGTTTCACGTAAATTAATTTTTATAATTTATTATCCGGGTTATATTGATTTGATCGATGATTTTTTTTATTCTTTCCTCATGTAGGGCTTTCAAAAGAAATTAAATTTCCTTGCAATATATCATTATGTTCTTTCGGTTTAATATTTTATACAAATTTTTTTTGTGAGGGTTTGATAAATTTCATTAAATTCCGATTTTAGTACATAACAGGGATTTGTATTCAAATCATTATTTTAATAGATTTTTATCGAGTTTTAATTTCTCTTTAGTCGGCGGGATTAGTTTTTCTTTTAAAATAAAATAAATTCCTTATAGTTTTCGGGTTTGATGAATAACTGTTATTTTGAAATCATCATTTTGTAGGTGAATGCAAAATGTTGCTTATCACTATATTATTTGTTCATCGGCTATTATCTAATTAATCTTTTGGGTTTTGATTCCAATAAATGGATAATTCAATAAATTAGTATAGAAGATTGTATAATATTTTGCGATCAGTTGGCTGAACCTTAAATTTGTTTTGCATATCTTCCTTTAATAGGGTTATTAGAGATTATGCGAAGTAACTTTCGGAGCAACTAATATGATTGTTATGAAATTACAACTATTTAAATTGATATATAATGTAGAGTTTTATCACATGTTTACATACGTAAAAATTCACAGGTATAAGGATTCTTTATAGTTCTGGTCGGAATTATTAATTTTTTTTTTCTTCAGTTTAGATTGTTATTATATTAATTGATCTATAATTTTTTTTTGGCGATCTATTGCCTGTTCCTTGAAGTACTTGCATATCTTCCTTTTCATAGGGTTTTCAGAGTTTGCAAGGTATTTTTTCGGAGCGATTAGTAGATTGTTGAACAAATAAATGGTTTATTGAATTTACATCTTTAAACTTTATCTAATAAGGTTTTTCAAATAACTTTCATTAACTTAACAGCACGCAATATTTTAGGTCATTTAATAGATCTCGTAATTATAAATATGCAAGTTTGACATAAGTTATAATTTAGTCAGTTTCTCAATAACGCCATCTACATATTATTGTTTGACATAACACATACAACAACTGCTATTGGGGTTTGCGTCTTCACTTTCAGAACGGAAAACTTTAAATATTCTGTTATCAATCGGTCATAGGACATATCAAAGATCCTGGTGTTGCTAGTTAATATAGCATATGATGTGCGGTGCAATTTTGGGGAAAAATTTATCTGTTTTTGGTGCGTCAACAAAAGCAGATGAATTTTGTTAACAATACATTCAGCTCTCAAAGAGTAAATGAGTTTTGAGCATTGAATGTTTTTGGGTTGTTTTGTCTTCTATTGTTGTCTTGTGTACGGATGTGTCTTATGTACTGTGGTTTCGATTATATTGTCTTGGGTACGGATTGTTGGTCCTTGAGTGAAGGAAACAGACAAGTTTTGTTTTAAACAAAACAGTTGGAGCTTCGCTTCAATGCAGTGGATATATCTCACACTGATTCGATTACTGCCACCGTTTAAAACGGCAGTTAAGGGGCATAACATGATCTCCGTTGAGATCCTCTGAGTATGTCAACCTTCCTTGTTTTGCATTCTATAAATAGGATATAAAATATTTTCCTATCACTGTAGCGCAAACACGTTTTTAACCGAACATAGAAGGCGTCGGTTTGCCTGTTCACTTTCATTCGCGAGATACGGAGGAATCTTTGGCGTAATCTGTGAACTTACGATGAGGATATGTCCGTCTCTTTTGATTTCAGAATATGAAGTTAATTATCTTCATATAAAGATTAATTTGTTGAGTTGTAAGAAGCTCATGGCATTCATCTCTTTCGAGAGGATTTCAGTGAAGCCATGTGTGTCAATAATTCAGGCAGAAAGTTTTGGTCTAAGAACTTTTATAGAAAGAGATAGTAATGATAACTGTCCTTTATGTGCGATTACCGTATTCATATTGCATATTTATAGGTTAAATCTTTTAAGAAAACTATTAAGTTTGTGTGTGTTTGTAGTTTTTGTTAAATATTGTGTCGTCTGATATTTCCTCCTAAGAATTCTGTCTTGGAAATTTTAGGATGAATTATTAATAAATTCCAGTATAATGAAATGGAGTTAATTCAATCGGGAAGTTGGAACCTTCATTATACCGATGATGCCTTGAAATACAATTAATACTTAGTTAACCAAGGCTTTATAATATAACAACTGTTCAGTTGGTCCTTAAAATTATTTTAATTGATTATTATGAGAATAGAGCTATGACATCTGTTGCTAATTTGTAGTAACATTATTATTAAATATTTTTATTTTATTACGAACATAATTGGGCCGATACTAGAGCCATCTATCAACATTTGATTACATTTATCATTAATTATTATTTTACCATCCTAGGTATTGTTTATTGACTATCTCGAAGTTATTATTTGCTACATGGGGTTTTTTAAATTACTTTCAAACAAATTAAGTATTTCATTTTTCAGATTTTATACTCAGCTCAGCATAATACAGGCTGTTTTATTTTATTTTGGGAATTTAAGAAAAGGAATAAATTAAAAATATCTCAGTAAAAATTTTATTTTCATATGTTTTGATTTTTTTGTATTTTGATATCTACCGGGTATTAGATTAATTGAATAATAAATTTTTTTTATCATATTTAATCTCAATTTAAAACACTTTTATTTATAAAACATTTACATCGCTGGGTAATATTATTTCAAACTTCAGTAAATCCCGTGCATTCTAATTTTGTAATTGCATATCAATTCATTGTTTCTTTTGTGTAAGACATGAAGTTTTACAATTATTAAATCTTTAATTTAGGGTTCTTTAATATGTTATGTGGAAAAATTTCAATTTCAGCTTTGAGCATACATTTACATAATCATTTTTTAAATATTTCATCTTGAATTTTTCTTTCCTTTTATATCTTACTTTGTTGCTGGTAACCTTATTTAGGCAGTTTAGTGTAGGGAACTTCAAGATAATCTCAAGAAAATTTAAATAGCAAGACTAAGAAGGAAGCATCCTTCATGTTCATTGTCGCTGGTTTCAAAATGTGGGTCAAGGCATTCATCTGACTTCAAGCCACGTCGCATCATTATCCCGCTTGAAGACATCATCATAGGAAGATTCTTTCAAAATCATCAACGCTGGACTTCAAGATGTTGTACCAGAGCTTCTATCTCTACCGTGGGCCATCTTGGGTCATCAGTTTTGGAAGAAAGTAATATCAGAAGACGCTGAATTTGAGATTTCGGACCAAATGTTTCATCGCTACCTTGGGCCATCTTGGGTCATCAGTTTTGGAAGAAATAAATAGCAAAAGAAGCTGAATTTGAGATTCCAGACCAGATATTTCATCTCTACCTTGGGCCATCTTGGGTCATCAGTTATTGAATGCATCATAATTGGAGAGAAGCTGCATAGATTGATGCGTCTTTCTGTTCATCGCATTATGTCATGGCTTCAGTATTGCAGTACGGTGGTCACCGCTTCTTCCATGAGGTACATTATATGGATTGGGAGTACTTCTATCACCAGGATCCTTCCGGCTGACAATCCTTATATTTTGGCTTCTTCCATGACTAACATTTACGACCAAGGCTCATATAGTATGCAGTTCTCTTCAGGAAGTGACACATGGACCTCTTGATTTCCAGGAGGAAATATTTTCTTTTTGGTGGAGGGGTAATGTAACATTTGCTGCTAGCGTCGTGAGCGATTCGCAAATTTCGCATGATTTGGTTGGCAGCATTGCACTCCGAAGGGGCGGCAGATGTTTCGAGATGCTTCGGAAAAGTTCGGGCGCTTCAGTTTGGATCGAGCAAGCCCAAGTAGCGGAGCGGATACCTGCGACGGATTGAAACCAACATCACCATGGCGCATCGAATTCGTAACGTTAATCTAAATCCTAATATATTATTTATTTTAGTCAGATATTCAAGGTTACCATTTTGGTTTTACTATTTAATACTTGGGTGTTGCTGTTTAAACACTCTGGCGTCCAACCTTGCTTGTTTTCCACATAACTTAAATTCTTATCACACGTAGTTTGATTGTTGTAAAACTCTTCGAGTTTTACAAACACCCCTTGAGATCAAATAATCTTTATAGAGTCTTTAATAATTGCTTCGTAAATGTCATGTCAATATTAATTCAATAAATCTTATTATAATATTTAATTTCCTCTTTTATTTCATAGACTTGACATTTATCATGTTCTACTTCCAGACTGTAGCTAGCCATTTTATTACATACATAATACCAATTTAATTAGGTAACACATTTTAAACCATTACAAATTGGCAGGAAAACTTAACCAAACCACCGATTTTGAAAAACTCATTGGACTAGAACATTCAGAATGTCGTGGAATCTAGTGGTGAAAACGAACTATTGTTTATAAGGCTTCCCTGCCATACCCAAGCTGTTGAAAGAGCTTTAAAGAATACAATGGAGGTTTCCATTTCTCAGTGGATAAGAAAGTCGCGATTAGGTGCAATAAATGCCAAGCTGGAATCGCGAAATTAAATGCCTAAATTTGAAACTAAAAAGGATTTTAAACCTAAATAATAAATGTATAATTTGTCGAGTTTGTTTCAAATTTCATTTTTTTTTACATCGATGCCTTAATAAATATCTTAATTATATATTGTTTATCATTTAACACCTACTTACAACTAAATTAAACACAATGTATCGCCTTATAAACTTTAAACTTTTTTACCCTAATTTTCAATTTTTGAAGTCACTGCGGAGACAGAAGATCTTAATCAAATGAAATGAAAAATCCCACGTATTTTTACTTTAACAAAAGGCACAAATCCCCCCCTCTTAGAACTCTGAATCTTAAAAAAAAAAAAATTCATACATCCGTGCTCCACCCTAAGTTGAGCTGTGTATGTGAAAATAAATAAATTTTAGTCGCTAGTCTTTTATGAGTCTGCAACACTCTTCATCTGTGTTCATACGAAATAATTAATAATATTAGGGTCTGAAATGTGTCTTTTAAACAAAAATCTAAGTTTTTTTTACTCTCCTCACAATAATAGTTAACAACGCCGTTGAGTGCTCTTCGGTTTCTGATCTAGACACTACTTGAAATAACGACATACCTAGCTTTACATTTTTCTATGTGATTTTACGTTAGAAAAAATAATGTGAGATGAAAAGGTCTTCCGATTAATTTTACTCGGAAAAAACACTTACACAAATCCTGAAATTGGATTAAGGAAACCGTCACGGAACTACTGTTATTTTGGAAAACTTACTCCACAAAAAAATGATATCGGAGGTGCTGATAATCCAAAATAGAGCCCTACACCTTAAGATATTTACCGTCACGCACTTGTATTGCCATTTAAGATTGTTCCTAGCTTTGAGATAACAAACACTATCTTAAATATTATTCAGTGCAAAACCCACACACATATAAAACTGAACTATAACAACGACGTTCACCAATATAATACATGATAACACAACAAACTACATATATCAAAAATACGCTCAACAAAGTTCGGACAAAAATCATTAGAATACATTACCTACACTAACTATAACAAATTGCCTGAAGAATTAAGATAGGTATATGCCTCTAACAAATCTTGAAACGATATATTGAAATCCTGTTTTTCAAATGTTATTTGGAAAACGAGTCATGAGTAGGTACAAACTCTGTTCTGATAGCTGTCCTGATTATCTCCAAGTACCAAACTTTGTACATCCAGATATGATGATATAATTTTTTAAATCTTGTCGTGTATTTTGTATATAAACATCTTGTAATAGGTATGTATATTTTTGAGCCCGTACCTTTTATTATATTTT
Organism: Limnephilus marmoratus; assembly: GCA_917880885.1. NCBI lineage: Eukaryota > Metazoa > Arthropoda > Insecta > Trichoptera > Limnephilidae > Limnephilus > Limnephilus marmoratus. Next base: position 10,449,173 of record OU862918.1, read on the forward strand.
CCTGATTTTGTTTTTTTTGTACATTTCTATAGTTCATCATGGAGGATACTTTATTTTAACTTTTTGACATCAACAGTGCATAAATCAAATGAGTGGTTATAATAATTCATAAAATTTTATAAGACATGTTTCCGTGAAATATTTGTAAAGTGATTCTTCATATGTTGTGTCTGAATGTTGCTTCCGGGAAATGTTTTGTAAAATTTTTCTTCATATATTGTGTCTGCATATTGGGTTGGGTTGGTTTTAACTTTTCAAAAGCACGAATTGGCGATGCCTTTATGAGTTTTGATAACTCATGGGATGCAACTTCGTTGTATGTTTTATTTAAATTAAAAAAGTAAAATAAAAAATAAAATTATTCTCTGAATTTAAACCTGCCGTTTTGATTTCATCAAATTCATGAAAATATCTACAAAGAAATTGTGGGTTCATTTATCATAGCTGAATTATCAACTGGGATTCCTACCAGTCCATTTATCATGATTGAATCTTAGTTTTGGCAATCAAGGGCCTTGATCGTACCCGAGGTCATAAAAATTATCGGTGTCAATTCAAGCAAATACCGCCAAAATAGCAAAGATAATATCTATTCGAGAGAATGTTCGAACACTTTTATTATGAGGTAGAAGTACGAGTATATTAATAACTTATACTAACTTACCATCACGCCGTTTTACCGCAGGGGTAGGCAGAGAGGACCGCCAAATATCTCGGTCTTGGCACTATATATTGCATTTCGCTACTAATATTATTATTACATACTATTTATTTTAAGCTAAAGGTTTGAGCTACCTATTTTTTGTTTGGTCATTATTTGAGAAACTTAATAAGGTTCAAACATTGGTGCTAAATAATCAACGTAATAAAACCGATTATTTTCTAGCTAACATAAATCAACCATGCACTACGTAACATAAGCCTAACAAGGAAATAATATCTTATTCTCCATTGTTTCCGTTTATCTTTTCAAAGGAGAAGTGGGAAGAAACAAAGGGTACATTTATAAAGGACTGAATGTAGCCTCTTGACACTTATTGCGAAAAAAACAGCGTCATTGTTATAGCAATAAACTGAATAGGTAAAGCATTCAAAGTAATAACAATAAAACTTGCGTTATAATCAAGTAAAAATAATATCCTAATCGTGCATTTGCCAAGGCACTGAAAATGAGGCAATACGTTATCAGAGATTTTTGTAACGAGTTTATCTTGAAAAATACAAAGTTCGGTTGCGTATCTGTCGTAACTCCGGGCAATCATAAGGAATAAAAATATTTACGTTGAAAAAGTATTGTTCTTTTTTTCCTTGGTATTCAGGATATGAATAATAAAATATTAAAGTGAAACTTTGTTGACCAAATGAAAAGGGTTATCAAAGAAAAGCACAAACATTTGATACATAATGCCCCCTAACCTTAAAAGAACCCTTTGAGATTATGTTTGGGTAGGTTTTCTTTGAAATGTGTTTTGAATATTTGCCGATAAATGTTTATTGATATGTCATTTTTACTACACAACCTGTCAAAATATTTATTTACCGTAGGGGAAATAGGGGAAGGTTTTGTATTGAGAATACAATTTGAACATTTTTCTCTTATACAGGGTGTCCGGGGGTAAAGTGCATTAACTTCGGGAGGTAATCCTACATGATAGTACAAGTAAAAAAGTGAACAATTTTTTTCGAAATTCCAACTTTTAGGGGTAGTTTTCTGGTAAGAAGATAATATTAGACCGGCGTGTGCGGGCGGCATTAATATTTTCCGATGTTGCAGAATCCCCGCTCGAAGCCGCTCAGTGTCAGTGTTAAATTTGGATGTAGCAATTTTATTCGCGTAGTAGTTGTTTCACTTTAAAAACTTTATTGTTGTTTGTCAAAACTTGTTGATTTATTGTGTCCTTACATAGTGTGTATTTATTAAGACTGACTTAAAGGAACAACTTCATTCAGTGCGTGTTTTTTTCAGACTTACTTTTGTTTATTTAGACATTCCTAACTGAAAAAATTGTGTTTATTTGTGCGTAATTTTGTCATTGAATTATTGTGCCAAAACCGCGTATTTTGTTATTGGATTACTTTGTCAACGCCTTAAACCAATAAAGAACGGGCAGACATTCAATAATGAGATACGCCACAAAGTATGAATTGATAATAATATTACTTATTTACATGCTTGCTTACAAGCTGAAGGTGGACATTTTGAAAATTTGTTAAACTAGTTAAAAGCGATGACATTAGTTAAGTGTTCAATTAGTTTATAACAATTTAATCGTTAAAAGCGTGCCTTCAATCGTTATTTAAGTGCAGTTATCTTTTTAAATTTGGTTTAAAACACACGATCTGTATAAACGTCAAATTCTCTGTCTTGTTATTGTTTACAAACGGTTTCCATGGATACAGGCCAAAGCACACCAAGCAACGTTGCAACAATTTGTGCCCGGCACAAGCTAACAGCAACTTTGTTGGGTAAGTGTTACCTTGCACTAAGGATTTTTAGTAGGTATCTATTTTTGTATGGAAAAAAAAAGTTGGAATTTCAGAAAAAGTTACTCTTTTTTACTAATACCATAATGTAGAATCACCTCCCGAAATTAATGCACTTTATCCCCGGACACCCTATATAGCACTTATTGTATTCATTGTACGTAAAAGTTTACGATAGGCAAATAAAAATATCTATTTCTACTTCTAAAGGCGATGGATATATTCAACGAAAGCGTAATAATCACTTACCCAGTCACTATTTAAAAATCAAGTTAAATAGTGGCTGGGTAAGTGATTATTTGAATACATCGCGTTTTGCCTTAAAACACAATGACATGGTGTATTTTTCTGGAAGGACATGGTTATTTTAAAACAAAAAAAATTCAAAAGAGAAATAGAAATTTATTTTGACCCAATCTCCCTACATACATTTCCCACATTACCTATCCAATTTTCCTGATATAATTACGATACTAAACTTTTAAAACTTATTCTGAATTATATAATCTGACAATTATTATTATCAAGCATATTTTAATACGTTAACTTCACCCATCATGACACTGGTACGTTCATAGCATGAAATAACACCAACAAATATAACAAACACACATTTTTTTAGAATTGAAAAGAACTTAAAAACATTTTAGTGATTTTTATTTGCGGGATTTTTTTAATATTAACTCCACACAGGAGACCCTGAGGAAAATAATTTCCCTCAGAGCCTATGTTATCTGAGATGTTGTCTTGTAGAGATCCATGCTGTAGGAAGAAAGAAACGCAAATGACGGCAAATCGTTCCACAGTTGAACACAAGAACGAGTCGAAGAAGCGAGCCATTCTCATCCGTGTACCGTGTTGGGCAAGTGTTTGGCTGTTTCTCGACTATGCATCGGTGTCGAAGGAATCAATGACACTAGTTCCTCGGAGCGTCTCCCATTGAAATACAGGTAGAACAAGGATAGCATTCCCATCCGACGCCTGCGCTCTAAAGATTGCAATCCGTTTGTTAAATTAGGAAAAGACGGACCGCCCGTTTCTGCACAGAGTCGAGGGTGGTTTTTTCAGGTATTTTGGGGCTCCAGACCAGAGGTGGCTGCCTAATTCAACCATGGGGCGCACTTGTGATTTGTGTAGGGTCAGCAGTTTTGTACTATTAAAGTATCTGTGGGCCCTGTACAGTACGCCCAGTTTTTGAGAGCCTAACTTAACTCTGGCTTCGATGGATTATAGGTACATGTTGAGTTACCTCCTTATTTAGCCAAAATTTCGAATACTACAACGCTGTCCGAAATGTTGGCTAAAGAAGGAGGTAGCGCAACACGGCAAAATACCCCACAAATAAATCATACTTTTGAACGTGAAAATGATATAATGGAACATGTGTTTTAAGATGTATCGACCAAAAGTATTATTTTCCTCTGGACAAACAATGAATATCGTTACCATTTAAAAACTACACGAATAATGGACGGTATTGCAGCCAAGTAGTCACCATTCAAGGTAAAACGTGTTCTCAGTACAACACATTTCCCTACTTTTAACCCCTCCGAATTTTCGCGAATATTCGCTTGAGATGTCTCAAACAAAATGACATTTTACGAAAACTTTGTGTTATTACCGCTTCACAATTAAAGCTCTATAAATGAAACATTTCTGAACGTAGCCGTGTAGTAAAAACTGTTTTAGAAAGGTTACAAAATAAGCTTTCGAATTATTGTATTACAAATAAATATTAACTTTTGTAAATATTAAAATTTAGAATGCAAACATTAAAAAATGTAAAAATGACTCACGTGATATTTTTATATGAAAACGGTACTAAAATCACAGATTATGTAAACAACAATACTTATTCTATTGTATAAATGTATAATAAACACTTTTTCACCTCATTTTTTCATCATTTCATATGAAAATATTTTATAAAAATTAACAATGTCGAGCCGCGGGTTCGAAATTTGGCGGGAAAAATTATGTGTCAGATTGCGCGAATGACAGAATATTCTTTTTATGAATTTCTACAACTTGAATAGGGATGTACAGCTTGTTCCACTATCGACCTTTTACTTTTTGTTTTAGGGATGTCACTAAAAGAATAACGGAGTTATAACTATGGTTTCTATGGTGAACACGCGTTGACGTATAAATACGCTTATTGTACTTGACTGCTGTCGTATTTCTAACACATATATCTGCTTAAGTTGCGGAGGGGATTCAAAATAAACTATTTTTAACAAAAAAATATGACAAAACAATTAGGTATTAAGTTAATCTAAAAATATGACAAAACAATATCAAAATACCTAATTACACGATTCAAATTTACAAGGAGGCTATGGAAAACAAAATTTAAACTAATATCTGTTTTCAAATGATTTTTCCCAGAACCTTCTTCGTATTTCCACTTTGATCTAAGTTCTTTGATTACGAACTGTCATAAATTTCAATTTTTCTAAATATTAAGCCAAATTAAAGACATTTTATTTTTACTTTATTGCTCGGGTGTGTTCTGATCGAAAATACGATGGTGTGATAAAAAAAACGAAATTCGTTTGTAATTCGGTAAAGCAGTGCGGTCTAGAGGGGCGTGCTCGGGCAGTTCATTAGGAGGCGTGCTAATATCAAAAACACAAGGGGCGGTAATGCAAAGCACCGCGTCTACTTTCCAGTCAAGTAGCTGGCACTTAAAAAAAAAGTAATTTACCGATTCCTTTGTCTTCAAAAGTCACAGTAATGGCTTCCACCTTTTGCATAAGTCGCTCTTAATTTATCAGACATTTCGAGGAGCCCTTGAGATAACACTTCGCCGGATGTGGCAGTAAAATTTGAAGTGAATTTTAAGTACTCTCTAGAAACTTATTCAGACTAACAGTAAACTTGTAAAAATATATACCATAGTTCTAAGTTTTGGATATTCAAAACTCTTATTGTGAAAACATCTCGATCAATCAGTTTTATTTCAAGTGGAGAGCTATTCATCACGAAAATTTGCGAAAACAGGCCATAATAATAATATGAGCTATTGCTCATTCCCTTTTCAATTTTCATACCTAAAACAATTTTAACAATTTGCGAGGAGGGTATGGGTACCGTCCCCCTCGAAGCATTTATAGGATAAGCAATACCTCTTCCATAGGTCAAGTGGTTCCCCAAGTGGTTCGCTATGTTTGTTGACTTAGCAGGGGTGCCCGGGTTGCGTAATTACAATCCCAACCGCGTTTCAGTCGCGGTAGCGACCATTTACATTTTAAATATACCTCTATATTGTTTATTTTATATCACATTGTAAAAACCAAAATTGTTCTAAGATCTAGATAAAATAATCTTTCAATGTGTGTATTAGAAAGTAATAATTTTATTTCTAAATATTTAAATTTTTATATTGAAAATGTACAGCGACTGAACCGGTATAGGTTTTGGAAATACGCGCCCGGGTTCATGGGGTCAGGTTTATCCGGATCTTGGCGGCGGACCACCAACTGCATGGCGGGCCAGATCGGGAGAGACTGGTCGAGGAAGATCTTTAGACCTCTCCAGCAGAACTCTCAGCAGAATTTGGACCGCAGTGGAAGGCATGAATTCATTCATCCGTCACTTCTGGACACACTGATCCCCAAATTCTTACCGACCCCTCATACCCTTTTCCTTCCTAGAACGTCCTCTCCTTCCTTTCCATAAAAAAACTCACCACACAGCATTCCCAAAGATGACATTGGCACTGAGAGGAGTTATTTTCCTCAGCGTTCCAGTATGGAGCTAATGTAAAAAAAAACCTCTTCGAGACACTTACTCTTTTCTGATCCGAATCTCTGTACCTGTAAACTACTAACACCAAGACATAATTTCACATAATGCCTGAATAATGTACATTCCTGAAGCACTTTTACAGCAATGCTTATAGGGGTTCGTCCTTTCCACCTCCTTATCGGTCACCATGGGTATCCGGATAGTGTGATCAATAATTAAATCACATGCGGGTTACGAATTACAATAATTTAATATTGTGCTTTGTACTATTATTTGTCGCTTCATCTTCCGGTTCGAAACCGCACAAAAGGTTAGCAACATATCGTTTTTCTACATGAAACAAACCCTTCAAATTATTTCACATTTTCTGTACTGTCGTCTAATGTCGAAATAATCTATTTTACGAGAACCTTCTGCGTACCAACCCTCATTCCAGATAGAAGAGTGCTAGACGAGGCGTTAATGGACCCTTGATAAATGATCGAGCCTTATGCTATCAAAAATAATGCTATATATCTGTACTGTTATTTTGACACTACCAAAAAGCAACCATTTACAAAGTTTCTATAAAGCAGTACAAGTAGACATTGTCACAGTGATACAAAGACACGTCAAACAGAAAAAAAAACAGTTTTGATGTTATCGATGCAATTTTTATCCTTTACTTTTTATCTGTGAACCAACCGTATATTTTTGATCCGGATTTATTTTGGAACAATCAACAAGAAAAAAATGGCGGCATTAAGTGTGTTAAATTTGATGTTATCTTCATCATTATCATTATCATCATTATCATTTCATTACATAGTATAAAATGAAGTCGCTCCAAATGGATGTGCGCGTTAATCTTTTAAACTACCCAACGGATTTTTATACGGTTTTCACCAATAGATAGAGTGATTGAAGAGGAATGTTTATATGTATAATACATGTAAATTATTCTTTGAATTTCTCGGCTTTTTTCTCTAATAAAATGAAGTCGCTCCAAATGGATGTGCGCGTTAATCTTTTAAACTACGCAACGGATTTTTATACGGTTTTCACCAATAGATAGAGTGATTGAAGAGGAATGTTTATATGTATAATACATGTAAATTATTCTTTGAATTTCTCGGCTTCTCTCTACTATAATTTACATGATGATGATGAAGCCGAGAAATTCAAAGAAAACATATTTTCGTGCGATTTAAAACGACTGGCGGGCCGTACTATATTCACTTTTGAAACTCGTTCCACGGAAGAAATTGGGAAATAGATGTCCTAGAGTAAGTAGGTATTTGATTTGAATTATTTTATAGTATAATATAAAAGTCGCTCAAAATGCATGTGCGCATAGATCTTTTAAACTACGCAACGGATATTCATGCGGTTTTCACCAATAGATAGAGTGATTCAAGAGAAAGGTTTATATGTATTAAAACATGCTTATTATAGTAGAGAAAAGTCGAGAAATTCAAATATTCAATTCAGGCATCAGGCAGCGGGCAGCTGACAAGCGGGTGGTGTGGATTTTATAAAGGTTGGGTAATGGCGTTGTGTTACGTTAGCCACAGCAACGTGTGGCCGGGTCTGCTAGTAATATATAAAACAAAGTCGGGTCAGTCCTGGATTTATCAATCGGCCTTATAGGCCACGGCCTAGGGGCGGCAGAGTTCAGGGGGCGGCGCTCGCTCGCTTTGGTAAGCCGTTAATTTTGTGTACGATTATAAACAACAGCATAAAAGTCACTGTGGAGAGATAGAGTTTTCTATCTATTAACCTTGAGACGCCCTGTGGTCCCGTACGGGACCGCGGATTTGTGTCGTTCAATGCCCAACTGTCCAATACGGGACCGATGATTGTGGTGCGAAAATTTCACAAAAAAAGGCTTTGGCAGTGGGCTACCTTTATTGCTCGAGCGTTTAAGAAGAGACATAGGTGTAGTACCTCGTATTTTTAGTGATTTTTATGATTTTTTTAAATACATAAGGAATATATACATATATTTATATTTATACCTTGCGGTCATTTTACAATATATTCAAGAGCATATTCTAAAATTTTCAAATATTTTCCTCAAAAAATAACGCAGATATCAACTGTAACTGCGCGTTGTAAGTCGCCATCCGGCATGACAATTTGTGTAACTCCTGGAGATCACAATTTTCATCCGAAATCAATTTTTCAAAAAAAATAATTTTTTATAAGTTTTTCTTCTATTTGAACCTCACTAAAAAAATCGAAAATTATTATTTCTTTTTTATTTAAATGTGAAAATTTACTTATGATTTTTTAGCATTCTTTTGAACGTTTTTTTGCCATAAAAAAATTTGTTAAAATAAAGATATTGTTTAGGATTGGAGTTCAAATAGAGAATTGATAAAAAAAACTGTAGGAGCTAGAGGTTACACCAATTTGAAAAAAGTGCTTATAATATTATAACGAATAATCTATGAACGACATCCACCAAGATAATTTCCTCCGAAGTTACAAAATGTCGCAGACTAATTATATATCTAATTTAGTCTCATAGGATGAACAAATTGGAGGAAGTAATCGGAAAAGTTCGAAAGCGTGACGGGTGATAAGATGTATAAAATAAGTTTAGTGCCAACTATTTAACCTAACTCTAAAGATAGACGTTGAGTTAGTATTTATTGATTTTCCTATACCAAACGCAAGAAGCCTTTTAACTCGGCGAACTTAAGGGCCCGCAACCGGGCTCAAAAAGAAGAAGATGGAGAGATATGAAATTAAGAATGTTAGAGGAGAGCGCTAACATTTAAAGCGTCAAAATCGATGCGAAAATTATGAAAATGTATAATAAAACACGACTCGTTTAAAATAGAGCAAAAATCTCACGGGAGGCTTCTTAAGCATCATTTAAAGAAACATTGTGAATTTTTTCACTAAATACATGATTTTGATTATTTTTGGAGCATACTTTGCGATTTTTTCCTATCGAGGGAATTTCATATAATTTGCATTTGAGCGTGGGCAGCATCTAGACATTATCTTCAAAAATAACATTTATATTTTTTAAGAGCTTAACTTCAAATATTTAAGGCTCCGCAGCCGGGCTGCAAAAGAAGAAGATGGAGAGATACGAAATTACGAATATTAGAGGAGAGCGCTAACATTTACAGCGACAAAATTGATGTGAAAATTAAGAAAATGTTTAATAAAACAAGACTAGTTTAAACATCATTTAAAGAAACACTGTGAATTTTATCATACATATTACTTGTAAAATAACTGAAAAAACGTGTTTATTATAATTTTTGGAGCATACTTTGCGATTTTTTTCTATTGAGGGAATTTTATGTAATTTGCGTTTCGGCGCGGACAATGTCTAGATATTATCTTCAAGAATAACATATGCTTATTTTTTTAAGAGCTTTAAAACTTAATGTCTTTAAGGGAGATATCTAAGAAATCGGTAGAAATTCGGGTTGCGGGCCCTTAAGGGCGGGAGATACGTAAGAAATCGGTAGAAATGCGGGTAGCGGCGCCCTAAAGATTAATAGTAGTAGATTGTTTTCTTGAAAAAAAAGTTTATTTATATATATGTGTATTTACACGGTGTTAACGGACGTTCGTAGATGTTACGACTTATTTTAATCAGTATTCCCCGACATTATTTTCAGTAAAGGATGTTATTTATCGAAATTTTATACTCGTAACAATTAGACATGACATCATGACAATTAGACATGACATCAGGACAATCAACATGACCAGTGACGAAGAAAGATTTTTTTTTTGAAAATTTATATTTTTTAACAATAAAAATTCAATAATATCACTGGAGACCGAATTAATTTATTTTATATTTACAAATAGTGCCAGAAATCACTGGTCAAAGAAATTCAAGCACGCCCCATGCCCTGCTTACATAATCTAAATAATTTTATCTTTGTTCTAAATAATGTAATAATAACTGTAGGGTGACTTTGGAAGTAGTTCGGAAGTACCTCTCTTTGCTAGGCCAAAATATTAAATTACTACAAATGTGGAAATAAATATTTACGAAACAATCTTCAAAGTATGGACGGTGAACGATAAAGGATTGATAAGGGGTGTGCCGGAGAAATGTTGTATTTTGGAGGAATATATTTATGTAGAATCAAATTATAAGATTAATGTTATTGGTGTCACGAAACTATGACTCCATTGTATCTTTGGTGGTTAAGTGCTGCAGAGCAAAGTCCTATGCAGCCCCCAAAGGACCAGTCCCTAAATTACGTTGCTCGCTACGTTATATGGGACGATATGCATACACTCGCAAACCCAAAGGATAGTGTCTGTCGATGGTTCAGATCTGGGCTTCTGGAAGATCAGATAAGCCTAGATTGGATAAAGGAATAAAGGACTTCTTATAGAAAGATGTTAATTTACACTGAGCTCCAATAAGCACACTGTCACCCCTCCAAAGTTTGGAACTTTGCTTGCAACAATTGCCTTTTTTCATGGTGACATTTAGGATGTGAAGATTAGGTAGGCGGGATAATTTCAGAATTTTGGCTTTTGCTACCCACCAATTCTGCGAATGCATACCTAACCAATCCCATTTATAATGCGCGAACAGTTATTATTCTTAGGGTTTGCCTATTTCCTACAGAAATACTTGTCTTCAGATTTTACACTTGCATGAAAATGCGTTTGCTCCACTATATAAGAGTCGAATTAAAATTTTCATAAGAACTGTGAAATGGTTTCAAATCTGTAGCAAATCGGTTATTTACGCACATTATTGTTTGGTTTGAGTTCATTGCAATCTCTAATAAGTTGTTTTACGTTGTGACTATTCTTCGATTTCTTTGTGTAAGCATTTTAATAATATTATTCTTTTTAGATTCATTTCATGACCCTTATCTGTAAGTCCTGTAGAACCTTCTAAGAAATTCCCATGGGGACAATCATATTAACTTAATAACCTGTGTTATTATCTTTTAACTAATAAATGTAAGTAACCTTATACATCTTATGCAGGTAAAATTTAGCTCCAGGGGGATGTTTTGTGAAGCCTTTGTATACCCATAGTGATATATGGAATAATTTACTGATAAAACATGAATATTGTTGGTACACCACTTTAACTGCGCAAGGAAGGAAGTTTGCATATCTACCAAAGTGGGTTGTTTACAGAAATGTATAAACCTAGAATTTTTTCAAGTTGTGACCATAACATTAATTCTTATTTAAAGGAAAAAATATTATTTTTGTGCGTTTATTTTTCTTGGTAACTCTTTTTTGAATTACGCACGAAATTTTTCCCGTGCATTGAAAACAAATGCGATAAAATCTTTAACCCTTTCGGGCACATTCTGACAGAAGTTTAAAAAATTTTTGCTCTGCAATAAAATACAAATTAATTTTATTTACGAATGTATCCGAAAAATAAGAAATTGTTTTAAAATGTGATAAACTACGCTTCCAAATTTTATTATTAGAAAAAAAAGTTTTAAAAATGGGACACTTTACGTTTTTTCAAAGTGAAAAAAAAATTAAAACACATACAAATTTTATTAGATAAGTGTAAAGTAAACATAATCGTCACCTCACTTTTTTATTGTTTCAAGTAAAAACAATTAATGATGAAATCCCAAAATGCATAATATTTTTTCAAATTGCGTTCGGAAACATTAGTTTCATAAATGCGTACATTTCAAAGATTTTTTAGTAAACTTTTGGATTTGAATATAAAGGGTGGTGTTTTCTCTTTCTAACACCGTTTTGATCGTATTTCTAGCCGTAAGAGAGATACAACGATGTCAATGAGACCTGTAAGAGTTGTTCCCAAAAGCGAACAAATTAGTCTGAGGGGTTAATATACTAATAGATATACCTACATACAAATCACAAAACTGACCCCTGACTGACCAATAAAATTATTTATCTACTTCTAGAAATAAATCAGATATTTGAAAATATTGGATCAGTTTTCAAGTATCATAAAATTGATATGACCGGGAACACAGACACGCCCAAAGAACACTTCTGTCGGTTTACATCTTCGGTGTTTATTTGAAATTAAATCAAACCTATGTATTATTTGATGTTAAAACACCGCAGATACTACTTGTCGTGTTTTATGAATATTTAAATTTCCGTTGTGTTGCACAAGCTGACTCGTTTAAAATATGTTTGTTTAATGCATACTGACTGATAAGGTTATGACCCAAATAACAATGTGACATTAGGCATTTGTGGAAAGGCAAAGAAATAATGTGAATAAAAACAACTCTCTGCAAGTGCATATAAATTTTTATGTGTCACATTATCGTTCCGATAACTGCACAGTTGCAGTTCAGAGCCAAGCAATATGTGTCCCGCTTTGTGAGGGCAATACAATATTATGTCTGCTATATGTGTCAGCTATATGTTGCAGCAATGTATCTAATAAGTGTCAGAGCTCGGGACAGACGGAACTTATGCCAGCAATTTTATCTAGATTAAAAGTGCAGCAGAAATTATGTGCAGTGGAAGTTATGCTTTAGGGTAAAACTTAAACAATGCAATAAATTTGATGGCAAAATTGTAGTCCATAGCGACGAGCATTACTACCTTTAAATTATTCACAATGCAACGATTAAGTTTTATCAACATTTTCTGTCATTAGTTAACATGCCCGCAATCGGTAATGACGTTTGACAGTTTACATAGATATGAATTTGAATTTGAATTACAATTATATGAGTGGATACATATGTTTAGATTCTCAGGAGTAGCAGTTTTATTCAGAGTGAATGGTATTATAAAAGTTTTATCTGTATTTAGAGATAGTAAATTTTGATTAACATTTTTTTTGTTATATTTATATCTGATTACACCGTTCTCTGAGTTTCATTCCATGTTAATCCCTCAACTAAAATTTGCTGTGTCGTCAGCGTGTGATATTATTTTGGACTGGTGAGTTTAAAAATATCATTCACATACCTAAATGATAAATAGAATTGGTCCCAATACCGTTCCTTGCGGGATTCCAAATTTACTGATCTGGGAATCACTCGACAAATTGCTCTCTATGAAGTAGGTAATTTTCAATCGACGCGACGTTAAGGAATTATTGGTTTTACCAATTTTTGTTAATTTAGAGATAAGATTAGTATATAAAGTCTACTATAGCATCTTTCAAATTTTCTTAAAACCATATTGATGTGAATTTAATATTAAATACTTTATTTTACAAATTTAAACACTCGTTTAAATTTGTAAATTTGTATTTCTCGCAATATTTTATAATTATTACAAGAATGAGGTCACCAGATTTAAAAATAGGAGTAATAATAGTTTTTTTTTGTAATTCAAAGGAAAGTTGCCATTTTCGAAACTTGTAATCATGATGTGTGCAAATGGTTTGCAAAGCGAATCAGAATTTTTTAAATTTTATTTCATACTTTTTTCCTTTTCAGAACTTCCTTTCCTTCTTTTAAAGAGACCAAAAGACCCTTCACACAGCATTCCCAGAGATGACATAGGCCCTGAGAGGAATTATTTTTTTCAGGACCTCCTGTGTGAAGTTAATGAAAAAAAGTATGAGTGTTTTTAAAGCACAGAGAGTTTGGGAAAACTGAGTAACGACAAATTATATTCAGAAATATTATTGCTTTCGGTCGAAAACAAAACCATAAAATTTTTAGCAATGTAAAAGTTTATTGGTACAAATGTGCTATTTGTAAAAGTTGCTTAAACACCTGTAGCTCTTTTGGTATTGTCATCCCATTTCTTAAAGATTCCTCCCGGCAACTTCTATCCCTTTGATGACCTCGGTTCAAGATCGAGTTGCTAAATAAGGTACAACAAAAAAATAAAACAAACGATTCACCAAAATAAAATAAAATCTTTCGTAAATAATAATGGGTGTGATTACAAACAGTTCCCGTGGTATTATGCAATCGATGGCGGGTTAATATTTAAAAACAAGAGGTTGAATTAATATCTTAAGTATTGTGAACACGTGCACATATGTGGAGTTCATTTGATTTTCCGTTAACAGTAATATTAACAATTGGTAATATAATATGTCATTGCAAAGTCATGTTAACGCTTCAAGATTACTCAAAATCATTAATTACGGAAAATACATAGATGTACGAGGTTTTCATCCAGTTAAGAATTTTTCCTCATGAAGCACAATAATGTAACGTACACTCAGTCAATTAAATACAACCATCAGATGGTGATAGTAATATGGCCAAATGTGCCGCGGTACTAGTCAGCTAGAAATATGAAGGGTATTGTTATAAGACCCAGCTAGTAATAGGATTACGAAAGAATCCATAAAATATAAAGTGTATTAAACTGTTATATTTTGCCTATGTTAGAAGTCAACTTGAGTACAATTCTCCCGTCTGGAATCCACATTATAGTATACATGTACAAGCTGTTGAAAGAATACAAAACAAATTCTTACGTTTTCTAAATTTTAAAATGGGTTTTCCAGCAATTATGTAGAACTACAACACTATTTTAAATGATATGAATATGCTCAAATTGTCCGACAGAAGAATTTTCACTGACTTGGTATTTCTAGATAAAATTCTAAATGATTTAGTTGATAGTCCGGTATTGCTAGAATTGATAAGCTTCCGGATTCCACTACGTAATACTAGAAGTCAGGATTTATTTCAGTGCAGAAATTCTGGGACTAACTAAAATATGTATTCCTCTTTGCCAAGAATACTAATGGAGGGAAACAATTATACCAAGTCAGTGGACATCTTCAATCTATGTTTAAACAAATATGAAATATTGTATTTTTGAATGTAGCTATTACTTTGTGGTTATCCATTATAGAAAAATGAAATAATTCAACTTTGTATAAACCACTTATATGATGCGCAAATCCGACCGGTTTCGGAACAAACGTTCCTTCGTCAGGGAAAGCTTATACTAATTTGACAGTTTCGAACAATATTTTTTTATGGTAGGGGTGGAGCCGTTGCTAGTTAATAATGTAGATTTGGTGGGTAGGTATTAGTATAAGCTTTCCCTGACGAAGGAACGTTTGTTCCGAAACCGGTCGGATTTGCGCATCATAAAAGTGGTTTATACAAAGTTGAATTATTTCATTTTTTTATAAAATATTGTTACTGAGACAGTTCAGTTATGTACAATGAATGCTGTACATTTCTTATTTGTCATTTATAATGTTTGTAAAAGCCCCGAAAAAGGGCGTTAATAAATAAATAAAACAAATAAAAATTATAAACAAAAAAAGTCGGCTCTAAAACCAAAGCTACCTATTCACCACACACTTGAAATACTTTTTAGTAGAACCTGAGGGTGGATTTAGAGTATTCTATATCTGATCACTGAACCAATTAATATAAAAAAAAAACGAAATGTGATTAGATATCAGATTGATACGATTTCAAGTAGGATTAGCCGTTGGTAAGTCTTGAGTTCAGTTCCATTCCAAATAGAAGAGATGAAAATATACCAAAAATAATTTATATATATATATATATATATATATATATGTGTAAAACACTGTTATGGGCAGAACGCATAACTGCTCTACAATATGTCCCCAGGCCAGCTCACGGTAGAGACAAAAGTACCCTCTATCTCAGAGGGCAGGTCGCACGAATGCGTCGGGATCTCTCTCTCTCTCTCCTTCTCTCTCCCACAATCGTCTGGGAATACTCACTGGGGAAAGGCTCCTGCCGAGGCAGATTAACAACAGGATGTAATTAATAGACTCATGTATTGTAAATTCAAACACAGTACAAGGGTTATTACAGCACAATTCAATTCAAGAGATGCATGTTACACAAACCTAGCTATCGAGTTTATATCTCATGATCCCTGTCAACGAAACTTTCTGAGTGGTGGCTTTACGCGAGAGTTCAAACAGTCTATCGTTACGGACACATTAAAGAGGGTAAATCAGAGGACAGCTTACATGGTGATTGAAGAATCCTTCGGCTCTCGGGTTCAGCAGGGCTCATCCCGAGTCTAGGACAGGTCCCGAAGTTCGCAGGCATGGTAGAACACCAGCGCTAACACTCGTATGTACTTTAATTACATCGCAGATGTTACTGCGTTTAATTTGATCGGGCTAGTTAGCCGCGAACTGTATAGTTCGCGGAGGAGTGTCACGTGCGCCTGAGACGGCTTGTACTACTCGACTGGTGGCGGCGCGGCGGAGCGTGCCGGAATGCCGAGGGGAGAGAAGGTAGGTAGCAGGAAACAGCGGGGAGCAACGAGTTGTTGCCCGCAGCGGTTTGTTTAGGGACTCGCGTTGGCGCTCCCTGTTGCTCTAAAAACGTACCATAACACTTCCCCCCGCGCTTGGAAAAAAAGCGACGTGGCAATGGAGCTGTAGGGAAAAAAAATCCTCTTATGCTTCCATCGGGGTTTTGAGAGATTCGTTGCTTGAGAGATTGCCTAGCTAGAACATACAGTTTATGCTATAGTTTAGGTCACAATGTTTGTAGGGAATGGATGGGGGTACATGGAATGTTTGGAAAAGACAGCTTTGGGGAGAGTACATGGTGTAAAACAACATACAAGGTTATGCAATTGAAAATAACAATACACATGGTTATGCAATTGAAAATAACAATACACATGGTTATGCAATTGAAAATAATGACAATACATTTGTACAAGAGAAGAGAAAAGGTGTGATTCTAAAGTTTCATTGGTCTGGGAGCTAAGTTTGCGAAGCGTGGATTTGTTTGGTTTCGGAGAATTTCGAAGAAAAGGACGTGGTTTCACAGATTCTAAGGATTACAATATCACTGTAATCAGACCCATTTGAGATAACACTCAAGAGTACACTTGGGCCTTAGAAAACACTTGGTTTGGTCGAAAACGTTGAAGTTCACGAAGTGGAGACTGTGGTTGCTGTGCCGCGACTATGGTTACAGAGGCCATTGAAGAGAAGAATCCAGTATCTGCAGACATGCCAGTACGAATCCTAAGTGTTATTATGGTAAACACGGATCGTATATAATGGTTATTGAAGCATAGTGTAGCTCAAGATAACTTGTATTGGTACGCATTCAGCGAATACTGGTGGGTCAAGGTAATGATGGTTTACACATGACGATATATGCGTCACTGCATGACAGAGCAAGGGACGGCAAGGTTGGCATTGATAGCAAGAGTAAGAACAAACCTAGGAGCTAGCGTGCTCAGAAGGTAGTTTAGAGTGTCATAATGTATAGTGGGACAACTCGGCTTGCTGTGGCACGACAAGACAACATACATATGAGCGGTATGGTCTGTGCTTTTAGGAACAAATGCGTAGAAAATGGCAGCAGGAGGGACCTTGTAACCACAGCGCGTGCTGTCAGGAAGTGAAGCTCAGCTTGGCTGTTGATGATGACATCCGCCTGGGCTTCTTTTTAAATCCGGGAGAAATTATTATTAGAGCAAAATTCTTGAAGTTTACCTGCCTAGGGACCAATGAAGAAAAGGTTTGGAGAGAAACAAAATGTGTCCAGAAAATGAAATAAACGAAATTTAGCCACCGACTCAGAGAGTGACGAAGAGAGATTCCTAACTAAATTGTGATTACATGAACATTTTCCTTTTTCAGGAAGACTTGGCGTTTGCCGAGTGACAATATGTCTTGGTTAAAAAACAACCGGCCCTCTATGGCCTATGTTAACATAAGATGGTAACATTTTCGTAGAATTTCAAAGAACAAGACAAAGAATCGTGAACTAGTCACGGCAGAGGGAAACCAATTCATGAATAAAGGTTGTCAAAAAAGAGACAGACGTTACGCCAAGTGCATATCGTACATATCCAACATTCATGAATGTGTTTCGTAGAATTGAGAAAGAGAAAAAAGGTGAGACATATGCAGAGATTGAGGGGGAAAACCTGTAGATAACCGGACAGTTACCTATTCGAACTCCAAGTGAGGGCGAAATATGGTCAACGACAGATTTTTCACTTCATAACATACGTCTGAGAACATGGGGGAATGGGGGAGGAGGGGAGGAGGGAGACGAGTTACGAAATTTGCTAGAGACTGGACTAATTTCCAATTCAAACTCTATGTGAAGATGAAACATAATCAACCAGCAGATTTCCTGACTCTTTACATTTATTAAAGGAGGAGAGATTTGAATACACATTATAACAAAGAGGCTAATCTTTCGCGTGTATTGGGCAAAAGATTAGGGGTCATTTTAAAACTTCTACATGATTGTGAGAAAAGACAGACCCTTGCTCCAATTTCACAAACCTGGGGGTTTTCTTATTCGTTCTCCAGACAACGAGTTAGGTGGTTTTGTGCTCAATCGATTAACTCCCACAGCACTATGCCCCATAATTGACAGTGAAGCTGAAAACTAGTCCTTTTGGGATAGTAGATATTCCTGGGCTTCTTTCCTTTTGCAAAGAAGTAAAAAAACAGGAAGTCCACGGGCATCGGCGTTGAATGACAACAAAAGGGTTGTGGACTACATTTCGTAGATCGCACACAAAAGGGTTTGATATTATTTCGTTCGCACGACTCATGGTAAGTGTTTTAACGTCTCCACGTATAGTGTACAAAATATGTAAGTACATACAAGATACAACTCAATTATAGACAGAAGTCAAAGAGTTTATACAAAGCATCTTAAAGAGGATGGCAAAGCCGATATTATGTCGTTCACACGAATCACGGTAAGTGTTTTAACGTCTCCACGTGTAGTGTACGGAATGAACGATTTACAACAAATTTGCCCAGTATTGAAAGACAGTAGCCCAATTACGTTCGAAAATGTGGGTCCCCATTCAATACAGACGGCGGATTAAGCGGTTCTCATGCCAAAAGACACACGACCAAAATAGAATATACAAAACGGTACTCATGACAAATATGTCACACGACCCACTCAATAACGTTTAGCTATGAGCAAAAGTGATTATGACGAACTTCTCGTATTGTGGCAGGTATTTTAAGGATCCCTCCTATAATGTAACAGGGTTACGTTTAAATACAACACAATAAACGTTAACAATGCTTGTTTTAACACAGTATATGAAGATTTGTTAGATTAACTAACTCCGTAGCCCAGGAGCGTACGATAGAGTAACAAGGAGGTAAACAATTTAATGTCACTTCATATGTTATAAAGGCGGGGTGATGACAGAGTACATTTCTGTTTACACCATGTGACAAACAAAGACAGACCTATATGGTTTTACATACTGTCTGTTGTAGCAACTTCAGTGGGAACAAACAAAAGGGACCAATAGTGGTTTTACATACCCTTTGTGCAGTTACAACATACCGGGTTATGTGCAATTTAGGTTGCAAACAAGAGTTGAATGCCTAAGTTTACAAAACGATTGTCAAACAAAATATTGATGATTCACGTTAAACTGCGGTTATTTATGTATGGAAAACAGGGCTGTCGTTAGGTTTTATTAACCTTTTCCGTCAGGGCTGAGGCATGTAATACAAGACATACATGTTGAGAAGAGGGACAAATCGAGGACTTCTTATAACAACAAAAGACCGAGTATTTGGTTTTACGTACTTTAGTTGAAGCGGGCCCAAGAAGATTTGTATAAGGGTGGAAAGACCAATTTAAAGGCTTTTCCTTTATTTATATACATATGATTTCAAAATGGACGTGTCAAAATCCAATTTGTTAGCAAAGAGCTCGGGTAGGACGCCATCAATTTTTTAACATTTGAGAAAAATTGAAAACTACTGTACACAAGGAATGTGATTATGTGAGTAACCACTTATTTTTTACCATGATGAGTAAAATATGGAGCTTGTTAAGATGGTTTACTTGTCCTGGGTCGTGATTTAACGCTTTGGAGCTTACCAAATCCGACTTTAGAACGACGCTCCAATACTTACAGAACATAAAAGAAAAATTTTTTGAAGAGATTCCTTCCGATATGATGAAAAAAAAACAACAAACAAAAATGGTGAAAATTACAATATTGCATTACATAGCAAGGCGTGCCATGGCATGAACGTTGCGTAGTGTGAGGGGTTGAGAGGCAATGATTTGGGTTCATGACTCCCAGACACTGTGACTCGACGGGTGTCTCTGCTCTAAAGTGATCAATTTTAGAACAGGTGAGAAAAAAATAAATAAAAAACGTGTGAAACAAAAATTACGGTGGTTGCCAATTCACGAACATGAACGGGGTAAACTACACCGTGGAGTGTACATAAATTTACAAAAATGATTTTTTTTTAACAATATTCGTTTTATCAACGAAAGGGTGGACATGTAATTGACACTTTACACGCCAGACATTGTAAGACTTCAATGTGCTTACAAAAAGGGTTGTGGTGATACACACTGGATCATTTTGAGTTTGCTGAGATAGTGGGGGTAGTTTTACTCGACTCCTCACTTCCAGTCTTTGCGATATCCTTAATATGGTAATTACCAATGTGCCTTCCAGAGAAGTCAGACAAAGAGTACACTAGATCTGATATCTTTCTTAGAACTTTGGCCTTCACGAAACGTGGTGCCAGCTTGGCAGAGAAATACGTGGCTCCTTGGGAAAGTGTGTTGTTCTTTCTCCAAACTATGTCTCCTGTGTTGAAGGTGACATGTTTCCTACGTAGGTTGTATCTGTCCGCACTCTTTTGATGAGCCAGGAGTAAAGCATCAGTGACTTCACTGTAGATGGCCGACAGTTCTTCCAGACGATGGGCATAGTCCGCGGTAGGGTTGCTAGTGGCGGCAATTGACGTAGGAAAGTTTGTGTCCCTATGTAGAGAACCGTGAACAACTTGTTCCATACCGTGTTTTAAGAAGAAAGGTGTGTAACCAGTGGCCAGGTTAACCGTGTTGTTCATAGCAGCCTGAATTTTATCTAGGTTTTTACACCAAGTGCGTTGATCTTTATCAACTAGAATAGCCAGAGCTGTGTTGATTGTCTGGTTATAACGTTCGACAGTGTTATTTTGTGGGGTATACAAGGTATTATAGTAAATGTCCTTGATTCCGTATTTGGCAAGAAAATTTTTGAATTCTTGAGCAATAAATTGTTTTCCGTGGTCAACTATTACGGTTCTGGGTGTTCCGTAAGGTATAAAAATGTGTTTTTCCAGAAGTTTGATGATGGCGGACGCATTGGCTCTTTTTAAAGGGAAGATCCAACAGAATTTAGTGAAAACATCCACTACACTAAGTATGTGCATGTGTCCGGCATAACTTCGAGGAAAAGGTCCGACGAGGTCCATTGACAATGATTGTAGGGGTCTGTCGGCACGTTTGGGATTACCCATTAGGCCGGCAGGTGCTGCCGTGCTATGTTTATAAGCTTTACAAGTTTCACATTTAGAGATGTAATTGCGAATTTGCTTAAAGAGACCAGGCCAGTAATACTTCAAGGTGATCTTTTTATACGTCTTGAAATTTCCTGGGTGTATGGAGTCGGGAGCACTATGATTGTCAATGATTATTTGTTCTCTACCTTCGAGGGGAACGACAAGTTTCCACGAGTAATCTTCGAGGATGGATAGTGGTGCCTTGCAATTACGGTATAATTGTCCTTCTTTTATGATAAAGTTAGGAAACTTTTGTTGGTTATTTTTACAACCTTCGAAGATTTTCAAGTACCATTCATCTTTTGTAGATGGAGGGGGGGCAATTGTGTCAACATTTAATGAAGCTAGTTCAATTCTTGAAAGGGCGTCGGGAACAATATTGTCCGCGCCTTTACGGTGAACAACATCAAAATTGTATTGAGACAAACGGGAGGACCAGCGAGCGAGCCTACCGGAGGGATTACTTAAAGAGATCAACCATTTCAAACTACTATGGTCTGTGACTACAGTAAATTTGCTACCGTCTATGTAACCGCGGAAATGGTGAACAGAATCCAATACAGCCAATAACTCTTTTTCGGTAATTCCGTAGTTTTTCTCGTGTTTGTTTAGTGTGCGGGAAAAATACGCTACAGGGTGTTCGCCATCTGGGAATTCTTGAGTAAGAACTCCACCGATTCCTACATTGGATGCGTCCGTGTGGAGGGTAAAAGAGAGTGCAAAATCCGGGCAATTCAGAACGGGAGCTTTTTGAAGGGCATCTTTTAAAGTTGTAAACGCTTCTTCAGCTTCGACAGACCATCGGAAATTGCTGACACCTTTACGGATGCCGGTAATTTTATTTAAGGGGGCTGCAATAGTGGAAAAGTCTTTGATGAATCTCCTGTAGTAACCTGCGAGTCCAAGGAAACCTTTGACTTCCTTCGCGTTCTTGGGACGGGGAAAATTTGCCATGGCTTCCACCTTAGCGGGGTCTGTTCTTAGGCCTTTTTCGTCGACAATGAATCCCAAATAACGTAGACGGGACTTACAGAATTCAGACTTCTTCAAGTTGATGGTTAAACCAGCGAACTTGAGTTGTTGGAAAACTTTTTCCAGCATTAATAGGTGTTTTTCAAAGGTATCGCTGACGATGATGAGGTCGTCAAGGTAACAAAACAGGCTGTTATCGACTTCAGGACCGAAAAGTTTGTCCATCAGTCTTTGTAACTCGGCGGGGCTATTTTTTAGACCAAAGGGTAATCTTTTAAAATGGAACATTCCCCTACCAGGTACAACGAAAGCAGTTTTTTCGCACGATTCTGCGTCCAAGGGTATTTGCCAAAACGCTTTGCTGAGATCGACAGAAGAGATGAACTTGGCGTTACGCAGCTTGTCTAAGGTTGCGTGAACGTGAGGTAAGGGATACGCATCAGCTTCCGTGCAAGAGTTTAAACGTCTACTGTCGAGACAGAAACGTGCAGAGCCGTCTTTTTTAGAAACCAAAAGAGTTGGGTTGGTCCATGCACTTCTGCTTGGAACCACCACACCCATTTTTAACATTTCGTCAAGTTCATTTTCTAAAAGTTTAAGTTTTTGGGGGGCTAAGTTGTAATAACGTTGCTTTATGGGTGGGCCATTGGTTTTGATATGGTGCTCAACCAAATCTGTCAAACCTAATCCGCATTTTTCGAAGGATATTGATTCGAATTTATTGACCATTTCCTTTAGTTGGAGAGCCTGGTCCGTGCTTAAATTTTCGTGAGGTATTATTGTGCGGATCTCACTAATTTGAGCGGCAGTGGAGGTTTCGCCAAGAGTATTAAATACTTGGGGAGCAACATTGAATGCCTTCCAGAAGTCAACGCCAAGGATGAAATTCTGGGATATAGAGGGCACTATTAGAAAGTTGATTGTAACTATTTTATTGTTACAATTGATTGGCAGGGCCAGGGCACCGATGACCGGCTGAGAAACATTATCTGCAGTCGTCAGGTGTGTCGATTGGGGCGAAATTCTAAAATCACTGTTAACAAAAGGCAGGTGAGCATTGTTGCCAAGACAGCTGACAGATGCCCCACTATCGAGTAATCCGGAAAAGGTCACATTGTTAACAGAGAAAGAAGCATAGGGTCTCCCATCTTTAGCTTGTTTGCAACAAACCGAAGAAACATTTAAGGTCTGGTTAAAATACTTAATGTGTGCTAACCAATCAGTCCATTCTTTAGACCTTGGTTCAGAATGGGTGCCTGAGAGGTTATTATTTAGTTTTTTGGCCTCTTCATGTAGAAATTTGGTGGGGGCTTGGAGAGATCCACCTGAGGTCTGACATCGCTTGGGTTTTGTAACCTTTCCATGTCGTGTCTTGATTTCTTGAAAATATTGCGCAGTTCGTCGCGTGGAGGAGAGCGGTCCCTAGAGTGATGTCTCTTGGAAGTTCGGGGTTCCTTGGATTCCAGAAACTTCGCTTGCTTGAAACAAGTAGTGGCCAGATGGCCTACTTTTTTGCAAAAAGAGCATACTTTTTTGTTGTCGAATTCTGGTTTTAAACCAGACGAACGGCTTGGCACAACTACATTATTAGACACATTCTTTATGTTCTTCCTATCCTGGTATGATTCCAGAAGGAGACAGACCTCGTTTAACTGGGCCAGGGATGCAATTTTCTGCGAGGTGATGATGTTCTCGTATTTGCTTAAAAGGCCATCAGTTATGACTGGTAATAGTTCAGCTTCCGAAACGGGATGTGAAAGCTTGATGTTAATGGATTCCGCCCTTTCTATGAATGTTGCTACAGGTTCATTTACCAGTTGTTTAATAGATAGTAAAGATAATTTGATCCTGTGCTGGGCTTCTGTTTTTCCGAAGCTCGAGATTAGGGCAGATCTGAGTTTATTCCAATCTTTGCATTTAGTTTTTTGGATGCGGTGCCAGGGTATCAATTCTGGGGAGATGAGTTCTATGAAGTTTTTTCGTAGAATCTCGAATGGGATATTTTTGATTGTAGCCGTTTCTTCGATACGGTCGATGAAATCCAGTACATCGGAGACGCCATTATATTTGACTTTCCAAGAGGATAAATCGTAAGTTTTATCTTGTGTCAAGGTGGGTGCGATGTCCTGTTTTATCATTACTTGCGGCATAGGTTCTTTGTTAGGAACAAGATTATCCAAAACTTGCATAGCCAAGCGTGAATTATTTTCGCTTGATGGGGCGAGGTTTATTTTCTTAATATACTTTTTGTTAAATAAAAGTGCATAAGCCTTTAATGCAGATTTAGATTTGCTAGATGGCGAGAGTCCTCTATCCTTTAAAGCAGTTTGTAAGTGAGTTTTGGATAAACTGAGCACGTTGGGAATGATACCCAAATTGGATGATGCCATAGCTTGATTGTTTTCCATTGTGAGTTTCCCGGGAGGTGAAAAAATTTTGCCAGGGATTTCCTTTAGCAAACGCAAAATTAATTTTGTGAGGCACTTTTCACTTGGTAACCACTGGTTGACACTTCTAACATAGTTATAGAAAACTGTATTCCATACTACAATTTGGTATACATGACACCAGAATTCATGGTCAAGGTGGAAAAAAAAATTGGCGTGGACTGACCTTAGGGGAAACACTTTTTTATTTTTCACAAAGCACTTTTGGAAATTCGGTGAAATTCACAAGTATTAAACTGATTTTTCAAAAAATTGGCCAGGACTGGCCTTTAGAAAACGGCTTTTTAAATTTTCACAAAGCACTTTGCACTGAGAGGGGCACTAAAATTCACAAAAGGCACTCTTCTGGCAAATAGGAACAAACTTCCGGATGAAAATAATTGAATATGGGATTTGATACGTCAACCACATTGAAATTGTTTTATTTATTCATGGAACCAATCATTGATTTTATTATATTATTTCACTTTCCTTTATGTAGGGAAAAAAACACAATTCACTTTACACTTATGCTGAAAAAAACGGTACCTATAATGTAGAATAGGAAAAAAGTCATTATTTTGTCCATTTAGTGTAATATAAATTGTACTAATTTAATAGACACAAGTGGGCCAATTGGTATATTGTGCAAAACAACAAAAAAACGTCAGTCCGAAATTTTTGATTAAAGGAATTCGCACAATAAACTGGGATTCCAGCATCAAGTTTGTAATAATCATTTCCGTTGCTAGCCGGTTTAGTTATAAAAGGGCGTTCTGATTAAAAAAGTGCTGCATAGCAACAGATAATCATTTGTTCCGACGGGTTTTTTCGTTGGAATTTGGCGCGGGAACAGTTGCGCGCGCAGTCCGGAGACTAGGTATTTGCTGCGTTAATATTTGCCGTTTGCATAGGCGCGAAAGCTGTTGCGGACCGGTGTTTGTGGCGCGTGCGCAGTCAGATTCGCGGTTTAAATTTTGGGCGACCTTCTACTTGCTTCTAAAATGGCTACCTTTAAAATGCGGCGTGATTCTACCCATATGTTTCTGTGGTTTTTTCACAGAAATTCCTGTACACTGGATGTAGAATAACAAGTTATAATTAATGTTCACAAAACAATTCCTGTGCAGGGAGAATTTCGACCAGTTGCATCCAGCAAAACGATCGGGACAGAGGGAGAAAAGAAAGAAAAAAAAATTCCGAGGCCCCACGCTGTGGCGACAGTTGTTATGGGCAGAACGCATAACTGCTCTACAATATGTCCCCAGGCCAGCTCACGGTAGAGACAAAAGTACCCTCTATCTCAGAGGGCAGGTCGCACGAATGCGTCGGGATCTCTCTCTCTCTCTCCTTCTCTCTCCCACAATCGTCTGGGAATACTCACTGGGGAAAGGCTCCTGCCGAGGCAGATTAACAACAGGATGTAATTAATAGACTCATGTATTGTAAATTCAAACACAGTACAAGGGTTATTACAGCACAATTCAATTCAAGAGATGCATGTTACACAAACCTAGCTATCGAGTTTATATCTCATGATCCCTGTCAACGAAACTTTCTGAGTGGTGGCTTTACGCGAGAGTTCAAACAGTCTATCGTTACGGACACATTAAAGAGGGTAAGTCAGAGGACAGCTTACATGGTGATTGAAGAATCCTTCGGCTCTCGGGTTCAGCAGGGCTCATCCCGAGTCTAGGACAGGTCCCGAAGTTCGCAGGCATGGTAGAACACCAGCGCTAACACTCGTATGTACTTTAATTACATCGCAGATGTTACTGCGTTTAATTTGATCGGGCTAGTTAGCCGCGAACTGTATAGTTCGCGGAGGAGTGTCACGTGCGCCTGAGACGGCTTGTACTACTCGACTGGTGGCGGCGCGGCGGAGCGTGCCGGAATGCCGAGGGGAGAGAAGGTAGGTAGCAGGAAACAGCGGGGAGCAACGAGTTGTTGCCCGCAGCGGTTTGTTTAGGGACTCGCGTTGGCGCTCCCTGTTGCTCTAAAAACGTACCATAACAACACTTTTCTCGGTTTACCCGCGTAACGTAGTCCTGAGAAGGACTTTTTAACTCCTGACGTTTCGGACAGATCACACTGTCCATCTTCAGAGGCCTTATGTCTTTAGCTTTTGTCTCAAACTGATAGCTTTCGCATGTCTGTTCGGTCCAGAATCCAAGACTTAAGTCTTGGATTCTGGACCGAACGGGTAAACCGAGAAAAGTGTTTTACATCTTACACCCGTGAAAACCTTAATCATAACATATATATATATATATATATATATATATATATATATATATATGTTATGATTAAGGTTTTCACGGGTGTAAGATGTAGAACAATTTTCTCGGTTTACCCGCGTAACGTAGTCCTTAAAAGGACTTTTTAACTCCTGACGTTTCGGACAGATCACACTGTCCATCTTCAGAAGCCTCATGTCTTGAGTTTTTGTCTCAAACTGATAGCTTTCGCATGTCTGTTCAATCCAAAAGCTAAAACTTAAGTGAGTGCAAGTCACTTCTTATGTCTAGAACGAAGTACCCGGGTTGCAGGTGATTGATGGTGGAGGGGGTGGGGGGCGGGGCTGGCAGTGGATACCTGATTGGTTAAGCTAATTGGAGACTCTACTGGTAATTTTGAAAATGCCGTTTTTGGGGGATTTTCATCGATTAAGACTTTCCAGGTGTTGGGAATTCTGATTGAGTCTTATCTTTTTGAGAGTTTTTTAATATAATATAAGGGAGTAATAAAAAAAACCCACAAAGGCGAAGCCTGTACGTGTACGTGGGTATTAAAGAACATGTGTATAAAACAGTGGTGATTAAATAAGAAATAACTCATGAATAGAGTAATGTACATATTACGTTAAGTCGTTGGGACGCCTGTCGTTCTCACCAAAGACCTTATATCTCTCTCACCCAATAATTCATAATCAATGCTCGCCCTACGTGGGAATGTAGATTTTTTAATTGATTTTGTTCTAGATTCGCCAATAGACATTATTTTCATTAAATTAAAATGTCTACACAAAGTGCAGTCGCTATCATTAAAGAAGTTCTTTATTTCTTCCAATTTCATACTCGGTAAAACCATAAAGCACTGCATATAATAGTTGCAACATTTACATATTTTCAAAAAATCCTATATATGATAACAGAATTTTTATTAATTCTCTTTTTAGTTTTAGTGTGACCAAAATATAAATCTTGTATTATTGATATTGACTCGACGTGTCAGAATTTTTTTACTATTTGTTATCAATTTAGAGGTGATTGAACTTTATATTATTGTTATTGATTTGAGTAATTGTCAAAAGCTTTTTGCGCTATTAACTCTCGACAGGCCAAGATGCCAAACAAACGTCCGTAACCATGTGGATCGGCCGATGACCCCATGCATTTTTCTATTTATGGGCACTTAAACCATAGAAAACCCTTTTTTTTTGTTTTTTTGTCCATTTATTGGGTTGTGAATATTACCTATATTGACAAAATATTTTTTCCTGGAATCAACGATTTTTTCACATTTTTTTAAACGGCACATTATGTATTAATTCCTTTGCGCAGGAATACCTAAAATACTAAAAATATGTTTCATGTATTTAAGTATGAGTGAGAAGGATAGTAATTTTGGTTGGCTGTGGGAGAGTTAAGAAACCGTTGGTTGGTAAATTTATCTTAAAAATATTCGTCATCTTAGCACAATCACTCGTTAATATAATATTAGACCAATTATTATTACAAACGAAATTAACTTTTTAATTTGTGGAAAATTTATTCCTACTATACATTTTTTTATTCTTATTTTTAAGTTATTGAATAAAACTTCAAATTGTAATATTTTTATTAATGAAGACCATATTAGCGAATCTCAATCGAAAATCTGAAATAGAAAATTCAGAAAAAGATACACCCAGGACCTACTTTTTGGTGGGGCGGAATTTCACCAACGGAACTAAAGTGGCCTATCTGATTCAGTAATATTTAACTCTATCATACTTTGATTGATAACTACCAGCATATCTTCATTTTCTTAACGCATATTTTTATTGACTGCTATCTTTACGTACGATTGCAAAATTCAAGCCCGAACTAAGGGCTATCTAAATAGTGTCTTGTATAAATTTATCTATTTTTATTTGATACGCGATATCTAATGACTTTTCTGCAACTTTAAAAGAAAAGCAAAAAATTAATGTGATATAATGATTTTAGAGGAGTGACGGCGATTTTTAAATTGAACACACAATACCGGAAACTTAAGAAGTAAGTGCCATTTACAAAAAAGGAGGTAGACAGGAATTTAAGAGGGCATTACCAGAGAAAGCCGGAAATACGTCATTTTCAAAAAAGTTTTTAGACGTATTGACTCTTTTCCACAAAAAATTATAAATGGATTTCGAAAGATTGTTCTTTTATCTAGTGAAGTTATGTAATAAATTTTTAGAATTTTTTTTAATTTTTAGTATAATAAGGTTATTCCATAGGTCGTTGGCAGATTTGTTAAATTTTCAAAAAAGTTTTTGTATTATACCACACCCATTTCAAATAATGTAATCATGCAGTAAAATAAATCAATACATTATCTAGCAAAGTTATGTATTAGAATTTTAATTTTAGTTTCAATAAAATCATTAAAAAATATGCACGTACATGTGTTTCTTGATGAAAATTGGTCCATTTGTGTATTTATTTGCGCACTTACAAACTAATATATTTCAGATTTTTTTAACATTCTTATTAAATTTAGACATTATTGAAAAATGATAAATACTTATAATCAAAAAATAACGACAAAAAGTACACTATTTTAATAGTTTTATCATCATGCCTTTCAGCATTTTTGGATGAAGGTATAAATTAAAGCTAATTTGGATTGAAATAAATTCGATATTGAGTTATAATTTTAAAAAGCTGGTACCGAGAATAATCAATCTTTCTCATTGTAACCGCCCTGCACGATCGGAAGAACAACTTTCGACGAAATGTGGATTTTCGTCCGCTGGCTGGTTAAACGCTCTTAAAGTACACTCAAGCATTCAAAGAAAACTCTATTTTATTTTTATGCAAAATCATAAGGAAGGGATGGAGACACGTCCGTTGGCATAAAAATAAAAAAAAGGTTTTATTTTAGTGTTAGAACGTTCTTTAAATTCCCGTCTACCTCCATTTTTGTAAATGGCACTTATGACCTTTTAAGTTTCCGATATTCAATTGTTTTAGTATGTAGATAGACGTAGCATATTTTCGATGTTGGTTATTTAGATATAGACAGATTAAGTATAAATTGTAAGAAAAGGTTTTTCAAATCCAATTTATTTTTTTAATCAGGTTTTAACATTTTTTACATGAGTTCAGTTTTTGGCATATGTTGATGGAAATGGGTGAGGAATTGAATTTTGGGATAATACAGTCGATGTTCCTTTGGGCCAGCCTACTTTAGCAGTACGGCACTGTATATACGCGTGTTGTACATCTCTTGCTGGTCTTCATGAATTAAAATATAGCGAGTTCATTGAACTGAATTTTTTTTCAATTTATCTTTTCTTCGAATGTGTAAACAATATTAAAATAGCCAAATTATCGTCGTGACTAAATATTCATAAAACGATTTTAATGTGTCTGGCATTTTATAAATACTTACACAATTTCGCCGAGTTCCGAGTTTATAAAAAATTTAGGTAAATATTTTCATTACAGCAGCTCAACTCTCTTCGTGGCTTGTCAACAGTCTGCTGAGATAAAAAAAATGTTTTATTAGGCGTTAAATTTACGTATTTTTCGACGTTCTTTATGACGTTTTTTTAATACTTTAGTCCTTATAAAGTAAGAATCCCTTGGGAAGGGGTCGAGAGTTTAAAAGACAGCTCATTCATATATTTTTATTTATTTAACAGGCGTTAAAATACGTTTTTTTCGACGTTCTATTGAATTATTGAACGAGTTCTCTTTCATCGACATGCTTGTTGTAACTCTTAAGAGACCAGTTCAGGTACGGAGGCTTCATCAAAGCCAGAGTAAACCTCTTAAACGCTGTAAAGGGCCAACTATATTTTAATAGCACATAAATGCTAACCCTATACAAAACGCAATGATATCCCATGGTTGAATTTAGCAGCCAACTCTGGTCTAGAGCCCCAAAATATCTGACAAAATTCTCGACTGCGCAGAAAAGGGCGATCCGTTTGATAAAATCTCTCATCTCAACAAACGGATAGCAGATAATATTTACGTAGATATTTAGAGCATGGGCAATTGGAGGGAGTGTCGTTCTTGTTCCACCGGTATTTCAACAAAAGATACACCTAGGAACTATTGTCGTTTATCCCTTAACCCCCAGTGTACGTCGGAAAAAACGCCTAATTCTCGGCCAACATTTATACACAGTTGACATTGTCACAAGAGAACGTTACAATATTTCGTAATGAGTTCACTAGCTCTAGTGAAATAGAATCATTTTTTCTGTCTTGTTCTTATTTATATTATTCGTGTTCTCTTCTTCTTCAATGATAATATTACATTGGTGGGAATAACCCGAATAATCTTGAAAAGTTATAAAAATGAGTTGTTCTTATAAAAAATTGGAATTATTTGGTTCGTGATCGGCTTTCAACCCGTTTAACATATTTAATTGGAATAATTAAATTATTCTTCTTTAGTACCTATCTGTGCATGTAATCTAATGCCGTCTTTGGAATGACATAATTTCTGTTATTTTTGTAATACTAAGTTTTACTCACGATATCTAAACCACTGGAGCGCTTTTTGCCACAATATGGCACTATTTAAATTACTTCGGATTGCTTTGCTGCCAATTTTGGCAAATTTTTCCTTATTTTTGAGTAATTAAGTAGAAGTTAATGATTTTTTTAAAAAAGATAGGTGAATTCATTGGCCCTATAGAACTATAATCAGTTTGTATGTCGCCATATTAAAATTCGAAGGCATGATTTTTTTTAATGTGGGTGGAAAATATTCAAAACGGTCACCACAAAAAAATCTCGGGCAAAAGGAGAAAAAAGTTTTAAATTGCAATGTCGCTCCAGCGGCTAAGCAAAATATCGTGCCATTTGGAAAGAATTTCAGAAAAAGCATCAATACACTACTGAGCGTTTATGAAGAATGACTCGGATAGTGAAAGGGTTACTACCCAATTAATGGCATTCATTTATTTTTCTTCTCTACAGACTAAATAAAAGAGCGACTTGAACTAAGTAAATCCTTTGCCTCGCAATCAGCTGGGCTCAAGTGGATACCGATACGTGCTAAAATAAAATCCAATTAAAATCGATTACTTTCTGATCCATCATTGTACGTAAAATAAGGAGTAGGTACTTACTGGTTTTTCCATGTAATTAAAATATGTAAAATAAAAATTATTATTATGAATTACGAGAAAAAATAATTGTACATTAAAAGCATTTGGCATTTAAGGTACATATATCCCCACTATTTTTCTGGGTAGTTTTTTTTACGATTTATGCCCTTGGTGAGCCGTGGCACTAGGTCCTTGATTCTCTTGTTGTTGAACTTACACGCCGCCGTCCTCAAAAATGTTTTCACCTCTTACCCCTGGGACTTTGTAAAAATTAAAACTTTCAAAATTGTAATTGAATAATTAATTTAATCCATTAAAACTAACTAAAAAAATAAATAACTGGAGTTCCTTATAACTTATTTTATTTTTCGAGCGAGAAATAATTCTTAAGCAACATTTTATACAGGCTCTTAAGGAACGTACTTTACTTGTGTACCAGTGATTCCTGCTATTATTATTTTTTTTAAATGTCTATGTCAACTTAGGTAAATTACTAAAAAACACTAAAGATAGAGATCATTAACAACATATGGTTAACGAATGCCCGCTCCATTCATTCCCCGGCGGGATTGATGAGGTCCACAGGGCAACTCCTGAGGCTTTAGACTGGCTCGCAGACCTAGATGTCCCCCTCTGACCCCCCACCATACGAAAGAAGAAGAATTGAGCCACTCAGGCATTTACCAACTATGTTGAAATGATTATCGAACTTTCTATATAGGTAAGACAACTAGAAATATAAATATTAGAATCATGTAACATTTAAGATGTTTAAAAAACAATAATTTTTCAGAGTACGCCAATTATCTCATTTCCTCGGATCATAATAAGGATAATAAGGATACAGGAGTTAAAATAAAAGGAAAAAAATAGATAACTTAGAAGCATTTGAAATTAGAAAATCGCTAAATAATTACTAGTATTTTAAATAACCAAAATAATTTATCTTTTAGTCCTATTCCTATTATATCTTTAGAAAAATGCTCTGTTCTTGTCGGAAAACCCGTAATTACCCCCTCAACTTTGTTCACCTTGCACTCAATATACCTAAAAAATTATATGTATGTATGTAAATATTCTCTATCGAAGGTTATTTTTAACATTTCTCGACAAAGGAAGGGTTCTTCCGAAACCAGTAGAGTGTGAATAAAATAAAACTATTATTTCTTTTTGTTCCCAGGTTCCTACCAACCCCACAAATATTTTCCTTCCCTGAACTTTCTCTATTTCTTCCGTTAAAAATACTCTTCAAACATCATCCCCAATGAAGACACAAGTTCTGAGGATATTTTTTCTTCAGATCCTTTTTAACGGTGTTAAATTAAAAAAAAAGCTACATTTGGGTAAAATAACAGCCCTCGTATTATTCCGACCGCAACAAGAAACACGTAATATTTAAGGAAAAGTAGATCAGATGGGTATAAATACATCTACAAATATTTTATCTGCCATTGAACAATGGGGAACTTCATTAGTTCATTGTATCTTACGATCCGTTTTAACTCTAAATGCTTCCTGAGATTATTACTCCCTTGAACTAATTAATATTTGAACCGATTAACATATGTTATCTGTCCAAGAGAAATAAAATCACAACACGATTTAAGTAATAATACAGTTAGATACTTGAAAAAAAGATGAGAGCGCCTCCAATTTTTTTAAATGATAGGAAAATAGTCAAATAAGTATTTGCTGTAGCAACTTTCCAGGAATTGAAACGTTCGAAAAATTCAGAAAGAATTTCGAACATAAATAAAATTCTATTTGAGGCACGGATTTTTTTCTTCATTTTTCATTGGTGGCTTTAAAAATCCTTTTCTAGTGAAAACGTATTATAGCATATCACTACATGCCCTAATGGCGTGAAATAAAATAAAGTTACTCGGAAATTAATAAATATGGATATTTAATATTTCATTTCCAACAAAGGATATAAAATTACGTGTAAAGATAATATAAATTGAATGTTTGTTCTGGATCGAGTTCGTGTTGAAAGGGTTATAAAAAAAATCGACAATGATACGGCTTTGTATGTATGCCGTCGACGTTAGTTTATTTCAAAACCTAGATAATTTTAGAAATTTCATGTTGATCGTTTTGAAATGTCAAATTTAAAGTAGTTCTTTTTTAAATGTTTTAAGGAACTTCCTTTATTATATACTAGCTGGTTCCCGACATGCGTTGCAATGCCATATTCAAAGAAATACATTGTTTCTCCCGGAATCACCTTTCCCGTGGGTTGACCCCCCGTGTCCCCTTCCTATCTACATAGCTTTATACTATGTAGCCTATATGTTATTCTTTTTTTGTTTTACTCCAGACAGGAATAATTTGGGAGGCGGGAATGGGTACCGCCGCCCCGGGAACCTTTATTGGATAACCAACACCTCTGCCATAGGTCACCCCAAGTGGTTCGCTACGTTTGGTGATTTAGCAGGGGTGCCCGGGTTCATGGGGTGAGGTTTGTCTAGGTCTTGGAGGCGGATGACCAGGACATACTGAACCCCAGATTCCTACCCACCCCTTAAACCCTTTTCCTTCTCAGAACTCTCCTCTCCTTCCTTTCCTTAAACCCTCCACACAGCATCCCCAAAGATGACATAGGCCCTGAGGGAAATTATTTTCCTCAGGGCCTCCTGTGTGGAGCTCATGTAAAAAAAAAAAAAAAAAAAAAAAAGGAGGCCCTGAGGAAAATAATTTCCCTCAGGGCCTATGTCATCTGAGATGCTGTGTGGAGGGTCTTGTTGAGGAGAGGAAGGAATGAACATTGGTCTTGAAGAGACCCATGTTGTAGGAAGGAGGAAACACAGAGGCCGGCAAATCGTTCCACAGCCGAGCTGTTGAACACAAGAACGAGTCGAAGAAGCGACCCGTTCTTATGTGACAAATGTCAACCATGTATATATGTTAGGCACGCGTTTTTCGTATTTCCCGACTATGCACCGGTGCCGAGGGGATTAATGACGCTAGTTGCTCGGAGTATCTTCCATTGTAATACCGGTAGAACAAGGGTTGCATTCCCACCCGACGCCTGTACTCTAAAGAATGCAATCCGTCTGTTAAAATAAGAGAATCTATCAAACGGACCGCCCGTTTCTGCACAGAGTCGAGGGTATTTTTAGGTATTTAGGAGCTCCAGACCAAAGGTGGCTGCCAAATTCAACCGTGGGGCGCACTTGTGATTTGTACAGGGTTAGCAGTTGTGGACTATTAAAGTATCTGCGGGCCCTGTACAGTACGCCCAGTTTGTTCTGATGTATTTGTATAGTTTCATTTTCATCATTCAGTTTTTTTTTGCGTGAAAGAGTAACAAACACACATAAATCCATGCAAACTTCCGCGTTTATAATAATATTAGTTTGATGATGCGAATTTCTTTAAAAAAAATTAAGCAAAATACGACAGGAAAAATGTACTTCAAGTTAAATGCGATTACGGAGAGAAATCGGGCCTTGCAATCATTAAATTGGTAATATTCTGTTTTATTTTACTCAAATCATACTTGTTCAATTGGTTTAACCATAGAACTAAATGTAAAAAATTCTTTTAAATTTCTGTTTAATACAGATGCATTTCCGGGGTCTATACAGCGGTGGATTTTTATGCAAACTTTTAATGAAAACCAGCTAGAGGACTCAGCTGCATAAAACCTCGAAGAGCATTAACATTCAGTGGGGATTTTCATACGGCGCATACCCACGCCTTTAATTCATTCAATACCTCACTGACTCATTACCCACCGCTTCACTACCGGGACTACTACCACCCCCAGAAGCGGTTCCTACTTAAACCCAGATGGAAGGATCGATTTTGAAAGGTTTCTATAGATTACGGATATTTGCTAGAGAGAAGATTACGAGTAATCAAAGCCTCTCATTCCACTCGATTAAATCCGGTAATTTGGAGTGAATCTTTGGCCGGTCCCATTTTAAATTAATTAAAATTTTATAGAAGGCTGACATTTTGTGAAACATAACACAACTTTTTAATATCGCAAGGAATGTTGAACGGCACTCAGAATTCCGACGTTCTCCATGTGTATAAGATTCGCCTTGTCTTTTTAATATAGTGAGAGAAATGGCATTTCAGAAACGTGCTACTCTTTTCCAGGAAACCTCGAATGTTTATTGGACACATTGATTGCGAGTTGGACCGACATAAGATTGTAAACCTCGCATGTCCTGACTGGAGAAGGATTCAAGTTCACTTACCCTGTTAGGAAAGGCCAAGGGGATCAATAAAACCTTTTTTAACAAAATATATTTGCCCTTTTCTTGGATCGGACTAGATTTCTGCCAAAATAATCGAATGTCGAAATTATATTGATATTGATACATGCTTTTATCAAGATGTTTGTATTTTGTAAATTTTTTTGTCCATTAATGTTTTCTGATGGTTTTTACAAAAGAATGCTTAAGACTGTGATTATAAATAAGTAATAGTTTAAATAATTGTCACGATAATAATTACACCAGTAATAATTATTGTCCGGATTTAATAAACCTCTTCCAAATTATTTTGCTTGCTGGCCGGTCTGCATATGTAATTGTTGAATCGCCTGGCCTTTTCGCTTCTTCAATTGGAAACGCTATTAACGAGACTTCCGGTAGGTCACTTTTTGAATTTCCGCCGTAGCGGGACGCGACGGGGATTCGACTTGTCACCTAATATTATAGTTTTTTTTTATTTTTAATATGGTATAATTCCTACTTTGTATTATGGAAATTGACACCGCGTGCCGGATCTTTAAGTTTTTGATCTTTAAACACGAGCCCTTGTAGATATTCGGGCGTTATCGATAGCCAGAACGCTATCTTCACATGGCGCGTCGTTGTGTTTTTTGGGAGAAATCCATATGATCGAGCCTCGTCCTGCGACAGAATTTCGCGTGAAGGCATTTAGGCTGGACGCATAAGGACGTTTTCCGTGTTCGATTTCCTGATGCGGAATTCCGTGAGACTAACGCAAACGTTCGTTTTTCCTCATTCGGAATGTATACACGTCAGTACAGATAGTGATAGCGTGGTGAACGCACGACGATGGAGGACGACGATTTATTAGCAATTGCATTTCTGTTAATAATGAAGAAGAAAAAAATAATGGAATGATGAAAAATAATGAATTTATAATGAAAGTTTCTGCCTCACACATTATTGTGTTGCGATTCTATGCGTAACAAATACAAAGAATACGTCCGATGCACGCGGTGCCGATGCGATACTGAATAGAAATTTCCGAACGTGTGCGCCGGCACAAACAAAATGTATGCAAGCGCTGCGTTCCGCATGACGTCATTAGGTTTTTTCCGTTCGGTTTCTCCGAACGCGCCGGCTTGCATTCGGAACGTACGTACGGAATTTTTTCCGTTCGGAAAAAAGCGAACGTGTGCGTCAGTTAATATATTTTCTACTGATTCCATGCATTCCGATCTCCGAATACGGAAAACGAATTCGGAAATCGAATAAGGCAAACGTCCTTGTGCGGCCAGCCTTAAATGGCCTTGGCCGGCCCAACATTTCCGTATTTGAGATTGACGGATACCCGGCGGTTTTTCCTTGATGAGGGATCACGCCTGGTTTCGGCTAAATCCTGGCGAATCCTCATATGCACGGCCTGGAACCTGGAAGAGGTTTTGGTTATTAATCCATCTGCTAGACAACAAGAGGGAGGCTGCTGCCTGGAATATTCCCCGGAGTATTCCCAGTTCCCGATCTGGAGTTCTTTCGTATTTACGTCTTGCTGCATTTCGGCGCGTGATGTGGTCTTCATCAAAGTGTTTGCGGGTTGAAATTTATTATTTAGAATATCGCATGGTCCAACAGGTACCTATAGTTTTTTCGTTCTATGTTAATTTCTCTAATCCTAGCTATATTTTGGTACTCTAAACCGTGTCATTGTAAAGACTACAAAGTCCCATTATTTAAATATACTAGCATCTGTTATTTTGAAATCTAATCTTTTTATTTCATATTCAATGCTCACAAATAAGGAAACTGTTATTTTTCCACTATCCTGATGAGAGTCCCAGCTCTGCAGTTATAAATAATAAATAATAAAAATAAAAAAGACAATGCTGCATAATAATTTTACGTACGTTAAGGGAACCCAAATATACCACACAAATTAGCAAAAAAGAAGTATCAAAATATTGCTTAAAGGGATGGGGAAAGGGGATGGGGTTGGTTTTTCTAAGTCTTATATAACAGCAACCTTCCTATTATTTTGAAGGCCCGCATTATCGCTATAAATAAAAGTCCGATATTTAGGTTATTCCCCTTTGAAAAAGAGTACTCTCTTTCCAATCCGCCACCTAGACATACCCCTACCTCGTTCACTGGAGCTCAGCCCATTTTTTGCAGCCCACTGTGAAAGCATAATATATTTTTAACACGTATTACTAAACTTGTAGATTAAGTTTTTTTAGAGCATTATACTGCCCTGAAAAGACTACGGTTGTAGCGAAACCCGGTCGGCATCAAGTACGTAAAAAATTAAAATGGTGCTTACTAAGCTATTTATAATAATACTTTCTAATTATCATTTTTAATTGATAAACTAATGTTTAAGACTATTAATTAGCCTAATTATTAGCCTGAAACACTCATCTACATTGAAAAAATCTCCAGAGAAAATATACATGCCGCCGACGGGACTCGAACCCGCGTCCTATTACATTATTTACAATACTGCTTATTACATTTGTCCCCTGTCGGCGGCATGTATCTTTTCTCGGGAGATTTTTTCAATGTAGATGAGAGTTTTAGACTAATAATTATTACTTATAATAATAATATTTTAGAAACCGGTCGGCTTTAAACAAATATACAAGTGGTTCAAACAAAGAAACATTGTTTCATTTATCTATAATGGATAACCACAAAGTTATAGCTACAATCAGAAGTTTAATAATATTTTCTTTAATATTTTCAACAACTCCCAACGACATTATAATACCCACACATACTATTTCTCTTGTACGAGTGCGTTACAAATCTATTTCTTTATGCCAGCTAAAAAAAAAAATAGTGTGAGCTTTCCCTGAAGAAGGAACGTTTGTTCCGAAACCGGTAGGATTTACGCATTATGTAAGTGGTTTATACAAAGTTGTATTGTTTCATATATATTTATATATATATTTTTTAACAAAAAAAATATTGTATTATTTTTGTTTTCAATGTCGCGTACCGTATTATTCCGCTAATAAATAGAGTGTTGGATATTTTTGGCAGGAATGATTTTTTTTATTTGAACACATACCGAACAAGATTGCAATTGCTCCCAACCACTTAGGTTGTAAGACTATGGCATCCCCAATTGGGGCATATTGTGAGGTTACAGGTAGTGGGGAGAGGAAGGAGATGTGAAAATTAAGGTAGGGAAGTACCTCACTATTTTGATCCGGTGGTTTTGAATGGTGGTCTTTCATCAGGACGATACTAAGAATATCTTTAACTAAGGAAGAGAGGTAGTACGTGTCTTGTCAATAATATTTTTATTAATCCAAAGAGTTTTTAAATCAAAATTGGGGGATAAACACTAGAAAACTTCTGACGTTGAAAGCTTCCTCCATGATACTAGTTTTTGAGAGTCCCGTCCATTCCATTCTATCTTCCTATTACATGGGACAAAGGAAAAAAATTCAATTGGCAAATTCAATTGTACGTTAAAGGTGCCTCCGTATGTTCGTTAGCGAGTTTAAAAAGTAATTGGGGTTCCGTATTTTCCAATGTTTTAAATCTTATTTACGGGTGTATCCAAAATGTTCTAGGTCAATGATTTTGGGTTTTAACTTTTAGGTCGACCTTTATTTTATTCTGGGTGGACTCATTACGGCTAATCGTATTTTGTATCTACTTACTACCGACCTTTTTTTGAAACTCATTTTGATCATAACATAATATATATTCTAGAATATAGAAAAAAAAAATATTATGCTGCATTAATTATGACAGTCATTATGCTTTAGAGTATCCTGAATGATTTTTTGTTTTGTTTTGATAATTGATAATTTATTTGTACAAATTATAAACGTAATTGATATCAGAGTAATAATTCATGATTAATAAATTTTCATGATTTTGTCTATATTTTAATTTAATGATTTACTCCCATAATACATGCGTTTATGGAAAGAAGGTGTTATTTATTTACTTTTTTATGCACCAGATTTAAATGTCCGGGTTAAATTTTCCCCAAAAAAAAAAAAAAAAAAAAGGAAAAAAAGAAGGAAAAACTAAACCCTTTCACACACTTCCCCAAATGATCATCTAGTCAACCCACGCTATGCAATTGCAATATATAAGTATTATAAATACAAAACAATACAAGAACAACATGTCAACCTACTAGAGACCAAATGGGAATATAATTCACCGACTCCAGATATTTTCATATCAGAGGGTTCGGCTCTGTGGCATTTCTAATTGAACCTATAAATCCTACCGATCCCTCAATATAAATATTTAAAAAATCCTTTGTAATCCTACATGTATTTAAAATGACTGATTTTTGCATTTTTATATACAAATTCTTTGACAAATCTAATATGTTTAAATTTTGAATCAGATTCCTAGGTATTATGCCAGTGGCCGAAATAACAAATGACAATATTTTATAGTCCGAGAATGCCAAATTCTTTTAATCTCATTTCCTAAATCTGTGTATTTTCTAATTTTTTCAGAAATAGTTTTTTGAATATTACAGGAATTTGGAATAGCTACATCAATGATATAAGTTATTTTTTTTAATTTTGTCATGTAAAACTATATCAGGTCTATTATGACTAATTGTTCTGTCTGTTAGTATAGTTTTATCATAATATATTTTATAAAATTCATTTTCTAAAAATGAATTTGGTTCATATTCATAATATGGTACTATATTACGGCAGTCAATCAAGTTATGTTTAATTACCAAACTTTGGTGAATTATTTTTAAAACCTGATTGTGCCTAAATGTATACTCGGAAGGCGCTAATATAGAACATCCCGATATAATATGTTCTATAGTTTCGGGAAAAGCCAAACATTTTCTACATAAATCATCAATTTGATTTATATCTTTGATTATATGCTTTCTATAATTTTTAGTATTAATGACTCTATCTTGAATGGCAAGCATAAATCCTTCTATTTCTGCGCTCAACTCTCCAATACTCAACCATTTGTTTGACGAAAGTTTGTCAACATACGTTTGGTTGAGATAATTGAAGTGTTTTGCGTGAATAATTTTATTTGACCAGGAATCTAATAATTCCTGGTAAGTATTTATAAGAATGTTGGCATTCTCGTCTTATAAATTTAAAGGTGTAATATTTCTATCTGCCTTGCAAATTATTTTGTGCATTTCTGAGCTATTAGCTTTCCTATGGAAAAAAATTCTAAGCATTTCTAACTGATTGTGTTTCAAAGATGTTATTTTGACTACACCTCTACCTCCTAAATTTCTAGGTAAATTAATTCGTTCTATAGCTGAATTTGGATGATGGCAATTAAACCTTGTTAACGTAGTTCTAATTAATCGTTCTAAACTATCTAAATCTGTATTGGACCATTTAATTATGCCAAATGAGTACGTTAGTAGAGGTATTGCCCAAGTATTTATTGCTTTTACTAAATTTTTAGCAGATAGATTGCATTTTAAAATTTTTTTGATCCTAGTTTGAAATTTAATCCTAATATCATTTTTAATACTAGTGTGATCTAATCTATTCGATTGCGGGTATCCTAAATATTTATAAACCTCATCAGAATAGTTTTTCATTACTGTCATTGTTATTATTAAAAGTTTATTTTTCATTTATTTTTATCTTTAATTTTTCTAAACTTAATTTTTCAGTATATGTTTTCATTATGTTTTGAATTCTTTTAAGCTATTATTAAGCAGTCTTATATTTTCTGGTAATTCAATAAAGAAGTTTATTTCTAGAAATTTGAAGTTCTGTTTATCCAAAGTTTTTCTTACATATCGGAATCGGAAACCTTTATTATAAAATAACAGTTGTAAAGTTGAGAGATACAGGAACAGAGTATTCAATTTTCGGATCTGAAATTCTGAAAGATTTTATTAATTAATTTATGGATATTATAATTTGAGTGACCACGATTACATCAATACACCAAT
Organism: Limnephilus marmoratus; assembly: GCA_917880885.1. Taxonomy (NCBI): domain Eukaryota; kingdom Metazoa; phylum Arthropoda; class Insecta; order Trichoptera; family Limnephilidae; genus Limnephilus; species Limnephilus marmoratus. Next base: position 10,491,482 of record OU862918.1, read on the forward strand.
AGAAGGCGTCTACTAATATCTACAGGAATTCCAAAAACTAAAAAAAAATCGGACTAATACCTATGGGAACCAAAGTGCTTACGAATATCTACAGCTCAAACTGCTAACTAATATCTATGAGAACCAAAGTGTTGACGAATATCCACAGCACTGGCAGAGGTTGTATTTGCAATTTTGTATAGCATATTGGAATAACGTAATATTGCGTATGCAGTTTAAAAAACTTACTTTATGTGTGTATGTATGTAAAAATCCCTAATATCGGACTGTTGGACACATTTAGCTGAATATTAAGGATTTGGGTTTTTGTTTTAACAGCTTTCTTTATTTAGAGTGCTTCTAAATTATTTAGTCTGTTACCATGACCATTACTATGTCAGTTGGGTTAGGTTAGGTTGTGGTGCCGTGTATTTCGAAATAAATAAATATCTTTGTATTATGATCTCCATGTTTGTTCAATAAATTATTGTCCTCGTAAACAGCAAAATACTTAATATTATGCAAAAACTTCATGTATGTACTTTAAACGTTTAAGCCTTAACGTAATTAGTAATTACGTAATTGAAGTAATTTATGCTTTTCCGTACAACATCTTGCTCAGCTGCCCTCTGTATATATTATTCCAACCTACGCTCTGTAGATATTAGTTCAACCTACGCTCTGTAGATATTAGTCAACACTGGGATCGTCATAGATATTTATCCGACCTTAACTCTGTAGATATTAGTCATCACTCTGAAGTTCGTAGATATTAGTCCAACATATGAGCTGTAGATATTCGTCCGACATACAGGCTGTAGATATTAGTATCTGGAGTCACACCAACACAGTATAGAAGGATGTCCGCAAAACAACTTTTCAAGTTGGATTCATAGATACGTCACGTTGTTGAATTTATTCAATTATTTTTTTCATTAAAATAACAGTTCTTCGACACCGTCATTGCCAAGATTTATATGACAAGGATTGATTAATACAAAATTTTACTCTTCACTTTAAAGGATTATTCAAGAAAAGCACAAATAAGTTGCCATTTATTAATCAATTGAACTTAACATATCTGTTGTTTTTCTAAAATATTAAAAAAAAAATATAAACTTACTCTTACTTATTTCTATCTTGAAATAAAATTGAAACGTTGTATTTATAGTTGAAAAAATGAACATCAGAAAGATGATCTGTTTTGTTTTATGTCGATACCAAATTTCAAAACAAGAGCGCAAAATATGAACCGAGGTCGTAAAGAAGATTATTGTGTCACGTGTACGATTATATATTACCAGGTAACATTGTTTGTCTTGGAGAAATAATAATAGTCTACGTCTCCATCTGCTGTCGTTGGTTTATTGAATAACAGGTTTTCCGACACCCTTACCGCTCAACTTTACCTTTTTATTCTTTCGAGAAACCTGTGTCAAGTTTTCGTAATTTTGTTTTTGGAAGTAAATTTCTGCGTTCCAAGAAAATTTCAGGATCTTTCGATATTTTCACAAATTGTGACATGACTCATTAGTCAAATGGTAGAAGTTACATCAAGAGTTGTTTTTTTTCGTCATAAATAATTTCAGACTGAAAGAGTTCTTTTTTATTTCAAGTTTTGATGGATTTCATTATCTTCAAGGAGGCCCTGAGGAAAATAACTCCCTTCAGGGCCTACGTCTTCTTTGGGAATGCTGTGTGGAAAGTCTTTTAAGGTAAAGAAGGAGAGGAAGTTCTAGGAAGAAAAAGTGTGTGAAGGGTAGGAATCTGGGGGTCAGGGTGTCCAGGAGTGGCAGATGTATGAATCCAACTCTCCAACTACGGTGCAACGTGACGTTCCTAAAGAGCACGGCTAGAGAAGTCAAAGAGACTCGCTCAATCATTCTCTCCTGATGCGGCCAGCCATCCGCCACCAATACCCGGACAAACCTCACCCCATGAACACGGCCACCACTGCTACGTCACCAAACGTAGTGAACCACTTGGGGTGATCTATAGCAGAGGTGTTGGTTATCTGATAAATGCTTCCGGGGCGGCACCCATACCCGCCTCCCAAATTGATTCCTCGATCCCATAAGATGTTTTTAGATGTTAGACTTTTAGCAGAATTCAATCATTTTTATTACATTTATATTCTGGCTTCTGTTTAACCTAATCTCGGAAGATTCAACCATTGATATCCTATCCCATCCTATTAATAATTATAAAGTTTGTATGGATGTATTGATGTAGGTTTGTTACTCTTTTACACAAAAACTACTGAATGGACTTTAAAAATTCTTTCACTAATAGAAATTTACATTATTTGCGAATAATATAGGCTATATATAAATTGATAAGCTCTGGCTTTATGAAATTATTTATTATACATATGTGTATTGTCCGGACGAAAAGCGAAGCGTTGCTTGGTAATTGTTTGACGTGCGCTGTCATTTTGTTATTTGTTTAGGTTACTATGGATATTCCGTTGATAGTAAAAATTCAAATATATATAAAATAGGTACTAATCTACACTTTGCCCTTAGCTAACAGCTATACTAATATTATAAATGCGAAACTGCGCGTGTTTGATTATTACGTTTTAATAGGTGGCTCGTGAGAAAAATTAATGAAACGGGAATGGAGGGGGGAAGGGGTGGAGGGGGGGAGGAGGGGGAGAGGTGGGGGTTAGGGAGTTGGTGAAGAGGGGGGTAGGAGTGTTGGGGGGTGAGGGGCGGGGAGGGGGGAGGGTGAGGGGGGAGGGTGAGGGGGGCAGGGGGGGGGGGCAGGGGGGGGGGGGGGGTAGGGGGGGGGCAGGGGAGGGGGGGGGGGGTATAAGCGAGCGAAGCCGGGGGCATAATTCTGTAATTTATATAAATATTAATAAAAAATATCTCTCCCCAAAACCCATAAATAAGTTGCAGAACAAACGCATTTTCAATGTTTCAAATTCTCTCTAAAATTTGACGACCTCCGTAGTCCAGTGGGTAAGACTCTTGACTCACAATCCGGAGGTCGCGGGTTCGAACCCGGCATGCGCAAATAAATTTTATTTGATTAATTTGTGTTTTCACAATTAATTCGTTTAAAATAATATATAGTATATTTGCGGCATGTTCCAGAGTGGAAGATACTATCAGTATCGCCCTGGTGTAAGACCACCATTCAGAATTGAAACGTTGCTTGAAAATGGCTTTAGCCGTGTTTAGTGACCAGATCTGAATAGCCAGGTACTTCCCAACCTTCCTCTTCCCCACCTCCTTCCCCTCCCCACTACCTTCAGCCTCACAACATACCCCAATTGGGGATGCCATAGTCTCACTGGCTCCAGACGGGAGCAGTTGAGATTCTTGTGCGGTATTCACTGTAAAAAAAAAAAAAAAAAAAATCAGACTTGCTGAAATTTATTCGTTCAATTTTCTCTCTCAAATTGTTTTACCAAGATCGAAGGGCCTACAAACTTCAAACCTATGTATAATTTCTCATTTAGACACAAATTTCGATATTTCATGTATTTATTTGAACGGCGCGATATAAAATTTAATTCGCGCTCATTTAACTTTTTGCGGTTTTTGAATGAGTTTTCCATTTTCTTAAATCTATTAAAACTTAAATGATCTGGCAGGCGGTACCAACTTAGGTTATTTTTTGGTTAATGCTGGAAGTCTTGTATATCCTGTATAAACAAAGGGCTCTTTTTAACCCCTGAGGCCTCTTACCTATTCTGTCGGAAGATCAAAATATTTTTGCAGTAAAAACCAAATAAATGGAATATGAACGCATTCGAAAACTAAAAACTGTTTTTGAAAGGTGACGAAATACAAGCTTTGTAATTCGATATAATTTTTGAAATACGAAATTTTTTAATGCAAACAATTAGTTTTAATTTCTCACCTAAGGTTTTTTATCTAATTAAAATTACTGATAACGAAAACACTGAAAACACAAACATATTGAATTAAGCAACTGACTTTTTTGTCGTAATGTAAAAGTAATTTTTAAAATTCCCGAAATGTCATAATTTTTATCTAAGCTTCGGTTTCATAAAGGTGTACATTTTAATTATTTTGTGATATACTTTTAGATTTGAATATAAAGCGTGGTTTTTTCTCTTTCTAACACCGTTTAGATCATATTTCTAACTATGGTAGTAGGGGAGACACAACGAATTCTATGTGACCTATATGAGTTGTTCCGAAAAGCGAACAAATTATCCTGAAGGGTTAAGATGTAGGTAGTTTGTTTTTTTTTTTAAATTTATTATTTTTGACAATGCTGTTTAAAGGTACGTATAAAGTTACATCAGTTACATAAGGTTTTAACAAAGAAACAAAAAATTGCCTTTCCTCACCATAAAGAAGACAATGGTCTTGTATTCGGTGAGAGAATTCTAGCTCAATTAGTACATTAAAAGTTACATAAAATATTATGCGCAAGGTTTATGATTGCAAAGTTTTTTTTTTGTTTATATTCACAGAAAAAACTAAAAAACTCTGTGTTAACGCGTGTCTGATCCTAAAAAGTTAGAATTCATACCTACTGAGAATTATAATACGCACGCAAAAAACTCGGTAAAATAAATAAAAAATTAAATACGTAGTGAAAGCGGCTTAAAATCCCACATTAGATAATTTTGGCAACTTTTTACCACAGAGTACGCTGATAAAAACAGATCTAAACATAATTGCTCATTAACCACCGCTTAATTTAACGCTTGTTAGGAAAGTTTCTTCTGCCATTATGTTTTATGAACGCCGGATATTATAAGTTATGAAGAAGCTTTTTCCTCGCCGCCTTCCCACTTTCTTAGCTTTCTGTAGCGCAGATGTTGTGCTGGTCTTAATTACTTTCCCACTTTTTTCTGACCAGCAAGTTTCACTTAGCTTTTGTTTGAAACTCCTAAGTTGAACGTATAATTCCTTTGAGGAGTACGAGGATTCGATGAAACCTCAGATCTTCTTGAATGAAGTGCTTGCGTCAAAGAGACTTTTAATTCTATGGGTTAGTGAACTCTACTTTATTACCCTCCCATAAACTGCAGTAGATTATAAAGTAACCCCAATGTAACGTTAAAGGTAATAAATATATTTTTTTTATATATTTTGAATTTCTTAATAATAATGATTGAACGAACGGGGTAAGAATCTGCCTACTCCTCTCAATATATGATTTTTTCCACCTTCTGTTGATGACTTTATTAATGAAGCATTATACTCTGAGCTTTTAATTTTTTTATTTATTTTTTTATTCATTTATTCCAGATCTCGGGGAGGGTGGTGCAGTTCCACGAGTTCCATATTATGCATATATAAAATACTTTAAATTAAAATATTTCAAGATGAAAGAAAAAAATATTTACATAATGAAAGGAAATAAATAAAAGAAAATAATAATAATACACAAATAAAAATAAAACTTTTTTTTTTTTTTTGAAATAACTTAATATATACAATCAAAAACTCTAATACCAAATCATTGACGACAATATTAACCACTTTTAAATGAAAAATACGGAATAGGATAAGACAGAAAAAAGATTCATTCGCGTCTAGGGATTGAATCCAGAACTTTCTGCCGTGGAAGTGTTCTAACCACTGAGTTGTTAATATTGTCTTCAATGATTATTTCAATTTGCGGTTTTGTATAAAAGTCAATAGATGTAGTAAATTAAATAAGAATGGATACTTTTAACGAACACCAATTTAGACTGCATATAGTTTCGGTAGAATCTTGCAATCTTACATAAAGATTGCACAAATAAAATTCCAAATTCAAAACTAGTTCAGAAAATAAAAATAATGCTTATAGCTCTCAGTCGAAGAATGAAACAGTTAAAAACAGGACATAATTTGATGGTAGAATTAGCTCAGTGGTCAATTCAGTACTGATTTCAATTTCCAGATACGACTGAATCTTTAACTTTTTCGGTATTTAACGTTTTTCGTTTAAAAGTCGTTGATATCATCTTCAATGATTATAAAATATTTAAAAATACTTTGTTTTTACCACGATAATCTTTATTTAAAAAGTCAACATGTTTCAAGAACGATGTTCTCTTCATCAGGAAATTATATGTACTAAAACTAAATGATCAAATATAGAAAGACACGCGTGGGTAGAAATGGAAGTAGTGGGGGAGGAGAGAAGTGGAAAGGGGAGCTAAGCACCAGAAGATAAACTATAATTTATTTTTTGTATTAAAAGCAGGCTGTGTCGTATAAGGAATTTTTTCATGATTAAATTGGAGGTTTGATGATTTACAAACAATATTTTTCTCCATTTTTTTTAAATTATCACTAAGCAATGGGTAAATGTAGGACCAATGAAATTTTTTCTTATATTTTTTGTTTAATATATCGTGTATTAATTTGGAGTTATAACCACTACTAGATGCAATTATTTTAATGGTGTTAAGTTCAGCTTTGAAATTATTTGGGGATAACGAGATATTAATTAATCTATTGATCAAATAATGGAAAGCAAAGAGTTTTTGTGAAAATGGATGGTTAGAGGATTTGTCTATAATTATACCAGCGTATGTTTCTTTTCGAAAAATATTAAATTCAATCTTGTTATTAATTAAAGTTAGGTTTAAATCCAAGAAATTTATGCTACAATTAATTCCTGTTTCTAATTTAAATTTAATATTTTTATGAATTTTGTTCAAAAAATTAAGGAACATTTAGAGTTGTCTTTTGGTACCGGTCCATATACAAAAAACGAAGTTTTTTAAATGAAGATTATCGTGGTAAAAAAGTGTTTTTAATTATTTCATTAATAAAATGGTGCCGCAAAGTGAATTTGCAAAATTTGAAGAAGTGACAACTCAACTAGTACCATTAGTACCTACCGAGAGATTCGAAATCAATTGTCTAAGTTACCTTTCCATCGGGTAATCGATCAACTTAAAAGAGGGGCATTCTCTTTTTTAAATGCTTTTTTTGGAAAGTTTTTCATTTTATCCATACTATATGTACGTACTTTGATTTGTTTTCTCTTGTTCCTGGCTCCTGCTTGTATAATTAAATTCAACCTTTGCTCAAGAACGTAATTGAACCACAACTGAACCATGTTAACGAACGATTCGGAAAATGCAATTTCTTTCATTTGCGACCTAAAGGCAGAATTTTCATATAAAAGTGCTTCAAATTTCATCAGTACAAAAAATCAAATAACCTTTTTGCTTTTTTCAGAAAGCCACCATGCTTCATGTTCACTGATTACCATAATGTATCTTCGGAATCAAATACATTACATTGCTACGACAGATAAAAGAAAGATGGAAATCTTGCCATTATTTTTTTTACTGCTTTTTATTAGTGCCAATTTCAGCAAAATCATGAATTTTGACGCGAAATTTACATTCAGATGCCAATATTTTACCTTTTATCTTTGCTTTTACTCATTATATCGTCGGAGTCACTGGTATATTTCTAATTTATTTTATTCATTCCTGTCTCTTATTAGAGACCTGATTTTGTGAAAAATTATCTCTCAAGACAAAGCTTTTCTTTAACCCCTCAGGCTTATTTGCTTTTGGGAATAATTCATATCGGTCTTATAAACTATGTTACAAGGAGAAAATACCAAGCTTTATTTTCATAACTGAAAGTTAAAACCACAAAATAATTAATTCTCTCCTTTATGAAACCAAAGATTACAACAATATCAAACATTTTATTATATTGTAGGTAAATAAATAGGAAAAAATGAGAGATATAAGTAAGATAAATTATTGTACAATTAATAACTAAATAAACATATTAAAAAAAAACCGCAAATTGAAAGAAATTTGCGAAACTGAAATTTTTTTTATTAATTATATTTTTGCATGAAACGACGTGAGGTGAAGATAACGTTTATAATTAATTATTTGTTACATTTTCCCAATAAAGCCAATCAATAATTTTAGTTATAAAAAACTTAAGGTGATTCATTTTACAGACTTTTTTTGTCAGACTTCAAAATTTTTGTATAAAAAAAATATACGTTTTTTCGAATAATAAAATTTGGAAGCTTTTCAAAAACTGTTCTTAGTTTTACAAATATTTCATTTATTTGGGACTGACGGCTTAATATACATACACTTGATTTTTTATGAATATTTGGTACCTACCTTATAATTTCTAAGAACAAAAATGTTTTATGTCTTTGTACCTACATTAAATTAAAAACGTATTTCTGAGCACGTATCGACTCCATTATTTATGATTTTACTTTGCTGACCACATAAATAGAGTGATTTTAACAGAGGTCGCTGAGTATGAATAGCGCTGATGACCTAGAGAATTATACTGCTTACTTTGGGTGGGTGGTTATTTAAATAGTCCCAATTTTTAAAGCTAAATAAATTGAACTTAAATCCAAGCAAAATAATATTAAAAAAAACTATACAACACATGGCGTCGCGTCTAATAAAAAAAATAATAAGATCACCTCAACGTGTAGTATTGTTTGTTGTAAGTGGTAGATATCTACACTCTACGTTGATTTGAAACAAAGTAATGGCACTCTTCTACATTCTATATTAGATATTATTCTTTAAAGGAAAACAATCACTTTGTTTGTAACCACGATTTATTGATTTAATTTTTATTTACCGACCGGTTTCGCTTAATACAAGCATCTTCAGGGTATAAATTAAAACTGATGAAAAAATACATTGTGTGAGCTTATATATATATTTTTTTTTATTTTTTTTTTTATTTGAAATATACATACATATAACAGATTTACATAAGGAAAATACATGGTTCTTATAAATAATTACAAATAAAATAGTTTCTTGTTAATGAATCTACCCAATTTAAAAGAGAAAAAATTTCTCGTGTTTAAATTGGGGAGTCGTGTCATTACAGAAAAAAGATTAAAAAAAATAAGATATACTTATATATATATTTTTTTTTAAATTAAGAAACAAATAAAACTTATGAATAAAAACAAAATATTAAATAAAGAAATATACTAACGTAGCAATTGCTAAATTAGATATACATGTAGTATAGATATTTTAAAAGTAATAATATACAATAGATGTAGTAAAAATAAAAATAATATTATTGCATTTCTCTTAATAGGTAGGTATTGAGATGGTAAGTACATATAGTTGATTCTGACAATGGGATTAACTGATAATATTGCAGGAGTAGGTAGTAGGTACATAATGTTATTTTACGACAATAATCGCTTACATTTCAGTTCAAAAGTTGATGAAATATTTTAAGAGGATATGTGCAATCAATAAGACTACATTAATTTATAATTTATTTTTTGTTAATTAATGATGGAGTTAAGTGATTAATTTTGAAATAAAGTACATAAAATTATAATTAAGACTTGATCAATTTTTACTAATTAGTACATTGTAATCAAAAAATATACGTAGAAATTCTTTCTTTGAAATTAAAACTTATAATTAGTGTTTGGTTGATCAAGCAGTTGTTTAATTAGTGATTTAAAGACTTTATAATTTTCTTCGATACAATACATACAGACAGAGATAAAACATAATATAAAGTAAGAGTGAGAGAGTGTAATTAACATCCTACATAGTGATAGAGAGAAAGAGACGGGTATATCTAATGAATAATTACATTATATCTACCGGGACAAAACGTCATTTGAACAGGTGATTAAGGAATAAAGTGGCTACGGGTTTTTTTAGTTTATGGGAAATATTCCTAATATCGGACTGTTGGACACATTTAACTGATTATTAAGGATTTGGGTTTTTGTTTTAACGGCTTTCTTTATTTCGAGTGCTTCTAAATTATTAAGCCTGTTACCATGACCATTTCTGTGTAAAATCTTAACACCGGTGTTTTGATTGAAGGTATGATCTTTATCAATAAGGTGATTAGCGAATTCCGAAAATCCATTATTATTTAAGCATCTAAGATGCTCTTTGATTCTAATATTGATATTACGCGTCGTTTTACCTACATAAAATGATGAACAATCATTACAATCTAATTTATATATTCCGGAATGACTTAGTTTTTCGTCCTTATCTTTCGAATTAATTAAAAACTTCCCTAAATTATTGTTTGTGTAAAATGCCGGTCTTATTTTGGGAGGTAGATTTTTTACACTGCAGGAAGAGAACTGATTAATGAATAAAATACGACGCCATTGGTAACTTTTTTTTTTACGCACCAGATTTAAATGTCCGGGTTAAATTTTCCCCCAAAAAAAAAAAAAAAAAAAAAAAAAAAGGAAAAACTAAACCCTTTCATACACTTCCCCAAATGATCATCTAGTGAATCCATGTTATGCAATTGCACTATATAAGTATTATAAATACAAAACAATACAAGAACACATGTCAACCTACTAGAGACCAAATGGGAATATAATTCACCGACTCCAGATATTTTCATATCAGAGGGTTCGGCTCTGTGGCATTTCTAATTGAACCTATAAATCCTACTGATCCCTCAATATACATATTTAAAAAATCTTTTGTAATCCTACATGTATTTAAAATTACTGCTTTTTCTTTTGTAATCCTACATGTATTTAAAATTACTGCTTTTAAAGAATTATTATTATTATTTATATTATTATGATTAGTAAATAAGAAATTCTTAGTGGCTATTTGTTTTTGTTTTTTATTTAAAATTGTATCAATGAGTTCGGCATTATAACCATTATTAACCGCGATTTTTTTAATTATTGCTAGTTCGTTGGAGAAATTAGTATTAGATAACGGTATTGTGACCAAACGATGAACCATTAAATGAAACGCGGAGTGATATTATTCTTATCCCCATGCTCGTAGGTCCCAGTCAGATAATTGTGATCGATTTTTCATTAAAAAAGAATTTCGATTTTCGAAAAATATTGATCGATTGCACCAGAAAAAGTGTTAAAATCGACGGTCGCTTCGGAAACATGCTGAAACCACATAGGTATTGTTCCGTTATTTTATCGGAATCTGTTTAACACAAAGACTCCACTAACATACTTTATATTTACAATAAAAAAAACACATAAATTTGTTTAAGACCACTTTTATTTTAAAACACTCTACCGGTTTCAGAAGCACCCTTCCTTCGTCAGGAGAATATTATAACTAAATTATGATACAGAATGTTAGGTGTTTGAGTGGAAGGTGAGCAAAGGGGTGGGGGTAATTGCGGGATTTTCGGAAAGAACAGAGCGGTTAATTGGAAAAATATTTAGAATGGGACTGAAAGATAAATTAATTTGGTTATTCAAAATACTAGCAGTATTATTTAGGGATTTTCTGATTTCTAGTGCTTCTAAATTATCTAATTTTTTGCTTTTATTGTTACGGTGAAGAATTTTAGCCCCTGTGTCCTTATTAAAAGTGTGATCTGTGGAAATTAGGTGATTAGCAAACTCTGAAAAATTATTATTATTTAAGCATCTTAAATGTTCTGTGATTCTAATGTTTACATTTCTAGTTGTTTTACCTATGTAGAACGAAGGACAATCATTGCAACATAGTTGGTAAATGCCTGAGTGGCTTAATTTATGATCTCTATCTTCAGTATTTTTTAGTAATTTACCTAAATTGTTATCAGTATAGAACGCGTACGAATAATACTATATATTCTTAAGTGTTCGCAAAGTCACTTAATGGTAGCATTCTAAACAAATGAAAGCAAATCGCTTTGTAAAACTCCACTTATTTAATCAAAATTATTAACTTGTTTCATAAAATTAAAATTAACGATAGGATGCTCACTTACTCTTAGGCAATCCTTAAAAAAATCCTTAGAGAAAATATTAAACTGGTACTTATCTATATTCATTTTTCAGGTGGATCTGTCTGTCCTAGAGTACCTATCCATCACAGCTGCTTGTTTTCTTTTTGCACACCAGAGCCAGCGCGATAATGATTGTTTCAATGTAGAACCTTGTAAAATAATAAAAGTTTATTGATTGATTATTCTCGGTCACATTCAGACTCTTCTTAAAGTTCCTTACTACAAACTTTGATCATTTTGCACGCTTATCTTGGTGCATTACTAGCGTGAGCTGGAAACCCCGCTGCAATTCTTCCAATAAACGGATTTAATAATCTCGTTTGAAGCCAAGAAGAACGGAATCTCGGTAAAAGGAATTCGATTGTATCAATGCGGTGTCCGGCGGGGCAGCTGTTTATTGCATTTGAGGGCAATGAGAATACTGCATAACGCGCTTGTGAGCGGAAATTTTATTTTAAAGATTGCTTTCATGAATGTATAGCCACTTTAACATGTATTGATGACCACCTACCACCTTACACCAAAATTACCTCGGTTTTGCCTACACCCACCCACTACAGGGCTAAAAGTTTTGACTTTGGGACAATAATTAATTTTAACGCTAAAATTTATAATTAAATATTTGTTAGAATTCTTTTTGCGGCATTAGATTTCTGAACCAACATATTTTAGGAGGTTTTTGTGATTTTGCACATTGAAAATCAAATTTAATTTTAAATAATACGCATAATATTTTAAAATATAATGTTTAGATAATTATTTCATTACCAAATTGTATTACTACTAAGTATTTTTAATAAGCTCGTGAAGAGTCAAAATAACAGAAGATTAATAATGTAGCAAACAAAAATTTGAATCTTATTATAGGTATTAAAACAAATAAAAAAGAATTATGACTGGACACCTAGGTGGAAGGATAAAAGTGGGAAGACCCAGACTGAGGTGAGAAGATGAGATAAGAGGGGATGCAGCACAGCTTCTCCGGGTACCAAACTGGAAGTCAGCCACTGAGGACAGGAGGAGTTGGAGGCGAATGTTGCAGGAGGCTAAAGCTCGATATGAAATGTAGCGCCATCGAAGAATAGAAAACAACAAATCGTGAAACTTTTTGTAATTATTTTGTTATTATGGAATAAATACAGAATGTTTATGTCTCTGATGAGTGCACGACACGAAGGAAGGATATAAAAGGCTTGTTCGCACGTCAGTAGCTCTCTTCCATTTTTCACCATAGTTCCAGCGTTGTTCTTAAAAATATTATATACTTATTAGGTATTGGAGTCCATATTTTTTTGTACCTTTTATATATCAAGCGCCCTTGATGTGATTTTTCACAAAAACGGTGCTATAGAAATTATCCTTTTTTCGCACCAGATTTAAATGTCCGGGTTAAATTTTCCCCCCAAAAAAAAAAAAAAAAAAAAAAAAAAAAAAAAAAAAAAAAAAAAAAAAAAAAAAAAAAAAAAAAAAGAAGGAAAAACTAAACCCTTTCATACACTTCCCCAAATGATCATCTAGTGAATTAACGTTATGCAATTGCACTATATAAGTATTATAAATACAAAACAATACAAGAACAACATGTCAATCCACTAGAGACCAAATGGGAATATAATTCACCGACTCCAGATATTTTCATATCAGAGGGTTCGGCTCTGTGGCATTTCTAATTGAACCTATAAATCCTACTGATCCCTCAATATAAAAATTTAAAAAATCTTTTGTAATCCTACATGTATTTAAAATTACTGTTTTTTGCATTTTTATATACAAATTCTTTGACAAATCTAATATGCTTAAATTTTGAATCAGATTCCTAGGTATTATGCCAGTGGCCGAAATAACAAATGGTAATATTTTTATAGTCCGAGAATGCCAAATTCTTTTAATCTCATTTCCTAAATCTGTGTATTTTCTAATTTTTTCAGAAACAGTTTTTTGAATATTACAGGAATTTGGAATAGCTACATCAATGATATAAGTTATTTTTTTAAATTTTGTCATGTAAAACTATATCAGGTCTATTATGACTAATTGTTCTGTCTGTTAGTATAGTTTTATCATAATATATTTTATAAAATTCATTTTCTATAAATGAATTTGGTTCATATTCATAATAAGGTACTACATTACGGCAATCAATCAAGTTATGTTTAATTACCAAACTTTGGTGAATTATTTTTAAAACCTGATTGTGCCTAAATGTATACTCGGAAGGCGCTAATATAGAACATCCCGATATAATATGTTCTATAGTTTCGGGAAAAGCCAAACATTTTCTACATAAATCATCAATTTGATTTATATCTTTGATTATATGCTTTCTATAATTTTTAGTATTAATGACTCTATCTTGAATGGCAAGCATAAATCCTTCTATTTCTGCGCTCAACTCTCCAATACTCAACCATTTGTTTGACGAAAGTTTGTCAACATACGTTTGGTTGAGATAATTGAAGTGTTTTGCGTGAATAATTTTATTTGACCAGGAATCTAATAATTCCTGGTTAGTATTTATAAGAATGTTGGCATTCTCGTCATATAAATTTAAAGGTGTAATATTTCTATCTGCCTTGCAAATTATTTTGTGCATTTCTGAGCTATTAGCTTTCCTATGGAAAAAAATTCTAAGCATTTCTACCTGATTGTGTTTCAAAGATGTTATTTTGACTACACCTCTACCTCCTAAATTTCTAGGTAAATTAATTCGTTCTATAGCTGAATTTGGATGATGGCAATTAAATTTTGTTAACGTAGTTCTAAACTATCTAAATCTGTATTGGACCATTTAATTATGCCAAATGAGTACGTTAGTAGAGGTATTGCCCAAGTATTTATTGCTTTTACTAAATTTTTAGCAGATAGATTGCATTTTAAAATTTTTCTGATCCTAGTTTGAAATTTAATCCTAATATCATTTTTAATACTAGTGTGATCTAATCTATTCGATTGCGGGTATCCTAAATATTTATAAACCTCATCCCCTTTCATACTTTGAATTTTGAAATTTCTAAATATACCCTCGTCTCCATCTACAATTTTGCCTTTCTCTATATGGATAGTTTTACATTTATCTAAACCAAAAGTCATTTTAATATCATCTGAAAAAATTTTAACTACCTTAATCATTTTCTCTAAATTTGATTCAGAATTTGAAAATAATTTTATATCATCCATATATAATAGATGTGAAACTATACTGCTCTCTCTTGTATTACCCTTAATTTTTATTCCAAACTTGCTTTTAATTAACATTTTAGAAAGGGGATTCAATGCTAAGCAAAACCAAAGAGGGCTCAATGAGTCTCCTTGAAAAATCACTCTTTTTATTGAAATGCCCGGTACTACTATTTTCTTACCTTTTAAATTAACTAGCAAATCTGTATTCCAAAAGGACATAATATTTTTCAAAAAGCTAATTATAATTGGGTTAACTTTATATATTTTTAATATTTTGATTAGCCACGAGTGCGGGACACTATCAAAAGCTTTTTGATAATCTATATAACAAGTATGTAAATTACGCTTTTGATTTTGAATTTGTTTTAAAATTACAGAATCAATAACTAACTGTTCTTTACATCCCATATGTTTTCTGCGACAACCTTTTTGTTGTTCAGATAAAATATTTTTTTCATCCAAATGAGTATATATTAAATCTGTCAAGCAAGAGTTTAAAATTTTGTATATTGTCGGTAGACATGTAATGGGTCTATATTGAGAGGGATTATTAATATGTTCGCTTTTAGACAACATATAAGTAATGCCCTTAGTTAGAAAATTAGGAAAATTTTGAGGTTCTCTGACAAGTTTTGAAAGATTTTTTGCAAAAAGAGGATGTAAAGTAGTTAGACGTTTGTACCAAAAATTATGTATCCAATCGCAACCCGTGGCTTTCCAATTATGAGTATTTTTTATAATTTTGGCTAACAATTCAACCGATATATCAGAAAAACTCATTTGTTCAATGTCTGAACAATTGAGTTCTTCATTTTCTATCCAGTTACCTGCCTCATTATGTTTTATATCTTTACTCCAAATGTTTGTCCAAAAATCGCGCATATCTGATTCAGATGGCAACGGAATATTATTATTCGAAATAATATTCTGTTTATCGTCAAGTTTGGAATAAAATATTTTCTCATTTTTCTGAAATAATCTATTATTATTTCTTTTATTATACGTATAATTATTTCTTTTTAATCTACTAGCTTTTACACCTAATTTTTGTTTTAATAAATCTAATAAATCATTGATTATATTTTCATTATTATTACTACCAATGCTATAACCAAATTTTCTCCCAATTTCATCTACATATCTCAAAATATTCCTACTTCTATTTCCATTTTTATATTCAATTACTCTAGCTATACTACTTCTTAAAAATACTACATCATTTTCTAATCTAATCTGCCATTCTGGTTTACTATAACTATATGATATATCATCAGAGGATATTAATTTAACTCCTAACTTATTACATATAGTGATAGCACTAGCGTACACTATTGTATG
Organism: Limnephilus marmoratus; assembly: GCA_917880885.1. Lineage (NCBI taxonomy): Eukaryota > Metazoa > Arthropoda > Insecta > Trichoptera > Limnephilidae > Limnephilus > Limnephilus marmoratus. The sequence continues at coordinate 10,507,693 of OU862918.1, forward strand.
AAGATCTAAAAAACTAATATCGTCAAATATTATTTTTGGTAAAATTAAATTATTTAATTCAGAAATTAATTTAGATAATTTCTTTGACGTATGCAATTTTGGTAATTTTGGTCTAACTGTGGGCTCTATATCTATATATCTATTTATATTATTTTGAAGCAAGTTAGCTAATTCTATTACATTATCATCTAGTAAGTTTAAATTTGCAATATTGATTTCCCTAAGATTATGAATAATGTCTAAGTTATTTGAATCTACTCTAATATCATTGGATTCTTCTACTAGAATATTAGCTAAACTATCTTCATTCAATGCATCTAATATAACATTACTACTCGTATTAATTTGATCTAAATTATTCTCCAATTGCAATCTATCTGCTACTTCTTTTCTTATCTCATTTAATGTTACTACAGGAATTAAATTATTTTTGAAAATTGACCTTTTTTGGTCAGCTAATCTTTGTTCGTTTACTTGGGCAACCGGATAATTTTGTGAGAAAAGTAAATGTAATTTTTTCCTATACAATAACATATCTGTTTCTAGTTTAGTTACATAAAAATATGAACGAACGATGAACATATTGACATCGTTCGTCCATTTCATACGCTGCCTAGGAATACCTGCTTTTGTTTTTTGGGGTCTCAGATTATCAATGTTCATCTGTATAGATGACATAATAAACCCATTTTCATTTCCGTTGGTTGAAAATGACATTGTGTCACCTTTCAAAACAACTTGGAAATGATTTATTAATTATTATTAATTCCTACATTCCAGTAACCAAGCAACTGTCGTCGTTACCTAGTGTCAACAAATAGTTTTCAATATCTCCAAATTAAATATTTTAATGTAAACTACCCTTCAATACTACAAATCTATAATATATATTATATTGTAGAATAATGTTATCAAAATAAAATATATAATTAAATTTACCTACAAAATATATTTCAACGTAATCTCAAAATATAGTTGTTTACCTTGGTTACTGAAGTCCTCACAAAAGGAAAAATTTATTTTGTATTTATTTACCTAAATATCCTATGGTCCACTGGCAGTTTATTTATTACGTTATCTAATATACTTATTTTCAAATATTTATATGTTTTTTGTCTAATATACTTATTTTCAAATATTTATATGTTTTAATTATTATTATTTTTTATTATTATTATTATTATCACTTTACTTTCATTTTACTTGTATGTTTCAATTTTTCACTACGTTATTACAAAAAACATAATATTGGGTGTCCGGGGGTAAAGCGCATTAACTTCGGGAGGTGATTCTACATGATGGTAGGAGTAAAAAAGATTAACAACTTTTTCGGAAATTCAAACATTTTTTCTCTTACAAAAAGACGTACATACTAAAAATCCTTATTGTGAGGTATGATCTTACTTGCTGAGAGCCTGCCGGGCACGATTGTGGCAGCATTGCGTGGTTGTTATTGGCCCATATCGTAACAGCGGAAAATAATAAAGCTGGCCGCACACGCCAGTCTTATTTTATCTTTTTACCACAAGACTACCCCTAAAAGTTGGAATTTCGTAAAAAGTAATTTATCTTTTTTACGTAAAATATCGTGCAGAATCACCTCGCGAAGTTAATGCACTTTACTCCCAAACATCCTGTACGTATAGTAACTTCAAAATTAACATTATAAACTGGCTTGTTGTTGTATTATTGATTTTTATTTTATTTGCATGTATTCAAGAATTCTACATAATATTACGTACTTACGAATTCACGTAGGTAATTTTGTGCATTAACCAAGCTTTATTTTATACTAATACGTACATTAAAACATATTATGGAAATCTCAAATCGTTTTCACATTAGATTTAGTAGTCCAATCAGTTAAGGTTTTTGCCTTAACATAAGGTGATTTAAAAGATATTTTGATTTTATATTGTAAAAATTCGTACTCTGAAACAAAATAAATTTTCGACCTTCGGTGGCCGCTGCTAAGGTTATCAATTTGTATTAAAGATGCCAAACAATTTAATTTTTCGTTCAAAATACTTCCTCAAGGCAATCTTACAACTGTCGAAAACAAAACAAAAGCAGTGAGAATTTTTCACGTAGGTATAAGGTTCTGACTTTTTTCTAAGTATAATTATTAAACAACGAGTTATTGGGGCGGAAAAATTAAATTAAAAAATATATATTAAATTCCTAATTTTTGTAGTGTTATTTTATTTCTGGCTATTCATGAAATAATTATGATAATTTTGAGAACTCATTTCCTTAACCATCACAGGGTATTTGACAATTACAAAATAGTGGGTGGGGTGAAATTTTGAAACGTCTTTATTTATGTCAAATGCCATTTTCACGTTTTGTATCTTTTATTGGACCATAATAACGACCAAGTATATCCTTGGTTGAAGGAGATTAAGAATCTTGTAATTAATGCATTATACATTCTAGGAATCGTTGGATCTTCCACTCATTATTCTTTTTACTGCACCCTTTAAATTTAAGTCACCGGTAACCACTGCCAGTAGTCTGGCATGAGGGTTGGCCCTCAGCTATTCGTAGAGCTCTAGGTGCTTATTGTACAATATACAAGCACGGTGTCGGCTTGACGTTTACACTTTGATTACATGGCACTCATGGTCCTGGTGCAGAGAGCTCCATTGTTGCCGGTCTTCCTGCTACATGCGTCGATTTTGAGACTGGGGGGAGGCGTTGCAATGGAGCTGCCGGCAGTAGGTAGGTACGCCTATACATTTTGTGGCAAGTGAACACTGCAGCGCCCTTACGACCCTATTTACGCCAGAGGGCAGCCTTCGGAAGACTTAAATCTCAAATTACACACATGCCAAGGAATTTATCAACAAAATCAAGGCTTATCATGCCTCTGTCTCACTATAGCACACTCCAAAAGCATCAAATATCTTGGAATTGAAATTGATGATAATCTCCGATGGAACTCACAAATTGACGTAATTACATAAAAATTAACCAGGTACATATACTTCTTTAGAAACATTCGTAATATCCTCAACATAAACGATATTAAAAAGTATACTATGCTTTGTGTCAATCACAAATAGAGTACGGTATAACTGGATAGGGGTCTGCCTTAAGCACTTACACAGAGCGACTCAATATAGCCCAGAAAGGAGTACTAAAGACAATACTGAAAGTTCCGCTTAAAACTCCGACGGAAGAAATATTTAATAACTTTCAAGTCTTCAATGTACAGAAACTTTATTAAAAAAATATTTGATTTAAACTGAAAAAAAACATATATGTATACTCCACTGCCCAACATAAATACTCAACCAGGGCAGTAAGCAATAACATCTTGGTTACTCCCAGTTTGAAAACATCTTTTGGACAGAGAAATAATAAATTCCATGCTATGAAATTTTACAATGCTCTACCAGATCAAATCAAAAATATAAAAGAAATGAATATATTTAAAACCAAAGTAAAAACATGGCTGAGAGATCAAAGTGATAATAAAATTACAAACATCATGAAGACGATATAAAGACAATCCATAACCAAATACAAATATTTAAAAAACTACAGGCCACCTCAGAACAGAAAATCCTAGTTAGGAGGTCTGTGAAAAAAAAAAGAATCTATACTTATACTAAAAATTATACATACATGTACAAACCTTGCTATTGAAACTAATAATAAATAAATTAATATATAAATAAATGAATATATAAATAAATATTTGCAGCTCGTCCACCAAAAGCGGACAATGGCTTTGTATCTTCTGCTATGCGATTGGCCGAGTTGTTTGAAATCGATTCATTCTGGACTCCTAGTACGGTCGATCGATAAGGATTGTATCGATAATTTTCGGTAACTTCCTATAGTTGCCTAGCATGACTGCAGATTGCAAACGAATAAGAATCAGTTCATAATGACTAAGGACGGGTTGTTTAAAAAAAAATTGATATTAATTTTCACGTTCCGTGAAGGTTCTATCCAAGTGCTGGCATTATATCATTATAGGCCAGTTGCTGCATGAAACTGAAATAATCACAGAATTTGAATAGATCTCACACAGAACGCGAAAATTAACTTCAAATATTTGATGAATTCATCAATTTTTTTTAAATAATCCTTCCTAAGGGTGGGTTTCTTCATTTACCGAGAATGCTATATGCAATGCTAATTGTAAAAGTAAATGATCGAAATTTTCAAAATTTCTATGCATTTGACCGTTTACTTTTATAATTAGCATTGCATTTAGAATTCTCGGTAAATGAAGAAACCCACCATGTTTTCTTAATATATTCGACGTCGACTGTTGTTTATACGTTAATGATTTGCAGTTGTCCTAGGGATCGATGAGAATTTATCGAAAGTTATCGATGCAATCCTTATCGACCGTGCTAGAGGGCCAGATCCTGATTGTCATCAATGCAACATTTCGCGACATGTTCCTCAACGTTTTCACATAGTCACCGACTGCCTACATAATTAAGAGGAACCATTCTGTTCCAGACTTCTGAAGACTAACAGCTTTGTAAATCGCTACTTTTTCGCTCCCACTTTTCATGATTATACCAATCTTATATATAAAAATCTCGTGTCACGGTGTTTGTCGCACTCCTCCGAAACGTGTTGACCGATTTTTATGATTTTTTTAATGTATATTTGGTAGGTATATAGTCTGAGAATAGGTTTTAAAGTATATTTCATACCGCTAGATGATCAGGGCATCAGAAATTAAAAAAAAAATTACAATTTTTTTTTGCATTTTTTTTTTATTTGGCATAAAAAATTCTTATATGTACAAATTTAAACCCTCCTCCCCCACCCTCCCATTTTTTAATCGCGATTTTAGTATTTTTGTACAGAAACAGAAAGAAATTATTTATGTTGTTGAATGACAAATGGCGCTACATCTGCCTTATCGAACTTTCATCCACACATGTGCAAGACATTCATGAGAAGCGTAGCGTCATTTACATAGTTCATTCGGCATTATGTTCTCGAGTTGGCAAACCATCGAGCTTATTTGTGTTGGCTAAAGACGGACTGACAAAAAATATCGTACACTCAATTTCTCTTCGAAATTCATGTTGATTGTCTTAATTTCATTTTCCTACTTTAGTTGGTGTTTTTTGTTTTTGTCAGCGGTCATCGTCTGCAGCGCTCCTTTCCTATATCTGTCATAGATCCCTTCCCCACACACTTAAAAAACATTAGTAATTTTTGATTTAACAACCAAAATATTCAATAGAAATAGTTTATATGGCAGAACAACGTTTGTCGGGTCAGCTAGTATTTTATACATATTAAATTATGGTTCGGATGTAAATTGTTACAATGAACTTATAAGCACAGTGTTAAATGGTTATTTGATTTACACGCAATCAATAAATTCATACCCCTCGTAAGTTTTTTTCGGGCCGCCTGCGTTGATACCATTATAAATCTGTGTGAAGCTGTTAGGAAAGAGGGGTCGTAATAATGTGTACGCGTGTAGGTACTTTCCATAAGTTAGCATTCTAATATCTTGCGCCAATAATTTTTTACGGTTAACTATAACCATTTCTTCACATAGGATCTCTTATTAAAATTATTATAAAGACAACGCCAAGTTTCGCTAAAGGCCGTGGCCAGATTAGCAAAATAGTTTTTAATAAGTTCTGTGAACACCACGGCTTAGTTTAATGGCCGTAATAAATTTAAAAAACTACCCTTAACATTGACACCTTGAATAATACAAGTCTGTAGTGCCTGTTTAAGTACTGCCTCCGTAAACTCTTTAGTGAAAGTTATAAGACGTTGCCTTCATTTACGGAAATTTATGCCGTACTTTGCATATACAAAAATATATGAAATAAAAAGAGAAAGATTATTTAAAAACCTTTTACTGCTTCCATACAACCTCTTCGAAGAAAAAATCTTTTGTTTTCATTTTATTTCCAGCACCATTTTTTAAAGTTTATTAAAAAAAAAATAAACTTTAAAAAATCAGGATATTGATGAAACTTTTTCATCAATATCCTGATCCCGATTTTTTTTTTAAATAGTCCCACACAAAAGGCCCTGAGGAAAAAAAATCACTCAGGGCCTATGTCTCATCTAGGATGCTGTGTGTAGGGTCTTTTTAAGGAAAGGAAGGAGAGAAAGTACTAGGAAGGAAAAATGTATGAGGGTGTGTAGGAATCTGAAGGTCAATGTATCCAGGAGTGCGAGACGTGTGAATCTACCCCTCCCACTGCGGTGCAAGGTCGAGGGAGTCCGGCTGGAGAGATCTAGTTTATGTCCACCCCAAGCCGTCTCTACCGATCTGGACAGCCGCGCAGTAGGTGAGGAAAGGCGTTCGCCACCAAGACCTAGACAAACCTCACTCCAAGAACCCGGCATGGAATGGAAGATACTTTCAGTATCGCCCTGCTGTGAGACCACCACTCAGAAATTGAAATGTTGCTTGAAATGGCTTTAACCGTGTTGGGTGACTAGATATTCATAATTATCGTAGTCATATTCTCTCAACCGATGGTCTCTTGGACTATGGTGATACAGTATATGGTTCCTCTTCATTAAAAAACACAAAAACAAGTACAAAGTATCCAAAATGCATGTGTCTGATTTTGCCACAATGTCCCGAGACAAATGTTGAAATTTTGAAAAAAAATAATTTTTTTCAGCTACAACATTAATAACGTCATATCTGAAAGCTCACGGACCGCCACTGGTTCATACCTCTATCGGTGCAAAAGGAAGTTACATCAAATGTTTTCCGTATTTTTTTATTTTTTATTTATTTATTTTTTTTTATTTTTTTTTTTATTTATTTATTTATTTATTTTTTTTTTTAATTTTTTTTTTTTTATTTTTTTTTTTACACGAGCTCCACACAGGAGGCCATGAGGAAAATAATTTCCCTCAGGGCCTATGTCATCTTTGGGGATGCTGTGTGGAGGGTTTTTTTTAGGAAAGGAAGGAGAGGAGAGTTCTGGGAAGGAAAAGGGTTTAAGGAGTGGGTAGGAATCTGGGGTTCAGTGTGTCTTGGTCATCCGCCTCCAAGACCTAGACAAACCTCACCCCATGAACCCGGGCACCCCTGCTAAATCACCAAACGTAGCGAACCACTTGGGGTGACCTATGGCAGAGGTGTTGGTTATCCAATAAAGGTTCCCGGGGCGGCGGTACCCATTCCCGCCTCCCAAATACAGTTATATTTAGAATAGTTTTGTACTTCCCCACCTTTCTCATCTCCTTTTCCTCCCCAATTACTTTTGCCTCACAACATACCGATTGGGGATGCCATAGTCTCACTGGCTCCAGGCGGTTAGGATTCTTATGCGATATTCACATAAAAAATAAAGTCTACTCTTTCGCATTCACCCTCATTTAAAATTTTGGTTAGACTTTTACCAATGATTAATTGCCACAATTTATTATCTCAATGATATATTTTTTTCTGAATATTAACAGTTCCACGCATTAAATAATATAATCGTATAAGGATTTAAAATCAATAGTTGAAACTCAGAAGACCACTTTTATTTACGGTTTGAAATATTAGAAAAAAAATCTTTACGGTTATTCATTCAAATCCTTTAAAGCACAACAGCTAAGTCAGCATCATTCTGTTTCCGTAAGATTTAATTCTAGCAATAAAGGGTATATGCCTTGTACGCTAACAAACGCACATAATTAGTTAAATTCCAAAAATAAAGCTGGTTTCTCCAAATTTATGACTTGGACAAAAAATATGTGCCGCCACCAGGGATAATCTTCTACACAATTGAAATGGCTCCGTTTGTCTGTCTCTTCTGTATACATCCTACACCCTCCGATTAAAACGTAATTCTATTTTGTTATTCTTTGTTACTTGTCACGAATTATAGCCCTATTTTCCTTCCTCTGGCTTTTCAACCTTCCCCCTGGCACTATTTATGTTAATTATTATTATTATTGCCATCCGTTTAGAATTTTGTTCAAATGCACTGCGGAAAATGTGGAGAAAACAACCAGAGGAAAATAGTTACCTCATCCCTCTCTGAGTTGATATCTCTGACCTACGAGTATATACTCGTATATCTATGTGAAAGAAATTTTTCGCGCATAATTTTAAATCTATTCAAAGTATCATCTCTCTAACTAAGACCTTATGACAGATAACTTATAACGAATGAATTTGTGTACAACATCCATTACGGTAAATCTCCATCTCCATACGAAGAAATGAGAAAACGCAACGTGACACTGGCGCTTTTTTGAATTTTGACATCTCTTATTGTCAATGCAACTAAAGTTTAAACAAAAATCTTGATTTTATCCATTAATTCTATTAAACCAAAACTCTTAATAGAATTAATGGAAATGGTCACAAGTATTTTATAAACATTCCATGATAAACTTATGACAATTTCCATTAATTCTATTAAGAGTTTTGGTTTAATGATACTATGCACATTCCATGATAACCTTATAACAATTTTCAATAATTCTTTTTATATTTTTGGTCTTATGACATTATGTACATCACATGATAACCATCAACAATTTCCAATAATTATCTAGATTCATTGTATTTATGTTTTTATGATTATGTGCATGCATGCGTATACAAATGTGTATGTATGTATGTGTATATTATGAACATATTTATATGTACCCGTCTCAGAACAGATATCGTCTAGTAAGGCGGGTTACTTACTTGTTTGTATATTATAATATTATTTCAATAAACGCCCGGGTTGCCGGCAATTAACTTAAAATTAAAAAAGTTGCTCACGTGCGGTCATTTTTTGTATGCGAATACCATGGCGATACTGATAGTATCTTCCACTCTGGAACGCGCCGCAAATATACTTAAAAATCAAGTCAAATAATTTTTTTTTTGCGCACGCCGGATTCGAAGCCGCGAAGAGCCTTATTCCTCGACCGAGGAAACAACCAGGTCCTAACAATGTATCACTAAAATATACGAATAACACCTAATTTTTTAATTATTAATCCTAATCGATTAAGTTATTACCTCAAAATAAAAGATTATCAACGTAATGCCGTATTAATTAATTCCTTAAAATAAACTAGAAAAACAAATGAGAATCAACCTAATACCGTATTAATAACCTATTTTAACCACTCGGATCCATAAGTTTGTTTTCACGATAATATAACATTACCAGACATACGTATGGCGTGTGAGGCGTATCTAACTTATTAATCACAAATACTTTATGACGTATTCAGTATTTATTACTTGTAACTTTGTTTAACCAATATTCATCATCAGAAATTCATTATCTTCAATATTGTATTTATTTATACTCTCTATTAATCTTCCATTTCTTCATTCTTTATTCCTATATTTTCTATCGTAATAGTGAATTCCCAGTGGAGGATAATGACAATCGATTCATAAATCTTATATATTGTGCAGTACAATGGTGAGAGATAAAATATATTTCGTTTGAGCTAGATTAGCAAGATTTTGAAATGAATTCGATCGATATTTTCATTTAATCTTATTAACGCAAGGCCAATTTAATATTTATCATCATAATAGGCCACTTGCATCACATTTTTTAAATAAAATTTCCGGTTTAGGCAAATATTCTAAGACATTCTGTATTTTTTCTTTTTTTTAAATCCTATTTTTGAAACCCTGGCAATTTTTTGAAAATTTCAATCCGAAAAATCAGACCATTTTTATAAACCGGAAAGACGGGACATAATATTATGGGTGCGAAAAAATGCCGAAAATCATTAAAAAAAATAACGTTTTTCACAAGAAAAGGCACAGGAGACTAACGAGGCATACCAAAAATATTACATCTCATAAATATTTTCTTTCTTGATCCATTTTATTGATCATAAATCATTATAATGTTCAACGTCTATATTATTAAATCCAATGTAATATACTTGTACTTGTAAATTATAATAATAATAATAAGAATATTATAAAATTTGATTTGTTAAGATCAGCACCACTACCATTATACCTCTAAAACACCAACAGACAGCGTAAAATGCACGGGGGTTTCTTCATAACATCTGTCAAAAAGTCAAACCAAATGATATGTCCGCAGAGAGCAAACAATAAATCTAGTGAACGTTAAATGTCAAATTCAAAAATTCGCCTGAAATCAAAGTGTTGCCATGTAGAAAAAAAAAATCTGTGTGGAATTTTACAAAATTAAAAGGAACATTTTCGGAGACCGGACATTTTCGTGTAGTGACGTCAAGGGCCCAAATAATGAATTTATTTATTTAAAAATGCACCAGATGGGCAGACACATCGGCCGCCAAGACTTTGACAAACCTCACTCTATGAACCCGGGCACTCCTGTTAAGTCGCCAAACTTCTTCGAAATTTTCAAAATTGGAACTGATAGTGTTAATTCAAATAAGCGATAAAATAGGTACCTACGTAAAATATGAAAATTATTTTATTTTATAAAAATAAAAAAAAACTTTTTGAAATTTGTGTTAACTGTGGTTAAAATTTTGACAGATTTTGTGACATTTGAGAAATGTTTTTTTTTTCTTGAAATCTAGCACAGGTTGTTGTCTATAAGCACAACGAAGATTGTTCTGGTCTTTATAGAATTCAGATAATTTTTGTCCTTCCCTTTTTCTAACATAATCTGAAGGAGATCATTTAAGATTTGAAATGATTTATGTGACTTGCAGATGTTTTGGCTTGACTTGACTTGTTCGACCCGATGATGGCGATGGAATTGTCTATTTTTAATTCATAGTTTTCTTGAATAACCCCACAACGTAATTATAAATTGGTAATATTTCTGCCTGAAGTATGTCACAGCAATTTTTGCACGGTTAATTATTTTGCAATAAGTATAATTGCATGCAAATCACATTTGGTACGGCAAATAAAATAATGATGATGCATGAGCAACTTTATTGTTATTTTTTATTTATGACCGCAGTTCGCAGTTATTTTGCAATGTTAAATATAACATGGCGAAGATTTCCTTGTTTAATTAATGGTTTTTAATTATTATTGTGTACCAGTGCAGACCCGTAAAAAATCATGGGTTACTATAGTTGTAGCATTTGTGAAGTTGAAAATATTTAAATAAAATTGCTTCAGAATCATTATTGCCTTTAAACAAATATACCCCTATCTACTATAAACCACGCAATGTACACTATGTTCAGGTTAAGTGTTCTTTTTTTTAATAATTGACTTACTTAACCAGAGATTTCTGACGTAATTTTGGGTAAAATATTCGTACATGTAAACGAAAATTTGGTTCTGCGGTGACATTTTCGATGTTTTTTGTTGTTGTTTTCTTTTCAAATTAAAACTTTTAAGTTCAGTGGTTATTGGACAGGTAGGATTGGGGTAAAGGGTTGGGCGGTTACTCGGCCGAGTGACCAGTGATGACATGTAGAAGATTTTTCGGGTTTGGTTTTGAAGAAAAAAAATTGAAACAAAACACACAAAATTTTTATTACTCCAATTATTTCAGGAATCACTTGTCAAATTAATGCTATTACATTTCATTTCTTATAAGAAAAACTCTCTTTTTATAACTTTCGAAGATTATTCCCATCAATGTAATATATCATTGTAGAAAAAGTTATCAATAATAATCTAAACGAAAACATGAAAGAGAACAAAAACAGAAAAAGATAATGGACGCAACTGGGACTTGAACCCAGAACCTCTATTAACCAATTTCGCCATTGCCACCTACTTTGAAATGGTGAAAAAAAATTGAAAATTCATTTTGACTTTTATAAAGTCAATAGTTCCATTTAAATAAAATCGGATATATTTATCTGTGACCCTATCTAGGTTACAAATTAATTATTAGAATGATTGTTGCCAATAAAAAGGATAGTTGCCTATAATATAATATTGTTAATTCTAAAATTTTAAATATGAGATTGACTAATATGACGGTGTGACAGTAGGTGACAATGGCGAAATTGGTAAATGGATAGACGAGAGGTTCTGGGTTCGAGTCCCAGTTGCTACCATTATCTTTTTCTGTTTTTCTGTGTCTTGTTCTCTTTAATATTTTCGTTTAAACTATTACTGTTATCTTATATGAAACATATTTCATATATTTATTTCCGTCCAAACAATTCAATTATTTTACCTGTAGCAACCTATCTTAAAAAGTTGGATGTCATGATATCCCATAGAATCACCTCTCAAAGTTAGTGCACTTTATCCCTGAATACCTTCTATAATGGTTTACTTTTTTTGGTTCCATAGGAAAAATAGAAAACAAAACTACGTTAAAACTATTACTGCTTATGATAATAATTTGTAATGATAATAATAAATTTTCCTTTCCATTACTTCCTCTCCTTCGTCATCTTTGGGTGACGAAGGAGAGGAAGTAATGGAAAGGAAAAACGGAAGAGGGCAGGGTAGAAATCTAGGGTTCAAGGTCTCCAGAAGCGACGGACGTACGAATCCATCCTTCCCACTGCGATGTAAGGCGATGGTTCGAGAGAGTCTGGCTGGAGAGTTCGAAAAGTGTTTATCAAACAGTCTCTCCCCATTCGAGCCGCAACACAGTCGATGGACAAAATTGTCCTAGACCTAGACAAGCCTCACCCCATGTACCCAGGCACCCCTGCTAAGTTACCACATGGGGTGCAGACCGAAGCACTTGGGGTGACTTATGGCTGGGGTGTTGGTTATCCAACAAATGATTCCCAGGGCGGCGGTAGCCATACCTGCCACACAAATTAATTAAATCAAAACTGAAATTGTATGTGTGTATTTGAGTACCTGCCTACTAATATAAACATCACATATTAGGTAACTTAATTCAAAAAAAGGGCATTTTCAATTAGTCCATTTTCGATTTTGTGGAGATACACCGATTATATTCGGCAAAAATACGGAAAAAAATATAGCATAATTATTTTGATCTTTTCCATTATTATAAGGTACAATCCTATTGGGATTCTTAGCTCGCTTAGTCGGCAGTATGCTTTGGGCTAGATGCTAGTTACTTCATTCCTCTCACCCCTGAAATATTATTCCAATCTTCGTCAAAAACCACTTAGCACATAACATACTGTCACATTTAATCGTACGTACGAATCATGTTCGGAGCATATTAGCTGTGGGAGAGGAGTTCGTTAACAGAGAGGTATGTTCTTGACAAGACAAGAAATGAACAAAATAATCCCGAAGAAAACTTCTTTTTTTGTCAAAACATTTTCACAAAAACATGAACACAAAGCGTACATTTTTTCTGTAAAGGAAAGTCTTCATATTGGACGCAGTATTTCAAAACGCTTGAAATAATTATGACAATTTGTGCCTGCTAATGGTATAACCATCCAAAATGTATTAATTTTCTTAAAAACGGTTGTCAAAAACGTCCTAGGGTAACGTCTGTTTAAGTCCTTGTTGTTAATCGTGTACATAGATATTATGTTGTATGCGCGTTTTCCCAACTAAGCACCGGTACCCACGGGATCAATGACGCAAGTTACTCGAGCATCTTCCATTGAAATACTGATAGAACAAGGATAGCATTCCACTAGACGCCTGTGTTCTAAAGATGGCAATCCGTCTGTTAAGATGGGAGAATCTATCAATCGGACCACCCGTTTCTGCACAGTGTCGAGGGTATTTTTCAGGTATTTTGGAGCTCCAGACCAGAGGTGGCTGCCAAATTCAACCGTGGGGCGCACTTGTAATTTGTACAGGGTTAGCAGTTGTGAACTATTAAAGTATCTGCGGGCCCTGTACAGTACGCCCAGTTTTTGGGAGGCTAACCTTACTCTGGCTTTGATGGAGCCCCCATTCCTGAGCTGGTCACTTAGGGTTACATCAAGCATATCAATGGAGAGCCTGTTTTGAAGATTGCTTCCGTTGAAAGAGACTAGATTTTCATTTCCATCCCTTTCATAAGTAATCAGACAAGATTGGGTCTTTGAAACAGTAAATTCAACGAGATTATTTTTACCCCAAGAGAAGACACTCTCGAGGTAACCCCCTGTTCTCTAAAGATGGCAATCCGTTTATTAAGATTAAGATAACTTTATTACTATGTGTTTGATATGACTATACCCTCAAATAGAGAGTGCCATAGTTTTACTCACCAACATTTATCTTGTACATGGTATCACATAAAAAAAACTACAATCTTTTCGAAAAGTGTTGGAAAAATTCCACTTGTTTTGTGATAAAATAAAACAAGAAATAGTTGAAAAACACTGCCATATTTTTGGCATTTTTGGTAATGAGGTATGTGGAATGTAGAAGCACAGATTTAATTAAGGAGAAATGACACACTGTGTAATAGTCCAGCTAGTTATAGAAACGAACTATTTTACTAAAAAAACTTACCGCGATCAAAAATGATGACACTCCTTGTTTTTTTGCTGTCACATGTCAAAAACTCTAAAGATTGAATCAGTTATTTTATCTCTTTCCTGTTCGAGACGTTTTTATAACTATCTTTCCATTGGGAAAGGTTTCTTTTGTTTTTGACGCTCCCATGCCTATGTAGGGTTTTCCCTTAACTGTTGTTACCTCAACCCTTAAAGTTTATTGACTACGCTTCTTGGCTTTGCGATGATAGGACAGTGTTTACAGAATCGCTGAATCATCCAAGCGTATGACCATTACTTAGCCTGCTTTACTCCAAAAAAATCAAATCGTTACTTGTTTTTTCACGTACCTCAAACAAGTAACAATTTAATAATTATTCAAAAGACTCTCAAATAAATTATACTTTCTTTCTGTTAAGGTAATATTTCGCATATAAAGTCTAAATACCTACATATTGTTGTATTGATTTCTACTTTTAAGATGGACTTGTTTTTATAAATTTATTAATGCAAGATGTAAGAAATGAAAGCTTTTATCAACTAAGTAAATAAATATTTGTTTTTTTCGCAGGTATCGGATTCGGATTTCTAAAGTTCGTACAGTTGGAAAATTCTTCAACAGAAGGGTAAGTACTTTACATTGAAATTATTTACGCGTTAAAGCTTATCAAGTCAGATCCAAATTCTTTTTTCTATCAATCTAAATAACTGCTACAGAAGTTTTGCATTTAAAATTTCTATTTATTTATGATTGATAATTAAAAAAACTTTTTATTTACAATTCAGTAAATAAACATAAAAAATGTAATTAGTAAAAAAGGTAAGTTTCGAACTTCGGAGTAATATTTTTAATATCTAATTAATATTAAAAGTAAATTTGTTCTTTTTGTAAAAAACAGGAGATGAAATTTATTTTACTTAAAGGGGGCGTTAACATATTAATTAATTTTTAATTGTTTTTGTGTTTAATTCATAAAGCTCCATTTTTTTTAACTCTAGTTTTAATTAAATTTAAAAAGGTTATTATCAAGTTCGGCATATATTTTAGTTTTTTGCCATTTTCAAACTGTGGTCAAACCATTTTCTTTATTTGTTTTTGGGGTTTTATGCCGTGTTGCGCCTTTAGCCAACGTTTCGGACATCGTTGCAGTGTCCATCATCAGGGCAGATCCGGCAGATCCGGTAGACATCTATAGCTTTTGGCCGTGAAAATCTTAAAACGTATCTGTGGTCAAACCACTTTAAGATGGTTACGATTTTAGATTTTCACGGCCAAAACTATTTTTGTTATTAGTTTTTGGGATATTATACCGTGTTGCGCTACCTCCTTTTTTAGCCAACGTTTGCCCTGATGATGGACACTGTAACGTTGGCTAAAGAAGGAGGTAGCGCAACACGGCATAATATCTCAAAAACTAATAACAAAAACATTTTAAGATGACTTATTTATACGATTTTAAATGTCAATTTTTGAAGGTGTCTAAAGTGATTTATTACCGGTTAAACCATTTTGCAGGGTAACTAATTGAAACAGTAGACATGGAAATAAAAAAAAATAAAAGACACGTTAACTACCATTTTTTCGATAAGATGCCTGCACGTATCCCTTGCATAGTCTTATTCGCTGGTTTCGATCCATTGTACGGTCACAAATTTGTGGTGATTAACGTTACACATCTTTTCTGGAGTAGTTATTGTTTGTTACACATTTTATAATAAATATTTTTCCACCAATATTCTTGACTCCGCAATGATAAGTTTTACGTGGAATGAACGTCATAGAAAGCTTAATAATGCCAGTGCACAAGATACAATAAATGAACAGGTTGGTTTTCGATCGATGTGGAATTCGGCTCAAACAAACCGATGATTTTGAATGCTAACCACCTACAAAATAATGACGCAATAATGGAAAAAAAAACTGCAAAAATAAGTTAAATATTTTAAATCTTCTCTTCAATTTTGGAACATATCGCAATAACAGTAATACATTTCTATACATACGATTCAAGACAAACATTGAAAAACAGACTGAGAAAATCTTTGATTTGTGACTTTGTGACATTTAAAAAAGGTCGAATTAACTTGAAAATCGTGGAACTTTTACTAAACATAGTTTCTTGTCCCCCATCCACAGTTTAAAGTTTTTCAGCTACTCTTCGGACAATCTGTTTAGTAAATATACTAGTAAAGGTTAAAGGTTATTTATTTATAAACGTAAACAAATAGTACATTATTTATTGGTGAAAACAATTTACAATTGAATCGTGACTATGCACGAGGGTATAAGAATAACCTTGCGGCTACTCCTTGCTAAATAAAACGCTTATGGACTTCGATACGAGTTATGCCCGACCACCAAACAAGATAGGTAATTCACAATTAAGTGGTACTCACTGCTGTTGTGTCTTCTGGCTTGATCTCCATTCGGCGACGGTCACAGATGTATCTAAAAGCGTACGATAAGATTGTTCGGTTATTAGAACCACGATAAAGTTGAGTCATGAGACGAATAAGCGGTTCACATGAAGCATTTGATAAACGACGGCGATATAATGCTTCATATTACACACTTCCGATTGATAAAAATAACATTTCAACGTAGTGCGAAATGTCACGTTACGATTTGTTACGATGGTCGTTGACAGACTGGCGATATTGCGGTACTTGAATTAGTCCACCGTATAGGTAAATACATTAAATCTGCGGAAGTCCAAAATCTGGATTTCTCCGATCTGCATGATCAATTGGAACACAAATACGTATGAAATCCATCAGCGTTATGAAACAACAATTTTTAAGTATATTGCATGGTGGTGGAAGGTGTGTGAGTATGTATGTATGTACGTGTATTGAACAATTATATTATTGACGTGGTGCTCTTTTTAAATTTGGGCAGTGAATCGGAGAAAATGTCGATGTTAGAATTTAGATCAATATTATTGAACATATGAAGAGCACGATTGATTGGTAAATTACTTGCTGCATTTGTCTTGTAATATTAAACGTGTGGAATAATTCTGTATGGCGTATACGTCTTAAGGGTATGTTAAAATTACCAAGGAAACAAGTTTAGTAAAGTCAATGTTGTTATTTAAAATTTTGTGTATAAAAGTCAAATAAGCAATTGCTCGCCTTTGTTGCAATGTTTGAAATGAGCATTCAAAGTTATTGTTGAATTTGAAGGTAAGATATTTTATAAATTTACTAATAGTTTACGGATATAAATGTTAATTAGAGAAAAAAACAGAGTGTACAATTTACATGCGGTAGAAGTGAAATCTTCAGAAAACTAAAGTAAACAAGAGTGGGGAGGCTCCGAATCACGGCACAAAGAGGAGACCGACAGGCTACGAAGCACCGCACAAAGTGGAGACCGATTATTCTATCTCATTCTCTCGCAGGTTAAATCCTAGAGATGTACATATTGTTTGTCTCTTTTTTCGGGTCACTATTTTTCATTTCATCGAGTTGCAAATCACAACGGTGTTAAAGAAGTCTTCACTTCAATAATAATTGGATGTTTGTCATGCAACAGAAGGAACCATACCGAAATTGTCTGAAAACGGAAAAAAGATTTTCTGCATGTTTAAGTGTCTAAATAAATAAATTCCTTTAATACGCACTTATTCATTTCATTTGAAAATCACTGACACCTTTTTTGATGACCCTGTATTTCATCACTGGGCATAATTTAAATTCTCAATTTATGTGATCCCAAAACTTACCCCAAATAGTAAACACTCTGATTTTAGGACCTCGTTGGGAACACGGGCCGAGTTCTGTCAAGAAATTAGTTTAGCAATGATATAATCCCTAGACCGTTCAAATAATTGAGCTTTAATTAGATAAAGGGGTACCTAAATCCAAGTTAGAGATAGTCATTTAGACATAAATTGTAATTTGTTTTCTACCTTTCTCAATAATTAAAGTGTAGATATCGGTTTTTAATGCCTCGGTTATTCGTAAAATCGCACTAAAAATAAAATTCATGTTTGTGTTTTTGATCGAACATTTTATTTTTCATTCTGAAAAAAAAAAACATTTGGGAGAGGAGAAAAAAACAAAGATTAGAAATTAGGAGAGATAAGAAATTAATAAAAATAAAAGTTTGATAAAGATGGAAAATATTTCACATAAATAATGTTAACAAAATCTTGATTTAAATTGTACTGATATTTTCTAAAAAGACGTTTGATTCAGTGCAGTTCAGGAAAATTATGATGACACATTGACTATTCAACAGATGTTTAGTTTTTGAAATATATCTACGATCAAAACCAAACAAGTGTCTGAAATTTTGCTGTTTTCACCGGGAAATGCCAGGTGAAAAATAATTAATCAATGTGGCAACCTAAAGAACTTTCCCAAAGTATTTTGCTTAATTGACTGGTAAGTTTATACCTATTGATGTTAAATAAAATCTGCTCACATATCTATTCTATTCTTTTTTTAAATATTTTTAATTATATCTCAGAAACGTTTTGACATACAAATTATTGCAAATTTAATGTACTTTACGAAAAAAATGATATTGTATCTATGTGATATTTTTTCAGCTCAAATGCTTTATTAGGCGCTTTTTTAATGACGGTAGCGGTACCGTGACAAAAAAGGCAATGAACATGCCTTCCTCATAATGCTGCTGCCCTTTCTTACACATTAAATAATGGTGAGACAAAAAATGAAATACGCAAAAACGTGGGAAACGTGTGACAATTTCCTCCAAAGTATTACTTTTTTTATACGAAACAGATATATCTTATGACGTCTCTGCCACGGTGGCGGGATTTTTTTCTTTTCATTTTCTTTATACGTGTGAGGGAGATACATGGTACCTAATGATTGAATATTTCCTTAGGGGGGTGCAGACATATGTACATAGGTTGGCTCATTTTCGATTATTATTCAGAGTGTATGAAAAAGCTGCAGCATTATCATGCTGCAGCTTTTTCTTATCTTATTATATTTAAGAACAAAAGCAAAACCATCATCGGATTGACATTCAACGTTTTGGAATTTTTTGGCATTCACTCACACTTTTCAATTTTGGAGGTGGGAATGGGAACCGCTGCCCCGGGAACCTTTATTGGATAAACAACACCTCTGCCATAGGTCACCCCAAGTGGTTCGCTACGTTTGGTGATTGAGCAGGGGTGCCCGGTTTCATGGGGTGAGGTTTGTCTAGGTTTTGGAGGTGGATGACCAGGACACACTGAACCCCAGATTCCTACAAACGCCTTAAACCCTGATACGATTTTTGATTTTCACGGACAAAAGTATTTTTGTTATTTGTTTTTGGGGTATTATCCCGCGTTGCGCTACCTCCTTTTTTAGCCAACGTTTCGGACAGCGTTGCAGTGTCCATCATCATACCCCAAAAACAAATAACAAAAAAGCCTTAAACCCCATTTCATTCCCAGAACTCTCCTCTTCTTCCTTACTTTAAAAAACCCTCCACACAGCATCCCCAAAAATAACATAGGCCCTGAGGGAAATTATTTTTCTTAGGGTCTCCTATGTGCAGCATATGTAAAAAAAAACAAAAACACTTCATTACTACCCTTGTCACTATTTTCCATACTTTCAAATTTATCGTCACCACAATTTTTGATTTTTATTGTATGAGTTTACGGAGACGTCACGGTGCCGTGTGTGCCTGAGATGCAAGAAAACGATGACTTTTTTTCCTTTGGAGGAAGCAGACCTACGTACATTGTGAATCACTATTCCAAGTTCTGTTATCTAATTTATTTATCATAACCCACAAAAGCATAATGATGCACCGTCAAACCATGATACAGGTAATTTGTGTAGGTTTTTTTTCAGTCAAGAATGTTTATTAAAAAAATACAAATTGTACTTGAATTGATCAATTTAAAAATTCCGACGTCAGATAGAAGTTCTCTTTTGAGCAATGGCTGAATAAAATATTGGTCCTGCATGTCTACAGTAGACAATAGATTTGACGTTATCTTAAATGCCTACCAAAGTACCAAAGTTTAGATGATGAACCCAAACAAAACAAAACTTTAGTGCTCTGTGTTTTGCCGTTGTAGTCGATTAATTCAGGAAGTAAATTGGTAAACTACGGTATTATTTGGGTAGCGTAGGTACACAATACATCATGCTAAGCAGATAATCACATTACGACAGAAGTTTGTGGTTAACCAAACACATATTTTGTATATATTAATTTGATAGTAAACTTACTTTTCAGGACTATCTCACACCCTTAGGCAGATGGCCAGATTTTCGTTTATGTGGTCTGAACACGCTTTGAATATGTGTAAACGAAAAGTGATGGATTTAATTTATGAATCATATAAAAATGCTTTTAATGATAAGAAACATTCTTGTAAATTACAATCTAACTGACAAATTTTTGATTAAAAGTATAACATACATATAATGAATAATTTAGTGAAGTGGGTAAAACACTAACATCCTTATAGAAAAACACGTCACAACCGTTTAACTGTGTTTTTGTTACATTTTTAATAAAGACTGAACATTTTATTTTTGATTTGAAGTTTTTTTAGCATCGTTGTGATTTCAAACTCCATGAAACGTACGTCACTAAAATTTACATATTATATCACGGGTACTCGTTGTAATATAAAACGATAAATTCTTGGTCTCAGCCAAGCCTCCCACAGTCCAGTGACATAAAGCGCCTAACGAATCCAGTGGCCAGACATTCAGACGATCTAAGTTCGAATCTTACTATTATATCAAAAAAATAAACGTTTTAATTTTTGCAAAATCGATATCCGATCTTCAAACCACTCCAAAATGAACAGGCGAAAGAAAACGACATCTAGCGACTCCGAAGAAGAAATCACAAATATTAATAAGATGACCAAATGTATAAGAAAAGGTGCACTGGAATTCGAACAAAAATATAGAGAAAATCATCCTCACACTGAATACGAACTAACCATCGCCGTTTCCCCGCAGGGGTAGGCAAGAGGACGGACCGCCAAACAACTCGGTCTAGGCACGCACTACTTGAAGTGGCCCGAATCAAGTAGGTATCTGATTCACTTGGTCGTGCCATTTTTGAAGTGAAAACTTCTTAAGCATCATTGTGATTTGAAACACTGAATCGTGACGATGCACGGGGGTTTAGAAATAACCTTACGGCTACTTTTTGCTAAGATGCTTATGGATTTCGATATGAGTTATGCCCGACCACCAAACAGGATAGGTAATTCACAATTAAGATGTACTAACTGTTGTGTCTCGTGGCTTGATCTCCATTCGGTCACAGGTATATCCAAAGGCGTACGATAAGATTGTTCTTGTCGGTTATTAGAACCACGATAAAGTTTGAGTTACGAATCGATTTACATAAGAAGTTTACACAAAGCATACGATATAATACGATAGGATTTACACTTTATGTAACGATAGGATAAATAACACTTCGACGTAGTGTCACGATACGATGATGGTTAGCAACTGACTAGTGATATTGCGGTACATGACACCTGTCTACCGTGTGGGTAGGCACTCTTATTGTGCGGAATTCCAAAAATCTGGATTCCTCCGATCCCGTATGTCAATCGGAGCACAAAACGAATGAAACCCAACAGCGTTATAAAACAAACATTATGAAACGGAAACGATCAACACTAAAAAGGGACAAACACCATCACCTATAGGATTTAGCCTGCAAGAGAATGAGTTAGACTAATCGATGTTCGATGCTTATTAAATAAAATGACTAAATATTTTTTCAACTTAGTACGAGTACTTAGTACTCGTAAAAATGTTATAATAAATAAACCCATCTACAAGTATTCTACTCCTGATACTCTGCATTCGTCTCATTCTCTGGAAGTTTAGTTTTCTGAATGTTTCACTTCTACCGCGTGTGAACTGCACACATTTTTTTGGAATGTATTATGTCTCGATAGATCCGGCTACATTGTATTTTCATTCCTACTGGCAATAGAACTTCTAGGCAGCGTGGCGGCCAATACTGCGCATGTGTCGTGTTTTTGAGGGCAGTGTATCGTTTGCCGACAAATTTTCCATCAAGGATTGTTGTGCGATTCTGATCATGCTTTTGTTCGTAATATCTATCTGAATGATCAATTCGCTATTAAATTCGTGTAATTCAATATATTTTTAATTTATTTGTTAGTTTATTTTTTAATTTTAAATTTTCTGAAAGATTGCAACTTTTTAAAAGCTTGTTCAACTTTTTTCGTGTTTGAAGTGTTGATTTTTTATATCTTAAAGTATATTTCAAACACAAAAATCTAAAAGGTTATTTTGTCTGGTTTCTAAAATAGTAATACTTTTACAACCTCTTCAAAAACAAGAAATGTATAGGACGTTTTAAAGACCTTGGAAAAATTCGGAAATTCGATGAGAAATCATTAAAAAAGTATATACAACACATAAACTACCCCTCTTTGGTTGGATAAGCAATGTACGTATATATACAATCTATCCATGTACTGTTTTTTGTTAGTTTCTAATTAGTAAGGTTTCCACGTACACAGTCGTTTATCAATTGAAAAAAATATTCATTTGATAAACGACCTTGATAAATGAGCAATGTTTTTTAGTAAGGTTATTAAAGCGTGTAAACTTCTAAAAATAGTGACCCTTACCATTATCAATTTTAATCGCCAACTTTCCTTAATATTTGACTTATTAGAACATTTATTTAATTTGGCTTAAATTAAAAAAAAAATAAGCTATTAATCTTAAATTTACTAATTGTTTGCATTTGCTAGAAATATAAACAATAAATCGTTAATCCGGTGGCTTCCTCTAATTAAAATTTTCCTTAGCTTTCCAAGAAATTATGTAATGGTTAAGAACATAGAAAAATAGTCATTTTGAGAAGTGTTTAAAAATTGACAATTGATGCATTAGTTGTAAAAATATTTTAAGAAAATACATTTTTTTTCAATAGCTCCACAAAGGAGGCCCTTAAGACAATTTTTCCCCAAGGGCGTACGCCATCTTTTGGGATGCCGTGTGGAGGATCTTTTAAGATAAACGAAGGTGAGGAAGTTTTGGGAAGGAAACATGTTCGAGGGCTGATTAGGAATCTGGGTAGGAAGGACATTTGAATCTATCCCTCCCACTCCGACCTAAGGCGATGGGTCGGGAGGGACCAACTGGAGAGGCCTAATGGTCGCCCTCAACCAATCTTTCCCGATCCGGCATAAGTTGGCGGACGCGTCCGCCGCCAAGATCTAGACAAACGTAACCCCATGAACCCGGGCACCTCTACTAAGTCACCAACGTAGCAAACCGTTTGCCTTGGGGTAACCTAATGCAGAGGTAATGGTTATCCGATAAATGGCTCCAAAGGCAACGGTATCATACCCGTCTCTAACACTGACTGATATTGACTGGCTTAAGCTTACGGAGATATTAATTAATTAAGAAAATTGTTAACGGTGATTCCAATCATGGTTATGGTAAGGTTAAACACTAAGAATGAAAAAAAAGCTTCAAAGGATTCGCAATACCCAATAGAGTATTTTTTTTTACAAATTGTGATTCAAAACACCCTTCAAAACTAAAAACAAAATGATTTAATTTTGTATCATCCTCTTATCACGATTACCTTAAATAACGTAAATAAGTTACTGTAATAATAAAACCATGTTTTTTTTAGTTTGAATTTACATGCTCAATAAATTCATACTAAAATTGTAACAATATTGCGCTTTACTTATTCGCCCCCGCAATTCTATTCTATTCTATCCCCAGATGATTCTGTGATCATTGTTCTCAGCACCCCAGCCCCAGCGCATTTACATTTCCAATATCCTCTCTCTAGGGGTAGAATAGATAAATACCGATGAAGGCTCTAGCACGGAATAGCTAGCAGCAAGTAACAAGTAGCCACTGGTAAGTAGCTGGTTGGTATTTGCGTGGAATGCGGCTAACGTTTTAGAATAGGTGACGATTTGACGTGAAGATTTAATTATTTCAGAAAAGTATTGTAGAGGCGTATAAATAGCCCCAGACACGAAGGAATAATACTACCCTATGTAATTAATGAAAGATGAACTCTTCCCTATGTGACACAAAACTGATTATACATTGTATAACATTCTACGTGCGAATAATACATAACATATATTCATGATGATTAAATTAATGGTACCTAATATTTTTGAATTACCTGCGTGGCAACTTTCCCTTATCCCTGTCCTCCCCTTACCCGTCCCAATCCAAATACCTGTTTCGCACCCTATTTTCTCTACAGTTATAATCGCATTTATTTTATTGCTGTGTATTTATATTTAGGTTTATCACTTGTTGAATCTACACCTGTATTATATATATATGTATTTTTTTAATTGCTGCTTTGTCCTGTTTTTTTTCTTTTCTTAAATATTCTTGTTTTCATTCAGTTACTTTTATGTTTCTAAATACCTATCTGTGAACATTAATAATTGGTCTTTTTTTGTTATCCTCTTATGTATGTTATATTATTAAGACTGTTTATGTTCCTTAAATAAATAAATAAATAAATACACAAAATCCTCAGTGAAAACAAAACAAATACTCACTCAGCGAATGCAGCTCTCACACGACGTCCAGACAAACGACACTAGTTTCCTTCCAAGGCGGTATTGCACAATCTCAACAGATGTTTATCACAGGAAGAAAGTTCAAACAATGAATATGAATTTTGCACATTAATCGTACGTGCCAAAACCTCACAACAATAATTCAATTATGGGTTAATGATTTGATTAGGACTGACATCTAATGGCTTTCACCAACACTCACGTCGGAAGTAATTGCTTGCTCCACAGAAGTAAGAAAATGCATGAATTCACTGAATTTCATAATTTAAATGGCATTAATGCCCAAAATTATTTAAATATATTTTATGGCGCGTATCCAAGTACATCATAATTTGAACCTCTTTACATTAGGCATACTTTTTGGGAGAAAGAACGTTTCTACTAGAAAAAAATATGTTTTTGATTATAGTGAGTTATGTTTATAGACAAAATATAAACACAACACGTATTTATGGATATTACTAAATTCGTCTCTATGGTTCACAATGAACAAGAATTTTTAACTATTTTCAAGGAAGTAATACATAGGATGGTGGTGTAATGCCGTCAATACCAAAAAAATTATATTATATTACTAGCTGATCCGGCGAACTTCGTACCGCCTCAGAATCAAAAACTGTTGTCAACTTATTAGCTGAATTGATCTAAATTGTTTCTCCCTGCGTATACCATACCTTGATCTAAATTGTTTCTCCCTGCGTATCCTTTCCCCTCTCGCGTTCCCTATCCCTCTCCCCACTCCACTTCTCCCCTTCCCCCGTCCCGCTAACCCCCCTTCCTGAGTTCCTTTCCCCCCTCCCCCCACCCCCCCCCCCCCCTCCCACGGTTCACAGTTCAATATTATACCCCTTACAATATTGCTGCAGTTCTTTCAAAATAGGAGAATTCGTTCCATACAAAATGTATGGGGAAAATAATTTTCTTCGGAGTGGAACACCCTTTACTTTTAGGGGTATGAAAAATAGATGTTGGTCGATTCTCAGACCTACCAGATAAGCACACAAAATTTCATCAAAATTGGTCCAGCCGTTTTGGAGGAGTATGGTAACAAACACCGTGACACGAGAATTTTATATATTAGATAAAAGTTTAGAAATGATAATATTGTGATAATTTATTATAATAATTAATGAATCAAAATATAATAATAATACAATACATCCATTTGGGGGTTGGATGGTGCCAATGTTTTACTTATATATTATTGGATTTAAAAATAATAATGTCCTCCGGTGGTTTTGTAGTCTCCGTGGTCAAGGGGTAAGGCTTTTGAATCGCAATCCGAAGGTTGTAAGATCCCAGCGTGCACAAATTTATTTATTTAATTATTTTATTTTTATTTATAAAATACATGTTACATATATAAGACAATTACGTAGATTAGATTTATTACATCACCATACTAGGCGGCTGTCTGTTTCATGGTGATCAATTAAGGATAGTTACTTTGAGTAAAGTCAAGTGTAAAGACATGGTAAAATTGGTAAAGTTATAATAAAAAAATAAAAAAGAGAAAAAGAACTGCGTAAGGGTAATATGAAAATATACATGTCAATATTAATATTTTATGTTTATTTTTACATGTGTGCGTGCGTACGTGCATGTATATACAGGTGCACGCGTCCATATACACATAAACATACACACACACACATATGCACCTACGTTTTTTTTTTTTTTTACATTAACTCCACACAGGAGGACCTGAGGAAAATAACTTCCCTCAGGGCCTATGTCATCTTTGAAGATGCTGTGTGGAGGGTCTTTTTGAGGAAAGGAAGGAGTGAACACGGGTCTTGAAGAGACCCATGTTGTAGGAGGGAGGAAACACAGAGGCCGGCAAATCGTTCCACAGCCGAGCCGTTGAACTCAAGAACGAGTCATAGAAACGACCCGTTCTCATGTGACTAATGTCAACCGTGCACAAATGTTGGGCGCGTGTTTGGCGTGTTTCCCGACTATGCACCGGTGCCGAGGGGATCAATGACGCTAGTTCCTCGGAGCATCTTCCATTGTAATACCGGTAGAACAAGGACAGCATTCCCACCTGACGCCTGTGCTCTAAAGATTGCAGTCCGTCTGTTAAGATGGGAGAATCTATCAAACGGACCGCCCGTTTCTGCACAGAGTCAAGAGTTTTTCAAGGGTTCACATGAATACATACATATATATAAATATTCAGGCATGTACGCAATACCAACACGTACACATATATACATACATACATACTTGCACATAAACACATGTAATATATTCTTCTTCCTCACATATGTAAATAATATATACACATATGCATACAAATTTCATTTGATTTATTTGTGTTATTTCACAACTAATTAATTAAAAAAATATGTACTAGTCTATATGCGGCACGTTCCAGAGTGGAAGTTAGTCTCAGTGTCGCCCTGGTGTAAGACCGTCATCAGTTTCATCAATCAATTTCATGCAACGTTACATGAAATGGCTTTCGCCGTGTTTGGTGACTAGGTCTGATTATTCATGTACTTCTCCACCTTCCTCTTCTCCTCTCTAGTACCTTCAGTCTCACGACATCCGCCAAAAGGCAAACTTAATCTTCACCAACAAGTATAAGCGATAATTTATACCTATTTAGGGAAACCAAAAATCATTTTATGAAAGTGTTGTCGAATTAAAGATGCTAATATTCTATATCGCTTCATATGAAGTCATCCCAAAACTCGGATTTAAAAAAAGTTGCCCTGAAAGAAATAATGATTCATCATTTTGGGACAAATATTAAATGTACTTATTTGTTATAATTGTAATGTATTTGTAATAATTTGAATGTATTTGTAATAATTTGAATGTATTTTTGATAATTTAAATGTAATTGTAGTTATTTAAAATTGCAATAATTTAAATGAAATGCAATAATTTTAATTAATTACAATAATTTGAATGTATTTGTAATAATTTGAATGTAATTGTAATAATCAATGTAGTTTATCACAGAGATTTTACTAATCCTACTAAACACTAAATACATAGTTACCTGCCTACTTACAGATTGTCTAACAAATTTTATTTCCGCTCTCATTGTCGTACTTGAAGTATCAACGTAAAATAAGCGAAATGAAACGATTACATTTTTATTAGCACTTTGGAAAAGGTAATTAAAACCGGCACGTTAAGTCAATCGCTCGTCGTGCGGCAAAGTTCAAGGGTCAATAATAAAAAAATAAAGGTTAACGAAAGTAAGGCATTAGCGAGGGATGGCTTAAGCAAAGCCTTCGTTTTCTTATATTTGTATTTTAAATCCCCTTAACTAAGCTGGCGAGCCATAAGAAAGAAGAATGGGTCTTAATTGCTTTTTTTAGGTACAAAATTGCGAGCACCTTTGCAATCACGATCTGAATTTCGATATGAATTTAGCTTTAAATAATTTAAGTTTTTTTTTGGAATGAATTTCATAAATTAATAAAAAACGGAAATCATTCAAACCATTTAGAACTCAGGATTTTTTATCTTCTGCATACGAAGAATTGGAGTTATATCTATAAAAACTCTTTTAGTAGGTACATGTTATGTGTATTTTTTGAAAGGTTGGTCTTTATTTTACGGTACTGATAAACGAAAATCCTTTTATAATGAGGAAGCTTTGTAAAAGATTGTATCATCAAGGTTTTTTAAAATGAGAGAAAAAATATAATAATGTGCAAACTCTTCCAGTTCTTATTTATGTCATTAAAAGATTTTATTTTATTTCCTTTTAAAGTACTCACCTGCCTATTTATTTTGTAGGATGATAGTATTTTACAGATTTTCAATTGAGCAATTGTATTCGAAAATCTGAACTTTTTAGGAAAAGCTAACTGTTACACATAAAAGGCAATCTAATATACTTTTCCATGTAACTGGATAAAAGTAACATTGAATATCATCATCATGTTCTTTCCCTTGTCCCATTGCATCGACAAGGCTCCTCCATACGTCCCTGTCTTGTGCTGATTGTTCGGCCTCTATCCATGGTAGACCCATCCTCTCCTCACACAGTTTCTGGAGTTGCCTCGCCCAACTGGGTCTAGGGCGGTACACTGGACTTCTACCCTCTGGAATCGTACTCAGTATCTTCCTCGGAATCCGGTCATCAGACTTTCTTAGTACATGCCCAAGCCACCTCAGTTGCGATTTTTCTATGAAGAGTAGCAGTGGTTGAATGTTTGGATCATCTCAGATCGTTGAGTTTCTTACATGATCCCATTTTGTAACATCGAATAAAAAAATTATATTATTCTCCTGACTAAAATATTGCTGTGTTCGTTATTTTTTTTAATTTTTGCGAAGCCTCAATTATGAAGCAATAATTTTTTTATAGAAACGAGTAGATATTATGGCATCTTTACTGAAATCTCCCGTTCTGAGGATTTTATTTATGTATTAAAATTGAATTGTAAGAAAACAATTTGTATCACATGGAATATTCTTATCAAAATTGATTCTTATTTTCTCGGGAGTACCTCAGGGCTCTAATTTAGGACCACTCCTCTTTTTGATTTTTATTAATGATATAACGGAAATTATTCTGCATCACAGGTCACTTCTTTTCGCTGATGATCTAAAACTTTTCTTGAAAATACAAACTTTAGAGGACTGCATTCGACTCCAATCAGACATTGATAGAATTGTTGATTGGAGTAAACGGAATCACATTGAATTCAATATTTCTAAATGTTTCATTCTTTCTTTCACTAGAGCGTATCATACCTGGTTTTACCGGTATACTATGAGGGCTCTAAATTGTCTAAAGTGTCTCCACTATGAAAGATCTTGGTATTTTGTGTGATAGTAGGTTAACTTTTCATGCTCATATCATAATGACGTGTAGTACTTCACTGAAAATGTTGGGTTTCATCCTACGCACTGCGAAAAACTTCAGAGATACCCGGGTTCTCACAGTAATATACAATGCTTTGGTCAGGAGTAGGCTTGTGAGTGGGTCGGTGGTTTGGAGCCCACACCAAGTGAAGTATTCCCTCATGTTGGAGAGGGTTCAGAAGAAATTTCTGAGATTTTTTTTACCTGAGGAAGTATGGCTACTATCCGTGGCTCTACCCTACCCGCTTTCTCTTGGGCATGCTTGGTGTGAACTTTCTACGGGTCAGAAGGGATGCGCTCATTGTAACACATTTCTTCAGACTGATTTGTGGAAGGTTCGAAAACTCGGCTATCATGGAGAGATTAGTTTCTATGTTCCCGATGGTTATCTCCGTCATCGACAGCATAGACTGTTTTATCTCCCGGCTTGCAGAACTAACTTGCCAATGGTTATGCCAGTCGGGAGAGCTGTCTTGTTGTTAAAGAGAATTACTTCGGATATTGATATGTTTAATATCAATGAAGCACAATTCAGACAAAAAGCTTTGTTGTTGTTAGTGTGATTGTGCTTCATTGAAATATAAATTACTTAAACCAGTTTAAATTTTAAATTAATACTCTTTTAAAACGCATTGAGATTTTATTTTGTAATGTTTTAAAATGAATAAATAATTGAATTGAATTGTGTGAATAATGTGAATTTACCGAATGAAGTAAATATAAAGAAAGAGAATACTAAATTCTAAATTATACAAAATACCAAAAATGTAAGGTTGTTCTGTTGAGAGGTTTGACGGCATTTCCATAAAAACACTAAAAATCATTAAAAATATGTTTCCATACATATCCAATCTCTCATATAACAAATAATAACTTTATAGGTATTATTCCGATCACGTACAAAATCATCCATAGTCACTACAATGTTTTAGCACAGAGAAATTTATAATTTTAGGCCTATTTTACTCTTATCCAAAAAAATTAAAAATAAAATTGTAAAAATTGCTAAAAAAAGACTA
Source organism: Limnephilus marmoratus (assembly GCA_917880885.1). Lineage (NCBI taxonomy): Eukaryota > Metazoa > Arthropoda > Insecta > Trichoptera > Limnephilidae > Limnephilus > Limnephilus marmoratus. Next base: position 10,538,408 of record OU862918.1, read on the forward strand.
ACTGAAAAAAGCTCACCCATAAATGAAAATCAAATTGGATTCATAGAAGGAAAACATGCTATGCATTTATGTAAAGTGTATTTGTTGCTGGAAATAATAAAAAAAAATGTACGCAATTTATTTTCATACATCTAGTAAGAAAATACAAAAAAATACAATTTACGGATACAGTTACATTTTTAAAAACACATTTAAAAAAAACCTACATCTTGTTAAAAAAACGATTTATTTGGAATCTATCAGGAAAACTGGATATTATTAGGCACGCAGGGGTTAGCCGAAAAAACCACGAATTTAATATTTCCCGAACACGGAAGCAATATTTTGTAAACATCAATACAAAGCCTTCATTTTGTCTCCACCCGTGATGATATTCGCCCTTTTCTAAATTAAAACTCCAAATTAAGTGTATTCATTTCGAACGTGTGTTTGAGCGAGGTTTGTCTGAACCATCTTATACTCGTGGATGATACGAAAAAACTGCTTTCATCTCAATGTTCTTAATGAGATTTTCGCTGATAAAATAAATTACCGATAATAACCACCTTAGAAATAAAATCAGGATATTTTTTTCTAACCAAAATATTGTCTTCAATAAAAAAATATAGCAATCTAGAAGAACGTTATTTTTGATTATGGTTAAAAGCACTAACCGATCATGAATAATTTTTTTAAAAGGTCTAAAAAAAGTATACCATAATATTAAAAGGACACTGAGGAGATATCAAGTGCAATCCTTTCTCAAACGGTACGTTCTTTCTAAACGCTATCGATCAGTAAAATACATATTTTGTGGTGTTTTTAGTAATTGCTTCGTAAAGCTTACCCTGACTGCACTTATTATCTCCGAGATGTCACTTTCGTACCTACTATATCTGACGACTTGGATCAGCATGTAGAAGGCGCAAAGTCATGCACACGCAATGGAAAATCTGTCACTCAGCGATTATCTGTTGGTAACTCATAAGCATCGCCTGATATTGGAGTATAAATGTTGTAAAAACCATTTTCGTGAAGAAACACAAAAAATGAAGTTTTTAATCCAGCTGGACTGGGAGGATGGAGCAATCCCAGTGTGCCATATTAGGTACATGAGATAAAAACAATTAATTATTATATTTATAAAAAAAAAAAAATTAATATAAATAATAGGTAGGTAGGTATCTAAAGATAATATAAAATTTACAAAAAAAATTTATAATTAAAATTAAATTTAAGGATCGTCCTTCAGCGAGGCGTCGCATCATCAGAATCCATCGCTCCTTTATTGGGGAGCTGAGCCATGATGCCGCCAGAACAATAATATTGGTGACAATATGTGCATGGTGGTCAAAAAATCCACAAATTATGTAACCATCAAAGCAATTAACAATAAAAATTTTGAAAAAATATATGGTTTACTTCCGTGTTCTCCCCAGAAGTCGGCTCGTCAGTGGCGAAGTAAGGCTGGAAATGTTTTTTCCTTTCTTTATTTTATTGCATTGATTTTTTTCTTTCAGAACGATAAATTTTTTGTGATCTAAGCTGTATAAATAAACTGAAAATACTCGTAAAACAATATAAATTTTGTTATGAATGGATCTGATTTTAACTGATTTTATTAGTGATACATTTTTATTAACTTTCCGTGTTACATAGATATCTTTGTGCTTTTGCAATCACGAAAATATTTTTTTTATTTTTAACTTAATGCGTAAAACCTCAAATTGTAATATTTAATTAAATAAATACAATATTTGCGAAAATCGAAAATCTGGAGATAGAAAGATCAGAAAAAGATATTGGCACCTCTGGGACACGAACCCAAGACCTTCTGCTAAGACATGGCAATGCTTTACCAACTGAGGTGTCTATATCCAATTCGGTAACTTTTATTCGACCAAGAACTACCAATATTATCTTCATTTTCTTAACGCACATATTATTGGCTGCTATCTTTATAAACGATTGTGAGATTCGAACACGAACTAAATGCTATCTAGATAGTGTCTGGATAAATTTTTATCTCTGGCACGTTCCAGAGGTGCCAATATCTTTTTCTGATTTTTCTGTCTCCAGATTTTCGATTGAGTTTCGCTAATATTGACTTCATTTAATTAAATATTATTTCAAACGTCGGTACCTACTAAGTTCAGTACACTCACTTACTATTTTATAGGGAGAAAAATAATAAAAAAAATATTTTTTGTTTTGCCATAAAATTTTTACTTTCATTAAATCCGTCTTTTGACCCTGTCAACAATACAAAAAATCAAATTAATGGAATGGAAGAATAACCGGTGCTAAAATAACAAACGACGATCCCAAAATACAACTCTGTTTCTGATAGAATATTTTCACAAATGGCAGCGGTCAGTTACTCACTAACGCAAAATAAATAAAACTTGTAAATTGGTTCAATTCGATACGTATTATTTTTTATGGAAGTTGTTATTGGAATTATCGGTTTTGAGTTTCGGATTGAGTTTCGTTTTGAGTTGCTGGACACTAATACAATGAGCGGATTGATGTTTGACTAGTGAAGCGTATCTTCCGAAAGCAGAATATCTCATATCATTTGAAATATCATAGCTTTTTAATTTCAAGTGTGATGAAAATTTGTTATTTATTAAATCTAGTTCTTGTGTGGCTAATAAGTTTAAAAGTGATTAATAAATCTACGATGTACGAAACCTGTTTGAACGAGGAGAGTTTTGCGATCTTAAAAATTGCTCATTGCCTATAATTTCTAGGTAAAAACAACTAATTTCTTCGTGAGCTTTCGAGATAAGAAGTTTTAAAATAATTGTAAAATTTATTTGTTACATATTTGTAAAATTTGCAAGTATTGCAAGCTTAAAAAATAATTTGTTTTTAAAAGTAGTTAGGTACATCATTTGTGATGAATCATTTTATTGAAAAAAAAAAAAATAGATGCAGAAAAACGAAATGAGATGAAAGCACTTGAATATAGACTCAATACGACTGGCAGATAGATAGTAAAATATGCATTTAGCTTTTATCGGAGTGTTTATTGAAGAAAAACAGAGCAAAATGCGTCATGGAGTACGCTGCAAGATGCTGCAGGTCATTAGAGGTCGTTGGTTGATGAACCGACGCACATGCAATACAATATTTTTATCAGTGTAAATTGAAAGCTTGCTTCAATTTATTGACGGCTTCAGTGATCGATAAAGATAGTGGTAACGATGCTTTGCTACAGTAAGAAGAATAATTTGACGGCCTTCGTGGTCCGGGGATAAGTCTCTCGATTAGCCATCCGTATGGTAAGTTTAATCTGATTAATTTGTGTGATTTCACAGTAGTTGTTAATTTAAAATAACACGTGGTTGGTATATTTACGTACGTTTCATAGTGTTATTACACTGTTAACTCGCTGGTGAGGATTCATAATTATAATCGAAACACGGCTTAAAATAATATTGGCCAAATTTGGTAACCAGATTTGAATTACCTGGTACTTTCCCATCTCTTTCCTCTCCCTGTTACCTTCAGAGTCACAAAATATTGGAGATGCCGTAGTCACACTGGCTTCAGACGGTTGGGAACAGTTGGGGCTCTTGTGCGATACTCATAAATATAAAACAACTAGCGTTACAAACCCTTTCCGCTGGTTTTTTCTGCTAGGCCCTGCAAGCGGCTTTTACAATACAAACCCCCGAAGTGTCATCGCAATCGGATTAATGGTTTAGCAATGCATAATTTCATGATGCTAGAGCTCACTATTATATACAGAAACTATCGCGGGCATGCGCACATCAAATCCCCAAAGTTAAGCCACGCATAGCGTTCATACATATTGTTAGCGGACCTAAATGGGGGTCCCTACATTCTGCCGACAGACTAGCTCAGGTTTTAGTCAGTCAGTCAGCGGGAAAGGCCCTCACCACCAGGGTGGTAGGATCTGTGAGGCGTGTGTGGGTCTTTCCTGAAATAAAGCTCAAATTTCTACGGGCTGGGAGAAGGCAGTGAAACCAGTAATCAGGGTAAACAACAGTTATATTGGGTAAAACACCTGCGTAAATACAATATCACAATAACGCATACAAAGTTATTCAGGGTAGCAACAACAGTTATATCTAAAAAGGAGGAATCTGTCTCTATAATCTCTCTGGAGGGGCTATTTATCTCCGCGGTGAATTTACTGCGAACACACGCATGGGGGGGATATAACAGCTTGGGTACTCACAGTGAGCGTTTGGACTCCTGTATCTTCCGTGTCGGGAAAGAGTTCGGCCATTTTTGGTGTCGCAGTGTAACACTTAGCAAAACACGTTCCATTGTTTTCCGCGTGGAAACTTCTAGAATGAGCGCGGAACGGTCCCCACGCCATGCGTGCTTACTAGACCAGGAGCTACGGGTAAGTGGCGGTTGGCGGCCCGCTATCGACGGTGGCTTGCTGGGTTCCGCCGCCCGTAGCGCGCCGGTAAGCTAGCGGCGAGGGAGTGAAACTGTAGTTTGCGCAGTGGCGTGCTCTACAACTTGGGAGGAGGGGGCCGAGTAATTTGCAGGGGTGTATTTGTGTATCGTAACAATATGTACAAACCCATAACAAACACATTTTGATTTTTATATATATGTAGATGAGTATTTTTGATGTTGAATGCACTTTTCCTAAAATTTATTTGAAAAATAAATCTAATATAAATAACTTTTTAAATTTTCGTTATTTGTTTTTGGGGTGTTATGCCGTGTTGCGCTACCTCCTTCTTTAACCAACGTTTCGGACATCGTTGCAGTGTCCATCATCAGGGCAGATCCGGTAGATCTAGACCAGTGATTCCCAAAGTGGTCCAGGTCCATGGGAGGCTCGACGGGGGTTTACGCCGGCGTGATAAAAAAATGGGGGGCCACAAGCAGTATTTGGGGGTCCACGAAAATTTATCTGGTTTCGATAGTAAAGATCAAAAATGTTGGCTTGGCTTTACCTATCAATGTAGGCAGATAATATACTACAATAAAACATTAAGAAAGCAAAAAAATCCAAATTTTTCGGTAATTTTTGATAGGCTGTATTTTGGTGAAAAATTGTCATATTAGGAGACTTTAAAAAAAGCATGTGGACCTTTAAGATTATAATTTTCATATTTTAAGCAAATTTTTTTAGGAGTTACGGTTCTCATGCAATCCTAATTTTTTGCTATTTTTTTGGTACACGGCTTGAAATTGTCAACGACTGTGACTTGTAAAAACTTGCATATTCGATATTTAATTCTATTAAGGTAGGAAAAACAGGACTTGGTTTTTTTTAATGATTTTCGTGATTATTTTTTGCATGGAAGAAATGTGTATAGTTTATTGAAACTTTGAGGTCACTTTATATATCTATTTAAAAAAAATATTGTGAATTTTTCGAAGCATTTCCTCGGCAAATATGAAAATTATCAGCTTCTATAACATCGAACGTCATCATCAGACGTAGCTTTTGTGTGCATTTTGGAGGCCACAGTTTTCATCTCAAATCAATAGGGTTTTGAATTTAATTGTATCTCTTCTATGTATACCTAACTTTTCCCAAAAAAATGGAAATTAAATTTTTTACAGGTGTGTTAACAGGAAACCTTGATTTTTGCCATTGTTTTGCAATTAAATTAAAATATACCTTTGACAATGATATTACTACGAATTTCGGTTCACATAGAGTGTAATTATACATTTAAATAAGGTATCTGCACATTTTCAAAATGTTTGGTTACAAGGGTGGATCCCGTATTTTTTTCTGGAGGGGGGGGGGGGGCACAAGGGGCGGACGGGCAAAAAAAAATCAACAATTACTGTTAGGATTTTTTTCTGGGGGGGGGGGGGGGGGCACAAGGGGCGGATGGGCAAAAAAAATCAACAATTACTGTTTTTCTGGGCGGGCACAAGGGGCCGACGGGCAAAAAAATCAACAATTACTGTTAGAAATAAACTTGAAGTATCATTCTTTATGAAAGTGTTAAAACAATAGAAAAATTAAATGTTTAATAAAAACAGTTTTAGCTTCTAAGTATGTACTGTGATGGAATCTCCACAGTACACAAAAATACCGTCTGGGGGGGGGGGGGGGGGGGCGTGCCTCCGTTACCCCCCCTCCTAAATCCGCCCTTGTTTGGTTAAAAACTTTCTGAGCTAGAGTGCACACAAATTCCAAAAAAGTCGTTAAGAATGCGTTTCAAGTTTAAAAATTTGATGAGTTCATCAAATATTTGAAGTTAATTTTCACATTCTGTATAAGTTCTATTCAAGTTCTGTTATTACATTATTATAGGCCAGTTACTGCATTAAACCGGAATAATCACAGAACTTGAATAGAACTTACACAGAACGTGAAATATAACTTTACATATTTGATGAATTCGTGAATTTTTTTGGAACAACCCATCGTAAAACTTTGGGAACATATTCTTTAATAGTTATGCTAACAATTTATGAAATAAAAAAATAAAATCATTTTTTGAGTCATCTACTTACATTTTTTTAAATAAAAAGAACACAAGTAAATATACTATTATTATTTTTATATACCAGTCCGAATTTAGGGTTGGAACTCAGCAGCAATGCAAATTTCCGTCGTTAGATCTAATCTTCACATTTTTTGTAGCAGCAGGGGGTCCACCGAAATCAGTAAAATTTTGAAAGGGGTCTACGAGAAAAATAAGTTTGGGAACCTCTAATCTAGACAGATTTTTTTTTTTTTTTTATTGTAATATAAAAAATATGAGTTACATATATATATACATATTTAACAAAATTTTATATTAAAGGTCGTATTTAGTCATGTATACCTTATCAGAAAAGAGGAGCTCTTGTGCCTGATAAGGGAGCCACGATTCTTACTTAGGTTTTAAGTTATAATATGAAATATAAAATATAATAAAGATCACACGGATGGCATTTCTAAGGTGTCACTGACATTATAAAATACAATCGTATTTTAATGAAAACGGGCACTTAAATGGAATGAAAACAATAATGTTGTGATCAAAACGGTTTCTTTCATATTTATTTCCTAATTATTTGATAGTCACTTTAATATTGCATAAGAAAGATTCGCTCTAATTTAATCGCTTATAAATCTTTGTTTTTTTTTTTTTTCATTGTTTATTTTTTACACCTATTTAAAAAAAAAACCTAAGGACATGTATTTTTTTAGTTTTATATAACTAATGATATAGTGAATGAGAACATTTTGTCTGATCTCTCAACACTTTGTTATTAATTCATATATTTTTGTCACTTATTATTTTCTCTGTTTATCATTTTATTTTTAAATTTTATGATTTTGCTTTTACTTAACTGTTTTGCATGACCAATATTTGCGTGTGTTATTTTTATTAAATTGTGAAATTATTAACCCCGATACAGGCGAACCCTAGTGGGGTTAATAATTACATGCTAAAAATATATGTACCTACATAAATTGTGAAGAAGCAATAAATAAATAAATAAATAAAAATATAAAATATAACATAAAATATTTACTTTTTACTGTAATTTTTTTTTGAAAAATTGTTTAATTTTATTGATTTGTTCTGATTCGGTGGTGATACTGCGTAATTCATAAGGGAGGTTATTAAAGTTTTTTATGGCTTGGAAAATATAATGATGTTGCATTTGAGTTGTTTTAAAATTAGGTTTAATAAATTGGTTTCCATTTCTCATTAGTTTGTAAAACTCTTGATATTCTTTGTTATTTTTTTCTTTACACATTTTTATAATAGAAGCTTGTTTGAATATGTCATCGACATTTGGTACTGGAAACAATTTGAAAAGTGATTCTGTTGAGAAGGTAGACTTTTTTTTTAATATTACTTTAATGATGATTCTTTGTGAAACTTTTACTGAGTTTAGATGGTTTTCGTAAGATCCTCCCCACCCTATAATTCCGTAGATAAGTAAAGAATGAACAAGAGCATAGTACACGTTTTTGATAATTTTTACATTTAAAATATTTCTTAACCTAACAAATATATATATACATTTCCTTATTCTCTTCACTAACTCTGAAATGTGACTATTCCACTTCAGGTTTTGATCAATGATTACACCTAGATATTTAATTTCAGAAGAAGAGTTAATGACGGTACAAATAGGATTATGTTGTTTACAGAGTACATGATCACATTTTTCGTGGTGGATTACAATATTCACTGTATGAGCAGGTATTTTCTGTAAGGAAAATAAGACATATGTTGTTTTTTTAGCATTAAGTGTGAGTAAGTTATTATCAAACCACGATTTTAAGATATTAATATCTTCATTTGCCAATTTATTGACTATTTCCCATGTTTGACCTTTTATTAACAATACAGTGTCATCAGCATAAGAGATTAATTTACCTTTAATTTCCTGTTGGAAAATGTCGTTCACATATATTAGAAATAATAATGGTCCGAGGACGGTACCTTGAGGGATGCCAAATTTACTTGTGAGAGATGAACTAAATGATTGATTTAATTTTACTACTTGAGGTCTCTCTGTTAGGTAGCTTACTATCCATTTGAGGGCTATGCGGTCAATGCCGTTTTCTTTTAATTTAATAGCAAGTTTTTCATGGGAAATGCTGTCAAATGCTTTCTTTAAGTCGATAAAAATTCCTAAACATTTATTTGATTTGTCCAGGTTACTCTGAATACTAGATGAAATTTTAGCGATAGCGTCTTGTGTGCTTTTTCCCTCTGTGAATCCAAATTGATTTTTATTGATTGTTGAATTTTTTTTAATGAATACAGTTAATCTTTTTTTAGCAATTTTTTCAAAAATTTTCGATATATTAGATAATAGTGAAATGGGTCTATAATTAGAAACGTCCTCCGGACTACCGGATTTAAATACTGGCGTGATTATTGCTTTTTTATACGTGTTCGGGAAAACTCCTGTCTTGAAGCTATTATTGATTATATGAGAGATTGGTGTAGAAATAAAATTTTTAATGTTTTTTAGTATTTTTACGGAAAGGCCGTCAAATCCCGAAGCAGAACCGCTCCGCATTTTTGATATAGTTTGTGTAATTTCAGAGGGATTGGTTGGTTCGAAAAGTTCTAGTTTATTTTCTGTGTTCGGAGTTTTTTCAAATTTTATTTTATTTTCTTTTGCGGAAATTTTTTCAGCTAGATTCTTTCCTACGTTTGCGAAGAAATCATTGAATGCATTTGCTCCTTTTTCAGGTTCCTCAAGACAATTTATTATATTATTGTTTTGCATTATACTCTTTATGGTATTATTTTTTGTTTTCTGTTTATTTTCTAAGATTTCATTTATTATTGACCAAACTCGCTTACTGTCGTGTCCAGAGTCATCAAGTTTATTTTTATAATATTTTTCTTTAGTGTTTTTTATAAGAGAAGCTAATTTATTTTTGTATTCTTTAAAATGATTACTTAAATTTATGTCTAATGGTTTTTTTTTAGTTTCTTTATAGAGCCATTCTTTATGTCTAATAGACACAACAAGTCCATGTGTTATCCATGGTTTGATTTGACGAAATTTTGCTGAGTTTCCTTTATGAATAATTTTTTTTGAATCATTTATATAATTAGTTAATATATTTTCAAACAGTTTACAGCACTCGTTGACGTCATCATTTCGGAGTATATCTAACCATAATTCAGAGGACAATTTATTTTTTAGAGATTCGATATTAATGACAGTTATTTCTTTATTATTATTAGCAGTTTGTCTGTTATGTTGATTTGTCGTCTGAGGTGAATTGTAATGTAGCAAAGTCATGTAATGGTCGGTAATTGAAGTTTTTATTATACCAGAGTTTATATTATTATTATCCTTAATGTTAGTGAAAATGTGATCAATGTACGATGGACGTTGCCCATTGACGTTTCTAGTGTGAGACTTTATGCATGGTATATAATTCATTTCGGCCATCATATTTAGGTAATTATCTTTATTGCTTGATGTACAGTCGTGCGATATATTTAAATTTATGTCACCTACAACTATCGCATTTGTGTTCCTAAATTTTAATAATACTTGTCTTAATTCATCTACAAACAAACATACAGTGGATGAGTGTGTTCTATATAGAGAGATAATATCAATTTTTAGGTTGTGATACTTAATTTGTACATGTAGGCAGCTTGTTCCGTTAATTTTAATTTCTTCCACACATAATATGTCACAATTATTTTGTACAAACATAGCGATCCCACTGTTTTTGTTTATCCGGCTAGCCGTTGATACGAAAGTATATCCAGGTATATAATAAGTCACGTCACAACTCGAATGGGTTTCCGTTAACACTATGCATGTCGGCTTTTTGGGAACATTATTAATTGTAGCAAGAAATTCATCTATGTTTCGTTCAATACTTCTTATGTTCATATGTAGAATTAGGGGGCTGCGGTTGAGGTCGTTTTGATGGGTACAGTATTCTTGGAAGGTGTTGTATGTTTTTTCATCAATATTATTTTTTTTGTCTAGTTCGTTTTGTAAATAGTCTGCCATTTTTATTCATAATCAATTCTGTCCCTTGCTACTTTAAGCATTTTGTTTTTGTACGGACATAGATTGCTAAATGCTTTGTGATCCGTTTTGTTTTTTTCGCCGTATTTCTTATTTTGGGACGTGCAATTTGCACAAATTGGTGTTTTTTCTCTTTCAGGGCACTTGGCATAGGTATGGTCACCTGTGCAATGAGGGCATATTGATGGATTGGTTCGATGTAGGCATCTGGATGCTGTGTGCATAAACTTACAACAGTGGTAACATTGTGTTAATGGATCGCAATCCTCAATTTTAACTCTTTGGTACTGGATGTTTAATTTTCCTAAAGCTAATAAACTTTTTCGCGTTGTACCGCTGGTTTCTACGATGTAGCTCGAGGATTTGTGCTGTTTTTCATCTTCATCTGAGTCTTCATGTTGATTGTGCTTGAAAAATTTATTTTTTAATTCTGTTACGAGAATAATTTTATTTTCTTCATTTTTCGATGTAATGTCTTGAATACCTTCGTTTTGTGTAATTATCCCGTTGACTATATCCTCTTCGGATAGGTTTGATTTAAGACCTTTAATTATTAATTTAGGTTTCTTCTTTTGAATTTCTTTAACTTCCAGGTTATAGTTAAGTTTTTTTATTTCTTCAGTAAGAGTGCTTGCGTATTCTTTTTTTGGGCATGATATGATGATTTGTTCTTTATTCGTTTTACGTAACCCATTTATTCCTATCTTTAATTGGTTTAATTTTATATCTTTTTGGATCTTGTTGCTTATTTCTTCTGCTTTTGTTGATTTTTTTGATGATGAGATTATTATGGAGAACCTCTCTTCTTGTGGACTTTCTTTTTTATTTGTTGACAGAACTTGCGCGTAAGATGGAGTATTATTATTTTTTTCCACGATTTTTTCTATCTTTTTAGTAAGTTCTTCGTGATTTTCGATAATTTTTTTTTGTAGCTTGATTATTTCTTCTTGGTAATTGATTCTTTCCGATTTCCAGAGCTCTTCTAGTATATTGACATTTAGTTCAAGGTTCGTTTTAGCTTTTGAATCTTTCACTGTAGTTATTTTTTTTTATTTCGGTTTTAATGTTATCGATGGCCGTGTCCATGACGGGTTAACGACGGCGAAGGCACCCGCCTTTCGCTCAGAATCACCCGGTATGGCCGTGAAAAAATTTAAAACGTATCTAACATTTTAAATGTACAGTACATCCCAAATGAAATGACTATCCGTTGTCCTTAAATATCATGATTATATCAATAGCAGTTAAAAATATACTTATTTTGGATTTTTAAATAAGGCTTCAAAATGTTGATCACTGAAGAAATTACTTCTTAAATTCGTTTTGGCTGAAGTGGAGTTTATCTTCTGAAATATCTAGCAAAGGTATCTCAATTAATTATTTTAAAACGCGGCTTTGTTGAAATCTTCATTTTATCAAAAAGGTAATCTTAATTTTAATGGTCGTTGCACGAGTTAACACAAAGGGGTAGAATCACTTTTTAAGCTTTTTTTAATACTGATGATAGCTGTTTAAGCTCAAATGAATTGGAGAGCTGATGAATTCGGGGCGCAATAAACCGAGCAATTATAATCCTATTATATGATAGGGGTTAACCCTGTCTAAGATATTTACAGAATCAAAAGGTTAAATGTCCATTTATTTCGTATTTCACAGAAAATTGACAAAAATTGACAAAATTGCCGACGAAGAAAGCACAAGGCGAAAAGATGTTTGCTTGGAAAAAAATAACAAAATTATAAATCTTTTTTTATTTTCATCCAAAGGATGTTATGCAATTGTCATAAATAAAGATAATATTTCAAAGAAATTCACACCATGTTTACATTTTTTATTTTGCATTTCAAGAAAATGTTAGAAGGAAGGAGGGGAAGTTCTGAGAGGGAAAAAGGTATGAAGGATGAGTAGGAATTTGGGAGTCAAGGACACTTAGACCAACGTTCCCAGAAGTCAAAATCAATAAATAGTTACTTGAATATAATGAATTCAGTAACTACTTAAGTGGGAATAACCAGAGAAAACCGGAAATATGTAATTTTTAAACCAAATTTTATGTCGAATTCTAGTAAAAATACTTTGAGATCGGATTTTCACTCAAGATGCCTTCAGATATAAGTATATCGACTTTGATTGTACGGCCGTATATCCGCTGTGCGTGCTTACATGAAGAAAAAAATCTTCTAAAGGATCAACCCTCGGCCGGACCAACTGTCGGAAGGATCAACTGTCGCCCGGACCAACTGTCGAAAGGATCAACTGTCGGTTGGACGAACTGTCGGCCGGACCCTCTGTCGGCCGGACCATCTGTCGGCGGACCAACTGTCGCAGGATCAATTATCGCCGGACCAACTTTCATGGAACCCTAAGAAGAGCGTATCTATGATATTTATCTCCTGATAACTGATTCCCAGTGACTGTTAAATGAATACTAAATAAAAACCAAATCATTTACGTACTAAACATTTACTCGTACCTGCAAATCATTTATTTTTTTACACGTGGGTAGAATATTCGTAATGTCCAAAACTTTTGCCTAACAAACCATCGTTAATTATCCATCGAAGTCATAACGTGCCTCGAGAATTCGAAAGTACCTATCTAAATCTAAGTCGATTTTGTGTTTGAGAAAAATTTGCACATCTCTTTAAACGGGGTAGATACAGTTTTAATCAAATATTTGCCTTACTTTTAAAAAAATATTTTGCTTGTTAGGTCGGACTATAAAATTTATAAATATCACCAAGTGGGCTTAGACAATGAGAATGGGCGGTTACAACAAGAGGGTTTCCTGTGGAGGTAAAAATAATCTAGTCGAATTTAATGTTTCGAAGACTCAATCAAGTCTGATTACGTCTAAAAGGGATTGAAATGAAAATCTCTTTCATCGAAAGCAAATATCCCAACATGTTTTCTATTGATTATTCTTAGCGTAACTCTCATGGAGACTCCATCACAGTCAGAGTCTTAGTCTCTATAGACAACCTGCTGACCCTTGTGACCCCGTATAAATCGCAAGTGCGCCAACTTTAGAATTTGGTAGCCACCTCTGGTATTTGAAAAAACCCTTGATGTGCAGAAACGGGCGGTCTGTTTGATAGTTTCCCCTATTACAATCATAAGAGCACAGGCGTCAGTTGGGAATGCTGTCCTTGTTCTAACTGTATTTCAATGTAAGATGCTCCGAGGAATAATGTCATTGATCCCTTTGATGCATTGTTGGAAAATACGCCAAACGTTGGCTCAACATTGAGTTGATCGTTTCTACTACTCGTTCTTGAGTTCCATGTTTCCTCACATTTACAACATGGGTTTCTTGGACATGGACGTGTTCACTTCTTCCTCTCCTTAAAAAGACCCACTGAACAGCAACCCCGACTATGGCACAGAACTTATTAGACAGAGTTAATGTAAAAATATATGGAAGTCACTTACTAAACGATCGCATAAATGATTGCTATGACTATTGGAGCATGCGTTGAAATTCAATCCTTTCTACAAAATTAAAGAGTTAGTTACTTTTTGTCTTACTTTCCAACTTCTAAGTAACGTTTTAAGTGAAAATGAAATTTAGTTTTATCTGCAGTCTTTAGTAAACTGTTCCGAAGCAAATTTCCCGAACTTTCCAGAATTTATTTTGAAAAGAACAACGTCCCCGTAAATTTGTCAACCTTTCATATTCGTCTGACAGTTGCTGGGAAAAATTCCAAGGGAATAGAGTGAAGTGACTTACAAAAAGTGTTTTAAATAAAAAAGAGGCACGAGATTAATGATGGGTATAACCTTCAAAAGTTATTTAAAAAAATATAATATAAGTCTAATAAAATAAGGTTTTCAAGGAAGTGGAATTTGAGTAGGGATTTATGAAGGAGAATATCAACTTGCCATTTTTTTCTTCATATTGAATGGGTCCAATTTTTTGCTTATACTTACAAAGCACAAGTAATCTTTTCGTTTTATTATATTTTACCATGCGATTCAAACGCCTGTAGGCATACTGTATTTATCATTGAAGAAAAGATAATACTAATAAATCTGAAACGTGAAAACGAACAAAACACATAAAATGAAAATGTAACGGTTGCAACTGGGAAAAGAATCCAGGATCTCTGTCTTACCGGAACAACGCCTTAATCCATTCGGCCATTGGCACATATTTCATTGATTATATTTTCAAATATTTCAAATTGAGAATTAACAATGTTATTATACAATTTTTCCCCATATTTTTTTTTCTTCTAAATTTTTTAATGAATACAAATTATTTAATGAATACAAATTTTTGATACGTATTATCATTACTTTATCTATATTTAATAAACTTTTATTTGGTACCTACCTGTACCTGTGCATGGACATAAAAAATGTTTAAAATATTGGAACAAAATGGGTACCATCGTTCCAATCCAACCTAAGCGGTGTCATTGTTAAATGTGACTGGGCAGGAGATCATCATCATCATTACTATTGGCTCTACAACCCCTGGTGGGTCTTGGCCTCCTCAAGAATCTTCATCCACTCATCTCGGTTTTGTGCCAGCTCTCTCCAGCTTAGAAGCTCCAAGATAGATATGTCTTTGAGGACATTGTAGGAGATTCATTGGAAAAAATGAATGAAATGCAGGGCTGGGCAAAATACACGCTTTGTTGTAATTAAAATACAAATTACAAAATACTTTTTCGCATGTATTTAAAATACGAAATACAAAATACTTTCAAGTCGTGTATTTAATTTTTTTTAATTTCAAATACAAAATACATTTGGTTTGGTAGGACCTTTGGTTGCAATAAATTGTCGTAAGTGCCCTTCTCTAAGGGTGCGTTTCCATAGAAGCAAAGCTGAGCAAAGTGAAGCAGAGACGTGCAAAAATTGACCAATCCTATTGCTCAGATGACACATCTCGTCTCCGCTCCACTTGTAAATTTTTGTGGTATAGGACTTAGATAATAAAAATTATTATTATAATAACACTAGCTGGTTCCGGGCATGCTTTGCAATGCCATATTCAAAGAAATAAATTGTTTCTCCCTGCATGTCCTTTCCCGTGCGTCCCCGTTCCCCTCGCACATCCCCTTATCCACCCGCGTTTCCTTTTCACCTTCCCCGCCTACCCTCTCCCCTCTCCCGCTCCACCGTCCCGCCAACCCCCTCCCGCGTTCCATATATTCAGTCCTAATACATTCAGTTTTCAAACAACTCGCGTGCCAGCTATTACAATTTTGGTTTTCAAATTTTCATTTTTCACATATTACAAATATTAATTTTTGTATATTATAAGAACAACCAATCAAATCTGGTATCTAACGTAGGTACCTATTTAAAATATCTATAATTTAAAAAAATCCAAAGACAATTCTTTTGTTACAAAAAAAACAGCTGCCCGCTAAATTCAATTTCATCAAACGCGCAAACTGTCAAACGTGCGAAGTTAAAATAGTCGTTAAGTTTTCTGAAATGATTTTCTTCATTTTTCTTTCCGTAAGAACCTTCTACAAAGTATTAGAAAACTTTAAAAAAAATGAATGAAATATGTAAAGTCGTTCTGAAGTCATAGCGTGACCAAGGGAAACAGGGATTTATTTTTAGGGGGCATACATTAATTAAGTGAGCATAAAAGAGTGGAAGGGGGGGGGGGGGGTCCAGCAAAATCTCAAGTTGCTTGAAAAGATTATATGAAATGGCCCAAATTTATCTCATGAAGGGGGGGGGGGGGGTCGAGATTGGAAGAATGACTGCTCTCGTAATTAATGTATGCCCTCTTATATACACATATGACATTTGTATAGCGCAGTTTTGTGTTATTTCACTTCAAGTGCGCTCTACGGTAGGTAATTAACTTTAAAATTATCTAGTATTTTGTCAAATTATTCCTATAGTGCTTGATCTAATACTATGATACTAGAATGTACAATACAAACCAATGACAAGTATAATATAATATAATACAAAATGTAAAATAACAGTGCTATTAGCACAGGACAATAATTATAGCATGACAAAAAAATGTACAGTACATTATAAAGCAATGATAAGAGAACTACAAATAATCATTAGTAAGAGCGCTACAGGACAATAGGACAATGGTACAGGATTGTAGCGTTTTTAGTCCATGTATTATCTATTATCTATGTCAGTTTATTTTTCATTATCATTATTAAGATCGCTAAATGTATTTGAAAATGTATTTTGAAGCCATAAGTATTTGAAATACAAATAACAAAATACAAGGCAGAAGATAATTGAAATACCAATTACAAAATAAATTTTTAGGAAGTAATTGAAATACAAATACAAAATACGTATTTGTATTTTAAATACGTATTTCAATAACAAGTAATTCAAATACTGCCCAGCCCTGATGAAATGTTATATGAATATACTTTTTTTTAGAATGCAAGAACGCATTATATTATTTTAAATGGTGTTTCCATATGTGTGTGCATTATTACGTGTTCATATTTATACTGCTCCATTTCACTTAACATATTTTTATTTTCTTTTAACTACATTGTGTAAATACAATATTAAAATTATATTCTAATTATTCCTAAATGACAAAATGATAGATTATTATTATTATTATTTTTATTATTTTTAAATTCTTTCTGATTGTAAGCCATGTGAATTAATTGTTTATTATTACTAATAAATTTAAAAAATTGTAACCTACGTACGTACCAAATGTAAAAGAGCAAAGAGTAAATGAGCGTTTAAAAGAGTAATGAAAAAAAATTATGATGTACTGCTATTAACTTAATATGCCACTTTTGGTGGAACCACAGTTTCCTTCTTGAGTCACAAGAATGATACAATGTTTTTACTTATGACAGCGGAATAATACTTTACCTTTAGCGAACACCTCAGCACAGGTTATTATTAGTGAGGTGTTCAGAAAATACTATCTACTACTTACCTATTTACATCTCTCTCTGGTTTCAATCCTGGGATTGGTTTGCAGCAGTTTCATCTATTCGTTTCTTCCACTCTTCCCTGTCTTGTGCGGCTCTTTTTAAGTCTGCATATGATAAGCAGCGCACGTCCACCAGCAGGTCCTCCAGGTACTCTCGGCGTGGGCGTCCTCTAGCGTTTGTCCCCTCGGTTATACCCTCCATTATGGCATGCAAGAGGCCTTCTTGTCTTATTGCATGGCCGATCCATCTTGCGCGCCTTTCGGACAAGGTCCTGAGCAGGTGCCTTCCTCCTTCGATTCTTTGGAGAACCTCCTCATTTGTGATGTGGTCTCTCCAGGAAATTCCTAGTAGTCTTCTATAGGACCACATTTCAAAAGCCTCTAGTCTCCGTTTATCTCTTTCGGATAGGCACCATGTTTCGCAGCCATACATCAAGATACTCCATACTACTATTTATTTACATACGGTGACTGATTATTAACATTTCAATCACTTGAAATTAGTACCTATGTAAACTGAAAACATCTGTACACGGTATGTGCTGGATAGAAATAAATAAATAAAATCGAACGTTATTAATAGCCTTGCGTCTGCGTCGTTGAATTTAAGAATCCGGCTTCCAACGCATGTCTGCCGCCGCGCCTTACCCGTCGCACCATATATTTACTAAATTTAAGGTCTTAGATATTCGCCAACTATTCACTAAGACAAGCCTATCCTACATACGGAAAAATAACCTACTGGTGGCTCCACAACATCAAGCCAAAACCCGCTTTTCATCAAATCTGGGATGCATGGTTCCAAAAACTAGAACCACATTCGCTCACCGACAATTTTGGTTCATTGCCCCCAAAATATACAATGCATTGAGCACCGATATAAAATCTAGTATTACCATACCTCTTTTTACTATTCGTGTTCAAAATTGGATATTCGAAAGGGGACGAGATTTCTTTAAAGAATATCTGATTTCCTAACCATTGTAAAGGAAAAGAAAATAATTAAATTAACTAAATAAAATATCATACTTCACATCTTTTTCTAACCTGACTTCACTGAAATCTAATCTAACCTAAATATATACTCTTCTAGGTGATTAATTACCTACCTTGACAAACCTCCAGAAAAAATTTTAGCTTTCATAAAAAAAAAAAAATTATAGATTAACATATTTAAATCTTACTTCTTAGTATTTTATATTTTTATATAGTTATATTTTAGAATTTTATATAGTTATAAGTTTATATTTTAGTATTTTATTTTTAACTTCTTTCAATCATTTTCTTTTTTATAATTATATATATATATATATATATATATATATATATATATGTATATGTATATGTATATATGTGTATGTAAGTGTATATGTATATATATGTATGTATGTATGTGTGTTTGTATGTGCATACGTATACATATATCTTGTTATATTTTACCTTAAATATTTTTATCTTTTTTCTTTCTCTTGTTTCTAATATCTTATAATTTCTATTTCAAACCTATATTTTGTTCTAGTTCACACATTGTATAATTTAAATCATGTATGATTACCTTAACACGGGCATTAGCCTAGTATGGTAATCAAGAAAAAAACATAAAAGTGTATTTTCAAAAATTGTATGAAATAAAAAAAAAAAATAAAAATAAAAAAACGTGGATTTTCAGACAAAGCTACCGTTGTAATTCAGTTTCTAATTCAAGAATTCGCCACAAGAGGACGCCACTTTCGTCGGCAAGACGCAAAGGGATGAGGTATAAGTGCTACGAATTTGTGAACCTGGAGTATCTCCCGAGTTTCGAAAGATTGACGGTAATACTCAGCTGTATCAAGTGGCTGTATATTACATATGACGGTTACTTTTCGCGGTGACTAGCCATCACTGGTTGACACGTACGAGGAACGGGTTAATTTTGGAACCAGTTCCTATCGGATTTACAAAATGATCACCAACACTAACTGGGCGAAGCCGAACCAAATGCCGCCCGCAGGGCCTAGCAGTAAAAACCGCTAGTTAATATGATTAGGGGTTATATGTAGATATGTTGGAGATGAGATAACTAAAATATTTTTTCTATTTATATTTTTTTGTTCAAAAGTAAACGTAATTTTTTTTTGTTGGAAATCCGTATTTCTCCATACGATATAAAATGCATAATTTAATTATTACACAGACTTCGTTAATCTCCATATTATTTCAAAACTTATCCACACATCTGTTAACCAATTCATAATCCACATCTGCTTGCGGTATGATAATAAATTTTACTACGTGGATAGAAATATATTCCAGAAACTGTGTAAACTTTATCGTCCTTATAAAGGCGAGATGCTTAGAAAATTAAGAATTAAATGGAATTCTCTCGCTCTCGTGTCTTTTCTTGGATTTTGCACAGCGTGTAATTTTGGATTGAGTTAATTTTCTTGTTAGTTTCTGAAACTTACAAGATTGTAGTCTGTCACGCGTGTCAAAGGCGTGAAGTGGGATTTGTAAATTGAATTATTATTTTGACTTGTGTTTAATCAGGGTACCAGCATTATCAAAAGGAATTGAATTAATTTCATGTCCTTTGTTGCAAATAAAAACCTTTTTACATATCGGTATTAAGAAACGTCAATGTATAAAGAATAATAAATGGCCGTGTACTTCGTCCATAAAATTTCCTCGTTTGGTTTTTTATTTCATCATTTTCAGGTATTTGCTTTCTTATTTAGACGAGAAAATTTTTGCTCAAAACCAATGAACAGATGATTGCTAGAAGTATGACAACCAAGAGGTTTTAGTCAATATGCATAAGACCCTTCGACTCCAAGGCCTGAGAAAGGCCATTAAAATATATATTTTTTTTAATTAAAAAAATACACGTATATTTTTATTTTTATTTATAAGAAAAACTATCTTTTTATAACTTTTGAAGATTATTCCCATTAATAATCATTTCTATAAATTAAAATTTGTCTTGCCTCATAGCACACTCAAACAAGTGTATTTTTCATTGGTGGAATCTATTCTCAGATATGGAATTCGAAGCTGGGGAAATGAGGTAGAAACTGCAAACAAGCAGCCATGTGGCAGCTTCGCGGGACTACCGATAAATTGTTTAAATTATATATTTACGTAAACTATGTTTTTGTTGGAATAATAAAAATAAAAAAATAATAAAATTAAATAAAAAAAAATGTAATATATCGGTGACCCGACAATTGGTCCGGCGAAAGTTGGTCCGGCGACATTTGATCCGGCCGACAGTTCGTCGGACTGACATTTGGTCCGGCGACAAGTAAATTCATTCAGGATTGAAACGTTACTTGAAATGGCTTTAGCCGTGTTTGATGACTATATCTGAAGAGCCAGGTACATTTTCCATATCTCCTTCCCCTTCCCACTACCTTCAGCATCACACCATACCAAAATTGGGGATGCCATAGTCTAACTGGCTCGAGAAGGTTGGGAGCAGTTGGGACTCTTGAGTTATATTCAGATAAAAAAAATATGTTATATGCAAGTAGGAATCTATAGCGTTTTTTGCTAAGCCGACTGCACGCATAAGTATGTCGTATTTTATTGCCGCATGCTAATTCGGTGAGTCGTAATTATTAGTAAAAATAATTTTTCAACGGATTTTCACTTAAGATGCCTTCGGATATAAGTATCTCGACTTTGGTTGTACGGCCATTTATCCTCTTTGCATACTTACTTGAAGAAAACATCTTCTAAACTTTCGGCCGGATTCGGGGTCGCCGGACCAAATGTCAGCCGGACGAACTGTCGGCCGGACCAAATTTGTGGTTTGTAACCTTGATAGTCTTGGAAAAATTAGAATTATTAGATTAGTAAAATTATTAGATTATTAAATTAGATTTTATTTTACCCTCGACTCTGTGCAGAAATGGGCGGTCCGTTTGATAGATTCTCCCATCTTAACAGACGGATTGCAATCTTTAGAGCACAGACGTCGGGTGGGAATGCTATACTTGTTCTACCGGTGTTACAATGGAAGATGCTCCGAGGAACTAGCATCATTGATCCCTTCATTGATTAGTCGGGAAACACGCCAAACGCGTGCCCAACATTTGTATACGGTTGAAATTTGTCACATGAGAACAGGTCGTTTCTTCGACTCGTTCGTGTGTTCAACAGCTCGACTGTGGAATGATTTGCCGGCCTCTGTGTTTCCTCCTTCCTACAACATGGGTCTCTTCAAGACCAATGTTCATTCCTTCCTCTCCTCAAAAAGACCCTCTACCCAGTATATCAGATGACATAGGCCCTGAGGGAAATTATTTTCCTTAGGGCCTCCTGTGTGGAGTTAATGTTAAAAAAAGTATTAATCTTTTTATATTCAATTTTTTTCTCACAACAACTCTCTTTTTATAATTTTGAAGGTTATTCCCATCAATGCAACATTATCTTTTTGTATTTTTCTGTGTCTTGTTCTCTTTTATATTTCGTTTAAATTATTAGTGTTAACTTCTTTAATGATTTTCAGTTCAGAAATATTTTCGGGATTCTTTTCCCGAAATAAGATAAAATTGACCTTACTTAGGGCACGCCGGGACGCGTACAATACACTTTTGGTAGCTCTCTTCAGTGGTAATAAAGTTAATTTTTTTGGAAAAAAAATCGTCCTGCTTAAGGGTGTTTAACCAGCCAGCGGCCGAAAATTCACATTTCGTCAAAAGACGTTCTTACGATCGTACACGGCGGTTCCAATTAGAAAGATTAATTATTCTCCGTACCTGCTTTTTAAAATGATAACTCAATATCGATTTTATTTCATTCCAAATTTGCTTTAATTTATACCTACATCCAAAAATACTGAAAGGTGTGTTGATAAATAAAACTTTTAAAATTATGTACTTTTTGAAATTATTTTTTGGTCATAAGTAGGTACATATTTATCATTTTTCAATGATATCTAAGAAATAGTATAATGTGAAAATATCTGAAATACATTAGTTTGTATGTGCGCAAATAAATACACAAACGGACTAATTTTCGTCAAGAATCACAATACATGTAACTTCGTATATATTTTTTAATGATTTTATTTAAACTGAAATTAAAATTATGAAACATGCGTTTTCCAGACAATGCATTGATTTATTTTACTGCATGATTATATGATTTGAAATGGGTGTTGTACATATAATACAAAATCTTTTTTGAAAATTTAACAAATCTGCCAAAGTCCTATGGTATAACCTTATAATACTAAAAAAAAAACATTTTTTTTCAATATTTCTATTTTTGAGATTGATAATTCATGGTGGAATTCCATTATAATATATTAAAATAAAACTTTATTCCACTTAATTTTATTCGACCGTAACCGGTTTCAGCTCGTCAAAGCCATCTTCAGACTGGTACAAATGTTTCCTAGTCTACGGTTTATATACACAACATATTGGGGAGGGGGAGAGGGGTGGTCTACAAGGATTTTAATCATAATAATTAATTTAATAATAATTGTATCCAGTGTAATTTTCATAATAATTTCGATATTAAAATATGAAATTAGTTTAGATCATTCCAACTCCAATGTAAATATGTATCCCTTCATAAAGCAATTAAAAATACCATGCCTACTTCATAAATATAATAACGATTTGACAATAAAATAAGGTCATTAGTAACTCACATTACTTGTAAGGTTTTTCCCTAATCATCATTGAAGTGAGCTGCAAACCCAATGTAATTACTTCTTCAAACTTCGCAAAATTACTGTTTCGCATCTTTATATGGGATTGATTGGGTATTGCATTCGCAGACTTGGTGGGTAGATATGTCAAAATCCTGAATTTATCCCACCTACCTAATCTTTCCTTCCCAAATGTCACCATAAAAATTGTTGCAAGAAATACTCAACTTTGGAGAGGTGACAGTGTGTTTCCTGCTCAGTACAAAATAACATCTCAGACAGGGCGCATATATCGTAACCTCTTACTGTAAGAATATTGCGATTTTTAAATAAAACAGTGAGAAGTGTGCACCAAAACTGGAGTTCAGTGAGGCCCCATCTTCAATGGTGAGTCCTATTTTCCTCATTCCAATCTGTGCTTATCTAATTTTCCAAAAGCACAGATCTGAACTATCGACTGACTATCCATCAGGTTTTGCGAGTGTATGCTATTTAATCGTCCCATATAACTTAGCGATTTCACGTAGTTTCGGGACTGGTCCTTCGAGGGCTGCGTGGGCTTTGCTCTGCAGCATTTACCGCCAATTAACAGTGGAGTCACAGTTTCGCGACACCAATTACTTTGTGGCATCATTAATTATATAATGAATAACAGATCACCAATGTAATTAGCTTACTGGAATTACCAAAATATTTAGAAATTCAATAGTCTAAAATGACTTAGCAACAAATATAATTATTGTAATTGATTAAAATCCTTGTAGACCACCCCTCTCCCTCTCCCCAATATGTTGTGTATATAAACCGTAGATTAGGAAATATTTGTACCAGTCTGAAGATGGCTTTGACGAGCTGAAACCAGTTACGGTCGAATAAAATTAAGTGGAATAAAGTTTTATTATAATATATCATTTTTTCAAAATTTAAAAAATGCGTTTACTAGATAAAAGAAGAATCTTTCGAAATCAATTTATCATTTTTTTGCAGAAAAGAGTCAAAACGTCTAAAATCTAATTTAAAAATTACATATTTCTGGTTTTCTCTGGCTATACCCTCTTAAGATGGCTTTAAAGATTACGAGCTCCCTTTAAAATGCGGTGATGTTAAAAAATATATATTTTATGACAAGCCAAATCTACATAATATGTGGCACGAGTCCTCACAAGATGAGTGCTTCAATAAATATAATATGCAAGATATAAAGTAGTAACACATATTCGTTCATCCTGACATCTTAAAGAAATCGTGTCAGTAGCATTAAAAGCAGAATATTATCAGTTTTTTCGTGAGGAATAAGCCTTTCTCCGACAAGCTATGCTAATTCTCGTCTCCTAAGGATATGAAAGGTTTCTCAATCTTTGAGATACTTGGTGACTGAACATAAAACTAGGTTTCTCTTCAATGCATTGCTTTATTGTATATATAATAAAAATTTGCATTAAGGTCTTCATTTTTTTACAGATTTCAATCAGTCTTCAGATTTTTCTTCCATATATGGATCGTCTTAAACCATTGTGAACTAACTCACTTCTTGTATTTTTGTTTTAAAAAGTTTTATTTTTCGATGTACATTTGTTACTTTAATTTTAAATTTTTTTGCGACCGGTTTCGACAGGTCCGTATCATTAACGAGCAAACTTAAAACTAACTTAAAAATTCTATACAAGTACACAATTAATTAGGCGGGGGTAGTGGGAGGGGGGAATTTGGTGGAGGGGGAGGACGGTGGGAGGAGTCAAAATTACATGGAAACATCGTAAGCAGAGGTGATTTACATGGTGCTGTTATTTTATTAAGTAAATTAATTTTAGATTTAATTTTTTTGTTGATTTCTAAAGTTTCTACGCGCACAAATTAAAATACGAATTTACATTGCAATGTTTAAACTTAGTTTTTTCTTTTTTGAAGCTATGACCTGTCTCTATGAGATGGTTAGCAAACTCTGAGTAGTTATTATTACGTAAACAAAGTTCATGTTCCCTAATTCTGGTTTTAAAATTTCTAGTAGTCATTCCTACATATTGCGCGTCACAATCGTTGCATTCTAAAGTGTATATCCCGTTTTTTTTCAAATTTATTAGAAATATCCTTGTTATTAATCAATTTTTTTATTTTAGAATTAGTATAGAAAGCTGGAGAAATATGATCTGGTAATATGCGGGATATTTTTAAGGATAAATCGCCTGTATAAAGAAGTTATTTTTTTATATATTAAGTTGTTACTAGGTTTGTTGTTACTATTACCACTATAAATATATTTTTTTGTTAAAAATTTTGTTTGCTTTTTATTATTACTTCTTGTAATTTCTGAATTGGAGATTGAAACTGGGGCTCCAAATCACAATCTAGCTCTTACAGAGAGAACTAATCAGAGAAAAGCTGTCTATAATTGGATAACACACTATTTCTCTGATTGGTTCTCTCTGGAAGAGCTAGATTATGATGTAAAGACCTCATTTCAAGCCCTAACTCAGATACTGCTAAAAGTGAGTTAATTCACTATAATTTAAGACGATCCATATGTCTTTTAATTTCAGTTGTTTAAAAATGTCAATTTTATTGTACTTTATTTAGTGGTGTACCGGGGGTGAAGTTGTACCACTTTTTGGGTTTTTTCACGACTCAAGCTTATGTATCATATGACAAAACATCATGAAAAAATAACGTGGGTGGTTTAATCTTTCATGAAAACGTTTTTATAAACAATGTTTTTAGAAAACTTTATTTTTCACCATTAATTTCTATTTATTTTAAAGTTGTTGTGATGTGAGAGGACACATATTTTCATACATGTGTCGTATGCAATTATTGTAATTACAAGTGTAACTCCACATTTTTAAAAAACCTTTTTTATTGCTTAATTTTATCACATCTACTCGTATCAGGTTACTAAGAATTAATTTTTCTTTGATTTGTATTAAACAATAAACATAGAAAACACACACTCACCTTTTTAGACAGTCGTATCCATAAAATCAAAAATCTTTCACCTTAACATTCAATGCCCATGACTCTCTAAATAACTGATTTGTAAAAATGTAGGAAAAAACCTTTTATAAACGTTTATAAAAGTCACTTCATGAACATTCTCCAGCCCTAAAGAGTCCGAAATTCTCCAGTCTTTCAAAATAAATATCAACTCTACTTTTGCCACTGATCTTTTCATAAATATAATACTAATAGTGAGGGGGGAAGCAAATGTAAAATCGTGCAATATAATGTTTTAAATATAATGTCATCCGCTTGCAAAGCCGTATCTTCTCCAAGAATAAACTTTCTAATTAAAGTGTGTTTATCGGAATTGACCTGCCAGGTAAGTATGTATCTTCACCATCTGTATCCATTTGTAAATAGTAGAATTAGATAGAACCTAAGAATTCTTAATAAATTGTACAGCGCCCTTGAGGTGATTTTTCACAAAGACAAATTATCCAATTATTATTATTATCGAATGAACGCTTGTATTTTTTTCCTCCACCCCCTCAGAAAATCGCCAATATGCACTTTTAATGTCTTTAACGAATTGATATTTTACGAAAACTTTGTGTTATTTCCGCTTCACAATTAAAGCTATATAAATGAAACATTTCTGAACGTAGCCGAATAATAAAAACCGTTTTAAACAGGTTACAAAATAAGCTTTGGAATTATTATGTTACAAATAAATATTAATATTTGTAAATATTAAAATTTAAAATGCAAACATTAAAAAAATGTGAAAATGATTCACGTGATGTTTTTATGTGAAAACGGTACTAAAATCACAGATTATGTAAACAATAATACTTATTCTATTGTATAAATGTGTGATAAACACTTTTGTCACCTCAGTTTTTTATCATTTCATATAAAAATATTTAATAAAAATTAACAATGTCGGGCGCGGTCAACCCGCCCGTGGGAAATTTGGCGGGATAAATTATGTGTCAGACTGCGCGTCTGACAGAATTTCTTTTTATGTATTTCTATGGATAACTTGAAAAGATATGTGCAGCATGATTCATTATCGACCTTTCACTTTTTATTTTAGGGATGTAACTAAAACAATAACGGAGTTATAACGGTTTCTATGGAGACACACGCGCTGACGTATAAACACGCTTATTGTACTTGACTGCTGTCGTATTTTTAACGCATATATCTGCTTACGTTGCGGAGGGGCGCGCAAAAAGATGCTTAAAAATTGAGTTAAGAGCGTTTAACCAGCCAGCGGACGAAAATCCACATTTCGTCGAAAGTTGTTCTTCCGATCGTGCAGGGCGGTTACAATGAGAAAGATTAATTATTCTCCGTACCAGCTTTTTAAAATTATAATCCAAATTAGCTTTAATTTATACCTTCATCCAAAAATGCTGAAAGGCGTGATGATAAAACTATTAAAATAGTGTACTTTTTGTAGTTATTTTTTTATTATAAGTATTTATCATTTTTCAATAATGTCTAAATTTAATAAGAATGTTAAAAAAATCTGAAATATATTAGTTTGTAAGTGCGCAAATAAATACACAAATGGACCAATTTTCGTCAAGAAACACATGTACATACATATTTTTTAATGATTTTATTGAAACTAAAACAATTCTAATACATAACTCTGCTAGAAAATGTATTGATTTATTTTACTGCATGATTACATTATTTGAAATGGGTGTGGTATAATACAAAAACTTTTTTGAAAATTTAACAAATCTGCCAACGACCTATGGAATAACCTTATTATACTAAAAATTTTAAAAAAAATCTAAAAATTTTTTACATAACTTCACTAGATAAAAGAACAATCTTTCGAAATCCATTTATATTTTTTTGTGGAAAAGAGTCAATACGTCTAAAAACTTTTTTGAAAATGACGTATTTCCGGCTTTCTCTGGTAATGCCCTCTTAAAAGACACTTCACTTTTACGATGAACGACACATATATTTAAAAAAAAAACAGTGTGCAATCACAATCACAAGCCAAGTGCCGTGTACAACAAGTTGCAATGTTGCCAATTCTTTTGCATCAGTTAAAGTAATTAGAAATAGAAAATCCATAATCTTTATTCAATCTGTAACTAAAACTAATAATATTTATTCATGTTTTTTATAAGTAAGGCTGAATATTTTTAAATAATTTCGACAATTAAAATAAGTAAAAAAAAGGAATTAAAATTTAAAAAAAACTTACAAAAAACATAATATTTTAGTTACCTAAAAACTGCGCCACTTTCAAAGCAATGGAGGTGCAGCTACTTTCTTTAGCATATTTTCTCTTAATTCTCCCCTGGATCAGTTGGGTAAATTTCGTATTATGTATATATATTTTTTTGATTCCATTGTTTACAATGGCACAATTAAGAAAAAATCTAAATAATTAAAAACGTTTTATAGCACTTCCCGGAAGCATTGCGAAAACACAAATGTACGATGATAGGCCTCATAAAACTACACCAAAATTTTGGACATAACGCACACTTTTCCACACCTGTAAATTTAGTTATGAAAGGCTCACATCAGTTAAAAAAAAATAATAATAACACATATTTTAAATAGAGTTTTTTATTGT
Source organism: Limnephilus marmoratus (assembly GCA_917880885.1). Taxonomy (NCBI): domain Eukaryota; kingdom Metazoa; phylum Arthropoda; class Insecta; order Trichoptera; family Limnephilidae; genus Limnephilus; species Limnephilus marmoratus. The sequence goes on from OU862918.1 coordinate 10,566,965, forward strand.
TGAACAGTGCAGAAACCGGCGGCGGTTGGCTTGAAATATTCCTCTATCTTAACACACCTATTGTAATCTTTACAGTACAGGTGTCAGGTTGGAATACTGTCCATGTGCTACGGGTATTACAATGGAAGATGCTCCGAGGAACTAACGTTAATGATCCGTTTGGTACCGGAACGTTGTCTGGAAACACGCCAAACGCGCGCTCAACATATGTACAAGGTCAACATAATTTGCCACATGTGAACGGATCGCTTCAATGACTTGATCCTGAGTTGAACAGCTCGGCTATGGAACGATTTGACAGCCTTTGTGTTTCCTCTTTCTCTCCTCAAAAATAACTTCCACACATTATCCCTAAAGATTACATAGAACCTGAGGGAAATTATTTTCCTCGAGGCCTCCTGTGTGGAGTAAATAAAAAATTAAAAAATATGGGTATGTTTTACATATTCCAATATCTGAAAAACAATTTTGATAATCAATCTACATTATACGGCGTCTAGAAGATTGGTGAAAACGTATAATATTGCAGACATCGCGCGTCGGCGTCTCCGAGTTAGCAAGATACCAATCTGACACACGCTGAACTGTTCAGGGCTCACACGTTTGTAATTCAGTACATCCTTTCACGCCAGTTAGACGGGATTGCTTCAGTCAGTCTAATTAGTTGATCAAACTGAAGTAAATACCCGTACGCCGTCGTGTTTTACATGATTGAGTTAGCGTCAAAGTTTCATCTCAATAATTTTGTGACCGCATACATTGAAAAAAATTATTAATCAATGTTTTACAAGATAATCAGATCTATTTTAATCATTTTCAACAAATAATTAGATTTCCAACATCATTTCATTTAGGTCACGCAAAAATTCTTCACTGTTTTATTTTTAATTTTTTTATGTGAATACCTTGCAAGAGACCCAGCTGCTCCCGTCTAGAGCCAGTGAGACTGGCATCTCCTATTGGGATACGTTGTTAAACAAGGAAGTAGTAGTGGGGTGAGGAAGGAGATGGGGAAGAGGAAGGTGGAGAAGTACCTGGCTTTTTGTTTTTTTATGTGAATACCTCACAAGAGTCTCACCTGCTTCCGTCTGAAGCCAGTGAGACTATGGCATTCCCAATTGAGGTAAATTATGAGGCTGAAGGTAGTGGTGAGGGGAAGGATATGGGGAAGAGGAATGTGGGGAAGTACCTGGCTGTTGATATCTGGTCACCAAACACGGCTGAAGCCTTTTCAAGCAATGTTTCAATTCTGAACAGTGGTCTTACACCAAGGCGATACTAAGAGTATAATCCACTCTAGAACGTACCGCAAATATATTAATTTATATATTATTTTAAATAAATTAATTGTGAAATAATAAAAATATTTCAACCAAAGCATGCGAACACTTCAGCACAAGTTCTCTTAGAGGTGTTCACAAAATACTTGTACTAACCCATTTACATAGAGTTACAAATTATAAATATTTCTTTTGAATTATTTTTATATACTAGCAGACCCGGCCACAACGCCATTACCCAACCTTTATAAAATCCACACCACCCGCTTGCCAGCTGCCCGCTGCCCGCTGCCCGCTGCCTGAATTGAATATTTGAATTTCTCTACTTTTCTCTACTATAATAAGCATGTTTTATAGATATAAACCTTCCTCTTGAATCACTCTATCTATTGATTAAAATCCCATGAATATCCGTTGCGTAGTTTAAAAGATCTATGTGCACATACATTTTGAGCGACTTCATTAAATAAAATAATTCAAATCAAATACCTACTTACTCTAGGACATCTATTTTCCAATTTCTTCCGTAGAACGAATTTCAAAAGTGACTATAGTACGGCCCGCCAGCCGTTTTAAATCGCACAAAAATATGTTTTCTTTGAATTTCTCGGCTTTTCTCTAATATAATTTACATGTATTATACATATAAACATTCCTCTTCAATCACTCTATCTATTGGTGAAAACCGTATGAAAATCCGTTGCGTAGTTTAAAAGATTAACGCGTACATACATTTTGAGCGACTATGTAATGATGGTGATAATGATGATGTAAACTTTAAACATCTTTTAACTGCATGTACGAGAATGGAAATAAATAAAAAATTTTAAAAGTATTTAATAATCATTACGAATTTGTACGATAAACACGCAAAACGAAAGAAATATTGATATTGTTGGGATTTGATCTCGACACCTCCCGCTTTTACCGAATCTTTTTTACTCTACCCTACCTCATCGACCGGACTAATTTTTAAAAATTTGACTCTGTTTCGTGATACCTGTGTCCTGGCCATTAGAGGCAAGAAGCATGCACATTTAATTTTTAAGGAAAACTGAATTAAAACCTACTACGTAATTTTTTGATTACACATTCATTATTTAAATAAATACGGATGTCTTGGCAAATACTCCTTGATCCATTCACATTCATCCACCGTCACATACATGCTCTTCTGTTATTCTGACTCTAGAAGACTATTTTACATATACTGTTTTACATGTTCAGAGATAAGAAACACGCTGAAAATAATTATGAAAATACACTTTCGACGGCTTGAGAATCCCTCTATTTGCTAGCTTCATATCATTTCAGGCATACGTGTGTTGAAGATTCACTACCTTCTATAATAACTCGGAGCTTTTCCCTGAAATAAATTCACGTTTACACTTCAGGCGGAAATGAAAATTTCACGAGCTTTGCGTGGTAAGCCAACATAATTCGCCAGATTACGAAATTCAATTGATATTTATAAATAGACCAAGAATAATACATAATATTATGCACTTTGAGTTGTTTTATAGCTAAAGCATTTCTAAGCGGGTGGAATGGGAATTAGTGTAATCTTTTGCCCTGATATCTAGTGGCGTTGCACTGATATCTAGTGGCGTTGCACTGAATTACACTGGTAATAATTATTTGTGTGTAATAAAATTAAAAACGCTAAATATAAAATATGTTTGAATTATCGAAAAGTTAACAATGACATATAAAACATTATGTAATACTAGCGCACACCCGTAAAAAATAATGGGATATTATAATATTATAGGATTTATGAAGTTGTCAGTATTTTTAAGAAAGTTGCCTGAAGATCATTGCCTTTCAAAAGAAGAAAATTACAATTCGAATGTTAGTCCATCCGCTCACGGGGCAACTAAAAAGAAAAACACAGTTGGGACATCTACACGATAGCGACTTACGAATTTCAATTGCCATTGCCAACGGAGACGCAACCAGTCACGCGTTTCAGTTGCCAGGTTGCCTTGGTTTCGCCTCAGACACTACCTGTCAGTTTTCGAGAAATTTGCGACATGCCGAGCAAGAAAATATCGATTTTGTTCAGGAGGTTGATAATATTAATTATTATTATTATATTATATTAAAGTTGATATTCATAAATTATTAGGTAGATAATTAATCAATTACAGTTTTTATTAAATAAGCTGATATAATAACTGAAGTTGTAAAGTTGAGTTGCGCCGTGAAGAAGCTTTTCTAAGTTGCCAACCAGTTTTAGTTTGATTTTGGTTTCTCCATTTGTAAACTTGAAAAATAAAGACATCATCTATCCAATGACATTATAAAAAAACAAGACACATATGTTACAAACTAATAGAACAAAAAATGTAGCACCGCTTAGGAAAAGGATAGCCTTTTAAAGAACGTGTTTATGAACGGCATGTCAATGGAGGGCCTGTTCGGAGAAGGAAACTAGCTTTTAGTTTCAAGAATAGTATATTAAAATATAAGTGGATAAACAGGTCTTTAAAGCACGCGCGATTTTTCGAGCACGACGGCGTAGCCGAGTACTCGAAATAAAGCAAGTGTTTTAAAGACCAGTTATCCACGAATACTTTACGCTATTTTTTTTATTGGTACACTTTGAAAACATAAATATTGATATTATTATTAAAAATTTGGAAATAAGAACTATTAATGAATTCGTGATGTGACATCACAATATCTTGTCATGGAAATGAAAAACACAAACATTAATTTGCAATCTGTCACATAAGATTAATAGTTGACATCACAGTTTTTACTAGTTATTGTGTGTTGTAAAATGAGTTCTAACATTGATAATTTAAATACCAAAGCAGAATCGCGGTTAATACCTGAAAAATCCAAAGACGTTTATAAAAAAGAATATGAAAGGTTCATAACATGGATGGAGGAGCAAAACATAGTAGATGTAGATGAACGAGTTGTGCTTTGTTGATGTTGCCATGGTAACTTTAAAAAACGCGCGTTCCATAAAGTGCGATTTAAACACGCTAGAGCGTACTTTAAATGAGTAAAAAAGGGCACCAATAAAAAAAAATATTTTTTTGTGATTTGTTTTTCGATTGCAATGGTAATAATATCTTATATTAACACTGCCGATTCAATTTAATTCCGAATTAAAAAAAAATTGAAATATTGTGAAACTTCACAATATTTACGATAATAGTAAAATAAAGAAAATAATTGTATCATAGACGAATATTTTTATTTTATTCCTCTTACCAACTCCCTATAAAATAGGTCATAAAAAATAACCGTGTAGACATTTTGGCTCCTCAAGTCCCGTATCTATTTCACGCCGTTCTGTGTTAAACGATTTCTGTAAGAATTATTACCTTTCGGCCTGGGATGGGTATTTTCCTTCATACTCCTAACCTAAGAGATATGTCGCGCAGGATGTTTACGTTCGCTAAGTTATGTCTCATTTTCTCCTAAGCACTAGACGCAGATGATACCTGTATCCTTTAACCCTTCGCTACCGATTATAGATGATCTGATGCGTATCACCAAAAGTGTAAAAATTGTAGTTCCACGAACCTTATTTAAAAGACTGAAGGAACATAGCAAACCAGTGATTTCTGATATTATTTATTTAATTTTTTTTTTAGCAGAAACAAACTATTACATAATGGAAAATAGTTACAGAGTTATAGAATTAAAACAATAATTGGTACCAATGACATGTGGCTGTTATGTATATGCTTATGTTTTTGTGAGATAAATAATACATTATACCTAAATTAGATTAGTAAATTATTGAAGGAGAGGGGTGTGTGAGAGGGTTTGTATGTGTGAGAGGGTGTGGATGTAAGTGTTATGTGTGCGAATTCAGTGCGTTAAAAATGTTTTTCTTAAATAGAGGGAGGGAATCAAAAAATATATAGGTATTTGTGGTTTTTTGAATTGAGTTGAATCTTTGAAGGATGCGGGAAATGGGGGAGTTGGCCGCAGCGTTCGTATTATTACTAATTGTGTAAAAAAGGTTGTTGTGGCGAGTTCTTTTAGATGGGATGTTAAAATTTATTTAGAGTGAAAAGTGTATAAATGGCAATTTTGATTTTTTTGACAGGTTGGTCTCGGCTCGAATTATCAGTGATGGATTGTGAAAGAACTTTTTTGTTTTTTTTTTTTATTTGAGCTCCGCACAGGAGGCCCTGAGAAAAATAATTTCCCTCTGGGCTTATGTTATCTTTGAGGATGCTGTGTGGAGGTTATTTTTAGAAAAAGAAGGAGAGTAAGTTCTGGGGAGTAAAAGGAAACAAGGGGTGGGTAGGAATCTAGGGGTCAGTGTGTCCAGGAGTGAAAGACATAAGAATCCATCCCTTGCACTGCGGTGCAAGGCGTTGTTCCGAGAGAGCACGGATGGATAAGCATTTAATCTCTCCCTGATTGTGACATGCCACGCTGTTGGTAGGCAGACGCATCCGCCGCCAAGACCCGGAAAAACCGCATCCCATGAACCCGGGCACTCCTGCTAAGTCACCGAATGAACCACTTTGATTGACCTTGGTTATCCAGTAAATGGTTCCTGGGGCGGCGGTACCCATACTCAGCCTACTCACCTCCCAAATTTATTTATTTTTGTTTGATGTTTGATGTTTGATGACATCGGTGGGTATTGGACAGAGAGGGGCGGGGTAAGGTGTTGGTTGATTACTGGACTGAGTAATCAGTGACAACAGGTGGAAATATTTTTTTTTGTGTGATTGTGAAGCCAAAAAAATTGAATTAAAAAAAGGTATCCAAAAAGTCACCGGAGATCAAAATTTCAGTTACATTTTTTTACTCCAATTAATGTTTGTAATCACTGGTTAGAGTAGGTCAAGTACGTCACACACCCTATATATATTATCATCTTTATGATACATACTCGCCTGCATGTTAAAGATTTATAAATTCAGTTATGAAATCTGTCAAAAGCGCAGGTGAATTGTTGTTCGATTAATAAATAATCTAACTGGGTTTTTATAAGCAAAAGTAGTTGAATTAGATTAATTGCGTATTTGGCTAATGTTTATAGATTTTGTAGAATCCTTCAAAATAGTCCAGAATGTACCAGATCTGATACAGTGGGCGTTAGCGAGAGTACAGAAAAATGTAAAAAAACTGAACTGTGTGTAATAATGTTACACAAGGCATCAAACGTTAACAAAATATTGGAAAATTTTTACAAAAATATCGGAAGGCTTAATTGCGATTTTCAGTGAATTTATTTTTTTTGGTTCTTTTTTTCATTTCTTTGTAATGGTGTCCAATGTAACTTTGTACGAGTATATCTGAGAAAAAAATCAACAAACTCCACATTTCTTTAAAGAAACATGGGAAATTAAGAGCCCGCGAGGGATTTTTCAATATTTTATTTTTTTTTCGTATTTTTGCAGATTTTTGCCTATTTTCGAAGTCATCTGTGTCGATAATAGCACCTCAAAAAAAAAGTTTGTAACTCTGCTTTTTTAGATACATGCATTGTCAATGCCACAAGTTTAAATTAAATATTCAAAAAAATATTTTTTCTTACTTTATAACTGTTTATAAGAGATCAGTTTTCAAAAAATCGTCAATGTACCACTGATTTTTTTCCATCTGTCGTCATATACGAAAATAAAAAAAATATTTAAAAATATTTTCTTATAGGACACATATCAACCTATACCCCCACATTTATATTTTTTTATAAAATGCGCAAATAATGAGGTAAAATAATTTTTAAAAACTACGTAAATCGATGTACTTTGAAATCGATTTTATGTATTAAAAAACAAGTATTTGAAAAAAATAAAAATAATGTGTATTAAAACAATATTTAAACTATACAAACTGATAATTAAATAAAAATAACTTTGTGATTTATTGTGTAATATTCCATTTTTATCTGTACCCAAAACAGATAAAAGCGATTCCATTTCCAACTGCTCTTCATTACGCGAAAGTCAGTCGCCACAAGAGGTTCTTTCGTGACGCTCTGTTCTGTAAAGTAGTATTAAGAATACATGCATGTGTTGGTTTTTGTATAGAATACGTATACTCTGGAGAAAAGAAATTCGACCACTGAATTTGGACGGGGAAAGTGAATGAATCTTGTCAAAAAGATATATTTTAAAACGATAGTGGCCAGGACACGGACTGCCATATACTTGTACCTTCCTACGTTTTGCCTTGTTTGTGTGCAAAAAATAATATCCGTGGACCCAAATATGAATACAGTGATCACTCGGTTTTACGAATCAATTTTTAACTGCTTTTATGTTTATTTTTATACGTGGGCTTTCGAAAAATATTTTTAATGTTATCATTGAAATCAATTACTAATTATTAAGTTCTGCTTGATATTTTTAATGATTTTAATTATATGCGTACCGGCAAAAATTGTTGATTTGGCGATGACTTTGGTAGGCAAAACTCCCATTACTTGTAAACAATAATAAATGAAACTTTAATTATTTTCAATTAGCTTTTATTATTCGGAAGTTTTATTCCTTTTGACCATTTTTACTTAGTTTATTTAATTATGAATACATTATGGAGCAGATGAATGAAGAAAAGAGTATAAGGAGAAGGAACGAGGTGAATGTGTATGGTAGAAGAAGTCCGGGGGAGAATGGCACGATCAAGTGAACCAGCGCCCTAGGGGTGATTTTTCACCAATACGGCATTATACAAATCATCCAATTATTATTATTAAATGGTTGAGATTCTGAACTGTACCAAACTGTATAATATTTTTCGATATCTCTGTATCTGGCAGTAAAACCATGTAAAAATTATACATTTTGTTAAAGCCCATCAGTGCTTTTACAATATAAAAATTTCCGTGTTGTCTTACTTTTTCGAAGAAGGCATGTATATTATCCGTCATAATTTTATTTTATTTTTCAAAAGCGAGTGTCAAGTTACACACGAAATAGGGCTGTCCAAATAAATGGTTAATTATTATTATTCATAATTTAACTAACTAACCATCACGCCGTTTCTCCGCAGGGGTAGGCAGAGAGGACGGACCGCCAAACAACTCGGTCTTGGCACACACTTCTTGCCTCGTTCACATTCATACATCGTCTTATATATGCTTTTCTATTATTCTGACTCTTGACATCATCCCACTCAAGTATCTGATTCACTTGGTCGTGCCATGTCTTTCTTGGGCGTCCCCGACTTCTTCTACCATTTGCGTTATATATTATCCTTACACTCCTTCCCTCGTTCATTTGCTCTACATGCCCAAACCATCAGAGCGTTCCTTTCTCAATCTTACTCATTAGGCTTATATCAGCTTTGCACATTGATATATATAAATAGATGAGACAATAAGCGAATAAATTGGTTAGACGGATTTGAAGGTAGTACCTCCAATTCTCTATTTCACGCATTTAGTTGACCAAAAACCATCGTGTCGTGTTGGTCATTTGAAATACATCTGGCAAGCGTATGTGTAAAAGGCGTTCGTGCAATGTATGGAACGGACTATTCAGACTGTTGAACGTTCGAGTCCTTACTACGCTGTGCCCTCAGTCTAAGGACACCTGCGTTCTTGTACATTTTTGCAGGTATATTTACATGGTGGCTCGCGCTCGGTGTGGAGTCTATTGTAAGTCCCTTAAATGTTTCAATACCCGGCTTCAGAGCATTATATTTTATGCATTTTATAAATATAAGACAAAAAGTCTCGATAAACTACTTTTTAGTAGTTTGTCTAACGGGTTCTTTACATTAAAGTGATTTAATAGTTACATTTTTACAATTTAAGATATAAAATTAAATTAAAAAAATTACAGAAATATACTTAGTTACATTTTTACAATTATAGATATAAAATAAAATAATTTTTTTACAGAAATATACTTAGATTATGAAAACGTGAATAACAATTTTAAAGTCTTTAGTTATTGTAAGCCAATACAAATTAGTTCTTTCCGTAAGCCAAGTCTTCAGTAAGTTCACCAATTGTTTGTTTTGGGTACAGTTTTTAATTTCAGCTGGAAGCATATTTAAACAACTGGGAATCATGTAATTTAACGTTCTTTGTCCATATTTATTTGTATGTTTAGGTACAATTAGACTTTCATGAAAGTTAAAACGAGTATTATGGTTGTGTTCCAGCCTGTTTTTATATAAAAGGGTTATTTATGTGCTGAAACTCGTTCCAGAACTCGCGACAGCGAATGGCGCGATGTCATACTCGTAATTGAAACTTTGAATGCAATATTTTCCATCGCATTTTTTTTCTTTTATAGTAATTAAGTGAATATAAAGATTTTTCTAAAAAATATTTGTATTAAGCGTAACCAGTGATTTCGAAAGTTTACCAAAAATAGGCGCTGCAACAGTAAAAAATAACTAGGTTGATTAATATAATTGATGAACTTTGATGTCGTTGTATGCGGCCCTCTACTTGAAAAGTCTGTAAACCCCTGCTTTGCAATCGCATTCGTGCCAGTTCGGTAGATAACGGAAAGTGTCGAACTACCCCTCCCGTACGCCTCCGCAAGCCTGAGATGAACACGAATCTGGAATATATTTGTAAGGCATGGCGCCTCTATTGTATATCTCTATGGCTTTGCATTCTTTGCGGATCTCTACGTTTCTCACACGATCGTACATGGTTTTACCACACATACGCCTAAGGGATCTCATTCTACAGCATTCAGTCTACTTTCATCATTTCTCTGCCAGTTCCATAACTCACTGCCATATATCCATTAATAGAGTTACCTGCATTCATCCCTCTTTCAATATCTCTATCAGCCTTCCCATCTCTCGTAAACATATTTCCCAAATACACAAACTCATCCACCTGCTCCAAGTATTCATCATTCACAACTATGTTGCACATTGTTTTCGTATTCTCTCTTTCAAGCATATGACTTTAGACTTACTTACATTCATCATTCACTCCAGAGCCCTTGAGGTGATTTTTCACAAAAACGGCTCTATACAAATTATCCAATTATTATTATTATTATTATACATACATACTTCGTTCATCCTAGATATGAGAGACTGTAGATCTTCTATACTTTGAATCTCTCGACCCATCGCCTTACTCCACCGTTGAAGGGATGAATCGTTACGCCTGGATACACTGAAACCCAGATTCCTACCCATCCCTAATATCTATTTCCTTTCCGGAACTTCATCTCCTTCTTTTCCTTAAAATAACCTCCACACAGCATTCCTTAAGATGACATAGTGATGATGATAGTGTGATTTGATCTAAAAAACCAAAATACCATTTTATCAAGTACAGTATCACAACAAGATGACAGGATAGACAGACTTGAATACATGCAACAAATATGTAATATTGAAATAAGAGGCGTTCCGGAATCCATCTCCAATAACTATATGGAAGTCATCAATAAAATATCTAAATTTCACAATGTTTCATTATAAGTACCTATTTTTTTTACATTAACTCCACACAGGAGTCCCTGAGGAAAATAATTTTCCTCAGGGTCTAAGTCATCTTAGGGGATTCCTATGTAGAGGGTGTTTTTGAGGAAGGGAAGGATAGTAAGTTTTGGGAAGGAAAAAGCTATGAGGGGTGGGTAGGAATCTAAGGGGTTAGTGTGTCCAGGAGTGACGGACGTATAATCCATCCCTCCAACTGCGGTGCAAGGAAATGGGTTGACAGAGTCTGGCTGGAAAGATCAAAAGTCCTCCCTCACCCAGTCTCTCGCGATCTGACCCGCCACGCAGCAGGTGAGCAGGCGCATCCGCCGCCAAGACCTGTAAAAACCTCACCACATGAACCCGGGCACCCTTGCACACTCAAGTCACCAAACTTAGCGAACCATTTGGGGAGACCTATGGCAGAGGTGTTGGTTATCCAATAAATGGTTCCCGAGGCGGTGGTACCCATATCCGCCTCCAAATTGAATAGTTACTGTAAAAAAGGTTTTGGCTTTGATTTTAATAAATGTAGTTTCCAAGATTGTTTTTTTATTCAAATTTTGTGGCAGCCCTAGAACGTTAGTCCAGCAACAGTCCAGCAAAATACAAAAAATGACGACATCGTGTGTGGCGGTTTCCAGTGTTGTAATCTAATAAAAAATATCCCATATTTATTGGTATTTATATTTTTTGTCGTGAATATTATATTTTTGGACACATTATATATTACATAAATTGAAGCAATAAACGTCTAATATGAATGTCGCGATGAGGAGAAACTGATTTATTTTAGATGTTTGTTAAGTTTTAATCAATGTGCGGAGTTAAATTTACAAACACAGAGATTTCTAGTATTAACATCGCAAAAATCACACATTTATCTTAAAAACTGAACAACATAAATGCGGCGTTGAATTAATTCGTCGATTCTAAAAATTTTCACATATTTTTTTTTTTTTTTTAACAAAATAGGGAATTTCGGGGAAAAATTCCCCAACATATAGGGAACATGGACATTCGACTGAATTAGCAATCCGCCAAAACTGTCAACGATATTTTTAATATACCATTTTTTATTTGTTCGGGAGTGTTCGTTTGAACTTCGGATTTCCGAGCGGATGAAAGGATACAAATCAGTTTAAGCAACGATTTTTGGCGGAATTGTCTTCAAAATGTGCTGAGAGCGACGCAAGCGACAAAAACTATAACTATTTTATCCAATCTGGAAAAAATCGCTAGGCCTGCTATGCTCTTAAGTGTTAAAATGACTTTACTATTATAATCTGTTTCGGGAAGAAATAAGCATTTATGCATCACTGTCATGGCGAGACACGAGTGTTATAACTTTTGGATGAAAAGTCAAGTTGTCTTATATGACTAAACACATTAATTGTTTTGTATCCCAATACAACGGGAAGCTCTTATGGCTCGCGGAATCAAACCCGCTTGCGCAAACAATAAAATAAAAAATGGGATATTCCACGAACGAAATTATTTACCTACTTTATTTGAACCTCGTTTCAGAACGGTAGATATCCTATGCATTATGGCATAAATGGAAAATGTTGCTTGTCCAATGATGAAAAAATGATGTAGCTAGCAGATGGACCCGCGAGTCCTGAGTAGGAACATGACGCCTTGGATCACTCGACCAACTAACCGGTCTGACTAAAGTTAGATTTAGTGACTAGATTTGAATAGCCAAGTGCTACCTACGACTCTAATACGTAGCTATTTCATAGACACAACATTCCTGCTCAAATTCTGATAATATAGTTCCATTTGAAGAAGTTTAAAAATGTGAATACCGCACAAGAATTCCAACTGCTCTCAACCATTTAGAGCCAGTGAGACTCTAGAATCGCCAATTGAAGTACGTTGTTAGGCTGAAGATAGTGGAAGGGGAAGAAAGTTGGGAGAATGATGGTGGGAAGTACCTGGCTCTTCATATCTGGTCTCAATTCAAAGTTTCAATTCTGAATAATGGACCTACACCAGGTCGATACTGAGAGTATCTTCCACTCTGGAGCGTGCGGCAAATATACAATTTTTAAAATAAAACAAGTAAATCAAATAAACATTTACTTGCGCAAGCCGGGATTTGTACCCACGACCTTCGGATTGCTAGTCGAAGTCTTGCCCCTCGGCGACGGAGGCCGACAAGTTTGTAGGCATTTTCCAGAAATCTTATATGAACTATGGTTACAACAACTACGTATTAGCCAAGTAAAATTACCAGCATTCTAGTACCAAATTTATGTCAATTACTTGCCAGCTGATTCCCGAAATCAACATAAAAATAACTTATTGTTTCAAATAACGGTTTCAATTTCATCTAGACGATTTCGTTCGACCTTTACCCTAACAGATGCTAAGACAAGGATAAAAAAGCATTACGGTATCACAACCAACAAAAAATATTTGGAAATTACTGCCTATTTATTTTTCGTTATTACCACACCAGAACCTCAAGTGTACGGAGCCAGTGAGATTGTGGTACTTCACATTGGAAAATTTACTGACGTATTAAGAAATTGTTTGGAAGGGGAAAAGTGAGACCGACACGACTTTGGAAAAAAAACTGGCTTATTTACTGGATCAAATTTTATCACCTTCGGTAAACACAGCTAAGAGTTTCTGAAGAGTGTTCTTTCACAAGGGTGTTTGTGAAAGAGTCTCCCGCTGGTAAAGTGTAACTATAATGTGCAATAAAATATTTTAAGTACATACGTTATTGACTTGAATCAATTACTTGAAGAGGGTCGTGTCAAGAGTCAGAATAGCAGATGGGTATGCATGAGACGCTGTATAAATATGACTAGAGTAAGGACTATCCCAGAAAAGTTATCGATATACTTGTATATCACTACGTTGGTCTAAATGCTGGTTACTTGACAAGTTTTGATGCTCCGGTTGGAAAACGGCAGGGCTGAGAGGCTTACGTACAATGGCAGACCAAAAGCACGTAACGAAATTCAAATCACCATTGTACTTACTTAGATTCTTTCACATAGTTGTTAATCAAATTACTTCATATTTTTAAAGCTTTGTCATAAAATTTAAATGGCATGGCACCAAATCAATTATAAACCAACTTAGTATTTTTTTGTTATTAGTTGAGGTCCTGGGAAGACCCAAAACTCATAGAGCGCGCCTGATTACGGAGGCAATTGAAATTCACAAAAATCCTATAAATATTAATAGAGACGACGGAGCTAAGCTCAATAGTTCTTGGTATCCGGTAATTGACGGTTACATCAAGGCTAAACGCAAAAAAACATGTTGAAGTATATTGTAGCGCCAGCTCGTAGAGGAGTGGAGCTGGCGACACGGTATCGCTCCTAAGTAGATAAGTACAAACATCACCCCTAACTATTACACATCTGCCCTGATGATGGACACTGCAACGCTGTCCGAAACGTTGGCTAAAGAAGGAGGTAGCGTAACACGGCATAATACCCCAAAAACTAATAACAAAAAAATTTTTGGCCGTGAAAATCTAAAATCGTATCCAACTTAGTATTTAATATCGATTTGCAATTATGTGACATTTCAACCGATCAAATTTTCTTTGATTTCGGTCAACGCCCTGAAATATATTTAATTTATATATTTAAGAAACTATTTAACTACAACACTTACTGAATAAACTTCATATGGTTTTACATAACTTCTTTTCTTTTAATTTCATTTGAAAGGATTGACTGTTATGCTACTTTGATCTATAATGCCTAAAATTTTCCTACTAAGCTAGATTCCAACTATCACAAGGAGTGTGTTCCAAGAAGTTATTTGGCGGTCCATCCTCTCTGCCTATCTCTGTGACGAAACGGCTTGATGGTTTTTTAGTCCGTCGGTTAATTGTTAATTATATTCATTTGACTTTTTTCGATCACAGTAAAACCTTAAATTTAAAAGGCCATTATATACCCTATCCGTCATCTGCTGGAAATATACTTTCTTCTACCATATTTTCTGATGACATCAGATTTCATCATGAAACATTCAAATGTATCGACCGATGATTGTTAACTTTGTATTAAAAGCATTCATATTAACAGAGACAACGCAATTTGACGTCTGCATTAACAAACACAAGTAATTACAGAAATGCACCATCGAAATCCGTCAAAGCATGTTGAAAGGAATATGAATCATAATTTGTAAATCATAAAATTAAAAGGTTTGCTTCGCGAAGCTCATCGTTACTGTTCTCTAGTGGAGTTCGCTTGAACGACAGCAATAAAATAATCGTATACTTGAAAGCGAGAGTTTAATATTGCTATCAACATATTATTGTCATTATCGTCGAATAGAGGTCAAACGTTATCATCCATAACTGAACTGTAGTTTAAAAACAGGGAATAAAGAATTTTAAAAAGATAATACCGTTTTATCATCCAGTGGTTTACGCACGCAATTGTTATTGTAACGATACAATGTGTGTGCCAGAAAAATAATATAGTAGCGTTGTTCGGTGGCGGTTTGCGGCCTATCTCTTTGGGAATTCAATCACAGATTAAAAATAGAGCAAAAATTCCCTCGGGTATATGAAAAAATCCATGTTGGTATTTTACATAATATTATATTATATATTTTTTCCCTAGATCTAAAGGAATATCATCAAATCGCATCACCAGATATTAGCGATCTACCTACAATTATACACAATTCGGCAGTTCATTAAAATATCTGTGGCTAAAGCATATTACGATTATAACGTCCTAGGTTACAAAAATAGTTTCAAATACGAAAATCACAACTTAAGCAAGAAATTCAGTTTTTTTAATGTCGAAAATTTATTTCAAAAACAGCAACACGATAATCACATGCATAAATCTTTGTATTCTTGCAAAATACTATTCCTCACTGATTCCTCATAATCTCATACCTACATAGGTACTGCGCTCTCAGGCAGCTAGTAGGTTTGAAGCTCTACCGCTCTGGCGCTACTAGGATGTTTTGTAGGAACCTAAATCTATCCTATATATCCTATGTGCTGATAATCATTACGTACCCATGGGATTTGGAACTGGCTCTTGGACTGTACGAGTATCATTCGGATGGATGGATTTTTTAGCACGGAGTTTAAATGACTGTTTTTGAAATTTGATAAAATTATATTACAAGTTTTTCTTATTGTCTTATATTTTTATGGGAATTCACTGCACAAATGCAATTTGAGTGAGTGAGATGAGTATCTTCCACTATTAAATATTATTTTTATTTAATTAATTGTAAAATATCACAAATTAATCAAATAAAATTTATTTGGGCATGCTGGGTTCTAACCCGCAACATTCGGTTTGTGAGTCGAGAGACTTACCTTGGGACCATGGAGGCCGTCAAATACTATACCTATCTTTTTTTATTAATAATTGTCCTGAATTTTTTAAATTTAATTATATATTAGATATAATATAATATAAATTTGCTTCTATTTAGATTCAGCCCAAAGATAAAAATTATATTGGTGTTAGTTTTTTACGCTATTTAAAAAAATGATTTTCTGATTCTCTCAAACTAAGGCCGTTCCATTCATTTTCAAAAAATGTATGGAACGGCCTTAGTTTGAATGAGCTTCGAATCATTTCAACCTGATCAAAAACATTTATTTTAAGTTTACGACGTTGAATAAACTCTTAGGTAATATTGCAGAGCAAAAGGCCAAAGGGATATAAAGGAACTCCCTCTGTTATTCCACACGAAGAGACTAACTTAATCGTAATAGCTATTCAAAGGCTTTCTTGATTTATTTAACCACTATATAAATATATTTGTCGCATTCATTCTTCGAATGAAAAACCAACAAACGTCTCGCTCCACGTGGCTTTCACAAAGAACTGGAAAACACTACCGCCATCACAGTGATAAAAACAAATAAGTTCGTACAAGTTTTGAATTCTTTCTTTTAAGGTTTATAAACAAACCTCAATACACATTTTTTCAGGACAAACCATTATCATTTCTCGTTCTTCTTCAGTTATCTCAAGAAAATACAAAGCGGATGCTTATTGTTTATAAGATTGTAATAATTCTTTTGCACAATCACACAAGGTTCTCAGGAATGATAATATAATATCGGATGGGCCATAAACATTTGCTTTTTCGTAATCGTGCTATCGGTGATTCCGAACGGGGTAGGAATGCGGGGTTACTTATGCGTGCTCCTCGCTTCTTGGAAATTTAGACTCAATTTTGGGGATGCTGTATGGTAGTTCAGGGAAGGAAAATGATATTAGAGGTGGGTAGGAATCTGGGGGTCACATTAAAGTAAGGGTGACGGATGTATGGATCGGAGAATGAATGGGAGAGTCCCGGGCACCATTGCTAAGTCACCAAACGTAGCGAACCACTTGGTTGTAAAAAGAATGTTGGTTACCAAATAAAGTGTGCCTCAAGATGGCGGCCCACTAACACCTGATTTCGTAACTGTCAGAATTAGTTCGCACGGGAGTCGTTAATCTCGCTACTGGCTAGCGTGTGGCGCTAGCTGCGAGCTCAAGTTTTCTACAAAATGTCGACACAATTGTTTCACGCGGGAGTCGTTATTTTAGCTGCTACTGTCGCCATAGAGACAGTTTTGTGTGTCATTATGACAATCTCATTCGCCGATTCACCCGCTTTTAAACTTACGGCTAGTAGCTTGTAAACTTGCTCAATGTAATTGAGGCTTTTAAACTTAAATCTGCACAAATAATTATGTCACGTATTTATTAACTTTGCGTAAAATAAGAAAAATGTACTTATTTGTCACGTCAAACAATAATAGTAAGAGCTCTGTACATCGTCTTTGGGAATCTCATAAATTGTACGCGAATTGAAATGTCTATGTCTGTGAGAACAGGTCACCTTGTGTTTGTACCCTAACCTATGTTTTGGTACGTTTTTATGTAACTCGATATTTAAGCAACCTTAAGCTGAGGAAAGTCAGTGTTGATAACATATTGGATTCATTTCTAGGAGACAATCTTCTGCCCGGGAGTAAATCATCCCGAGATAAAGCGAGCTGGGGTTGCGACCAGCATACAAATGATGCTTTTTCAATGTTCCGCGATCCATTTCCACAAACGCGTCCTGAAAATGCTGCTTCAGGGTATACATTTTGTCTTTAGCTCACATTCGTTGAAAATCTTCATGCAATTCGCTAATGTTCATAGACTTCATATTCATATTATGTGATCTAAGGAAAGGTTCGGTTTTTGTTAATAAAACTTGTGCTCCTTGCGTTTTACGAATAAAATTGTTTATCATCATCATCATCGTCATTACATAGTATAAAATGAAGTCGCTCAAAATGTATGTGCGCGTTAATCTTTTAAACTACGCAACGGATTTTCGTACGGTTTTCACCAATAGATAGAGTGATTAAAGAGGAATGTTTATATGTATAATAAATGCAAATTATATTAGAGAAAAGCCGAGAAATTCAAAGAAAATATATTTTTGTGCGATTTAAAACGGCTGGCGGGCCGTACTATAGTCACTTTTGAAAATCGTTCTACGGAAGAAATTGGAAAAAAGATGTCCTAGAGTGAGTAGGTATTTGATTTTCCCATTTATAGATATTTTCAAATATCCAGTGTTGCATTGCAAACATTGTATAATTAGTGGCGATGGCTCGAATTGCATTACTCGCTCAAAATGTGTGTGCGCATAGATCTTTGAAACTACGAAACAGATTTTCATGCGGTTTTCACCAATAGATAGAGTGATTCAAGGGAAAGGTTTATATGTATAATACATGCTTATTATAGTAGAGAAAAGCCGAGAAATTCAAATATTCAATTCAGGCAGTGGGCAGCGGGCAGCTGGCAAGCGGGTGGTGTGGATTTTATAAAGGTTGGGTAATGGCGTTGTTTTTCGTTAGCCACAGCAACGTGTAGCCGGGTCTGCTAGTTAAACATAAACTCTAACTTAACTACTATTGAAATTAGGATGAAACAGAAATGCGTCACAACTCAGTTCTTCACAAATAATCGGTTCTAATATAATGCGATAAATTTGCACCTTGGCGCGTGCCTCCCACAGCGCAATGGGCAGGGCACCTAACAAGTCTCAGCGGCCAGAGAGACAGACATCAAGCGAAAGGAGGTTCGAATCCTACGAAATAAAAAAAAAACATTGTTTTTTTGTGAAATCATTATCCAATCACCAAACCACTTTCAAAGAAACAAGCAAAAGAAAAGAAAGCGACACCTAGCGACTTTCTAGTTTTTACTTTTACCGCGCATGAATTACGCACTCTGATTTTTTTTTTAACTGGACATTTGAAAAACGTGAGACCAATGAAATTATGTGTCGTTTTGAAATACATCTGTTTGATTAATTTTATTAATTACTATCCTGACAACGAAAACTTCGTTTTCGTAACATGTCGATAATTTTGATCATGTAGTGTTATTTAAACAAAGTTTTTTGTTTTTTATTTAATCTATGAGTTTCGATTTTTTTTCGTAATTAAATGAATACATGAATGTATTTGATGAATGAAATGGAGTCTTGGAATTGGAAATCAACCCATTTCGCGGCATCCGATCTAGCTGAAACTCGGCAGATAGATTAATTGCATTCTATCAACTTTTGGTTGCACTCATGACTAGAATTGGATGATATTATATTAAAAAAATTAAAGCAGTTAACATACGAAATAAATGTTGTACCGTCAAGTTGGGATTTGGCTTTGGTGTTAGTGGTGTTCACTACCTTTAGTAATCGCTGGGGAAGAAGGTTCAATCCTCAGTCAAACCAAAACAAAATATTCTTCGAAATTGGCTACTAGTCAGCCCAATAGATGGCTAGGATGAAAATTGAATGTATTATAGTAAAAACACTTTTTTTACAGGTCGATTTATGGGAGTCAAA
Source organism: Limnephilus marmoratus (assembly GCA_917880885.1). Lineage (NCBI taxonomy): Eukaryota > Metazoa > Arthropoda > Insecta > Trichoptera > Limnephilidae > Limnephilus > Limnephilus marmoratus. Next base: position 10,586,506 of record OU862918.1, read on the forward strand.
TAGATTTGTATTTTTTTTATTTTTTTATTTGGCATTAAATATGTAACAATTTCTAGACATTTTGTTTTGTTTTTCTTTCCGTATACATTTGATACTTAAATTTTATTTTATCTGCTACCGGTATCGATTTATCCGTGTCATTTACAAGCAAACTTAAAACGATATTTCATGTAAAGATATTTCAAACTTCAACCTTTAAAATTCACATAATAATATTTGGAGTTTGAATTCTAAATTTGTCCAAGTCCAAGTTTTTTTATTTTTTATTGTGAAATCATGTTACAAACCTACAAAACAATCTTGGTAACAAAGATTTTCTCAATTTTTTTCAGTACAGCATACCTATTTTCACCTGGAAGGTATTATAATATTGTTGTGTTCTGAGAATTTCAGAGAAAAGAAAAATCTTTTGGTCTCATTATCTCATCTCAAAATCAACTTTGTTAGAGTTGGTTCACTTTTGAACTATGCACCCAAAATAGAATCTCAGTGAAAGTTTTCAATTTAAACAGAATTTTTAAAGCAAAGACGGTGTTAATCTACCCTCCAAACAGTTAAATCTAAGCTCTTAGTGTAAGAAAGTAGTCGAAAGCTCCTTTTTAAGCTTTCTCGGTTTATTTTTAATACGACAGTTGAGCCAGGCATCGGCCAAGAACGGAGGTCCTTAGTTAGCCTAAAAGACATTATCGCAAAAAAATCATTTTATTACCTTCTTTGACTTGGTTTCTTTTAACATAGATATTCAGAAATTTTCATACCAATTAAAAAGTTTTCTTTGGTAAAATAGTTTTTAGCTTTTACTACACGATAGCAACTTCTTTAATACATTACCATTTGTACACAGTTCGTTCTGGTTTTAAACAATTCGCCTTCTAAAAGTTTATTGGAACCATTATGATAGGTTTTTTCTATGTATTCGTTAAATGAGAGTTTTCAAAATTAAACCCAGGATAATAAATAATGAATTTTATTGGAGTGGAAGACACTTTCAGTTTCGCCCTGGTATAAGACCACTCAGAATTAAAACGTTGCTTGAAATGGCTTTAGTCGTGTTTGGTTACTAGGTCTGAATAGCCCCCGCATCCCTCTTCCCTCTCTCTTCCTCTCTCATTACCTTCAGCATCGCAGCATTCCCAAATTGGGGGTGCCATAGTCTCACTGAATCCAGTCGGGAGCAGTTGGTACTCTTGGTCCGGAATCTCATACATTTTTTTCGTTATACATAGTGTTTTAATTTATACCCAGGGTTCAAACCAATTATGAATTTGAAAATAGTGAATATCAGTATCAACAAGGTACCTCATTTGTCCAGCAGATGTTGCTGTAATGTAATATTTTTTAACTTTTCCCTCTCTCCACAGACAAAGAAATATAGTTATAAAAAGCCTACGTCGGCTAAAAAACGCTTTTTCTTAACTAAACTTGCACTGAAAAACATAAAATATTGATGGAACCCTTGTCCGTGGGGTGAGGGAAAAGTTATTGTCGGTAATTTATGAATTCCAAATCATAACAATGAAAAAAAAAACAAAGAATTTAATGTATCAAAAGTGCTTCATTAAAAACACCAGCCTACCATTTTCTTCCTTTGTGAGGACCTTATTATTTTACACGAAGTTTACAATAATTTTAATAATAATAAAAAATAAAATAAAACGCGATGCTGTGATAAATATGGTAACTTGTCTTCTAGTTATACCATTAATACGACCCTCCTCCGTACTGATATATTGGTGCATGACAGATTTTTGGAGAACAACTAAAAGATAAAATATAATTTGTAAACAAACGTAGGTAATGTGAACATAGGTTATGTTATCCACGTCGAAAACTCAAATAAAACACTTCGGCAAGCATTTTTTTTTAATTCCTCTGTTTGTGTTTAATAACATCCTTAATGCAAAAAAATGACAATTCTGCAGAACTGCACAAGTTTCGAAGGCATTGAGGTCATTAGAAATTCAATGATTTTACATGAAATTTGATGAAATCAAGATGATTGACCTCGAATAATAATAATTCTTATTTGTCTAAGAGTCTAAACTTACACGGTGTTTTGATATTATACACCACGAATGTTATTAAAAGTACGATACAAAAGCTTCCAAAAAACATTAATTTTAGGAATAAAATGGTTGCTAAAGGAAAATTTAAAAAATGCGTTATATCAATTTGTTATTCTCTTAACTAACTAATTAACTATTAAATATCTCTGTCTTTATATTTCAATCCGGCAACCACACCTACCATATATACACTACCATCGATATGTCATAAATATCAGTGCTCTCCTTTTTCGCCAACTTATTTTTATTATATTTCAGCAGTAAATCAAAATTCTAAACATGTTTAAAATATGGTTCATCGTTAAAAAGTACTGATGGTGTTATTAAATATTCTGTATTCATTATTATATTTTCACAACATGAGCATCGATACATTGTAAAAGTACCTACATTTTCAACATAAGTCTCTGGAAATCGCTCTCTTTGATCGATCTATTTCTTTGTGACATAGGCATTGATTTTTACGTTCCGAGTTGAATTCAATTTGAGCTAGCATTCTCGTTTGACAGATTTATATGGTTATGTTAGGATTGAAACAGTGGAGCTTATTTGCCCAGTATATTGACGTCACAACTGCGTGATTCATTGCTTGGTTTGCTACGGAATTGAGTTGAGAGTAGTTTGCAATCTGATTTCAAGCCAATTTGAAAGTTTTGTTTGGTTTTGTCAATAATTTTCCTATTAAGTTACACTAAACGAGATTTGACCTCAGACAGTTTCGACATTTAGGACGCTCCCGCATAAACGTTATTTTCAATTACAACATTTATTTAATTTTTAATTAATGAAGACACCCAATCGAAAATCAGAAAAAAGAAAAATCAGAAAAAGATACGGTCACATCTAGGAATCGAACTCAGGACCTCTGCCTTGCTGGGGCGGAGCTCTACCACTGAACTTTGTTTAGTTTTTACTCATTAAGTGAAAAATAAAAATAAATATTTGACTTGCAGAGATGTTAACAGATGTCGCATATTAACCCTGGAAAGATAATCATATTTTCTTGTGCAGTAAAGATACGTAAAATTGACGCATGAGTTTTAACTTGCTGTAATATTTTATTTTGTTAATTGATTTAAATAAACCAATCGGTATTTATTTTTACAAATAAATGACGTAAGAAGTACAAAAATTTGTGAATATATTTTATATGTTATATGAAAAAAAACGAAATGCGAAACTTCTTCAATAACCAACAAAACTTATGAATAATTTTTTTTTCTTAAATCACTTATTTCTTACTAATAATCAGTTATTTTGACTAATGTACTAAATAATTAAGATATATTACATTTAATAAAAACATATAGTTATATAAAAATCAATGAGATACTGCTTTGGAACGTATCAATATTATGCTTTTTGACTCATGAGATCGTTATATCTCAAAACCGGTGACACCAACCTCAGCGACGCGCTCGCTCTACGGAAGGTCCTTGCAGCAAGTGATATGTCTGAAAAGCATAGCGACGGATTCGCACTAATTAGAACGATAGAGCAATAATTCTAACATACATGCCTAAATTTTACGTTAAATAAAAATCGATTAATTTATCCAAGACACTATCTGGATAGCATTTAATTCGCGTTTGAATCTTGCAATCATACATAAAGATAGCAGCCAATAAAAACATGCGTTAAGAAAATGAAGATAACGTAAATAGTTCTTTGTCGAAGTTCGATTCAGTTAAATATGACCGAATCGGATAGGGTCACATTAGCTCAGCTGTAAAGTCGTCCTCCCTGGAAAGTCAAAGGTCCTTGGTTTGATCCCTAGATGTGACCATATCTTTTTCTGTTTCAGATTTTTGATTAGGTGTCGATAATATTGTCTTCATTAATTAAATATTACAATTTGAGGTTTTAATCATTAAGTTCAAAATAAAAATAATTATTTAATCCACAACAACAATACTCGCAATACTTGTAGACTGTAAATCCACAGGCCGCTGGTTCAAATCCGGCTCGAAGGACCAAAAAATGGGGTATGTTACGAAACTTTCTTGGAAGGTAAATAGAGGGGAAATAGGAAGCGTAAAACTCACTGTAGGTTAATGTAGCAGGCTGGATCGATGGTGTAGAAATAACGAAATATGTAATGAATTACTGATTAAATTGAGAAGTTCTTTGTAGGTTATCAAATTATTATTATGAATGCGGTGACATACTATTAAATTAAACAACACTTAAAGCAAATCACCAAACAACCGTAAACTGTATTTATTTACTTTACTATAAACACGCCAGTGAAATCCATCTGAAGAGTTAATTTATTCTTCGTTTTATTCAGTGAAATGTAGTGCTGGAAAGAATTCTTTGATGTCTGAATCTTTTCTGTCTGAAACGAATGAAACGCACAGGTCGTACAGCGTTGCAACGACCACTGGGAATTGACGACGCCCGTTATTCAGATGTGCTCAACGTTCACTGACTTCAAAATTGTTCACCAAAAATCAACGAGACATTGCAGCGACAATCAAATTAAAGCGTCATCTGAATTTTCAGACCGATTCTTACCGACCCTAGCAACAATTTCACAAAATATCAAATTTGTATAATAATTTCCAAAATTGCTGAACTGATGGGAGTCGTTGGCCAACTCGTAATAGATGTGGGATTAGTTGATGGAGAGTAAAAGACTTGCAGACACAACAATAACCTCCTGTGACTCTTCTGGACTCTTCCCACTCAATCACCGAAGCTTCAATCACTGAAACTTCCCACCCACTCAATCACAAAGATTATTTGTGACAACATGATTGCGGAAATAGAAGAAAGAAAAGCTAAGGCCCAAAACGCTCTATTCAATATTTCTGAAAGCAGCTCCGAATCTCACACAGCTTGTAGAATTTTTTTTTATTTTTTATTTATTTATCTTGACAAACCATATTAAAAAATAATGTTGATCTAATCTGAGGGTGGTAAATTGGCATTTATGTTTTTTCATTACACCCAACCTGTAGATCTTTATTTCCTTCTCGTCAAACATGATGGCCTTCGTAGTCGAGGGGTAAGGCTCTTGACTCGCAATCCGAAGGTCGCGGGATCGAAACCCAGCGGGAGCAAACGAATTTTATTTGATTAATTTTTATTATTTCACAATTAATTCCTTTAAGAATAACATGTAGTATGTTTTCGGTATGTTCCAGAATGGAATATAGTCTGAGTATCGCCCTGGTGTCAGACCATCTTTCAGAATTAACACGTTGCTTGAAATGGCTTTAGCCGTGCTTGGTGACATTTCCCACCTTCCTCTACCGCATCTTCTTTCCCTTCCCCTCTATCTTCGGCCTTACATCATACCCCAATTGAGGATGCCATGGTCGCACTGACTCCAGGCGGGAGCAACTGGGACTCTTGTGAGATTTCACATAAAATAAATAAATAAAAAACCTATTTATTGATACAGACTTTGATGTATAATATCAAATTATACATCAATATCTGTTAAATGAAAACAAAATTGAAACCTGCTCCAATATTCGCGGTCTAGGTGTTATTCTCGATAGTAAGTTACAATATATAACATATCAATCAAATAACAAATAAAGCAGCTAAAATGCTTGGTTTCATAGTAAGAAATACAAAAGAATTCACAAACACTGCAATTATCAAACAACCATACTTTGCATAAATATGTACGAAGTCATCTAGAGTTTGCGTCAACTGTGTGGTCTCCATTTTATGCAGTACATCTAATCAAAATTGAATCGATTCAGAAAAAAATCATAAAATACCTTTCTTACAAAAATAAATTTTTAATAATTATCTTGATGCAACATTTTTTTTCAAAATTGATGCATTGAGCGTACGCAGATAATTCTCTGATGCGATGTTGCTATATAAAATCGTAAATAACATAACTGACTGTCCTGAATTATTGAACAGAATAGATTTTAAAGTACCTACACGGCATACACGTTCGTGTAATATTTTTAAAGAGAAACACTGTAAAACAAATTCGATCCAAATTGATTGCCTTATAAGAGCGTGATCAACATAATAACATTTTCTCTAATATAGATATCTTCAATTGTGACGAAAGTAAATATAAAAATTCTATAAAAAGTGTATTAAAATTATTAAATGAGTACAAAACTGCATAAATGTAATGATACATTATGTAACGACATAAATATATTATGTCTACTTACCTCCTGTTATATGTAATATCTTTTAGTTGTTGCAAGATTTCAGTTTGAGTTAGGTAATTATTAATTTCTAGATACACAATGTAATAGTATAATGAGGAAATCAATAATTGGTTTCTCAGTAAGGTAAATTAAAAATGTATTAATTGATAAAATTATAAAATGTTGATTTCCCTAAAATAAATAAATTTAATAAAAGAATAAAAATTACCATGTATGTCAAAAGAGAAGGTAATCCACAAAACTTAAATATATCCATGGATTGGTGTTTATTGCCTTTATGTAAGGACGAAATAATGATGTGACATTTTTTATATAACAGGGTACGTCGTAATAACTCAAAACGTAATAATCTTTTGTTGTATTTATGAACCTATATATAATATCTAGACATCGGATTATATGCATTTGCATATTTGCATATGCAATTGCATATAACTCTCTAATTACGACGTTAATGCATATTTCAGCCTTTTTTCCCAAATCGTGCATATTTCGTTTAATAACGGGAGATATCATCTACGTACAGGGAGCTAGGTGACGATGACTCGTAGGGCACCAGCGCGGTGGCTGACGTGAAAGCTGGCCAAGCCTTGCAAACTTTTTATCCAAATTTACGACACATTACCTGCTTAGCTCACGAGTTTCATCGCCTTGCAGAAGAGATACGGCAAGAGTATGGGAATGTTAATAAATTGATTTCCTCTACAAAAAAAGTGTTTTTAAAAGCACCGTCGCGTGTGCAGTCTTATGAAGAGCAATTGCCAAATCTAGCATTGCCGCCAGAACCCATAATTACTCGATGGGGTACTTGGCTAAAGGCAGTATTATTCTATGCTGAAAATTTTGAGGCCGTAAAACAAGTAGTTGGGCAATTTGACAGTTCTGAGGCCATTGCAATTCATTCAAGCAAGCTAGCATTTGAAGACGCATCCATTAAACAGAATATCGCCCTCATCTCAACACATTTCCACAAGTTACCAGATGCCATAAAAAAATTGGAAACAAAAAACCTTCCTCTATTTAAAGCAATATAAATACTGGAAACAATGATCGAACTCGCCAAACGCCCTTCCTAATTCAATATCAGAAAAGATTCGTAGAAAGTTAGTCTCTATTTTGCTTAAAAACCCGAATCTTGAAGACATGAAGAACACTAATGCCTACATCAACGGCACAGGTCATACCCTGCCTAAACAGGTATCTCCAGAATGGCGCCAAATTTTAAATTTTGTCCAATGACGTCAGTTGACGTAGAGAGGTCGTTTTCGGCGTACAAATTAATACTGGGTGACAAACGTCACAAATTTGAGCTCGAAAATTTGGAAAAATACTTAGTTGTATATTATCACAAAAACTATGCATAATTTTAAGAATATTTCGCTGTTTTTGTACGGTCTTTAATTAAAATATATGAAAATATAAATGGTTTTTTGATTTTGTATTGTGCATATTTTGGGCAAATCAAGAGTTTTTAGTGCATATTTCGGCCTTTTTTAGTGCATATTTGCATGCATATTTTGGCACTTTGTTAGTGCATATAATCCGATGTCGAATAATATCAAATAAACATACGAACCTCATACCAGTGGCGGTTCGTGGTATAAACCACTGCTATAAACATAGGTTCGTGGTATAAACATAATACATTTGTAATAATGCGAAACTTTTTAAATTAAAATCCTCAAAGGTTTTTAATCTAAAAATGTCATTCTGGAATGAAATTTCGCCGCACACTCATATTGTGAATTTTGACTCGGGCACATGTTCCAGCGCGCCGTTCGAAGCCGTATTTATGTTGTATGAAATATCCCATAGGTTTTTTCGCTTCATAAGTGCGTTCTGGGTTCCGCGCACCGTGTTTCCATTGGCAGATTTTTTGAAGTGAAAACTTCTTGAGCACCGTTGTGATTAGAAATTTGATGAAACAGAAGCGAGCGATACTAAAAAGAGACAAACACATACAACTAAAAATCTAAAGGATCTGGTCTGCGAGAGAATAAGACAGCAATAAAATATTTATTTATTACACGATATTCCAATATTATTCGATAAATATACAGTCATCTATAAGTAGGTACGTACATTCTGCTTTGGGGAAGGAAAAATCGATAACAATGGTTTTCTGAAATCTTATATAGACAGTAACCTACTTACTGTTTTGAACGTCAAGCTTGCAAAATTTCATCTAGAAGTAGCTACCCCTGCGAATTCTGCTTTTAGGGGTGGAAAAGGACGGGGTATTCTTGTGGGTACTTAATAGTTTATCTATATAAGCTCACACTATATGTATTTTTGATCAGTTTAATTTTATACCCTGAAGATGCTTGACTAAAGCGAAACAGGTCGGTATTATAAAAATTAAATAAATCGTGGTTAAAAAACAAAGTTATTGTTTTATTTAATTTAGTATGTCAAACCACAAAGTGACTGCTTTCTATCAAAATATAATAGTTTATTAGTATATTATGAGAACTTTGTATTTTTAATATGTTTTTTGGTAGCCCCATCCCTTGCTTCTTCGTGTAGGTTTTACGGGTAATTTTGGCCGAATTATCTTTTTCTTCTTACAAGGAAGTAGGCAATAAAGAAGGCTGAATAATATGGTACAATATTGTAGACAACGTGTTTTGTCGTAATATTTCGGACAATGTCATATTATGATGTTGACAAAAATCATTATAATAACATATATATAAATATTATTTCGTTACCTATATTTTTTATTTATTTGTAAGAAAGAAACAGCTTTTACATAATATACCGTGATAAATACACAAGTGAACTGAAGTCAAGCCCCAAAAGTTTCTTATGCTAAAGTTCATTGGAAGTGAAATTTTAATATCTTAAGGGAATTGGATTAAGGAAATGGAAGAGAAAGAGGAATATAGGAAAGGGATAGGATATGCTCCCGATACATTCCATACTCTCATATTAATAATCGATCGTACGCGTTACTTCATATTGACATTTCTTTGAATATTAATAAAATGTCAATACTGTAAATTTTTAATTATATTGTGCACATACACGAGGAATTGGGGATTTTTTTTCTAATATTTGTTCTACGTGAGGGCAAATAAAATAATTCGATCTTGACGGAATATGAAAATTTAATAAATTGGTAAGTCCAGGCCATTATTTGATATTTTAAACAATAGGATTTGATTAAAAATTAGACGTCGTGGTTGGAGGGAGATGAAATTGTTAAATTTAATGGATTCGGTATAATTTGAAAGTTTGTTTATAATTTATGGGTTTAATTTTTTGTTTGATTTCTTTCTATTCTTTCAATACGGGCTTGGTAAAAAGTAGTCCAGATAGGTGTACAGTGTTCCAAGTGCGGATTTTTCGAATATATGAGGTGTAAAGGGAATATAGAGTATACTTTTGTATGTAGCTATAACTTTGTGGTTATACATTATAAATTAATAAAACAATATGTCTTTGTTCGAAACACTATATTTTATTAGCAAAGACCGGTTTCAGAACGACCGTTTCTTCCTTAGGGTATGCTAACTTAACAATTACAAAACAATGGGTGGGTTCAATGTATTATTACTACATAAGTGTTGTGGCAGGGGTGGAGGCGTGATTAAGGATTAATAAAGAGTGAGTGGGGGAACATATCCATGATTGGGCTATAAGATAATATTTGTTGTTTGTTGATAATGTACTCACCAATTTTAAGGGATTTTTTTATTTATTTCCAAAGCTTCTAAGTTTTCTAAGCGTTTTTCTTTAAGGTTAATATAAAGAATATTTGGTTAGCGAACTTGGAAAAAATATTATTATTTAGACACCTTAAATGTTCTTTGATTCTAATTTCAAAATTACGAGTTGTTTTTCAATGTAAAATGAGGAAGTCCATATATTTGACTTTATATATTCCGGAATTAGTCAATTTGTGGTCTTTATCTTTAGCGTTCCTCAAAAAAATACCGATATTATTTATTGTATAAAAAGCTGGTTTAATATTAGAAGGAAGATTTTTGCAACGTTGCAATGTTTCCACTGTAAACCATGTAAGTATTATTTTATTTATTTATTAATTTTATAATTTATTCATCAAAGATTACAAATTACTAATTAATTATAACATAAAAAGTATATTTTATCCTGATTAATGTGGCACCTACAACACAACTTGCACTTAAAATTGGAGCAAAGTTGAAGGTTTCCTGCAGCGCGTTTTCATCCCTTTGTATAGTAAACAGTTTTGAGAATTTGCTTTGTCCTTTTTTTGTTTTCATTGCACGTGCACGTACTTGTGTTGTCTGTGAATGTCCTTGTTGTATATAATTTTATTTGAAAAGTATTTTGGTAGAAGGTTGTTTATTATTGTATAAAGTACCTGTGGTGGCATCCATCAGGGACAATCTTAGGGTATTCAGTATTAATGCCACATAATAAATAATATAACACTAGAATTTTAATGGAAATAAACGTACCACTGACTTAGAACCTTTTGTCTCTAAACTATTTAGCCAACGGCTTACCTCTCTCACACTTGCCTGAAATTGTGTATCGCCATTCCATTATTAAGCACAGATTTGTGTGCCGAAATTAGGCCTACAATTGGAACTCTATGATTCACGTCTTTGGGGTAATTTTTCGAAACGTTAACTTTAGAAGGAAGAGTAAGCGAAATGGGATGATTACTCTAAAAATCAACCGAATTTAATTGTACTGTTTGAATCTTGCTTACTAGGTAGGTTTGTTGGTTTTTCAACAATAAATAAATTATTCCACATCGGCTAGTATCAAGGAATAGAAAAATTAAAGAAGATATCGCACACCTAAATAAAGAATAGCACAATTCGAAATAATCCATAATCGAGTAATTGCCATTTTCGGAATCTGCGTCGAAAACTACACAAACCACAAAGACACCTGTTTAAAAGTCTCTCTCAATAATAATGTAGATGGCACTTAAGTCAGTCTTTCTGAATTGCTCTACGAAAACCCCTACCAACAATAGTAACGCATCCCCAGTTACGACATACCAGATGTAGGAGAAGGTGCTGTCAATACGTACAAAGACTGGATTATTTCGACTTGGTCTTGTATTCGTGATTAACCGCAGTAATAGTGCGTGAATATTTTGAGTTGATTTGGTATTCGTGATTGAACTTGTCTTGTTTCTTGGGCGTTCTACATATCAATTCCACTTACTCCGGTATTGTGAAGATTATAAAACAAAATATACAGAATAAGAGTGCATTCATTCAAAATTTATCATTAATATGGAATCAATTTGAGTTGATAAAATTATTAAACAATGATTTAGTCACAAATACTAAAATAACACGAAATTAATTAATAAACGCGTGACATGTGAATTTGATGGTTAAGTAATTAAGCAAATAAATATCCTAGTAAAATAACATACAATATTATATAACAATATTTTTAATCGGTCAAATAGAAATCGAGTAAAACGTTTTTCGTTGTTCCTGAAAAAAGAGGTATTTTGAGTTGTACTACTCTTTATCTAGGTGTGCGATATATATTTTTTATTTTTATGCATACTTAACAAGTTAACTAAATAAATTAATAATTTTAATATTTTCTCGATTCCCATTTTCGCAAAATTCATATCAACGGTTATTTACAATCTTATAGAAATTACCTAATAAAATAAACTATTACTTACCATTTTGTCCCTTAATTTCTATTAATAAGACAACTTAAGATGTGTTGGGTATCTTCTAAATTAGTCATAGGCTTAAGTAATTACTAGTTGATTTATTTAGTTATCGTAAATTTTTGCAATGAATATTATAACAGACAGAATTACTAGGCTAGCCTCAAAGTAGTTCTGTGCTGCGGTGAACGTACTGTGGGAGCCCGCCCAATCTGACCGTTATCTTCGGTCATTATCATAACCGTTTGTACCTAAGACTTGAACGGCGATAGACGGTAATAATAATAATAATTATTGGATAATTTTTTAGCCGTTTTTGTGAAAGATCTCAAGGGCGTTGATATCACACTAAACTGCCATCTGCTGGGATAAAGCAGAACTTCGTGTCACAAACTAAGCTATTGGCATCAAAGAAGCTGAAACTACGTGAATAATCAATATTCTACTCTTACACACATACTAAGTGTGGTGAACGTATATCTCAAGGTATGAAAGAGATATGATGTATGAGTAAGACAGCATGAGTAATGCATGAAAGAGGGTGTTTGTTGTCCATTCGTCCTCTTTAGCATACAGTCTTCCTGGAAGAACATAATAGGCCTCTTGAATGGATTTCATAACGACTTGGAAAAATCATGTGGATAGATTTTTTTACTAAAATTACGAAAATAATAGTAAATTTTTTTGGAAATATACAGTTTTTTTTAAATAAATAAATCCATTATTGGGGCTCGTGACGTCACTACATGAAAATGTCCCGTCTCCGAAAATGTTCTATTAATTTTGTAAAATTCCACACTTATTTATTTTTTTATATGGCAACACTTTGATTTCAGGCGAACTTTTGAATTTGTCATTTAACGTTCATTAGATTTATTGTTCGTTCTCTGCGAACTTATCATTTTGTTTGTCTTTTTGACAGATGTTATGAAGAGAACCCCGTACATTTTATGCGGTCTGTACCTGTTTTAGAGGTATAATGGTAATGGTGCTGATTTTAACAAAATCAAATTTTACAATATTCTTATTATAATTTACAAGTACAAGTATATTACGTTGGATTTAGTAATATAGACGTTGAACATTACAATAATTTATGATCAATAAGATGGATCAAGAAAAAAAATATTTATGAGATGTAATATTTTTGGTAAACCTCGTTATTCTCCTGAGCCATTCGTGTGGAAAACGTTTTTTTTAATGATTTTCGGCAATGTAATTATCGTTTTTTCGCACCCATAAAGTTATGTCCCGTCTTTCCAGTTTATAAAAAATGATCTGATTGTTCAGATTACAATTTAAAAAAAACCACTAGGGTTTCAAAAATACAATAAAAAAATACAGAATATTTGCCTTAACCCATATATGCCCAGAACTATTTTTGTTTTCCGATCTTTTTCATTTTAGGATATGTGGGTCCCTGGAGGATTGTTTTAAAGACTCTCACTGAAGTTTTGAGGTGGGAGTTTAGAAAGTGTTGTTTTTTTAATGGGTCGAAAACGACCCCATGGTCAAATGCGTTACCTTGAATTCATGTTGAATAAAAATGCTATTATTTTTTTATTCTTTATTTATAGACATTATTAGTAACTTAAACAGAAAAAAAAAACATTTTGAAATAAAAATTACGAATGAAACTGCGAAAAACATTTTGCATGTAAGTTTACACTGCATTTATTGCACGCCGTCACAGTTTTATTTTTACAAAAAGCGCAGCGAAGTCTTGACAGAGCTTTTCCGGTCATGTGCTCCGCATTGTGCTTTCGCACCATATAAGGTACACTTGTTTGAATCTTTCGACTGGGTCCAGATTTAGGTCTTTCAGTTCCATTATTTTGCAACAAAGTGCGGGGAATATAGTATCCTTTCGCTTCTTTTTGGCATTCTTTTACTTCCTTCAGTGGGCAGTTTTCCCGTGAAAAACACCTTTTATACTATTTTCGGATAGAGTTGTAATAGACCTAGATGGGGGCTTGATCTACTCACAGTTGTTCCTAGGAAGGTCTCTCTTCACCCAAGTGCGCTCCCCATCCGCTTGACATCTCTTTCCACGCCTCCCTCCGTAAGCCTTTCGTGCTCTTCCCCGTGCTTGTCCGCTTGCCCTTCCATGTGGCCTATCACGCCTGTCTTGTTTTGGTGACAGAGGTGATGTATTGTCATATTCTTCATCTTCGCTGAAGGTGGTTTCCTCAGCAAATGGACGCCTCAAAGTAAGACTGGCAGGTGCGAGTAACTGTTGATGGGATAAATGATGGAAAAACGTACCTTCTTTATCGCCGGAATCACCATCCGAGACCCTGCCATCGCCAGGTGGGTCAATAAAAACATCCCCTCGTTGTATCTCATCGTCAACCTCCAAACTTTCCAACACCTCTATAATGACGTTCGCACAAAGGGGTCTTCTATTCCTAGAAATAAAAAATAGCAATTGAGTATACTTTTCCCCAAGGGGTATTTAGCGACCCATAAAAGTTTTGACAACTATATCCGTGAAATAAAATATTTATTTTGGATTCATTCATTTTTAATAGATAAGTAAACTATCTAACTTTACAATAAAATCAAAATAATTGGTATATTTACAAAGAAAAATATATAACTTACATTATTATCAGCAAAACTGGATTTTTTCGGCAACTTCAACTGAGTCATGAATTGAACTGTCACCACATTACAACTTTGATCGTTAAGCAAAACTGTCTATTTGTTTTAGTAGATAGTACTTTCACCAATCGATAAATGGCACTAGATGTCGAAAACAAGCGGTTGCGTTCAACAATTTGCTTCTTTTCTATAGCCTGTTTTTCAGGACAAAAACGACCCACTGGGCATAAATGGGTTAACGGGAAAAAAATTGAAAAAATGGGATACAAGTGGCCTATTGTACAGCTCTTAACGTAAATAAGATTAATGAAACAATTCAACTTTGTTTGAACCACTTACATAATGAGTAAATCCGAACAGAACGGTTTCGGAACAAACGCTCCTTCTTTAGGGCAAGCGCATACTAATTAAGATAAATAAGATTACCTACATCTTATTATTGTCTCTCCACATAGAAGTAAGCTTGAGATCTCAAAGGGATAGATCTCCACATATTAATGATCCGGTATATCACATATTGAGCATCCAAGATTACTACACTAAGTAGGTCTACTGACAATCTAGTCAAGTGTTACACAATTGACGTCTTATTTTTGATGATCAACATCCCGTAAAGTTCTTCGTTTATTGCACTTTTAATCAAGTGTTACACAATTGATGTCTTATTTTTTATGATCAACATCCCAGTTCTTCGTTTATTGCACTTTGCCTTATAAGTTAGAATGAGTAATTTTGTAGAAAGGACATGTAAATGAGAAAGAAAAATGCAAATAAAATAAATAATGCATGTCTGAAAGTTGCGCAGTGAATAATATGAAGGTGTCGCATAACAGCCCCAATGGGAGGATGCAATATCACCTACCATCCCGTTACTATATAAATGTAGTGTTCATGACAATAAATCCTGAGAAACTTATTTGTCTTTTGACGTAACCAGGTTAAACTTCCTGTTAACGAAGTCCGGAAACTTCCTTATATTTGAGATATTTAAACACATTTCCCTGTAAACTAAAATATAAAATGTGAATTAAAATAGTCCACAAATAATGTGCTGATATGATATTTCAACATACGACTTTAACATAGGTATAAGAATTTTAGCAACAAAAATGACTTTATTTTCGATGTTTTTTTATGTTTTCTAAATAAGCAATGTAAGATACGAGTATGATTTGAGATTTACACAGCCAAAAGTTTAGAGTGGTAGATTTTGGGTTAGTATGCTATATTTTGGTTGCCCTATCCGTAACGTTGGCCGAAAGGGAGGAAGCGCAACACAGCATTATAACTCAAAAACAAATCACAATTACTAAGGCCAGTCAACAAGTAATGCCTCCTAGTTATAAAAAATGCAATTACAGGGGTTGAAACCACACTTTTGACGATTAATTTATTACTTTTATCAATATAATCTCCGTCCGTTTCCACAGCTTTGGTCCATCTTTTAACAAGGCATGTATTACAGTGTTGTAAAAAGCACGGTCATATCCAGAACACCATCGCCATAACTTTCCCCGCCGATCACACAGTTTTGATTTTTTTGTTCTTGGTGAGTTTGTGTGATGCCATTCCATTGACTGCCTCATTGATTCGGTTCTCCGGTCACAATTTTTTCCAGAAACTAAGAGCTGCAAATGTTGTAAGGCCATTGTTTTCCTCGTTCTGGCCTTTTGTTGAAAAATCGGTTGTCAAAAACTCATCATCACACTGCCTTTACTGAGGGAGAGAATGCGAAATCTATAGTTATCTGGGGTCACCGCGAATGAGTGCAGTCGCTGCAATCAACGGCCTGCGCCGCTCCGCTTTTCATCAGCCAGCGGTGTTTGTCCGTCAGCTTTGTTACAGTAACGAAACCATCATCTAGCAGTGCTGACGTACACTGCTACATCATCGCACACATTTTTCAGTCTTTCCGGAATGTGAATTTTTGTGTTTCACCTTCTACAGTCAAGAATCAATCACAGAATGCTATCTATTACGAACATCGATGTCGGCCATTTCGTAAGCGACCGCAGTGCTGCCACCTGTTGACGCAAAAAGTTACTACTGTAGCAGATTGTGGAAAAAGGTTTGAGGAATAGCACCAAATTCAAAATTTTTACTTAACTATCTTCATTAAAGTAGAAAAAAATAGGAGGCATTACTTTTTGACTGATCCTCGTATAAATGTGAAAATGTATTTAAGTAAAACTGCAATAGACGTCTAGTCCATTTTTTTAATATTGACATTCGTACCACTGACAACTTAAATACCAGCAATATTATGTAATTTTGAGAGCAGGTAAGTTAAAATAAATTTCAACGTTTTCATTTTTATTGTCCGCCAAAACGCACTGAATACGTGGCGTCTCGGGTGTGATGTCATAGGAAAAGATAAATTTTGAGGCTGGCATTATGTGAGCTTACGAAGAAATTAAACATTTTAAAAACTGTGTAAGTTGCCAACTTGGAAAGGCGAATGTTAAAAAAACACAAGTAAATTTTATGCTGGTAGTTCGGATGCACTCACGTAGGATGTTATGCTGCAATGTGCACTGTGCATAGATCATGTGCAAATGCATTCCTATAAGAAAGTCGTGCTGCTGACAGACCAAGTCGCTCTGCTGTCTACCCGGAGCCTGTTCTCAGGCTCTCGTGAGGGAGGGGAAGGGGGGGTGGGGGGTGATTTTGGTACTTAGCCAGAGAAGACAGGGTGCATAAAGAATCTTTCCCACAAAAGATTAAAAAAAGGATTGAACTTTTTTTTTTGTTGGTGACCTCGGGTTTTGCGCCAAGAGTGCAGTTTTGAAAATATTTTTTTAATATTACTTTCTATGTCCCAACCCAACTAAATATAAATAATGTTTCAGTTTTTTCAAAAAGTATCCCTAGGAAAATAATTTACCTCAGGGACTCCTGTGCAGAGTAAACGGTAAAAAATAAAATAAAAAACGTTATTTATTGTTTGTTTGGAAAATAGTAAGTTTTAGAAATTTGATGAAATGACAAAACAACAAGGGTAGGAAAACATGTTATTGGGTTGAAACTTAATGACAACAAATTTGCGTAAGTATGCAAATTTGTTTTCGCAAAATCTGTGCACACACTTAAACTAATTTTGTATTTATTATTTCGTCATATTTTTACGATAGGCACCATAGCTAAAGAGAGATTTAAAAAATATATTGTTTACAAATAATTGCCACGGATTCCTCTAAAATTATGAAAAATCTACAACATTTGTTGCTCATACTAACAACAACAAAAACTCACCCAAACGAACATTGTAGGAAATACCTTCATCATCCATAGATTTTACGTTACGAACCATACCATCCGATTATATTATTAAATTTCATATTGGCTACTAGGCCGTTTTGGAGGGTGTAGGTTTCAATGTTCCAGATGGCTATCGTAAATAGTGTCATCGTAGATTAATCTATCTTCTAGCCTGTAGTACCAACCTGCCAATGGTTCTTCCGGTGGGGAGGAGTATATATATCACTCCAGAATAGAATCTCTTCCGGGATCAACATACTTAACGTCAGCGAAGAGAGATTGAAAAGGGAAATCCTTTATTTCTTGACAGAATCTCTCCTCATTGATGAGATTTTTACCACTACCCGTATTTTTTTCTTGAAATTGTTAAATTTATTTGTTTTGCGTTTGTTAATTTCCCATTTTCCGGCATAACTATATATTACGAGCCGATCCCGGCATGCGTTGCTATACCATTTAATAAAGAAATTGTTTCTCCCTGAGTGTCCTTTCCCGTTCTTCCTGTTCCCCTTCCGCCTCCCCTTCTTCTCCTGCGTCCTCTTACCCTCTCGCGTTCCCGTCACCTCCACCTTCCCTCTCCCCACTCTACTCCCCCCCTTCCCCCGTCCCACGAACCCCCCTCTCCCCTCACACGTCGCCTTCCCCTCCCGCGTTCCCCTTCCACCTTCCCCGCCTTCCCTCTTCTCTTTCCCGCTCCCTCGTCCCGTCAACCCTCCTCCCGCGTTCCATATATTCAATCCCAGTACATTCAGTTATTAAACAGCACGTGTGCCACCTTTTGCAATGTTTATTCAAATTTACATTTTTCTTATATATTAAATTTGGTACCAAACATAGGTACCTATTTAAAATATCTAAAATTCTTGATTCAACTCAAACTATTAGGGGAGTACCTACTTTAAATAAATTTATTAAAGATTTTCAAAAATAGAATCCTGATTGTACAATCAATGTTTTGCAAAATGTCATTCTCAAACACGCGAACTGTCAAACGTGCGATGTTTTCTGAAATTATCCAATTTTCTGCGCAATTTTCTTAATTTTTCTCTCCGTAAGAACCATCCTCGTACTTCAAGGAATATTTAAAAAAAAGAATTAGCGAAATCGGTTCAGCTGATCTCGAGATTTGCGCTTACTAACACATTTAGCGATTCATTTTTATATTATAGATAGATATAGGTACAATGTGCAGTCGGTTTAGGTTCAATGTTCCTAGAATTTGTTCACGACTTGTAAATTATCTTCCGTTAAATATTTAAAAATATCTACTTAGCTGGAGTATGACTCAGCTTTATCAAGAATGTGCCGTAATTTTAATGAAGCTCATAAAAAACATGCCATTAATTTGACAATGTCATCATTGGCCAACTTAAAATCATCGCTTAACAAGATTTAAAGCTCCCTGTTACGAGTATATTGTTCTATAAACTTACAAACCTATTGTTCTAAAAACTTGTTCAAAAAAATTATTTTTGTTTTTTAATATATGGTATATGTATGCGTAAATGAAAGTAATGTATATGTAAGTATTATGTTATCCATGTTGTGTTTGTCTTTAATTAGTAATAACATCAACCATGTACAGTGTAATTGTATCTGTGAAAGCTCTGCTGTAAGTCACTGTTGACAAACCTAATAAAAAAAATTAAAAAAATTGTATACAGGATGTTAAGGGATGTACTTTACTTACTTCAACCAGTGATTAATGGCAATATTTTTATTTAAAAATATAAATGAAATTTTGATCTCCGGTGGTATTTTTCTACAAAAACATAAAAAAAATTAAGGTTTTGGACAGTTGGAGGAGGGGTAAGGGGTTGGTCGGTTTCTCGGCAGAGTAAAAAAAATCATAAAAAAAGTCACCGAATTTACATATTTTACTGCAAATAATGTCGGGAATCACTGGTTAAAGTAAGTTAGGTAAGTCCCTAACACCCTGTATGCTTCAAAACTATAAACAAATACACCCTGTACTTGTATCTAAAAATGCTTCAAAACCTTCATCTGAGGTATTCCCCGAAGTGCAACTTTTTGCAATCGGATGATATTTATTTATTCAACAATTCAATTAACCCTTGAGGTGATTTAATCACTAAATATAACGTCGACCATAAAAATAATAGTCCTTAATAATTATTTTATTTATTAATTTTATTTTTGTAATTTGTACATTTAAGTTTACAAATTTCTAATTAATTATAATATTTCATATTGCAAAATAAATTTTATGTAATTTATGTAGCTCCTACAATACGTCTTGAACTTTCCAATTGGTGTGGACTTCAAAGTCTCTGGTAGCTTGTTATACAACTTCATCCCCTTGTACAGCAAACTGTTCTGCGTATTCGCCTTATATTTTTTTGAAGCCTGATTTCTTTGCATGTTCTTGTGTTATGTCATATTATAATGAAAGTATTTTGTAGAACTCTTTTTTCGTGCAGTTTCTGATCCAAAAAACAATTAATAAAATCCAAACCTGATCACTTTAATGAAATATCTTGGTGTGTACAAATCATTAATTTGTCTAGAGCCGGTACTTAACACACAAAGCTTCTGCAGCTTTTCTGAGTGAATGAACCCATTACCCCGCGGGGTCCTCCGCTACCCCCGCCAACAAGCCACCACTCGCCAGTTGAATGTTCTGCCCGTGGCGTCAAGTCTCACCAATTTATGATCACCATTGTTTCCGAACGAACAATTAATTAGCGGCACTGCAGTCCTAGCGTTTGATTACCGTCTGCAAATAACAAATAATAAGAGATTCAGAGATTATTGGTTTGTGATTCGTTCTGCTTTTTCCTTTATGCTCTAACGTTTATCAAAAATGTTCTCACGCAAAAACGCAGGTGAGTAGAGGAATTTTTACGCGATGAATATAAACATTGCTCACAACTCAACCGGCTGTTGATTTGAGAGCATGCTCATTGATTCGCCGGTGGAAGGTATAATGAATGTGTGTCAGTATACATAAAGGATCTTGGGGTCATGCATGAAAAGTAAGCTGACATTTCGTGTTCATATCGAAAGGGTGTGCCAGTCGGCCTTAAGAATGTTAGGGTTTGTTCTCCGAAACGTCAGACCCGTACTTTTATATGTTATACTTCTCCCTGGTCTGCAGTAGGCTGGGGAGTGGCTATCTGGAATCCTGATGAGGTGAGTGCTCTCTCACGTTGGAAAGTGTTCAAAAAAAGTTTCTGAGATTTCTCTTCAAGAGGGAGTGCGGCCACTATCCGTGGCTCTACCCGACTAACTTTCTTCTGGGCATGCTGGGACCCATTACCTGCAGCTCAGAAAAGAGGGGTATGCCGCCACCCACTTGTTCAGATTGCCAATGGGCTGTATTAACAACTCGGCTATTTACGTACCTGATGATCATCTTTCACAGCTTCATCGTAGATTATTCTACCTTCCTCTCTGTAGGACCTTCCTGCCAATGGAATTTCCGGTCGAGAGGAGTATTGCATGAATGAGAGTTGCATTTGAATGGAATCTCTTCGGAGGTGGACATATTTCGTCGCCTTAGTTCTTGTATATTCAATAGACCATTAGAAAATTTTACAGGAGAAGAAAGTTTTCTTTCATCATTTCAATGAAACATTATGATAGATGTTTAAGATAAAGCTATTTCCATAAAGGTAAAGGTCTCATTAGTTTAAATTGAATTCTTAGTTAAGTGATTAAGTATAATTTTTTATGTTTTATTTTAAATTTTAAAGTGAAGATTGAACAAATGCTAAAATGGTCTATTGAACAAACAAAAACTGAGAGAAATTATTTTAATCCCTGGCAGAATCTCTCGTCACTGACGAGATCTTCACCATTGCCTGAATTTTTTCTTGAAATTCTTATATTTATTTAAATTCTTATTCTCTTGCCTTGAAGCATCAGGTGGATTCAATTTATACTGATTTTTCCAAAGCCTTTGACAAAGTAAGGCGACATATCCTTGTACAAAAATTAAGTATGTTGGGCATCAAGGGTAATCTATTAAGTTGGATTGATAGTTATCTTAGTAAAAGAGAGCTATGTGTGAAAATAAAATCTGTGGAATCTTACGTTTTCGAAGCCACAAGTGGGGTTCCTCACGGGTCTCACCTCGGACCAATTCTTTTTTTGTTATTTATTAATGATATTGTTAGCATATTAAAGATGTGGAAGTTCTTCTCTTCGCAGATGACTTGAAAATATATAAAACAATACGTAGTTTAGACGATTGTTATACTTTGCAACTTAATTTAAATAAACTATATCGTTGGTGCATCATCAACTCTCTGTTTCTTAATATTAAAAAATGTCAGGTCATTCGTTTTTGTAAAATACGAAATCATATAATTTATGTATATTCGCTAAATAACGTAAAATTGACAGCTGTCACTCAAATCAGGGACTTGGGTGTTATATTTGATGAACAGTTAACATTCAATCCGCATGTAAATGAAATCACAAATAAAGCCTTAAAAATGCTTGGTTTTATATGTAGAACCGCATGCGGCTTCAAGTCATTAGAATGTTTGAAAACACTGTACACATCTTTAGTAAGAAGTTAAGTAGAGTATAATTCGCCTATTTGGTCCCCCTTTTATAAAATACATTCCAACAATATTGAAAGGGTACAACACAAATTTCTACGATTTATTAACTTTAAACTAAATATTCCAATCCAAAATATAAATTATATCCAGCTGATGCACCAACTAAATTTGATTACGCTGTCAGATAGGCGAATTATCTCCGACCTTGTTCTACTAAATAAAATTATTAATTATAGAATCGACAGCCCTGAAATTCTGGCCACAATAAAATTATTTGTACCTTCCAAAAATACGAGACAAAATTCCACGTTTTTCTGTGACAATTTCAAAACAAATTATGAAGCGCACATATCCCTAAATCGAATACAAAATTTTTGGTAATAAATTTGGTAATGTCGTTGATATATTTAGAGATTCCGTAGCAGTGCTTAAACGAAATCTACATAAACACTTTGCTGAAATGTATGACTTCACCATTCCATAGTGAAAAACCCTTTTTAGCTTCTATCTATTTCACTCTTTTCTTTTAGACTTTTTAATTTTAATATATATATGTAACTTTACAAATTAATATTGTAATTTAATTTATATTTCGATTATGCTTAAGTCCCTACTAATGCTGATTAATTTCAATCCCGTTATTTTTGTTTGTAAGTACAAAAAAAAAAAAACTGTTCTCCATAATGGTATTCTATATTATTTGTAAAACATTTATGTAGGTACTACACATATAATAATTATTTTATTCAAATATGTACTTCAACTTTTATATGCCATATAGTCAATGTAATAATACTTATAACAATGTATGTAAAAGCCCAATGGGCGTTTAAATAAATAAATAAATAAATAAATAAATAAATAAATAAATAAATAAATAAATAAATAAATAAATAAATAAATAAATAAATAAATAAATAAATAAATGAATAAATAAATAAATAAATAAATAAATAAATAAATAAATAAATAAATAAATAAATAAATAAATAAATAAATAAATAAATAAATAAATAAATAAATAAATATTATTTTAAAAAATATGTGTTTTTAATATTAAACAATATTTTATTTTTGCAAATATTACATTGTGTTATTAAATTATTTCGTTCAAAAAGGTTACCGCATTGCATACCGACTACCCTTTAAATTATATCTCATTTCTCCGATTTGATTCAATATAATATTCAATCGTTGTTAGTTATCCCAAACAATTCTCAGGAAATTAATTTAAAACAATAAATCATTAAGGCTTACAGTGGCCAAAATGAAACATTTACGTAAATTGCAAGAGTGATTTATTGGTCTTATAAGCTCCAATTAGTCCTGTTTTATTTCGTTAAGACTACAACTTTGTACACAATAAATCTAATTTCTGTAGGTAGTTACTTTGTTCACATTGTTAGTAAAATAGAAGTATATAACAGTTAGGTAATCGATATATTTTTTTAAAATGGTAAATAAATTCTAATAGATAAAAATATAATCGACGCCTCTGTAATGTAACCTCTGTAACCTCTCCCCATGGGATAACATAAGATTTGTACCGGTCCTTGCGGTAGAAGCATCTACCCATCTGCTGCGTGGTAGCTGGATTTGGAGAGGCCGTTTGAGAGAGACCTGTCACCTTTCCAGCCGGATTCATTCGACACATCGTCTTGCACAATAGTGCGAGGGATGGATTCACACGGCCGTTACTCATGGATACACTGACCCCCAGATTCCTACCCACCCTTCAAACGTTTTTCCTTACCAGAGCTTCCTCTCCTTCCTTTTCTCAAAAAGACCCTAAGCATCACTAAAGAGAAATCTAGGATCGGAGGGACTTTTTTCCCACGTTTCTACTGTGTGGAGTTGTAGTAAAAAAAGTGATAATTTTGTTTTATAAGTTTGATAAGTTTTGCAAGAAACGATACAAAAAAACAAACTCGTTTTAAATAAACCCTAATAAATTGAGCTAGAAGTCTTAAGTACCTACCCGGATTGTTTTAAATATCTGAGGGTGGAATTAATTACAAACAGCAATTAATCATTAAGTGGTTTAAAATCCAATCATTTACTAAGTCTCAACAGTAATTTATTTTTGTCAATTTTGGCATCTATTTGTGGAATATTATTTAATTTAGATCAGTACCCTGTTTTGATTAACTATTGTAATATATAGATAAGGAGGCTTTTAGAAATAATTAGAAACCTACACAACTATATTATCTATTACATGATTATTCGGTTATCTAGAGATTAAACCAAAGAATCTTTCTTTTTCGATCCCATGAGTGATTAAACGTAAGACGAATTGTTAGAAATAAACATAAAAGTCGCATTTCGTTGTGAAAAGTTTTGTTCACAATTCCTGAAAAACCTCACCCCATGAATCCAGACATTTCTGCTAAGTCATCAAACGTTGCGAACCACTTGGGATGACCTATGGCAGACGTATTGGTTATTCGATAAAAGATTTTTCTTTTGAAATAGGCAATTTACCCTAAAAAGAGTGCTTTCGGGGCGGTAATACCCGTACCCACCTCCCAAATTAAATGCTTGTCGGTTTTTGCTTATCAGTACTGCAAATAAAGCATACGGAAAAAAATATCTATTACATACTGAATCCTTACTAAATTTCTTATAAGTCAAACTGTTTTAGAATTCTGTGTGCGGATGGAAAATGGGAGACGGGAGGCTAGTAAGTGATATAGGGTTGCAAAAAGAGAGATCCAGACTATTCTTGTAGTTGTTATTATTCTTATCACGTCACATCATAAATATAGCAATAACGATAAGTAAGAAGATATTATGAAACCGATTTATTTACAAAGTTCTAAGAGATTTGTGGATTTACTGAAGACGAAAAGTTTAGCAATAAAACCACTCTGGTGCACAATGCTAGCTTAGCCATAATAGGTTTGCATTAATGCCCGAGCCATACGAGGTTATCTAGTTAGGACAGCGAGCTACTATGTCTGGGTCGGTGACCCGACAATTCGTCCTGCGACAATTCATCCGGCGACAGTTCATCCGGCCGACAGTTCATCCTGCCGACAGTTCATCCTGCCGACAGTTCATCCCACCGACAATTCATCCGGCGACAATTCATCCTGCCTGATCATTTAGAAGATTTTTATTAAGTAAGTATGCAAAGAGGATATACGGCCGTACAACCAAAATCGATATACTTATATCTGAAGGCATCTTGAGTGGAAATCCGCTGTAAAAATATTTTTACTAATAATAATTTCGACTCTCCGAAGAAGCATGCGTGAATAACAAAATACGACATACTTATACTTCTAGATTAAGCTAGGTTAGGTTAGGTTAGTTTGAATTGTCAGGATGAATTGTCGCCGGATGAATTGTCGGCGGGATGAATTGTCGGGGGGCTGAACTGTCGGCAGGATGAACTGTCGGCCGGATGAACAGTCGCAGGATGAACTGTCGCCGGATGAATTGTCGCAGGATGAACTGTCATGGAACCGTCGGGGTCATATCTTCGCAAGATAGTTCCTGGCTTGGCACAAGCTAGAACAGTGTACACGAAGCTTAGAAATTTGAAGCCAGTATCATTTCTATGGCTTCCTTAATAACACGTCTTTATGGAAAAAACACACTACATCAACCTACCATTTACTAGATTCGCCGGACACATGAAACTAAACACAAAAACAGGAAAGTAACTTCGTGGTGGGGACGCTAGTAGCTGAAATAATATAACTCCGCCATATCCTAATTACCCTCTCTTGAGATGTTAGCGATTTGGCTTCCTCAATAGCTTACTAGATCAGAAACAAAGCTAATTCTTCAAATTCAGCAAACTCATTTTTATTTTGATTTGAAAAGTTTTATTTCACGTATACTTGTTATTTAAATTTTACTTAGTTACCGGTTTCGAAACATCCGTGTCATCCACTAACAATCTTCAAGCTTTATTATAAAGCACCACTTTAATTAAAAAAATAATTAACACTTTAGAAGCGTTGTTTCAAAAAATTTAAACAATTCTTCAAATATTTGAAGTTAATTTTCACGTTTTGTGAAATTTCTATTATAATCATAGAAATGAAATAATCATAGAATTTGAATAGTACTTTCACGGAACGTGAAAATTAACTTTAAATATTTGATGAATTGTTAAAAACTTTTGAAACAATTCTTACTTAATTTCACAATTTGGGAGGCGGAAATGGGTACCGCCGCCCCGGGAACCTTTATCGGATAACCAACACCTCTGCGATAGGTCGTCCCAAGTGGTTCGCTACTTTTGGTGATTTAGCAGGGGTGCCTGGGTTCATGAGGTGAGGTTTGTCTAGGTCTAGGAAGCGGATGACCAGGACACACCGAACCCGAGATTCCTACCCACCCTTTAAACCCTTTTCCTTCCCAGAACTCTCCGCTTCTTCGTTTCCTTAAAAAAAAACCCTCCATACGGCTTGCCCGAAGATGACACAGGCCCTAATGGAAATTATTTTCCTCAGGGCCTTCTGTGTGGAGCTCATGTAAAAAAAAAAACACTTTTACACTTTAAATAAAATTCGTAGGCAAAGCATACTTCATTTTACTCTTACTTAAAACTTACTTTTTTTCATTTTAAGTAAATCCTGATGAGGCAAGCATTGCATACGTGACACGTTAGTTTTTAAAATAATAAAAGTGGTTTAAACTCAGTGTTTCTTAATTTAGAAAGCTAGTTCTATTCACATTTACTAGAGTTACTAACTTGCTCGATTTATAGCAAAAGCATGAAATACAAGCCTCGCCTCGTGTGGCTCGTGCATTAAGTAGATGTTTAGGTTTTCCGATTTGTGTGGAGATAATATTCAGTTTATAAAGACTTCCTTAGAATAGGTTTCGATGTTTACTCTGAAAACTTGAATAGAGAAACCTATATCAAAGGATTTCATCTTTGTTCCACGTAATCCCAATCTTACCTTGTCTCCTTCTCTCTTAAAGTTCATTCGTGGCTTAACTTCTCCTAGTTCTTAAACTTTGAGTTCAGCAACGTTTCCTAGTTGCAATTAAAATTTATTTACATTGCGGGTAAATGTTTCATAATATACGATGTATTCATATACCTCCCTATTTAAAATGCATTTTTCGTTCATTTAATTCGAGGTGTTATTGACGGGAAATTTTATTGACGGCCTCCGTGGTCGAAGGGCAAGGTTTTAGTGTCATTTTAATATTCCGGAGGACACGGGTTCACATCCCAGAGTGCGCAAATAAATTTTGTGTGATCAATTTGTTCTATTTCCAAATTTTATTCATTAAAAATAATGACAGCATATTTATAGAAAATTTATGAATGAAAAATACTCTTAGTATCACCCTGGTGTAAGATCACCGTTCAGAATTGAAAGTTGCTTGAAATGGCTTTAGCCGTGTTTGGTGACCACATATTTTCCCCTTCCATAACTCCTATCCCTTCCCACTAACTTCAGCTTCCTAACGTTCCTCAATTGTTTCTCAATAATCTCACTGGCACCAGACGGGAATGGTTTGGTCTCTTGTGAAGTATTCATATTATAAAAAACGAATAAACAAAAAATACGTACAATTTAACCACACCCTTTAAGATACTTACACAATTTGGGAGGCGGGTATGGGTACCGCCGCCCCGGGAACCATTTTTTGGATAACCAACACCCCTGCCATAGTCACCCCAAGTGGTTCGCTCCGTTTGGTGACTTAGCAGGGGTGTCCTGGTTCATAGGGTGAGGTTTGTCTAGGTAATGGTGTCGGACGCATTTGCTCACCCACCGTGTCGGGCTGGTTTGGGAGAGACTGGTTAAGGGAGACCTTAAGACTTCCCCAAACGGACTCCCTCGACCCATCGCTTTGTACCGCAGTGGGAGGAGTAGACGCATACTTCCGTCACTCTTGGGCCCACTGACCCTCAGATTCCTACCAATGACATCCGTACCGAGGGAAATTATTTTCCTAAGGACCTCCTGTGTGGAGCTAATTTAAAACAAACATACCTATGCATTAAAATAGGTATTCTACATTTCGCCAGATATAATGAAATCGTTATTCACGAAATCGACCCTCTCGAGTAACAAGGTTACATCTGTTGCTGTAACGACATGCGATAATTAACTCTTAAGTAGCCTACCATAGATCACATTATCGCATGAAGTTACAGCGTCAGATGGATCTTCGTTATTTATTTCTAAGAAACAAACAACTTTTACATAATATACAGTGATAAATATACAAGTGAACTGAAATAAAGCCACAGAAGTTTCTTGTGCAACACAAGTATCGCTCAAATAATAGTAGCTAGGAAATATCAAAAAATTTAGTTTTGAATTTTATTTAAACACAAGCTTTGTTATTGGAATCTCTCCTCTCTCCTGAATTTAAGGGTTCCTTTCGTGTTGATTTATCATTTCAATGTTATAACAGTAGCGGGTTCGAAAAAAATGAAGTGTGTGTTCTTTATTTTGTTTTTAGAAAGTTCTATTAAATGTGTTTATACAAGCAGAAAATTTGAGGTGCTTAGTTCAGGTTGTTTGAGCTTAAAATAAAAGATTCCGAGGTCACTTTGATAACAGGCAAGATGGAAGATGATTAAAGTGTGTCATCGTGAATTTTATTTGAAAACGAGGATTGACAATGAGAAAATTAAATTCCTAAAAGACGTCCAGGGAGCCACATTATTGGACTAAGTTAGAATTTCCAGGTCTCGTAAAGCATTCAACGGCGAAACCCTAAATCTTATATGTAGAAATCCAAAATAAGGTTGCTTGGCATGTGCTCAGGATGCCAGCAGAATTATTACCCCCAAGAATTCGATTGACAATTCCAATGGGTAGGTATCCAGTTGGTTGCCCAGACAAAGTGAACAAAGCTGGGGAATACAGATGCTGTATTACGTAGTTGTACAGACTAGCGTCAGTGTGAGGAGAGGCTGGAAATGGAGCCAGACCACTAAAGTAGCGTATCATAGGAACGCCTAGAGACGCCTTGTCAAAGCGATAATTCCCCAACCCCATTAAGAAATTGGGTTGCATTATATTGATTATAGGTATCTTCTGTTCTTAAGAAGTTGTGATCATTTTAAAAAAAACCTGCCAGATTTTTTCTAATTTTTTCCTCATAATTCCTGGAACAACACCCTTAGTGGGTTAATTTATAAAAATTTCAACGTAACGGCTATCTAATCACTAACAACCTTACTTGAAAACATCATGAAAAAATTATTCAATCGATAAATGACCGTGGATGTGAAAACATTACTAATTAAAAGAATAACAAAATAATCTATATATAAATCTGTAGATAAATCTATATATATTATTAAATAACATTACTTTAAGTGACCGGCCGAGGGTTCGGTTTCGGTTTCGGTTTCGGCAAAAAAATCTAGTTTCGGCATCCGAAACCGAAGCTTTTTTAGACATGTTAAAAATTCATTGTTTACTGTTAGTTGGCTTATTTTTTACCCTTATTCACACGGTTAACACGTGTTAAATTAAATAAATAAATAAAAAAAAAAACAATAATTGAAGTACGTGAAAAAGTAATATTTTTTTGTATTACTTTTATGAAACAAACAAAATTTATAAAAAATAACTCTTCTTCTTCTTGTTGTGCCTTGTCCGTTCAACGGACGTTTGCTATCATGTTGGCTATGCTGACTTTGTTTACTGCGGCCCGGAACAGCTCCACGGTAGACTGGCCAAACCACTGTCTCAGGTTTTTCAGCCATGAGGTTCTCCTTCTTCCAGGGCCCCGTCTTCCGGCAATCTTTCCCTGCATTATGAGATGCAAGATCTCATACTTCTCTGGATGTCTCATCACGTGTCCAAGATATTGAAGTTTTCGGATTTTTATGGTTTTAATTACTTCCTTTTCTTTATTCATCCGAACCATAACATCTTCATTTGTGACCCTGTCCATCCAGCTTATTTTATTATTATAATATTTTAAAAATAACGAAACATTTTAACTATTCTTGGAACTTCTCGTTCGACTGACTTCGGGTGAGTTCGTGGCTTATATGTCACCGGCCATCATCAGAAAAATACTCCATTAATGAGGTCCTTCCTTTAAGTGTTGATTATTGATAAATGTTTTTTCCAAGAAGTAGTAACATGTTTTGTTATTTTTTTATAAATTTTGATGGTTTTATGGAGGCATATTAAAAAAAAATCACATACTTCAATTATTGTTTTCTTTTATTTATTTAATTTAACTCGTGTTAACTGTCTGAATAAGTGTGAAAAATAACAATAAATAATCGATTTTAAGCATGTCTAAAAAAGTTTTGGTTTCGGCCGAAACTGAGACAGACCCCGAAAATTCGGTTTCGGTTTCGGTTTTGGTGGAAAGACCTGTTTCGGTCGGACACTAATTACTTTCATGGAAACTTTATTAAATTCACGCGGAAAAGTCTTTTAATATAAAATGATTCAGAAATTAATTATCTTTAACTGTTAGCAAAACTTAATTAGCAACAAGACTTTATTTAAAGGATTAAATTGACTGAAAATAACACAAATAATAGTAATTATGTTTAATTATATGAATATATAATAGTGAATTGGTCACAATGGAAATTATGAACAAAAACATTTTAATAACGACGCGTATAATTTCATATATGCCAAAACTGTATTATTATTTTAAACGTGGCGAACTGCACATGCGCAGATCCAGCGAAGTCCAGTGTGGTTAACATAAAAATTCCGTTTTGTTATTAGAAACCTTCTGAAAAATAAAACGAACAATCTTTATACAACGTGTAACAAAAACACCGTTTAACGGTCATGAAATGTTTTTTTGTCATAAGTAAGGCTGTAAGTAACTACCCGGTTCTTGATCGCCCAACACTTGGCCCCCAGACACTCAGCCACCCAGTCAGTTATGGTGACCCATGGCCAGTTACCGCAGAAGGGGATCAAGAGATCACCTTCGAAAACTGTTTCGAAACTTTCGTGGGTACTTAATTCAAGCCAGTTTAAATCTAAAATCAAATTCTTCAATTAATTATTCGTACCAATAATTCCATGTATTTTAACGCTTCTGTGCTATCATCTCATTGTAATATGTATTTATCCCTTTGTTTGGTGTAGCTTTGGTTTTACATGACACCATTTAAATATATTGGTTCCAGTTGCGAACAAAGCAGATTTATTCAATCTAGGAATAATGTTATCGTCATGAATAATGATTTATAAAGACTTGTATTATATTAAATCCGCAGCAAATAGCAACAAAGTTGCCTGTTTTTTCTTTATTTTAATTTCTTGTCTATGGACTGTTCTGTCACTCGTTCCTAAATATAAGTAGCCGAGTGTGTGGTAGAAAGGCACTGTGACGTAAATGCGCAGAAAACTGGCATAAGACTATAGAAAATAAACATTAAATTAAATGATTTTTTTTAAAGGGTAAATTCTATATGAATCAACGAGAATGAGACAACGTGAATTAAGTTATATAAAAAAATGTTACATGTTAAAAAACCTATTATTCAACGTTAAATGTGTTCTTCGAAGTGAAAGAAAATATTTAACAGTGAAAACAAATTGCGTTTTAATTTTTATTACGGAATTCTTTTTCATTTTGTAAATGGCATCTGAACTTTGAGATAATTGGAATTAATTACACCCAAAACAAATATATATTTTGCACTTGCTCTCAGTCCGTACAAATTTGTACGACTTCTCTTTATTTGAAGATTAATTGATTTTGTCGAGCTCTTATTTGTCCAATTAACTTTTATTGACAATCAATGAACACATTTTTGTTCCTAGTTAATCCAATTCGCCGAGAAGGTTGTTGTAATTTGTTTCTTAATAAAATACAGAAATTCACAGCATTGGCAGCGTCTATAGTCCAGTCCATCGCACTAGTTTCCATTTTTATAATATCCCATACTGCTCCTCCGAGACTCCTTCTATGCCCCACAATGCAGTGCTCGTTCTCAGCTTCAACCAAATCCCGTACTTTGCATGCAAAATTCCCCAAGAAAGTATGTCACCAAGTCGGTATGGATGTGCTGAAATAAAATGCCAACATTGAGACGAAATATGCGAAGATGGCAACCGGAGATAACAGAGCTTTGCCGAGGATTACCGAATTCAGCCGAGGGGATCAGAGCTGAAAGTGTGATGCGTGATAAGGGTTAAATTGTTTTGCCAAAGTGATAGTAAGGGATGGAACGTTAAATATTTTTATCCATAAACAGACAATTTTGTTAAAATAAATAAAAAAAAAAATTTCTTTGTAACAGGAGGCAATCACTTTGTGGTTCAAAATAATTGTAATTTGAATTAAAATAGGAACTTCTTCAATAATCGCACATTTGCTCTGTGGCTTCATTTAAACTTAATGAAAATAAATTGCTTTGTGTTCACCACTATTTAATATTGAACATATTTCTTAACCAAAGGTTTCTTCGTCAGGAAAAACGTATACTTATTATACGTTTATCCTGATGAAGAAACCATTGGTCTCGAAACATGACAATATTTTAATTAATAAAACTTGCGTAAGCAAAGTGATTTATTTTAATTTAAAATAAGGACCTTGTTTGGACACCACATTATTGAATAGAGTGTTTTTATTCACAAGTTTCATCCTAAACAAGTTTCATCCTTTAACCTAATCTAATTTTGATAAATAAAACTGTTTGTTTTGACTGTTCCTTTTTCGAAAGATAAGAGAGTTGAGTTTAGTATTAATAAATGATTTGTAAATATTGTGCTTTTTGCCTGGCTACCCTTTTTCGTATTTGATTATGGTTCCAAGCAGAAAAAAATATGAAACTTTATAAATCATCAAAAATAAGACGAATCTGTCACAAAAATTTTATCGAAAGCGTCATTGAAATAAGACTACTCTAATTGTATAAGATACCATAGTTCCTTTGTCTCAATCGCTTTTGAAATAAACTTTGATGTTTAAGGTAGGGATTATAATATAATTTTGATTCTAATCGGTTAAACAAAGAAGAAAAAATATATAAGGATTCCATTTTAGTTTGCCAGAATAGAATAGAATAAAGCATTGTCTCTTATAATGAAGGTAGTAATAAACGTTGGGGAAGAAGTATAAAGGATTTTACAATTTTAAAACGTTTAGGTGAAACGAATAACGGTTCATTAGCTAAGAAAAAAAAAATCCAGAAAGTTATTTTGTGTTCTTGCCAAGGGAAAATGTAGTGTTCCCTCGGCCTCTTCCTAAACGTCCAATTTCCAGCAAATTTCCGCCAATTAGAGTCAACTGCAGTGGCTTGAAAATTCTGGAAACTCTTTCTGATTTAAAAATAGACAAATAATTTCAATTTATTTTCATTGACTCAATTATTGCGTTTCAAATTTTACACAACTGATAAATCACCATTTACAACACTTTATTGGGAAGATACAATTACATACTTATAATACTTTATTGGTTGTTTATCAGTTGTGTAAAATTAAATATTATTTTTATTTATTTATTTATCACCATAAAATATCATTTAAATGATTTTCCTAGGCCTGTCTCACTAGGATATACCTGTATCGAGACTGACATAAAATACGTTTATTGGTAAGTTCATCAAAAGCGTGAGTGTTATCGAATTAATGCACATTAAAAGACATGACCAAAATTATGCCATGATCTGTATAAAACTATTTTCTTAAAACACTGAAGTAGAAAAACCTTTAGCAAGTTTAAAAAAAAATTTAGATGTGGACATTTAGATTTAATATCCCATTGGTAAACGTATAAGTAAATGTAAAATTAAATTTAATAAAAAAATAATTAAAACCGAACACCATGTCCAATGACTTATTTACTAAGTATTGATTTCCTTTGAAATTGCGAATGAAAACAACAGTATTATGCTATCGTGGTTTATTTTTGGGATATTATGCCGTGTTGCGCTACCTAATTTTTAGCCAATGTTTTGGAAAGCGATGCAGTATACATCACCAGGGTAGATGTGTAATTACATTTATCTCTAAGATGCATAATAATTTATTTTTTTTTTATTTTTTTTTTATTTAATTTCAATAACAAGGTTTGTACATGTATGTATGATGTATATAATAAGTATGGATTCATTTTTTTTTTTCACAGACCTCCTCACTAGGATTTCCTGTTCTGAGGTGGCCTGTAGTTTTTTAAAATATTTGTATTTGGTTATGGATTGTCTTTATATCGTCTTCATGATGTTTGTAATTTTATTATCACTTTGATCTCTCAGCCATATTTTTACTTTTGTTTTAAATATATTCATTTCCTTTATATTTTTGATTTGATCTGGTAGAGCATTGTATAATTTTATAGCATGGAATTTATTATTTCTCTGTCCAAAAGATGTGTTCAAACTGGGAGTAACCAGGATGTTATTGCTTACTGACCTGGTTGAGTATTTATGTTGGGCAGTGGAGTATACATATATGTTTTTTTTCAGTTTAAATAAAATATTTTTTGAATAAAGTTTCTGTACATTGAAGACTTGAAAGTTATTAAATATTTCTTCCGTCGGAGTTCTTAGCGGAACTTTCAGTATTGTCTTCAGTACTCCTTTTCGGGCTATATTGAGTCGCTCTGTGTGAGTGCTCAAAGCAGACCTCCATCCAGTTATCCCGTATGATAACTTTATATTGACAAACAACTTTACAAATAACTTTATATTGACAAACAAATTTCTATTTACATTTTATAGATGTAAATAGAAATTTACATCTGTTACATCGATATAAAATATGGTTTAACGTGCAGAACTAATTAAACCAGCAGAAAAAGGAACTATAGATGCCCTGTTTAAAATGATACAGACAATGTATAAGACTGGAAAGATACCAGAGGATTTCGAGAAATGCCTAATTGTTATATTACCAAAGAAAGCAGGCACGACGAAATGTGAACAACACAGAACTCTTAGCCTAATATCTCATGCCTCAAAAATATTGACTAATATCATTCTAAAAAGAATCGAACCAAAAGTAGAGAACATCCTTTCCGGAGATCAGTATGGCTTTAGAAGAGGTGTAGGAACCAGAGAAGCAATATTGTCGCTACGAATACTACTTGAAAAAAGAATAAAAAGAAACCAAAACACATTCATCGCATTCATAGACCTGGAAAAGGCTTTTGACAAAGTAGAATGGAAAAGACTCTTCGAGATTCTGAAGAGAATTGATATCAAATATAGAGATAGACGAATAATCCAGGCGCTATACAAGAATGAGGCCGCTATAATTAGATGTGACAATGATACAAAAGAAGCCAGTATAAGACAAGGGGTGAGACAGGGATGCTCTCTGTCACCTGTTCTTTTTAACGCTTATATACAAAGTGCGATTGACGACTTGAGAGAGAGAATGAGTCACAGAAAAGGTGTAAAGATACACGGGCAAAAGGTGGATATGATAAGGTTTGCTGACGATATTGCATTGGTTGCTGAAAGCGAAGAAGAACTGCAAGAGGCCTTAACAACCATGCAAAGCATTCTCCAAAATAACTATAAACATGAAGATAAATAAAGACAAAACAAAGCTGCTGACTGTAGGAAGAACGCAACATCAGATGCGAATAGAGATGTCAGGAGTTCCACTAAAGAACGCCAAGGAGTTTGTCTATCTCGGGAGCAAAATAACATGGGACGGTCGGTCTAAGAGCGATGTCGACAGCCGTATACACCAGGCTAGGCTTGCTTTCAATAAAAGGTCGAAAATAATTGAATCAAATAATATAGACCTAAAGCTGAGAATACTCCTCATCAAGACCTATGTATGGAGTATCTTGATGTACGGCTGCGAAACATGGTGCCTATCCAAAAGAGATAAACGGAGACTAGAGGCTTTTGAGATGTGGTCCTATAGAAGACTATTAGGAATTTCCTGGAGAGACCACATTACAAATGAGGAGGTTCTCCAAAGAATCGAAGGAGGAAGGCACCTGCTCAGGACCTTGTCCGAAAGGCGTGCAAGATGGATCGGCCATGTAATACGACAAGAAGGCCTCTTGCATTCCATAATGGAGGGTATGACCGAGGGGACAAACTCTAGGGGACGCCCACGCCGAGAGTACCTGAAGGACCTGCTGGTGGACGTGCGCTGCTTATCATATGCAGACCTCAAAAGAGCCGCACAAGACAGGGAAGAATGGAAGAGGAAACTAAAGGAAATTGCTGCAAACCAATCCCAGGATTGAAACCAGAGAGAGAGAACGTGCAGAAAATCTGTCATTTGTAGGACTGCAGATTTTAAACACAACTATAATATTACGACTAATAATTTTGTATTCATAATATTAAATAATAATGTAAAGAATAAAAAAAGCCTTTATTTCTGAAAATATATTATACAATTGCCTTCATCACGATATACAACACATTACACTTAGCTGATTCCCTACGCAATAAAATAATTATGATTGGCATTTGTACATTATCGTCTCGAGAGAAAAGGTATTGATCGGCCAGTATTGGCATAACACGTGTTGGAATTACTCGCTGGCACGTGCATAGGCGAGTACACTACTTGTCGAACGTAATTATCGCACCTACGCAATCACATGATTTCACCTGTTCATATAAAATATTTGAACTAGTTTATTTCATGGTTAATAGTAGGTTCTTTTGATAAAAGCAAGAAAATACTGAAAGACAAAAAAATATTTGCTAATATGTAGTTCGACCATGATTTTTGTTGAATATTATAAACGACAGAATACTTTTTTGGGTTCGTTAAAGACAATCCGTGAGCATTTTGAATCTACAATATTATTAATGTGTCTCTAGGGCACCTTTTATTAAATTAGCTCAGGGCCATTGTCATCTTTGGGGATGCTGTGTGGAGGGTAATTTTAGGGAAAGGAAAGAGAGGAAATTCTGGGAAGGAAAAGGGTATGAGGGGTGGGTAGGAATCTGGGCTGAGCTGAGCTGAAAGTCCTGCTGGAGTGGTCAAAATATCTCCCTCAACTCTTTCAGTTTCATCAACTCAGTCTCTTTCATTCCGGCCTGCCACGCAGTTGGTGAGCAGACGCCAAGATCCGGACAAACCTAACCCCCATGAACCCGGGCACCCCTGCTAAGTCACCAAATGTAGCGAACCACTTGGGGTTACCTGTGTGAGACGTGTTGGTTATCCAATAAATGGTTCCCAGGACGGCGGTACCCAAACCCGCCTTCCAAATTGAAACGGTACTCTTAAATTTTTTTATTACCTCCAGAGAGGAGGTCCTGAGGAAAATAATTCCCCTCAGGGCCTATATTGTCTTTGGTGATGCTTTTGGGAGGTTTTTTTAGGAAAGGAAGGAGAGGAAGTTCTGGAAAGAAAAATGGTATGAGGGGTGGGTAAGAATCTGGGTGTTAGTGTCAATTCATCCATCCCACTGCGGTGCAAAGCGATATTCCGAGTGAGTAGGGGTGGAAAAAACAAGGGACTCCCTCAACCATTTTATCCCAATACTGTCTGCCATGCAGCTGGTGGGCCGACGCATCCTCCCCTCGTAAACCCAGTCATTCTTAAACGAAGCGAACCACTTTGGGTGAGATGTGGTAGAGGTGTGATACCCATATCCGCCTCCCAAATCGTGAAAATCTTATGAAAAGAACATCATAAAAAAATATATAAAAGCATTTAGAGGGCGCTATAGAAATGATCTGCCAAGTGAACGCTTCAAAAGGCACCTGCCGGGAAAGGTGCATTTTCTGATACCCGCTGATTAACCAATAACTGGAGATGTGGAAGAAACGAGCTTCCTCGATAAGCTTTGAAAGTAACTTGCATATAAAAGGTTTTATCTAAGGATAGCATCATTAGCAAGATTAAATTCATAATATTTAATTCACTACCCTAAATTCCCGTTAAATGATAGGATTTGAGAATTTTAATTAATCTTTCCATTGATTGGAAATTTCCAAAATTAATGTATGTATTTGCTTTATAGCTTTTGAATATTAATACAAAAATATGTATTTTTAATTTAATTAGCGAAATATCGAAAAGACAATATTAACGACACTCAATCGAAAATCTGAAAACAGAAAAATCAGAAATAGATACGACAACAATAATACGCTTTTTTCAAAAAGTTCACGTGAATTACAAAATGAACACTACCAAGAAAATATTGATGATTTCCAAGAAATAATTAGTGAATTCGTATGTGTAGTGGTATCCAGCTATAAATAAAAGCTTCATTAAAATGAACGGTTGGTACCCACGCAATAAAAGTTAATTAAACGATGGGGTAAGTAGTGATTTTTATTTTCCTGATAAAATAATATGTTAGGTAGGCACATTACATCAAGGTTGGTCGAAGAATTTGAACGAAAAGACATTCTCAATATCGTGCTGTGGTCTTGAAACATACAACAAGATTAGACTTATTATTACAATAGGCTTAGATATCATACTTGAGGGGCTTTGAAATTATTATTCATTAATCATGGACAATGTTCTGTGGTAAATAATCGATTGACTGAATTGTTCACGGAGTGAATTTAATGTACTGGAACATAAGATAGTGCATATTCTGTTCAAGAAGAAAGACGGCGGCAAGCACTCTCGTATAATGTCTAAGTTTAAATACTGTAAATACTGTACAGACTTGGCTGGTAAGTGCCTTTATTCCCTTAAACAGAAAATAAAGTAGTTGTTTTTATTGTGAGGGTAAAAGAAGATTTTTTTCTCATACTTAATTATTTACAGGCAAATTGCACACGCAGCAAACTTCGAGGAAATAGATTATAATCAGCGTAAAAAAAATCACTTTTCTTATCGAATTATAATTACTCAAGTCCTTACACATCAATCTGTCTCTTGACGAATCACATTATGTTCATCTGCCCTTTTGTCCGGCATGCTCGGTATTAATAGCCTCGCCGAAAGAAGGAAAACTGCTTTTCTGACAACAGCATATAAACTTTTAAACGGTAACATCTGTATTCCCAATATAATACAAAAATATGAGTTTTATGTCCCCGACAACTTCACAAGAGTGCGCAGACACAGAACTTTTGTTATTCCGAGATGCAGAACTAACTTACCATTAGTAATGCCGCTCGGAAAAATGATTCTGTTACTAAATTTCCTGTCCCCTGATATAGATATTTTTAAACTAAATATTCGTCAATTCAAAAACGCTATTATTACTTAATAAAATAAAATGTATGTTTATTATTGGTTATGTATAACTGTAAATATGCATTTAAAATAAAAAATAAAAATTTAAAAAAATTAGAAAGATGAAATCCTTATAGGTACTACTGCACCACCCACTATTAGATGTTGCTTTTACTTTCCGAAATACACTCATTATAGAATATATTACATATCAATAATGAAATATTTGTCAGGAATAAATTACATGTGTTTACAATTATGTTCTCTGCGTGCGAACTCTATCTAAATTTCTTTAAATAGGCAATATACAGTGTTAATTACAAGTGACCTCCCAGGTAAGTATGGTCCATTATTCATTCATTTTTAGACAGTATCGTGTTCATTGGTCAAAACATTGTACGTATATTTTTATATCGGTGATCAATGAACCGGTGTATGCAATTTTAAGCCATAAATTGTAGTTTTTCTAGATTTTAGAAATGTATTATAAGTTTGTACAGCGCCCTTGAGTTGATTTTTCACGCAAACGACGCTATATAAATCATCAAAATATTATTATTTATTTATTATTACCAAATTACACAAAAAAATGACAAAATTATCAGATTTATTAAATTTGTTGGTCAAGATCAACCATGTGAAAATATGTCTCTATCAATGCTTTTATTTTCTCATGACCAATGACTAATACATTTTATTTAATCATTTTTTTGGGTTTTTTCTCCTAAAAATATAATGCCATTTTTTTTAGTTTCGTTACGTAAGTAATCCAAATAGTTTGTAAAGACAAACAAAATCTAAAATTAAGATAACGTTCTTTATAACATAATACATTTTTTATGTTTTTTTTTTATTTTTAATTTTGAACCAACACTTATAAGCTGTTACACCGCTCGCAATATTTGTAAAAAGTAAAATATCTATCAAGTAAAAACCAATAATATTAACGGCCCATGTGGAAAACATGACGTTTTAATTCCCTAGCCCTTTGTCCTTGAAGTAAACCATTTTCGAAGCATCCCCAAAGATGATGTATTATGACCCAAGTAACTTATTTCATACCGGGGCCTCCTGTGTGGAGTTAATATTAAAAAAAAAAAAATTAAAAAACGGTCCTTGGTTGCCCCCCCCCTACCCTTTCCTATGCCGGGGCCCCTCAAGCTTTGACTGCGACGACGCGTTGTGACGCGTCGCGTCTGTATCTGGAACTAAACTGGTAACATTGTTTTCATACGTACAGATAACGTACAGACGTACATGCGCAGGCTGGGCCCCTTTATAAACCCCGGGTTTTATAATCCCCCTCCCAGCGGTCCTGCCTACGAGCATGAGTTCCGGGGCCTCGCCAACGGTATGGCGGGGGCGGGCTCATGCTCCGCGTACCTTTAGGATAAAGACGGAAATAGCCGGTTAGTGTATCTAGGAGTGACGTATGAACCCACCCCTCCCACTGCGGTTCAAGACGTTGGGTCTAGAGAGTTCGGCTTTTAAGGCTATTCCCTTTTTTACGTTTGCTCTACACGGGAGGCACTGAGAAAAAAAACCTTAGGGCCAATCGTATCTTTGGGGATGCTGTGTGGAGGGTATTTACAGGGAAAGGAAATTCTGGGTAGGAAAAAGGTATGAGGAGTGGGTAGGGATCTGGGGGTCAATATTTCTAGGAGTGATGAACGTCTGAATCCATCCCTAACACTGCGTTGCAAGCGATGGGTCAAGAGTGTCCGGCTGGAACAGTCTAGATTAGGTCTCCCTCAACCAGTCTTTTCCGAACCAGCCCTCCATGCAGTATATGGGCAAACGCATTCGCCGCCAAAACCTAGACCAACCTCATCCCATGAACCCGGGTACCCTTGCTAAGTAACCAATCGCAGCGAACTACTCGGGGTTGAACTATGGCAGAGGTGTTGGTTATCCAATAAATGGTAGGGCGGTACCTATACCCGTATCCCAAATTATAAGTTATGTTCTGTTATGTTCCGACTTTCCTCGGTAATGTTATGACTTTACTAAAGACTTTTGATATGGCATTTAAAAAGAGGTTGCACCATATTATAAATTAGATAAGTGTGTTAATATTATTTATCAATTTTTGTAATTTGTTCAACTTTTAATGTAGGTACTTACCTTTCGGCGGTCCGTTTTTTCAAAATCCAGATAATGTCAGAAAAAAAATCTTAGGCTCGCCTGAAAAATCAACGCCCATAATCCAGAAATTCAACGAAAGAAATGAAACGTTTCTCATCCAAGCGATAAAATAAGTCAAATAGAAACTACCACCTTACGTAGTTCATACCTCACAATATCGGCGACTTCATAAAGGTCTTGTGAGCAATATCACAGTCTACTGGATGCTAGCTATGCTCGTTTGCGATTATCTGGATTAACGCATGAGCGATAGTTATGACTAACGAACGTGGGACTTATGTGTTAGGATTACTGGGAGGTTTACTGTAATGTACATTAGAATAAACATACACCGAACATACTATCGGGATGTATAATTGAACCCTTGCCCGGAATAATGTTGTATCCAACAAAACAATCAATATTGAGTTATTGATGGAATAATGTTGGGCATATTAATACTCATTTTTATTGTAGGAATTGTGATAATGAAAATATTTTTAGGCCTGTGTCAGCCTTTTAAAGTTTGGTTTGTGAAAGAATGTTGTATAACACCATTTATCAAAATCACGGCGCATTGCTTAATTTTTGGGAAAAAATGGAGTAAACAAACGTCTTATGACTTCAACTATAGAAAGTCTTCGAAGCCAAGAAGCTTAAGAATGCAGGAAAGTAGAATTTGTCCAGAAAAAATATTATTAAGCCTGCTTTTTAGCCGTTGAAACAGTTTTGTGCAATAATGTTGTATGTTGATC
Organism: Limnephilus marmoratus; assembly: GCA_917880885.1. NCBI lineage: Eukaryota > Metazoa > Arthropoda > Insecta > Trichoptera > Limnephilidae > Limnephilus > Limnephilus marmoratus. The sequence goes on from OU862918.1 coordinate 10,628,709, forward strand.
TCAACACAATAAATGGTTTCATTTATTAATATTGTTTTTTTGCTTTTTAAGCTCGAAAACATCAATGATGTGTACATTTATGTTAGAAGAGCATATTGCTTTCTGTAAGGTACGAAGAGAAAAAAAACTTTTGTGGAATAACGTTGTACATGAAAGTGTTCAGATACAACATTATTCCACAAATTCAGAGTAAATTCTAGTAATAAAGTCTAATTTAATTGCCTTTCTTTTTTTTTACATGAATACCGCACATGAGCAACAACTGCTCCCGTCTGGAGCCAGTGGGACTATGGCATTCCCAATGGGGTATGTTGTGAGGCTGAAGGTAGTGGGGAGGAGAAGGAAATAGGGAAGAGGAGGGTGGGGATAGTACCTGGCTATTCAGATCTGGTCACCAAACACGGCTAAAGCCATTTCAAGCAACGTTTCAATTCTGAATGGTAGTCTTACACCAGGGCGATACTGAGAGTATCTTCCACCCTGGAACGTGCCGCAAATATACTGTATATTATTTTAAATGAATAAATTGTGAAATAACACAAATTAATCAAATAAAATTTATTTGCCACGCCGGGATTCGATCCCGCGACCTTCGGAGTGCTAGTCTTACCGCTGGGCTATGCCGGCCGTCCAGACGGCTTTGTAGACGGCTTTTCAATTAAAACTCTTAAGAATTGTATATTTTTATATAAAATGTTATGAAACATAACTCGTTTAGTTTTTCAATTTTTCTCGGGACTAGAATATTGTTGGATACAACATTCTTCCGGGCAAGGGCTCAGTTATTAATACCCTTCAGAGTACTCGATTTCGGTAGTACGATTATGCTAATTTTAAGATTAAAAAGACGATTTAGAAAATTATTCCTAATCTACTGGGATTTAGACAAATCAATAGATGTTAAACAAATAATTAAAATGGATATTTATATCAAAGATAGTGAACAGCTTGCATTTAGTTTGGGTAGAAACTTGCAATCGTACATAAAGATGGCGCCAAAAAATATGCGCTAAGAAAATGAATCTTTCGTCGGCCGCTCCCAGTCGATGAATGGTACAATTAAAAAGACGTTAGTTTTTTAATTTTTTTTTTATTGTTTTTATTTCTTGCTATAGCAATCCCGATGAGTTAAAGAACTCATTTTAGGACAGGAGAAACATACAAATCATGGGTGGGAGGAAATTGTTAAAATTTTACATATGAATTTAGATATTAAAAATATAAGTTTCACATACAATATACACGAAAAAATAAAAGACAGGTTGAGTAGAACAAACAACAATAGAAAATAATAAAAAAAAAATGAACAAGGTTTTACAGATATGGATGATTACAACTAAATGGAAAAGAAAAGAAACATGACATGGTCGATTTAGCTCAGTGGTCCGAGCAATTCCCCGGAAAGGAAGAGGTCCTGCATTCAATTCCTAGATACGGCTAAATCTTTTTCTGTCTTTTCTGTTTCACATAAAAAAAAAAATAAAGGGTCCATAAAAGAGTAGGTATTTCTCTGATGTTCCGTAAATAGGTTATGTTTCTATCGTTTATAGTTAATACTTATGATTCTGTTATTATTTGATTTGTATGTACAACCAGTCTTCTTATGGTTACCAATGTATTGATAATTTTTTGTTTTTAGTAATTTTTCATTTTATAAAAAATAGTTACAATTTTCGGCTTCATATTCCTTTATTATTAATTTAATTATTACTTATTCTTTATAATGCTGTCTAATCAGAGGTAAAAGTCACAAGGAGGAAATCCATAATTGGTTTCATTTTAGCTGTTTTATATATGTGCAAACTGAAAAAATGTAAACTTTTTGAAAAATGTAAAAAAATCCCGGAAATAAATAAATAAATAAATAAATAAGAAATAAATATTTAATTTGAGAATCTTTCATATGGTCTTCAACAATTAAACCCTGTATCAATGCGATGTTGCCTAAAAACGTCATTCACGGTTATTAGGAAACGTTAAGGCAGTATTTGCAAGCACATTCAGCAAAATTTTATTATTCCGACAGTCGTTGGACAAAAACCGAGTCATTCCTTATGCAAAATTATTATTGGTTCTTTAATGATCGAAGGCAAACATACGATGTTCCATTGAATCCGTTCGAGCTTGAAGAAACGGAATACAGAAAGTTTTTCAGAATATCAAAGGTATTCTGAAGAACTTTTGAGAAGTAATATATATATATATATATATTTTTTTTTTTTTTTTAAAAGAAAGACAAACATTCCCGGGTTACGAATAACCCAACAATGTTTGAAAATCTTCTACTACCACCACAGAAAGCCGAAAATGTTGCTTGTGTTGTGATGGAGGACTTGGCCAGCCGAGGAATCGAACACGCGACGCTCGGGTGGGACCCAAGCGCTATGCCCACTCAACCACTGACCAGACATACATGTATACAATAATATAAAGTATTTTAATTCCACGAGCATCGTTAGTTTGCTTCCGATTATAAATAAGCCAATAATCATTTTATAGTAATATACAGGGTGTCCGTTGGTAAAATGCATTAACTTCGGGAGGTGATTCTACATGATGGTAGGAGTAAAAAAGATTAACAACTCTTTCCGAAATTCCGACATTTTTTTTCCCATACTAAAAATCCTTAGTGTGAGGTACGATCTTACTTGCTCAGAGCCTGCCGGGCGCCCGACTCGATTGTGATTGGTTCGTATCGTAACAGCGGAAAATAATAAATCTGGCCGCACACGCGGACTAATTTTGTCTTTTTACCTCAAAACTACCCCTAAAAGTTGGAATTTCGAAAAAAGTTATTTATCTTTTTGTACTTGTCCTATCATGTAGAATCACCTCCCTCCACTTTACCCTCGGACACCCTGTATATATGTAGCATAAATGACTAATGACTAAAAACATCATTAACCAATTATGCACCTTTTTAACATCAAAAAGTAAATACGGACTGCCAACGTACATTAAAGTCACTTTGTTCGCATTTTGACATAGCTGTTTAACTTTCAACGTTTAGAAATGGCGATCTATAGAGTCTATAGACAATGCTCGCCATGTTACTATCGTAAAACGGTTTATTATCATTTTATTGTCAATAATTAATTTGAGCTAACTAGACCCCCATAATGTTCAATAGTAATAATTAAACCGAATCTAAAATTTAAGAGTAGAGGATTGATGTCCACTTATTGGTTATTTGTTCGGTTTTTAATTGATTCACACTGATATCTTGTGGAGGATCTCAGTGTCGTCTTTGATCCCGAACTGACATTCTCTTGCCATATATCGCAGCTCACTCAGTCTTGCTACAAACTTTTTGGGTTCATCAACTTGTAAGAACTTGTAAGCGGTTTGATAACCAAGAAGCTATGATTTATTGACATTATTTGATGGCATACTGAGAAGCAAGCTGGAGTACGCGAGCGATGTTTGGGCACCGTACCACCAGAAGTACATTGATATGTTAGGGCAAATCCAGAAGAAATTCCTCAGGTATGTTTATATGCGGAAGCATGGAACCTATCCAAGGTTCATGCACCACATTGACTAACTTGAGGAAACTGATTCTGTGAGTCTAGAAACTAGACGGAAAGCAAGTCTTGCTATTTTGTCTTTCAAAATTTGGAACAATTTCATCGATAGCCCATTTCTCTTGGCATGCTATGATTTATATGTACCACACCACTACAGCCGAAGTCGACATCATGACTTATTTAAAGTACCGAACGGCAGTACAGACGTCTTGGCAAAGCATAGCATGACGAGGGGAGTGGTGCTGTTAAATGAAATTGCAAACCATTTGGATGTAAGTAACTGTTCTTTATATGCCTTAAAAATTTGAAGAGTCACTTGCGTAAATGCTGATAGGGTAACTAAATTGTACTGTAATTGGAATTATTCTGTTGTACAATAATAATAATAAATAAATAAATATCCAAATTTGGGTTTAAGTTTTCTCAGGTAATCTAACATTTTTTAATTTTAGTACGAAATCCTAAAAAAATATATTCCGATCGTTGTGGAGTTTGGAATATCTCATTATAAAATTTATTGGGAAAGTTTGGGACCGACGGGAAAATTACAAAAAAATAATTGTGTGTATTTAATTAACATTCAACATTTTTGTAGTGGAATATCTTATTGAGTAAATCCTCAAATTGTAATATTTAATCATTGAATATAACATTAACAAATCTCAAACAATGTATGTATAACAGAAAAAGTATCGGTCGATACTAGGAAACAATGACGGTCGCATTTTTCGTCTTGTTGTGTATCTAAAAAGCTTCCGGCTTTTAGACATATATGGCGGTGATAAGAACTGTCAGTAGATTCCACTAGATGGCAGGTAGCTTAGTACTGAAGTTGTCCAAAAGAGGGACGGGGGGCTTAGAGTGTGTGATGTCTGTAACACACGCTTTAGAACCAATTTAGTTAGCTCCAAGTTAGGACGACCAACGAGGTCTATGTTGTGTACGCGAAGTAAGATAACGATCAAGAATCTATTTATTCCCGAAGTAATCTTCAGACTTAGTATTTGGAGAATCTGTAAGTATTGCTACAGATAACAGAACACTACACGTCTGTATGTTTTTAACATGATCTTGAAAGATCTTGCATCTCATAAATCTGCTATCTTTATACATGATTGCAAGATTCAAACCCGAACTAAATGCTATCTAGATAGTGCCTGGATAAATTTTTATCCATTTTATTTTTAATTCGCGACATCCATTGACTTTTCTGCAAGTCTAGGATGGATATTTATTTTTAATTTTAATTTTATGAGTCTTCTTCTTTTTCCTGGCGCTGTCCCAACTCATTGACTGGGTAGGCAGTTGGGGCTGTTCTCAAATTGTAGTTTCTTTGGTTCTGAGTATCGCCTTCATCCATGCCGTTTCTCTTACGTATTTTGGAGCATTGAGTCATCAAGGAGTTCTTTGGTCTTCTACTGGATGACAGTTGATGAAGCTCCATAGACATTGCCTACTTCACTGTGTAGTCTGATGGTCTTCGTCTTATGTGCCCATACCAACTCAACTGTCGTTCCTCTAACTTACATTTAGGTCCGTGAAAGCCAGGCTACCACGAATGCGTGAACTTTTAATTTTATCTTTTAGTGACACTCCTGCCGACCATCTAAGCATTCGCATTTCTGCTGTTTCAAGTTGTTGCCTAGAGTAGGAGTTCTACATGGTCCAGCATTCGAAGCCATACATTATCGCGGGTCTAACAATAGTCTGGTATATATGAATTTTACGATTAAAACCTCTAATTGCAATTATTGAAATGTATTGGTAGAGCTGATGCCATGAAAGTAGAAGGTCCTGGGTTCGAGTCCCAGAGGTGCCAATATCTTTTTTCTGATTTTTCTGTCTTAGATTTTCGATTGAGATTCGCTAATATTGTATTCATTTGATTAATTAATAGTTATTACAGTAAGTTACTATAATACCAGCAATGTATCAATTCTGAATGGTGGTCTTTCATACGGGCAATTATACTGAGAGTATCTTTCATGAGAAGTAGAAGTATACTTTTTGAAAACAAATCTGACCTCAACAAATAACTTAGAAGTACATTACAAAACCTGACTTTGAGTAAAGAAGGGGCGGAATGAATATTGTTTTACTCGAGCCTACACAAATCTTCTAAGACATTTAAAACATAAAGTAAAGTTCATACACATTATTATATTCAAATTTTCCTGATCACTGAAAACTCCTCACCCAAAGGAGGAATTATTACAAATTTCCAACGATGTCCTTGACATTTGACTTTTGTTTGAAATGATCCATCTTTGAACGTTGCTAGTAATATTACCTAAATAATTACTCAATACACTGAGTTATTTCCGAAAAGGAATGGGAACCAACTCGTGCCACTAAATTTCAGGGAAATTTTGATTAAAACGGGAGAGAATATATATTTATAGAAACCGCTATCATCTAGATTCTAGATATTGAATAGCCTAGTGGTGATCTAGAGGCAAGACCGCATTATCCCGGTTTAAGATTTTGTTGTGATAATAATTACATATTTTTAATTTATTTTTAAAAGAAAGACAAACATTCCCGGGTTACGAATAACCTAACCATATTAGAAAATTTCCTTCTACCACTACAGAAAACGGAAAATGTTGTTTTGTCGTGATGGATGACTCAGCCAGCCGAGGAATCAAACGCGAAGCCAACTCAGCCGCTGACCGGTCCGCGAAAAATGGACCTAATTATGGAGTATTTTCGGTACACAATAATAAGGTCGCTTTTAAAAATAAAAACAAATAATTTAACGCAGTTTTTTTCCTGATATCATTAACATTTTTATGTTCAGAAATGTTCTCCATTGGCTGCCATTCTCCGTTCTCCACTCTTCGCCATTAGCCTCCAGCCTTCAGTCCTTGCCGTCCTGTACCAACTTCTCTCATGCAGAATTGAAAGAAGTTTGGATGTTATATAATAAAATCACATTTCGCAACATTTTTAGCACGATTCTTTAGTTTGGAGACAAATTAACGAAATTCACAAATAAAGAACGAAATCAGCTCAAAAAAGACTAACTCGGCTCGAAAAAGACCAACTCGGGCATCGTATAGAATCGGATGATACAAATTGATTACCGACCATTAGAAACGCGTAGAATATTTTAAATTAGAAACATTAAATAAACGTCTTTCAAATTAGAAAATATCGCAAGGAAAGGTTCGTTCAAAAGTTGACCAACCTTGATCGAATGGTGTAATGCAAAAATTATTTAAAACGACGATAATATTTATTAATTTTTTTCTCATTTTACTAGGGCCAGGTGGGGTCGAGCGTGTTATTTTTCGTGTGGTGACCGGACAACAATCATGCAATTTCAACACCATTCAATTTGGGAGGCGGGAATGGGTACCGCCACCCCGGGAACCTTTATTGGATAACCAACACCTCTGCCATAGGTCACCCCAAGTGGTTCGCTACGTTTGGTGATTTAGCAGGGGGGGCCGGGTTCATGGGGTGAGGTTTGTCTAGGTCTTGGAGGCGGATGACCAAGACACACTGAACCCCAGATTCCTACCCACCCCTTAAACCCTTTTCCTTCCCAGAACTCTTCTCTCCTTCCTTTCCTTAAAAAAAACCCTCCACACAGCATCCCCAAAGATGACATAGGCCCTGAGGGAAATTGTTTTCCTCAGGGCCTCCTGTGTGGAGCTCATGTAAAAAAAAAAAAAAAACCTCCTATGAAATGGTTAAATGGGTTACGTTAAATTAGGTTGTGGGCTATTTTTCAACTTTTTTACATATTTCTAATAACTTTTTAAAGGCATGTTGAAATGCCACTGTGCTAAGTTGGCAAGGCACCGTTTTCGTATATTTTTATGAAGTGGACGAATAAAAGTTTCATTGAAAAAAAATCTGAGCATTTGTACTTCTCAGTTCTAAGGTTTAGTCCGACCTTCGGTGTTATTAAGATGAAGGATATAATATTAATTTCAATAAAATATATTTTTTATTTCAAAGAAAATTGTGATCGTTAATCAAAAGGATATTCAAGTTTACCAATATTTCCCAAGAAATTATAATAACATTCAGAATCTGAAGGTTATAAATGTCAGTTTAATTCGTGAATTATCAAAAGAAATCATAAAAATATATTGTAGTTTTACAAAAAAATATAGACTCAAAAGTAAAGCGCTCTATTGTTGAATTAAATTTTGAAAAATATAAGTAATGGTCAATTCATTTAGTTAAAAAAAAACGGGAGAGTTTTTTAAGGCTTCTGAAATACCCCACTTCTCGGGAGTTTTTCCAACGAATAATCTTAGTTTATGATTTTAAACATATTAAAAAATATATATTAAAGTATATTCTCAATTTACTTGGCTTAAAAAAGCATCAATTGCAATGGTTAACACGTTAAATCTTATTAAAAATTGTATATTTCAGATTTTTAAATTTTTCAAAATGCTGTGATTTTTTCTCTTCGTCACCAATCATCAGTCCAAAATAAACGTGTTTCTACGAGTACCAAGGAACGGTCAATTTCGAGGATGTAATAAACTGAAGCTCCTACAAAAATAATGGTTTGAGTGTGCGTGAGGACTCGTGCGATTTATTACAACTTCAATAAGATATAACCCAGGCCAAAAGGGCCATTCACATAAAGGTCAAAAAGCGATTTACGCTGGCGAATATTGGGCATGGTTTTTTCGTCCCTATTTATACTTGTTTTATTACAGTGGACGTTTCCTTAGTGAATAAGATAAATTTACCTAAATCCTTCAACGTCCTTTACTTTAACTATCTAAATGGCTCAGATATCAACTTCCAGCTCCCATGAGGATTGATTACTGTTACTCTGTTTGTGATGTATTATAATGATGACTTTGATGGGATACAAACATTATATTCGATGATCGTCCAAACCATCTACTTAATAAAATATTATTTAAAAGTGTAATAATAATACAAATACATTATTCTTCATTTTTAATAATAAAATGTTGACGGATTAGCCAGGAAGGGCGTTCGGATATGTTTAAAAGCTTAGGATTGGTTGTTTAAAAAAAATTGACGAATTCATCAAATATTTGATGTTAATTTTCAGTTCTGTGTAAGTTCATCCTTAGAGAGACAGAAAATAATTTTAAAAGTATTAATTTTATGTGTGTATTTACACAAGAGATGAAACGGATAGTTTTTTGGCCGGATACCGGATATCCGGCGAGTTGCGAGGCCAAATTCAAAATATTCTCCTTGATAAGAAGGAGAACAAGAGGTATATTATGGTGCTTCTATGTCAGTATTTAATCATTTCAATAATCTCTGTATTTTTTACGATTTTTAGTTCACTTTAATGATGATTGTGATTAGTTAATCATGAATTTAAGTTTTCGCTACTCTGCGAGGTTTTGCAAGTATTTACTAAAAGTTTTTAGTTTAGATATTTACTATTTATATATTTATCATTAAAGTAAATATCTCAGAAGAAAAATTTAGATTTTTGTAAATAAAAGCCGTCATAATTATAAGCCATTTTATTGATATTTACCTCACAAAGATTAATGTAGGTATTGCATTTTATTGTAGGAAATTGACGTAGTTTTTGAATATCCGGCACCCGGCCGGATAGTAAATTTAGGCCGGATACCGGATAGTTACTGGATATCCGTTTCATCTCTAATTTACTCATTCAGTTGAAATCATTAAAATTATTCTCACCTCGTTCCAAAGTGGAAGATAGGTATTTACTATTGTTTGCGAATTAAGATTCGATTATTTTTCTGTTTTTTTTTAATATGAATACCCCACAAGAGTACCAATTGCTCCTATGTAACTGCCTGGAGCTAGTGAAATTATGGCATCCCTAATTGAGGTATACCGTGAGGTTGAAGGTAGTGGGGAGGGAAAAAAGATGGAATGAGGAAGGTGAGGAAGCAATTGGCTATTCAAAGCTGGTCACCAAACCCGAATAAAAACTTTTCAAGCATTTCAGGCGGCTTAAAAAGCTATAGCAATATTTCTCCAAGTGTCCAAGTCTCATTTGCCGGATACCTACATTCCAATCTCCTTCCCGTTTCTTTTCCTTCAAATTCACAAGACTCTCCACAAGGGGGATGTCATAATAGTTCCATTGACTTTTGGTTTGGTTTCCTGCATGGTGGCACTTAATTTAAATTATCTAATTGCCAATATTTGCATATTTATTTTCCATACGAACACTGCTGTTATGAAAGAAATCGAAAGAAGCCAAATTGATTCAACGATGTTTTTGAAAATCTTCGATTGCAAGAATGATACAATATTTGTGATACAAACTAAAAACCCTTTTAAAGCAATAAGAAAAAAAAATTACAATCGACGTTCTTCGTCTAAGAATTGTTTGGGATTTCTTTTATGTCGCAGTTCTGTTAACTTTTACCTTTCTTTATCTTTTTTTGGGAAATGAAGGGTTCAAAGATTTTTCCTTCAGGATCTTTATCTTTACCAAGAAGTAACAACAAACAACTGCTACTAGTTTGGCGTCACGTAATAAATTTTATTTTAGAGATAAATTTTATATCAGCTTTTCATATAAAGTCTTAACACTTTCGCGGAAAAGCTTATGTTGACTTTTCAATTCCTCGTAAAATGTATAAGACAATATAAACGATAAGCTACAAAAAATCATGAAACTCAAGAGAGAAATGTCAATAAAAAATGTGAACTTTAGTTCGAAGAAATCAAACTGGATAAATAGTTACTGGAAAAAAATGAATTCCGTGACCATTTAATTAAAGTTCAGGATTTCATTAATTTTGGAACCCTTTTAGTTACTCTTTTGAAGATACGAAATTGATAAAAGAGAATCCATTTGAAATAAATATAAAGTTACATAAAATAGATTCATCCTTAAATACAAAAGAAAATCACACATGATAGATGTGAATCTAGAAATGTCGTTTTCTTTTGCCTGTTTATTTGAAAGTGTTTTGAAAATTAGTTGTTGATTTACAAAAACTGTTAATTTTTTTGGATTTCGTAGGATTCGAACCTCCGTCCGCTGGATTTCCCTGGCCACTGAGATTTGCGACGCACCGCTGCGCTATGGGACGCGCTCGACGAGGCGCGAATTTACGAATCTTATTCCGACAATCCGTAAAAAACAAAGCGGCCAATGAGCGCGCACCTACCGTCGTTTCCGTTTTATATCTCAACTAATAGGAGCCTTGAGCGCAGTTTGACGCTTCGCAGGTGCCGTAGTGCGTCATTTCCGTTTCATCCGAATTTCAAATCACTCTAACGGGGCTAAGGAAGTTTCACTTAAAAAAAGTTTGGTCGATCTACCGAGCAGAATTTTCCCGCATAGAATGAATCATTTACAGTTAAAAATTGAACTCGTAATATCTCTAACGGGCTCTCCAGAGACATTATTATTAGTACATCGCATTATTTGTAAGTACTGGGACCAGTATTTTCCAGTACTGCAGGATGCATATTGAAAGACTTACGTTCTTTGAATCAGTGACTGTTATTTATTGACGTATCGTTATTTTCTTTCTGACTGAAAGTTAGGTTTTGTTTACGGAGCTCTAGAATTATAATGACTTTGCACATATACCATCGATTCCCTTCCAATGTTGCGAAAAAAATTTTAGTACCAAAACTATGCACTAAAACAACTTACTGATTTAGGTTGCACGTTTCCAATAATCAAAAATTGCATCAAATTTTCTGATGTCCTCGTTCTTCATTAATCGTTCGTGTTCATCTAAATATTATCAAATAACGTTGCGTATAACTTTTTTTACAATACTTTTTGATATCTTTTTTTTATTTTTTATTTATAAACAGAAACAAACAGTACATTATTTACAGTGGTGAAAACAATTAACAATTATTAAATATGTTTCATGGTGGCTACCTAAGATGTGTTTCTATGTAGTGTCTTATTTAGTGTATATCAACTAATTACCGAGTGATGTGCGTAGTGGGAAGGTGTGTGTATGTGTGTGTGTAAGTTTGTGTATGCGTGTGTGGCAGTGAATCGGAGAAAATATCGATGTTAGAATTTAGACCGATATTATTGAACATATGAAGGGCACGATTGATTGGCGAATTACTTGCTGCATCTGTCTTGTAATTAAACGTGTGGATTAATGCCGCATAGCGTGTACGTCTTAAGTGTATATTAAAATTTAAAAGGGAAAGAAGTTCAGTAGAGTCAATGTTATTATTTAAAATTATTATTTGTGCATTAAACCGCTAATACGGAATACTTTTTATCCAAACAGTTAGATTTAGCTTTGTTATTACGAAAAATGAGTATTTATGTCGGGGGAGACCAAAAAACATGAAAAAAATATGCATTTAACATTTTAATTTTGTTAAAATTAATTCACTCGCGCGGTAACGCCATGTTTATTCGTCATTTTTATTTCATAGACATTTCATCAATGCTGCCAATCATAGAAAAAATATTTTTGCGTAAAACAAAGTGAATGCATCATTGACAAGTTTGTGCCTGTATTTATAGTAGTAGAACATGGAAAGAAATGTATTAAAATAATTACACAAACCCGCTAGACAAACCCTGCTTTGCCAACAAACCATTCAAAACCTGGGATTTTTTTTAAAAGTATAATGAAAAGCGAGTTTATTTTAGAAAATTTATTTTATAAGATTGGTACTTCCGACCAAATGTCGTATTTGATTGTCTATTAGTTAAAAAAGGAACATTTCGTATTATCCGTGCATCAAACTTCGACAACACGAACGTTCCGTATTATCCGTGAGATGGACTAACTTCATATTTACCTTAAAATTTTGTGTATACCTAAATGTCAAATGTCAAATTAATTTATCATGAGCCTTATATTACCTATACTCCAATACTGCCTAATACCTCCAATGTAAACGTTTCTCGGTTAAAGTTTTTCTTTTATTCGTAATTAGCTTTAATTGTCTACACTTTGTTAATATTACATAAATATCCATATCTTAAGCCGCACACATTACGTTGAAACAATGTTTATTACCGATTCACACAAATGACGTGGTTTAAAATAATTACTAACGTTATGAAATTAAACCATTTGTAGTCACAGATAGATTGCAAATCAATTGGGCATGTAATCAATAATTATGACTTTTTTAAATTACGCAAGCATATTCGCCCCCTCCCTCACCACTCTTTCCCCCCCCCGTTCTCCTCCCCTTCCCCCCATTCCCTTTGGTCCTCCCCCTCCTCCCCATCCTCCCCCCCCCGTTACAATCACTTTTCACGATGCCAATTATTAAAATGTCAAAATCAAAAACGCGCTGTTTCGCATTCATAATATTAGCATAGCTGTTGGCTAAGGTCAAAATGTAGATCAGTACCTATTTTATACATATTTGATTTTTTGCTATCAAAGGAAACTCCATAGTTGCCTAAACAAATAACAAAATGACAGCGCACGTCAAACAATTACTTAGCAACTCTTTGCTTTTCGTCCGGACAATAAACGTACAATAAATAATTTCATAACGCCAATACATACTCACAAATAATGTAGCTTTTTTATAGTGATACCTCACAAGAGTCTCAGCTGCTCCCGTCTGGAGCCAGTGAGACTATGGCATCCCCAATTGGGGTATGTTGTGAGGCTGAAGGTAGTGGGGAGGGGAAGGAGATAGGGAAGGGGAAGGTGGGGAAGTGCCTGGCTATTCAGATCTGGTCACCAAACACGGCTAATGCCATTTCAAGTAACGTTTCAATTCTGAATGGTGGTCTTACACCAGAGCGATACTGAGAGTATCTTCCACTCTGGAACGTGCCGCAAAAATACTATATATTATTTCAAATGAATACATTGTGAAATAACACAAATTAATCAAATAAAATTTATTTGCCATGCCGGGATTCGATCCCGTGACCTTTGGAATGCTAGTCAAGAGTCTTTCCGCTGGACTACGCCGGCCGGCTTTCTATTAGTGAAGAAGTCCATTCAGTATTTATTGCGAGAAAGAGTAACAAACATTCAAACATCCATACATCCATTCATCCATACAAACTTTCTCCTTTATAATATTAATAGGATGAGAACAGCGGACACTGGAAGGAAATCTGACTCACCTTAATTTCTCTTAGCATGTTCTTGGTTTTTGTTATGTTATCACGTTATTACGTTCTTGTTATTATGGCTCCGATAAACCATAGGGGATGATTACTGCACTAGTTACTTTAACCAAAACCTCCTAGAACACATGTGATCCTGGAGGTTTTGCTTTAACAGACTGACAGCTCCTTGGGAGTTATTGTTCCACAACGTCACAGGTAGGTAGTAATCGTCACGTAGGTAATATTGTCAGATATATGGGAAGGTAGGTTGAAGTAAGGTAAGATATAATACATAGATGCGTCAACAACATTATTTTATTGGACCGACCAAAAAACTTTTTGAAGTGAAACTTCTATAGCCCCGCTACGATTTGGATTTTAGATGAAACGGAAATTACAATTATTGCACCTGTGACGCACAACTGCGCTCATTAATCGCTTTGATTATGATGTCACTTTTAAAGACTCCTATTGGTTGAGATATATCTCGTATATATATATATATATATATTTTTTTTTTTTTTAAAGAAAGATAAACATTCCAGGGTTACAAATAACCCAACAATGTTTGAAAATCTCCTACTACCATCACAGAAAGCCGAAAATATTGCTTGTGTTGTGATGGAGGACTTAGCCAGCCAAGGAATCGAACACGTGACACCCGGATGGGTTTAGTTGACCGGTCGAACGAAACGGAAATTACGCTGGTCTGCGCTCATTGGTCGCTTTGATTATGACCTCACTTTTTAAGTATTGGTTGAGATTGTTTTGGTAAAGTTTCGCTTCTACCGCGTGTAAACTGCACTAGATTTTTGTTTTCATAAACCAGTATAACCAGGCATCGAATTAAAAACTAACAATTCTATGGCACCCATATTTTGGGTAACTGATTCATTTTTCATCTCCGATATGATAAAAAATATATAAGAATAAAAATAATTCTTCCAAATGTAAAAGATTTTTCCGATTTTGACTGGCTTAATTTTGATTTATCCATTTCCGCATTATTTTTGCTGAAAGCATTTTATTTCTTCACTTAAAAATTCGCTGTTTTGTTTATTCGTTGTTTGGAAAACACTCAAACAATTTAATTTGTTTTTTGAACTGTTATTTGAAAAAAATGCGACGTGGTGACAAAATGTCTGATGCTATTTTGTAATAATATTGGAGGAAACGGCGTGATAAAGGCACAAGAAATCGATTTCACGAAAAGGAAAGCATTTTTTCTGATTCACATTACAAGAATACATTAGTATACTGGGGAAGAATATTATTTGTCAAGTTATGCTGATAATATTTTGCTACGGTTAGGAAGTTTGTGAGATGTATGATCACATTCAAAAGATATTAACAACTGTTTATAATCTTCATGGATGCTCAATGATAGACCAAAACTACGGATAATCGTACTCATAATAATAATAACTAGCAGTTAAAAACCCGCTCCACAGGTTTTTGCTGCTAGGCCCTGCGGACGGCTTTTGGTTCGATTTCGCCCAATTTGGGTGTTGGTGACCATTTTATAAATCCGATAGGAATTGGTTCCAAAATTAGTCGTTTCCTCGGATGCATTGGAATCTAGTTACAGCTAGCCACCGGGACAAAGTAACCGCGACGGGCAATGACGTCATATAACATGTAGACGCGTGGTATTATCATTCACAACTGCCGGTTACAAAAATAACCATATTGTCGTCAATCTCTCCATATTCAGAGAGATTAACGAAATTACAAATCGATAAGATCTTACGCCTGCCAGACGATGCTCCTCCCGCTAGCTGTTGACGTAAGTGGCGCCGTCTTTTAGCTTTGTGTTAATTCGGTTCTGTTACAAATGTAGATTTGTAAACAAACTCCACGTACGAAAACGGTTTTGCATAAGGCACGGCGTCAAAGATGTATTCTTAGCCGTATTCTTAAATTTCAACCGCCTAGTCTTTTGGCTATTAATGCTGTTTGATATAATCTAATTATCCAAATTTTTGTAGGTCTGAGGTTCTTCTGAATCATGATTGTTATGGTAAAATTCTTTATTTTTTTGGTACCTTTTATTGCACTTTTATTAAAACATTTTTTTTATTAAGGCAAAATAATTGTTTCATTCGAGTAAATCGCAGCCATTTCAGTTTACCTATCTGAAAATCATGCACACATAAATCTTCCTCGTTATTCTGTTCGGGTTGAGGACACATCGTACCGACAATGTGCCTTCAGAGAACCCTGTCGTGCTCTACTTCAGCTACTTCTCTCCGTTTACCAATCTGAATTTTTTATTTTTTTATTTTAATCTGACCAAATTTTCTAAATCAGTCAATGATAAAATATGTAGCATAATTTTATCTGAATTTAAATTGAAAGTCTAAGACTGCGCACTACGCAATGCATCACAATCTCTGAATTCAGATGGAAATAAACTCATCGCGTTCTGAAATATTATCAAAAAATTTCATGGTTTGCTTTCATTCATGACAGTTGTAAAAAGTTAAGCATTTAACGTAAACTTTTATTGGCACGTTCGACGTAGGAATAAAAGAATTGATCTCACTTCCTGAAAAACCCTTCACAGAATAATTTATTACCTCGATCTAAGGAATGGGCGTGAAAGAATATAATAATAAAAAAGACAAATCGTTCGCACAACAATGCGAATTAGTTCAGAAGACACGGTTTCCCTCAGTTTGAATCATGATCCAAATAGTAGGTTCCTAAGTCTTCGTGTAAGGAAGTTTTATGCATTAAGATTTAAAGGAAAATCGAAGATTGTTCAGGAAAATCACGTATGTTACATTGACTATTAAATATTGTTTCAATGGAATTTAATGTATCAATATTTTTAACGCTGAATATGGAAATGATATTCTGAAAATGTTTTTTTGGAAATTGTAATCTATATAGTTGCAGAGTGACACCAACCTAACCTAACCTAAACTTGTTCTTTATTTGTTTTTTTTTATTGTTGTTAGTTCTTCTTACCCTTTTTTTATTTTTCGCCTTTACTGTATGTGAAACTAATATCTTTAATATCAAAATATGTATGTAAAATTGTAACTATTTCCTCTCATCGATGAATTGTAAGTTCCTTCCGCCCTTAAATGAGTTATGTAACTTATCGTGATTGCCTTAGCAAGAAATAAATCAATAAAAAAAATAACAAAAAAAAAACTCCACGGATAGAGCCAACGCCCATGGCAAAGTTTATTTTTAAATACTTTATTACTTTCAGGTAAAAAATAAAATCGCCGGGATTACCTGTGTATTATTTATGTAAAAAAAATTACTGTAAATTCCAAGGAAAGACATTTTCTTTGAATATTTTTGGTAATAAAATCGATGTTTTCTTAAAGATATGTCTTTGAGTCTAGTATTATTTCCAAGTGCTTTATCTTATTAACCTTTTCAAAGTTTTCACCATTCATTATTACTTGATAACGATCACCGTACTTTCTGTTACCAATGATCATGTTCTTTGTTTTCAAGATATAGAGTTTAAGTTTGTTAATTTTCAGTCATATGGGCTTATCGCTACCATCACCATTTATTTTCTCAATTATATTTACAAAATCCTTACCTGTGGTATAAATATGCACATCATCCGCAAATAGTCTTATCTTGAACAATTTAAGGCTCTAATAATACCATTAACGTAAATGATGAATAAAAGTGGTCCTTGTACGGATGCCTGTGGTATTCACAGTTTATTTGTTTAAGGTTCCGATGTACACATATTATCTTTCGAGACTTGTAGCCTTTTACTAAGCTTATAAATCATTTTGCTACAATTCGTTATAAGGTTATCTCTCTCTCTCTCAGGTTATGTGGGACCTAGCGATCCGTAATGTAGGAAGGTTCTGCTTTTTTTTTTTTTTCCAGAATAAAAAAAGGAACAAGATTGTTTGGGAATAAACGAAAACAGGTTTCTACTTGTGAGGTTAAATTGGTTTCAGTAATAAAAGAGTTCATTTCCAAAACAACCAAAGCCCAGTATAATTTTATAAAGAACATAACAATGTTGCCCTTTTGAGGGGCCGGGTTTCACATCCCCAAAAACATAACAGATTCTGAAACATAACAGATTCATAACAGATTTGACAGGAATATAATTAAGCAGAAAGAAATATCGTACCTGCGGACCATGGATCTTTATCTAATTCTACACTGACACGAACTCTTAATTTACTTGAATATTGCGCGTTGATGAACCGCGGGCCATATTCTCTCGCAATCTCCAGGATGGGAACCAGGAAAGACCCCCAGGAAGGCCAGAGAATGAGGACTCCCCGCTAGGGAGTAGTATCCAAGATCAGCACCAGTGCTCCGGTTGAGCCCACCGGATGAAACACGATTTCCGTCAGCACACCTCATCAGGAAATGAACGCCGAGTAACCATCCGTCACAAATATGAGCAGCAATGACCGTACCAGGTCATAAGGACTCTCCCTCGCAAAGCTTTTCAATATGCCAGTCGCGATTATGTAGGTAATTAACAATACCGTTATGTCGCGGACAAATATCGGTCCCAATGGCGGCGACCAATCACATTAGAAACAGCGTTCCGATCACATCAGAAAGAAGCGTTCGCAAAATGTACATCGCCCGGCTCGCGATTAAAATCGTTTAAAACAATTTGTAACGAAGAGATTATCCCATTTTTAAATCCAAAACTATCACTAAAGTGACAAGTCGAATCAACACCGGCTTCCCGTACGGTGCCCATTCAAAAAGTCCATCGAAAAAACCCCGGTGCAAAAACCAGAGAGAAAAAAAGTGTTGCCAATCCATTCCGTGCTGTTCAAATTATCAGGTTAGTGGTCAGGTAAATAATTATATCACAAATTGATAATTATTTACGTGACAATTCCCCCCTTCTCACGAAAATGTTTGGCCCCAAACATGAAATCCACGGTTCCGATGTAAAAAAAAAATAAACAAATAAAAAAATAAAGGTACACTAACTAACTAACTAACTAGAAGATAGGTCCATCAGGTATCTACAAATTTTACAACAAGTAACCATTAGCAATCATAAACAATAAATCATATAAATCTAGATAGATTGAAAGAACAATGAGAATAGGATGGTACGAGAATAAGGAGTCTACAACACCTTCAGCAACGATGGAGCTGGGTGCTGGCATTACTGGTTGAAGTCCAGACCTGTTATTCTCATGACATCCTAACATCGGGAACATCTTAAAAATAAAGAACACAATCAATGAAAAGAAAAAAAATTATGCACAAAGCATCACTTTTCCTTCAGCAGGAAATTTTGCCATTAAAAAAGGCTTCACTTTAGGGTGGTCAACCATCCCTCACTTCACTGAATTTAGGCTATTTATTAATAGCGAAAAGGTAACTATTCTATCTACCTAGGTCCAACAGGTCTAATAGGTTAACATAGAATTTTATTCAACAAAATACAGAACAGACATTAAACCTAGAATGAGGAATATCTTTCAGAGATATTTAACTATCAGTTTAAAAAAAACAGATTTATAACAATGTAGAACCATAAGTATATGAGTAGTACTTGTGTATTAATGAATTAGTTAGACCAAGATTGCAAAACTTGTCTACTAAAAGTGGTTACAATAGGGTTTACATAATAAGAAATACCTATGTTTCAAAAATAAAAATAATTAGATCAGGTTTTACAATACCAAAGATATACCTGTCTACAAGTGGTAACATTGAGTATCAGTAGGAACACCAAGACAAGCAAAACAGAATCTAGAATGTTTAGCTGAATGCATAGGGATTACAATTTAACAAAAAAAACCTAGTAGTGAACCAGTATGATTAAATATATAAAGTACAAGCCATTTTAATAACTAAAACAGTGTATATAGTTTGCACAAGAAAAAAGACTGAGATCACACCGTAGACGGAGATCCTTCAAAATATTACTTCAAAAGTAAGCAAAAGGCAAAATTTCTTGAACAGACAATATGTATTGGTGATCGAATATATTGTGATAATCGACACTATCTAAATTGGTGATCAATCAAAACATTTGAATGACACTAGGTACAAAATTGTGTAGAGAAACACTGGTGTTTCAGCAGTGAGACTAATATAAATATTTTACTTATGACTATAAGCTATACAAAAATACGCTCTCCTGTGCTAGAGGTAGAGTATTATATATTCCATGCTGGAATTACTTAATAGGAAAGTACGCCGAAGCAGTACTACCTTTGTTAGAAAGACATAATAATGTTGTTAATAAACTATGACTTAATATTATTCACTTTAAGGAAAGCTAAACCAAACTTAATTGTAACAAATACTAGCTAAATATAATCTATTTATTATATAATATAATCTATTTATGAAAATATACACATTTTGTATACCAGAAAGTTGCTCAAATCTCTGCTACACAAAGAACTACACTTAAGAATATATTTTGTTCTCTAGTTCCTTGGAGGATCTTTGGTTATAAGGCATGTCGGAGGGACGACAAAATGGAAAGAAAGCTCCACTGAACTAGAGAAAAAATGGATTTAGATTTAAAAGTAGGGAACATTACAAAATATCCGTTAACTGACGGAGTAGAGATGCGATACCAATGTGTGTGCGTGTGTGCATTGCAGTGATAATACTGACAGAAATAATATAGACAGGGTGTCTTCTAAAAAAAACGAGAAATACTCATATACAATCTAATTATATATATCACTTGAAAAAAAAAATAAGTCATGTGAAGGAGAGAGAAGAAAAAAAAAATGACTTAAGGTTTGGGCGCCACTGATCATCAGATCAGATTCTAGTTGAACGAGGGTAAATAACCGTTTATCATCAATAAACTAGAATATTGCGTTTACTCCGACCACATGCTTTGGAGGTACCAAACTCCAAGACACATAACCTGAACAAACACATAAAGAAACAAATGAAATGGAGTGGAAGGTTGGTAGTCTTACACACCACTACATTGGCTTCCTATAATGTACTTAAAGTAATAATTAGTCTAAACGAACGATATCCTTGACGTGAAAATTTCCTACTATTTTTCCTTGCATATCTGCCAAAGTATAAATTAAATCAGAGACTTTACCCTTTATGACATTGCGAACAAATCTAGGTGCCAATTTATGAGAGAAATAATCTGGTCCACTGGATTGAATAAAATTTTTCCTCCAAATGACGTCTCCAACATCATAAATAACCGACTTACGACGCAAGTTGTAGTGTTGGGCATTCTTTTTAAAAGCTTGTAGTAATGCATTAGAAACTTGCTCATAGATTGGAGCTAACTCTTCCAATTTTTTAGCAAATTCACTTCTAGATTGTTCTAGGGTAGTGTCTGCGACACCAGAAGAAATATTTATTTCATGAAATTTTCCGTCAATGATTTGTTCTCTTCCGTGCATGAGGAAAAAAGGCGTGAAACCTGTTGCGAAATTAACCGTATTATTCAAGGCTGACTGAATCTGAGGCAGAAATCTGGACCAATTACGATGGTCAGACTCGTTCAAGATAGACAAGGCAGTCCCGATAGTTTGGTTATACCGCTCAACTACATTATTTTGCGGGGTGTAATAAGCGTTATAAAAAGGCATGGGAACATTATAATCTGATAACAATTGTTTAAATTCTTTTGAGACAAATTGTTTCCCGTTATCACATATAAAAGTTTGCGGAACACCGTGTACCAAGAAAATATATTGTTCTACATTTTTAACAATGCTTTTAGCAGTAGCATTTCTGAGCGGAAAAATCCAAGTATATTTCGAAAAAACGTCAACAACCGATAAAATGTACATAAATCCCGCGTAACTACGTGGAAGAGGACCAACAAGGTCGATAGACAACATTTGCATCGGTCTGTTGACTAATTTTGGATTCGTAGAAATGCCAGCCGGCGCAGATGTATTTATTTTATGTGCCTTGCACGTTTTACATTTATTAACAAACTTTTTTACATCATTATACATACCCGGCCAAAAATAACGGAGTTGAACTTTCTTATACGTTCTGAATATACCTGGGTGGCAAGAGCTAATAGACTCGTGTTCTTTACTTAAAATAGCGTTACGGTCCTCAAAAGGAACAACCAGCTTCCAAGCTGTATCCTCCTGTAGAGCGAAACGGGACTTAGAGTGACGAAATAAACAATTACCCTTAATTCGAAAATTATTAAAACGTTGTGGATTATTTTTACAATTAGTAAATAAGTTAATGTACCAATTATCCGTGCCTGTAGGAAGGTTGTCAATGGCTCCAATAGTTAAATCGTCTTTACGCGAAAGAGCGTCGGGTACAGTGTTAAATTTACCCTTCCTGTGGACTACGTCAAAAGAAAATTGAGAAAGGCGGGTAGACCAACGTGCAAGTCTGCCTGTCGGATTTGATAAAGACACTAGCCATTGCAAACTGGAGTGGTCAGTTACTACTGTGAAGTGAACTCCCTCTATGTAGGGCCTGAAGTGATTCACCGAATCTAACACCGCTAAGAGTTCGCGCTCCGTCACGCCGTAGTTTCGCTCGTGAATGTTCAGACACCTAGAAAAAAAAGAAACCGGGTGTTCTTCTCCTTCAAAGACCTGTGTGAGCACGCCGCCTATCCCAACGTTGCTCGCGTCACAGTGTATGGTAAATGGAAGTGAAAAATCAGGACAATTGATAACCGGCGCGGAAGTTAATGCCTTTTTTAATTTTTTAAAAGAGTCTTCAGCCTCTGAAGACCAAGAAAAATTACTCACCCCCTTTCTTGAGCCAGTGAGTCTTGTTAAAGGGGCCGCTATTGTGGAAAAATTCTTGATGAAACGTCTATAATAGCCACAAAGTCCAATAAACGCTTTTAACTGTTTAGAATTCTTAGGAGTGGGGTAAGTTCGAATAGACTCTAGCTTGACTGGATCTGTGCGAAGACCCTTTGCATCAACAATATAACCCAGATACTTCAACTCGTCCTTACAAAACTCACATTTTTTGAGATTAATTGTTAAACCTGCTTCTTTAATACGTGTGAAAACTTTATTTAACAATTCCAAATGTGACTCACAATCTTCTGAAATAATAATTAAATCATCCAGGTAGCAGAAAACGTTTTCATCGAACTCCGGACCAAAAAGAGCATCAACAAGACGCTGTAATTCACTAGGTGCATTTTTCAGACCAAATGGCATCCTAACGAATTCAAAAAGTCCATGACCTGGTACAACAAAAGCCGTTTTAGAACAAGAGTCCTCATGTAAAGGTATCTGCCAAAAACTTTTCGATAAATCAATAGAGGTTATAAAGCGTGCACCACGTAGCTTGTCTAAAATTCGCGAAATATACGGCAAGGGGTACGAATCCCTTGTCGTGACGCTGTTAAGTTTCCTAGAGTCCAAGCAGAACCTTGCAGAACCATCCTTCTTAGGCACGATCAAAACCGGATTCGACCAAGTCGAACGCGAACGGCGAACAACACCTAAATCTAACATTTCCTTAAGTTGTGATTCAAGTTGTTGCTGACGTGTTTGAGACAAAGGGTAATACCGTTGCTTAATGGGATCTCCTGTTGTATTAATTTTATGCTGCACTAAATGAGTA
Source organism: Limnephilus marmoratus (assembly GCA_917880885.1). Taxonomy (NCBI): domain Eukaryota; kingdom Metazoa; phylum Arthropoda; class Insecta; order Trichoptera; family Limnephilidae; genus Limnephilus; species Limnephilus marmoratus. The sequence goes on from OU862918.1 coordinate 10,651,806, forward strand.
CGACCCAGTCCACATTTTTCAAACGAAATTGACTTAAATTTATCAATTACATTATTTAGCCTATGATTGTCTTGAGGGGACAGTAGGGAAGCTGACGTGATCTTGCGAATTTCACTTAAAGTATTCTCAACATCACGTCCACTGTTGGCCTTTGAAAACAATTGAGGAGCGATGTCAAATTGTTTCCAAAAGTCGACTCCCAAAACAATCACGGGAGAAAGAGACGGAATTACAAAAAAAATTATATATTTCTTAATACTATTAAAAGTAACTAGTACCCGCATAGTACCAATTACATCTTGATATTTACCATCCGCGGTGGTAACGTAAGAATCAAGCTTATCTAACTTAAAACCTAAACTTAAGAAAAACCTATACAGTGAACCTCCAAAACAACTCACACTAGCTCCGCTATCTAAAAGAGCTGAAAAAACTAAATTGTTAATTGCAATATTAACATGAGGTCTAATATCTTGACCGCTGGTCATCATCGGCATGAATGCGTCCATGTCATGGTCGATGGGACTGGTACTAGAGTTTGAGACTATCGGTGGTCTCCTAGCATCCTCGCTAGCAGAATGTGGGGGACCCCCGTCTAGTTTTTTGAATTATGTCGTTCAGGATTTGCTTGTCGCTTGGTATGATTCTTCTGAGAATCATACTTCCATTTCCTACAAAAAGGCTTGGAATGACCTTTTATATTACAATAAGCGCAAAGTAATTTATTTCTATAAAATTGTGCAGAAGGTGAAGAAGAAGAAGAAGAGGAAGAATGTGCAGCATTATTATTCAACGGAACGGATGACGGTTTATTCTTGTCTTTGACCGAATTTGCTTCATCGTCGGAAATAGCTAAACTTTTTTCAAATCGCTTACAAACACTAATTAAGGAATTTAAATTTTTATCCTCAAAATAAGCAATAACAAGAGCATATTTCGGCAATAGGCTATTGCACACTAAATCCACAATTTGTTCTTCCGGAAGTTGAACGTTTAATCTTAAATTAGCTAATTGCACGTCTTCAACATAATCAACTACGCTTTGATTATACTTCTGTTTCATAGAGAAGAGAGCTTTTAAAGCTTTGGTTTGGTTAGCGATTGGATCAAAACGAGATAAAATTAGTTTTTTCAGTTCTAGCCAAGTTAAATTATCTTTATAAATGGTACGATACCATAGCAATGCTCTTCCCTCCAAAAGGTCAGCAAACGAAGTGACAACAAGCGGCAACTCAATATCACGACACCTAGATAACTCCTCCACACGTTGTATAAAGTCACGGATGTCTGAAGATCCGTTAAACTTAACACCCCAGCTATGTACGGAAGGATTTGTAGTTATATTCTGATAATAATTATTAGTTATGTTGGTATTTGTATTAGGACTTTCATCACTGCTTGTTTCCTGTTGAGAAGAAGTACCACTAGATTGTTTAAGGTTCCTGTTGTAAATTCGCGCTTGCTCTCTCATGGCGGACAAAGTGGGTTCTGGAGTAATATTAACGTCAGAAAGCATCTGAATCATTTCCTCTTTTGAGGCCCCGTTGATGTTAGACAACGACATTTTGTCAAATGGAATTTATTTATGTAAAAAAAACGAAGAAAAAATTCCAAATGATTCCATATAAAATAGTTAATATTTATGAAATAAACCGAATAACACTATATTAAGTCCGGAAAATTGTTTATAAAGTTATTACGATAACACAATCGAAGTATAATAATGACCGTTTGACATCCGACACATGTCAACAAAAATCGCTATCAGCTGATCTGTAATAACAACTGACATAACCATAGACAAACTTGCCAGCCTACAAAAATGTCCCAAAAATATTATCCGAAAAAAAAGAACGAAGCTGTTCTAGTAGGTATATTTATGTTTACGTTACACAAAATTTGAGAGCGAACGAAGCTCAACCGGAAACCAATACAATTTAAAGCAAAGCAAAAAAATGACATAATAATATGCACAAAATTTCAAACTACCGCGAAATATTTCATATAATCCATTATGACGCATCTACACACACACACTGGTACCATTATAACAGTATGAAGATATTAATGAATAATACATATCCAACCTTGAAAATTCGGAAAAAGAAGCAGAAACTTAAAACATAACAGACCGTTAGAATATACGGGCACCAAAAGCAGAATATTCAACTTAAAACGTTGGAGCGCCAAATATAAGGTTATCTCTCTCTCTCTCTCAGGTTATGTGGGACCTAGCGATCCGTAATGTAGGAAGGTTCTGCTTTTTTTTTTTTTTCCAGAATAAAAAAAGGAACAAGATTGTTTGGGAATAAACGAAAACAGGTTTCTACTTGTGAGGTTAAATTGGTTTCAGTAATAAAAGAGTTCATTTCCAAAACAACCAAAGCCCAGTATAATTTTATAAAGAACATAACAATGTTGCCCTTTTGAGGGGCCGGGTTTCACATCCCCAAAAACATAACAGATTCTGAAACATAACAGATTCATAACAGATTTGACAGGAATATAATTAAGCAGAAAGAAATATCGTACCTGCGGACCATGGATCTTTATCTAATTCTACACTGACACGAACTCTTAATTTACTTGAATATTGCGCGTTGATGAACCGCGGGCCATATTCTCTCGCAATCTCCAGGATGGGAACCAGGAAAGACCCCCAGGAAGGCCAGAGAATGAGGACTCCCCGCTAGGGAGTAGTATCCAAGATCAGCACCAGTGCTCCGGTTGAGCCCACCGGATGAAACACGATTTCCGTCAGCACACCTCATCAGGAAATGAACGCCGAGTAACCATCCGTCACAAATATGAGCAGCAATGACCGTACCAGGTCATAAGGACTCTCCCTCGCAAAGCTTTTCAATATGCCAGTCGCGATTATGTAGGTAATTAACAATACCGTTATGTCGCGGACAAATATCGGTCCCAATGGCGGCGACCAATCACATTAGAAACAGCGTTCCGATCACATCAGAAAGAAGCGTTCGCAAAATGTACATCGCCCGGCTCGCGATTAAAATCGTTTAAAACAATTTGTAACGAAGAGATTATCCCATTTTTAAATCCAAAACTATCACTAAAGTGACAAGTCGAATCAACACCGGCTTCCCGTACGGTGCCCATTCAAAAAGTCCATCGAAAAAACCCCGGTGCAAAAACCAGAGAGAAAAAAAGTGTTGCCAATCCATTCCGTGCTGTTCAAATTATCAGGTTAGTGGTCAGGTAAATAATTATATCACAAATTGATAATTATTTACGTGACATCGTGTAATTCCCATTGCCTTTAGAACCTTTATTATTAAATTTCTTACTACAGTTTGAAATATTCTTTTGAAATCCAGATATAAAGCTATTATTTTATTTTTATTTTCATCAGTTTCTTTTTCATTCATATATGATACTATTTACAGCTGTGTTATAAGAATTTCCAATTCTAAATCCAGATTTTTCATCGCACAGCGTATTATTTTTTTCTATATATCTAGTTAATCGCTGTTTTCCAACAATTTCCAGTATTTGTTCATATTTATTTCTTAAACTTTTTCTGTTTTTATTATATATTTTGGGAATTGATATGACTGTCGATATTTTCCATCATTCAGCGAATGCTCTTTTATTTAATGACTTTTTATTAATGCTCTAAAATAGATTTCCTAAAAATGTTTTCAGTAATGGGCTGAACTTGGAGTCCTCCATGAGGCAGAGCATCTTCTACAATATTTTTCAATATTCGAAGTTTTACCATCGGGGCCAGATTTAGCTTTTATTTTTTTAATGTATTTTTTAAGATGCAAGGCGTTTATTGCTGTAAATTGCACCACATGACAAATATAAATCCAGCTTTAGTCAAGAACGTCCATTGTACATTTTTTAAACAACCACTCTGGGAGTTTTGGGAGTCAGAGGATAATTGTATTGATATATTGATAGTTACATTAAATTGGTTAATCGAGTATGTAAATTTAATTAGTGAGGTAATAAAACACTAACTTTAACTTAACTTTTTTTTGGAATAACTTTTGATTAGATAAAAAAAATATAGGTTTTATTGGCCAAGTTGGGGCACTGTAATCCGGTAAGACAAGAGATCCTGTAGCGATCGTTACCTTTTTATTTGGCTGTGTTTAGTTTTGTTTCATGCTTCGTTTAGATTTATTAGTACTACCTTCTTCTTCAATGATCTATTACATTGATGGGTATAGCCTTCATAAGTTATTAAAAAGCTATTTCAATAAAAAACTAATAATCGAAAGGAAAATGTAATAGAAGTCGCATATAAATACAATCGGATATTTTTATCCGAGTCACTATCGGTGTTATATATATGTAATTCTTTAAAATATTTTTTTAATCACTCAAAAAGATAACTGCCAAAAATATAGGGAAAGTTAGTTGAGAATAATATTATTACTAATAATTTTTAAATATGAGACCAACAAAAATGCTAGAAAAATAAAGGTTTCGATGGCCGAGATGGTTAAGGCGATGTGTCCCGATAAAACCAGAGATCCTGGGTTCAAGTCCAAGTTTTGTGTCTTGTTTGTTTCATGTTTCAATAAGATTTATCAGTATTATCTTCTCATTCAGTGATATTAGTTCGTTTTCGTGGCTTAACACATTAAATTTTTGATTACCCAAGAATACACAACGTATACGTTGATTTTTTAATATTAATTTATTTTACTATGGTCTTGATTTTCACGTGCAATCAAGCTATAAAATAATAATGAGAGAAAACAAATTAGACTCTTGTAGGCTAAACAACAAAAACCATCAAATTAATGTTAATATTATATTAATATTGCAGAAAGAACACGGCAAATTCGTACGAGAATTGGCTCTAGTCTGAACTTTATGGCAATTCAAACTAAATCTTCTTTTGGTCAAAGAAATTATTTTTATCAAGCTCCACTCATATTTAATAGCCTTCCAGAACATATAAAGTCATCTAATTCCTTGTACACTTTTAAAAAGAATCTTAAATTATTTGTGTTAGTCGAAGATTGCCAATCGATTTTCTCTACTTTGTCTTTTCTAAATTATTAGCTAAATGAGTATGTTTATAATAATAAGCTAAAATAATATTATTTTTGTTTAAACCGTTTTTTTTCGTCTTTCTCCTGCCAAATCTATAGCATGTTAAATTATATACATATATTTATTATTTACAACTTTACAATCCTTAAAAACAAAACAAAAAAACTTTATTTTAATTTTAAATTAGATCTCAAAACTATGGTCACCCTAAAAGTCTACATTAATGTACTGCCTAGCGCCATCAGTTTAGTAGGTTCCAGTAGGTACCCATAATCTCAATCTGTAAGAAATACAACAATATTGTTCTTTCAATATCTGTATAATTTTGTGTTATTTTGTTAACTTGTATAATTATTGTTAACCTCAACACAGGCTTGTCCTAGTGAGGTAACAAATTATATTGTAAACGTTTTACCTGCAGTGTAAAGAAACAATAAATAAATGTAGGTTCCTGAAATTATGATGTAGATTCATCATTTTTATGGTCAATCGTCATTATTTTCTATCAAGCAATTTAATATCACTCGTAAACTCTGATGGTATCTTTCGAAATACTACTGTTTATGTAATAGACATGACATTATAATTATTTTCTTGTAGATAAATGAAACAATTTAACTTTGTTTGAACCACTTTTAATTTGAGTAAATCCGACCGGTTTCAGAACGACCGTTCCTTTTTCAGGGCAAATATATACTGATTTGATAGTTTTGAAATATGGATGGGAACAATGTATTATTATGGTAGGGGTGGAGCCGTTTCTAAGTATTAATGAAGAGTGGGTGGGTAGGGGAACATATCCATGATTGGGCTAAAAGACAATATTTTTTGTTTGTTGATAATAGATTCATTATTTTTAAGGGATTTTTTTTTATTTCCAAGGCTTCTAAGTTATCTAAACGTTTTCCTTTATGATTAATATGAAGAATATTTATCCCCGTATTTTTTTCAATACCCGTCAAATCAGTATACATTTGCCCTGAAGAAGGAACGGTCGTTCTGAAACCGGTCCGATTTACTCAAATATAAAAGTGGTTTAAACAAAGTTAAATTCTTTCTTTTATCTATAATGGATAACCACAAAGTTAAAGCTACATTCAAAAGGATTTAATTATATTTCAATTGTGAATATTCTGATTGATATCGAATACATACAATTAAGGAGGATCTGAAAATTACTTAACTATTATTTTTGTAAATTAAACCTCCATTTCTGAACGAAATTGCCGGTTGTAAACACATTCACATAAATTGTTACTTAACTGTAGCATGTAGCGCGTAGGAACCATTAAAACCTCCAAATCTCACAATTGTATGTACAACGTGATAGTCGGAAAACAACTTTAATTAATTTATTTGTTCTTCACCTTATCTTCGTCCCATTATATTATCACACACGCCTTCATATTTAATCTCTTACAGCAGCACCGCGCGTGTCTAAGCGTGATATCGTGAAATATCGAACCCCGAGAACGAAAAGCTTAGGATCCCGTGTGCTTCACGCATTGAGCACTCTCCCTTGTAATTGAGAAAGCAATCTGAGCCTTAAAAGGGGTCAATGTATTTCACGGTGATGAACGCCCTCTTGACAGGAATGTCTCCCCACACCACCCCATCGCAGCCGAGAAACCTCCCCATGGAATTTCTTCGATAATTGATGTCATTTATTATTCCCGTTTCAACGACGGGGCTCTGTATGCCATTATTCAAAAATAGATATCCACGAGCTACGTGCTGGTTTCCCTATGTTTCTGAAGCCGGATCAGGAACCGATAAAAGCTTTATAGAGATTGAAATATGCGTACCTGCTTTAAATATCAACCCTTACAGGTACACATTACCGTCAAATCTGACAAACTAGAAATTAAAGCAAATTGTATTGTTACTGTTCATGCATATTTAATATCTGTGCTAATTGTCGTCAACTTGAATAATTATATAAAAAAAATTAAGACGGTATCGCGTAAAAAAACCTTTAACAACCTCGATTAATCGTTTCCCATGAAGGGCAGGTTTTTCAATTTCATTCAAATTTATACTTTTGAATGTAGCTATAACTTTGTGGTTATCCATTATAGATAAATGAAACAATGTTACTTTGTTTAAACCACTTGTATATTTGCCAATCTATTTCTTTAACCGGTCGGCTTTAAACAAATATACAAGTGGTTTAAACAAAGTAACATTGTTTCATTTATCATTCAATTTTTCTTCAGTGAACGATAATACCTAACATGTTACTTAAAATTTTGTAAAGATTTTTAAATCTTACTGTTATGCTGGAATTATTAAGCAAATGTAAAAGATCTACAAATCCACTGATAACTAGCTCTTGATAAAACCACTTTTTTGTAATATTTATAAGAAAGATCAATTCATTGATCGGACAATCGGTTGGTGGAAATGAAAAGAAGGTTAATAAATCGAAGAAAAATCATCTGTAGAAAAGTATGAAAACACAGTTTTTCAAAATATTTATTTATAATTTTGACACTGCTCGTTACAAAAGTATATTTGCCAATTAATACTGAAATAGATGTTTAAAACCGGTCACCAACTTAAGCAGATATATGCGTTAGAAATACGACAGCAGTCAAGTACAATAAGCGTGTTAATAGGTCAACGCGTGTGTCTCCATAGAAATCGTTATAACTCCGTTATTCTTTTAGTGACATCCCTAAAACAAAAGGTAAAAGGTCGATAGAGGAACAAGCTGTACATCCCTTTTCAAGTAGTCCATAGAAATATATAACAAGAATAGTCATTTGCGCAATCTGACACATAATTTTTCCCGCCAAATTTCGGACCGGCGGCTCGACCCCGCTCGACATTGTTAATTTATATTATATATTTTTATATGAAATGATAAAAAAGTGAGGTGACAAAAGTGTTTATTATACATTTATACAACAGAATAAGTATTGTTGTTTATCATTTTTACATTTTTTTAGTGTTTGCATTCTAAATTTTAATTTTTACAAATGTTGATACTTATTTGTAATACAATAATTCGAAAGCTTATTTAGTAACCTTTTTAAAACAGTTTTTACTGTTCGGCTGCGTTCAGAAATGTTTCATTTATAGAGCTTTAATTGTGAAGCGGTAATAACACAAAGTTTTCGTAAAATGTCGTTTTGTTTGAGACATCTCAAGCGAATATTCGCAAAAATTCGGAACTGGTGTTTAACCTTAACTGGTGTTTAACCTTAAAGTACGAAAAAACAGATTTTTTAATTTAAGGTATCTTTGTAATTAAATCTTTTGGTGTAAGATATGGTAATCTTGAAAATCTATTTTCCATGCTTTGTGTGTGAAATTTTTATCAAACGATTCCGCTTTCCGAAATATACTTTTAGAACAACCTGTTATATTCAAAGAGATTTTTGATAAAGACTTTATATGGTCGCGTGTTGTTACTTATAATAATTTTTGTTAAAAATGGCATGTGAGCTTTCAATGAATAATTTAGCATTTATTATATTATGCTCCTGTTAAGGCACCTCGAAATAAACTACAACACAATACGACGTAGTAGTTTTTAAAGAAAATGCAGATGTAGTTATAGTTAACTACATTAGCCAAAGTGCCAGGAAGAATAATTGAGAAAATGATATGAAAAGAGATAACGTTCGTCAAAAAATTGGAACAAACGGAATAAATAATAATGCTGTGTACTTTATTTATATTTTAACTTTATGAGTAAAACCTCAAATTGTAATATTTAATTAAATGAAGACAATATAAGCGAAACTAAATCGAAAATTTGGAAACAGAAAAATAAAAAAAGATATTTACACCTCTGGGACTCGAACCCAGGAGAGTCAATAGATGTCGCATATTAAATAAAATGGATAAAGATTTTTCCAGACTCTATCTAGAGAGCATTCAGTTCGGAATCTTGCAATCATACATAAAGATAGTAGCCAATTTTTATTTTATTTATTATACAGGGTATCCGGGGGTAAAGTGCATTAACTTCGGCAGGTGATTCTACATGATAGTACAAGTAAAAAAGATAAATAACTTTTTTCGAAATACCAACTTTTAGGGGTAGTTTTGAGGTAAAAAGAAAAAATAGTCCGGCGTGTGCGGTCAGATTCACTATTTTCCGCTGTTACGATACGGGCCAATCACAACCGAGTCGGGCGCCCGGCAGGCTCTCAGCAAGAAAAATTGTACCTCACACTACGGATTTTTAGTAGGTAGGTCTTTTTGTATGGGAAAAAAATTTTCGGAAAAAGTTGTTAATCTTTTTTACTCCTACCATCATATAGAATCACCACCCGAAATTTATGCACTTTACCCCCGGACACCCTGTATAATCCATAATATTATTATTAAATTAATAAAAACCGTTTATTTTTAAACAAGATCTGCTGTGTAATTATTATTACGCGTGACAGCTGTTTCGCCTTCTGAAGGCATTATCAAACTGATTAATTTAATAATAATATTATTGATTATATAATGAAAAAATAAAAATTAAAATGGAGTTCCACAAATTTAACTTGATAACAATAAAAAGTTGCCAATAATATTATATGCGTTAAGAAAATGAAGATAATGTGGGTGGTTCTTAATCGAAGTATGATACAGTTAAAAATGACCGAATTTGATATCGACACCGTGGCGCAGTGGTTAGCGCGTTTGCCCGAAAAGCAAGAGGTCCTGGGTTCGAGTCCCAAAGGTGTCAATATTTTTTCTGATTTTTCTGTTTCCAGATTTTCGATTGAGTTTCGCTTATATTGTCTTCGTTTAATTAAATAATGTTTTGATTTCTGTTTGAAATCGCACTATATATGTCGCAAGTTTTGCTAATGTTCAGTATTATCCTTGGTTCACTATGCTATATGCATTGCCAAATCGCCGTATATACGAGGATCAATTGCATCACCGTACACATTTTACGTCCTTCGTGAATGCGTATGGGCGTTTCACGTTCTGCATTCAAGAATTCAACCACATAACGCCGTCCAATACGAAGTTTTCTGTCATTTTGCAAGCGACTGCAGTGCTGCAACCTGTTGACGCAGAAAGTTACTAATGCATGCAGAAGAAGATTTTAGGAATTGCGCTAATTTCACTTTTTTCATCTAATTAACTTTATTCAAGTAGAAAAAAAATAGTGGGTATTAGTTTTTGACTGACCCTAGTATGTGTGCAACTACTCAGTAATCTTAAAATATATACGGACATTAAAGAAACATACAATGTACCTACTAATAATGCATCAACTAAACTTTTCTGCTATACAATAATTATATACATTTACAAATTAATGTGGACACATACTAATTTTTTTTGTTTTTGTTTCAGATGTTTCCAGGGGTTCCTGTTTATGAAAAAATCACAGTGATGGATTTATAATTATCATTGATGATGATTCTAAAGTTAAACGTTTTTTAAAGTGTTCCTATCTACAATTAAAATATAAATAATATTCATTAAAGTTTCCTAGACAAATTTTATAAAAGTTGCGTAATAATGATTTGTTACCAAAGTAAACGATCCGGTTTTGTGATTCGCTAACATGAGCATTTTAAAAATGTTGCTTTAAAATAATGTGTGTAGTTAGAATAAAGTGTAGTCAATCGAAATGATGAATACCTCGAACGTGAAATACCCCATCGAGGTGTGCAAAGGCTTCGGGCTCAACATCACGCCTGAAACATACAACTATTCTCAGGTGTGGAACCTGAACGGAACCGATTTTTATTGCCTCGAGCACGCTCCTCAGCTAACTTACGGAAAATGGATCAAAGTCGTAGTCCTGAGCATCCTTGCTGTGCTTTCTTTGGTTGGGAACTTGGCTACGATAGTCAGTATACGTCGCAGTCAAAAAGCTCGAAGGTTTTCCCGAGCTTCGTGCAGTGCCATCTATAGTTTAATCCTGCAGTTATCTGTGGCTGATTTGTTTGTGACGGTGTTTTGTTTGGCCGGTGAGGCGGCATGGAGCTATACAGTGCAGTGGCTGGCCGGAAATGCAGCCTGCAAGTTGTTCAAGTTTGTGCAGATGTTCAGTTTGTACCTGAGCACCTTTGTGCTGGTGCTGATTGGAGTGGACCGCTTTGTTGCCGTCAGATACCCCATGAAGAGTCTCTCCACGGCCAGGAGAGGGACGAGCCTACTCATCTTTGTATGGATCCTGAGCGCTATCCTGAGCCTTCCACAGGTAAAAACACATACATTTTTTTGATTTCATCTTTTTATTAGCGAAGACCCGTGAAAAATCACCGGACATTATTATTGTAGGATTTGTGAAGCTGATTAAAACAATATTTGCATGGGGATCAATGTTTTTTTAGTTAGGAAAAGATATGACATCTATCCAAAGATATTAAAAAAGTACAAGACACGTTATATTCATACTAATCGAAAAAAATGTAGCGCCGCTTAGAGAAAGGATAACCATTCAAATAATGTATATGACGGATATCAATAGATTACTTTTAAAACTACCATAATAAATTTCGCTACAACACTAGTAAAACGGCCGATGTTATTTATTTATTTATTTAAACTGTGTTTTTACATACGTTTTCACTTACATGAGAAAGATCCAATTGCCAAAATCCCAGTTAATTTGCAAATGGTCAGACTGAATTACAAAAAACTGCTCTACTAAATTACACAATTATATAAAAACCAACACCCCTTCTATAGATCATTCCAAGTGGTTCGCTACGTTTGGTGACTTAGAAAAGGTGCCCGGGTTCATTGGGTGAGGTTTGTCCGGATCTTGGCGGCGGATGCGTCTGCCCACCAACTGCGCCGGATCGGGAGAGACTGGTTGAGGAAGACCTGTAGACCTCTCGGACTCTCGGAACATCGCTTTACCCGCAGTGGGGGGATTGATTCATATGTCCGTTACTCCTGGATACACCCACCCCTCAAACCCTTTTCCTTCCCATGACTTTCTCTCCTTCCTTTCCCTAAAATAAACCTTCACACAGCATCCCTAAATGATGACATAGGCCTTGAGGGGAATTATTTTCCTCAGGGCCTCCTGTGTGAAGCTAAACTAACTAACTAACCATCACGCCGTTTCCCCGCAGGGGTAGGCAGAGAGGACGGACCGCCAAACATCCCGGTCTTGGCACACATTCCTTGCCTCGTTTACATTCATACAACGTCTCATACATTCTCTTCTATTATTCTGACTCTTGACATGGCCCGACTCAAGTATCTGATTCACTTGGTCGTGCCATGTCTTTCTTGGGCGTCCTCGACTTCTTCTACCATTCACATTTGCGTCATATATTCTCCTTACTCTCCTTTCGTCGTTCATTCGCTCTACATGCCCAAACCATCGGAGCGTTCCATTCTTGATCTTACTCATCACGCTTACATCAGCCTTGCATTCTTTGCGGATTTCCACATTTCTCACACGATCATACATGGTTTTATCACACATACGCCTCAGGGATCTCATTTCTACAGCGTTCAGTCTACTTTCATTCTTCCTCTGCCAGTTCCATGCCTCACTGCCATACATCAGGGTAGGTACCAGTACTCCATTATGGACGGCTAGTTTCGCGTCTTTGGACAGTTTTTTGTTGCTGCCAACGGCGTTCAGTCCTCCATTAATAGAGTTACCTGCATTCACCCTTCTTTCAATATCTCTATCAGCCTTCCCATCTCTCGTAAACATACTTCCCAAATAAACAAACTCATCCACCTGCTCCAAGTATTCATCATTCACAACTATATTGCATACTGTTTTCGTACTCTCTGTTTGAAACACCATGACTTTAGACTTACTTACATTCATCATTAACTCATTCTTCATGCATACTTCGTTCATTCTTGACACGAGAGACTGTAGATCTTCCATACTGTTAGATATCAGCACCGCATCATCAGCATACAATAGGCAACATACTTCTAGATTACTCAATTTCGCACCCAATCCCATCTCTTTCAATTCTTGCATACAATTATCCATATATAGATTGAATAATCACGGCGACATTACGCAGCCTTGTTTAACACCTTTTGTGATGTCAAACCACCCCGTAAAATCGCCGTTCACCCAACACATGCAACGCTTCCCTCATACAGAGACGCAATTGCCTGTATGAGATACTTATTCACTCCATACTTGGACAATACCTTCCAAAGCTTTTTCCTGTCAACCCGGTCGTATGCTTTTTGTAGATCTACAAAGGCACAGAAGAGTTTCTGTTTTTTTGCAAGAAACTTTTCAGTGAGCATACGCAATGAGAAAATCTGGTCCATGCACCCCCTTCCACTCATAAAAGCACCTTGCACATCCCATATTTTATCTTTTGTTTCCATTCTTACCCTTTCAATCAATATTCTACCATACAACTTGCCCACTGTACTAAGAAGGCTAATAGCCCTATGATTCCCACATTCCATACGTGACCCTTTACCTTTGTACAATGGCATGATTACAGCCCTTCTCCAATCTAATGGCGTGTAACCCTCCTCTAAACATTGGTTAAAAAGTCTGCACAACCATGTAAGAATAATACGGCTATCTCCTTTAAAGTATTCGGCAGCAATATTGTCGAAACCCACAGCCTTACCATTTTTCATACATTTAATAGATTTTTTTATTTCATCCATGCTGATTTTGGTAATATTCACTCCATCATCTTTCATAACCGATTCACCGCTTGGATCACAGTCACTCGGGTTACTTTCGAAGACCTCCTCGAAATATTTCATCCATCTCTCTTTAATTTCATTCTCATTCGTCAACATTTGTCCATCTTTCGATTTTATCACTTTCATGCTTCCGTTCTCTGGTCCACTCCGGGATCTTTTGACCTCCTTCCAAAACAGTTCTATGTTTTCTTGGAAGTGGTTTGTCATTTTGATTCCCTCTTCATCTTCCAGGCGTTTTTTCCGTTCTTTCACCCCAACACTTACTCTTTTCTTGCATACCTTATACACTTCTTTCGCTCGATCTCTCTCTTCGCTTGAAACACTGCCAGTCGCTATCAGATGTAACCATGCTTTCTTCTTCTCTGAGACCAGTGCTTTGATCTCATCATCCCACCATGCATCACCTTTTTTCCTACCTTGCTTACTTCTTCCACACACGTCTCTAGCAGATTCGCGTAGACTCACCTTAATGTGGTTCCATGTTTCCTCTATGCTTAGACCGTTCATTTCCTTCTCATTCAATCTCATTTCTGCACACTTCTCATACTCACTTCTGACATACTCGTTTTGTAGTTTTTTTATTTTGATTCTTGTTGGAGCTGATACCGTTTTCACCTTAGAGCGCCAGCCGCGAAAGAGGTTTACTTTTGACACCACCAGAAAGTGGTCAGTTTCAACCTCAGCCCCTCTGAAAACTCTTGTGTCCTCGGTAACGGCTCTCAACCTAGAGTCAATTACTACAAAATCGATTATTGATCTTTCAATTCCTCTTTCCCACGTATACTGATAGATACCTTTATGATCAAAGAAAGTATTTGACACAAAAAGGTTCCACTCTAAACATACCTCAAGTATTCTGTTCCCATTATCATTTGTTCTTTTATCCCCGAACATACCTAAGGCCGAATCAAATCCGTCACGTCTAATACCGATCCACCCATTCAAATCGCCCGCTATAATAATCCTTTCATTCAACTCTTTTAGTCTCATAACATCATTCACACCAGTCCAAAAACCATCTTTCACTTCGTCACTTTCAGAATTAACAGGGGCATAGCAAATAATAAGAAACACCCTTGTTAAACCAATTTTGAATCGGATCCACATTATTCTTGGAGTTACACATTCAAACTGCAACATACATTCAACCATTCTGGGAGACAGTAGCGCTGCAACACCCTGACAAGCCCTCTCCGTGTCTGGTCTCCCAGACCAGATGACGAACTTATCATCATGCTGCAATGTACCGCTCTCCTTTTTCATACTCTCAGTTATACAAAGTACGTCCAAACATTTGCCTTTCATTGTATCACATAATTCATTCATCTTTCTTTCCATCCCTCCTCTTATTTCCATGTGCCAATTTGGCATTGCTCACGTTCCGTCCTCCTCTTTGCGCCACCGAAGGGTTGGCGATGTGATGGATAGCGAGTCTCATCGACACCTGTGTCAGCCATTCCCTCCCACGGACTACTTCTTACAAACTAGCTTTACATCCTTAATTTAACTTACTCTACTTAATCTAACTTAATCTCATTTAATCTAACTTAATCTAACTTAATTTAACTTAATATAACCTAAGCTAACTTAACCAAACTTAATCTAACTTACACATACGCAAAAACAACCATAATAAACCGGAAATTCATAACGACTATTGTGAAAAACAACAACAAACGACATGAAATTAATACTAGAGAAAAAAATATATATGTGTGTGTATCTTGTCACTGTCAAAGGTTTATTATTATTAATTTTATTGTTTTAAACCACTTTCACTTGAGTTTTTTTTTTTTTTTTTAAACTACTGTTTATTAAATATTAACCTTAGCCATTTTTAAACTACTATTAATTAAATATTAACTACTAAAAATAACTAACACTGAAGAAAATATATACTGTCTTATCACTATACATTATTTATGTCTTCGTAAAATGTTATATCTTTGTAAAGTTCATTCCAAAATGTTTCGTATAATGTCGAATCATTGTAAAATGTTTATAAGTAAATCACTTCCTATCAAGAACAGAATTAGCGGGCAGAGTCCGACGTCATCCTTCCGCGTCGAGACGGTCGGTGGGGCAGCGGGGATCGCATTTATATCACTGTAAAAATGTTTATAAGTAATACCACTCCATATGAATCCGATGTCATCCTTCCATGAGCTCGGGGCGGGTGGTGGTGGCGGGTGGTGGTGGGGCAGCGGGGACTGCAGTTAGGGGAACAGAGGTCACTAGATGATAATATTCTTATTTTTTTCTCTTATTTCTCTATCCTTCTGAGAACGGCCGCTTCAGCTAGGGGTGCAGACTGCAGGACTCATGCGTTTCTGAGAAGGGCCTTCTCGATGCGCGACGCACCGGACAAGTCATACTGGTGCGGGGATGAGGCGGGGGTCAAGAGGCACGGCAGGCAGGCAGGCAGGCACCCAAGGGTCGAACAGACGACCACATCTGGTGAATGTTCTATGCTAGTCTCGAGTTTAAAAACACTGTGTTTACACTGTTCACTTCGTTTACAATACGTTACACAATATTATTTTGCACATATTCATAATAACGGTTTTATGTCCACACCACTCACGGTAAAATTATTTTGAGTATAATTACGCATTGTGAAGCTAAGGTAAAAAAAATATTTTTTCGAAGATAAAATTCTTAGTAATTTTTAAATTTTAGCTGTCGTAATAAATGACGGAATATCCACGCGATAAATTTACTAAAATTCTGTTAGTTAAATCTACCTTCTGACAAAGAAATGAATTTAAAAGCTTCGGAGGTTGTGGTGAAATCAAAAATACAGGGGATTTGATTTTGTCCTGTAACTGACGATAGCACAGCATATACCCAATCATAATCACTTTAAAGACTCTTAAAATGGCGTTAATCTTACAATCACACGGGGTATAAACTTAAGCTATTGAAAAGTCGTCAA
This sequence comes from Limnephilus marmoratus, assembly GCA_917880885.1. Taxonomy (NCBI): domain Eukaryota; kingdom Metazoa; phylum Arthropoda; class Insecta; order Trichoptera; family Limnephilidae; genus Limnephilus; species Limnephilus marmoratus. The sequence goes on from OU862918.1 coordinate 10,668,412, forward strand.
ATACTTTCATAGTCCGTGACTGGATTGAACGACTGTGATAATGTTTAATCGAATCTCCTTGAGAAAATTGGAACTGATTCTAGTAGGTAATTTTTCTTACGTTAGCTTCACACAGTAGGCCCCGAGGAAAAAATCCCTCGGGCCCTATATAATCTTAGGGGAGACTGTGTGTAAGGTATTTTAGGGAAAGGAGGAAGAGGAAGTTCTGGAAGGAAAAAGGTATGGGGGGTGAGTGGAAATCTTAGGGCCAATTTGTCCAGCAATGATGGACGTATGAATCCATCTCTATGGGTCGAGAATCTGGCTGGAGAGGTCTAGGTAAGTTTCCCTCATCCAGTCTCTCCCGATGCTGCCCGCCATGCAGTAGGTAGGCAAACGCATCTCCAAGACCTAGACAAAACTCACTCCATGAATCCGGGCACCCTTGCAAAGTCACTAAACGTAGCGAACCTTGGAGTAACCTATGACTGGGGTGTTCCAATAAATATTTTCCGGAACGGCGGTACCCTTACCGGCCTCCCGAAACATATAACCCATTACATAATTATCGTAAAATAATATATATTGTTATGGTACGCCCTAAACGACAGAATTCGAGTCCATGGGAGCACCACCGCGGACAGCAACACCCCGCTCCCCCCTGTTTCCTACTTCCTACCTCCTCTCCTCTCTGCACTCCCGCGCGCACCAACGCGTCCCGCCAGTCGAGAATTGCAAGCCGTCTCGGGAACACGTTACGCTCCTCGGATCGAACACCGAGTTCGCGGCTAATTTCTGTCGATCAATTTGAACGCAATTACATCTGCGATGTTAATTGAAGTACATACGGGTTTTAGCGCTGGTATTCTGCCATGCCTGTGTGAACTTCGGGTCCTGTCCTAGACTCGGGAAGTGCCCCTGCTGAACCCGGAAGGCGTAGATCCCCGAACATCATGTAAATGAAACGAACCTCTCTGAGTGATGGCTTTTCGCGAGGGTTTACAGTCTATCGTTAAAGGAAACAAACAGAAGAGGGAATAATTGTACAGCTTACATGATGTTCGGGGATCTACGCCTTCCGGGTTCAGCAGGGGCACTTCCCAAGTCTAGGACAGGACCCGAAGTTCACACAGGCATGGCAGAATACCAGCGCTAAAACCCGTATGTACTTCAATTAACATCGCAGATGTAATTGCGTTCAAATTGATCGACAGAAATTAGCCGCGAACTCGGTGTTCGATCCGAGGAGCGTAACGTGTTCCCGAGACGGCTTGCAATTCTCGACTGGCGGGACGCGTTGGTGCGCGCGGGAGTGCAGAGAGGAGAGGAGGTAGGAAGCAGGAAACAGGGGGGAGCGGGGTGTTGCTGTCCGCGGTGGTGCTCCCATGGACTCGAATTCTGTCGTTTAGGGCGTACCATAACAATATATAATTAACTAACTAACCATCACGCCGTTTCCCCGCTGGGGTAGGCAGAGAGGACGGACCGCCAAACAACTCGGTCTTGGCACACACTCTTTGCCTCACTCACATTCATACATCGTCTCATACATTCTCTTCTATTGTTCTGACTTTTGACATGGCCCGACTCAAGTATTTGATTCACTTGATCGTGCCACGTCTTCCTCGGACGTCCCCGACTTCTTCTACCATTCACATTCGCGTCGTATATTCTTCTTACACTACTTTCTTCGTTCATTCGCTCTACATGCCCAAACCATCTGAGGGTCCCTTCCTTAATCTTACTCATTATGCTTACATCAGCCTTACATTCTTTGCGGATATCCACATTTCTCACACGATCATACATTGTTTTACCACACATACGTCTCAGGGATCTCATTTCAACAGCATTCAGCTTACTTTCATCCTTCCTCTGCCAGTTCCATGCCTCACTGCCATACATCAGGGTAGGTACCAGGACTCCATAGTGGACTGTTGGCTTCGCTTCTTTTGACAGTTTTTTTTTTAGCGCCAACGGCATTCAGTCCACCATTAATGGAGTTACCGGCATTCACCCTTCTTTCAATATCTCTATCAGCCTTCCCATCTCTCGTAAACATACTACCCAGATACACAAACTCATCCACCTGCTCCAAGTATTCATCATTCACAACTATGTTGCATACTGTTTTCGTACTCTCTCTTTCAAACACCATGACTTTAGACTTACTTACATTCATCATTAACTCATTTTTCATACATACTTCATTCATCCTAGATTCGAGAGACTGTAGATCTTCCATAGTATTAGAAATCAGCACCGCATCATCAGCATACAACAGGCAACATACTTTCAGATTACCCAATTTCGCGCCCAATCCCACCTCTTTCAATTCTTGCATACAATTATCCATGTTTAGATTGAATAACCATGGTGACATTACGCAGCCTTGCTTGACACCTTTTGTGATGTCAAACCACCTCGATATGTCTTTTTTCCTAGGTCTAAAACAGTTAAATAAAGTGCATAATTCTTATAACCGAATGCTTGACCTAGTATTTTCTAGTGACTTAAGGACAGTGGTAGAGCAATCGGATGAATTGTTATTACCTTTAGACCAACACCATCCAGCGTTAGATATTATTATTTCAAATGTGTCTAGAAAATTGGAGAAATTAAAAACTTCATCGTACAATTTTAATAAAGCTGACTACACAAATATTATTAATTATCTTGACCATATAGACTGGTCATTTCTAGAAGATGAAAACAATATTGAAAATCAAGTCCAACAGTTTTATTCAATCCTAAACACTTCAAAAGAACGTCATGTTCCAAAAGTTAATTTTAATGCATCCTTTTACCCCACATGGTTTTCAAAAGAATTAAAAGAATTAATTTATACTAAAAAACAAACTCACCGAATATATAAGCAATCTAGAAACGTAGATGATTATATAACGTTTACTAACTTAAGAAGGCAGTGCAAAGAATTGTCCAAAAAATATTATAATGATTATATTAGTTTAATAGAAATGGAGGTTCATGATAATGTAAAAAAATTGTGGAACTTTTCTAATGCTCAGCGAAAAAATGATTGTAGTCTACCAAATATTATGCATCTGAATAACAATTGTGCGGACAGTACCGAAGGCATTGTCAATCTTTTTGCAGATTTATTCAAAAGTGTTTATGATGGTAGTATTCGTGATAATGAAATCCCAAACGATATATCACTTGAAGAATCACTTAACCTAAACCATTGTTTTATTGAAATAAACGCTATAGAAAAGGCTATAAAAGCATTAGATACTAATAAATCCGCTGGACCGGATGGTTTCCCTCCAACATATTTTAAATCTTGTGTTCGCAGTTTGACTTATCCACTATTTATACTATTTAATAAGTCTTTGTCGTCAGGGTGTTTTCCAAATCAGTGGAAAAAAAGCTATCTTACGCCTATTCATAAAAAGGGAGATAAAAGCGATGTATCAAACTACAGACCAATATGTATATTGTCCGCTATTCCCAAACTATTTGAATCGTTAGTCCTAGATGTCATTATTAAACAAATTAATAATATTATTGTACCCAACCAGCATGGCTTTATCACAGGTAAATCCACTCTAAGTAACTTGATCATATACGAAAATTACATAACTGATTCTCTTGCCTTGAAGCATCAGGTGGATTCAATTTATACTGATTTTTCCAAAGCCTTTGACAAAGTAAGGCGACATATCCTTGTACAAAAATTAAGTATGTTGGGCATCAAGGGTAATCTATTAAGTTGGATTGATAGTTATCTTAGTAAAAGAGAGCTATGTGTGAAAATAAAATCTGTGGAATCTTACGTTTTCGAAGCCACAAGTGGGGTTCCTCAGGGGTCTCACCTGGGACCAATTCTTTTTTTGTTATTTATTAATGATATTGTTAGCATATTTAAAGATGTGGAAGTTCTTCTCTTCGCAGATGACTTGAAAATATATAAAACAATACGTAGTTTAGATGATTGTTATACTTTGCAACTTAATTTAAATAAACTATATCGTTGGTGCATCATCAACTCTCTGTTTCTTAATATTAAAAAATGTCAGGTCATTCGTTTTTGTAAAATACGAAATCATATAATTTATGTATATTCGCTAAATAACGTAAAATTGACAGCTGTCACTCAAATCAGGGACTTGGGTGTTATATTTGATGAACAGTTAACATTCAATCCGCATGTAAATGAAATCACAAATAAAGCCTTAAAAATGCTTGGTTTTATATGTAGAACCGCATGCGACTTCAAGTCATTAGAATGTTTGAAAACACTGTACACATCTTTAGTAAGAAGTCAAGTAGAGTATAATTCGCCTATTTGGTCCCCCTTTTATAAAATACATTCCAACAATATTGAAAGGGTACAACACAAATTTCTACGATTTATTAACTTTAAACTAAATATTCCAATCCAAAATATAAATTATATCCAGCTGATGCACCAACTAAATTTGATCACGCTGTCAGATAGGCGAATTATCTCCGACCTTGTTCTACTAAATAAAATTATTAATTATAGAATCGACAGCCCTGAAATTCTGGCCACAATAAAATTATTTGTACCTTCCAAAAATACGAGACAAAATTCCACGTTTTTCTGTGACAATTTCAAAACAAATTATCAAGCGCACATATCCCTAAATCGAATACAAAATTTTGGTAATAAATTTGGTAATGTTGTTGACATATTTAGAGATTCCGTAGCAGTGCTTAAACGAAATCTACATAAACACTTTGCTGAAATGTATGACTTCACCATTCCATAGTGAAAAACCCTTTTTAGCTTCTATTTATTTCACTCTTTTCTTTTAGACTTTTTAACTTTAATATATATATGTAACTTTACAAATTAATATTGTAATTTAATTTATATTTCGATTATGCTTAAGTCCCTACTAATGCTGATTAATTTCAATCCCGTTATTTTTGTTTGTAAGTACAAAAAATAACTGTTCTCCATAATGGTATTCTATATTATTTGTAAAACATCTATGTAGGTACTACACATATAATAATTATTTTATTCATATATGTACTTAAACTTTTATATGCCATATAGTTAATGTAATAATACTAATAACAATGTATGTAAAAGCCCAATGGGCGTTTAAATAAATAAAAAAAAATAAAAAAAAAACCACCGTTCACCCTAACAGATGCAACGCTTCCGTCGTACAGAGACGCAATTGCCTGTATGAGATTTGTATTCACTCCATACTTGGACAACACCTTCCATAACTTTTTCCTGTCGACTCGGTCGTATGCTTTTTGTAGATCTACAAAAGCGCAGAAAAGTTTCTGGTTTTTCTCCAGAAACTTCTCAGTGAGCATACGCAAGGAGAAAATCTGGTCCATGCATCCCCTTCCACTCATAAAGGCACCTTGCACATCCCATATTTTATCCTTTGTTTCCATTCTTACCCTTTCAATCAATATTCTTCCGTACAGCTTGCCGACTGAACTTAGCAGACTAATAGCCCAATGATTCCCACAATCCATACGTGACCCTTTACCTTTGTATAACGGCATGATTACAGCCCTTCTCCAATCTAATGGCGTGTAACCCTCCTCTAAACACTGGTTAAAAAGTTTGCACAACCATGTGAGAATAATATGACTATCGCCTTTAAAGTATTCGGCAGCAATATTGTCGAAACCAACAGCCTTACCATTCTTCATGCATTTTATCGATTTTTTATTTCATCCATGATGATTTTGGTAACATTCACTCCGTCATCGTTCATACCCGATTCACCATTGGCCTCACTATCATCCGGGTTGCTTTCGAAGACCTCCTCAAAATATTTCATCCATCTCTCTTTTATTTCTTCCTCATTCGTCAACATTCTTCCATCTTTCGATTTTATGACTTTCAGGCTTCCGTTCTCTGAACCACTCCGGGACCTTTTGACCTCCTTCCAAAACAGTTTAATGTTTTCTTGGAAGTGTTTTGTCATTTTTATTCCCTCTTCCTCTTCCAGGCGTTTCTTTCCTTCTTTCACTCCAACACTTACTCTTTTCTTACATCCCTTATAAACTTCTTTCGCTCTATCTCTCTCTTCGCTAGAAGCAGTGCCAGCCGCTATCAGATGTAACCATGCTTTCTTCTTCTCTGAGACCAGTGCTTTGATCTCGTCATCCCACCATGCGTCACCTTTCTTCCTACCTTGCGTACTTATTCCACATACATCTCTAGCAGATTCACAAAGACTCACCTTTATGTGGTTCCATGTTTCATCAATCTTAGACCATCCATTTCCTTCTCATTCAATCTTATCTCTGCCCAATTCTCATACTCACTTCTGACATTAATGTTTTGCAGTTTTTCTACTTTGACTCTTGTTGGAGTAGATATCGTTTTCACTTTAGAGCGCCAGCTGCGAAAGAGGTTTACTCTCGACACCACCAAAAAGTGGTCAGTTTGAACCTCCGCCCCCTGAACACTCTTGTGTCTTCGGTAACGGCTCTCAACCTAGAGTCAATCACCACAAAGTCAATTATTGATCTTTCATTTCCTCTTTCCCACGTATATTGGTGGACACATTTGTGATCGAAAAAAGTATTCGATACAAACAGGTTCCACTCTAAACATACTTCAAGTATTCTATTCCCATTGTCATTCGTTCTTTCATCCCCGAACTTACCTAAAGCTGAATCAAATCCGTCACGTCTAATTCCCACCCACCCATTCAAATCGCCCGCCATTATAATCCTTTCATTCTCATTTTTTAATCTCATTACATCGTTCACACTGAGCCTACATTATACGATATGTTTATGTACGATATTATACGATATATTACCTACATTATACTTATTATAATTTTCCCTTATTTGTACGTAATTAAGTAGGAGTTTATGATTTTATTATATATTTTATTATAAATCCTAAGAATATGTAATAAACGACAAAAGATAGGTGAATTTATTGGGTATATAGAACTATAATCAGTTTGTCTGTCTCCATATTAAAATTCGGAGGTATGATTTTTTTAATGTGAGCGGAAAATATTCCACCTAAAAATCTCGAGCAATCGGAATAAAAAGTTTTAAATTGCGCTGTCGCTCCAGTGGCTATTCAACCGACTTAAAAAACCGCTTCGTGGAAGGGGTTACAGTGCCCGAATGTGATTACTACACGTTATTACGATATGATCAAGTATGAGTAGCTCTTGCGATAGAAATGATGAATGCACAAAGATAAATATTTAGAAACAGACATATATAATAACATTATGATGTTGACAAGTAGAGCAAATCAACGGAGAAAGGAGTCTCAGGACGGCCAGGATACTGAAACTGAATGACAGAATATGACGGGAATGTCTGAGGTAGATGTCACAATCTAGAGAATCGAAAAGAACGGGTCGATTCACAGAATTTGAACAATTCAACAAATTTCATAGTAACACTCAAATTTTGTTATTATTTCATCATGGACCGGTTATTTATCGGTAATTCGGTATCAGTAATCGGTAATGACGTACCAAATATATGACGAATATATGCCAAAAATATATTATTTAAGCTATTCAAAAATACCGAATCCTCTAGTAGACTGCGTAATCCAAAAATTATATAAAAAACTTTTTTTTATTTTTTATTAGTATCTATAGCAAAATTTGTACATAATATATTTATAAATTATATTATATTAAGGTATAAAGTTTTTTTTTTTCACAGTCCTCCTCACTAGGGTTTCCTGTTCTGAGGCGGCCTGTAGTTTTTCCACATTTGTATTTAGTATCCAGTTGTCTTTACATGGTCTTGAGAATCTTTGATAGTTCTTTTTCACTTTGTTCTCTCAACCATATTTTTACTCTTGTTTTAAATTTATTTATTTCTGTTATTTTTTTTGTTTGAGTTGGTAGAGCGTTGTATAGTTTTATCGCATTGAATTTCATATTTCTTTGTCAAAAGATGTTTTCAAACTGGCTGTAGCTAGAATATTTTGGTTTATTGCCCTGGTTGTATATCTATGTTGGACAGTGGAGTATTCTGATATGTTTTTTTTAAATTTTAAATAAAATATTTTTTTCCATAAAGTTTTTGTATGTTGTAGACTTGAATGCTTTGAAACAATTCTTCTTCCAAGTTATAAAACTACATTCGGACAAAGAAACTACCCTTCTTGGGCAACAAAACTGTATAATATTCTCCCCAAGAAATAAAACTAATTAAAATATTTAATGAGTACAAATCAAGAATAAAAACATGGCTGAAAGAGGTCAACGAAAACACTCTAATGCAGATACTAAAAACGACATAGAAGACATATAAACTATAATTAAACAATTTTAGTCTACCTCGGCACAAGAACCCCTAATGAGGAGGACTAAGAAATAAAAATCTTTACCATAACCATTATATTTTGTATACTAATAGAATTATTTTACATATACGCGCTCAAATAAAAAATAAATAAAAACTGGATAATAACAGAATTTGAATACGACTTGAATATTAACTTTAAAATTTGATGAATTTTTCAAATTATTTGAAATAACCTGTTCCCAGTCGGTTCATGTAAAGTCGGAATAACAGAAGAGTATTTCAGAGACTATGCAGGAATGTGGATGAACGAAATAGCATGTGCCAAGGCAAGGTATCTACGGGAAAAGCTCAATTGTAAGTTAAAAATAATAATATTTTTTGGATGATTTGTGTAGTGCGGTTTTTTGTGAAAAATCGCGTCAAGGGCGTTGTGAGTTAGTTTTAATTGAGTGTAGTTTTGGCAAGAACAACGACGATTTAAACCACCGCACCGCTTTAAATCTATATAAATAAACAACCATCTATAAAAAGTCGAACTTTTCATTAAATAAATATTCTACATTTGATTTGAACAACGAGCAATGAATGATTGATAATAATAATTCTTCATGGACACTCAATAGATTTGAAATGAACTTTTATAAAGATAATAATTTAGTATGCATCTCCGCAGTGACTGTGGCACGCTGAGAGCTGCGATTGTGTTACGATTTATCGCCCTTTCCTGGTATTGGAACATTTTTCATTTGGTTCCGATGCAGTTTCCAATAAATTGGAAGTTATTGCTTCAGTAAATTGGTGCAGACAAACCCCTGCCGAGCGCTGTTTAAAACACTTAAACTCTGTGAACAGTATTTATTATCATTTAGGGCCACTAATTAAATATGTCCAAAGTCTGGTTTAAGATTAGGCACGTGAACACACCATATTGTAAATATATCACCTTGAAATCATGATAGACATACTTATACTTCTGCACGTCTCCTGCTTTGTTCGTATAATTAATATAATTGAACATTTTTTCTATTTATGACGCTTTAATCATTTTATCAGTTTGCAAAATTTGATTATTTTGCAACCTGTCATCAGAATTTTCCATAAAAGTAAAAACTACGTATTTAAAGATACGTTTTAAAATTTTCACGGCCAAAAGGATACGGATCTACCGGATCTGCCGAATCTGCCCTGATGATGGACACTGCAACGCTGTCCGAAATGTTGGCTGAAGAAGGAAGTAATTATAGGAGGTATATACACGGCTTAACACCCCAAAAAAATAACGAAAATACGTATTTGAAGATTATTTATCTTACCTAAGAAAACAGTAATAACCCACAACAGTGTCAACACTGTTGACACAATCAATCACATTTTCGTATGACTTCCTGCTTGGCAAAACAAATTTGCTCGCATATAATTAATTGATAAGTTTTTCCTCTTTCTTCTTCTGATGTCACCATACATTAACTCGTCGGATGCCTCATCACCTCATACCTCATGGATGCCTCATACCTACAGGTTCAATTTTGTGCACTTTCAAAATAACTGTATAAATTCTCACTTCAAAATTTCTCAAAATAAAATATGTGATTTTTCTCAGCAACAGTAAAATTTCTTGAGTTAACTGTAAAGCAATTTATAAAATGTTAAAATTAGCCTACGGTAGTAGTGTTTCTTTATTTTATCGAGAAAATCTAGCTATTGTTTTCAACACAACGTTCGTTATCTGGCTCATAAAAAGTTTATGACTCGTGGATATTTAAAATATTGGCGTAGTTTTCCACTTGCACGTTTGGGCCAATAATACATTTCTTTATTTTTGAACTCAAATCACTTTATCCTGTAAATCAAATTCAATGTCAGGAGACTAAAACCCTATTATATCCACACTATTATAATCGCAGAATTTATATCGTCTCAATCAATCAACGGATTGGCAAAGCGATTTAGAAATTGTTGAAAATGTTCAAGTTTTCCGTGTTTTGAAAACAAAGCGTCCTACTCATAGAGGGAAAATTCAATGGTGCAAGAAAGAGAACCCAAAGATCTATTAATACCAGCCATTTCTAGACCCAGTCAATTATTGCAAATAGATTTTGAGTAAACTTGTTTGGATACGGTTGTGTTTCCAAACAGTGAATGAATTTCAAATTGTTATGGTTTGACTTGAAGTTCAATATCTCTTAAAATAAAATATTTGCTTAATATTACTTGTATCCGAGCCTTTCTTGGCGTACGTGTCTAGTGTCATTCGATGCTTGTTATTTTGATACCATTGTATCACTTCGAATAATTGAATACATAATTATAACACCTCAATGGGGCTGGTTTTAACGGGAAAATCTTTAGTATTCCGAGAAGATTTTTTACTAATTATTCGAAGATCGAAATTAATAATTATTATTGTTAGCATGGCTTACTTTTAGGTCTTCCAGCTATATATTCCACAGTAACACCGCATTTATTAATATAATACTTACTTAAAACCGTTTATTGTAAAGTAAATTTCATTCGAAATGAATACATGACAATTAAGACATCCCATTCCTGAGTTGTTTGTTTACGTGACAAAACTTTTGACTCTTAACGGATAGATTTTCTATATTATAAACAAATTTAACTATGTACGTTATTCAAAATGGGAATGCTATTATGGAAATGCGATTAAGTACTTTTATAAATTAACTGATTATTTCTTTTTACTATGACAACACCGTTGTCCTGGCAACATTGGTCACGTGACCGGTTTAGTTCCAGCGAACGCCGTTCCGACAGGAGCAACTAACTTCATTCTAGTTACGGTGCTCTGCTCGAGAACACGCGGCCAAATCCTAAATTAAAAATCACATTTCCATTTTTTTCCTACTGCGATCTCTAAAATGTAAATGTTGTCTGTTAAGACTAAATAAATTATTAAACGTGTGCGAACTCTTTCATTACGTCTCTGAATTCAAGATCCTTCCTCGGAGTCCAGTAAGTATCCTCGACACTACAAAGGGAGACCTGATGCAAGGTTCACCACACTTTGTTTATACTGCTGGTATTTCAATGGAATGTTCTCTGAGTGTGCCTCTTTCGCTTCGGTAGCGATGCACTACCGAAAGATACTTTAAACAAAGGACCCTATACTTTTGTACGGCTGAAATTTCCGCATCAGAAGCAGTTTTTTTTCGACCTGCATTCAAAAATTTCTTTATGAAACGATTTTGACGCTTGTAAATCCTACCTGTACAGTTTAAATCTCTTCGTAAGACGTAAGATTAACTCCTTCCATAAAAATACCCTTCATCCAGCAACTTCAAAATGAATTGCTTAGGCTGATTTGTAGAATAAAATAATATAATAATAAGTCAAGGTTTATCTGGTCCGTCTCAGGCCTCGACGGGACAAATTTATGGTTTGACCATTGTTTAAGCTTCATCAAACAGAAAAGGTTTTTCTAACCAATCAACTTCTTCCCATCAAATGTGCAAATCATTTCCAGATGCACCACTTTAGATTTGGAACCTCTCATCATCAACTCATAGTTGATGCAATGTTTTCAAGAGGGTTGATACAGCTTATCGTAAAAGTTTGAGCACCATAAATACCCCTTTTCTTAAAACTTAATGGCATTGACAACATATCCAAAGGATAGAAAGCTATTTAAGAGACGTGCCACAATGGGACAATTAAACCAAAAATTTAGTAAACCATTCACAAGTAAATTTGGAACCCTTCAAAGTATGGGCCTTGGACCATTAATGTTTTCAATTCACACATTTTTCACACTTTTTAAAAAAAAGACCGGTTAAAAAAAAAAACTGAAAATAACTAAACGGAACGTAAGTATAATAATCCACTATAAAAATGTGTTAATTTAATCCGCTAATGACGTGATATTTATTGTACTAAAATCAACTCTTCCGTTTAATTTAATTACATTCGTGTAATCATTAATCAAAAAAAGAACAGCTATGTTATTATAGGGTTATTTATAGAGTGGTAGGATATGGGGAAGACGAAGGTGGGGAAGTACCTTGCTAGTCAAATCTGATCACTAAACACGGCTTAGACCATTTCAAACATCGAAGTGATATACTGCTACGCCAATAAAATTGTTACATTGAAATTCAACACTGACATTAACAGAATTGGAGAACGCGAACGCAGGGGGCGGTTTGGTGGCAACAGCGGAAAATAATAATGCTGCCCACACACGCCGGTCTAATTTTATGTTTTTACCACGAAACTACCCCTAAAAGTTGGAATTTCGAAAAACGTTTCGAAAAAAATCTTTTTTACTTATACACGTAGAATCACCTCCCGAAGTTAATGCACTTTACCCCCGGATACCCTGTATATAAGATTTTCTAAGTAAAAGAAAAATAAATATTATGTATCGAACACGGTACGATTTATGGCTCCCTTATCAGACACAATAAACCACTATTTTCTGATAAGGTATGCATGACCATTTTATTTTTAAACATATAATTTTTGTCAAAAATACATATCGTGAGTGTTTTAAACGTAAACCATACATTTATTATATCACAAGTATAAAGTAAGAAACAAGATTGAAAACATGCATTTAAAAAATAGTCTTTCAAAATTAAGGACCTTTAACCAGCAGGCTGCCGAGAATTCAAATTTCATCGAAAGATGTTCTTACGATCGTACAGGGCGTTTCCAATGAGAAAGATTTATTATTCTCCGTAACTACCAGCTTTTATAAGTTATAACTCAATACCGATTTTATTTCATTCAAAATTTGCTTTAATTTATACCTACATTCAAAAATTCTGAAAGGCGTGATGATAAAACTATTAAAATTATGTACATTTTGTAATTATTTTTTGATCATAAGTAGTTACAATTTTTCAATAATGTCGAAACAAAATAAGAATGTAAAAAAAATCTTAAATAAATTAGTTTGTAAGACCGTAAATAAATAGACAAACTGAAGTATTTTCATCACAAAACACGTGATTTTATTTAAACTAAAATTAAAATTCTGAAACATAGCTTTCCCAGATAATTTCTTGATTTATTTTAATTCATGATTATATGATTTGAAATGTGTGTTGTATAATACAAAATTTGGTTTGAAAATTTAACGAATCTGCCAACGACCTATGGTATAACCTTATTATGCTAAAAATAAACATATTTTACGGGGTGGTTTGACATCACAAAAGGTGTTAAACAAGGCTGCGTAATGTCGCCGTGGTTATTCAATCTATATATGGATAATTGTATGCAAGAATTGAAAGAGATGGGATTGGGTGCGAAATTGAGTAATCTAGAAGTATGTTGCCTGTTGTATGCTGATGATGCAGTGCTGATATCTAACAGTATGGAAGATCTACAGTCTCTCGTGTCAAGAATGAACGAAGTATGCATGAAGAATGAGTTAATGATGAATGTAAGTAAGTCTAAAGTCATGGTGTTTGAAAGAGAGAGTACGAAAACAGTATGCAATATAGTTTTGAATGATGAATACTTGGAGCAGGTGGATGAGTTTGTTTATTTGGGAAGTATGTTTACGAGAGATGGGAAGGCTGATAGAGATATTGAAAGAAGGGTGAATGCAGGTTACTCTATTAATAGAGGACTGAACGCCGTTGGCAGCAACAAAAAACTGTCCAAAGACGCGAAACTAGCCGTCCATAATGGAGTACTGGTACCTACCCTGATGTATGGCAGTGAGGCATGGAACTGGCAGAGGAAGGATGAAAGTAGACTGAACGCTGTAAAAATGAGATCCCTGAGGCGTACGTGTGGTAAAACCATGTATGATCGTGTGAGAAAAGTGGAAATCCGCAAAGAATGCAAGGCTGATGTAAGCGTGATGAGTAAGATCAAGAAAGGAACGCTCCGATGGTTTGGGCATGTAGAGCGAATGAACGAGGAAAGGAGTGTAAGGAGAATATATGACGCAAATGTGAATGGTAGAAGAAGTCGAGGACGCCCAAGAAAGACATGGCACGACCAAGTGAATCAGATACTTGAGTCGGGCCATGTCAAGAGTCAGAATAATAGAAGAGAATGTATGAGACGTTGTATGAATGTAAACGAGGCAAGGAATGTGTGCCAAGACCGGGATGTTTGGCGGTCTGTCCTCTCTGCCTACCCCTGCGGGGAAACGGCGTGATGGTTAGTTAGTTAGTTAGTTAGTTTAAACATATTTTCTCATAATTAAAACATAACTTTACCGGATAAAAGAACAATTTTTCGAAATCATTTTATACTTTTTTGAGGAAAAGCGTCAATACGGCAAAATTTTTATTTAAGCATGTCGTATTTTCGGTTTTTTCTGGTTATTCCCTGATAACATCATCTCGCATGTTCTGTTGAAACTTCAATGCAAATTGCGCAGCAAATGCGTGTACCGTTTTGTAAAAATCAGATAACTGGATTTGCAAATTATGTGGTATGCCTATAAAAAGCAGGGTACTCACCTAAAGTGTAGCATGTAATGTATCTGATACTGTATCAATCTGCAAGTAGGTACGGCTCGTCCACGGTAACCACGTATCAAGCTACGACCTCCCGGATCCGCAGTGCTCGTGACGATATCACGCCGACAACATGTCTCAAATGGTGGCTTTTTTCCGTGACAATTTGTAGAAAATATTAATAATCGTTTCATACCTTTACCAGTTCCACAACTTTTTTATTTTCATTTTCTCTCTCCTGTAGCAAGACAATACGGTGATCATCTTATTTTTACAGTTTTCGCCCGACGTACCCATAGCTTGTCGAATATTTTCCCAAGCACTTCACTTTTAGATTTTTTTAATAATTATTATTATCTTTAGGGTCCCACAATACCGGAGCATTTTGATAAAGTTCAATTAAATTTAACACGTTTTCATCTGTCCACTCCATGATAAAAACGTTCGTTTGAAGGTCGCCCCTACGTACTCACTACACTGTGCGCCGTGTCGCCGTCCACATGCGCACTGCGAGCCACCTTTGTGCTCGCAGTGAAACCGCCGTCGGCGGGTCACTGCGAGCACAGTGCGCTCCACGCGCGAGCGGCTCGCAGTAGACTCGTGCCTACGTACTCACTTGATACAGTATCAGATACGTTACAGGTTACACGGTTAGGTGAGTACTCTGCTTAACATATCGATTCGTACTTTATGTAGGAAATGAAGTAAGAACAAGATAAAACGAAATAAAATTGTACAATTAATTGACAAACCAATGTGGTAATAAAATAACTGCCAGTTGTTTCACAGATTTTACCAATTATAATTTTTTTTATGTAGACAAGAGTCCCAACTACACCCAACCGCCCAGAGCCAGTGAGACAATGGCATACCTAACGTAACCATTTATTATTGCCCCCAAACCGGGACACCGAAAAAAACTTGGTACTTAATATTAAAAAATTACATTAAACTGCTATAAAAGTCCCAATTGTGTTTACTTTGTATCTTAAAGTCTGCTATTTTATAAATCATTCATTCCTTCTTTTTCTTTCATTTCTTAGTTTCTATATCTCTAAGTCTACTATTGTATAAATCTTCCGTTCTTTCTTACATATCCTTTACTTACTTATTACAATAATTGTGTTACTAACTTACATGATTCTTTCATTTATAATGATTTTTAATTTATATTATGATTTATTAAACTCTTCATCATTTTAAATTTTAAATTTATACATGATTTTTTAACCTACTTATTATTTACAATAGCCGTTATTACTAACTTACACGATCTTTTAATTTACTAATTGAGCTAGAACTCCCTCACCAAACACAAGAGCATTGTCTCTTTATGGTGAGGAAATGCAATGTTTTTATTTTTTTGTTAACCTTATGTAACTATTTAACTCTATATGTATTTTTATTCAGCATTGCCAATAAAAAAAATAAAAAATAAATAATATCTAATAATAAATTTGAACAACTTCTTTAGCGCTGTTTTTGCCTCAAGAGCGTTGTACAAAATAGGCAAAATAGATTACAATTCATCTTGCAGCTACCACCAATCGCATGGACAATTGGAATTCTAGATCCTTGTTCAAAATTTAAAGAGATTTTTTTTATTAAGAGGAAATTTAAACGAAATACAGCAAAACGTTACTGTAAAAATGTTTTTCACTAAAATAAGCATTGATTTTACGAGTGAATTTACTTTACTATGTAGGTAGGAGGTAGATCACAACTCGTATTGCAGCTACCGAGCGCATGGATTATTGGAATTCTAGCTCCTTAATAAAATTAAAAAAAAAAAACATTATAAACTTATTCGTTTTAGGAGCCTCACATATTCATTCAATGCAATTGACAAGATGGTAATGTTTTTTCGTATTATATTAGGGTTAGCTGTTTTATATATTTATCTACCTATTTTAAGATTACCAGTATGTTTGTGTAGGTGCATAATAGTTTCTTTTCAAAAACGGGACATTTTGGCGTCTGGAAGCAGTGTTCGGGAACACCGGGACACGCTGTCTGAAAATGGGACTATCCCGGTGAAAACAGGACGTCTGGTCACATTAAGCATACCCAATTAAGTTATGTTGTGAGGCAGGTGGTAGTATTGGGTAGAAAGAGACGGGGAAGAGGAAGGTGGCGAAGTGTCTGGCTATTGAAATCTGAACACCATCACAGCTAATTCCATTTCAAGCAATGTTTCAATTCTGAATGGTGGTATTAATCCAGGATGAAACTGAGAGTATCTTCCACTATGGAATGTGCAAATTCACTTTTATTATTATTTTATTAAATTGTGAAATTCAACTATTCAATAAATACTATTTTCTTGCCCACGCTTGGATTTAAACTCTCGACCTTTGGATTACAAGTCGAAAGCCTTAATTTTTTACCACTAAGGTCATCAATTCATTAAATTTCAAGGATATTCCGAGTTGGGTGAACATTCTTTTCAAGTTCTGTTGTTATCTCAAACAAGTGGCTCATAATGAAAATACAATAAAATATCTTGAAAAGAACTTTCACGGAACTTGAAAATAAACTTTGAAAATGTTGTTGAATTGTTTAAATTCTTTGAAACAACTAGCCCTTAATGTAGGTAGGTACCCAACTGAAGAAACACAAATCTTATTTAAACCTTTGGTGATCAATCTTACCGATTGATTCAAATTTAAATAAATTGCGTTATTTTTACACTTACGTAAATCTCGTTATATTTTTGATGGCAAGGTGGTTTTTATTGTGAACTTTCAATTCAAGTAAGCAAAAACATTACATGTGTTTTTATTTGTGAATGTTTATTTTCTGAAATTCTGAAAATAGGTGACATATTCGCACATCCCGTAGTCGTCGTGGGGTCGTAGTCAAAAAAGTAAACAAGAGAGCGTAAACAAATGGTGATTGATGAAACAAGCGGTCCCATCGAAAAAAAAAACTAACGACATCAGAGTTATCCAACTTAAACATTTTCGTGGGGCATTGATAATCACAATCAGTTTACCATTCAGAAATAAAAATAAAATTTTATAAAACAGAAAATTTTGACATTGATCTTGGCCCATTTATAAGGGTTGTGCAATATTTCAATCTTTACTACATATTGGGAAGATATCTACTTATCAATATTTTGCATCTCGGTGATATTCATTCCTAAATTTTTTGACCTAACGAAAAATATTTAACATTTTGCACGTGTATACAATACATTTTTTTTTATTTCTTATGAAAATTCAACAAGGCCATTTTATTTTTGTTTTTGACCTAGGTACCTGTAAAGATTCCTACAATAAAGTCTATTTGAATAGGACCTGCGAATAAGGCTACGCTTTTAAAAGGCTTATATCTGGGACAAGGCAAACGATTTATTTATTTTACTTCCTTAAACGTCAAACAATTAACAAAAAGCCATCGAAATATTTTTTAAAACATGATTTTCCTAAATTTTTCCAAATAATTGAAAAAATATTTTCTGATTTCATTTTGAAAACAATATCAGAAGCATATTACAGATTAACGTACATATTTAAATAAACATACACATATTTCGATTTTGCTCGAAACTTAAATGAAAGATATACAAGATGATTGTAAGACCCGCGATAATGTATGGCTCTGAATGCTGAACTATGTACAACTCGTACTCTAGGCAACTCGAAACAGCAGAAATGCGAATGCTTAGATGGTCGGCAGGAGTATCACTAAAAGATAAGATTAAAAGTTCACGCATTCGTGGTAGCCTGGGTGTCACAGACATAAATAGTAAGCTGGAGGAACGACAGTTGAGATGGTATGAGCACATAAGACGGAGACCATCAGACCACACAGTGAAGCAGGCAATGTCTATGGATCTTCATCGACAGTCATCCAGAGGAAGACTGAAGAACTCCTGGATGACTCAATGCTCCAAAGTACTTCAAAGAAACGGCCTGGATGAAGGCTATACTCAGAACAGAAGAAATTCCAACCTGAGAACGAGAAGAGCCGACCCCAACAGCCTACCCAAGCAATGAGTTGGGATAGCGCAAAGAAAGAAGAAGAAGGTTTCGATTTTGCTCGACTGCGTAATGAAAAAAATTTGAAATTTTTCCGATAATAGAAATTCATCGCTATTTTTGCAAGCTTTCACTCTTCAGGAAATAATAATAATTATTATTATTTCCTGAAGCCAGTCCTACTCATTACTGAAAAAAATAAACACCTTCTCTTTCCCCCACCAAATAACGTTACTAATGAATAATAATGTTACTAATTTATTTGTTTTTATTTTATCTTTTTCGAATTTTAACATTATTATAAAATCATTAACTTCTCTCGCTCTTATAATACATAAGAGCTCACTTACAGAACTTTATTACTTTAAAACTTACTTATTTTCATTAAATCTTAAAATAATAAGATTTTCTGATAATGTTAAATGTAGTTTCATTATTTTAATAATCTTTCGTTTTATTTTTATCAATAGTAAAATTAACTTTTTTAATTTTAATGTTTTTAGTTTTGTCAAAAATGGAAATTTTTTGAAGTTAATTATCCATACATTAGTTAATTTTACTTTATATTTATCAACAAACATTATTGTTACTATCAAATCGTTGTTAGAAATTCTACCAAACGTTGCATATAATTTTAGTATTACCAAACATAAACCTTGTATTTTTGATACTGATTCCATGTATCTGAATTTTATTTATGTAATTATTACAAAGGTCACAGTTATTACTTATTGTGTTACTGTAATCATTTCCATTTTCACTATTATTACTATTATTGTTATTTTGAATATCTGTCAGAATCCTTCTCAACCATTACCAACAACTGAAATCTATGGTACAGTTTATTTTAATAATATTCAAGATATTGATACGATCACTCTTAAATACAATATTACTACAATTACGATAAAGAGTAAAATTAACTTTTTAAATTTTAATGTTTTTAGTTTGGCCAAAAATACTAATTTTTGTAAAAAAAAATATCTAGCTATACTTAAACTTACTTTATTTTTATCTATAAACAAAATCTTTATCACAAAATCTTTATTTCAAATTACATTTGTATTACGTATTCATAATACCATTGCTTTCAATTCTTGTTTCCGTAATACTCCTAATTTCAAAATGACCCACTTTAAATTATATACTCATGTTATCTCACAACAATTTAATCCTTACATTATTAACAAATATATAACTGTCACTGTATCTTTATTATTAATAATTAATACTAAACAAAAAATCAAAAAATGGAAGACTTAATAGATTTATTAGAAGACACAACAGTCATCCCATGTTTTTCAACTAACGATTCTGAAGTAATACGTCAATCATTATTAGTTAATTCCGCCCTCACGATATTTTCTATGAATATAAGAAGTATTAACAAAAATTTTGATGAACTATTAATTCTACTTACTGAACTTGCCTTAGATTTTGATGTAATTATCTTGACCGAATGCTGGATCCAAAAAAATTTCATTCCTAAAACGATAAAAAATTACAATCACTATAACACACTACATAACCAAACTCAAAATGATGGCGTTATTGTGTTCATTAAAAACCACTTAGCACACTCAGTCAAAGAAGTCAGAATTATAAACGCAAACTGTCTTCAAATTCAACTTGATAACTTCATTACTATCCTTACCATATACAGATCACCGAACACACATAATATAACCCCATTCTTACATTCGCTGCAAGATATATTAACAAACATAGAACACTGCCAAAACACATATTTAATTGGTGACCTTAACATAAACATAATCAATAAAATGCATCCTCAGGTCAATGAATACCTAAATATATTAACGTTATTAGGATATCTGCCAACTGTCACCGCTCCAACAAGAGAATCAGACTCAAACGATAGTAGTTGTATAGATCATGTCTTTGTTA
Organism: Limnephilus marmoratus; assembly: GCA_917880885.1. NCBI lineage: Eukaryota > Metazoa > Arthropoda > Insecta > Trichoptera > Limnephilidae > Limnephilus > Limnephilus marmoratus. The sequence goes on from OU862918.1 coordinate 10,688,990, forward strand.
AGAGTAAACTCGAAAATAAATCCATTGTATATCAGTCAACTATTACAGACCACTATGCAATCATTACTTCCATCAACAAAAAAACTCTTAAACCGCCCCAAAATAATCAACCCCAAGAAAAAATTTCTTATGAAACTCTCCTAAATCTTGTATCGAAAGAAAATTGGGAACTTATTTACGCTTGTACTGATACCACCTCTGCATGTGAATTGTTTGTAAATTCTTTACATAACCACTTGGCCAATGCAACATCATATATAAAAAGTAAAATAAAACGATCGGACACAAAACTCAAACCATGGATCACTAATGGTATTCTCCAATGTATCAGAAAGCGTGATAAGATTCACAACTTCTGTAGAAAAAACCCCAGTGACTATGCATCTCTCATATTCTACAAACGTTATAGAAACAACTGTAAAAAAATAATTGACAATGTTAAAAGGGATTATTACAAAAAAAAAATCAATGAAGCTAAAGATGATAAAAAAAAAATTTGGAATATCATAAAAGATATAGCCAATATTAATAAAACTGACACACCTATTGTTAAAATTAATATCGAAGACCAAACAATACATGTAAATTCTGACCCTGAAAAAATATCTAACCATTTCAATCAATTTTTCTCCAACATTGGACCCAACTTAGCAAAAAAAGTTTTAGACAGAAACAGCATCTCAGAGAAAGATCTTGCAAATAATATACCTATCAATAGTCTGAGCTATAACCAGTTTCACTTCACTCCCACCACTGAACTTGAAATTATAGGATTAATAACATCTCTTAAAAACAGTAACTCCACAGGAATTGATCATATCTCGACAAAAATAATCAAACACATTCAAAATTACATCGCATCCCCTCTTAAACACATAATCAACTTAAGCTTCAAAACTGGCATTTTTCCTAACTCCCTAAAACAGGCCACATTAATTCCAATCTTTAAAGCGGGAGACAAATTATTTGTAAATAACTACCGACCGATATCCTTACTAAGCATAATATCTAAAGTTGTAGAAAAAGCGGTGAAAAATAGACTCTGTAAGTTTCTTGAAGATAACAAAATATTATCTGACAATCAATACGGCTTTCGCAAAGGTAGAAGTACTTCAGATGCAATAGCCGCCCTCACAAAGATCGTTTCCTATAATCTTGACATTGGTCGCAAACCACTTGCTGTTTTTCTCGATCTCGCAAAAGCATTTGATACGGTCTCACATTCATTACTGCTAAAAAAACTGCAGCAAATTGGAATAACTGAAGTAGCCTACACATGGTTTGAAAACTATCTATCAAACCGAACACAACAAACTCTCATCCAATCTGACAAAATACATATAAGCAATAAACTATCTGTGTCCTGTGGTGTACCCCAAGGTAGCATACTAGGACCAATTCTATTTCTTATATACATCAACTCACTATGTGCCATGAATATTGGTGGAAAAATATTATCATTTGCTGATGACACGGTCTTAATATTCGAAGATGAAACATGGCAATCAGTTATTAACAAAACTAATAATGCTCTAATAAAAGTAAAGCATTGGCTTGACACAAACCTCCTCACACTTAACATCGACAAAACACAATATATGACATTTTCCATACGCAAATACGATATACCCAACAACTGCCCTAAACCAATCATCCACTCGTGTCCACTCAATTTAGACAATCCGGAAACCACATCTAATATTAATTGTACGTGTTCGACCCTAAAATCATCAAAAATAGTTAAATATTTGGGAATAATCATAGACAACCAACTACGTTGGGAAGCTCACATCGGTGACACAGTAAAAAAACTTCGTAAACTCTGCCATATATTCTACTCCCTTAGGTCTATCTTAGATTTACAGACTCTAAGAAGCGTATACTTTGCCCTTTTCCAATCCATAGCAATATACGGTATAGTGGGATGGGGTGGTTGTGCTGAATCCATTATTAGACCAATTATTTTAGTTCAAAAACTAATTCTGAGAATTATATTTAAATGTCAACCTACCCATCCGTCAAATGAACTCTTTGCAAAAATCAGGGTCTTAGATATTCGACAGCTATTTACTAAAACAAGCATTTGTTATATACGAAAAAATAATCTACTAATTGCACCACAACATCAAGCACACACCCGCTTTTCATCAAACCTGGGTTGCGTGGTCCCAAAAACTAACACCTCATTCGCTCAACGACAATTCTGGTTCATCGCTCCTAAAATATATAATGCTCTGAGTACTGACATAAAGTCAAGTAATTCTAATTCTCTTTTTATAACACGTGTACAACATTGGATTTTTGAAAGGGGACGAACGCACTTTAAAGAATTCATGAGTTCTAACACTACATTTTAATTATTAATTTTTGCATTTCAAAATTTTAATTTCCATTTGTATTTCTATTTTACTTTAAAATGTTGTTATTTTTTTCTCTTAGTTTTTCAATAAATTTATATATGTTTTTAATGTTTTTAATTTTGATTTATATAATTATATGTTTTAATTTATACAGAACACTTGAGTTCTTAACATTTAATTTTTATTATTAATTTTTGTATTTCAAAATTTGAATTTGAATTTTCATTTTTACTTTTCTTTAAAATATGATCTTTTTTTTTTTCTCTTTAGTTTTAAGTATTTCTTAATATTTTTTGAAATGTTAAAATATTAAATGTACGACTACCACAACACGGGCTTAGCCTAGTGTGGTAGCCAAAAAAAAACCAAATATTTGTTACTAATAAAAAATATATGAAAAAAAAAAAAAAAAAAAAAAAAAAAAAAAAATTTATTGATAAACGACAGGTTTGGAATTATCTATCTTGTAATGGTCCGCCACTCTTGGCTTTTGACACCAATTGTGATGAACCCTACCTAGCTGATTTACTTTTCTAAGCTTCTACCTCGTAGTTCAAATCTCGTAGCTCCTGTCTCGTAGCCACGCTCATAATTCTACCCTTATGTCCTACTGAACACACCACTAGGTATGATGGCCTGACTAAACCCTCCTTCCAGTTTGTTTCTACCTCAGGCTCGTGATTTCTAAACCCCTATACCTTATAATCTAGCTAAACCTACCCTATCTTCTTAAATCCCTGCGATTTTCTCACAGTAATCAAGATTTAAGATTTTTGTTCACATTATTTCTATAATCTTCGTTGGGTAATTTTTTGTTTTAGATTTTACATCTGTTTGCATACTTAATATGCACACGTATGTAGAGAAGATAATGTATTACGTGTGGTAACCCATAGGTTCTTTTAGAGAAAGGGTGAGAATTTTCCGATTTATTAATTATTATTAATTTAGTATCTTTTACCGAGTTTGATAAACTAACCCCGCCTTTAACTTTGTGTCTATTTGATTTCCGTAGGAATTTAGTGTGTTTATTTAATTCTTCCTATCACCGCTGATACATCGATAACATAAAACAACAGTTAATAAATTAAACATTTCAAGAAAGCAAACCTTATCTTACCGGTGTAGTATGATCGTACTCGAGGGTCCAGTTTTCTCAATTGGAGTTCTTGTCTGCAGCTTCTCCTAACATAATGTTTTGTCTTCATAGTTAGTATTCATAGTTAGTATTCGAATAGTAAGGATGGATGGATATGGGGGGGGGGGATAATATGTTTGCTGAAAAGTCGGCTCCTCCGCTAACCAAGTGAAAACCGATGAACAACAATTTCAAACCGGATTCTCCCAGGTACGTTTGCTAAGCTTATCCTTAAGTCCGAGTTTTACTCTCTTCGACGAGCGTCTCTTGTTACGAAAGGGGCTCTTCACGCCAGATGGGGGAATACCAAGTCTTCATGCCGTTTGTCTGTCCTACTCCGACTTCCGACGCCTCCGGGTTGAATTTAACTCTACTGAGTCTAGAAGGGGTATTTCATGTCTTCCCTTATCATGTCTCTATCCGTTAAATGTGGCGTAAGCTTGTGACGGGCAGATCCTTCCTCCCACGTGACCGACCCAGCGTTACACTCCACCTCTGACTAGCTGACATAAAACGCACCTCGTGAGCCTTATGTTTGCTTTCAGGTTCGACAAGACTCACGGTATGCAAATAACCTGTGGCTTTAATGCCGCGTCAGCGTACTGTCCGCATACGTCCTTCCTCTTCCCCGCATGCCCCACCTCGACAATACCACCACAAGATCAAAGCCCTCCGTTCGAGAAAGGTTGACACTTACATTTCCAGATGGCTCATACCCACATACAGGAGCCTTGAAGCTTACGTTCGTGAAAAGTTAGGATACAGGACTGTATGAGTATTTGAACACCAGTGTTTTTTAAATGAGGTCACTAGCTCCTCGTGTGTTAGGTATTTAGGATTTTTGGGTATTTATGGGTTCTTGGATACCTACTTGCTATAAGAAAGATTTAAAATGAGATAAATCAAGTTGTCATTGAATCAATGACCTCGTGAATAATTGTGATGAGCTCTCTTTGAGTTTGGAGCTGGTCGAGGTACTTTACTTTGCGAAGTTTTGCATGCTAAAACAATGCTACCTAATGGCGATCGCTCTAGTAGAATCAAGTCGTCTAGAATTGAGTGAATTTAACGTCGATTTTACTTTCACATAGTGGCGAAGTTTCCGTCGTAAGCTATGATTGATAAACCTGCCCCTTGACATTTGTGCTTTTGTTTTGTTTATTCGTTGATGGAATCTAGGTGACTGGGTCAATGAATGACATTGAACTCAAATCGAAATTTTTGGTACGCTATCGAAGGTCATATAACCATACCCTAATCGTACTAGTGAGAAGAAGCGATAGGTATTTACTTTGTAAATACGCTAAGATACCAAAATTGATTAAGTGATGCGTTTCTATCTAATTATATGTTAAGTATTTGTTTAGCAACATTTCATTCTGTATGGGAGGTGTGACATGCGAATGCTTATAAATTGGTTAGTTATTAAATTACCCTTACTTGGCGTTACGTTCATCAGTGTCAGGATATCCACAGGAACCTGTAAAAGCTTAAATATTGTAAGGACTCACCAAGCTCTAATGTCTTAATTTCAGCTCCACCGGGTTACTATCGTCGGCAAGAAACTTATTAGAGCATCCAGACTACCTATGTAACTTATCGCACTTTTATTTCGACTTCCCACTTTTAACGATTTAATCCTACAAGATCCGGAATTCATCTCCTTCCTTTCTCCTTTGAATAGATCTCTGATGTAAAAATCCTCACATTTTCCTTTATTATCTGCCGTTATTATTGAAGAAGAACGATGCTACCTAATTAACCCCGAAAATCTAAAGAAGAGAATCGATTCTTAATAATCGTTCGCTCGAATATTATTTTATTATTTGATATATATCTATACCTGTTTACTCTTTAATAAATTAATTTATTAATTTGAATTTTCTTTAAATTTGTATTATTCCACTTTATAAAAATATTTAAGTTTTATTTATTTTTTCTCTCAATTTAAATTATATCTTTTTTTTTCCATAACAACTAAAGATTTTATTTAAGTTTGAATTATTCCAATTAAGGACAAAGTTAAAGTTTTATTTATTTTTCCAATTTAAATTAGAATCCTTTTATAACAAATAACTAAATATTATTCGTCACTCAAATTACAACAGCACTGAAAGAACCACTTCCACTTTATTTTATAACACTTTCGTTTAGCAGCAAATTAATCACTTGTATTATTCATTTAAACTTCGGCTAAGTATTTTCCAGATTTCGGATCAATTATTATTATTGCGTTTTCACCTAACGATAATTAATATCTCGTAATAAAATTTCCAACTTTCGACTTAAACGTAAATTTTTATTTAATAAACTTATTAGACTGTAATTTTCTTTATATAACCTCGGACTAATTAACTTTATTTTAACCTTCATAGAACAAATTTAAATCAGTTCAAACACTCTATTAAACTCCTTCCGCATTGAATTTTTAATTAATTAATTAATTATTAGATTTTATTGAATCGGAGGCTATTGCAAACACTGATTTTTAGATTTATTATAAGATTATACACTCCGTTAAATTGCACGATTAATCCTATGCGAACACTCCACTCTCTATTTTATCACTGATTTTTTATATATAGTATAAACTGACACTATTTTTCCACTGTATTTTTAAAGTATAAAACTGACGCTATTTTTCCACTGTATTTTCAAAGTATGAACTGATTCTAAACTCTATTAATTAATCACCAGGGTAATTCTCACGACATGCGCGACGTTTTAAGCAACCTTGCCAGTTGTCGAAGGACTCCCTGAATAATCCAAAACACGCTAATTTATACCCATCACAGCTCCAAAAGGGCATAATCGTATTTTCCTTGACGAGGAATTATAATCTGTAATCACTCGAATTTTTTTGAAATTCCCATCTCGTTATACTTTGTTCCTACATAAGATCTTTCGATTTTTCCTCTTCCTAACTCTGGGTTCGTCCCACAACTTTGTCTCGCTTCCCTAAGGTTTATAGTCCCGGACTTAGTAAGCTGCCATCCAGTTTGCCCATTTTCCACTTTTCCTTTGTCTTCATAATATATTTTATAAACATGGTTTTAATCTTGTTTTTTTTTCTCAATTTGAAACATGCCCATAAGTGCTCTGCTAAAACTGTATTTTAATTGGCATAAATATTTGGGAAAACGTAGATTCTTCAGTCTACTAGTTTTAAACGCTAATTTTACTCTATGAATTCCTACGAAAATTCTTTCTTTTCCCCTAGTCTACGTAAGCAATTATGTCTCAGAACCGTATTTTCATTATTTATGTGGCATATTTAACTTTCCATTTTCCCACCTAAATTTCCTTCAAGTAACGGTGTTTTAGCAACTATTCTTAAATGATTTTCCCTTCGTTGTTCATAAGGAATCATATCCTGGTTCCGTATCTATTCTACTTATAACGTTTTGAGTTTTTCCCATTTCCTTATCTGAGTTTTCCGGTTATGTCGGTTTTTCCGTTCTCTCCCCCTCCCTAACTCATGATCCCTTATTGAAATTTGACGTTTGCCTTTTATGTCGTGATTCCATCCCCCGCTAAAACCCTTTTTTCCTTTTTTTTGATATATTATTTATGGTGTTTTCCTGCCCACTAACCATTCCTATACTGGAATATCTGTCAAGTTAACTACTTCGATCAGATTCCGCCCAATTTTCTATCTCTCTCTTGCTCAAAATCCCATAAACTATAAGCTCTGACGGGTGTATACATTAAAATTTCTACATACTTGGCGATAAATCCATTTTAATGTGTTTATAATTAAATTTTACGAAAATTCTATAATCTAAATACCACGTAAGAGCAATGTTAATTTTTATGACCCTTTTTAATAGCTAATGGTGTTAATCTAAACAATTTCCATGTTCGAATATTCCTTGTTTATATCAACAATATGCATGTGGGGTCGACAACCGTTGAAATGTCTCATTTTTCCTCGCAGTCTCGTGTAACTTTATGTTATGATCCCTATTTTAATTACGTAAAATGACTCATTTTTATGAATTAAATCTATCGCAATGTTTGCAGTATTTCCCCCCCTCCCTAGGTATGCTATATTAATTTCCTTCCAAGCACCTGCTACTGCACCAAACCTTTGTTTCGTCCTCTTGTTCAATCCTTAAACTCTAAATTTTTTTAAATTTTCCTTCCCAATTCGCTTTCCTAATCTCTCCGTTCCGTCTAGAATTGATAACAATAATTTTCCATTGTGTTATGTATATTCATTTTCCTTTCGTACGTTTTTCCTCGAATTTTGCCTCTCGGCCGTCATATGTAGTTATTCTATAATTGAGAATCCTCCCGCAAGCACGCCCCCTCGTCCCCGCGTTTTCCACTCAATATATTACTGATAAAAATTTTTATCGTTATCCAAGTGTGTTTTTCCGCAGCTAAAACCGCCCTAATGCATTCGAAAACTAAGGTTCCCGACCTCTTGGATGTACTCGTTTTTAATAACATTACTCGGGTTCGTTGTACTAAAGTCCTTGAAGAATTCGATATTTATCTCTTAGTTCATTCAACCCTGATCTCTGTGGGAACGTCAAGACCATAAATTTCTTCACTAATCACTCGGGTCAAAGTCCAATCTTTTGTGTCCATAATGGGCACGACCCCCTTCTTGCTGATAGGCTGAGTTGATTTTTAATTGCTTTTCCTGCTATTTAATTGGTTGTCTCAACTCTCGCGTTTAAAATCGGCCCCAAGCCTGGTGTTCCCGTTAAATATCGATCTCACCACTATCTGTGTGTAATCTAAGGCAACTATAACACACCAACCTACTTAACAATACCTCTATTTTTGAGTAAGTTTTGAATTTGACCATACAGATGTCATGGCGCTGCGCTTTTCATCTAAGAAAAAAAAAATTCTCGTAGGCTTTCTCGCAGATAGGAGGTTACCATTCATCACAATCTTAAATCATATTTCATGAAAAAAATTATCAACAGCTGGAACACATCTGATACGATATGTTTTTTTAAGTTTATATAAATATTTGCTTTCTGATTGTTGTGAATCGATAAATATCTTAAATGAAGTTTTATGTACAGAAGGTTCAGTGTATATTAAATGTATAAATTTCATGGTGTTACTTTCTTTTGAGACTTGTACCATGAATGGTTTTCCCATTTTGTATTTCTTTAGTGAGATACAAGATTAATAGCAATCCTGCTTCCTCTGTAGCAATGCTTTGTGCCACTGGTTTGTAAATATTCCTTCGTTTCCCATTAGCACTAAATCTCTCACATAGGAAGTCCGTAATATACGTCTTCTGCAGGAAACCCGATTAAAACCACAAAGTTATTCAAGAAAAAGACGAGCACGTATCCATTTAATGAGAAAAGTCTCTCGCAGTCGCCGTATTTATGGTCACCGTAGTTTATTATCAAATTTGCGATGCTGCGAGTGGAGATTCCTTTGCACCTTAGCCTTAAATCTAATATAAAAATTTCGCAAGGAGGATTTCCCGGTTCTCGTGGGGAAAATGCTTGAATTAATTGCCCCAGTAATTATGCCGGGAATACATTCTCAAAGACACTTTTTAATTAACTTCTCTAAAGTGAAACGCCGCTCGCAATTCTACTAATTATCCGCCTTCTCGGCGGTTTATCGAGGGCCATAAAATTAGTAAACATCTATCTACCCCTAAGTATTTAGTCGAACGCTGTCTTATTTCGGTTAAATAATTGTCAGCGGGATTTTTGACGAACTAAATAATTATTTTCATGTATAATTTTCAACGAATAAATACTTTTGAACAGTGAGTGTTTGGTGTCTGATGATTTTTTCGAGTTGTCATGTAGTATTTATGAATAATTATAATAATGATAATTGGATAGCTTGTTTAGCGCCGTTTTTCTGAAAAATCATCTCAAAGGCGTTGTACAATTTATTATGAATTCTTAAGCTCTGTTTAATTTAATTATTTAAAAATAGATGCAGAAAACGTACTTACCTAGCAGAGGTAGGCATATATCTGAAAATAGTGGGATTATTTTTGACATTCCGGCTTTCGAAATCTTATTTATTTATATTTCATAAGCACATATATGATTTGAGATTTTCACGGCCAAAAGAACAATCATGTATAATTTTTGAAGTGCTATGCCGTAATCGCATAGTTTAAGAATTATCGTAATTTAATTAGCACAACTCAAAACATAGTAAGACGAACCGGTTCCACAACCACACAACCCAGTAGCATTTCAAAACACCTTTGAAAACTCGTCAAAAGAGATGATTTTTGTTTAAATATCCCACAACCTATCATAAAGTAATCTATGTAAGTGGAAAAGTAAGAAAATCAAAAAAATTAAACTCAGTACAAAAAGCCATCTCTGATACTAACGAGAACAAAACATGGACAATTGCGCATCGATAATTGCTTCAATTTAACTTTATAAAATAACTGAATTTAATTCATATTTTTGAATGTAGCTACATTAGCATGTAGCTGTATTACTTTGTGGTTATCCATTATAGAAAAATGAGATAATTCAACTTTTTATAAACCACTTATATGATGCGCAAATCCGACCGGTTTCGGAACAAACGATCCTTCGTCAGGGAAAACTTATACTAATTTTGAATTTAATTCAGCTTATAAGTTAACACAACAGTTGTTATTGATTCTGAGCCGGTACGAAGTTCGCCGGGTCAGCTAGTTTATTATATTTTCAAACAAGTTTCAAACTACGTTGCACATTGTTGATTTGTACGGTCACCAGACGAATGATAAAAACTCTTTGCTTATTTTTGAATTTAGTTTCAAAACAACATAAATTGCGCCGGAAAAGACGTTACACGATAAAGTCAGTCGTTGCAACTGTTGCGTTGAAGAAACATTTAAAAAATAAAATCACTGTTCAAATTTCAGCAACTTATTTCCTACTTTATTGGTCTACCACATTTGGGTCAATTGACTTAACATTTTTGTTTCGCGGACCGTACAAGAGGTAACTGAGTTAGAAAATAATTTTTGTCAAGTGCCTAGTACTTTTGTGTAATAACTTGGTGTGGCACTTCAAACTTTGCGATCAACTTTCTTCAACAAACAACTTTCGTGACCCATCTTGTCGTACAAAATACTTTAAGAAAGTTTGAATTTTCTTCATTTCAAGATGCCATGGCGTGTTTAATTTAAGAATAAATAAGACTTCAAAACTGGGGTGGAAGTTAGCACCGCAGGCTAACATTTCTGGCGTCGATTTTACAAAAATTACAAATAAATCCATTACGTGCATCGATTTTCGGTCTAAAAGAGGGAAGAACCAGTTGAGAGGTATTGGCGAGGTCGGTATTTTTCCTTGCAATAATACAATATAAATATTTTTTCATTTTTACCGTCATGTGAAATTGTGAAATATATAGATAGATTCTATATCTCCTAATTTAACGGACGGATTGCAATATTTGCAAAGCGTCGGGTGGGAATGCTATCCGTGTTCTACCGGTATTTCAATGGAAGATACTCCGAGAAACTAGCGTCATTGATCCCTTCGGCACCGATGCATAGTCGGAAAACACGCCAAACGTGTGCCCAACATATGTACACGGTTGACATTTGTCACATGAGATCGGGTCGCTTCCTCGACTCGTTTTTGTGTTGAACAGCTCGGCTGTGGAACGATATGCCGGCCTTTGTGTTTCCTCGTTCCCACAACATGGGTCTCTTCAAGACTAATGTTCACTCCTTCCTCTCCTCAAAAGACCCTCCACACAGCATCTCAGATGACATAGACCCTGAGGAAAATTATTTCCCTCAGGGCCTCCTGTGTGGAGTTAATGTGATGGGTCGAAAGAGTCCGGCTGGAGAGGTCAAAAGGCTCCCCTCAACCAGTCCCTCTCGATCCGGCCCGCTTTGCAGAAGGTGGGCAGACGCATCCGCCGTTAAGACCCAGACCAACCTCATCCAGAGAACCAAGGTACCTCTGCTAGGTCCCAACGTAGCGAACCAGTCGGGATAAACTATGGCAGAGGTGTTGGTTATCAATTTATAATTTCAAATTAAATTTACACAAATAATTTTGTTTATCTAATAATTTTTATTTTACATTTCATCACATTTGTATATTTAATAAAGTAATTATCGATAACTCACAAATAATTGCCAAAGTTACCCTACTCATCCCTCATACCTTTTCCTTCACAGAGCTTTCTCTCCTTTCTTTCCCAATAAAATACCTTCCACACTGCCCGGAGTCCTGAGGGATTTTTTCCCTCAGGGCCTCACGGGTGGAGAAGAAGCAAAAAAATAATATTTTATTCATTTCAGAAGGCCCCCATTAATCCTGATTTTTATCAGCTTCTTCTTAAGCAGTTCGATGTTAATTTTATCAAAGGCTTTTCGTATTTGATTTTTACTACCCATCGAGGTAATATTTCATAATTATACTTTTATAGTTTTACCTAGCACTTGATCAGAACTGTTTTGAATTTTACTGGTTCAGACCCTGATGGTTGAATCACTGATAGTCTGAATTCAGGTCGAATCAGTTCTAATTTTGAACATAGCGAAAAAAATATTTTTCGGTTTTTGATGTCATATCATAGGTAGATGCTGAAATTTGGGAGGCAGGTATGGGTATCTCCACCCCAGGAATCATTTATTAAATAATAACCAACACCTCCGCCAAACGTCATCCCAAGTGATTCATTACGTTTGGTGACTCACTACGTTGTATGTCTAGGTCTGGCGGCTGATGACCTGGACACACTGAACTCCACATTCCGACCCACACCTCATATCTTTTCCGTCCCAGAACTTCTTCTGCTTCCTTTCCTTTTAAAGATTCTCCACACAGCATCCCCAAAGATGACATAGGCCCTAAGGGAAATTATTTTTCTCAGGGCCTCATGTGTAGAGCTAATGTAAAAAAAATATGCATTATCGCTTGTCTGAATTCTTCAAGCAAACATTTTCAGTTTTGACAATGACACATATACTGAAAACAATTCCGAGTTCTAGAGTCCATTGAGTCATGTTGATGGAGGCACCTCCGAAATTAGTTTTTTTAATAAAAAAAATTATGTTTATTTTAATTTTTTAAACTTTATGAGTAAAATCTCAAATTATAATATTTAATAAAATGAAGACAATATTAGCAAAACTCAATCGAAAATCTGGAGACAGAAAAATCAGAAAAGATATTGGCACCGCTGGGACGCGAACCCAGAAATGTGCGTTAAGAAAATGAAGATAATGTTGGTAGTTTTTAGTCGAAGTATGATACAGTTAAAAGTGACCGAATTGATATGGATTCCGTAGCTCAATCGGTTGAGTTCTTGCCATGTAAGCAAAGAATCTTGGGTCAGCGGAGCCAATATCTTTTCTGATTTTTCTGTCTCCAGATTTTCGATTGAGTTTTTCTAATATTGTCTTCATTTAATTAAATGAATTAATGTTTTTTTTATTATTTGTCAACGCTAAATATTATGTTTAATATGAATTTGTGAAGACTTTTTACAAACTTAACAAATAAAATAAAATACATTAATAATAATTATTGAATAAGCGCCGTTTTAAAGGGAAATTCACCTTAAGGGCGCGAAAATACCTGTTGGCTGTGATATATATTTAAACCATGTAACTCCAGGGGAAGTTTCACTAATTTACTTTGATGCTGAAATCATTAATTTCGTTAGCGAAACACAGTTGACATTACTGTCATGGAAATAAGGAAGTTTCATTTAGATTGTTAAAATCAACATTTCGTTGTAACTTATAGGGTGTACAAACTTTGTGTTTAATTTAAATATAAAATCAGACCTTTAAATATATTGTACATAATTTGTGGGGCACAAATAAACTTTTTCACACATATGATTTTGTCGGATAGATATTTTGTTAATCATTTTTGACCCGCTTTCTTATTTGTCCAAATACAAATATTCGAACTACTTTCAGCCTCGCAAAATTCCCCGTTTGGGAATGTAGACATCAACAGTCGACAGTCATACAGGCAGGAATCTTGAGCGGTTTTCACAAAAGTAAAAAAAAAAACTTATCCTCGAGGTTTAAATTATAAGGCTGTGTGATAAGTTTTAGCGAAGCTTTTAATTCAAAATTCAAGAAATATTCTGCTTTGTATTGAAAAGAATGATAAATATATACCTATTTTTTTCATTTTTCATGGTCTCCATAAATTTCCATTGGCATATACCAATATATATATATTTTTACATGAATACCGCACAAGAGTCCTAACTGCTCCCGTCTGGAGCCAGTGGGACTATGGCATTCCCAATTGGGGTATGTTGTGAGGCTGAAGGTTGTGGGGAGGGGAAGGAGATAGGGAAGACCACAAAACATGGCAGAAGTCATTTCAAGCAACGTGTCAATTCTGAATGGTGGTCTTACACCAGGGCGATACTGAGAGTATCTTCCACTTAACTGTAACGTGCCGCAATATACTATATATTATTTTAAACGAATAAATTGTGAAATGCACAAATTAATCAAATAAAATTTATGTGCCACGCCGGGATTCGATCCCGCGACCTTCGGAATGTGAATCAAGCGCCTTACCGCTGCACTACGCCGGCCATATAAGAATATATATCACAGAGAAGATTACAATTGGTACTTCTTCATTACATAACACGGGAGTTTTGATTCATCAACATTTCTTAGACTAGTACTATTTTGTTTTGTTATCTAAATTACAATTCTTTTTTAAGTTACTTTTGATACAGAAAAAAAACAACAAAAATAACTGGGACATATTGTTTTCCATTATCTCCGAATTCAATTGATAAAAATCTGATAGTAACAAATAAAATAAACCTAGGAGTATTTCTATGATTTCGTAATTTCCATTCAAATAACCGCGAATCACATAAACAATAGATCTATTATGGTACCACGTTTATTATTAGTATCCAATCAATAAAATAATTAAACCATTGTTTGCGTGATGTGATGGTAATATTAATATCACTGTAACGAACCATTGGTAATGGTGATACGAGGATAATACTCAAACCGCAGAGAATATTAGAATACATATATTCTAAATCTTAACGACAAACCAGTAGATTACGTTCTTAATTACAAATGATTTGTATCTATCCACCTAGTCAAGAGAACTTATAAGAACAGTTATGACACTACGTAGTAGAAATTTATAAACCTCTTCTTTCTTCAAAATCTTAAAAATACAAAAATTACTTATTAAGGTACATATTCTCTCTTCCTTTCTTCTAAAAAGTTATATCTAATTGTTAATACAATGTATGAGACCACTTATTTGTTCCATATAAATACTATAAACTCTATAGGGCGCTGGACTCCAATCGTCACTTCTGTTTCGGGAGATAATTTATAAATAACAACTCAGAGATCTTTTGGGTAATGACTAAATATTTATTTTCAGACGGTTTTTATACTAAAATCTTCGCATACCCGTTTGAAGAAAACGTAAACATGTTATTGTTTTCATCTCTGCAGGTGGCCGAGTGCACCTGTTGTTTACATTGATAATCCCAGGTGGCCGACGCATGTGTCCGGGATCAATATTAGTTGCTAAGTGCGTTGTTTTGAATAACAAACTGGTTCGAACACGTTCAGTCTTTTCTTGCAAGAATCGACCTGATTACTCCAGGTGGCCGAGCGCACCTGTTGTTTACGTTTTAAAATGCATAATTTGTCATCAATAATAATGCAAGACGAATTGGTTGCTAAGTGCTTGGTTTTGAATAACAAGATCTGGTAGGTGCTTCATTCTGTTCTGTTACGTAATTTAATTTTTCAATTTAAAATTTCATTTATTTTTTTCCAATATAAATTTATTAAATTTTCCCTGCATTGTAGTCTAAGCTATACAAAAACAATTGTGATGAACTCGCCGTAATGATAATAATACTCGGGTGGTTTCTATGGCGACGCGCCGTTTTCTAAGGGCGCTAGACAACTTAAAATAATGTCTGAAACACAAGTACCTGCAGGGATGATTTATATATCCGAACAGGGATGAATTTATGGGTTACACAGGCGACCCCAGCAATAGTCACAAAAAAATAGACGAAGACGAAAAGGAATTTAAGATTAGCTACAAAGCAGTGCCACATGTTAGGGTCGAGTCCATTAAGTACGTCACAGGGCTCTGTTTAGAAAGTGTTCTGGCTTTCAAGTACATCCAATAAATTACTATTTTGAAGTTTTGAAACTGCAACAAAAACTAACGAACACGGAATAACGTCAGAATTCTACGAAAAATTGTAATTAAATTTGACAGGCTGGTCGATTTAAGCCAAATATATCGCTATGAGATTTAACGAATTTTGAAGAGATTTTAGAAAAATAGGTAATAAATAAATAAAAAAAACTGTGGAGCCAAGGGCCACACACGGGGGATAAAATTAAGATACAGAAAATCAGGGGAGAGGTTTTGAGAAGGCAGTCAGAGTAGATTCGATCTCGGGGACGGACGGATTTGGAGTCAGGGAAAGGTCGCGGAAGTGAACGGTCAATCTTGCTAGGATAATTTTAAATAAATACCGTCGGGGAATATACGTTACAGAGAGTCAGGGAAAGATAGTTCTAGCGCTCGGTTGAGATTAGGTAGACAGTTATCAGAGTGCGTGAAAGTGAGGGTAATTTCGGTCTCGAAGAGGGACGTGTCTCAAAGTTGCAGTGAGTTACAATCACGGCGGTTAGGACGCATAAACTGACGAAAATAATTTGATTAACTTCGGGAAGTTCGCTATTTTGTGAAAATATTCAGGCGTAAATTTAGAATTCAGTTGTTTTCAATTCAGCAAAAAAATTGCATGAAGAGTTTGCGTTTTGCGAAAGTGCATGTGGTAATTTAATTGGAATATGGAGCATGGAAAATTTGGTGAGTTTGCTTAAAATTACTTTACTACAATTTGCATTACATATTTAGTGCGGGCCTTGCAGAAAAATATTCATTCAAGTTCATTGGTTTTCGGAGATGTACTTACAAAAAAAAGGTTATACTATTGGACTTTAAAGTGAGGGACGCGTTTGTTTTCGGTTTGAGTCATAAATCTTTTGACACTTCCTTCTATTGTCTCTTCGAGCAATAGCTAAGATTTAATTTTGTGCAACTGGACATTTTGGGCGAGATCCCTGTCTAACAGAGTGCAATTCTCATGCGGTAGAGGTGAAACCTTCAGAAAACTAAACTTCGGGTGAATGACGAATTTAATACGTTAATTGTGGGATTTATTCATTTTAATGTCGTTGCTAAGTGCTAAGATTAGTTCAATGTTATTCTACGAAGCACCGCACGAAGAGGAGGTCGATGGGCCACGAAGCACTTCAGAAAGAGGAGGCCGATTAAAGTATCTCTTTCACTAGAGTAATAAACTTTATAGATGTGTTTAGTGTCGCACGTTCCGTTTCATATAGATTCAAATCACGACGGTATTAAAGAAGTTTCACAAAAAATAATAAATCCTATAGATGCGTTTAGTGTCGCTCGTTTCCGTTTCATCTAGATTCAAATCACAACGGTGTTAAAGAAGTTTCACAAAAATAATAAATCCTATAGATGTGTTTAGTGTCGCACGTTTCCGTTTCATCTAGTTTCAAATCACAACGGTGTTAAAGAAGCTTTCATTTAGAAAAACAGCTGTCAGCATTTTAGGAACCAAAAATTTACAGTTATGCAGTTTACACGCGGTAGAAGTAAAACCTTCAGAAAATCAAAGGAGGCAAGGGTGGGAATGATACGAAGCACCACACAAAGAGGAGACCGACTTAATACTTCATTCTCCGGCAGAATAAACCCTATGGAGGTACGTGTTTTCTCTCCGTTTTGGCGTCGCTACTTTTCATTCTATCGAGTTTAAAATAACAACGGTGCTAAAGAAGTATTTTAAGGATGTTTGTTAATTTTAACGGACAAGAGGTAGTTATATATCTTACGATTGCATTGCGGGACATTACATCGGGAAGACTATGTTGAGGGGTTATTTGAATATAATAAATTGCATTACATTAGGAATACTTAGTCTCAAATATACTTTAGAATTTACTCGGTAATTGAAGTTATTTGTTAGGCAAGGTACGTACTAGGTATATCGGTTAGGAAAACAGATGTATTGCATGGTTATTAACAAATTTTATACAATAGAATCCTCAATCCCAAAATAAAAAAAAATCCGACACCTTTTACCTCAAACTTTAGGAATCTCAAGAAAACTGTTATGTAGAGGCCTACATAGGCTAGCTTTCGACTTTGTTGAAACGCACACTTGGAAGTATCTTACGATTAGGTATATAGTACTTTACGGTTAGGTATATTTTATTCGAAATTCACATTTTAGCTCAAATCTTTAGTATTCGCGATTGAACGAGACCGTCAGCGCTCTGCTATTATTATTTAGCAAATTTCCTTCTTTCAAATTTAACCGAACGAGTTACGACGCTGGAGCTGGCGATTGCTGGAGCAATTTTGAGTTAAGCTTCTCTATTCCATGGATGTAGGTTACACTTTATGCAGTTATGGTCAGTGGGCGGAGTGAACGAGATGCCGGTGGGCTACACTATTTCCTAATGAAGGAAAAGAAGTGACGAAATTCGCGTTGGCTTCACTACCCTTTGATTACGCTCGTGGGGAGCTACCTTGTCAGCGGAACGAAGAGAACACGACATACGGAGTTGTTTTAGCAATCGATCGGCGGCTCTTTGTCGGAAACCGGATAAATTTTCATAATCTTCTCCAAAATTAGAATTAGGGTATCATCCAGCATCAGGTTGGGAATGTACTTTGGACGAACGAGTAGCGGGGAAAATGGGAGGGATGGATGATTCAGAACTGGATTCACGCCCCGGTGCCATTCATTCCTGGACCCAGCGCTCTGGAAGCCAAGTTTGACATTCCTTCCCCGAGCTGATATTTGAGATGAGCTTGGGATATCACCTATCGTAGGGCGGAGGTCCGTGAAGCTACGTGCTACGTGGAGGCCCACCTCCGTCACGCCTGCTTCCGTCATGCGAGGGGAGGTATTTTCATTCAAATCAAATACCTAACGATGTTCACCGCGGCTGAAGGCAGACGCATGTTTATAACGTGCCTAGGAAAACGTAAGCATCATTTCTACTGGTTCGAGGCGGTGTGCTGGACGGAGAACGGGACTGTTGAGGAGCTGTGTGACTGCAGAGGCGAGGGTCGATGACATCAAAATCCACCTTTACTAAATTCAAACTTCGCGAGATCAGAGGGGGGAGCGGCTCCACCGACCTCCTGACATTGCCGTTTGTCTAATCCACTTCGGTTTAATGTTCATGATTCAATGCTATAGGAGTGAATGGGACTCTAGTCATTGACATGCTGAAAGGCTTCATCATCATCATCATCAATTCAGCTTAGAGGATGTCACGACCTAAAACCTCGTGCCACCCACGCATCCCTGAATACTTCCGGACATCGACTACCACACCATAAATCGAAGCAGATCCTCACATCAAGCGATATGAGATGGCATTTCATCAAACAACAGTAGCAGTATCAACATTATAACGTAGCGGCGTATTGGTTGAGAACACTCCCACTATCATCCTTCAAACCAGAAACACACATCAAACAACATTAGCAGTATCACCATTATAACGTAGCGGCGTATTGGTTGAGAACACTCCCACTATCATCCTTCAAACCAAAAACACACATCAAACCCTTTCCCGACAGGAAGCAAAACATGTCGATTTTACATTCGTCGCTTGCGACCATCAAAATATTCTCTGGAGGTGATGGGATTGGAGGCTGACCGGGCGGTTTTAATTGAACCTCACCAAGTCAGTTGCGGAAATGGAGGAGTCCAATCGAAGCAAGACATATTTTGTTTCATGTCAATCCCTAGTAATCTCCCAAAAATACCTACCAAAACTCAAAACTAACTAACAAACTTTACTTACCACTGTAGACTGTAGAACTTGTGCATCCCGGGCCTGTTTTGATTGAATTTTGATTGTAAATTCGTAAATAGAGTACAAATGTCAAATTATTTTATAAGTTAGCATCCCGAGGATAGCTGAGGATTCGCCGCATTACACTAAAGGTAGGATCTTCCCAACCCACTGTATAAAGGAATATTTATGTACTAGGTACTAGGGAGGATGACGCGGGTTAATTCAAAAGAAATAATCATCAACAAACAAGTATAGAACGGACGTTAGTAGGGGAGGAAGTTGCACGAACGGTAGCATTAGTTATTTTCAAGTTAGATAGAGTCAGTCATTGTAAATCGAACCCTAGTGAATTGTAACACGCCATACCTAAAAGAACAAAGGGTTTACCACAAACAAATTATTAATTAAACTGGATTAACCATATCAAACCCTTAAAACAAAAAATAACACAACGTTAGGGGGTTAATTACAAGTTGATTAATTGCGAGCATCTTGCCACGTATACCTAAAACGTATTACGTAAAGGGTTGTCGAGGCGCTGCCAAAGGAACGAAGGGGATAGCGGCTTGAGCGACGGAGTTACAAGGCTACGAATATGACTACGAGTACGAATGGGAGGCGAACTCCTACGTACAGAGTTAGTTATTCAGAAAGCTTTTAAAAGTTTATTTAATTATAGGGGGGGGTAAGAGTCCAATTATTACACAATTCCTTTGGGTGATTTGTGCGCAGATCTGATGTAATGTTGATGCGATTAATTAAATGGTTGTAGTTGGTGTTGACGTAATATGTGCAGCGGATTTACATATATAATGAAGAGCTAAACATAAAACTCACATTTTCAGACGTATCCATGAAGTCAAAAATCTTTCACCAACACCTTCCAACCCCCCGACATTATAAATAACTAATTGTGTAAAGTAAAAACTCGTAATCTTTTCAAGTGTCATTTCATAAAAAATCTTCAGTCCTAAAGAGTCATAAATTTTCCAGTCTTTTAAAATATATATCAATTGCACTTTTGGTACTAATTTTCTCATTCATGTAATATCAGCTGTAATAGGAGTAGTAAATGTAAAATCATGCAAAGTCCAGTGTTTTAAATATATATTGTCCTCCGCGTGCAAAGTTGTATATTCTCCAAGCATAAACTTTCTTATAAAAGTGTGTTTATTGGAAGTGACCTGCGAAGTAAATACGTTTTCTGTATCTGTTAATAACATTAAATAGTGCCTAAGTAATCAAAATATATTATTCAGGGATCTCATTAAACGGCACATTACAAATTATCAAATAATTATTATTATTATATATCCATAAGTTTATCCTGCCTTCCTTTCTTTGATTATATTTATGTGACATTACACATAACTTCCCACGCTTCAGCAAGGCTGAAAGAAGTGAGAAGAAAAAGGTTATATGGATAAATGTGCGTGGAAAGTACATGTACCTGTTATCAAGTGTTATCTCAGCATTGCTAGTCATTAAAGCAGTGAATCCATTCTTAGTGGTTAACAGTGGAATAACCAAACGTCTATCACAAAAAGGAAAAAAAAACTTTCTCGAAGAGGTGATCCTTTGAACTTCGTAATACAGCTCACTTTTCTGAACAAAGAAAATGATGATAGCAGTCATCCCTCTGAAGTCAATACCTCTTTCCAATCGATTCCTGTATAAACCATGATGGGAGATCGTGACCTCTATTTCCATGCTTCTACCGGTCCTAAGCTGTAAATACCCACACGTGGGGCTGCATTGCAATATACCATATTATTATGAAAGTGGATGGAAGAATATATTTATAACCTACCATGATCTTGTAAGTGGCAAATAGACTTCAATAGGGGTTTCAACGATGAATATTACCAATTAATTTGATTGACGGATGTTATTTTGACGTTCAAAGTTTAGACATCCATATTTCAACACTAATATAGCAAAACTGTAAATTTTAGTTTTATATACTTAATCTTTTGTTTTATAAAATTTTTGATCACATACTCCTTTATTATAAATTTTATTATAAATAAATGAAACAATTCAACTTTGTTTGAACCACTTATATAATGAGTAAGTCCGACCAGTTTCAGAACAAACGTTCCTTCTTCAGGGCAAGCGTATAATAATGCAAACAACGAATTCACTCATTTTATGACTACTTGCATAACTTTTAAGAGAAAAATTTGGAACAAACACAATATTGAGCGAATTTGACGTAGATCTGTTGTGGATTTAATGAAAATTTCACATAAATTTCACCTAATACAGTTCTGTACCTTAAAGGATACTGCGTAAGTCCATAGCAATTGTTATGGACTTACTTTACGTTTATCCTATTATAGAATACCTATTATAGAGTTTGTTGATAAACATTTCACGGATCTTAGAATTGAAACTTTATGGCGGCCTCCAGATGGTCGAGGGGTAGCAATTCGAAGATACTTTTAGTATCGCCCCGGTGTAAGATCACCATTCAGAATTAAAAAATGGCTTTGGCCGTGTTTGGTGACCAGATCTGAATAACCAGGTACTTCTCCACTCTCCTCCTCCCCATTTCCTTCCCTTCCCTACTACCTTCAGCCTCACAAAATATCCCGATTTGGGATGCCATAGCCTCCCTGGTGTAAGAAAACCACTCAGAATTATTAAACTCTGCTTGAAATTAAGCCGTGTTTGAATAAAAATATATAATTACCTTATGCGAGTTGACATTTTAAAGAGAAACGTGCTAATATGGACATATCGTTTATTTTGTCAGATTTTTAAACCTTCTGCAAATTCCACCACTTCCACTTAATCTTCTTTGATATCTTCGCAAGTTTCCTCAGATTTTGTGACCATGAGATTTTTTTAGATAATGTTTCTCCGTCGCACATTTTATATTCTTATCAGAGCTTCAAAAACCTATCCAACGAGAATCACCCCTGAATAATGTTCGTAATATTAAATATACAGTGTGTTAAGGAACGTTCTTGACTTTTTTAACCAGTGATTCCTGACATTATTTGGAGAAAAAATGAAAATGAAATTTAGGTCTCCGGTGACATCTGGGATGTTTTTTTTTCATCTAAAAACACAGTCACAGGTATTGGATAGTTGGGGGCGGTGTGTTGAATTTTGCAGATACTCGACTGAGTAACCAGTTATGACACGTGGAAGACATAAAAATATTTTTTTAATTAGCTCAGCACAGGAGGCTGGGAGGAAAATAATATCCCTCAGACCTTTTTGGTGCGAAGGGTGGGTAGAAATCTTGGGGTCAGTGTCCAAGAGTGATGGACGTATAAATCCTCCAACTGCAATGAAAGTCACATCGCAGAGTCGAGAGAGTCCGGTTGGAGGGGTCAAAAAGCCTCCTTCAACCAGCCTCTCTCGATCCGGCCTGCCATGCATGATGGGCGATGTATCCATCGCAAAAGATCCGGACAAACCTCACCTCATGAACCCGAGAATCCCCGCTAAGTCACCAAACCTAGCGAACCACTCTTTGTGATTAATGGCAGAGGTGTTGGTTATCCAACAATGGTTCCAAGGGAAACGGTACCCATCCCCTCCTCCCAAATTGGATTATAATAATAATAATAATAAGTCTTTATTCCAGAATGTGGGGAGGTGAGTGCAATCTCACACATCCTATATAGATTAAGTACATACATAAAACACAAGTAAGTACATAAAAAATACATATAAATAAAAATAAAATAAAATAAGTAGTAGGCATCATTAGATAGTAGATATGCGCGGTTCTATAAATCTTCGGAATACATTTCCCTCCGGCCAAAGTTCTTCTGCCAGGAATTTCTTTAGTTCGATCGCTTTAACAGTGAGTTTAAAGGTGTTAAAAGGCGTAGGACGAAAAGGCTTGATTTTTTCAATCTTGGTACATTCCAGATCTTTTTCTGTTAGGTAGTTATTGATGTTTTCCTCTGTAGTTTCCACAGTAAACCTCGAAATGTATACCGTTGTGAGTATGTCAGCCGACTTTAATGTTGTTGATGTTGCTTTACCTCTCAAGTTTCGGTTAATCTTCAGCGTTACTAATGTGAAACCGCTTTCGTCAGTCGTGGATGGCCGGTGTTGGTACCGCGGGCCGTGTTCGCGCGTTCCCTGTTTATTTGCTGTGTTTTCGGGCCTAAGTTCGAAGTCCGAACTCGGTCGTTCACGGCGATTACTGCTCCTTCGCTCTGATGGATGGTCCGACGCTCTGTGGGAAACCCGCTTGCACAGCGCGGGTGTAAACTGTGCGACCTAAAGTTTATGTTTAGACTTACGGATTTCAATACTTCGTTTGTGTGAAAGCACTATGAAACCAATACATGCTCCTTCGCTCTGTGCGTTCTTGTGTAGTTTTCGTGTGTGCGGTAGTTCCATTACTGTATGCGTTCTTAGATGCAGTCGATAAGTAGGTCGCTTCTGTCGGTATTTGTTTACTTTTAAGTTGTGGATTACCTACAGTTTTGCCGCTGTTTTGTTGCGAGTTCTCTGCTAAATCGCTTTGTATGTTTGGAGCATGCAGTTTTGTAATTTGTTCTCTTAGCGAAGCCAGTTCTTGCTTTAAATCATCATTTCTTGTGACCGATGAATCTTTTAATTCCGTTTTGATGAAAGTTATTTCCGTTTTCATATAATTAAGTTCCTTTAGAAGTTTAGATACGTCCACACTATCGAAGTTGACTGGAGGCAATTTGTGCAGCTGTCTGGCAACGAATATAGGCAGCTGGTCGGGGTCCGTCTCCTTCAACGCCCTCAGGATGTCCTGGAGATCTCTGCTAATCCTGCCATCTCCTTTCCGCAGAGTGCGTTTCTCCGGAAGCTTATCGAACAGGATAGTTTTTGCATCTTTTACATCCTCCTCCGAGAAGGTGGAAATACATAACTGGATGATGGCGATCTCGTCGAGAGTATCTGCCTTATTTTGCATAAACGTGAGACACTCGTTTATGATAACGTTACATGAGTTACACGACATAGCTTAACAATACGTCCTTCCGTCACGGCGTTTACGGACTGACTGTAAAAATCTGAAAAAGACGTGAACCAAACGTCATCGAAGACCAAAATTTCATTTGCATTTTTTTCTCCAATTTATGTCAATAACCTCTGGTTGAAGTTAAATCAAGTTTGTCACTTAACAACCTTTATATGTTTACGTTTTACGTAATGCCTTTGTCGTTTACATTGTACAAAAATGGTCATTTATTATCTTAGTGAGTACGAAGGATAAGTATTTTCAAACATTTTCCACTACTTATCTGCGGCGTTTCAGTTTAACGACCTGGCCACTTGAGTTAACTTTAATGGGCTATAATTTAGTCTGGTAGACTTAAGACACATTTAAGCGTTGATGTTGATATTGCGTTCACAAACTCAGTTACCCAAACTGTGACCAAACTGTGCCAAACTTACACTTAAACTATGGGCCAAATGTGGCTCGACGAAAAGGCGTGTGGAACTATCCAGTGTATTCGACAAGTCGATTTAGTTCAATTATTCAGTAAAGTTGGAGTAGCGGAATACAACATGTTATAGTTAACTGGAGAAATAGAAGAAAATGGACATAACTTATTCTTTTAATCTTAGCACATTGATGAACACTCACCGGAAAATGCCGGAAAAAAGAGGATTGTGATACGACACACGCTATCACGTGCGTTTTGTCTATGGACACATGTATTTTGTAAACTTAATGAAAATCAATAAAAAAAAACTGAGTGCGTAATTCACACACGATAGAAGTGGAATCTTCAGAAAATTAAAGTAGACAAAAGTGGAGAGGCTTCGAAGCACCGCACAAAGAGGTGACCGATTTTACCATCTCATTATCTTGCAAACTAAACCCTGTAGATGTGTGTGTTTGTCTCTTTTTACTCTTGTTTCTCTCTTTTTTACCCTTGTTTGTCGCTATTTTTCGATTCATCGAGTTTCAAATCACGAACCCAGCCTCTCGTCTAACCGGGACGTGCGCGTTAACCATTTTCGCTATTGCCACCTTCTGATAAAACAGCATATTTGACAATCTCATATTTCAAAATCAGAATTAAAAATATTATCTTCAACTAATTCTTTTTCCATCTGTCCCAGTTGCGACCATTGTTTTTTTTCTGTTTTTCTGTGTTTTGTTCTCTTTGATATTTTCGTTTAGATTTATTATTGTTATCTTCTTCTTCAATGATGTTTGTGTTTTCTCTTTTTAGTGTCGTTTCATGGAGTTTCAAATCACAACGCTGCTAAGGAAGTTTTCACTTAAAAAATTATCGTCTTTGGGTGTATTATTAAAAACTATATAAGTGTCGCGGTATGACATAAATCAACAGGCTACATAATTTGTACATACTCCTGCCATTTAAAACCTGACTTCCCAGTCCGTTGTGTCGTGTAGCGTCCCTGACCAAAACGCTTATAATAACTTGTTTGTTATTTATTTATTTATTTGCAAAAACAGCATAAAACCAATACATTGCAAAAGCGGCTAGAAAAGATACAAAATAAATACATTTAAAGTAAAACATTTAGTTAAAACATAAGTGTTATTTCAAGCTTAAAATCGTTGTAGGAAATGTGGAAAATATCCACATTTCCTGCGAGGCAGTTAATTAACCTAGTGAGTCTTCCCAGGGGCATCACCATTGGTAAGTTAGTTCTGCATCTGGGAAGAATCTAAAGTCTGTGTTGGCGACCTCGCGTGAAATTATCCGGGACATAGAATCCTATTTCAGCCAGAGTATCTGGTACAGATATAAAACCATTTAGAAGCTTATAAGCCATCAGCAGTAATGCGACATCTCTTCTGGAACTAAGGCTGCAGATACCCAGCATTCCCGAGATAAATGCTGTTGGAAACAGCCATGGGTAAAAACCTAACTCTCTCATATAGAGGTATCGTAAAAAGTTCTTTTGTATTTTCTCGACCATTAGTACATAGACGATGTCCTCTGGCCCCCATATCTGAGATCCACTCTCGAGAATGCTACGCACCAAGCTAAAGTAAAGCAGCCTTATAACTGTAAGGTTGGTCAATTCCTTAGAATTGTGTATGACAAAACCCAACATCTTTGTGGCTGATTTACAAATCTTTTCAATGTGAGCATGAAATGTTAAGCGAGCGTCATACACAATTCCTAAGTCCTTGCAAGTCACCACGTGTTTCAAAGACGTGTCTTTCATTTTATAATTAAAGTATATGGTTTTTTGTGACCTCGTAAAACACAAAATTGAACACTTTTGGAAGTTGAATTCGAGTTTATTATCGATACTCCCGTCAATAATTGAATTTATATCTTCCTGGAGTTTTCGACAGTCTTCTAATGATTTTATTCTCAGAAAGAGTTTAATGTCATCTGCAAAAAGTAAAAAACGGACAAATTTGATTTTATCCCGAATATTGTTAATAATAATTAGAAACAATAAGGGTCCTAAATTGGATCCCTGTGGCACCCCAGAGTTTGTATGATACGTGTTAGAGTTAAACTCACCATAGGATACGAATTGTTCCCTTTCGTTCAAATAATTACTAAAGAGTTTTAGTAAGTTGTCGGAAAAACCAATTTCTTCAAGCCTACTTAGGAGCACTGAGTGATCCACCTTATCGAAAGCCTTCGCAAAGTCATGGTATGACGTATCAACCTGCTCATTGTTATCGAGTGCTCTCGCTATGTAATCTGTAAAAACTATTAAATTTGTAGTAGTTGATCGGCCACGTCTAAATCCATGTTGTTGATCGATCAAGAATGGTTCAACTTTGGCGTAAACATATTTATGGATAATTATTTCTAATAACTTGGCGGGTGCGAAAAGAATCGCTATAGGACGGTAGTTGGTTGCTTGACACTTGTCACGATCTTTGTGTAAGGGGGTGACTTTCGACAGCTTCCATAATTTAGGAAAAATTCCGTTTTTAATTGTAAGATTAAATAAATGTAGAAGTGGCTTAGATAGTGGTTCAGAACATCCCTTAATGACAAAGGGTGGAATTAAATCAGGACCAAACGATGTTTTTGGTTTCAATTTTTTAACTGCTAAGCCGAAATCCACGGTATTAACGTTTTCAATGGAGATATTTTGAGCATTTCTTAATCCAATCTGTCCCGGCACGTATGATTCAAAATCAACTTTTTCGTGATTATATACAGATTGAAAATACTTTGCGAAAGCTTCCGGTATGTCGGTTCCTTTGTAAGTGCAATCATTTAGGATAATATGACTTAAGAGGCCTCTGTCGTGTTTCTTATCAGAAACATATTTCCAGAATGACTTCGGATCGTGTTTCACATTATTTTCTACCTTTAAAATATAGTTTTTGTGGGCTGTTGAAATATTACGTTTAATTCTAGTACGATAAGATTTGAATAACTCGTGTTCACTTTCCAAACCTGATCGTTTCCACCGCCGATGTTGTATGAGCTTCATCTTTATGTCCCCGATAATCTCGCGCGAAAACCATCTAGGATAGTTTTCATTTCGCGGAGCTTTTTTTCTTAGAAAACATTGATCAAAATACGCGTATAGGGTATCGTAGAAGTATTTAACTGCCTCGTCTACATCGGAAATCTCCAAGATAGCCTGCCAATCGTGAGAACGCATTTGGTTGTATAGCTTCTCAAAGTCGCCTTTGTAGAAATTCCAACCACGGAAGTCATTATCTAAATGTAGACAACGATTTTTTAACGGTCTGTTGTGTTTAAGACTAAATTCCGTCAAAAGTGTTGGATGATAATTATCTTCTTTTACGAGATAAAAATCGGATTTTTTTGTTAACATACTGAAGTTACTTAATACTAGATCCGAGGCACGATTATATGAGTTCAGTACTATATTAAACTGCTTCAGCTGAAAAAGCTCCATAACATACGAAAGTTCGGTATTCACTGCACGTGGATTTTGTGACGAATTGACATTAAAATCACCAATCACTAAAATTTTTTTATCAACAAGATAGCTTAAGTTACTAATTAACATTTCAAAAAAAATCGTGTAAACATTTGTTTTAGAACTGGGTGGGATGTAAACAGTACAAATTAAAAATCATACGTCGTGAATAATAACTTTAACCCATAAATTTTCATCTCCCGTTTCCAGGTGGGAAAGTCGTTCAGCTCGCATGTGTTCGTCATTCAGCAATGCCAACAGTAGTCCACCACCTCGGGTTTGTCCGGTGCTTCAGTCTTTTCGGAATACTACGTACCTGCTATCGAATATTTGTGCATTAAAAATTGAATTATTAAGCCAAGTCTCAGTGATTACGATGAACTTGTGTTCTTGGTTAAGAACATTTTCATAAAATTTGTTCATCTTTGATCTGAGTCCTCGCACGTTTTGGTATAATAATTGTCATTTTGTATGTGGTGCTTTTTTCGTGGTTTCTTGGTTTCTTTTTATGTCATCACATCTCCTCTAAAATATTGTCAATAATCTTTGTGTCCGTAAATGTGTTCTAATTCAAAGCTGAATAACTATATTAGAATTATCAATAAAAAAACGGTAAAAGTTTTGTCCTGGTGGTATCTAATTTGATCTATACAAGCATTATTTTTAGCTTGAAATGTCAAATCCGCCAAAGAGCTATGAGAAATAAACCCAAGTAACAAGTTAATGTTTAGTATCTCATCAATCTTCATAAAACTGAATTGAGTAATATAATATTGTAAGAATGTTAAAAGAGAGCTAATGTGTTTTTTAAAGCAAAATTGGGCTTGCAATGGTTTAAGAAAATATTTGTTCGAATTGTTAACCCTTTATACTACACTTAATTTCGCCAAACGTTAACACTATACAGGGTTAATATGGACTTATGATTTTGGTGGTAAATTAAGTACATAATGCTCAATACAAATGCACCGCAAGATGCACACCTTATGCATTATTTATTATCAACCTTTTTGAAAAATTTGCCACCGACCCCTCTGAGCTAGGTTGAGTTTCTTCCATGTTTTCATTCTTCACAATCAGGTTGACTTATGATTATAATTCAAGGCTACGGTCCTACCTTTAACCGAAAATGTTTATCAGTCAATAATCAAAATATTGATTTTTAACCCTTCTTATCATAAATATAATAAACTTGGGAAAAATTAAAATAACTTATCTTTGTACTTTGTACCACACTAAACTATTCTGGGTTCGTACGGACCCGACTTGTTAAACATCTCGAAAACTTAGACAAGTAGCGTCCTGCTCGAAATACGATTCAAATGTCACTGAGGAGTAAGCAGGATATTGGGGGTAAAGGCAGCACAATGATATCTAAAGAGCAGAGTATACATTTTAGGTCGGGTCCGCATGGACTCAGTATAGTACTAAAGGGTTAAACGGCCTAACCACGTTTTATTAAATTGATACATTATAAATAATGACCCTTTAACTTGGCCATACAAAGTAATCTTTACCGTTTTAACTAAATGAAATAACGTGAAAAACAGGTTTAAAACGGCGAGTTTCTTTTTAAACCAAACATAAAAAATCAAGGCGTTTTCATATGCAATTAAGTTTTTAATGCTTTATCTAAAAAAATAAATTTTATTCAAATAGTTGTCACGATAATAATTATTACACTAGTAATAATTATTGTCCTGACTTGATAAACCACGGCCTGGCTGGATATTTAATTGTTGATTCGCATTTGTTTTCGTTTCTTAGACTGGCAACTCTATCAAGACGATTTCCGGCAAGGTACTTCTTGGATTGCCGCGGACACGGGAAGCTACGGCAATCCGATTCGTCACCTAACAAGAGAGTTTCTTTTGAATTTTAATATGGGTTAATCCCTTTAATATATTCGGAATATTTCAAACCGTTGGCCGGATCATTGAGTATGTTGATTTTTATAAACGCGACCCATCGTACTAAGCGGGCGTAATCGGGCGGTTTGAAACCCTACACTTGGCTTCGCCATTTTATGTTGGAGATAATCCAAGTTTTCTGATACGTACGGTGACTTGAATTGTGGGAGAGCCTCTGTATAGCTATGCTTGGCCTTCATTACCCATATTTATGACGAATTCTCGATGGAATAAACTTGGACGGTGCTCTCTACCAGAACTTGGCCAATACACGGGATTCCTTGGTGCGCTCAGCCGGGATCCTGGTAAATGGCGTGAGACCTGCTGCTTGGCGAGATGAAGGGGCCTGATGTGTTCCTGATTTGCTCGGATGTGTTCCCTACGTCTTCCGAAGAGATTACGGTTTGCGGAAACGTTCTTTTATGCAATCCTCGGATGCGTCTCCTGGAATTTGCCACTCGAAATTGCGGCTACTGTCTATCAGCGCGTGAAGAGGCGTAGTGCTCCCTCCGAGTTTTAGAAGTAATTTAGAAATCACGTCTTGGTCCAACAGGTATGAAGCATTGCTTGGTTAATTATCGGTTTATACCTTTTAGGTTATGTTGTTTGGGTACTAGGGATACCCGTCTCTTAAATGTTTTATTATGATAATTTTGAGTATTTAAATAATATACTAGCATCTGTTATTATGAAAACAATTCTTTTATTCCATAATCTGAGCTCATAAAGAAGGAACCTGTTTATTCCCACAATCCTGTTGAGAGTCCCAGCTCTGCCGTTTAAATAAAAAAAAACATAAAAATTGAATAAACTATGTAACATAGTTTATCTGGTGACCGGCCAACTCAGAATGAAACCAACTCAGAACCACCTCAGAAAGGTCATTAAGAGTGACGATAAAAAAATGCTTAAATAGGTTAAGTTAGGTTAGGGTTTCCGGCTATTTTAAAATTATTTTTTCATAGCTTTTAATGACCTTTCTGAGGTGGTTCTGTGTTGGTTTCATTCTGAGTTGGCTTGGAACCCTTTTAACTATGATGCAGAAATATATTAACTTAATTGTCAAATATTCTCTAAAAATATCTTCCGGTATTAATAATACGAGTACATGATCATCTTTCAAAGCGTGTTCTTTTAGTTCACAACATCATTTTCTAGTCAACACAAGTACTTTTTGCATCATTTCTACGACAACACACTTTATTTTAGTTTAACGCATCATTTCATGTGTCAAGTCAAATCATGTGTTTTTAGCTAAAGGAGGAGGTAGCGCAACACGGCATAACACCCCAAAAGGAAATAACCATAACATGTGTTTTTAGTTCACTGCACAATTTTTAAGTCAACACACTGAAGTTCACTGAATAATTTTAAGTCAATACACTTTATTTCAGTTCACTGCAATAAGTCTAAGTCAAAACGTGCGTTTTTAGTTCACTGCATTATTTCTTAGTCGACAAACTTTATTATAGTTCACAGCATCATTTCTAAGTGAAAATATGTGGTTTTAGTTCACTCCGAATTAAATAAGAAAAAAACGAACTTGTGCCGCCAGGTTTTATATACTGGTAAAAAAGGTAGGTTAGGTTCAATAACAAACATGAATAAGGAGAAAATAGGTTTATGTGGTATGAAAAAAGTTCTTTTAAATATTGCACCTATGTGTGTCCTTTGCACTCACCCTCCAATTATTAAAATCTAAGAGATACGTTATGTCGTTACACCTACCTATCGGATATATATCGAAGTATAAGTTAAGCCAAAGGTCCCAATTCCCAGTGTTCACTATATAAATCGAGGTATGCTAACCACTCCCCCTCGCTCATGGCTGTCGTTTGAGGTCGAGAAAGGAGATGATTTATGGAATTTTATGTGAAAGGATTCGCATTTATCCGCGGTAATCCAATCCTTTATCGTTTATGTATTTATAGGAACACAATGTAAGAAATCAATTGATGTTTTTGCGGAATTATTGATGGCAAGCTTAGTTTTAAGGATTTATATCTTTGAAGTGTTAAAGATATTTTAAAGTTATAAATTACCTAGTAAAATTATGTTCACTAAAGTGTCATAGATACGAGTACAAATAACGATCAACGAGTTTATTATTTATTAAGTTCACACGTAAAACTCAAATTTGTAAAAGTGTTTATTTACAAATTTCTATAATAATAAACGTACTTAGAATCAAATCGTTATACAAAGTGTCTGAGGTGCACAAACTTTGCAAGGAGATTCTACGGTGACCGGACAACTACCAAACATGCAACTTCAACACATCATTTGTAAAATCATTAAAGGTACCAAAAAAATAGGTTAGGTTATGGGCATTTAAAAAAAATCCTAACTTAATGACTTTTCAAAGGAGTGTTGAAGTTGCATGATTCCGAGTTGTCATGGAACCGATTCTACATGATTGTACAAGTAAAAAAGATTAATAACTTTTTTTCAAAATTCCAACGTTTTAAAGAAAAATAATATTTTTCTGTGGAAAAAAGTTTTGGATGGGAAATAAAATTGAAATTTCTAAAAAAGTTATTTGTCTTTTTTTATTTTTATCGTGCAGAATCGTATCCCGAAGTGTGTTCACTTTACCCCAGGACACCCGTAATAGTATAATAATTAAATTATAAAATTGACATTCGATAAAACAATTATGTTCCATTAATTAAGTACCTAGATAATTAAGCAATTATACAAGTACAATGTCAACAAAAACAAATAAAAAAACAATGGAATATTGTAAGGAACGGCTGCGCGGTCTTTTTCGTACAAAACTTGAATTTGGATGAGGCCAAAATACCTAACTAAACTGAATAATATTTTTTTTATCAATAGTTACATACCATATCTAGTACGGATATGGACTTTTCAAAACACGAGCCTCTGTCGGACAACTTAGGTACTAAGCTACCTGCCATCTAGCGGAATCTACTGACAGTTCTTGTCACCGCCATCTACGTCTGAAAGCCGGAAGCTTTTAGATATACAACAACTTTATTGGGTATTTTTGCCTCAAATCCAAATTTAACTATAGTATGAAAAAGGCCGCGAAGCCGTTCCCACGAGAACAGTGAAAACGGTAAAATTAAGTTTGAATCTATAATATTCTTGAGGAATATATGAGACATGCTTATTATATCTGAATTATGAAAGTAAACACCGAAAAATAAAAAAAGATAACGGTCGCAACTGGGTCAAACGCCGTACCAATTCGGCTTTACGCTTATTTAAACGTGAATTTTATCAATCTTATATTTCAAATTTCAGATTTGGCAATATTATCTTCGACTAATTTTTTTCCATAATATTGGTAGCTAAATATTCGTTGGAATCAGGTGTTCGAAGAACTAGTTTGTAACTTAGGTAGTGTCTCAGATTAATATACATGATTTTATTTACATGCGACACCAGTTGAACTTTTCGTAAAAGTCCAAATAAATATTGAATTTTTATTATAACAATTCTCTTTTTATATCTTTTGAAGGTTATTCCAATCAATCTAATATACAATCGAAGAAGAAGATAACACTAATAATCTAAAAGTTAATATGAAAGTGGACAAGATTCAGAAAAATAAAAAGATAACGATCGCAACGGGGACTCGAACCCAGAATATCTCTTTAACCTCGTATTCAATGTGTACTCATTGATGGAAATAACCTTCAAAAGTTGTAAAAAGAGAGTTGTTCTAATAAAAAAATTAAACATTTATTTTAAAATATTTAAACTGTTTTCCATTGTACCTAAAAGAATGCAAAATATCATTGCGATCACTTTTTTTCACCGAGATTGCTTGTTCTCATTTTCTCGAAATGAATGGGAAAAGTTTTCAAAAGTTTAAATTAAGTTTTTGCGGTAAGAAATGCAATTTATTTTGTAAGTATTCTTGGGTGAACAACTGAACAAATTGTGGTTGGAAATCAAGATAAGAATAATGAATATTTCTGGAGCTTAAAGCTAAAAGCGCCTATGACAAATTTGTACATCGCTCTGGAATGAAGATTGTTTATCTATTTCTTGGCATTCAAAACGATGAAACAATATGGGCGTCTTAGAGTACTTTCTGGTACCTAAATAAAATAACCAAAAACTGTCATAGGCACTTCTAGCATTAACCCCCAAATTCACTATTTATGAATGCGTGGGGTACAATTTTTAAAGGGTTATTATTATGCATTTTTAATAATTAAAAATAAAAACATAAATAAAATATAATAATAAACCAATTTAAAATACCACACAGTATCACATCTTCGTGTACAGGGTGTTAAGGGACGTACTTGACTTACCTTAACCATTATTTACATTATTTGGAGTAAAAAATTTAAATGAAATTTTGGTCTCCGGTGACATTTTTGATGCTTTTTTTTCCTACAAAAAACATAAAAAAATGGTAGGTGTTGGACAATTGGAGGCGGGGTGAGGGGTTGGTCGGTTACTCGCCTGAGTGACGACATGCGAAAGATTGTTTTTTTGTTTGAATTTGATGAAAAAAAATAATAAAAAAAAAGTCATCCAAAAAAGTCACCGGAGACAAAAATTATCTTTTAACTTTTTTACTCCAAATAATGTCAGTAATCACTGGTTAAAGTAAGTCAAGTACGTCCCTTAACACCCTGTATAAGCACCCACTTACCACAATCTTTGATTAAACATCTGCCCTGATAATAGATATTCTAATGCTGTCTGAAACGTTGGCTAAAGAAGCAGTGAAGGAGGGAGCGCTATACTGCAAAACCCAAAATAAATCAAGTTATACTTTTAGTCGTGAAAATCTCAAATTATATCCAAAATATAATGAGTTCTTTATCCATCAAAATATGAACTTTCTTGCAATTATGGGAATATTCAAGATCCCATTCTACGAGAAAACATAAATCTGTATAATTAGCAACATAAGGTGATACGGCAATTAGTAGGGACTTCGTTTTCTTATCGGGACAGAAATTCTTGGAAAGCTGACTGCAATATAATATTAATAATTAAATGTGTTTTTCCGGGTATTACAGGTTATTATTCGCCTGTCCTACTTTTAAGATTAAGGCCATTCCAAATAAATGAAAACCATAAACCTCTCTTGAAGGTATGGTAAAATAAATTTATTTTCCCTAACGTCCGAACCCTTAGCAAATAAGTTCGCAATTGGGATTTAACGGATTTGATAACCAAAGGCTATTTCGATTTATATTAGTGATTTGGTTATTTTGGATAAGGGTTCACGCTTATTTACATGGTTTACAATGGTTAGGAACAGTTGAAAATTCGTTTGCTTTTTTAGGGAATTTTCTTTTGTAATAAACATAACTTAGTTGTATGTAAATGAAATGTATTCCCTTAAATTTTGGATTTTGCAGCGTTCCGTATTATCGATAAAGCAGTACTTTGCAGTCAGAATGTAAAATTATCTGTCAAAACTGACAGATATTGTACGATGTGGAAGATAAAAACAGAAAAATCAAGAGAGCGATATTGCGTCAGATTTTTACATAACCAAAATAATTTTGATTGATGGAATAAATTGTAAAAGGAAATTAACTAAATAAACTTAAATATAATTTATTTGTTTTTACAGAGCAACACACAAGTGTTTTATTAATCAATCGAATGAAAGAAATTGAAGTACAATATTATATTATTTCATGGGCAAACTCACTCTTAATCATGTATACCTTATCAGAAAAGACTAACTCTTGAGCCTGAAGGTAGTTAAGATTCTTACTTTGGTAGGTATATACTCATAATTTTTCCTATGCTTTTATACATGAATGTTTTGTAATATTTACATGCTAAGCTAAGGTAATATTTTGTATGTGTAAAGGGAATATGTATTGTTATTTATTGGTTCTGATCGACCATTTAATCAGCGTGATTCGGTAGGAACCTTATTTTATGGCTTGGTAAATAATAAATATGATTCCTCAGAAAAACCCTGAAAAAGTCAGCTTTGCTGATGAAACATGTCGGTTTTTGTAAATAATTAAGTGGTTAATACAACATTATTTATTAATTTGAATAAATATGATAGTTTGGCTTTTTGGTTATTTTAAAATTTATTAGGTTTTATAAATTATACGTTGGCAGAATCTTTGAGAGTGGAGTCGAACTTCAAGAAACATTTTTGTTCTTGTGGAATTTGAAAAGGTTTATAATCCTACAGGTTAAATAATTTATAACACAAGAAGTACCTTCTGGGCTTGTTTCATTTTCCAATTATAGGTATAATTTCGGCCTATGTTTCTATACAAGAGTATCGCGCTTTACAGTTATTACGAAATTGAAATGGGATGGCGATATATAATTTCGATAAGTAAGACAAGTGCAAGAGATACAGATCGCGTTGTAAATGGCCTAGAACCAAAAGCTACTAAGCCAGTGGCACATTGGTTTCCCTTCAAATTTGTATGGACGGCAGTTCTAGTATTATATCCTTTATTCTGTGTTATTACGGAACTGAACGTTGGCTTAATATTTTAATTAATGGTGGAGAATATTGATAGCCTGCGGTTCCAAAGTTGTATGAAAAACTCTTCGCCTCCTTTGGAGAAATAAATCAGAAGCGTTATGGCTTCATCTGGCTTCCCCCTTTTATTTACAGTAATTAATCATGCTAAGGCTGCCTCAAACGTCTTATGGTAAGCCTTGCGCTAGGCCAAAATATTGGAGAAGGTGTTGAAGTTTTCTTCTGACTGTTGTATTCGGAAAATATTCGTTGGATTACTTTTTTTCATACGAAGCAGGAACTTTGCGATGTGACCTAATCACATATTTAATTATTCGCTGAACACTTTTAGCTGATAATTTCATATAATATTTAAAGCTGGTAGATGCGTATTAATTTCCGGTAAATGCAAATTGTAGAAATTTTACACAACATATTTACTTAAAATCTTGTCGAAAAACACCGCCATCGCGGTCCCGAGGTCGAGTGCATAACATATTTGTGCATTTGCCTAGCCTAAGAGGTCCTGCTCGATCGAAAAATGAGATAACTTCCCTTAATTCCTATAAATGTCACGTGTTGGTATAAAAAATGTTATAAACTAGTTGTATTGGTCTTATTACACGAGTCGTTCAATTTCTATATCCGCTATATCAACTTTCACTGATTGTAAATAAAAAAATTTCTTTTTATTTTTTTATATAATGAATTGGAGTAATACATATTCGAAGAATGTTCATTTTTCAATGAATGTCTTGAAATATTTAAGTAATTTCTATGAATACAATGGATATAGCGGATTTTGATACTCACTTCATGATTTATGTGAAATATAGAGGTTTTTGAAACTCAACTGACCTTCTACACCCGCCATTTTGGCAAAATAACTGCTCGTGATTGGTTTAATTCCGATATAGCGGGTTTTGATAGTAGATAACTTCTCAAAAGATATAGCGGGTTTTGTTTCTCACTCGCAGTTTTAACATGGTTTTTTGGTCGTGATAAAGGAGGTTTTGAAACTTCATTTTAGATTAGTCTTGTTCCTCGCAAAAATATGAACAAGACGTCATACTCAGATCATTTTGTCAAATAATCGGATATAGCGGGTATTGAAATTATAGAACTCATATACCTTTCATTAATTTTAAATAAATAAATCTTAAAAAAGTGCTAATTTCTATTTTTATGAATCATAAATTTATGGGGACCTAGGTCCCCCACAAGTGAATTTGTGTAGGCCGAAAATGCTAAGGGTTAACAAACCATTCATCTTAAAACGAACAGCGTAACCTAAAAAAGGCCTTTTCCGAAAATAATAGAATTACCGCCATGTACGAACGAACAGATTGTGAATTATTTTAAGTTTATTGTTACTAAGTCGGTAGCTGATAGACGATAAAAGTTGATTGGACGCGGATATGAATATCAAATTTATATAAACGTTCGCGAAACAGAGCAGGTTCAACAAAAAGACATGGAAAACCTAGTTTGAAGTTGTTAATAATAGTATTTCCAGAAAAGAAATAATAATTTGTTAATGTAAGTGGTAAGTAGGAAAAATGACACTAGTTGGAATTAAATTAAATTTTGTTATTATTCGGTTCTGCAAGTATTTTAGATGTTTTATTGTTGTGACAGATGTTTTGGGTTTCAAAGCCATTTTGAAATGTAGTTAGGCCTCTTTTAAGCGTCGATGACACAAGGTGAGTTTACAAGTTACTACCTACTAAGTTTAAAAGCGGGTAAATCGGCGAGTGAGATTGTCATGATGACACACAAAACTGTCCTCTCGCTCAGAAGCGTAGGAAACTGAGGTCGCTGCTAGCGCCAATAATAAGAATAACGACGCTTGCGTGAACTAATTCTTCAGATGTTTGATAGTCGAAATCAGCTGTTTATCGGAAGCCATGTTGGAAACATAAATAAACCAATCAAGAGCAAGCGGAGCAAGTGTACGGCCTGAGTGCACGCTCAAATCGAGCGTGGGGCGGGGCGGAGCGTGCGGCGTTCATGTCAAACACGTGTTTTTGCATAGTACCATAATTCAAATATTGTGGCACCGACCTGAGTGGTGGCCGAGCGGCACGGTGGCAGCAGCGTGCATGTTTGCGTCGAGCGGGGCGTCGCGTGCAGGTTCAAACGAGTTTGTGATTTTGGAGCGGTGACAAGAGCGTGCGCATAATGTCGCTTGAAGAAATCATTTCAGAAATAAAGAATAAGCCTGAAATATGGTTATCTTCTCATTCCTTATATAAGAAGAAAATAGTTTAAGCAAGAGTGTGGAGAGAACTTTCAGAAAAACTAGGAATTGAAGGTAAATATGATTTTATTGCAAGTATAGGTATAGTTTAAAGTAGATGGTCGTATTTTTTTTAATATCACTGGGACCTTATCTTGACTCAAAATTATATTTTAACCACAAAATTTCTTCCAAGTACATATCAACAATATCGTATGACGCAGAAGCCATGATCAAAACAACAGCGGTGATCGTCAACGCTGAGCGTGCACTGAGGCCACTCAGTGAGCACGCTCTTGACCGCTCCACCGCCCCGCTGACCGCCACGCCGAACGCTAACCACTCAGGCCGTACACCAAGCGTGTAGGCGAGTAAAGTTGACGACCTTTCAACTTTTTTTCGTAGATTTCCAACAATCTGCTAGTTAGCAAGAACACGATGGCACTGGGCGAGTTAACTAACAGATAGTGAATTTCCCAGATAGTAGCGTGTACAAGCAACTTATTTATACGATTCTATTCACCTCCGCCCAATAAAAGAGGGTGGCCTAACCACAGTTTTAAAACGACCTTAAAAGCTGAAACAGCTTTAACAATAATAATCAACCAAAATACTAGCGGAACTTAGTAATAACATTATTAAAATGGCGCAATGAGCCATGATTGTGCTTGAACTGACATCAAAAGATATGAGATCCTAAGCCATGTTACGTGTGGTGAAACTAAGTAGGTCTGACCAAATGCTTGAGGGAAGCAGAATATAAGGCAAGATCGATTTAAGCGTAATGAGAATGCGAACAAAGGGGGAGCAGAGATGGTTTGCATATCATGTGCAGCGGATGAACGGAGAAATGAATTGTGGGAGATATTATGTACGAGGCGCTATTCATACGAAGAAACTTGAGTAGATTGAGCGGGTAATGCTGGCTAGAGACATTGAAAGATGTTTGAGTAAGTTTTTCATGAGAGCCACTAATTACAAGGAATGTGTGCGAGATTAATTTAAGTGTGGTGACATAAGCCCGGTATTTCAGTCAGTCCGTATCTTTGCTACGCACTACATTCCTCGCTCAAATTTAAACGGGCTAAAACTGCCGCTCAATCCTTTTTAGACGCCTAGGTGCACTGAGGCGCTGCAGTCACATAGCAGATCTGACGTCTACAAAAATAATATTGAATACTTCCCACCGAATTTATGTAAATTGCCTAATTTTATAAGCATGGACTATTATAATCATCGAGCGATGAGGAGTGACGTTGTTATTAATTGATAATCAGTTTAAAATAGTCTACAAGGGATTTTTAAAATTTCAATGTCAGGACAGTGTATTTTCAGTGGTTTATTTCATTAATACCCACAACTCTGGCAAACAAATAATATTTAAAAGTTGTGTCCTCGTATACAGCACCATGTTGATTAAAAATGAACTCGTAAAAAATCAACCCACCTAAAAATATTTTAGGTTCATGAGATAAACTGTCGTCAACATTTTCAAAGATCACTTTATGCGAAGAATATACAGACATAGCACTCTCGCGTAGTCAATATTTTGTTTCCAAAGAAAAAGAAACACGTTCCTACATTAAAATCATAGACATTTCATGTAATACTGGTGAGATCTGGGCTTGCGATCTACTTACGGAATGTTTTCTAATCCGCGCTAAGCTCGACATTCCAATAAGCCGAGCTTAAAATCAACTGATCGGCCATAGCTACACCGGCTCCGGTTAGTTGGGACTCTTGTGAGTAGAGAAACAAGCAATAGCAAACAGAGTTTTGTTGTTTTTAATAATTTCTCGCAAGTTCGTGAGTTTTGAGATTTTTTTTAGTCCGAGCATCAAAAGAACTTGCTAAAAGTTATTTATTAAAAATCTTGTGGAAAGACCATTCTGAAAAGGCACCCTCCCAACGAATAAAGTTTCGAGAAACGAAGTTCGAGTATTTTCTCGTTTTTCGATTCTGATATCAGCGCCTAATGACCGGAAAAAAACTATTTCAAACTCTACACTGGATCTTTTTAGTAGTCTGCTGAAGATATCATCTATTTCACGTGGGTTAAATTTAATTACTTGTCAATTAAACATTTTGCGCTAAATGAAAAATCTGTATTTTCCTTCGCCAAATTAAAATCCGAACACTTTACTCATAAAAATGAATCTCTTTCTTCAGATTCAAACATACCAGCTGTTCTTTTGAAGAAATTAAAATCAAATATTTATTTTGATAGGATCTCTAGAAAGTGTTCATTAATATTAATTTGTAATAAACAAAAATTTTAACGAAACAACAAAGCGACTTCAAAAGATGCACTAAAAACATAAAAGTAAAAAAGGAATTTCGTATGCTTCTACAACTTAATAATCAACTTACCTTTTGTACTCATCAATATGTAGGTAGGATTGTTATTTTTGGAGTCGGTGTCAGCCAAGGTAGATTTGTATCTACATACATAGTTATAGGTGAGATGTGTCGCACGCGCGGCTTGACGAGACGAGAGATGAAAGCGGGAGGGGAGCTGTCAAGTGAACACGCCGGGCCGGTTACCTTGGCTGAGACCGACTCCAAAAATATCAATCCTACCTCCGCATTGATGAGCAAAAAATGTAAGTTGATTATTAAGTTGTAGAAGAATACGAAATTATTTTTACATTTTTACTGCATTTTTTTAAGTATTTTTTGTTTGGTTGAAATTTTTGTTTATTTTTTGATTTTTAGTGAATATGAAGTACACTTACTAATTTCTCTGAATATGGGTAGACCTACTAAATGTGCTGCTCATATGAGACAGACATTACTTGACCATAACGACTTTACGGTAGGTGACTCAAAGATCCGGAAAGTCTATAAAAGATTCGGCCGAGTATCGTTAATTTTCTCCTAAGAATTGAAGAATTCCGTTACTTTGTCATGGAACCCATAATCAGAACCTAACCAAACTCTGATCAAACTACCCTTGAAGTACATCCTTTTCAATAAAAAAGAATCATCGAAATCGGTTGGTGTAATATTGAGTTATTCGTCCATTTGTGGCCCACATGCGGAATGTAAATTTAAGACTTATGTAGTTTTCTCATGGATGCCATTGTAAACTAAATTAAATTGAAATGGGACTACACGGCAAGCACCAGCTTTCAAATAAAATAAAAAATCATCAATATCGGTTCACCCAGTCGAAAGTTCTGAGTTAACAAACGTAAAAAAATGCAGTCAAATTGTGAACCCCCTCCTTTTCGAAGTCGTTTAAAAATAAATTGAAAAAATTAGAATGAATTTGTTTGCTATAATGGGTATCACTTATAATCATTTTTACGTGTGGCACCCCCGCCACCTCTCCGACAAAACATCTCGGGACAGCTCGAGAATGACCGAGCAGATTCGTCCAGCCCGTTCGCGTTTTGTAACTCTCTACCCGTTTCGTACGTGAACACTAATTCGTGTAAATTATTAAATCTTAAATAAATGTTAAATCACTCAAATAAGAGTAAAGTGTTATCAGTCATCATCCAATATAATCTTTGAACACTGGATCGCGGCCTGAAAGTTGGTTGGTTTAAGAGTTTTTTTAATATCACATTAGGAAAGATTGTCATCTCGTAGATTATGCAAATACCAAACTCATTCAGAAAAACAATTGGTTTTGGTTACGTGCTCTGATTATTCTGTGCACTTATGCAGAGTTGGAGATAACATGTTTAAAATAAATAAGATGTTCATAAATGAAAAAAAGGTTTTGTCTCTTGTACGTGATTTCATTACATGTATAATACGGAAATTGGTGGACTCCTTAAATAAAATTAACTTTTATAAGGAAAAATGATAATTTCTTTGACGAATACGGCAATACTAATAAACGAAACACGAAATTTTTTTTTTTTTTTTTTTTTTTTTTTTTTTTTTTTTTTTTTTTTTTTTTTTTTTTTTTTTTTTTTTTTTTTTTTTTTTTTTACAGAGAAATACCGCACAAGAATCTCAACTGCTCCCGTCTGGAGCCAGTGAGACTATGGCATCCCCAATTGGGGTATGTTGTGAGGCTGAAGGTAGTGGGGAGGGGAAGGAGGTGGGGAAGAGGAAGGTTGGGAAGTACCTGGCTATTCAGATCTAGTCACTAAACACGGCTAAAGCCATTTTCAAGCAACGTTTCAATTCTGAATGGTGGTCTTACACCAGGGCGATACTAATAGTATCTTCCACTCTGGAACATGCCGCAAATATACTATATATTATTTTAAATGAATTAATTGTGAAATAACACAAATTAATCAAATAAAATTTATTTGCGCATGCCGGGTTCGAACCCGCGACCTCCGGAATGTGAGTCAAGAGTCTTAGCCACTGGACTACGGAGGTCGTCGAAAATACCAAGACACAGACAATTAAAAAGGTAACCGTCGCAACTGGGAATAGAACCCAGGATCTCTTTACCCGGGCAACGCCTTATCTAAATTGACCATTGAAACATAACTATCTT
Source organism: Limnephilus marmoratus (assembly GCA_917880885.1). Lineage (NCBI taxonomy): Eukaryota > Metazoa > Arthropoda > Insecta > Trichoptera > Limnephilidae > Limnephilus > Limnephilus marmoratus. The sequence continues at coordinate 10,732,286 of OU862918.1, forward strand.
GCGCCATCTTAAATCGGATATATTTATCCGAGTCATTGTTTAGTATAATCATCAACATAAATTCGTTAAAACTTTGTAATCATTTAAATAGATAGCAACCGAAAATATGTAAAATATGCCGAAGATGATATCGTAAAATTCAGAATTTGAAATATGAGATTGACAAAAATAATTAATAAAATAATTTGGCCCAATGGCAGAGTTGGTTACGTGATTTCCCCGGTAAGACAGATTCTCAATTGCGACCGTTATTTTTTTATTATTTTTACGTGTCTTGTTCTGTTTCATGTTTGCTTAGACTTATTCGTATTATCTACTCCTTCCATGACAGTTATATTATATTGATGGGTATAACCATCAAAAGTTATTTAAAAATTATTCTAGTAAAATTAAAAATAATAATATTATTGAATATTATCGACAGTATTAATAATAATAAAGTTGTATTTGTATAGCGCAGTTCTGTGTCACTTGTTATAATACCCATGTTATCCTAGTATTTTCTAAACTTTTCTATATTCTTGTAACCGTATAAAATAATAGTGAAATACTAACATGGACAGGAAACAAAACTCTTAGATTGTTCTTTGATTTTAAGTCGTAAATGTTTACGTTTACTGTATGTTTATAGTTATTATTAGGTATTATACATGATTATAATTTTATTTCTATTTTGAATTTTGAAATACAACAACGCAGTTTTCAATGTTTTCAGTCAAAATATCACTCTCACTCTCCTAGTCATTGAATGCAAGTTATCACTTTACAGATATGCCTACAAAAAGAGCCTTAATATCTTTTTCTGGAGTTTTTCAAGAGAATGATATTATTTATATAAAGCAATAAAATCGTTCGATTTAATTGTCAGATTTTCTTTGTCTTTGTTTACCTAAAGATACAGCTTTTGATAATAATAAATCTGGTTGATTTAATGTTTTCCAAGTTCAAAACTGTCGTTTAAAACAAATGCGATCGATAAATGTTGCTTCCGAGAGAAAGGATATTTATTACTTCTTCATATTTTTTCCCGGAAAAAGCAACCCGCACTGAGATGTATTGATGGCCATTCTGTGAAACATTTGTCTAAACTTGATCTATTTTATTTTAATTTTATTTCATGGAAAACTGCGGCGAGTTACGTTACTAACTATTCTCTTTTTCTAAAAGTTTATTAAAATGTTTATCTTTCTTTTGAAAATGTTAAGTTTAAAAATTTTAAACGTTTTCTGGCAGAAAACTAACTTCTACCTTAACTTAACTTTGACTTTAACTCTCGATTCCTAGTACCTATTTATGTCTTGGGGAAGGAAGTTATGGAGTTTTGTTGCAAAGTATGTATAGTTTCTTTAACCACATTTGGACAAAGAAACTATACATACTTTGCAACAAAACTCCATAACTTCCTTCCCCAAGACATAAAACTAATAAAAAATCCAATTGAATACAAATCAAAAATAAAAATATGGCTTAAAGAGGTCAATGAGAAAACCCTAGCGAAGACGCTAAAAACGACATAGAAGACAAATGAACTATATTTAAATAACTTTAGTCCGCCTCGGCACAGGACCCCCTAGTGAGGAGGAGTAAGAAATACAATATTTTATACTTAATTTCACATTACATTTTGTATGTAATTTTTTTTTCTATATAGTCGCTATAATAAAAAAAAAAAAACTTAAACGAAAGTTTTTTGGTTAGTTTTACACGTTTTGCTTTGGTGACAAGTTATCATGTGGCAAGTGCCGTATTACTGTAAAAAATAATGAAATTTAAAAAAACATGGTTAACTATCCCCAGCCGCACTTTGATCATATCTTTAGGGAGCCAAAATTATCTAAGAATTATAATAATCATTTAAGAATAAAATTATAGAAAATAATTTCAACAGAAGGTAAAATTTAGTCCAGGTTTTGAATTTTGCAATCATACATAAAGATAGCAGCCAATAAAAATATGCGCTAAGAATTTTTTTTTTAATTCTTTATTTTTTCCCATTTAAAGGAGATGTTTAGAAATTTGTAGTGAAAACAGCGAAATTTTTTTTTGTTGATTGTTATCGTTTTAAGAAAGTAAATAAAGATAGTCTTGAAGTTACTGTAGATTTGAAAAGTGATACTTGAAGGTTTACAAGGAATTCATAGGAAAAGTTTTTCAACATCTGCATCATTCAGCCACAATTTTAATTTTTTTATGTAAAGTGATATTTTATCTGTCATTTGAATGTGTTTTGGTAGAAGATTAAATGTACGAGGTTAGATACTAATAGATAATGTTGTTAGTTCTTAGTCGAAGTGTGATACAATTAAATATGACCGAATCGGATAGGAACACATTAGCTCAGTTGTTTAGAGTTGCGCCCAGGCAAAGCGAAGGTTCTGGGTTCGATTTCCAGATGTGACCGTATATTTTTTTATTATTCTATTTTCAGATTTTCGATTGAGTTTCGCTAATATTGTCTTCGTTTAATTCATCATTACAGTACAAAATCAATGACGTAGAGACAAAAAGATGTTGTGAAGTGAGGGACTTAGGAATAATACATAATGGACTCCGGAATGTCTTTCTGAACACATATAAATTCCAGCTGTGACAGGGCGCACAAACTTCTAGGATTCATCATAAGAGTGTCCAAACCATTCAGGTCACCACACGTAATCAAAATACTGTATGTCTCTTTTGTTGGCTCAATATTAGAATTCGGATCAGTCATATGGAACCCCCAATACAAAGTTAATATTGAAACGTTAGAAAGAATTCAAAAAAAGATATTGAAACACCTAGACTTTAAATCCTTTCGAACATCAGAAAACCTAAAAGACTCATTAAAATTCCATAATTTATCAACCTTAGAAGATAGACGAAATATATCTGACCAGAAATTTTTATTCAAAATCATTAACAACATTGTTGACAACAACTATCTTCTAGAACACATTAATTTCCACTGTCCAATAAGAAACACAAGGACAAACCAATTATTCCACATCCCACAACCAAAATCAAATTACACACAACATTCATTTCTCCGAAGGACGTGCACGAAATTCAATGATATCTTTTACGACGCTGATATTTTCCATTTGTCCTCAGGCCATTTTATTAAATTCATAATAGAAAAAATTAAAACAAATTGTTAATTACGAACTCTCCACCCCTGCTGCATGTTATTTTTTTTTCATTCTCATTATGTTGATTTTCCTTCTTTTTATAATAATAATAATATTTGGATGATTTACATATCCCACATGCTTTAATTTATGTTTTTTTTTTTATTTCTGTTGTACATATATTTCTTTTTTCTTTTTTTCTACTTCTTTATGTTTTCTTTTAATGCAACCATGCAATATGTTACTTATTATTAAAATATGTATAACTGTTTGTTTCCTCAATAAACTAAAATAAAAATTAAAATTAAACAATTTGTGGTTTTACTAATTAAGTAAAAATAAAATTAAAAAAAAATTTCTGTCCGGACACAATGTTTCACATGGAAAATTCTAATGCCAAATAAAATCTAACGACACCTAGGGGAGCGAATTTTATTCTCCGGAACACCCTCCATATTCGCGTACATTTCTTCTACGGTTTATGGCTCATATTATGATAGTTCGATCGTTGAATTACCCCTAATAAATGGATAAACCTGATTCAACGTTATGTTTGAAGGCACCCTTTCAGCATTTTTTGTGACCAGAACAACCCTTCCGTTTCTACCCTAATTTAGACTCTGCCTGTATGGAAGCGTGATGATAAACAAGGCATTTTTTCTGATAAAAAGCATCAAGCACTGATGTTTATTGGACGCTTCTACAAAAATATAAATTCCTTGCGTTATTTAGACAGAATACTTTATGATCTGATTTAGCTGACCACACAAGTTCTAATCTATATAGGTAGTATATATAAAAATCAATAAATATTTCTATGTATGTGAGTTGTCATAGTCAAAGGTCGATATGCAGTCTCTTCGCGGAATGACTGGTTTATCCTAGGTTTGACCAAAGCCATCGGGCTAATTTTTTCAAGTCAGACCTTAGGATTGACTAGTCAAACCTAGGAGCGCCGGAACTTCGAGGATTAACTATAACATATGCATTGCTATATTAAGCATAGAAAATACTTAAAACTTTCAAAATACCTCCCTTCCACCCTCGCGAAGGTTTCTGGAATATTACAACCGCATGACAAAACTACACCTGAAAAGTTTTTTAAATCATTAAAAACTTTCAAAAATGTCACAGTTTAATAATGACGTTTTGCAAACCACCGATTGTTAAATCAAAATTGATTTTTCAAATAAACTCTTTAAATTAATGAATTTAATCGAAGTACTCACCTGTGGTACTAACCAAAATCTAATACTTTGAATCTAATAAAATATTAAATTTATTTTAAATAAATACCTATGTTAAGAACCAAATTTGATAATTCACAAAAATAAATGTTTGTAATATACGAAAAACGAAAATTTGTAAAAAAAATAGCGATCGGTGGCACGCAAGCTGTTTGAAAATCTGAATGTACCGGGACTGAATATCCTGAACGCGGGAGAGGGGAGGGGATCGCGATAGGGGGTTCGCGGGAGAGCGGAGAGAGAAGGCTGGGAAAGTGGAGAGGGAACGCGAGAGGGAAAGGGGACATAGGAAGAAAATGGGAGGCGGAAGGGGAATGGGACGAATGGGAAAAGACACACAGGGAGAAACAATTTCTTTATTAATGGCATTTCACCGCATGTGTGGAACTCGCTAGTTTTAATATAAAATCCATGTTATGCATGATGTAGCAATTCGAATGGTTTAATGCAATGCATTATCACAGTCAATATTTACTTTGCCACAAGAAAAGTTTTAGTTCTCTACGACATACGAAAAGATCCCAGAGCGATGATTGTGCTTTCCAAATATTCGTGACATTTTATTCCCAAGGTTTAGACACAGTCGCATGATCGCAGGTCGTTTTCCGTATAATTATTTTTATTTTGTTACTTTAAAACTAGTTGGAAATTGGTTTTACGTATTTGTCTTTTGGTTGTTCGAAAATGCAAAAATTAATTATCGTGAAGGCGGAAGTCGTGAAATGAATTCATGACCCAAAATGGCATTTTGGGAAATTCGTGTTGAAACGCAAATTTATGAAAACTTATGATTTTATAATTAAAATTTGGGTGACCTTTTGGTAGTTCTGAATGTTATTCTAATTAAATGAATACAAATTAAATATTCACAACAAAATTTTAATTTATTTAATACTTTCAATAATATTATTTGAATTAAAACACACCACTTGTTTAATCAAAATTATCAACATGTTTCAAAACCGATGACTTCTTCAATACAATTTCTATCGAGTTTTTAGTTTGCGTTCGGGGCCCATAATAAACAAAATTATCAATTTGTTTTAATGTTCTTATCCCATTTCTCTGTGACTTTCTTTGAATATTTCGTCAATTTCTTTGTCTAATTTTTTGCTCGTATTAGTCTTTAGACAGCCTAAACAATGAACCCTGAGTTTTTTTTGCTACACCAAGCAAATTTTGCAGATATCTCAGTCGTTAAGTAACTGTCACATACTTCTTTTTACGAATCCTGTATTATTAGCAGTCGCGTGCATTGCATAGTGTGTTGAATACTACCTTAAGAAAAATGAAACATAAAAATAAATACGTTGGTATACACTGAAATCAAACTGGTACAAAATGTAATTTTATGTGCTTCTTTTCATAACTTGTCAGGTTATATGAAAAATGATTTTCTACGGTTCCGCCATCTGTGTGGGAATAAATGAATTAACAAATTTTTGAAGAAAAGTGGTATTGCCTTGTTATCTTGAATTAACATTTAGGAATATATCGTTAAACTTTTGCACTTTCTATGGTTTTGTCAATTGATTTTTATTATGTACTTTTAATTAATAAATGCTATTCACATTGTCATTAAATTTAATATTTTGATACAAATTTTGAAAAATTGTTCAGCAACGATGAGACAAATCAAACTTAACAGACACACTTAATAGACACACTTAACAGACATACTTAACAGACACACTTAACAGACACACTTAACAGACACACTTAACAGACACACTTAATAGACACTTAACAGACACACTTAACAGACACACTTAACAGACACGCTGCTTAACAGACACACTTAACAGACACACTTACCAGACACGCTTAACAAACACACTTAACAGACACACTTAACATACACACTTAACAGACCCGTCTAACAGACACGCTTAACAGACACACTTAACATACACACTTAACAGACACACTTAACAGACACACTTAACATACACACTTAACAGACCCGTCTAACAGACACGCTTAACAGACACACTTAACAGACACACTTAACAGACACACTTAACAGACACGCTGCTTAACAGACACACTTAACAGACACACTTAACAGACACGCTTAACAAACACACTTAACAGACACACTTAACATACACACTTAACAGACCCGTCTAACAGACACGCTTAACAGACACACTTAACATACACACTTAACAGACACACTTAACAGACACACTTAACATACACACTTAACAGACCCGTCTAACAGACACGCTTAACAGACACACTTAACATACACACTTAACAGACACACTTAACAGACACACTTAACAGACACACTTAACAGACACTCTTAATATACTTTTCCTATGTAACGAAAAAAACAGAACAAGATACAAATTCACCAAAACAGGGCAATGAGAATAATACTTCGACGAAACAGATTTTCAAAAATAATTAAAATGTTAAAGGAACTAAATTGGTTAACCGTAAAACAGACGCTGACCTTGAACAAGATGGTATTTATCCACAAAATATTGAACAACATGTTACCAAAATACTTCTCATATAAAACTGTATACAACAAGGATATTCACAGATATAACACAAGGAAGTGCAAGGAAATTAGGCTACAAAAAAGGACAAAGCGAATACGCAGAACAGTTTACTGTACAAGGGAATGAAGTTATATAACACACTACCAGAAACTTTAAAGTCCACACCAATTGGAAAGTTCAAGATGCATTGTAGGAGCTACATAAAACTCGAAAAAATATAGTGAATTTGAAATATTATAATTAATTAGCTGCAATATGAAATATTATAAATAATTAGAAATTTGTTCAAATTATTAAATAAATTAGTATTATTATTATTATTTTTACTTTTTACTTATTTTAAAAGTAAGTAAAAAGTAAAAACAAGAATATACCACAGAAGTAAGTAGTGGGAACTCACTTAGGCACTGCCTGTGTGTGGGTAATGGAACCAAAAATTCTAAATTACGTCAGCTTGTTCCTAAGTTTAAATATATATGTTTTATGTAACTGTATAAAAATAAGAGTAAGATGTTTTTCAATAAAATATCCATATTATTTCGGTACATAATTTCTCCGACTACACAATTAGAGAATACACGGAAAAAGACTTTTGAATTTAAATATAAAATGTCATTTAAGTCATGTCATCGTCAATTAAAATATTACAAAGGCTTTCAGTATTAAGTCGACAAGGCCACCAAATTGATTTATTTTTGAACAATGCTTTCTTTTGAATTATGAAGCTACCAGTTCTTTGTCGAGTTTTAGGAAAAAAAACTATTGTGCTAAACCTTGTATTTAGGATTAATTTTCGTAATGAATAATTAAGCATTCAAAGGTTTTTGGACGACCTCTCCTTTGCCATTAAAAAAAATACTTTGATCAGTTTTGAATGTTGTCAAAATTGTCAATCATTATTGGCAAAATAATGTCTCCAACACTAAATTCGTGTATATTTTACTATATCCCGAAAAGCAAATTACTTAACCCTTCACGCTAATTTGTTTGCTTTTCTGAACAACTCGTGTAGACTTTTTTAGTTATTTGTTTTTGGGGTGTTATACCGTGTTGCGCTACCTCCTTCTTTAGCTAACGTTTCGGATAGCGTTGCAGTGTCCATCATCATGGTAGATGTATTGATCTCGTATAGATCTCATAGAAATCGTTGTATCTCCTCTACTATCAAGGTTAGAAATTAATATGATCTAAGCTGTGTTAGAAAAAAAAACACCACGTTTTATCTTCCGACCACCACAAAAAAATTCTTTAAATTAACCACAATATAATTAAGTTGTTCACCTTTATGAAACCAAAATTTCCGGCAGCAATTTAAAAAAAATATATTTGGGAATTTTTATTAATTATTTATCACTTGAAACTCTCTTCCACGGAAAGTCGTGGGATACTGTATTCGAAATAGCTGAAAAGGGATTAATCGGGTAAAACCGTGACTTGATTCAAATTCACTCACATTAAATGATACAAAAACCAAATATATTAAATTCAAAATCCACAATAACAGACAGATAACCTCAATACAAACATTAACATTAAAATTCGTAAAGATTGTTTATTCCAAGTGAACCAAGAAATTCCTTGTAACTGCCCAAAATTGAATAATACAAGCAATAAAATACTTTGGAACAATTAATTATTGATCAAAATTTAAATTGGAACTCCCAAGTGGAAAATGTGAGCAACAAATTTAAAAAATTAACCTATTTTTTCAAATCATTAAGAAATATTTTATAACAAGAAGAGCTAATTAAAATATATTATGCATTAGCCCAATCTCATCTACAATATGGTCTTATTAGATGGAGAAGCTCGAACGATTCCACATCAAAACCCATAGCACAAAAATGGCAATTTTGAAAATTATATCCTATATACGTCAGATCTCGTCAGGCTAAGTTTTTAAGCACTGAATTTAATGTCACTGAAACAATCTATAATTTAAAGAGACCTGTCCAAAACCGTATACCGGGATAAAACCGTAAGTCTCTTAAAATCCTTTATTACTTTAAATATTCCCGCGCACGCACTCCACTCGTGTCAACCCCCGAAACCCACGCAAGTCAGCAGAAACTTGTCAGTACATGTCTGCCCTCTGGCGAGTTATCACGTGTTTTAAATTTTTCGGTGTCCTGATGTAATTTTACGATTATTGAAATAATTAGTAGTGAAGTTTTTACAATCTGCAGGTGAGTGATATATTAAATACTATAATTATGTATATGTTTACTTTTATCTCGTATAACTTTTGGGGGATTTTTGTGATATTTTTTTACATAGAATCAAGAATATTCGTATGCAAGTTTCTCGGGGCACAACCGTATGGGGTAAAACCGGCCAGTATACGATTTTGACCCGGAGTATTTTCATTAAAGCATTTTTTTTTGTTTACAGACGTTCTAAACATGCCTCGTAATTACAAAAGAATAACTACCAGGCAAGACTGGGATACAGAGAAAATGGGGAGAGCAATTTTGAGTGTAGTTGAAGGATCAATGGGATACCTCAAAGCAGCAGAAACTTACCAAGTGCCGAAATCCACGTTACAAGACCGTGTTAATAAATATAGAAGAAATAACGACTTGGCTCTATCTACATTAAAAAGCCTTGGCCGTTTTAAGCCTGTATTTTCATCATCGGAGGAAAAAAGTTTAGTTTCTCAATATCGTATATGGTATACGGTTTTACCCCCCCCACGGGGCAAAATCGGAAAAAATTGAGGTTTTGTTTTTTTTTTTTTTAATACATACTAGACTAAGATTTTCTTAAATATTTTTTTGTATTCTGTTCCTTACAAAATTCATCAATAAAAATAATTTTTATAAACCGAATTTTATTTTAAATTACTAAACTACATAGCCTCTCTCTTAGGTATACGGTTTTGGACAGGTCTCCCCTACGCATTCAAAAACCAGGATAACTTTTCACAAAAAAATCGTTCCGATTCACAAGACTTACATTACAACATACATTCCACCAACCTACGACTAAAACTACTTTTGGACAAAGAAATAAGCAATACTTCTCTGTAAAATTATTTAATAATTCTCCCTCTTGCAATAAAAACAATTAAAAAATAACCGACTTCAAAAGAAACATTAAAATATGGATTATAGACTTGGGATGGAAGAATAAAAAACAATTTTGCAACCTAACAAAGATTAATGTTTGTAGTGTGCTTTCTTTTGGATATAACTCGGCTTCGGATATAACTATTGACGGCCGGCGTAGTCCAGCCGTAAGGCTCTTGACTCGCACACCGAAGGTCGCGGGATCGAATCCTGGCGTGGCAAATAAATTTTATTTGATTAATTTGTGTTATCTTACAAATTATTCATTAAAAATAATATATAGTATATTTGCGGCATGTTCCAGAGTGGAAGATACTCAGTATCGCCCTGGTGTAAGACCACCATTCAGAATTGAAACGTTGCTTGAAATGGAATTAGCCGTGCTTGGTTACCAGATCTGAATAGCCAGGTACTTCCTCACCTCCCTCTTCCTTAACTCCTTCCCCTTCAGCCTTACAACATAATCCAATTGGGGATGCCATGGTCTCACTGGCTTCAGACGGGAGCAGTTGGGACTCTTGTGCGGTATTCATATAAAAAAATATATATATATATATTTTCATTTTGTAATATTTTAACATAGGTATTTACTTATATTTCAAACACGAAAACATGTACAATGTGACCTTAGAACGAGGTATGTCAGTAAGGACACATTTTTCCCTAAAAATATTTATAAAAAACAAATAAAAAAATAGAAACAACGAAAAAGTTTGTTAACCGTAACCTTTATAACACATTTGCCTAATAAAATATGTATGTGTTTTTTGTTTCGTTGTCAGTAATTTTGGTAAAAAAAATCGTAAGGTGAGCCATTTTAAAAACGGAAATATCCTGACCTGCTAACAGAATATGATCGAGGCCTGAGGGGTTAATACAATACTTGACAGAATAAGGGCCCAGACGTCTCACTACTCTAATAAAACATTACAACTTTCTGTCACTCCTGTGAATTCAATTATTTGCCAGGCGTAAAATATTCTAAGAGGAATATGCCAGGGTCAAAGTTATAAACAAAGCCAACGAAAACCAAACGCCTTCGGCTTCCACCGCACCACCCCCAATAACTAAAATTAATTAGGCACTTCCTATTTTTTACTACGGAACCGGCGTTTGAAAGTTTCTGGTTCTTGGCAAATTGAAAATGTCACTCAAATCAAGTTTTGCGTCCTAAAAAATTTTTTTTCATCATAAACCAAATCATTTATTTCTGATTACGGTAACGCAATAAAAAATAGTTTAAATTTAACACAATACTCAGCTTTGTTTTAATTTAAAAAAAACATCAAGAAATAAACGATAAAATGGCGTAAAATTCATATGTTGGACAGATTTATTTGGATATCGCAAGCCCAGAAAAGGTTTATAAAAATCTTGAGGTATATTGCTAGTTTTTTTTCCTTTTAAAAAAAATTATGTGCAAGTAATTAAGTTAGGAATATTATGTAGTTTTTGATGCTAACGATTTGTGGTGAAATTCCAATGAATAATCCTGTAAGTTTGTTCCGATATGTTTATTTATTTACGTTTTTTATAATATTATTTGCAATAACGGTCGAAGGACCAACCATTGACTGAGATAACATTCCAACTGGGTCGCACCCAGGCGTCGCGGCATCGTGAGATAAATTGTCCACTTACTATGGTGGTAGTAAGAGATAAATTATTGTTAGGTTATTTTTAACTTGAAAATGTTTGAGTTATTAAATAAATATAAGTATTCAAAAATGTATTAAATAAATGTGTGTGATTAATAATTGTAAGAATTAATAAAATTTTATTTAATTTAGTTTTTTTTCCACTGAAAGGGAAATGAAATTCAAACATAATGAACATCAAAAGTTTTACCTGCTCATAGACTGTAGAGGACGACACCGTAAACCCTAATTAATTGTAGTACACGAAAAACGCTTTTATCCCATCAAAATGTACTCATAAAACAACCCTAACCTGTTTACTAATGAACTCCCACCCCACCCCACCTCTGATTATGAATACGTAACAAACGCGTGTAGAAGCGAACAAATTTACTAATTATCTCGATACGGTAAGTACCCACAGGTTGAAACATAAGAAACTTCTCTTTAGATATTAATATTTGACGATATCCGTAGAAAAAAGTTTGGTGTATGTGCTCTCTGTCACGAAATTCACCCCGAAAAACCACAAAGGACGTATGTAGGATATGGATGCACGCAATCTATTCTATTAGAAAATCTTTTCATTTTCATTAGGGTGGTAGATTTTCCCAGTATCCGTTTAAAATGGCTTTCACTATGTTACCCAAAACTGAATGGCAAGATTTTGTATTTATTTTTTCTTTACATGATAGGTTTGTATACAATTCAATTTTTAACCTCACTAGGACAAGCCTGTGTTGAGATTAATCTATATATCTTCTTCTTCTTTCTTCTTCTTCTATATAAATAAAAATGTATCGCCGAAATGTACGTACACGCATAACTTCCAAACGACTGCACCAAATTGGATAATTCTTTTTTTTGTGTTCGTTATTGTAGTGTTGGTAATATGTTAATCTGTCGGGTAGGTTCGGAAATACCGAACCTAGCCGAAGCGACCGATCATCGGCACAATATAATAGCGAGCAGAGGGCTCGCGCGGCGTTCTTTCTCGTCAGACGGCTTACAGCCAACATTGTACTATTATATTCTATTAAACAGTTTCCGTGTATCAAAGTACTACGTGTTTAAATAATAACCCTGAAAACATCCTAGAGGAATACTGGAGATAAAGGGCCCAGTATTGCCTGCAGCATTGGATATTACAAGTGGCGCAGCTGAAAAGGAATACACGGTTGACTGTTTATCAGATTGCGGCAAGTCGATTCGGTTCAGGGATCGTGACTTCCGAAAATCTCCCGAAGGTGACAATAAATCACTTGGGGCATCGCTGAAGTGCCATCCATCAGGAGATTCTCAGGGCATAAAAGGAGACAATGGAGAAGAGGAAATTACGGGACCCTGGGTAACTAAGTCCAGCCCGGTAATACAGTGGAGAAGAGGAAATAACGGGACCCTGGGTAACTAAGTCCAGCCCGGTAATACAGTGGAGAAGAGGAAATTACGGGACCCTGGGTAACTAAGTCCAGCCCGGTAATACAGTGGAGAAGAGGAAATTACGGGACCCTGGGTAACTAGGGCCAGCCCGGTATTGATATTCTTGGAAGCGGCTGGGCGCCTGGACTGCAAAGTCGCCGGTTCCTGGTGTCAGGTTGTTTTGTTTCTTGTTTTTCTGGAAGGTGTTATTGTTGCCGGGTGTGTTTTTTTTTTGGTGTGGGCGATCATGGAATCGGGCGGAATTTCCAGGTTCTCTCACGTTAATGGGGATTGGAGTTTGTTTCGCCTGAGATTAGAACAGTTCCTACTAATTCGTGATGACACAAAAACGATTAAGTTAGATGCTTCACAGAAACGCGCATATTTGCTAAATCTTCTAGAAGCGGAGACATTAACTCTTTTGATCAACTTATGTTTTCCTTCTAAAGTTACAGATGTGGCATTCGATCAATTAATAGAATTAATTGAGAAACATTGTTCCAGACCGCGATCGGTGTTCAAGGAACGAGAAAAAATTTATCAGGCCAAGCAATCACTTGGTGAATCAGTCAGGGATTTTGCAGTGCGTTTACGGGGATTATCTTCGTTTTGCGAGTTCGGAACGCCTTTACCGGAATGTTTAGCTGATGTTTTCGCAATCGGCATTTTGCCGGGCCGAGCCAAGGAGAAAATTTTTCTCGAGGGGACTAAATTAACGTTTAACAAAATGGAAGAATTAGCAATAACGGTTTCAGCTTTAGATAATCTGTTTCCGGAAATTAAATCAGAAGTTTCCGTAGGGACGTCGGGCGGCGTGAATTCCATTAAACGCTCGAATTCGCCGGGGAGATATTCACATCCGGATAAAACTCAAGGTTTCCGAAGGTCACCTTCGCGGTCGAAAAGTCCCGAGCCGAGTGGGTTCTCGAATATTAAAAAATGTACCATTTGCGGTGAAACACATTTAGAAAAATATTGTAAATTTAAGAATGCAAAATGTTTTAATTATCACAAAGTAGGGCATTTGAAGAAATTCTGTAAGAATCACAATGTTTATCCGATTTTTGAACAATCCCGGGATAAGGTTATTAATAGTATTTCTTACATTAATCCGTTTAGGGCTAATGTAATAATTAATAAATTAAAATGTTCCGCTATGATTGATTCAGGCGCCAGTATGTCGGTCATGCCTGATTTAATTTTCAACCGTTATTTTAGGGATGTAACATTGTCACCTGATAAGCGTACTTTATCTGGATACGATGGTAAACCACTTAATCTTGTAGGTAGTGCTTGTTTTACCGTAGAATACAATAATATTAAAAATAATTTATTATTTACTGTTGTGATTAATGGCTCGGAATTGATAGTGGGTCGGGACTTCATGGAGGCTTTTAATCTGAAGATAGTTCCAGTGATGGATAATTCGGTTTCAACAATCAAAGACAAAATTGAAATGATTTACAACGAGTTTCCAGAAGTGTTTTCGCCGGAGCTAAGTAAATTCAGTAAACATAAAGTGAGTTTCAAAGTGAACAAGGAAGCTCGTCCTGTTTTTTTTAATGCGAGGCCGGTTCCGTTCGCTATTAAGGAAAAAATTGAGAGAGAATTAGAAACTATGGTAGCTGATGGTATCATTTCTCCGGTAACCAGCAGTGAATACGCGTCTCCAATTGTACCGGTAATTAAAAAGAACGGGAATGTTAGGATTTGCATGGACTACAAGAGATCTTTAAATCTCGTGACGGACTTGGAAAGGTACCCACTTCCCTTCATAAATGAAGTTGTTCACAAAGTAAGTTCGGGTAAAGTGTTCGCTAAACTAGATTTAAGACAGGCTTACTCACAATTAGAATTAGCTGACTTTTGCAAAAAGTATACTACAATAAATACGCATTTAGGGTTATTTCAATATAACAGACTAGTCTTTGGTTTTAAGTCAGCGCCAGCGATCTTCGCTAGTACTATAGCAAGCTGTCTTCAGGGGTTGAAGGGGGTGGCATTCTATTTAGACGATATCATCATTTCGGGGGTCAACGAACTGGATTTAGTGTATAATATACAGGCAGTGTGCGCGCGTTTACGAGAGTGCGGGTTGAGGGTCAACACGGATAAATGCGAATTTTTTGTAGAATCGGTTGAATTTTTGGGGTATGTAATTTCAGGGAGTGGAATCCAACCACAGCCAAACAAACTTGAAGCTATAAAAAACGCTCCGTATCCTACGGACGTTCATAAATTGAAAAGTTTATTGGGTTTTCTAAATTTTTATCGGAATTTCATTCCAAGGATGCCATCGATACTGGAACCCCTACATAACCTTTTGAAAAAGGGGTAGAGTGGAATTTCTCAGAAGACTGTAAAGTAGCAGTCGATACCATTAAAGAATTAATGGGCAACAACACGATTCTTACAAATTACTTTCCAGACATACGGGTAAAACTGTATACGGACGCAAGTACATGCGGACTCGGAGCTGCGTTAATGCATGTGTTTAAGGACGGCACAATGCGTCCAATTGAGTCGCTTCTCGTAGTTTAACAACCGCCGAAAAGAAATATAGTATTTTGGATCTCGAAGCTCTGGCAATTGTGTTCGGGTTAAATAAATTTTTTCAGTACCTTTTTGGAAGGAAGTTCACGTTATGCGTTGACAATATGCGGTTACTAAGAATTCTAGGGGAACATAAAAATATTCCGGTTCTCGCGGCAAACCGTTTGCAGAGATATGGCATCATTCTGGCAGGGTTTTCGTACAAAACGGAATTTGTGAAATCTTGTAATAACCAAGCAGATTTTCTTTCTCGCTTACCGTTGAAGGACACAGTTGAGGATTTTAAGGATGATTGCGGGACTGACTTTGTTTGTTTTATTGAGAATTGTGACCATGTTAGTTTTCAAGCAGTTGTGTTAGCCACCGCAGCAGATAGCGAATTACAGCTAGTGTTTAGGTATTTGCGGCAGGGCTGGCCCAAACGAGTAAATCGTGACAGCAGTATATGGAAATATTGGTTAAAAAAGAATAAACTTTCTATCGTAGAAGATTGTTTGTTTTGGCAACATAGAATAGTTATACCTGTTTCTCTCCAAAGGCAAGTCTTAGATTTATTACACAGGTCACATCTAGTTATTGTGAAAATGAGGGGAATTTCTAGAACATATTTTTGGTGGACTTCTCTGAACAAAGATTTGGAGGAAGTCGTTCAATCTTGTTCAGATTGTTCGTTGTCAAAACAGTCACCACCCAAAAGTCAATTGACGGTTTGGCCAAAGCTTGTTAAAGTTTGGTAAAGCTTGGAGTAGGGTACATCTAGATTATTGTGGACCCCTAGCGGGGAAGATGTTTCTCGTGGTTTGTGACTCATTCTCGAAGTGGTTAGACTGTATCGAGGTGCAGAAGGCAGATTCAACTCATACGATTATGGAATTGAGGAAATTTTTTTCTAATTTTGGCAACCCTGAGTTAATTGTATCTGACAATGGCTCAGTTTTTACAAGTGAGGAATTTAGAGTTTTTTTAAAGGAGAACAATATTAAGCTTATGACTTCTCCGGTGAAACACCCCCAGTCAAACGGATTGGCAGAAAATGCAGTAAAAATATCGAAAATGTTCCTCAAGAAACTGTTAATAAACGGTAAATTCCCACTAGATTTCAATGTCAAGCTGTTGAATTTTTTAATGGACTATAGAAATTCTTTTCATAGTTTGACAGGTATTGAACCAGCGGTTCTGTTAGTAGGAAGAAGGCTGCGTTCTACGTTCGACAGTTTATTGCCAGTGAAAAATGGAGAAGACTTTTCGGAAAAAGTCAAGGAAGCTAACGTTAACATTTTGCTAACAACCTGGCAGCGGCTACATGGTGTCAGAGTTGCGCTCGGGGACTACGCCCCGTATAGGAACCAGAACCTCGCTGGGCCCGGGTGCCACCAGGAGGGCGGCACCACAGGGCGGGCTCCGACCTACCTTGCAGGCGGCTAGCTCGAACCAACGGCAAGCAGGAGAGACCCTCGTCATCAGGGTGGTGTGGTCGCCGGTAGGCTGTTTGGAATGTTTTACATGGGGGGAAGTACTGGCCGTGATCACCCTCGAACAATCTCCTCAATAAAAGAACGGTATTTAGGTAAAACAAACAAAATGTATTGTGAGAAAACACAGAAATACAAGGTTAAAAGGCAGTTCCTGGCTAGAATGTCCCTACACGGTAAGTCTCTCAACCTGTCCTCTCTGGGGTCGTCATTGCTCAGGTAAAATCGCGAGGGCAAATAGAACACATTAATTTAAGGGGGCTTACTGCGATGGAGGCGGCAGGTCCAATCCTCGTCCGCAGCAGAGGGGATCTCGTTCCAACAGGAGTCTTCAGGTGAAACGTCCCACACACGTTAACATTGTCACTGTACTTTAAATTACGCTGCGGCCTTGTCTGCCGTAGCATCTAGAACACGCATTTGCGTATTAAATTCCCGACGCCGTATTGCGTCGCGGATGACTCGGGCCACAAAGGTGCCCTGCGGAGAAAATTTCTCCTTAACAAAACAATCGACTGTTCGCGGAGCGCTTTGCCTAGGAAGTGTCGAGAGTCGGTGGCTTCGCCGACCGTTGCTCGCATTTGGCTCCACTAGCGCGTGCGGCGCGCTTGCGGCGAAAGAGCGAAACTGTAGTCTGTGCAGTGGCGTGGGTGAATAATTAGTAGGGGCTTATTTGTGCATCGTAACAATTTCTAAAGCTCAATCGGATCAAGTTAGGTTTTACAGAGGGGTAAAAACCAGGGTTTTTAAAGTTGGACAAAAATTTTTAACAAAAGATTATCGTCATGATAATAAAGTCGTTTGGGCTAAGGGTGTAGTCTCTAGAAAGCTAGGTAAAAAAGTTTATATTATTAAGATAGGAAACACTGATGTGACATGGAAGAGACATGTGGACCAGATGAGGGAAATGTCAGTGAGCTGGAAGGAAGATGGCAAAATTGCGCAGCATCCCGCGTCTGAAACTTTGAGGAACGAGCCTCATGAGTTAGAGACTGCGACCTTGTTGCGTGGATTGACTGGGTGTTCTCCTGATTTCAGGTTGGTGGGGGAGGAAGTGGTGTCGGAGCAGGCACGGCAACAGAGACCATGGTCGGGAAGACTGCGTTCAAGTCACAAGGCACCCACAACTTCCAGAGGAGACGGGACAACTTGACCCAGTCACCGCGGTTGAATTATGTGTATCTTAAAAATTATTGTTTATGAAGTATTACAATGTATGTTAATTGTTATTTAAGTGTGAAATATTTAAGTAAGTAGCTTCAGAGTTGAAGGAGGGAGAGATGTAGTGTTGGTAATATGTTAATCTGTCGGGTAGGTTCGGAAATACCGAACCTAGCCGAAGCGACCGATCATCGGCACAATATAATAGCGAGCAGAGGGCTCGCGCGGCGTTCTTTCTCGTCAGACGGCTTACAGCCAACATTGTACTATTATATTCTATTAAACAGTTTCCGTGTATCAAAGTACTACGTGTTTAAATAATAACCCTGAAAACATCCTAGAGGAATACTGGAGATAAAGGGCCCAGTATTGCCTGCAACATTGGATATTACAGTTCAGTCAAGGTTTGTGTAAAACTACTGGTGAGCTCTGGCATTATGAAATTTGTAAAAAATTTAGAATAGGTGGCACGCGAGCTGTTTCAAAACCGAATGTACCGGGACTGAATGTATGTAATGCGGGATGGGGGAGGGGGATGGGCAGAGGGTTCGCAGGAGGAAGGAGGAGGGGAACCTGGGAGGGAGGTTCACGGGACGGGTAAAGGGGCGAGTGAAGTGGGGAGAGGGAAGGTGGAGGAGGCGGAGTGGGAACGCGAGAGAGGAACGGGACGCGTGAGAGAAAGGGGAGGCGGAAGGGAAACGGGACGAATGGGAGAGGGCACGCAGGGAGAAACAATTTATTTCTTTGAATATGGAATTGCAACGCATGCCGTGAAACAACTAGTTATTTTATAAGGTAATGCTTCGTAACTTTCTTCTTCCCCGAAATCTTCTACTTTTTTCGATCAGTCTCGTTATAATATATTCCAAGTGGAGAATGCAATAGTCCAACCCCTACTGCTAATTTGGACCAGGATGTTAGAAACATGAAAATCATACATACTTTTATGGAACGAAATGACGTTTACTTTCAACATTAAATGCATCGCTGTTGTTTTTTTTAAATTTTACAATAATATTATTTGATAATTTGTGTTACATTTTAAACAAAAATAATTAATATCATTGACAGTGACTACGCATTATCGTGCAATATTTCTACGCATTAAATCAAAGATGACCATCTTTCCGAAATCCTCTGGAGTGCGTCGTATCTAGTCATGTAGGTAGAAATCTGTTCAACCAATATTCCAGGAATTCTCCGAATATGGCTAAGAATAAAAACGTTGAATTCTTCTTTTTAACTGCAAAATTAATTAAATTTCGACAATAGGCTTAATCTTTTATTCTTCTTCGGCAAGGTGTAAGCCGCAGCCTTAATGAACCCGCAGGAAAATAAAGCTTAAATTCGACGAACGCCTATAATTTAGGCTTTCATGGCAAATTCAAAGACCGGAAGAGAGGTTGTTAAGGAAATCACGAACCACTATTGTTGCATAATTGTATAGTGCTATATCCTACTGAAATATTGCCTTGTCAAGAACACTACAATGGAGATATTTAAGTTCGAGTTGCTTGAGCATATTTATTATCAAGGTGCCCAGTTACTTTAATGAAAGCCTCTGAAAAAAGGGCTGAGAACTACGCCGAGTATCACATTTAGGTACTTATGGCATGTCTCGTTACTATTAAAGACATTCGTAAAGGTTTTCGTTTCTCCAAGCTCTTAAAATTCTTTAAAAATGTTGAGAACGCATTTTTATTGCGTCTTTTATTGTAATTTCACAAACACCATGTATTTTCACCATGGTTATACGTATCTGTGGTTACAGTAATCCACAGTTAACAGTAACCAGTTAATTACTACATTTCCTATGTATTTCGTGGTCGAACGTAATGATCGTAGGATTATAAGCTTTATTTGCTGTCCTAATAAGACTGTTCATCAATAATATTGTTTTCGATGGTACATAAATGCACCAGCGGTGAATGTAAAACGAACGAAGCTAGAGTACCTGCCCATTTAGTTTAAGTTTCTAAATGCAGTTCAAGTTCATTGCAGACAACGCCCGCGCTGCTTGGATAACTTCGGCGATATATTTCACTCCGGAGCAGACTTCAAAATGTTCTTTTTTCTCTATTTCGAAGGGGTAAAAATCTATTACTTTTTGCTTTGTATCGGAAATTTTGTAAAAATTCAATTTCAAATTATGTGGTAAAGACAATTTGCGTAAAAAATGCTTGGAATTAAATAGAAAAAATCAAAGTTTTTCCCAAAGGATAGAAGAAATTAGATTTTAACGTACATGTACGTGACACGGCGTAATGATCTTTAGAAAAAAGCAGAAATTTACTGATATCAGAGGTAGTGAAAAATATAAGAATTTAAAAAAGAACATATATTCAAAGTAAGCATGAAAGTTTGATTAGTCGTCAGCTTTCTTTAATTTGTTCAACCTCGATATTGTGAAATAAAATACAATTTGCCTTGCAAATTTTATCACTGGGAAAGGTAAATTGTTCTGCCCTCCTATTCACAAAAATTTACCCCCAAAAACCTCCAAATGTGAGCTTATCTTTTACATTAAATAATAAACATTTACCTCACATTTACACATTCTTTTTAGCGTGAAAAATAACGTTTTTATTTCAACTTAAGGATCAAAGATTTAAAAAATTGTGTTCTAATTTAAAGCAATTTCCCGCTTTAAATCCCGCGTAATGCGATATCGGGCGCCCCCATGAATCCTCATTCCTATTTCCTGGACCTCATTCAACATAATTCCTCCACAAAGAGTGTAGTTTTTAATCACTTAGCCAAAAGGTCGACTTCATTGTCACTAGTATAGTTTTTTTTAATTATTAGACTGGAAGCCCTTTTCCAAAACACCCCAATTACTTTCCTCGGTTACTGTGTGTGACAGGTCGAGGACTCGCGGACTGTGCAAAGAACAATAAATCTTCACTTTTCGCAGAATTGTGTTAAATATTTGACTCTCCGCAGAGTTAATAACGTGTCTTCCTAATTCTGTTATGCAGCTCCGATTTTTTTTTTAAATCGAAAAAAAAAACGTTTTAAAAGCAACGAATGGGGAAAGTTGTAGTTGATGGATTTATTAAACAAACTGGCAGTTACATAAATCCTGGGAAACAATCAGATTTTATGAACTTTGACAACACAAATTGTGATAGTGTTACAATCCCCTTTGACGCGATAAAATGTCGGTTAAAAATGTGAAATAAATGATACACATAAACTTTACTCTACTATACCCCCGAAGTAAAAATGTCCGCATTATGCGTGTGAACTGAAATTATTAACTCTACTTTAAGGATTGTTTTAATAATTAATAAATGTTGATACACCGAATTGCTGTCAAAACAACGGCTCTCTAAGTCAAGTAAAAATTTTGATAATCGTGATCATCAAAGGATTAAAAATTAATAATAGTTACGTGTGGGTTACGGTTCCACGATAACTCAACAAAGTGTCATCTTAACGTCCCTTTGAAAAGTCATTAAAAGTAATGATTTTTTTTAAAGATAGCCCATAACCCAACCTAACGAAACATATATTTTTTCATCACTTTTAATGAATTTTCAAAGGAGGTGTTGAAATTGCATGATTCTGAGTTGTCCAATAACCATGGGCTATAATGTGTAAAGCCATCAAACATTTAATTGTATTAGATTATCTGAGGTAAATTTTTAATCAAAGATCTGAACATTTAAACATCAACGAAAATAAATAAGGACGAGGATCTTTTACTCATAAATACATACACAACCTGAGTACAATTTAAAAAGGAATCATAAAGACCATACTCAAAGTAGATACCTATTAGAACGCCTTCGATTGAAATTTTCAATAGCTTTGACATACCAAATGCACAACGAATATATGCCAAAAATATATTATTGACGCTATTCAAAAATACTGATTCCTCCACCAGACTGTGTATCCATCACACTAGATCGAATAAAAATGACTAAAAAACATTCCGAGTTATAAAACCATATTCGGACAAAAAACTACATTTATTTTGCAACTTAACCCCAAAATATTCTTCCCCAAGACATAAAAGTAATAAAAAAAATTTATGAGTTCAAATCAAAAATAAAAACATGGCTGAAAGAGGTCAACCCTAATGAAAACACTAAAAACGACATAGAAGAAAAATAAACTATAATTAAACAATTTTAGTCCGCCTTGGCACAGGAACCTCTAGTGAGGAGGACTAAGAAATACAATATCTTTACCTAACATAACTATTATATTTTGTATACAAAATTATTTTATATAGTCGCTTAAATAAAAAAAAATCATCAAATTTTAATATTATACACAATATGTACCTACGCTTTAATCTTGAAAATTATAAAAATATTATTCTTTGGTAATAATAATGAAATTTGTAATTTTTTATGATATATTAACTATTTTTATCTTAACCCATGTTAAAAGAGTGTGTATTAGAAATATTTAATTTAAAAATTTCACTAAACCGGAATTGCCATTAATTTTGGCATTAATGGAATATGTTATTTTCTACAGATTTTGCTTACATATTTCATACCAGTAATGTGATTTAAGTAATATGAATTCAGTCTGAATTCCTTTTACATTTTACTGTAATATTCAAAAAGAGGTACTGAAATATTTGCTTTGCTGATATGAGTGAGGGACATAACGTAAAGGGGATGAAACTGAGTACCAGACTTATGTACTGGAAATAGTAAAAGTTAGATCTAAATTGAATGCGTGTTTGTCATTTCATAGTGGAATACTTTATTTTGTCAAAGTAGATAAAACTTTCGTGGAACGAATTACGTTATAATACAAGCGAGTACCTACTTGGTATGCGTGTTACTCAAAGAAAGAAAATATTTTAATTCTGTTTATTGAAGTGCTTTAGGACAGAGTTCCGTAAACTTTTTGTGTCCATGTACACCTACCAAATCAAGAAATTTTAGAGATACACCAAAGAAAAAAACAATGTTTATGTAATAATTGTGGCAAATAGTAAGAGAATTTAAATAGCACGCATTGAAAGCAGTGGTTGTACACTTATTACAGCCAAAAATGTGCTAGCACTGTTTCAGAAAATTTTAGTTTTAATGTCCAATCAGTTTTTAGCTCCATAAATTCTTTCTGCTAGTTTATCGGTAAGTGTCCAAGGGAAGAGCTGTCTGGGATTGGATTTCATACCCAATCCATAGATTGCAGGTCACACTTAGGAATATATAAGTTCATTTTTTCTACTAATAGCTCCAAGTGTTTCACCATGAAAGCCTGCATTTTTTTCTGAATCGGCAGCCGTTACATTATTACCTAAACAAGATATTTTGGGATTGGGCATGATTCGTCTTCGCAATATATAAAGCCATAACTTACGTAGTTCTAATCATATTTTAGATTAAAAAGCTTAGGTTTTTTCTTCGTGGACTCCGCTTCTTATTGGGAATCATTAGTTTCATTTGACGAACATGAGTTTCGTTTAACAAATTTGTCTATTATATAAGTATCCGTATGATGGGCTATTTATTTGTAATTAAAAAAGTCAAATACGTTCGCGACGACACAATCACAAACCAGCGTTAACAAACGACAACTAAGCAGGCGCAGCATCGTAATGTAACATTGCGGTGAGACACACCAACTAATAACCAAGGCACAGACTTTGTGGAACACTGCTTTAGCACACAATATTTTTTTGTTTTTCCATCTGATGCGTATACGAATAAATCAAAAGGTTACCACATACAGCTGTCTGTGTGAGAAGCATGTAGTTTCAATTTTTAATTTACACCCTTCTATCCCCTACATCTACTATTTCTTCTTTGCAATCCCTCACTCCCCCCCCTCCATCATCCCCCACCCCTCCCCTTATCCATGCGTCTCCATTTCGGCCCCCACTCGCGTATCCATCTCTTCCCGCGTTCCCCTTCCACCTTCCCCGCCTTTCCTCTTTCCTCGATACTCTCCGCATACGCCCCCCCTTTCTTCGTTTCCCTCACCCGACTCCCTCACTCCATACCACCCTACTGCTAAATTATGTGAAATAAATACATTTTTCAAACACCTCGCGGTCCACCGGTTGTAGGTAATGATTTTATACAAATTTCTTAAGGATCTGCAACCGGGCCCGAAAAGATGGAGAGATATGAAATGACGAATGTTAGAGGAGAGCGCTAATATTTACAGCGACAAAACCGATGCGAAAATTGCGAAAATGTTTAATAAAACACGACTCTTTTAAAATAGAGCAAAAATCTCGCGGTTATTATCTTAAACAGCATTTAAAGAAACACTGTGATTTTTTTCATACGTATAACTTGTAAAATAACTGAAACAAACGTGTTAATAATAATTTTTGGAGCATACTTTGCGATTTTTTTCTATCGAGGGAATTTCATATAATTTGCGTTTCGGCGCGGGCAAAGTCTAGATATTATCTTCAAGAATAACATATATTTTTTAAAGAGCTTTAAAACTTACCGTGTTTAGGGGAAATATGTAATAAATCGGTACAAATCCGGGTTGCGGGCCCTTAACGCCAGAGCTTGCAATTATATGTAGAAGTCTTTGCGAGCGTGCACACAATAACGAAACCAAAATCGGATGAATGTTGTGGAAAATAATAAGGGAAATATAAAAATGCAAATAATAGACAAAGAAACAATCCACCCAATAAGGTATCGTTATAATTGTTCCCGATGAAAAAAGTTTTTTGTCTAAATTCATTTAGTACAATTTCTAGCTAATTTAGAATCCCTTTTACAGTTTGTGTTAAAATGAACCATTTAGTGTTTTAATTACCCTATTCAAAATCAGGACAACCACGTAAGTGATTTCAATAAGTAGCCTTAAAAACATACTGTTATCAAAAATAAAAAAATAAATCAAGATTTTTTTGGACATTATCTCCGTAAAATATGCGGTTTCAAGGAATTTGAAAAGTTAGTTCACATTTTAGTTTTAATCATTGGGCATAGATATTTGAAATATTCATTTAAAGTAATCACTTAAAACTATTGTGTATTTATACAACTAATCCATAATTTCTCCGGAATGGAGTTCGAACTAACCACAAAAAGCATAAACAAGACAAGACGAAATATTTTTTTTCATTCAAACTATTCAACTAAGTTGGATTATAAATCGGACAAAGCCTGGTTGTAACATCAAGTTAATATGTAAGTACCTACCTGCCAATTAAACAATCTTCCATTCTCGTTATTGTTTTTGGGGTGTTATGGCGTGTTGCGCTACCTCCTTCTTTAGCCAACGTTTCTACCGGATCTGCCGGATCTGCCCTGATGATGTACACTGCAACGCTGTCCGAAACGTTGGCTAAAGAAGAAGGCATAACACCCCAACCAACACGGCATAACACTCCAAAAACAAATAACGAAAATACTTTTGGCCGTGAAAATCTTAAAACGTATCCAATATTCCATTCGTATATCGGTGATTTATTAAATACATGCCTACCTATTTTTGGTTCGTGACATAAATCTTTCGTATCAGCTTTTTAAGCCCCATACAGGAAGCGTTTGTGAATCCCTTAGGACCTATATCAAGTCCAGAAACGCTTTGTAAAGGGTATTTTTAGGGTAAGAAGTTAGTCTGGATCTTGTAGAAATCCATGGCTTAGGAAGGAAGAAAGAAAAAAAAATGACAAGACTTTCTTTAACTGTTCGTAAAACAAATCTTTTCCTTGCGGCAAAATGCTAACCGCATTTGCCGAGTCTCCAATGTATAAATTATGTGCATTCGTATAAACATATAGTTTATTTGTTAAAATAAGTTATAACAAGTCATTTTAAACACCAAATCTGAAGTTTAAAATGGCATGGGTACAACCAGCGTATATTCAAATCTCCCTTAAATGTACACTGACTGACTTCAGTCAGTTTTTAATGCTGAAGACTGATAACTGGCATTACTAAATATTCCCACATTTCCAAATTTCTCTGGAACCTTCATTGACTTAAGTGTCCTGAGAGAATCAAAATCAAACTCTGCTGGATGGTTTTTAAAGCAACATTCGACATGGCGCCTCCCTACCTGTCTGAACTGTGCAATCCAAACGATGTCAATACTCGGCAAGCAACCCTTCGATCAGCATCTCCAATAGCTACAGGTAGACTCAGTTCCAATGCGCAATCCCAATACCAATTTCCAAAGCTTGGAATAAACTCCCTTCACATTTGCAAAAGATCGACAGCACATCTGAGTTCAGAGCAAATCTCAAAACTCACTTTTTCCCATTATCATAATCCAGAAAAATGCTACATATTTTCAGTAGTATTTCATTACTATTGAGTAATGATTGGTAAATACATCAATCTGATCTAATGATACATCAATCTAGGTAAATCCCATGGATTGCCATGGGATTTACCTAGATTGATGTATCTTCTTTACCAGCTTTTTAGTTATTATTACGCAATTTTTGCCATTTATTTTACAATTTATTATGCGTAAACTTTTTTTTCGTGTTACACACCTCAGCACGGGCAGTAATCATAGCAATATATGTTTATAAATTTAAATAAGTATGTTAGTCGTAAATAACAAATTTTAAGACTGTTGCAAGTCGTAATACAAACAATACTGCTCTATTAGATTATAAACAAAAAATTTTAACAAAAAAACGAAAAAACAACTTCAAAAAATGCACTAAAAAGTAAAAAAATAATTTCGTATTCTTCTACAACTTTATAATCAACTTACCTTTTATACTCATCAATATGTACGTACGATTGTTATTTTTGGTGTCGGTGTCGGCGGGAGAGGAGCTGTCAAGTGAACACGCCGGGCCGCGGGTACCTTGGTTGACACCGACTCCAAAAATAACAATCGTACCTACATATTGATGAGTAGAAAAGGTAAGTTGATTATAAAGTTGTAGAAGAATACGAAATTATTTTTTTACTTTTTAGTGCATTTTTTTAAGTCGTTTTTTTGTTTTGTTAAATTTTTTGTTAATTTTTTGATTTTTAGTGAATCTGAAGTACACTAACTAATTCGATTAAGATTCGGCCGAGTATCGTAAATTTGTTCTTCAGAATTGGAGAGTTCCGTTACTTTGTCATGGATCCCATAATCAGAACCTAACCAAAGTCTCATCAAACTACCCTTGAAGTATATCCTTTCCAATAAAAAAAGAATCATCGAAATCGGTTGGCGTGATATTGAGTTATTCGTCCATTTGTTGCGCACATACTTGATGCAAATTTAAGACTTATATGATTTTCTCATGGATGCCACTGTCAAAACTAGACCAAATTAAAATGGGACCACACGGAAAGCACCAGCTTTCAAATAAAAAAAAGAATCATCAATATCGGTTCACCCAGTCGAAAGTTCTGAGGTAACAAACATAAAAAAAATAAAAATAAAAATAAAATACAGTCGAATTGAGAACCTTCTCCCTTACGAAGTCGTTTAATAAAAATAAGTTCAGTTCTAAGTCACCAGTCATATAAGTCTTAGTTGTAAGTCATTAGTTATCAATCTTGGCGCTATAAAAATCATCCAATAAAACTAATAACAATTATTGAAAAAAAAAATAATAAACGAAAATATGAAGGAGAAGAAGGCACAGAAAAAGATAATGGTCGCAACTGGGACTCGAACCCAGAACCTCTCGTCTATCCGGGACGTGCGTTTACCAATTGCGCCATTGCGCCCTATTGTTAAACCGTCATAATAGCCAATCTTATATTTTAAATGTAACAATATTATCTTCAACTAATTTATTTTCCATATCATGGGCAACTACCCTTTATGTTGGAAACAATCATTCTAAGAATTGGTTTGTAACGTGAATAACGTAACGGATAAATATATCCGATTTTATTTATATAATAATAAATATTATTTATTTATTTATTTATTTATTTATTTATTTATTTATTTATTTATTTATTTATTTATTTATTAATTTATTTATTTATTTATTTATTTATTTATTTATTTATTTATTTATTTATTTATTTATTTATTTATTTATTTATTTATTTATTTATTTATTTATTTATTTATTTATTTATTTATTTATTTATTTATTTATTTATTTATTTATTTATTTATTTATTTATTTATTTATTTATTTATTTATTTATTTATTTATTTATTTATTTATTTATTTATTTATTTATTTATTTATTTATTTATTTATTTATTTATTTATTTATTTATTTATTTATTTATTTATTTATTTATTTATTTATTTATTTATTTATTTATTTATTTATTTATTTATTTATTTATTTATTTATTTATTTATTTATTTATTTATTTATTTATTTATTTATTTATTTATTTATTTATTTATTTATTTATTTATTTATTTATTTATTTATTTATTTATTTATTTATTTATTTATTTATTTATTTATTTATTTATTTATTTATTTATTTATTAATTTATTTATTTATTTATTTATTTATTTATTTATTTATTTATTTATTTAATTATTTATTTATTTATTAACGCCCTTTTTCGGGGCTTTTACATGGGTATTTTTTTATGGGCAGGTACCAAAGATATTCAATATCTTTGGTAGGTACCCAATGCTCATGACGATTCCAAACATTTCATCTCATTATCATTTTCTGGAATCGACAAGGCGCCTTTAAATATCCCTGTTCGGTGCTGCGCTAGCAACCTCTTACATTAATTAATCTCTGTCCAGCAACAACATTATTTCGTCGAATCAAATGTGGAATTGGAATTCGAACTTCAAGTGATTTTCCACTTAAATAGAATCTGCTTTAAACTAATAAGCTACCGTTATTAGGTCTGATGTTTTCATTAGAGCAGGATATAGGCAAAGGCAGGCACCGAGTTAAAATAGTGATTGAATATAAAAAATCTTATATTTTTCGAATAAATTAATGGGTGAAATACCAAATTGTAGTAAACTCTCGTATGAGAGACGCTAATTTAGTTTTCAATTATTAAATATTACAATTTGTGGTTTTTCTTATTAAGTTAACTAACTAGCCAACTAACCATTACGCCGTTTCCCCGAATAGGCAGAGAGGACGGACCGCCAAACAACTCGGTCTTGGCACACACTTTTTGCCTCATTCACATTCATACATCTTCTTAATAATAATAATAATTTTTATTTTAGTAATTTGTACATTGAAGTTTACAAATTTCTAATTGATTAAAATATTTCATATTCACTATATTTTTTCAAGTTTTATGTAGCTCCTACAATACATCTTGAACTTTCCAATTGGTGTGGACTTTAAAGTTTCTGGTAGTGTGTTATACAACTTCATTCCCTTGTACAGTAGACTGTTCTGCGTATTGGCTTTGTCCTTTTTTTGTAGCCTAATTTCTTTGCACGTCCTTGTGTTATATCTGTGAATGTCTTTATTGTATACAATTTTATTTGAGAAGTATTTTGGTAACGTGTTGTTCAATATTTTGTGGATAAATACCATCGTGTTCAAGGTCAGCATCTGTTTCACGGTCAACCAATTTAGTTCCTTTAACATTTTAATTATTTTTGAAAATCTGTTTCGTCGGAGAATTATTCTCATAGCCCTGTTTTGGAGAATTTGTAACTTATTTCGTTCTCTTTCGTTACATAGGAAAAGTATACTTGAGCAGTAGTTGAAGTGTGGAGCAATAATTGAATTGTATATGGTGATTGCAGTTTTTCTAGAAATTTTTGGCCGAATTCTTCCAAAAAAAGATATCTTTTTGCCAATTTTCTTTTGGGTGTATTCAGCATGTCTACTGAAGTTTAGTTTGGAATCTAATATAACTCCTAAGTATTTCATTTCAGTAACATTTTCAATAATTTCACCATCAATTTTAATTTTGCTTTCACTGGATGTCTTCTTGTATCCGATCACCATACATTTTGTTTTTTTTCTCAAACATACTATTATTCTGACTTTTATTTATTCCATAAAAATATGCATATTATTAGGTATTCTAGTCTGGAAGCATGAATTGTAGGTATTTTTGCAGGTGCAATAAAAAAAAATATTTTCGTTGCCATTATTTTACCAAATATTAACTAAACATTAAAAAACATATTAAAAAAAAATCAAATAAAAAAATCTAAATTCTAAAAGTTACAGGGTGTTTAAGTGGGGGGACTCAAAGAAATGGCGCGCCCTGGTTGATACGATTGCAACCCTTCTAGTAATCAGAAAAATCTTAATCCAAACAAATGCTATGGCCTGAACCTCGGAAAGGTAAAAAAATATTTTTTTTCACAAAATGGCGGCTGTCTGAAATAAAAAGAAAGGTTTTAAACAGTTTTTTGAATTTTCCAAATTCTTTAAAAATGGTAAAAATTGAAATAAAAGTTTTGGTTCAAGCAATAGAGTAGTGTGTAGAAAAGGCTCACACCAAATTTCAAGTAAATTGATTCAGCGGAACTTGAGATATCGTGTCAACCGTCTCGAAAAAAGTAGTTTCGAGGAAAATGCGTTAGATTCTGTCAAAACCACGACGCTTAAATAGTTATAACTTTTAAAATAATTCTCATTTCGAAAAATCCTTTTGAGGAAATATTTTTGAATATCTAAACTAGGTATGAAAATATAAGAAGAATTTTTTTTTCTAGACCTCTTTAACACCCCTTTAAGTCAACAGACGTCGCGCTTTAAAATAAAATAGAAAAAAATATCCAAGAAACTATCTAGAATGCATTTAGCTTCTTTATCTTTGTTTTTACTTGAATACTGCACAAGAGTCCCAACTGCTCCCATCTGGAGCCAGTGGGACTATGGCATTCCCAATTGGGGTATGTTGTGAGGCTGAAGGCAGTAGGGAGGGGAAGGAGATAAGGAAGAGGAACGTGGGGAAGTACCTGGCTAATCAGATATGGTCACCAAACACGGCAGAAGCCATTTCAAGCAACGTTTCAATTCTGAATGGTGGTCTTATACCAGGGCGATACTAAGAGTATCTTCCACTCTGGAACGTGCCACAAATATACTATATGTTATTTTATAATGAAAAAATTGCAAAATACACAAATTAATCAAATAAAATTTATTTGCCACGCCGGGATTCGATCCCGCGACCTTCGGAATGCAAGTCAAGCGCCTTACCGCTGCACTACGCCGGCCGTCTAGGATAGAATCTCGCAATCATTCATAAATATAGCAGCCAGTAAAAATATGCGTTAAGATAATGTTGGTTGTTATGAAACAGTTAAATATGACCGAAGGCGATAGGGTCGAATTTATACAGAGCAGGACAAAGCCCCGGCAAGACTTAAGACCTAGGTTCAATTCCTAGATGCGACCGAATCTTGTCCTAATTGTTCTGTTTCAAATTTGTGTTTGAGAGTCGCTAATATAGTCTTCAATAATTAAAAACTTTTGAAATGCAGCGACATGATAGTAATTATGCTATGATATTTTCTTACTTAGCCTAGAACGGAATTTGAATGTTAAGCACCATCGAGGATGATAACCTGGAGGTTCGGGCCGTGTCAATACGATCCTGTGACCACTTGAAGCGTCACAATCAATTTACCACGAGTAATTGTCAGGTCTAATTATGTCACACACACCAGCCCCTATATAATGGATGATGGGTTCAATATTTGTTATGTGCAGCATGTGTTGCTAATGACCAGGCTGTTAACAAAAAAGGATAATGGAACCCCATGCAAATAAAGTAGTCCTCATGTCCATTTTCGAATCACCGCATTATTAAAAAAAATGTTTGTGCTATATAAATAACTCATCATCAATCGCTTACAAATGATAAAAATGGAATTTTGTTTGCAATTATTCATTTGCTCGTGGCATTGTGTGTTTGTGAAGTAAAGCTTTGTTTTACCTCCCGTGTTGGCGAAATAAACTTTTGAAATCTACGATTCAAGTGAAATTTAAGCTATAAATTTCAACGAATTGAAAATGCAATACTTTTTTCTAAACATATAATTTTTATTTTATTTCTGTAAATAACTACCTACAGTCCTCAACTTTTAGTGTTGTATCTTGTTGACATTATATTTCGCTCTGAAAACAAATAGGAAACACTAAACGCAATGGAAGAGATAACAAAATAATTAATACAAATTATTTTTTGATTTCCTTAATGGTTAATAATAATCATTAACCAAATGTTATGTATGTAGGTCTGGGATAATAATCCAAGACCTACGTAACATTGAAACATAAAACCTAGTGACTTGTTAAGTTTATCCTACTAATATTACAAAGGCGAAAGTTTGTATGGATTGCAACAGGTGGCACGCGAGAAGTTTGAAAACTGAATGTACCGGGAATTAATGTATGGAATATGGGATGGGTTTGTGGATAAGTGGTGGAGGGGGGAGGGGGTGGGGGCGAAAATGGGTGGAGAGGGGGGAGGAGGTGAGGGGGAGGGGGTTGTGGAAGGGGGAGGGGGGGGCGATGCGGGGGCAGGGGTTGAGGGGGGAGGGGAGGATGCGCGGAAGGGGGGGGGGGAGGGAGATGGAAGAGGCGGAGTGGGAACCCCCCTTATACCATGCGAGCGAAGCCGCTGAAAAAGCTAGTATTATATATAGTTGATTTATGTTTCTGTAATCTGCTTGAAACAAGAAGAGTACTTCTGAAATTAAACAAAAAAAGGGGAAAAATGTTTCGACAATTTACATATTTCTAATCTATTTTTTGTACTTTGATGTCAATCATATAATTCATTTCATAGGAAGTTAGATCTCAGAAAAAGTTGTGAAATCCCATTAATTCCCAAAATTGCCTTTACAAAACATGCGAACAGTTTCTGAAAAATTAAGGTTGTATTCTGCCCATCTTTAAGTCATGCATGTAAAGATGAATACATTTAAAGTTTTTTTCTTCAATGTTTGTAAATTCACTTTTGTATACATTTAAAGTTTTCTTATTCAATGTTTGCAAATTCACTTTTGTGTAATTTTAATTCAATGAAATCAAATTACTTTCCATACAACACTAATTTAATATTGGTAAAACTTGTCAAATTATTAAGTATTTCAATCCTTGGTTGAGGTTTTTATTTATTTTATTTTATTTATTTATTTATTTAACGCCCAATGGGCTTTTACATTTTGGTAGTACAAATGATTCATGACAGATTATTTAACATATACAGAATAATAAAAATAAAATTTGATAAAAAAGCACACAAGTCATAAAAATACAAAAATACAGGGTTTTCAGAAAAACAGATAGGTTTAGGAATAGTTTTGGAATAATAAGTTTTTTAAAAGATCAACAAATTTCGCCAAGTTTATGTCAAATATGTCAATATCACTTAAGTACTGATTTCCCATAGTGTGAAATCGTTGTATTGGAGAGTGGGCAATGTAGTTCCGCTTATGAATGCTACAGTAGAATAGTGTATTTTGTCGTGTAGTTACTGTCGGTATTCGTAAGTTTATGAGTTGCAGTAGTTCGCAACAGTCAAATTTAGAGTTAAGTATTTTGAATAAAAATGTTAAGTCGTTTATTTTACGTCTGTCTTCTAGTGTGTGTATTTTTAAAACATTTAATAATAAATTATATTTCAAGTCTTCTAGTGGGATATTTAATTTAAAATTTATAAAACGCAGAAATTTTTTTTGTATTCGCTCAATGTTATTAATGTGAATTTTGTAAGATGGAGACCAAACTACCGAGTTATATTCCATTAGACTTCTAACTAGAGATACATATAATAATTTAATGACTTGTATGGAATTAAAGTTTTTGGTTGTTCTTAGTACGAAGCCTAGTGTTTTCATACCTTTGTTTAAAATTTGGTGGATATGATTAGCGAAACTTAGTTTTTCATCCAAAATAATTCCAAGATCTCTCATTTCCGTGACTCTTTCTAAAGCTGTGTTATTGATGGAATATTCAAATAAAACAGGATTTTTATTTCTGAAGAAAGTCAAAGTTTTGCACTTTTCTACATTTAAGAATAAATTATTTTGAACGCACCAATCTTTAAACATACTAATATTTGACTGAAGTATATGGCAATGATTTACATCAGTTATTTTCTTGTATAGCTTGATGTCATCAGCAAAGAGCAATACCTCGACATCGTTGAAGCAATTGGTTATATCATTGATGAAAATGAGGAACAAAACCGGGCCAAGGTGACTACCTTGTGGTAGGCCACTAGTAGCCCAGAAAGCTTTCGACATCCATGATTTTATTTTCACAAACAGTTTACGATTTAATAAATAGCTAGTAAACCATTTTAGCATGTTATCCCTTATTCCTAGAGCAAATAGTTTTTGGATTAGTAGTTTATGGGATACTTTGTCAAATGCCTTCGAAAAGTCTGTATATATGCAGTCGACTTGTTTATTTTCTGCAAAAGATTGTATTATGAAATTTTGAAATATTGTTAAATTAGTTGCGGTAGATCTACCTTTGATAAAACCGTGCTGTTTTTGGTCAATTAATTTTATTAATTTGGGATAGATTTCATCAAGGACCAGTGATTCAAAAAGCTTAGGTAGTACTGACTGTATACAAATGGGGCGATAATTGGCTATATTAGTATCGTCTCCTTTTTTGTAGATAGGTGTAATGAAGCTAGATTTCCAGCGGTCTGGAAAGTGTCCAAGGGTCAAGAGACGGTTGAATAATAATGTGAGTGGTTTAGATAATGTATTAGAGCATTTTTTGAGGAATATTGGTGGAATGTTGTCTGGGCCAGTGGATTTGTCAGTGTCTAAGGAAAGTAATTTCTGTTCGCAGTGTTTTTGTGTGATATGGCAATGCGTTAAGTGTGTAGTCTTGCTAAATTTGTAATCAGGTATTTTGTCATCTGGGGTTTCTTCATCATAAACATTTTTGAAGAAATCCGAAAAAAGGTTTACAATGTCCTGTGTATTGTTTACACTGGTTCCGTTCATTTGCATTATTGGCGGGTATTCTGTGTTTTCATTGTTTATTTTTTTAAGAAATTTCCAAAGATTTTTGGATTTAAAGGCAGTCTCCTCGATAGAGGTTATATACTTTTTGTAACATTTTTTGGAAAGATCTTTACATTTTTTCCTGGTTTCGCTAAAGATTATATAATCACTTATGGATTTGCTGTGTTTGAATTTTTTGTGTTGACTCTTTTTTTGCTGAAGAGAGGCAGTAAGCTCTGGTGAGAACCAAACCGGGTAGGTATAGTTTCTCGGTGTATAAAAAGGTACATAGGATTCAATAGTATTAGAAAAGTTTAAATAAAGTTGGTCTATAGATTCATCAATGTTTTCATCGGATAAAAAAGACCAGTCTGTATTTGAGAGATCGCTGTTAATGGAGTCGAAGTCGGCTCGTTTAAAGTTTAGGACTCTTTGCACAGGTATTCTTTCATTATCGCATTTAATATTTAATTTAATGTATAGGGGAGGGTGGTGATTATCTATTGGTAGGAGTGGGTCATTTGAGAGTTCTACAGATATTTTAGGATAGTTTGATAAAGCTAAGTCTAATAAGCGATTGTTATTATTATATATAAAATTATGTTGGTAAAAATTTAGAAAGTTTACCATGTCCAAAACTTCACGTGCACGATCGTTTTCACTTTCGTTTGTGATGAGACCACAGTTGTTTGCTTTCCATGTTAGGTTTGGTAAGTTATAATCTCCAACGATAACAACTTTCGAGTGAGAATATTTTGAGGAAATTGTTTCGATGTCTTCACAGTGGTTTCTGTATGTTTGAGGGTCAGAAAGTGGTGGTAGATAGGCCGTTCCAAATATAATTTTCTCGAGAGGAGTCGTTACTTGTACAAAGAGATGTTCAATGTTTATGTTTTGCTATAAAACTATATTTGGTCGACCGCGACAAACAAATTAAATCAAAAACAATAAACTTTTGATGTTTTCTCATTTTTTTCTAGCAATTAATTGATGTTTTAAAGGTCATCAGCTATTGGCTAAAATTATGTCGAAATGAAAATAGTTGAATAACCATAGAAATAATTATCAAAAATTACTTCGTTGATTCTACGTTGCGTTTTGATATTTTCAGTTGAATAATAAAACTATTTTGTTCGAGTTAGTCTACTTAGTTTCAAAAGAAAATGTATTAACTATTTTCCCCGGGGTGAGCTTGAATAGGGCCAAAAAGAATTTTTTTTATTATTTGAATTAAAATCTTCTGGAAATCATATTATCGTTTAACAAATATTTTTATTATTACGTTTAAAAAATATTTAAATCAACGAATTTCTGTAACGAAATATTCTACATGGATGAACACATTTTTAATTAAATAACTAGCAGTAATATGAATCGCAACTAATGTTGATTTGAACCCAGTAATCGTTGAGATGCAATGCTTGCATACAGCATATGTCGTACTTGCTATTCGACTCCGGAAAAAAATTCCAATGAAATTTAAAACAAGGTAATTTTCGAACGTTTACGCTATTTGAATCTACCCTTTTCACTAAAAGCAGTAAGTAAGCGTAAGCAAGACAACATGTTATATCACTGTGATTATTTTTCTGGCAAATCACCGTCGGAAGTGTAGACTAATGCACCCATCCACACACGTAATAAAACAAATAGGTAGAATACCTGAATGTTTTCTTACACGTACTTATTATTCTTAATGCTGCCTTGTTTCTCCCGAAGTTCAGCATTATTTTCGACAATAAAAACAAACAAAGTTATGTATTTTAGTATTTTTGTCAGTTTTATCAAATTTTCAAAGTCCCACGGAAATGGGGTTGAGAGATGAAAAACAAAGTGTCGGTCTATTAACTCAAAAAGGAACAAACGCCAACAGATTTTCTGCCCTGAATAAATTCAAGTATTACGTGGAACGTGTAATAATAAATCATACATTTCGTTACCTAATTATTGGCTTTATTCTTAAAATAAAGAACGCAACAGCATATCATTGAAAATCGTGGAAAATGGTTTTACGTTATTACATCCCGCCAATTATTTTTACCGCGTATTTTCCTGATTTTCCGTACGCCTTTTAATAGGAAAGGCAAAAATTTAAATACAAACACGCCAAATTAATACACCCTGTAGCCTACTAAATAAAATGTTTCTAGAAAAAAAATCGTATTTTGTGACTTTTTACACTCATTTTTTATAAAAATATGTACCAATTTTTTTATTTTGTAATTTTCAGGAGAACAAGTACATAATTATCGTGTAGGTACAATTGCGGTTTTTATGCCGAACAGTACAATAATTTTGCTTACTTTAAAATAAATCTAAGAAATGATTGAAAAATCTTGTACATTGTTGGCGTATTTCTGTGGATAGTACGTGCTATCGTTGTTTATTGTTTTAAGTAATTTAAAGATATTGTTTGATTTTAGGGCTATGTTCTCGATAGAATTAATAAATGTTTTGTTATAGATTTTACAGAAATATTTACATTTCTTTCTAGTTTCACTGAAATTTGTATGGTCGAGTTTATTTTAGAATAAGATATCTTTTTTTGGAAGAATTCGGCCAAAAATTTCTAGAAAAACTTCAATCACCATATACAATTCAATTATTGCTCCACACTTCAACTACTGCTCAAGTATACTTTTCCTATGTAACGAAAGAGAACAAAATAAGTTACAAATTCTCCAAAACAGGGCTATGAGAATAATTCTTCGACGAAACAGATTTTCAAAAATAATTAAAATGTTAAAGGAACTAAATTGGTTGACCGTGAAACAGATGCTGACCTTGAACACGATGGTATTTATCCACAATATATTGAACAACACGTTACCAAAATACTTCTCAAATAAAATTGTATACAAAAAAGACATTCACAGATATAACACAAGG
Organism: Limnephilus marmoratus; assembly: GCA_917880885.1. Classification (NCBI taxonomy): domain Eukaryota; kingdom Metazoa; phylum Arthropoda; class Insecta; order Trichoptera; family Limnephilidae; genus Limnephilus; species Limnephilus marmoratus. Next base: position 10,770,166 of record OU862918.1, read on the forward strand.
ACGTGCAATGAAATTAGGCTACAAAAAAACAGTCTACTGTACAAGGGAATGAAGTTGTATAACACACTACCAGAAACTTTAAAGTCCACACCAATTGGAAAGTTCAGCGCCCTTGAGGTGATTTTTCACAAAAACGGCGCTATATAAATCATCCAAATATTATTATTTTTATTATTATTAAAGTTCAAGATGTATTGTAGGAGCTACATAAAACTTGAAAATATATAGTGAATATGAAATATTTTAATCAATTAGAATTTTGTAAACTTCAATGTACAAATTACTAAAATAAAAATTATTATTATATTATTATTATTTAATTTGTTGTGAAGAATTTTACGTTGTTATGGGGGACTTTTAATTCGTGACGAAAAGTAATGTAAATTATGGGTAGGTTGTGTACATTTTTTAGGAGCGTATATTGGTACATAAGATTGATGGTTCTGAACAATATTGAATATAAGTTATCTAAGGAATTGTCAATATTCACTTAAAGCAAAAAAAATAAACACAAGAGACATATGATAATAATTGATTCAAAATCTGCTCGTTTGTGGTTCAGAGTTTCTAGGCGTTTTTGTTAGACGTGACAAATTTTTAACTTAATATACCGAAGGAGTTATCAATAATAGGTAAGAGATGATCATTACATTTCTCGACGAAGAATTTACTCGTAGGATAATTTGATATAGCTAGATGTAAGCGGACATTTACGATAAAGATAAAGTTGGAAAAGATTAAAAAAATCTTATCTTAAATCTCGCTTGCACGATCATTTTCAATAAAACCACTCCCATTTAATTTCCATTTTAGGATTATCAGATTATAGTGGCGTGTACAAAGCTGCGATTATTATTTTTTCTATGGTGTTATCTATTTTTGTACAAACAGTTGTTCGAGTGTCCTATTTTTTGTTTTGAGTTTTCTTGAGCACCGCGCCGCCCCTTTTTCTTTAACTGGATTTAGAGTTTCGATGGCAGCGAAAGCCTTTGTAGTTGATAAGCCGAGTTCAGTTGATTTTATTTCGGAGTGGAGCCAAGTTTCCGTCAGCACGTATAATACGTAGTAATGGTGTGAAGATATGGTATATTGTAGTTCATTTCATTTAGTGAATTGTTCCCAAACGATCTGGTAGTAAATCATAGTTTGCACCTTTTTTTGGCGGAATTTGCACGATTTTTTGGCTAACGCTTACATATTTTACGGTAATACCGTTTTCTTCATTTAACTTCCGTTTTTCCAGCTTTTGACTTAAGTTTTTCTTTTACACATTTTTGAAAAAGTGTAGAATCGGGATACATCCTTGTGTTGCTTTTTAGGAGATGACGATTACTTATGTATATAGATCTGATTGCTTAAGGGGTGTTGAATTCTACTTTGAGTGACCTTGGATTTTTATCACTTGGTATTCCAATGGGAAAAACTCGTATCATAACATGAATTGTGGTATTAATTATTTATTAAGGTCCTATCATCTTATAATCTGGGGGGCTGAGACTAAAACAGAACCTTCGTTTTTGTCATCGGTCAAATCACCATTACGGTAAGTATATAAAATGATGCACTAAAATCACCATCACGATATGGCAAAATTATTAACTTTTTTTTTACATTAGCTCCACACAGGAGGCTCTGAAAAAAATAACTCCTCTCAGGGCCTATGTCATCTTTGGGGATGCTGTGTGGAGGGTTTTTTAAGAAAGGAAGGAAAAGAAGTTCTACGAAGGAAAAAGGTATGAGGGGTCGGTAGGAATCTAGGGTCAGTGACGGACGTATGAATCTACCCCTCCCACTGCGGTGCAATGCAATATTCCGAGAAAGTATGGCTGGAGAAGTCAAAGGGACTCCCTCAACCATTCTCTCTCGATCCGGCCTGCCACGCAACTGGTGGACAGACGCATCTACTGCCAAGACCTGGACAAACCTCACCCATGAACCCGGGCACCCCTGCTAAGTCACCAAACGTGACTTGGGGTGACCTATGGCAAAGGTGTTGGTTATCCAAAAATCGGCGGTAACCGTACCCGCCTCCCAAATTAATGATAGATAACAAATTGTATTATTGTTTATTTTTATTTTATTTTTCATTATAAGCGCCCTCTGATTTACCAAAGCAGTTTTTCAATTTCACAATATCAATTATAACATTAAATAACACATAACGAGAAACCATGATCTAGAAAATAGATGTAGAAGAATTTTGAAATTAATAAATTACTTGGTTTTTACCACTTTTAATATAATGGTGCCACAAAATAAGTTTGCTGTGTTAGAAGAAGTAGAAGAATTTTATTTCAATACAATACAAAAGCTTAAAATACAGGTAAATATGACACAGACAACACACTTTTACACACGTTCAACGGCACACAATATAATGAACATGGAACAATAACGTTAATTATTTATTTAAGAGATGGGTATAACCCTCAGACTTTTAAAAAATCTATTAAATATTTAAGCCACCTAATTTTTTTAAATCATGAGATATGTGGGTACATATCGCGAAAATAAATATATAAATTATTGATTATTAATTATTATCTTGGTTATGTTTATCATTATCATAAGCAAAAATGAACCAATATGAATAGGGACGTACCTAACCAGTGGAATAAAGTTGAAATTGTTTTTTAATATTCACGACTCAATACAATGGAATTCCTGCACGAATTAGTTGTTAAAAATATTCATAGAATTATATTTAATTTTTTTTTACTTAGCTTTGGGACGTGAAGTAGATATTTTTTTTATACAGCTCACATCCCGACAAACTTCGAAATGTCGGATAGTCAACAATCAAAACACCGATATATATGGCAGATATTTTAGATACGACAAAAGATTTCAAATGATTTCGTTTCATGAGTTCTACAAACGAACCCACAAACCAAAAGAAATTAATTTTATTAGTTTATCAGTACCTCATCATCATCGTCTTCTTCTCCTTATCCTATTTGGATCGGGGACCCACTGCAAGGCTTCTCCTTACGTCCCTGTCTTGTGCTGCTTGTTCGGCCTCCGCCCATGGCGGTCACATTATCTCCTTACACAGTTTCTGGAGTTGCCTCGCCCAACTGTGTATGGAGCAGCCCACTGGACGTCTACTCTCTGGAATCGCACTCAATATTTTCCTCGGAATTCGGTGATCAGACGTTCTTAGTAATTGCCCAAGCCACCTCAGTTGCGATTTTTCTATGAAGAGTAGCGGTGGTTCAATGTTTAGATCATCTCGGATCGTCGAATTTTTTATATGATTCCATTTCGTAACCACTGCCACTCCTCTCAAGTAAGCACCTCATTTCGGCAGCTTGGACTCGAGCGTTTTCTTTCGTTTAGCATCCACATCTGATGGCCGTAAGTGAGCGTCGGGCGGAAAACAATTTTGAACATTGCCATCTTTGTCTTCATACTGAGCTCGGCTTTCAGTACCTAAATAAATTTATTTACGGTGAACAAATTGTCAACAAATTTGTGTCCACTTTACGTAACCCCTTACAGTATTCCGATGCTTTAAATATGAGCTGCTTGTAATTCAATCGAATTTGTATTCATCAAATCCAATCCAAATAAGATTCAAATATAAGCAAAATATTCAGATGGGTCTGCTACATAGACCATTATCGAGATACCTAAATATTATCGTTGAGTTGTTCTTAAAAATTTAAATTGTATTCAATCGGCGTTCTATTTCAAAATATATTGTTGTATATTTTGTAATGGAATATAGATAAAAATTAAAAAAATAATTTATCTTCGAAGAAATAATTAATTAACAAAGTAAGGAAAATTATTTATTCCCAATGTCTTAATGTGTTCACAAGACACGAACAACATAACCTTCAATAATTTAACTGCATTCATTTTATTTTTAAACAATTAAGAACATTTAATGTGTTAAAAATAGATTTTAAAGTGCCCCACAAAATAGAAAATCGATTGCTGCAAATATTTTCTCAGTAAATCGGTATAACCGGTAATAAATCTTTTACGTACCTTAAAAATTAAAAATGGATGGGGGTAAATAGAATCATGTTAATTAGTCTATCAAAGTGGTCTAACCAGAGTTTTAAAGTAGAATTGTAAGCTGAAACAGCTGTTACAATAAAAAAAAACTAAACAACTTGCGGAAGTTAATAAAAACATTTTAAAAATTGATTGAAATTATGATCACTTGCCAATTTAACCACTTCATTATAAATAGTTCATCAACTAGTTTCGGTTATACCCTAAGCCTTTTCAGGACAGTTTTATTATATACTAGCAGACCCGGCCACACGTTGCTGTTGCTAATGAAACACAACGCCATTACCCAACCTTTATAAAATCCACACCACCCGCTTGCCAGTTGCCCACTGCCTGAATTGAATATTTGAATTTCTTGGCTTTTCTCTACTATAATATGCATATATTATACATACAAACTTTTCTCTTGAATCATTCTATCTATTGGTGAAAACTGCATGAAAATCCGTTGCGTAGTTTAAAAGATCTATGCGCACGTACATTTTGAGCGACTTCATTTTATACTATGTAATGAAGTTCATAATAATTCTGTCCTGAAAAACAACGGAACACGGAAAAAAGAAGAATACAAGAAATTTAAATTTAATACAAGAATTCAAGGCGTGGGCGGGTTTCGTAATCCAAGAGTCAGGCGATTTTTTGCTTAAATTTCCAATACAGAACTGTTATTCATCATCATTACAAAATGTTCAGTTAAATCAAATGGGATAACGATATACGATGTCAAGCAAGGGCAAGAAAGACAGAGCGCATGCTAAATGGGCTAGGAACAAAGGGTAGAGGCATTGGTTTCATTAAAATTCACGCACGTTTCGAGTGCGTGCAATCTTTCTAATGATCCTGAAGATCGCGTATAACCTAAACTACTTGACGGTGTATAAATTCTAATAAATTGGATAAAACGAAATTACTATTTATTAATGTAAAAAGAAGAATTTAGTGTATAATACGAGTATTTATATTTATATCATTTTTCTAATATATGAAACGTAAACACCACATACAATTGTTTTTGGTTAAAAAATGATTCAACCTCTTCTTAGAAAAACATTTACGAATAATCGATGAGCTACTTTGTGCGATACTTACGAACCTTGTCTACGTAATTGAAAAAAATATTTATATGTGCCCAATGAAATTGTTTTTATTATTTTTCATAATTTTTGTGAATATATGTAATGTAGTAACACTTAAAGCATATATTTGTTGAAGTTAATAATTGATTAGAACCGAAAATATTGAATTGAAATTTATAAAACTTTTGCAAAAATAGTAATATAATATCTTAATTATTTGGAATTTTAATAGGGATTTGATTTTTAGCGACAATAACCGATTTTCATGTCGTCTGCGGACCTGACAAAAGGCCGTCGATGCATCAAGGCAATTAAACACAAATGGGTTATTTTTCTGCTCTCAAACAATGTAGGTTAAGTTGCTGCGCATTCTGCAATCATTCATTAATAACGAGGTTGCGCGCTTAGAAACTAGCTACATTGAAAGACACAGCCAGATTTTTTTTCAGGCAACCTGAATAATTATTGCTCATTTACCCTCGAATTGCAAAGTACGTAGTTGCTTGAATTATAATTTACTACAGGACTGGATAGGTGGTGCAATGTGCAGTAACCATTTTGCCTCAATACCTGAGACATATTTTATAGAAAAAACAATTATTTTAATAGAAATTTAAAAATTTGATGCAAATTTAAAGCAGATTTAACAAATATTAAAGGGGCTGAAAAGTTATGTGGGTCCCATAGCTCCACATACATCAGAACAAATTTGGACTGCTTGAAAACCCTTGTGCATTTCATATAGGCACTAAAGGAGGTACTGCCTTCATTATTGTACTCATAAAATTATTCCGAGAAATCAATCTACTCTCTCAAAAATACGCGCGAAATTGAATCGAAGCGCCTTACTAAACGTGTCAAAAGAAGGAACTAAGCTTGCAAAATTGACACGCATTTCGAATTCAAATATTGAAGTTATTTTACACAATAAAGGATACACTCGACAAACATAAAAATCAGAAATGCAGCAATCAATTCCTCCTACGACCTACAATCAGTACAAAATTCTATGGTTAAATTATTAGTTCAAAAACACGTTTTTCACAGAGACAATATTACCGGTCCCTTATTGTGGTATAAAATATTGATTCAGCACATATCTAAATCTGATTATAAGAGGAAAGTGGAACATGAACATAATACAAATTATGAAGGAATGCTTCTTCCAAAATAAAAAAATAACTATCGACGGCGAATCCTGGAATATAACGTTCCAAAAATATTTAACATGTTACCAAGTAATATAAAAAATTGCGATTCTACAAATAGATTGAGATATATGTTGAAACAATGGTTACTAAAAAATAGAGATGGTTTGTATTAATGCATGTGTGTTAATTGTGACAATCTGTATAGTTATAGCATATGTATGTATGTTTAAATGATAATTGAAAATTTACATCCTGTTGACAAACTGCTTTATTGCGGTTTAACGGGATTGTACCTTGAAAAGCAATTTTAAAAAATAAAAAATAAATATCTCAGTTCTTATAATAATCTCATCTTTACTAACGAAATAAAAATCATTTTATGTATCCAGTAATCGACGTGTTTTATATCTAATAATTGAAACGACTATTTGTATTTAATGGTGCACATAATCCCAACCAGCATCAATTATCATGTTTTTCTACTGTCTACCCTGATTAAAATTTCCGTGCAATCCACTGCCCTTTTAGAGATGAGAACTGCCTTTATGGTTGAAATGAGGCCATGAATTGACACAGCATAGTCCTAAATATTATGAATGATTTGCAATTTTACGCAAAATATGAATATGTCTTAACTCATTATTTTTGCTGATGAGGCAGTCTCTTCCTCTTTATTAAAATAATTCAGAACGCATTTTTTAATCCCTCGTTCTACCACAAAAATTCAACAAAAAATTTCTTTGCTAAGGCATTTGTAGGATTTCACGCGCGGAACTTTTCATGAAAGCACTGAATTTAGTATGACCTGAATACGAGCTTACATTAAAAAAATAAATGATAATAGTTCATGCTACTTTTACTCATTCAATTTGAAATTATTTGCTTAAAATGGTAATTTTGCATTTTATCACGTTTAAAGAATGTTAACTTTTTAATCATATTAAATTTAATGTTTGCGCTGTGGTCCATTTTGGTAGCTGCTACAGTGCGATCTTTGCATCCATTTGAGATGGACGCTCTGCTGTCGAATCGTCTCAATTAATCATTTTCTAAATAATAATGGTCTTTAATTCTTGGACAACCCTTATTCATATATGCCCAAAATGTATGATAAAAAAGGGTGAAAAATATTCTTTTTTGACACTCATATTACGTTTGGATTCCTATGCAAATTGTTAGAAGTTGATAAATTCATTCATTTGTAAGACATTCTATTCATTTTAAACAGACTTAGTTTTACTTACAGCAGAATAGACAAATAATATAATTTGTAGGAATGAAAAAGAAACAGTCCAATAAATTGTTCTACCTCTCAAGTATTCTGGCTTGCTACTTCCGACCAATTCACCAATTTTGTTGATTTATCGCGGCTCTCTAACACCTGTAGTCAACAAGGAACTTCATTTCGTTACTTTATCTTGTGATAGTAATGTATTTGCCTTATTTCCGATTCATTCACCAGTTTTCGAATCCATCTTGGAATGAAAATGTAACATTTCATTTTTTTGTTGAATCGAGCGGCGATAAGCCGTGTAAAGCTAACCCCTCCCCCCACTTCATTCATCAATACAATTTCCACCCTGCTGACTGAAGCCCGGAACAACTCCCGAACAAAGCTTAAGCACGCTCACGTGCACTGGGTTTAGAATTTGTAAGGTGGGGCGTCAAACTTCTCGTTGAGCGTGATTGAGGGTTCTCAATATTCCAATTTGACAGAGGGTCTCAAATCAAGAATCTTAAGTCAAACATTACCTTGCCCCGTGAATTTGGAAATAAATTATTCCATCCAAAAGGTAATAATTACTCTCCCAATTTAAAAAAAAGTTAGATATTCCGTCCTTCATTGTACCTTCGTGAGAAAACGGTGGCATACTTGAATTAATTAATGTAATCATTTCTTATCCTTAACGATTTTTTACCTAATGGGTTTGTAATGATGCAGCCTTGCTTTAAGGACACCCTTATTTCCATCGTACGAGACTTGAATTAAACATGAAACCCTAAACCATTTAGACTTCCGTTTCAAAAGGGGATAAAGGACCTCGCAATTCTTTTATTAGGTCGTTAGGAAAAATCAAGACTGATTTTATTTGGCTTTTGTATTCAAAAGCTATGGCTGCTTTTAACACATGGACGTGTGAAGCACATTATCATCTTACAGCATTTTTATAGCGTACTCGGACGCATTTAATACGAGTATTAAAATTTCTTTAATTTATAATTGATTGAAATAAATGATATTCTAATATCATTTCCTCTGGTACCTATGTACCTTCAATTCAAACTTTATAATTTGTTTTGCCACAATTTAAAAATAACTTTTCATTTGCTGCGGAAAGCGAGGAATCTCCGTATTAAACCCAATGACGTAACATAAATAAATAGACTCGCCATAGTCTCATATTATACTCACAATATAATGTGGAAAGTAAGGAACACTCTTTTGTTTTCAGCGATTTTCAGTATATTTCTTAATTCAAAAGTTTATTCCTGTGTGATAAAGATAGACAATCAAATAATGTGTGTGTATGAATGCAATGAATATAGGAGCGGCGGCGTATTGCTTGTCACTTTTTGATCGAACGTTCGCTATCTTCTTTTCTTGAGGCCCACTAGAATAAAAGGTCCGGCTGCCTGTCGGAGTTTGATATGTCGAGCTATACAATAAATACAATAAGGCAACGTCAGTTTTTAAATGGTGGCGATTGTCATCAATACTTGTTAGAACTACTGATTTATGTGTTGTTTTACCGCAAGCAAACAAATAAACAGAGTGTTTAGGCTGATTAGTCTACTTTAAAACAGTGAAGTTTACTTAGCAACAGAAATTTGGCTATTGCGCGTCCAGACCCTTTACTTTAGTAGGACTTGAATTTTCTCTAATAACATGTAAAACCGCGAGCGGGAATCATGAAAATTAATTGTAATATTTATAATAATCGATAATATTAAGTAATTTGCGTGTACCTCCAAATGAAATGTTATTCATTCGCCTTTACTATTGTTTGCCGTGTAATTGAAACATTTTTTCATCACACAGGAGGGCATTTTGACACTTTTTAAAACGCAATTTTCTTACTGGTAAGTGCTGGTAAGACACAACCTTACTCGACGTGTAGCAGTTTAGTACTAAAGTACTTACTAGATATCGAGATCGTTACAATTGTCTTGTTCTTGTCTTCCCGCTTTGAGATTTCTACCCCTCGTCTAATAGTATGTAACGTCATAGATTAAACCAGCTTCTAAATGCACATATAGTAGAACAAACTTAAACTGTAAGAATGAAATTGTAAAACGCTTTAAGATTTTTTGTTGCAATCGGCTGTATGGTGTAATGACTCAAATTTGACTTTGACTAACATGGTTAAGTAATCAAAAGAAAAAAGTATTTTCAAGTTATTTATATATTATTTTACGTGTAAAGTCATAATGTATTTAACCAGTCTCTGTAAAATTAATTGCGAGGATAGTTTTCCCGTTTGTAGCATTTGTAAACCCTACGTACTTCGTGAATTTCTAAGTGTTTCTACGTAAGTAATTTTGCATTTGCAGTCTACTTACATTAACAAGATACACGTATCTGAAATACAAGTTATCCAAAATAGAGCCAAAAGGAATATAAATCATCTGCTGTGGGAATCACTTCTTAAAGATATGTGTATTTCATGTTTGCATATATCAGACACAACTGCCATTCTACACTAAACATTAAACCAGCCTTCAATTCCGAAATACACTAATTCAAAATCAAATTGATTCACTTATCGTCACTCCCACGGCTTAATTTTAAATTAATTCCTTACAACACAATACAATGCATTACCAAGTTACCCAGAACTTATTACAAACAAACAAAAACATTGGCAAAAGCTCTTGAAAGATTTTTTAATTTTTTTTATTGATTTATTGTTATTAAGTTTATTTTGTAGAAATCCATTTTAATTTTTCATTTATTTTATATATTTAATTATATATAATTATTCAATGCACAAAAACAGTTTATTATAAACCGTTCTCATAATAATATTTTTAAATATATAAAATAAATTTAAAAAAATAACAATTTTTTTTTTTTTAAAAACTCTTGAAGGATATTTTCCTTACTCCAACCAAGTCTTTCTTTGGAACTCTTAAATCAAAAAAATTACCTAAACCCATTTTTGGTACATGACAAAAATCATACGGGTTGAAAATATTATTATGTCGATATTTATTTTTAACGCGGTAATTATGGTCTGGTCTTTTTATTATTACGAGATTAGAGGCATTGAACGAAAGTGTTCCGGTGTTTAAACGAAAGCACTTCTTTCGATGTCTCCATTAACGTCTCTTTCAGCGTTTTTCAGTAATTTTCAACTCGCTTATAATTAAACGCCCTGAATACGAATGACACTAATAAAAAAGTCTTTTTATATTCAACTTCGTCAAGATTAAGGTAAAGTGTGATTTTCGCGGCAGTTAAAACATTGATCGTTAAATTTTATTTAAGATACCATGTTGATTTTTATTCTGATAACACCTAATTTCGAAAAAATTTCAACGGCATTTATTTTAGTGTTTCTTACGATGTTTACCTAAGTTTTGATGATCTGAATTCATCAAAAAAAATTTACAATAAATTAAGTGTTTCACTTGGTTTCGGATGTAATTTACGTAGTCATTTTTATGGCTTACCTATTTTTTTACGTAAGCTCCATAAAATATACTCTTTTCCAGAGACCGATGTCATCTTTGGGGATGCTGTCTGGAATGCCTTTTTAGGGAAATAAAGGAGAAGACGTTCTGGAAAGGAAAAAAGTATGAAAGATGGGTAGGAATCTGGGGGTCGTTACGGTCGTATGAATCCATTCCTCCCGCCGCGGTGCAAGGCAATGGATCGAAAGAGTCCGGCTGGAGAGGTCAACCGGTCTCTACCGATTTGCGTAGCAATGCAGTAGGTGGGCAAACGCCATCGGTGCCGTGAACTAGACAAACCTCACCCCATAAACCCGTTGATGTGTGATTTATGTGTCTGCGGATATCAAAGGACCGTGTATGTGTTTTTGTATGAATGACCACTGCACAAGTAAAAAGAATGCACATTGCACATAAGGAAAGGAGAAAAAGGACTTACAGCGCTGTCACTTCTCTTCTATCTGGGCTTGGTATGCGAAATATTGGAGATGTTCACGCGGCGAGTTTTGATTAAAGACTGATTGTGGGTAAGGTTAAATCACAGGTATATAGGGATGGGTAGGAAAGGAACATGTGACAATATAAACCACAATCACAGGTTCTATGATGTGTATAGGTAAGTGTAGCTATGTATTGTGTAAACGCTCAACCACCCGTGAACCCCTGGTAAACGGAGTGAACTACTAAGATAACCTGGTAACCTACGGCAGGGGTGTTGGTTATCCAATAAATGGTTCCTGGGGCGGCGGCACCCATACCGCCCCCCAAATCGATCAACTTGAATGACAGTTTAAAAGGACGAAAGCTTGTAGCTAGGTAGATTATTACGAAATAATCCATAAAATAAATAAAAAAATCCCCTCCTCAATAATATTGTGTTCATCTATCAGAAATCCGTGTCTCCTGGCATTTCTGATCGACGAGCATGTTGTCTATAATTCGGATTCTTTGTCTTAATTTCTGGCACCAGATGGTTTGTCTTCCTACACCATTTTATTTTAATTTATTTTTTATTATAATTTATTAGGGAAACAAATAGTTACACACATTTTATCAAAATGCATGTTACGTGGTTAAATAATTAAAGAAAAAATAATGCGAAGTCGGTAGAAAAAGAAAATCTTAAAAAACACAGATTAAAGCCTGCTGGATAGATAATGTGAAACTGAACTACATGCCTGCATAAAAATAATACACATTTACATCATAGGATGATGTTCAAGTACAACAAGATGAAAAAAGAAAAACAGGCTAATGAGAATGAGAAAATAATGCCCAGCAGTGGTAGAGGGTTCGTGATTAACAATTTGTTTTAATATACCCACATATGGTAAATTGACCTTTTTTTTACATTAGCTCTACACAGGAAAGAAAATATTCCCTCAGGATAAAGATCAGGAAAAAAGATTTCCTCAGGGCCTGTGCCATATTTGGGGATGCTGTGTGGAGGGTATTTTTAGGGATAAAAAGGAAGAGGAGTTCTGGGAAGGAAAAGGCTATGAGGGGCGGGTAGGAATCAAGTGGTCATTGTGTTTAGGGGTGACCGTGTAGCGGGTAGCTACCGGCTGCTTTCTGAATAATGTCAACAACGCCTTTTGTTCCTGATGTTGGTACGCCGGAGCTTCTGGGTTTGCTAGTACTAGATTTAACCGCAAGCGGTAGTTGTGTGGAGACCGTGCTGAGAGGTGGAGTTCGTGTGCCAGCGCCGTGGCTTGGGTGGATTCTGGAAACTTCGTATCACGTGTGAGACAAATGAATATTTTTTTAGCTTAATGGGATCACTGTTTATAAATTAAGTCAGGATGTTTTCCCTGGCTGGCGCCCTGTTTAATTTAAATTCACAATAGCTTTGACGGCATTAACTAACTTTCTGATAGCAATCTAAATCCATTTTACCTCTAACAAGTTTACACACTTGTCACGCGCTGAGATTATTGTCTTGCTCTACCATGATCATTATAATTTGCATATCAATAAATGTCCTTTGTTCTATATCAGACTTATTATTATTTATTAATATTGTGCCTATTGTTTCAACTTGCCGGCGAGAGCTGTAGGTAGTTGCACTCATTTGTTATCACGTAGTTATAATGTTATAACCGACAAATGAATCCATCCCTCCCACTGCGGTGCAAGGCAATTGGTTGAGAGAGCCCGACTGGAGCTATTTAGGTTCCTCTACCAGTCTCTCCTGATACGGCCCGCCATGCAATAGGTGGGCAAACACATTCTCCGCCAAGATCTAACCCAACCTCACCCCACGAACCCGAACATTGCCGCTAATTCACCAAACTACCGAACGCTTGAGGTGACCTATATGGCGGGGGTGTTAGTTATCCTATAAAGGGTTCCAGCGGCGGCGGTACCCATACCCGCCTCCTAAATTGGAAATGAAAAAACTTGAGGACAATTGGAAAATATCAGTGTATGAACGGATATTATCGGATATTATTCACGTCTTTCTGATAAATGAATGTTGTGTGTAGTTAATGACCCTATCCTTCCCGCTCTACATACATACATAACCAATGTAACCCAATCGACTAACTCTAACAGTGCAGCAAAAGGGCATTAAAATCAATTTAGATCCAATAATGTTATTAATGAACGATCTTTTGTTTCGATAAAAATCGTTAAAAAAGCTGATTGCAAACTGACTGAAAACAGTTGATTGAAAATGTTAAGAGGTTTTACCTAATTGATTTACAAAAAAACATGTTCCACCCTCACTGTGGCTTTATTGTAAAGCACTTGATTGCATACAAATTCACATATTTAAACCAGCGTTCCATTCATAAAAAATATTCGAAAGCTTTGCTCGCGTTCGAAAAAAATCGCCAACCCCAATGCGGTACACTCAGTGTTCTTTGAATTCTACGATTTAAAGTCGTTTTTAAAAATGAAGAGTTATTACTTTTTATTCAAAGTTATTGTTATAATATCATAAACACATGTTAGTGTGTAAAATATTATGTGAAGGTGCAGAAAACGAGAAAAACATCGACCACGAATAAAAAACACGATACGTCCATCAATCTGAGACGCGGGTATGGTTACCGCCGCACCGGGAACCATTTATAGGATAACTAACACCCCAGCCTTATGTTACCCCAAGAGGTTTGCTACGTTTGATGACTTAGCAGGGGTGCCCGGTTCATGGGATGAGATTTGTCTAGGTCTTACGATGATGCCCACCTACGGCGTGGCGGGAATTTTGGTTAAATGAGACTGTTTGATCTCTCCAGCATGACTCTCTCTACCCATCACCTTGCATCGCTGAGGGAGGGATGGATTCATACGTCCGTTACTCCTGCATCTATTGACCCCCTGATTCCTACCCACCCCTCATACATTTTCATTCCCAGAACTTACTCTGCTTCCTTTCCTCAACAAGAATTACGTCAACCAGGCGGTCGGCTGACGTTATTTTTTTCGACCACCTGCTACCAGTCCTACGACTCAGTGTTGCCAACTAAAGTTAGGCTAGATGTCACTCCGTCATCTCTTAGCATTTAATTGAAACCGGCCATTACTTTGGATTTGTTCCTGAAGTCCTGGGAACACCCAAAACTTATAGAGCACGCCTAATTACAGAGGCAATTGAAATTCATAAAAATACTATTAATATTAATAGATACGACGGAGCTAAGCTTAATAGTTCTTGGTATCCGGTAATTGACGGCTACACCAAAGCTAAATGCAGAAAACCATCTTCAAGTATACTGTAATGCCAGGTCGCAGTGGAGTGGAGCTGGCAACACGGCATAACATCCCAAAAACCAATAACAAAAATACTTTTGGCCGTGAAAATTTAAAATCATATATATTTTGTGAATTTTAGTTCGGTTGACGGCACCGGCAAGTAAAGGTTAAATTAAAAAAAATAGGTCGTTTGTAGAGTGGAACATCCCAGTACATAGTAATAATGCAGGATTACTACGCAGCTTGCTTATTATCTTCATTAAATAAGCGGACAAAGTCCTTTCAATCTAGTTACCAAAAGCTATAACTGAAAATTTATATAAATTGCTTGTGAACCCAACGGTGGCGGTGTTTCCTAAGACTCTTTGACTAGTGCAATCTGATTGAATTCCAGAATGTTTCAGTAATTTTAATTGCACTCTTTCACTGTACCAGCTTGCAGTCAATAAGAAAACTAATAGTCCACTACCGAACTAACTCTAAATGTTTTCAGTGCGGCAATCCTACGATATCCTTTGTAGGTCAACAATTTAATTTCTAGTCAGGCTATCGTGCTTGTTGACGCCTTCGGCACTGGAATGTAATAAAGTGGACTTTCTTAATAAAATGAAAACTTTCTCAAATATGCCAAGTTTAACAGATAGAGTCCTGAAACCTGAATCGAATAATCGATATGACTTCTAAAGTAGGTTCATCAGAAGTATTAGTTCTTTACTTCACATTGTTTCTGAGAATATTGGTAGGATATGGGATGTTTAGATATTTGACCAGGATCCACTTCTTTGATATTTTGTTACCCATTGTGCGTGAAAATTTGGGAGGTTTATTCTATTACAATTTGCTTCATGCACCTTTCTGAAATATTTCTCCTCCGTTTGATTTCTTTTCTTCATTCTCTACGTCTTGATGTCAAATACAACGAACCCATAAACCACGGTTGGTCAAAACAAAACGCAAGCATTTGTGTTGAATGTGGTTACCCACCTAAAAAATTCCATACTTTTCCTGTAAAAAAGTTGTTAAGCATAAAAAATAAATATTTCAATTGCGATAGAGCGACGGTTTTGACGGTTGTCCAAATTAAACTAACGATGGTGCACATTTTTATACGCAATTATACCAATAATAACTCACTTGAACCTCGTCCGATTATATTCATTTTATCACCTAGTCATTATATTTGTTTTACTCAATGCTCGTATTGAAGGAATACATTAAAAGCGTTAATTATTTTTGCAAACACGTGCTCATTTCTGACCTACTACCCGATTTATAGTGTTAATCTCGTCAGTCAAGTGACTTTTATACTTTTGTTCATTTTAATGTTTCTATTTTTGATGCCGGTAAGTTCTGGTGGAATTCCACAATTATAATATATTATCACAGTTTTTAACATTTTCCACTTATTTGTTTTTTTACATTTACCGGTTTCAGCGTGTTATGGCCATCTTCAGACTGTCTATAATGAGATTCCTTAAACTTTGGTTTATATGCACATCGCACAACAATATCAATAGATTTATTCTAAATTCAGAAAACACATTTTATTAGATATTTGCATATTTTACTAAGTGGTTCCAAATTTGTAATGAATAAAAAATTGAGATAATATATGCCAAATCTCCGCTCCTACATCCATTGCAATATTATCACATATTCTAAAATAAACTAACATTGCAAATATCAATCAAAAATCTCATATTACCATAGAACCTTAGAGTATCCAAGAGGGATATCAAATTACGCGTCTCGACCAGCAAATTCCGTAGGGCTGCGCAAAAAAATTGAGCGTTAAACTCATTGGCCCCTTTTTTGAGAAAAGGCTCTATTGGTTTTTCTAAATTAAAATAAATGATAAACTAAACGCTCACCTCGCCTAATCCTCATTCAAACATCAATTTTTTCTTCATGTATTTAACTAAACACACGCACCTCGCTTCATCCACGTTCACACGTCAAATCGCTAAGTGTTTTAACCCGTTAGTTGCCTGCAACGGGCAAAACCTAGTTATAATAGTAATAGACACATTTTAAGTATGGTAGTCTCCAAATGAATAGCAAAACCGAGGTAAGTTTGGCTGGTAAATGCCGATAATAACATAGCAACTGAGATAGGAATATCCATATAATTTTAACAAAACCATTATGTACCACCCATGTCAACTCCACCTCCCAGTCTAAAGATAACCTTAATTGGCTGAAACCGGTTAACGGTCAAAAATAAAATAAGTTAAAAACTGTTTAAAATATTTTATTGTTGATTTCTTTTAGAGTACCACTATGCGGAGGGATTTTCCATTGGTTAATCATCGTTCAACGGATGAGTCCTGCCTCTCGGCAATTATTTTCTTACTTAGCGTTTTCAAATACTTCGTTTACCTTACTTTTATTAAATTACTCCGATTTGTACCCACAATAATCCGGCGTTTATGCAATTTTGGGTCAAGGCAGTGTTAGAAATAATTAAAGTAAATAATTGTATTACCATGAGTGCACAAGGGTCTCGGGGTGTTGGGAAATGAAGCTGCAGTCGAGTGTGTAATCCGTAGACAAACGCAATTAAGAATGATTTCACAGAGAATTGAGTACAGACACAAGTCTACAATTGAGTCTACACAAGAACACACGTTGATTACTCTGGAAATAACGGTGGAAATCTTACGCTGCTATTAATTCTTCTGCCAGACACTTTAGTTCGGGATTTACCGTCGCAGTTCTAACGATGATAAAATGGGCTGCTCCAGTTATAAAAGAGGTCTGTAATTATTTGTTAGTGTCCTCGCGTGGAAAGTAACTAGTAACAGCTTTGCTTAGAGCCATCTAAAGGATTTGTAAGTTAGGGTCTGATAATTGTATTATTTTAATGCTGCCACAACATGCGTCATAAACTCTTTGACGGCGAAGTTATGGCTAATTCCGAGGACTTTGTTAAAGTTTTCCATCTTTCTACTTGTACCGGGATTATCGCAATGGTAAAGATATTTCGCTTACTCGCAAAAAACTTGTGTAATTGAAAATATTCTATACTGTTCTTTCTAAGAGTTGAGATAAATGTAGTGTAGGATTCTAGATCTATGAGAAAAAACTTTAGAAATTTCTTTCACTTGTGTGGGATTAGAACACTTTCACCCCGCTATGGACATTAGAGATGTTGAGAAACAACGATTCATATTATGACACATGTGAAACTAATACACAGCAATGTTTGAACATTTGGTACACCATTATTGGAAGAAGTGCCCGTAAGCTGGGAGAAATAGGTTCGCCTCAAATGGAAATAAATGAATCCTTATTTTTTTTATTCAGTTTTATTGATATTTTAAGTTATATTGTTTGTTGTAGTACCAATATTGATAAAGTCTAATCCCATAATCTCATTTATGTAGTTGTCGATAAAACAATTTTTATTTTCGTTATTATTTTGTAAATTTTATAACGCCAATGCATTTTAAATTTATAAATATTGTTTTGTTGCGTACAAGTATATTTTTTTATAGAATACAAAAATAATAAAACAAGCCTTCTCTACAAACAGCAAGAAAAAGAAAATAAGCAAACATACTGTGGGGAAAAAGAAATAAACAGCAAGAAAAAGAAAATAAACAAACATACTGTGGGGAAAAAGAAAACAACAGCAAGAAAAAGAAAATAAACAAACATACTGTGGGGAAAAAGAAATAAACAGCAAGAAAAATAAAATGAACAAACGTACTGAGGGGAAAAATAAATAAACAGCAAGGAAAAGAAAATAAACAAACATACTGTGGGGAAAAAGAAACAAATACCAAGAAAAAGAAAATAAACAAACATACTATGGGGAAAAAGAAATAAACACCAAGAAAAAGAAAATAAACAAACATACTGTGGGGAAAAAGAAATAAATGTACGTATCAAACAAAAAGTTAAAACTTAATTAATAAAAAGGACCTATACAGGAAAAGCTAATAATTAAGGCTTGTTTTATGAAATTAGTTCTCTCAAAATTTTTATTTTATTATTATGTACATATATTAACATTCCGTTTACTCTATTATTCACAAAATGGTTTACTTATTTTATTTCTTTGCTCCTACATAAAACATCACTTACTTTTTACCTTTTTATATATAATTTTTTTTTTTATTTATTTTACTTTTTTTTTCATTTTAATATAAACCTTTCTGCTTTTTAGTTTTATTTTTATTATTTTTAAATGACTATTTTTTTGTATGAATACCTCACAAGAATCTCAGCTGCTCCCGTCTGGAGCCAGTGAGACAATGGCATCCCCAATTGGGGTATGCTGTGAGGCTGAAGGTAGTGGAGAGGGGAAGGAGATGGGGGATGGGAAGGCGGCTAAAGCCATTTCAAGCAACATTTCAATTCTGAATGGTGATCTAATGTCTTACACCAGGGCGATACTGAGAGTATCTTCCACTCTGGAATGTGCCGCAAATATACTGTATATTATTTTTAATTAATTCAATTGTGAAATAACACAAATTAATCAAATAAAATTTATTTGCCCACGCCGGGTTACGATCCCGCGATCTTCGGATTGCGAGTCAAAAGCCTTACCGATAGACCATGCCGGCCGTCAAAATACGTAGAAAATACGAGGAAAATACGAAGTAAAGTAGTTTATTCACAGTCTGACTGTAGGTTGTTGTACGGGTATTTACATCATGGTTTCCTCTTCTTCATACTCGTATAGGTATGTAGAATTCCACAAAACAAAGAATAAATTAAATGGAAATCTTCACGTTTGTTGACTGTAAATAGTGTAGGTGTTTTTAATTAGTCTAGTTTTTGCACTGATAATTCGTGGTGGAATTCCATTGTATTAGAATTTGAAATTAAAACACTTTTGTACTTTCTTCCACTAATTAGTGGAAGAAAGTACAAAAGTGTTTTAATTTCAAATTCTAAGTGTAGGTGTTCATAATTCGAATGAGTTCCTGAACTTCATTTTTAGTTTGCAATATTTTTATTTGGTTTTTTAAACTTTTTTAACTCCACCATATTTTTAATTTCATTTGGAAGGGCACATTTTTTCACTTTTTTCCTTTTACTTCTAACTTTTTACTTAACATTTACACAGTTATGTTATTTATGTTGTTGTACTATTCGTTTGCAAATTTAATTACGTAAATGGCAAATATCACGCCCCGCCTACATAAAAACAAAAAATAAAATGTTGTGTCGGTGATTTGAATGGTAGGCTTATAAATTTACTCCTGAAGGTGAAACAAGGGCATATATTTTTAAATGTGCGCCTTATTCATTTTTTTCTTAGCGAATCGGAAAAAAATTATATGCCTTAAACTAATTTTAAAAAAGGCCTATTTTAAGTTTTGAACTTCGTGAAACATAATTTTTGAAAAATTTTCGACTCCACAGTATATTTTACACAAAAAGGTTGAGCAAGCCATTCCTTAATTGCTTTTGTTTCGCTGGGTGTTCTTTGTTACTTAACTTTTAATTAAATACAACGAAAACATCATACTGGGCAGAAAGGGCTTAATTGGTTCTTTATGGGACTTTTGACCCTGTTAGTAACAATAACAACCTCTTTTCCTTTGCAGTCAATCACAATTCAGCGTCAAAAAGCCTAAATACTGTTTCCTTTTCATTCCATTTTTCATTCGAAATATTCCAAGAATAAAATGTTTTTGTGTATTAAGTTATGTAACCTCTGTTTTAAAACCCGTGACGTCATAAAAAATTATTTTTCGGCTTTTAATGATCTTGGTCATTATTCACATTGTAAATTAACACCAAAAATGTTTCTTAATTATTCCTACAGGTTCCTGTTCTTATATATACTGAATATTCTTTAGAATTTTTTCTCATTATGAACGATGTAGAATATCTTTGAAAGCTTTGTGACATTAAAATTATTTTCAAATTTTTTTAAGAATTGGTGTGAAACAATAAACTTTTCACCCTTTTACACGTATTATATAAAATGGTAACATAATCCAATTTTATTTTATTTTATTTATTTATTTATCTATAAAAAGAATGTTTGTATTACATTATTCGATGCCTGTCTCACTAGGGTATACCTGTGTTGAGACAGGCAATACCTTTGTTATAGAAATGAGAGTTTCTGTGTTGTTATTATATAAAACATTACTTTATCAAAGAAGAAGCTAATTTTCTTAAATCCAAACGATACATGGTTGGACATTTACACAATACGTACTACACTTACCTACATACAAGACACATAGCTACTTACCTACTTTACCTACATACTACTTACCTACATACATCACAGACCCTGTATTTGTAGCTTGTATTGTCACATGTTCCTTTCCTACCCATTCCTGTACACCTGTCATTTTATCATACCCACATTCAGTCTTTAATCAACCATCGCCGCATAAACATCTCAAATATACCGCATCCGCAATTAATCCCGCCTACCGCGAATAAGTGAAGAATAAACCCAGCCAAGGTGGCAGAGTGCCACAAGGTTCCGCAGTGAGTCCTTTTTTTCCTTTCCTTATGTGCATTCTTGTTACTTGTACGGTGGTCTATCATACATCTCAAAACACATACAAGGTCATTCGACATCTGCATCCACACAAAACACACATTAGAAAAATGTATAGGTTGTGGTCACAACTGGGAATCAATCAACGTTTCAATTCCGAATGGTGGTCTTAGTCCTTCTTACATCAGTGCGATACGAATATATTCCACTCTGGAACGTGCCGCAAATGTACGATATATTATTTTTAATGAATTTGTTGTGAAATAACATAAATTAATCAAATAAAATTTACTTGCCCACGCTGGGATTCGATCCCGCGACATTTTGAGCGATTGCGAGTCAAAAGGCTTACCGCTAGACCGGCCGGCATATTAAGTTTACCGAAAAATATTAGCGTGTTCACATGCACATTTTTTGACAAACTCACCGCCAGATTTAAGTACGATGTACGTTCTCAATGATACAATGTCATGTGTATGGTATAGAAATCGTCTCTATCCAACAAAATCATTGATTTTCACGTAACAATCAATCTAGATAACCAACCTAAATTATCCTTTATTTGAAGAGCAATTCGTGAACGTTGCTAACTTACTCCTCATCTAAGAGGGAGTAATTGATGGCGAAATTGAAAGACTCTGAATAAATTGTTAAATTTTAATACCATCGCATTTTGTTCTCATAGTCACTGAAACTTGTCTAATACAAAACAGTACCTACGAATTACTTCACGTACATCAATCACCATTTGTTAGCAAGATTATTTCGTAGCGAATTCACGTAAGTAATAAAAACACGCTTTCGTCGATTTACTTAATCAGTATGAATTCTTAACGAAATGGCTCGCTGCTTAGCAACTAACAAGATTTGTTCAGCTGATCCTAATATTTATTGTCTTATAGGATTTGGAACGGTGGTGGTTCGAAATAAGCTTCAGTGTGAAACGGAAAATAACTTCTCCTTCAAAAGTATTCCAGTTGTGAGTTTTGCCTCCGGGCTTTGTAAAATATTCATTTTATAAGTATATTAAATTTATATAAATGTAGAAGTCTAAATATTGTAGAAGTCTAATCTGATTAAATTAACTGAAATCGGATTCTTGGAAAATCATTCATCTTATATTAATTCTGTTAAAATTAAAAATGTGGGCAATAGAAATATCACATCAAAAAGAAATTGTAATTAATAAGTTCTGAATATTAATTTCAAAAGATTTTGCACCAAGAAATTATTCGACTGATATAATTTTTTTATAAATATATTTTATCGTTCCTCGGCCAATTTTTACACGAATTCTTCTTCGTTTCGATCTGCCTACTACAATTAGTGCCACCCATTAATTATGATAATTTTTTGTTTCCACTGTATAATAGTAATAAATGAATCATTGTTTAGAGTCGTTTATGCACAAAATCACCTCAAGGTTCCAATAATCTTAATTTTTAGGGTAATCTGATAAGTATTTACAAACGTCATATCATTGCATAGTATAAAATGAAGTCGCTCAAAATGTATGTGCGCATAGATCTTTTAAACTACGCAACGGATTTTCATGCGGTTTTCACCAATAGTTGGAGTGATTCAAGAGAGGTTTATATGTATAAAACATGCTCATTATAGTAGATAAAATCCGAGAAATTCAAATATTCTATTCAGGCATCGGGCAACGGCAGCGGGCAGCTGGCAAGCGAGTGGTGTGGATTTTATAAAGGTTGTGTAATGGAGTTGTGTTTCGTTAGCCACAGCAACGTGTGGCCGGGTTTGCTAGTTATGTATATTACACAAAAACTCTATTTTTAAATAATAGCAATTAACAAATAGATTTTGTTGCCAATCTTGTTTTAATTAAAAGTGAACGATTTCTTAGATCGTGCAGAGATATTATACACTATTATGTCTAAGGGGTTAATCTGCTCGACAGACCCTTTTGTGTTTATTTAGTTGGTCTACGTGATCGTCCTCCTCTCAAGAACTCCATAATCTCTCAGACGTATTTCAGATCCGTGAGAGTAAACAAAATTAAGAGCTTCTTAAAGAGGTATTACAAATGGAGTCTTAGAAAAACATCAATGGAAAAGATCGGGGAACCTCTTTATCCATCAGCATGAAAAATAGTGTCTGTAACAAATTCTACAATATTATCACTCACTCCCGGAATTAGGGCTAGATTTCTGCTGTTTCTTATAAGAAGCTATACTTAAGAACGTTCTCAAAGTTATAAGACCTACGAAATTCAAGAGAAGGTTAGTTACACATAAGTAGTTTTTTAGATCGATTCCATGACAACTCAGGTGACATGATCGTCTAAAATGAAAAAAAAACATACGGTTATCTTAGTGTATCGCTTCTGTTATTTGTGTTGTGTTTATGGTTCGGGTACATGTAATTATTTTTTCCAATTGTTGTTTTAATGAAATCTCTTCCTCTTGACTCGATCCAGTTTTTATTGGTTTTCAGAAGATAGATAGATTATTTTGTGTTTTATTGCTACCGGAACAATATTATACAATTTTACAAACAGTCCTTTGTACAAAAGTAGTTTTCATTGCGGTTATTAATATTTTACGTCATTACATAATTCTGACAGACCTATATTTTATTCGTAATTATTTGGGTTAAACGGTTTATACCGTCCTTTGTTATAAAATTATCTCTATCTCAAGATGGCTAGCAGAGCAGATCAACATGTTGCAATATAAGTTCGTATCATGAGTGAATAGGACGCGCGCGGTTGTTTAGACGTCGCGCGACCGCAGGAAGGTTAATAAAATAAAGTATACCATAAAAAAAGGGTCACAAAAACCACAGAGTAGAAGTACAATGATGGAATAATTTGAAAATGTTTAATACAACTAACTGTTATCATGTACCATTATGTCACTTATCCAATGTACCTCGTTTGAGTCATTCGCCTTACTGCCGATCTGATTACAGCATCTGTGGTTCCGGAAACTTTGCTTCTCGAGCTGAAATTGTACGAGTAGCGTGGAAAATACGCTTCCTTCTTTCCTTTTCTCAGAACAGAGAGCTCTACTCCTGTATCTATATTGCACGCTGTAACTTCCAGCCGATACTCCTCATAACTTGTAGATACTCATAGCCTCTGCGGTGCTTCGCCGCAGAATATTTACGTAATATTCATGCAAGAATTCCAAGATAATGCATAGTATTTGAATATTGCTTATTTCTATGAAACGTATCCGATCGGAAAGCATGACTCATATATATAATAGTACACATATATAATTTGTTGAGTGTACTTTGTCTTTTTTGTGCACATTTTTAATCATCGAATTTTTATTTCTGCGTGGGGTGAATAGGTATTGAAATTCACAGCCCTCTAGTCATATTTACAATACTAAAATACGTACGTTCAAATAATATAAAAATAGTATTCAAAAATATAATGATGTAGGTATTTCACTTCGGTTATAGAATATATTACTTATAATTGGCCATTATAGGAAATATACTCTCTCTCTCTCTCTCCGATGGCGCTACAGCCCATATCGAGCCTTGGCGTCCCGCAACATATTCGCCTCCAACTCCTCCTGTCCTTAGAGGCTGACTTCCAGTTTGTTACCTGGAGAAGCTGTGCTGCATCCAAATTATAGAAAATATACGACTGCCTAAATTAAAACTTTTCACTTTCAACAGTGTGTACCTACCTTCTTTTATTTACAGAGACATATGTAAATGAAATAATTTAACTTTGTTTGAACCACTTTTATATTTGAGTAAATCCGACCGGTTTCAGAACGACCGTTTCTTCTTCAGAGCAAATGTATACTGATTTGACAGTTTTGAAATATGGATGGGAACAGTGTATTATTATGGTAGGGATGAAGCCGTTGCTAGGTATTAATGAAGAATGGGTGGGTAGGGGAACGTAGACAATATTTTTTGTTTGTTGATAATAGATTCAGTATTTTTAAGGGATTTTTTTATTATTTCCAAGGCTTCTAAGTTATCTAAACGTTTTCCTTTATGATTAATATGAAAAATATTTATCCCCGTATTTTTTCAAAACTATGGTTATTTTCAATGATATGGTTAGCGAACTCAGAAAAATTATTATTATTAAGACACCTCAAATGTTCTTTGATTCTAATTTCAAAATTACTTACGTGTTGTTTTTCCAATATAAAATGAGGGACAATCATTACATTTGAGTTTATATATTCCGGAATTAGCCAATTTATGGTCTTTATATTTTGGCTAGTTTTTTTTAAACCGGTCGGGTTTACTCGAATATAAAAGTGGTTTAAACAAAGTTAAATTGTTTCATTTATCTATAATCGATAACCACAAAGTTATAGCTACATTCAAAAGTATAAATATATGTATTAAGTTAACTGAAGTCAAGCCAAAAAAGTCCCTTATGCTAGTGTTGCTTGGAAATGAACTTTTATTGTACCTTAAAATTTATTTTAGTTGAGGGGGGAGGAAGCATAATCTATAATATAAAAATGAATCGCTAAATGTGTTGGTAAGCGCAAATCTCGAGATCAGCTGAACCGATTTCGCTAATTCTTTTTTTAGAATATTCCTTGATGTACGAGAATGGTTCTTACGGAGAGAAAAATTGCGCAGAAAATTGGATAATTTCAGAAAACATGAGCATGTTTGACAGTTCGCGTGTTTGAGAATGACATTTTGCAAAACATTGATTTATAACATTGATTTTTTAACATTTTTTGCAAATCAGGATTCTATTTTTGAAAATCTTTAATAAATTTATTAAAAGTAGGTACTCTCCTAATAGTTTGAATGGAATCAAGAATTTTAGATATTTTAAATAGGTACCTATGTTAGGTACCAAATTTAATACACATGAAAAATGGAAATTTGAATAAACATTGTAAAAGGTGGCACACGGGCTTTTTAATAACTGAATGTACTGGGATTGAATATATGGACCGCGGGAGGAGGGTTGACGGGACGAGGGAGCGGGAAAGGGAAGAGGGAAGACAAGGAAGGTGGAAGGGGAACGAGGGAGGGGAAGGGGACCTGTGAGGGGGGAGGGGGGTTCGTGGGACGGGGGAAGGGGGGGAGTGGAGTGGGGAGAGGGAAGGTGGAGGTGACGGAGTGGGAACGCGAGAGGGTAAGAGGACGCAGGAGAAGAAGGGGAGGCGGAAAGGGAACGGGAAGAACGGGAAAGGACACTCAGGGAGACACAATTTCTTATTTAATGGCATAGCAACGCATGCCGGCACCAGCTAGTATAGGATAGAAATAAGATATGTTCCCAATACGTTCCACACTCTTGAATTTAATTTTCGATCGCACGCCTTACTTCTATTCGATATTTCTGAAGCTAAAAATGTCTGTATTGTGAAATTTTGTGTCATGTTACGCACATATACGGGAAATTTGGGATTTTTTTTTCGAACGTTGGTTCTATATGTGAGCAAATGAAATAAATTGGATTGTCGTGTTGATTTTGACGAAACATGAATTTTTATTAAGTTTCTAAGCTCCGGTGAGTCCAAGCCAATATTCAGAATTTTAAATAACAAGATTTGATCAAAAATGAATCGTCGTTTATGAAGGGTGTTGACGTGGTGAAAATTTATTGATTCGGTGTAATTAAAATGGGTAAATTTTGTTCATAATTTTTGTCTATTTAAAATAATAGAAACATTTTTTTTAATTCTCTCAATATGGACTTTGTAGAAAGGAGTCCAGATCGGTGTGCACTGTGCAGTGTTCTAAGTTGGGACGGATGTACGCTGTGCGAAGGGAATATAGAGTCTTAATGTTGCGGAAAGGCTTTATTATGCGAATTATAAATCCCGGCATATTGTTGGCTTTGTTGATGACTTCATCAGTGTGTTATATAAAGTTTAAATTAACATCCAGTTTCACTCCATATATAGATAGATTCTACTTCATTGATATAATATGTATGTATATTCCCTTTTAACCCATGCGAAGCCGGCGAATCGCTGGTCAACTATATTATGGTATAAAAGCACTAAGCCGGCGAAACGCCGGTCTGTCTTTGCGTAATCATTTTATCCAAAAACATCCAAAATTCCAAAACTGCCTTATTTTACATGAGCTCCACACAAGAGGTCCTGAGGAAAGTAATTTCCCTGAGGGCCTATGTCATCTTCTGTGAGGAGGTTTTTTTTTGGGAATGGAAGGAGAGGAGAGTTCTGGGAAGGAAAAGGGGTGGGTAGGAATCTGGGGTTCAGTGTGTCCTGGTCATCCACCTTCAAGACCTAGACAAAACCGGCCGGCGTAGTCCAGTGGTAAGGCTCTTGACTCGCACTCCAAAGGTCGCGGGATCCCTGCGTGGCAAATAAATTTTATTTGAATAATTTGTGTAAAAATAATATATTGTATACCTATTTGCGGCACGTTCCAGAGTGGAAGATACTCTCAGTATCGCCCTGGTGAAAGACCACCATTCAGAATTGAAACGTTGCTTGAAATGGCTTCTGCCGTGTTTGGTGACCAGATCTGAATAGCCAGGTACTTCCCCACCTTCCTCTTCCCTATCTCTTGCCCCTCCCCACTTCCTTCAGCCTAACAATTTACCCCAATTGGGGATGCCATAGTCCCACTGGCTCCAGACGGGACTCTGGACGGAATTGTGCGGTATTCATGTAAAAAAAAAAACTTCATCCCATGAACCCGGGCACCCCTGCTAAATCACCAAACGTAGTGAACCACTAGGGGTGACCTATGGTAGAGGTGTTGGTTATCCAATAAAGGTTACGGTACCCATTCCCGCCTCCCAAATTAAGATTAAACAAGTATCCAAATAACAAAAAAAAAATATCGTTTTATGTTGTACCGTTTTTATTTTATGTGAAGTTTAGTGTTAAGGTTTCTTAGAAAAAGTTTTAATAATTAAATAGTGTTTTTTAATTAGCAAATTAAGTCTTGCTAAGTGGTGGAATGGGTTTGTACCTATGCTCAAAGGAAAATTTATTTTGGTTTTTGTTTTGGAATGTAATAAAAAGGTGATTTAAAGTAATGAAAAGCGACAAAAATAAGTTAAAATAGGTTAAATGTGTTCAATTTGTTAAATAGGTTATCTTAAGTGCGTAGTTAGTTGCCGGCTGTTCACACTCGCCGAGGCAGCCCGAGACAGCCCGAGACAGCCCGAGAACGAAGAATGTGAACACGCAATGAACATGGTACTCTCGCCGCGTCTTGTCTTGTCTTGCTCTTGCCTCGGTTTACTCGGCTACCCCTAGGTCGCGTGTCGGTATTTTCATGCAGAGAGCATGCATGTGCACAGCCGTTCCTGTAATTATTGCCCGCCAACTAATAATAACGATATACGATATGTGCTGAAACGAGTTCGAGCTCGAGTTTTCTTTTTAGGAGTTTTATCAAAGAGAACAGGTATTACGGGACCCTAAAAACGTAAAATAGTAGCCTATAACGAGTAATTATAGTAACTAATGGCACAAAGACAAAGAGCAGCAGTAGCCTTTAATACGCCTCTCTCGGCGAGTATACATATTGAAATGCAGTGTTGCCATCTTGGTATTTCCGTTCCCGCTTCAGAATTCCGTCAGACGTTAGCCAGAATATTGAATATTTTCGCCCATCCAGGGAGGGGGGGGGGTGGGGGGCTATAGAATGTCAGGCAAAAATACTTTGTTATATTATTCGATTCCGCCAGGAAATCCATCATCCTATAAATTCAGTTAGACTCAAATTTCTCACGTTTCGGGACACTCCGTTAGGTTGGCAATAATGTTGAAATCATTCAGCGTGTGAGTTCTCGCCCGAATCATTTTTTCAAAATTTGCATAAAACAATTATTTTTGTGTTAAGATAAAATGAATATTCTTCGGTTCAAAACATTTTAGGTTATAAAAACCCCCACGCCCGCTTCAAAATCATGTCAAATGAAATTAAAGTAAATTTTTAAATTATTTGTTTACGCTCGGTTGACAAAAGTTCATATTATCATACCCACGCCGTTAAATTGTTGAACACCGCAAATCATACCATTGTCTTTTGCAAATATAATAAAAAATAAACTTCTTCAAACTTCGCAAAATTACTTTGTGGCATCATTTTTCATATAATGAATAACTGATTACTTTGTATAAAACCACTATTTTTAAAACAATATCAACATGTTTCGACAACAATGTTGTCTTCATCAGGAAATGTTACTATAAATGTTACTATAGTAACATTTCCTGATGAAGACAACATTGTTGTCGAAACATGTTGATATTGTTTTAAAAATAGTGGTTTTATACAGAGTAATTAATTATTCATTATATGAAAAATAAACTTGACTGATGTTACAATTATTAGAAAAATTAGAAAGTGGTTTTTTTGCTCGTTAATACATTGAAAATGCCGTAATTCAACAATTTCCAAAAATTGTTTTATAGTATTATCCCAGACGTTTCACGGCACGATGGTGCAACAAAGTCACATCTAATCCGAGAAAAACATGTTAATGTGATTACTTACAGTAATTTAGAAAATATTTGGTATAATATATCATTGAAGAAGAAGATAACATTAATAATCTAAACTATTCTAAATGAAAATATGAAAGACAACAAGACACAAAAAAACAGCAAAAAGATAATGGTCGCGACCGGGCCAATATGTGACTATCTATGTATAATATATACTATCCAATCTATCTATGTTACAACCAATTCTTAGAATGATTGTTTCCAATAAAAAGGGTAGTTGCCTAAAAATATTGAAAAAAATTACATAATATTGTTAATTCTAAAATTTTTAATATGAGATTGACTAATATGACGGTTTGATAGTGGATGGCAATGGCGGAAACGGTAAATTGGTAAATTGGTAAACGCGCACGTCCCGGTTAGACGAGAGTTCGTATCCCAGTTGCGACCATTATCTTTTTTCTGTTTTTCTGTGTCTTGTTCTCTTCCATATTTTCGTTTAGATTATTATCGTTATCTTCTTCTTCAATGTTTATATTACATTGATGGGAATAACCTTCAAAATTATAAAAAGAGGGTTTTTCTTTTAAAAAATTAAACATTCAGTACTTTATTTCTGTACTGTACTCAACAGAATTCAATAAACTCTATAAAGACAAGAAGGGACGTAAAAATGGTACAAAGGAGTCATTGAAACAATGTTGAAAAAAGATATTATAACAAATTTGTTATTTACTAACTTCCATCGTTAAGTTTTCCGTTTAAATTTTCGCAAATGTCGATATTCGAAACGATTCGATTCAACAAAGAATTATTACTCTTCCCTGGTATCAATGCGACCACGAGCATATGTGCAAGTTAGTCCAGCAGGCGGGGAAATAAAACAGTTTTTATGACCAGATAACCACTGCAAACATAAAATTGAATGCCCACCGTAATCAATGAATTTTCCACACGTTCCCGGATCAATCCATTGAAAGATATAGGTAGTTATTGCAGTATTACACACTTTTTCAACTGAATTATTGCACCATTTCTGGTTCATCAACTGACTGACAGTGGTGATTCGTTCCAAACATATTTGCGATGAGAATTTGTGAGTTGCTTCTACTTTTACAGAATACAATCATTTTTGAAAACATAATTGTCGTTGTGTCACAAAAAAATGTTTATGATTAAAAAAGTTTTTAAATTAGTCTCAAGTGTGGTTTGTCCAAAAAATGTGGTTTCAGCTTAGACCGCCGACGAAATTGAAAATTATTTGTTTTGTGTCGAAATATATTTCTGTCTCGAACAAGAATGTAATTTAATCTGTAATAATTTAGCAAGGGCTGGTTTTATAACCATCCGTTCATTACCATTATTAATAATACTGGTTTGACGGTAGACCGAATATTTATTAAAATCCATTTAAGTAGGAAATAAAGAAAATCAATATGAATTTCGAAGAGCAATTGTACGATATTTTTTTATCTGTCCGTCTTTAGCCAACACAAATAAGCTCGATGGTTTGCCCACGCGAGAACATGATGCCGAATGAAATACCAAAATGACCCGACGCTTCTCGTGAATGTCTTGCGCATATGTGGATGAAAGTCCTATGAGGAAGACATAGTGCCATCTGTCATTCAACAACATAAATAATTTCTTTCGGTTTAAAATACGAAAGACAGTAAATTTTTTTCATAAAAAAATACTAAAATCATGATTAAAAAATGGGAGGGTGGAAGTGGGAGGGTTTAAATTGGGGTTATTAGTATTTTTTGATGCCAAATAAATAATAAAAAATAAAAAAACAAAAAAAAATTGTCAAAAAAATAGATTTTTTTCCTGGATAGGGACACCCTAATCACCTAAGGGTGTGAAATATACTTTAAAACCTATTCTCATATCTAAAAATTTCATAAAAATCGGTCAGGCCGTTTCGGAGAAGTGCTACCACAAACATCGTGACACGAGGTTTTTATACATACGAAGATTATATAAATTGAGCATTACGAGCGCATGGTTATAAACCCGGCCCTTAAATATAATTTGGATTAATTCAGATTTTTTGTTAATAATTTCTTCAAGTTGGCTGCCTGTTTTGGAGGTAATTTACGTTTTTATCAAATTTGGTTTAAATTGGGAATTTAGTATTTTTTTTATCCGCATTGCGTGAATTCCATATTGTAAAATACACTTTAGATAGAAATGAAACATTATCAAATGGCCAAAGAAAGGATTGGATGAAAAGAGATTTGAGTTTTGGTCGGGGCAAAGGCTTGTGGTTTTTTAGGTTTAATCTTAAATCTGGTTTGAGGGAGGGCAACCCATTTTACATATGTTCAGAGTAGTTCATTCCCAAAACACTTGGAATTTGAGTTGCTTCCAACACTTGAGGGGTAAAAGTATCGATCTTTGTATAGGATACTATTGTGATTTGCAAAATCATTTAGTGATTTGACATTGTTTCATAATACGTACGTAATGTACCTACTTAAGATTTGTATTTTTAATAAGGGTATTTTTGTAGAAGTCTGAAGAAAACGATTTCCCTCGGGGCCTCTGTCATCTTTGAGGTGCTGTGTGGAGGGAAAGAAAAGTAAGGAAGATCTGAGGGCTACAGGAAGGAAAAAGGTATGTGTCGAGAGAGTCCGGCTGGGGAAGTCAAAAGGTCTCCCTCAACCTCTCTCTCCCGATCCGGCCTGCCTCGCTGGGTGGGTAAACACATCCGCCACTAAACCTCACCCCATGAAGCCGAGCATCCCGCTAAGTCACCAAACGTAGAGAACTTCGTGGGGTGACCTATGGCAGGAGTATTGGTTATCCAATAAATGGTTTCCGGGGAGGGGGTATCCATACCCGCCTCCCAAATTAAAGAGTGGGAACAAAAGTTGGTTTTTTGCCGTAATAATCTTTTTATACGAGGCATGTTCAGAAAGTAAGTGTACTGATTTTTAAAATTTTTTTTAAGTGTATTAAAAAAAAATTACAGGATATTGTGAATACACTTGTTGACTATTTTTTCAAATAATCGTAAACCCGTTCAATGCATGTGGTGAACCGTGGCACAAGTTTCTTTATGCCCTCCTCGAAGAATTTTCCCGCCAGCTTCTTCCCCAACTTCAGGACCACTTTCTTCACCTGCTAATCGGTTTAATTTTTTTTTTACACATACATGCCTTTAGGAAGGTAAAAAGATGATACTCTGAAGACCTCAAGTCAGAGGATTACGGGGGGTGGTTTAAAACATCCCAACCAAATGAGTCAAAGAGCATATTGGTGGCTAAGGCTGTGTGAGGACGGACGTTTTCGTGAAACAAGCACACTTCTCTGGTCAGCATCCCCCTTCTTTTGTTTTGAATGCACCTTTTGAGTTCTTTCAGGGTATCAAAATATTTTTGTGTATTGATGTTCTCAACTTGTGGCAGAAATTTGACCAAAATGAAGCCCTTTCATTTTATCGTTTTAGTATTTTATCTCTGCAGAGTAATAAAGTTTACATTGTCTCTTCGCTGTTACTAGGAGAGACATTGGGTTTTATTATTTTTTAGTGCTAATATCGACTGTCGTTATAAATAGCACTGGGGGGCTTCTTCCCAGTTTATTGAATTAAGAGCTCACGCCCTTTTAGTGTCGATGTCTTAATCATTTATTATTTGCCTCTCGTTTCCGAGGGATGGGGCTTGAGCGAAGTTAGAGAAAGGGAAATTAATTATTCAAATAAACTCTCGATATTTATCATCAACCAGGTAGCCATCACTTGAAATTATAAACGGGGAAAACACAATTGAGATAGTGGTGTAGAAACTCTTCTGGGTTATGTTATATGATTACACAGAATATAATAGGAGGAAAAATCAAATAAGAAATTATTAAATCACGATGTATTGAAAGTTTAAACATGTTGTAATGTGTTTTAATGTGGCTGAATATAATTATAAAATATTTGTTTCTAAATCATTGCCTATCGAAAATAAAAGTCGTCAATTTTATTTATAACTTGCTGGCTCCTAGCGTGCGTTACAATGCCATATTCAAATAAATAAATTGTTTCTCCCTGCATGTCCTTTCCCGTGCGTCCCAGTTCGCCTCCCGCATCCTCTTCCCCTCCCGCATTCCTCTTCCCCGCCTACCCTCTCCCCTCTCCCGCTCCTACGTCCCGTTAACCTCCCTCCATTCCATATATTTACTCCTATTACATTCAGTTTTCAAACAGCTCGCGTGCCACCTATTACAATTTTTTTATTCAAATTTTTATTTTTCGTATATTACAAATATTCATTTTTGTATATTAAAAGAACAATCATTCAAATTTGATACCTAACAGTATAATTTAAGAAATCCATAGAAATTTTTTTTTTGTTACGAAAAAAACGTCTCTCTGCTAAATTCACATTCATCAAACGCGCCAACTGTGAAACATGCAAAGTTAAAGTGATCAGTTTTCTGAAATTATACAATTTTCTGCCCAATTTTCTCAATTTTTCTTTCCGCAAGGACCTTCTACGAAGTATTAAAAAAAGATGAATGACCTTATTCTGAAGTTATGGCGTGACCAAGGGAAACAGGGATTTATTTTTATGTATGTATAGGTATAATTTGACACGTATTATCTTGTTATGCAGGAAAATGTATACTATATATATATGTATAGCATTAATTTGTATACAACTGTTTATTGATAATTCAAGCACAAGTTGTCGTGAATCAAAGTTCGGTTATTTCTTTTCTTAATCGATGGTTAGACGGAAGTAGCGTTATTAATTGTTTTTGTGTTTAGTTCGCAGAACTCCATTAAATTTTTCAAAATTTAATTAAAATTAATTTTAGTTATTAATTTTTGCAAATATTTTCGACTTTCAAGACCATTTTCAAACTGTGGTTAAACCACTTTGAGACGACTTATTTATACGAATCTAAATGTTAATTTTTGAAGGTGTCTAAATCGATTTATTACCGGTTAAACGAATTTGCTGAGAAACTAATTGAGACTGTAGACTCTTCATTATATGGGGTACTTTGGGATCTGTTTTTTTCGCACTAAATGTTTGTGTTTTCATAATTGTTTAATAATGACATTACTGCTATGACTTATTGGTTTAGGTTTCGTAAGTATACTAATGAGCACGCACTTAAAATGAGTCATTGTTAAACAATTAATAACACCTATTTTTAGTGCGGAGAAAACAGATTCCGAAGAGCTAGTGAGACAGTTAATAATTTCTTTCGAATGGACACCGTAAACTTTTAAAATCATTAGTGATTAATGTCAATTTGTGATAGATTTAGATCTGTCAAAAGCTTAATTAACAGTTAGATACATTTATGGTACAGAATAATTAAGTAAGTAATAAAAACTTTAAATATTTTAGTAGCTACTTTATCGCTTGTCTGAACTGCTCAGTTCCAATATTGAAAATCATTGTGTTACGCATGAATATTTTATATTACTCCCTTATAACCGAATGGAGTATGTTTGATGGAAGGAATAATAAATTTTACTGACAAAAGATAAAAATATTTTGCAATATTGGATTACCAGACTGAAAAATCAAGTTAAGTAATATCCAATACTGGTTCTTAAAAATTACATTTTTTGTTAAGAGGGAATAACCAGACACAACCGGAAATTGACATTTTTAAATAAAATTCTAGACGTATCGACTCTTTTCCACAAAAAGTATAAATTGATTTCGAAATATTGTTCTTTTTTCTATTAAATTAATGTTTTAAATAAGTTTATTTTTAGTTTAATGAGGTTATACCAAGGTCGTTAGCAGATTTGTTAAATTTTCAAACAAAATTTTGTATTATACAACAGACATTTCAAATCATATAATGCCGTAAAATAAATCAATAAATTACCTAGGAAAGGTACTTTTCAGAATTTTAATTTTAGTTGAAATAAAATCATTAAAAAAAATCCGCGCAAGTGTTTTGTGACGGAAAAACTTCAGTTTGTCTATTTTTTTACGGTCTTACGAGCTAATATATTTTAGATTTTTTTGCATACTTATTTTGTTTGAACATTTTCAAAAAATTATAAACATTGATCAAAAAAAAAAATTTACAATAAGTAAAAAAATTTAATTGTTTTATCATCACGCTTTTGACAATTTTTTAATTTAGGTATACGTCAAAGGAAATTTTGGATGAATTAAAATCGTAATTAAATTATTTTTTAAAAATTCTGGTAAGTAGAATAATTAATCTTTCTCTTCGGAACCGCTCTGTGCAGTTGCAAGGGCACAATTGCAAGATTATCTTTCTTGACGAAATTTGAATTCTCGGCCGCTGGTTAATGACCCTTAACCGTGCACAAAGGTTACGAATATTATGTTACCTGTCTGCGATCTAAACTGTGAGAGAGAGAGATGATCTAATACAATACTTTACATCAGTCTATCCGTCTCTCTCTGTACTCGGGAGTCATATTTATAACTTTATCGCCCAACATAACAGAAGAAATTATATAATTGCTTATTGACGAACTTATCAGTAAAGCATATATAAAAAAACTTTTTTAATGGTTAAGGGTTGAATACTTTAATACGATATTTTAATATGCACAACATAGTACACTAATTAAATAATTAAATTTCCCAAAAATGTTTATTTTGTTTTCAGAGTCTTTGACGAACATGTTGTTAAATAATGAGTCATAATGCTTATTTCGATGATATATCGGTTTTCAAAATTGTAAAACAAAATTTAATAGCATAAATAATGTAACCTTTCATATTATTAACTAATTAAGAAACCTCTAATTAGAAAAAGCTGCAAACTTATAACTCGTGAAATTAATAATTTAATATAATATATAAAACTTTCAGAAGCAATATTAATAATATTCAAGCAATTACAATGATCGGAGTGAAGACGTAGTAAAGTTTGAGACAATAGAGGTGTATGCCAGAAATTTAAAAAATCCTACAATTATTATAATAAACACTCACTGGTGTCGCGAAACTGCGACTCCATTGTAAATTGGCAGAGCAAATAGGGATTGCAATCCCGCAAAGCGGGATCCCGCAATCCCGCGGGATCCCGCAGCTTTTATTAATCCCGCAATCCCGCACCTTCAAAGCGCGGATCCGCGGATCCCGCAATTTAAAAATTTGGCGCTAAAACTTTCACGTAAATCGAGAGTAGCACGAGCGCGATGTTACCGTTTAGCACAAGACATCCCGCCTGCCGCCAACCGCTAGTGGCGCTAGTCGCCGGCCACTAAAGGATTGGCCAGGGACTAGCGCCACTAGCGGTTGGCGGCAGGCGGGCTATCCTAGTATCCTGTATCCTGTCGGCGCCTGCCAGTTGTTCATAAATAGTACTGCGAAGCGCACGTCTTTCTGTAGGTGACGAGTGTTTTCGTATTCACCGACCGGCGTTTAATGTAAGTACCTAAATTTTAATGTTTTTGATTTAGTTTTGTTCTGTTTTATTTTAAAAGCAGATTGTGCCGTAAATAGCAATATAATGTCGTAATATAGCGTGAAACAGTATGACTTAAAGGTGGTTTTTGTGAAAAATGTTTTTTGGATATGGTTATCGATTATAATAATCAATTTTAATGGTATTAAAGTGAAATAAATTAATCTAAATCTATATTTACAATAAACTTTATTTATTATTTGCAGGTAACGAGTAAATAAATCATGTTGAAGTACATGGAAACTGGGAATCCTAGGAAAGAGAAAAAAGGCGACGGTGATGGCGATGGCGATATCAGCCAACTTGGAAAAAGTCTGTGGCGTTATTTCAAGAAAAATGACAAAGGCGGCAAATGTCTTCTGTGTTCACTTAATTAATACAAAAGAATTAATTTCTGTTGCTTAATGTAAGAAATGTTAAATAAAAGTTGATTTTTACCCAAAAAGCTGTAGTTTCAATTTTATCTTATAACTTATAAAATCTGTAGTTTCAATTTGATTTTAAAACTTTAAACATTATTTCAAAGATGCGGGATCCCGCGGGATCCGCGCGGGATTGAGCAATCCCGCATATTGATCCCGCGGGATTGAATTAGCTGCGGGATTGCAATCCCTAAGAGCAAAGCCTATGCAACCGAAACCGAAAGACCAGTCCCGAAACTACGTGAACGCTAAGTTATACGGGACGATTAAATAGCGTACACTCGCAAAACCTGATGGATAGTCAGTCGATGGTTCAGATCTGTGCTTTTGGAAAATTAGATAAGCCCAGATTGGAAAAAGGAAAATAGGACTCACCGTTTGTTTACAAACTCCAGTTTGTGGTGTACACTACAAAATGTTTAAATTAAAAAATGGTAATATTCTTATAGCAAGTAATATATAATATCCTTATACATGCGCCCTGTCTGAGATGTTGATTTGCACTGAAACAGCAAAGCACACTGTCACCTCTCCAAAGTTGAGTACTTTTTCTTGCAACAATTTTTCATGGTGACATTTAGGATGGAAAGATTAGGTAGGTGGGATAAATTCAGGATTTTGACATATGCTACCCACCAAGTCTGCGTATGCAATAACCAATCAATCCCATGTAATAATGCGCGAACAGTCACATCATTAAAAGTTCTGAAGAGATAAACCGGTGCAAGCAATTTGTGGGCGCATCCGTGAATTATTTCTTCAAGTGATGGACAATTTCAGTGGCACGTCGAATGGTCTTACGTAAATTGTCGACATTGGTTATATTTCAAATCGGTTACCATCGTGCCTTTTTTTTCTTTTCTATTCAGTGGATAACCAATATTAGATATTTGAGACACTTCGTAGATTTTTTTCAGTGAAAACCGAGGTAACCAAATATTAAGGTTTTTTCATAAACATTTCGGGTGGTAATTGAAGATTTGTCGTCATTTTTCAAAAAAACAAATTAATAACGGGGCTTAAATAACACCAAGAAAACCCAAGCAGTTTTTTCGCTGATAGATTGAAATTTAAATATTTGACGTATTTCGTAGATCTTTTTCAGTTAAAACCGAGGTTTTGAAAAATTTTGTTTTTTTTTTTCATAAAGAGTGTAGCTGGTTACTGAAGTTTGTCGTCATTACAAAAATAAATCAATTTAATGGCTTAAATAACAGCAATCAAAACAAGAGCAGATATGTTTTTTGGCAAATGGGTTGAAATTTATTTGGTAATTTTTTTCTATTCCCAAAAAGTGTCGAAGAATTAGGATTTAGTTCACGTAATTTGGTAAAATTAAAATGTATTTAATCTCGGGCGCGAGGGCTGTAGTCCAGTGGGAAATAATGGTCCCGTCACTGTCATAAATTTCTGTTTCGTATTTTGAAGGACCACTGGAAACCGATGGGCATTAAAGGGCTTAATTTATTCACACGAGAAGGGCTAGTGGGCGGAATTTTTCAAAACGATAACTTATTTCGTGACTCGCATATCTATTTTTTTTTAGTTTTGTGACCTTTCCCGTGGATGGTTTAGAATAATGTGTTTAAAATGTTTATTTTGGAAACACTCTCTGTAGGTAGGTACTTTTCAATGGGAATGAAAATATTATCAAAAGTGGACATTTTCAATTATTGCGAACTTACCAAATAGGTATAAAAAGTCCATAAAGGAGCATTTCTCTAATATTTCGTGAACAATGTTTTGTTTCTATTGTTTGTAAGTTTTTTTTAATTCTGATATGATTTGATTTGTATGTAATGTATGTATGTAATTTTTGGTTTTACATAATTTTTGTTTTATATAATTTTTGGCTTCATATTCTTTTCTTATAATTTTTTTTTTCTTGTAATGCTATCTTCTGTTATGAAAATAATTAATATTTGAATAACAATTGCAATTAGATACTGTGTATACCAATGTTATGATTGTCTGTGGTTTGTTTTGACACCCTTATATGGGCGCGAATAGGTAGAAAAGAAAGTTTTTACCGGCAACTTCCACTTCCCGCAAAAGCCTGTACGAGGGCACATACAGACTCTGGCGGAACGTCACTGTTCCATGTTTAAATTATGAATATAAGTCGAGCGTATCGGGTGTTATTTTTAAAAAGACGAAGCATCCACTCCTGGAAATAATGAATCCTAAGTTCGTGTTGCTCGTGGACTTGCTTACGTAAATGCGGAATGTGCGTAAGCAAGTCCACGAGCCGCGATTGTAAAGCGCGTGCCGGTATTTTATAGAAAGTGAGAACCCGTATGTAAAATCATTGCGAACTATCGATAATCCTTGCTCGCTTTGGTATTGTTCGCTGCCGGGATCGAGTAATTATTAATGAAGAATCGGATGTGATCCGTATTTGAGAGACGAGCTCGCTCTTTTTGTCCACCTCGCCGAGCACTTTTTGGAAGACGCGTTTGCTTCTGGAATGATGTTTTCCGGAGACCATCAGCCCAGCACGGGAATCCTCTAGGCACGGGACCGAACGTGGAACAAACCTGGCGGGCTGGTCGCCCGATTGCGGCCCGATCTGATGCGGCCGAGGATCCGAAAAGAGCTGCAGTCCCGTTCATCAGCAGATAGAATAATTAGCTTAGTTTCAGAAAATAAACTGTCTAGATGATGGGGTAAGTCAAAAAATAACCAACTCTTTGTGTAAACTCATGTCTTAACTGAAATAGAGAATTTATTCTTTTTTTTTTAAATTGTGAAAACTATCGTCATTCATTATTTCATTCCCGTCAACCTGATGTACTTGCAAATTAATTGCCCACCACTTGAGAGAGAGATTCTGGGTTCCATGTACAGAAGTGTGAGCTTCCTAAGTACACGGCATGATCCCTTAGGTCATGGCGCGTAGGTTAATCCTCAAAGCTGTGTATTAAGGAGCCACCAAGTAAGTAACAACATATCATTAATCATTTTCCTATTCTGAGAAAAAAATACTTAAAATTGCAAGTCACCCCCATATTGTTACCCACACAACAATAAAGCGGGCCAGCGCCATTACACTTCTTAGAGGTAAAGTCACAAGGATGAAATCCATAATTGGTTTTATTTTGGCTATATTACTCATCTAAAAACGGAAAATATTTTAACTGTCGATTTCCCGAAAATGAATAAATAAATAAATAAATTAAACACACAAGCTTAACCAATTCAAAAACTAGAAACTGATGCAGGTCGTAATTTAGGGAATTGTTTCATATTTCGTCTTTTAAAAAAAATGCAAGTCCGCGGAGATATTCCGAACTGCAACCTTCTGCACAAAAATTCGCCGGATGATAGACAATCTTTGAAAGGAGAGGGCACTACAAAAAGAATAATTATTACTATCAACACCTTTTTTCTGACAAAAGAAAAGATGCTAAGAAATTTTTGTCATCCATTTGAACTGGGATATGTTTTATGGAAAAAGTTTGTAAAGGCCAATCTCCAATAGATCTTTCAACTTAAAATGAGATATGTTTTCAAGAAAAAAATTATAAAGGCATACCTCTAACCTCTACACCCAACCTAACCTAACCAACCTCTACATCTTTCAATTGAAACTGCGATATGTTTTCAGGAAAAAAGTTTGTAAAGGCATATCTCCATTAGATCTGTTAACCTCTACATCTTTTAATTGAAACTTGGGCATGTTTTCAGGAAAAGGTTTGGAAAGGCATACCTCCAAAAGATTTGTTAAGCTCTACATTTTTCAATTGAAGCTAGGGCACGTTTTCAGGAAAAGGTTTGTAAAGGCATATCTCCAATAGATCTGTTAACCTCTACATCTTTCAATTGAAACATGGGCATGTTTTCAGGAAAAGGTTTGTAAAGGCATACCTCCAATAGATTTGTTAACCTCTACATCTTTAAATTGAAACTTGGGCATGTTTTCAGGAAAAGGTTTATAAAGGCATATATACAATAGATCTGTTAACCCCTACATCTTTCAATTGAAACTTTGATACGTTTTTAGGAAAAAATTTATAAAGGCATACGTCCAATAAATCTGTTAACGTCTTTCAATCGAAAGTGGGAAATGTTTAAAAAAATAATGTAAAAAAATCCATTAGATCTGCTAACCTCTAAATTTTTCAAATGAAATTGGGGTATGCTTTCATAAAAAAGTTGTAAAGGCATACCTCCAATAGATCTATTAACCTCAACACGTTTCAATTTAAAATGGGAAATGTTTTCAAAAAAAAGTTGTAAGAGGCATCTTTTAACCTCTACACCTACAGCTTTCAATTGAAAATGCGATATGTTTTTAGGAAAAAGTTTGTTAAGGGCCCTTAATCAGCCAGCGGCCGAAAATCCACATTTCGTCGAAAGATATTCTTGCAAATTTACAGGGCGGTTCCAATGAGAAAGATTAATTTTTTTCCGTACCATGTTTTTTAAATTATAATTCAATATCGATTTCATTTCATTCCAAATTTGCTTTAATTTATACCTGTATCCAAAAATGCTGAAAGGCGTGATGGTAAAACTATTAAAATTATGTACTTTTTGTGATTATTTTTTGATAATTAGTATTTATCATTTTTCAATATAATAATGTATATTTTTTTAAATACTTTAATTTAAGACCGTAAATAGATTGACAAAAAAGAGAAATGGTCGTCATAAATAAATGTTCGAATATTTTTTTAACGATTTTATTTGAACTTAAATTAAAATTTTGAAACGTGCGTTTACTAGATTTACATTAGAATTGATTTACAATAATGTATGATTACATGGTATGAAATATGTCTTGTAAAATAAGATTTTTCGTTTGAAAATTTAATAAATCTGCCAACGACCTATGGAATGACCTTATTTTACTAAAAATAAACATTTCGTATCAAATTTTAAAACACGCTTTTACTAAATAAAAGAACAATCTATCGAAATCAATTTATAATTTTTTTGTGGACAAGAGTCAATACGTTCAAAATATAATTTAAAAATGACATATTTTCGGTTTTCTCTGGTTATACCCTCTTATGGCATTCCTGTTAACCAGCATTTTACGGAAATAGTGGCTACAATAGAGTTTAACCTTTAACTGTGGACACATGGTCTCAGAGGCCCAGTCCCTTTTTAAATTTCTCGGAATAAACACCTTCCCCGCGCGCGCCACCCCCGCGCTTCTCAGTAGCTAAGCAAACACAACACAGCTGCTGTAGCTTCAGTTTTAGTTGTGTTTGGACCAAGGAGGGATAAAGTCGTGTCACGCGTCGTCCGGCACTTATCACGTGAGTAATAATCATTTAAAAATTTGATCAGGGTCTGTGAGACCCGCTGACTATAATTTCCATAAAAATATACTCGGGCCTATATGACCCGCCTACTATAATTCTCTTTCATTTTAATATTATAATCTTTTTTAATTTGTTCTAGATTTTGAAAACAAAATGGTGGACAGTAATGAGCCGAGTACATCAGCTGTGAAACATGGTTCCCAACCAACAAAAGAACATTCCAGGCGTAAAGTAATGCCAGTTTGTATTCAGTGTTCCAAGCCTCTATTTTCTGAGTGCAAGTAATTTTACATAAGTTTGATCCTTGTCAGAATTTTCATTTTATTTCTTTTGTTATTGTTTTCTTTATTAGGTAGGAAAAATTATTAGTTTTGATTTACGTAAAACCTACTACAAGGAGCCTTCATATGCTCTCAAGTCAATTAAGACTGAAACTGACTAAGTTTGTTAAATTTGAAGATAATTATTAAAATATGAATAAAAGCCTATTATTTTTATTACTTGATCTTTTATTTGCAAATACTTTATACATATAAACTCCTAGCTAAAGTCAGATTGGTCCAGGTATGAAAATTAGAAGAATTTTATGAAGAGGTTTGTGTGACCCGATGTCCATGGGAATGTGATTTTTATTTCACAACCATAGTGAAAGGTTAAAGAAGCAAAGCTTCAGGTTTCATGTGAGGTATTTTTACTCAGTTCGCACAAAATAATTAATATAATGTACGCACTATGCCTCCATGTGGCAAAAATGCGCAAATAAGTTAACAAATATTTATGTAGTTATTTGATGTCATAACACTACACAACAAACACGGGTCGATCAATTGGGGTGACTTAATTGGATAGAAAGTCGTTTAGCTTTCTCCTTGCTCCATTTGCTTAGTATTGACATCGTGGTAATTAAACTATTCAATCAGATTAATTAGCTTAATTTAATATGTGTTGACTCCAGTCTCTTATAATCGTCTAGATATTCAAAACCTTGAGTGTTAACCTACATTGAGAGGGTATTACTAGAGAAAACCAGAAATATATCATTTTTAAATCAGATTTTAGACGTATTGACTTTTTTCCACAAAAAATTATAAATTGATTTCAAAATACTGTTCTTTTATCTAGCATTCGCAGGTTTTAAATTTTGAGAAAAAATGTTTATTTTTAGTAGATATAATAAGGTTATACCACAGGTCATTGGCAGATTTGTTAATTTTTCAAAAAAGATTTTGTATTATA
Source organism: Limnephilus marmoratus (assembly GCA_917880885.1). Taxonomy (NCBI): domain Eukaryota; kingdom Metazoa; phylum Arthropoda; class Insecta; order Trichoptera; family Limnephilidae; genus Limnephilus; species Limnephilus marmoratus. The sequence continues at coordinate 10,814,031 of OU862918.1, forward strand.
CCACACCCATTTCAAATCACATAATCATGCAGTAAAATAAATCAATACATTATCTGGGTATCGCATATTTTAGAATTTTAATTTTAGTTTAAATAAAATCATAAAAAAATATATACGTACGTGTGTTTCTTGACGAAAATCGGTCCAATGGTGTATTTATTTGCTCACTTACAAACTAATATGATTCATATTTTTTTAACATTCTTATTTAACTTAGACATTATTGAAAAATTATGAATACTTATAATCAAAAAATAATTACAATAAGTATATTATTTTAATAGTTTTATCATTACGCCTTTCAGCATTATTGGATGTAGGTATAAATTAAAGCAAATTTGGAATGAAAGAAAACCGATATTGAGTTAGGTATGTTTTTAAATAGCTGGTACGGAGAATAATTAATATTTCTCATTGTAACCGCCCTGCACGAACGTAAGAACAACTTTCGATGAAATGAGGATTTAAATAGGACTTGCTTTTTCAGATTTATGCAAACTCATTCAGTAAGATTTTTGCGACAATAAAATATTAATTTAAAAAACCTGAAATACAATCTTCAAAAGGACACTATATTGTGGGGTGCGATACAGTACCTTATAGAAGTTTAAAAAGGATACTTTTTTAAAGTAAATTCGCCGTGCGCCGAGGCTGATTGCCTAGCGCTGGAATGATGGAGGCCCGAGATGATGGGTCAGCTCTGTGCGGCTGCTTGTTTCCGGGCGCAGGCTTCAGGCGCTCGATAGGTATTTGGCTGAAGATTCCTCGATGATGGATTGCCTGAAATGTAAAATTACGCAAGCTTAATCCGTTGCAAAAAATGTTTTTTTATTGTGGGTCGACATAAATTTATTATTTGAAAACAGTGCGAGTAGTACTTTGTTACTGGTTGTAGGTAATATTACTTTAAAGTATTGATGACCGGGCGATAATTGATTGCAAAAAAAATTTTAACAATAAATATTGGCAAGTAAGAATAAATCGTAATTTACCATATGAATGTTTAAAATATGTCAATATAATGTAAATTATTGTAGTAGTGATAATAGAAATGATAAAGATACTCACAGATTTAATTCGCCCGGGATTCTGCCTTAAACCTTTGGTCAAGAGGCTTGGTTGTTGGTTCACTTTATAGTTAAATTCGTGTTGATTACGATTGAAAATTAGATATTATTTCGCGTATTTCGTTTATTCACAGGGGTCACCACTTTGGGGGTTATGGGGTTTGTGTAAGTGTGTAGATGGCAAAGCGAATAAGTAAGACGATTCAATACTTACAAGTTTATTAACACTATTTACAGACACATAAACCTCCAATTTAAATATATGCAATAATAAAGTAATGTGAAAGGCGAACAAATATTATAGACCACCTAGTCCTGACCGAGGGTTAAAGCAGAATGAATCGTGAGTTTTTGATGCAAGCGAGGCCAGTTGCTGGAGGAAAGGTCTGCATCCAATTGGTGCCAGAGGGACCAATCGGGTGGCCGGACGATGCAAATCAGTGACCTTTGTTCGTCCTCCACATATGTATGTACAATATTTTAATAAGCATCTTGTCTTACGTATACAACATTTTACTAAGCATTTTGTGTTACCATTATATCTTGGTAATGCAATTTGATTTAAATAATATATTATGAAAGCACTTTGGAAACTTATGAACATATTCTATATAGGGTGTTAAGGGACGTACTAACCAGTGATTCCTGATTTTATTTGGAGTAAAAACTAGAGATGAAACGGATATCCGATAACTATCCGGTATCCGGAATATCCGGCCTAAATGTAGTATCCGGCCGGATACGGGATAGTACCTCAATATCCGGCCGGATACCGGATATAATAAAATGCAATACATTAATCTTTGTGAGGTAAATATCAATAAAATAGCTTATTATTATGACGGCTTTTATTTAAAGTCGAAAAAGTAACAAAACAGCCATTAGGCCTTCCAAAAAACTAAAATTTTCTTCTGAGATACTCACTCTAATGATAAATACATAAAAAGTAAATATCTAAACTAAAAACTTACAAAAACCTCGCAGAGTAGCGAAAACTTAAATTAACATGATTACCTAATCACTATCACTATTATAATGAACTAAAAATCGTAAATTTCTTAAAATCTATTCAATCACACACTCACGCAATCATTCACGAATACTCACGATGGCAACCGAAACCGCCCGAATTGATCTGATACGCTAAGCTCTTCACGACATGCAACGAGACAATCGGCCAAATATCCGGCCGCCGGATATCTGGCCATCCGGCCTCGCAGCTTGCTGGATATCCGGTATCTGGCCAAACAACCATCCGTTTCATCTCTAGTAAAAACTATAAACGAAATTTTGGTCACTAGTGACTTTTTTTCAAAATTTCTTTCTTAAAAAACAAAAACAAAAAAAAATTTCAGCGTGTCATCACTGGTCATTTAGCCGAGTTACTGCGCAGCCACTTACCCCCGCCCTCAATTGTCCAACGCCTACTATTTTTTTTATTTTTTTGTACAAAAAAAATGTCGTCGGAGATGAAACAAATAATGCCAAATAATATCACTGGGTAAAGTCAAGAACGTCCCTTAAGAGCGTTTAACCAGCCAGCGGACGAAAATCCATATTTCGTCGAAAGTTGTTCTTACGATCGTGCAGAGCGGTTACAATGAGAAAGATTAATTATTCTCCGTACCAGCTTTTTTAAATTATAACTCAATATCGAATTTATTTCAATTCAAATTAGCTTTAATTTATACCTTCATCCAAAAATGCTGAAAGGCTCGATGATAAAACTATTAAAATAATGTACTTTTTGTAGTTATTTTTTGATAATAAGTATTTATCATTTTTCAATAATGTCTAAATTTAATAAGAATGTTAAAAAAATCTGAAATAATTAGTTTGTAAGTGCGCAAATAAATACACAAACGGGCCAATTTTCGCCAAGAAACACATGAACGTACATATTTTTTAATGATTTTATTGAAACTAAAATTAAAATTCTAAAACATACGTTTGCTAGATAATGTATTGATTTATTTTACTGCATGATTTTATTATTTGAAATGGGTGTGGTATAATACAAAAACTTTTTTGAAAATTGAACAAATCTGCCAACGACCTATGGAATAGCCTTATTATACTAAAAATTAAAAAAAATTCTCAAAATTTATTAGATACGAATGCTAGATAAAAGAACAATCTTTCGAAATCCATTTATAATTTTTTGTGGAAAAGAGTCAATACGTCTAAAAACTTTTTTGAAAATGACGTATTTCCGGTTTTCTCTGGTAATGCCCTCTTAACACCCTCTACGGTATCAATTTTTTATTTAACAGAATTATATTATTAAGTAGCATTATTCTACTTTATTTTATTACACGTGTGTGTGTATTTCGATTGTGTTTTCTTCAACGAATGAATGAAGTGGAATCTTGAAAGTGGAAATTACTCACTTCCCGACCCCCGATCGAACCGAAACACGGCAGATAGACTGGGTATCGATGAAAACGCATTTTATCATTATATTTTTGGTGGCGCTCACGCACACACAGCGGAACCCACACGCATTTCTCTGAAATTGACTATTAGCCGACCCAAGAGACGCCCCGAAAATTGAAATTAGATTATTTATGGTAAAAAAACTTTGTTTTTATTACGGGTTGATTCGCTGCTTTTATTACGAACGCTTCGATTCCGAAGAGTTGCCTTTCATCAGAGCGATACTGAGATTATGTTTAACCAGTTGATTTATCGAAGATTTGTGATAAATTTTATAAGATTTTGAATAATTGGGTGGCAATTAATGATCGTTTAATAAATTTGTAATGATATTCATGCCTATTAAAGTAAAACGATATATTTCAAAATAAATTTGAATTTGTTTTTAAACTATCTAAATATGTAAAAACTGAAACTCACAAAATATCACAAATTAAAAAGAAAATCCGATAAAGTATCAAGACCTTATAAAATATTCATAAATTCTCACAACTGCGTAATTCACTTAAGATTGGATAAATTGAGCCTATGAATATTTAATATCACAATTTTTAATAAGACTCAGTAGCTGAGAACCTCCGTATTAAAATTCCAACGATTTAGTATTTATAAACCCAATGGAATATGAAAGCAATCTTTCTGATGGGACCAATCTACTAAGAAAGTTATTTCTCCAGTAATAAATATGTCTGTTATATTAAATCTCGCAGGTTTTATACGGCCAGTTTCATTTTTTTTTGCATACCTGACACTGATCAGATAGTCACTAGAAGTGTGATCTTTATCTACCTTTTTGAAAGAAAGTTAATATCACCAATTTCTATTAAATCTTTCTACTCCTGTCCCTAGAAAGAAAATAATAATTATCTGTTCAAGTAACTAACTAACTAACCGTCATGCCGTTTTAAGAGGACCGACCGCCAAACAACTCGATCTTGCCACACACTCCTTTCCTCATTCACATTCAGACATACTCTTCTATTACTCCGAGTCTTGACATAACCCATCTCAAGTATCTGATTTACTTGATCGTTCCAGGTCACTCTCGGGCGTCCCCGACTTCTTCTACCATTCAAATATTTGCGTTATTCTTTCTCATTGTGTTCCATTCTCGTTCATTCGCTTTATATGCCCAAACCATCTAAGCATCCCTTTCTTAATCTTACTTATTACCCTTACATTGCACGTGGTTTTCGGACTTACTCTCATAGATTCATCTTCTATGCTTGGTTTCATAATCCGTTGTTGTAAACAATTCAAAGATCTTGTTACTTTCAAAATACTATACTTCTCATACGTTCGTAGTATCCTTGAATACGCATCTCAAGTGTGGAACCCAGGCTATGCAATACACAAAAATATAATCGAAAGTGTTCAAAATAGATTCTTAAGGTACCTTAACTTTCGCTCTTTTCGAACTCACGTTAGGTAGTAATGAATACTCTGCAAAGTTCTTCAATATGCAGACGTTAACTTGCCGAAGAAATATAGCAGATTCGGTTATGTTATTTAAAATTACACATAACCTAATTGATAGTTCTGATATTCTTCAACGTTTATCATTCCATGTTCCAAATCGCAACAGCAGACAGTCACTTACTTTTAATCTCCCTCTTTGCAAGACCAACTCCAAACAGAACTCATTTATCTATGGATCCACTCAATCATTAAACTTAAATTGTTACCACATTGACATTTTTAACTCGACTTTACATGATATAAAATGAAAACTCACTAAGTAACATGACTCAAACAAGAAAGTTTAATCCTTATATATTCCCGTCCTTTGCCCCTTAATCCTAATTCCATGTTTCTCCCCCCCCCCCCCCCCCCTCCCCTTTCATATGTTGTAAAAAAAAAAAAAATTTAAGAAAACACCCTTACAATGTCACACTTTATTATTCATTCACTATAATAAGTGGAAAGTTCATAATTGGCATAATTAACTATCTTACTATGGTTTTATTGTTTAATCTCAGATTTGCTGTCAACTTTTCCTTAAATAAAATCAACTCATTATTCATATATATATTTCATCCTAGAAACGAGAAACTCTAGGTCTCACGTATTAGAAATCAGCACTGCATTATCAGCACAAAACAGGCAACTTACTTTCAAATTACTTAATTTAGCGCCCAATCCCACTTTTTCCAATTCTTGCATTCAATTATCCATGTGCAGGCCAATCATAAAATCAGGCAGATTATGATGCGCCTCACCACATCGTGATCTGCAATTACGATATTTTAAAATGTTTGATCCATTTTACAAGATGTGGTGAAATATCGTTTTAATTCCTTCGGGCACACAGACACGCCCGCAACTCATATCTCTCGTTTTATCTCTTCAGTTAAATTCCATACTGGCGAACTTTTCCCACGGGGCCGGGATTTTTCATATTTCAATTTTATGTTATATTTTTACCGATTAAAATCAACGATATTGCTTATTTAATCAAGAATTCCAAATCCATTGTAAATTTATCAACACTTCGTTGTTTTTATAATGAAAAATATTTATTTTACTGAACGATTATTAATTATATTTTAAATGCGAAATGAAAAAAACAAATTGGTACAAGTATTTCAGATTTTAAAACCGTTTATTAATAGTCCCAAATAATTTTAAAATATCAATGAAATCGAAATTTAAATCATTATTTCTATTAATATAAATAATTGGAGTACGTGGTATTGCAAACACACACATTATTACATGGTTAGGTATGTTCCAGAAAACATCCAAAAACATTACTTCGTATTTTTTTTATTTCTAACTTTAAAATATATTTACAACTTGGGAGGCGGATTTTAGTGCCGCTGCCCCCGGAATCAATAATTTGATAAACCAATACCTTTGCCATACGACACCCCAAATAGGTCGCTACGTTCGGTAACTTAGGAGGAGTACCCGAGTCATGGGGTGAAATTTTTCTAGGTCTATGCTGTAGTCTGTTTATTCTTTTATCTACAGGGTTTTTCAATAAGAGGTGCTATTTTGAATAGCCCTCTATTTCGGTAGATGTCACTTTTGAAGCTCTCATTTTTTGACATTTGACAAGTAGAAGCTACGCCATTAATAAAAATGGAACGATACACGCTTCAACAACGCATTGAAATAATTAAATTAAATTATTAAATTGAGGCTGGAGCAACAGTTACGGTGAATGGATTGCGCTATCGAGAGATTTGATGATTTTTTATGGCCGGAATTGGATGGTATTGATCTGGACAACGTTTATTTTCAACAAGACGGCGCTACGTGCCACACAAGCAACGCAACCATTGATCTTTTACGGGAAAAGTTTCCGGACCGTGTTATCTCTCGAAGAGGTGATCACAATTGGCCACTGAGATCTTGTGATTTAACATCTTGCGACTTCTTCCTTTGCGGCCACGTGAAAGAGAAGGTCTACGCCAACAGCCCAGCGTCGATTCAAGACCTCAAAGATGGAATTCGTGAGGCTATCGAGGACATAGGGCAGCCACTTTGCGATTTGGTTTTGGAAAATTTCATGAAAAGGATATGGTCCTGTAAGCGTGGTCGTAGTGGTCCTTGTTTGCCTGATGTTATTTTCCACTATTAACGGCATACCTTCCTCTTTATAATCAAATAAACATCCGATCATTTATATTAAAAAATGGCACTTTTCTTTGAATATCAAAATAACACCTCTTATTGGAAAACCCTGTACTTTCATAAACAGTATTTCATTTTGGGATACCTAAATTCAAAAAGAACGAATTTTGATTTGAATGTCGTGCTAGAATATTTGATGACATATTACTTTGTCTAGGCCTTAGGCCTTAGGGATTATTCAAAATATGTAAATGTATTTCATCATCGAAATATTCCACAAATGATTCATGTTGAAATTGTGGCCCCGGTAAATTTTCAATTCGTACTTCATTTCATCACCAGAATCTAAATCAGCGAGATCATAATTGACCTTTACTGAAGGTTGTATGCGAATTTATTTTATCGCATCTTCATCACCCACTTCCAGAATAAGCAGTATTTGGTGCAAATTCTTTGTCTTGATAAGTCCTCCATCACGATAAAAGCAACATTTTTGTTTACTGTATTCGTAGAAGGAATTTTCAAAAAATGTCTGGAAATTTTTGTTTTTATTTATTAAAAAGAAATATACAAAATAATTACATTTGGATGGTTTGCAAAACGTCGATTTTCTAAAAAAACAACTTAAGGGTGCTGTATAAATATTAACTATATTCATCTTCGAACAACATACTAGACAAACTATTTAAGCAACTTAATGGATTGCATCCACCGGTTCATCGATCACTAATACACGACTTTTTAAAATGATGTTGTGACGTTAAATACTTACTTGTAATTCATACCCTCCAAACCTGGTCATCCATCCATGAATAGAATAAATAATCACATACAAAGCCAGCAAGCAAGCCATGAGGTTAGGTAGCAATAATAAGTAGGTATGGGAACAATGTATAATTTATTATAAAAAATCAAACCCTGCCCTTGGAACATATTATAATGATTAGCTATGAGACTCTAAGTTAAACAACGGAAATAATCATCAGGGGTGACTGGTTACGATGTATCGTACCCAGCTGTAAATGTTTAAAGTTTCTCGACACGTGTCAATAAGAAAGAAATTATATTGTAACGACATAAGAAAATTACTGATGGGCGCCTGTGACGTAAAACGTAACATATTTATGAATCAGTAATCCCTAAAAATAATCTAAAAAGCACAATCTCGATCTGTTAAAAATATAAGTAATTTAAATCTCACTTCTCGTGATCCAAAATGTCTTGAGTCCAGCCATATAACTGCTCGTGCCACATAACCCTTTCCGATCCTGGTAAATCCGTCAACTGCCGCGTCGATTCCTCTAGAAGCTTGTTCCCACCTCTCTCGTGCATTCAGAGTGCAAGGCTGCCAACCACAACGGTTAAATCCATAGAGCATTAAATTGACTTGGCGGTACCTACCGCTACAATGTTTTTTAATGAACGTGTTTAGGAAAGCGAAAGCAAATTTTATAATGGGCGGTACAATAGAACAAGGGTATTACAATTTATCTTTCTCAATACGGTTCGAACCTCGGTAATAGACAGATTGAGGTGTAAGGCTTTGAATAATGTCAATCCAATAAGAAAAGTGTGATTAGAATATGTTATTATATCTACACACACTTTATAAAAGTAGGTACACAACTGCTAACCCTGTACAAATCGGAAGTGCGCCCCACGGTTGAATTTGGCAGCCATTTCTGGTCTGGAGCTCCAAAATACCTAAAAAATACCCTTGACTCTGTGCAGAAACGGGCGGTCCGCTTAAAAGCTATATAACTCTCTTCCTCTCATGCAAACATATATTTTTTTTACAAGAAAGAGAACAAAATAATGCTTCTTATTGTCTTTGAAATATGAAAGCTATCTTGCAAATTTTAAATTTACAAATTCAATCCAAAGTGACGGTTTCAGAATTAACGTGCGAAACCCAGGCTTCCGGATTGTGAGGTGCGAATATATTGAACCAAGCAGACGGGTTAATAGGTTCTCCCATCTTAACAGACGGACTGCAATCTTTAGAGCACAGGCGTCAGGTGGGATTGCTGTCCTTGTTCTACCGGTATTACAATGGAAGATGCTCCGAGGAACTAGCGTCATTGATCCCCTCGGCACCGGTGTTCACTCCTTCCTTTCCTCAAAAAGACCCTCCACACAGCGTCTTAAAAGGTGGCATAGGCCTTGAAGGAAGTTATTTTCCCCAGGGCCTCCTGTGTGGAGTTAATGTAAAAAAAAATCTAATACAAGTGTGATACTCTCAGGAAGGTATATTTAATTTAAGAGTATGAGAGCCTAAAAAGGTATTGATTAGATTCTAATCTAATCGAGCGTCATGATTTTATTCGTAAATGTAACGTATGAACCAAAAATTCAAGTATAATCTGATGTTAGTTTGAAAGTACGGGCATCTTTGATAGCTTAATTAAAAATTATTTGCTCATGCAGGCCAAGAAATTGAATTTTGATCCCTAACTTTCTAGGGGAAAGTTTCAAGTCGGTGGCCGGAAGTCCTCGGAAACTGGACTCGGTCCAAGTAAAACCAGTTCGTGCAGCTGATCTCAGCCGATATTCCCTTCCAGGACGCAAACGAATACAAATTATATTAGTTTCAAAAGGCTTAGCGGGAAAAGCTCATTGAACGCTTATCTTATTAAGACAAACGTAGGCATCATCTTACTCGTACATCCCAATTACATTAGTCTGATTGCGAGGATTAGCGCTTTGTGCTAATAAAACTGACTTAAACCGACGTTTATCCGGCTTAACACGAATATTTCGAAGTTCCGTAAGCGATATATCATAACGATAAGGACATTAATAACAAAATGAATGTAAGCTTATAGCTTTGTTGCCAGTTCACGGAATCACATAACCAATTGATTTATCTCCCTTTAGCAAAATCGAACCGAGGAAGTTGTATTTACGTCATTGGTGATTTTTCGTAAAAACGGCACTGTAAAGATAATTCAAGTTTTATTATATGAAGTATTGAAGTTATATCATGAAAGATCGCGACAATATTATTAAGAAATGAAGTCCCCGGCGATGCTCGGGCTTTACGCAGAGTTTTCGAAATCAGATGTAGAGAGTGACCTTTCTCTTGTTTTGAAGGTTACATGCGCAAAATATCATCAACCTCAGCATAAATGTTTAGATTTGCATACCAATCAAATCCACACCGCCCGCTTGCCAGCTCGCTCGTCCACCACATACCGATATTCTCCTTTATATTTCAATCAGTTTACACAAAACCTTAACAAATTATATACTTAAAGCTTCCTCATGAATCACTCTATCTATTGGTGAAAATCGCATGAAAATACCTTTAGTAGTTTTTAGTTTATCGCGAACAGACAAACAGACTGACGCGGCGGAGAACTTTAATTTATAATATGTAGAGATAGAGATGTAGAGATATGGTTCGTATGTTGAGTACTCAGATGTAATATGTAAAGGCTGATTTAAGCTAGTGTTACACGTGCGCTATAGTCTCATAAGAAATAATTTGAAGATATACAAATGTATAATTTGTCTGATTAGATTTATGCAATTGTTTCGTAACGCTTAATTGGATCTCGATGGGTTTGTTCTGTTTCACAAACAAAGGTCAGAATTCAAGCATATTGGTGAAATTCGCACTTCGTGCCTACCCTGGCTGATAACTGTCCGCTGAGAGCCATTGTCGAGGAGACGAAAAAGTGTATTTAGTCTTCTCATCGTAACGCTTCAGTCAACATGTCACAGATTTTATCGGGACTAGATAACAGACTCGAAAAGTGAAATAATCGCCTGTAATTAATTTTAATCGTCATACAACTGACTTGCAACTGCCTGTGATTCATCCAGACAATAGCCGAATCGACCATGAGGAATCCCCAAAGCGGGCAAGATTGCCAAATTATCGTAAGTACCCTTGTGAAATTACCTTTGCTATTTTTTCAGTAAACGTACCATATATTATCGAGATCCACAGGTATAGCTCGTATAGAGTGAACATTCAGCTTCACAGTTTTACAGGAAGATCTTTCCATAAAATACTAGAAGTACTAACATTTGATAATATTATGTGAGACACTGCTTGACGCTGTACAATATTGTGTTAAATTGGTAATGGTTGATGCTGTACTAAATTGTGTTAAAGTACAGAAGAGTCGGGGACATTTCTATTTTACTTACTGCAATAGAGTTGTTAGCACAAGAGCTTACGCGTAGCCACGCGTCCCTAGATGGCTTAAAAAGAATAGATTGCCCCAATTTGTATTCCGATTCCGACACTCCTGGAAAGCTATGCCAACTTTTTTCGTCTCTTGACTATCCAAGCAAAGTGCCTATATAGTATAAAGGTCTGTTATTTTTCCGCATGATATTACCCTAATTTTTAAGGGTCGGTATTTTTTAACGATTCATCCAAGGTTCACTATTTTATCTGCTTATATCCAACAAATATGATAATTTTACTAAAAATACACAAATAATAAATGGAATGCTGTTGAAATGAGATCCCTGAGACGTACGTGTGGTAAAACAATGTATGATCGTATGAGAAATGTGGATATCCGCAAAGTATGTAAGGCTGATGTAAGCATAATGAGTAAGATTAAGAAAGTGACCCACAGATGGTTTGGGCATGTAGAGCGAATGAACGATGAAAGCAGTGCAAGAAGAATATACGACGCGAATGTGAATGGTAGGTAGAAGAAGTTGGGGACACCCGAGGAAGACATGGCAAGATCAAGTGAATCAGATACTTGAGTCGGGCCATGTCAAAAGTCAGAATAATGGAAGATAATGTATGAGACGTTGTATGAATGTGAGGCAAAGAGTGTGTGTCAAGACTGAGTTTGGCGGTCCGTCCTCTCTGCCTACCCCTGCGGCGAAACGGCGTGATGGTTAGTTTGAGGTATTTGTTTTGGACTCACCTTTGTGAATTGGTATCACCTTAGCAATTTTACAGCTATCGGCAAAAGTTACCTCTTTGAAACATTGATTGATTAATTTTGTTAGAGTAGGAATCAATTCTATGGAGAGACTTAGCATTGTCTTATATTTGAGTGAATCGTAACCAGCACTTGCATTTGGTTTTAGAGATTTTAATATTTGACTTATTTCTAACTCCGTAGTGGGCTGAAGATATAAAGATTCAATGCTGTTGTGCACTAACGTTATTTCATTGGCTGGATTGTGTTTGACTTTACCATGTATATTATCGGCTAGGGAGGAGCCAATGCTGCAAAATAAATTATTAAATTGGTCGCATATCTCTACATTGTTAGTGATTATTTCATCATTAATGATTAATTTGTTACAAAAATTTCTTGAGGTGTAAGATTGGTTCTTAAGAATATTATTAATTAAGTTCCAAGATTTTTTTACTGTTATTTTCGTATTTTTTAAAGAGATTACTGTAGTGTGTTTGTTTTAGTTAGTTAATTAGTTATATACAAATTAGTACCTTTCCCCAAACGAGACCAAAGCTATGACCATTGTTTAGAGAGACTCTAATTTTCGCTGGTATTTTAGTGAATTATTTAATGAAAAAGGTTGAACGAAATTATTTACGAGCTAATAATGCAGTTGATGGAAAATGAGTTCATAATATGTCGTAACGCTGGAGCTTAGAGTTTTTCTACTCTAGATATCACGCAAACTGATTACTCGCTCCGTAGTAAAAATAAAGCCAATTTGTTGAAAATGATAGTCCAAGCAAGACGCTGGCGAGGATATCTCTTGCTACAGCTCAGCCCGGCTGCAGTGAGTTGCAGTGAAACGGACTGCACCTACAAAGTCTACACGTCTCAAACAGCAGCTTAAGAGTGCAGCAAATAAACAAGTCCTGAAATCGTGGCTGGCTTTGTCCTGAGGAAGTTCCCGTTTATTTAATTAACCGGAAAGAGGCTACTCCACGGCGCTGGTGGCTGCTCTTATCTCCTGCACCGGAAGTTGGGTCGGACTCTCCGCCATCTTGTTGATTTATGCGACGTCCGTTACCTTCTTTTTCTTTTTCTTCTTCCTCTTCGCAGGTCCCGCGAAATACAAGCGGTATTAGAAGGGAAGGAAATTTACAACCAGTCTTAAATTAGCCGGGCGCTTTTACCACTATTTTTAGTTTTTAAAGCGTAAGCGCCACCTTGAGAAGGCGAGGGTGTTACGGACAAATAAATTTCCAGGTTTTAAAAATATTTTTTACTCGCCAAACCACTTTATTTAAAAAATAATGGATACTTTGAAAGCACTTGTATTGCCATTTAAGATTGTTCCTAGCTTTGAGATAACAAACATCATCTTAAATATTATTCAGTGCAACACCCACACAAATATAAAACTGAACTATAACAACGACGTTCACCAATATAATACACGCCAACACAACCAACTACGTATATCAAAAATACACTCAAAAAGTTCGGACAGAAATCATTAGAATACATTGCCTACACTACCTATAACAAATTGCCTGAAGAATTAAGAATTAATAATTAAAGCCTCTAACAAATCTCGAAACGATATATTTAAATCCTATTTTTTCAAATGTTATTTGGAAAACGAGTCTTAAGTAGGTACAAACTCTGTTCTGATAGCTGTCCTGATTATCTCCAAGTACCAAACTTTGTACATCCAGATGTGATGGGCGCAGTTTATATCTTTTTTAAATCTTGTCATGTATTTTTTATGTAAACATCTTGTATTAGGTCTGCATATTTTTGAGCCCGTACCTTTTATTGTATTTTCTGGTTTTGTTTTTTTATTTATTTCCATAGTCCATCATGGAGGACACATTATTTTAATTTTTTGACACCAACAGTACCTACATAAATCAAATGAGTGGTTATAATAATTCATAAAATGTTATAAGACATGTTTCTGTGAAATATTTGTAAAGTGATATGTTGTGTCTGTATGTTGCTTCTGTGAAATGTTTTGTAAAATTTTTCTTCGTATAATGTGTCTGCATATTGGTTCGGATTGAGTTTAACGTAAAATAGTTTAAGTACCAATTGGCGATCCCTTAATGAGTTTTGATTACTCATGGGAGTGCATTTTAGTTGTATGTTTTATTTAATAAAAAAAAATATATTTTTGAATGAAGCTATAACTTTGTGGTTATCCATTATAGATAAATGAAACAATTCAACTTTGTTTGAACCATTTATATATTGAGTAAATCCGACCGGTTTCAGAACAAACGTTCCTTCTTCAGGGCAAGCGTATACGTATACGTATATCCCTCATAACTTTTTCATTCCTCTAACCATAACTCCTCTTCTTCATTTCTTTAAAAAGAACATTCACACAGCGTTCCCAAAGATGAAGAAGGAACGTTTGTTCTGAAACCGGTCGGATTTACTCATTATACAAGTGGTTCAAACAAAGTTGAATTGTTTCATTTAAAAAAATATATATATTTTCTGTTCGTTTGTTCTACGTAAATGTTTTTATTAATGTAAATGTTTAATATCCATTAGCTACTAAATATCTCATTCGCTCTGAACGTCTTTTGGTCGTTTTCTATTTTTTGCTTGACAACAATATTTTTTGGATAAATAACACTTCTGCCATAGGTTCCCTTAAGCTGCGTGGCGGATCGGGAGACTCATTGACCTCTCCAGCAAGTATTTTTCGAACCATCGTCGTGCTCCACAGTGGGACAGATGGATTTATACGTCCTGTGTCCTTCACTTCTGGATACATTGACCCCTAGATTCCTCTACCCACCCCTCATAACTTTTTCATTCCCATAATCTCCTCTCCTTAACTTCGTTAAAAATATGTCATAGGCCCTAAGGGAATTTATTTTTCTCAAGGCTTCTTGTGTGGGGTTTAAATAATACTTTGAATTATTTATATATATATATATATTACAAAATAGCTCAGATATATCCACCGAGCTACGCGGCTCGATTATGACCTTTTTATCATTGAAAACACTTATAATATCTTTTTCTGAAACCTTGAATGTTTCATTACAATAACATAAATAATATATAAGGTAGAATCCATCCTTCTTTAAATTTAGGCCATAAATAATTTAAAATGGAAAATTCAATAAACAAAATTCCAAAATGTAAATCATAACGACGGGGCAATTCGAATTTAAATATCGCGGAGTAATTTTTTCACAGGAGTAATACAAGTATAAATAACAGTTTAAAAGATTTCGTAATTCGCTTTAAATACATTCTTAAAATATTTGTATTGAACACATACATATACGTAATAAATAACGACAAAATAATAATACGCACATTCCCCGTACTCACAATCTTTTAATACAACTTATATATTACACTACCTGCGAGAAAATTTTATTATGTACATCGTAAATGATGTTACTTACTCGTGCGTACTTCTGTAAATGATGTAACATTATTTTTTTTATAAACCAGAGAAATGTACAGAATTGGAGACTTCGTTTTTTCATGTATCTGGATGAAGTAAAAATATTTATTATTAAAATAAAGAATAATCTACATAATAAACCCGGGTTGACCTACACATTCTACAAAATTTTCATTAAAATATTGGGTGCCGCTCGAACACACGCGTGTGTCAGCCGTGCCATGGGCTTGAAATTCACAAATCACATACGTGTGTGTCAGTCATAGACATTCAATGTCTATAAATGATATTTAATGTCTAAAAGTTGAAACGTTTCGTACGAGATAACAATCCACTTACAAAAACTCAGCTTTTATACATAACAGATAAAAAAAGGGAAAATCGGTCAAGGGATGCATAATATCTGACAAAAGTTACAAAATTATTTAAAAAAACGCACTCAGTCAAATGAAACTTAATATAAAAAGAGACACAAGTGATATATAATAGTATAATTATAAAATTAATTAAAAAAGATTCAAAACCACAATATTCTGATTTTCACAACTTATTTTCCTGGTAACTTTATAAATATGTTCTCCATTGATGCGAGTAGGTACCCACGAACAGAACAAAACACTTGGAACAAACTTAAACATGCCTCTTAACGAGCGAACTAACTTTCACAGTATGTTCTTACAATACCTATTATAAAGGGACCAAAGTCCTGAATGGACTACTAAGTAAATTTTGCCAACTAACTTCTTAAATATTATTTAGTTAGGCATCGCCACTGTACGAGATTTAGTATTGTTTCCAAAAATACAATGATATTTCTGATAAATTGCTTTCGTATTTAGTATGGTAACCCACAGTTATTAGAATACATAAAACAAGTAAAAGTTAGTAAAATTCGAGGGCGATGGAAGTTCAATACAAACGAAACTTTTATTATGCTGACGCAGACCTGCGAAAATTCACAGAAATTATATTGAAAGATTGGCGAAGCTGTAAGTATTTATAAAATACTAGCTGACTCGACAAATGCTGTTCTGCCATATAAATTATTTGTATTGAACATTTTGGTTGTTAAATAAAAACTAACGAATGTATTGGAAGTGTGTACGGATGGGATCTATGACAGAAAGAGGAATGGAGCGCTATAGACGATGACCGCCGATAAAAGAAAAAAAACACTAACTAAAGTAGAAAAATAAAATAAAGAAAATCAACATGTATTTCGAAGAGCAATTGAGTGTACGGTATTTTTTGTCAGTCCGTCTTTAGCCAACACAAATAAGCTCGATGGTATGCCCACGCAAGAACATGATGCCGAATGAAATATCAAAATGACGCGACCAAAGATATTGAATTTCTTATTTCAAACAGAACGAAATTATTTATGTTGTTGAATGACAGATGGCTCTACGTCCGCCTCATCGAACATTCATCTCCACATGAGCACATTTACGAGAAGCGTCGCGTTGAATATCTTTGGACGCGACGCTTCTCGTAAATGTGCTCATGTGGAGATGAATGTTCGATGAGGCGGACGTAGCGCCATCTTTCATTCAACAACATAAATCATTTCGTTCTGTTTGAAATAAGAAAGACGGTTAAATTTGTTAAAAAAAACTAAAATCGCGATTAAAAAATGGGAGGGCGGGGGTAGGAGAGTTAAAATTTGGGGTTATAAGTATTTTTGATGCCAAATAAAAAAAAATACAAAAAAATAAATTTTTAATAAAATAGAAAAAAACGGTATGAAATATACTTTAAGACCTATTCTCACACCTATCAAATATATGTAAATAATTTCATAAAAATCGGTCAAGCCGATTCGGAGGAGTGCGACCACAAACACCGTGACATGAGATTTGTATATGTAAGATTTGCCTCCGATCATTGTCTATCAAAAAAATTATAAGATACCATCATTTGAATGAACAGCGTTAGTATACTTTATAGCGTTAGATTTGTAAATAATTATTTATTTTAATAAAATAATTGTGTTAGGTACCTACTCATTTTATCGCTTGTATTTTAATTAATAATATTGCGCGATACGCCGAAATACTCGTACGTAGGAACCATTACGCATAATATGCACCGACAACCGAAATCTATGTTTAACCCTTCAGGCCTCGGGCACATTCTGCCAGAAGGTCGGAATATTACCGCT
Organism: Limnephilus marmoratus; assembly: GCA_917880885.1. Classification (NCBI taxonomy): domain Eukaryota; kingdom Metazoa; phylum Arthropoda; class Insecta; order Trichoptera; family Limnephilidae; genus Limnephilus; species Limnephilus marmoratus. Next base: position 10,831,593 of record OU862918.1, read on the forward strand.
TTGTGGTAATCAATTTGGGAGGCGGAAACGGGTACCGCCGCCCCAGGAACCTTTATTGGATAACCAACACCTCTGCCACAGGTCACCCCAAGTGGTTCGCTACGTTTGGTGATTTAGCAGGGGTGCCCGGGTTCATGGGGTGAGGTTTATCTAGGTCTTGGAGACGCATGACCAGGACACACTGAATCCCAGATTCCTACCCACCCCTTAAACCCTTTTCCTTCCCAGAACTCTTCTCTCCTTCCTTTCCTTAAAAAAACCCTCCACACAGCATCCCCAAAGATGATATAGGCCCTGAGGGAAATTATTTTCCTCATGGTCTCCTGTGTGGAGCTCATGTAAAAAAAATCTCTAAATTGCACTTAATTGATAAAATAAAATTTTCTTGCATTCAATTAAATAAATAAAATAAACTTTCACACGCCGGGATTTGAACCCGCGCCCTCCGGATTGGTAGTCAAGAGCCTTACCCCTCGACTACAGAGGCCGTTAAATTATCTGTATAATAGAAACACAAACAAAACGATAAATTTATCCCGAAATGGGTGTCTTCCAAATGATTAATTTATTACATATCAGTACACGCGTAGGTACGTATAGTCAAGCTAAGTTATTTATAAGAGTTTATCGAATAATACTGCTGTAGAGTGGTTTTAAGGTACATAAATGACATTTTGTCATGTAGCAACACTTTGTGGGTATACATAATTATTATAATGACAATAAAATAACTTTATTTAATTCCGCTTTGCAAAATATTTTAACCAATCCGTTTCTGTTCGACCTGAACCATAATTAGGGTGAATAAAATATATTAAATAATGTACAGATTTTCAAAGCTTTTAAATAAAATGTATAAGACCCTTAAACCCTTTTCCTTCCCAGAACTCTCCTCTCCTTCCTTTCCTGAAAAAAACCCTCCATACAGCATTCTTAAAGATGACATAGGCCCTGAGAGAAATTATTTTCCTCAGGGCATCTTGTGTGGAGCTCATGTAAAAAAAAAAAATAAGCAGGATAGAGATCATCAACTTTGTTGGGGGACGAGGGGGAGGTACCTAGGAGGGGGGAGGGGGCTAGATAAGATAGGTTTACGCCGTAATAATCTATATGCTCTCGAAATTTAAAAAAAATCATTAAAAAAAAAAAAAAAACAATTTACTAAATAAACAGCTAGATTTGTTGAGCAGCCCCTTTATTAACATATTTCCCTTCCTCTCGCCTACTCCCTCCTCCTCCCTCTTAAGTACCTCCCCCCTCCGCCCCCCACCACCTAAGTTGATGTTCTCTCTCCTTCTTCTGCTTTTCATTTAAATACTATGTTACTCTGTATTTTTTATTAAATGTACCTACTTTATTCACCATGATGAAGGTTCAGGTCATAAATGAATTTATAATTAATTATCACAAACCTTTGTTGGTTTTAAAAGGATTAACAATAATAACTTTCCATCGCAACAGAAATAAAGGAAAATGACTGCTACGAACGTATTATGTTTTTTTTGCGTCCAAGAAAATTGCATTTCCCCTCCTTTCACGCTCAAGTTCTTCTAAGCTTTAAAGTTTCCCCACAATATCTTGATATACGAATGTACGGCATTACAAACTTCCTCAAGTTTTGCCTTGCGCTGAGTATTATCTATCTATGTAGTATTCAAGTGTCTCAAGGCTTGGCATGCAAAAGCGGATTTCGTTATTTATTTGTGTTTTTACTTTCAAGTCCTTTTGCGTGTAATCCGCCAGAATGTCTGAAGTTACGGAACAAAAGCTGTATGCCATGCATGTCAATTTTAACTCTTCCATCGCATATAACATTTTGGAAGTTGTTCTTAAACACTAGATAACTCTTATCCCCAGACTAAATATATAAAATGAATCAGTTTCAGCTAGAGGTTTTTTATGATATACCTACGGCAAAAATACTTATGCAACTTTATAATGGCAATAATTGTATTTTGCAAGGAAATTATTCACAGGAATAGAAGTGGAATAGATTCTCCGCAATAAGGTGTGATTCCTCTCGGCGTTTTCTTCGCTGTGGGTTATTATTGTTTGAACTTCGAATTAAGATCGATTCTAAAAGAATCTTGCGACGCATTTGTATGCGATTTACAGTCCACGAAGAGACCTTGTCTCGGTGGTTAATTGCGAACGATAACAAAATAAATTTACACTGAATTATTGCGAACTGTCCGGGGGCAGGGTAGGGCAGAGCGGAAGGGAAAAAATCATTGCCATGGGATAAAAAAAAATTATTCCCAAATAAAAACAAACATAATTTTCAAGCTCCACTCCTGAGTGATTGATGGGCCCGAGCGCACTCAAGATCACGCCCTGCATAATAATTGATTGTTTATTTTTATTATTAACTTAGCGCTGGAAAAGGCCATCCGAAATGCAGGTATACAAACCACAGGCCATATTTTTAACAAGTCTGTTCAGCTCCTTGCTTATGCTAACGATATAGATATCATCGCACGCTCAGAATGTGAACTAAAATCGGCGTTTAAAAGCTTAGCTACGTCGGCAAGGAACATGGGATTGGTCATCAACGAGGGGAAGACAAAATATATGCCCGTACATGGACGCCAGAAACTACCAAGTATACAGATAGATAATTATACATTTGAAACTGTCAACGAGTTTGTATATCTCGGTACTATGGTGACAAATGACAACAATGTATCCAGCGAAATCAAAAGAAGAATAGTAGCTGCAAATCGATACTACTTTGGGCTACAGAAGCATATGAAATCTCGCCACCTTACCAGAAGATAAAGTCCTGCTTTACAAGACCCTTATACGACCTGTTCTTATGTATGGTTCGGAATGCTGGACAATCAGTAAGGGTGATGAAGGAGCCCTAGAAAGTTTTGAAAGGAAGGTGCTGCGAAGGATTTACGGCCCAGTCTGTGATAATGGAGAATGGCGTATCAGATACAACCAGGAGCTATACGATCTTTACGAGGACCCTAATATCTCCAAGGAAATCAAAACTGGAAGACTCAGGTGGGCTGGACATATCCAGAGAATGAGCGAAGGAGATATTCCAAAGCGAATTATGGATGGTGCACCTGGGGGTCGGAGAAGAGTTGAAAGACCAAAGCTTCGATGGCTGGATGGAGTGGTGAAGGATGCAAGCACCATTGGCATCCGAAACTGGCGCAACGCAGCACAACACCGACAGTCATGGAGGCAGGCTCTGCTGGAGGCCAAGACCTGACCTGGGTTGTAGAGCCACAGATGATGATGATGATGATTAATTTTTATTAGTATATATTTTTTTTTATTTATGTTCTTATTTCTTTACTGTGTAAATATATAAATATGTATAACTATATGGGACGTGTGAGATTGCACTATCCTCCCCACATCCTGGAATAAAGATTATTATTATTATAATTTGCCGAGCGCATCCAATCATAATTGGCGTTAACATTATCTGTTCCATAGATTGCGGTAATTTTTTTTTTTTTTTTTTTTTTTTTTTTTTTTTTGAAATTTTTTGATACAATACATATAATACATACATGAAATAATGAAAAGTATATAAAAAAACTTAATATAATTAATGTATGAACAAAAAAATCCCACAAAGGCAATGCCTGTGCGTGGGTATAATATAGATTTTTTACTTTTATTTCTATGGTTATAGTGAATATTTTAAGTATACATAAATAAGGAATTTTAAAAAAAGTAACTGAATGAATGCATTTAAAAACTACAGCATAATGAAAGATTTTGTTATGAGCATCTACGAAATTATTTCGATAAGACGAAAACATTACAATAATTTTTAAAAACAGGATTTTCTTAAGTAGATTAGGACATTAATATACTCATTTATATGTATGCGCGTGGTAAAGTTCTTTGGAATACCTTATGATACGCTTACAGATGCACTACGGATACTACTTCAATATTCTGAAAGGTTTCTTGGCTGTTTCAAGACAAACTACTAACGTCAGTTTTAATGACTAGGTACTTTAAGAACACAAAGCACAATTTTGCTCAAACTGCGTGTACAAGAAAATGAAACTAATTATTGTCAAACCCAGCAATAAAACAGTTGTGTTATATCGTATCTTGTTATTTTTTAACATAAACGTGCACGAAACATTCGTGACGACGCGAAAAATGAGCCAAAATTAAATTTCAATTAGTCTTATTCAACTTAGGATTTTCTTACATGGAAAAAGGCTTTTGTGTTTTATAAAAAAAATAATATTGTAAGTAAAAATTAAAACAGCATATACTGAGGTTAACCTTCAAACCTTCTTTCTACACCTACCTAATTGTAAAAATCCTTAACAATTTTCACAAATTCCCGATCTTCTTTGAAAAATCCTCGCTGATTGATTAAAAAGAATTCAATACTCGCCTCAAATGTACCAAAAATACTGCTTTAAATAATATAAATCATCGATTAGTATTTTAAACTTCGCATAACATTACTTTTTTAACTGGACACGATTAATACGAATGTGTTTTAGGAAAAACCTTGTGATTCGCCTTAATTTCTGAAAAGGAAACTATTTGCATTTGGGGCGGTGAAAAATACTGGATTTAAATTTTCAATTACGTAAAATGAAAAATTGCTTTTATCGTGAGGCTGATACACAATCATTTACGATACATTAACAATTGTTTATCAGTTATGCAAAATTTAAAGCAAGTTTATTAGTAAGGTCCTTATAATTAATAAAATAATAATAAAGAGAAATTTTGTAAATCTAACGTATTCAGTGTCTATGGATAGATTCTGCTAATCGCCGGCTAGCTTAAAGCTTCAAGTTGGTTGACGCGATAGGCTATGGACTTATAGCGCTTAGTATGTGCAGAAGTAGCATTTGAATGGGACACAATGCTTAATTGCTTGAATTTAGGCTGCACTCGAGTCAGAGGGAGAGGGAAACAAACCCCCGAGAGGCTGCAGATTAACTAATCTACTTGCCACTTTGTTCCTGCCGATTCGATTGTATTGGAATGTGATTCATTAAGCTTTTAACTGTTAGTACTATAACGATTTTCGTTTGACCGCAAAAAGAATTTACGATTTTAAAACGATTCAAATGGGAAAATACCGCGCTCGTGTTTCAGTACTAATTGAGATTCATTGATATGACTTTCGCAAAATAGTGATAGCCTATTATTTTTGCAATCAATAGTCATTTTGTTGAAAACGTTTATATGAAGAATCAAACTTGCACGATGAGCTCCGGTCGTAAAGTATTATTCTACAATAAATAATATCAATATTTAAATTTATTTAAATTCATGAGGAAAAAATCGATGATCAAAAAAAATATGGCCACTGTGGTTTTTGAAAAAAAAAATTTACTAGAATGTTTTCCAATATTCAGCGTAGCAACCATAATAGAATAAAGGATAAAATTTGTGATCAAAATATTTATCTAAACGAGGCTCAAATATTCAATACATTGTGTTTACTAAATTCAAACGGGATGGAGATATACGATATCAGACGAGTGTAAGTGAGGCAGAGTGCTGGGTATTGAATTAAACAGAACATTATTTGTTTCCATTAAAATTCGTGCGGAAGGCACTTCTCGTGCGAGCGAATAAGGGACCGACGATTTAAAGATTACACAGCCGCGGCTAACTGTGGCACAGTTGTGGCAAACAAAAATGTAACGCGTTTTAATATCAAATCAGGTTCGGTAAATTTTGTATATGTATATATGATCATAAGGATGCAGTTCACATTTTTAACTCATCAATCACTTAAAATATAAACAGATCTTAGTAGAATTTGTATCGGAAAGCAGAACAACAAATCAAATTTAACAAGCTGCCTAGCTCTGCTTTGACTAATTTCATTTATTTATTGTACTCTTCCGGACCTCCTATTTTTCCATCTTGCATTATAAAAAAATATGATAAAAGACAAGCTAGGTGATCTCTAACTAGGTCTGTTTACAGGTGATCTCTACTTAGGTCTGGCGACGGTTCGCCGAACGGCAGACTACTCCGCACGTTCGGAAACGCTCGGCGCCGCCCGACCATCTCCGAATGAGCGCGGTCTTTCGTGTACTACATTTATATACTACAATGGGGAAGTAGCTGGCTATTCAGATCTGGTCATCAAACACGGCTAATGCCATTTCAAGCAACGTTTCAATTCTGAATGGTGGTCTTACACCTGGGCGATACTGAAAGTATCTTCCACTCTGGAACGTGCGCAAATATACTATATATGATTTTAAATGAATAAATTGCGAAATAACACAAATAAATCAAATAAAATTTATTTGCCACGCCGGGATTCGATTCCGCGACCTTTGGAATGCGAGTCAAGAGCCTTGCCGCTGGACTACACGTACCAGTCACACCTAACCAACAATTTTTCTACACTCCTTTGTAGTTCCTTAACCAACCATAAAAAAATTTATTACATTATACTACAATTTAAAAAAAATATACACCTTTTGTTAAAACCAAGCGTGTTTACCTTCTCGTATACTTTTTTTAGTTCAAACTTTTTATCCACGCAATAAATTAGTGTAAATATTGGTTATTCCACAGAAAAGTCAATTTCTTAACATGAACCAGAAGTGTAAACTAAAACACTTTAGATATTTCAATCACGTTCTCAAATATTTCCCCGATCAAGCGGAAACTCTTTCTTTATTGTTATCCCCATGGCTATCCCCCACGTTCCCGACATATACAATTTGGACAGGATCCAATCCACAGTCCTTTTCCACAGATTACACGTGAAAAATCCTGGATAAATCACAATTCCAGCATTCATAAATCTCCCTTATTTGGTACTCCAACGTATCGGGACGCCAATAATTCCAATATCATTATGCAGTTGGCATTCTCCATGCATATACAATATTATCGGAAACGATCAATCAATATGGGAAACGTTAAATCGGTTTTTAGTAAATCTAATTCAGCGACTGAAAATAACCTGTTATCGTTAAGTCGTGAGCTATCTAAAGGTAATATTTTATTGCTGTATACAGCATAAGACATTAATTTTCGAAGAGATTATGATGTTTATCATGTCGTGTAAATAAAATTATAATGTTCAGACTTTTTTATGTGAATACCTCACAAGAGTTCCATCTCCTACCCTCTGGAGCCACCCCAATTGGACACTATGGCATCCCCAATTGGGGTGAGGCTGTGGAGAGAGGAAGTGGATGGGGTAGAGGAAGATGTGGGAGTACCTGGCTCTTCAGATCTATTCACCAAACTCTGCTAAAGCCATTTAATGCAACGTTTCAATTCAGAATGGTGTTCCTACGCCAGAGTAATCTTGTGATAATTCACTCTGGAAAGTTCCGTAAATCTTTACCTAGTATAAAATGACGTCGCTCCCGCTGTCTGTGCGCTTATATATTTTAAACTACGCAACGGATTTTGATGCAGCAATAGATAGAGTGGTTCAAGATGAAGGTTTATACGTATAATACACGCATATTACAATAGAGAAAAGCCTAGAAATTCAAAGATTCAATTGTGGCAGCGGGCAACGGGGGCTGGCAAACAGGCGGTGTAGATTTAATATGTATGCAAATTAACAAATGGCGTTGGTTATAAAGGTTGGGTAATGGCGTTATGTTTTGTTAGCCACAGCAACGTGCGACCGGGTTTGCAAGTTATATTATTTTAACCGAATTAATTATGAAATAACACAAATGATCACGCCTTTGGATTGCGAATCAAGAGCCATAACCCTTGACCAGTAGATTACACGACATGTAAATTCAACCCAAAATATTGAAAAGAAATGTTATCCAACCTAACCAATAGCTGGCATTCGGAAGGCGAAACAGCTCTCACGCGTAATCATAATTACATATCAGAACTTGTTTATAAGTAAATAGTTTTATAAATTTAATAATAATATTATTAAATATGCAAAGGAAAAAAATAATTAAATCGGGGTTCCACAAATTAAATTTGATAATAATAGTAAACAAAAATCAAAATTTGTAAAAAAAAAATACAGGAATTTAGGTAAGAAAGTGAATAAACATTAAAGAACGACTAGTTTCCTTTATTAGATAAAATGAATTTTAAAAATAATCTTAAATCATAAGAAATATTATTTCGTTATAGAAAAATTGATTCGTATTTATTTCTTTTCCGAAAAGCTTCTCTTTGATTGCTTTGTATGTAGTCTAGACTCTAGGCCAACGGCACACGACATCGATAGATACAATTTAACAAAAGGTTTTTTGTAAGACTTCGGATGATACTTGTTAATAAATAATTTTAGTCGGAGTAATACCCACTCTCATATTACAATATAATATTAAAATAGGTATACTCGGACGAAAATATAAAGTAAATAGATTTGCCCCGGCTTCGCACGCGCCACTCGCCCTTCCGTAATACCCGCTATATCTGATTTTTTGACATAACGATCTGAGTATGACATCTTGTTCACATTTTTACGAGGAACAAGACTAAACGAAAATGATTTTCAAAACCTCCCTTATTACGACCAAAAACCATGTTAAAACTGAGAGTGAGAAATAAAACCCGCAATAGCATTCAAGGAGTTACTATCAAAACCCGCTATATCGGAATTCAACCAATCACGAGCAGTTATTTTGCCAAGATGGTGGGTGTAGAAACACGCCCCACAGGTCAATCGAGTTTCAAAAGCCTCTATATTCCATATAAATCACGAAGCGAGTATCAAAATCCTCTATATCCATTTTATTTATCCAAATTACTTAAATGTTTCTATACACACATTGAAAATACATTTTGTCATAAAAAATGCAATTTTTTATTTACGTTAGAGGTGTGACAGTTTATTGCGGTTTTATCCGAATCAGTGAAAGTTGATATGGCGGATATGGAAATTGAACGGATGCTATTAGCATCCCCGAAGATGATACAGGCCCTGAGGGAAATTATTTTACGCAGAGCCTACTATGTGGAACTTATGTTAAAACAAAACAAAAAAATGTGACATACTCAATATACAAAGTACAAAATGGTACTTTGAAATATTAACACAAAATTTTGACAACTGTATGTTTAAAAATATCAATGTTTTCTGAGTGGATTTTTCTATAGATATATTCGTTATTCATAGCATATCATCTGTTAGAAGGTTTTCTAAAAGCGACTTTTCATTATTATTTATACCCACGTTAAGTAATTTAGAGCTTGCTACTAATACGCTGGCGCTGGACTAAGCCTGTGCTAAACCCATGTTCAGCGCAGATAAAAAACGCGTAGCTTAGTAAAGGCCCATCTTGGAAATAAGATTTCTTTGCTTTTTATCCTGGCTCATGTGTGCAGTAAATGTCTTAACGACTTTTGATCGTTAAGCTTTAATTAGTTCCGGGAGAATTTAATACAACTAAGGTAAATATACGTTGGTACAAATGTCTCGTATATCTATAAATAAATAAAAAAAAAAACGAGTGTGCTTTAGAACACACAACTGAAGTAAAACTTCTGCTCGATCTATATGATAGGAAGAGAGAAAGAAAATGTACGCGTGCACTGCTCTCTTGCTCCTATAGTGTGAGACAAAAAATGGGCCTGCACTTGAACTTGTAGCCAGTTTCTTATGTTTTTTTTTTGTATTCAATATTGGGTCTCACCGTTGTTTTATATTGTGTAGGAAGAGAATTGTATAGTTTTATAGCCTGGTATCTGTAGTGTTTTTGTCCAAAGGATGTGTTTGTTTTTGGTATTTGTTATATTTGTAGTTGGTGAGCATGTCTTGTTCTAGTATTGCGAGAATTTTGTGAAGTGTTAAAAGTGGATAAGTTCTTCTAAAGGAAATTTAGTATTTGTTTTGAATATAATTTTTGAATTTTCAGCACTGGGAATTTTTCGAATATGATTGAAGTGGGTGTTAGTATTGGTAACTTAAGTATTACTTTTATTAGGGTTTTCTGAGCTTTGAACTTTGAAACGCAACTGGCTATGAGATAAAGAGAGATAGAAAATGTGTGCTCGCATCTCTCTTTCTTGCCCCTACAGTAATATACGAAACGTAACTCTCTCTCTTTCTATCTTCACTAACTTATATCTCCGTCTCAACTACCGTCCGAAGTTTGACTTCAAAGAAAACGAGTGTGCTTTAGACCACACGACCGAAGTAAAACGACACTAACTTATATCTCCCTCTCAACTTCCGTTTGCTTCGCCCGACCGTTCGCCTCGCCCGATTACACTTTTCATAACGCTCTCGTCACGCATTCACCAGCTTACTCCCCATGTCAAGCGTGCGTAAAGAAGTTTTACTTCAATAAATCAACGTGTGTTTACTTGCTTGCTTGTTTGTTTTTCCTCATGCGTTGCTAAACCACTCATCTGATTGCGGTGAAACTTTGGGGATTTGATGTGCGCATGCCTGCAATGATTTTTTAAATATAATAGTGAGCCCTGGCATCATGAAATTGTGCGTTGTTAAACAATTCATCCAATTTCGATTAATCTTTTGGGATTTGATATGCGCATACCCGCGATGGTTCCTGTATATAATAATTCTCTCTCTCTGGTTTCAATCGTGGGATTGGTTTGCAGCAATTTCATCTATACGTTTCTTCCACTCTTCCCTGTCTTGTGCGGCTCTTTTGAAGTCTGCATATTATGAGCAGCGCACGTCCACCAGCAGGTCCTCCAGGTACTCTCGGCGTGGGCGTCCCCTAGCGTTTGTCCCCTCGGTCATACCTTCCATTATGGCATGCAAGAGGCCTTCTTGTCTTATTACATGGCCGATCCATCTTGCGCGCATTTCGGACAAGGTCCTGAGCAGGTGCCTTCCTCCTTCGATTCTTTGGAGAACCTCCTCATTCGTGATGTTGTCTCTCCAGGAAATTCCTAATAGTCTTCTATAGGACCACATCTCAAAAGCCTCTAGTCTCCGTTTATCTCTTTCGGATAGGCACCATGTTTGGCAGCCGTACATCAAGATATTCCATACATAGGTCTTGATGAGGAGTATTCTCAGTTTTAGGTCTATATTATTCGATTCTATTATTTTCGACCTTTTATTGAATGCAAGCCTAGCCTGGTGTAAACGGCTGTCGACCTCGCTCTTAGACCGACCGACCCATGTTATTTTGCTCCGAGGTAGACAAACTCCTTGGTGTTCTTTAGTGGAACTCCTGACATCTCTACTCTCATCTGATGTTGCGTTCGGTCTACAGTCAGCAGCTATGTTTTGTCTGAAATAATATATAATAATTAGGAAGGTGGAAAGGGGAAGTGGGAGGAACGGGGACGAATGGGGAAGGACACGCAGGGAGACACAATTTCTTTATTTTAGTAGCATTACAACCCACGCCGTAAATTCGCTTGTGTATATATGTAAACATTAGTTACACACAGGAGGCCCTGTGGAAAAAAAATCCCTTAAGGCCTATGTCATCTTTGGGGATGCTGTGGGGAGGGTCATTTTAGGAAAGAAGGAAGAGGAAATTCTGGGAAGGAAAAAGGTGTAAGGGATAAGTAGGAATCTGAGGTTCAATGTCTCCATGATTCACGGACGTATGAATCCATCCCTTCAAAAGGTCTCCCCTAACCATTATCTCCCGATACGCCCCGCCACGCAGTAGATGAGCAAATGCATCCGCCGTCAAGACCTAGAAAAATCTCACCTCACGAGCCCAGGCACCCTTGCTAAGTCACCAAACGTACTACTTGGAGTGATCTATGGCAGAGATGTTGGTTATCCAATAAATGGTTCCTGGGGCGACGGTGCTCTCATGCTCGCCTCCCAAATTGTATTAAACTTAAAAGAACAACAACTATCTACCTATTGTAAATAACCTTCACCAAAGAGATGTTTCCTTAGCGGTAATTATGAAATAAGTGTGACGTTATATAATTTGCAATTATTAGATACCAAATTTGATGGAAAAGTTAAAATAATACCGATAAAAATAATTAATATATTATTTAATTAATTTTGCGTTCAAATCGACCAAAACAATGGAGGTGATTGAGTGAATCGTAACCATTTTATTCGAATAACGGTCGTAAATTATTTCGGAAACTGTAGGCTTTTATTTGACGTTTTGCAATTTAAAAAATACATGTTATTATTGACAAAGGGTATGAACCAAACAAATTTAAGTGGTCTTTATTTTGCGTGTTTAAATTGACGTATAAAATATGGAACACGTTTTAGTTTTATTATTAAGTGTGATGACCGTGGCCGGTATCAACATTACTTTCTGGACTCCTTTGTATGGATCCAGATTCCTCTATATTGTGCTCTCAGTTTAGGGAGTCTAAGTCTAAGTCTAAGTCTACCTACGAGTATTTTTATAAATACTCGTAGGTAGACTTAGCGAGTTTATTCCGAGATATGGTACAGGTAGTGCTTCTTACGAAGCGATAATCCAAAGAGGACGGTAGACAGCAATCACACCCTTTTATACGTTCCTCATGCTGTCTCACTCATACACGCATGTCTCTTTCATACCGCAAGACATACGTTCACCACATCCCTCCACACTTAAATCCGAAGACAGTTACACAACATGAACTGATAATTATTTACAATACATAAAATATTCCAATATTTACAATGTAAGTAATTCATGTTGAGTCGAGAGCTGAGTGCTGCCTTCATTTGACTCATCTGTGTGTTCGTGGTCGTAGTCGGTCCTTCCAATTTCCCGACGTTGACGCCACTGGATCACTGGGGCTGGAATGAGAAGGAGAAAAACCCATTAGACTGTCATCCAGGCCAAAGCTGGAGACATCGTATTCATCATACGACAGTCTCTTCGTCTCAGACGCGACATAAGGATTGCTGTGTTTCTTTTCCCATGACACACATAATTTAGACAACTGATCAAAATGCCCTTTCCAAAACATAATTTTACCATTTAAATTTACCTCAATTATATAAAGTTTTTTTCCTAATTGTTTATACACTTTCCCTGGTACCCATTTATCATTGTTTTGGTCTCTGAAATCTCTAACCATTACCTTTTGATTAATCGAAAAACCCACCGATTCTTTATTATTTCTTTTATAATAATATTTTTGATTTTTCTGACATTTAGACATTTTAATTTTTGTTTCTTTCTTAATTCTATTATCCTTATCTCTCCCCCCTCTCGGTACAAAACTGTTTAAGTTTGACCTTAGTTTCCTTCCAAACATTACAACTGCAGGTTCTAAGCCAGTTGTACAGTGTGGTGCATTTCTGTAATCAATTAAAAAATTTCCTAATTTTTCCTCATAACCTGACTGAAACTTATTTCTTATCATCATTTTTTTTTTTAAATTTTTACACGTTCGAACCGCGTTTTCTGCTAGACCATTTGATTGTGGATGATTTACCGGAGTAGTTAAATGTTTGATGTTATTCATCTCACAAAACTCTTTGAAGTCCGCTGACATGAAAGCGGCTCCATTATCTGAAACTATTGTCTGTACACTCCCGAAATAACTAAATAAACCCTTTAATATTTTAATAGTGTTATACGAATTTGGAGACTTTACTTCTACACAGTCTAACCATTTTGAGGTTGAGTCAATAATTACAAGAAAATATTTATTTGCAATTGGGCCCGCATAATTAATATGCACCCTACTCCATATTTCTTCCGTTATAGGTAAATCTCTGTTATTTTTAAATAAACTTAGAATTTGAGTATCCAAGTCATTCTCTACGTGAACTGGTTCCTCATTCCCAATTAATTCTAATTGCACTTTACTTTTATTAAAACTACCCGCTTTCTCCGAAAAAACCTCCTGGAATTTTCGAATTTTTTTATTCACTTTACTTCTACCACTCTCAAATACACTATGAGAAAAAATTTCACTACCCTCCTGGGATGAAATTGATTGTAAATCACTTCTATCATCATCAAAACCACTATGAGAAAAAATTTCACTACCCTCCTGGGATGAAATTGATTGTAAATCACTTCTATCATTCTCAAAAACACTATGAGAAAAAATTTCACTACCCTCCTGGGCTGAAATTGATTGTTCATTTATTTCCCCATTATTTTTTTCTATTGGAACGATTGGTGACGCAAACTTACTATAGTTTACCGGAACTGAAATACCTTCCGATTGTAAACATCCCAATTCCGATTTAACCTTTGCTTTTAAAGCAAACGGTATATTTCTCGGATTGCAGAATTTCGGTTCCGCATTCTCTTTTAATTTCAAATGCACTTTATATTTATTGAATTTACCCAGTTTCTCCGAAAAAACCTCCGGGAATTTCCGAATTAAATTATCAATTACACTAGTATTATTCTCAACCATATTGTGAGAAACATTTTCACTTCCCTCCTGGGATAAAGTAGATTGTAAGCCCGTAAATCCAATATTAAACTTTTTAATGAAATCACGCCCTAGAACCGTAATTGTTCCCTGTTTTACTACGCAAAATTCTAACATTTCCCTATAACCGTTAAAATCAACTGTTAATAAGATACAAACCAATAAATTTAACTTACAGTTAGCGTAACCCATTAAGGTTAAATCCTTTGGTTTTAACATCAAATGTTTGAAATGTTTAACATAATCTTCGTCCGTTAAAATCGAAATTGCCGCCCCTGTGTCCAATAAACCGTTTAGTTCCACATTATTCACTAAAACTTTGCACAATATTGGTTCACAATATACTGCGTTTATCCGCAACATGTTTTTATGTTCCTGCGTATTTACGAACACTGAAGAAATGTTATTATATTTTAAACCGCGACATATCTTCCCAATATGCCCTTTTACTCTGCATTTATAACAAAACACGTCTTTAAATTTACAGTTTACTGAATCGTGATAATTCCCGCAATGTTTACACTTTGTTCGGTCCGCTGACCTCGCTCTGTACGATGTAACATTCTTGTCCGAAGTTCTAAAAAAATGTTTACCTACCGAATTTTGTTTTTGTGACAAATTGTTCGATGTATTTTTAAATTTATTTACTAAATCAACACTTTCCGTTTTAATTTGCTTATTCATTACCTCGAATGAATCCATAGCAATAGCACATTCTATAACCTTTTTTAATGAAAAGTTTTCAGCCTCTACAAATAATTTCTCCTTAATACGCCCCACTCGAAGACCGGTGACAAAAACATCTTTTAAATTATATTCAAGTCTGTCCTCGAATTTGCAAAATCTAACGAGATTTCTTAACCGTGCTATATAATCATTAACCGATTCTGAACTTTTTTGTTTCGTAGCAAAAAAAATTTCGCGCTCTTTGAAAACATTTCGTTTGATACCTACATGATTCTCTAGTAATAACAATAAATTTTCGACCGTAATATCTGTAATTTTTTTAGGAAAACACAAATCAATCAATAAATCTATTGTCTCTGTGTGTAAATGAGATATTAAAACCGCTCTCTTTTTTTCTACCGAATTTAACTTGTCATCATTGACGAGGATGAACTGTTCGTATTGCAACACGAACGTCTCCAGTTTGTCCCTCAAATGACAAAACCTGGGCAGTTCTCCCCCTTCCATCTTCACACAGATACAATCAATAAAAGCAGAAAATTTTACAAACAGCACTCAACTCACGACTCTGTTGACTTGATGCTGCTGCTCCGATCTCGCCCTTCCGCGGACCGTCTCCTGGCTCCTGAACCCTGGTCGTCCTTCAAATGCCCGGCACGCCTTCCGTGAGGTCTGCACCTGGTCTCTGGTCTTCTCCTGAAGACCCGGACTTCTCCATCCACGCCTTACGTGTATGCTCCTGATTCTCGGCACTGAATAACCAAACCAGCGCCTTGCTGTTCCTCGGATGCCAATATCTGCTGCTCTTGCCTGTTGCCCCTGTAGCCTCAATCTCGGATTCCTCTTTCGACTGCCAAATGTGACAATTTGGCTGCCCGTGGTTCTTTTCAAACCGCGCCAAATGTGATATGATTTGACTGCTTCTCGTTCCTTTTCAGCTGCGCCAAATGTGATTTTGGCTGCTTTTCGTTCCTTTATCGGCTGCGCCAAATGTGATGACCGTGGCCGGTATCAACATTACTTTCTGGATTCCTCTGTATGGATCCAGATTCCTCTATATTGTGCTCTCAGTTTAGGGAGATTGAACAATAAATACTGGTAGGTAGACTTAGCGAGTTTATTCCGAGATATGGTACAGGTAGTGCTTCTTACGAAGCGATAATCCAAAGAGGACGGTAGACAGCAATCACACCCTTTTATACGTTCCTCATGCTGTCTCACTCATACACGCATGTCTCTTTCATACCGCAAGACATACGTTCACCACATTAAGTTATTTAATAACGTCTTCGAGAGACAAGCTTTAAAAATTGTTTCCGTGAAGCATTTTTCGTTATGTTATTATAATTTTTGGTGAACAACACTAAGTTTATCAATTCATATCAAGCAATTACGACCTCCGTAGTCCAGGTGTAAGGCTGTTGTCTCGGAATCCAAAGGTCGCTAGATCCAATCCTGGCGTGCGCAAATAAATTTTATATGAGTAATTTGTTTATATCACAATTAATTCATTTGAAATAATATATAGTATATTTGCGGCACGTTCCAGAGTAGAAAATACTCTCAGTATCGCCCTGGTATAAAACCCTATTCAGAATTGAAGCGTAGCTTGTAATGGCTTTTGCCGTTTGGTGACTAGATATGAATAGCCAGGTTCTTCCCCACACTCCACTTCCCCAGCTCCTTCCCCTCCACAGTACCTTCAGCCTCACAACATACCATAATGTTGTCATAGGATGTCATATTTTCACTGGCTGCAGACGGTAGCAGCCGGGACTCTTGTGAGGTATCAAAAATATTTAAAAAAACTTTAACTAAAATTTTTAAATATTAATATAAAAAAACTATTTTTTTTCTGTAATACATTTCATGATGTTAGTTTTCACGAGTTAAAATATAATTACTATTACAAAGTAATTACGTAACTTTAATATATTTGTATAGAATAATGTTTACGCGTTTAGTTTATTGTGTAAATATAACCTTGGAGAAGTCCTGATTACTTTGAAAATAATAATTAAAACCGTAACTCAAGTAAATTGGTGCGTAACTGGCTTTTTTGTTATTCCTTATTGTCCTTTACTGAAGGTGATTTTGACTTCCAGATCGCTCGTTAAACTATAAACCATATCATTATAAATCGATTAAGTAAATCAAAGAATTGTGATTTCATTTTGAAATTGGTTTTCAATTCGAAAGCAACCCCATTTTCTGATCTTCAATCTCACTATCTCTCATTGCTTTTTTCTATTAAAATATTTCAATTCGTTTTTCAATGAATAAATATCTTTTATCTGTCAAATAAGAATTGATGAAAAAAAAAACTGATGGGTCTGCGTCTAGAAGATCGATTGTCAAGTCAGAAAAAAATTGTTGTCTGAATATCGCTGTAAGAAGAGTCCCAGTAGCTCCCAAGCATCTGGAGCCAGTGAGACTCTAACATCCCCAATTAGGGTATGTTTTAAGGTTGAAGGTAGTGGAAAGCAGAAGGATAAGGAGAAGTGAAAGGTGGGGAAGTACCTGGCTATTCAGATCTGTTCACCAAACACGGCTAATGCCATTTCAAGCAACGTTTCAATTCTGAATGGTGGTCTTACACCAGGGCGATACTGAGAGTATCTTCCACTCTGGAACATGTCGCAAATATATTATATATTATTTTAAATGAATAAATCGTGAAATAACACAAATTAATCAAATAAAATTTAATTGCCACGCCGAGATTCGATCCCGCGACCTTCGGTGTGCGAATCAAGAGCCTTACCGCTGGATTACGCCGGTCGTCAATTAATAAATATAACGTATTATTTTTGTTAGCATATAAAATATAATGTACATTTAGATGATGTATTAATTTGCTTACACGTTCATATTCAAATATGTTAATACCACTCTTCCATGGAAGCGTTAGCTTGTGTCTGGAAGAGTAGTGTACATTTTTTAATGCTATATTTAAGTTCTTAAATTACAATGCGAATGTAAAAACAATAAGTTGTAAGTTCGGTGATATGTAATTATAAGTATTTATCTACTATCAAAACAATTTTACTATTTGGATAATGTATCCAGAATTATTGTAATCAGTTCCTAAAAACAATACAAAATTTAACTTATTTGAAGAACGGAGTATCACTTGGAAACTGAGTTATAAGTAGTTATTCTTGAGATTAGATTAGTCGGAAACTTTTTTTTTTTGAGATTATCTTTAAAATATTTTTAACAGTGTTTATTAATTGGATTATATCATTAATTTTTCTAATTTCATCGGGTAATCGGTTGAAAATAAGTCTTCCTTGATAAGTATAATAATTTTGTGCGAAGGAAGTGTTTAGTTTTGGGCATGAAAAAATATATTTATGTCTAGTGCGGTTTTCAGTTATAACTTGATACTTTTCTTTTTCTTTTATAATTTGAATCAATGTATTTCTATTGTATAGATCTTTGAAAGGTGGTACTTGGAATTCCTTAAATAATTGATCCGTTGGGTAGTCAGAAGGTTTTTTTAATATGATTTTAATTATTAGCCTCTGCACAACTTCAATTGGGGAAAGATTAGTTTTGTATGCGGATCCCCAGCTAATGATAGCATATTGTAAAGTTGATTGAACCAAAGCGTAATACCTATATTAGATATAAGTTTTTTACAGATAAAAAATTTCTTATTCTTAAAAATATATAAATCAATTTTCTTATTTTTTTTACAACTTGACAAATTTGTTCCTATCATTTCAAATTTTTATCGATAATGACTCCTAAATATTTGATTGTGTTTGTTGTTTTTAATATTGTGCAGTTTTGGATACAATAATTTTTACTATGTGTTTTGGAATTATCATGGATGATGATGTCAATGTTTTTAGGGGTATCATTTTTGTGTATTGCAAATGGAATTACAAATGTTTTATCACCATTTAGTGATAGTAAATTTACGTCGAAGAAATTCTTTAAAATATTTATGTCTTTGTTGGCTTTAAATGTTACTTTTTCCCAAGTTTTATCGCTAATTATTAGTACCGTATCATCGGCATATGAAGTAATTTGGCCATGTAGTGATTGAAAATATATAAAAAATATATTATAAGTATATAATAAATAAACACGTATTTCAAGAATTTACCGATATATATCCATTTTGTACGACTACCTATATGAACCAATGTAATCATTTGTAAAATGTGTGTTCTAGAAAAAGCATAAGTAAATAAATTATAATTGGATAATTTATAGAATGCCATTTTTGTGAAAATTCCTCAAGAAGGCATATATGATAATAATAAAAATCACAGCAAACATATTATTAAAAGAAAATAATTAAAGACCAATGAGCTGCAACCTTTGAGATTAATAATGCCGGTCTGGAATCTGGACTGTAACGGGTTTCTATGATGAGGACATTTCCAGAGTTGTTTATCCTTTCCTTTAATCGTACAACCCAAGTTCTTCAACCTGCAAAACCAGGAACACGCACCTCCGAGAGCATTTTAAAAGCATTGCAGTGTCTGGGAAGGCTTGAACACCATGCGGTAGATGTTGCTGCAATGCCCGCAAAGCTTTTCCATGTTAACCCTTATTTCATGCAAATTTTTTGATTTGGATTTGAGGCCAAAATACCCAACCAAACTGAATCGTTTTTTTTTTTAAATCAAAAGATGTAGCAAATATCTGGTAAGTATTTGTTTTTCTAATTATAAAATATAAGCCATTAAAGAAATCAATTTTTCACAATTTTTGAACAAACTTTAGCAATTATTTGCGCATTAAAAAAATGTCAATAAAATAAATGCAATGTGTTAACAATAAAATAATACTATTAAATCTAAACAAAAATATGATAAAGAACAAGATACAGAAAATTAAATAGGTAACGGTCGAAACTGGTATTCGAGCCCAAGATTTTTTGTCTTACCTGAGCAAACACCTTAATCAACTCGGCCATTGGTAAATCTTATTTGTCATTTTGTCGTACACATATTTCAAATTCAGAAATTAGGATATTAGGTATGTGCGAGAAATTTTTCCCATTTGCTACTTTTTTTAATGATTACAAAGTTATAAAGAAATGGTTTGTGTCTGGGATAGACATATCTGATTTTATTCATATAGGATACCTAATGACTTTTTCTAAAAGTCTAAATGAATATTCATTTTTATTTTAATAACTCCTGCTGTCATTTCACGTTATATACCCTACAATGTAATATATAAAGAAGAAAATATAATGAACTAAACGAAAATATGAAAAAAAGCAGAATTATTCAGTGTGAAATCTAAATTTTGATTCACATAATAAAACGCCGCGCGACTTTTTCTTATTGTGTTGTTACAGCAATGCCAAGAGTTTTTATCATTATTTGATGATGTCTTTTCTTATTGAGAAATTAATGCTGAAATTGGAACAAAAAATATGGAGAAAAAATATTGAACGAGAAACCATGGTTGATTTTTGAAAGAAAGTTGCGTTCTGAAAATAGGTATTGGACCTATATTCTTTAAAAAAGTGCTGTGCAAATTTTACACTGCCTTTCGACAAATTGTATATATCAAATACCTTTTGAAATGATTGCGTCAATTTTCACATTATAAAATATCCTTAATTTGTTATCTAAAAGCTCAATATCAGCGTTGAAGCCTCAAGCTTTTCCATATAATCGATCCTCGAGGCGACATTAGTACAAGGAGTGTCATAGTAAATCTTCCACAGGCTGCCATAAATGCCATTCCAATAGCCCGCGGCAGCTTTGAACGCGGAAGTACAAATTGGACAAAGTTTACACTAACTTCAGGGCTTTTTATTACATGCTCCCTCCCAAGACTTGTGTACGGAGTTGTACAGGTAAGTAAGACACTTAAGATTTCTTTGAATTGTTCTCGTTAGTCGAAATTAAGTTGAAAATAGATTTCAGTTTGTTGTAGATATGTTTGCGTAAAGCTTTCTTATCAGATATCGGAAAAATTAAAAATAAATTCTTACGTTTTCTTAGTTTTAAAATGGATATTTCAACAATTTCGTTCAAGTACTGCGCTCTTTTAAATGACATGTTTAATTAAATAAATATGCCTAAATTATGGGATAGAAAAATTTTCACTATCTTGATATTTCTATATAAAATTAAAATTTAAGTATTTTATAGCCCGAAATTGCTTTATAGTGGTAAGCTTTTGGATTCCACTACGTAATACTAAAAGTTGGAATTTAGGTATTTCAGTGTAGCGATTCGAGGAACTATTTTGTAATCTCATTAAAAACTAGGAAAATTCCAACTAAAAAAAAATGAGCGTGCTTTAGACCACACGATTAAAGTAAAACTAAAAGACAAACTTAGCCCAATGAACCCAGGTATCCCTGCTAAGATATCAAACGTAGCGAAAGAGGTGACCTATGACCTAGGGGTGACATACGACATTGGGGTGAAATATGACCATGTCGTGACCTACGACCTTGGGGTGACCTACGACCTTGGGGTGACCTACGACCTTGGGATAACCTACGTCCTTGGGGTGACCTAAGACATTGGGGTGACCTACGAACTTGGGGTGACCTACGACCTTGGGGTAACCATCCTTATCCTTATCCTTATCCTTATCCTTATCCTTATCCTTATCCTTATCCTTATCCTTATCCTTATCCTTATCCTTATCCTTATCCTTATCCTTATCCTTATCCTTATCCTTATCCTTATCCTTATCCTTATCCTTATCCTTATCCTTATCCTTATCCTTATCCTTATCCTTATCCTTATCCTTATCCTTATCCTTATCCTTATCTTTATCCTTATCCTTATCCTTATCCTTAGTCAAGCGTGCGTAAAGGCCCGATCGTTCGCCTAGCAATCGATCACCGTTCGCGTCGATTACCGTTTCACATTACATTTTTCGTAACAATCACCACATTTCGTAACGCATTCACCAGCTTATCCCCCTAAGTCGAGCATGCGTAAAGAAGTTTTACTTCAAAAGTATTCCTCGTTGCCCAGAATGCTAATGGAGTGAAGTACCTAACTATGTATACCTAGTCAGTTGACATCTTCAATTAATCACTACTGAGACAATTCATTAGGAATAATTTGTTTCTATTTAGAAGCCCCTAAAAAGGGCGTTAATAAGTAAATAAATCAGTTCTACAACCCTGCTTTATCAGACCGACTGTGAAACATGAAACAAAACTCTTCCACGGTCGAGGGATAAGGCTCTCGGAGGTCGCGGGTTCATTTCCGGTGTGCGCAAGTAAATTTAACTTGATTTATTTGTGTCGTTTTATTAATTAATTCAAAATAAGATATTACGCATAATTACAGCAAGTTCCAGAGCGGAAAATAAGCTCAGTAGTCGCCATGGTTAAAGCTACTATTCAGTATTGAAACGTTGCATTAAATGGCTTCACTTGTGCTAGACCTGAATAGCCAGGTTGCTTCCCCACTTCCACTCCCATTCCGCAATACCTATAACTTCACAACACACCCCAATTGGGGATTAGCGTGTGTCAATTATTTCAACTTTTGAATTCAGAAACGCCCGGGGTCTCAAAAGTTGCGTCTTGCGAAGAAAATGAGAACTGCATTTAAATTTATTTTTTTAAAAATGATTATTAGCCCGCTAAAATGCATTGAAAATCAGAAAACAAATCTAAAAAAAAAAAATTTTTTTTTAATTTTTAATAATTTTTTTTTCAGTAATCTAACCTTTTAACGTTTGTTTATTATTAAAAAATGCGTATAACTGACAAAAATGAAAAAAAAAGTTCAACTTTACGAATACAAGTAAGTCAACAAGAATTCCGATTTTATCAAGAAAAAGTGTTATTTTCCCCTTTTATTTTTTTAACCAACACATCACATATGTTTAAAAAAAAATTTTTTTTGGTTCTTTGTACTGCAGTTATGTAATGAAAAATAAGTTTGGTACAAAATATAAAATATAAACCCTTTGTTTTATTTTTTTTCCAAATCACGAAATCTATTTTTTTTCGAAACTTCCGGCCATTTTAGCGGGCTAATAGTGAACAATAATTTAATTTTTTTTTACGTTTTCAAATAGCTACAGATCATACGAAACTTTTGAGACCCCGGGCGTTTAAATATAAGGCCATTTTTTCTCTCTCTATGGAGAGCGACACACGCTATTGGTGATGCCATAGTTTTGTTGGCTCCGGACGGGAGCTTTTGGGACTGTAGTACGGATTCACATAGACATCAAAAGGTACAATTAAAATATACTACAATAGTCCAAATCCATAATCCAAAGAGTGGTTAATAATTGGGCGTTGATCTATAGGCAAATTTCTCTAATAGGCAAGAGAAAAATTTCATAACGATAATTTTTTGCTATTCAATATTCTTCGGCTAGCATATTTTCGGCAGTAGTAAGGAGATGTTATTAGATGATAAATGTTATATCAGAAATATCAATCTGGAAATTCCTACCGTTCCCTAGATAAAATGGTTTCACAGTAGAATGATCGCACGAAAGAATCTTATAACCTCTCTTTAATAGTTTTTTTTTACTTCTTCAGCAACAATGTTGTATTTTATTATATAATAGCTGGTTCCCGGCATGCGTTGCTATGCCATTTAATAAAGAAATTGTTTCTCCCTGCGCGTCCTTTCCCATTCGTCTCGTTCCCCTTCAGCCTCCCCTTCCTCTCCCGCGTCCCTTTCCCCTCTCGCGTTCACACTCCGCCTCCTCCACCTTCCCTCACCCCACTCCACACCCTCCTTTCCCGTCCCGCGAACCCCCCTCCCGAGTTCCCCCCCCTCCCGCGAATCCCTACCCGAGTTCCCCTCCCCCCTCCCGCATTCCATACGTTCAGTCCCGGTGGATTCAGTTTTCAAACAGCTCGCGTGTCACCTATTGCAATTTTTTTATACACATTTCTTAATGCCAGAGCTCACTAATAGTTCTATACAAACCTTGTCCTGATAATAACGAATACAACAAAAAAAAGAGAGATGGTGCAGTCGTTCGGAAGTTATGCGCGTACATGCATTTCGGCGATTCATTTTTATTTATGTAGATAGATATCTCTTAAATCCGTTAATATTTATAAAAAAGAAAACATCTTATTAGCATTAAATTTTCATGAAAAACCACACAACAATAATTTCTTATTTTTTCTAAAATACGTGAAAATCTATTCTCCAATCTAAGATTAATATATTTATAGCGATTCTTTAGTAAAAAGTGTAACCGTTTACTATTCAATACGAACATCAGATTAATCTAATAATTCACATCTTATCCTAGCCCTTCAAGATATTAAAGTCGAGTTTCTCATCTTTCAGTTTCAGGAAAAAGTTTTGCGGAAATTATTACTTTAATTTTCTATGTCATCTATAAGTGTGTGACGGTCTTCTTAGGGAAAGGAAGGAAGGGACGTTTTGGGAAGGAAAAAAGGCATGAGGAGTGAGTAGGAATCTGGAGTTCAGTGTGTCCAGGGGTGACGGATGTATGAATCCATTCCTTCCACTGCGGTGCAAGGTGATGGGTCGAGACAGTTCGGCTGAAGAGGTCTAAATTAGGTCTCTTTCAACCGGTCTCTCCCAACTGTGTACTGTGTGGCGAGCCACACAGTACACAACCGCATTCGCCACCAAATCCTAGAAAAAAACTCTCTCTATGAACCCGCTGCTAAGTCACCAAACGTTTTGACCTACTGCAGGTGTGATAAAATTCTTTCAAATGTATAACATTGTATCAATCTCTTTCTTGATGGATAATTTGACTTACTATAATATAAAGCAATTGACAATGAATTTGCTTCCTTAATCTTTGAAAATTCACTTTGTGACGTCATATTATTAATTGAAAACAAATTACTTTGTGAAACACCACTTACTTAATCAAATGTAGATAATTTAACATTTATAACCAAGTGATTTGTTGTCATCTATCTATCTATCTATCTATCTTCTATCTTCTATCTTCTATCTTCTATCTTCTATCTTCTATCTTCTATCTTCTATCTTCTATCTTCTATCTTCTATCTTCTATCTTCTATCTTCTATCTTCTATCTTCTATCTTCTATCTTCTATCTTCTATCTTCTATCTTCTATCTTCTATCTTCTATCTTCTATCTTCTATCTTCTATCTTCTATCTTCTATCTTCTATCTTCTATCTTCTATCTTCTATCTTCTATCTTCTATCTTCTATCTTCTATCTTCTATCTTCTATCTTCTATCTTCTATCTTCTATCTTCTATCTTCTATCTTCTATCTTCTATCTTCTATCTTCTATCTTCTATCTTCTATCTTCTATCTTCTATCTTCTATCTTCTATCTTCTGTCTTCTGTCTTCTGTCTTCTATCTTCTATCTTCTTCTTCTATCTTCTATATAAATAAAAATGAATCGCCGAAATGTATGTACGCGCATAACTTTCGAAAGACTGCACCAATTTGAATAGTTCTTTTTTTGTGTGTTTGTTAGCATCAGGACAAGGTTTGTATAAAACTATTGGTGAGCTCTGGCATTGGAAACATATACAAAAAAAATGCAGCAGGTAGCACGCGAGCTGTTTGAAAACTGAATGTATCGAGACTGAATGTATGGAACACGGGAGGTGGGAAGGGAACTCGGGTAGGAGGTTCACTGAACGGGGAAGGGAGGGGAGTGGAATAGGGAGAGGAAAAGTGGATGAATCTGAGTAGAAGGGGACGCGGGAGAGGAAGGGGAGGCGGAAGGGGAATGGGACGATTGGGAAAGGACACGCAGGGAGAAACAGTTTCTTTTTTAAATGGCATAGCAACGCATGCCGGTAACCAGCTAGTTTTGAATATATTTACTCATTGTAATATTGTGGGCAAATTTCTAATTGTAAAGGCTTTCAACAAAAGGCGTGTCAATAAATAATAACATAAAAAATCGTAAGACAATACGACGAAATAGAAATAACGGGCTTACTTCAATATTTTGAATACTTTTCAAATTATGTTTAAGAGATGTAAACCTTGTTTTATTGTATTATTTGCTTTGTTATCAGAGTGGTAATTAAAACGTTTTCTAAATATTGTTTACCCTACTAGAAATGGGAAGATACTTAAATATGAATAGCACTATAAACCATTAACGATAAATTCGCATTAAACAGGGTACAAGGTTCTATTCAGGTCATTAATTTCGAAATTTCTTTTGTTTTCCTGATTGTTATTACCACTTAACCAAATTACTGGTCCATTTTGGGGTAGAACTAACATGAATCTAGCCGCCGGCTTTATTAGAAAATTTCTTGTTTAATTATTACGACAGTTTTTGTAGTTAAATGTGCTATTTATTACTTCTTTAATTAGAAATCGTGTTTTAACAATAATATCCACGAAGCAGGTTGTTTTACCCCAAAAGCTATAAAAAATTACGACCGTTAAATTAATAATTAGGAAACTACAAAGGCCCCACGATGACTTATATTCAGTCATATTTTTAACAAGAGATTCCCTACTTGGCTAAATTTAATTTTAATAATAATTAATGGAGGAAACTTTTCAAAGAAGTTAATTGTCTTTACAAAATATCCAGCAATTTATTCGGGATCGTTAACTTTAAATAATTTATGTCCCGACCTACATTTTACTATTTTTTTTACATTATCGCCAAAAAAGAAGGCCCTGGGGAAAATTATTTTCCCCAGGGCATGTGTCGTTATCCTTGTCTTTGAGGATACTGTGTGGAGAGACTTTTTAATGTAAGAAAGGAAAGAGGGAATTTCGGAAAGTTCTGGTAAGGAAAAGTTATAACGGGTGGGTAGTAATCTAGGGGTCAGTGTGTCCAGGAGTGACGGACACACTGGCTTATATAACCATCCCTCCCGCCGCGGTGCAGTACAATGGGTCGAAAGAGACCCGCTGGCAAGGACAAAGGGTCTCTCTATACTATACCGTAACATGCATTATAATCATTATTTTTTTTTAATTAAATGAAGACAATATTAGCGAACTCAATCGAAAACATGGAGACAGAAAAATCAGAAAAAGATATTGGCACCTCTGCGATTCGAACCCAGGACTTTCTGCTTACATGGAAACAACACTACCAACTGAGCTTATGTATCTATATCCAATTCGGTCACTTTTAGTTGTGTCATACTTCGACTAAGATCTACCAACATTATCTTCATTTTCTTAACGCATATATTATTGGCTGCTATCTTTATATATGATTGCAAGATTCAAACCCGGAACTAAATGCTATCGAGATAGCGTCTGGATAATTTCTTATCCATTTTATTTTTAATATGCGACATCTGTTGATAATATAAAGACAGCAGCCAATAATACGTGCGTTAAGAAAATGAAGATAATGTTAGTAGTAGTTCTTAATCGAGGTATGATACAGTTAAAAGTGATCGAATTGGATATAGACACCTTAGAATTATATTAACAATTATGATCGCGAGCCGGACGATGATCTTTTTGTGATCACATCTTTCGCATTGTTTCGGGTGTGATTGGTCGCCGCTATTGGGACCTATTACCTACATAATCGCGACTGGCATATTGAAGATCTTCGCGGGGGAGAGTCCTTATGACCTGGGACGGTCGTGGCTGCTCATATTTGTGACGGATGGATACCCGGCGTTCATTTCCTGATGAGGCGTGCTGACGGAAATCGTGTTTTATCTGGTGGGCTCAACCGGAGCACTGGTGCTGATCTTGGACCCTACTCCCTGGCGAGGGGTCCTCGTTCTCTGGATGCACCCTCATCCTCTTCCTTGGGGTCTTTCCCGGTTCCCGTCCTGGAGATTGCGCGAGAATACGGCTCGCGGTTCCTCAACGCACTATCTTGAAGTTAATTAAGAGTTCGTGTCAGTATAGAAGTAATTTGATAAAGATCCATGGTCCGCAGGCACGATATTTCTTTCTGCTTAATTATTTTCCTGTTAAATTTTCCTAAAAGGTTATGTTTTTGGGAATGTGAAACCCGCCCCCCTCAAAAGAGCAACACTGTTACTTTTTTATATAAAATATACTAGCATTTGTTATTTTGAAATCTAATCTTTTATTTCATATTCAATGCTTACAAATAAGGAACCTGTTATTTTTCCACTATCCTGTTGAGAGTCTCAGCTCAGCCGCTAAAAATGATATAAAAAAAAACAATGCTTCAACGTAGTGAACAATTGTACTAAATCAGTTTAAAATAATACGCTACGTAATCACTTTCATCTTCAAATTTTGAAGCAGTGAAACTGCAAAACATTTCTGTTATTTTCTTTAAGTTTTGTGAGTTTGTGGCTGATAAAGAGCTCTAAGCTTTAGTAAGGCTTAGTCCCAGGATAATACGCTAGTGCATCTCATGGTGCTGTACTCTTAAAACTTAGTTCTACAACAAAACAACATTTTTTTCTCACGGACTTTTTGCTTTTACTTTCGTGCTTCAAATAACGAGAAGTTTATAAAGTGAATCAAAATTACATTCTAAACATTTCAAGTAATCGACTAATCGGCGCTTTTTTACAGTGATTTAACATTTAAAATTAAAAAAAAGTTTTTCAAATATCTACCCCTTCTAGCGACTAACGTGAATTATGTGAAATGAAAATTAGATGGTTTCAATTAACAGTTACTTCAAACAATGAGTGAAATAATGGACGAACAAGTATAAAATAATTTTGTTAAAATATTTTCGCATATCATGAGAAAAATCTAGTATCTGGTCAAGGGCGTGGAGGAAATTATTACACTCTTTATTTTAAAAAAAAAGCACCTGAAGTGTTGTGTATAGTCTGGCACCTATTTTACAGTGCTAAATAAATCAATATAAAACCGCTTCTCGATTATGTAGGTAATAGGTCCAAATAGCGGCGACCAATCACACCCGAAACAATGCGAAAGATGTGATTACAAAAAGATCATCGTCCGACTCGCGATCATAATTGTTAATATAATTCGTAACAAAGGGATTATCCCGTTAAAAAGTCAGACTATCACATGTTAACAACACAAACTATCATGTTAGGTAACAAGTCGAATCCCCGTCGGCTCCCGGTACGGCGGTAATTCAAAAAGTAAGCAGAAACGGAAATCGTTTTTAAAAGAGTTGCTAGTCTAAGAAAAAAAAAAACAAAGCGGTTCTACAATTAAATATGCAGCTAGATGGAGGTTAACCAAGTCAGGATAGTGGTTATTACTGGTGCAATAACTATTATCGTGACAACGTGTTAAATAACAACGACATCTCGTTACTTCATTCTACACTTCAGTTCGCCACTACAATTCAGCTCAGCGATTGTCAACCTTTTTGAGCCTGCGCACCACTTGATTCTCACTACAAATTTGTTGTAGCCCGTACCCTCTATCTATCTTGTGTACACGTGTAATGAAAGACATGTTTCATTTGTATTTTTTAATAGCTCTTTATTACATGAATTTAACAATCAAGTTAAACAAATACAATTAATGCAATTTTATACAGCGTGTTAACACGACTTCGAACATTTTTAACCAGTGATTTTATATGCGAAAATGAACAAATTTTGTTCCACTTCTTTTTATTTCGACTGTATTCTGCCAAATCGCCGAGCGTAAACCGCCATTGAGCTGAGTTTTTAAACCTATATTCGTGCCACGATATTGCGTACCACAGGTTGAAAACCACCGATTTAGACGATAAATTATTTTTTGTTCCAAGCATTTTTCGCTTCTAAACAACTTGAACGCATCCCACGAAAGGCTCTTTTGGTTTTCCTGAAGCCTTGGTGTAGTCGACGTGGTTTTGTATACTAACTGAATGACCATGTACGTTGTTTATCCCCCCTCGACAAATCGATGCCTTAGTTCTTAATTATCCAAACGACAATTTTAGTTTTTGTTCAATCTCCACTTTAAAATTAAAAATAAAGTTTAAAAATTATAGTTAATCACTTAATTACGAATTATTAAAACTAATTAGACCTTTACCTTTACGGAAATAGCTTTATCTTGTACACCTATCATAATGTTTCATAGAAATAATGAAAGAAAACCATCTTCTCCCGTAAAATTTTCTAATGATCGTTTGGACAATTAAGACTAAGGCAATGAAATATATAGGTACATATTCAATTTACGCTATTCGTAGGCTCTTGCTGATCATGAGAGGTCGTTTTAGATTTTCGTTTATTAATTTATTGTTTACAATTGTAAAGATGGAAATAAAAAAAATGAAAATATAGCTTTACTGGGGTATCCCGTTCTAAGGTTACATTGCACCTACGTGGTGTTGTTATAATAAGAACATAGATTTCGTTATGCAGTACAATTTCATAGTAGGTACTTAGGTAATAATATTAATTATGTTTTATGATCTTGATAATTCTGTTGGTATGTTTCGACAAATAGTAGCAGGCATCGTATTATCGCCCAAATGCGAGACTTTCATCAAACAAGTCACAGAAACGAAGTCGAAATAGATTTAAAAAGTCAATTTATTTTTCCATTATCGTAATATTCTTTTTCCGCGTAAACTTCCCCTTTCGGCTTACCTTTACCTCCTAATAATCCCCAATTATTGCGGATGCTAGAGCTCGAGCAAATTGGGGCTCTAACACGGTCTTACGTAACGAAAAAAAATTACTAACAAAAGCAATTAGAATCATGTATCAAATACTTGAGAAAAACTTCACGTTAATAATAATTCCTTGCTTGCTTTTTTCTGTGGCCTACCAGAACCAGGAAAGTATCGGTTACCTTACGACAATATTTGATTAATTTGTTCGGCACTAAGTTATTCGACTCACGGAGTGTGGAAAGTCTCGTTCCTACGTCGACATAAGTTTATACCTAAGAGTGGAAAATTTACTTGTCAGCGGAAGTGGAAATTGTTTCTCGGAATTTTTCCCTACATTCCTTGACTTCTCTTCCGGATCACCGCCCTCTGCGCCAAGTCAATAGAATCAGACGACTCGAAGATGCAGATATGAGAAGACGATAATAGATTTGGTATAAAATGATGACAAAGAAGATTGAAGATTTGCCTTTTTACTGGGTGAAAACATATTTAAAGCTTTGTAAACGTGGATTATTTGTTTTCTTAGAACACAAACAGGGTTTTTCTTTGAGATGGTACCTATGACACGAATACATGAAATACAAAGGAGTGACTATTCAAAATAAAGGAACCTGAGTGAAAATGTATACCTACTTTATTTTTATGAACTATCGTTCATTTATTTGCAAAAATAAAGTTTTTGTTGTTGTTGTTGTAATGATATGTTCAGGAATTTTCGCAATGTTTCTTTATTTAGCTGAAATAGGTATTTTACAAAACTGTCGTTGTCGCTGTCGCTGTTACCACCCTGAATAATGAGCAAAACAGATAATTGCAACTCAGGTTTATAATTCCATTAAAAAATATCTCCATTTTTCTCCTCGAAAACTAGACCGGTTTTCAAAAATTTTTTTAACAACTGCGCTGGAAGAAAACGTTATTTTTTGGCTTTGTTTAAATACACTGTCTAGTTTGTATACTGAGTGTCCATTGATGGCGTTCAAACCGGGCAATTTTAACGATTTTTGAAAGATCCTAACTTCTACAGGAAGTAACTTAACAAAAAAAGCAAAACATACCGACATGCTGGAGGTCGATATCTATATTATGTACAAAAATATTTGCACTAATGTAAAAATCCAGAGAGGAAATTGTGAAATACATTTAAATGGACAAAACGCCGCCCGATTTCCACTTAATATTATTGGCAGTCTGTGAATCTACAAAACATGAGTTACATACATATTTATCAGCTCATTTGTTTAGCTAATAAATTTTTTTTTTTTTCATAAATTTTTATTAGATACAAATATTTGTTTATTTTGGCTACCACACTGGGCTCGTGCCCGTGTTATGGTTGTCGTATATTTAATATTTATTTGAATTAATACAAATACTATTTTATTAAAACAGATGATTAAATATACTAAATAAAAATTATGAAATATTTAAAAGTAAGTGAAAAATAAGAGAAAAAAAGATCATATTTTAAATATAAGTAAAAATTAAAATGAAAATTCAAATTTTGAAATACAAAAATTAATAATAAAGAATAAATGTTAAGAACTCAAGTGTTCTATACAAAAATATAAATTAAAACAAATAAGTAAATAAATTAAAATTAAAAAAATAAATAAAATTTGGTGAAAAAATTAAGAGAAAAAAAATAACAACATTTCAAAGAAAAATAGAAATAAAAATGGAAATGCAAATTAAAATTTTGAAATGCAAAAATTAATAATTAAAATGTAGTGTTATGAACTCAGGAATTCTTTAAAGTACGCTCGTCCACTTTCGAAAATCCAATGTTGTACTCAAAGCATTATATATTTTAGGAGCGATGAACCAGAATTTTCGTTGAGCGAATGAGGTTTTAGTTTTTGGGATCACGCAACCCAGGTTTGATGAAAAGCGGGTGTGTGCTTGATGTTGTGGAGCGATTAGTAGATTTTTTTTTCGTATAATAACAAATGCTTGTTTTAGTAAATAGCTGTCGAATATCTAAGACCCTGATTTTTGCAAAGAGTTCATTTGAGGGATGAGTAGGTTGACATTTAAATATAATTCTCAGAATTAGTTTTTGAACTAAAATAAATGGTCTAATAATGGTTTCAGCACAACCACCCCATCCCACTATACCGTATGTTGCTATGGATTGGAAAAGGGCAAAGTATACGCTTCTTAGAGTCTGTAAATCTAAGATAGACCTAAGGGAGCAGAATATATGGCTGAGTTTACGAAGTTTTTTTACTGTGTCACCGATGTGAGCTTCCCAACGTAGTTGGTCGTCTATGATTATTCCCAAATATTTAACTACTTTTGGTGATTTGAGGGTCGAACACGTACAATTAATATTAGATGTGGTTTTTTTTTTTTTTTTTTTACATGTGCTCCACACAGGAGGCCCTGAGAAAAATAATTTCCCTCAGGGCCTATGTCATCTTTGGGGATGCTGTGTGGAGGGTTTTTTTAAGGAAAGGAAGGAGAGGAGAGTTCTGGGAAGGAAAAGGGTTTAAGGGGTGGGCAGGAATCTGGGGTTCAGTATGTCCTGGTCATCCGCCTCCAAGACCTAGACAAACCTCACCCCATGAACCCGGGCACCCCTGCTAAATCACCAAACGTAGCGAACCACTTGGGGTGACCTATGGCAGAGGTGTTGGTTATCCAATAAAGCTTCCCGGGGCGGCGGTACCCATTCCCGCCTCCCAAATTGGTTTAGGGCAGTTGTTGGGTATATTGTATTTGCGTATGGAAAATGTCATATATTGTGTTTTGTCGATGTTAAGTGTGAGGAGGTTTGTGTCAAGCCAATGCTTTATTTTTATTAGAGCATTATTAGTTTTGTTAATAACTGATTGCCATGTTTCATCTTCGAATATTAAGACCGTGTCATCAGCAAATGATAATATTTTTCCACCAATTTTCATGGCACATAGTGAGTTGATGTACATAAGAAATAAAATTGGTCCTATTATGCTACCTTGGGGTACACCACAGGATACAGATAGTTCATTGCTTATATGTATTTTGTCAGATTGGATGAGAGTTTGTTGTGTTCGGTTTGATAGATAGTTTTCAAACCATGTGTAGGCTACTTCAGTTATTCCAATTTGCTGCAGTTTTTTTTAGCAGTAATGGAAGTGAGACCGTATCTAATGCTTTAACTTAATAGTCCCATTGATATAGGCATTTCTGACAGTGTTGTTGTTTTGATATATAACGATACTGACCAGTGACCATATCAGCCTAGCGATTCCGTATTTTTTGCGGGATCATTATTGGATAATGGAAGTTATCTCCTGTCAGATTTGTGTGATTTTTACATATTTACTGACACATATTTTAGTTAAGATCGATTTAAATACGAATTCCTGCAAGTACGCATGATTATTTATTCATTTAATGTACGCTGTACATAGAAAAAGCAAATAACAGCCGTAAAAATCATACATCTGACAGGAGATTACGTCCGTTATCCAATAACGATCTAACGTTAACGTTACAACTAACGTTATAAAAATTACACTACAATATTTTGTTTTTATCATATCACTTTTATAATTTACTAGCAGACCCGGCCACACGTTGCTGTGGCTAACGAAACACAACGCCATTACACAACCTTTATAAAATCCACACCACCGGCTTGCCTGCTGCCCGCTGCCCGCTGCCCGCTGCCTTTTTTTTTTTTTTAAAAAGAAAGACAAACATTCCCGGGTTACGAATAACCATGTTTGAAATGTTGCTTGTGTTGTGATGGAGGACTTAGCCAGCCGAGGAATCGAACATGCGATGCTCGGGTGGGACCCAAGCGCTATGCCCACTCAACCACTGACCGGTCAAATTGAATTGGCCTGAATTGAATATTTGAATTTCTCGGCTTTTCTCTACTATAATAAGCATGTATTATATATATAAACCTTCCACTTGAATCACTCTATCTATTGGTGAAAACCGCATGAAAATCCGTTGGGTAATTTAAACGATCAATGCGCACATACATTTTGAGCGACTTCATTTTATACTATGTAATGATTTACACCGACGATAAACACGTTTTTGAAAAAGTTTAGAATTTTCATAAAAAAAGTGTTTCACAAATTGTTTTGTATATGTGGGCTAGATGTTGCAAAGTTGGTAAGGTAGATGTTGCCATCTGTGATAGTATTTCCTTGATTTGTTGTAATAATTTAATGTGTCAATATTAACAATGTGTTTCTCTTGTTTAAAGATTCTGGTGTTCCACGAAGCGAAAGGGCCCTTTGCGGAGGACTTCTACCAGTGCGTGACCCACGGCATGTACACAGCCCAGTGGCAGGAGCCCCTCTACACGACACTCTCACTGCTCTTCATGTTTGTCATTCCCCTCGTCATCTTATTCCTGACGTATGCAGCCACCTTCAAGGCCATATCCAGTAAGTTATCCATCCATCATTCTAATCATTTAATTGCTATCATTCAACGGTATTACGTTCTGTAAGAAAAGTTATTGGACAGCGTAATATCTATCCCGAACCAATGAAATCCGCTCTGTGGCAAACTAATGTTTGTCAAACCTGTCACTGACGAAACGTCGGATGGTATAGAAGAAGTTATAACTGTACTGTAATTCTTCTTCTTCTTCGATGGCGCTACAGCCCATATCGAGCTTTGGCCTCCTGCAACAGTCGCCTCCAACTCCTCCTGTCCTCAGCGGCTGACTTCCAATTTGGTACCTGGAGAAGCTGTGCTGCATCCCCTGTTACTTCGTCTTCCCACCTCAGTCTGGGTCTTCCCACTTTTCTCTTTCCACCTGGGTGTCCAGTCAAATTTTTTTTGGGACGCGTGTATCTGGCATTCTCTGTACATGCCCAGCCCATCTCAGCCTGAGGAGTCTCATATGTGTTGAGATGCTAGGTGCCTTATATATATATCATACAATTCTGTATTGTGCCGGATGCGCCACTGTTCACCCTCTTTCACGGGTCCACATATTCTTCTCAGCACTTTTCTTTCAAAAGTATCCAGCATTTCAGCCATCTTTACCGTCAGTGTCAGCGCCTCACATCCATATGCCAATACAGTTCTAATAATGGTCTTATATATGGTTATTTTGGTTTTTCTGTGGACACTACGTGACTTAAATACTGGCAGCAAAGAGAAGTATGTTTTGTTGGCTGCTGTGATTCTCCTTCTGATTTCTGCTGGATCCTCATTGTTCTCTGTCAGACTGGAGCCCAGGTAGGTGAATTGGTCGACCACTTCGTATGAGTAGTTGTCTTTGAATTGTGCACTACTTCTTCTTCTGTGTGAAGGGTTCCTGCTCTGTATCATCATTTTCGTTTTGTTGACATTAACCTGCAGTCCTACTTCCCGTGCTGCTGTTTCTAAAGGATCGAAGACCTCCTTAATGGCTGAATTGATCTTCCGACAATGTTAATGTCATCCGCATATCCGACAACTTGACTGCTCTTGAAATAAATATTGGAGTAACTGTACTGTAATTAATGGAGAATTTTGTATAACTACCGTTCAATAATCAATCCACTTCTACTTCTACACTGTGAAGTATCTTTGCAAAGTACATACTAAATAGATACTAAAAAAATAGTAATTGGATGCTTTAAAAAATATATTGTAAGTAATTATTTACATTAATAATTCATTTTAGAATACTGAGCTTCTCTTTATTTTAAGCAAAATTTGTGTGGATAAGCGAAGTATACACATTGAAATTACAATTTGTTTACCTAATAAAGTTATATGAAAATGAATGATACTTAGAAATGTTATCATGGTAATGTGATACTCGTATAATGAAAAGAAGAGTATAGATTCCAAGTGGTTCGCTACGTTTGGTGATTTAGCAGGGGTGCCCGGGTTCATGGGGTGAGTTTGTCTAGGTCTTGGAGGCGGATGACCAAGACACACTGATCCCCAGATTCCTGCCCATCCCTTAAACCCTTTTCCTTCCCAGAATCTCCTCTCCTTCCTTTCCTTAAAAAACCCTCCACACAGCATCCCCAAAGATGACATAGGCCCTGAGGGAAATTATTTTCCTCAGGGCCTCCTGTGTGGAGCTCATTTAAAAAAAAAAAGTGAAAAGTTAATTTTTTTTAAATAGCTAATATATTTACCGTGATTTATTTTTGGGGTATTATGCCGTGTTGCGCTAGCTCCTTCTTTAGGCAACATTTCAAATAGCATTGCAGTGTCCATCTTCAGGGCAGATATCGTGGCCTTAGTTCTTGTATGTTCAATAGACCATTTGAAAATTTTGCAGGAGGAGAAGGTTTTCTTTCATTATTTCGATCAAACATTATGAAGGGTGTTTAAGATAAAGCTATTTCCGTTAAGGTAAAAAAGATCTCATTTGTTTAAATAATTCTTAGTTAAGTGATTAAATATCAGCATTTATATTTTATTTTTCATTTTAAATTGCAGATTGAACAAAAACTAAAATGGTCTATTGAGCTTACAAGAACTGGGGCAACGATATGTAATATTTAAAAGTATCACCATTCACATAAAATTAAATTGCATTTAAAAACAAATAAGGAGAACTACTAAGTACCTAAAAGATATCGTTATTTATTTTTGAGGTACGAAGGAGGTCGCACAACACGGCATAATACCCCAAAACTTAATAAAGATAACACTTTGGTCGTGAAAATTAAAAATCATATCACAAAAAAGTTGTTTTTTTTTTCAGATTGACTATATGTAACCCACATATGTATTTTATTATTTAGAGTTGGGATCTCATTCTTACAAAATACATTTTCGTTTGCTTCATTAAAACACGTAAAATGAAAAGAAGTCATTGTATGACAGAAATTAATTTTATATTCTCTTGTTTATTTTTTGTTACAAAATAAGTTTTTTTTATTTACTTAAGGTATACCTATAACGATTTTTAATCCTCTTGCCTTCCACTTTATTAAATTTGGTAATGAGTTATACCCAAAGATATTCAAATACAGAAGAAGATATGCTATGGTGTCCGCGCAACTGTCGCCGGACTACGCGCTAATTAGCGTAGTTTTCATACAAAAAGAATTTGTTTATTTCGTTGATTTTTTGAAAATGTGCATTAATATTTGTTAACAATATATTTTGAATAAGGAAAGAATTCGTTCATTTAGTTTAACGTTCGTTTGGTTTATTCGTTAATTATTTGTTCTTTTAGTTTATTTGTTAATTGGTAAACAATATCGGCGACACCCGGAAGCGCAGACCCACATAGTAAAAACAACAGATAGCACATCTACTTATATTTCAATATCTTTGGTTATACCTAATGCTACAAACTTAATAATATTTTTGTTGGTATTAATTTTCATAATTTTTTTCTCTCACTAGGTCATGGTTTCTTAACCTTTAAGTACCGACGTGCGGTCTGACACATACCTAGAGTGTTCGAAAAGTCTAGTTACCTATGTTAGCGTAGTAGCAACCATGCACTTCTCTCTAACCCTCGAGTAGTTTCAAAACAGTGGTCGTGGAGAATGGCAGTGTCGGTTGGTGCGATTTCGGTAAGTTATGGCTGTTGTCTGTCAGACCCACACGTCGGTACGGCTTTTGCGATATGACTTTTACGTATTGTATGGGTTTCCTCTTTTATTTTCTGCCAAATGTTGTTACAATGAATCAACCAGGCTCTTCGGGCATGAAACGGGCAATCTCAATTGAAAATAACAGTATTCCTGTCACGAGGAAGAAATATGAAACACGGCCTCGTTCCAAGCGAATTGCGCTTGTTGTTAAAAAGAGTTCTTGGATCAGATGCGCCGGAAAATGTAAGGTAAATGGAGGATAACCAACCTAGAAAATTCTGTCATCCCTCATCCCTCATAACTAAAATGTTAGATTGCTTACAAAAGTCGCACTTACACTAAACATGTGTGTCTACAATACAGCGAGCCTGTGTGCAAAGACTGTCTGTAATATTTGATAGTTCCTACAATTTGATGTCTGGTGGTTTTTCATAAAATACTGATTATTTACATTTTCTTTGTTTTCGTAGTTAATTTTTTTATTGAACTTTAAGAATAATTTATTTCTGAGAAAAAAAAACGGTGTAATTAAAATATATTAAGATTAAAGTAAAAGTCCATTTTTTATTCCAAAAAATCGACGTCTGCGATTTAAATGCTTATGATTTAATAAAAGTGTAAATTCTTATTTTTTTATTTTACGTAAGCAATAAGAGATATAATAGATAATATTTAGAAGCAATGTTTTTAGAAAAATACGAAAAAATACATTATTTTTTTATATTAAAACTATGGTGGGCTAACAGACCTCACGTCGACACGTATGTAACTAGAACGGCACCTCGGTACTTAAAGGTTAATAATGAGGCTTATTTTATAACGTTTCAGAAAGTGAAAAAGTGTTCAGGGAAGAAGTGGGGGGAGGCAGGAGGCCAGATCTCAACAGGAGGCGGCTGATCCACAGGGCTAAGATGAAGTCCCTGAGGATATCCGTGGTCATCGTGGTGGCCTTCGTCATCTGGTGGACACCTTACTACACCATGATGATCATCCTAATCTTCATCAACCCTGATGAACATGTAATTACTTTTTACTTGCTTCCGTTTATTTTCTTTACTGTATTTATGATACGAACTGTTCATATTTTTCCTGTTCATTTTAATTTTAAATTGAAATTATATTGCCGCTTTACTTTATTACTGTGTGTACTGATTAAGATTTCATATTATGAGTACAGCTCAGATTATAGCTAGTTTATAGCATATTTTATATGTAAGACACAGACACGTGTAAATATAACAGATGATTTATTACAAGCATTCAAATGTTGCTTTCTTCATTATCTCAAATCTTAATATTTGAAGAAATCTGACTAATCAACTGGACGATCGACAAACACACTTACTTGAAAAGATTCACAACTTGGCAATTGTTACATCATCGGTACGCAGGCCTTTGGAAATGTTGTTTTATAAACCCGTACCCACCTCCCAATTAGTAAATTATAATTTTACAAATTGGGGGGGTGGGTACGGGTACCGTCCCGGAAACCATTTATTTTACAACCAACACTCCTCCGGTCACACCACGACACAGGGTTAATACAACACCGGTCACCCTAAGTGGTTCAGCGTTTGGTGACTTAGCAGGGGTGCCCGATGTCATTGGGAACTAGAGCAACAGCGCAATTTAAAACTTTTTTCTCCGATTTCTCGAGATTTTATGGTGATCATTTTAAATATTTTCCGCCCACATAAAAAAATGGTACCTCAGAATTTTAATATGGAGACAGACAAACTGATTATAGTTATATATAGCCAATGAATTCATCTATCTTTTGTCGATTATCACATATTTGTAGGATTTATAAAAAAATATAAATATGTAATCGTAAGTTTCTATTAAATTACTTCCAAAAAGGGAAAAATTGGCCAAAAATGGCGGCAAAGCAATCCGAGGTATTTTAAATAGTGCAATATTGTGGCAAAAAGCGTTCCAGTGGTTATTAAAAATGTGAATATTGCTGATGGATTCACCTCTTCCTCACATTCGATAAATACTGGCGTCCCTCAGGAATCGGTTATGCCTCCGACTTTGTTTTTTGTTGCACATCAATGATATTTTGTCATGTGTACCACTATATTGTTGAATGAATGACGGTAAAATCCGTGATGTTTACGTGGAGTTATTTAAAATTAGCTGTTTTCCGGCATGCATTGCTATGCCATTTAATAAAGAAATTGTTTCTCCCTGCGCGTCATTTTCCATTCATCCCGTTCACCTTCCGCCTCCCCTTCCTCTACCGCGTTCCCTTCCCCTCTCGCGTTCACACTCCGCCTCATCCACCTTGCCTTTCCCCACTACACCCCCTCCCTTCTCCCGTCCTGCAAGCCCCCCTCCCAAGTCACCCTCCCTTCTCCCAGATTCCTCTCTCCCCTCATAGGTTCCCCTCCCCCCTTCCGCATTCCATATATTCAGTCCCAGTACATTCAGTTTTCAAACAGTTCGCGTGCCACCTATTGCAATTTTTTTATAGAAATTTCATTATGCCAGAGCTCACCGTTTCGTACAAACCTTGTCCTGACAATAAAGAATACACAAAAAAAGAATTATCCAATTTGGTTCAGTCGTTCGTAAGTTATGCGCGTACATACATTTCGGCGATTCATTTTTATTTATATGGATTGATGGATTGATAGATGGATAGATAGATAGATAGATAAAATAAATATAAATTTATGAATTATTGGGTAAATTTGAACATTTCATTTCAATGAATGTCTGAAATGTTGAACAATTTCGAATTCCATGTAAAACACTAACAGTTTCAGATAACATGTAAAACACAGGACAGCATCCATTCTTCTAAAAATGTTATTTTCTTCAGTCAATAAGGGTAAATCATTTTATCTTTTTTTTTAGATAAGTGAAGAGCTACAGAGTGGAATTTTCTTCTTTGGAATGAGCAACAGCTTAGTGAATCCGGTCATCTACGGAGCTTTCCAAATGTGGCCCGGCCGGAGAAGAGGCAGTCAGAGGTAATTTTAATAGAAACTTCCATTAATCAACGCCATCTCTGTTTTGGTTACTAAACCAAAGCAACTGAAACGGATATCAAAGGAAATAATAACAGCACTAGTGAGCCCTATCGCCAAATGTTTGAACCTTTAGGAGACTTGATAGCTTACTGAAAACCTCACCAGAGTAAAGAAGAAAATATTGTCGAAGAAATTAAAATATTTTAAAATTGTCTTCCTGAGTTCGCCGGAGATTGAAATATATGGAACGAACAAAAAAGCTTGTTTTGGAAATTACTTTCCCAGTTGGAAATAGTTGCGGTATCCTAAATATTTCTGGACAAAATTCTGTAAAAATTGCACGGCGCCAGATCTGCATTAAAATAACTACCAATGCTTCATATTTTTTAGATATAATATCATCGGAAAATATTGAGAAAAACCATTATTTTAACAATTTCATTATAGTCTTATGGAATAATAATATATCATATCTCACAAAGTTTTTTTTGAGAAAATTATTGTCAATTTCTTTTTTTATCCGTAATTATTTTAACGAAGTGTTTCAAAACTGTGTTAGAAAACAATGGAAACACAAAATATCAAATTAAGGGTTTGCGAAACCTGCACTTTTTCTCACTGCGGGATCAAATTGAAATAATTCCAAGATTTCTAAATCGTTTCTTTATTCTTTGGTATAAATCAACTTTTGAACTATTATTATGAAAAAATACATGAAAAATCATATTATAAATTTTTAAGAAGACTTTGACTAAAATGTTAAAAATATTAAAAAAAATGTCACTGCCACTGACACAATCATTTGATATCTTTGATATCAGTAATTTTATCAAAATATACATGATACATTGTATTAGGATATTATAATTTTGGGATTTGGGAAATAACTCATGAAAATTAATAAATGTTTCAAGATCTTTGCCCTTTACATATCGATTTTTAGTTAACTTGAAAAATTACAACACCTTTCCAATGACTGGCACTGCTTATGAGAAGGATGGCCATTCAAAGAACATGATAAAGTATGTCCATTGGACCTAGTTCAGAGAAAATACACGCGTTGTCTCAGTAACATCACATTCACAATAATCCAAATAAGCATCTGTCAAACGTGTAAAAAAAGCAAGTATGAATTTCGAATAAAGAATCAATATGTCAAGTTATCATATTTGAAAGTATCATTAAGTTATAAAATAATTTAGGTACCAACTGTGCCGTTCTTCTGATATGATAAGTAGTTCCAATTTAAAAAATAATTAAAGTTTAATTTTATACCCTGAAGATGCTTGTGTAAAGCGAAACCGGTCAGTACAAAAAATTAAATAATTAAATCGTGCCTATAAACTTAGTTATTGTTTTATTTCAAAGAATAAAAGATCATTAAACTTAATGTTATATAGTACGTTACATATTTCGTAGGAATATTTTACTACTTACCCATGCACTGTAATGTTGGGTAATTCCTTATACTCAAACACTTTAGATCTGTGGGGGATTTCTCAAATAATCTTAGGTTCACGATAAAAAATCTGGTTTATTAAAGATTACGTATTTATAATCATAGGGCTGCAAGTCAGCCGACCTATCTACACGAGAGGTAAAAGGGATCTGGCGGCTCGCTTATCCGAGTTTGTCCTGCTGGTCCCCATCTCCACGGGTACCCCTACCGGCCGTCGGGAGAAGTAGATCTCTGCTGACATCCAGATATGTCACTTGAAAGCTTTTTCAATACACCAATACGCACCAACAAGAGAGTGCACCAAAAGATGCATGCACAACAAGAGAAATTATTTTGTTTTATTTTTTTTCTTTCTTTCCAGGGAAAATTCAATAATGAACCATCGTTCCACAATGACCCAGGCGTCCATCATGCGCCAGGGCAGTACCCGCATCATGATCGACCGCCTGCCCTTGCGCCACGCCAACGACACCCACAGCATAGGAGACGAAGAGGCCAACCTGGTCAGGGCCAACTCCAGGTGCAACCCTAGGGACATGAGGAGACAGAGCTCAGTCAACAAGGTCATCACATCTAAGGTCGTGTCCTCCTGTAAAAACAACCACACCAAAAACAATAACCTGACTGTGAACGGCGCAGTCTCGAGGGTATGAAATTAAACAATGAACTTTTATTGAGTTCAATTTGTTTCAGTTGTGATTTTCGGACAATTTTGTGAAAATTTTGACAATTTCCTTAAGTGAATTACATTTATACCTCTTTCATATTTTCAGCTTGTGAATATATTATTAAGCATAATTTTATGAGTCGCAATGTAAAACTGTTTATCCTTATAAGGATTTTGTAATATAAAATTTATTATAAATTGTGACAATTATAAGAGATACTCTCATTGTCTCCCTGGTGTAGGGTCACCATTCAGAATTAAATCGTTGTTTGACATGGCTTTAGCCTTGTTTGGTGGCCAGACCTGTAGCCAGTTACTTCCCCACATTCCTCTACCTAATATCCTTTACCTATCCACAACCTTCAGCTTCAGAACATACCCCAAAGGGATGCCATAGTCTCACTGGCTCCAGACGATAGCATCTGGGAGTCGTGATGTATTCACATTAAAAAAATATATTGACAACGAGGGTTATGCTCTCGGCTAACAATCCGAAGGTCGTGGGTTCAAATCAATTTTTATTTGATTTATTTGTATAATTTCACAATAAATTTATTAAAAATATTGTTCAATTTTTATAATAAAAACTCTCTTTTTATAACTTTTGAAGATTATTCCCATCAATGTAATATATCATTAAGACGAAGATAATAATAATAATCTAAACAAAAATATGAAAGAGAACAAAACCCGAAAAACAGAAAAAATGGTCAAAACTGGGACTCGAACCCAGAACCTCTCGTATAAATTATATGTAAAAAAAATCGGATATATTTATCCGTGACGCTATCCAGGTTACAAACCAATTCTTAGAATGATTTTTTCCAATCAAAATGGTAGTTGCCCATAATATGGAAAATGAATTAGTTGAAGATAATATTGTTAATTCTGAAATTTGAATTATGAGATTGGCTGTTATGACAGTTTGACGACTTCCACCGATAATTTCAGCCAGTAGATTAGTTTATCTGGTTCCTCGCAACACTTTTTCAGAAACAATTCCCGTCCATCTATCCTACTGGTGAATGTCCTCTCCCGCACAGCCTCCGCCACCTCCCCCCAGTAGTCCCGGCTGAGCCGCTCTGGAACACTGATGACAACCGATTATTACGAGATTACGAGAATCACGGATAGACAAGAGGTTCTAAACAGAACCAACTCTAAACAGAACTCATTTATCTACAGATCCACACACTCATTTAACTTAAATTATTACCACATTGACATCTTTAACTCAACTTTACGTGACATAAAACGAAAACTCACCAAGCAACATGACACAAACTAGAAAGTTCAATCCCTATATATTCCCGTCATTTACCACTTAATCCTATCCCTATGTTCCTCCTCCCCCCCCCTTTTTTATGTTTTGTAACTAAACAATAAAACTAAGAAAATACCCTTACACTGTCACACTTTATTATTAATTATTATCAGTGGAAAGTTCATAATTGGCATAATTATCATATTATTATTGTATTATTTTGTAATCTCTGATTTGCTGTCAACTTTCCCTAAAATAAATAAAATAAAATAAAAATAAAAAATAAAATTATCTTTTAGAGGAGACCATTATCTTTTTCTGTCTTTCTGTGTCTTGTTCTCTTTCATATTTTCGTTTAGATTATTATTATTTATCTTCTTCAATAAAAATAATGTATTTATTTGCGGCACGTTTCAGAATGGAAGATACTCTCAGTAACCCTCTGGTTTAAGACCACTATTAAGGTTGAACAAAGGTTGCATGAAATGGCTTTAGCCGTGTTTGGTGACCAGATCTAAATAGCCAGGTACTTCTTTACCCTTCTCTACCTCATATCCTTTCCCTACCCGCAACCTTCAGATTCACAACATACCACAATCGGGGATGTCATTGTCTCAGGGAACAGTTCGGACTCTTGTGCGGTATTCACATAAAAAAATTAAAAA
The DNA here is from genome assembly GCA_917880885.1 of Limnephilus marmoratus. NCBI lineage: Eukaryota > Metazoa > Arthropoda > Insecta > Trichoptera > Limnephilidae > Limnephilus > Limnephilus marmoratus. The sequence continues at coordinate 10,876,572 of OU862918.1, forward strand.
ATTAAATATTTTGCATTATAAGTGTTACCTACAATTGAAAGTATATGATGCTAATATCATATATAATTTTTTTATTGTTAGGTGGGGTACGTTGTGATTATCAAACTTACGATCTCTCGTTTGGTGCAATTTTACTTACATTTACTTAAAACTTTTCCTTATGATTCGTAATTTATGTATATTATTTAAATAGCATGGTTATCACACTGAAAGTGGAAATTGTTTTTGATATTATGAAGTATAGTTTATGGTTTGCCACAAAAGAGTTTTAATTTATCGTGCCAATCATAGCACAGCAACGCCTTGCACCGCAGTGGGTGGGATGGATTATTGGATCGGACATCTATCACTCCTGGACCCATTGAACTCCAGATTCCTAACCACCCCTCATACCTTTTTCCTCCTAAGAAATTCCTGCCCTTTCTTTCCTTAAAAGACCCTCCACAGAGCATCCCCAAAGATGACATTGGCCCCAAGGGATTTTCTTTCTTCAGGTTGTGTGCAGCTAATTTAAAAATTAACACTGCAATATGTATCTTTTTTATTACCTACCTTGGTAGCAAGTGGATATTGGACAATATCCACTAAACAGCAAGCCATATTTTTTTTCAATTAATGTGAAAAGTCAAAATATTTGCTATTTTTAATCCATTGTTTCTGTTTAAAAATGATTCCGTAGAATATATGCTCATAAAACTTATTTACCACTTACAATCTTATTACTTTGTAATATGCAGATTATGCGTTATTTCCATTTTATCAAAAATCCAATAATTCTTTATTAAAATATATTTGCCTCTCGCATAATAATAATAATTAACATTTGCTTTTGCCTTTTTATATTCCCCATTTATAAATATAAAATAAATGGCAAAGACTGATAAAAATAGAGAACAAAAAAACTATATACATTGATTTAAATTTAGATTAATACCTATTAAAATTACTTTTGGTATTATCAATGTGTACTTACATGATGTACACCATGTGTAACTGATACGATTTTAGATTTTCACGGCCGAAAGTATTTTTGTTACCTTTTTGTTCAACACGGCATAATATCTTAAAAAATAATAACAAAAAAACCATGTGTATCTATTTAAACCTAATAACCAAAATAAAATCAGATTAACTATGTATTCGTTGTTACGGTAATAAAATTAATCCTTGTAACCATGTTCGTACAACATTATGTATATATTAAACAATATTATATTATCTGTATATATCATGTAATAAATCTGTAAAATAACAGAGAGGAACTGTAAAAAAGCGCGTCCAATTGAACTCTTGTACGGAATAATGTTATATCCAATAAAACTATCAATGTTGAGTTATTGGTGGAATAATGTTGTATCCAATAAAACGATCAATGTTGAGTTATTGATGGAATAATGTTGTATCCAATAAAACGATCAATGTTGAGTTATTGGTGGAATAATGTTGTATCCAATAAAACGATCAATGTTGAGTTATTGATGGAATAATGTTGTATCCAATAAAACGATCAATGTTGAGTTATTGGTGGAATAATGTTGTATCCAATAAAACGATCAATGTTGAGTTATTGGTGGAATAATGTTGTATCCAATAAAACGATCAATGTTGAGTTATTGGTGGAATAATGTTGTATCCAACAAAACTATCAATGTTGAGTTATTGGTGGAATAATGTTGTATCCAATGAAACGATCAATGTTGAGTTATTGGTGGAATAATGTTGTATCCAATAAAACGATCAATGTTGAGTTATTGGTGGAATAATGTTGTATCCAATAAAACGATCAATGTTGAGTTATTGGTGGAATAATGTTGTATCCAACAAAACTATCAATGTTGAGTTATTGGTGGAATAATGTTGTATCCAATAAAACGATCAATGTTGAGTTATTGATGGAATAATGTTAGGCGTATTAATTTGCATCCTTTAATGTAGGGTTTATGGTAGAGAAAAAAATGTTAGGCCTGAGACACCAGTTTAAAGCTTGGTTTGTGGAATTCTGTTTATCAAAATCATGGAGCATTGTATAATTCATGGGATTAAAGCGATAAAAAACTAACGTCTTATATCTTCAATTTAAAAGACTTCAAAGTCAAGAAACTAAAGGACGTATGAAAGCAGGGTTTGTCCAGAAAAATATTATAAAACCTGTTTTTTATCTGTTGGAATGGGTTTGTGAAAAAATATTGTAAGTTGATCTCGTCAAATTATCTCGAACGTAAATGTTTATATTATTTAAAAAGCGCCCTGCACTTTTAATGGTAAATGGTTTGATTTATTCATGTCATTATTTGCTTTTTAAGCTCAAATACATCAATTACATGTGGAAATTTATCTTAGAAGAGTATGTCGCTTTCTATAAGGTACAAAGAGTAAAGAAAAAAAATTATGGAATAACGTTTTGTGCGAAACTTTTATGTACAAAATTTTACACTAATTCAGCATAAATTCTTGTATTAAATTCTAATACAATTTCCTATCTTCATGTTTTTACATGTAAAACTCTTAGAATTGCATTTTAAAAATTAAAAGTTATGAAACATAACTGGTTTCTTTTTTTCCATTTTTCTCGGTACAAGAATATTTGGATACATTTTTATCGGGCAAGGGCTCAATTAGTAACTGCGTCATTTTTTTCATTTTTCTCAAAACAAGAATAGTGTTGGATAAATCTTTTTCCAGGCAAGGGCCCAATTAGTTTTTCAGAGAAACAAGATATGTATATAGTGGATTTGTTTTGTTTGGGCTGTAAACCTGCATGTGTAAGTTTTATGACAGAATGTGAAAATATTATAGAAGCTGGCTCAACTCAGTTTGACTGGGTACTGCTACAAAAATAATATTACAGTGTTAATAATTCAAATTACAAATATATTGTAATTCTTATCATGTACATTAATTAATCAGTCACATAATGTTTGATTCCATTGTTAACATGGCATAATCTTAAACTCTATTGTGTTGTACATATGATACGATGCTACATATATATATCTGCCTTTTCTTAATAAAAAACACTCGAAGTTGTATTTGTTTCCACAATTTTTTGACAAAGTGTATCTCTGCACGGTGTGATGATTTTCTTTGGTGGTAACCAATGAGTTGTTAAACGTAAAACCGATAAATCTATTTTTAATAAAATGTAAATAACGTTCGATAGTATGTTGAAAGATTATACAATATTGCTTATTTAATAAAAAAATTATATAAAAGTTAATGAAAATGGAAAACAGTAAAATCCAACACAATACAATTGATGAAGACAATATTGCAATCGTTTTTAAATAATAATAACAATTGTTGTCTGTAACTAAGTGCCCGTATCACACCGCAGTGAAATACTTTACAATTAATGTACTAGTCAAAAAGATTTTTTAATCAATTAAGGAAAAAAAGTTCTTGCTGGTTTATCATCATTTAGGTTGTTTATAGTAGATAATTGGCTAATATTATGAATGGGTCTTAATGTAGTTTATAATATTGCCTAATTTTGTATATTATACTAAAGTTATTATTGAACTTAGAATATAACACAATGTTTATGTAATTCTTAAGCTTTTGTATTGAAGAACTGATAAATATGTAATATTATATAATTAATGTTCAATTACAAAAATAAAATACAACCTATCTGTACTTAATGGTGTTTTTTATTGCCATCTTCAGTGTGTTTCAACCATATTTATTTGTTTATTAAATGGAAAAGGATGGAATATGATAGCAATTATTCAAAGACAAAAGGTAGAGGTAAACATAAGAAAATAGAAGTGATAAGTGGAGTCAGAGACTTCGCCAGAAGTCAAAATATTTATGTTGTTTAGCGTCAGACAAAAATGATTGATTGAGGAAGAGCAGTTTATTATTTCAAAGTCTACGAGAGAGAATTTTAAAAGGAATAAGTTGTCGTAAAATAGGTAGACACTACCGGAAATATGTCATTTTTAAAGCAAATTCGAGACAAATCGAATCTTTTCCACAAAAAAATGTAAATTGATTTTGAAAGATTGTTATTTTTTCATCGTAAAATGAAGTTTTAGATTTTGAAAAAATATGTTAATTTTTATTATAATGATTGGTCGATGGCAGATAATAACATATTACGCAACACACATTTCAAATCATATAAAGTCATGCAGTAAAATAAAGGATAGCTTTTTTTTCAAAATTTAAATTTTCGTTCAAATAAAATCATTAAAAAAAATCAGTGCACGCGTTTTGTGACGAAAATACTTCAGTTGGTCTATTTTTTTACCGTCTTATAAATTAATTACATATTTAAAATTTTTTACACACTAAATTTGCTTAGACATTGTTGAAAGTTATAAATACTTATGATCAAAAAATAATTACAAAAGTACATAATTTTAATAATTTTATCACAACGTGTTTGAGCATTTTTATTGCAAACTTGAATGTAATTATATACATAAGCAAATTTTGAATGAAAAAAATCAAGGTTAAGTTATTAGTTAAAAGTGCCGTTTCAGAGAATAATTGATTTTTCTTGTCGAAACTGCCCTGTACAGTTACAAGGGTACGATTGCAAGACCATCTTTCGACGAAATTTGAATTCTTAACCGCTGATTAATGGGCCTTAATAATTTTGAAGAAACAAATGAGATCATTTTTTCCCCCACGGCTTTTTGCATGAGAAGGGGTGTGTTAGTTTATTTTCGTTAAACGAGTAATAAGCCACTTGCATCACATATTTTAAAAAAAATTTCCGGTTCACGCAAATATTCTAAGACCTTCTGTATATTTTTTTAATCGTATTTTTGAAACCCTGAGGATTTTTTGAAAATTTTAATCCGAAAAATCAGACCATTTTTTATAAACCGGAAAGACGGGACATAATTTTATAGATGTGAAAAACGATAATTACATAGCCGAAAATCATTTAAAAAAAAGAACGTTTTCGACACGAATGGCACATGAGAATAACGAGGCATACCAAAAATATTACATCTCATAAATATTTTTTTTCCTTGATCCATCTTATTGATCATTTATGAAATCATTATAATGTACAGCGTCTATATTACTAAATTCAATATAATATACTTGTACTTGTAAATTATCATAATAATAAGAATATTTTAAAATTTTATTTTGTTAAAATCAGCACCATAATCATTATACCTCTAAAACACCTACCGACATCATCTTCACGTTCTGAAGAAAACCCCGTACATCATTAAATGTACGGGGTTCTTTTCAGAACATCTGTCAAAAAGTCGAACCAAATGATAAGTAGGCAGAGAACAAACAATAAATCTAGTGAACGAATTAAAAAATGCCATATAAAAAAATAAATCAGTGTGGAATTTTACAAAATTAATAGGAACATTTTCGGAGACGGGACATATTCATGTAGTGACGTCACGAGCCCAAATAATGGATTTATTTATTTAAAAATTTAAAAAAAATGTACATATCTAACAATTTTTGCTAACATTTTTGTAATTTAGTAAAAAGATCTATCCACATGATTTTTTCCAAGTCGTTATGAAATCCATGCAAGTGGCCTATGCTTCTTCCTATTCATAACCTCCTATCAATCTCTCAGAACCGATATTGAACGGATTCAATATGACGAATATCAAACGAAACAAGCATAATTCAAGACGGGAACGAACCAAAAAGCAGTAAAGAAATCTTAGGGTATTTATGTTTTGGAGTCAGAGGTCATTCAAGTGATAAACCCGGGTAGTATGAGAAATTTATTTACAATTACATTTATATCTTTCCGAAAAGAAAGCTTCCTATCCAGAGAGACACTAAGATCTATAATAGATGTGACAGTTGTTAAGCAAATATTATTACCAATTCTTTATTTTAATCCCTAGCCACGCCTCCACCCCTACCATAACACTTAGTAATAATACATTGTATCCTCCCATTATTTTGTAATTGTCAAGTCAATATACGTTTGTCCTGAGGAAGGAACGGTCGTTCCGAAACTGGTCGGTTTTAAACAAATATACACTAGTGGACTTAAATATGGCACTTTTTATAAATTTTTTGTATTTGAAGTTCATTCGCTCTTTTTTAAATCACATTAGTGTTTAACTGTAATTTTTTTAGCTATGATACCATCAATTTGATAGCAATGAATAAATATGATTCAATCACCCTCAAAAGGGAAAATTTTGGTCTCGTCACTCCATATCACCTTTGCCCAGTCTTCCGAGGTCCACTCCTCATGTGTTTCAGCCAATTTCAGCAGTTTAGCCTCTGTCTCATGTTATGGTTAGACTTTTATTTTTGTTGCCTAATTTCTTCCTAAATGTTATATCAATTATAGTAAGCCCAGCAGCTTTAACGACCTTGTCAATATCTTTGGATGTTTGAGGGTAAGGCAACACATGATCCTTTCATTTTGTGGCGAATCCTTTGGCTTTTGGACGATTTTCAGACTGTTTTTGTAGTTTTAGTCTCTTTTCAGCGTCGGCAAACCTTTCTTACTCCAGACTTGGTAGCTCCTCCACCCAACATTTTTGCAATTTATTCGTATGTGTAGCCTTTTTTAGGAAGTTCAACAGCTCTACTTCTCTTTAGGAGCCATTTTAATAATATTTATTAAAATAAAAACAATATCACTTTTCTTTAATGGATGATTGACTAAAACGGGTGTAAAACTTAATCGTGTTGCATCTTAAAGTGTCTTGATTAGAGCACACGACGATCGTTTACACTTTATGTTTGGTTTAAACAGAACATGAGACATTGTAGGGTTGCCAAAACTCAAAAACATTATTCTCAAAAATTGGTTGTTTTAAAGGCGTTTGCTCCCATTTCTCATAAAGAGCGATAAGAATTTTGAATCACCATTGTATGTTATGTTTATCAATTAACTATAGCATAAGGAACACGAAAAAAAATAGAAGGGTACCGTAACAAAATGAGTTGTTTTTTTATAAGGCAAACGACAAGATACAGAAAATCTCGAAAAGTGTCCGTACTTAAGTCAGTGATGGTTAGTTAGTTAGTTAGTTTTTTAAGCGATTAATTATATTTCATCGCCTTCATATTTATCGCATCCGGTTCCATACCAACTCATAATCAAGTTAACTCAACACCTCTTTGAAAAGTTATTAAAAGCTATGAAAAAAATAATTTTAAAATAGCCCATAACCCATAACTCATAACCCTAACCTAACGTAACCAATTAAATATATTTTTTAATATTTTTTTCATCACTTTTAATGACTTTTCAAAGGGGGTTCTAAGTTAATTTCATTCGAGTTGTCCGGTCACCATCACATCCATACGTCCGTCATCCCTGGACACGCTGTTGCCCAGATAGCTACCCTCCCCTCATAACTTTTCCTTCCCAGTTCCTCTCCATCCTTTCCTTAAAAGACTCTCCTCAGAGAATCCCTAAAGCTCCTGTTATTTATGTCTATATACATATATGATTATTTTAATGGATACAATAATATTAAGTAGTTTCAACAATAATAATATATCTATACGTTTAATGATTATGTGGGCCTCACTGGGTACTATTTTATGAATTGTTGTAATCTTGCACTACAATATTTGTTTTGACATATTTTGTACAAATTTACGCCTTCCAAAAAAATGTAGTCTTAACAAAATGAGCGCAGCGTTTTAAATCGACCTTTTTTCAGTGGCGGATATAGAGGTGGGGCGCGTGAGGCACTAAATATAAGAAAATCTTTCTTCAATCATTCGCTCTACATGTCTAAACCATCTAAGCGTCCCTTTCTTCATCTTACTTATAACGCTTGCATCAGCCTTGCATTCTTTTTATATTTTTCTCACACTATCGTACATGGCTTTACCACACGTACGCCGCAGGGATCTCAATACTATAGCATTTAGTTCTTCCTCTGCCAGTTTCATGCTTCACTGCCATACACCAGGGACGGTACCAGCACTCCATTGTGGACTGCTAGCTTCGCTTCTTTCGACAGTTTTTTGTTAGCACCAACGGCGTTCAGTCCTCGGTAAATGTGGAGTTACCTGCATTTACCCTTCTTTCAATATCTCTATCAGCCTTCCCATCTCTCGTAAACATACTTAGAAAGGAAATAATGGAAGGAAAAAGGTATAATAGGCGTGATAAAGGTATGATATAATAGACACACTAACTCTCTGGGTTAGTGTGTCCAGGAGAGATGGACGGATGAACCTTTCCCTCCCACTGCGATGCGAGTCAATGGGTCGAAAGATTCCTGCTGAAGAGGTTAAATAGTCTACCTCAACCAGTCCTTTCCAGCTCGCCACGCAGTAAATGGGCAAACACATCCACCGCTACCTTGAAAAACCACATCCCTTGAACTCAGGCATCCCTGCTAAGTCACCAAACTTAGCGATCCACTTAGGATGACTTATAGCAGAGGTGTTGTTTATCCAATAAATAATTCCCGTGGCGGCGGTACCCACACTCGCCTCCTAAATTGAACCTTTTCCTTCATTCAAATTCACACGTCGTTTCATATAAAGATACCCACATGGCCCGACTCAAGTATTTGATTCCCTTGATCGTGGAATGCAGCTCTACTGCTCCCTGTGGCCAGCAAAGTTTTAAACGTGCGGTCCACCAATCTTTTATTTATTTATTAAAGTGAAAACTTCTTTAGTACCGTTGTGATTTGACAAACACATACATCTATGTGTTTTAGCCTACGAGAGAATGAGATAGTACCTATAGTCGGTCTTCTCTTTGTGCGGTACTTCGTATTCTCTCGACTGTTGTCTACTTTTCAGTTTTCTTAGGTATATCTTTAGCGTCCCCCCCCTAGAGTTTTTTCTTTATCCGCCACTACCTTTTTTGCATTTTGTCTGTATGACGAAATGCTGTGGATGTATAATAATAATAACCATTAACGGTTCGGTATAGATTTTTTTTTAATTTGAAAACGTTGAATTTATTTGGAATTTCTTATCCACTTTTTCTTCAATATCCTGGTACCTACTGCCTGCTAAAAATAAATAACACAATGTCTGAACACGAGGTCTACTATTCACAGAATTATTAGTTAAAAAAATATACCATTTCAGCATTCTGTGCTCCTGGTAAAAAGTGCTAAAATCAGGAAAAGCACCCTGAATTGCATAATTAGACCGTCAAATTTGGTGCAATTTGGATGTAAATAACCTAAACATGGGTCTGCCTCCAAAGAAGTGCAATTTAAATAAATAACAGATACCAGGCGTGTACATTTTCAATGCTTTACTTCTTCAAATTTTTACTTGGAATGGTGTGACGCTGAAATCACATGATATTCATATTTTTTACTTCTTCGGCATTATGTGCTCCTGGTATATTTTATACTGATTTACGAACATTTTTTTCGTCTCCTGGTAAAAAATTAAAATGAAAAAAAATATATATGAAAGCTCAAGCCGTTCAAAGCTATCTCAAAACAAAAGCTCGAAGCTTGAAGCTCAAAACTTTAAGCTCAGTACTTTTAGCTGAAAACTTAAAATTGGAGCTTGTTTAAAACTAAAAGTTCAAGGGTTTAAGCTTAAAGATCAAAACTTACACCTTTCGCTTATATTTTACGCCTGTCCAGGACCAAATGACACATTCCACAGACTTTGAGGGCAGGATGAGGAAATTCCATTAACAAGAACCAATTTCTTTTTTTCATCTTAATTACTTTTCAAAGGAGGTGTTGAAGTTGTATGTTTCTGAATTGTCCAATCAACACGCAAACGACAGGCAAATCATGTTTGCTTCAGCTTACTGGGAAAGATACGACACAACTTCCTTGCCGATGTTGGGCCAGGGTCACCTGATGGCGGAGGAAGTGGCGATTCGTTTACTTCACCATTCGTTTACGTCGACATTACTGAATTCGCTTCCTGTCGCATCATCGCATCTTTTAATTCATAATCATATATGCATCGTCGACATAACTGAGAGCACTTCCTCTTCCTCTGACTACAGCCGAATTTTCTTGTCTTTATTAACATCAGCTGATGTTCTAGTAGCCTATCTCTCCTTTTAAGTACTATCTATCAACATCTAAAAACATTTACGCATACTGTGGTGATACTGCTGTGAAATATTATAATGCCGTTTAAATATTTTGCTGAAGTAATGACTGATAGACACTGAAAATAATATATTTCAAATTAATAAAATACTTAGGTTTTACCACTTTTATTGTTTACAAAAACCAACATGTTTCGTGAGCAACGCTCACTTCTTGGTTTTTTTATTGATACTAATTATAAATAATAGACATAGACAATGGTGTCAATTGAAAAATAATGGACATAGACAACGGTATCAATGGAAATAAGAGTGGGTAGAGGAGAGAGGGGCAATGGGGGACAATTTATAAAGGGAACAGGTTAACCCTCTCTCCTCTTCCCGCCCTCATATTTCCATTGATACCATTGTCTATGTCCATTCTTTTTTAATTGACACCATTGTCTATGTCTATTATTTACAACTAGTATCAATAAAAATCCTGAGCGAAAAAGAAGTGAGCGTTGCTCACGAAACATGTTGGTTTTTGTAAACAATAAAAGCGGTATAAACTAAGTATTTTATTAACTTGAATTAAAATGGTGCCACAAAATAAGTTTGCTGTGTTAGAAGATATAATATATTTAGTTAGTGACGCTATGGCATTACAGCTATTTTACTGATGACATGTCTTCCAGATTTATCACTGATTAGTCATCTTATGTCCCGTGGACGCCTAATGGCTGCATCTCCTCACGCGCAATAGCCGCGACTGCCGTCGCCAGTCGCCACACTGAAGACGGCGGGAGCTTCATAATTCTGATCAGCAAGGTACTGAGCGAGTCAGAATTATGCACCTCGTAATGGCAACTTAGCAACCGCATTTAGATTTGCGGTGTCTGACAGACGTAACGTGAGAGGCAGAAGGTTAAGAGAAAATAAAAATACGCAAGAAGTGAATGTATTTCACTAATTATAAACAGGTCTTAGTAGAATTCATATCGGAAAGCAGAACAACAAATCTAATTAAACCATCTGCCTTGCTCTGCTTCAACTAATTTATTTTATTTATGTGCTGTTCCTAATCTACTAATCATAATTGGATCGCAATGCAGATAGGACCTCCTAGCTGCTTTTTCGGTGATAGTCTGGGATTTCATTTCCCAAGAAAAAACCTGGTAGATGCGCCCAGAAATCTTGATAAATTCTGCAATTATTTCAAATATTTTTGGATGTTTTTTTAGTTGGGGAGGTTGGGTTGGAAAAATTAATCATACATTTTTTAAAACAGTGTCTACTTGTGAATTATGAAAATGTTTATTACAATTTACAAGTATATTATAATTCCAAATACAGGACGATCTATTTCCCTTCCAACGGGGATAGATATATCTATATACAATAATTGTACAGCAATGTAAATTTTATATAATGTAATAAGCATTGTTAACTTTAGTGGTCATTCGTTAGTTTTATGTACACAAGTCTAAGCAGTTAATTTCAACAATCAATTTTATTAATACGACTCCTATCTAAGTGTTCTCGTAATACAAATACAATCTACGAATTTGGTCATGACTTATGGCTAGCTATTTAATTGAAACAATACAATGGATTAGATTCAAAGTAAATAACTATGTATTTTAAACGTTTATAGCTAATGCTGAGCTAATAGAAAATGTTTACGAGCTCTTAAATTTATAGCTATTTTATCAATTTTAAGTAGAATTTAAAGTTTACATTATTGAAGCTAGTTTTTTTCGAAACTTATGTTGAAATACGTTTTGAAAAGGGTATATTTTATGTTAGGTATCTCTTTAGAACTTTCAAAGAATGATATTATTGGTGCTTTTCCTATTACTAGTATTTAGACAAATCTTTGGCAGGGTTAATTAGATTCAACGCGTAGCTTACTTCTGTTGCATTTCATAGGAAAAACTTGGTACGATTTTTTAAACATTTGGCGGTATATCGAGAACAGAACATCGCAGATTATGTTGGATGTCACGTCGTTTTTAAAGGATGTTGAAATTGTAATATAAGGATGAGATACATAATTTCCTATATAGATTCATAAATGTATATATGCGATTTTATACAAGGACTGTCCTTGATAAAAATAAGGCTTTCATATTTAAAGCAATCGAGTTCCTACTCTTGTCTCTTTCAAATCTATCACTTGGTGATAGTGGACATTCACGAACTATTAAATTTACAATTTATTTATTTATTTTATAAACTTAAAAAAACGGAATCGTGCAATATTATTTATTTTGCCTGACTTCTCTTTTAAAATTTCTCAAAAACTGATAAAATTAAACATTACGCCCTTTTGCTACAAATGCTACAAGTCTACAAGTATTATTTTGAATCCAGATTGAGCTTTACACAGACGATGTGAATTACATACCATTCTAATTTATTACAAAATTTGAAAATCTATGATAAATGTAAAAAGTTCCCTTTTTTCTCTTACAAATTTCAGAATTGATTACATAATTTTAAAATTCTATTTTATAGTAATATTTCGATAGCAATAATGCAATATTTTGTATTTATGTAATTTTCATAAACAATTGTTTTGGTATTCGAGCAAGGTTTCTACGAAGGATAAAGATTAAAACATTAGGGCCGAAGGTATACTAATAGTAAATATAATGATAATTTTATATTTTTAACAAACTAACATTTTTTTACTTTTCAAAATCCTACCTAAGAGTAATAACATTAAATGGCGACTAAAAATATATGTACCTGCATACAAAGTGTCCGGGGGTAAAGTATTCTAATTTCGGGAGGTTTTTCTGCATTAAAGTACTAACAAGTAAAAAAGATGAAAAGGTAACTTAAAAATAAAACAATTCTAAGTTTCAATGAATTTTCAGGGTTAAAAGATAAATTGTTTGCGTGAAAAAAATATTCTTCCATGGCATAATATTTTTGTATGCGAAAAGAATTGGTTATCTTTTTCCTTTTTCTGTCATGTATTCCCGAAGTACGTAAAATTTACCCCCGGATATCCTGTATAAAAGACTTTGTTCTAAACATTAAAAAAATCTAATTGTTTCATTTTTTAAGTTTATTTTATAGATTTGCTTAACTTTGAGCTTCGTAAGTAAAACATGGATGTCTATGATTATTAATAATTTCAAAGAAAATTAAGCCTGTATTAACAAAAAAAAATAAGCTGGTTCCTTTGATTTTTAATTGTTTCAAGAAATAAAAAAAAAAATAAAACATTTAATGCTATTAATCTTATATATATATATATTTTTTTTTTAAAGTTTCGATCAATCAAATATTTTCGAACGAATCAAGTTTGCTTATCCATTCTTGTCCTATACGTACTTAAAATTAAATTGGTGTCATGGTTATTCTTTTACATATTTTGATAACAGTTTAATATCAATGAAATGTAAAAAGGGTTCATTATTTAACTAATTTACAAACATAAACAAATTAATAATTTCTCAATAGTGTAACTACAAAGACGGCAGTTCATTGTACGACCAGTATTTAACATATCGTTTTAAGAAATTAGGTCTTGATAATACTTATTATAATAACAAAGTGTTTTTTTTTTATAATCCTCCTAAAACAAATGTTCTTTGAGGTTATTAAACAATCTATAAACCATTCACTGCTCTTATGTAGTGGTTGAAAATAAGATAATTTAGGGAAGTAATATGCTTTTAGAAAATTGGGCAAAAATACAGTTAGTTTAATACATGTAGGTACAGGAATTTAAAAATACAATGGTCCTTTATTATATATGAGATATATTACTTTCAAAGGCCTTCTTGATAAATATCATTACACAATACAATAATCACCCTGTTAAGGTTATCAATAAGGATTATTTAAAGAACATAATTGATTTAAATGTGGTACGTTATAGATATAACACTCTTTTTTCAGGCAGAGTTCGGTATTTTACTTTATAAACATACAAACAATATTTATGGCTGTAAATGTCTTATAATTTTCATGTAAATTTCAAAAAGCATGAAATATTTATCTGGAAGCCTGGTTCGTAAATAGATAATATTGTTTGAATAGGCGTTGAAATTACACATATTTGAAAATTAGTATCAACAGATATTTTTATCTTTTTGAAAAGTTTTTTTCGAACATCAAAACTCTATGCTTGGAGGCATTATTTTTCGTAAGTTGAAAATAAATGTCACTGTAATATCTTTGATCAGAACAAGATTTGAACACAGGCAGCTTGCGAACAGTATCCTACACAAAGCCTACATTTCAATGTAAAATACGAGTACCTACGATAACTAACTTCTAAAGTAAAAAGTGTTGAGAAAATAAATATTCATGGTAACCTAGTTTTATAGTAAACAATCTTCTTATTTAATTTATATAAATATCTTGTCTAAACCAAGACACCTTCCTTTCCAAAAATGTCCTTATCGCATAACGCCATCTCTAGGAAATGATTTAAAATATTAGAAAATTCAACAACAGTAACCTTTTTAAGGTTGTGTAAATATCAATATAAGGTTTTTTAGCACTCATTTTTGCTTTTTAACGCTACCATATCATAACTTCAGTTGGGAGTAATAATATTTTATCAATAGATATTTGAAAAAGTACATACCTATTATGAATATTAATTGTTTGTGAATGTAACAGATATTATTTAGTTATACAAAATCTAATTGAAAAAAAAACTATGTTTTCGTACCTAATTTAGTAAATTATTAGGTAGTAGGATTGAAGGCTTTTTATAATTTAGAAATATTAACATTTTTCGAATATTTTTCACTAACTACAATGTTTTTTTTTTAAAGAAAGGGGAATCTCCTCGATTGTAGGAATCGAGAATTTTTGATATTTCAACAGATTATGCTAAATACTTATTTGTAAACTTGGGGGTGCTTACACATTTTCGTCGTTCTGTTTTCGGTCGGCAGTTTCAGTTAGAATTCAAATGATACTTAACAAAAGAACATAATTCATACATTTATTAATCACTCATCAAAAACTTAGCGTAAATAATTTTTGTTAAACGTCCAATCACAGATCACATAATTTATTATCAAATAAAAATAGATCACTCGAACAGAAGTGTTTGCAATCGAAGCCTTTTTATAATTTCACCTTATAATTAATTTCATTACCTCCGTTCACTTTATCCCTTTAAACTATACTTGGTTCATTTTATATTACTGAAGTAATATCACAATAATTTAAATAAAAGTCTCACTCGTATATTGACTCCATTTAAAGTTAATCGAGAAGTCCACTTCAATTTTGTTTAATTAGTTAAAATGTCAATTAAATATAATGTCAAAGAATGAATTTATTAGGGTGGGGCCAACCGTAGTGCAGATAATTCGGATAATTTTTTTATTAAATATTGATATGGTAGTCAGTGTGGTTCAAATATATCAACAAAAAATCATATAATATTTCTTAAACTTGACGAATCCGCAAAACCATTACTTCAAACGTTTATTCAGGAAAATTGTAAGGAATAAATTTTATATTTGTACAATTTTTTTTACCGTTTAGTTTCGATTTAAAGTAAACATTTTTGAAGTCGTAATAAAAAGGTTGGAAGACTAATTGTGACCAATGAGCCGGCTCTCTGGAAAAATCTGGTATATAAAACTACTCGAAAAACAACGTTGGTCAAAAGAAGTTTATTTATTTATTACGTTTGCAAAATAAATTATTTTCCTTGTGCAAAAAACTAAAACAATTCTTTTAAAAAATTACAGGTTTTGAGTTTTTTACAGATTCATGTTTTTACAACAGAGCTGCATACGCATTCTACGTTACATAATACTTTTAAAATAACAAACAGAAATGAATTGAAACGAATAATGCAAAGTTCGTTACCCTTCACAGAAAGTTTGCAATGGGTTTGAGTTTGGGATACCTTTTCTACCGCTCAAACGGGTTCGCGTCTTAACTGAAAGCTTTCCTTCCCCAAATTTAATATTAAAGAGAAAATAGTTTTGTTGAATTCCGCTAGGTGTCACCACAATAGAAAATTTATAATTTCATGAAATACAGATTATTTTCGATTTACCGGGATCGGCTTTTACAGGGAACTGCAGTTGGTACTGGAATATTTTAACGGTATAAAAACCTTCTATTAAATAAAATAGTCGATAATTCACATACAAAAATAACACCATTTCGCAGTATCCAAAGTCAAACTAATATTATTAAGATGTTAATTAAAGTTCTGTTTTAGAACATCAAAAGTTTATTCAAGAAAAAAGTCAAAACTGATGAATTTATCTGCTTTACTGGATTCTTGTCATGATTTTGATGTGAAAGTGTGTACGATATATTATCTTTTCTCACGCATTAGATCCAGTATGACAAGCTTAGCAAAAACTATAGTTTTAACAAATTTAACAAGAAAAATACAGAAAATTTCGTGAATTAGAGAGAATTGTGTCATTTTAGCTAGGAAATCCGAAAACCATTTTTTTTACCCATCCCAGTAAATCGTAGATCCTCTGTATTTATCTTGCAAATAATAAACGTTGATTCTACATCAAAACCGACACGTATTTCCTAATAGTTGCACCACGGCGTCTTCCCCCCTAACAGAGCAGCTCATTCTTGACATGCATGGCCTCCACTCAGCTGGGCGGGTTAGCGCGACGCGGGTCCGCCGGCGGGCGGGGCGGGGTGAGCGCCTCGGGGACCAGGTGCGGGGTGCGCTGCGCCACTGGCGGCAGCACGGGGCTCGAGGGCCACGGGTAGGCAGGGCTGGCGGGGCCGGGGGCGCTGCGGCTGTTTAGGCAATGGAAGTCGGTGAAGTTCAAGCTAAGGAGAGACACAACGTTACGTGAGAGTGAACAATACAAGTTTTAGCCGCGAGGTGCTTGATAGCGACTGGCTATCATGTGTGAACATACAAATTAACAAATTCTACTGAAAGTGTTAACCAATTTAAAGACCTGTAATTAAATAGTCCTAATCACCTGAAAATTGAGGAAAAGGATATAAGGGTTTAACCTTTTCGCTCCTGATATATATATTTTCTCTTGTTTTCGTTTTATTTTATCTTTCCATTGGGTTTATATTATATTGAGAAAAATAAAAGAAAAAATCCAATGAGAAGAATTTTACAGAAAAAATCAACCACACAATCGTATGTAAAAATGGAAAATACAGGGTGTCCGGGGGTAAAGTGCATTAATTTCGGGATGTGATTCTACACGATGGTAGGAGTAAAAAAGATTAACAACTTTTTTCGAAATTCCAACATTTTTTTTCCCATACAAAAAGATCTACCTACTAAAAATCCTTAGTATGAGGTACGATCTTACTTGCCGGGAGCCTGCCGGGCACGATCGTGGCAACGTTGTATGGTGGTGATTGGCCAGTATCGTAACAGCGGAAAATAATAAAGCTGGCCGCGCACGCCGGTTTCATTTTATCTTTTTACCACAAAACTACCCCTAAAAGTTGGAATTTGGAAAAAAGTTTTTTATTTTTTTTACTTTACTTTATCACGTGCCCGGGTTCATGGGGTGAGGTTTGTCTAGGTCTTGGAGGCGGATGACCAGGACATACTGAACCCCAGATTCCTACCCATCCCTTAAACCCTTTTCCTTCCCAGAACTCTCCTCTCCTTTCTTTGCTTAAAAAAACCCTCCATACAGCATCCTCAAAGATGACATAGGCCCTGAGGGAAATTATTTTCCTCAGGGCCTCCTGTGTGGAGCTCATGTAAAAAAAAAATCACGTAGAATCACTTCCCGAAGTTAGTGCATTTTACCCCCGACACCATGCATAATGATGTTAGATTTTTTTGTACCAATACTTGCGTGTAGGCCGGGAGTAAAAGGATTTAAAAGAAAATACTTATTTTAGTATGGAACGATAAGTACAAGAAACTCAGGTACAATCCTTCTTTGCGATCTTAACAAGACGTAGGTAGCAATTGTTTTCTGGTGCTAAGGACATAATTTAGATTCTTTGCGTAGGAACATAATACATTTTCTCATGGTCCACTGAATTATTTTTTACGGTGCTAAGACCATAATATTACAGGTATTTAAATTTTTATGAGACATATCGAGGCATATGTGGATAGACCGCGTGGAAGAGGATTAAAAGTCTGAGTGCTAAATGCTAAAGGCGAATGGCGAGAGACTACAAATACACATTAGATGGCATTTATGGAGAACACCAAATCCCATCCTGGGATATAGCGCCTGAACAGCAGTCATTATAGTATTTCTTCCCTAGTTACTAGAACTTCAGAATAGCACACATAATTAGAAATGCACATTGATAGGCTTTAGCCACAACACATTGAACGATGAATGGTACTAACTTAATGATGGTATTTCAGAAGACGATTGCTGAAAGGACCAGCCTTACATTTTTCAAAGACTTACTAGCAAAGAAATAAGAAAGACATCATTATTGAGACAATGTTGTATTGGTACTGGAAAAAACACACACGATTGCAACTTATTCATTTAAAGTGCAAGAGAATTTTATGAAAACATCCAAAAATTATTATTGTTTTTTTTTGGACGAATGCAGATATCTGTACTTTTATTCACGTATCTTTTGTTTGGTTGTAAAATAATAAGATTATACATTACTGATTGGCTTACATTTATCGTGTAGCCAAAGTGCCGTCTTCATTTTCAACTCTGGTCGCTGGAAATCAATAATCTTTATTTCAATTAACTGTACGTGTGAAAAAAATAATTTTTGCATTTTTAACGACTGAAAAGACCTTCCAAATGTTTTTGGTCCTTGACATGCTTCGTTGTTAACGGCAATCATTATAGCCATTTGCACGGTAAAAGTTCGTCCTTTCTCTATTCTATATAGATACTTTGAGTGCATGAGAGGAGCAGGGATACTCACTCAAAAACAATTGTTTAGTTAATAGGTACATACAGAAATCATTTCAGCATAACAGTCATATTGGCACGCACGTAACCAGAATCAGAATATTTCCAAGAAGACTATTGCGAACAATAAACAATTTGAAGGATGCTAAAATTTAACAAAGAAGGTTTTTTTTATATTCTTGTTTTAAGCTAAAATATTTACCGATAATATCTAAGACAGAATGGTTGTTTTAATTTACGAAAACATTTTATTGTAGATGCATTATTTCGCCGAACCGGCTGAAATTTCGGATTCTTACTAAAAATCATGATTTGAAGAGGAATCAAAGACAAAATCTGCAAAAAGGGCCATTTTTGAATAGCCCATCATTTTTATGGGGCAAAATGCAAGGCTTGGTTGAATTTTGAGGGCCATTTTCTCAGACTCTGTGGCGCCTAACCGGCTGAAATTTGGATTCTAATAAAAACCAGGATTTGAAGAGGAATCATTGACAAAGTCTGCAAATAGGAGCATTTTTGAAATCATCCTTGCCGGGCAAAATGCTAGGCGTGGGGTTGAATTTTGGTTTGCCATCTATGGGTATGTTGCCGAACCGACTGAAATGTTGGATTCTTGCTAATAATTATAGTCTGACATAATCATTAACAAAATCTGAAAGAATTTTTTCACACCTACACATAAAAAAATTAAAAATTTTACGATAATGCTGACGATTTATGTTGGGATCAGAAGGAAGTTTTCGAAGGTGATAGTGATAACCAAAGGGTAAAATGTAGTTAAAATTATAATTCATTCACAGATATTCATTCTCAAGCCATGCTGGGTAAATTTTAGGAAACCTTGCATTTCTCTAGAACCTAAAACAACCCCCTTCCCCCCTTTAGATATGAAAATGTTCAGAGGTCAATCAGTACTTGACCAACTCAAACAAACTCGTTCTGAAATCTAGGGAAATTTTGATCTGAAATTTAAGGAAATTAAATTTGGGTATACTATAATTGATGAGGTCATGATCATCGACTGCGAATGAGGCCATGCTCGGTGAGACGATCCAATGCGTAGGTCCATTCACACACTGATCGACTTGTAACAGACAGAAGAACAGCGGATTTATCCATCGCAGGAAATAAGTGTGTAAATTCTGCGCGTATTCACAAACTTACTACACAAACCAACAGAAATGACTTTTAAGGCAACATACATATACTCAATATCATAAGATTATGAACCTTGTGTGCGGCACGAGATGGGGTGACTGTCCGATGGCGGGTTGCACGGGAGGTGCGGGCAACATGGCGGCCGTGTCCGGATGAAGGAAGTGCCGTCGCTGCTCGTTCCTCTCCTGCTGCTGCTGTAACGACTTCACCACCAGGTCGGGCAGGGCATCTAACCGCTCCTAGAACCACGCAAAGGTATTTTTTTTAAATTAACCCTACACAAGCGGCCCTGAAGAAAAAAATCCCTCAGGACCTTTATCACTTTTTTTAATGTTGTGTGGGGGGTATTTTTAACAAAAAAAAGGAGAGAAAGTTCTTGGAAGGAAATAAGTATGAGGATAGGTATGATTCTAGGGTTCAGTGTGTCCAGGAGTTACGATCGTAGTTAATCTCTCCCATTGTGATGTAAGATGATGCGAGAGACACAAGCTAGAGAGGTCAAAAGGTCTATCCAACCCGGCTTTTGCCGATCCGGCCCACTACTCAATTGGTCGGGAAGGGGGATCCACTAACAAGATCTAAACACACCTATCCAATGAACCCTGGACTCCTACTCATCACCAAACGTAACGAACCACTTGGGGTGACTTATGGCAGATGTTTTGGTTATCCAATAATTTTTTTCGGGGTGGTGGTACCCACGCCCGCCTCCCGAAATGATTATTTATTATTGATTGGCATTTATATTGACATCTGTTCCTTTGTACCCGGATAAGGTAATATGAGATGAGCCACCAAAGTTGGGCAAATCTGTCAGTCGTTGTTGTCCCAAACGATTGAGCTCGAACATAATGCAAATGGAACCATGTTCTTTCAAAAATATTTTATCTACTGCAGATAAAACTGATTTGCCCGTAAAATTTACATATGGAACCTTATTGTTCTAAAAATAATTATTTTAAATAGAACTGTTGTTTTTAATCTGTTCTAAAAAATAATAAATATGAAGAATTTTAAACAGTGCATAATTGTCGGTGAACTTACATTGAAATAAGACACATTTAGATAGTGTTTAGAGAAAAATAACTAAGAAGCTTCGGAAAAAAAAACAATTTTTGACCTAAATTTGAGATTGTTGTCTAAAGGACACGAAATATTGAAAATAATCATGGAGACCATTGTTACCAAAGATTACCATTTTTGGAAAAAAAGAAGGCCATGTCCAAAGCTGAATGCCTGAAGGATCACAAAGAAGAATAAGATATATCTACCTTAGACGGTAAAGTTGTATCGTTTTGATCCATAATATTTTATAATGTAAGTGAAATGTACTGGGGATATAATCATCAAATTAATAATGTTACGTTAGCATTGACAGACAGGACATTATAACAAAATCATTTATGAAACCTAACAAATATTACCTACCTTAGACGATAAAGTTGTATCCACATGATTTAAAATATCTTAAAATATGAGTGAAATCTATTGGGGAACATCATCGCCAAATTAATAATGTTATGTTAGTATTAGCAGACAGGACATTAGAACAAAAATGTTTTTGAAACCTGACAAATATTACATTTTCGTTTTCGTTGTGTATTTTCCTGCTTACTTGTTCACTAGAGACTTCTTGTAATGTAAAAAATTTGTGTGCGCACGATGAAATTTTTAGGTATTTGTAAAAATATCAAACTTTTAAAGATGACAGAGCATTAAATTTTACCTGAAGTGTGACCATTTTCTCTTCTAAGCTCGTCAACCTTTCATCCACCGCATCTTGTCTCGAGCTCATGTCTGAGACTATTTCGTACACCGTGTTCTGCGTCTGAAATAAAATTGGGTTCTGCTTTGAATTGCATAGTCGAACCATCTACGCGGCAAATACCACAAGCTTTTGTGTGTTCTGTACAGTTTGTCAAACAGAGAGTGACTAAGTATGGTGTGTTTCCGTGCTAAGGGCGATTTCCCATTTTCATGAGAAATTCCTTCTGATTTCACGTAGTTATGATTTTCTACAATGTTACCTAGAAAATAAATTTATATTTACAAAACTCTACAAATAAATTCTAATAAATTGCTGGTGTCAGAATATTACATGTGTTATTTTCTTCAATCCAGTTTCATACGATTATTATTCATTTTCTATTTAAATTTCTTCTAAATTAAGCGTCAGTCCAAAAAGTGTGTACATGTATGATATATGTATGCAGAGTGTCATGTATGTAATGTCAGGGATGTATTTTGTTACAAATGTGTTGCACTAACACCAATTTCTATATTATTTGTTTAATTACACTATTTTGCTAAATTAGTTGTGAAAAAGCTCCTATGTTTAGAAAGCTTAACGTTTTCTATAAAAACTTAAGTTAGTTTATATTATATGCCATATTTCTAATTACTTTTTTGCGCAGCGCATCATCATAATATAATTGTTTCTGAAGGAACTACGTTACGTACTATTTACTAATATATGATTAATATTTGAATGGTTTGCATTATTTTGATAACATGTGATTAATTTAATTGCCTTCGTAATGCGGCATATGTATTACCTAACGGTAATATATTTTATTATTAATCTATTTGTGTACTAAGTAGCATAGTGTTGTATGGTTTGCAGAGCCATAGTTGAAAGCAATGCAATTTGAGTACAGTGATGGCTTGAAATTATTGAAACAGTTAGAGTTACCTTTGCCATGTCTGTTATCGTGTTGGCATTATCCATTAGTTTTCGTTGGTCCATTTTTACTTTTCTTAATCTGTAAACAATACAAACAGAATACACAACTCTGCCATAAAACAACCCTGTAAAAATTGTATCTTCTTATGTTTTAAATGTGTTTTTTTTTTAATATCGAATAACACTTGAAAAAAATGTGAACCTAAGCCGTTCACTTCATTTAAACTACTTTTGAGAAGTAACGAAAAAAAGTTGAAGCAAGGAAGAGTCTTGCCTAAAGGTACCTACCAATCAGCTCAGCTATAACTGATAAGACTGATGACTTATGAGCTTTTGAACTTATTGAAATGAATTTGGACAGATTCCTCGTATTGTATCCACAATTTTAGAATAAACTGCTGGATTTGCTATCTTGCACTGGTACTAAACAAAAATTAAAAGCAAAAAAAAAAATAGATTCAAAAAGCACTGTTTAATAGTTGAACCTTTTGAAAGAATGTTAAAATTTGGAGACGGGGCAATAATGTTTTTAAAACTCTAAACATTACGATAGTCAAAACGCGACTAATGGGACGACGACATGGGGTATTTTGTGAGGTACTAAAAAGTGCGAATGAGGAGGAGATGTGGAAGGTTGGGAATATTTATGTTTTCCATTTTTTTATGTATCATGCAGTGTTACATAAAAGGCCAGTTACATCAATATAAAAAATTGACAAATTTTCTGATTTCGAAAGAGCTTCAATCTATCGACCAGGTAAGATGCCTAAGCGGCGCTTTAAAAGCTTCCATAAATAATAAGAAGCTCTTATTTTATAATACAATTTTATAAAAATATGAAACAGAAAAATTTACAGACAAAAAGGATTAGGTTGTAACCGAGACTCGAACTCGAGACCTCTACTCTCCATGGAAGTAATGTTGGTACTAACCAACTACACCAATAATATGCTATTATTATCATCGACGAACTTTATTTTTTTATATACTGAATTAATTAAACTTTTCGGAAATATTAAAATTCTCAAAAGAACTACTAATTATATTGTTTCAATAATGATTACCACGACATAGCTTAAAATTTCAACAAATTATGTTTCTTTTATCTAAAAAAAATGTCCATTTTTTTGTGTAAGAAGTACACCAATCATCTTTGAAGTTGTACATATAAACATGTATAAACTTCCATACTTTGCAAGATAAGCATGCATTAAATTTTGTTGAAGAAGAATTTTGACTTACGCATAAATAGCTAGTAAAAATTTCCTTTGATGCGTTCTGACCCTCCCAGGGTTCACCCTCTTCACTAGCCGCGTGTGTTTGTAGATCAACCACGTCTCCCGGAGCACGTTGGCCGCGGCGTTTTTCAACTAAAAGGACAATACATTCAAACGGTTAATTCTAATCAAAAAGTAAACTAACAACACTTATCGTACTACTAATTTAGCAAAAAAGCTTATAGATATAAGATGCGTGCTTAACACTCAAAGTCTCAATACAGCTGACGTAATTATAGAAGGACAAGCGGCTATGAAAAATCAACGAAGGAGGTTATTTGTTTCCTATTTGAAAATATTTCTAAAATTGGGATAACATCGCAATACCAGCGGCAGATTTCTCCAGTCTACGAACATTTTTAAATCAAAATAAACTTTTATTCTGACTTATAAATTAATTGCTGTTTTCCATTAAAATGGCACGGATTCAAGAAGAGAATTAAATTTTTAATATCTGGCAACTAAAACATTTTATACGTTTCCGTTTGCATCGAGAAATGAGCACTTTTGTACGTTTTTCCTAGAAAGGCAATTTGACATTAAAGTTGATAGATGTGTTCCATTCCGCCCCATAAACTTTTCGTATTTTGTTGAACTACCCTCTCCGTGTGGCTACCGCCTCAGTACGGAAAGTTCCCAGTTTCCAGATTTCAGAGTCGGGAATATTGGCAGCCCGTCCTTGCAGCTAGTCAATTTATTTTAATCGACTTTCTCAAAAATGAACTGATTTACTCAACCTTTAGGTTCATACGACGTTTCGTCATTCAAATCAAATTGATGGATTTGAAAACGAGGTTTTTCTGTATTTTGCATGGAAAATTCCTGAATTTCAATAAGCAGAACTTCATAGTTACAGTGCTTCGTCGGTAGAAATACATAATTTTAGAATATGACAATCTGCATTGATTGTTTGCAATACTTAGGCAGAATGAAATTCCTGCCATTTGCCAAACTTTGTTGGTAGCTTTGCAATGTCCGTTATTTGCTCAGATGTTGATATATGCAAATGAAAATATTAAAATGTTCAGCATCCCAAAAACAGTTATTTCAGATTTCTAAGAATATCTTCTAATAGAACACTATATTGGTGAGGTATTTTATTCCTATTATCATGAAACATGACTACTTGTTGGATGTTGGAACTCGGTTGGTTGCCGCGATGTGTTAAAATATTGCAAGTGTACTAGAAAACCATCACATTGTAGGTACATTGTTTGTAAATCGTACACTAAGAGTCAGATATGTATCTACAAGGTCAACAAGGAACAGGGACAGGTACAATGAACATGAACAAGGTGACCACACGGTACGGCCCCGGAGAGAACTTACTCGTTTTGCAAGCTGCGTGTCCATCATGAAGTTGTGGACGTGCTTCTCGGCTCGGGTCAGCTCCAGTTTCCGGGACATCACGGTCACCAGCAGGGCAGTACATCCGGCCCCCTGAGCACACAGAGTTGAGACATCTTTACTAGGATCGATAAAGCCCAACTTACTCGTTTAGTGAGCTGCGTGTCCATCATGAAGTTGTGAACGTGCTTCTCCGCGCGCGTCAGCTCCAGCTTTCTGGACACCACGGCCACCAGAAGGGCGGTGCAGCCGGCGCCCTGGCACACACAGAGTTCACATTATTAGCCACACCTCGTCACCATCACATCACCAAATACCTACAAATACTCTAATCAACCCGTAAAAGACTTGGATATATTTTCAAAATCAATCACTACCTTCAGAAGGAACTTATACTTGCATATACCTGACGATCTCCTCACAGAGCCGCTTCGTAATTATTCATCTACTTTTTTGAGTTGGCTCTATATTATGTATTATAAATGCATACGTAAATGTGTATGTTTTGTATGTTTGTTTTCACTAGTATTTGACTTTGATTTTCCTTGTTATATGAACCTAATTTTAATTTAATTTATTGTTACTTATTATAACTTATCGTCACACTAAGAATGTTGAAATAAATAGTGGCCTCACATATAATTGGAATCATCGCTATAACTGTATTGAAAATTTAAATAAATGTATTAATTATATCGCGAGCCAACAAATAAATAAAAAAAACGAATTTTTTTACTAAAATAAAAAAATACGCTAATGTTAAAAACACTTCCAACTTCTGACATTTCCCATATATTCTGATGGCAGTGTACTACACTGGCGCCTCCTAGCGGTGTGAGTTGTGCGAGTTGGTTTTCTTTCACGGAGATTAATGAATTTTAATGGAAATAGGGTCTTTATTTTACGTTAGTAAATATTGGAAATCGAAAAAAAATAAATTAGTTAACCTACTTACTGCCTCTTTTCAACATCAATTTTCAACATCGACGATTTATTACTTTAACGTAAACACAGAATGCTACATAGAACTAAATAATTAACCTTAAAATTTCCATAATTTTATTTATCATGATTTAATCCACTTGGTTGCTTGCCAACTCAGATTTAACTTAATATTTCTTTGAAGTCATTAAAAGCAATGAAAAAAAAACCATAAACTAACCTAACGTAATCTTTACAACCGTTTTTTTAATTTTTTTTTCTTCACTATGACTTTTCAAAGGAGGTTTTGAGTTGATTGCATTCTGAGTTGTCCGGTTACCCATCCACTTGTAATCAAAAACATTGTATTGGCTAGTTTTTTTAACGAACAAACTTTTCATTTTGATTTAAAGAACTAGTATTACATTTCACCAATAAACCTGTCAACGTTTTTTGGCATCCTGAAAAATTGCTGTAATTATCATCAGTAAACTGCACACAGAACCTATAAATTGGAAAGCGCAAAATACCACCGACAAGTACTAAATAAGTTCAATTTGCTACCATTGAAAGGAATTTCAATACGTTATAGTAGCGCCCCTAGCGGCCAGCGTTGTTAACGCTGACAATATTTTACCGTAGTTGGAAGTATTATTAATAACGTAGGGTGTTTGCCATAATACATCTATCTTCAAATGTTTTTTAAACGTAAAAAATTGTATTATTAAAATTCTATCGTCAAACCATTTTTTTTTTGTAAAAAAAATGGTTTGACTGAGGTTTGAACTTTCCTTTCACGGGAACTAGAGTTGACAACTCTGTGAATCGCGCTATATTCCGAATGGATTATACAGACATTTCTTGCGCATATTAGGTGCCTTGGTTTCTTCTTATTTCATAAAAAGTGGATATGAGTGCCATTAAAAGTTGGCAAAATGCATTACCATCGACAATGAGTCTTATCTACTGGGTTTCATCTTGATCGGATGTCGAAAAGTGGGTTAATTTCCATTTCAAAGATTCCATATCATTAATACACAACCAAGAAGATAAAAATGATATTCAAATGACACTTGAAAAAATACCTACTAAAATATTTCAGTTACCATGCAATCAAATATTTATTATTGCATATCGCCTTGATTGCCTCTTTTGATCTGTCAAATTATACTTCAATTATACCATTGTATAATTTATTATAATGAAAAATAATTAACATTTAATCGGTAAGTTGATCGATTGCTTAATTCGTCGGGAGTATCCAGATATCACGGGTTTATTCCAATGCGGGCAAATATACTGTCCTGTCGTACTAATGTTGTTAAGGCCCGGTAATAAGCGCTCAAAAAGAAGGGGAGATATGATATACGAACGTTAGACGGAGCGCGCAAATATCAAAAAGGATAATATTTAAGCGAAAATTGTGAAAATGTTTAATAAAATATGACTCGTTTAAAATATGTCTTGAATAGCATTTAAAGAAACACTGCGAATTTTTTCATACTCATAACTTGTATAAAATAATTGAAAAAAACGTGTTAATGATAATTTTCACGGCATACTTTGCGATTTTTTTTTTCGAAGGAATCTATACCTACCTATAATTAAAAATTATTCGCCGAAATGTATGTACATACGTGCATAACTTTTGAACGACTGCACCAAATTGGATAATTCTTTTTTTTATTCGTCATTTATTTATTTATTTATTTATCTATAAAAAGAATGTTTGTATTACATTATTCGATGCCTGTCTCACTAGGGTATACCTGTGTTTTTTTTTTTTTTTTTTTTTTTACAGTGAATAACCGCACAAGAATCTCAACTGCTCCCGTCTGGAGCCAGTGAGACTATGGCATCCCCAATTGGGGTATGTTGTGAGGCTGAAGGTAGTGGGGAGGGGAAGGAGGTGGGGAAGAGGAAGGTTGGGAAGTACCTGGCTATTCAGATCTGGTCACTAAACACGGCTAAAGCCATTTTCAAGCAACGTTTCAATTCTGAATGGTGGTCTTACACCAGGGCGATACTGATAGTATCTTCCACTCGATAGTGTTGAGACAGGCGTAGAGGTACATAAATGAGTATCATACAAAAGAATATTTAATTACAACATAAGAACATTTAAGGTAAGATACATACTGATTTATACAATTCAAACAGAAAGATGATTAAGATTGAGGGTTAATATCATAAAGAGAGCATTATATAGGTGAAGGAAGAGATGAATAAAGTAGTAAATCCTTTCGAATCTATATAGGTAGTTATATAATACATATAGGATTTTACTATTTTAAGTTCTTTAATAAGGGTAAGGACATACGTGAGATGGTAATTCTGTCTATTTGTACTCTATTTTACAGATGTTAGCAGTAGTGTGACGTCCAATACTTATAATCCATTTCTTTATATCTTGTTTGTATTTGGTCATTGATTCAGTTTGTTTAATCGTGGCTGGAAGTGTATTGTGTAGTTTGCAAGCTATGTATTTAAAGTGTTTTTGTCCAAAGGTGGTTTTAGAAAAGGGAGTTTGGAGAAGTTCTTTATTTTTGGCTCGGGTATTGTGTATCATTTGTGTTGGTTTGTATAGGATTTTGTTGTTTTTATGTAAATAAAGTAAGATGGATTTTGCGTAGAGCTGTTTAATGTCCATAACGTTGAAAGTATTGAAGATCGTATCGGTGCTTGTAGTGAGAGGAAGTTTAAGAATTATTTTTATTATTAGTTTTTGTGCTTTAATGATGGGGTCGAGGGCATTAGAATGAGTGTTACCCCAAGCTAAAATTCCGTATTCGATGTGAGATTGGCACAGTGAGTAATACACTGTTTTTAAAAGTTGTAGGTTAAGAAAATTGCGCGTTTGTTTGAAAAAGTAAATAGATTTGCGAATTTTGTTTATAGTGTTAAGTATATGTTGCTTCCAATTTAGGTGTGTATCAAAGGTTAATCCTAAATATTTGATAGTTGCTACTTGTTCTAGGCATGGGCAGTTGCAATTCCGGTTCAGAGATGAGTTATTACATCCATGTATTTTTAATTTTGGGTGTAGGTTTGGTTTTGTGATATTGGTAAGACTAGACAGTAAGTATTTAGTTTTCTGTATGTTAAGAGTTAATGTGTTCGAGTCAAGCCAATATTTAACCTTTTGAATTCCTACCTCCGCTTTAGAATATACGGTAGGCCAATCTTTTGCTTGAAATAGTAGTACAGTGTCGTCGGCGAAACTGACAATAGTGGCATCGATATCTAGGTTACACAACTCGTTAATGAATATTGTACATTGTACAGGTACATTGTCAGGACAAGGTTTGTATAAAACTACTGATGACTTCTGGCATTTTGAAATTTGTATAAAAAATTACAATAGGTGGCACGCGAGCTGTTTGAAAACTGAATGTACCTAGACTGAATGTATGGAAGGCGGGAGGGGGGAGGGACTCAGGTAGGGGGTTCGCGGAAGGGGGGAGGGGAACCTGGGAGGGGGGAGAGGAACCCGGGAAGGGGGAGAGGAACTCGGGAGGGGGGTTCGCGGGACGGGGGAAGGGGGAGGGGGGGGGGGGGGGGAGGGAGTGGAGTGGGGAGAGGGAAGGTGGAGGAGGCGGAGTGGGAAAATGAAAGGGGAAGGGGAGGCGGAAGGGGAAAGGGACGAATGGGGAAGAAAAACAATTATATGGCAACGTACGCCGGGAACCAGCCAGTTTCATATAATTACGGTTTCGGCATGGCAAATGTATAGATACTATCTTCAAAAATAACTTTTTTTTTAGAACCTTGAAAATAGTGTTCAAGAAAAATTTGTTATAAAACGGTAGAAATTTGGAAATCCAAATATAATCAGGTTATTCGGAATCTGGGAATCATCGTAAAAGCGTCCAAATTTCGTTAAAATAATGTGATTTAACTGAGTACGCAAATAGTGACAAGTAATGCGATTATCGAAATTGTTCCGAAAGTGTTTTTTCGAGTGACGTCATAATGTAATACTTTACGTATTCATTCTTATGGTAATTGTCTAGAAATTCGAGGGGGAAAGAATACACAGCAATGAAAAAGCGTTTTAATCTCCGTTCGCTCTGAAATTTATTTTGTGAGAAACTTGGGAAGAATACGGCTTTTTAAATGAATATTCTAGAACTTGCGCTTCGAAAATCTTTCTCACCAAAATAACATTCAAAATACGAGGGATATTTTTTTATCTTTCATGCAGGGTGAAACAATGTAAACACGTTCTTAAATATTGCATTACTGAATACTGAGATGGAGTTATTATTTTTTAATTTATTTCTCAACCGAAACATGCAAAAGAATTGTTATTGCGGAGATACCAATAATGCGAATTTTATTTAATGCTTCTAGAATTTTTTTAGGGGTCACGTGTTAAAAATTCAGCTTAGGTTCAGAGATTAGTGTGCAGATTGGAATAGTTCAACATTTCACGAATGGAAAAACCGTAGTTGCACTAACTCCGGACGGTTGTTGTTCGGTTATGCGGTATTTCATTTTGGGAGGCGCTTATGGGTACCGCCGCCCTAGGAACCATTTATTGGATATCCATCACCTCTGCTGTAGATCACCCCAAGTGGTTCGCTACGTCAGCAGAGGTGTCCGGGTTCAGGGAGTAAGGTTTGTTCAGGACTTGGCGGCAGATGCTTTGGCCCGCCTATTGCGTGGTGAAACGGATGGGGAGAGAATGGTTGAGGGAGAGCTTTTGACCTCTCCAGCTGGACTCTCTCGACCTATTGCCTTGCAACGCAGTGGGAGGGAAGAGAGAGGGATATATTCGTTACTCCTGAACACATTGACCGCCAGATTCCTACACATGCCTCACAAATTTTTCCTTTCCTGAACTTCATCTCCTTCCTTTCCATAAAAAGGCCCTCCATACAGCACCCCCAGATATGACATAGGCATCGATGGCATCATCCTGAGGGCTTTGTATGTGAAAATAATGTTAAAAAAACATAGTGCAATTCACACGCGGTAGAAGTGAAACCTTCAGAAAACTAAATTAGACAAGAGTATGGAGACTACGAAGCACGGCACAAAGAGTAGACCGATTATCCTCTGTCTCATTCTCTCGCATGCTAAACCCTATATATATATATATATATATGTATGTGTTTGTCTCTTTCAATGTCGCTCTTTTTCGTTTCATCGAGTTTCAAATCAATACGGTGCTAAAGAAATTTTCACTCCAAAAAATATATTTTCATTACGTTCAAGTACCTTCACCCAATCCCAATCCCAATCGCCACAGTTTCAAAAATATACATCAGTGTAGGTACGTCATTTTTAAAAAACCACCTAAACATCTACCGAAATGTCTTTCTTTCGCAAACCCGCATAAATATAATGGTACTGTTTTATTATTTCTCCCAATGCCTGCTCTAGAAAGGCTGCTGTCATATTCCCGAAATTCATCTGCGCGTTAACCAGATTCAGTTATAACCGAATATTTTTCTATCATGTCGGCTTTGTCCACTGCAGCGACTAATTCAATATTGGGATACTCCACTGAGATAATGAATCTAATTTTGGCAGGATACCATCAGAATAATATTATTTACCATGGATACATCGTCTCTATTCCAGAGTTCTAAAATGCGCAATTTATAGTCCTGATTCTAAGGCTACGTGAATTAGTATGCAACTAATTATTCATCTTGAGATTAAAAGCTGTTGAATTTCTCTTTGAAGATTTCCGCTGAATATTTTCACTTACAAGGAGTTTAAAATATGGATATTTTTAGTTCATGACTAAATTACACTTCATCATTTAAATGACGGTATGAAAGGACGATTGAAATGCGTTTTATCTGGGAATAAATGTGTCCCTTTTTGTTGTATTATTCATGCAATATTAAAACGGTTACTTAATTCATCAACTGACACTACGTAAGCAAAGCCATATATTTGCATCATCTGCGAAATTTCTATTTTTATACCTATAATTACGTAAAAGGTATCCGAGGGAAAAGATTCCATCGGGTTTTACACGCATTACATAAACACAACTGTGTTCAAATTCCGACGTTATAAGGATTAAGATGTATTTTTTTATGGACTATAATATTAGGTCCTTACATATGAAATTGGCGTTTTGCCGTACTGGAAACTTTGATCTCAAATATCTTCTCTTTGGTTAGGAATTCCAAATTCAAATTTATACAGCAATTTACTCATGTAATTGTAATTCATTTGTTTTTTCTATAATTGTTTTTTTTTCTTTGCGTCACTTAGTTTACAAAATGAAAAACTTGAAATATCGCGTAATATACGAGTACGAGTTTCACCGTGGCACCAGTGCTGCAGAAACGGCTCGATGGATTAATGATGTGTATGGCGACGGTGCTGCAAAAGAAAACACAGTGCGTTTTGGTTCCAACGTTTTCGTTCTGGAAATTTCGACCTGCAGAACAAGTCCCGTGGATGGCCGGAGACCAAAGTTGATAATGAAAAATTGAAGGCTGTTATTGTGGAAGCGGATCCATCTCAAACCACGTCCGAGTTAGCTGCTGGCTGCTGTGTTAGTGATAAAACTGTTTTAATCCACTTGAAGCAAATTGGGAAGGTTGAAAAAGCTTGAAAGGTGGGTACCTCACGAATTGAGTGAAGGAAATCAAAAAAGGCGCGTTAGAACGCTAGACCACATACTGCACAACAGACGGCTACCAAATTAGAGGAGCTTTAATTGGAATATCTAAGACATCCACCGTACTCTCCGGACCTTGCTCTAACAGATAACTATTTTTTTCGAAATTTGGATAACTTCTTGCAAGGGAAAAAATTCAACTCCGATAGGGCAGTCCAAACTGCCTTCAAAGATTTTATTGATTCCCGTCCGAATGGTTTTTTTAGTGAAGGGATCGATGAACTACCTATGAGATGGCAAAAGTGCGTAGATAGCAATGGTACATACTTTGATTAAATAAATATATTATATTTAAAAAAAAATCGACTTTATGTTCCTCCCATACAAAACGCCAATTTCATATTTAAGGACCTAAAATGTACATTTGGAACGTTGCACTCTCCAAACCAGGTTATTTATTTGGCAAGTTCGATCTTAAATTGCAGATTTTCGTAAGTAGCGCGGACCTCTTAAAAATAACAAGCTATATTTAAAAATAAAATTTAACTAGGTACATTAACCTCTCATCTGTGGTTCGCCACAAAAAACTTTTAATGTGAATTTAACCATTATGTATAAAGAAACTGAATGAAAGACAAGCTCACAATTGCTTGTTAGCAGCTTTCAATGGAGGAAATAATTATATTGTTCGTTTTCAAATGAGTAAAGGTCATTATTTCTTTGAAAAGTCGATTGTTTTTTTTCATGTTGGGTATGTATTCAGGTTTGTGTAGAAATTATAAAATCAGTCGACATTTGCATGAATGAGACCACTTATTTGTTCCATACAAATACTATAAACTATAGGGCGCTGGACTCCAATCGTCACTTCCGTTTCGGGAGATAGTTTATAAATAACAACTCAGAGATCTTTTTGGTAATGACTAATTATTTATTTTCAGACGGTTTTATACTAAAATCTTCGCATCCCTATTAAGTTAACGTACAAAGGGGTGATTAATTTGTTTACATTTTCTTGATTATCCCAGGTGGTCGATGCAGGTGTTCGAGATCACAATAGTTGCTAAATGCTTTGTTTTGAATAACAAACGGGTTCGGACATTGTGACGAATCAACTTTCGTCACAAATAAATTTGAATAAATAACTTTGTGTTATGTAAGAGTCTCGCTCTTTGCAGCAAAGACAAAGAAAGTGATGACAGATGTGGGTGCAAGGACTAAAACGGAAGAAGAAAGAAGTGCGGGGTAGTGCCACGGGTCCTACGAGTGTATAGGGCACGCCAGGACAGGACAGTCAAGATCGGGACGGGGAGGAGACACGAGTAGTGTATAACGGCATGTACGCGTTCCCCGCCCAGCGGCGTGATGCTAGGCGGGGGATGAAGAAATAGGAGTCAAGACCGAGACGGGGGACGGAGGAGTCACGAGTGATGGTGCAACACCAGGCACGGGTTCCCCGCCCAGCGACGTGGTGCTGGGTGGTGGATGAAGAAGTTATAGTTTAGTTGAAGAAAGTGATCCGCAAGATGTGTATTTCTCCGCATGGTGACGTAGAGCGGCAACAAGGCGCGGGCAGTGGCCAACGTACGAAGATAATGGCGCGGGCTGGAGGAGACTCGACTCGGCTAGGAGGGCCTGAGCTGCTGAACCGGAGGAGCTGCCATCGAGGACCTCAGCTTTACCAAGGCACCCGCAGAGAATCCAGTGACACGAAGGTAGTTTCAGTGAACAATTACGTGTGAACAGTGGAGAAGCAACCCCGAACCATATGACAACTAGTTAAGATTTAGATGTAAGTAGATCTAATCATAATTAAGATCATGTGTTAAGACCTTGACAAACCTAATTAAAATCCTAACGTTTAAAATCTCTATAATTAAATTCATCTCCCTTTTGTCCCAACCCAAGCGACCCGACTCGGTGAGAAGGCAGAGAAGGAAGATTGGAGGAAGTACAAAGGTAGGTATAAAAACTGCACTTATTTAACCTTAAATCAATGATTATACTGAGCTAGCTTCCTGTAACAAGACGATACGTTACAACATGTGCAATCTTTTCTTTGCGTAAATAATGTCTTGCAAGAATCGATCTAATTACTCAAGGTGGCCGAGGGCACCTGTTATTAACAACTTCTTGATTATTCCAGGTGGCCGATGCAGGTGTTCGGGATCAATATTAGTTGCTAAGTGCTTTGTTTTGAATAAAAAACTGGTTCGGACACGTGCAGTATTTTCTTTAGATAAATAGCATCTTGCAAGAATCGACCTGATTACTCCAGGTGGCTGAGGACACCTGTTGTTTACGTCTTGAAATGCAGAATTTGTCATCACATCAATAATAATGCAAGACGAGTTGGTTGCTAAGTGCTTGGTTTTGAATAACAAGATCTGGCAGGTGCTTCAAGAATCGTCTGTTATAATATATATTTGAAAATTGTTTCCAAAATGGGAGTTTTTTTTTTAGTTAGTTAGCTATTTTGGAATAAAAATTTACAATATTTTAGTGTAATATGCACGAATAATAAGATATGTTATCTAGTAAACAGAAAACAATCGCAAAAAAATAATTACTTTATTTGTATATCGATATTTGACCAGAACTGATCAACGTTTTTTTCGCGCGGTTTTTGAAATGTTATCCCACGTTCACTAAAAATGTAACAAAAATATTCTCCACCTCGGAAAATTCCATGCTTGGAAGGCAACACACTCTGCTGACCATTATACCACTAACTATTTTAAGAACCTTGGCATAAATGCACTATATGTACAGGGATAATCCCAAAAGTAAAGTCTCTAAGGGGAGCTGGTAAACTTTTCATCCGGCTGTTGGCAAAACTGTTGTGTTTGGTGCTCCAACCAGTTTCAAACATGCCTATTTGCACCTCACGGGAACGTTCGGTCTTGCAGCCGTTTGTAATGGAACTCCCGCTATGTGTTATTGCCAAGCGCGAAATTCACGCAGTTTTTCGGTTTTTTAACGCAAAAGATGTTAATCCTCGACCCGTCGCGTGGGGTCATTAAAAGCCCAGGTTTTACAGGAATGCTAATTATGTACATTTTAAATATTCCCACTGATTCCTTATTTTAGGTAGCTTCCTAAAAGGGACTATATTTGACACTAGCGCCGCCAATATTCAGTTTTCGCACGTGCGATGTGAGATACAGACTTGTGTTCAGCGTGAAGCTCAAAAAATCAACAAAATACAATGAAAAACACGTTGTTGATATTTTTTATGTAATAATAATAAGTGTGTACCAATCTCAAATAGTTATAAGTTTGATAGAAATTGGTTAGGTTTTTTAAAAAGTTTTCTATTAAAAAATGTATGATTCAAAGTTATAAAAAAATATTCCTTGTTGATTTTTAAGCTTTTACGTTGAAAATAAATATTTTATTTTTAATATTTCTTTTTATTTCAATGCAGTCATTATCACCTGACTATAAATCAGTTAAAATAACACATTAAATGTAAGCTATAACAACAATTTAATCATATTAATTTTTGGGGTCCTCAGCGACAACGCGTGACAGCTCGCGTTAAAAAAAAGACGCGACGGGCGGAGGGTTAAACGAATTAAAATTCATCTCAAATTGGCGAAATGTATGGCGAGTCGTGAATGGATGTTAAAAACATACGCAAGTGGTGTAGGAGTTCGCGTTGTTTGTACAGATATTCACGACGAAAAAAGAAGCGAGAGACCCCATTTACCGACGAGTCAGTTTCGAAGGTTGAGCACACCATGAAAGATGCGCCGATCACTGGATGATCTCTGCATGTGGGAGCCTGAGGTTTTCCGTAGCAGCATTCATAGAATTTTGACGGAGAAGTTAAAATATCGGAAGGTGTGCGCAAGATGGGTCTCTTGAATGTCCACACCAGATCACAAACGCGCTTCAGCAACGACGACAAGGTGAATGATGAGGTCGAACCTTTCTCAATTGTATGGCGGCAAACTGGTATGACGTTGGTATACAAAAAAATGTCACAGTGCTTACAAATTGATAAGTGCATTGATAATTGAAATAATAAAATAGACAAATTTTCAAGATTAAGACATAAAAGACATATTGAATCTTCGTATTATCAAAAAAGGAGGCTTTGCTTTTGAAATTACCTTGTATAATATTACTCTGGGAAAATAATTTTATTAATCTTTATTAAAAAATTAACATTTTTGAATAAGTACTATAATTATAAAATCACGCTATTCTTTAACCCCAACACTTTTTACTTTTGCTACACCGTCAAAGTCTGTCAGATTTTTTTTTACTGGGCACTGCAGTCGACAAAATCCCTATTTAGAAAATAAAAACGCTCAATTAAAGTATTTACAAGAGTAACCTTTCTAAAAGTGCGACCGCTTTTGTGAAGCTTTTTTTAAAACTCATGATACCCGAATAAATACATGATTGTTTATTTACTTGGAGGAAACTGCAATGTGCCGCAGATTCCGGCAGAGGGTCCTGAATTCCGAAGCGGGTCCAAATTGCCCGTGAATTATTTAACCGCTCTTTTCTCCCTGTTAAAATCTTTTATCCTAACAGCCAAAAAGGAAATTCGCCCAGAGGCAATTGTGCCACACAATACAGCGGTACTCCGCACTGCTGACCACCCGAGCCCGCACTTTGAAGTAATGAGGAATAATAAAAACTTG
Organism: Limnephilus marmoratus; assembly: GCA_917880885.1. Classification (NCBI taxonomy): domain Eukaryota; kingdom Metazoa; phylum Arthropoda; class Insecta; order Trichoptera; family Limnephilidae; genus Limnephilus; species Limnephilus marmoratus. The sequence goes on from OU862918.1 coordinate 10,914,012, forward strand.
GAGTTATTGCCATGATATCCGGAAGCAGAGAAGGTCGTCTGCTTTTGATTAAAAAATAATGTGCTCTCTCCCTGATCTAAATTAAAGGAAACTTCTTTGTTCGTTGTACTTTGCGAGGAAAAGAGGCTGGAAGGTGAGAGTTTTGAAGCTTTGCATTTTTATACGAAGTTTGTCTGTAGCTAACGAACGTCTTATTTAGATTTGCATGGATAATTTTACATTATTCAAAATTAGGTTACAACGAAGAAAAATTCTACAATCGTGGTCGGGTGGTCCTTAACTGTTTCACATGTAAATAATCAATGAAAGTCCAAAAAACGTGCCGTGTCCCGTGTCCCGTTTTTTATCTAAAGGGAGTACTTTTGAAGATATGAGGGCTGGAAGTTTCGCCTTCTAAATTTCAAGAGAGTCTTCCGGAAAGTTCTAGAAGGTACAAAAGTTCTGGAAGGAGTGGCGGAGTATGTCGGTGAGCCTAGAAGGTTCCAGAACGTTTTGGATGGTTTGTAAATGCTCTAGAAAGTTATGGAAGGAGAAAGTTCTACAAGCTTTTAAAAATGAGTGGCGGTGATTCTAGAATGTTATGGAAGGTTCTAGAAGGTTCGATAATCCTAATTTTAATCAATATATATTATTTTAAAAAATATTCGAGAGCATTCCACAACATTCCAGAATATCCCGGAACATTCTAGAATGTTGCGGAATGTTCGGGAAAATGGAATCAGAAACATCATTGTGGAACATTCCAGAACACTCTCAAATGTTAACCTGTGCGAAGCCGGGTACCCCAGCTAGTATAAAATAAACTGTACGAAAACCATTATCGAAACTAGTGGCACGTTTCAAATATACTTTGAGAATCGCTCTAGTAAAAAGCACAATTTAGATTACTTGAAATGGTTTTAGCTGTGTTTGGTGACCAGATCTGAATAGCCTGTTACTTTCTTACTTCCTCTCCCCACCTCTTTCCCTTCTAATTGGGTAGCCTGTAATTTCCCTGGTGCTGGACAATTGAAACAGTTAAGAATCTTGTGCGGAATTCACATAACATAATTTTTAAGATATGCAAACCTATCTGTATCTTTATTTAACTTTTAGAAAGGCTGTATGGTATTTAAAGCACGAAAGAAAATTTGTTTTGGTGAAACTTAATTTGTAGATAAAATAATATTGTTGAGCTGGTTTAATTCTCGTAATAAGCAAGATCTTTATCACGGTCATTAAAATTCGCTCGAAAAATGTACCTACTTGCAAGAATATTAATGTTCATTTAACTTTCTTCCGCATTGTCTTACGTATGTAATCCAATCTCATTATTAATTTTATTAACCCTCGCATGCCTGGTAAAATTATATCACAAGTGAAGCCTTGCAGGGTCTGTAGAACCCGGCTACACTTCATAGATTTTTTATTCTTTGTAAGCATTCATTTTATTTAACGTCTTTTTAAAGTAAAATTTCTTTATACACACTTGACTTGGGGAGTAAACTGATGAATGCGTGACGAGAGCGTTACGAAAAGTGTGATCGGGCGAGGCGAACGAAAGTTGAGAGGGAGATATAAGTTAGTGAAGGTAGAATGAGTTACGTTTCATATATTACTGTAGGGGCAAGAGAGAGAGGTGCGAGCACACACTATCTTTCTCTTTTTCTCTCATAGCCAGTTACGTTTCGTGTACCTAAGAAACAGTGGAGGCCTATTGTATGTACATATAGATGGAGATAAAGAAGTTTTACTTCAGTCGTGTGTTCTAAAGCACACTCGTTTTTTTTTAACGTGTATGTTCTTTTTTTACATGAGCTCCACATAGGAGTCCCTGAGGAAAATAATTTCCCTCAGGGCCTCTAGAAAAACCTCACCCCATGAACCTGGGCACCCCTGCTAAATCACCAAACGTAGCGAACCACTTGGGGTGACCTATGGCACAGGTGTTGGTTATCTAATAAAGGTTCCCGGGGCGGCGGTACCCATTCCCGCCCTAAAATTTATCTAACAAATACATAGAAAAGAATTTCGGTATTACTTATAACTACTTCCTTCACTATGTATCAGCCAAAAACCAACTCTATGCTTTTTATCTAACAAAAATTGTTTTTAAGCTTTTCTTATAATCACGTAGGTATAATATTAATTCTAATATCATTAATAGAATGGCACATTGCGTGTTATACATGAACAATTTTTTATAATACTCGTGGTTAACTTGGAAAATTATATTTGTGAATAAGCTTCGCTAGAATTTTTGGCTTGGAAAATGACAAGTATGAGTACGTGTACTGCAAGAGTGACATACATACTTTTTTAGGCGTTATTTTATATTGGAACAAGTTGTACACCTAATCTTTATATCAGGGTACTGGTTGAAAATCATCATGACAATGCTTGAAAAAAAATGGTATCGGAATCCGTGTGAATCTAACTTAACGTTTTCTTCGGAATCGTTACTGTGCATCGATATCCCTCGCAGTTAGCTCCAAAGACACAATGAATAGTGAAAATTTATGAAAAATTTTAAACATAACAAAATACCTAAAAAATACGGAAAAATTATAACAAAATAACTACTTCTTTCTGGTAGGGTGTGTGAGACACGCTCGTATGCTGCGTTGAGCGCAAAGAGGATAATACTAACTTCTCTCCTTGTAATGCTAGCTTGACTGATTCTGTCCGTCAAACCCTAACAGGCGTGTGGAGGGTTAACGCTCGGCATGACAACATTCCATTAGGAAATCTTTCGGAATATCGTTTTATTAATTTTCCCTTCTACACAGACTGTGTAAGTAAATATCAGAAATTCCTATACAAACCGTGAATAATAATAATGTAATCCCCAAGAAACTCTCAAGGAAATAAAATAGTCCGATAAGGAAAATATGTATGTCTTACTTTGGCCCCTCGTAAAGTTTTATTACTTGCGTAATTGGAATTGGCAAAGTGTATTGCATTGTTCGTATTTTAGTCGAGGTAATTTGCGAGATTTCATTTCTCTCATTTTATTATTATTCGGCCGAGGAAATGGCAACCCTAATATTAAGACAACTGTTTTATTTTTAAATCGATTACTTTAAAACCCTGTTTAAGCTTCCAAAAACATATATTAAAAAATACTTCACATGCAAGAGTTGTTTTTTTTTCATTACGTAGGTATCTACTACCGGAAAGTTTCATGAAGGTAAAAGTGTGATACCTACACATACCTACACATAAAGTTAATATAAAATTTATCAAATGACTAATCAAATAAAAGGTTATGTTGAATGACACATTGAAATAAAACACAAGCTTTGAATAACCGACGATATAAAACATCATCTATTTTTTTCGTTTTCTTTGAGATTTCCTAAATAACTATTATAACCAAGCGTTGTTACTTCGATAGCTAATAACAATTTTTGACGAAAATGAGTTATGAACTCGGATACCAAGAACTATTGAGCTTAGCTCTGTCGTCTCTATTAATATTTATAGGATTTCAAAAATATCAAAATTCACAAAAATCCTATAAATATTAATAGAGACGTCGGAGCTAAGCTCAATATTTCTTGGTATCCGGTAATTGACGGTTACATCAAGGCTAAACGCAAAAAAAAACATGTTGAAGTATATTGTAGCGCCAGCTCGTAGAGGAGTGGAGCTGGCGACACGCTATCGCTCCTATGTAGATAAGTACAAACATCACCCCTAACTATTACACATCTGCCCTGATGATAGACAATGTAACGCTGTCCGAAACATTGGCTAAAGAAGGAGGCAGCGCAACACGGCATAATATCCCAAAAACTAATAACAAAAATATCTTAAAATCGTTTTCCAAAAGGTTTCAAATAATTTTTTAATCGGTGTAGCCGATATAACCGGTGATTAATATAAAATTTTTACCGGTATAGTCGATAAGCCAATATGGGTTGGTATATGATTTATAACTTTGTTTTTATCGGTATAATCGTACATTTATGGAGGTGTAATGTTTAACTTTGTTTTTGTCGACATAATCGATTTTAGATAATTTTTTCGACCTACCTATGTGGAGATGCAATTTTTAACTTTGTTTTGTCAATATAGTCAATATGCCTACATGGGGATATAATTTTTAACATTGTGTTATCGGTATAATCATTAAATATTCAATTTCTTGTCTTCGACTTGAAAATATAAGAGAAAAGTTGATTTCCAAAGCGAGTGTTTTATTTCACATAAAATCTTATACCAGAATAAGTGTGTAAAATAATATTTAGCATTTCTTGTACTCACCATAATTCCAGTACTGACTGCGATTCCTCTCCCGCAATAGGTGTTGGGAACAATGTCTCCAAACCCAACGGACAAGAAGGTGATGGCTATCAACCACATGGCGTTCAGGAGATTGGCATGCTCTTCGTCATGAAACCTGGTTTCCGATGGCGCAAATTTATCATTCAGGTATTGGTCAATTTAAGTGGTTGATGATCAGTCACAATTTAACGTAGATCAGTCAAATTTGACGCGAGTTTGCCGCGATGTAAGTGGTTCCATAGAGATGTTGTGATAGGGGTCCAAGATTTGATGTGCCGGAAGATGTCCGAAGGTGGCCGCCAATGGAGAGAAATAACGGGAAATACAAAAAGCACCGTAATAAACACGTTTTTCTTACTACTGAACTATTTGGTTTTTTAAATTGTGTTAGAGCAAGGAAAAACAATTAATTTATAAAAATGTTAAATTTTTAAAAAGGATTTAAAAAATATTCAATATTAAAAAAAACAGCGAAACTTGGTTTCGTTTGGTTATAAACTACGTTTTAAATACAAAGGTAATAATAATAATAGTTTTATGATTAATAATATAATATGAAAAATTAATTGAAGATTGAAAAACACAACGTTATTAAAATTGATTACTAAAAATGCTTATTTAGGAATAATTATTTGTTATATATGCATTTATAGGATTATTGGTATTTTTAGTTGTTTAGTAAATATTTTGAAAATTCAGAAGAGAGTGGTGCCGACAATAGATTTTTGAGTGCTTTGGTTTAAGCTAGAGAATGTGAAATGCAAAACAGTAGAGAATAATGCAAAACATCATGCAAATACACAAAACACATTTATTGTGAAATCTAAACATAATGAATATTTTATAAATTCTGGTTGCCAGCCAAAGCTGATTAGTTATGTTAATAATTTTGGTTTTTATTTTATACGCTGGCTGATTATTTTAAATACATTAGGTATTTTTTAATTAAGTGATATTTCGGTATAATTTTAAGATGTGTATATTATTGTGAAACTGTTAGTTGTTGTGCCATAAAAACAAGAGAACGTTAATCAATAATGTACGCGATGTAGTTAAATTTGTGCAAAGATGCTCCGTTGGTATTTGAAACAGTTTCCCAAACAACCAATAATTTTATAAAGGATTTCAAGGTTTTGTTAAATATATTATTTTAAACCGTGACATTGTACGTATCACAATGTTTCCATTATAATTTGACTTGCTGCCCCCCCCCCCCCCCAGTTTCTGTTAAAGTATAAACACAATGTTTTAGGATTCAAAATAATAAGAAAATGTTTATTTTGTGTGGATAGCTAAAATAAATAATTATTGTGAAAATCTACTATATCTGTAATTTTACTTAATATTTTTTTAAATTAAGTTTACTTATTTATTTAATAAACTAGTTGATAACCATTTAAAGATTGAAATTTCTTTCACAGTGATTTAGTTTAATAAATTAAAATATTTGTTCACTTTTTATCTCGGGATATGTGTAAATATGTTAGTGTTTTTTTGTGGTTGGTACCTTAAGTTGCTGCCACTTCGCCTTTTGGGATATTTACCTAAAGATGTTAGTAATAATTTATGTTCATACATACCGTGCTACTCGGCAACCTCGCGGGTTTCTGATACTCGTACAGATTTCATCTTATATCCCAATGCATACATTATATCGGAATCTATCTGTTATAATTCTAATAAGCAAACTTCAGTTCTCCTCCAAGCACAGCCAATTGTACCCAGATAATTGAGACATTCATTTCAGAGGTCTTATTATTTTTGATCAAGGAGCGTTTGCGTAAGCAATTATTTAAACACTGGTTAATTTTCAAAATTAGTTTGGTAAGTGCCAGACGATTTCGACCAAAATTATTAAACTGTGAAAGTTTGAATCTTTCATAACATCCCATTAATATTAAGACAAAAGCAGTTGAAAACAGCCTCGTTTTTAATGGTAGTTTATGTTCGTTGAAAATTCATCCACTATTATTAGGTTGGCTAGACAATCTAAACCTAGCGCAGAGTTTAACGCTTTCAACGCTTTACTTCAGAATTCTAGATGACAAGTGGCTGTGTTTAGAACAGCTCTGGGAATGAGTCCCTGTTGTGTTTACATACCACCATCCCACAAGTAAGGGTGATGCCTCTCCCGCAATAGGTGTTGGGCACTATGTCTCCATATCCAACGCAGAGGAAGGTGATTGCTGTCAGCCACATGGAGTTTAGTAAGTTGGCGTGCTCCGCATCGTGAAACCTGCGCGATCAGCCGTGAGCATCAGTCCACAGTCCTCAGATCTCACATTCAGGAAGGTTGGGAGTCAGGGAACGGATAAGCAAAGAGGGGTAAGGAAAAGCTTGGTGAACTAATCTCAGCTAGAATATAAACCATTGGCATCATCAACTAGTGTCCAAACCAGGAAAAAGAGATTTTACTCACAGAATCTTACAGATTGGATGATTCCAAACTAGATTAGAATATGAAAACCAGTTTATCAGACCCGTCCCACTAGAATGACCCAGTAAACAGGCAAGACAACATTATTCCTGTCTCATTATTATTATTTTGTAACTTTAGACATGGGCCGATAATTTTTTAATCATTTAATTAACACTGTGCATAAAGTGAGAATATAAACTTTGCAGGAGTGATTTAAATCTTGTCGTTTAGACACATAGACAACAAACCGGGGAAGATTTTGGGTGATTGAAATAAATTTTGTGAAGTAAATCATTGTTAAATAGTACACAGAAAAGGACGTCAGGTGCGGGAAGATATTTGAATAATGAACACAGAAAAGCAGCGTGTACACTTATAGAGCTTAACAGGAGAATATACCTAGTATATTATTTGAAAATACTGTTGATTATTAAATTTGGTTTGCATTAGGTAGAAGGGCTTTTCTGTAATTTTAGAAAAATAAAATACTATTGACGCCTTTAATACCGCGATTCTCTTGCGAATTTAAATAAGTAAAAAAATAGGGAGCTAGAATGAAGGAAAATTTATTCTCTGGTAATCTTCTCTAGGATTTTCAGGCATTCAATAAATCACCGAGACAGTGGATATGGTAGGAAAATAACATGAAGGCAAAAATGTTTTTTCTTCGAAAGAAGAAATCATTTTTCCTGCGTTCATATTTTTTGCAAAATATTATAGTATTGTTGTTTACATCCATAATCTGGGAGTGTTTTATTAGCAAATTTCTCGAAAAAATGGTCGAAAATATAATCATATTTGAATTCACTAAAATGAGTTAGAAATGTAATTTTTTAAGGTTCTGAATTCATGTAACACTAAATTATTTTTTTTTAAATAACGATCATTAAACATTCAAGGAAAAATATAGATTAGCACATTATAGGTATTGCGTACACTGAAGTAGATATAGGGACATCGAAAGCTTTGTCGAACGATGTTAATAGTTTATTAACTAAGCATTCTTATGAAAACTTCAATCTGTTAGACAAATACACAGTCACTAAAAATTCTCGAATAAATTGACACAAAAGGGATTTAATTCAATTGGAATGTCTGGGAATAAGGTAGTAAATGATAAATAACCAAAATAACATGGAACCGTGCAAATAAAATTAAAGTACACTCAGCAAATTAAAACATTTAACATATCTACATTCAACCGTTGACAGCAAAAGAGTGAGAGACAAACAAGCTGCAAAACAGTCAGAATTAAAACAATGATGATTCAATCTATACCGTAATCCGCACATAATTGAATAATTACACTTTGCATTGTTGATTTTCGCAAAACAGATGGCTGTGTTGCAGTGTCGTATTATGTTGAGAGCTTTCCATTTGTTTTTGCGACATGAAGCAATTTTTTCAACATTTTCAAATAAACCAAATTTAAAAAAATAGATGCTTGCCGTATACCTTTTTTGTGTTTTAAGAAAGCATGATACTATTATTTTTTTGGTACCTATTTATAATATCGTGAAAAAATACTTCCCTACATACACAAACTTTGTGTTTGGTCTAAAAGAATCATAAAACGAATTTGATTCAAAACATTGGAAATATCTCTCTATACCTTTATTTGGATCATTTAATAAAACTTTATTACTTTTTAAACATAAAGCACATTTTTCTACATCTCTTGTGAGAGTTATTATGTAGGTATGATATTGCTAATAGCTGGAATCTTTTTAAAACCAGAAAAACGCATCAAATTATTTCATCACGTTTGGTTCTTTAACCAAGCTTTATTTGTAACCCGTCAATTATTTTTTTTTCAAATTGGCTTGCAGTAATAGTTGACATGGCAGTAATTAACTTTTGTTACTCTGTAAAGTACTTTAAGAGCTCCAAAGTTAGGTGTATACCTACCTGCACCGTTTTTTGTGCAATTGTGTGAAGGGTACTCACGTGGCAATTTCAATGAATTATTTAATCGATTGCTTTTGAATTGCGTAATTAAAATGCTTTTTTAAGCCCGTTGAAATAACAAAATGTAGTTGAACGTACAAAAAAGCGTGGAATTTATTTGCACGAAAATGTCAATAACGAAATAAAGGTATGAAAATTTCACTCATCACAACAATGAAACACTCTTACATTTAAAAAAAATAATGATTTTGAAATGATCGAGGGTTACCCACTATACGTATTTGTATATTTTTGGTAACAGGTATGTAACATTGCTTAGTGTACCTATGCATGATTAGATTGTTTACGGCAGAAAATAAAAATTTGGTTTGATTAAATTAAGCAATGTCGACCTAACACAAAAAGTCTTGTTATTTACAGATGGTGTAAAATATTGTAACTATATCCATACAAAGATAATTAGTTGTACGATGCAAAAATTATCAACAACCGTTAAAAAGGATTCTGAACCGCTCGTACAGTGATCTTCTCGCATATGTGAAGCGTATTTGGGGACGGTGTCTGGACTGTCACGGTGAGACCCAAACGGTCACATAGACCAGGTCTGGCATCGAGGACTTGTCAACACACTGCCTTCTTACGGACTTCCCGCATCCCTGCGTACGTGGAATAAGAGGATGATTCAGACGGTTGTTGATGGTTTCACCTTTACCCATATTCGATAAATGCTGGCGTCCCACAGGGATCGTTTCTGTCTCCGACTTTGTTTTTATTTCGCATAAATGACCCTTTGACATGTGTACCGATTCATTGTTATGATAGTTTTTTTGTTTGAGAAGCCCCCAAAGGACACACAAACTTTGACGGCTCGGAAGGCCTTGTAGCAGAAAGTGGACAGTTATCTCGAGAATGTCACCTCTCTTAAAAACGGATTGCAGCACATTGAGAGCACACCCGTCGGTGAGAATTTTGTCCACATTTTACTAGAATTTCAATGGAAGATGCTACGAGGAACAAGCGTCATTGATTTCTTCGGCACTTATGCACAGTTGGGAAACATTCCAAACGCACGCCATACTTTTATACGCTTATACGCAGCTGACATTTGTCACATCAGAATGGGTCGTTTCTACGACTCGTCCTTGAGCTCAACAGCTCGGCTATGAAACGATTGCCAGCCTCTGTGTTTCCTTTCTCCAACAACATTGGTATCCCATTGGCATAAACCCGTGTTCTCTCCTTCCTTTCTACAAAAAGACCCCCACACACAGCATCCCCAAAGATGATTTAGGCCCCGAGGTAAAGTATTATCCTGTGTAGAGTTAATGTAACAAAATATGTTTATTAATGTGGCCTAAATGTAAAAAAAAATCTCTTTATTTCTTCGTATCTCTAGTTTTTGTTTTGGTGATTACAAGAATGGTTGATTAAAGTTTATTTATACATAAAAACGTCTTTTGAAATATTGTGTTACGTACTTTAAAAAAGGTATGTTTTCAAAGAAATATTCTAAATTAAAAAATATTCGCTTAATTGAATATTTATTTAACAGTGTACCTGATGGATTCTACGGATATAAAACGATATACGTGTTGTACACCATTGCGTACAACGACAAGTTGAAATAATATATTGTGCTGAAGCAATTTGTGAAAGCATTGTTTATAAATAAATGGAACCATAATAAAACAAGTATTGTAACAAGCGACAATGATTGATTTGCAAAGCCTTTCATATTGCATTTACATCGGACAGAGAGTTGTAGTACAACACTGAACACACCAAATTCTGCACATGGTACTCCGTTTACAGACACATTTGGTTGGAAACATTGATTTTACATCAAGCTTCATACTCGTTGGACCGGGAAGGCGAGGGCGAGGAACAGTCAGCTGAGAAGGAGAAGGGAAAGAGGTAGATCTGAGGGACTAAGAATGTAATGCTTGCTTTTTACCTCAATTCTCTGCTTTGCTTCTGTTAAGGTGGAGTATTGGCTACGATGCTCAAATCCAGTGGAAAGTTTGGAAATTTGTTTTAAATTACCTTTTAGACAGAAATTCTTTCTCAAATTCTGCAGATGAAGTATATGCACCAAACATTCGGTTATTAAAAAAAAGACTATTTTTACAATGATTAAATGTATTTTTTAAAATTATTATCCTTTTTCATCCACACGCTGCTGCAAGAGTTGAATACTTTTAAGATTGTATGTTTTTAACAGAGCTTTTAAATAAAATTTAGTGCTTCGTGATATTAGCTTAGTAATTTTATGGTATTTCGCATAATTTGTGTTTAGTTTGATAGTATTTATATTTGTTTTTGTTAAATAAAAACATCATGCATATAATTAATTCCTAATATAAGAAGAAAGTTTGATGAAAAAATCAATACAAAAAGCAAAAAACCAATAAAACATCATAATTAAAACTAACTACAACAAAATAATAGGATTTATAATAATTTGGAAAAAAGCGGGTCAATGTTTAGAAAGAGAGGGGGGATTAAAACATATTTTAAAATAGAATAGTAAGTAAGAAAAATATAGAAAATAAATGTATTTTGTACTTTTCTCAGATAGTCAAAATGTTTTTAAAATATTCATGCATGAAGGTACATAATAACATCGCAATATTAATTTTGAAATATTCGTAATATAAAATCTACCATCGTCATAGATAAATTTTAAGATCTAACATTCATCTTGGCAGTCAATACAATTATAGTGGCGAAAGATCAACATAAGTTGAAAATTTAAGAAAATAAATTTTGATTAGACTTTGTGATACTAACCACAAAGAAATATAACAAAACTGACAAAAATTACTTCTGAGAAATACACGTTTATAATAAACGCGCATGTCTAATTCAAAATTTATTTCATTCGTTGTTTGCCATAAACAAAAAATTGTCGATCACCACTACGAAATTTTGATCTTTCTGAAATCAAAGGTTGTCGACAAACTCGAGGGATTTACTATTGGCGCACTAAGTATATTGGAAATGATTTTCTGATAATATAAATGGAATATTTTTAATTTAATATAATACGAAAAATGCGATGACAGTATGCCAAATTTAATATAATAAAATACAGCAAGGCAAAAAAATCAATAAAATTTCATTCCTCGATATCTACGTTTCATAAAAATGAATTTGTTTAAACAGATATTTATTAAGTAAAGATCCGAACTAGTTTTCTAAGAGCGATGATCTTATTGTTATCATGACATCATAAACTACGTCGAAATGTTTTTGATTTCAGAAAGTATTCAAAAGCAAACATAATTATCATTTAATTATAACATGATAGTTACAGCAAAACACATGAAAATGATTATTTACCTTTCGCATTGTCTGAGAGTCCAGCTAGCGATGATCCATAGCGACACCATGAAGACCAGAAGAACTGTCCCAGGACATATCGTCATGAGGGTCTTCAGGACGAACCGCGTGTTGAAGTTGATCCTGTTCAAGGCTCCTATACTCCTGGAGGAGGCATCCGTGAAGAGTTTACTATGCAGCAGCATTACTCTGCAGATGAGGTATAGTCTCAGGAACATGGGCAGGGAGAGAGTCACGTCGTATGGGACCTGGTCACGGAATGAACACTATCATTTTAAGAAATAATAAATCTGAACTACTGACAATCACATGGAGAAGGAACTAAAACAAGCCGGCTTGTAACAAAATTATTTTTAGGGTAGTTTTAACTACTCATTAAAACTTTTATTTACCGATTCGATAATGGTTTGTGAAGTGGTAATTCAAACTTTTAAAAATATACTGAAACTGGTAACTAGAAACTGGTATTTTTTTTTGTGTTGAAAGGAAGCGTGCCGTTACAGTTAATATTATATTAATCAAGTCGTTCAAACCGTACGAGTTACGAAAGACAAGTCGTAGACGTTTAGTTATTATACATTATGGAGTTAAAAAAATAACAAAGGATATAATATGAACGAAATAAAATAAATATGGAATTTTAAAAAGCCAATGAGGTTCGTATGAATAAGAGTATGATAGAATGACAAGCGAACGGAACAGAAAAATCATTTAATTTAAAAGTGAAGCTGTTTAAAGACGAAAAGAATTTTTTTCATTTACATCGAATTTTTCCTTGAAGCGACCTAGTGAGACATATTTTAGGTACTCCAATATAAAGGCCTTTTAATAATAATAATACATTGTCATAATATTGTTTTTTACATTGGCATGGACTACGCAAGGGATGAAATCGTCTTAACGCAACAACAGGGATGATAAACGTAGACCATACAAGGTTTCCTCTGGCACCAATAGGACACCGGCAACCGCAAAATTGGTAAGATAAAAATATTAGAATAGCAGGCAAAGAAAGGCGAATCAATTTGCAGATACGTTCTGCTTTCAGTTATTTAACACAGCGTATATTACAACTTTAAAAAATTTAAGGATTGGTTTATTCGACTGTGGACAGCATTATAAGTTAACATTACATTTTTTAAGATCTCCCCCATCCAGCACCGAATTCCACGAATGCAGCAACTGTCGTGATCGCATGTCAAGTGCAGTTGCATGTCGCTGTACCCGCAGACAATTTGGGTTCAGTGTTTAGTATTCACAAAGTAGGCACAAAACATTATTAGTAAGAAATACTTTATTTTTTCAAACATGCTGCATGTCTGGTGCTTGACAAATTTCTTAAAGAAATTTCAACTAATTTTAAGGTCAACTGTTACAAATTTAAAAAAAAATTGAAATTCCAAACTACACACAAATATTATAAAGTGTCGCTAAACACCGACATGCAGTTTAGTTTGAAACAATTTTAATTAAATTTTGATTTTAAAATCGTGGTTTTATATTTTAGAGCAGCTTGCGAATATTAAAAACGTATAATAATTAATTCATAATTTAAAATTGAATAGTGCTTTAAACATAGTTAGCAATTTTAATTAAATATGTAATTATGAACTCGTATTTTTAAAACGTTGAAGTTACTGAAGCCCAGTTGAATTCTGAATATTTGTACAAAACTTTAAATTATAATACTATTATGTGCTCAACCCGATAAAAAATGGAACAAGAAAACGATCGAAAATGGCGTCATTTTAAATTAATATTATTCTTATCAATTTATAATAATTTACAAATCTATTTGCAAAAATTAAGTTGTCTTGAAAATTAGAATATAATATTATTGTAAGTGTGGAAAAAACTGAATTTACGACAGGCGTAAAATTATTATCGCAGAATATAGTACAAAAGGCTTGTCATTATGTGTGTGAATTTATTACTTATTTTCGGGGAAAATGTGTCACGTATAAAAAATGAAATTCTATTCCGGTAATGTGAGGTTGTTTTATTTCCAGCTTATTTCCGGTTTCAAACAAACAAGATATGAATCTGTGGAATAGCATCACATTGTGTGGAAATAATGGAATAATTATAGACTTGGTTGTATTGATTTTCTGCATAATATATGTGATAATGTTTTTGGGCAAAAATGATTTGTTCCTGTCATGTTATGATTTTTTTTCCATTTAATTCGTGAAATGTGTCACGGTTGAATTAAATTTGGATTTATTTCCCTTAGGAAACATGATTTCACTCAATTTCAGTGCGAAAATAAAAATAAAGAATACGTTGAATTTCCCCGATTTGCTAGCAAATCATTTTTTGTTTTTTTTTTTTATTTATTTAAATTTATGATGTTTAATTTTTTTTTTCTCTTTTGTTAGACTCAAACTTCCATCTTAAGAGGAACGGCTGGGCGGAATTTTTAATATAAAACTTAAATTTGGCTTTGAGGCCAAAAAACAGAATAATTATATTTTAATTAAAACGTACAGAAAATATCCAGTATGGATATGCGCTATTTTTTTTATTTGTGATGAATTATTCATTAATAAATCAATTTCCTCGATTTTAGAGGCAAATTTGGCATTCAATGTGAGTTAATTGTAATTACTAAAAATATTCTTGCCCTACCCACCGCGATAATATAATAAAAAAAGTAAACATCATTAAAAAGGCATTTCTTGGGGTAAAAAATTAATTTACAAACGACAAATTTTGTGTTAATAACGTTAATCGGTCATTTGTAATTTCAATTTACTCATTTCATTTTTTTTTATTTTATATTTCATCATTTTTTGTAACAAATGGAGAAAAATGTATTTTTGTAATAAATTATCATTAACTCACAACTAATTGCCAAAGTCGCCTCTAAAATAAAAAAAAAATTATTCTTCAATAACCTTTCATTTTACAATTAAATTCAAAAAAATAACTCATATCCTTACAAGATATTTACTATTTACCTATCCTTTTGATTAAAAAAATATATATTTTCAGTTTTATTAAAAAAATTTGCCAAAAATCCATATTGAATTTTTTTATGAAAAGAGCTGCTCAACCGTTCCCCTTAAGACTAAAAAAAAGGTTTTTTCTAATGATGGAAATGTGTAAAATAGGTACTGTTTTTTCACGACATATATTATATTATTTTATACGATTAAAAACAATAAATAAGGAAAATTAACAAACCTACAACCTACGATTCTCATCACAGCCATTTAGATTTCGTATAAGAAAAAAACAGACACATAATATTCACTCCAAAGTGTAAAACTTCCCAAAATTTTCTTGGCTCATTGAGTATCTATTTGTCCTACTCTTGGAAAAAATAATTACTCTATTTCTTTTTGTTTTCTTTTTCACACTGATTGAATGCAGTAGATACAAGATTTCGAAAGGAGTATAATATATTTACGAGTACAATGGACAACTGAAATAATATATATTTTTTATCCATTTTTAATAAACCCGTTATTACGCATAACCTAGTTGCGTTTTACTCTATTTGATATATTCTTGGTATGCAATTTCACTTCCAATTAAAATTCTCGAGAATACACAATGAGCCAAGTATTACTTTACAAACAAACATTGCAAGTAGTGTCAAAGGAAAAGACAGGACAAGAAGTGAAAACTATGAAGAAACTTGAAGAAATAACTATCTAGTTGACTCTCTAGGGAGATACTTTCGTATCCAAAGATAACACGCACACTTACAAAGACGGAAAAACACATGCGTACATACACAGAATCTACTACATGAGATCAAATATTGATACCGACCTGAATTTGCTTATATACGGTTCCCTGCAGACAGGGTAAAAAAAATATGATTTTAATTTTTTTGTGTAAAATGCTTCAGTGAATTGGGGGGATTAGAGTGAAATGGCAATGGATGCAAATAAAAATAAAAATGGGTTTGGTCGTACAAAATTTTTTAAGATTTCAAGAAAATATTTTTTTCTTAGATATTTTTAATATGGAATTGTTGGACTAACAAATTTATCAAATTAACGCACTTCATATGCTTTTTTAGTAGTAATTGATGCAAAACTCGATAGTTACTAAAATGGAAAGCACTCCCTAGCATTTTACTTATTTGTTGTATTAAAAAGAGCTTAGAAGGTAAATTGGCCATCGAAAAATATTTATTAAATGACATCACGGAAAACCATGTCGGCTTTTAAAAGGCATAATTGACTAATAATAACAGTTTTAAAGCCTGATCATATTATAAACTTACTTTTGGTATTTTTTTTCAAATTGCATTTTTTAGAGTCACTTTAAATATTCTTTTAATGTTCCCATTCTTGGGGATTGGATTTTTAATCTCTTTCGATCACTTCCTTTTGGCAGAGTGTGTGCATTTTGCAATCAAACTAATTAAATGGTTGTTGAAAAAATTAAGGTTACCATCTCAAGTTTTTCATAAACGATTTCAAAATATTGCTTGAAAATTTTTTTTAAAACTATTGAAACGGTGTGAAGTGAAACATAAACAAACCCAAAGGACATTTTTTTTAAATGATTAAAAAAGTGGGTTATAAAAGTACACTAAAAGTTCTATTGTTATAATTTTATTTTATGAAGAAAATAGATAAAAAATTCTACTTTAAAATATTTTCGTAAGGAAATTGTTTTGAAGACGTTGTTAGTGAGGTTAAAATAATCTTAAATACCTACAAATTGTGTGAAATAGTTGAATTTAAAACTTGCAGTCAATGAAGCCTTGTGTAAAAATGTGCACTCGTCATAAGAATAACAAATCTAATAAATCACACGGTTTTAATAAATGAATTTTTGATGAGCAAAGGTGTGAGAGAACCTAAAGAATGCTAGTTGCTAAGAAAATACTATTCGGATAAATTTATCTAATTTTAAAGCAAAGTTCAGAAGAATGTTGATTTTATGTAAGGGTTAAATCGTATGATAAAATAAATTTCTATTATCTTAAGGATAGTTTCTATAAAATTTAGATAAGTGCGTCTAAGTAGATAAAAATGGTTGATTAAAACACATGATTCAAAATTATTATGGATTTACATTATTGAGTTATTAATTAATAAGTGTAAACCTAAATTATTCTAATAAATTAAAAAAAAATCAAAAACAATCGACGTACGGTCTCTGTATTCATAAAACTTAACCAAAATCTAAATTAGGCTTAAAAGCTAAAATTTCGAATGGTAAGCCAGAAGAAAAAGCATTTAGCTAAAAAATATACAAAGATAATAATTGTCAAAAATGTTTTAGGTTTTCAATTTGAAGGTATTCTGTTGTAATAAGTTTAGTATGATAAAACCAATTTTAAAATTTATTCCACCATTATACATTTTTCCGAACCGGTTTCAGACATGACATGTATCACCAGTCTGAAAACGGTCGTGATTGTCTGAAACCGTTACGGTCAGAATTTATTTTATTTAAATTGTTTTAAGTGAACACCGCGTAAGAGACTCAAGTGCTCTCGCCTGGAGCCAGTGAGACCATGGTATCACCACTTAGGGTATTTTGTATGTTGTAAGGTGGTAGGGAGTGGGGCGAAATGAGGAAGAGGGGGGCTATTCAGATCCAGTCATCAAACACAGCTAAAACCATTTAAAATCATGTTTCAATTCTGAATGGCGGTCTTACAAAAGATTTATACTGACAGTATTTTCCACTCTGGAACGTGTCGCAAATAAGCTACATATTATTTTAATTTAATAAAATGTGAAATAACACAAATCAATCAAATCAAATTGATTTGCTTACGCCGGGATTTGATCCCGCGACATTCGAGAGCCTTATCCCTAGACCACGAAGGTCAGTGAAATATTGTAAAATTGGTTTCATCACATTATATTAGGATTGTCACTGTTTATTTTGTACAGCATTTTTTAAGGCAGTAATTTATTAAGAAAGGAGGGTGCATTATATTATTTTAATAGTTCTAGCGACAGATCATACGTCATCGTTCTAGTATCTTCTGTCTTTTTTGTTTCCAAATAAGATGCATGAGAGGAAGAGGGCGAACATCGATGACGTCAGTACGAGCTCTCGCTGGGACTAGTTTACTCAACTAAGTATGTGTTTATAATTTAACGAACCAACATAGTAGTCAGGCGGTGTCTAGTAAAATTCTTCCAAGTTCTATTTCATTGATTAAAAAATTAAAAAAAACTGATTTATAAATTCGTTCAAACTATTTGAATTTGTAAACAAAAAAGTTGCCAGTAATCAGAAAAGTTTATTTTTTATTGGAATAACTCTTGTTGTAATAACTTTTAAATGGAAGGTTATATGCATCAATGTAATATATATCATTGAAACATAAGAAAAAACGAATAAATCTAAACGAAAGTATGAAAAAGAATACGAAGACACAGAAAAATAAAAATGTAATTATCTCAAATGGGTCTAGAAACTAGGATCTCTTGTCTTACCAAGAAAAACTCCTAAACCAACTCGGCCACTGGAACCTCTCATGTTTATTGTCGTTAATTAAGTCATAACAATATTATTTTCTAATAGTATTTCCCATACTTTTGGCTGCTATCTTTTTAAATGATCACAAGGTTCTAAAGAATTGGTTTGTGACCTCAATAGTATCTCGGATAAAAATATCCGATTTTATCTTAATAGCACACCTACTGGCATTTTCTAACAGTCTAAATGAATAAGAAAGTCCCAGTGGTCGATTTGATTAAGGCGTTAGTCCCGATAAGACAAGAGATACTGGGTTTGAGTCCCAGTTGCGACCGTTACTTTTTATTTTTCTGTGACTTGTTAATTTTTCATATTTTCGTTTAGATTTATTATTTTTATCTTTTTCTTCAATGACATAAAAGTTTAATTTTGCAAAAGCAAAACTAACAAAATGAATCATCAGATATTTTAAACTACGATTGAGGTTCTAATTGCAACTAATCAGATGTAAGAGTAAGAGGGATGCTGTGTGTGACACTGACCAGTTCGGTGCCCATGATGCCGCCCTTGTTGGCCAGCTTCGTGGTCCACAGGAAGTAGTACTGGCCGGGGATGGGGTGAATGGCGCACACGATCAGCTCGATGCTGATCTGCGAGATGCGCTGCCAGGTCATGGCTATCCGCCAGTCGTCGGCGCAATTGTCTATCATGAATAACTGCAAACATAACAAAGAAAAATATATTCATTACAATGTATGTATGTTACTAAATTTAGTCGGTTAGTAAATCGTCGTCTTAGTTTTTAGTTGTCCAAACGGACAGACCGTTTTAGTTTTGGTTCAATTTTCACTTTAAAAATAAAGTATAAAGATATTTAATTAACTAATACATACTTTTATTCTAACGAGACCTTTACTTAGAACGGAAATAGTTTTATCTTAAACACCTATCATAAAGTTTAATTGAAATAATGAAAGAAAACCTTTTCCTCCCGTAAAATTTTTACCAATAGATAAAATCATTTGTAGGGAAGGTTTATAAATTGAAAAGGTTATGTGTAAATTGGTTGAAAAATAACGATAATAATTGTTAGAATCGTCGGAAAAAATCAAGCTGCCTGGTAGCTTTCACCGAAAACACTGCATAATCCCTTTGAGATATAACAAAACAATGCATGGTGGGATATTCCTCTTATGTAGATCTACACAAAAGTCCGCGATGGCATATATCTATCTTTTACGGATAGCTTACTATCTTCCCTTCTCTACATCTCTACATATTATAAATTAAAGTCCTTCGCGTCATCTGTCTGTCTGCCTGTTCGCGATATCTATCTTTTACGGAGAGATTACTATACCCATTCTGTCAAAAAATGGTCACATACAATGCGGTAATTGTAAAGTTCTTTATTAACCCTTATTAACTTTAATACGTCAGTTACCTCAAGCATTTCATGCACATTATTATAATCTTTCGCACCATCTCTATGTATCATAAATTAAAGTCTTCCGCGGCGTCTAGGTCTGTCTCTTCGCGATGAACTTAAAGATGGTGGTGGTTATAAAGGTTTGATAACCATCCAGTAGATGGCGTTGTACTTAATTAGCCAGAGCAACGCGTGGCCAGGTCAGCTAGTGCTATGAATAAAATAAGTTTATATATTATTATCTATCATCGTGCTTTTTTGTTTTCTCACCAATGAATACAAAAAGCAGCATCATCTGTCGAGAAGTCGGTGAAATAAATCGATATTAATCACCATGGTTATTGCGTTATTTTGTCTATAAGTTTTTTTACATTGGGAATGAATTGATGTAATGTTCCAATTGAATAGAAACATAAAATATGTATTTTACTCCTGTTGTCACATATTAACAAAGTTTCAAAACTCTTATTTCCACATTTTTTTATCTTTCAGATGGAGCTCCTCCTTCCTACAACAAGGGTCTCTTCAAGACCAATGTTCATTCCTTCCTCTCCTCAAAAAGACCCTCCACACAGCATCTCAGATGGCATAGGCCCTGAAGGATATTATTTTTCCTCAGGGGGGTTGTTATGTGGAGTTAATGTAAAAAAAAATATGACGTAGAAAGTCACACTTCAATTATAATTTGCTATTATTACTGGATGCAAGTCGTTATTTTTCAGAAAATTATCGCACATAAACTACATATGACATAGTTCGAAATTAGTTATTTAAATTCATATCAAATTCCCCGTCAAATTAAAGCACTTCCAAATGGATTCAAATCAATGTTCAGCCCACTGACCTCATAAATTTAAAACTTTTCTTTTAACGCAATTTATTTTTGTTTTTTTTCCGTCTGTTGAGATGAGTTTGACTTTCACTTTAACTTTCAAACGTTCCAACTTATATCAGCAGATGAGATTTGTAAGAACGTAATATTATTTTATCTGGCGTTATTTGAAGGAGAATCTTCCATTTTTATTCGGAATGCGGACTTTTACGGTATGTACCTATACATAACAAGGCTTTCTGTTTTCAGATATTTTTTATGGCGTCTGAACAAAAATGCTAATCCGGAAAACTCTTCTGTTCTACCAGAAGCAATAAAAATCTTTTTATATCCGTCATCAGAATACATTTAAATAATTTTGGTATTAATTCAAAAAGAAAAGCAATGGAATGTTTTACTGGAAGTGTCTCCTAACACTGTTGAAAATAAAACCGACAAAATAGTTTCTTATTCGAAATTAAAACAACTTGCTATCAATTTGTAGCAAAGTAGTATAATGCTTATGTAGTAAGGAAATTCATTTTTAAACGCTTATGTGCCTATGGTTTAAAGAAAACACCTTAGCACTCAGTTTCCTATTAAAATAAATACTTATTTGGAAGGGTCCAGCCCTAAATAATATATTCATTTAGCTACTTGCTTGTAATAAGGAACTCCAGTGAAAAATATTATGCCTTTAAAATATATGTTCATATAGACCAATAAACGCTGATTCTGAATATATAAGTTTTATTAAATAATATTAAACGCAGGGTTTTTAAAAAAAATATTGAAAAGTCTGTTTTTAATCGAGTCATAGAAACACGCCGTCAAGTTGGTATTATTAAAAAGTTTAGTGGTGACGTCACTGATCACCATAAAGCCATTGTATGGGAATGTAGGTATGACACAAGCCATCGTATTAACAACGTTTCATCTTATTCGTTTATTTACATACTGTTTATATAGATTAGTTGTTGTGTTTATTGAAACATTATTTAGACCTAAATAATTCAGTTTAAAAAATAAAGGTATCTCTTGTTAGTTTATCTCTATTATTGTAAATATTAAAAAAACTACTGCACAAAAAAATAGTAATGCTACTCTAGGGAGAATAATTTGAACTCCAAATTTCAAAATGGCGCCAGATGAACTGATGATGATTGTCTGATCTTGTAGTAGGGGAGCCCAATTGGCTAAATTAGCACCCCAATAGGTCGACAATCCAATAGGTCCCCACAACAGGATTGATTAAATTCTAAAATCCCCCCTTGGGCTCCCCTACAGTTCGGTGAGCCCAAGGGGGGACCCCAATCAGTTCGGTGCTTCGGTTTCCATTAATATTGATTTAGATTCTTAAAAGCAAAAAAAAATAATAATTTCAAACAATTTTTATACCATTCTTTTCAATAATATTGAAAAAAGTAATAATATAATAAATATAATATAATAAATAAATAATGCCACCTAAATAATGTTTTAACTTATCGAAAAGTATCATACTTTCTTCCGTAAACTGTAATACAAAATGACAAACACCTGTTGAAAATAAAAATAATTTTTGGGGAGTGATGACGTCACACGATTAATTACACTTACGGTGGCTTTCGAGGGATCTTGAAAAATTAAAACTTTGACAATTATTTTTACTATTAAAACTAACTCTAAAAAAAAAAAATGTGCAGTTATTTAAGTTAGGTAGAAGGTTCATAAATTCATTAAAAAAAAAATTGGACTGGAGTTCCTTATTAGCACGTAATTACATATTGAACAAACATATGGTGACCTATCTGTTCCTTTGGTTCTTTAAATAATTTTTAGATCTTATTTATAATTTATTGATATTCGTCCATTTGAAAATTTGTTAGATTTTCTCTAAAAGTTCTTGTGATGTTATTATGATAGTATTAGTCGACGAAAATTAAAAAAAAAACTTGAAAAAAAGAGCCTTGTTACGATGATAGTATGTTATTATGATAGTATTAGTCGACGAAAATTAAAAAAAAAACTTGAAAAAAAGATCCTTGTTACGATTAAAATAAAATAATTCTCTATAGTTTTTATCTTGGTTCCAACCATTCGAAATTATGTAATATTAAGTAGGTGTTGAATTATTTGAATGAAATTGGACACACTTTCATTTCTGACCTCTTTTTAAATAATTGATTCCAAATTTCTTGAAATTTAAAACCTTCCCTTTGTATGATTGCAAGATTCTTCCCCGGCAAGGTTAAGGTCCTGGGCATTTGTGGATGAGGTCAAATCCCATACGGGGGCACATGATGATAATGTGTTTACTGATCATGATAATGTTTACTGATTATTAAAGATGCTTTAGAACTGAACTCTGTTAGCCATTATTTGCCACTTGCGATATATATAAAATTAATGAAATTTATGTTGTGAAAAAAACTGTTTTCCTAGAAAAGTGTGGAAGCCGAGCAGTAATATAAGCTAATATAACCATGCATTTTTGCATACATTGGTCTATCTGTCGAGAAGTCTGTTGTAATATATAAATAATAGTCACCATGTACTACAAATGTACACGTTAATTTCCTGATTCCACAAGTTTTCCTTACACACCCTCTCACATTCCTCACACATAAACTTTTCCTATACCGTAGGCAGGAAAATAATAATTGGGGTCGACAATAAGGATCACATTCGTCATTATATCGTCTTATGTCTTTGCGATTTCCAAAGATCGCTAAGAACCTCCTTGTGGGAAACCAACTTAAGGGTATCATCCCATGTAACCGCGATTTTTTAATTTTTAAATATACAACTCCGAACTTTTTACCACATATTTATTCATATTTGGGCACACTTTACAATTTTTTCAGCCCTTATTTCTTAAGTACACGGAAACTTAGCCACTCATATTCAATTAAAATTTTCAATAAAAAAAGGATGCATACGCATATGTGTCCCACTATGCAATGCGTACGCTGCATAGTGGGACACTGGTCTGATGTTCACGTGATGTTACGTGATGTTCACGTGATGCTCACATGATGCTCACGTGATGTTCATGTGATGATCACGTATTGTTCCCGTGATGATCACGTGACGTTCACCATGGCCACGGTGTTTACGTGAAGCTCGCGTGATGATCACGTGATGATCACGTGATAATCACGTTACGTTTACGTGATGGTCACGTGATGTTCACGTGATGTAAACGAGATGTTTACGTGATGCTCACGTGATGTTTACGTGATATCCACGTGATGCTCACGTGATTCTGACGTGATGTCCGTGACGTCCACGTGATGTTCACGTGATCTTCTCGTGATGTTCACGTGATCTTCTTGTGATGTTCTCGTGATCTTATAAATATATGTGTGAGATGCCTATGCGTTTCTAAACCATTCATCTGATTGCGATGAAACTTAGGGGATTTGATGTACGCATGCTCGCGATGGTTTCTAAATACAATTTTGCGTTCTCGCATCATGAAATTATGCATTGCATTACCGTTCACCCAATTGCGATGAAATTTTCGTGATTTGATGTATGCATGCCCGCGGTAATGGATGCATGAACGAATGAATGTATAAACGAATGTTTGAATGTATGAATGAATTAATGAATGAATTAATTAACGAATTAATGAATTGATGAATTGATGAATTAATGAATTGATGGATTAATGAATTGATGAATTAATGAGTTGATGAATTAATGAATTGATGAATTAATGAATTGATGAATTAATGAATTGATGAATTAATGAATTGATGAATTAACGAATTGATGATTTAACGAATTGATGATTTTACGAATCATGAATTAATGAATTAATGAATTAACGAATCAATGAATCAATGAATCAATGAATCAATGAATCAATGAATCAATGAATCAATGAATCAATGAATCAATGAATCAATGATTCAATAAATCAATGAATCATTAAATTAATGAATAAATGAATTAATGAATTAACGAATTAATGAATTAACGAATTAATGAATTAACGAATTAATGAATTAATGAATTAATGAATTAAAGAATTAATGAATTAATTAATTAATGAATTAACGAATTAACGAATTAATGAATTAACGAATTAATGAATTAACGAATTAATGAATTAACGAATTAATGAATTAACGAATTAATGAATTAACGAATTAATGAATTAACGAATTAATGAATTAACGAATTAATGAATTAACGAATTTATGAATTAACGAATTAATGAATTAACGAATTAATGAATTAACGAATTAATTAATTAACGTATTAATGAATTAACGAATTAATGAATTTACGAATTAACGAATTAACGAATTAACACATTAACGAATTAACGAATTAACGAATTAACGAATTAATGAATTAACGAATTAACGAATTAACAAATTAACGAATTAACGAATTAACGAATTAACGAATTAACGAATTAACGAATTAACGAACTAATGAATTAATGAATTAATGAAACGCGAAGTGAAAGGAGAAGAAGACGCAGGAGAGGAAGGGGAGGCGTAAGGGGACCTGGACGAATGGGAAAGGACACGCAGGGAGAAACAACCTATTAAGTGGCATAGCAACGCATGCCGTGACCATGCATGCTAATATAAATGGATCGATCGATCGACGTGATTTTTTAAACAGAGAAAATTTTAGGACTGGGAAATCCATCCCGGAAAAAACATTTCACTTCCGTCGGAAAATTCTTTATGCTGTAATTCATCGTAGTGGAAATGTTAAACTCACAGCTGATTTTATTTAAAAAATATATTTCTCGACTAAAGCGTTTTAACAGTGCATTATTATTATTCAATTATTATTCCAAAAGAATCCGTGGACTATAATTTGTTATTAAACTGGACTAATCTCGTAAATTTATCAGATCGTAGAAAAATCTGTGATCTATTAATATTATATAAAATAATTCACTCGGTCCTGGATACCCCTGATTTAATAGAACTAATACGATTTCATTGCCCTGGTCGCGCTAACAATAGACTGACTCTACCATTCTTCTATGATAACACACATATTATATTATCACATTATTACTCACCGATCAGTCGATTACACATTTTGGGAAATGAATATGCTAACATTGGCGACATTTATTTCTTAAAATTAGCGCAATATAAACATGCACTCAAAAATTATTTTTCCATAATGTAACTTTATATACGCAATATGGACATGTTGAAATGAAATGATGATATTTCTCATTGTTCTTTTTTGTTTTTTTGTTGTGATACACAAAATAATTGTATGTTATTTTTAAGTTTAAAACTACTATAATGTAATGATATTATTTTTCTTACTTTTGTACTCTATTATATGTTTATTTATAAAAGGCAGTAAAGCCGTTTATGTATTTAAAATAAATAAAAAAATATATATATAAATAAAAAAATAAAATTATTATTTTCTGTAGATAACGAATGGATAACAGAAACAGCAGCTCATTAGCATTCTTTCTATTCAGGTTTGTAGGTCGAGATAAGTTTCGGTTGATTGATGGGAAGCCCCTTGACAGGGGGTGACTTGTTACAAATTACTCCCTCAATGGCATTGTGTTCAGACGTTTCACCGAATGAACTAGGGAATAACAGATCGACTGTTAAAAGATAACAGGGAAGAATGCATATTTTTATTACAGAAGATATTATAAATGTTTTATGTTTAAAATTGAGATTTAAATTAGTCATGTAAACGTAAATGTTGGAGCTATACGTGTTATTTAAATATAGTATTTATTACCTATATTCTGAGACTTTATACATATTTTTAAGATATTTACAATTTTATATATCTGAATGTATGTTGAAGTTCCGAAAAAGGGCGTTAATAAATAAAGCGAGAGAGCGTTATACCTAGCTCTCTCATTATAAATTTAGGCATTTTAGATTTGTCAAAGAATTTATATGTAAAATTGCAAAAATCTGTAATTAAATACATGTAGGATTACAGATTTTTAAAATATTTATATTGAGGGATCAGTAGGATTTATAGGTCCAATTAGGAGTTCGGTGAATTATTTTCCCATTTGGTCTCTGGTAGGTTGACATGTTGTTCTTGTATTATATATTTATTATACTTATATAGTGCAATTGCGTGGCGTGAATTGACTAGATGACCATTTGTGGAAAAGAGTGTGAAAGAGTATAGTTTTTCCTGTGGGAAAGATTTAACCCGGACATAAAATCTGAAGCGTTTAAATTGCTACAAATTGAAATTCAGTTTCTTTTCATACCTTGCGGTAAGGTTTAAAAGCCATCGTTACTTTGTAACCCTTCCTTCTTTATAATGAACTAAAAACTTCCTACAGATGCAATTAATTGACGCAGGGGTTTTCTAAATATTGGGGGATTTTTTTGACTACTTTTAATATCATTTAAAATTTGATCGTTCGAAGATTTTTTTTTATAAATTTTCAAGAATGTTTGGGATAGCATATTTCGTAACACATTTTTTAAAACCAAACATACATTTTTTCTACCAGGAAACAGTCATCCAATGTATAAACTTATTAAACTATGAAATCACCGTAATAAGTGAATTTTTAACCCACACTTTGCACTTCTGACCATTTTTGACATCAAAGATGGTTTCACACAAAACTGAAAGTAAAACCGTTCACCTTGTCACTCCTTTCAAGAAACATACACACACAATGAAAATTCTAGGTGGAAGGACACGTAAAAGGGGAAACACAAAAATAAATTAAATTTGCAAATACTGTACTAAATGGTAATTAGTTCCAATTAGTTGCAATGAAGCATATCACCAATATTATTTTTTTGAATGAAGCAATGTTTGCAATGAAGCATATCACCAATATTATTATTTTCAATATTATTTTATGGAATGGAAGCATGGACGCTTACTGAAGAATTAATTAGGCGACTTGAGGCATTCGAGATGTGGATCTACAGAAGAATACTTAAAATAAGCTGGATGGACAGGGTCACAAATGAAGATGTTATGGTTCGTATGAATAAAGAAAAGGAAGTAATTAAAACCATAAAAATCTGAAAACTTCAATATCTTGGACACGTGATGAGACATCCAGAGAAGTATGAGATCCTGCATCTCATAATGCAGGGAAAGATTGCCGGAAAACGGGGCCCTGGAAGAAGGAGAACCTCATGGCTGAAAAACCTGAGACATTGGTTTGGCCAGTCTACCGTGTTCCGGGCCGCAGTAAACAAAGTCCGCATAGCCAACATGATAGCCAACCTCCGTAAAACGGACAAGGCACAAGAAGAAGAAGATATCACCAAACATCATTTTTCATTTAACAAGGTCTGGACTTGTCTTATCACAAAACGAATGTTTTAACGGAAAATATTAATTTCGTGACTCGGACGCATCGCATCTCATATTATGTTAGAATATCGGTCTGGGTGTATGGGCATCTTGTCACGCTTGTCTAAATGCCAAAATGCAATTACAAAAGTGTAAGGAGCCTGTAAAAACCGGGTACAAAATTTTCCAGCATTCAAGCAAGTGATGTAGCTGACATTATAATAAAAAAAATAATTTAGGTCAGTTACAGCGCCCAACCCTATCCAAAATGGTTTAATTAGTTCCAGAGGCGAAACTTTAACAGCGTTACGTGACGGAACTTCTGAAGCAACATTTTGAAGTCATAAACTGAAAGTATTATGCTCTAAAGTAAACTGTTCTATTATTTAGGCGGAAAGTTGACTCGAAGTGCCAATATCACCATCAATCACAATAGTCCCAGTGGTATTGTGTATGACTGGTGACAAAGTACCTTCTTTTATCCATTATTCAATACCCCCTTTATGGGGAGATACGTGAAGCTTGCGTAGCCTCATTAAAACCATATTAGGCCGTATCAAATGAATGGATCGGGAAACGGATTTGGGATATCTGTCTTTTTAAAGAAAAAAACTACTCCGGGTTTTCAGTTTCCAATATTCTCGGGATCTATCTCAGGCGCGGTCCCACCATACATACTGTGGATGCGGCGATTCCCTTTCTTTTGAGGCGTACAATAAATATACTAATAATTGTTATTTATTTTTTCCGCATTGAGCTTATTTTTTTGTACACGTAAACAGCAATAAAAACTGCAATTTAACGACACCGTCCCAACCTCGGCAGCCAAGAACAACAAAACAAGACACGCGGACCGGATCGAAATACATAATAACAAAACTTTTTTTTACATGAATCGGGATGGGGATGCCATAGCCCCACTGGCTCTCGTCTGGAGCCAGTGGGACTATGGCATCCCCAATTGGGGTATGTTGTTTTGGCTGAAGGGAGTAGGGAGGGGAAGGAGATAGGGAAGAGGAAGTACCTGGCTATTCAGATCTGGTCACCAAACATGGCTAAAGCCATTTCAAGCAACGTTTCAATTCTGAATGCTGGTCCTACACCAGGGCGATACTGAGAGTATCTTCCACTCTGGAACGAGCCGCAAATATACAATATATTATTTTAAATGAATAAATTGTGAAATGACACAAATTAATCAAATAAAATTTATTTGCCACTCCGGGATTCGATCCCGCGACCCAAGGAGTGCGAGTCAAGAGCCTTACCGCTGGTCTACGCCGAACACTATTCTAGATGCTGGTGTGTCGAATGTCGCTGTCACGTTAATGCACCAATACCAGCAACAGCTTCTCTGCTCCATTCCGCATCCACGATGTTAGAAAAAGTTTGGTATTTGCGCAAAAGTTTAGTTCTGCCTGTCAAGTTTTGCCTGATGCAATATACGCATGGAAGCATCCAACGCGTATAAAACGACTTTAATGCGCGTAGGCATAGTGCACAGAATAGCATAACAAAGCGCATGCATTAATTCGATATGTTTTGAATTTCAGAATTTGTTCGCGCGACCATTTTGACAATTCGGCTTGAATAACGGATGCCGATTGATACGTATATCTTTCGAATATCTATTTAAGTAATTTAATTTTAAAACTGTAATAATTGATGTGATACATAAAGGAATTAAAGAGTTAATTTGACGTACAATTTTTGTCAGTAATCGGATCTTGTTCGTGGGCTAGTCTGTAGGTATTTGTATTTGATATTAGGTTGGTACACACTTCAGCTTCCCTAATACAAAAAGTCACCGACCGCCACTGATATACCTATGTAGGCATATTCAAATTATTGCTAATATTCTGTGTCACATTCTAGGTTATCCTTACCGCTTCTTGTCGCTTTTCAAATCAGTCGAATAAACGTTCTTAATTTCAAAACTCACAATAATTTGATTTTATATAACATTCGTGTTCTGGCGCCCAACAGAACCGAGATATCATCTCGTCTGTATTATTTTAATTGTATATTTTTTAATCGTTATTGATATTTGTTATACATTTAGAAGGGTGTATAATTGAATTAAAAAAAGAATTAATATTAAAACTTTAATTATATATGGTTGAAACATATTTTTAACACAGCCTCTAAAAAAGAACATAATTTTTTTGTACTCTAACTTTAATAACAATTTTTTTCATGTGTTTATTAAAATTTGGAATCTAATAAATGATTCATGGGGTGAAATTTGTCGGGGTCTTGGCAGCGGATGCGTATGCCCAACAGCTGCAAGGCAGGCCAGACCGAGAGAGAATTTCTAGCCGAGACTTCTCCAGCCGTACTCTTACACCGCATTGAGATGGATTCATACGTCCCTCACTCCTGGACACACTGACCCCCAGATTCCTACCCACCCCTCACACCCTTAACTTCCTTCCTTCCCTCCACACAGCATGCTCAAGGATGACAAAGGCCCTGAGGGAATTTTTTTCTCCAGGGCTTCTTGTGTGGAGCTAACGTAAAACAATGAAAATATCAAGAAAAATAAAATATTATAAAAATAAGAATTAATCATTATTAAGGTTTTTTGGGTAGTAATTGTTAATTACCTAAAAGACCAATAACAGTAAGTAAGTGTCACACATCCACTCAGCACCAATGTGCGCACCGTACTAAGCAATGCCTAACAACAAATTAAGAAACTACTAAAAACCTCAAAGTTCCATTGTTGTTAATTTTTGAGAAAACAACGAATGATTGATTTGTCGGTCTGAGAGACCAACGCGCGAGGAGAGGAAGGTTAAGAACGATTTCCGATGTAGATAGGCATTATAAAAACCAATAAAGCAGTAATATGTAGGTATAATTTAAAAAGACAACAATATATAATACATATCCCCAATTGATTCTCTTGAAAGACGGAAAGTAATTGCAATATCGACTGTCTAAGAAGCCTTAGGCTGGGAATAGATCCACGAATTGCTGCAAACAGTCGATATAAGTCAACTTCAAGTAGTCACTGCATGGTTTTTATATAAACACAAGAAAACACGATAGATTAGCTCCTGCCCTCCTATTCCCGCCTAAGTTTAACTCCTTTTATTATAATGTTCTTAAACGATCTTCAATTTATTCAAGCTCATAATTTAATACCGTCATCATCAAAAAGCTGTTAGCTCTGTAATGTATTACATAGTGCCTTTATTTAATATATGATTCAGTAGATAAAATAAGCTTAAGTTAATATGAAACGGTTAATGTATGGCTAGAAAACCAAGCAGATAGAGGGATAAGGAGGGTGCTGTTTTAGGGTATCGGTAATGGTAATAGCATTGGATATGGGCAGCATATTTAATCAATTATTGTTGATGGGACCAATGGTAAATAAACGTGAATATTACCTGAACCTCCAGAGCATGATAAGCCACTATTAGTCCCAGTAAAATTACAGTTGAAACTGAAATAAGAGTCTTCAGTGCTGTCGAGTAGAAAGATGCCTGAAACAAAGAAAAAAAAACATTAATTTTAAAAACCATGTCTAAAAGATCAGAAACATTAATCTCACTATTTTAACCCTTAATTACACAGATGGGGTCAAGACCATTTCAAATTGAAAACAAAATATGTTAGAGTGTTTGAAATGCGACAGCGCTTTTTCTAGCTTCCTACCTTCCCGCGGGGTACGCAAATCAGTCGCGGCCAGAAAGCCAACATGTACGTACTCTCTTGTGTGCTGACCCCATGCGATCAATTAAGTAAAAAAAAGTACCAAATACGTGCCGTAAGCGTTGTAAATTTATTATTATGCAACATTTCAGGGCACTTCATTTAAATGCTGAATTGATGAAGACGCTGATGGGTCTGAATAATTTTTTTTAAGTTGATCTCGTCTATACCAAAAATTAATACTTTGAAGAGAGAGACTAATTGTTAAAAGTCAAAGTTATGTTTTTGTTTCTTGATTTTAATCTTTCGTTTTATTTAATTGTTGCACTCCATTTTCATTTATTTCTTTGGGGTCAGTAGTGGACCCCATGCTACTAGTTGTGTAATTTTCTTAATGCGCCTAATTAACGGTGAAATAGGGAACGTTACTTGCATATAGATAATATGTTATTTTATTCAGTTTGGTATGCAAATGTATAATTTATCGTAATATTCATTATTTGTAAGTCCTCGGATCAGTATTCTCCAGTACTACAGAATGCTTATTGAAAGACTTGGGTTCTTTTAATCACAGTGACTGTTTATTGACATACCGCAATTTATAACTATACTTCGGAGGACCAACGTCCTTCCTGGCTGAAAGGTTTTATCTGCGGAGCTCTAGAATTATAACGACTCTGCATAACTACCTTCGGCACAACTCAGAAACGAAACTACGAGTATGTGACCCGAAGAGCCCATAGACAAATAAAGTAGTGTTAGTACTAATACGATTCATCACAATTCTTTACTTATTTATATTCTCGTTACACACATTCTACAGAAGATTACAGTTTAAATCAAGCATAAATAGATAATAAGTTGCAGGAATATAAAAAGTACTTAACTCTATGTACTTAAATAGGTAGTAGTGTAGTAGTGTGTTTTGTGAACATCTCATGTTGTAGATAAAGTGTTTTCTGCCGTTAAAAGTAAAAACACAGTATCTTTCTCAAGATTCTCAAGGAGTACACTGTGCTTCCATCAGATCTATGTTTAAAATGAGCTACAAATTAGGTAACAAAGGCAGAAAAATAGCGATCAGTAGTTTTGAAGAATTTCCTAGGAATGTCTTATAGCATTGTTGTAAAGCCACTTTTATGAGATCCTTGGACTATTCCAATATTTTTTTCCTACCCAGAACTTTGTTTCCTTCCGTTTCCTATAACGACCCTCTTCAAAGCATCCCCAAATATTACTTAGGCCCTGAGGTTTCTTCAGGGTCTCCTGCGTGAAGTTAATGAAAAAAAGTCCCGGCTTGATAGCAGTTGGGACTTTCGCGCGATATTCACGTGACAAAGACGGCAATAATTTTCATGACTTTTAAAAATAAGTAGGTTAGATACTAAAACTTATTCCTCATTTTTAATAAAGGGTCTTTACTATAAAGAGCATTTTCCAAACCAGTAAAGACGTGAAAGAAAACTAACAGAAAGCATTTTCAAAAGTGAGAAAAGACGTGTGTATGAATGATCCTCAAACTAAACCAAAGGAAAGAGAAACTAAAGGGAAAAGGGGTTAGGAACAGAGCCACTTTTTACCACTTTGCCAGTAAATTTAAGTCTCGTAAGATATGACGACGCTTTATTAAAGGTTTATTAACTGCCGCAGAACTTGCTGGATAAACTTTTAACGAAGTTACTTCTTTTATGACTTTTTGTACTAATATTTTCCACTCCTGCATTTCAAGCAGGTATACTTCAACTAGTAAAGCCAAGAAAAAAATACCAAAAAACCTTGTCCTTAACTATTAACTATTATCGCCAAGTTCGTTGTCGATATCTTTATTTAAAATCAAGGGTATAAATATACCATAACAATAACTGCATGTCACAGTTAACTACAAGCATAAGTAAAAAATTCATGATGACAATATTAGCGAAACTCTATCGAAAATCTGAAATAGAAAAATCAGAAAAAGATACGGTCACGTCTGGGATGGGACCCAAAAAAGTAACAATTAAATAATAATGTAATTATGCAAAGATACTAAAATTGTAATTAAAAACCTGTTGACAATCTATTTTCTGGCAATCTAAAGGGATTTCAAAGTACAATAAAAATACATATAAATTTATTGTAGACCATTTTTATTTTATAAACACTACCGGTTTCAGAAGCACCCTTCCTTCGTCCGGAGAATATTATAACTAAACTATGATACAGAATGCTAACTGATATACAAATTTTATGTGTTTGAGTTGGAGGTAAGCAAAGGGATGGGGGTAATTGCAGGATTCCCGGAAAGAACAGAGTGGTTAATTGGAAAAATATTTAGAGTGGGACTGAAATATAAATTAATTTGGTCATTCAAAATAACAGCATTATTATTTAGGGATTTTCTGATTTCTAGTGCTTCTAAATTATCTATTTTTTTGGGATTTCTAAGTATTTACGCATGGTGTTACGGGACGTAAATGACTTACTTTAAGCAGTGATTCCTGATATTATTTGGAGTAAAAAATATTTATGAAATTTTGACCTCCGATGACATTTTCCATGTTTTATGTCTTATTTTATTCAACTAAGACTATAAACAATCAGTAGGTATTGATCAATTTGGAACGGGGTGAGGAATTTTGAAAAAAAAACACCAAAAAAAATCGCCTCCATTTTTAACTCCAAATGATCACTAGTTAAAGTAAGTAAGTACCTTAACACCCCGTACATAAATTAATAAATACACATGACTGTTTTACACTTGATTGTATTTTAAAAGTGAAAACCCTTTTAAAAAATATGTTATTGCATTAAAATCATGAAAATAATAATATCTTGTAAGGTTTCAGAATTTTTTTACAATTTTTCCGTAGACAGATACCTATGTTTTCCTAATGTAGAATTTTTGCGTTTGAACAGTAATGACAATTTGCAGAAAAACTTTATTTTAAATTGAACCAATCCGATGTCAGATGACACAATGTTTCTTTGTCATGCTATATTAAAGTTATACTTTGGTACATTTTGTGATGCGTTGGTTTACTAGATCTATCTGCTCCATTGCAAACGTACGCGGAAATGGTTGACTTCAATCCACAATCATATCATTTATAAAATACTAAGGTTATATGAACTGCTTCACTTAAACTGCCGTTTAATGGAAAAGGGTTTGTAGGAGAAACTTTTTCATGCTATCGTTACGCTGGATCACGAAATATACTAACTATACATACCTATATCCCGTTGTGTTTTCATTCGTAAAAGCTTCCACGTTTTAAAGTAATATTTGTGGCAAGGCTTTTATTTGTCTCGGTTTCATTGGCTGCACTCACATAAGCAAACGTTCGTATCTAAACCTCCACAAAGAACCAACATCGGGAGTAAAGCTTTTCAAGTTTGAGGATATTTGCTTTCAAAGCTTTTTTGATTTCTAAAAGGTTTTATGGATCATTTCCAATATGGAAACATACCAATATTCGACATGACATATTATTATAGCCACTAACTTTTCGAATCCACCTGATCCCCGTGGAGATACGAAAATCTTATTTGATCTTGATTTCTAGAAATATTCCACTTATGGGAACCCATAATCTACACTTTATCAAACTAAGGATAACATTGTGCCCGAGAGAAAGTGTTTTCAAGTTAAAGTACGCGTTTTTCTGCGATGATTCCAAGTTTTATCCAATAAAGTTTAGACATTATTCAGAACGAAAACCAACGTTGAATTATTTATAGGAACTTTGGTAACGTTATGTGAATTAATGGGTCTGTAAAGTTTCGTAAAGATAAATCTGTTAACAAAATTATTACACCTACTATTATTATATACATAAATAAATTGATGGAAATAATTTTATCCAGTAAATTGGATATTGACAAAAACAGACATCCAGCGGGTGTATTTTTCTAACGATGAATGAATATAAATATCGATGGCACAAAGAGTCTTATCACCCTAGTTTAGGACCCAAGATCTTGTGGGTCTAAGGTAATACCAAAATTGCAAAAAATATCAGTTATACAGAGCTAAAGAATATTACGTTTAACCGTTTTTGTGGATTCAATATTTTTATACACTCAGAATAAAAATGATAGCAGAAACTCAGACTTCAAATGGGTTGGATATACATCTATGTAATATATTTAACGTTATAGTGATTTTCACAAAATGCTTGCAATAAGAATTAAATTGGTGAAATTTTTTATCCCAACACCACGGGATATTATAATTATTGTAGGATGGATGGAATATAGAATTAAAAGAATTTTCTAGAAAAAAAAAATATTATCGGTAGTTACGTACTTTATCGTTACTTTATCGCTGAAACCTTGTACATTTGTCAGTTCCAATTTAAAAAATGGCAATTAAAATATTTTTCTTTTAAAACATTATAATTTAAGAGGGTAGGTAAGAACTTTTGGTTTTTTTTGAAGAGTTTTGTTTTCCATGTATATTTAGGAACTTTATCGCTTGTCTAAAATCTTCATACATTTTTTTTTATTTGAAATTAAAATCAAAACACCGGTTCATTGCACCGGTGTTAGCCGATCACAGACACAAGCATTTGCTTTAGAAATAATATTTTTATTTATTTTGTTTTGAATCGGTTTTATTTCACTTTTACATTACCTAGTTAATAAATTTTTATTTATCCGTCACCGGTTTCAACACATCCGCATCTCTCACCGGCAAACTTAAAAAGTACAGAGAATGACACGAATGTGTCGAAACCGGTAGAAGGTATACAAAAAATTAAGTAACCAATATACATGCAAAATAAAACTTTTCAAAACAAGTAATTGTTTCTAGAAATTTCTAGAAATTGTTGCATAGTTCAAAAAGAAATACAAAAAAAAATATTTTGAAAATGGAGATTTACATCTTACTTTAATATTAGTATCCATTATACTTATTGTTTGTTCCCTTTGCTCCTGAGTGTTATTCCGGATAACGGATACACAAAAGCCCTAAAATAACCCTGGGTGCTCCTTTCACTGCTCAAGATTTCGGCTTTAATTGAGAAGCTCAATCACAATCCTCATACATTACAAGGTATTCCTTCCAGTGAATTAACTGGCTCGCTACATTTAATTACAAGACCACAGTGCTCCATCTTCCTTACATAATATATCCTCTCTAATCACTCCTCTGGGTAGAGTTACGTCTCCCTTGCAGACTGAAGGGTCATCAGTCATTTTAGATGCTGGGCGGCTGATGGTCTTGCTGATGAGGTGATGAATGGGTCTCGTGCCCCTTTTGTGTCGCGCTTGCCCTGACGTGGAAAGATTATGTGTCAACATTTATATTAAAGCAAGAAGAACTATACTCTATCTCTCATTGTTAGTGCCTTGTGTTGTTATTGTTATCTGTTCTATTCAACGAGATATCACTGCCGGAATGTTTTGGCGGTATGACAAAGTTATCGTAAGATCTGCTGTAAATTTTCAGAATCGTTTCTATTCGAAAATTGTTTACGTTTGTTACTTCATGAAAATAATAAATTTTGAAACCATATACATCGTTTAGAGCAAAACAAAACATCTTAATATAATCACACACATTGTACTTGAAAACTATAATTAAACTCACATTGTCAGGGTGCGATTCAGACGTGGTGTCAGCTTAGCCAATGACTTAAACCCTGTCGAAATAGATCGAAATCCCCTTATTTCATAAATATCATCAAGTCCCGATTGTGACCATTTCGGACAAAATGACAACTACACGACGTCATCAGACCTTGACCCTTGTGGCTCCATATTTGATATTTATATCAAGTTTTTGATTAGGCAAACAACCTTGAATAAAAAAATGCATTTAATTATTAATCGTCATGACTGTAATAAAAATATGGGAACACCCTATATAAACGTGAACGGTGAAAAAAAATTTTTTTTTGCATTAGCCCCACACATGAGCCCTTGAGAAAAGTAATCTTTTGCGTATGCTCTGTCGATGTGAATGGTCTTTTTAAGGAAATGAATGAGACAAAGACATAACGGGCGGGTAGGAATCAAGGGAGCAGTATACCTCGGAGTAACAGACATATAGGTGCTATGAATCCATCCCTCGCACTGCGATGCAAGGCAATGGATCGAGAGAGTCCGGTCGGAGAGATCAAAGGGTTTTCCTAAGCAAGTATCTCCGTCGCGAAGAACCGGACAAATGACAAACCTCACCCCATTAAGCCACCAAACGTAGCGAATCATTTGAGGTGACCTACAGCAGAGGTTTCTGTTATCCATTAAATAGTATAATTTGTTTATTAATTACTAGCAGACCCGGCATCACGTTACTGTGGCTACAGTAATCTTTATAATCAACGCTATCTGTTAAATCAAATCCACACCACGCTGCCCACTGCCCGCTGCCGCTTGGCCAGATACATTATATATTTCAACCAATTTACACAAAACCTTGACAAATTGTATACCTAAAATCCTTCCTCATGGATTATTCTATCTATTGGTGAAAACCGCATGCAAATCCGTTACGTAGTTTAAAAGATCTATTTATTTATTTATTTATTTATTAACGCCCTTTTTCGGGGCTTTTACATATGAATAGTAAGAAATACACAGTATTTATTGTACATAACTGAACTGCCTTTGTAACAATATTTTATATTTGTTTAAAGATAAATTGAAGATGTCCACTGACTTGGTATAATTGTTTCCCTCCATTAGTATTCTGGGCAAAGAGGAATACATATGGTAGTTAGTTACAGAATTACTGCACTGAAATAAATTCTGACTTCTAGTATTACGTATTGGAATTCAGAAGCTTTTCAATTCGAGCAATATCGGACTGTCAACTAAATCATTTAGAATTTTATACAGAAATACCAAGTCAGTGAAAGTTCTTCTGTCTGACAATTTGAGCATATTCATATCATTCAAAATAGTATTGTAGTTCAACATAATTGCTGGAATACCCATTTTAAAATTTAGAAAACGTAAGAATTTGTTTTGTATTCTTTCAACAGCTTGTACATGTATATTGTAATATGGGTTCCAGACGGGAGAATTGTATTCCAGTTGACTTCTAACATATGCAAAATATAACAGTTTTATACACTTAATATTGTTAAAATTTCTAGTTAGCCTAGTTATAAATCCCAACATTTTTAAGGCCTTATTAGAGATTTCTGTTATGTGGTTAACAAATGAAAGATTAGATTGAAAAGTGATGCCCAAGTCTTTAATTTGTGTTATTGCCTCCAGAGTATTGTTATCAATGTTGTAATTGAAGATCACTGGATTTTTTATTCGAGAAAATCTAACTATATGACATTTTGAGATATTTAAGTAAAGTCTATTTTCATTACACCAAATTAACAATTTGTTGATATTATCTTGAAGAATGTTGCAATGGTAAATATTTTGAATTATTCTAAAAATTTTGAGGTCATCAGCAAAAAGTAAGATAAATACATCATGAAATATTTTTGTAAGATCATTTATAAACAAGATAAATAATATTGGGCAAAGGTGTGAACCCTGTGGAACTCCACTTGTTGCATAAATTTTTTCCGACAATGAGGATTTTATTCTAACAATTTGTTGTCTTCCAGTAAGATAGCTTTCAAACCAGGCTAATATACTGCCACGTATACCAAGCTTTTCTAATTTCCAAATGAGAATTTTATGGGAAACTGAATCAAAGGCTTTACTAAAATCAGTATAGACAGAGTCTACTTGTTTTTTTTTTCTTAAAAAGCATTGGTTATAAAATTTTCATAAATAATCAAGTTAGAAAGTGTACTTCTACCTGGCATAAATCCAAACTGGTAAGGTGATGGATAAGTTTTAAGATTTTCACGGCCAAAAGCATTTTCGTTATTTGTTTTTGGGGTGGAACCTCCTTCTGGACTTCGCTACTACCTACAGAAGGAGGTAGCGCAACACGGCATAACACCCCAAAAACAAATAATGGTAAGGTGATATTACAGGTTTTATTTGGGCAAAAAGTTTGTCAAGTATTAGGCTTTCAAACAGTTTCGGTATGGTGGATTGAATACATATTGGTCTATAATTACAAACATCACTTTTATCGCCCTTTTTGAAAATTGGAGTCAAATTACTATTTTTCCACATATCGGGAAAAATTCCACTGGATAAAGATAAATTAAAAAGTTTGGTTAATGGAAGAGCAATTACTTTGATACATTCTTTGATAAATATTGTGGGGATATTATCCGGTCCTGCAGATTTGTTGATATCTAATGATTTAACTTTAGTTACTACATCAGAGAGACTTATGGTACACTGCGAAATATCAAGAGTCTCATCTAGAGTTGTTGATGGAAGAGGAGCATTATTTGCGTCTGTTGAATAAACACTTTTAAAAAATTTTGCAAACAAGTTAACAATACCATCAGTATTATTGCTATGGCTGCCATTTAGGTGCATAATGCTCGGGAATTCAGAATCATCTTCTTTAAGAGATTTCGAATATTTCCAAAAATAATTAACATTGTTTATTATGGAGTTTTGGATTTCATTTATATGGTTACGGTAGCAAGTCATAGACATTTTTTTACACAAAGTTCTTACATATTTAAATTCACTGTAATCAGAATTTTTGTTATATAATTTATATTCTTTATGTTTAAGTTTTTTGGTGATAAGTAGATTTATAAGTTCTTTGGTGTACCATTTTGGATATGTGTTTGGCTATGATCTAAGCGCACATACAGCGTGAGCGACTTTATTTTATACTTATTAATTAATTAAAGATTGTAAATTCACTTTGTGGTACATATGAAATGAACAAAAGTAATTATGTTACATCGAATAATAGACGTAGCGCCATTTTTGTGAAAAATTACCTTAATGGCACTCCACAAAGTTCTATAACGTTCGTTTTTTTTACAAACTCTATGTGTAACATTAATTTTATGAGGCTGCCACCATCGCACTAGGTTCACGTTCAATATTTATGGTGGTAGAACTACGGTTAAATTGCTTCACATTAAGTGCCTTTCGAAAGACACCAAGTTTCTTAGCCAGGATGATTTGTGTAGCCTTTCATATTGGGTAGTAAATATTTTATTGCCTTTGTATATCGTTAGTAAAAAAAACTATTAACAAAATTGATGGTAGTAGGTACCGAGGCCGTTAACAATATTGGATTATAAATTAACATTAATTAAAAAAAATGATTAGATTAATTTGTTTTAACCATGTTTATTTATATAAAAAAACAACATGTTTTGTGAGCGACGCTCACTTCTCCAGGATTAAGGTACTTAAAACTACTTATAACAATAGACTTAATGTATGTGATATGATATTATGTAATAAAGTATAGACTTAAGGCGCCGTATCCCCGCTCAAAAATAAGAAGATGGAGAGATATGTAATTACGAATGTTGGAGACAGTACGCTAATATTTAAAACGGTAAAATTGAAGCCAAAATTGTGAAATTGTTTAATAAGACACAACTCGTTTAAAATAGGGCAAAAATCTCTTGGGGGCTGTCTAAAGCGGCATTTAAAGAAACATCGTGAATTTTTTCATACATATAACTTGTAAAATAACTGAAACAGATGTGAAAATAATAATTTTCGGAGCATGCTTTGCGATTTTTTTTCTATCGAGGGAATTTTATATAATTTGTGTTTCGGCGTGAGGAATATATAGATATTATCTTCAATAATAATACAGTTTTTGAGCTTAAAAACTTCAAATATTTAGGTGTCAATGTCAATGGAAAGGTGTGGGAAGGGGTCAATGGGGTACAATTAACAATGGGCACAAGTTTAACAATGAATCATTTAAAAATATTTCATTCTCACTTATAATATTTAAATTCGAATTTACTCTCTTTCTAATTTCTAATATATTTCCAATTCGTCCAACTGAACGCCATTAGACAGCAACGTAAGCAGATATACACGTTAAAATGATAATAGCAGTCAAGTACAATAAGCGTGTCTATACGTCAACGCGTGTGTCTTCACAGAAATTGTCGTAACTCCGTTATTGTTTTAGTGACATCCCTAAAACAAAAAAATAATAGGTCGATAGTAAATCATGCTGTACATTTCTATTCAAGTTGTCCATAGAAATACGTAAAAAGACCTATTCTGTCAGACACACGGTTGGCATGTATTTAACTCGCCAAAGCGTTTACGGGCCGCTGGATATTGTTAATTTTTATCAAATATTTTGTATGAAATGATAAAAAAGTGAGGTGACAATATTGTTTATTATGCATTTATACAATAGAATAAGTATTGTTTTTTACGTAATCTGTGATTTTAGTACCGTTTTCACATAAAAACATCACGTTGGTTTACTTTCTAAATATAAATATTTACAAATGTTAATAT
Source organism: Limnephilus marmoratus (assembly GCA_917880885.1). Taxonomy (NCBI): domain Eukaryota; kingdom Metazoa; phylum Arthropoda; class Insecta; order Trichoptera; family Limnephilidae; genus Limnephilus; species Limnephilus marmoratus. Next base: position 10,955,862 of record OU862918.1, read on the forward strand.
TCATTTGTAATATAACAATTTGAAAGCTTATTTTGTAACCTTTCTAAAACAGTTTTTGGTATTCGGCTACGTTCAGAAATGTTTCATTTATAGAGCTTTAATTGTGAAGCGGTAATAACACAAAGTTTTCTTAAAACTGACATTTCTTGTAAGACATTTTAAGTGTATATTCGCGATATATCGGACAGGCTAAAATCACAAGGTAGTAATTTAATTCCAGTACTAAAGTCAAAAGTGTGACTCGTCACCGACAAATGATTGGCAAACTCCGAGAAACAATTATTGTTAACATCTCATATGTTCCTTTATCTCATATGTATTAAGATTATATTTTGCTCACTCTTACCATGCATTAAATTGTAAGTAGATATGTGATTTACTACTAATGTATTGCTATTTATTATGATGCTAATGTATTACATTCTCAACTGTTTCATGGTATTAAAAAAAAAATATTTTCCTATTCCACTGTTTTTCACCATAAAAATGCTGATTCTGAATTATTTTCAACATTTACATATCACAATTTTGGTAGGTATGTTATATGTTATTATATGTGTATGTTGTTGCTACGCTCATGATAATTCAATTTGTTGTTGTAACTAATCTATGGAACTAATCTCCTGTTGACAAGCTACTTGCAGTAGCTTACCTGGTAATAAATTCCAATTGTATGTAGTTTTTATACAATAATAAAAATATGAAAATCCTTATTTCAAACTTTCCCGAAGATTTACCTATATAAAATAAACCGCAATCATAACACTACAATTTATGGATTCCAGATTTTTTCATTTTTCAATCTCTACCCTTATTATTTACAATGTAATTTTTAAGTTTATTATTTGCAAAATAATGCAGGAAGAATTTACAATTTATTTAGAACACATTAAACATATGTCTGGTAATTTTATATTATCGTGAAAACAAGCTTACGTGTCCGATTGGTTAATTCTAAATATTCATGAATTTATCTTTGGATTCGACTATTGAATATTCTAAAGCAAATTTCACGCACATGTCAGACAGACAAATAATAAACAGATCCTCAGAACGGCATTATTTGAAATACCCACAGTGACACATTGTGAATGGTGGTCCCTTGAGATCCATTTGACGTCAGAGAGCAAGTCTTAGTGTTTGTAGGTAACAGGTAGTTGATATGCTACTTGACTGTCTGACAACCCTAATTCTGGACTGAGAACTGAGATAACACGGAGAAGCAGGGAATAAGGGTGGTTGAGAATAGGACATGAAAGTTTTGTGGCTTGTATCTATGAATATATATCAAGTTTCGTATTTTTTGCTGGCATAGTGTTGATGGGTGAAGAATAAGCAAGACTGGTTCACGTGATAATAATTTAGCCATATGACCTGAAAATAACGCAAAAGGATGATCGATTCAAAGGATTTCAAATACCGATGGGTTTTAAATCATTTTACATGTATTATGTACCAATACACGTTACCCAATGAGTGAAAGCTTTCTTCACGCAAAATAGTCAGAGAATCGCGCAAGAAAGCAATGCAAGTTCGTGCTCGGTACACAACGTTCGTTGTAAAACGAGTGCATTTGTTTTTATTATTGAAGTAAAACTTCTTCACGCACGCTTGACTTGGGAAGTAAGCCGGTGAATGCGTGACGAGAGCGTTACGAAAAGTGTGATAAGGCGAGGCGAACGGACGGGCCTTTACGCACTCTTGACTTGGGGAGTAAGCTGGTGAATGCGTGACGAGAGCGTTATGAAAAGTGTGATCGGGCAAGGCGAACGGAAGTTGAGAGGGAGATATAAGTTAGTGAAGTTTTACTAAGTTGGTCTAAAGCACACTCGTTTTTTTATCGTAATGAGTGTTGAAGTGTGTACATGTAGGTGACTGTATTAGCTTATAATAGGGGTTATTGAATAAGCAATCGAAATATCATAGCTTGATTCACTTGAATACCTAATAAACCCCTTGCATCATCATCGATACATTTTGAGCGACTTCATTTTATACTATGTAATATTGTTATTTATACTACTAACATTTTTTTACAACTTAAGCACTGATGATTGCTTTTTATAGTCGCGCTGTAAATCCCCTTTTATTTTACGGGCTGGAGAACACCGAACACCGATAGACACGAGCGATCGTCACTAATTATACAATGCTTGCAATGCAACACTGGATATTTGAAAAGGGAAAATCAAATACCTAATTACTCTAGGACATCTATTTTCCAATTTCTTCCGTAGACCGAATTTCAAAAGTGACTATAGTACGGCCCGCCAGCCGTTTTAAATCGCACAAAAATATGTTTTCTTTGAATTTCTCGGCTTTTCTCTAATATAATTTACATGTTTTATACATACAAACATTCCTCTTCAATCACTCTATCTATTGGTGTAAACCGTATAAAAATCAGTTGCGTAGTTTAAAAGATTAACGCGCAACATACATTTTGAGCGACTTCATTTTATACTATGTAATGTAATGATTATAAAAACGAGTACTGCCATGACGCGTGCCAGCTGTTTCGTCTTCCGAAGACAATATCAAACCACAATACTACTTAAAAAAAATGATAAATATCCAAGTGTGTTTTTCTAATCGGAAGATGGTAAGTAGGTAGGTGTCTGTAAATAAATGTTTTCGGAAAGGAAAATCTTAATTAAATGATTAATTCGAAGTGTTTCTAGTAGGTGTTCTGTCAATGGAAGATGAGAATACGGATGAGGTTACAAAACTTGTGGACGTGGACATAGAACGCATTAGATGTTTCGTAGGATAAGGAACAGGAAGATAAGGCTATTTTTTCCTTTGTCAGGGAAAATGTCTTCTGATACGTCATCACAAGGAAATAATTGGTTTCATATTTGAGCTTAGTGGGAGTGAGAAGAAAATCTTTGTAACCGTATCATTATATATGAAAGCGAAATTTAATTATCTCAAATTTAAGGATAGTTTATTTATTGGATATTGAGCAAGCTTGCGGGAGGCGGAAGTATTTGATACATTACCAGATGGCAACCTTGGTTGGGTAAAGGAAAAACAAAAGTGGTTGACAAGTGTAATGACGATTGGAAAAAAACCTTCTTAGAAAATGCCTGGCTTGCATGAAATGCTCAATAGAAGAACGAAGGCCGGCGTAGTCTAGCGGTAGGGCTTTTGACTCGCAATCCGAAGGTCGCGGGATTGAATTCCGGCGTGGGCAAATAAATTTTATTTGATTAATTTCACAATTAATTAATTAAAAATAATATATAGTATATAAAACGAAAAACGAAAAACGACTATTACTCAAAAATTATAACAGAAGCTAAAGACAATAATAAAAAATATGGTCAACAATAAATGAAATAATAAATAAAAATAAAACATATAAGCACATATCCGAAATATCAGATGGGAAATTAATATATAATGTACAAAATAACACAAAAAAATGTTGTAATATTTTAAATAACCATTTTAATAACGTTGGAAAAAACCTAGCAAAATCCATAAATTCGACCAATATATCAAATCCACAACACAGAACACAATGTCAAATAAATAAATTTGAGCCAGTCACAGAAGCCGACATTGACAGAACTATTTCGGAACTAAAAGGAGGTTCTGCCCCCGGCTTTGATAACATAAATGCTAAGACAATAAAAGCGATGAAAACATACTTAATTCTCCCAATAACACATATAATAAACCTAAGTCTAGCAAATGGCGAGTTTCCCAATAATTACAAAAGAGCAATTATAACTCCCATTTATAAAACAGACTGTCCTAAAGATCCACAAAATTACCGCCCGATTTCCCTTCTATCAAATATATAAAAAATATATGAGAAAATTGTAAAAAAACAAATTTGGACATTCTTAGATGAAAATAAAATAATTAATGATAATCAATTCGGCTTCAAAAAAAATACAAGTACTCACGACGCGATAGCAAAAATAACCAACTATTTATATACGGCCCTAGATTCCGATAAAAAATGTATCGGAATATTTATAAACTTGAAAAAAGCTTTCGACAGCATATCACATAAAAAATTAATAAATAAATTAAAATCTATAGGAACTAATGGGAAAGTCTTAGCATGGATAGCTAGTTATTTACATGAAAGACCACAACAAGTAAAATTACTAAATCAAGTCAGCGATTCAAAATATAGCGATTTTTCAATACCCCAAGGTACAGTTTTGGGACCATTGTTATTTATTATATATGTCAATGATATATTCAATATTTCTAAATATGGAGACATTGTCTCCTACGCTGACGACACAGTCCTACTACTAAAAGCAAACACCTGGTCTGAATTAAACAAAATGGCAAATACAGATATCAATGCACTAAAATTATGGTTTGATAAAAACCTGTTGACTTTAAATTCTAAAAAAACCTATTATTTACCATTTTTCATTAAAAAACAAGAAACACCTAAAGAAATAAACTTAATTATCCACTCTGTGACAAATACAGAAAACCACAAATGTAATATATCATGTTCAAAAATAGAAAGCAAAACTGATATTAAGTACCTGGGCATAACAATAGACCAGCGTTTAAAATGGTCTCCTCACATAAACATTCTGAACAACAGAATAAGGAAACTAACATATATATTTAGATGTTTAAGAGATATTTTAAACGAAAAATTACTTAGAACCACATACTTCGCTTTCTGTCAATCAATTATACAATACGGCATTATAGGATGGGGCGGTACATATAAAAATCAAACACAAACAATTTACATATCACAAAAACTAAAATAAAAACAATTTTAAAAAAACCCTACTCATATTCGTCAGAACTTTTATTCAAACAATTTAAGGTTAGAAAATGAAGTGCATTATACTTTTATCATGCAACATTACAAATTTATAAAGATAATATTAAAAATCAAGTTGCACCCTTTAAAAATAACAGAAGTCTTAGACAAACATCAATACTTCCCACTCCAAAATGTAAAAAAAAAATTGGACAATTGAGTCATAAATATCTCGGAGCAAAATTTTTTAATTCATTACCAGAAAAAATTAGAAACATGAATACCAATATAAAAAATTTTAAAACTCACCTCAAAAATTATACTGAAAACTTAAACTGAATGATATAAAAAAAGCAATACAATAACACCCCCCCATACACACAAGCCTTGCTTAATTATGGGGGTACATCAAATATTCTACTATGTAATTAATTACTGTATAAAAATTATTTGTAATTTATATACCTTCTATTACTAAAAAAAAAAAAAAAAATATGAGTGGAAAATACTCTTAGTATTGCCCTGGTGTAAGACCACCATTCAGAATTGAAACATGGCTTGAAAATGGCTTTAGCCGTGTTTGGTGACCAGATCTGAATAGCCAGGTACTTCCCCACCTTCCTCTTTCCCATCTACTTCCCCTCCCCAATACCTTCAGCCTCACAACATACCCGACTTTGGGATGCCATAGTCTCACTGGCTCCAGACGGGAGCTGCTGAGACTCTTGTGAAGTTTTCATAGTAAAAAAACAATAATAAAAACAAAAACAAAAAACAAAGGATGAATGTGTGTGTATAAAAAAAGTTGTCATACTTACTGTAAAAGTAGGAATTTATACACCAATAAATACAACAATGTACAGATTCCTTTAAAGTGTAATATTAATTAAAATGTAATGTAGGCTAACTAAAAAAAATTACTATGGTAATATTTTTACTAGAAAAACTAGAATCTTTTAATAAATTTGGCTGGTTTAGTACACTAAAAATACTTTTTTCCATACTTTTAGCAAATTTAATCCTTGACAAATGTTCTTACCCCTCATCTATCCATTATTAATACAAGATCGTAATCAAATGCTTGGCTCTCTTTACTTTCTTCACAAATGACTGTTTGTGAAGAAATTAAAATTCATAGACTGTTTAGAGCACACAGAATTACTTGGGATTGTTTTATTCATTCCTTAATTACGTTTCTTAATCTGCTGTTTACCATAATGGGTTGTTTTGTGAATAAAAAATCCATTCATCCCACATTAACCCCGAATCACAGTTAGCTTAACAGCATTTAGAATAAACAGGTTGATAATCGAACTTAAATCTTCCAAAGAAAAAGAAAATTTTGTTTTAATTCTTTTGTTTTCCGTAATTCTTTACAAAATGCATTTGTGTAATTGGTGAAGCCATAAGCTATAAGCACATAACATTACATACACATATGCATTAAAAAAATATTTTCTTTTTTTTTAAATTAAAATAACACGACTGAGATCACGAATTGTCTTCCTCAGTGGTACACATAAAACTTAATGCCCTTGTTAGGTGAAAAAACTCCGCTAAGTGATGAAATGTCAAAGTAATGTCTGTGAAAATGTCTTCACTCAGTGCAAAGCGGGTTAACCCATTTTGTAGATAATACTCTATCTTAACGGACGGATTGCAGTCTAAACCGGGTCACAGACACAGTGCGCTAGGATTTAGTTCGTTTACTTTACATTATATAAAATTTGCAGCAGGGAACATGTGAATGAAACATGACAAGAAGTAGTGTAGTTTGTTCTATTGACATTTCAGTGGAGAGTGCTCATAAAAATAATTGTTATTGAACCATTCCACACCAGTTTACAGCTAGTCTGTCCATGTACCATGGATTAACATTTTTCGCCCCCTACCTTTCCCCGAAAAATACCCTTCAAAAAGCATCCTTTAAAATCCACAGATGTGATAATAATAAGATTTATATCGCAAAGATTCATACTCGCTCATCAAGCACAAAAACTAGCTTCTTCTTTGGTGAGATTGCAATTTTTAAATAATTTCTGTACCGATATGTAATTTATATAACTCCACTGTACAATTTTATATCTATATTAAATAAAAAATAAAAAATATAGCACCGTTTTTTTGAAAAATCACCTCAAGGGTGCTGTACAAACTTATAACATATTTGTAAAATCTAGAAAAACTGCAAACTATTCAAACAATTAAAAAGAACTTATGGCTAAAAATTGCATCCACCGGTTCATTGATCACTGATACGAAAATATATGTACAATGTTTTGACCAATGAACGCGATGCTGCCTAAAAATGTATACAGGACCATATTTACCTGGGAGGTGCCTTGAGTTAATTATCTATTTAAAGAAATTTAGAAAGAGTTCGCACGCAGAGGACATAATATTGTGAACACATGTTATTTATTCCTTAAATATATGTTAATATTTATGAGCGCTTTTTGTCACAATATGGCACCATTTAAAGTACCTTGGATAGCTTTGCTGCCAGTTTTAGGCTAATTTTCAGTTGATACATTTTTTTTTCAATTTTTCCTTATTAAAATTCGGAGGCATGTTTTTTTCAATGTCGACGGAAAATATTCAAATTGATCAACAAAAAGCAAAAGCAACATTTTATGGTGGACGGTACAGCTACGATGTAACTCCAGGTTTGCCTCACAAACTCTTTAACTACAACTTTAGTAAAGAAGAAATAAAATATCTTGGAATAATTATCGATAATAACATCAATTGGAAAAGTCAAATAAACTCTACAGTAGACAGAATGAGAAAACTGATCTATATATTTTTTAGACTAAGAAATACTGTATCATTAAAAATACTAAAAGATATTTATTATGCACTTGCGCACTCTGTACTACAATATGGAATCGTGGCTTGGGGGGCTGCATACAAAGCAACCCTTCTCCCATTGGAAACAATTCAAAAAATATTAATAAAAATCATCCTAAAAATCCCTATTACTATCCAACTATAAATGTTTTTCAAGATTTCCCGGTTCCCCCACTTACAAAAATTTATGAAAAATTGCACTATTACAAATACATAAAGATTTCTTTAGTATAAATAATTTACCACAATTAAATATAAGCAAAAGAATAATATCTGTTGGAGGATTTACCGTGCCACTAGTGCGAACCACAACAGCACAGCATCACTATACATTCAAGGGTATAAAATTATTTAATAAATTACCCCTTGATATATGATCGGAAGAAAGCTACGAAAAATATAAAAAAAAATTAAATTAAATATTCTAGTACCACCTCATAACTTAACTTATTGTATATTATATTTAGAAATATGTATTGATGTTTTTGCCTTATCAATAGTTTAAATCATTTATTAACTAACCTATATTTTTATTACTTTAATCTGTATTTTTTCATAAAATCACTAATATTTTTTGTTAAATTACTAATATTTTTTATTTTAATTTAAACAAATGTAATTTTTTTTTAGTTGTCCTCTCCTAAACACAAGCAGCTGCTTTATTAGGAGAGTGATTGAAATATTGATGTATATATTATGTTGTAAACTGTAACTTTGTTATATTTTTATATAAAAAAAAAAATAAAAAAATAAAAATAAAAAAAAACTTTGGGGTCAACAAAATTCGTTGGAATTTTATTTGAGAAATTACATGTAGCCAGGATGGCTTATTTGGTAGGCGGTATGAATAATTCTGGGTCTTGACCTTGAGGTCTTGAACTTGCAATGGCATTTAATTAAGTCTCAACCCCTGTTTTATTGACGACTGTGTGCAATCTATGAGTATAACCTCTTAAACTAAGATTTAGGATATCATATTTACACATACCCTTACAGAACTCGGAGTAAGTAAGGAGACGTAGTAAGTAATATGAAAAAAAAATAATCACTATTTTCTAACAACTTAATCACGATGTTGATTAGTTGCAAACAATACCTTCTCGATTCGTCGAACACGAATTCTACCCAGAAGTGAATTCATCCCTTAACTCCGCCCATTGTCTTTATCTCGTACAATAGTCTGTGCGAGTTACGGGTCACGTGTTCCCCGTTCTCTATTCTCTGCTGGAGGCTGGAGCGATTATTCCATCTCACAAATGAGCTGAATCCGGATGCCAGGCGTTGTCTCCCAATCGACCCTATTAAATTCCCATCACACAATCTCGACTGATATTACCCGTTCGTTTGTTAAATAGGAGATTCTTCACATGTAAGTATTTTAATATTAAATGATTCTCTGAGAAAATGGGATGTCTTATTCAAATAAGTGATGGACACATTTATTATATATATATATTTCGGGCCCGCAACCCGGATTTGAACCGATTTATTACATATTTCCCTTAAACACGGTAAGTTTTAAATCTCTTAAAAAAATGTATGTTATTCTTGAAGATAATAAGACTTTGCTCGCGCCGAAACGCAAATTATGTAAAATTCCCTCGATAGAAAAAAATCGCAAAGTATGCTCCAAAAATTATTATAATCACGTTTGTTTCAGTTATTTAACAAGTTATATGTATGAAAAAATTCACAGTGTTTCTTTTAAATGCTGTTTAAGATAATGCCCGCGAGATTTTTGCTCTATTTTAAATGAGTCGTGTTTTATTAAACATTTTCGCAATTTTCGCATCGATTCCTCTCTCGATCTCTTTTCTAACATTCGTAATTTCGTATCTTCTTCTTTTCGGGCCCGGTTGCAGAGCCTTAAGAGTATGATTAGGTATTAAAAACATGAACTTACTGAGGTAACTAAGGTAACTTTCATGTATATTGTTCTATGAAATAGCAAATCAGAATGATGACTTTTTTGTAATTACTTACAAATAGTTGATACTGCACATCAATCGGTTCAAATAATTTAATTGAAAAATCGATCCAATGAATCGCCTTGTACTTATTGATAAGCTGTTATTTTAAAATATCACAGAAATCTAAAAGAAATACCATCAGATATTTATTTGAACTAAATGCTTAAGCTGATGTATGAATGCGAAGGAAGTTAGAAGAGGGCATCGATTCAAATAATATTAATAATTATAATAATTGGATAATTTGTAGAGCTATGTTGGCATTCAATACTCCTCGTCGGGAAATTGTATGGTAGATTCTTAAATACTTAAACAGCGCTCGATGTTTAATTTTAGACTTCCTAAACACCATCGTCCACTCGTAGATCAATTCATTGACAAAAAATGCTCACTAAAACTTTCGAATCCTGCTTTACATCCTAAACAGATCGTTTAAACAAAGCCATACATTGACAAAAAATGCTCACTTAAACTTTCGAATACTGCCGTATATATCCTAAACAGCATCGTCTATATAGAGCAATTCATTGACAAAAAATGCTCACTAAAACTTTCGAATATTGCCGTATCTCTCACACTGCCTGACATCGTATATCACCATCCCATTTGAGTTTCATTATGATGGTGAAACACAGTTTTGCATCTGTAATTTAATCAAATAATGGTCAGACTTTGGGACCATGAAACTCGCTCACAAGCCATTTCTTGTGTTCTTTAATCTATGGTGCGATAGAATTATATTCTTCAAAGTTTCAATATGATATTGATGATGACATTTTGTAAAGCGCTATAACCTGAATATATTTCCATCTCAGAATTTCTGAATTCCAAGAAAAACAAAAATGCGAATCATCCGAAGAATCTCAATTTCCCAACAAAGGAGGGAATCTATCAACTCGCTCATTGTTCGAGCAGGCATAGATAGACACTATATACCTACTTGTACTGACTGGAATAATTACACCGTATTGCGTTTGTTATAATAACACAAAATCTACCATCCTCATTCTCGAGAAATCAAATATTTGCTTAATACGGTGATTTACGAAACGATATTTTTGGATACCATTGGGACGAAGGAAAGGTTCCTAAGTATTTATTGTCGTAAAATCAAATATGTACCCATTTTCACCAAAGGTTTTTGGACGGTTTATAAGATATTTTCACATGCCTTAATATTGTATGAATACAGATTAATACATATATAGGTACTCGTATCCAAAGCAACACATTCTGTGATTGTCAGTTATGAATATATCTAAACTTTAAGAGCTAATGACCAAAATGAGTTTGCCAGCGGAAAAACAAGTACCGATCTTAAAAGTCAAAATTTTATGTCAGCAAAAATCATTGTTAGAGAGTTGTTAGTGGAATATATTAACTTAGAGGAAAGTAACCAAATACGGAATATTATTCTTGATATGGAATATACATTATAGTATATCGCAAAAAAATAATCCTAGAAGCAATAAACAGTGATCGTCTATCTCTTACTCGCATACAGGTTTTAACTTATCAGTCGAGCGAGTGCTGTGTCCGCGGTGTGAGGAAATTGTTTTTCTGAAGATATTCGAGGAGAAATCTGGATTAAGCGCCTCGTGTGCGTACTCTGGGCATATAATGATTGCGCTGGTGCAGAGTGGTATTATTATTTTACCAACGATATGTACCTACTATCTACTTACAATTTAACTATTGAGTAAATACAATAATGCTATTTTTATATCCGAAATATCTATGCCTGTATTATCTTATTCCAATTCCTATTCCAATTTAACTCTTATTTACTTCAAGTTTATTATGTCGACTTGTCTTCAGGAATATATTTTTTTAAATATAAGTACTTGTAATAACATACTCTCTGTACCTACTCGCATTTGACAACTCTCCAAAATTCAAGCACGACAAATGTTTTTCTCTTTTGAATTGTGTAGTTTCGTTAAAAAGAAATTTATGTATTGTAATTAGTTTTAAGAAGCGTATGTTTTACTCTAAATCTGTATATGTATGTATTTTTTTTAATTTAAAAAAATGTGATTATTGCAAATAGTTGTTCCTTTTTTTTATTTGACCAAAGTTCCTAAAGCATCTCATAGAAGTTAAGGTCGATTTTTGTTAGTTTTTGTAGTGTTCCATATTTAGGGTACCTTTATTAAAGGTACCCTAAATATGGAACACTACTATAATTAACTACTATAATATGTTGATTTTGTATTTGAGATATAATAGAACTTATAATTAATAAATATAATACAAAATCGTTACTATTTAAAGTGCAAATGTATGATTGATTGTAATTATGATTAAAAGTTTTTGATTTTTAATATTTATTTTCCTTATTTGTTAATTAAAATATTGTTTTTTTTTTTTTTTTTTTAATCCTTAAAGGACATAAATAAATTTTATAAAACAACCCCAACAAAATTAAAACTTAAGACATCAAAATTTTCTGGGGTTTTATCGTTCTTGGAAATCGAAGCAATCTTTGTTTTAAAGTGAACAGCGATTGTTTGGTTGGAAACAGAGTGTTTTAATAGTTTCTGCTGTAGAAAATTTATGTACATAAATAAATAAACTTTAAGTTTAACGATTTGAGCGCTGATGTAGAGAAGCAGTTACGAAGATCTGATTAAAATTCTTAGGAATTCGAAGTATTTCGATGTAATTCAACTGAAATAATTGGTACGATCGTTAAATTTATTAATTGCTCACTATGAAATCAGCTTTTTATAATGTAGTAATTCCTATCCCAAAACTATATTGAACAATCTTGTAAAAATAGTAGCTAACTTGGGTTAGTTATCATTAAATTAAGCCTGATTTTGGATGATTATAATACAGAGAAAAGTTTTTCATAAAAACAGTTCCTTTTTCAGATATTCGAATACAAACTATATTGTTGAACAATATCAAGAAAAGTGTTTTTAGTTTACCCTATAATCGATTTAAAAATACGCTAATGAGAATATCGTTTCAAGTTTATCAATACTAAAAGCTTTACTAAAAATACAAAAAATTTTCAAATACTTTTTTTTTCTAACTGAAACAAACATAATTTAATCGGATAGTGAGGGAAAAATATGGTAAAAATTCAAAATCCATTCAGGTTTTCAAGTTAGCAATAAAAATTGTTCGGAATTTATTAAAGGAAACCAGGCTTAGAAACGTCTTCACTACGCTTTAGTCACAAAAAACAACACCATACCTATTTGAAAAAATCATTAAATGTTAATATACCTAATAATTATTGGTAATAATTTAATATTAAATAAAACCTATTTCACACAATCATATTAAAAAATTACCATGAAAAAAACACAGACAAATCTCGTAAGACATGAGTTTCATAATTTTTGTCATTTTTCAGACTTTACTCGTTTAATTTAACGGATTATTTTTTTATGATTTCACCGATAAAGCTTGGTATTTTTTTTTCAAATCGTAAAGATAAAGTGATAGATGTGTTCTACAAACGAGTGTGATTTACCCCGCTACAAAAAGTAAAATTGATAACATCTATAATGTATTTTTATGCGGAGCTAAAATATTAATTATGGCAAAAAAATTCTTCATTGATTGTTATTCAGTCTTACAGAAGATAAACATATTATATTTATAACTTCATTGTCGTACATAAAACACGGTGAAAACAAAAAAAAATGGGTAATCGAAAAATAATTACCAGTTTCTAAATTTATTCCATGTATCAGTCTAAAAATGACCGCTTTCCATTATTGGGCATAATATAATATGTAGAAATGACCCTGGTAAAGTTTGGACGACAAAAAAATTATTATTCAGTCTAGACTCTAGACTAATTTATTGACCATGGAACTGAATACATCTTGGTGCGAACCTTGTATTTAGAACTCGATACACGCTACTTACAAGTCGAATATTCTATCAAGTTACCCATTTCGATTCTAATAGTATACAAATCCCGTAAAGATGGATCATTGAATATATGAAGACTTACACGTACACCCTGATGGTGAAATGACCCTGCTATTGTTTCAGAAACTAGCCATCGATCATGCATGTGAATTCTTCACATCTGCAATAGTATAAATCTGACATGATTCGAAATATCATCGTTCTATAGTTGAAATTATTCGCTGGTAATCTTTTATTAATATTATTATACTTATCACCAAAAAACTTAAACATAAAGAATATAAATTATATAAAAAAAAATCTGATTACAGTGAATTTAAATATTTAAGAACTTTGTGTAAAAAAATGTCTATGACTTGCTACCGTAACCATATAAATGAAATTCAAAATTCCATAATAAACAATGTTAATTATTTTTGGAAATATTCGAAGTGTATATTCAACAGACGCAAATAATGCTCCTCTTCCATCAACAACTCTAGATGAAACTCTTGATATTTCGCAGTGTACCATAAGTCTCTCTGATGTAGTAACTAAAGTTAAATCATTAGATATCAACAAATCTGCAGGACCGGATAATATCCCCACAATATTTATCAAAGAATGTATCAAAGTAATTGCTCTTCCATTAACCAAACTTTTTAATTTATCTTTATCCAGTGGAATTTTTCCCGATATGTGGAAACATAGTTATTTGACTCCAATTTTCAAAAAGGGCGATAAAAGTGATGTTTGTAATTATAGACCAATATGCATTCAATCCACCATACCGAAACTATTTGAAAGCCTAATACTTGACAAACTTTTTTCCCAAATAAAACCTGTAATATCACCTTACCAGTTTGGATTTATGCCAGGTAGAAGTACACTTTCTAACTTGATTATTTATGAAAATTTTATAACCAATGCTTTTAAAGAAAAAAAACAAGTAGACTCTGTCTATACTGATTTTAGTAAAGCCTTTGATTCAGTTTCCCATAAAATTCTCATTTGGAAATTAGAAAAGCTTGGTATACGTGGCAGTATATTAGCCTGGTTTGAAAGCTATCTTACTGGAAGACAACAAATTGTTAGAATAAAATCCTCATTGTCGGAAAAAATTTATGCAACAAGTGGAGTTCCACAGGGTTCACACCTTGGCCCAATATTATTTATCTTGTTTATAAATGATCTTACAAAAATATTTCATGATGTATTTATCTTACTTTTTGCTGATGACCTCAAAATTTTTAGAATAATTCAAAATATTAACCATTGCAACATTCTTCAAGATAATATCAACAAATTGTTAATTTGGTGTAATGAAAATAGACTTTACTTAAATATCTCAAAATGTCATATAGTTAGATTTTCTCGAAAGAAAAATCCAGTGATCTTCAATTACAACATTGATAACAATACTCTGGAGACACTAACACAAATTAAAGACTTGGGCATCACTTTTCAATCTAATCTTTCATTTGTTAACCACATAACAGAAATCTCTAATAAGGCCTTAAAAATGTTGGGATTTATAACTAGGCTAACTAGAAATTTTAACAATATTAAGTGTATAAAACTGTTATATTTTGCATATGTTAGAAGTCAACTTGAATACAATTCTCCCGTCTGGAACCCATATTACAATATACATGTACAAGCTGTTGAAAGAATACAAAACAAATTCTTACATTTTCTTAATTTTAAAATGGGTATTCCAGCAGTTATGTTGAACTACAATACTATTTTGAATGATATGAATATGCTGAAATTGTCAGACAGAAGAACTTTCACTGACTTGGTATTTCTGTATAAAATTCTAAATGATTTAGTTGACAGTCCGATATTGCTCGAATTGATAAGCTTCCGGATTCCAATACGTAATACTAGAAGTCAGGATTTATTTCAGTGCAGTAATTCTGGAACTAACTATCATATGTATTCCTCTTTGCCCAGAATACTAATGGAGGGAAACAATTATACCAAGTCAGTGGACATCTTCAATTTATCTTTAAACAAATATAAAATATTGTTACGAAGGCAGTTCAGTTATGTACAATAAATACTGTGTATTTCTTACTATTCATATGTAAAAGCCCCGAAAAAGGGCGTTAATAAATAAATAAATAAATAAATAAATAAATATACAAAAATGAATTCCTTTTTTCTCTTGGTCACGCAATAACTTCAGAACGTCTTTACCAATTTCATTAATCTTTTTTATAAAGTTTTCTAATACTTTGTAGAAGGTTCTTAAGTAAAGAAAAATTGGAAAAATTGCCCAGAAAATTGGATAATTTCAGAAAACTTAAACGACTATTTAAACTTCGCATGTTTGACAGTTCGCGCGTTTGATGAATGTGAATTTAACAGGCAGCTGTTTGTTTTTTTTGTAACAATAGAATTGACTACTGTTTTTTTTTATTATAGATATTTTAAATAGGTACTCATGTTAGGTACCAAATTTGATTGATTGTTCTTATAATATACAAAAATGAATATTTGCAATATAAGAAAAAAGAAAATTCGAAAAAAAAATTGTAATAGGTGGCACGCGAGCTGTTTGAAAACTGAATATATGGAACGCGGGAGGGGGTTGGCGGGATGGGGAGAGGGGCGAGGGTAAGTAGGGAAAGTGAAAGGGAAACGCGAGAGGGGAAGGGGTTGCGGGAGGGGAACGAATTGCGGAAGGGAAACGGGGACGCACGGGAAAGGACGTGCAGGGAGAAACAATTTATTTCTTTGAATATGGCGTTGCAACGCATGCCGGGGGGCAGCTAGTAATAAATGTATTTATTTATTATTTTCGAAAGAATAAAATTTTACATGTAGTTTAAACTAGCCAAAGATCACACACCAACACACACTGGAACAAATCTGGAATTATTTTGAAGATAAACAATAAACATGCTGATTTTTCTACTGGCCATATACAATACGTACATCATTCAAGGATACGATCTTGGTGCATATTGTTTGGAGAAAAACTACTGCGTTTTAGCATAAAATCCTCAATTTCGAGGCGGGTGTGGGTACCGTCATCCCGGATCCATTTATTGGATAACCGACACCTCTACCTTAGGTCACGTTTAGTGATTTAGCTGTTGTGCCCGGGTTCATTGGGTGAGGATTATTTAAGTCTTGGCGGCGAATTCGTCTGCCCACCTACTGTGTAGTAGGGTGGGTTTGTAGAGACTGATGGAAGGAGACCTTTTTATCTCTCCAGCAGGACTCTCTCGAACCTATCACCAAGTGTTGGATTCATACACCCGCCACACTAACTATTCACCCCTCGTACCCTTTTCGTTTGCAGATCTTTCTTTTCCTTCCGTTCCTTAAAAAAAACCCACACAGCATGAGAAAACAGGCATGAGAGAAATTATTTTCCTCAGGGCTTCTTGTGTGGAGCTAATAATGTTAAAAAAATCCACTTCATGTAAGTATATTGTATTTATTATTATTTGGGTATACGCGGCACTCAATATCCAAATAAATGTAACCAAAAAATGTTCGAGATGCTGAGTCGATTCCTTTAACAAAAGAATTAGGTACTCAATGAAATTATTTGCCAATTCAGCGCCAAGAAACTATCGACCGTAATCAATTTTTTAAAAAATCAACCAAAGACGGACAATTTTTTTTTAATTATTCAGAACAAAACCAGATATATCTTTCTAAACACAAGAACAAAATGTCAAAATTTTAAAATCGTCTCGTTCTACATCGGAATTATCTTTGAGTAATATTGTAAAATTCCCTCAGCTCTGTTTTATCCCCGGTAACAAGAAGTACCGATTGTTCTTCTTCCGATAGCCGTAGTAGTAGAAATCTCATTATCGCGGGTCACGTCCTGCAGAGTTTGCTGAGCTATGCAGCATCCGCTGAGAATTTAATTAGATGTATCTCGATTGTTGACTGAAAATTTTCAATCAAATTCATATCGAAAGACAGAAAATGGTTCATTGACCTTGTACGTTCCAGGCTTAAAGAGTAACGCCAGGAATTGTGTATCTCGCGAAAAATTCAACAAAGTATTCCTTTGTGTTAATTGAACAAATTTATATATGTTTAAAAATATATTTTAATCAAAAAGAAGGTATTATACGTCTTTCAAAACCAAAGTTTCCTTCATATTTAATATTTGTACCCGAGAAGCATAAGGGTGCAAGTAAAAAATTTGAAGAAATGAGTTTTTGATGCAGACTTGAAGTAAATAATCATGTTTATCAGTGGCAGAAAGATACAGGTCCTATCATGAAGAAAATATAGGATTTTCAAAATTGCATATGGATGCAACTACCATGTTGCAACAACTTTCTTAGAAGCAGAAGGATGTACCATGGACTTGCATCTTTATGATTTAGTTGCATTTTGAGTATTATGATTCATTCCTACGTAATATGTAGTATTATGACTCAAATTATACATTACTACCCTTTCTATTAAAGTAAACAATTATTAAACATTGATCCTTTCATAATACACCACATGTCATAACAAAATATTCCACTTCATTTAGAAGCAGAAGGACTCAAGTCCATGTTTTTGTTTGACTCAAGTCAGCGTTTTATTTTAAACAATATTTTTAAAGGCTTTACATATAAAACATTTCGTTTTATTTGCTCGTTTTTAAAACAAAACTAATTGATTTAATAATAAAAAATATATATATATATCTATCAGCATGGATATCCGAAGAAGTTATGAGACCTTAGTTAGAGAAAAAATAGTTTTTTGGCACTCCTGAACATTTACCTTTTTGGACTTGCATTCGTATGCTTCTAGGGTACAGATATATCGTTAGTATAATATCCTGATGTGGGAATTTGTGTTTTTATTTTAAATGTGAATACATCTCAAGAGTCTCAACTGAAACCGTCTGGATCCAGTGAGACTATTGCGTCAGTGGGAAGTTATAATTCCAGAAAGTACTTCATGACAGTATAAAGACAGGGTATGTAATATGGCGGTTCTTTATTTCTGCTTATTTCTGCAGGAAAATGGAGTTTGTTGTATAAAAAAACAACAAATTATAGGTATATACATCTAAAGTCGTCAAAACTAATGGAAATGTTGAATAGCGTGGATTTACGGATCCCGAAGAAGCTACTCGTAATAGTTTTATGATGAAAAAATTAAGTGCGGCTATTAAAAGTTTAACAAAGTTCCATCCTCGCACGGCCCTAAAACCTTTTTGATGTAACAATATTGAAGTTCTGTTGACCTAACTTCCTTACGCAACACAAGCAATCTTATGAAAAACACTTCACATTTCACCCCCCGGAAACTTTTCTTCTAAAAATGTAGTAAGTACGAAAATAAATAACTAAGTAAATAAACAGAAACGGCAATCTAGAAGCCATAAACCCAAAACCAGGCAAGTCGTATAAAACGTATATAATTTTTCCCTATTTCAGCCTTCCATCCATAGAATAAAGAATATATCACTAGAAGTGTCTTCCTTTCAAATTTGGAAGACGATATTTTATTTTTACTAATCTATCTATATAAATAAAAATGTAAGCACGCGCATAACTTCCAAACGACTGCACCAAATTGAATAATATTCTTTTTTTATGTTCGTTATTGTCAGGAAAAGGTTTGTTTGAAACAACTGGTGAGCTTTTTCATTATGAAATTTGTATAAAAAAAAATTGCAACCGGTGACATGCGAGCTGTTTGAAAACTGAATGTACCGGGACTGAATGTATGGGAAGAGGGAGGGAAACTCGGGTAGGGGAACCAGGGAATGGAAGTGGAACCTGGGAAGGGGAGGGGAACTCGGGATAACTCGGAACCATTCATCAATTTTTTTAGGTTAATTTGCACTTTTTTAATTTATTTATTTATTTATTTATTTATTTACGCCCATTTAGGCTTTTACATACATATATATACTTAACAATATTTACGAAATTATACTAGTAAATAGTGCAGGAAATGACTGTTTACAACACTTGCACATAAACAAATATAAAGCAAAAATACTATTGAATTTGATCCACACAGTATGCAGGCACAAAATATAAAAACAAAAAAAAATACTATAAAAATAGAATTTGATCAGCACAGGATGCAGGCACAAATTATTAAAAAAAAATACAAAAATAGCTTCTCTCCTTCAGCCGACAAAACACCACCAATATGCTAGTCAATTCAAACAGTTTCATCAACACATTCCCCTACTTGATAAAAAAACTTCAATAAGGTATGTTTATATATTAAAATTGATGTATTAAATATATCAACAACATCGGAGTATTAAATTTTGTTTCCAAGCTGTTGAATCCGTCGCATAGGAGTATAATATTGGCATGTTGACTTAGAATTGGCACAATAATATGGTAGGTACTGTCTTGTGACTGACCTGCCTGGAGTATGAAATGAGATTACATATAATAAATCAGGGGTGTCAAACATTGAATTAATGATTTTATACAAACAGGTTAAATCGAAAATGATTCTACGATCCGATAATTTTATTAAATTTAATGAACGAAGTAGGTAATCGTAATTAAGGTATTCACTAGGAATGCCCATTTTAAAATTTACATATCTTAAAAATTTATTTTGGATTCTTTCAATCGCATGTGAATGAACCTCATAATTTGGGGACCAGACCGTGGAATTATATTCTATATGACTCCTTACTAGTGACATATATAAAGTTTTTACAGTATTGACATTATTAAAATCGCTAGACACCCTTAAAATAAATCCCAACATTTTCAAAGCTTTATTGGTTATTATTTCTATATGGTTGATAAAGTTGAGTTTCGTGTCAAACCAAATACCTAAGTCATTAATTTCCGAGACAGATACTAACGACATATAGTTAATAGAATAATCGAAAAATATAGGATTCTTTATTCGATAAAACCTCATAATTTGACATTTGCTTGTGTTAAGTTGCAAGCGGTTATCGTGACACCATATAATAAATCTCAACAAGTTATTTGACAATATATGGCAATCATTAATGTTTCTGATTGCTTTGAATAATTTCAGGTCGTCTGCAAACATTAATACTTGAACATCACTGAAAATATATAACACATCATTAACAAATAATAAAAACAAGATTGGACCTAAATGTGACCCCTGGGGAACACCACTCGTAGCAGTGAATTTGTATGAAAATGTACCATTAATTTTAACAGCCAGTAATCTGCTGACCAAGTAACTGTTAAACCACTTATATAGTGTACCACCAATACCGAATTTATGCAGTTTATTCAGCAATAACTCATGATTAACTTTATCGAAAGCCTTACTAAAATCGGTATAAATAGAGTCAACTTGACATTTATTAGACATAGAATCAGATATATAGTTTTGATACGTTAACAAGTTAGTGAGGGTAGATTTTCCAGCAGAGAAACCATGTTGTTTGGGAGAAATGACGTGATTTAATTGGAAAATAATTTTTTTAAGAAGAATTTTTTCAAAAACTTTAGGAATTGTTGATAAAAGGCACACCGGTCTGTAGTTAATCACCTCGTGTTTATCACCTTTTTTAAAAATAGGCGTAAGGAAGCTGAATTTCCATTTAGTTGGAAAACATCCTCTTCGTAAAGACTGATTAAACAACAAATATAAAGGATACGCCAGATTAGTAGCACAATTATTCAAAAATACAGGAGGTATATTATCTGGTCCACCGCTTTTGCTTTGATCTAGTAATTTTAGTTCAGTCAGAATATCATTATATTCAATGTGGATACATGATAAATTAAGATTATGATCAGTGGTAAATTTTGATGCTGTACTAGCAGGAACTGGTGTATCACATTCATAAACGCTTTTAAAAAAATCAGCAAAAAGGTCAGCGATACTTTGAGTGTCTTTGGCCTTTTTACCTGCATATTTCAAGTTGGCGGGTACTCCAAAGTTGTCATTTTTCATTGATTTTGCATAGTTCCAGAAATACTTTACATATTAATTTAATTTGTGATGTGGAAGTTCTATTCAAATTCTGCTATTACATCATTAAACGAAATAATCACACAACTTGAATAGAGCTTTCACAGAACGTGAAAAGTATTTTTTTGATAAATTGCACACATTTTTTGAAACAACCCGTCGTTACTCTCACTTGAAATCGTAGATCTCCACCCCATTTGAATTTCGAAAACACATTTTTGTATGGAAACGTTCACAAAACACGCACTATAACTATTCTTTCATACAAATTTGAATGGAAACAAATGTTCCATTTAGCCAAACCCCCCAGAGTTCCGTCTCACTTACACTCGCCTGAAATCGTAGATTTCCATCTCATTTGAATTTCGGCACTAACAACACTTCTTGTATTTTTCTTTATTCTATGCTTCCATCCATCTATAACACTCGGGGTAAATAATAAATCCGGGAAAAGTAGGTACCTACTGGGTAAATAATATTATGAATTCCGGCTGAGTAAGAACGTCAATATGAATTTCTCTCTTGTTGGCGGAGGGCCTAATGAGCAAGTTCTCCCGTTGGTCTCAATGCCAGTCAGCTATAAAAATCAACAGTCAACAGCATTAGAGATTTTCCCGAACGAAAGGAAAATACTGTTGACCAATGAATAACGATAAAAGCTCATCGTTTCTTCCTTTCACAGACAAATGTTAGAGTAAATTTCAGTGTATAAAATAACAACTGCTTCCAATCGTTGTGTTGAGGTGCTCCATTCCATATTCCGGGTATAGTTGGAAAAACAAAGTACGAGTACATAATAAAAATTGAGTGGAATGTAGCAGGTACAAATCGCAGTAACTATATGTACAACATTGCACCGATTTTCGAGACGTATCGTCTCCTATTTATATTATTGAAAATGTAACGATAATAATCATCATCATCACAATTGGCTCTACAACCCCTGGTGGGTCTTGGCCTCCTCAAGAGTCTTCCTCCACTCATCTCGGTTTTGTGCCAGCTCTCTCCAGTTTGGAAGCTCCAAGATAGATATGTCTTTGAGGACGTTGTCGCTCGATCTTAGTCTTGGTCTTCCCAGGCTCCTTCGCCCTATTGGTTTTGAGTTCAGCAGGGACTTTGGTGCTTGATGCTCGGTCATTCTCAACAAAATCCATTTTCTAGAACCGGTGCAAAGATGCGCCTCAAAATTTTTCTTTCAAAATGCTTAAAAACGATAATAATATAACCAATAATTGTCAAAATAAGGACCATGAAACTTGTTTATAACGCATTGGTGCTTCATCCATTTCTTATGGAATAACCGTATGGGGAGGAACATACAATAACCAAGTAAAACCATTAGAAATTGCACAGAAGTCCATCATTGATAATGGACCAGAAGGCCAATACGTATCCCACCAATCAGTTATTTCGGACTGAAATTATGGAACTAAGGCGGATCTACTGTATCCAATGTCTTCAAATTTATATTTTCTCGTCCTAACAATTTCACCAAAAACACAAATCGCTCTAGCCAGAGACATACCACGTGCGGCCCAAAGGCACATCAACTGCATTGCCCCAAAATTGTTTGATTCCCTTCCCAATTCCATCAACACATATGTCAAAATCTGAACGTTTATAAAAAAAATGTTAAAAGCTGGGTAAAAAATAATTTGGAAATGAGTAAATTTGTTCCATAATTTGTCCTATATGTTTCTAAATTCCAAAAAGATTGCATGTCTTTCTGTAAATTTAGATTAAGAAAAGGAATATATTATATATATGTACACACACATATAAATGAACGTGTGTATGAACGTATGTGTGTGTTATATTTTATACATATTTTTAATTTTAAGAATGTTCTGAGTATCTCTTGTAAAATCAATTATATTGATCTCTATATATATATACTTTTTTTTAAATTATATTTAACCACTGTTGTTTAATATCCACATAATATAACACCCACGCACAGGCTTCGACTTTGTGGGATCTTTTTTTGTTACTTTCCTAAATTTTATGTTGTTTTGTATGTACAATAGGTGCATTTTGTTATGTATGTACAATAGGTACAAAAAAATGTATATATAAAAAAATGCTAATAAAAAAAAATAATCAAAAAGAACTAATCACCATTACGCCCTACAGAATTCAGACGTCATTTTTATAGAATTGAGAACCTTTACCGCTGACCAATCACTCCTTAACACAAATATCTAAGAGAGTATGCAAACAATTTTAAACGTTAATTGCTGACAACATATTGTTTTCAAGTAAAAAGGTATATATCACATCTATAAGCAAATATGTAAATACTCGTTCATGGACAGGATGTAAAATCCTTGCGACCGTCGCTGTAAGCAATATAACGAGATTGCGATATTTGGAATATTTGCATGCCGATGGAATTTTGTACCTACTGCAAACTATTGGTGAAATTGCATTGTTCAGTTTTGGCCATAAGCTTTATCATAAATTGGTATTATAATATTATCATAGCAAAACAGAAATGTTAACTGCTTTCTCTGGTCACACTGGGTTGTACGTGGTTAGTTTCAAAATGCCCCCATAATTAAGCAAGGCTTGTGTGTATGGGGGGGTGTTATTGTATTGCTTTTTTTATATCATTCAGTTTAAGTTTTCAGTATAATTTTTGAGGTGAGTTTTAAAAATTTTTATATTGGTATTCATGTTTCTAATTTTTTCTGGTAATGAATTAAAAAATATGCCTGATAGGGTCTGCGGGATCCGGCGATACTGAGGATGGGTTGTTTCAAATAATTTAACGGATTCATCAAATATTTTTAGTTAATTTCACGTTCAGCGTAAGTTCTATTCAAGTCCTATTATTATACCATTATCAGCCAATTGCTTCATAAAACTGATACAATCGCAGAACTTACACAGAACGTGAAAATTAACTTCAAATATTTTATGAATCCGTCAAATTTTTATAAACACCCGTCCTTAGTCAATTTTTGAATTAGTATGCCTCTTATTTTTCTTTTATTTTTTTTTTAATCATTTTCCATTAAATATATAAAAAAACTTCAGAAATTACAACCTCTTTATTAACCACGAGCCACAATCAAACTCTTTTTTTCGTTATTGGTTTTTGGGGTGTTCAATTCAATTCAATTCAATTCAATTCAATTTATTTTATTCTTTCAAAAACATTACAAAATTTAAAATTTCAATGTGTTTTTAAAATACATTTGTAACAGTATTACATTAAACATAAATATAAATGGTAAGCAAAAAAAAACTATATGAGCATCAATTGAGCTTGCCTTTTAAAGGCAGCTTCACTGACGCTAAATATGTCAATATCCGAATTAATTCTGTTCAACATCAAAATTGCTCTCCCGATCGGCATGACCATTGGCAACTTAGTCCTGCAGGCCGGAAGATAGAACAGCCTATGCTGTCGATGGCGAAGATAACCATCGGGAATATAAAAATGAATATTCTCCAAGATAGCTGAGTTCTCAAGCCATCCACGAAACAATCTGAAGAAATGCGTAGCAATGTGTACATTCCTTCTGACACGTAGATGGTTCATTCCGAGCATACCCAAAAGAAAGTCGGTAGGATAAAGCCACGGGTAATAGCCGTACTCCCTCATGTACAGAAATCTCAGAAATTTTTTCTGAACTCTCTCCAACATGAGGGAATATTTTGCTTGGTGCGGACTCCAAATTATCGACCCACTTTCAAGTCTACTCCTTACTAAGGAATTGAATAGAATTATGAGAACCCGGGTGTCTTTAAAATTCCTTGCAGTACGCAGAACAAAGCCCAGCATTCTCAATGAAGTGCTACAAGCCATCTGAATGTGAGAATGAAATGTCAGCCTACTATCAAACATGATTCCAAGGTCCTTCATGGTGGAGACACGTTTTAGACTTCGGGCGTCCATCGTATACCGGTAATACCAGGTATGACACGCCCTAGTGAATGACAAAATTAAACATTTAGATATATTGAACTCAATCCGATTTCTTTTACTCCAGTCAATAATTCTATCAATATCTGACTGGAGTCGATTGCAGTCCTCTAGGGTTAGTATTTCTAAGAATAGTTTCAGGTCATCAGCAAAAAGAAGAAACCTGGAGTGCAGAATTACTTCTGAAATATCATTAATAAATATGGAAAAAAGGAGTGGGCCTAAATTAGAACCTTGGGGTACTCCTGATCGTACAAAAAATAGAATAGACTGGAATAGTCCATGAGATACAAACTGTTTCCTGTCTGCAAGATAGCTAGCAAAAAAGGTGAGTAGTCTCATTGAGAATCCTATTTCAGCCAGCTTATTGAGTAAGACGTCGTGATTAACATGTGCTATGCCGTGTTGCGCTACCTCCTTCATTAGCCACCGTTTCGGACAGCGTTGCAGTGTCCATCATCAGGGCAGATCCAGCAAATATTAAGGTTATCGGATTCATAAGCCGGCCTAACCGAAAAAAAAATTTCAAGCCCGTGTACCAAAAAAATAGCAAAAAATTAGGATTGCATGAGAACTGTAGCTCCTAAAAAAATTGATTAAAATATGAAAATTATAATCTTAAAGCTTCAAAATGCTTTTTTAAAGTCTCAATACGACCATTTTTCACCAAAATACAGCCTGTCAAAAATCATTGAAAAATTTGGATTTATTTTGCTCCCTTAATTTTTTTGGGTAGTGTATTATCTGCCTACATTGATAGGTAAAGCCAAGCCAACGTTTTTGTTCTTTACTATCGAAACCAGATAAATTTTCGTGGACCCCCAAATACAACTTATGGACCCCCATTTTTTTATCACGCCAACGTGGACCCCCGTCGAGTCTCCCATGGACCCCTGGGGGTCCACCTGGACCACTTTGGGAATTACTGGTCAAAACCGTAGGTTCTCATCCTGATTCTGCCCACCGCCCGCTTTGGGAATATTTTTTTGTCTAGCACATTTTTTTTACTTATCATCATTCGCGAATCTGTTATGGGGGTATCAACTGTCACAGAAGCAATAATACGCTTTAGATTATTAGTACATTAGACCATTTTTTTAACCTATTCACGCCCTCACTGTGCCATCTCAATGCCCCCTAATTTTATCTGGGTCTTCTACCGCTCCCTTGAAAGTCTCAATCGCTTACGGGGGGTGGGGTGGGGGAGGGGGGCGTTATCGCCCACGTTGAGAACCTATGCTCTAAACCATTATGATTACAGCAACAGTGATATACATATTTTTCCTTGGAATATTTTGCGTTCTACAACTGTGATTTATATTAAGGAATTGGTGGGGAATCATTAAGACAACATTTAAAAAAGTTCATTGAGTTTACCCTTTTTATATTGTCAGAAATTTTTTTTATTAGCGAATTCCTAACAAAATTTTATGCTAGGTTTGCACTTCGCTTTTGTTTAAAATAAAGCAATTATGATTCCCAACTGAATAGAAGCTCGACTATTAAACAAACATGTTATAAGATTAAGTGGGAAATTGGAAATAAACACATTTTAAAAAACTTTTCCAACGCAATAATATTTAATCGTACTACGTCTCGATTGCAAAAAAACATATTTTTTACGCACCAGATTTAAATGTCCGGGTTAAATTTTCCCCACAGGAAAAACTAAACCCTTTCACACACTTCCCCAAATGATCATCTAGTCAACCCACGCTATGCAATTGCACTATATAAGTATTATAAATACAAGAACAACATGTCAACCTACTAGAGACCAAATGGGAATATAATTCACCGACTCCAGATATTTTCATATCAGCGGGTTCGGCTCTGTGGCATTTCTAATTGAACCTATAAATCCTACCGATCCCTCAATATAAATATTTAGAAAATCTTTTGTAATCCTACGTGTATTTAAAATTACTGATTTTTGCATTTTTATATACAAATTCTTTGACAAATCTAATATGCTTAAATTTTGAATCAGATTCCTAGGTATTATGCCAGTGGCCGAAATAACAAATGGTAATATTTTTATAGTCCGAGAATGCCAAATTCTTTTAATCTCATTTCCTAAATCTGTGTATTTTCTAATTTTTTCAGAAACATTTTTTTGATATTACAGGAATTTGGAATAGCTACATCTACATCTATCTATTTTATAAATACTATTAACGGATTAATTAACATTAATTAGAAAAATCAATATATTTTGACAGATACCCCCCTCGTTAGCTGATAAACAAATTATAAGCAATTTTAATGTGATTTTTAAAAAGCAGGTGCGCTTTTGTAAATGACTTACGAAATTTACCAACTTCATTATGTAAAGGAGCTTTGTTTTGTTTCTTCTCCAAAGAGCTTGTTAGCAAATTTGCACTTTGAAAATTGCCTTTCCTTCCAGTTCCGCGCAATTATGCTTGGGAAATAGATAATTTTTAGAAATTGCAAATTCGCTGGTTTTTAATGCTATTCATTGGGCTTATTTGGAGTAGTCAATTTGGCAAATAAACTAAGTCAATCGAATCATTTTAGATACAAAAATGAGAATAAAGCGTTGGCTTCATGGAAATAAACCTAATTAAAATATTCATAACAAATATCGCATTAAACCGTTCTGGATCATAAAAAAATGTTGGTTTTATAAATTACGTAGTGTGATCGAAATTTTCCAATAACAGCAGAGATTTATTTTTCAACCTAATGATTTAGTAATTGGTTTACTTATAGAAACAGATAGAACCTTACCGTGGTCGTTTATTAAAATGTAAAATCACGTGGTGGCAATCTTCAACGTGATAGTCGCTAATATTTCGTGCACTTGGTGCATCAAAGTTCTGTCTGATATTTTGGCCAAAATTTGTCCTTTGAACTAGTTACTTATAAATCTTTTCCCTTAAATACATCCACCTCAAATGAAAGTTCACAAAAAACTATATTACGCTAAATAGTTCTTTAAAAAAACATACCTTTATTTATCAGAACAACAAGTTTGAAAAACTTGGTAGCTTAGTTCTATTTTAAAAAAAAAACATAACTTTTGTATTTAAACAACATGCTTCCATTTGCAATTTTACAGTCAAATTAGTTCTATCTACCACAGATAAGTTATTTTTGCAGGAACGTCGTTCTATTTTCGTTTTATTATTAACTCATTCTATTCGGACAACAAGGTTCCATCTGAGTTGTATTATAAGCTCATTCTCTTCGGTCAACAAGGTGTTCATCTACCAATTTCATGAAACTGAGAAAATAACTGAAAAAACACTTTTTTGAAAAACTGAGTTATTTGCAGAACTGGATAATTGAATTAATTATCTTTAAGTTTAAAAACATTCTATACACAAAAACACGGCATTTATAAACACAAAAACAAAAACAATTCAAATTGGACCTTCAGTTTTGAGTTTACCTGATTTTCAGAGTAATTAGGTCTAAACAATTTTTTGGTTTAGTTGTCTGGCTAAATGCTACGCGTTTTTTTTTCATAGAATATTCATAAACATTAAGCACACTTTTCATAAATTTAATGTGTTTGTATTTTATTCGGGATTTAAACTTTGAGCCTCTAATTTTCAGTTTCATAAAAATGGCAGATAAAATCTTGTTTTTGGAGAGGCACTATTTAGTTACAGATATTTCACAATAAAACGGAGCGATTTCCCTTTAAAGGTAAGTTCGTATATATCATGTAGTGTGTGCTTATAAAGGACGGTATTTTGTGTTTATAGAATTTTTTTTACGGCTGGCAAATAAAGTTAGAAAATGTAATTTCTGCAAAACCTAACCTTTGGCAACAAACAGATGGCGCCGAGACCCATTTTCTAAAATCCCGCGTGAATGATTATTTTACTTTTCTTCTGTTATCGCGCTGTTTGCACAAAGTGTTAAGCTGAGCATAAAATGGGGAAGACACAAAGGAATATTTATCGGGAACCGCAGGAGTAGAATGAAGCGATAGGGGAAGGAAATCACAGAAGACCTAACGTGGGAGGGGCAGGGAGTAGGAAAGGAACAGAGGTTGAAAAAACAACGTTTTTAGATTACTGAAAAATTGTAATATTTATCTTAGCTTGGTAAGGAATTATTTGTATTTTTGTTAAAAAAATAATGATTTTACGTTTTTATTGATAAAGCAGTTGGCTTATTTCAAATTAATTTTGTAATTGAGTAACGTAGGTATGCCTGAGTACTATTGCATGTCTTTCTATTCTTTTGTCCTTTCTTTCAAAATAGAATATTGTACCCTTTATACATGTTACATTATTATTTTAGTAATATCGGCCACCATTCTAGACTTATGCCCGTATCATGACAACCGAATACCAATTTTTACTTTGAAACGTAACATACAAATCTTAATAAAAATCACTAATCAATATACAATAGTGAAATATAAAAATTTAATTAAATGCTCTCCCTTCTAATATTCAACCAGCTTTTTATACAAGAAATAATATCTGTAATTTTTGAGAAACGCTAAAGATAAAGACCATAAATTGACTAATTCCGGAATATATAAACTCAAATGTAATGACTGTCCCTCGTTTTATATTGGAAAAACAACTAGTAATTTTGAAATCAAAATCAAAGAAAATTTAAGGTGTCTTAATAATAATAATTACCAACGCTTTTTAATAATAATTTCGCTAACCATATCATTGAAAATAACCATAGTTTTATAAAAATATGGGGATAAATATTCTTCATATTAACTATAAAGGAAACGCTTAGATAACTTAGA
Source organism: Limnephilus marmoratus (assembly GCA_917880885.1). Classification (NCBI taxonomy): domain Eukaryota; kingdom Metazoa; phylum Arthropoda; class Insecta; order Trichoptera; family Limnephilidae; genus Limnephilus; species Limnephilus marmoratus. The sequence continues at coordinate 10,985,912 of OU862918.1, forward strand.
AGCCTTGGAAATAAATAAAAAATCTCTTAAAAATAATGAATCTATTATCAATAAACCAAAAAATTATCTTAAAGCCCAATCTTGTATGTATATGTTCCCCCACCCACTCTTCATTAATCCCCAGCCACGCCTCCACCCCTACCACAATTCTTAGTAATAATACATTGTTCCCACCCACTATTTTGCAATTGTCAAATCAGTATACGTTTGCCCTGAGGAAGGAACGGTCGTTCGGCTTTAAATAAATATACAAGTGGTTCAAACAATGTAACATTGTTTCATTTATCTATAATGGATAACCTCAAAGTTATGGCTACATTCAAAAGTATTTAATTAAATGCCTTTAAAATACCGCTACTTATATTTACAAATAACAAACACATACAAAACACTACAAATTATAAAATCACAGTTTATGAATAATTTACAACAAAGTAATTAAATGCGAAATAAAAGGAAAAGGAATTTAAAAAAATTATAAACCAGCTTCAAGAAGTCATGTGGCTCAAATAAAACTCGGACCTTTTCAAATTCCAGTGATGAACATGGAAAGCAAATAAAGAATACAGTATTATTGGGCTTGATATCGGTCAATTTATTGTATATTTCAGGAGCAACGAATTTTAGAAGCGAGTGCGTTCCCAGTTTTAGGGCCAAGTATCCCAGGTTTGATGAAAAGCGAGTGTTGGTTTGACGTTAAGAATACATCAGTTGGTTATTTATTTAAGAATTAGTCGATATCAGATAATTATAAAAAAAAGTTGAGTTGAGTTATATAATAAAAACAATTGACAGCAAAAGTGCAAAGAAAAGGCAGCAAAGAAAGGCATTTCATGTCAATGTCTTTTCGTATTATATTATTTGCATAACGGAAAAGGCGCATTCATGTTTTCTAAAGGGGTAAATAAGATTGCCATAATATAATATAAAGCATGACTCAGCCATCTTACACTGTACTCTACGTTACATCTCTTCAGAGATTGAACCCCATTCTGCTTTCTGATATCAAGACGATATCCTATGACGGAAACGTTAGTCATCTTTGGCAAATAATTCTCTGTCAACAGTCAACAATAAATCACATAAGGTTGTTCAATAAAATTTGAATATCTCCGCTATTCAACCATTCAAACATCTAGTTTTTTTTAATCAGAATTTAGATGTATACTCAACCCCTATTCTAAATAATAACGCTTTTTGTACACCTTTTTTGGCTATCTTCTGTAAAGCAAGTTGACCAAATATAAACATTTTCAATGATACAAGTCAAAAGTCATACATGGATTCAGAAAACATTGTTATCAGGAGGTAATTACAATGATATGATATAGAGAGAAATGTCGGGGAAGTGATCATTTCTGAATCATCATCCGAAAGTTGGTTTAATTTTAATTATAAAAACAAAACACCCAAATATCCACAATGTAATCAAGGCAAATTCATGCAAAAATTTTGATCATTGAACGAGATTTTCAACATATTTTCGTTGTTGAATATACAAGTCATATAGATTTAAAGGTTCACGACATTATCCCTAACGAGGTATTTCCCTAAAACAATTTTAGCGGATAAACAACACATGAAAGAAATACATTTTGCTTATGAAGGGAAAATGTATTTAACGGTAAATTCCAAATTGGGTTTGGTACGGCTTTTTAAGAGTTAAAAAATTGCAATTTGGTAAGTTTTAATTCCTAATAACGAGTAGCTATTTTACTGTTATTATTTCAATCACTGTATTATATATTTTTTGATATTATTTGTGCGGTTTTCGGTATTTCAACATTCGCAAAGGTGCTTTCGGAATAGCGACCAACCAACATCAAAAGACTTTCTACTTTACGTTTGTCACGATTTTTAACTTGATATTTATTAATAATGAATTATATATAGACGAATGGAAAAGGACACTCAGTTTTTAAACAGCCCGCGTGCCACCTTTTACAATTTTTATTCAAATTTCCATTTTTCGTGTATATTAAATTTGGTAGGTACCTATTTAAAATATCCATTTAAATATAAATTTCCATTTTTCATGTATATTAAATTTGATAGGTACCTATTTAAAATATCTTAAATTCTTGATTCGATTCAAACTATTAGGGTAACACCTACTTTAAATACATTTATCAACTTAAAGATTTTCAAAAATAGAATCCTGATTTAACAAATCATTGTTTTGCAAAATGTCATTCTCAAACACGCGAACTGTCAAACGTGCGATAGTCGTTAGGTTTTCTGAAATTATCCAATTTTCTGCGCAATTTTCTTAATTTTTCTCTCCGTAAGAACCATCCTCGTACTTCAAGGAATATTCTAAAAAAAGAATTATTGAAATCGGTTCAGCCGATCTCGAGATTTGCGCTTACCAACACATTTAGCGATTTATTTTTATATATAAGATGAATTATATATATATATTTTTTAGCAAATAACATTGTGATCAGGGAATATCCTACTGAAGACTTATTAGCTTGACAAATTGCCAATACATAAAATCAAACGGTGTGAACAAAATTCTGATACGCTCAACTTATGATCGGTAAAACTTGTAACTCATTGGACAAAGGCGCTGAATAGAATCTTGAAATTGGAAAGACCTGACAATTTCAGATTGGGCTCCTAAATTTTGGCCCCTTAGGAAATAAAGAGGAAAAAAAAGTCATCGTAAATATGTTGTTTATTTTTTACATGAACTCCACTGAGGCCCTGAGGAAAATAATTTCCCTCAGGGCCTATGTAATCTGGGATGCTGTGTGGAGGGTCTTTTTGAGGAAAGGAAGGAATGAACATTGGTCTTGAAGAGAATTATGTTGTAGGAAGGAGGAAACACAGAGGCCGGCAAATCATTCCACAGCCGAGCTGTTGAACATAAGAACGAGTCGAAGAAACGACCCGTTCTCATGTGACAAATGTCAACCGTGTACAAATGTTGGGCACGCGTTTGGCGTATTTCCCGACTATGCACCGGTGCCGAAGAGATCAATGATGCCAGTTCTTCGGAGCATCTTCCATTGTAATACCGGTAGAACAAGGATAGCATTCCCACCCGACGCCTGTGCTCTAAAGATTGCAATTCGTATGTTAAGATGGGAGAATCTATCAAACGGACCGCCCGTTTCTGCACAGAGTCGAGGGTATTTTTCAAGTATTTTGGAGCTCCAGACCAGAGGTGGCTTCCATTGTAATACCGGTAAAACAAGGATAGCATTCCCACCCGACGCCTGTGCTCTAAAGATTGCAATCCGTCTGTTAAGGTAAGCGGACCGCCCGTTTCTGCATAGAGTCGAGGATATTTTTCAGGTATTTTGGAGCTCCAGACCAGAGATGGCTGCCAAATTATTCTGTTGGGCGCATTTGTGATTTGTACAGGGTTAGCAGTTGTGTACTATTAAAGTATCTGTACGCCCAGTTCTTGGGAGGCTAACTTTACTCTTTCTTCGATGGAGCCCCCATACCTGAGCTGATCACTTAGGGTTACACCAAGCATATCAATGGAGGGCCTGTTCAGAAGATTGCTACCGTTGAAAGATACTAGATTTTCATTTCGATCCCTTTTAGACGTAATCAGACAAGATTAGGTCTTTGAAACATTAAATTCAACGAGATTAAATATTTTTGTTGTAATATTTTAGTCGAATAAGAGGTATTTTTTAAGAGTGTATTCCCTTCCGTTACTAAATAAGAATTGAAAACTGTGTGTTGCGGCTTAACCTAGCGACAAATTGAGGCGCCATTGGGTAGGAAAGGCGCCCTTATCCGGGTAACGCTTTCCGAAGGTTAATTACATAATTAGGACCATGGTAAATTGCTCTATTTATTGCTGTCGTGGAGATAACGTATAAGGGTTTACTTTTTGTACCAATGTTTGAGAATTACCTACTGTACATCGAAAGAAATACTATTTCGTATTAACTGGTTTATTTAATTACATTTTGAGTACAAAATATTTTCAACCAGTTATCTTATTTTGGGGGTGTATTTAGAGTAGAAATCTACGTTAGAGTTTTGTGTGGCTTAGGGATTGAGTATAGAGCGACCGATTCCTGAAACAAAATATTAAAAAATATATTCTTTTGAATGTAGCTATTACTTTGTGGTTATCCATTATAGATAAATGAAACGATGTTACTGTGTTTGAACCACTTGTATGTATATTTGAGTAAAGCCGACCGGTTTCGGAACGACCGTTCCTTCTTCGGGGCTTTATTAGTATACGTTTGCCCTGAAATAGTGGTTCAAACAAAGTAACATTGTTTCATTTATCTATAAAAAAATAGTTCAAGCAAAAATGATATTTTGAATGTTGTGTTATTCTTATTGATAACAGAAATATTTAAAGCTTCTGCCGAAATCGGTTTGATAATGGCAGGTATAATCCGCAGAACGCTGATTATGAATAATTAGGCCACAATCAAGACACGACCCTGCGCATGCATTTTGCTGATATTTGAGTACGTGGCTTTGAATAATTATGTGGTATGTTAGTATCTTTTATCACTTCGAGTCATGTTTAAGATTATTCTAACTATATAATAACATTATTGTTAGAAACTAACATGAAGATTATTAAAACTATGAGGTTTGTATTACTTCTCAATACAGTATGCCTTTAAATATTAAGTAACTATTCAAAATTTATCATCGAGTACCAGAGACCTTGTAAAACATAATTCATAGAAAATTTACCGGTTTCTGGGTAATAGCGTGATGGCAAGTTCGATAACACATTCAGTTCGAAGAAATGGAACGAGAAAATACATTGCTAAAACAGAATAGGCCACTTGCATGGATTTCATAACGACTTGGAAAATATCGTGTGGATAGATTTTTTTACTAAGATTACGAAAATGTTAGTAAAATTTTTAGAAATGTACCGTTTTTTTTTTTTATAAATAAATTCATTATTTGGGCTCGTGATGTCCCATCTCCGAAAATGTTCCTATTAATTTTGTAAAATTCCACACTGATTTTTTTTTATATTGCAACACTTTGATTTCAGGCAAATTTTTGATTTTTACCACCTATTCCTGACCATCCAGACACAAGCTAATGCTTCCATGGAAGAGTGGTATTAAGATATTTGAACTTGAACATGTACACAAATCATTACATCGTATAAAATGTACATTATATTTGGAGTAAAAAATGTAAACGAAATTTTGGTCTCCGGTGACTTTTTCACTCAGCCGAGTAACCGACCAACCCCTCACCCCACCTCCGACTGTCCAACACCTACCATTTTTTTATGTTTTTGTAGAAAAAAGAAATTAAAAAAAACATCAAAAATATCACCGGAGACCATAATTTCATTTACATTTTTTACTCCAAATAATGCCAGGAATCAATGGTTAAAATCCCTCGAGTACGTTTTGTTACAACCTGTATAGACGTTGAACATTATAATGATTTAAGATCAATAAGATGGATCTAGGAAAAAAATGTTTGTGAGATGTAATATTTCTGGTATGCCTCGTTATTCTCCTGTGCCATTCGTGTGGAAAACGTTATTTTTTATGATTTTCGGCTATGTAATTATCGTTTTTTCGCACCCATAAAATTATGTCCCGTCTTTCCGGTTCATAAAAAATGGTCTGATTTTTCGGATTGAAATTTTAAAAAAATCACCAGGGTTTCAAAAATACGATTAAAAAAAACAGAATGTCTTAGAATATTTGCCTAAACCGGAAAAGAATTAAAAAATGTGATGCAAGTGGCCTATTGAGACTTCCCTGTCGAATGTATTTTTTCTTGGAATTTGTTTACAAATTTTGTCCAATTCAATTGCAAAGAATTTGAAGAAAATATAATCTGATGCGATATTCCAAACTTAACTTAAACCCAGTCCCTGTTTTTTTTTTAAATATGTGAACAAAAAAATCATAATTTCTTGAGAAAACATCGCATCTCTAGAAAAGCACAGCTTTTTCTGTACTAAATATCTAGGAGCAACACCTACCACTCTGGTAATGTAGTTTGTTTGAAAAAAAAAATATCGACACACAGAATGAGTCATCTTAGGTGATAGTGTATGGAGGGTTTTTTAAAGGAATGGAAGAAGAGGAAGTTCTGGAAAGGAAATAGGTGCGAGGGGTGGGTAGGAGTCTGAGGGTCAGTGTGTCCAGGAGTGACGGACGCAAGAATTTATCCCTTCAACTATGGTGCAAGGCGATGGGTCCAGGAATGGATGGCTGGAGAGCTCAAAAGACCCCCTCAAACAGTCTATCTTAATCCGGCCCGCCACGCAGCAGGCGGGTAGACACATCGACCGCTAAGACTTTGACAAATCTCACCCCATGAACCAGGGCACCCCTGCTGTCCACCGGCTGGAAAGGTCGAAAGGCCTTCTTTACCCAGGCTCTCTCGATCCGGCCCGTTACGCAGCAGGTGGGCAGATGCATCCGCCGCCAAGACTGGACAAACCTCGCCCATGCTAAGACACTAAACCAGAGTTTCCCAACCAGTGGTCCGCAAGAGGGTAGAAGATGATCCGCGATGTCCGGTCCGGTCCCTGGTCGAGAAGTCTGAATTTAAAAAAATCGGGACAATATTCAGTTTATCATTATTGTACCTTGTGTACATCCTACCCCATTCTACCCCCTCCGTTGTGGTAGATATTCTGAAAGAACCCGTCCCACTCCTTCCCATTCCGCCGCCTCCGCTGTGGTAAATATTTTGCTAGAACCCGTCCCACCCTATTCCCATTCTGCTCCCTCCGTTGTGGTAAATATTCTGCTAGAACCCGTCCCACTCTATCCCATTCCGCCCCCTCCGTTGTGGTAAATATTCTGCTAGAACCCGTCCCACCCTATCCCATTCCGCCCCCTCCGTTGTGGTAAATATTCTGCTAGAACCCGTCCTATCCTATCCTATTACGCTCCTCCCCCTCCCGTTGTGCTATCCGTCCCGGCCACCCATGCTAGCCTACGGCACTAACTACAAGCAGTGGCTTAGGCTAGCATAGGTGGCACCAGGGACGGATAGGGTGGATAAACGTGGTGTCATCCCCCCCCCCCCCCCCCCCCCCCCAACAAAGTTGACAAAACACAAATTTCGACTTCATATTCGTGTGGAATGAATTGTGGGTGAAACTCGGTCGGGCGGCACCCGGGGCGCCGCCCCCCCTCGCTCCGCCAGTGCTTTTGGTCCCTGTCGAAAAAATAAACGTACAAGTAGTCCCGGGTCAGAAAAGGGTTGTGAACCACGGACATATGAATATATCTGGACCTGCCCTAAGTGATAAAAACGTATTATTTCCCCCTCGCCATGGAACCGGCTGGAGCTCCTCCTTGGCGCCAGTTCGCCCCATGTGGAGGGGATAGAGAATCGCTTGAATCTAAAATGTGTGACGTCATCATTCTTGCCGTGGGCAGCGCGAAGCTAACATCTATACATTTAACGAAAAAATAACACGCCAAAACAGTAGCTTGTGCTATACAACATACCTACATATCAGTGTGCACATAAATGTGGGCGGTTCCTTAGTGTGCTCGTCGCTGGTTACAGGGGTAAGTAAATTATGAAACATTTGTAAAAGTGTCTTAACTAAACACGGCAAAAAAATATTGCTATGTGAAAACGGGCGAATCTTTTTGGGGTGTACATTTGGCCTACGCAAATATTTTATTATCGTGGCAAGCAATTCGCGCTCCCATGTAAAAAGGTCTATTCATTTAAAGCAGATTTTGCTTTTAAGAACTAAATGATGATATTATAATGCGAGATGCCTATATACTGTCAGATTAATTTTTCAACCAATGACAGTCATCATCCCCTCTTCGTACCGCCATAGTTGATTTTTCCCCTCACCTGTTATTTCTGGTCTATTGAATTTGGATGTCTATGGTTGTGAACCAATGCACTAAACGAAGCAAACCACGTGGCAGAGGTGTTGGTTATCCAATAAATAGTAGCCGGGGCGGCGGTACCCATACTAGCCTCCTAGCATATGTAAATATTTAGTCCCAATTTTTCTCTTATTACGTAACTACATATGAGTTTTGTTTTATGTAATGAAATGAGGTTATTAGGAATGAAAGTTATTCCAAGTGTTACTCCCCCAGCGAGTAATTAATAATTCTTCTATTGCCTCATTCAGTTATTGATCTGGTAGTAACCGTGGCATTATTAGCATTGGAAATAGAAATAGATGTGGTCTTCATATCAAAATAAATAAAATCCAAGGTAAGTAATCGATCGGCAAGTAAATTACTATCTGCTCAATCAGAACTGACAATATTAATTCATATATGAAAAAGACTAAGACAGTGAGTATAATTATACGACAGATTTTGCAGACGTAAGAAATAGGTTATAAATAATGCATGACTCAATGAGTGCTGACGCAATGGGAATTGGGAGCACTTCAATTTGATTTGGAAATAAAGTAATCCACGAAAATTTCCAAACCTGATTCCTAAATGATTATAGTCGAAAATAATAAACTACATACCTGCAACCTATAAGACGATAAATTACATAAATTACTAGCGAGTTCCCGGCATGCGCTGCTATGCAAATAAATAAAGAAATTGTTTTTCCCGGCGTGTCCTTTCACATTCGTCTCGTTCCCTTTCCGCTTCCCCTTCCCCTCCCGCATCCCTTTCCCCTCACGCGTTTCTTCTCCGCCTTCCCTCAACCCACTCCCCTCTCCCACTTTCCCCGCCCCACGAACCCCCCTTCCGAGCTACCCTCCCCCCTCCAGAGTTCCCCTCTCCCCTCCCGCATACCATAAATTCAGTCTAGCTGGTTCCACTCCACCCCCCCACTTCCCCCGTCTCGCGAACCTCCTTCCCAGGTTCTACTCCCCTTCCCAGGTTCCCCTCCCCCCACCCGCATTCCATACGTTCAATCCCGGTATATTCAGTTTTCAAACAGCTCGCGTGCCAACTATTACAATTATTTTATACAAATTTCATTATGCCAGAGCTCACCAATTATTTTATACAAACTTTGTCCTGACAATAAAAAACACAAAAAAAGAATTGTCCAATTTGGTGCAGTCGTTCATACACACATTTCGGCGATTCATTTTTATTTACTAATATAGAAGAGAGATTTAAAATATTACCTATTTCAAATTAATGCTGCAGTGCCATTTTTGGAAATAATACCGATCTGTGACTAAGTGAACATCGCGTCTGGGTTCCGCCCAGCCATCGAGAGTACAATCCACGACACAAACAACACATTCCGCTTACTGTGGTGGTAGTAGTAGACGTAAAAATGATCGTTAACCCGTCTGCTTGGTTCAATATATTCGCACCTCACAATCCGGAAGCCTCAGTTTTGCGCGAAAAATCAGAAACCGTCACTTTGGATCGAGATTGTAAAATATCTATGCAAGATAGCTTTCATATTTCAAAGACAATAAGGAGCATAATTTCGTTATCTTTCTGGTTAAAAGAAAAATACATATGTTTGCATGAGAGGAAGAGAGATATATAGCTTTTAAAATGTAACGTCGCTCGAGACGTTTTTGGTCTTATGAAAGTATAACGCGATTACTTGTTTTGGGACGTATTTATTCCTAAACAAACGGACGGGTTAAGTTTCTCGCAACACAGCAATGTTTACTTTTCCAATGAACAAAAAAAATGAACACCTAGAAGAGTTAATATGATTATCTATTTATATAAAGAAGAGCGTTGTGACGAATCAAATTTCGTCTCAAATAAATTTGAATAAATAATTTTGTGTTATGAAAGAGTCTCGCTCTGTGCAGCAAAGACAAAGAAAGTGATGACAGATATAGGTGCAAGGACTAAAACGGAAGAAGAAAGAAGTGCGGGGTAGAGCCACGGGTCCTAGAGTTCATAGGGCACGCCGGGACAGGGAGTCAATACCGAAAGGAGGAAGAGAGGAGACACAAGTAGTGGTGCAACACCAAGTACGGGTTCCCCTCCCAGCGACGTGGTGCTGGGCGGTGGACGAAGAAGTTATAGTTAAATTGAAGAAAGTGATTTGCAAGATGTGTATTTCCCAGCCCAGTGACCTAGAGCGGCGACCAGGCGCGAACAATGGCCAACGTACAAAGACAATGGCGCAGGCTAAAGGAGACTCGACTCGGCTAGGAGGGCCTGAGCTGCCGAACCGGAGGAGCTGCCATCGAGGACCTCGGCCTTACCAAGGCACCCGCAGAGAACCCAGTGACACTAAGGTAGTTTCAGTGAACAATTAACTTTGACGTGTGAACAGTGGAGAAGCAACCCGAACCATATGACAACCATATTTAGATAAAAGTAGATCTAAGTATAATTAAGCTCATGTATTAAGACCTAGCCAAACCTAACTAAAATCCTAACATATAAAATCTCTATAATTAAATTCACCCCCTTTGTCCCAACCCAAGCGACCCGAGACGGTGAGAAGGCGGAGAAGGCAGATTGGAGGAAGTACAAAGGTAGGTATAAAAACTGCACTTATTTAACCTTACATCAATGATTATCCTGAGCTAGCTTCCTGTAACAAGGTGATACGTTACAGCATATCTGGCGGGTGTAGATTTGATGTTGATGCAATTCTACTGTTTTATTATGGGCAACGCAGGGGACTAGAGCTATGATATATAAAAAACGCCATATGTTTCCATATCGATTTCTCTTCGTCTATTTACTGATTTCTGATGTTGAGGTTGAATCTTATGTAAAGTATTTTAGTTTAACATCTATCACAAGGGCATAATAATGCATTGCATAAGGTTCTATATTTCACTAATTCTTTTCCAAGATAGAGCCATGTGAAATAAACAAACATAATCACAGTTTGTACGCACCCCACAACTGCCGGTTGTTTGTTTTCCCTTTTCCACAAATTATTTTAGACCCACCATTAGTCTTAGTGACTTTTATAGTAAGAAAAGAACGACCGTATAACTTGTCCAATTTGCAACCGTCAACCTGGTCTCCAAATTAAAAAAAAAAATCGCAAAGAAAGAACGAAAGAAGAATTTGTTGAATTCTGAAATCACAACTTATTTTTTCGGTGGAATGCAAAGGATACGCTATTCTGATTTATCTGTTCTAAAGAAAGTTCGAGTTTTCTTTTTAATTAGTTTCCATCATGATTTTATAAGGCTTTTCCAAATTGCGAACGAATTAATGCTGAACTATTATAGAAATTGTTTCTCGTTAACTTGATTAATTTCTACAATTTAAAGTGACTACGATTCAATCAATACCTTCAATCTATTTATTTAATTACGTATAACGTTTAACAAATTTATATTTAAAATTCCGTTTAAACTTCACGGAGACCTGCACAATAAAATCATCATTAATAAAATAAATAAATAAAAAAACACAATCTTTTTAAATATCCTTTTCATGTGAAATGCAATTATTTGACAAACGTTAACAGTCTTCAATTGGATAACCAACACCCCTGCTGTAAGTCACCCCAAGCGGTTCGCTTTGTTTGATGGCTTATCAGGGTTGCCGGGGTTCACGGGGTGACGTTTTTGTTGGTCTTGGTGGCGGATACTTTTGCCCATGTACTGCGTGGGAGAGGGTGAGGGAGACTTTTTGAGCTCTCCAATAGAGCTCTTTTGACCCATCGCCTTGCACCGTAGTGGGAGGGATGCATTCATATGTCTGTCACTCCTGGACACAATGACCCCAGATTACTACCCACCCTTCATACCTTTTCATTCCCAGAACTTCCTCTCTTTCTGTATAAAGACTCTCCACAGCATCTCCAAAGATGACACAGGCCCTGAAGGATTCTCAGGACCTTCTGTGTAGAGCTAATGTAAAAAAACGTTATTGTAATATTAGAACTGGAAACCAAATTGCTTACAGCGATCCATAAAAAACTGAAAACTTTTGTAGGATTGTGGTAATCGGAAGATGTCTAATACAACCCAGCAAACAATATAACTGAAAACCCTACTCGTAGGGAAAAAATAAATATTATATTGATTTGAGTACCTACATCAGAATGATAAAGAATGAGGTTGTCGAAAATAAAAAAGGGTGTTACAAGCTTTCCGGCGTTTGATTATTAACAAATATAGCATATTTCTTTATTACGTTAACGCTTTGAAAGTTCAAAGTATTGTTCTAAGGCTTGTTAACACGAGTTAATGAAAAAACCGTAAGTGGTCCTAATATCGAAAGCAAACAGCTTTGCTACTTTCAAATGAGTTTTTACGAAACAAGCTTTCGATACTTATCAACACAGCAAATATCCAACGTTTTAGGCACCGTAATGGATTGAAAAAAAAGGTAACATCATTTGAAAACGTGACACGTTAGAATTTCAAAAGTATTTTCCTTTGTGAAAAAGCTCGGTAATGATACATACAGAAAATATTTAATAAAGCCAAGTGAGACGATGAAAAAGATGTGTAAATTGCGGATGGGACGAGCTGATAGGCAAACAGCCCCGGATAACAAGCGCCTCTTTCAAATGACATCGTACGTCTCCCGTGTCATAGGGCAACAGAATTCAGAAGAGGTTTTCCGTTGTCAACTTATCCTATGAATACATTATTACAGTGAGTTCACCCCCAGTCGTAACTCGCACCCGGCTCGATCGGCGTATACACTGTATACCTTCCCATTCCCATGTTATCCTGGCATCGAGTTTTGTATAAAACCGAAAACGATATGCGCTATATCGAAATCGGGTAAAATAAACGATTTTATTCTAAAAAACTTTTTTTATATGATAAGAAATGTGTTCCATCAATTCGGAATTTGAAGATTCCATCTATATTATCTGAGGAAAACTTTCTTGAAACATTCTACAGAAATATAACCAAATAACAGGAGAACCCATTTGAATCGATAAAATCAAAATTTTATTTGTAAATTTCGCATTTGATTTCCATTCCTACAAAACGTTGTCTTTTATATTAAAACTAGCAGACCCGGCCACACGTTGCTGTGGCTAACAAAATACAACGCCATTACCCAACCTTTATAATATCCACACCACCAGCTGCCCGCTGCCCACTGCCTGAATTGAATATTTGAATTTCTTGTCTTTTCTCTACTATAATAAGCATGTATTATACATATAAACCTTCCTCTTGAATTACTCTATCGTTTGGTGAAAACCGCATGAAAATCCGTTGCGTAGTTTAAAAAATCTACGCGCACATTCATTTTCAGCGACTTCATACTATGTAATATAAAATAATGATTTGTAAATTAATACGTACAAAATATTTTTTATTTAACCTTCCTAGACGTGTTGGTCTCTCAGTCCGACAAATTAATAATTCGTTGTTTTCTCAAAAATTAACAACAATGGAACATTGCGGTTTTTGGTAGCTTCCAGGCATTGTTTAATTTGGCACGCGCATTGGTGCTGAGTGGACGTGTAACACTTATTTACTGTTGTCAGTCTTTTAAGTGAGTAACATTTACTACCCAAAAATTCTAATAATGATTTAATTAATTCTTATTTTTAAAATACTTTATTATTCTTGATACTTTCATTTATTAGATTTCTGAGCTTTTTCATAATGAACACATTAAAAGGTTTATTTTTGTCATTAAAATTAGAGTTCAAAAAATGATGTTATCTTTAAGAGGCTGAGTTAAAAGTCTGCTTCTACCAAATGAAGTAAAAGTTTTAATATATATATATATTTTTTTTTTTTTAAATTCAATTATACCCTCTTCTGTGTGATAAATAACAATAATGCTTATATAATTAAAATAATACGGACCAGATGAAATCTCGGTCTGAGACACCATGCGCAAGTATACACGTTATGCCGCTGGGCGCGAGTACCTATACGAAGCTTAAAACCTAATTTACCAAGGAAAGGAATCGGAGGGCAGAACACATCGTCAGTAAATACCGGACTCTTTGTTTCGGTTTCTTAGCTATTATTTATTTGTTATTTAGCTGTGACATTTAGGCTCTCAAGATTTCATCACTAATTGGTTCCGACAAAATAAAGCCCACACAACGCACTCAGCGGCTCCAAATACCAAAAGGGCAAAAAAAGTATATGAGATTTTCAATCAATGGCATGACTTTATCAACTTACTTGCTAGATCTTGAGGCTTAGCGTTGTACGAGCGTCGTGTGGACAGAAATAATGTGTAAATGAGTGACAGATACCAATCATTGTAGAAAATTGGAAAATTAAACCGCCGCCCCGGGAACCATTTATTGGATTATTAACACCCTTGCCATAGGTCACCTCAAGTGGTTCGCTACGTTTGGTAACTTAGCAGGGGTGCCCGGGTTCTTGGAGTGAGGTTTGTCTAGGTCTTGGCGGCGAAAACTATGACCACCTACTACGTGGCAGGCCTGATCTGGAGAGTTGAGGGAGAACTGATCTAGACCTCTCCAGCCGGACTGGACACGCCTGGCACCGTAGTGGGAGAGATGAGTTTAAACGTCCGTCATTCCGTTGACCCCCTAGATTCTTATCTTTTTTCCTTCCCAGAACTTTCTCCCTTCACAACCTCCACATAGCATCTCCAAAGATGAGATGGGATTTTCGTATTCCTCAGGGCCTACTGCGTGGAGCTAATGTTAAAAAAAAAAAATTATATTCTGTTTCTCCACCGCACAATTTTCCTCCGATTTGGTTCGAGATTTTATTTGGCCAATTCTCGTGGTCCTTTAATCTTAACAAAATTATCTAAGCCGGAGAAGCACCCACGAAAATAAAATGCCGCTGTCTGTTTTCATCCAGTGCATCTACGCATTTGTGCTTCTCAAGCAACTCAATCGTCGGCCAGTACCCACTCTTGCTGGACGACCGTGTTGATGTGGCAGTACACTGCTTTCGCTGTTACGATGAGCTGATGCACCGAGAGGCGTAAGGTTAACGTTTAGTGATGGATTGTGATTTTGATGTACGTAAGATTCCTGAAAAAAAGACAGTCAATGTTGTTACTACATTTTGAGAGGTTAAGTTAAATATTTTTTGTAAAATATTAAAAGTTAAGAAAATGCCTACCAAATTGCCCTTTACTTACAAAACTAGAACTAAACTTCAATGTTGGAAAAATAAAAATGATTAAAGAAAACTAAACCTGAAAAAATTATAAGGGTGCAGTTCATACGCGGTTGAACTTTCAGAAAACTAAAGAACTTGAACTTTCAGAAAACTATAGTAGATAATATTTTGATAGAAAGCAGTCACTTTGTGGTTTGACATATTGAACGAAATAAAACAATAACTTTGTTTTTTTACCACGATTTATTTAATTTTTATAATACCGACCGGTTTCGCTTATTCAAATCACCTATTCAATTGAAGATTTGTCCCTGAATATATAATATGGTAATTCATTAAATAGCACCCGTCTCATTCACCGTTCCTTTGTATTATGTTTTGTCTCTTTCTTTATGTATGTAAGCTCACGTTTAATTTTATACCCTGAAGATTCTTGAGTAAAACGAAACCGGTCGGTATTATAAAAATTAAATAAATTGTGGTTAAAAAACAAATTTATTGTTTCATTTCATTCAATATAGTAGATAAGATTGGGGAGGCGACAAAGCACCGCACAAGGACGAGAATAATCATTCTTTCACAAGCTAAATCCTACAGATGCATGTTCTTTTTAGTGTCGTTTCATCGAGTTTCAAATCACAACGGTACTAAAGAAGTTTTCACTTCCAAAATGGAAAAAAAAAGAAAAAAAACACATCATAGACGATCGCTATGACGTGTTTCGCTGGGATCGAAATTACTGTTCAACTGATCAGCGCTTGGGCGGAGGTGTCTTGCTCGCTGTACGACGCGAGCTGGTAGCTCGCGGCCGCCCAGAATGGCACTCAAAAGCAGAAGACTTATGGATATCATTACAAATTAAGGGATCACTGCGTAATAATCTAAACATATGTTGTGTTTACCTTCCCAAGGGTCCAGCATACAATGAAAACATGGAAAGTTTTCTCAGCGAGATTTCTAGATCAACCTTACAATTTCCCTGTGAAAAATTTCTTATTTTAGGTGATTTTAACCACGCTGACATTCTGTGGAACAAAAGTTCAAATGATACGTCATACACACCTGCCAATCGTTTGTCCCCACTCAGCTCTGCGTTTGTTGATTGCCTGCACTTTTCGGTTCTCTGTCAATATAACGGGATTTCAAACTCCAATGGCCACTTTCTAGACCTCGTCCTCTGTAACGATTCTATTAAGGTATCAGCCTGTAACGACTCACTAATCGTCGAAGATATTCACCATACCTCCATAACGATAGATGTAGCATTCTCGGAACCCGTTGCATTGAGGGAGGAAATACGAAAGGTTCACGTCTTCAAACGTGGTAATTACGAACTTATAAATTTTTGTCTTAATAAAGTAAACTGGCAAGAGCTCCTCTCTATCGGTGATATAAATTCAGCTTTATCAAATTTTTATTCACAAATAAATCAACTTGTAGACGCTCACATTCCACTAAAACCAAGTAAAAACTTAAAATACCCACCATGGTATAACTCAGCTCTTATAAAGTTAACGAAGGAAAAATACAAGTATTTCAAAAAGTTCAAAATTTACAAAAATCAGTCTGACTACTCCATTTTCTCTCTCTTAAGATCATGCCACAAAAAACTTCAACAAGAGTGTCACAATCAATACTTAATTAAAGTTGAACACGAAATATCCTCCGATCCAAAAAAACTGTGGAACTACGTTAAATCAAACTCTAAATCACAAGGTGTGCCAAACACTGTATTTCTTAGGGATGAAAAAGCTGAGAATGGATCTGAGATTGCTAACTTATTCTCCAAATATTTCAGTTCTGTTTACACCAACGATGTTCAAACTTCTCAAAATATGCCAACCAACTACAACATTCACAATTCTTCCACTATTCACAGTATCGAAGTTGACGAACGTCAGACATATCTGGAAAACTTAAATGTAAAAAAAAGCGCAGGCCCAGATCTAATCCCTCCCTTTTTCATCCTGAAGTGCGCAAGCAGTCTGTCCATTTTATTCAATCGCTCTTTAAAAGAGGGTGTGGTACCTAATACTTGGAAAACTGCTTTCATAACACCCATTTTCAAAACCGGGCAAAAAGCTGACATTGAAAACTATCGTCCAATTTCAAAATTGTGTGACTTCAGCAAGGTGTTTGAAAAAATAATATACGATCAGATGTTTCCCGCTTTGAAATCCTCACTTAATGTTAACCAACATGGGTTTATGAGTGGAAAATCAACAACAACTAATCTAATAGCATTTACGGAATTCTTGCAAGATAATATGGATCAACGTGTACAAGTAGACGCAATATATACGGATTATAACAAAGCTTTTGACCTAGTGAATCACGACATATTATTACGCAAGCTTATGCAAATCGGCGTCCACGGTGACCTTTTTAGATGGCTCTCATCCTATGTATCAAACCGTAGTCAAGTCGTAGTTGAGGGTGGTTTTAAATCGGACTGGGTAACCGTCCCATCAGGTGTGCCTCAAGGATCTCTATTGGGACCGTTACTTTTTAATATTTACATTAATGATATAGGCCAATGCTTCAAACACTCCAAAACATTACTTTACGCAGATGATATGAAGGTTTTTTATCCTATCAGATGTACTGCTGACTGTTAAAAAATGCAGGAGGACCTAAACCGTCTTAATGAGGACCTAAACCGTCTAGACGATTATTTACCTACCTTGACAAATCTCCAGTAAAAATTTTAGCTTTCATAAAAAAATACCATATAAATAAAAAAATAACATATTTAAATCTTACTTCTTAGTATTTTATATTTTATAGTATTTTATTTTTAACTTCTTTAAAACATCTTCTTCTTTATAATCCTTTATATACATGTATGTATATATATATATGTATATGTGTGTTTGTATGTATTTATATGTGTATATATATATATGTATGTATTTGTGCATGTATATGCATATGTATGTGTATGTGCTTACGTATACATATATCTTGTTATATTTTACCTTAAATATTTTATCTTTTTTCTTTCTCTTGTTTCAAATATCTTATAATTTCTATTTCAAACCTATATTTTGTTCTAGTTTTCACACTGCATAACTTATATCATGTATGATTACCTTAACACGGGCATTAGCCTAGTATGGTAATCAAGAAAAAAACATAAAAGTGCACTTTCAAATTATATGAAAAAAAAAAAAAAAAAAAAAAAAAAATGTTTACTGTACACAGCATACCCTTAAAATCAATGTTAAGAAGTGTTTCGTCGTAAACTTCACACGAAATAAAAATATCGTTACCTATGAATATAATCTGAACGGCTCAATATTAATCAACAAAACAGATGTCAAAGATTTGGGAGTGACATTGGACTCTAAGCTTATTTTTGATATTCATATAGACTCAGTCACATCAAAAGCTTCGAAAATGTTAGGATTCATTCTTAGGACATGTAAAAAATTCAATAACTTTAGAACAATGAAAATCCTATATTTTGCTTATGTCCGTAGCTTACTAGAATACGCATCACAAGTTTGGAATCCGCAATACAAATCATATGTGGAAAATCTAGAACGTGTTCAAAATCGTTTTATACGATACTTAGATTTCCGCAGCTTCCGCCCACACCTAAATCACCAAGATTCAGCCGCGTACTTCAATATACTACCATTAGAAGCTCGAAGAAGCTCGGCCGATGTATTTTTTTTTCAAAAAATAGCCAGATCCGTCGTAGATTGTCCAGAACTCCTAGAACGAATACAGATACGAGTTCCAAACAGACAAACAAGATCAGACATGATTCTTAGCCTCCCTCGGTGCAACACTAATTCTAAACAGAACTCTTTCATCTATCGTGCATCCAAAACTTTCAACACACACTATACACAATTTGACATTTTTAACTCTGCACCTCACTCCTTAAATCACACAGACACTCACTCTACAATAACAATACTTATAGATACCCTCTAATACAACCACCACTCTATAAACTTCCTTTTTTTTCTCTCTCTTTTAATTTTTTGTCACGCATATTTGTATTACTATACCTCAACTTAACCGATCCCCCCCCATCCTACCCCTTTCCTATCCCCACCTAAATAACTCGTCTCTTGAAATGTAATTTTTTATGAGTAAATATCTCTGGAATAACTATACACTTGTATACAATACCCATGTGGAAACCTCTAATTGGTTCAATTATTGTACTCAATTATTATATACTTTGTTGTTAATGTAAACTGTTGGTCTCCCAAATAAATAAAATAAAATAAAATAAAAAATAAAATCAATTTTAAAAACGTGCGTCTGTGAAGCGCATTTTTAAAATACCTTGCAATATTTATGGTGCTTTCTCTAGGGTTAATTAAATACGCCCGAAAAAAAGAAAAAATCAAACCGATTCACCCTTTCAGAAATAGTTATAAGCACGGGTAAGCGCTCAATGAGGCCCACATGATCAAAAGATGTATAATTTTTTATTTTTTTAAGTGTTTGTCTCTTATCAAAAAATATCATAATTCTCCCACGGGTTAGTGAAAGGTTTGGATGGTAGAGTTCGAAACGGGGTCAGCTGTCGGCTCCCACATCAAAAAACAACTTTTATTTTGACAAAATAATAATTTAATACAAACATTCCCTCTTCAACGTCACTCTTATGGGTCTGGTCATGTAGGTACCCGGCCGACCCGTGAAATGAGGTAATATCAGATCCAATCATTACTGCAAGCCCTCGGGACTAAAAGAGAGTTGGGTTCAGATTTTCCTTGTACTATCAACTTTACTTTTCCGAAAATTTACATTTTATAAAAATAAAGCAAAATTCTTTATGGCCTTCCCAAAACAAGTAATTCTGAACATGTCCACCAGAAAGTTAAGCGTTTGCAGGCGAAATGATTTTCTCAGCATATTTTAAGATGAAAAGAAAGTACGATCATTAAAAATTTAAGATTGTGCGAATCTTTGAAAACTATAGATATTGTAGATTCTGCCATCTCTGGACGCGAGATTTTTTTTAATGTTATTATTATTTTCGTTTTCAATTTTTTCAATTGTCTTTGTGCACTATATTTTTAAAATTTAGTTATCCATTTTTGGTGACCAGTCAACTCAACTACACGCAATTTCATCACCTACCTTGAAAAGTCATTAAAAATGATTTTTTATTTTTTTTATTGGTTTAGTAGGCTATAGGTTAGGTAAGGTTTAGAGCTATTTTTCTTTTTTTTTCATAACTTTTCAAAGGGGTGTTGAAATGCCACTTTGTTGAGTTATCATAAAACCGCCATTTTGGTATCACGAAATGTGACTTTGAGGCTTGATTTCGGCCGAATTTTATCTCCAGATTTTTTGCGATTATGTTTTGAAGACACTTTTTTCAATGGTTATTTTTTTCATTTAATAAAATATTTTAATTTTGGTATACTATGTGAAACACATCCTTTGAGACCTAATGGTCTTGCACGTAAAAGTAACGATAACTCCTAATTAAGACAAAAGAAGAAAAACATAACACTAAATTTTTCAAATAACTCTACCAATCGTTATCAAGCATCAAATATGTTCTACCGCTGCCAGCTTTAATTCAGGTCCGAAAAGGACCCGAAAATAACATTCAATTTTCTTCCTCTGCCAGCAGTATAATAATGGAAATCTGGACCTTTGACACAGCATCCCGGAATGGAGATGTTGTCCTACAACTAATCCACTTTTGAGTATCATCAATCATCCCTCAAGAGAATATTTTCTTCGGAACTGAAGGCAGAAACCGCACAGAAACGATAAATATAAATCTAGTGATGGTTTCCAGTATTCAATTCGACTGACATTAACTTGTAATCCCACTAATTTTAGGAAATTATACATTTATTCGTCCCTTCCTAACTAACTAACCATCACGCCGTTTCCCCGCAGGGGTAGGCAGAGACGACGGACCACCAAACAACTCGATCTTGGCACACACTCCTTGCCTCGTTCACATTCATACATAGTCTCATACATTCTCTTCTATTATTCTGACTTTTGACATGGCCCGACTCAAGTATCTGATTCACTTGATCGTGCCATGTCTTTCTCGGGCGACCCCGACTTCTTCTACCATTCACATTTGCGTCATATATTCTCCTTACACTCCTTTCCTCGTTCATTCGCTCTACTTGCCCAAACCATCTGAGCGTCCCTTTCTTAATCTTACTCATTATGCTTACATCAGCCTTACAACAATTGGCGGATATCAACATTTCTCACACGATCATACATTGTTTTATCAAACATATGCCTCAGGGATCTCATTTCAACAGCATTCAGTTTACTTTCGCCCTTGTTCTGCCAGTTCCATGCCTCACTGCCATACATCAGGGTAGGTACCAGGACTCCATTATGGACGGCTAACTTCGCATCTTTTGACAGTTTTTTTTATTAGCGCCAACGCCATTTAGTCCTCCATTAATGAAGCTAGCGGCATTCACCCTTCTTTCAATGTCTCAAACAGCCTTCCTATCTCTCGTGAACATACTACCCAGATACACAAACTCATCCACCTGATCCAAGTATTCATCATTCACTACTACATGTATTGCATACTGTTTCCGTACTCAAACACCATGACTTTTGACTTACTAAAATATCTTCTTTCCTAATTAAAATAACTTAATATGTTTTCACTTCAATGACTTAAAAACAAAATGTTCTTATATAATTTTTAATCAAAAGCAAAGAATAAATAACCCAAAGAAAAATAATTGAAAAATCGAACATGCTACGAAAGAGAAAAATGTTTTTTTAACTTAACTTAAAAAGTTTGCAAGCCCATATTTCTTCTGTCTGCCTAGTCAAATTATTTCGAGGGTGAGAAGTGGCTCCATTCGTATTTTTATTTTTCTGTCGAAAAGAATTCTTATCAAAGAGGAGATGAAGGCGGTCGCGACGATTGAAAATTATTCGATGAAATTGTTAAGTCAATAATATTTATATTTTTTACAGTACAGGATACGGAAGCAAAATCATTTCTTGATTTCTTTTTAAATGCGAATTTCTGAATATTTACAGCTAGGTAGATCACATTTTTTGAAAAACAATTAATTTAGTATTTAAATAAATGAAGACAATATAAGCGAAAATCTGGAAACAGAAAAATCAGAAAAACATATTGACACCTCTGGGACTCGAACCCAGGACATCTTGCTTTCCGGGCAAACGCGCTAACCTTTGCGCCACGGTGTCGATATGAAATTCGGTCATGTTTAACTGTACCATACTTCGACTAAGAACCACCTACATTATCTTCATTTTCTTTAACGCATATATTATTGGCAACTATCTTTATGTATGATTGCAAGATTCAAACTCGAACTAAATGTACTCTAGATAGTGTCTGGATAAATCTTTATCCATTTTATTTATTTATTTATTTATTTATTCAACGCCCGGAGGGCTTTTACATGTTTGGTAGTACAATGATGACAGATGATTTTTCAATAGATAATGAAATAACAAAAATAAAATTAGATAAAAAATGCACACAAGTCACCAAAATACAAAAAAAAATACAGCGATTTGATAAGTTTACAAAAATACACATATGTTTAGTAATAGTTTTGGAATATGTTTTTTACAACATCCACAAAATTCGCCAAGTTGATGTTAAATATATCGACATCACCTTAAGTACTGATTCCCCATAGTGTGAAATCGTTGTATAGGAGAGTGGGCAATGTAGTTCCGCTTGTGAATGCTGCAGTAGAATAATGTATTTTGTCGCGTGGTTACTGTCGGTATTCGTAAGTTTATGAGTTGTAGGAGTTCGCAACAGTCGAATTTAGAGTTAAGTATTTTGAATAAAAATGTTAAGTCGTTTATTTTACGTCTGTCTTCTAGCGTATGTATTTTTAGAATATTTAGTAATAGATTATATTTTAAGTCTTCTAGTGGGATACTTAATTTAAAATTTACAAAACGCAGAAATTTTTTTTGTATTCGCTCAATATTATTAACGTGAATTTTGTAGGATGGAGACCAAACTACCAAATCCAAAATAATTCCAAGATCTCTGATTTCCGTGACTCTTTCTAAAGCTGTGTTATTGATGGAATATTCAAATAAAACAGGATTTTTATTTCTAAAGAAAGTCAAGGTTTTACACTTTTCTACATTTAAAAATAAATTATTTTGAACGCACCAATCTTTAAACTTACTAATATTGGACTGTAGTATATGGCAATGATTTATATCTGTTATTTTCTTGTATAGCTTGATGTCATCAGCAAAGAGCAATACCTCGACATCATTGAAGCAATTGGTTTTATCATTGATGAAAATGAGGAACAAAACCGGGCCAAGGTGACTACCCTGCGGTAGGCCACTAGTAGCCCAGAAAGCTTTCGAGATCCAAGATTTTATTTTGACGAACAGTTTACGATTTAATAAGTAGCTAGTAAACCATTTTAGCATGTTATCCCTTATTCCTAGAACAAATAGTTTTTGAATTAGTAGTTTATGGGATACTTTGTCAAATGCCTTCGAAAAGTCTGTATATATGCAGTCGACTTGTTTATTTTCTGCAAAAGATTGTATTATGAAGTTTTGAAATATTGTTAAGTTAGTTGCGGTAGATCTATTTTTGATAAAACCGTGCTGTTTTTGGTCAATTAATTTTATTAATTTGCGATAGATTTCATCAAGGACCAGTGATTCAAAAAGCTTAGGTAGTACTGACTGTATAAAAATGGGGCGATAATTGGCTATATTAGTGTCGTCTCCTTTTTTGTAGATAGGTGTAATGAAGCTAGATTTCCAGCGGTCTGGAAAGTGTCCAAGGGACAAGAGACGGTTGAATAATAATGTGAGTGGTTTAGATAATATAGTAGAGCATTTTTTGAGGAATATTGGTGGAATGTTGTCTGGACCAGCGGATTTGTCAGTGTCTAAGGAAAGTAATTTCATTCGCAACATTTTTGCGTGATATGGCAATTTGTTAAGTGTGTAGTCTTGCTAAATTCGTATTCAGGTATTTTATCATCTGGGGTTTCTTCATCATATACATTTTTGAAGAAGTCTGAAAAAAGGTTTACAATGTCCTGTGTATTCTTTGATATTTGCGAGGCGATTCCGAAATCGCCTCGAAAATATCAAAGTTATTTTGGGAAGAATTTGCTCTAATATCTTTGTGTGCACGCAGTTCACCTTCTAAGCTGGCAGTTTTGGATGCCACAGCTGAAGACATACTACTTATGGCGTTTAAAATTTCACATGCAATTGGGAAAATTTTAGAGATTTGATGCTTATTAAATTTGTTGGCTGGATCAAAAAGTACCTTATTTAAGTCATTGACAGCTACTTCTGCTTTGGAGATGAAATTTTGCACATCCATTGTGAAATGTTTATAAATTTGTCACTATTCACTGCTTGTCAATGTTTGGAGTTGTAGATTTGTTTTAGCTTTTTTTGACACAGTACACAAATACTTGTAATGAAAAACACTATTATGTGAATAAATAAGTGCTGCTTGTTAATATTTGATGATAGTTTTGTATAATAATTCACTTTAAATAATTTAAATGTTTAATTTCGACGCGAGTGGATTGAAAGATGTTTACACTGTCAAAAGAGTATTGTTGTATCGACTTTTCTGCGAGTCTAGGATGAATATTTTTTTTTTTTGTTTAACTTTATGAGTAAAACCTCAAATTGTAATATTTAAATAAATGAAGACAATATAAGCGAAACTCAATCCAAAATCTGGAAACAGAAAAATCAGAGAAAGATATTGACACCTCTGGGACTCGAACCCAGGACCTCTTGCTCAGGACCTCTTGCCCAGGACCTCTTGCTCTCCTCAACAAGAGGTCCTGGGTTCGAGTCCCAGAGGTGTCAATATATTTTTCTGATTTTTCTATTTCCAGATTTTCGATTGAGTTTCGCTTATATTGTCTTCATTTATTTAAATATTACAATTTGAGGTTGTACTCATAAAGTAAAAATAAAAAATAAAAAATTAATTTAGTGATAAATTCACGTTTAGATCAAAGTCATTGTTTTTTCTTATTTCCAAGAAGATGGTTCTAACACAGGAGAATAAATTGAGCTCGACCAAATGGCTTTGACCCAGATAAGTTCCGAGAGATGGCGCAATTAAATAGGGGGAAATCGGAACATTGGAAGCTTCAGTCCACTCTCGTGATTAACTACCAAAAACAAAGTTGCGGGTCCTGGCCTACTAGGAACAATGCAAACCCATTATATTTTGAAACATGAAAGCTTTTTTTTGTGGCGTCATTATAATTTAATGAAAATAAATAACTTTTTAAACACCATTTTGGGAGGCGGTTGTGGGTACCGCCGCCTGGGAAATCATTTATTGGATAAAAAACACCTCTGTCATAGATCACCCCTAGTGGTTTGCTACTTTGAGAGACTGGTTGAGGGAGATATTTTGACCTCTCCAACATGATTAAAGATAGCCGGCGTGGTCTAGCGCTAAGGCTCTTGACTCCCAATCCAAAGGTCGCGGGATAGAATCCTGGCGTGGGCAAATAAATTTTAATTAAACGATTTGTATTATTACACAATTTATTCATTTAAAATAATGTATGGTATATTTGCGGTACGTTCCAAAGCGGAAGATACTCTTAGTATCGCCCTGGTGTAAGACCATCATTCGTAATTGAAACGTTGCTTGACATGGCGTTAGCCGTGTTGATCAGATCTGAATAGCCAGTTGCTTCCCCACCTTCCTCTTCGCCATTTCCCTTCCCTCCCCACTACCTTCAGCCTCACAACATTCCCCAATCGGGGATGCCATAGTCTCACTGGCTCCAGACAGAACTCCAGCTGAGAGTCTTGTGAGGTATTACTAGAAATTAAAAAAATACTCCCGGATTATTGCCTTCCACCACGGTGGGAGGCAAGGATTCATATTTTCGTTACTCCTGGATAAATTGACCCCCAGATTCCTACACACCCCTTAATTTTGTTTTCCTTCCAAGAACTACCTCTCCCCCCTTTCCTAGAAAGACGCTCCACACGGCATCCCCAAAGATGTCCTAAGCCCTGAGGGGAAATATTTTCCTCCGGACTTCCTGTGTGGAGCTAATTTAAAAAAAATGTTATCAAAAAGTTTAATCAAAATAATCGAAATGTTTCTAAACCATTGTTTTCCTTGTCAGGATAAACGTTTAATTATAATAAAATTGGACCTCTTTCTTTTTCTATTCGATTGAAATATTATGAAGGAAATATTATGACTGTTTTCCTACAAAGTACAATAACTACTTTTCTTTTTTTTTTAATTTCTGAATAACATTATTTTTTTTTATATATTTTTATTCTAACCATCAAAATTTTCTTCGTTTAAGGATATTGCGCATTTTTTTCATCTCTCTATTTGTAAAAATATTATTCTTATGTATATACATACGTCTTTTCCATACTTATAAGTAAAAATATTTGTATATGTTTTTATCTGCTCTTAATGTTAATTCGTGAGAAATAGTTTGGATGCAGGTGAGTTATCTATTTATTGTTTTGTATATTCTTGTCAATTGACATCTGTGTCTGTATTTTCTCCTTAATAAAAAAAAAATTAAATTAAATAAACACCCTCAAAGGGCAAAGTCAGAAATATGGAAAAAAATAAATCACGATTTCATATACTCGTGTATCTCTCACCAATTCACCCAAAATATCCACGAAACTAGTTTTTCTTTCTGATTCTTTGTTGCTGATGACTAATGATATCCAAGTCAGTGCCAGAAAATAGTGTTTTATATTTGTGTCTGAAGTAACAACTTGACTATGGATTTGGGACGTTTGGGTATAATATATTATGGTATTCCTGAACAGAATTACTACGGAAATTCACACATTTATAGTAAATTCTACGAAATTGCTGTTTCCGAAAAGGATCCGATGACTCTTTTGGACGCCTAACACATTTTTGATCGTTTATTAGGCGAGTGGATAAATACACCAGGATCTCAGCCGGTACCCAGGCGTAGCGGGCTCAATCCTCTGCTATATTTGGCCTCCATCATTGCACAAGCAGCATTTTGCAATAAATGATGGTAATAGGAAGGAGGTTTTTAAATATTGTAATTTTTTTGGAAATTTGGGAAGATTGGTATTTATTTTTTAATGGTGGATATTTTTTAGGTATTTGCTTATATTTTACATTTTGAAGCCCTGAGTTGAGATATAAGCCTCTCGATTAGCAATCCGAAGATCGCGGATGGCATTTGGTTAAAAATAAAACTTAGCATATTTTCGGCACCTCCCAGAGTAGAAAATACTCTCAGTATCGCCCTAGTATAAGAACACCTTTCAGAATTGAAACGTTACTTGAAATGACCTTAGCCATGTTTGGTGACCAGATCTGAATAACCGGTTAGATACTTTCCCACCTTCCTCTATGTCAGGGGTTGGTAAATTTATTAGCTGAAGAGCCAAATATATACATAACAATGATTAAAAAAAATTGAGTGCCAAATTTGTTTATTATTTAAGATAAATTTAAAAATAATACGTAATTAAGGAATTCATACATTTAAATTATGACAATGGCTGAAAAACACTTAAATGCGAACAATGTACTTAGAAAGTTTGAGTAAGTCAGGTTCGTTTGTTGTTATAGTTCATTTTAAGTACGATTCCAGGGTCTCAACAATAAGGCGACTACTCAGTTAACACTCGATAAAGCTCATGATTGAAAGACTTACTCGTAGTTCGCATAGAATAAAAAACGCGTTTTTTTTCAGCTGATTATAAGAGTCAGGAATATTTTTCCAGGAGTTAAAGATGATCACGTCTTCCTCCAGGCCTTTCAAAGCAGACGTCTTGTGTTGTGAACTAAGCTCACATTTGTTCTTCCCCAATATTTCCAAATCAACATAAAGACGTTCAAATTTAGAGCTCCTTATTTCCTTGTTTTTTAAATCCAGCAATTGTATTTCAAAGAGCCGCACTTGAGGGGCCAAAGAGCCGCACTTTGCCGACCTCTGCTCTATGTCTTCTCCTTCCCCTCTCCACTACCTTCAGCCTCACAGCATACCCCAAATGGGGTATTCATTGACACCAGGCGGAAGCAGTTAGGACTCTTGTGCGGTATTAACTTTTTTTTTAATTTTGTTTTTGTAGAAATCATTTAGCTTTTAAATTTTACATTTTACGTGTGGTTGGTTATTTTAAACTTCTGTAATAGTATAAATCGAACGGCACACATCCCATTTAAGTAGCCGGAAATGATTTTTTTTAAATATTTATTATTAATTATTATTTTATTTTTTTTTTTAAAAGAAAGACAAACATTCCCGGGTCACGAATAACCCAACAATGTTTGAAAATCTCCTACTACCACCACAGAAAGCCGAAAATGTTGCTTGTGTTGTTGCAAGCGCTATGCCCACTCAACCACTGACCAGTCGATTATGTAAATTTTAATGCACTCATGGCTAGCTTTGTGAACAACTCCTACAGGCGTAAATAGAGAAATAATAATAAAAAAATAATAATAATATTACCAACGTACTCAAATGGATTTCACAAAAGGATAACCCACAAAAATTACAATTAATGCGTTTTTTTAAAATAGGTTTTAAAATTTTATTCACCTCAATTTACTCACTTTCATTGGTGCATGGAAATTGTTAAATAAAATACTTGCGTACATGATATTGTAATTGATTATTATGAATTATCGAAAGTTTTTTTCAAAAATATATTTATTATCAATGTATGGCCTCACATCAAATGAAATCTATAGAGGAAACCCACCAACGGGGCGGCGTTCGTCGATAAATAGGAAAGGTACATTTATTATATCTATTTTTCCAATAGGTATCCATCCCTCAAAAAGTTACGGATGTACCATTAATTTCACGAGCCTTTAAATAAAGATCTCTAAGTGCTTCCACCACTATCGTTAATCAGTACAGTGAGGGAACTCTTTTGAGCAAACTCAAATGGTGGTCATAACAGCTGAGTGCAAAACGCGTCTTCAGTAATAGGGATGGGGTGATACGGTTCTGCCAAGCTTCACCTCCGCTAAATTCCCTTTCCGTTCTGGGTATAAATATTCAGGAACGAATCTGCTACGCGAGCCATTCATTAGGAAATGTTTCATTCCGCAAGTCGGTGTCCATTCCGGATGAAATTATTTTACTGGATATTCTGGTTGGTTTAAAATAAGCCTTACTAGGTTATGTAAATACGTCTGCTCCAGTTGAAAATAAAGTTTCTAGGATAGCATTTTGTGGGACATAAAAGATACTTAAATTAAATTGGATTTTTTGTTACATTAGCTCTACTGGGGATTACCTTAAGTCCAATGTCATATTTGGGGATTATGGGTGGGGGGTCCTTTTAAGGAAAGAACGGATAGAAAATTCTGGGAAGGAAAAAGTAATTAAGGGCGTTTAGGAATATGGAGTCAGTGTGTCCAGGAATAACGGACATATGAATCCATCCCTCCCAAATGAGGTGGAAGGCAATGGGACGAGATAGTTCGGCTGAAGAGTTTTCCTTAATCAGTCTCTCCCGATGCCACCCACCATGAGAAGGATGGCAGACCCATCCGCACCAAGACCTGGTTAAAGCAGTCTGGACACCCCTCCTATGAGTAAAACGCAGCAAACCACTTAGGGTGACATATGGCGGAGGTGTTGGTTATCCAATAAATGGTACCCATATCCATAATGAGGGCTTTGCGCAATGGAGTGTATACTTAATAAACATTTATAATTCTGTTCGTGACAAACTTCGTAGATAAAATAATACAAAAAAGGTTTATTGCTAACCAATGACCACACTTGAATTAACGCCTCACTGGACTCCTATAACGCTAGTCATGCAATCTTGACACGAACCATTTTTCTGGGTTTTCCTGTTAGCCATAGAAATTGATTTGCTTCCAGTAAAATTATGCATTATTTTCAATTAACCTAATTTTGTTCCCGCCGTCTCATAGCAATAAGGAATTCCAGGATAAATATTACGGCTAACAAATTATTCTAATATTAAAATTTGAAAGCGTATTTCATCAGCTTTCTAAAACAGTTATTAAATGTTGATATGTTCAAAAATGATCCATTTATTAATAATACCTATAACTGAAATAATTTTCTCGAAGCTTGAGGGGTGTATTCATATAGATCAATACAGTCTGTTTCTGAAAATTAGGCTCACGTAAAATTTATAAATCGTCATTTAAAAATGAATAAAACACCATCACATTGAAACGACATTTTTGGTTGACATACTGAAACTAATGAATTTGACGTCACGAGTTACGGAACTCAGTCCGCAAGTCCATATTCCAATCTGGTTTTGTAGGAGATTGAACCAATGATACTCAGATTTCGTTTGCGTTAAGATTTCATTGTTTTTGTGCCCAGTTAGGCGCCTATAATTATTTATATTTTATAAAATTAATGATAAATATATGGTATATCATTTTAAAGGCAATTTTGAGGTTATCAATTTTTTTCAAAATTAGTTGATGTTAATAAATGTTCTTTGATTCTGATTTCAAAATTACGAGTTGTTTTTCCAATATAAAATGAGGGACAATCAAATTAGTATAAGCTTTCCCTAACGAAGGAACGTTTGTTCCGAAACCGGTCGGATTTGCGCATCATATAAGTGGTTTATACAAAGTCGAATTGTTTCATTTTTCTATGATGAATTTTTGTTTATCAGGTGCGGTGACGGGTATATTTTTGCACTTTGGTGCAATACAATAAAAGTAGTGACGAGATGCTGATCTTCTACCTAGTGTTCTTCAATATTAAAATCCGAATTGGATTGTTCCAAACTCCTGCAATTTTCAAAGGTACAGTAGGTACCACCGACACAGCGGTTTGGCACTATGCGAAACTAATACTTAGGTGTCATTAGACATGGCTAATGCTGCAACTTTGTAAATCTCTGATCACCTTACTTTTAAAATTTTGTTGATTGTATTTTTATATCATATGTGTATTTTTTTTCGTAACTTATTGTAACTATATCTCACTGTATTTGAATTTTTTGTTGCTTATATTTTTATTTTTATTTCATTGTAACATTTGCTGCTAGCGTCGTGAGCGATTCGCAAATTTCGCATGATTTGGTTGGCAGCATTGCACTCCGAAGGGGCGGCAGATGTTTCGAGATGCTTCGGAAAAGTTCGGGCGCTTCAGTTTGGATCGAGCAAGCCCAAGTAGCGGAGCGGATACCTGCGACGGATTGAAACCAACATCACCATGGCGCATCGAATTCGTAACGTTAATCTAAATCCTAATATATTATTTATTTTAGTCAGATATTCAAGGTTACCATTTTGCTTTTACTATTTAATACTTGGGTGTTGCTGTTTAAACACTCTGGCGTCCAACCTTGCTTGTTTTCCACATAACTTAAATTCTTATCACACGTAGTTTGATTGTTGTAAAACTCTTCGAGTTTTACAAACACCCCTTGAGATCAAATAATCTTTATAGAGTCTTTAATAATTGCTTCGTAAATGTCATGTCAATATTAATTCAATAAATCTTATTATAATATTTAATTTCCTCTTTTATTTCATAGACTTGACATTTATCATGTTCTACTTCCAGACTGTAGCTAGCCATTTTATTACATACATAATACCAATTTAATTAGGTAACTCATTTTAAACCATTACATCATTTATTTAATTTTTCTGTCGTAAGTTTATTTATATTATTTCTTTATCACGTTAAAGATATACGGCCTTTATTTATTTGTGTAAAAGCCCTCTGGGCGTAAAAAGAATAAATAAATATTAAAATCGCTTGAACTAAAGAATAAAAAACGTCTCGACTTTCGATGTCGTCATACAAAATATAGTGCCTGTTGAAAAAAACTTTGGCTCATGGTGACTGGTGACGTGACGTCACTCAGAATCCCCAAGGATTGCATGGTTTTGGGGAGACCCGAAAAATTAAAACTTTTAAAATTATTTTAGTTATTGAAACTAACTGATATAAACAAAGAATGCTGGTATTTAGGTAAGAAGGTCGCTTTGGATAAAAAAAATATATATTAAAGGACCGGAGCTCCACAAAAGCACTTAAAAATAGTGTGTGCTGAAGTGAGAAACCGGTGTGAGTCAGGAAGAAACTCCGTCCTTGATCTGCTGGAATTTCAATAGATGACACTTCAGACGTCATTGATCTCTTCGGCTCGATACACAATTGACATTTTCCTTATAAAAGGGTTGTTTTTATGTTCTACTACTCGGTAGCCATAGACTTTTTTCCCACCTCCGTGTTTTCCTCCTTCAACAACATGGTTTCATAAAAACATATTCACCCCTTTAATTAATTAACTTCCTAAGCAAACTTCCACAATTAACATTTTTATTTAATTATCTTAAAAAATGTTAATGTAACTAAATGTGAAGGACAGTTCCGCTTCCACACACTTGAATCCGGATGGACCGGACATGTTCCCGATTCGACATGTCATATTTAATCCGATATTAAATATTCGGTGGATTTATGGTAAAAGCAGGATCGTCTGATGATCACGCCACTACAATGTAAAGGTTTAATCACTCAAAATTTATTTAGAGATCTTGTTTTTAGTACATTATATGCAACGCAAAATGTAGCAGCAGTGTGTCCGACAAATACGGGAAGTAATTCATGTTACTCTCAGCCATCTGAATGTTAAAGTAATGGTGAAATATTAAACCCTCCTACGTAAGGGGAGTTCTTTATTTACGTCAGGGGGTAATAAAACAGGGCTAGGATTCCACTGCGATTTCCAGACGCGCGATTAATCGCGGCGACCAAATATCTAGTGCGAGTTGTTTAGTCGCATGAACGAGTATATATCCTTATTTGGGAAATAATGAGTTTTATTTCTGCGACTGAACAATCGTGCGACTAGAAATCGCTCTTAATCTGGCCTTAATCTCCAATTCGAAATGCCACCCACGTGAAACCTAATCGATTGCGGAGACAATGCGCCCACTACGCTATTTATAGGTTACTAGCAGTTAAAAACACGCTCTGCTGGTTTTTTGCTAGGCCTTGCTGGCAGCTCTTGGTTCGGATTCGCCCAGTTTAAGTATCGGTCACCATTTTATAAATCCAATAGGAACTAGTTCCAAAAATAGCCGGTTCCTCGGATCTACTGTGATTTATTGACAGCTTTTCACCGGGACAAAATAACCGCGACAGGAAATGACCTTATATGTAATATTTAGCCGCGTGGTAAAATTATTCACAAAACTGCCAGTTACAATATAATAATCATATTACCGTCAATTTCTCCGTATCCGGAGAGATACTCAAAATCACAAATCCGTTGTACTTATACCTGCCGGCGGCACGTATAAGTATGCGATTTGTTAACGTGAGTGGCGCCATTCTTTGGCATTATTGACCATTTGCTTAAATTCGGTTCAATTACAAAAGTAGCGTTTGACAAACTTCAAGTAGATGGTTTTGGGTACGGCGCGGCATCAGAGTTACATTCTTAGCCGGATCCTTAAATTTCAAGCGTAGGTACTGTCTCTGGGTAGCTATTCCCGAGCAACGATCAATCGTTTCTCGTTATGCCCCATCTACGAGCGAAAAATTTCTCGTCGTCTCGACGAACTTTGCAGAATATTACGTTTTCACGTATTCTTGAAAGTCGAACGGTCGAAGAGATGATTATAATAATTGGCAGCCCTGTGAATATTGTCCATGTTCCTGATGTTTTTGAGATTTCTATTGGTATAAGTTTGAAATATCAAACAGTTGATACAAATATTTTTACCGTATATAATTTCTAATATTCAAATTGGCTGGGAGTTCAGGATATATTACAAGCAACCAAAACATCGCTGGTAAATCAGCCATTGTAATAAGGCATTTTAAAACGACTTAAAAATATACGATGTCTTTTGGGTGCGAAAGTTCGCGCGGAAAAATAATAATAATAGATTTTGACAGCCAATGCCAGCCAATGCATAACCACGCAAACAACCCACAACTCGCTACTCGTTTTGACTGGTTCGACCCACTCGTTATTGTGTGGAATGACTTTTAACGTTTGGCATCTACGTACGTAGCTTCGACGAGGTTCGAGAATAACCAAGTCGATCAATGTGCGTACTTTCGACGGCGATTGCGAGCGTCCTGGCTTGGAGATTAGCTACTCTGGCCTGTTAATACTGTTCGATGTGCGGCCGCCTGTTGGAGTGCGTCTGCATGATATTGTACCTATTTCTAATAAAAAGGGATAGTTAATAATGGAAAAGTAAATGGGCCTACCTTGGTATAAACACCAGCGCTGGACAGCTCGTTCTCGATGACCATGACGATGATCCCGAACATGCCCATGACAAGTGCGTAGTCGCTGATGCGTTTCCGCTTCTCGAAGAGCGCCTTCCTGCGGCCGAGCCGGTAGCCGATGTTTGGCTTGTGGCGCGGACCGGCGGCGCCCTTGTACACGCCGCCGCCCAGAGCACGCTCCTCGGCGTAGCGCGGGTACTCGGAGTGCACGCCTACCAGTGCGATGCCCGCCTCCTCGGCCGGGTTGCCCGCCTCGGCCTTCATGGCGCCCCCGCCGCCCACCCCGCCCCCGCCCCCGCCCCCGCCTACCACGCCCGCGGCGCCGCCCGAGATGGACAGCGTCGACACGGGCTTCCGTAGCTGCAACAAACAAACAAAATACATTAATTTCACTTAGAATAGAGAGGCAAAGCTAAAATTTATACGTCACGCTTTACGCAAGTCTCGAAATACTTCATTTTTTTGAGCTAAGGGACAAATAATTTTCCTTTATTTTTATTTTTTATTTTTTTATTTTATTTATTTTAGGGAAAATTGACAGCCAATCTTAGATTACACAATAATACAATAGTAAGTTAGTTAATTATGCCAATAAGCCACTTGCATGGATTTCATAACGACTTGGAAAAAATCGTGTGGATAAATTTTTTTACTAAGATTACGAAAATGTTAGTAAAATTTTTTAAAAATGTACAGTTTTTTTAATTTTTTCAAAATAAATCCATTATTTGTGCTCGAGAAAATGTCCCGTCTCTGAAAATGTTCTATTAATTTTGTAAACTTCCACACTGATTTTTTTTTATATGGCAACACTTTGATTTCAGGCGAATTTTTGAATTTGACATTTAACGATCACTAGATTTATTGTTTGTTCTCTGCGAACTTATCATTTGGTTTGACTTTTTGACAGATGTTAAAAAGATAACCCCATACAGTTTATGCTGTCTGTATCTGTTATAGAGGTATAATGGTAATGGTGCTGATTTTAATAAAATCCAATTTT
This sequence comes from Limnephilus marmoratus, assembly GCA_917880885.1. Classification (NCBI taxonomy): domain Eukaryota; kingdom Metazoa; phylum Arthropoda; class Insecta; order Trichoptera; family Limnephilidae; genus Limnephilus; species Limnephilus marmoratus. Next base: position 11,021,097 of record OU862918.1, read on the forward strand.
GTTATTATTATAATTTACAAGTACAAGTAAATTACATTGGATTTAGAAATATAGTCGTTGAATATTATAATGATTTATGATTAATAAGATGGATCAAGGAAAAAAATATTTATAAAATATAATATTTTTGGTGTGCCTCGTTATTCTCCTGTGCCGTTCGTGTGGAAAACGTTATTTTTTTAAATTATTTTCGGCTATGTAATTATCGTTTTTTCGCACCCATAAAATTATGTCCCGTCTTTCCGGTTTATAAAAAATGGTCTGATTTTTCGTATTGAAATTTTCAAAAAATTGCCAGGGTTTGAAAAATACAATAAAAAAAACGGAATGTCTTAGAATATTTGCCTAAACCGGAAAAAAAGTTTAAAAAATGAGATGCAAGTGGCCTGTTATGAACTTTGCACTGATGATAGTGAATGATAAAGTGTGACATTGTAAGGATGTTTTCTTAATTAATTTATTTTTTTAGTCGCAAAATATGAAAAGGGAGGATTAAGCGGCAAAGGACGGAAATATATAGGGATTAAACTTTCTAGTTTGGGTCATGTTGCTGAGTGAGATTTCGTTTCATGTCACATAAAGTCGAGTTAAAAATGTCAATGTGGTAATAATTTAAGTTAAATTAATGTGTGGATTTGTAGATAAATAAGTTCTGTTTGAATTTGGTCTTGCAAAGAGGGAGATTAAAAGTAAATGACTGTCTGTTGCTACGATTTGGAACATGGAATGATAGGCGTTGAAGAAGATCAGCACTATCAATAATTTTATATCACATTTTTTCATTAAATATGTTAATAGGAAATTTAGCAGATCAAAACAATTTTACAGAACTTATGTGATTTTTTAGGGTTGTAATATGAGTGCAATAGGGTCGGAATTGTTGAGTCGGAATTGTATCGGAAGTGAAGTGTTATAATTGTGGGTGATTCATTCATTATTTTTTCAACGAATTTCGTACTATTCTAGGTATTAATTCTGTCGATTCAAGCAACATGATATTCATATTTACAAATTCTCGAAAAATCAATTGTTGTCAACAATATTTGCTAACAAATTATTATGTAATAGTTAACGTATAAATGCGAGGAAAAAAGACAGAAAACGTTCAATCAGTCACTGTCTGAATAAAGGCAAAAGCTTCCTAGGAACTAGAAACATATTTCAACTTTTAAAAGTTTACTTAACGCTACCTAACTCCACAAAGAAATTAATAACTTGGGTTTCCACCCTTTCGTATATTCACGTGTATAGAATAACATGGTATTATACACGAACGGAAACAATGGATCGTAGAAGAATAAGTTACTAGGAACTTGTATTTTGCATAATATTACGTTTTTTAAAAATAACTGTACAAATAATACGGAAACAAAAGTTATTACCTCATTTGCTATTATTAGAAAACAAAAAGTTTTGGAAAACGTTTGAACAATTAACTTCTTGCGAAAATGCATTACTGAATGTCATTTAATAATCTAAGTGAATATAATATTATACCTTATTATTTGGGATAATATCGTCTTAAAGATTTCAAATTCATTTCTAGCCTCCAGTGACCCTTGTTTCCCCTACGATACAACCCTGGGAACTCTCCTGGACCCATAAATAGAGGCGTGATTTAGCCAACTTTTGAAATGAATATACCTTTAACAATCATTAACAACGTTTTGACAACAACAATCTTCTAGAACACATTTATTTCCCCTGTCCAATAAGAAACACAAGGTCAAACCAACTATTCCACATCCCACACTCAAAAAAAAATTAAACACAACATTCATTTCTCTGAAGGACGTGCACAAAATACAATGTTTTCTTTTACAATGCTGATATTTTCCATTTGTCCTCAAGCCAATTTATTAAATTCATAATTTAAAAAATTAAAACAAATTGTTAATTACGAACTCTCCACCCCTACTGTATGTTTCATTCTCATTATGTTGTTTTTCCTTCTTTTTATAATAATAATAATATTTAGATGATTTATATAGCGCCGTTTTTTCGTGAAAAATCCCCTCAAGGGTGTTGGCAAATGGCTGATCATTCATCCTTGAACGTTATCTTATGATGTGAAAATGTATTAATTTTATATAGGTTTATTTATTTATTTATTCTTAGTAAGGTTAACAGTTAAACTTCATTTTATCTATCCCACATGCTTTAATTTGTGTTTTTTTTTTCACTTCTGTTGAAGATATATATTTTTTCTTTTTTTCTACCACTTTATGTTTTAATCTATGTTTTTATATATATATGTATAATAATTTTTAGCGGAAACTTCGCTGGTTGATGCAACCATGTAATATGTTACTTTTCTTATTAAAATATATATAACTATTTATTATTAATTTTTTAAACTTTATGAGTAAAATCTCAAATTATAATATTTAATTAAATGAAGACAATATTAGCGAAACTCAATCGAAATCTGGAGACAGAAAAATCAGAAAAGATATTGGCTCCGCTGGGACTCGAACCCAGAACCCTTTTCTTACATGGAAACAGCTCTACCGATTAAGCTACGGAACCCATATTAATTCGGTCACTTTTAACTGTATACAGTTTTAACTGTATACAGTTAAAAGTGAACGGAACCCATATTAATTCGGTCACTTTTAACTGTATACAGTTTTAACTGTATACAGTTAAAAGTGACCGAATTAATATGGGTTCCGTAGCTTAATCGGTAGAGCTGTTTCCATGTAAGAAAAGGGTTCTGGGTTCGAGTCCCAGCGGAGCCAATATCTTTTCTGATTTTTCTGTCTCCAGATTTCGATTGAGTTTCGCTAATATTGTCTTCATTTAATTAAATATATATAACTGTTCGTTTCCTCAATAAACGAAAATAAAAATAAAAAAAATATAAAAAAAATACGTTAAAACAATTTGAGAAAGTGTGAAAAGGAACTTTTATTTGCAATGAATTATGTTTTTTGATCAATGAAAGGACTCATCATGTCGTCATGTTCGCATTCTAAAAGTCATGCAGCTGTAATACCACGATTAAACACATTAATCACAATGATTCAACCTGTACCAACAGATTTCAAATAATATGAACTATACGCAACTTAAAGGTTAGAGGCTTACTGTCCATAGCTTTTAACCTTTGAACGAGTTAGTAATCTATTTACTTCACATTAGAAGATTAAATGGTAAACGAAATTGTGTTTTCATGTAGGTATAAAAATTCCATTCTGATTTATTATATTTTAGTCTAGTGGTATATCCATCATCGACCACACTTTTAGTTTGTCCTTGACTCCCATACTATTTTTAATCGATAATATATTATTGACCGCTAAATATCTGTACCTAGATGTGTATTTTTATAGTTTGACTTCAACCGAATGTTATTATCTGTATTCCAACTCATACAAAATGTATGCAATAATGATTGGTGTGTGAATCTGGCTCATGCTAAATAACGATTTAGTTATGGTTGGGCGTATTATCAAAATGGATTTTCTTTAAAACATTAATTCAAAGTTTCATAGAGTCGCACTCGCTCCATTGTTGGATAAAAGCATGCTCCCCTAATGGCCGATTTAGGCAATCGCAATACCGAAACTGAAAATTAAAATTATGTAGACGAAAAGTATTTATAATTGTTTTATTAACTTTTTTCAGCTCTCAATACATAACAGCTCTGTCTGAAATCTTCTTTAGAAAGTATGATTATGGTAATCGATTGTGTATTCAAAACTTTATGATTTTGATATTATGTTTGGGGACCGATGGTCTAACCCTTTTGGTGACCTTGAGTCAACCGTTTACTTGGATTTAGGGGAAACAAAAAACATAACTTTTATGTTATTTTAAAATTTATTTACTTCGAGGTAGGCATATTTATTTTATTTGATATAATATCTAACATTTTTAAATATAATTCAGCAATGTCGGCCTCACTGGGTAGCTCACCTGTGCTGAGGCCTCCATTTTATAAAACAAAAATGTATATATAACACATTAAAAATAATATATAAATAATGCTGCATTAAAAAATGTAAGCTAAAATTAAACTAAAAATAAAAATTTATAATTAAGGTAAAATAATGGGTAAAATGTTTTTTTTATGTGTTTTATATTTGTTTTGTGTGTTACGTGTATTTATTCTTATTATATTATGAGATTTTGGTAATATTGTCTTTTTGTTCTTTAATCCATTTTTTAATTTTGAGTTTGAATTTATTTTTGTTTTCTTCTATTTTATTTTCAAGGGTAAGATTGTTGAATACTTTTATAGCTTGATATTTATAGTGACTTTGACCAAAGCTTGTATTCACTGTCGGAGTTTTTATATTATTTTTGTACGATTGTCTTACTGGTCTGTTAGTGATATTCTGAGATTGTTGAAATATATTTTTTTGGTCTAAAATGTAGTTTAATAGAGTTTTAACGTATAATTGGTCTTGTACGTCACAACTGTTGAATATTTGGTCTTTTTCAGTTAGTCTATGTTTTTAAGTATTACCTTTAAGATCGTTTTCTGCGCGATTTTGATAGCTGAGTTTGTTGCTCATCCCCAGACAATTATCCCATATTCTATTATTGATTGACAAAGTGCAAAATATATTGTTTTAATTTGTTTTATTTTATATATGTATATATTCCTTATGTTTAGGAAAATATGTATTGTTTTGAAGAGTTTATTTGTGATTTGTTTGATATGATGTATCCATTTTAGGTTATGGTCAATTACGATTCCTAGATACTTTATTTGTTATTTTTTTTCTAGAGAAGGACAATTGCAGATGTTGTTATTTAAACATTCGTGTATTTTTATGGTGTTTGTGTTGTTTTTTTGGTTGTCTCCTGCTGTTTATACTGTACGTTGTAAATTTTGTTTTCGATGTGTTTAGTGTAAGTATGTTTGAGTCTAGCCATGTTTTCACTCGCGTGATTTCTGAATTTGTCGTTTTAAATACATTATTCCAATCCTTGGATTTAAAGAGTAAAACTGCGTCGTCTATATAATAAACTATTTCACCGTTTATTTCCATGCTGTAAAATTCATTTACGTAAATAGTGAAGAGAACTCCGTATGCAATCGGAAGTGGATTGCTAATATGGTTGTTAGTTTTGATGGCTTTATAAATTATGAATTAATTCATGTTAACTTTGTATAGGTACAGATTTAATTAAACACGTATTTACAAAAAATACTGTGTCCGCACAAAATAAGTCGTAATATCTCGAAATTGAAACATTTTACTGTTCTAACAAATGCTTTAATTATTTTCATACATGCCTTATAGATATATATTGGGTATCTCTACGGTTAAAATGTTTTCTAGATAATGTTACATATAACACAATATAGTTACGTATATAAAAGAAATCTCGAACATTTATATATATTTTTTATCGTTGCAATATTGCATTATTTACAGGATCTCAACGTACGTTTGGTTATTTAGACATGTTCTTGATTTTTATTATCTATTCCTTTCTGTTTTACGCGCTCATCAGAGGTGTTTATTACCTACATAATAATTCTCATTCAATTAAAGTTACCAAGTATATAGGTATATTTCTTTGGTATTCAAATATTGTATTACTAGGCCCATTAACCAGCAGTTGTGAATTCAAATTTCGTTCAAAGATGATCTTGCGATCGTACTGGATGGTTCCTACGAAAAAGATTAATTATTCTCCGTACAAGCATTTTTAACTAATAACTCCATATCGATTGTATTTCACTGAAGATTTGATAAACATATACCTATATTCAAGTTGGCAAATAACATGCTCAAACGCGTGATAATACAATTATTAAATTGATGTGCTTTTTGTTATTTTTTTTAGTATCTCTTTTGTGCAGATAATGAAAAAAAAAATATTTTTAAATAATTTTTTTAATATTTTTCTTTTACAACAGTTATGAGGGATTTTTTTTCTTCAAACTACTTTTTCTTTACTTTGAAGGATAAGGAAACATCGTAATATCATTCCACAGTACCGGATAATGGCTACTACAAGTTAACTTAACGAATTCTTATTTCACCAAAAAAAAAAAAACAGTTTTACTTATTGAGTTTACCCGTTTTCGCATTTTCATGAACAAACAACATGTTTGTCGGTTTTGCTCAGAGCATTGAAACCAAAAACAATTTTCTCTCCCTCGTTATGTGCTCTTGTAATAATAATGTTTTTTTCAGCGCTTACCTATTCCTCCGCTTGGTGGAAGTTACAAAAACATAGCACGTTCTCTCTTATACCAATTTCCATCTAAATCTAACAAACCTGGAAATGGAAACGGGGATATGCAATGGATGTTTAGTGCGTGTTCAGTTTTGTAATTTCACCGGTTTAGTTTTCTCAAACGAAAACTTCTTTGTTTTATCGCTACACAAGAATTGATAACTCAGATAATAACACGATAAAATATTCATCTCTCTCACTACGATTTTAGCAAAGGGGAAAAAATTGAAAAACACTTCCAAAAGCGAAGATTTCATTAAGATATAATCGCTGATTTATGGCTGATTTTTTAAATAAAATGTTTTTGTGAAAAAATAATGTTAATCCGATGCCAAATTCAACCGAATTCACTCGAGTCTTAGCGCGGAAAATTAAGTTAGAACATTTTTTCACATCGTTGTAATTTATTTCAAAGCTATAAAAGTAAATGAACAAATACATTGTTAGATTGCACGACTAGATAATATATAGTTTTATGGTCTTTTAGTGGTTGTTAGGTAGTTTTTGTTGTGACACTTAATCTGTTAAATTTTTTATAACAACTGAGAATGCTTTTTTGGTCAAATAATGTTCACATACTTTACACTAGAAAACAGATTTTGTCTTCCATCTCTATTTCAAAGATGGAAGGACCGTTAGTGAGAAAAATTGTTTAATAAAAGGAACAGATTTCGTAATTAATTCGTTGTTTTGGTGTTTAATTCGTAGAAATCGATTTATTTTTATTTTTATAGATCAAATTTATTAGTGTTATTATTAAGTTATGCAAGTATTTTAGTTTTTCTTTTTTGTGACAGAGAAAATAAGTGTGACAATAGATTATCCATTCAGAAGGATTTGAGAGGCGGGTCTGGGTACCGCCGCCCCGGGAACCATTTTTTGGACAATCATCATCCCAAATGGTTCGCTAGGTTTGGTGACATAGAAGAGGTGCCTGGGTTCATGGGATGGATGCATCTGCGTATAACCCCAAATTTAACCCCAAATTAACCCTCCCACCCTCCATTCTCCCATTTTTTAATCGCGATTTCAGTATTTTTGTATTAACAAATTTAACCGTATTTCGTATTTCAAACAGAATGAAATTATTTATATTGTTGAATGACAGATGGCGCTACGTCCGCCTCATCGAACTTTCATCCACATATGCGCAATACATTTTTAAGAAGCGTCGCGTCATTTTGATATGTCATTCGGCATCATGTTCTCGCGTGGGCAAACCATCGAGATTATTTGTGTTGGCTAAAGACGGACTGACAAAAAATAGCTCTTCGAAATTCATATTGATTTTCTTTACTTCATTTTCCTACTTTAGTTGGAGTTTTTTTTGTTTTTATTGGTGGTCATCGTCTACAGCGCTGCATTCCTCTTTCTGTCATAGATCCCATCCCCCCACACAATACATTCGTTATTATTTGTTTAACAACCAAAATATTCACTAGAAATAATTTATATGGCAGAACAACGTTTGTCGGGTCAGATAGTATCGATATGAAACTAAATTAATAGAATTTCCAACTCAATATATTCATTATTCATAATCCAGCCACACAAATTTTATAAAAAAATAGTAAGTAAAATTCAATCTTGCTATATTTGTAACTATCTATGTTGATTTTGAATGTTTGATCATACTCTGCAGTTAAATTAACCTCTTTCGAATAAGATATTCATACAAAGTCATGATTTCGCATTTTACTTTATATGTTAATTATTGAGCATTGCGGATTGTGAATTGTCGCTTCTTCCCCCAACGAGGTATCTAGGCCAGCCTTTAAATCCCGTAAACGGGCGGAAATACTCGATGCAAGAACTGAAACCTAATTGTATAACTTCGGAAGTAGACGAATACAAAGGCAGTGGTATCTCTTTGTGTTTGTTTTTCAGAAGACTAAATTGAGAGCACCTTTCGGCATAAAAGCAATAAAAAATCTCCTATATTTTCTATGGATGTTTTGATTCATAGTAATCCAAGACCTTTCTAACTACTTCAAATCTCAGCATACTTATGTACAATGTGTAGTCGGTTTACGTACACCAAATTTAATTAGGTGTCCCCGAAGGGATGTGCAAAGAGGATGTATGGCCGAATAACAAAAGTATAAAACATGGTTTCATTCAAACGCATTAAGGCACCGCTACCCGCATTTCTACCGATTTCTTACATATCTCCCTTAAACATTAGAAGTTTTTAATATGTTATTTTTGAAGATAATATATATTCGCGTTCCACTTCAAATTCCCAAAGTTACTCAATTTTTGCTCTATTTTAAATGAGTCGTGTTTTATTAAACACTAGCTGGTACCCGGCATGCGTTGCTATGCCATTTAATAAAGAAATTGTTTCTCCCTGCGTGTCTTTTCCCATTCGGCCCGGTTCCCTTCCCTCCCCCTATTCCTCTCCCACGTCCTATTCCTCGCGTTTCCACTCCGCCTCCAACACCTTCCCTCTCCCCACTCCACTCCCCCCGCTCCCCTGTCCCGCAAACCCCCCTCCCGAGTTCCCCTCCCTGGTCCCCTCCCCCCCATCACGCATTCCATAAATTAACTCCCGGTACATTTATTGTTCAAACGGCTCGCTTACCACCTGTTGAAATTTTTTGTACTAATTTCATAATGCCAGAGCTCACTAGATAATAACGAACACAAAAAAAAAAATTATCCAATTTGGTGCATTCATCCGGAAGTTAGGCGCGTACATACATTTTGGGCGATTCATTTTTATACACATTTCATAATGCCAAAGCTCACCAGTACTTTTATACAAATTTTGTCCTGACAATAACGAACACAACAAAAAAAGGTTTATCCAATTTGGTCGTTCGGAAGTTACGCGCGTACATACATTTCGGAGATTCATTTTTATTTATAAAGATATGTAGATAGATAGATAGATAGAAGATTTTCGCAATTTTCGCATAGATTTTGTCGCTTTAAATGTTAGCACGCTCCAATAACATTCGTAATTTCATATCTCTACACCTTCTTCTCTGTAAGCCCGGTTGCGGCGCCTTAAGGATAAAACTACCTGTATCTATGTACTGTATGCCAATGTGTAAATACAAAAAATTGAAACCGTAAATAAATTCGTTGGTTACCCATTAGAATATATTATTAAAGGTATTTTCGAAGTCCATTTTGGGTTTGAAATTGATAAATAATGCATAAAAAATTATAATTGTATAGTCATAGTCTGTCGGGTTACCAAAATTTTATACCATCAAGTATTTGCTTCTTTCGACAAAAAATAACTTGTTTGTCGTTATCTCTGTTTTTGAATAATTTCGTAAATTCAAAACTTAAACAAATTGATGATCTATCAGGATTGTAAACCATGGAAAAAGTTGTTGGTCCAATGGTCAAATTAAAAGTAAAATGCATTTCAGAATTTGAATAAGATCACAAAGAAAACTCATGTTGATAATTTACATCTTTCTAAGAATCCGGAAAACACTTACTAACTCGAATCTGGCAGCTTGTTTTGTAAATTGTGACAAACAAGATACGGTAGGTATAGAAAAAGAAGTACAACTCACAGCAACAAGCCGAACACATGTAGCCGTGGCTTCATGACCAGATCACGTTGTTTCTGCGAACTTTGGAACGGCTGCGCTACGCTTTCCATCCACATGAAATATTCAACCTGCAAGTTACGCCATGGGAATGAGATTGTGTTGAAAATCTCAAGCTTTGTGGTTTTGACGATCAAATGATATTTCGCAATCCACCTATGTACTTATTTATGGACATGATGCAGAAGGGAAGTGTGTTTTCTTCTCTCCTTCGAAAATTGTAAATTCGAAAAGATCTTATCAAAAGTATTCAACATTCTGAAGAATACAAAAAAGATGTTTCTTCATTTTAGTTCAAAAAACTAGATTGACAAAGTGAGATTTTTTTGTAAAAGTAAAAAAACAAAATGGCGAAGCTATTTATGTCTGCCGTCAAATGACAAGATTCCGATTCAGCTTTAAGAACCTTTGGAGGTTATCCACCACTTACACGCCTGGTATAAGTAACAGATGATTACTCCTTCAAGGCTCTCGCAAGATTCTAATATTTTTGTTAAACGAAGCTACATTTATTTATTTTGAACGATTCTAGACCTCCAGAGTCCCTGCATACGTTGTTAGTAAGCAGTATGCAAATGCTTAACGGGAAAAACAAAATGCAAATAATAGGTTAGTAAACACAACGACGAATTAAACAAGGCAAAAGAAAAACTCATTCCTGAAGCTCCATGAGGCGGCATTGTGTCGTGTAACAAAAACCTGCAAGCACCTGTATAAAATAGAGAACATTAAAAAAATATGATAAATCTCAAATCAATTGGCAAGAACCAACAAAAAATGTGAATGACATTCGGTCTAATCATAAACCACACTTAGTTTTCGTGACCCTTAGCCGACAACTCAGTGAAGCCTCAAAGAATGTTGAATATTTGGCTTTAAGAACCTGTGAATTTAATTTGAATTCAAGACAACAATCAACACAGACTTAAGGGTTCTCAGATAAATCACTCTGCCATGATAAATTTTTCAAAAATTTCAATAGGAAATTCTTCAATTGAACTCATTAAAAATGCTAATTTCGGTTATGACTTCAACTCCGGTTGAATGAATTCTTACAAATTCTGTTAAAAAGTGTTTTCGTGTCATTTTTAATATTGGAAATGTTTGAGATTTCAGACAAGCGATAAAGTACCTGCTACAAATCTTCTGTAACATAAAAATGGATCGCTAAATGTGTTGCTAAGCGCAAATCTCAAGCGCAGCTGAACCGATTTCGCTAATTCTTTTTTAGAATATTCCTTGAAGTACGAGGAAGGTTCTTACGGAGAGAAAAATTAAGAAAATTGCGCAGAAAATTGGATAATTTCCGAAAACCTAACGATTATCGCACGTTTGACAGTTCGCGTGTTTGAGATTGACATTTTGCAAAACAATGATTGTTAAATCAAGATTCTATTTTTGAAAATCTTTAAGTTGATAAATTTATTTAAAGTAGGTACTCCCCTAATAGTTTGAATCGAATCAATAATTTTAGATATTTTAAATAGGTACCAATGTTAGGTATCAAATTTAATATACATGAAAAATGGAAATTTTAATAAAAATTGTAAAAGGTGGCGCGCTGGCTGTTTAAAAACTGAATGTACTGGGATTGACTATATGGAACGCGGGAGGAGGGTTGGCGGGACGAGGGAGCGGAAAAAGGAAGAGGGAAGGCAGGGAAGGTGGAAGGGGAACGCGGGAGGGGAAGGGGACGTGTGAGGGGGGAGGGGAACTCGGGAGGGGTGTTCGAGCGACGGGGGAAGGGGGGGGAGTGGAGTGGGGAGAGGGAAGGTGGAGGTGACGGAGTGGGAAGAGGACGCAGGAGAAGAAGGGGAGGCGGAAGGGGAACGGGATGAAGGGGAAAGGACACTCAGGGAAACAATTTCTTTATTAAATGGCGTAGCAACGCATGACCGGGACCAGCTAGTAATATAATAGAAAATTATTTTGACAGCCATTTTCAAAATTGGTATCAATTTTTCGATAAATCAGAGTATGTGTGACTTTTTACGGGTCTGCGCTACTCAGAAATAATAATTTATAATAATATTTCGAATACTTTAAAAATCTTTATTCAACAAGTCGAACTTTTTTGTTTATTTATGAAGGATTTTCGACTAATCGATAGAAAACTACATTTGGATGCTTTATTTTGTAAGTCAATCAATTTTGCTTCGATTTTCGGTTACCACTACGAATGCGCTCAAAGTAAAATCCCTGCTTTCCAGCAAAATTCTGCACCTAGTTGTGGTCAGATAATTAGGAAAAATGAAATAAAATATTTACCTTTTAAAATAATTATGTTGATAATGAAGTTACATCACCAAAAATAATTTAATGGGTTTATTCTTGAGGCGTTAAAAGCTTTACTTAGATTTAAAACACTGTTTGGTATTTAGTTCACACGTGGTGTTAGGTCAAAATTTATCACCGTGTTTCTTTGTTTGCCGAACGATTTGACCTTAATGGATAAGTACTCGTACAACGAATTGAGTAAAATGAACAAATAAATCGAAGAGCATTAAGGAAAGGTCAGGTTGACACGTGTCACAATACAATTGATAAACTTATCAAAATGTGGAACTAATAATTTGTTTGTAATTTGTTGTTTACAGCTTTGAGGCTATCGTTAAAAAAATAGAAATAATGAGTAATGACAAAAATAAAAGCATGATAACAATCCAACTCGGGAAATTTTTTTTTTTGCATTGTACTGAGAGTTTCTTGTCCCCTCTTGAAAATTCGACGAAACCCTTCAAATTTCTACCAAAACCTCCTTCACCTCCACACTCCCCCTTCCCCTTCCCCTCCCCACTCCCCCCTCCCACTCTACCCTCCCGCTCCCCCATCCCACTCCTCCCTACAAATCCCCAAATTTTAATCACAATCGGATGAACGGTTCAGCAATGCATAATTTCATGATGCCAGAGCTCACTATACAAAAACCATCGCGGGCATGCGCACATCAAATCCCCAAGATTTCATCGCAATCGGATGAATGGTTTAGCAACGCATTGCGGACATACATATATACATACACACAAATTCAGAAACAAACACATTATGATTTTTATATACTTAGATTATGAAGAGTTTAATTAACTTTAATTCTCAATAGTTTGTTTCTGGGGATGCCTATGCATTGCTAAACCATTCATTCAATTGCAATGAAACTTTAGGGATTTGATGTGCGCATGCCCGCGATGGTTTCTACATATACACAGTAGTGAGTTCTGGCATCATGAAATTATGCATTGCTAACCGTTCATTCGATAGCGATGAAACTTTGATGATATGATGGATGGTTTCTATTTATAAATTCTCGGAATGTGTTGCTATGCTACTTAATAAAGAAATTGTTTCTCCTTGCGTGTCCTTTCCCATACGTCCCGTTTTTAAAATGCTGTGTCAATTCGCTTGCCATATATCCCTTCATAAACTGTTATTTTCGTGGCCACAAATTGGTTTTGTGACTTTGAAATCCCCCGCAAGTCAACATCGCATATGCAAAATTTACCTTGCGAAAATGCGTGAACACGTAAAATAATTTGCTTACATCGCAGCAAACAAAAAATATTATGCCTTGTAGTCTCTATGTCGGTAATCACGGAATCTGGAAAGTCGAGATCCAAAAAATAAAATGCGAAATTTAAGCCATCTTAAAAAAATACAAGTGTTCAATTCACTCGCGGAAGAAGTGAAACCTTCAGAAAATTAAAGTAGACAAGAGTTAGAAGGCTACGAAGCATCGCACAAAGAGGAGACCGGTTATTCTATCTCATTCTCTCGCAGGCTATATCTTATAGATGTATGTGTTTGTCTCTTTTTAATGTCTCTTTTTCGTTTCATGGTGTATCAAACGGTGCTAAAGAATTTTTCACTTCAAAAATGGTATTTAGCACACCTAACATAAAAAAATACAAGTGTGTCGTTCACATGCGGCAGAAGTGAAACCTTCAGGAAATTAAAGTAGGCAAGGTGGGGAGGCTAAGAAGCACCGCACGAAGAGGAGACCAAAAATTGTAACTCATTCTCATCCTACGGATATATGAGTCTGTCTCTTTTTAGTGTCACTTTTTCGTTTCATCAAGTTTTAAATTAAAACGGTGCGAAAGATGTTTTCACTTCAAAAACCTCATTTTTTTAACTGTTTTCGTGTAGTTAAGACTACACTGAATTCATATTTCTAATAATTTATTAACGGTGCATACATCAATTTGAAATAATAGGGCTTTACAATGAAGTAATTATAAATTTCCACGTCGTTAATTGTATTTTATACCGCGTCTTTCCACTTGAGTGAAATTGTGTTCTCGCAAGGAAACAGATGCTAGCCCCGCGCAGGTTATGAAATACATTTCCCTTGTTGACTTAACATACGCTCATGGGAATTAAAAGTTCTCTGGAAAAATTAAAACATTACACTTTCCTTACGTGTTTAATGCTGCAGCATATTAGTGTTTTTACGTGACAAAAATGTTTCACAGTTTCGGCCATAATAAAAAGCCCGAAAATAATTTTCTCTTTGGTTTATTACTTCGGTACTAGGCTACTTTCAAACTGGACATGAATTTTATAATATTGTGTAAGAAGAAGATAATACTAATAAATCTACACGAACCATGAAACAGAACAAGGACATCTGTCTTACTGAGACAATGTTTTTAACTACTCAGCCATTAAGACTTGATTATTTTTGTCTATCTCATTTCTCAATCTAAGAACTAATTTTTAATTTAATTTAAAAAGTCAAACATTTCCGGGTTACGAATAACCCAACAATGTTTGAAAATCTCCTACTACCAACACAGTTAGCTGAAAATGTTGCTTGTGTCATGATGGAGGATTTTGGTGGAGGGTGAGACCCAAACTAAATAAAGAACTTAAGATTTTTTTTTTAATTTGTTCAATCATATTTATGTATTTATAAGCTATCAAGACAGTACTAGCGTACTCCAGCTTGCTTCTGATCACTCCAAAATGTTGTTTCAAAATTGTTAAATTTTGAACAAAAACAGCGGCGAATGGAAGTTGCTCAGGAGTCACTAAATGAAATCAACGACGATGCAGACTTACTGAAATGTGTTATAACAGGTGACGAAACACGGGTTTACGGATATGACGTCAAAACAAAGGCTTAATCTTTGATAGTGATTGGGCGATCGTTCATAACCATTTCTTTCACTTTTTCCACGTTTTCATCGGTTGTTGGAGTGCTGGGGCGTCCGGGGCGTTCGTCATCTTCAACGTCTTCACGGATATCTTGGAAACGCTTATATCACTTGTAATCCCTTGTTTTACTCATAGCAGACTCACCATAGGCCTTTGTTAACATTTCATAGACTATGTTACACTTTATTTCCTTTTTTACGCAAAATTTGATACAAATTCTTTGATCCATTTAAAAAAAATAAAGCGACAGAAAAACTTAGCGGCTGCCACAGAAAAACTAAACAATGAATACAGCTGAAAATTTTATCATACTTAAGGAGCATGTACAATGTATGTATACCAAATAACAATCGGGCTCTCCAAAGCCGCTAAATTTAAAATTCCCGTTACTTTTTGAACAACCGATGAACATTATATTGGATCCAATTTTTAAAAGTATGTTAATGGTTCCAACGGGATAAAGAAAAGAGTTCCATAGAAAAGTGATGTTAAAATCCTTTTTCTACGGTTTTACGAACACGATCTTCGTTTTCGGTGGTTTAGAGCCTATAAAGTTTTTTCTCATAACATCAATTTATAGTTAATACTATAAAATCATGTTTATCACCAGGATATGTTTTATAGCTTTATTTATTGATATACCGTGCCAGAACTATTAAATGCGCTGAAGATAAATTTTTAATTAGCTTCAAGTTTACTTAAGTTTAAATTGGTAACCATTTCATAATTCGTCTCTATTATCAGTAAAAACATTAATTTATTAACAACTAAATCATAATTGAAAGATATTTTTTTTATATTTAACAATAGGTACTGTTATTAAATAAAAAAAAGGATTACTTTCAAGCTAGTTTTGATGGGTAACTACGAGAATTATTACGCGGGACTTATTAATTATTATTATTATGTTTGAAGGAATTATGTGTTTATAATATATTCCAAATTAACATCACTATATCAATAACAAATCTTTTATCAAAATTTATTTAGGCAGGTACCGTAATATAGATTTTCCTGATTTGACAGCTCGTAGTACAATCTACGAACTCTGTCCGATAATAATGCAGTATTCATCTTAGACCGGTTAAGGAACTTGAACGGAAATGCCAAGCAGTCGACTTAAATTAAGGCTACGCCGACAACTATTTATAAATATGCACATACCTATAATAAAAATCTTTTGATAAAGTGCTTACATTTTTTTTCTAATTTTTTTTTTTTTTTTAAAGAAATACAAACGTTCCCGGGTTACGAATAACCCAACAATGTTTGAAAATCTCCTACTACCACCACAGAAAGCTGAAAATGTTGCTTGTGTTGTGATGGAGGACTTAGCCAGTCGAGGAATCGAACACGCGACGCTCGGGTGGGATCCAAACGCTATGCCCACTCAACCACTGACCAGACGATGGGTAACAGACCAATAAGATGGGTAGTTGTCTTGTACGAAACACGGAATAGCGGTTTGTTCCTACATAAATTAAAACGAGGATATTGTAGTTTTGGGTTCACTTCGCAACATCATTTCTATCAGATTATCTAGCTCGGTCGATCGATAAAAGACTAATCGATGCCATTCTTTGCACGACTGCAGTTCACGTCGAAAAAATAAGATCAACTGTTTGTTTGTTTTTTGGTGATTTGCAGTAATGGTCGGGAACGATAACAAGTTACCGAAAATATCGATAAAACCTTTGTCAATCGACCATGAAATAAACATGCGGTCAAAAAAGTTACATATTTATGTCTTTTTTACCACCGATTTGGCCGATTTAACTCAGTGTTCGATGTATCTGGCAATACTTGAATGGATTATTTCATTTTTAATATTATTATATTAACGACCCCGGAGAAAATAGTCTAGTCATTTGTGTATGAGTAAAAAGATTGTTAACTCGATTCCTCACCACGTAAAGTAATAATCATAAATAATCGAAAGTAACAAAATTAGTTTTAATCACCATAAATATTTTATTATAAAAATAAAACAAACACTTTGTATTTAACCACGAATTTATTATTTTATATATCAACCTATTGATATATAAAATAATAAATTCGCGGTTAAATACAAAGTGTTTGTTTTATTTTTATAATATAATGTCTAACCACAAAGTAATTGCTTCTTATGAAAAAATAAATATTTTAATTTCTGTTAGTGTGGGTTTTGTAGAACTTAGTAGGGTCAGTCAAAAACTAATGCCTTCTATTTTTTCTAATTAAATAAAGTTAAACGAAAAAAAAATAATTTGGCGCTATTCCTCAAGCCTTCATCTACAATTTACTGCAATAGTAACTTTCTGTGTCGATTGAATTCTTGAATGCAGAAGGTGAAACTCCTATTCGCATGCATGAAAGACTGAAAAATATGTACGGTGATGCAACTGCACAAAAATTATGACCGGAGACAAAACATGAGTTTCATGGAACCTGAATTAAAGAGGCAGTGGAATGGCATCACAGGACGAAAAAATTGAAAAACACACAGATAAAATCGTTTATAAATATTCTGGGGTTGCAAGGTGAATGAAATTTTTACCCATCATATGGGGTAATGTTGGCGCAAGCGATTCTTCATACAAATTATTACATACTTGTTCTTCATACAAATTATTTACATAGAAGAGCCAAAATCATAGACAACATTTTTTGTTCGAATTTTTTTCGAATTATTTTCTCGCGCATGCGCACAATACGCGCGCCGGCGCGTCTCCGGCAAATAAGAGGTTTTAAAGCACGTCTTTCGCCCAACAGCTATGGCGGGTGGCCTTAGGAAGCAGGATAATTCTTTTTACCACTCTGGAATACATGCTCTTGTTAAAAGATGCACCAAAGCTTTGGAAATGGACGGAGATTAGAAAAGTGAAAAAATTAATCGTCAATAGTGTGGTTTCTGACCTACGTAATTGCATTTTTTATTTCTTGGCAATTAAATGAGAAAAAAATAGGCATCATTACTTTTTAGCTGACTCTCATATAATATTTATATTGCATAACCTAGAAAGGTGTCAACATCGTGGTGTAGAAGGGTAGGAACATCGGTAAATAAATTAAAATAAAATATCTATGCGATGTTCCATTGCACAGGTGCGTCCTACTAAGATTGATAGCTTTATAACATGCAGCACTTGGTGTGAAAGCCATAATAAATTATTATTCCCTGACATCATTTATCCCCTTCCTGGTTACGACGTGAGAATGTGTTTACAAAGATTAATAAATTGTTATTTTCACAGTTAAATATTATTTCCATTAGTTACGTGTAGTTACCAATTAGCAGTCTTCCTAATTTTTTTATTTATTTTTAAAATTGAGAAATACTTGAAAATCCATTCAATGATATATGTATTATTTTAAGTATTTAAAAATTCCACCGGTTGTGAGGGCTACTAAATAGCGAGCTAGAAATATAATAAAGGTTCCTGTGGCGGCAGTACCCATTCCCGCCTCCCAAATTGATAAAATAATATATTAATTAAATATAATGTAAGGTACTTTCAGTGTCGCCCTGGTGTAAAACCACCATCCAGAATTGAAGCGTTGCTTTAAATGGCTTTAGAGGGGTTTGGTGACTAGATCTGAATAGCCAGATCCTTCCTTTCTCTTTCCCATCTCCTCCCCCTCCCCACTACCGCAAGCCTCACAACATATCTCAATTGGCACATCTAGTCACACTGCTTCCAGACAGGCGCAGTTGGGACTCTTTTGCGGTATTCCCAATTTAAAAAAAATCGAATTAGAAATTATGTTTTAATATCGGTATTTAAAAACTTGTCAAACTCTGCAAAAAGTTGAAAGAAAGGAAAAATCTGAAGTAAGTAGTTAAAAAATGTTTTCCAGTTTCAAAAGTAGTTTTTTTTTTAATGTTTACACAATTTTATGTAAAAGTCCAATGGATTAATGGTTACCATAATGTATTTATCATAGTTTAGCTTTTATCAGTTTGATTTATATTGTGACGTCTAACACTCATAAAATTAGATCTTGTTATTGACCACATACTATGCTTGATATCAAAAAGACCAAAAATTATTGACCCATACGATGGAAACGTTGCTCATGTGATACAACAAGAGTTGTAATATATAAGCTGTATACGTGTGGTGTTTGTTGAAAGAATCAGGTCTTTGAGGAAACTAATCCCAGAAGTCGACCAAAGCTGTATGTTCTGTGAGTCTATAAAACTAAAGTATTGCGAACATGCTTTCAAATAAATGCAATTTTATGGAACAACAAACATTTATATGTTTCTACGGAGCATAAGGAACACGAGATTGAGATTTCGCTTTGAGACAAATAAGAACAGTTTCCAATTTCCCTTCAGTTCTGAGCGCAACACAACCGAGGGAAATTCCAATAAAGGTTAAAACGTGAAAGTCTACAAAACGAACGTGCTCTGTATTGACAAAAGGTAGTAGCATCACACACATGACTTGGAACATTTGAATGTAGTAGTGGAGTAAACAACTTTACTATTTTATGCAAAAGAAGAACTCTCGGAAAGAAAAAAGTTTTTTTTTTTCTAAGAACATTTTGATGGGCATATTGCAAGGAAATCAGTCCATCAATCAAGTCTATATATTATTATGAGAAATACGTAGAATGAGCGTGTTCAACAAGACAGCGTTTATCATAATAAATCGAATGGTTACATGAAAAGCATTGGTCTTGACAGAATGCTATGTGCTTCAGCACAATTATTTTTTTAAACAAGAAAATAAGCCATTGTGAAACAAATGTTCTTGCACAGTACAAGTTAAAGCGGCAAGAATTTTAAGATTTTCCCAGGTAAAATATGTTACAAAAGCCAAGTAATCCGCCTATAGTGGATTTCCTGTGAAAATGGATCATGCCTGGATTGGAAGGTAATGCGACTCCGGTGTCGCCCGGTATTCACAGTACTTGTATCGAGAAACTCATTCCACGACACGGTTTTGAGTACCGTTGGTTGCTAATAAAAGGCCAGTGTTTTAGTAGATTTTTTTTCCACTCTCCGATCAATACATCCTGCCCATTTATCCATTTATTGCAACCAACTTTCTGGGTTTTCAATTATCAATTATTATATCTCATTGTTTCATTGCTTCTTAGTCATTTTTTTAGATCAATTCTGATGGTGCAAACCATCAATTTTCTATTTCATGTCGCTTTGCTTTCAGTTTTGAGACCATTTATTTATGCTTACTTTTGTATATTTAGAAATTGCATAAATGATAAACTTTCATTTTACACACCGGCATGCCATGCAAAAACGTTCACAAATGTCCAGTACTGCATATACATGTGAATAAATTTCTTTTAAACTACCCAATATAGTAATTAATAATGTTTTTTTCCAGGATGTAGGGAGCATAGTTCAATCCCACACGCCCCATATGGTTAGACATATTTACACAACATATTTTAGGTAAAGAAACAAGTACACAGAGTAGAAAAAAAAAGAAAAATCATTTATTATGTAGGGCGTGGTCTGGGGTGAGCTCGGGCCCAGCGCTCACTCCGGCGAAATCATGCAGTCCTACCTTCGTAAACATTTAAATTTATCATTATTTTTATCTGAGATGAATATTACATTATCTTATATATAAAAAATCTCGTGTCACGGTGTTTATGGTCGCACTCCTCCGAAACGGCTTGACCGATTTTTATGAATTCTTAAAAATTTATATTAAGTAGGTATGAGAATGTGTATTGTATGCCTTTAAAGTATATTTCATACCGTTAGATGATTAGGGTGACCCTATCCTGAAAAAAAAAATTTTTTTTGACAAACTTTTTTTTAGTATTTTTTTTTATATTTTGCACCAAATACCTATAACCCCCAAATTTTAACCCTCCTACCCCCACCCTCCCATTTTTTAACCGCGATTTTAGTATTTTTGTGTAAACAAATTTAACCATCTTTCATATTTCAAATAGAACGAAATTATTTATGTTGTTGAATAACAGATGGCGCTACGTCCGCTTTATCGAACTTTCATTCATATTATACATGCACAAGACATTTACGAGAAGCGTCGCGTCATTTTGATATTTCATTTGGCATCATGTTCTCGCGTGGGCAAACCATCAAGCTTATTTGTGTTGGCTAAAGACGGACTGGCAAAAACGATCGTACACTCAATTGATATTCGAAATTCATATTGATTTTCTTTATTTCATTTTCCTACTTTAGTAGGTGTTTTTTGTTTTTATCGGCGGTCATCGTCTACAGCGCTCCATTCCTCTTTCTGTCATAGATCCCATCCCCACACACTTACAATACATTCATTATTTTTTATTTAACGACAAAAATATTCACTAGAAATAATTTATGTGGCAGAACAACAGTTATTATAAATACGTCCACAAGCCATTAGACAAAACACAACTTATTTTAAATATAAATCAGACACCAAGTCTTTGATCATCAGACAAGACAGATCTAAAATCAAAAATAATGTCACAGCCAATTTATGAGAATGAACAATCTTGAAGATGTTTTTTTTATTTTAAATGTTAAATTGTGTACTTATTTGTATTTCTGCTATAAACTGCTTATCTTATGTATTGCGCTTATTCTCAACACAGAAATTCCTAGTGCGACAGGCATAGTACTTCACCAATTTCGTTTTGTCTGAACTTGGTAAAATTAGGAAGTATATATTCGTTGAGGTTAGTAACGTAACAATCCTTTCGTATCTTGCAACCGTATAACGTATCCTGCATATTCTATATTCACGGGTTTTGTGCCTACACACAGGTAGAATCCGTGTAAAATTCCTGTAGCCTGATTCGCCGGATTAGTTAGACGAAAGAGAATGTCTTTTCCAATTAAATTGTTTCCTGTATAGCTGGAGATCCTATCCAATTACAGAATTAATATTACAAAACGGGTGTGGAATTAAGTAGGTACTTTCATGAAATTCATCTGTTGTCCATGTAATGTTTCTAATTTCTATAATTAGTTTGTGTGTAACTGCTCTTACAGTCAGTAATATTAATTTTATTATTTTATGTTGCTTGCTCAACATGTCGTTAGGTTATTAAATTATTTTAAATTGCTGAATTTACACATAAAACACATTTTCGCGCAGCAAATAATTTTTGTAATTAAATTAAATCAAAAATATGCTACAATTCTTTTATTAATAATGTTGAAACTTCAATAAATCATAATGTAAAGTATTTCTGGAACTATGCAAAATCAATGAAAAATGACAACTTTGGAATACCCGCCAACTTGAAATATGCAGGTAAAAAGGCCAAAGACACTCAAAGTATCGCTGACCTTTTTGCTGATTTTTTTTAAAAGCGTTTATGAATGTGATACACCAGTTCCTGCTAGTACAGCATCAAAATTTACCACTGATCATAATGTTAATTTATCATGTATCCACATTGAATATAATGATATTCTGACTGAACTAAAATTACTAGATCAAAGCAAAAGCGGTGGACCAGATAATATACCTCCTGTATTTTTGAATAATTGTGCTACTAATCTGGCGTATCCTTTATATTTGTTGTTTAATCAGTCTTTACAAACAGGATGTTTTCCTACTAAATGAAAATTCAGCTTCCTTATGCCTATTTTTAAAAAAGGTGATAAACACCAGGTGATTAACTACAAACCGGTGTGCCTTTTATCAACAATTCCTAAAGTTTTTGAAAAAATTCTTCTTAAAAAAATTATTTTCCAATTAAATCACGTCATTTCTCCCAAACAACATGGTTTCTCTGTTGGAAAATCTACCCTCACTAACTTGTTAACGTATCAAAACTGTATATCTGATTCTATGTCTAATAAATGTCAAGTTGACTCTATTTATACCGATTTTAGTAAGGCTTTCGATAAAGTTAATCATGAGTTATTGCTGAATAAACTGCATAAATTCGGTATTGGTGGTACACTATATAAGTGGTTTAACAGTTACTTGGTCAACAGATTACTGGCTGTTAAAATTAATGGTACATTTTCATACAAATTCACTGCTACGAGTGGTGTTCCCCAGGGGTCACATTTAGGTCCAATCTTGTTTTTATTATTTGTTAATGATGTGTTATATATTTCCAATGATGTTCAAGTATTAATGTTTGCAGACGACCTGAAATTATTCAAAGCAATCAGAAACATTAATGATTGCCATATATTGTCAAATAACTTGTTGAGATTTATTATATGGTGTCACGACAACCGCTTGCAACTTAACACAAGCAAATGTCAAATTATGAGGTTTTATCGAATAAAGAATCCTATATTTTTCGATTATTCTATTAACTATATGTTTTTAGTATCTGTCTCGGAAATTAATGACTTAGGTATTTGGTTTGACACGAAACTCAACTTTATCAAGCATATAGAAATAATAACCAATAAAGCTTTGAAAATGTTGTGATTTATTTTAAGGGTGTCTAGCGATTTTAATAATGTCAATACTGTAAAAAACTTTATATATGTCACTAGTAAGGTGTCATATAGAATATAATTCCACGGTCTGGTCCCCAAATTATGAGGTTCATTCACATGCGATTGAAAGAATCCAAAATAAATTTTTAAGATATGTATATTTTAAAATGGGCATTCCTAGTGAATACCTAAATTACGATAACCTACTTCGTTCATTAAATTTAATAAAATTATCGGATCGTAGAATCATTTTCGATTTAACCTGTTTGTATAAAATCATTAATTCAATGTTTGACACCCCTGATTTATTATATGTAATCTCCTTTCATACTCCAGGCAGGTCAGTCACAAGACAGTACCTACCATATTATTGTGCCAATTCTAAGTCAACATGCCAATATTATACTCCTATGCGACGGATTCAACAACTTGGAAACAAATACTCCGATGTTGTGGATATATTTAATACATCAATTTTAATATATAAACATACCTTATTGAAGTTTTTTTCATCAAGTAGGGGAATGTGTTGATGAAACTGTTTGAATTGACTAGCATATTGGTGGTGTTTTGTCGGCTGAAGGAGAGAAGCTATTTTTGTATTTTTTTAATAATTTATGCCTGCATCCTGTGCTGATCAAATTCTATTTTTATAGTATTTTTTTTTGTTTTTATATTTTGTGCCTGCATACTGTGTGGATCAAATTCAATAGTATTTTTGCTTTATATTTGTTTATGTGCAAGTGTTGTAAACAGTCATTTCCTGCACTATTTACTAGTATAATTTCGTAAATATTGTTAAGTGTATATATGTATGTAAAAGCCTAAATGGGCGTAAATAAATAAATAAACACTAAAATGAGACAAACATCTACAGAATTTAGCCTGCGAGCGAATGAGATAGACTAATCGGGCTCTTATTTGTACGGTATTTCATGGTCTATTGCGGTACTTCGTAGCCTTTGTGCGGTGCTTCGTAGCTTCCCCACCCTTGTCTACTACTTTAGTTTTCTGAAGGTTTCAATTCTACCTCGTGGGAATTGCACACACATATTTTTTTTAGTCAGTTGGTAAATCGAATTCGATTTCAAATTTCAATTTCGATTCAAAATGATTTATCAAGAATTTGATTTTACAAGACCATTAATAAAATCTTTGGTTCTAAATTTTAAAGTACAATACATACTCCCAACCGATATACTTGCGACCAGGAGTAAGGCAAGGAGGGTGTATGTCCCCAATTCTGTTCAATGTATACATGGATGAATTATCAAATCGCCTGGACACCAGGGCAGGCTGTCGTATCAATAATCTGTAACTAAATCACATTAGCTATACGGACGACATGATTCTCCTAGCTCCGTCGATCAAGGGGTTGAGAATATTACTAAAAATCTGCGAGGAATACGCAAATAACCACAACATGATGCAACCCCAAGAAAACGGATGTAATTGCATTCCACCATGGAAAAAATCCCGAGAAGATGCTCCCCGTACAACGTAACGAGGAAACCATAAGCACATCCACGAATGTAAAATACTTGGGGCACATCATCACTGAAGACCTCTCGGATGATGGTGATATCGAACGACAGAGGAGAAGTATCAGTGTTTTGTCAAATATGATTGCCCCAAGATTCGTCCGATGCAGCAATTATGTTAAAAAAACATTATTTAATGCATTCCGCACTAGTCTGTATACATGTGAAACATGGTGTCAATACCGAGTAAGCTCAATGGAACGTCTCCGGATCCAATATAATGATGCGTGCAGAATCATATTTGGATTCAGAAGGTATAGCAGCGCTTCAATAATGTTCACAGAATTAGAACTCCATGGATTCGCCAGTCTGATGAGACACCGGGTCACTGGAGCCAGGATGCGGCTAATGGCCTCCGACAACACGTTGGTGACCGCAGCCTTCCAGCACCAAGCTCCACTCCTGAGTGAGCGATGGGCCCGAGCGCACTCAAGATCACGCCCTGCATAATAATTGATTATCTATTTTTGTTATTATTAAATTTTATTACTATTATTTTTTTATTTTATATTAATTTTCTTATTTCTTTACTGTGTATAAATATATAAATATTTATAGCTATATGGGACGTGTGGGATTGCACTATCCTCCCCACAACCTGGAATAAAGATTATTATTATTATTATTAATAATACCGTCGACAGAATGAAGCGGTTCCACTTTTAGAGGTTTGTTTAATGCCACACATTTAGTTTGTAACGACATATTAGGAAACAAAGTAATGTAGATGGTACGACACTTGATAATTTTTTTTTTTGTAATATTTTAAGAACTCCTTTTTTCATGGATAAAAATGGGTTATTTAAAAGTGGTTCCTTCACCACACTTGAGGTGATTCGGATCATTGGGTTAATTTAGCTCCGTTTTCGTGTTTACCATTTTAAAAACCACTGCACACCATTAAAAAAAAGCAGAATGGGCGTGAATTGTGTCTTTAGATTTATTTTTTAATTTTATATTTTAGTGTATATAATTCCTACTATAATATTATAAAGGCGAAAGTTTGTATGGATGTATGGATGTATGTTTGTTACTCGTCCACGCAAAAACTACTGAATGAATTTTAAAAATTCTTTCACTAATAGAAAGCTACATTATTTGTGAGTACTGGCTATATATATTGGTAAGCTCTGGCGTTAAGAATAATCTCTGGCGTTATGATATTATTTATCATACGTTTTCTGTCCCTAACAAAATGGATTTATTGCAAACGTCAGAAAAAAGGCAACTTTTTTAACTAGGCAATTCACCCTAAAAAGAGTACTTTGTTGGCGTCGTACTTAACAACCATCTCTAAAAATGAATCACCGAAATGTATGTATGCGTACGACTGCAACAAATTGGATAATTCTTTTTTTTATTCGTTATTTTGTATAAAACTACTGTTGAGTTCTGGCATTATGAAATTTGTATAAAAAATTATAATAGGTAGCACGCGAGCAGTTTGAAAACTGAATGTATCGCGAATGAATGTGAGGAATGAGAGAGTTGAGAGGGTGGAGTGGGGAGGGGGTGTTGGGAGGGTGTTGGTGGAGGGGGGAAGGGGAGGGGGAGGAGGGTCGGGGAGGGGGTTAGGGGAGGGAGAGAGGGGAAGGATGGAGGAGGGTGTGGGGAGGGGTAGGGGGTGAGGGGAAGGGGGTTGATGAGGGGGAGTGGTGTGTGGAGAGGGAATGTGGAGGGGAAGGGGGGGGGGGGGGGAGAAGGGGAGGGGGTTGATGGGGGAGTAAAGTGGAGAGAGGGGAGGTAGATGAGGTGGAGTGGGGAGTGAGAGGGGGGAGGGAAGGAAGGGGATGGGGGAGGGGTGGAGGAAGGTGGGGTGAGGTGGAGTGGGAAGGGCTGTAGGGTGGGGGAGGGGTGGGTGGAGAAGGAGGGAGAGGGGGGTTGATGAATGAGTAGAATGGGGAGAGGGAAGGTGGAGGGGGGAGGATTGCGGGGAGGGGTGGGGGGAGGGGGAAGGGGGGACGGGGGTTCATTGGGGGAGTGGTGTGGGGGGGGGGATGGGTGGAGGGGGAGAGGGGAGGTGGGTTGATGGGGGGAGTGGGGAGAGGGAAGTGGAGAAGGCGGAGTGGAAATCCCCTAATACCATGCGAGCGAAGCCGCTGGAAAAAGCTATTATATTATAAAACAAAGATGGAAAATATCACAAAAAGGTAATAATTTAGGGATCATATTCTAAATATTTTCGACCTCCCAGTTGTTACTTAAACAGTTTCACTTTTTCAGTGTTTTTAAAAATGACGCGTTACATATTTTTCAAATAGCAATACTACCTACAGCAAAAATTTGTTTGTACTTGGGTAAGTAAGATATAAGTGAACAAAATAATTGGTTTTAGAATACCATGTCCATTTCCCGTTCTGATGTGCAGTAGTTATATAACACAGCAGAACCTACCTCTAAACAAGCAATACGTTTGAGACATGTATGGAAAGAAGTAGGGGTGTTTCTCTCCGGTTGACGGAGCAATACCTTCACAAGCCAATATGAGTTCGGTAATCCGCTACACCCCGTTTGGTACTTTTCACCCAAGCCGACGGTACATCACTAGAACCTTGACAAGATTTGACAATCCCTTACTACTATCACAGAAAGCGGAAAATGTTGTGTGCCTCTCTTAGCCAGTCGAGGAATTTACCAGTATTTTTTTTCTTCTTTTAGTGTCCTCGCCAATCAGACGTTGACTATCATCCTGCGAAATATCTAGAAAGATCTAAGTTTATTTCAATAATCCTTTTGTGGCGTTATTTTCGC
Source organism: Limnephilus marmoratus (assembly GCA_917880885.1). Taxonomy (NCBI): domain Eukaryota; kingdom Metazoa; phylum Arthropoda; class Insecta; order Trichoptera; family Limnephilidae; genus Limnephilus; species Limnephilus marmoratus. The sequence goes on from OU862918.1 coordinate 11,048,708, forward strand.
TTTTTTTACATTAGCTCCACACAGGAGGTCCTGGTGTGTGGAAGGCCTTTTTAAGGAAAGGAAGGAGAGGATATTATGGGAATGAAAAAGGTAAGATGGGTAAGAATCTGGGGGTCGATGTGTCCAGGAGTGACGGATGTATGGATCCATTCTTCCCACTGCGAGAGTCCGGCTGGAGAAATCACAGGCGCTCCCTCAACCAGTGTCTTCCGATCCGGTGAACCCGGTCACCCCTGCTAAGTCACCAAATGTACTGAACCACTTGGGGTAACCTTTGGTATGGGTTTTGGTTGTCAAATAAATGGTGGGGCCGCGATACGCCTCCCAAATTTTAAGTCTACTATTAAGTTAGCGATACTTTGATGCAGCATGGTATTCGATGTAGCAACAATACTGGTTTAAATTATAATTATTTGCTGCAAATGTTAAGATTATAATTTTGTATTAAATAAATAAATCAAATGTCTCTTTATCTGTCCAGGGTATTTTAATGATTCATCTACATATTCGTAGTTGATTTTTTCTTATTTCTAATTTAAGATTTTTTGAGTTTCCCCTACGTTGGTTAATTTTTTAGAAAAACAAGGCGTTTCAAAAGACAACTTAAATTTTCCGCTCAAATAATAATGTTATGACAGACATCTGCGCCGTAAATCAAGTAGACGACCTTTAAGAAATAAATCAGAGATGTCAGCACATATGTCACGTACGTCGAGCGTCGTAGCAAATCAAAATAGATGTGGTGACGGGGGAGTACGAATGAACGAAAACAGACCGGAGGGTAATGTCCTAAAGCTACAAAAGGAAAGATGATGGCCATCCCCTTATTAAGGGTAGAGAGATAATAATATATTGATGAGCCATGCCAAAGTTCAGAACGATTAAAGGGTGTTTATATGACTAGTAATCTGACTAAACTAATCGATAATGATTTTTTCATCTTTTAATATAAGTTTTCATTTTCCCAGAATAACGTCTGAAGAAAAGATGATTTTGTAAATACAAAATTACCATCGATCTAATACTAATAAATAATGTACTTAGTCGCCAAAACGAGTACCGAAGAAGGTTCTAACAGGACACCCGGGAGGTAAACAAAAGTCGGTCAGACCTTGACTAGTAGACAGTGATGCGAGGATTATATCAGGAAGGATGCAAGAGGATTACTCCATGTTGCAGGTTGGAAGACGATGGCCGAGGACAGAGGGCGGTGTAGGCTTATTTTGAAGGAGGCCAAGGCTCGAAATGGGCTGTAGCGCCATTGAAGAAGAAGAAGAAGAAGTCGCCAAACATTACTAATTACTAACATCACATGTTGGCAGATGAGTTTTGAAAACTAATCCTCTTATTACGTGGAATTCATAATTTTTACCCAACGATACATTTATCTTAATAATATGCTTTTTTTCCTTTATTTTTACCCACTTATCTTGACATTTCAAAAGCCATTATTAACATATTTTCTAAATATATATAACATAACACAAGATACAAATAATGTAAAAAAGTTAAAAAAATATGTAAGACAAAATAAAGTAGATAATGGGAACCCACTAAGGCCCTACCTGTGCATGGGTAATATAAACTAAAGTGCTAAATTAAACCAATAAGTTAGTAGTACAAGTAAAAAACTTAAATTTCAAAGTAAAAGTTTATGTATCTTTGAAAATATTGAAGTAACAAAGTGACACATACAAGTTAGTTGATTTTTTGTTACGGTTTTAAGAAGATAAATACCTAAAGTTAGTCTTGAAGTTACAGAAGAATTGTATTTAAAATTGAAGCGTGAAGGTTTACATATAGTTTATAAAAAAAGTGTTTCAACATTTACATCATTTAGCCATATTTTTAATTCTCGGATACGTACTTTACCTCCACACTCAATTTACCGAAGTAAGAAAATCTATCATATTTTGAAACATTGTCACAGAAGTTTTAATTCAATTATTATGAGGATTTAAAAAAAATTACAAACGTCAATTCTTGAAATAACCCAGTGTTGCAAAAAATAGTTATTACGAGATAGATATTTAGTCGAGGGTGGTTTCCTTTAGTCTAATATTTAGTCAAATATATCAGCGTAATTTATTTATTTGCTTGTAGGTATTTTAAAAAATATTAATTTTAAATATAAATACAACACAAATCAAAATCAAATACGTAAATATAAAATTTGACAATTCTGTCGTTACAGGATTGTCTATTTTTTTTTATGTGAATACCTCACAAGAGTCCCACCTGTTCCCGTCTGGAGACAGTGACTATGGCATCCCAAATTGGGGTATGTTGTAAGGCTGAAGGGAGGGGGAAGAGGAAGGATGTAGGGAAGAGGAAGGTAGGGAAGTACCTGGCTATTCAGAACTGGTCACCAAACACGGCTAAAGCCATTTCAAGCAACGTTTCAATTCTGAATGGTTGTCTTACACCAGGACGATACTTCCACTCGGCAACGTGCCCCAAATGTACTGTATATTATTTTGAATGAATTAATTGTGAAATAACACAAATTAATCAAATGAAATTTATTTGCCCACGCCGGGATTCGATATTGCAACCTTCGGATTGCGAGTCAAGAGTCTTACCCCCAGACCACGCCGGTCGCCAATACATCCATACATACATAATATTATTTCTTATGAGCAAAATCGCCCTGAATTGGACGTCACCCACCACAACACTGTTTATTTACATGTGGAGATATATTAAAATGAAAAAAAAAAACCTAACAATACAATAAAGAAAGAATCATGGAGATTGAGGATTTTTACAAGATCATATTTAAAATTAAAACCATGAATAACAATTGCTTGAAAAGCACTTAAACTTGATTCTTTTGGTGGGTCTATCAACTGTACCAAATGTATTTCACTATCCACAAAGTAATGGATATGAACTGTTGGAAACATAATATCATCAACGGGGAGCAGCTAGCGGCAAAAGGAAGTATAACGCAGATACCTAATACGTGAAAAACATTAATTCCCAGCGAACGGCAAGCATACAGGTGAAACTTTTCACTAGAACTGTTTAACGTGAGTGCACTTTGAGTTATACCAAAGTGATGGGTTCATTGTGTAGATAGAGGGGTTTTAATGGTATAGAGCAAAAGTTAGAGCTTTCCTTCCCACCACTAGTTGGTGTGTTTCTAATAATAATTCGGTTATTCAATGCGATGCTACGAAACTTTCAACTCGAATTGAAATGCTACTCCTGGTAATTGTTATAAATTACTATGGAAATAAGTTTGTCGACTCTGAATACGCTAGCTTATAAACATTATCACTAGATAATATGTTATGTAGACATCTAATTCTTGCAATAAATAATGTTAAAAATCTTTGTAATATATCGTAAAATAATGGTAAAATATTGAAACATTTAATCGAAAATATAATAATAATAATAATAGCGCCCTTGATGTGATTTTTCAGCCGAATATTATTATAAATAATAATTGTATAATTTGTACAGCACCGTTTTTGTACCTGTACGGTATATTATGAATTATTAGGATCTTTCTAATTGTATTATTTACAAATAGATACAACAAATATACTTACCTGGCAGGTCACTTTTATTAGAACACTTATGCTTGGAGAAGTTTCGGCCTTGCACGCGGAGGACATTATATTAGGTCCTTACATATGAAGTTGGCGTTTTGTATGGGAGAAACATAAAGTCGTTTTTTTTTTTAATGTAATACATTTATTTAATCAAAGTATGTACCATTGTTATCTATGCACTTTTGCCATCTCATAGGTAGTTCATCGATACCTTTACTAAAAAAACCATTCGGACGGAAATAAAAAAAAATCTTTGAAGGCGGTTTGGACTGCCCCATTGGAGTTGAATTTTTTCCCTTGCAAGAAGTTATCCAAATTTCGAAAAAAAATGGTAATCTGTTGGGGCAAGGTCCGGAGAGTACGGTGGATGTCTTAGACATTCCAATTGAAGCTCCTCTAATTTGGTAGCCGTCTGTTGTGCAGTGTGTGGTCTAGCGTTCTAACGCTCGTTCGTTTGTTGATTCCCTTCCATAATCAGGATAATATTAAAATTCTTACGATACAGAATATTGACAAATATATACAAAAATTTAAGTGTTTGAGTGGGGGGTAGACAAAGGAGAGGGGTTAATTACAGGATTTCATAGGAACACAGCGGTTTACTGGAAATAGGTACTTATATCTAGTAAAGGGCTAAAAGATAAATAAATTGGGTTATTCAAAAGATTACCTAAATTCAATATTTAGTTTAGTGTGTGGCATACTTTTAATAAGTTTGCAGGGGTTAAAATTATTTACTAACAATAAAAGCAAAAAATTATATAATTTAGAATCACTTGAAATTAGAAAATTCCTAAATAATATTAAATTGAAATTAAAACAATTTGTTTAACTTATTTCCACATATTTATTTATACCGGTTTCATCCTGTTATGGACATCTTCAGGCTGGCAATTGACATTCTTTTGTTAGAGAATAAAATTGAATAAAATTTGGTAGGTAGGTACACAATATTAGAGTAGGTACATATGTTTTGGTGATTACATTAAATATAAATTTTTATAAAATTTGGTAGGTAGGTACACAATATTAGAGTAGGTACATATGTTTTGGTGATAACATTAAATATAATTTTTTTATAAAATTTGGTAGGTAGGTATACAATATTAGAGTAGGTACATATGTTTTGGTGATTACATTAAGTATAAATTTTTATAAAATTTGGTAGGTAGGTATACAATATTAGAGTAGGTACATATGTTTTGGTGATTACATTAAATATAAATTTTTATAAAATTTGGTAGGTAGGTATACAATATTAGAGTAGGTACATATGTTTTGGTGATTACATTAAATATAAATTTTTATAAAATTTGGTAGGTAGGTATACAATATTAGAGTAGGTACATATGTTTTGGTGATTACATTTTTGGTGATTACATTAAATATAAATTTTTATAAAATTTGGTAGGTAGGTACACAATATTAGAGTAGGTACATATGTTTTGGTGATTACATTAAATATAAATTTTTATAAAATTTGGTAGGTAGGTATACAATATTTTAGTAGGTACATATGTTTTGGTGATTACATTAAATAATAATTAACAATATTTACATTGGGAAAAAAAAAAAAAAAAAAAAAAAAAAAAATATATATATATATATATCAAATGAAATAATAATATAACAATGGTCACTATAGCAGAATAATCGATGATTCGAAAAAAAAAAAAAAAAAAAAAAAAAAATTATATATATATATATTTTGTCAGATTAGAAAATTACATAATCAAACTACACAACTGTTCTCTAAGGTAAATATTAAGTCAAATTACATCATACGCCGACGATACAGTATTAATAATAAGTGAAAAGACTTGGGAACATGTAGAATTAAAGGCCACAGAAGACATCAACACGCTTAAGAATTTTTTCGACACTAATTTACTATCACTAAATAGTGAAAAGACATTATTTGTAATTCCATTTGCAATCCATCCAAACGATGCTCCCAAAAATTTTAACATTGTCATACACGATAATACTAAAATTCATAGCCAAAATTATTGCAAATCAAACTGTACAATATTAAAAACAACAAATAAAATAAAATATCTCGGAGTAATTATCGACAAAAATCTGAAATGGAAGGAACAAATATGTCAAGTAGTAAACAAAATCAGAAAATTAATATATATATTTTTAAGAATTAGAAATTTTCTGTCGATAAAAAATCTATATTTAATCTACTATGCCTTAGTTCAATCCATTCTACAATACGCTATTATTAGTTGGGGATCCGCGTATAAATGTAACCTTCTTCCAATAGAAATTGTACAAAGGACAATTATTAAAATTATATTAAAAAAATTCTTAGACTACCCAACAGAACGCCTGTTTGAAGAATTTCAAGTACCCACATTTAAAGATTTATACATTAAAAATTCATTGATTCAAATTATAAAGGAAAAAGATAAATATCCATTTTTAAATGAAAACAGAACTCGACTTAAACAAGTTTTTCTATGCCCAAAACTAAATACGTCTTTTGCACAGCATCATTATACTTACCAGGGAAGAACTTTTTTCAATCGTCTACCAGAAGAAATCAGAAGCATTAATGATAAAACCCGAATACTGCTCTCTGTCAAGAGTCATTTTAAAAATATTCTTAAGAAAAAAACTACTGTCAATTAATCTTACAAATATCCTTAGTTTCCCATTACATTCTTTTTTTTTTTTTTAAATTTACACCATTATCAAATAAATACTGCAGCTCACATATTTTTATGTACAATTAATTATAACTAATAGCATTTATGTACACTCCCCTTCCATACACAAGCAAATGCTTTAAATGGAAGGGTAGTAAAAAAAAAAAAAAAATAATAAAATAAAATAACTCTAGAATTTTGAACAACCAAGTAAATTAAAGACTAACCTGTCTGTTGTACAATAAAAAAAAAAAAAAAAAAAAAAAAAAAAAAAAAAAAAAAAAAAAAAAAAAAAAAAAAAAAATTAATATTTTTGTCCTATACTAGACATATTTCCAGTAAAGCGCTTTGTTCTTGTCGGAAATCCCGTAATTACCCACTCCCCTGTGTTCACCTCCCACTCAAACACCTAAAATTTTTGTAATCGTCTGTCAATATTCTGAATCGTAGGTTAGTTTTAATAATCTACCGAAAAAGGAAGGGTTCTTTCGAAACCGGTAGAGTGTGAATAAAATAAAATGAAAGAGATCTGTAACAAATATAATTCTTTTTTATAATAAGTAATGGCGAGCCACAAAGTTAATGCTTCTTACTAATGTGACATATGTTTTTTTTCAATATTCACATAATAACTTTGTGACGTCATTTTAAATTACATGAAAACAAATTACTGAATACAAAGTAATTTGTTTACATGTGAATGTGATTTTGTTTAGATTAATTTATATTGTATTCCAATTTTACCAGTTCCAAAATTTTAGATCGTTACACCAATTAAATTTGAACATTGATTACTAAAAATACACAGGTACCGAAAGACTGAGCCTATGATTTCCCAAAAGAGAACCTAAAGTTTATTACAAATACTAAATTAAATAAATCACGGTCATTTTTCAAAATAATGTATCAAAGACTCGAAGAAAAGTCAGAAAATGTAATAAATAATATTTATGGAGTTAGTTAAATAACAAGTTCATCCAGCGAAGACATCAAAAATGAGATGTCTGAAATTTATTTCAATTAGGTATGTCTAGAAAAATGAAATTTCGTTGTTTCATTGTTCTTTCACCTCAACTTTATTTTAGCCGCTTTCACTCCAAGTTTCAGATTTCTTTCAGAAAATAATGGCGAGATGGAAGATTCCAGAAACAAGCATGAAATGCTTTGTCTTCCAGCCTGACTCAAAGAAACTTTGGGCTTGAGAACCTAATTTGAACCATGACTGTTGTTGATATAAAAGGGCTTTTTGTTTTCATAATTGAGCCCACGCCTGGAATAACGTTGTATTAAAAATATTCTTGTTTTGTGAAAGATTGTAAAAACCAAACCAGTTACGTATCATTACATTTTATTTTTAAAGTACAATAAACATACCATTCTTAAGATATAGAAAAGCAATTAGTATTTCATCAATAACTTAAAATTGGTCATGTTGTTGGATACAACATTATTCTCAACAACTCACAAACTCCAACAGTTTAGGTAGGGCGTAGGGCTTTGAAGCAAAGAATGGACGGTTACCTCGAGAGTGTTTTCTTTTGGGGTAAAAATAATCTCGTTGAATTTAATGTTTCAATGACCCAATCTTGTCTGATTACGTCTAAAAGGGATCTAAATGAAAATCTAGTCTCTTTCACCGGAAGCAATCTTCCGAACAGGCCGTCCATTGATATGCTTGGTCTAACCCTAAGTCGGGTGGGAATGCTATCCTTGTTCTACCGGTATTATAATGGAAGATGCTCCAAGGAACTAGCATCATTGATCCCTTCGGCACCGGTGCATAGTCGGGAAATACGCCAAACGCGTGCTCAAGATTTGTCACATGAGAACGGGTCGTTTATTTGACTCGTTCTTGTGTTCAATAGCTCGGTTGTGGAATGATTTGCCGGCCTCTGTGTTTCCTCCTTCCTACAACACGAGTCTCTTCAAGACCAATGTTCATTCCTTCCTCTCCTCAAAAAGACCCTCCACACAGCATCTCAGATGACATAGGCCTGAGGGAAATATTTTCCTCAGGGCCTGCTGTATGGAGTTAATGTAAAAAAAATTCAAAGTACTTTATTATTAAGTGTGAAAAAATCTGCTAAAAAAAATAAAATTAAAAAAAAAAACAATTACTTTACTAATTGACTTATTTATGTCCTTCAAACCATTAAAATTATTATAAAAAAAAAACTTTTTTTATCAAAATAATTGAATTAAAAACTCATCGGCTAGAATCTCGGCGAGAAAATGACATGTTCAATCAAATAATAGGTTTTTGAAACGGGGAATAATGATTAGCTAATAAAAATGGAGATCTAGCCCGGAAAAAGGTTGTATCGAACAATATTTTTGTTTCGAAAAAAATGGAAAAAAAATAATACTGTTATGTTTGATAATATTAAACATTTGAATTACAATTCTCTACTATTTTATATGAAAAGTAGTGAATAAGGGCAATTAAATTAGGATGTATTACTTGAATTTATACTGAATTAGTGGAAAAATGTTGTACACGAATATTTTACTCACAACGTTATTCCACAAAATGTTCTTTATTTACTCTTCCTTCGTACTTTAGAGAAAGCAACACACTATTCCATTATCACTGATGGGTTTGAGCTTAAAAAGCAAATTTCAATATGAATAAATCAAACCATTTGTGGTATATTGTCCCTAGATATTGTCCCGCGATCAACTTATAACATTATTCCACTTCCCAGTTTCAACGGCTAAAATAATATATTTTCTGGACAAGTACTACTTTCCTGCATCCTCCACCTTTTTACTTTGAAGTCTTTCTAGTTAAAGATATAATATGCTCGTTTTCTTCCTATATTCCCATGAATAAAATCATGCTTCATGATTTTGATAAACAAAATTATACAACATTCTCCTACAAACCAACCTTAAAAAAGGCTGCCATAGGTCAAAAAAGATTTCATTACTCTTATCGCTACCTTAAAAGATGCGTAAAATATACCCAAAATTATTCATTCAATAACTCAACATTGATAGTTTTGTCAGATACAACATTATTCGGGGCAAGGTTCAACAATTTTTTTCACTTCACGTAAAGTTATTTCAAAAAATTACTTTGTCTGAATTATATTAACTGCTTTTGAGAGAGAGTGGGCACATAATGCAAAACATGGAAAAAACGTAAGTCAAAACATGGAAAAGTTCAAAACAATAAACTAGTAACCTCGTTTGTTATCAGTTGAACAGAATGTTGTGGAAAATGGGTTGCGTTCGGGATAATCCATCCATTAACCTAAATCCGCAAAATTATGGCCTCGTATGCGTTACTTCATATTGTGCCTTCTGTTTAAATGTATGCATTTAAGCTTAAATACCTTCCAACCTGTAAACTATTGTCGCAATACCATAATAAACACAAACGTTAACGGAGGTTATTAAGTGGACGTTTTTATGGTTGCAATTTAAAAGTAAAATGCTGAAAGTCGTCATAAAAACTTATAATTTCACTAGATTACGGGGAGCCAAGTTGTTACACATTTACGAGTATTATTGTAATAACGACTCACTCTGTCGTTCATATTTTTCAAAGTTTTTGATAGTTAGAAATTTCTAAAATTCAATTTTAGTTTTTTTTTATGGTGCGTGTTTCAAAGAGCACATGATCAAATCATGCCGAAACATCTCTGGTTGCAATATCTCATAGTATGCAAATATAGCATATTTATTATGATGTACGAAATTGTAATATTTTCAAGTAAATACGATAATAAAATCCATTCCTAAATAGCAAATTTTAAACATAAAACAAGATCTTTTATGCGAACTCAGTTTTAAAAAAAAATTTAAGGCGCCGCTACCCGAATTTCTACCTATTTCTTACATATCTCCCTCAAACATTTGAAGTTTTTAAGCTCTTAAAAAAGTATACCTACCACGCCGAAACGCAAATTGTATTACATTCCCTCTATAGAAAAAAATTTCAAGTTTGCTCCGAAGATTATCATAAACACGTTTGTTTAAGTTATTTTACAAATTATAGTTATGAAAAAATTCACAGTGTTTCTTTAAATATAACTTAGATACTTTCCACGAGATTTTTGCTCTATTTTAAACGAGTCGTGTTTTATTAAACATTTTTCGTTATAAAAGGTTCGCTACACGTTGACCTGAACATTTACTAAAAATAAGTGACTTTATTCAGTATCGCCCTGGTGTAGGACCTCCATTCAGAATGCTTGAAAAGGTTTTAGCCGTTTTTGGTAACCAGATCTGAATATCCAGAAATTTTCCAAACTTCCTCTCTCCCATCTCCTTCCCCTCACAACATATCCCCCAATGGGGGATGACATAATTCACCGGTTACAGACGGTTGGGGCTTTTGTGCGGTATTCACATGCATACAAGTGAATGAATGTATCAACATCATTTACATGTTTCCCCAGCCTTATCTATCTGTGGTATTTATGAACGACAAAAGTATTACGTTTTAACTAGGAAAATAAAATAAAAATATTGGGGAAAAGATAATGAAAGTAATTTACAAACATATATAAAACTTTTGCCAACTTTATTTATAACGCGAACTGCCATTTATGGTGTTGTTTGGTAATGTTTTTATATCAAGTCCGCATAGGACATGAAAAAGAAATATTAAAGAGTAAGTGTAAAGGAGTTCGTGTTAAAATGTAAGTGTGAGAAGAATATAAGTTTTAGTGTAGTGTGTGGTCAGGGAAAGGCCAATCAAAAAATAATGGTACAATATAAAAACGGTCGTGGGCATAAAGACGGCAAGTTTGCGAATTGGTCGGATAACGACATCGTTCAGCGGACCATTCCCTTCAGGAACATCAGTGCGGAGTGTTTTATTTATCCGGAGAGAGGCGGAAAATAAACAAATTAAATGGGTAGTTGGGTAGAGAGATAACAGCGCACTTTATGGACAAATTAAAATTTTCCATTTATGAACACAACTGTGCATTTTAAGGTTGTGAATATTTAATTAAATGAAGACAGTATTAGCGAAACTCAATCGAAAATCTGAAAACAGAAAAATCAGAAAAAGATGCGGTCGCGTCTGGAACTCGAACCCAGGACCTTCGCCTTGCCGGGGCGCAACTCTACCAACTGAGCTAATGTATCCCTATCCGATTCGGTCACATTAAACTGTATCATACATCGACTAAGAACTACCAACATTTCCTTAAAGCATATTTTTATTGGCTGCTATCTTTATGTATGATTGCAAGATTCAAACCCGAACTAAATGCTATCTAGATAGTGTCTAGGATAAATTACATTTTTCTTTTTAATTTTTAATATGCGACATCTATTGACAATTTAAGACAGCAGCCAATTAAAAATATGCACTGAAAATTAAGATAATGTTGGTAGTTCTTAGGCGAACGGCTTGGGTTCGAATCCCAGCTTTGACGGTATCTTTTTCTGATTTTTCTGTTTTCAGATTTTTGATTGAGTTTCGCTATTATTGTCTTCATTTAAATAATTTGAGGTTTTACTCAAAATAAAAATAAATGTTGTGATTATTTGTTTGAAAAGTATAGTGTTAAGAGTTAGCATCTTTGAAAACCACCTTGCTAGGCCATTCCAGAGTAGCGGTCAGTGTTCTGCGTCGCTTCTGACCCACAATTTCTGACTCTTGCCGCCCTCGTCTGTCATCATTGCCATCTAGAAGGCGGATTCCCTCACTTTGGGAACCGTTTCTAATGTTTATACGACTAAAATCATTGACTTTAAAACATTTCAAAATTTTCAAACCTTTTGAATAGTTTCTATTGTAATGTCTGCCCAAGATTATGACTTATACTATTCATTATTATGCCTTTAAAATTCATAATCTGCTCTTTCATAGATGGTACTAATTAGTTTAGTTTATCAATATTTATTATTTTAGGAAAATAACACTTTATGGTAATTATGCATTTAAAAATATTAAAACGAATTATTTCTTTTGCGTTCTTACTTCAATTAATCTTTTAATTACCTATCTGAAATATTTTGGTTTCCCTCGTGTTTTGTATCAAGTGTGTTCGCGCATTATTATATGAGATTGTTTGGGTATTGCATTCACAGACTTGTTGGGTAGCATATGTCAAAATCCTGAGGTTATCCCACCTACCTAATCTTCCCTTCCTAAATATCACCATGAAAAATTGTTGCAAGAAAAAGTCCTCAACTTTGGAGATGTGACAGTGTGCTTTGCTGTTCAGTGCAAAATAACATCTCAGACAGGGCGCATGTATCATAACCTCTTACTATAAGAATGGGGACGCCCACGCCGAGAGTACCTGAGGACCTGCTGGTGAACGTGCGTTGCTCATCATATGCGGACTTCAAAAGAGCCGCTCAAGACAGGGAAGAGTGGCAGAGACGAATAGATGAAATTGCTGCAAACCAATCCAGGGATTGAAACCAAAGAGAGAGATAAGAATATTACCATTTTTTAAATTTAAACATTGTGAATTGTACACCACAAACTGGAGTTCAGCGAAGCCCCATCTACAACGGTGAGTCCTATTTTCTTTTTTTCAATCTGGGCTTATCTAATTTTCCAAAAGCACAGATGTGAAATATTGACTGACTATCCATCAGGTTTTGCGAGGTTATGCTATTTAATCGTCCCCTATAACTTAGCGATCACGTAGTTTCGGGACTGGTCCTTCGAGGGTTGCACAGGCTTTGCTCTGCAGGACTTAATGCCAATTTACAGTGAAGCCGCGGTTTCGCGACACCAAAGTGAACGCTTTTATTGCCTGGTATTTGAGGATTCATTGTCCAAAGCTTGTGCTTACCGTCGGAGTTTTTATGATTTTTTTGTACTCTTAACTGGTCTATTAATGATAGTTTGTGTTTTTTGAAATTTGTTTTTTTGGTTAAAAATATAGTTTTGTATTATTTTTATGTATTATTGGCGTGTGTATCTAGTGTGTCAAAACACTTTGAATATTTGGTATGTGTCAGGCATTCTATATTTTTAAGTGTGACCCTCAAGATGGTGCTTTCTGTGCGATTTACATAATTATGACCAATGGCTGAGTTTGTTGTTCCTCCCCAAACAATGAATCTATTTTCTATTACTGTTTGACAAAGTGCAAAATATTTTGTTTATCATTTTTTTAGTTTATATATGTTTCTTATGTTTAAGAAAATGTGTATTGTTTCGGGAAGTTTAAACCAACACGGCATTTTTGATGTTTTTAGGAGGAGCGGGAATATGTTATTATTTTTCATGCAATAAGACCAGCGAAGCTACACTTATTGTGTTGACCACTTGCGGCCCCGGCAGTGATGGTGCTCGTCGCGGAAATAAACCTATAACTTTTGATATGAGAAAATTAAAGAAAGTAAAAATTAAGAACGGTTATTATTATCATGATATTATTGTACGAGTTTTATAATGCCCATCCAATTTATACAAATTAAATAATTTTTTGACCACTATTCGAAATAGGCAATTCGATGAGGGGTAAAACCAAACTATGGGGGGGCAAAGAGAGGAAAAATGACTGTGATTTGTTAAAAAATCAATCTGACAGTATATAGGCATCTCGCATTATAATATCACCATTTAGTTCTTAAAAGCAAAATCTGCTTTGAATGAACAGACCATTATACATGGGAGCGCAAATTGCTTGCCACGTTAATAACATATTTGCTATGGCCAAATGCTTGCCCCAATTCACATAGCAATATTTTGTTGAGGTGTTTAGTTAAGACACTTTTACAAATGTTTCATAATTAACTTACCCCTGTAACCAGCGACGAGCACACTGGAGAACCGCCCACATTTGCTATGTCCATATAATATGTGGGTAAAATGTATAGCACAAGCTACCGTTTTTGGCGTGTTATTTCGAAAAATGTATGGATGTTACTTCCGCGCTGTTCAGGACAAGAATGATGACGTCACATATTTTAGATTCAAGCGAGGCTCTCTCCCCTCCCCATGAAGCCAGCTGAATCTCCTCCTTGGAGCCAATATTGGGAAATAATACGTTTTTATCACTTAGGGCAGGTCCAGATATATTCATATGTCCGTGGTGTTATGACTATATATTTCGTTGTAAACAGTTGTACAGCTAAAAGCTTCCGAGCTTGTTACGTAAAGGGCAGTGCTAAGAGCTTTACAGAAAGTCCAAAAGATGGCGGTTAGTTTAGTTCGGAGTTTGTGCACCAGGGGTCCGAGGGCTGGTGTGCAGTTTGCAGGAGCTCACATAATTCAGATCTATTCCAGCTAGCTTCTAGTTAGGTTGACTATCTCCAGTCACAACATTTGTAATATGCGAAGTATTAATAAATCGAGATTAAAATAAAGAACTCTATTATTCCAAAAAAGAAATTTCCTTCCAAAACGAGTTGGAGAATACGATTGTGTGAATACATCAACTTGTGAACACAACATAAAAGTTACTTTTAATTCTTATTAATATTACTTGGCATAAAGTAATCTGTAAAATTCCCTATAAATCAAATATTTTTGGGTTATTTACGCTACTCCATACTTACGGCAAGAATGTGCACCCTTTGAGAGATTTCCCTGTTTCACATTCAGAACACAAAGAAATAATCTGCTTTAGAGAAGCTGTGGTACGTCGGTTACATTCCAAATAACGCTTTAACTTAGGTTTACAGGTTAGTTGGATGTTTTGTTCGACTATGGCTGACGTTTTAATAACTACTGATATATATTTTTTAAATTTTGACAAGGAGAGCAGTTAACATTCATTAATCACCGGAGTTTAACTCCCGGAAAATATAATTTTCTTAGGCTAATCATAGGTATTCTGCAAAACCATTAATAATCTAGCAACCACAGGGCTGTTGGAAAATCTAAATGAGATTTCTTGAGGGAATAGTTTACATAATAGTTTTAGTTTGACGGCTTCCATGGTCGAGGGGTTAGACTCTCGAGTTACAAACCGAAGGTCGCGGAGTCGTGGTCCGACTTGCAATTATTGTATAGATAGTATCTGTGTTATTTCACAATTTATTAATTAAAAATAATATATAGTATATTTGGAGCACTTTCCAGAGTGAGAGATACTTTCAGTATCACTCTGGTGTAAGACCACCATTCAAAATTGAAAGGTTGCTTGAAATGGCTTTAGCCGTGTTTGGTGATCTTATCTGAATAACAAGGTACTTCCCCACCTCTATCTTTCCAAATCCTTCCCTTCCCACTCATCTTCATCTTCATCCTCACAACATAACCCAATTTGGGATTCCATGGTTTCACTGCTGTTGAGCTGTTGGATCTCTTGTGCGGTATCACATAAGAAAAACATAAGTTAATTAAAATTATTCGTTTCTAAAGTTTGAAACATTAAATACAATACTGTTGTTATTTTTTTAAATATAGTAGGTAAGGTACGTTTTTAGATTTTCACTGCCAAAAATATTTGTATTGGTTTTTGGGGTGATATGCCGTGTTGCGCTACTTCCTTCTTTAGCCAATGTTTAACAACTTAACACATCTACTGGATCTGCTGGATCTGCCTTAGACACTGCAAAATCCAAAAGTATTTATATTGGTTTTTGGGGTGTTATGCCGTGTTGCGCTACCTCCTTCTTTAGCCAATGTTTAACAACTTAACACATCTACCGGTTCTGCTGGATCTGCCCTGATGATGGACACTGCAAGGCTTTCCGAATCGTTGGCTAAACAAGGAGATAGCGCAACACGGTATAACACCCCAAAAACTAATAACGAAAATAGTAGGTAAGGTTAGAACACACATGAATTAAATTTTTTAATTAACCAAACACAAAAAAACAAGATAGGAAACACAAAGGAGAAAGTAGAAGGGGAAAACGAAACGAGCGATGAGAAATGAAATTTAATTAAGAAATTAATTTCGCATTCCAAATAAATGTTTACTTACCACACAATGCATTTAATTTGGTATTCAAACAGATATTAATTAAAAATATAAAATTTTGAGAATTTGATACGACATTTTTGATGGTGAACGAAATTATTTTTTTATTAAATGAAGACAATATTAGCGAAACTCAATAAAAAAATCTGAAAACAGAAAAATCATAAAAATAAATGGTCATATTTAGGACTCGAACCCAGGACCTTTGCCTTGCCAAGGTGCAGCTGTAATGTTGTCTTCATTTAATTACCTATTATAATTTGAAGTTTTACTCATTAAGTTATAAATAAAAATAAACAATGTTTGTCATCATATTTCATTGCATTTTTGTGCATGTAATAATTATTTTTTCTAAATTATGGTAATTCTGGCTCATACCCATGAAAATCACGGGATATTGTGTTAATGTCCCGTTATTAGTCAGTATTCAAGGCTTTCTCGAAAATGGAAATTGCGCAGACCCTTGAAAAATCCCGACGTTCGGTTTGATTAGTCAAGATTATTGGGTCGTTCATGCACATACTCATTTCAAATGTACCCAAAGTTAATTTTAAAAAAATGGGATAATATCATATTATTTTTTATGAAGTACTTTCTTGAATTATAACTTCCCACCCCTATATGATTATTTCCGTCATCAGGTACTAAATATTTAATACTAGCTGTCAAAAGCTTGCAACATTGACGAGATCTTTTGATTGGTCAAGAATTCGGTGTGGGAGAGGGGGGGAAGCGAGCAGCCAGGGGGCTGCGGGCTTCTTTCCAGCCTTTTCTGGTTTTAACTTCGTTATGGGACGGTTCTTCGCATATTCGTTTGGGACACGTAATTTAAAATATAGTTAAATTTGATATTTAAATCAACTCAGTGGTGATCCCGATGCTGCCCGTGACATTGTAACGTACGTAATATTATTTATTTTTGTGTTTTCCATTTATCCCTTTCGTTATATTTTAAAATCATTAACCTTGAGTTCACAAAGAGATTAAAAGCTTTTCCTAGAAGCGTCGAGTCATTAATAAATTCACCAATCATTTAAAAGCGACAAGAGATTTTTTCATTTATTAAAACCCTATCTATAATTATTCCAACAATAAAGCGACAGTCGTTTTGAATTAAAATCTGAACGAACTGAGAACACAATTTCCCCTGAAGAGCTAGCTTGGGATATAAAGTAAGTATTATAATTTGGTTTTTGTAAGTATTTAAATGGAACCATTTTTTGTCTTGAACATTGTGGCGTTATTTATTATTAATTTGTGTACCTGTTCGTAACCAGGCGGTTCGAGCCCGTGGTTATGTAACATATTGTAGGCAGAAACTTATTAAAAAAGTTCTTAAGAATTTTGTGCCCAAGAAATATGGTTAAAAAAATCAAAATATTATGTTTATTTGAGTCGTTCATTTTCTATTTCCGCTATATCAACTTTCTAGCATAAATTAAAAATTGGACTTTTCTATTTTTATATAATGATTTGGAGTAATAATATACATTCGAAAAGTATTCATTTTTCAATGTATGTCTGGAAATATTTTAGTAATTTGGATAAATAAAATGGATATAGCGGATTTTGATACTGATTTGTAAGGAATATAGAGGCTTTTGAAACTCAATTGACCTAAGGGGCGTGTTTCTACAACCGCCATCTTGGCAAAATAACTGCTCGTGATTGGTTGAATTCCAATATAGCGGGTTTTGATAGTAACTTCTTGAATGATACAGCGGGTTTTGTTTCTCACTCGCAGTTTTATCATGTTTTTTGGTCGTGATAAGGGAGATTTTAAAACTCAATTTTAGATTAGTCTTATTCCTTGCAAAAATATGAACAATATGTCATACTCAGATATAGCGGGTTTTGAAATAATAGGACTCGTATGTTTATTACCTGTATTATTCATACCTTTATAAAAATTAAATCATTACCAATTTTGAAAAGTAACTTTAAAGTCAAAGCAAACCCGAGTGGTAGAGTTCATTGAACCAGATTTACAAAAAAAAACACAACCGATAATGATTACGATAATGAAAAATAAATAAAATTGGTGGCATGACGTTTCTCCATATTAGCAACGCCTATTAGAGAGGCTCTCACTTCAATAATTACTGCATCCCCGTTCCGTCACCACAATGTATTAGAACACACGCTACATCGTGCATGAAGCGCAGTTTAGCCACGGGAAGGTGAATGTTTAGGTCATAGATCTGAAGAGGATGAATATATTTGAGCAGATCCTTCATAAGATATTATGTTTCCTTAAAACACACAATTAAGTAATAATTTATCACGTCTTTTCGCATTTTCGCGATATCAAGTAAACAACTACACAACTCTGACTCGTGACGTGGATCGATTTAAGGGGGGAGTCTGGTCCAGCCAATTGAGAAATTAGACTTTTTTGCCTAAAAATCTTCCTATACATGTGGAAAAACATTCCCAGAGTTATATCATCAAATTCGACCTTCAAATATATGTAGTTTGGAGCGGTGCGCGCCAAGCAGAATGAATGGAGAACGGAGCGACCCGGTTATAAGCGAAAACTATATACTTTTAAAGTGGATTGGTATCATAGTCATCGAATTTTCATCCGATTCACATCAATCAAAGTTTAAATTATTATAGGACAAAGTTAATGACGAAGACAAGGCTGTTTTTTCGTCAATTTTCATTTTAAGTTCGCCATTTTTGCAATTCCCAACTTTTTTTGCAAACTGTGGTTCATGCGCATTCTACATTTATACTGTTACGATTTTTTTTTTTTGAATTTCACGTTTCAGATAATTTCAGACTCCAGGATTCTAACCGATTTGGTCAGACCCTCCACTTGCGGCTACTACATTCAAATCAAATTTTCAATATGGTTTTTTTCTTGTTAAATGTACCAAAAGTTTCGTAAGAACGTAAATAAATTTTAACTTTGAAAAAAAAATGCATTGTGGCTCTTGCCGAATGTTCCATATGACTCCCTATTAATCATTTCAGGAAGTGACATCATCCAAAGACATGTATCAACTACTGCAGGTTGTCAATTTTCAAACTAATTTTTCCTAAACTCAAGTAAACAGAAATGTAAGTACGGGGTTCTTTCAATTAAGGCAAGTTAAATCAGTACGGAGAAACCTGCCAACAGAGGCGACTAAATTACTAGTCAATTCGTATTATGTTTCACGTTCAGGTGATGTTTTTTTCGCCTTATTATTATTACAGTAAAGAAATATATTTTTACATGATTTCAGCGATGGTTCTAATTACATATAAGTACACTATTCATTTTGTTTTTTTCGCCTTATTATTATTACAGTAAAGAAATATATTTTTACATGATTTCAGCGATGGTTCTAATTACATATAAGTACACTATTCATTACCATATTCTTTGAGGAACAATAATTTAAATTTTGCAAGTAAATACATTAAAAAAACACGATCAACATTATGTATTAGTAAACACATTAATTTTTATCTTTGTTCTGAGCTGGTTTTAACATAATCAGATATTTTTTATTACTTTAAAAACGAGGTTAGTCACACATTGTTCCAATTCGTTAATCTTTGAACTATTTTTCAGAATACATAAAATCTTTCGTCTTCAAAAGCAAACAGCACCTTGCTAAAGGCAACTTTAGGGTACCTACCATTAAGGTTTACGGTGGCGTTACAGCGTTATGGTTCATGTCCTCTCAAAAGCCATTGCAGTTATCGTCCCGCGGTATCTGGCACAAGCACTGAACATGCACTGAACGTACACTGAACACGCACAGTACATAACTGCACCTGGGCGCAACCTGCTCCTAACATCATCAGGGTAAATTAGGTTCCCGAATATCTCCAAATTATATTTGGAATATAACAATTAATGGCCATACACTCAGTATTACGAAATGTGAGATATAATCGAAGACGTACGGTTGTAAATAAATAATAAAAAAAACGATAATTGTCATCTGCTCCATTGACAACGTTTTGTATTCTATAATGTGTACTTCTACTTCTATTTTATATTTGAAAAATCGTCACTTTGGTTGGACAAACTATTTGACTTCAATCTATCTTATTTTGCGGTATAAAGTGTCAAAATTTGCAAAGACGATTTCTCATAATTTAATTTACTAATGTCTTATTTTGAGGTTAAAACTGAGCAGTTTTTTAGTTTAACATATTTTGAAGGAAAATATTTAAATAGGACGTATACAATCAACCGGTCAGTGAATGAGTTGGCATCGCGTTTGGATCAAGTCCTCCACCACAGCACAAACAACATTTTACACTTAATGTGGTGGTAGTAGGAGATTTTCAAATATTGTCAGGTTATTCGTAACCCGGGAATGTTTGGCTTTCTTTTCAAAAAAATGTTTAGCTAAACGTTCAGAGAGAACCATATGCAACCAACCAGGGCCTAATAATGCATTAAATAAGGTTCCATTAACATTTCCCCAAAACCATTAAATATGTTAAACACAAAAAAAATTTACACAAGATTTAACCCGAAAATCATTTTTTTAAAATAGATTGTGAAATTTGGAGGCACTACTGAAAACCAGCAGCTTTCCGGGAGAAATCCCGAATTGTAACTGAGTAGTGACCTTTTCATCGATAGAATCAGTGATAAAAGAACAAAAAGTGTAATATTGTAAAAAAACCTATTCATTAATAAACGTTATTATTATTTATTATTATTATTATTTCGTCTCTGCAAGTTTTGACACATCAGAAAATAAGTAAGGCAAGGTTTGAACCCTGTCCAACTGTTAAAAAGTGAAGGCTACTGCCATCTAGCGGCGTATTTTTGTAGCTTATTGTTGTTGGTTGGTAGCATTTTACAGATTAGCGACGTAAGGCGAAATTAAAATTAAATATTAGACGATAAAGTAGATTTCTGTTTTATATCGTACAATAACTGACACAAGCGTGTTTTTGTTTATAGGTGTATAGGTATATGGTGATAGTATTAGAAAATATTATTATAAATAGCCTGCGTTTCTAGTTTAAATCGCTCTTAATAAGTTTATCTCCTGTAAACAGCTAGCATTGTCTAGCAAGTGGTCAAAGTGACCAAGTTCCGTGTTTTGTTCGGGTTGGGAACAAATAAAAAATTATTGTAACAATGTGCTTGTGAATAAAACCAAAGGAATTCCGCCTTGAAACCAGATGTTTTACTTGAAGTCCTTCTGCTGATTACCAATTTATAACACCAACCAAAATGACGAACTATGTAAACTGCGCAACGCAACGACGATCAATAAGGAACTCCAGTGAAAAATATTATGGCTTTAAAAAAATATGTTCATATAGACCAATAAACGCTGATTCTGAATATATAACTTTTATTTCATAATATTAAACGCAGAGTTTTTAAAAAATTATTAAAAAGTTCATTTTTAAACCTCTCCTGAAAACACAGCGTTAAGTTGGCATTACTGAAATGGTGAATGGTGACGTCACGCGTCACACTTACCCACTGTCACCTGGTGATCGCGTGTATTGACATTTGAATTTCATTTGAAATGACATTTGAAGTGTACATATTATGCAATTCAAAATTTCGTGTTTTTGGTTTATTTTCATACTGTTTATAGAGATATAGATAAGAGTTATTAAATAGTTATTGTGTTTATTGAAACATAATTTAGGCCCTCAACAATTTACGAAAGGGGCTATATTTGCGGACAATCTGGAATAAATTTTGCCTATTTGAGGTTAAAAGTCGTGTCATATTTTGACATTGTATTTTCAAGTTGTTTTTAGTAAAGGGATACAAGCTATTACGCAATCGTCATGCAGTGTATATAAATGCCAGTTTCTGTGTATGTTATACATAAAACAATGTACAAAATCACGCCTGAACCGACAAAATTGAAGAACGATATCACTTGTATTTGCAAAGATGATTCATTATTTTTATATTGCACTTTGTTAAAATACAATAACAGTAGCGGTGAAATGTGGACATTTTACCAATGTTTTTCTATATTAAAAGCAGTTAATCTTAAATAAAAAACGCCTCAATTTCTCACAAAAGTCATTGAGTCATCCTATCACATCCTATCTTAATTTTATTCCGCCATTTTCTTAAATACAAAATCAGGGATGCTCTGCCCAAAAAAATTATTTCCCTAGATTTCGAAGTGAAATTTCCCTAGAATTTCACATTAACGCAATTACCTACGTAGCCACCTGATTGTGTAACACTAATCCTGTTATATGTTAATTAACATGATTAATTAATTGGAAAGATATCGGAACTTGGTAAATATACTAATAATACTGTGTTTTTCCAAATAAAGCACTTTTTGCTACGTGAAGTAATAATTTAAAAGTACGAATGCACTCACCACTGAATTAGAAACTGAATTCCAAATAAAAAAAAAAACACTTTGCAAAATAAAAATTAACCACAATCACCAAAAAAACAGAACTTAAAACCTAAATTAAATTTTTTTTCAGAGGTCCCATTTATCTTTTTAGATACATATAATATCATTTTGAGTTGTCAGTGTTAAAAATAACATTGCAAGTAAGTACATGAACAATAATTAAGATTCATAAGAATTCCAAAAAATATATATGTATACGTATATAATATATATATATATATATATATATAAAATAATACCAGTAATATTGTCATATGTAATAAACATTTTGCCAGAGTTCGAAATTTCCCTAGATTTTGTCCTGATTTCCCTTATCCCTAAAAAATATTTTTCTCCCCTAGATATAGGGAAATTTCCCTCGACATAATATCACTGATACAATATGACAACTTGAAGGTAAATAAAATATCGGTGGGTGAAGACCATATCACCATATTAACAATTTACCATAGATATGGTGCTTTTCTGATGGTCTAGAAAAATTAAAACTTTGACAATTATTTTAACTATTAAAACTAACTATAAAAATAAAAATAAAAATGCAGTTATTTAAGTTTGAAGGTCTTTATTCATTAAAAAAAATAAAAAAATTGGACTGGAGTTCTCTATTGTCAGATACAAATAAAATGGCACTTGCAAAATGTTTGGTGATGTAAGAACCTTTTAAAATAAATGAAATCTTTAGAAGATTTACTTTTGAACTTCTTCATAAAAGTATCTCCGGAAATTCAACACAAATCGCTCTGAAAATAATTTTTGTTTTAGAAATGAGCAAAGTAAATCGGTTTGCATTCAAAGATCATTTTTGAAAAAAATGTCTGTTAGAATCTTGTCTAAACAAGGCGACGAAATATCTATCTAAATTCAGTCGGCTTTCAAGGCAGCCGGGAAATAAATGTCATAATATTTTCCGAATGGAACCGATATTTTTATTTAAAAAAAATACTTGTTTATAAATCCTTTACTTGTAGTTTAAAAACCCGAGTAATTTAAGATTGCTAAAGTATTTATTTCGTTGTAGGCCGGACAACCGAAAGAACTTTTTTTCTATCCGAGAGGTGGTTGTTCTAACCCGATCTGAATAACCATTTGCTCTACCACTCTTATTTTTTAATTTTCTTTCCCATCCTTGACCTCCTTCCTTCTAACAATATGCCCAATCGGGGTGTATTTTTTAAACGACTTCAAAAAAGAGGAGGTTCTCAATTCGACTGTATTTTTTTTTTGTTACCTCAGAACTTTCGACTGGGTAAACCGATATTGATTATTCTTTTTTTATTTGAAAGCTGATACTTTCAGTGTGGTCCCATTTTAATTTGGTCCAGTTCTGCCAATGGCATCCATGAAAAAACCATATAAGTCTTAAATTTGCATTAAGTATCCGCGCGACAAATGGACAAATAACTCAATATCACGCCAACCGATTTCGATGATTCTTTTTTTATTGGAAAGGATATACTTCAAAAGTAGTTTGATGAGAGTTTGGTTAGGTTCTGATTATGGAATCCATGACACAGTAACGGAACTCTTCAATTCTTAGGAGCAAATTAACGATTCTCGGCCGAATCTCTTAATTTGACCCTAACGTCATTATGGTCAAATTATGTCTGTCTCATATGAGCAACACGTTTAGTAGGTCTACCCATATTCAGACAAATTAGTTAGTATACTTCAGATTCACTAAAAATCAAAAAATAAACAAAAAATTTAACAAAACAAAAAAACGACTTCAAAAATGCACTAAAAAGTAAAAAAATAATTCCGTATTCTTCTACAACTTCATAATCAACTTACTTTTTTCTACTCATCAATATGTAGGTACGATTGTTATTTTTGGAGTCGGTGTCAGCAAAGGTACCCGGGCAGCGTGTTCACTTGACAGCTCCCCTCACGCCGCAGCCCCGCTCTCGCCTCGTCAAGTCGCACGTGCGATACAAGCACATCACACCTATAACTATGTATGTATTTACAAACCTACCTTGGCTGATACCGACTCCAAAAATAACAATCGTACCTACATATTGATGAGTAGAAAAAGTAAGTTGATTATGAAGTTGTAGAAGAATACGAAATTATTTTTTTACTTTTTAGTGCATTTTTTTAATTCGTTTTTTTGTTTTGTTAAATTTTTTGTTTTTAGTCCCATTGCCTTTAAGTTTGTACCGTATTGATTAATAGAAAACAAATCTAGTGGGCTTTTAACTTTAACTCCACACAGGATGCCTTGAAAAAAATAAATCCTCTAACGGCCCACGTCGCCTGTGGGGATGCTGCTATCTGGCGGTTAGTTTTAGAAAAGGAAGGAGAGAAACTTCCGTGAAAAGAAAAGGGTGTTAGAGTGGGTAGGAAACGGGGAGTCAGGGTGTCCAGGAGTAACGGATGTATGAATCCAATCCCCCCCCCCCCACTGCGGAACAAAGCGATAGGTCTAGAGAGTTCTGCTGGAGAGGTCGAAATGCTTCCCTCAACCAGGCTCTCCCGGTTTGGCCTGCCATGCAAGGATCGCATCCGCTGCTAAGACCCGGATATTCTTCTCCCCATGAACCCGGGCACTCCTGCTAAGTACAAAACTTAGCGACCAACTTGGGGTGACCTGTAGCAGAGGTGTTGGTTGTCCTAAAAATTGTTCCAGGGGTGGCGAACCCAAGTAGAAAATTTGTAAAAATTGTATGTTAAAAACATTTTCAACAAACTTCGGGCGGTACGCATACCCGCCTCCCATATTAAAAACTGAATTGGGTGTTTTAAAAACCAAAAAAAAAATGTGTGCAGTTCACACGCGGTAGAAGTAAAACCTTTAGGAAATAAAAATAGACAAGCGTGGGGAGGCTACGAAGTACCGCACAAAGAGGAGACTGATTATTCTATCTCATTCGTTCGCAGGCTAAATCCTATAGATGTATGGGTTTTTTTTCTTTTTAGTGTCGCTTTTCGTTTCATTGAGTTTCAAATCACATCGCCAACGGTGCTAAAGAAGTTTTCACTTCAAAAAGTGAATAAACATTTTGTAAGAATTACACACAGTAAGTTAGATCTTAATAATTTTAATTTAGAAATTTTATTCTGGGATACTATTTGAACTGTTGGGATTATTATTTTCAGCGACCTAACTATTGTAAACGAAATAACATTTATTATTGGCAGTCGATGGTCATCATTGTTAAATAGGAAGAAATTGAAGCTTTACCCTTCAGGCAATAATCCCGGGCATTATTAATATAGATGATTGGGAATGCTGATGAAATGTTCGATATCAAAGGAGGATTATCCTTTCAAACGTTTTGACACTTTGTCACTATTCTCTCTTACACTAATATGAAAAAAAAACTAACATACTCTGAAACTAATATTAGTCAACTTGGAAAATGAAAACAAAAGGAATACATACACATTTCAAACAGAGAATAAATATTTTTTTAATAAAAAAAATAATATTTACAGGCAGATAGGTACTAGTTCCAATTTTGAAAATTTGAGCAAAGCATTATGGCAGAAACACATTATTAAAACCCGACGCGACCCGACGAAACGCGATGCGTGTTGAGTCGAATCAAATGTATTGTTTTCTATAGACCAGAATCACACTATGAACACCCGACGCGACGCCATGCGCGCACACGCCACCCGATCCAGACGTGCCAGGTCGGTGTGTTGCCCATGGTGGGGGTAAACACGCCATCCGACGCGGCGCGCGCGGTGTGTTTCTAGACAACACCCGACGCCACGCGTCAGTCGTTCGAGAACTGTCACAGAGCATATAGGGAATTTTTGCCAATTTCATATTCTTCTTTGCATTTATTTAGCAAAATGACCGACGAACAATTAGTTGAGTTGGTAAAACGATATCCTGTTTTATATGACACGAGTTTAGCTATATACAGGGTTCATACTGTGAGAAATAATGTATGGGAAGAATAAATAAAAATAATGGGTTTTAGTAACCCAAAAATACATATGAAATTCTTCATTATCTTGAAGTAAGTCTGGATACAGAGTATGATATTCACCATACATACTTCTCTTTTGATTTATTTCATGTACCCAGTAACGCCTAGGGGTGAAATGCAGATCCCGCCAAATGTTGAGGATTTTAATAAAAATGCACTTTCTAGATGGGAAAAGTGTGGAAAAGTTGAATAAAAAAGAAATTAAGGCGCGCTCGGCAAAATTGAGGGAGATACAGCCGTTTTAAGAATGATTAAATTGACACTTCGTGAACTTATACTACGCCATTTTTTTATTATTATATTGTTGGTATCTCAGACTTGCTATTAAAAATATTCTAGTGTGCCAAGTCGAGTGAAACTTTCAACACAACCTAGAGTAATGATGGCGCAAGCGATTTTGACACTGTTCTTCATACAAATTCGTACATATAAGGGTCAAAATCGCAGACCAAAAGTTTTTCATTTCAAATATTTGAATTATTTTCTTGCGTATGACACGCGCGCCGGCGCTTCTCCGGCAAATAATCGGTCAACGAAGGTTGATACGATTGTAGCCAACTTCGTATGATATTTAATAAGGTGCGTACTTATGATAAACAGAATTAATAATGATCACCATATGGTCACAAACCATGTTACACAAACCTGGCGTAGCCGCTAAACTATTTGAAAACTGGGATGTTTTTCTTGCGTTGACGCGAGTAGGCGTTATAAAGGGGCACAAACCATGTTACACAAACCTAGCGTAGCCGCTAAACCATTTGAAAACTGGGACGTTTTTCTTGCGTTGACGCGAGTAGGCGTTATAAAGGGGCACAAACCATGTTTAGCGTAGTCTTAGGTTAGGTTACTTTAATTTGGAAGGTGAAAGACAGTTTAAAAAATCGTTGAAAAAAAGCCCGCTAGACAAATTTCATAATTACGCGCCTCATGTATCTCACGAAGTCGGCTACCGTCAAGCTGTTGTTTGCATCAGGTCAGGGATACCAACATTATAGTCACAATTGAAAAAATGGCGGGTGGGCTGTCAATAGTGTTGATTGGCGAAGTGAAACTTTACAATTGCAAATTAATTACTTATTCAATTTTTTTTATTGCTTTCCGCGCTTTCTTTCACCTTCCAGATTAAAGTTCTCCACTTAAAACGCGGTAAAAAGATCGTTTTCGGCATAAACCAAACATCGGCAATGGCGTAGTATCGGTTCAGGAAGTGACATTTTATTGATACTTTAAACGGCTGTATCTCCCTCAATTTTGACGAGCGCGCCTTAATTTCTTTTTTATTCAACTTTTCCACACTTTTCCCATCTAGAAAGTGCATTTTTATTAAAAATCTTCAACATTTGGCGGGATCTGCATTCCTCCCACGCCTAGTTATTCTCTTTTTCTTGAGTCGTTTAAGTATCATATACCCAAAGTTTGCATCAAATCTTCTTCAAAGTCTCACTCGTTATTTATTAAATCCATAGTACATAACCGTACACTTCCACTGCTGTTAGCTAACTGTATTCAGAAATTGCTAGTATGTCGTGGCGTCGCGTGTTGGTAATGTGCACGGTGCATATCGGGTGTTGACACGTTGCGTCGCGTCGGGTTTTAATAATGTGTTTCCGCCTTTATAGTACTCAATGGGTTGTTTGGATACAAAAAAATTCGAGTGCAGTTTACGCGCGGTAGAAGTGACACTTTACAAAAACAATCTCAAACAATACTTTTTTTTTCATTTTTTTTTAAAGAAAGGCAAACATTCCCGGGTTACGAATAACCTAACAATGTTTGAAAATCTCCTACTACCACCACAGAAAGCCGAAAATGTTGCTTGTGTTGTGATGGAGGACTTAGCCAGCCGAGGAATCGAACACGCGACGCTCGGGTGGGATCCAAGCGCAATGCCCACTCAACCACTGACCGGTCAAAAGTGAGTTCATAATCAAAGCGACCAATGAGCGCAGACCTCGCGTAATTTACGTTTCATATCTCAACCAATAGGAGCCCTTAAAAGTGACATCATTATCAAAGCGGCCGATGAGCGCAGGCCCACGGTTGAATTTGGCAGCCACCTCTGGTCTGGAGATCCAAAATACCTGAAAAATACCCTCGACTCTGTGCAGAAACGGGCGGTCCGTTTGATAGATTCTCCCATCTTAACAGACAGATTGCAATCTTTAGAGCACAGGCGTCGGGTGGGAATGCTATCCTTGTTCTACCGGTATTACAATGGAAGATGCTCCAAGGAACTAGCATCATTGATCCCTTCGGCACCGGTGCATAGTCGGGAAACACGCCAAACGCGTACCCAACATTTGTACACAGTTGACATTTGTCACATGAGAACGGGTCGTTTCTTCGACTCGTTCTTGTGTTCAACTGCTCGGCTGTGGAATGATTTGCCGGCCTCTGTGTTTCCTCCTTCCTACAACATGGGTCTCTTCAAGACCAATGTTCATTCCTTCCTCTCCTCAAAAAGACCCTCCACACAGCATCCCAGATGACATAGGCCCTGAGGGAAATTATTTTCCTCAGGGCCTCCTGTGTGGAGTTAATGTAAAAAAAAAAAAAAGATGATGCGTCGGAGGTACTGTAATCGTCATTTCCGTTTCATCCAAAATCCAAATCACAGCGTTGCTATAGAAGTTTCATTTCAAAAAGGAATAAAGCCTTTTTGTTTAAATACAAGAGTCCCGACTGCTCTCAACCATCTGGAGTCGGTGAGACTATTAATTTCGTCCCCAATGGTTTGATGCTGACGGCAATGGGGAAGGAAAGGAGATGGGGAACGGAATGGTGGGAAAGCACCTCTACAGACCTAGTTACCAAAACGGCTAAATCCATTCAATTCTGAATGATTGTTTTACACCAGGGCGGTACTAGGAGTATCTTCCACTCTGGAAGATACCGCAAATCTATATATGTATATAAATCTCGTGTCACGGTGATTGAGGTCGCACTCCTCCGAAACGCCTGGGCCGATTTTCATGAATTTTTTATTAGGTATGAGAATAAGTCGTAAAGTATATTTCATACCGCTAGGTGTTTAGGGTGTCTATCCAGAAAAAAAAAATTTTTGACAATTTTTTTATTTGGCCTCAAAAATTACGTACGAGTATAACCCGAAATTTTCACCCTCCTACCCCCACCCTCCCATTTTTTAATCGCTATTTTAGTATTTTTGAATGAAAAAATTTAACCGTCTTTCGTATTTCAAACAGAACGAAATTATTTATGTTGTTGAATGATAGATGGCGCTACGTCCACTTCATCGAACATTCATTCACGCATGCGCAAGTCATTCACGAGAAGCGTTGCGTCATTTTGTCATTTCATTCTGCATTTCAACGCATGGCAAGCGGGCGGGGTGGATTTGATTCGTATGCAAATAAACAGATGGTGGTGTGAGTTGATTTATCGTGGTTATGAAGGTTGGGTAACCATCCAGTAGATGACGTTAGGTTTAGTTAGTCTTAGCAGCGCGTGGCCGGGTCAGCTGGTATACTATATATTAAATTTTTAAATGAATATATTGTGAAATAACACCAATTAATCAAATAAAATGTAATTATGCAGGCCGGGATTTGAACCCGCGACTACTGCATTGCTAGTCGAGAGCCTTACCTTAACCCATATATGCCCAGAACTATTTTTGGTTTCCGATCTTTTTCAATTTAGGATATGTAGGTCCCTGAAGGATTGTTTTAAAGACTCTCATTGAAAATTTGAGGTGGGAGTGGAGAAAGTGTCGTTTTTTTAATGGGTCGAAAACGACCCCATGGTCAAATGCGTTACCGTGAATTAATGTTGAATAAAAATGCCATTATTTTATTGATTCTTTATTTATCGACAATGTTAGTAACTGAAACAAAAAAAAACATTTTGAAATAAAAATTATGACTGAAACTGCGAAAAAAAATTCGTATGTAAGTTTACATAGCATTTATTGCACGCCGTCACAGTTTTATTTTTACAAAGTGTTGGCAG
This sequence comes from Limnephilus marmoratus, assembly GCA_917880885.1. NCBI lineage: Eukaryota > Metazoa > Arthropoda > Insecta > Trichoptera > Limnephilidae > Limnephilus > Limnephilus marmoratus. The sequence continues at coordinate 11,079,081 of OU862918.1, forward strand.
AGCTTTTTCGATCATGTGCTCCGAATTGTTGAATTGTCGAATTGCTTTCGCACCATAAAAGGTACACTTGTTTGGAACTTTCGATTGGGTCCAGATTTAGGTCTTTCTGTACCATTATTTTGCAACAAAGTGCGGGCAATGCTTATATATAGTTTCCTCTTGCTTTTTTTGACATTCTTTTTCATCCTTCAGTGGGCAATTTTTAATACGATTATTACGCACCATACCCGTGAAAAACAAATTTTTATACTATTTTCGGATAGAGTTGTAATAAACCTAGGTAGGGGCTTGATCCACTCATAGTTGTTCCTAGGAAGGTCTCTCTTCACCCAAGTGCGCTCCTCATCCGCTTGACAACTCCTTTCATGCCTCTTTCCGTAAGCCTTCCGTGCCCTTCCACGTGCCCTACCACGCCTGACTTGTTTCGGTGACAGTGGTGATGTACTGACAGATTCATCATCTTCGCTGGACGTGGTTTTCTCAGCAAATGGACGCCTCAAAGTAAGACTGGTAGGTGCGAGTAACTGTTGACGGGATAAATGATGGGAAAATGTACCTTCTTTATCGCCGGAATCACCGTCCGAGACCCTACCATCGCCAGATGGGTCAATAAAAACATTCCCACTTTGTATCTCATCGTCAATGTCCAAACATTCCTTCACCTCTATAATGTCATTCGTACAAAGGGGTCTTCTATTCCTAGAAATAAAAAATAGCCATTGAGTATACGTTTGCCCAAGGGTTATTTAGCGACCCATAACATTTTTGACAACTATATCAGTGAAATTAAATATTTATTTAGGATTCATTCATTTGCGTTAGACAAGTAAACTATCTAATTTTACAATAAAATCAAAATAATTGGTATTTTTACAAAGAAAAATATACAACTTACATTATTCATAGCAAAACCGGATTTTTTCGCCAACTTCAACTGAGTCATGAATTGAACTGTCACCAGAAATTACAACTTTGACCGTTAAGCAAAACTGTCTATTTTTTTTAGTAGATAGTACTTTCACACATCGATAAATGGAACTGGATGTCGAAAATAAGCGGTTGCGTTCAACAATTTGCTAATTTTCTAAAGCCTGTTTTTCAGGACAAAAACGACCCACTGGGCATATATGGGTTAATTCTCTGCTGATTTAGTCCACCATCATTGCCAAACAGCATGTTCACGGTAGTAGGACAAATTAAAATATTGACAAAATAGTTGTACTCGGAAATGTGAGACTTTCTTTTAACATATTTATTTGCCATACATCACATTTGCCCTGACGATGGACACTGCAAACATGTTTGGCTTAATAAGGAGGAATCGCAACACGGCATAACACTCCAAAAATAAATAACGATAATATTCTACCCGTGAAAATCTAAAATCACATCATATTTATTTAAGATGCCTTTTTAACTCATATGCCATTTTTTTTCTTGCTTAATGTGGCTTCTATAATATATCTTGACTTTACCAATTGGTGCAGACTAAAGTTTCCGGCAGCGCATTACAATATTTCATTCCTTTATAGAGTGAACTATTTTGCGTATTCGATTTGTCCCGTTTTGGTAGTCTGATTTCATTGTACGTCCTTGTGTAATTTCTGTGAAAGTCCTTCTTGTATATGTATAATTTTATTTTAAAGGTATTTTGGTAACAGGTCATATATTATTTTATTTATAAGTATCATCGCCTTCAAGGTCAGCTTCACTGTTGAAAAATTTACTTCCTTTAACATTTTATTTTATTTTGAAAACCTATTTCACACAATATCATTCTCCTGTACTACATATATTGTTCTCTGCGTTTCTCTAGGAAAGAATTGTTGAGCAGTAGTTAACATGTAGAGCAATGATGGAGTTGTACGTAGTGTTAGTATTTTTTTGTGGATAAGATTAATCTTTGTAAGGCGCCTACATTTATTTTTTATGTAGGTAGAAGGGTTTCTTTAGTTTTAGTAAGGCCAATATTGAATTATTCGCCACATGTGTGTGTTTCCTGCTAGTTCAGGAAATTTTCGAGACTTGGATCCTTCCAGGATCTCATTAGGAAATTCTAGGATAATGCTCCAACTAGTTTGACGTACCCTCATTTGAGCAATATCAGGAAAGTGGATATAAAAAGCAAACGTGGGAAAGAAATATATAAAAACCAATCTGTTTTTTTGGTCAATGCCAAATCTACTAGACCAGCAAATAACCTACGAAAATAGTTTTTGACCACATTATTATTTGATATTTTGTACGTAATAGTGACTGCATTGATGTTATATTAATTCTTTTAACATTACCGGTTGTTAAAAGCAGAGTAAGTATCTTAGAATGTATTCACAAAATGTACGTGTTTTTCACTGACATCGTTTATGTGGATGTCAACGGACATATTTTTAATAGCTTCAGCTAAAAAGAGTAGATTTTTTATGCATGTTAAAACGCCGAATGATACTTCACCTCCAAAAGATACTCGTATTTATTGAATGAAAAAACTCTTCTCCGGAAAAATAAGATAGAAGGTATTTTGGTTTGGTTATTCCATCCGCAATACATTTAAGTTCTACGCGATTAAATTGAAATTTAAAAAAATCAAAAATATCACCCTGTCTATTTTCATTTCCCAACACTTCTTATAGAGTAAACAAATACTTCAATATGGAGTAAACAATATAATTCTGACACCCACATTTTACCTCTACTTGGTAAATAACACCAGAAGGATACATTTCTTAAAGCTTGTTGGAATAATAAATATATGTGGTTTATAGGATAATAAATGTAGTTTCAAGATCCTTCAACAGATGTCGTTAGCATGGAATCTATATTAAGATAGATAGTTATAATAAATAGTCTTGAGGTTTCTCAACAGTAGTGTGTCAACTAAGAAGTGTGTCGACTAATGCACGAACTGATTTGGAAATAGCCGATGATACACGATAGACAGTTGGGCTTCCGCAGTGACATGTTCTCTAGCTACAGAATTTATTTATTTATTGCTTCTTCACAATTTAAATACATTTTTAGCATGTAATTATTAACCCCACTAGGGTTCGCCTGTATCGGGGTTAATAATTTCATAATTTATTAAAAGTAACATACATATATTATAAAGGATGACCCGACAATTCGTCCTGCGACAATTTATCCGGCGACAGTTCATCCTGCGACAGTTCATCCGGCCGACAGTTCATCCCGCCGACAATTCATCCGGCGACAATTCATCCTGCCTGATCATTTAGAAGATTTTTATTAAGTAAGTATGCAAAGAGGATATACGGCCATACAACCAAAATCGATATACTTATATCTGAAGGCATCTTGAGTGGAAATCCGCTGTAAAAATATTTTTACTAACAATAATTTCGACTCTCCGAAGAAGCATGCGTGAATAACAAAATACGACATACTTATACTTATAGGTTAGGTTAGGTTGAATTGTCAGGATGAATTGTCGCCGGATGAATTGTCGGCGGGATGTACTGTCGGCAGGATGAACTGCCGGCAGGATGAACTGTCGGCCGGATGAATTGTCGCAGGATGAACTGTCGTGGAACCATTATAAAAAGAGTACATAAGTTAGCTTAAGTACAGCGTAATTTAGTTTTTATTCCATTGAAGTGTCATTTAGGTGTCATTATTTAAATTAAAATTTATAACCTCACTAAGGCATGGTTGACAATTTTATGAAGTGCAAAATAATATAAGTATCGAAAGACAATATTGTTACAATATTTCTCACAGAATGGGCCTCTACTACGCTGTAGGAACTAATGCATTATAACTTAAATATGTAGTGACTATGTGTTGAAATTGGTTAATTTAATTTTTTTTTTTTGCAAGCGTCTTATTACTACATCTAATTACTTAGAGCATTCCAATTGGACGGACGTCTGGTCCAGTTAAATATTCATACGATAATGAAAGTAAAGCAGTTTGTAATCTCGAATCACCTGCGGTTTTATTGGGGTTTTACGAACATATTTCAAGTATTCTCATTCACTGAGAGAACATCACGCTACATTAACAAGCAAGTACAATAATATATTCAAATAACCCAACAAGACAAACAATATATAATGTAATTTATTATCATACTTAAATGACATATAAATCGTTCCGATTCCACGTCCTGAAACGCAGTTGCGTATAATAGGCGACACGTAGGGCGAATGAATGAAAAAATCGTTTTTGTGTCACACAAAGATTTATCTAGCGTTTTTCCCATAAGATTTATTTTCCGATATTTTTTTCACGCCACAGAGCAATGAAATCGTATTTTTCTTAACGAATAAAATATTATGTATAAGACCCTTGTCATAAATTGAAAAAAATGGTAAAGGAGTGTTTTTTGGCACAATAATAACTTAGAAGGGGTTGCGCGAGTCTTACTGCTAAATATTTCAATGTAAATAAAAAGCAGTTACGTGGTTCTAAAAAAAAGGTGAAAATATTTAATGGTTTACTTATCTTTCCAAAAAATATGTTACAAAAATATTATGCTGTTCGCTATTTGCAATCCTTATTATATTAGAAAATTTGAGGATTTTTGTAAGCAAGGAAGCAAAATATTACATTATTCAGGGCGTTCAGCGACGTACTTGACTTACTTTAACCAGTGATTCCTAAAATTATTTGGAGTACACTTGCAAAAGAAATTTTGGTTTCCGGTTACGTTTTTGATTTTTTTTTTCTACCAAAACATAAAAAAACAGTAGGTGTTGGACAGTAGATGGCGGGGAGAGGGGTTGATTGGTTACTCGGCTGAATGACTAGTGACGACAAGCGAAGAATTTTTTTTGTTTGATTTTGAAGAAAACAATTTTTAAAAAAAGTCATCCGAGACCAAAATTTCATCTACATTTTCTTTAGTTCATACCATCCTGGATAGTTACATATCAAACACAATTATTTAGCTTCTAGCCGTTAAGGCTACATAGTAAGCGTTTAAAAAGAAGAAGAAGATGGGTTGAATGGGAGGCATGTAAAAACGATGTTAACTGTGCGAAAATTGTGAAAATATTTTTTAAACCACTCGTTTAAAATAAAATAAAATTTTTCGGAAAAATTCGTAGGTAGCATTTAAAGAAACGCTGATTCTTTTTCATAAAATATAAAAAAATTAATGTAAACATTTTTATTAATTGAAATTATGATGAAATGTAAAAAATTTAACACTAATATGTTTTATTTTTTTTCTATCGATAGAAAATGCATTTCATATAATTAAAATTTCGGCTCGAATATTTTCTTCAGAAATAATGTATAATTCTTTAAAAACTTAAAAACATAAAGTGTTAAAGGAAAATAAGGCATAAATCAGAAGAAATTCGGAATGCCAGGTCTTAAAAATCACGAATAGTCTGAATTCTCGACATGTCAATTCCACGCTATAATGCAATATTTAGATTATCTGAATTCTCCAAACAAAAAACTTCAATTTTGAAAATGACACTTAAATTTAAAGCAAATCTGAGTTCATTGAACTGGAGATAGAGATACAGAGAGATAGACGGAATCGTAGCCGACATGAGTATTTTTAATAATTCAATTTTTCATTTAATACCGATTAATAATTCAAAGTATATTGTAAGAACTACATTAAGCAAAAAAAAATGTAAATTATAAAAGAAATTTTAAACATCAATGTATATTTTAACAGCAAAAAATTAAAAAAACCTAAACTATTAAGAAAATGTATTCTTTACTATGCTTACTAAAACTTTAGCTATTACTTACAAAAATATCACAAAATAATAATAACAAACTATGTACCTATGTACTAAATGCAGAAAATCATTATTGTCATATTATTTCCACAATATGAAGTATAACTAGCTTGAAGAGGGTTCTGGTAAAACGGTATCGCATCAACATACATATAAGCATACTTCACCACAATCTTCGAGAGCTTAACACAGCATAATACACCAAAATTAAATTACGATGATACCTTTGACCGTGAAAATCTCAAAACATACCAATGATACAATAATTAAGATTAATTACTGTTTTTTATTCTAATATGGTATTTGGGTTTGTTGTGCTTTACGGTCGTTATTACAGTGGAATTTTCACCTGAATACAAATTTCTTCAGTTCCAATGCACTTTTGGATAACGGGCAAAACATTGCATGGCACTTGAAAACGATTGGCAGTTGATCAGGATCGGTTGTTTATGTTTGTACCGCTCAATCTAATTGTTCTAAACTTTTTAGTTATAAAATTTCTCACAGGACCTTGCCAATCCTACATATCAAAGTTTTGGTTTCTTAAAACCTTTCCGAAAGACGAACCCTGATTTGGAAAGAGAATTTAAAAATATGTAGCTTCCGATTATGTACTCATTTTTACCTGTTGCTCCCTTTATCAATAACGACATCAATGATTTATCAAGTAAGGTAATAATTTATTAAGTAATTGACCCTGAAGGGATGTGCAGAGACGCCGAATCACAAAAGTATAAAATATATTTTTACTTAAATGCATCAAGGAAAAATCTGCTAATCGGGCTAATTGTCAGCTCAACGTTGTCATACAACACCACATCTTACTCAATTTTATGAAATATAATGAAACTTTGTATGACAGCGTGTGATTTCATCACAGCAATATTTTTTTTTTCAAGGCAACAGCACGCTACAGTTTTGCTTTTGACGCATTTCCGCAGTTGTGTTTATTTACGTTTTTCTTTGTGTTTTGATAAACAATGAACAATTTAACATTGGTTTTTCTATTTTATTTGTCATGGCGTGATAATATCATTAATCACCGTGTTATTAGTTATACAAATTTGACTTGAAGCTTTCAAGGCTAGAAACCTGTAGAAATTTAAAAAGCCATCCTAACAATGTATCAACACCCACATCATACATACCTATTGATTGTTCCAAATGAAAGTTCCCGTAATTAGATGATTAGATGCAAGATAAGTCACGACACACGATGATGAACTTGATAATGTTGATTAATTTGCCCAGTTTTCGCGTTGTACTCATAGATAAGTAAATAATTTTGATGACTTGCCCTAATATTAAATCTGGGTATCATTTCAACGAGCTGGAGGAATATCAAGTAACCATATTTTGGCACCAGAAGAGTTCGGGAATGCTTTGGATAATCTGCCATATTATTGGAACGCTGACCGCTGAAGAGCGCGCATTGAAATAACCAGACCCTGCGCAGAAAGTGAAGTTCGCTAAAGTAAGGCAATGGTTTATAATAATAATGTTTCACACGGAAAAATCTTCTGCCAATCAGTTTGCAGCGCATTCCATTGTGAGATTTTCTGCACAGGATCTGGATGTTCGTTTTTATTCGAACTGCCCAGCGTAGCGAAGCTTACAATGGGTGAGGTGGATAAATAATCATAACACATTTAAAGCGTCCAACTAAACAGTGTAACCATCTGTTCAATGTTGGAAACAAGCCGAACTTTTGTTTACTTGATTTGGGATTTGTAGTTAATTTTTTTTACGCAGCCAGCAATTTGCGCGTCATTGTAAAAAGTACTAGTAATTCGTAAGCATATTTTATTTAGGAGCACTAAATAGTGATATTATAATATTACAATTTGTCGTGCCTTTATTTTTATAATTATAATATAAAAATATAGGCACGACGAATTGTACGGAAATACGACGTAATAATTTTCTTGAAATGTGAAAATATGGAGACTGTAAATTATTCTTTTGTAAGTATATAACTACAGCCCTTAGCCTTTTCGTTTTGATGCTCTTGTTGGAAAACCTACAAAGTTATCACATATTTTTTAAACACACTCAAAAAACTCGAATCAAAGTCAACGTCAAGAGCGTGAAAGTGCAAATACGCAATTTTTATAAAGCGTCTTCCTTACATTGATGAATGATTGAAAATGGAATCGTGATAAGCGATAAAACCATTATAAATTTTGCAACTAAAAAGATTTCGCTATAAATCCGCACATTTACTAAAAGCCATTGCAGTACTATTGTTAACAAAAGTCTTAAAACCTACCGCAGTTATTATCGTGATAAATATTGTGATGTATTGCATTAATCAACAGTGAAAATAAGAAAATATCGTAGCTTCCCACTTTAATTAAAAAAGAAAATACCGATTACTTATAAAACGGACACACTCATGACATCTATCGGATCAGAGTAAATTGAATTCGTATTGACAGTAGGGATCTATAATTAAACAGATTGAGATGAGTATTGGAAAAAAAACCACAGATGGTATTAAGAAATCTTCACGACGCAGGGAGACCCCCTTTTTTTAGGCGCAATTACAAATAATTGAAACTTGACAGCCAATTAGGTTGAAGCAAAAAATATTTTTTATATATATATATTTTTTTATATTTATTTGAGACACAAACAGGATATTTATAAAACATTTTTGTCGGTTAAATATAATAAATTAAAATACAAATATAATTATACCTAGACTAATGTGTCTGCAGTAATCACATTTGAATTTTTACAGAAGCAAACACAAGAAAAACAATGCAAGTATTATTTATACATAACTTTAAAAACAGAAAAAAAAACTAAATACAAAATTGTATTACATTATAAGTATACAATATTTATGAAGTATTTCCTGAGATGTAATAAAACAACAAAAAAAAATATTTTTATTTTTTTTTAGGTTCACAAATCGTGGAGATATTTTTTGAAACATGTTACATTATTTAGAAAAATATCTATGAAAGTGTGTATTTTAACAAGATCATTGTTTATTAAGAATTAAACAAACCAATCAATAAACGGGAAGGCGTACACCAACGAGGAACAAAAGACCGACCTTTACACCCGCCAATTAAAGGGATAATTAATTACTTTTCCATTCCCACCGAATCGAGAGGTGAATAAACCCCATGATACACAAGAGTCGTTTCAGGGACATTGAACCCACGTTTAGAGGTAAAGATTAAGTTCATTTGTGGAGTTGTAAACCATAGTTTTCGAAGTAATCTGGAAACTTTAAGGTTTGAAAAAAGATACACGCAAACAACGATGTAAAAGAGTTAATGGAAAATTGAATAGAAAGTGAGTAAAACTTGATAGAAGCTGTTAAGGGAATTTTCATCAATAATACGAGTGCGTGTGACGACCGGAGATGATCAAATCGAGGGAAAACGTGCTAAGGGAGATGGAAATGTTGAAAAACAATGGAAAATTATTGTTAGCAATTCTAGACGGAGCGGAGATATTAGGAAAGCGAAATGGGAAGAAAAATTTCAAAAAAAATTGGAGTTATAAAGAGTGTAACGATTGAACAAGAGGTTTAGTGCAGTAACAAGTGTTTGAAAGGAAATTAGAATAGAATACCTAGGGGAAGGTGAAAATACTGAAAACATTGCGATAGATTTAACTCAGGAAAAGTAGTCATTTTACGTAATTAAAATGGAGATTGTAGCATAGAGTTGCACGAGACTGCAAGGGAAAATGAGACATTACAATGGTTGTCGATCTCACATGTATATTGTTGATATAAACAAGGAATATCCGAACATGAGATTTGTTTAGACTAAAGCCATTAGCAGTTAAAAAGGGTCATAAAAATTAACATTGCTCTTACGTAATATTTAGATTATAGAATTCCCATAAAAATTAACGATATTCAGATAAAGGAGAATTTATTGCTCAGTACGTAGAAGAAATAGAATAAACACATGTCAAAGCTTATGGTTTATGTGATTTTCGGTAAGAGAGAGACGGATTCTGGGGGACGATCCATATGACGTAATAAAAATGACAGAAATTTAAGGACCGAAGTGGGAGTATCTCCTATAAAAATGTGAAAAATGATATATTAACTAATAACAAATAGAAAATGAAATTTTCCAAGGGGCAGCAAACATAAAAAAACGATATGGTTTTGTGGGGAAGGTACAGTGAAACTATGGGAGAGTAGATACGCAGATAAAAACAAAGGAAATCTTTAATTAACAATGAATAAAATAAATACGGCTTGAGATATAAAAATTTATAGGGATATGAACAATAACGTGAGAATAAATAAGGAAATTCGTGGAAAAAGTGTCGTGAATAAAAGAAAAATTGTAGGAAAAAGGGAAAATTCAAATATACGACGTAAATAGAGAAAATACGGGTTTTGAATGGAAAAATTCATACAAGTGGCAGTAAAATGGAGTGGAATTTATTAAAATTACAATTCAAAAATGCATAGTAAAGATTTCGACACAGATTTAATCATGATTTGCGAGAGATGCGAAAAAATTGAGACGTACATATAGCTATCGAAGATGGACCTTTTACGAATTGAGAAAAAAAAGAACACAAAATCATGATATTCAGACAAAATTTTATATGAACAGCAGAACAAAAGAAGTTAGGGCCAGCTAACGGACACTTACTAAATTCGGGCCTTGGAGGTATGGAAATATGAGACAGAAAACAAAGATGCAACCGCGGGAGGGATTAAGGGACATCATTCAATAATAATGAGAAAATTTCAAGAGATTACGAGTTGATAGAAATTAGATTGTTTTATCACAGGAAATTCAGATACAGTCTTTTGGACCTGAGAGGGGTATAATACTGAGAACAGACGTCAGTTGGGATCAGTCTGCGGTTGGTTTTGAAAAGGTTGAAAGTTCGTGAGACGCGACGAAACGCTCGGTAATTTACTTGTGGAAAAAATTCTAAGTGATTAGAATTATGAGACTTAGAAAAATTTCATATTCAAGCCAGTGACTTTAAAAAAATTTGCAGTTAAAGTCAGTGAAAATAAAAAATAAAGTTTACGCTTTAATTATTTGTGAAAAGTTAAAAGAGTTCGTGATAAATACAATTTGTTTTGTGGAAAATTTGGATTTTATAATCAATAAATATTGTATTTTGAGACTTGAAAAATTTTCGCGTCTAGAATCAGTGAAGTTGATAAATAAACAAGTGTATCCAGTTTAAGCGAAAGGATCAAACAAATATCTATTGTTTAAATTCAGTTATTTAAAAAAAAATAGTGCAAATTAAAAAAAAAGTTAATAATAGATAAGTGCGTCAGTTTAAACGGAAAAGTTTAAACGAAAATCTTTAATTAAATTGAGTGCTTTAAAATAAGTGCTAGGTCTTTCATTAATTTAAAAATAGTGTAGTCGAAATAAATCTACTCGTAAAATTATAAAATTTAGAATAAAGAAAGTGATTAATCATAACTAACTATGCGATAATAAAGGTGTAGTTTATTAGAAAAAAAAACAGTGGCTAATAATAATTATTCAGTACCATTAATATTATAGTTAATGTCAAAATAATTCGGCTAAATACTTTACAATGGTACGGCACATTACTATCAAAAAGTATTAATCTATCAGAAGATTAACACTATAATAATTTATTAATCCAAAATTTTAATAAAAGAAATAAAAAGGATTAATAAAAAAAATAAATCACAAAACAAAATAATATTTTATTACTAAAAGTTCAAAATTTGAATTTAACAAAGTCTTATTTAATCAAACATGTCTGAAAGTAGCATACAGTTTAGAATGATAAAATTTATACATCATTTAAATTAATTAGATTAAACGAGAGAAAAAAAATTGAAGTCGGAAAGATTTATTTAAATTTAGAACAATAGAAATTAATTAGGAAAATTTCAGCAAGGTTTGTCCGTGTAGAACCCGGATGGGTAAACCTTGGAGGGGTGAGTTTTTCCATAATAATTTTTTTTTCCAGATTCCAAGGAGAAAGCGGCATGCAGCAGACCGTTGGTATTTGAATGAATTATTACAACAAAATATTACTTGTTTAATATGTGATATGTATCTATATTAAAATATTATATATAAAATAGGTATATTTATATATATATATATTTTTCCAAGAAAATTTTAATCAAAAAGAAACACACTTATATTAAAAGTAAAGGTATCGATTCCGAATACCTACCTCTGAATTTATTAATAGCTATTGAAAATAGTTATGTGTTTGATAAATTTCCAAGTCAATGTTTTGTATTTATTTTTAGTATATGTACTATTTATTATAACTTCAGCTAATATAAAGTGATCAAAATGAGTTATGATGTTAGAAGTTATTTCAGTCATAATATAATTATATATATCAGTATATTATTATTTATTTATTGAGACAAACTATATATAATTGAATATATATATATATATGTGTATACGTATGTACATTATAACTATACTTATTGGGGATCAGATTAGACAATTGCGCAAAGAGTATCATTATCAAACAAAGGAAAAATTAGAACCATCGCACACGCGTTCGGGAATGTTCTAAAGTAAACAAACGACACGCGTTTTGAATCTAGGTCACGAGACCAGCGGGAATGTTTACATAATTAAAATTGTTTATAAAATAACGCGGTCATTGAGACACTGGGTCAAATGCTTTTAAAGGAAAATGCCCTTGGATCTTGAATAGATAATTGACAGGAATGAGTATTGTACTTAGGTATTGATTTCAAGAATGGGACAAAAAAAATTTTATGAAGTTGCGCAATTATAGATAAAAAATTTAAACACAATCTTTAATTTGAACATGAAGAGATATCTTTAGAACTAAACAATTGAAAATAAATAGATTTACTATAGCTAGACAAATAATAGGTACACCAAACATTTAAGAAATCACGGGTTAGTTTAGAGGTGTATTGAAGAATTACATGGAAAATTCGAGTAAAAATTTATGGAATAATTACTCTCATAGGTATCAATCATTTACATCAAACATTTGAGAAATCACGGGTTATTTTAGAGGTGTATTGAAGAATTACATGGAAAATTCGAATAAAAAAATTATGGAATAATTACTCTCATAGGTATCAATCATTTACATCAAACATTTGATAAATCACGGGTTAGTTTAGAGGTGTATTGAAGAATTACATGGAAGATTCGAGAAAAAATTTTATGGAATAATTACTCTCATAGGTATCAATCATTTCATGAAACAATTGAGACATCGCGGGATAGTCTAATAAGGTGTACTGAAGATTTACATGAAGCAGTTGAAGAATCACGGGATAGCCTAATAAAATGTATTGAAAATTTACATGAAGCAGTCGAAAATCATGGGATAGTAATAATTTATCAAAAGTTGAACCTTGGGGAAAATCAAAAATACAGTTCAACCAATAGAAGACAGTGGTTGCTTCTAAAACAAAGGCCATTAACCAAATACATAGAGATGACGAGTCTCTCAAATAAAACCGTCAAAAAACCAAACGAAAGCTTGGAGATTTGGCGAATCTCCAGAACACATCGCCAGATAAGATCTTATTCTACTAGTATCTATTAATATTACCCACTCTTCTTACGTATTTATTCGGTTACCAAACTTAGAATTGTGCAGAATTCTATGGGCGAGATCCGGGCTTGAAATGCGATGCAAATAGTTTCGTATTGCAAGTTATAAAACCTTCCCCAAATGTATGTTTACATATATATCTTTTTATGTACTGTTCATTGAATGAAGCGAACTCACTTACAGCTAGTGTTTTAGACCTGTCGGGTCACTCTCGGCTCATTTCTTGAACGTGGAGGGAGGATTCACAACCCGTAATTCCACACAACACCGTGAGTATATGATTGCATATAGGACGAAACCGGTTCGCCCTAAGTAAATAGTAAACTTTGGAGGAGCAGGAATTTGGAGGTATCTAGGCTCGGGTGAAGACCTGAAGGCAGTGCATGATGGCGAAGGAAGGTTCGAGTGGGACGCGATAACTTAGATATCAATCATTCGAACCGTGCCAAAAGATTGTGCGAATTTCTAGTTGGAATCTGATCACCTTGCTTACTTGACGGAGGCAGGAGCCAAATTTTGCCAGAAAAGGGTTTTCTGAGTTCGTCAAATATGCAATTAACTAATAACATTAACCTACTTAATCCTACTTTATATGTACCTTATAGCAGCTGAATCATAATGGGGGGGGGGGGGGGGGACGCCAAACAGATACAAGAAACAATCATAATCAAATTTACTAAAATTTAATCATTTGAGTTATATTTAATTATCTATTCAATTAGACATGTGTAATTTCGATTAGTACAGTTTATTTACGAAATCATCAAGATGTAGGGAATCATAATAAGCGACAAAGGAAAGTTAGCTCATTTAGAGAAATTATTTAAAGTTAGATTTGCAAGAGAGAGACCAATTTTCCATCCCTACTACACATATGCAAAGCCTTAAAAATTTAAAATATCGATCAGAGCCAAGAGAAAAGTAAAAAGAAGATTATATATAAGAATAAAATTAAAGTTGAACCACTTTTTTAGAATTATCACACTGTCTTGCCGATGACCAGGAGAGTTATATAAGAATAAAATATGGGTAAAGGCAAAATTATCACAATATGTCTAGCCACAAGCTTAGTACAAGTTGCTAGTCCACAAAAGTATTACAAAAAGCAATCTATCCTGATATTTTAAGACTACATCGCAATTCATTTACATACAAAACTAACTGACGCTTTGCAGAGAGTTTATAAATTAGATCGAAATCAGACTTAGAAAGTAACCTTTCTCTTATTTTGTAGGTCAAGCGTGCAAAATTTCATTATTCTTGGAATAAAACTCTAGATTTGAATAAAAAGGAAACGCGCTATCCGCCTTAATCCGTACAAATAGATTTACATTTATATATTGGCTAATTACCATCAAAAATACGGATATGATTAATGTTTTTCATTTTACACTTGGTATTCGGAAAAACTAACTTAAATACATACTTGTTTATTTTGTAACGAATAAATTATTTATTTATTGTTTTTTCGTGCAAGTGAATATTCTTGGGTACCTATTTGTTTGTTTGCGTGTTGGTGCGACTGCCTTTTGTAGTGCTGCAGTTGGCTGTAGTGCGCCGGTTTGGACAGAAGCAGAAAAGAAGTGGGCCAAGATGGCGGGGACATTTACTTAGCGTGGTGATGAGAGCGTAGATATGTTTTGGGTGAAAACTCGTTCAAGTTTGCGTTAAAGCGCATATTAAGAGTGATTTGTCTTGGTAATGCGCGTTTTCATCCCGTGACAAAATATCCCCGACAAAATATCCTCCGACAAAACATCCTAAGGACAAAACATCCCCCAACAAAATATCTACTAAAACTTAACCTAACAAAAAATGGGACAATAATAATACAGATCACAATAACTTATTAGATGCCGGGACCTTCGTTTTCCTCCCGGAGGGTATCAGATCTTGGAAGCCGTCGAAGCTGCAAGGGTTTGAAGGGCTTGCTAGCCGTCAATCTCCATCTCACATTGCGGATGTGTTTCATTGGTGATCGGACAACTTATAACCTCCTTTGTGAAGTCATTAAAAGGGATGAAATTTTTTTATATAATTTAAATTAAATTTTTAATTTATTTTTAAATAAATATTTTTTCATAGCTTTAAATGACTTTCCAAAAAAGTGTTGAGTTAGCATGGAACCGTTTCATTAGTGGGTTCCTCTTTTTCTCTCGTCATGTTTTCCTCACTATTTGATTATGCGAATTTAAGCTATTTATTTATTTAGCAATTTTTAATATTTGTATGGATGGAGATTTTTTTGCAGATTACCAGTGTAGGTTACGAAGGTTATTATAAATTAGCGATTATTTTATTTAGTGAATTTGAAAGCCACTCCCAAACTATATTTACACGCCTGACAATTTTTAATCGTTTGTTAAGAGAACTTACGAGTAATTCGATTTTATTAAGATCAAAATAAATTTTATTTTAGGTTCCTATATAAAACCAGCAGAAACAAGGTCTATATATTGCGTGTGTCACTTAAAAACAATATTTTAGACCTTCCGCGTTATTTAAAACCGAAATGAAAGTAAATAAAAACACTTTACTGGAGAGCGATAGTCAATATCCGTCACAAACGACGAGTGATGCTGAACACCTAATATGCTCGTTGCCGCCATAATTACTTCGATAAGCCAGACCAAACCACAACTCTCAAACTTTTGAGTTTATGCCCCAAACTACGATATTTTGTAACTTTTTATTATGTACTCGTACACAAGAGCTGTTACGTGACTTAAATCTGTTTTGTTTTAGATTTTAGACCCGAAAAGTTTAAAACTAACGTAAAGTTTTTGATAGCAAAATCTAGAAAAAATTATCTCCTTTCTAAAGCAGTATATAAGAAATGCAAACAGCTTTTCAAACAGCTAAAGTTTTATAAAATGATTTTATATTCATAAATTCAAGTTTGGCCACCCTACTTAGTCCGGGATTAGGTAAAGATATTTATGGATTTGCACACTATTTTTAATATTAATTTTGTAAAATATAAAACAATACTAAAATAGCTCATAAACTCCGGTTTTGAACATTATTTTATGAAAAACTAGCTGGTTCCCGGCATGCGTTGCTATGCCATTTAATAAAGAAATTGTTTCTCCTTGCGTGTCCTTTCCCATTCGTCCCGTTCCCGTTCCCGTTCCTCTTCCTCCTCCACTTCCTCTCCCGCGTCCCTTTCCCCTCTTGCGTTCACACTCCGTCTCCCCCACCTTTCCTCTCCCCACTCCACTCTCCCCCTTCTCCCGTCCTGCGAATCCCCCTCCACCCTCCCACCTCCCGCATTCCATACATTCAGTCTCGGTACATTCAGTTTTCAAACAACTCGCGTGCCACCTATTGTAATTTTTTAAAACAAATTTCATAATGCCCGAGCTCATCAATAGTTTTATACAAACCTTGTCCTGATAATAACGAACACACGAAAAAAAGAATTATCCGATTTGGTTCAGTCGTTCGGAAGTTATGCGCGTACATACATTTCGGCGATTCATTTTTATTTATTTATAGATGAAACAAAACAACTTTGTATAAACCACTTATATAATGCGTAAATCCTACCGGTTTCGGAACAAACGTTCCTTCTTCAGAGAAAGCTTATAATGATTTGACAGTTTCGAACAATGTTTTACTATGGTATTATTGTTTGTATTTTATTTAATTTTGGGCAGTTGCAAGGACTTTCTTGGTTCACGTTTATACAGTCTTTATGAATTTTTATGTTTGGGTTAATTATAAAAAGAGTTTATATTTAAAATTGAGTTCACCATTGACAAACTGCTTACTTGTTGTTTAACGGGATTAAAGGGGTAAAGTGAAAAACAATAAGAAAAATACACTAATTTCATATTAAAGTTTTTTTTTTAAATATATATGTACGTTTAAGCTTTTTTTTAATATATATATGTACGTTTAAATTACCCGTTAAAAAGAGTGTTTGTCTGCATTTCCATTTCACCCATAAATTTCAGTTACTTTACTTTATGGGTTCAAAGTAATGAGTCGTAAATAATTCAAATTAAATAGCATAAAAAGGGTGCAAGCAAATAAAAGTTCGATATCAACCGACCCATGAATAATGTTATTGTTTTGGTTGCATGCAAAGCTCCACACGAACCGCACGCTACTAGGTACATTTCATTTCGTATAATATTATTTTATGTCATAATATTATTATTATTTTGCTGATAATTCAATGGATCATGGGTCACGTATGGAATGTGGGAATCACAGGGCTATTAGTCTGCCAAGTTCAGTCGGTCAGCTGTGTAATAGAATATTAATTAAAGAGTATGGAAACAAATGATAAAATATGAGATGATCAATGTGCTTTTGTGAGCGGAAGAGGGAGCATGGACCAGATTTGCTTATGTTTACTGAGAAACTTCTGGCAAAAAACAAAAAAATTCTGTGCCACTGTAGTTACGCAAAAAGCGAACGACCGAGTCGCTATGGCAGGTGTTGTTCAAGTATGAAGTAAATACAAAATCTCTTTCGGGAAATCGTCTCTGTATGAGTGAAGTGCTTCATGTAAAATGGTGAACAGTGGTTTTACTGTGTTGTTTAACATCATCAAATTTTAAGCAAGGCAGCACAAAGCCACCGTGTTTATTCAATCTACACGTGGATAATTATATAAACGAATTAAAAGAGGTGATTATTGGGCGCGAAAATGAGTAATCTGAAATTGCCTGTTGTATGTTGATGACACGGTGCCAATTTCTAACAGTATGAAAGCTCTTCTCGAAGGATAAACAAAGTACTCGTATGTATGAAAAATGAGTTAATGATGAAGTTGTCAAAAGTTAAGTTTGTTGAAAGAGAGAGTACAAAAACAGTGTGCAATAAAGTTATGAATGATTAATACTTGGAGGAGGTGAATGAGTTAGTGCATTTGGGAAGTATGTTTACGAGATATGAAAACTGAAAGAGATATTCAAAGAAGGGTAAATGTGGGTGACTTCATTAACGGAGGACTAAACGTGGTTGGGGCTAATAAAAAACTGTCCAAAGAAGCCGTGGTAGCTGTCCACAATGGAGTGCTTAATAGTACCTGCCCTGATATTATGGCAATGATATATGGAACTGATAGAGGAAGAATGAAAGCAGACTAATGTTGTGGAAATGAGAGGCTTGATACGTATGTGTTGTAAAACCATGTGTGACGAGAAATGTGAAGACGGCAAAGAGCGCGGGGCTGATGTAAACGAAATGAGTAAGATAAAGAAAGAAATGCCCAGATGGTTTCGGCATGTAGAGCTGTTGAACGAAGAAAGAAGTGTAAGCAGAATATATGATGAAGAAGATATGATTAAATTTTGAGTCTCGCCATGTCAATCAGAGTGTGTATGAGATAATCTGTGAAAGAGAATGAGGCCATGAGTGTGTTCCAAGACTGAGTTGTATGACTGTCCTTCCTCTCTGCCTACAACTGCAGGGAAACGGCTTAATATTTTATTTGATTTTTTTTTAAAATTTTAGTTTACTAGGGAAACAAACAATTATACATTTGTTATGTATAATTACATATTACATGGTTGCATAAACCAGCAAGTTACCGCAAAAATGGTTAGTTAATCAGTGCAATAGATCTGTTAAGTACAATATTTACGTTTCATGTTCACCGATATTCAACGCGAAAACCCGGCAAAACAGATTAATTTACAATGTAACGGTGAAACCAGATTTTGATCGTAAATATTGTATCAAATATAATTTCATCGAATTAACTACCCTAGTAATTGACCAACCTAGTTCATTTGCAAACACAATATTCAAATTTAATATGTGTTGCGGTTTTGCGTGAAAGTACTCGTACATTGTATGGAAACGCTGGAGAACATGATGTTAGCATGTCAAATGTTATTATTTTGGACGTATATTATAATATGATGCTTTTTGGGCTCTTTGTGATTCTGTCAGCAGATGGAGATTTTCTAAGGTACTCGCGTGTTGCAATACAAAACGTTTTTTAATCTCAGATCGTATTGTACAAATCACTTGTTCACCAAATTAAAATCCTGAAAGGGTTTTTATGGATATACCCACGTGAATTGAATGTTGTTCTGTAGGAACCTCTTTTATGATATTTTTTACATTATCTTCACAAAGAAGGTCCTAAAGGGGAAAAAATCCCTCATGGCCTATGTCATCTTTGGGAATACTATGTAGAGGGTCTTTTATAGGCAAAGAAAGTAGAGAAAGTTCTGGGAAGGAAACGGGTATAAGGGGTGGAATGAAATCTGGGGGTAAGGGCCCGCAACCCGGATTTGTACCGATTTATTACATATTTCCCTTAAACACGGTAAGTTTTAAAGCTCTTAAAAAATATATGTTATTCTTGAAGATAATATCTAAACTTTGCCTGCGCCGAAACGCAAATAATATAAAATTCCCTCGATAGAAAAAAATCGCAAAGTATGCTCCAAAAATAAGTATTAACACGTTTGTTTCAGTTATTTTACAAGTTATGTGTATGAAAATGAAATTCACAGTGTTTCTTTAAAATGCTGTTTAAGATAATGCCCGCGAGATTTTTGCTCTATTTTAAACGAGTCGTGTTTTATTAAACATTTTCGCAATTTTCGCATCGATTTTGTCGTTGTAAATGTTAACGCTCTCCTCTAACATTCGTAATTTCGTATCTCTCCATCTTTTCCTTTTCGGGTCCGGTTGCAGAGCCTTAATGTGTTCAAGAGTGACGAACGTATGAATCCATCCCTCCCACTGCTGTGTTAGGTGATGGGTTAAGAGAGTCCGGCTAGAGAGGTCAAAAGGTCTCCCTCAAAAGGTCTCTGACAAATAATTTAATTGATAGTACCTGTGTTATGTTTTAGTTATGTTTTTGGTTGAGCAAAGTTCCTAGAACTTTATATATTTTGTATTGTCTACTCCACCTCAGTCTCTGTATCTTTCAGGTGACTTTACTTGTAATCTTAATATTTTTACAGTTATTATTTTTCCATTGTTTTGAATGATGGCATTGTTTTTTCTTATATTTTTCTATAAAGTTTTATAAAATAATATTAATAATATTCTCTGTATTTATCTCTGTTTAACAGGGACATTTGAGGGTTTAGCTTCGTGCATCATAAGTAGCTTCGTTTATTAAAAAAAATTAGAGTCCTTGTGAGAGCCCTGAAGGAGTAACCAACTGTTACTTATACCAGGGCGGGAAAGCGGTTGGATTACCTCAAGTGATAGTACCTATCTATCGATGTTTATAGGGTAACGCGTTTACAAAATAAAATGTGGAGAAAAGCTGAATATTTATTTTCATTTAATCAGTGTTTGTTACAAAATATTAGTCTTCAATTTAAGTGCTGCTTTTTATTTGACTCATTTACATATTATTAAAATAACAAGCTAGTTCATAGTACCTGCTCATTTCCATGAAGGTAATAGCTTACAATTACTTTTACAGGTAGTGCAAAACAAAGTAGTGAAACCAATTATTTTTTTATGATGCTTTTTTTATGGCAAGGTGCTTATTAAGAAAATAGCATCACGAAATATACCTGATTTCCGAATAAATACGTATACTGTACAGAGAATCCTTGTTTTAAAAACAACGGTAAAATTACACACGAGAGTATATCGTTAGAAGTGTTGAGAATATGCTCGAAGCAAATTTGTTTTTTTTGTATCCTTTTTTATTGGCGGAAAATTTGAGGAATTTTCTCCTATGTTCGTGTAAAATGATCCCTTGTGCTGCGTAACATCTATTCAAAATGGTTATCAAAGAAAGTTTCCTACAATTATTGAACACATCCCATTCATGGGGATTTGTTCCGCTTGCCCCTTTCCTCTGCAAATTGGATTGAATAGGTACTATCAAACTGCGAGAGAAAGAATAAAAAACTTCGACTTCTTGCACGTGATTTCCCAGAAGATCTAACTTGAGATAGGCAGAAGTTGTTCTGAAGTAAAGTGAAGCTTAAGAAACGTTCCCAGTTGAAGATATATCATCTGCTTTCGCAAATATTTGTTGGACAGCTGAAATATTTACAGCAACTTTCAGGTGTTCAATGATATAGTATTGTTTTCTCTCAACAAAGACCATTGTTTATGATTCAAAGTTTTAAAGATAATCACTGATGAGTACTCCACATAAATAAATATTTCACCATCGCGATGTATTGCTCTTGATGAATACATTGTTTGATTTATTGTAGAAGTTGTTCCTACTTGATTAGATCCTCGTGTTAACACTTTTTTTAAAAATTACAATTACAGTTGGTAGAGTTGCGCCCTGGCAAGGCGAGAGTCCTGGGTTTGAGACCCAGATGTGATGATTTTCGATTGAGTTTCGCTAATATTGTCTTCATTTCATTAAATATGACAATTTGAAGTTCAACTCATTAAATTAAAAATAAAAATAAATAACAACTGTGTGTTCATCCATTTAAAACCATTTAAATATCGATACAATGGGATTGCCTCTCATCAAAAACAAAATTGACACAACATTCTTTCACTGAATCAATGCTTCAAAATGAAAAATTGTTCTCGCAACGTTGAAACAGATCAATAAATAATTTTCCTAGCTGAAAAGGAACAAACTCGTCAAAATGCAAATATTTAAAAAAATCGCCGCTGCAATAACCCTTTTTCGGATTTCATCGCACAACAAACTGCAGAAGTACATAGCACAGAGTAAGCTTAAGTTCTTGCCGGCAACCATTTAAATAGTCATTATTTTCTTCGGACATTAGGCAAATGGAAAAAAATATACAGAGTGAAGTCATATATGTATAGTATGACACCGTAAAAGCGCAGTATCTGACTATGGCTTATAATAAACATCATATTGGGTTTTAATGCGCATCATAAGGTTTTGTAAGTCTACATAAATATTTAGCGGAAATGTAATAAAACACGAAAGCTACCACTATCAACTTATTATTTATTATTGATTATTTTTTTCTCTCATCCCAGTGATTGAGATTTAAGTTATATGAATACCGTACCACAAGAGTCCCAACTGCTCCCGTCTGGAGCCTGTGAGACCATGGCATCCCTGATTGGGGTATGTTGTGAGGCTAGAGGTAGTGGGGAGGGGAAGGAGACAGGAGAAGCGGAAGAACTGGCTATTCAGATCTGGTCACCAAACACGGCTAAAGCCATTTCAAGCAACGTTTCAATTCTGAATGGTGGTCTAATACCAGCGCGATACTGAGAGTATCTTCCACTCTGGAACGTGCCGCAAATATACAATATACTATTTAATTAATGAAGACAATATTAGCTAAAATCTGGAGACAGAAAAACCAAAAAAATATATATTGGCACTTCTGGGACTCGAACCCAGGACCTTCTGCTTACATGGCAACAACTGAGCTAAGGTGTCTATATCCAATTCGGTAACTTTTAACTATATCATACTTCGACTAAAGACCTGCCAACATTATCTTCATTTTCTTAACGCACGTATTATTTGCTGCTATAATTATATATGATTGCAATATTCAAACCCGAACTAAATGCTATTAGATAGTGTCCGGATAATTTTTTATCCATTTTATGTTTTTTTAATATGTGACATCCATTGACTTTTCTGCAATTCTAAGGTGAATTTTTATTTTTATTTTTAAGTTTATAAGTAAAACCTCAAATTGTAATATTTAATTAAATGAAGACAATACTAGCGAGTCAAGAGCCTTACCGCTAGACACGCCAGCTGTCGGAGGAAGTTGATATGAGAGTAGAGTAACTCAATGAGAGTAAGTTGATATCTTGAACGAGTTGTTATGTAAGGTAATCTCAACAAAGGAGATGCCAGACGAAATCATTTTCTTCAGGGCCCAAGTCTTTGGAAACGGTTTTTTGAAACGATTATCTCTCTCTCTGGTTTCAATCCTGGGATTGGTTTGCAGCAATTTCATCTATTCGTTTCTTCCACTCTTCCCTGTCTTGTGCGGCTCTTTTGAAGTCTGCATATGATAAGCAGCGCACGTCCACCTGCAGGTCCTCCAGGTACTCTCGGCATGGGCGTCCCCTAGCGTTTGTCCCCTCGGTCATACCCTCCATTATGGCATGCAAGAGGCCTTCTTGTATATATATTATACGATTATCTATATATACAAAAATGAATCCCTGTTTCCCTTAGTCACGCCATTACTTCGGAACGACTTATTTCATTTATACATTTTTTTAGTTTTCTAATACTTTGTAGAAGGTTCTTACGGAAATAATTTAGAAAATTGCACAGAAAATTGGATAATTTCAGAAAACTTAACGACTATTTTAACTTCACTCGTTCGAGGTTTCGCGCGTTTGATGAAATTAAATTTAGCAGGTAACTAACTATTTTTTTTGTAACAAAAGAATTGTGCTTGGATTTTTTTAATTATGGATATTTATTTTCAAATCTGATGCCTAACATAGGTACATATAAGGTTAGGTACCAGATTTGATTGATCGTTCTTATAATATACAAGAATGAATATTTTAACATTATTTGAAAACTGAATGTACTGAATCTGAATACATGGAACGCGGGAGGGGGGAACGGGAGAGGGATGAGGATGGGAAGGGGATGCGGGAGGAGAACGGGAACTCAAGGGAGAGGACTTGAAGTGAGAAACAATTTATTTCTTTGAATATGGCATTGCAACGCATGCCGGGAACCAGATAGTTATGAAATAAATTTACCATTTTTCTTCTTTTTCATTGGAATAATTAAATGTAATACTTGAACGATTCAAAAAAGGGTATGTTTATTTCAATTTTGTTGTTCGTAGGTTCAAAATGAAGTGTTCATAAAAACATACAAAATTGTTAAAATTGTTATTTATTTCTTTCTGAAAAAAAAAACCTTCGTATCTGAACGTGTTCAGTATTCGAGTTTCCGGGTCGTTGAGCATCAATAAAAAAACTAGATAGCTCTCTTCTTGAGCCTTCTGAATTTGTTTGTAAAAAATGTTTTTTTTCCCTGAAGAAGGAACGTTTGTTCCGAAACCGGTAGGATTTACGCATTATATAAGTGGTTTATACAAAGTTGTATTGTTTCATTTTTCTAAAAATGTTTTTTTTTGTATTTCAGCAGAAATTCTTAAAGGAACCATTTTCCTTCCTGCAAGAAGATTTAAACGAGCTTTTACGTATATGTGTAGGAGGATCCGCATACAATTTGTGAATATGAAGGTGGCAATTGCTACATGGAAAAGAAGCATGATAATTTTTTTATCATTTCACTTCCTTTGAGATGAAAAGCGGGTTCAAAAAAGCGAAGCGCCTAAAACACATTGCCGGATGTTAAATCGGTTGGAAAATAACTTTTATTATTCATACCAAACGGATGGCAGAAAAATAACAGTCAGTGCATTTTAAATTGGTGACGGTTGTTAATTGAAACTGAGGGAAAACGATATGATTGGTTTTATTTTTAACCCCAATTATAGCAGCATCGAGAATGGAACTCGAACGGTTTACTGTTTTATACTTGACCAGGTTCTATAAATATGCAGGGGATTGTCTAAAGTCTAAACTGACTGCTTTAAACTGGTTGAAACTTTGGGAAGATTGTTAATCTTCTCTTTATCATTTGTGTACCGTAAGACGTATTTAGTTTCGTAAGGTGTGCAGTGTGTATGTAGGTACTCAGCGTAATACATAAATCTAAGCCTTGTCTTAGTACTATGCATCCTTTGTTAATGTTTTCGTCGTTAAATAGGGTAACATAATTACTACGTGGCTATTCCTTGGTGATGCAACTTCATGGGGGTTATTGTTTACTTCATCAAAGTTTTTCATTTTCTAACGTAATATGAGAATATGGGTGATAATATAATAAATCAGATTATATAAACCCTTCTTTCTCTTAATACATTTGTGACCGTAACAGGTTTCAGCCTGGCCATATTCAGCTTGGTACAATATTGTTTCTTAACCTTCCGGTACTTGCAGCCTTGCGCCGACATAAGCTGTGGCGCGTGGTCGGTGATTCCACAACTTTAGGCGTCTTGTTTTAGAAGACGACCGATTATTTCGTGATATTGTATATAGCATACTATAAAAGTCTTTTATCTATATAAATAATCAATATAAAACATTAATTGGTGATCCCTTTAAAATTGGACTTTATTGTTTAAGTCTGTGAAATCAAAATTTTTTAGACATCTGACAAAAAATAACGCTGTAAATCAACTTTATAACAAAACAATAAGATAAAATTTTACAGTAAATTAGTTTGTAACCAAGATTTATTTAATTTGTATCATATTATGTATTATTGGTATTATAAAAATTAAATAAATCGTGGTTACAAACTAAGTTATTGTTTTATTTCATTCAATACGTCAAACCACAAAGTGACTGCTTTCTATCAAAATATAAAATTGTACAACTACTTATTTGCGTATAACGTATTTACGTTAAATAAAACTATGTTCTAAATAATATGATACAAATACCATGAAGTAATCACCCAGCTCTAAATATTATTCAAGAGATTTTTCAATTTTACACAACCAGTCGCACGCGGAATTTGAGACCGCAAATATAAAAAAAAACGACTCGACGAATGTCACTGGGGACGTAAATCGCACCCCCGAGGACATCATGGAAGCGCATTATCAGTAAAATAAGTTCGCTGTGATCTCACAGACCACGCGCGACCGCTGAAGGGTTAATCTAGAGTCTACATACGAAACATATTATGAAAGAAAGAGTGGGGGGGTAAATGGTAGATATATAAACTGTACATTAAGAAACAAATGTACTAGTCTGCTGGCCTTAACAGGCTAAAACCGGTTACCAAGTTTTATATTAAATTTGTTTTATTATATTATTATTTTTTTTTTATTTTATCATATTATATTAGATACATTTATATAATTTCACCACGAATTTTTAATTTCAAAAATAGAAATATTTAAATACATGAAAGTGAAAGATCTTCAAAGAGGAATAAAATGAACATACTAGAAGTCTTAAGAGCTTTTAACCAGCCAGCGGACGAAAATCCACATTTCGTTGAAAGTTGTTCTTCCGATCGTGCAGGGCGGTTACAATGAGAAAGATTAATTATTCTCCGTACCAGCTTTTTTAAATTATAACTCAATATTGAATTTATTTCAATCCAAATTAGCTTTAATTTATACCTTCATCCAAAAATGCTGAAAGGCGTGATGATAAAACTATTAAAATAGTGTACTTTTTGTAGTTATTTTTTGATTATAAGTATTTATCATTTTTCAATAATGTCTAAATTTAATAAGAATGTTAAAAAAATCTGAAATATATTAGTTTGTAAGTGCGCAAATAAATACACAAATGGACCAATTTTCGTCAAGAAACGTACGTACATATTTTTTAATGATTTTATTGAAACTAAAATTAAAATTCTAAAACATGCGTTTGCTAGATAATGTATTGATTTATTTTACTGCATGATTATATTATTTGAAATGGATGTGGTATAATACACAAACTTTTTTGAAAATTTAACAAATCTGCCAACGACCTATGGAATAACCTTATTATACTAAAAATTAAAAAAGGTTCTCAAAATTTATTACATACGAATGCTAGATAAAAGAACAATCTTTCGAAATCCATTTATAATTTTTTGTGGAAAAGAGTCAATACGTCTAAAAACTTTTTTGAAAATGACGTATTTCCGGTTTTCTCAGGTAATGCCCTCTTAAAGTAAAGAGATTTTCTTTATACACATATTTTCAGGATATTTAATTCAAAAAATAAATAAGCACTGATAATATAATCATTTGCCATACTTACTGGTTTAGAAAATACTTGCTCTCTTAAAATACTATTTGTAGAGGCTCAACTCAACCTAGAGAAACGCCTTTTATTTGTTTTATTTTCAAAACCATAAATAATCGTTGTTTTTATTTCACTATTGCTTTCCGAACAGAGCAATAAATAATCAGGTTTTATTCCAAAATGGCTTTTCCGTGACCATCTCTTGCGGAGAATGGAGTAACGCTGTGTTCCCAACATCCCTTTCCGGTGGTTGGCTGCATTGTGGGCTTTCAGGTTTCAATGGAACATTTTCAGCACTTCCCTTCTTTCACGGTTCCCTTTGTTTATCATTTAAAAGCTCATATAATGTGTGGGCAATTGTGCGCAATACAGAGCAATAAATGCTGCTGAGGCCTCACCATTGTATGAAATGAATTCATCGATTCTCATTGTATTTTAGCACTGAATGAAATTCTACGGTCGATGGTGATTCAATATCACGCTATTGATATTATCTCTTTGTTGGAAATATCGTTAAGTAGTAAGTATGGTTTTGCTCAGATGACTTTTATAATTGAAAACAAATTTATTCTTGTAGACCAAAATATTAACCGATGTTTTTGAGTTTATTGTTGTGAAACAAAATGTATGTACACAATTTGTTAAGGGAGTTTTTTAGTCCAGAAGCCAGAATTTCAGGCGTTTTTTGACGGTCCATCAAAAAAACATTAATATTTTAACAATACACTTTTTTTAAAGTATATTTATTTATATTTTAAGAATTCACAAAAAAATTCAAAAAAAATATATACCTACATATTTCACGAAGTCACACGCTGTAAGTAGAGGGGCGAAAAAGGAGCGTGTCCATCTTATCGCGATTCCAACCCTTCTCGTCATTTTAAAAATAAAAAAAGCTAGAATCTTTATCAGTATAAATGTCGTTATGGTAGGAACCAAGAAAATTGAGAATTTTTTTTTTCGTAAAATGGCGGCTACTCAAAAAGATTTTTCAGTATTATTATTATTATTTTTAGCTTTTCCCAATTTATAAGAATCGACTAACTCGAGATTTCGTGACAAACGTTTTGAAAAAATTAGTTTTAAGGAAAACGCGCTCAAAGTTTTACTTGACTAGAATACCCCTTTAAATAAGCAATATTCTGATACGTTTGTAGATTTTCATGGCCAAAAGTATTTTCGTTATTTGTTTTTGGGGTGTTGTGCCGTGTTGCGCAACCTTCTTCTTTAGCCAACGTTTTCATTGCAGTGTCCATCATCTAAAAAAGAAGGTAGCGCTACACGGCATAACATCCCAAAAACAAATAACGAAAAAAGCGATATTTTGTTTAATTTTTAAGCTTTCTGAAGTTGTCCGTAATAAGTGATATTCAAAGGTGTTGTAAAATTTTGCTTTTTTATGTGAATACACACCGCGCAAAATTCCCAACTGCTACCAACCATCTGGAGCCTCTTAACTAGAAGAGCCTCCGCAGATATAAAATTATATTCCTGTAAAATTTTCGATGGCTTCATTGATTGTTCGCCCCTCTTGTCTGAGATTAATTTTACTAGAGAAAATTCACTTGTTAATCATCTTAAATGTTCTACCAATCTCATACAAAATGCGTTAATATTCGAAGCATATAATATATACTCGTATTATGAGAATTGTAATGATATAGAAATATTCTCGTGTAATTTAAGAATTTTTAATAAATGTCATAGCTAACGTTAAATAATTTTAAATACCCTTTTGCAAGTTATCAAGTTGTTGCTGTAAATCCTTTATAGTTACATCCTATTTACCCACTATAATGTATTCATTTTTACTTGTAAATATTTATAGTACATATTTTCAGTACTGCTTTTGTGTAGTGTGGATATTTTTTTTCTATACATTATACTTTGAAAATTATTAAGCAGGTTATTGGTTTAATAATTACCTTTAAATTGTCATTTATTTGTGTTTTTACGTCTTATTTATTTTTTATTTAATATGTAAAGTGTTGTATTCTTGAAAATATGTCAGCCTACAGGTAAAGTACCCTTAGATTTTTATTTTGGGTTAAGTTTTTAGAAATTTTTTATTACATTACAATAGATGTATTTAATCTGTTGTGTTTGCCTAAATAAATAAAAAATAAATAAAAAATAAAATTGCATATGTCGTGAGATTGAATATAGCGCAGTTAACTTAATTAATTGTCGAAAAATTTTTGACATATTTAATTAAATAAAAAAAATACTTTTTTATAACGATGAATAATTATTTTTATTATTAATACCGCCCGGTTTCGCTTGATACAATTATGACCAGAGGAAACTAAACTGAAAAAGGTTTAATTTGATAGTGAAGTGAAACCGGTCGATATTAAAAAAATTAAATAAATAAATAGTGGTTATAAACAAACTAATTTTTCGAAAAAAACTTCCTCCGAAAGGTGATGGTTTGTGATGGCATTATTTATTTTATTAAAAGATTTTAATAAAATAAATTAATTGTTTTATTTCATTCATAAGATTTAGTTGCACACCACGGGATTGGAACATGCGACCTCCGGATTTGGCCAGTGAGGGTTGGTTTGTATATTTTTTTAATTTTCTACTCCACTAAAACTTTGCGATCTCTTAATTTATTGACGATTTATGATTCTATCATGGTCAGTTATGGTTAATTTGCAAATAATAACGATAGCAAAATCAATTTTCTTTTATGCAGTATTTATTAAGTACCCTGTTTTACAATACGAATGGTTTTGAAATACGTAGGTAGTAGAAAACGAAGAGCTCAAAATGTTTAATACAAACGCAAATGCTTGACGTTAAGCCGAGAATCTTCAAGGATTTCCATTCACAAAATATGCGATACGATAGTTCTAATGCCCATTGGAAATTACCTGAGCGCAAGGGATTTTGAAATCAAAGAAATGGAATGTGTTACATCCAAAACTGCATACAAACTTCAGCTTCAGATGCGTAATAGAGTGTAAATACTTTAATCGAAACGACATGACATTAAGTTTGCTGGAATTGGGTGATACGTGTAGGAAAAGCAAGAGATGCAATGAAAAGGGATGACCGATTACTTACCACTGAATCTCAGCGAAGGAGAATACGACACAACCACAATATTATACTTATATTGTTCCACCGCAATCCCGTAAGGTAATTATCGCCACAACAAAACAAATTAGTATATTACGTATTTCTAAGATGATCAAAATCCTTAATTTTAATTTAAAAAAAACTCGATTCTGTACATGAAAAACACAAACAACTTGCTTCCAAAGTAGTTCCAAATCTTCTTCTGTTTCGAAATCAAATGCAGTCTAATTTGAAACTTACCGGTTTCAGAATAAACGTTCCTTCTTCAGGGAAAGCTTATACTAATTTGACAGTTTGGAACAATGTTTTATTATGGTAGGGGTGGAGCCGTTGCTAGTTATTAATGTAGATTGGGTGGGTAGGTATTAATGTGGGTGGGTAGGGGAACAAATCCATGATTGGGCTATAAGACAATATTTATATTTTACCCACCCACTCTACATTAATACCTACCCACCCAATCTACATTAATAACTAGCAACGGCTCCACCCCTACCATAATAAAACATTATTCGAAACTGTCAAATTAGTATAAGCTTTCCCTGAAGAAGGAACGTTTGTTCTGAAACCGGTAGGATTTACGCATTATATAAGTGGTTTATACAAAGTTGAATTGTTTAATTTTTCTTGTGTTAATAATAATTTTTGGAGCATACTTTGCGATTTTTTTCGATCCAGGGAATTTTATATAATTTGCGTTTCGGCACGGGCAAAGTCTAGATATTATCTTCAAGAATAACATATATTTTTAAGAGCTTTAAAACTTACCGTGTTTAAGGGAAATATGTAATAAATCGGTACAAATCCGGTTTGCGGGCCCTTAATGACTGGTCTCAATACCACATAATATAATACTATGAAGAAAGGGGTTGTGAAATATTTGCCCTGCTCCCCAATTCAAATACGAAAAACGTATTCTCTATTGAGTTGGGTAGTTTAAAACCCAAAGTAAAAAACCCTTCATGTAATTAGCTTTAAGAACTATCTGAATTTTTTAACCTGTAGGTATACCTAATATATTTTAAACAATTTTAAAAAATGAGAGTAATATTATGCTCAGTGACGATAGCTTTGGACGGTAATCTATAATAACGTTTTGATATTCTTCGGGACCACACTGATAATAAAGTATATGTATGTAAATAATGGTTACGTTTTTGATTCGTGAGAATGGTTGGTTAGAAACTCACAGCTCCACCAGAAAGCTTGAACATATAATGTGAGTACAATTTACGAATTATGTAAACTGCAAGAGTCATAGAACCGTGATCTAAAAGCTTACGCCGTGTACATAGAAGATTTCAGAAGCCGCTCCCGAGAAAGCTGGTGTTGGTTCGAATATCGCTGCTCTGTGTGGCTACCGCGCTTTGCCTCCTTATACCAGTTATACCGCCAACGACAGAATAGATAATACCCACTAGAAATGCATCCTATTATCGCCGGTTTGGTACCTCCTTGTAAATTAACTGGTTTAATAATTGTAGTTGAATTACCTAAAATACGCATTTCTGTTCCTTCCAATTTCAAATCCTAAAAAACACAGACAAAACTTCGTGTTCTTGTAGTTGTATTTTGAGAGACTGGTTGAGGGAGACCTTTTGACCTTTCCAGCCGGACTCTCGACCCATTGCCTTGCACCGCAGTTGGAGGGTTGGATTGATACATCCGTCACTCCTGGATACACTGTCCCCCAGATTTCTTCCCACCCCTCATACCTTTTTCCTTCTTCCCACCCCTCATTCGAATGGAAACCAATGTCGCCAACGATTTAATACCATTTGGTTCTTGCCCGTTTATGAAATCCGTATGAAATTAATTGGTGCACGTTCTTTCTCTTTTACACTTGTGTATTGTGTATCGCTATCCCATTTGATTTTCATAACGATGATAAAGACATTGATATATTTATATATTCATAACGATGATATAAGTTTTTTATTGGAAATTTAAGGCCCGATTCGCCAAAATTTTGGATCACGAAACACGCCCATATCGCATTTCTAATGTTATTCTTTATTCTATGCCGCCAACAGAGAAAATTTTCCCCTTTCCTGTGCTAGTTTATCCGGGAATCGGCTTTCCTTGAATATGTATTATTCTCACAAAGGAGGTAAAATTTTATGAAAGTCATATTTCTTTACGTACGTTATTTAAAATACTACGTCAGTTACGTTATTTAAATAGATAAGTCTTTTAAAAAAAGGATGTAGTAAAAAAGTAAGAGATTCTTCCTTTTCTTGATGTGTCATTTTCTAAAGGAGATTAGTGATTTATTTATTTATTTATTTATTTATTTAATACAAACGTCATAAGTATGCCATAAACACTAATTACATGTCACAAATTCATATTCAAAATATCAGTAATGATAAAACAGTGTATGTATAACAGTTAGTTGTGACGATACATTGGGAAGTGACAACAGAGATACCTTTACATGCAAAAATCTATAACACAAATAAAATTAGTAGTGATTTAAAAAATATGATAGCATAGCCTTCTTGTACCCTTGTTCCGTGCAGTTAAATAGATCTATCACATCTGCATATCTATTAGTAACTTCATGTAACCTAGGTAAAAGTGAGTGTTTCGTATACTCAGTCCGATTATTGTTACATTTAAAAAGGATTTTAGAACGAGTGGTTCTCGTGGGAATATGAAATTCAATGAGCTTATTTAAATCAGGACTGTCTATGCTACCATTTACAATTTTGAACATAAATATTAAGTCGGATATAATTCTTCGATCTGAGAGTCTTAATAAATTTAATTCTTTCATCAAGTAATTATAATTTATGTTTTCAATGGGAATACCGAGGTTAAAATTAATGTGTCTTAAGAATTTGTGTTGAATTTTTTCGATTGAATCTGAATGTATTTTAAAATGGGGGGACCAGATCGAGGAGTTATATTCGACTTGACTACGTACTAAGGATGTATACAAAATTTTTAAAGTTGAAATATTCCTGAAACCTCTGAAATTTCTAAGAACGAAGCCAAGCATTTTGATACCTTTATTATAGATTGAGTTTATATGGGATATAAAGTTTAATTTAGAGTCAAAAGTTATGCCCAGGTCATTAATTTCTTCGACAGAGGTAAGGGTAGAGTTGTTAAGTTCATATGGATGAATAATTGGTTGACTTATTCTGTAAAAACTTATTGAATAACACTTATTTATGTTCAGATAAAGTTTGTTAAGAGAACACCAACTAATTAATTTGTTTAAATTATTTTGTAGACAGGCACAATCTTCAGCGGTTTTGATGATTTTAAATATTTTTAAATCATCTGCAAAAAGCAATACATTTACATCTTTATCAAATATGTCAACAATATCATTTATGAACAGTAAAAACAAAATTGGGCCTAAATGGGACCCTTGAGGTACACCACTGGAAGCTTTAAATTGATTGGAATAGAACAAATTAATTTTTACAAGTAGAACTCTATCAGATAGATAGCTCGCAAACCAGTCTAAAAGTTTTCCGTCAATACCGAGCTTATGTAGTTTAACCAGTAGAATTTTATGGCACACTTTGTCAAAGGCCTTGATAAAATCTGTATAAATGGAATCGACTTGAGTTCTGTTAGCTAATGCATTTGATATAAAGTTTTCATATAATGAGAGATTTGTCAGAGTTGACCTGCCTGACAAAAATCCATGTTGATTTGGAACAATGAGATTGTTAATATATGGGGAAATTTTATCAAGAAGTAATTTTTCAAAAAGTTTCGGAATTATAGATAGCTTACATATAGGTCTATAGTTAGTGACATCACTTTTATTACCCTTTTTTAATATAGGCGTTAAATAACAACGTTTCCAAATGTCCGGGAAGCAACCTGTGTCAAGCGATTGATTAAACAATAGACAAATCGGCTCAGCCAGTGAAGCAATGCAATTAATGAGAATATTGGGGTGCACGTTATCAGGTCCGGCCTTTTTGTTTTTGTCCAGAGATTTAATTTTAGATTTAACGTCGCTTATATTGATGTGTACAGGAGGGATATGTATGCTCTCAATAATGGAAGGTGGTGGTATGTAATTGTCTGGGATATCTTCGTCATATACACTTTTGAAGTAATCAGCAAAATAGTTAACCTTTACTTTCATATCAGTGCTACTCTTATCTTTGAAGTGCATTGAAATGGGTAAACCTTGTTTGTTTTTTCTAAGAGAGTTTACATGTGTGAAAAAGTTTTGTATATTAGAGGGTATAGATTTTTCGATTCCATTTATATAATTATAATATGATTTTTTTGACAGATTTTTACATTGAGTTCTGTAATTGTGAAATACCTTATAGTCATTAAGGGATTTAGATTCTTTAAAGTTTTTGTGTGCAGTTTTTTTGCAAATAACCAGGTTGATTAACTCGCTGTTGAACCATTTCGGGAACTTCGCTTCTTTGAAGTGTGAAAGTGGTACATAGTTTTCAATGGCCCTGTTGATAATTGTGTAAAAAATTTCAAGATTGTAGTTAATACTATTGTTGAGGTGAAGAAATGACCAGTCTTCATTTGTAAGATATTGGTTCATATTAGGATAGTCAGCTTTGGAAAAATTATAAGTTAAGTTAGGAAGAATAGTTGTGTCGCTGGTGAGTTATTCATCGTTATGGTTATGCTTAAAGCGGGGTGGTGGCAGTCTAGGGGGAGAAGCTCGTCAACTGATTTAACAATGTGAATTGAGAGATCACTACAGAATACTAAATCCAGCAGCCGGTTATTGGTATTGTAGACTTGATTGACTTGATGTAGACTGAGTAAGTTCGTCATATCTATTATTTCACGGGCATTTTCTGGTAGGCTTAAGTTGTTATAAGAGTTTTTATTCATCCACTCAATGCTAGGGGTATTATAATCACCAAATAAAATTGTTCTGGCATCAGGGTATTTATTTTTAAAGGTTTCGAGGTCATCAATGTGGTTTCGGTAGACTGTGATGTTGGATCCAGGAGGAATGTAGACACATCCCAGTAAAATTTTACTTGATTTAGTTTTTAGTAATACAAATACCTGTTCCACGTCTAGATGTTTGCAAATTAATCGAGTGGATGGCAGTGATTTTTTGACGGATATGAGAACTCCTCCTCCTCTGGTTTTATTGCTGGTGGCTGGATTCCTGTCAAGGCGGTAGGTGTTATAAGACGAGAATCCAAGTTCCTCGGTGTGAATATCAGGATCAAGCCAGGTTTCAGTAAGGAGAAATACATCGACGTTTTGAAGTAAAGGAATAGAAGTTTGCAACTCTAAGAGTTTGGTTCGGCAGCCGCGGATGTTTTGGCCGTATCCATTGATGTGTTTGAGTTTTTTGGATTTTTCTTAACTATTGTCGGCTTGCTGTTGATATATTTGATTGTTAGTCCAACTTCACCTCCCTGTATCCTACTTTCCATTGATTGACGTAGGTCTGATAAATATTTTCTTTGGTTCGGAGTTTGGTCGGAAAAAATTTTGACAGGGGAGTTGTTAAGATAAAAGTTTTTTTTCCTGAGAATATTCATTACTTCAGTTGAGTTTTTTAAGATCACTTTAATGGGCCTCGATTTATCAGGCCTCACTGCTCCAAGACGGAATGTGTTGATGGAATTTGGTTCTATGTTGTTGTCTATTTTCTTCAGAATGGTTGTAATTTGTAAATTATCGTCCTTGATTTTTTCAATTTGGTTCAGTTGTGTACTTTCAGGAACGTTTATAATTATGAGATTATTTGCTCTGTTTTTCCTCTCTTCAAGCTCATCGGCCGCTTCACATGTAGATTCTAATGGGTTAGGTTTGTTGGTTAATTCTTTGAAAGCTATTAGTTCACCCTCGAGTGCTGCCATTTTTGTAGCCATTTGAGCTATGGTTCCAAGAATAGCATTAGTTTTTGGAATCATTTTCGCAATTTGATCTTTGTTCAGTCTGCTACTGGGGTCTATTATTAGTTCGGTTAGAGCCTCAACCGCGTTTCTCGCCAGACTGATGTATCCCTGGGAGTCCATTTTGTTAAAATTAAAAAAAAATTTTTTTTTTTTTGAAAAATGGACTATGGTTAAGCCTGGATTTAAGCATATAGAGAATATCACATTCTGTTTCACAAAAGATGGAAGAAATATCCAGTCTGGTCAAGAGGACGGAGTCAAAACAATGGCAATTTTCTGATTTCACGTCTACCCTCAATATTTACGTACGCACTATGTTGATGAATGGTAATTATCGATTATGAAGAAGACTAGTCAGCAATTTCTATAACTAACAATCAAGTAATTTTTCTACACCACATTGAAAACAATGCATTGTCGCTCTCCTGTTTGAAATTCATACACCGTCATATCGATTTTAGAGATGACCCGACTAATGAATATGATTTAATATTTCTTGCCAAGTCATTCAGAATTCTAATTTCAATAATTAGGGCATCTTATAATATCTTCTAAATACTAGTAGTTCTGTAAATGGTGAATATACACATGTTTTCCTGCTTTTTTTTCAATGACATATTCCGCGTGTGTAAGTAATTGTAAGAAAGTATCCGGATAGATCATTTTGCACTCAAAATCAGATGGAAAGCAGAGTGCTTACATTTACACTTACGTACAATTATCCCACAAATGGGTCATGTTTATGCCATCGCCGTGTGAACTTTTTTGATTTACGAGTATGAACCGTGTGAGTTTATTGTTTTTATTTGGGAAAAATGACATTATTAATGAAAAAAATTCGAGTGCAGTTTACACGCGGTAGAAGCGAAACTTTAGCAAAACAATCTGAACCAATACTTAAAAAGTGAAGTCATAATCAAAACGACCAATGAGCGCAGACCAGCATAATTTTCGTTTCATTTCGGAGCCTTTAAAAGTGTTTGCCGTTTCATCCGAAATCCAAATCAAAGCGGGGCTATAGAAATTTCACTTCAAAAAATTAGAGTGTGTAATTCACACGCGATAGAAGTGAAACTAGAAAGTCGCTGGATATCGCTTTCTTTTGCCAGTTTATTTTAAAGTGGTTTTGAAGATTGGATATTGATTGACAAAAAAAAAGTTTATTTTTTTGGATTTCGTTGGATTCAAACCTCCGTCCGCTGGATTTCTCGAGCCGCTGAGATTTGCGGCGCACTATACCGTTGCGCTATACCAACGACCCGTAAAAAAACAAAGCGGCCAATGAGCGCAGACCTATCGTCATTTGCGTTTTATATCTCAACCAATAGAGAACTCCAGTCCAATTTTTTTCATTTTTTTAATGAATAAATGACCTTCAAACTTCAAACTTTAACATAACAGAATATTTATTTTTTATAGTTATTTTTAATAGTTTAAATAATTGTCAAAATTTTAATTTTTCAAGATCCCCCGAAAACCACCGTATCTATAGTGGATTGTGTGACGTCATCATCCACCGATAGTTTTATTTACTTTCAACAGTCGTTATCATTTTGAACGGAAGTATCGATGGAGGAATGACTTTGGGTGTGAGAAGTCAAGGCGTTTTTTATTCAAGATTAACTGCTTTTAATATAGAAAAACATTGGTAAAATGTCAACATCTCATCTCTACAGTTATTGTATTATGCCAAAGTGCAATATAATAACAATAAATCATCTTTTTCATTGCAAATACAAATGACATCGTAAGCCATCGAATTTTGTATTCAGGCGTGACTTTTGCTCTAACATTATACTTTGTATTATGTATAACACATACAGAAACACTGGTATTTATAATACACTGACCATATAAAAAGCCCTTGATACTAAGAACAACTTGAAAATACGATCGATGTATCGTAAACTAAATGTCAAATATGACACGACTTTAACCTCAAATAGACAAAATTTATTGTAGATTATCAAAAATCTTTTTTTACAGATAACTACGACTTTCAAAAACAACTAAGAAGATGATTTACTTACTTAGTAAGGTTTTATTCCAAGAAATTCGGCACGTACATGGTCCGTATTATATTTGAAAAACATTATCCTGGAAATTATCAGATTGTCCGCAAATATAGCCCTTTTCCATCAGCATTTTAATTGCTGAGGGCCTAAATAATATTTCAATAAACCCAACAACTAGTATTTGTTTAAATCTCTATAAAAAAATACAAAAATAAACCAATAATAACACGAAATTTTGAATACAACTGATTCAAAAATGATTTGTTTATGATACAACTTCAACACTCTAGCACCAGGTGAATGGTGAGCATCATGTGACCAGTGACGTCACAACTAAAAATTTTCATAATACCAACTTGATGCTGTGTTTTAAAGAAATGATGAAAAATGGAGTTTTTAATAATATTTTTTAAATTCTGCGTTTAATATTATTTAATCTTATATATTCAGAATCTACGTTTATTGGTCTATATGAACATATTTTTTTAAAGCCATAATATTTTTCACTGGAGTTCCTTATTAGAGCCTTAAACGCAGTTTCATGCTTTGCAGGTGCCGTAGTGCGTCATTTCCGTTTCATCCGAATTTCAAGTAACTCTAACGGTGCTAAGGAAGTTTCACTTCAATAAATATATAAGTATCTTCAGCGTTTTAATACAAAAACCCTAATGAAAACTTTGCACATGTTTACCTCGTATCTACCTCATGATAAATTTTCTTTCCTTCATGTCTTAATGATCATTTAAGACCTATCAATCAATGATTTTAAAGAACAACGAACGACAAGTTTAGTCTTCCTTTCTAATAATTATCTTATGTATTTTATCACCCTACATAATAATATTTCAGATCATATTCATTCCATTAAAACGATAATAAGATGAACACAAGTTTAAATATATTATAATAAAGACACTTAGATATATAATTTTACAGTTTCCTCCCCAAAACTTTACAGGTCGGTAAACTCACGAGACAAGAGATGATATCAATCAAACAGGTAGGTACCGTTACGACTCGCTCCCCGAAATTTCATCTGCGTTCCTACTCTCATCCACTTTGCTCCCCTTTGAATAATCCAATCATAAGAATCAAAGGGTTACAACGGGAAGAGTACTCAATCCTTCAAAGCAACTCTACCGGAGTAGAAAGAGAAACTGAGAAACCTTTTTGATAATATCCCGCGTCTTCCAAATTTCCATTAATAGATAATAACACCTAAAATTCACATAATTCCGGTTGGGAAGAGATGACACACATTTCTATGTCAAGCGCTTGAAACGTTTAATATACTATTTTATATATTTATACAAAAAAAGGCTTTACATAAATGTAATACATGAAATTATAAGTAAGCAGTGTACACCGGAGGACATCTATCTGTATTATACAAGAAATAATATTAATGTATGCAGGATCAAAATAAGCGCAATCAACGTACAAAAAATAATATGGCTGACCTAATGCTATTGATATTACAAGTACAATGAGAATATGATGAATAGTAATAAAATTAAAATAATAATAATAAAATTAATATTTGCTACTGGCATTATACCTAGGTCTCTCATTCAAAATTTAGGCATATTAGATTTGTCAAAGAATTTATATATAAAAATGCAAAAATCAGTCATTTTAAACACATGTAGGATAACAAAAGATTTTTTAAATATGTATGTTGAGGGATCAGTAGGATTTATAATACTTATATAGATACAAAACAATACAAGAACAACATGTCAACCTATCAGAGACCAAATGGGAAAAAAATTCACCAACTCCAGATATTTTCATATCAGAGGGTCCGGCTCTGTGGAACTCCTAATTGAACCTATAAATCCTACTGATCCCTCAACATACATATTTAAAAA
Source organism: Limnephilus marmoratus (assembly GCA_917880885.1). NCBI lineage: Eukaryota > Metazoa > Arthropoda > Insecta > Trichoptera > Limnephilidae > Limnephilus > Limnephilus marmoratus. The sequence goes on from OU862918.1 coordinate 11,118,923, forward strand.
AAATCTTTTGTTATCCTACATGTGTTTAAAATGACTGATTTTTGCATTTAAATACTTATATAGCCTTATATAAAACAATTATCAGAACGGTCTTGGCCTATGGATGTGAGGCGGGAACACTGACAGCAAAGTCAGCGGAACGGCTGGACATCTTCGAAAGAAAGGTACTTCGAAGAATCTTAGGAGCGGTGCGAGAGGGAGAGGCATGGAGAATCCGCCACAATAATGAGCTCTATGATATTTACCAAGCTCCCAGACTCTCCACCCATTTAAGACTCCAAAGATTAAGATGGGCCGGACATGTGCACCGAATGCCAAGCACACGAGTACCGAAGAAGGTTCTGACAGGACACCCGGGAGGTAAACGAAAGGCGGGCAGACCTAGACTGAGATGGGAGGATGATGTCAGGAAGGATGCAAGAGGATTACTCCATGTTGCAGATTGGAAGACGACGGCCGAGGACAGAGGGCGGTGGAGGCTTATTTTGAAGGAGGCCAAGGCTCGAAATGGGCTGTAGCGCCATTGAAGAGAAGAGAATACTTATATAGTGTGGATTGACTAGATGATTATTTGGGAAGTGTGTGAAAGGGTTTAGTTTTTCCTGTGGGGAAAATTTAACACGGACATTTAAATCTGGTCTGGGTAAATAAAAAAATGGGAATACTTACGGAATGGTAAAATTAATCAATAATTTGATAGGCAAATATTATTAAGAGCAAAAAGGGAAAGTCGCTTAGAAAAGCCTTCTATCGGATATTTTTTTCAGCGTACTTAATCATATATAATCGGCGTATATTTTTGCGTTGATATTTACTCGATTTGATGTGTATTAAGTAAAATACGTTAAAAATTATTTTAGTTATTTGTTTTTGGGGTGTTATGCCGTGTTGCCTACCTCCTTCTTTAGCCAATGTTTCCGGCACCGTTACAGTGTCCATCTGCCCTGATGATGGACACTGTAACGTTGTCCGAAACGTTGGCTAAAGAAGAAGGTATCGCAACACGGCATTACAACCCAAAAACAAATAATGAAAATACTTTTGGCCGTGAAAATCTAAAAACGTAACTTGTTAAAAATTATTTATTTATTTTATTTATTTATTTAAAATTTACGGCACAAGTGCCATTTGCAAACATGGTATTATTATATTTAAACAGTCATAGTACAGTGAAGAAAGATTTTTTTTTTAAATTTCTTATAATAAGAGAAGAAGAGAAAAAATTTCTAACAACTAATGAAAACTTCAAAAGGATACAGTGAAATAAAAGAATAACTTGTTATGAAGTAACCTCGTTACAATACGTAAGGCTGAAATGTTTGATAAGTAGAGCCTTGTATTTTAATAAGGAAATATGAAAAATATCAGCAACATTGGCATAAAAATTACCAATGGTGAATATTCTATTTATAACAGAATTATATCCAGCAACAGACGTATAATTGTCACAATAATACATACTAGGGAACCTTGATCTAATGGTAGGTACCTACATGAAAGTGAATCAACTTTAATATATCAGGGCTATCCAACTGATGATTTACAATTTTGAATAAAAATATGAGATCAAAAATTTTTCTTCTGTCACTTAACTTCGACAATTTCAATGAGTGTAATAAAAAGTCATAATTTATTGATTCTAAAGGGATTCCAAGTCGAAAATTAATACACCTCAAAAACTTACGTTGAACTTTTTCAATGATATTAATGTGATTATTAAAGACAGGTGACCAAATTGTAGAGTTATATTCTAGAATGCTTCTAACGAGAGATGTGAACAGAATTTTTAATGTGTAAATATTTTTAAAATCTTTGGAAATCCTTAAAATAAAACCTAACATTTTCATAGCCCTGTTGGCTATAGAAGTTACATGAGATACAAAGCAGAGTTTTTGGTCAAAAATGATGCCTAGGTCAAGTATTTCGACTACAGAGATTAAGTCTACATTACAGAGTGCATAATTATATATTATTGGGCGTTTAATTTTGTAGAACCTCATAACTTGGCATTTGTTAATATTGAGCTGAAGTTTATTACCTGAACACTATTTGAAAAAACTATTGAGATTCTCTTGCAAGATTATACAATCGTGCACATCATTAATGACTTTAAACATGTTCATATCGTCGGCAAAGAGTAAAACTTCGACATCATGGAAAATGCTAGTAACGGCATTGATGAATAGGATAAATAATAAAGGTCCCAGGTGAGAACCTTGCGGCACACCGCTGGTAGCAATAAATTCGTAGGATAAACAGTCATTGATCTTTACAAAGAGTAACCAATCAGATAAGTAGCTGATCAACCAAGCCAAAAAATTACCACTTATCCCTAATTTTTTTAGTTTATTTATTAATATTTGTGGCAGACCTTATTATGTTCAAAATTGTATGGAAAACTGGTTAATACAATCAATAAGTAAGTAAATAGTACATACTATCAATTATTATCAAATAAAATGCAACAAATTAGTCAATTTTTTTGTGATATTTACTTAAATATGCAAGGCATTCTATGGAAAACCTTGTTAAAAAAATGAAAAAAGCTCACCAACGTTTGAATGAATGAACCCAACACACATAAGAATGGAAGTTTACCTGAAACAAAAGAAAGGAGATATTATTGAAATTGGTTCATAAATTAATGGTTTGTCTTACACATTGTTTATTTTTTCTAGTAACCACGGAATACAACAAACTAATAAGTATCTACAATAATATATAAAGCATTCAGTAAAGCATTACAAATAACTAATTTAATAATCAAAATAAAAAAGGCATATGGTCTGGCTGAAAATGGGTATCATAAACGATGAGATTGTTTTTGTAAAAGTTAACCTTCTCTACAAAAACGTGACTGTACGTATTTCATATTCATTCTGAGATGGGTTTATTTCGGACAAGTGACTTGGCAGAAACGGTCGATGGGTTGTTTTATTTTGGCGGTCATCTTTTTTTGAAGCCTTTTTCCATTCCTTCTTCTACAAGTCTGTCATTTTGTTCGACACTGAATGAACTCGAGGGTAGATTCCAAGTGGAAGATATTTCCCCGAAGATAAATCATCTGTCTTTTTTGAGAGTATTTCTTCGATCTCGAACAATTGAACAGAGTTGCGGTTGCCAGAATATTGAAAGATTAACCCGAAAAAGAATTTTATATTTCTAGAAAATAATTGGCATCCTATCAAAGACAGAGGTAGAATAGTTATTTGAAGTTGGTGAAACGATGGACACCTTTTCTGATACGTACTTTTGAAAATATTTTTCAATTTACTCTCAGAATACATTTTTAATTAATACTACAATTAATGGTTGAACTATATTGGATGTCAATTAATAATGTATCTATTCTACATAAAAAAATAAATTCATTCAAATAAAGACTAGTTTGTGTTAGTGTCAAAAAAGCTTAGCCTTTCGGTACATAAAAGTACATAAATGTTAAAATTTAAATGTTAACAGTTGATTCTTCAGTTATTTAGTAAACCTTTACCAATGCCAATTTGACGACCTCCGTAGTCCAGTGGATAAGACTCTTGACTCACAGTCCGGAGGTCGCGGGTTCAAACCCGGCATGCGCAAATAAATTTTATTTGATTAATTTGTGTTATTTCACAATTAATTCATCTAAAATAATATATAGTATATTTGCGGCATGTTCCAGAGTGGAAGATACTATCAGTATCGCCCTGGTGTAAGACCACCATTCAGAATTGAAACGTTGCTTGAAAATGGCTTAAGCCGTGTTTGGTGACCAGATCTGAATAGCCAGGTACTTCCCAACCTTCCTCTTCCCCCACCTCCTTCCCCTCCCCACTACCTTCAGCCTCACAACATACCCCAATTGGGGATGCCATAGTCTCACTGGCTCCAGACGGGAGCAGTTGAGATTCTTGTGCGGTTATTCACTGTAAAAAAAAAAAAAAAAAAATGCAGTTTAAAACGTTTTTGGTTGACTTTCATTCATGCCATTGTGTGAAGGATTTTTTTTTTGTATTTATTTATCGATAATTGGCTTGTGGTTTTCATAAATGAAGTGGTTTTTTTGGATATTTGAAATGGCAGGTAATCTTAACCAACGTCAACTAAAGCCAGCAACTTATCCATTCTTAGCAAATACTTAAAACGCACGTGGTAAGCTTTTTTAATATAAATTAAATAGCTGTTTTTCCTGGTTCCATGCCAACTCAGAATAAAAACAACTCAGAACCACTTCAGAAAGGTCATTAAAAGCACTAAAAAATTATTTTGAAATAGCCGGTAACTTAACCTACTCGTATTTAACAAAATTTTTGTCATCACTCTTAGTGACATTTCTGAGGTGGTTCTGATTTGGTTTCATTCTGAGTTGGCCGGTAACCATTTATCCTACTACCTACCCTGATTGGAAACTAACTCTGTGCACTCCATTGGTAAGTACCTACCTTTTATATAATACTTAAATAGAAAATAAAAAAAATTATCAGTTTCAAATTTATAATTATAAAATCCCATTTTTTTGTCCGCAAAGGTGAAAAATAAACAATAATAATATTTTTAGTTTACAAATAAGTATTCATAATGATTCGATTTGGTGTCGGATTTGGAAATTTATTAAAAAAATTTCACCCTATTTTCTCCCGTTCTTTCGATTTTTCATGAATCTCTAAGACATATAATGATCTTTTGAATTTAAACTGTATATCAAAGATGACTACAGTAGAAAGGTTTGTGTCTTTGAAAGGGTTTTCAAAAAAGAAAACACTCTTCTTACGTTCTCTATAGTGTCACGACTCATTAACCGCCTAACAAAAGTTTAACACAATATCTTGACAAGCTTTTTTATGAATGAAGACTCAATATATACAACATACACCCACAGCAGTGTTATTTAAAAAAAGTAAACGTATCCATGATTTAATCCTATCATCCAATGCGTTAAATATACATTTACCGATCGTTTGTTCCAAAATAATATATTGTATTGTTTTTTTTTTGTATATCATGTTATTTGTATTATCATAACTTTCTTAGAAAAGTCGCAACTGAGGTGGCTTGGGCATGTTTTTTTGTATTATCATGTTATTTGTATTATCATAACTTTCTTAGAAAAATCGCAACTGAGGTTGCTTGGGCATGTACTAAGAATTTCTGATGACCGAATTCCGAGGAAGATACTGAGTGCGATTCCAGAGGGTAGACGTCAAGTGGGCCGCCCCAGACACAGTTGGGCGAGGCAACTCCAGAAATTGTGTGAGGAGAGGATGGGTCTACCATGGATAGAGGTCGAACAATTAGCACAAGACAGGGACGTATGAAGGAGCCTTGTCGATGCAATGGGTCCCCGACCCGAATAAGATAAGGGGAAGAAGATGATGATGATAACTTTCTTACAAATCTCACTTTTGAACTACTTAGTTATGCAATGATTTTGAATGTTTGCTTCTTCGGTTTTTTTTTATTTTTTTGTATTTATTCATATTTTTATTAACGGACCAATTTACAGTAAAATATCAAGAAATTTGGAAAAATGTTCAGTATAAGAAAAAAGGATTGTACAAGAAAGCAAAGACAAAACAGAGATAATAAATGTGTGGCGGCCACTTGTGCCGAATTAATTGCGCCGCCACTGGACTCCGACCGAACGCGCTAGAAACACACTACGAAATATCTACAGCGTAAGGTACCGCGCGCCCGCTGGTACATGCCTACCTACAGCGGAATAATAATTCCGCCACTTACGCGAAAGGCCTAGAACGTATGGCTGTACCATTCAAATGCCCGCAGAAAGTTCGAGCGATATCTCAGCTTTGCGTGAGTTCACCCAGCATTACCTACCGCGAGAGTAATTACTCGCCGCGGTTATATAAGCAACCGATCAGTCAGTACCTTCCCATCCATCGGTCAAGCAACACAGTCCGAGCAGTGCCGTGACTAAGTTCGTGCCTGCGCCGGGCACTTGCCCGCGCAGTCAATAGCATGTGATTCACGTTTATCCAGTGTGACACCAGGAACGTTTCCAGCACCTTCGAGGAATTTCACCAACCAGCAACCGGCAACGAGCCAGCAACCAACAACCGGCAACGAGCCAGCAACCAGCAACCGGCAACGAGCCAGCAACCAACAACTCTCAAGGTTCCTTCCTGCGTCACGTGTGTGTGTCGACTCAAAGGCCACACAGCTGCCATACCTCGTCAACACGACGACGGTCGACCGCCTGGACCAAGGTCACTTCTACACCGCCATGGTGTAGAGCAACACGCCGGCTCCCTGAAGACCTGTGATCTTCACCGCCGTATTCTCTTGACCTTCTTCTTCATGCATCAGCAACATCACGGCACCACTGTCACTCCGCTCCGCTTCGACCTCGCTACGTAGCTCAACAATAAAGACTGACTCACTGCACCGACTGACGCCTTTCATTTCTCACGTCCCGACTCTATCGATACGGCCCGCTCCCTCAAATATAATAATAAAATAGAAATTACAAGTCAAGTCAAGACTTAGCTAGAATTCAAAATATTAAATTGTTTAGTGACTGAAAAAATCATTTAGGTTTATACCAAAAAAATCAAGGTCTTGACTAGAGTTGACCAGTCTACATATTCTGGACACCCAAAATGACAAAGAGCTTGAGGGGAATTATTTTCCTTAGGGCCTCCTGTGCGGAGCTTTCATTATATGTGAACAATATGTTAATACTAATAATTTGGCAGGCGGGAATGGGTACCGCCGCCCCGGAACCTTTATTGGATAACCAGCACCTCAGCCATAGGTCACCCCAAGTGGTTCGTTACGTTTGGTGATTTAGCAGGGGTGCCCGGGTTTATGGGGTGAGGCTTGTCTAGGCTTTGGAGGCGGATGACCAGGACACTGAACCCCAGATTCCTACCCACCCTTAAACCCTTTCTCTTCCCAGAATTATCCTCTCCTTCCTTTCCTTAAAAAAACCCTCATCCCCACAGCATCCCCAAAGATGACACAGGTCCTGAGGGAAATTATTTTTCCTCAGGGCGGTTTTACTTTTAAGTTAAAAAAATAAAAACATACTAGAAATAATTAAATACAGTTTTTTAATTATTTATAGGAATCATTATCATTACATAGTATAAAATGAAGTCGCTCAAAATGTATGTGTGCATAGATCTTTTAAACTACGCAACGGATTTTCATGCGGTTTTCATCAATAGATAGAGTGATTCAAGGGAAAGGTTTATATCTATAATGCATGCTTATTATAGTAGAGAAAAGCCGAAAAATTTAAATATTCAATTCAGGCAGCGGGCAGCGGGCAGCGGGCAGCGGGCAGCTGGCAAGCGGGTAGTGTGGATTTTATAAAGGTCGGGTAATGGCGTTGTGTTCCGTTAGCCACAGCAACGTGTGGCTGGGTCTGCTAGTTACATATATTATTTTGTAAACCGTTATCGCCAAGAAATAGTTCGCAGTCATGATTTACATTTTTAAACATGTATCTTGTAAGGGACAAATATTTATAAAATAAGCGTGAACAACAGTTTCACACATTTACAGGTTATGTGATGTCATTAATAATTATCATTTCGTTAACACTAGAAAGACCGGGTACTGCTCCATACCTATAAAGACCACGACCGTCACTTTGACGGCTGATCACTTTTTTCTAATTGGGAGGCGGATATGAGTACTGCTGCCCCGGAAAACCATTTATTGGATAACCAACACCTCTGCCATAGGACACTCCAAGTGGTTCGCTACGTTTAGTGACTTAGCAGGGGTATCCGGGTTCATTGGGTGAGGTTTGTCAGGGTCTAGGTGGCGAATACATTTGCCCACCTACTGCGTAGCGGACCGGGTCGGGAGACACTTGTTGAGGGAGATACGTACCTTGTCCTCTCCAGCAAGACCTTTCTCATCCCGTCGCCTTGTACCGCAGTGGGAGGGATGGATTCATTCATCCGTCACTCCTGGATACATTTACAAATTTTTCTTATTCATCTCTCACACTTTTTTTCTTCCGAGAACTTCGTCTCCTTCCTTTCCCTAAAAACACCAATGCACACATAAATTCACACAGCATCCCCAAAGATGACATAGGCCCTGAGGCTTTTTTTCCTCGGGGCTTCCTTGAAAAAAAAACATGTAAGCGCAAAATGCTGCAATTTTAGTACAAGCATGTGTTATGTTTGTACAATATCGAATTGTTACGTTTTTTTATACAATCGAATGCACTCTCCGCAAACGGGTTTCTTACAATTATCACACCTATCATTTATTTTGTTTTTATTATATTTTTTATTAATTTGGCACTGTTCTTTTTCAGTAGTTTTATTTTCCGGTTTCTTTTCCTTATCGTTTATATTAGTTCCACAAAAAAGCCCTTGGGAAAATAATTCCCCTCAGGGCATTTGTCATCTTTTGGGATGCTGTGTGGAAAGGAAATGAGGTGAGGGGTGGGTGGAAAACTGGGGTTCAGTGTGCCCGACGTATGAATCTGTCCCCACCACTGCGGTGCAAGGCAATGTTCTGAGAGTCCTGCTGCCAAAATCAAAATATCACCCTTAACCATTCCCTGCCGATCTAGCCTGCCACGCAATTGTTTGGCAGACGCATCCGCCGCCAAGATCCGGACAAACCTAACCCGATGAACCCGGGCACCCCTGCTAAGTCACAAAACATAGCAAACCTCTTGGGGTGACCTATGGCAGACGTGTTGGTTATCCAATAAATGATTCTGTCAGTTCTTCAGAAGCTAACGCAGCTGGATCAACTCTGGTATTTGTATACTCTGTCCTTCTCCAACAAGCCATAACATAAATTTTGGCGAGAGCAATATTTTTTGGTATTTTTATAAATTATGTGACAGTGACCAATCAACGTACAGATCAAGTAAGAATAATACGCGATACCGAAAGAAAGAAACAGACATATTAGTACTATAATAAACGAGGAGGAATGGGTATGTTGTTAACTTGGGTAAAGTAGGTTGTAAACGAACTCAGCATTATGGCCCAAACCGTCACATTGACGGCGGCGGTCTTTGTAGGTATAAGTCAATATATCTCAAAAAGTAATTAAGATACATACCTGTTTTTTTCACCAAAGTTGTTAAACCATAAATCATGAAATGTAAAAAAAAATCACATCAATCCAATAATTATTAAGCAATATATCGTCACTTAACTTCGGGCTGCCGTCAAAATGAAGGCTCCGGTCTTTCTAGTGTTAATAATTGAAATTTAACTGCTCCGATTTGTGGTTTCATGAAAGGGCCCAAACAAGTGACAGAAGGTTAAAAGTTAAGGTAGACAGGTACCGAACGAGGTTCATCAGAGTTGGAATTCTACAGGCCTATTATTTACATTACCCGCGCTGGAATTCAAACAGTTACAATTAGAAACTCGCTTAACTAACCACTGATAATTTAATTACTCAAAGTTGGCCCAAATTATAAGTAAACTGAAGTAGAGGTAGACTTTGAGTGATACCTTTAAAATACATTTCTAGGGAATATTATATTGCACGAAAAAAGAAGAAACGTTTTAAGCCATATTAATCTACCCGGTGCTACCCCGCCGTCGGTTCCTCACTGCGGTTTTCATATGAAAAAGCTGAGGATCCGGCATCGGGATGTACTCCAAGTCTTACGAGGGCTTGATATTAACAAAGCTAGTGGGCCTGACGGAATACCTGCCCTGGTATTACAGAGGTGCGCTGCAGAAATAGCTCCAATTTTGACGAAGCTTTTCAAAATGTCCCTGAAGTCTGGCTCTGTGCCCTCTGGTTGGAAAAAAGCGATCATTCACCCTATTCCAAAGAAGGGTGACCGCTCCAACCCAGCCAACTACCGCCCCATAGCGATCACATCAGTTCTGTCTAAGGTAATGGAACGTGTGATCAACGACAAACTGCTCACATACCTCGAGAAGAACAAAATTATTAACGACCGTCAATACGGATTCCGGCGGAACCGCTCATGCGGTGATCTTCTCGCGTATGTGACGCATGTTTGGGGGCGGTGCCTGGAACGTTTTGGTGAGACCCAAACGGTTGCACTGAATATTTCCAAGGCCTTTGACCGGGTTTGGCACCGAGGGCTTGTCAACAAACTGCTTTCTTACGGACTTCCCGCATCCTTGTGTAAGTGGATTGCCGACTTTTTGAGGGAGAGGTCGATTCAGGTGGTTGCTGACGGTTTCACCTCTTCTTCGCATTCGATAAATGCTGGCGTCCCACAGGGATCGGTTCTGTCACCGACTTTGTTTCTGTTGCACATCAATGACCTCTTGTCATGTGCACCGATTCATTGTTACGCGGATGACAGTACAGACCATGATAGCTTTTTGTTTGACAAGCCCCCAAAGGGCACACAAACTCCAATAGCTCGGAGGGCTTTGAAGCAAAGAATGGACGGTTACCTCGAGAGTGTTTTCTCTTGGGGTAAGAATAACCTCGTCGAATTTAATGTTTCAAAGACCCAATCTTGTTTGATAACGTCTAAAAGGGATCGAAATGAAAATCTAGTCTCCTTCAACGGAAGCAACCTTCCGAACAGGACCTCCATCGATATGCTTGGTGTAACTCTAAGTGACCAGCTCAGGTACGGGGGCTCCATCGAAACCAGAGTTAAGTTAGCCTCTCAGAAACTGGGCGTACTGTACAGGGCCCGCAGATACTTTAATAGTACCCAACTGCTAACCCTGTACAAATCGCAAGTGCGCCCCACGGTTGAATTTGGCAGCCACCTCTGGTCTGGAGCTCCAAAATACCTAAAAAAAAAACCCTTGACTCTGTGCAGAAACGGGCGGTCCGTTTGATAGATTCTCCCATCTTAACAGACGGACTGCAATCTTTAGAGCATAAGCGTCAGGTGGGAATGCTGTCCTTGTTCTACCGGTATTACAATGGAAGATGCTCCGAGGAACTAGCATCATTGATCCCCTCGGCACCGGTGCATAGTCGGGAAACACGCCAAACACGCGCCCAACATTTGTACACGGTTGACATTACTCACATGAGAACGGGTCGTTTCTATGACTCGTTCTTGAGTTCAACGGCTCGGCTGTGGAACGATTTGCCGGCCTCTGTGTTTCCTCCCTCCTACAACATGGGTCTCTTCAAGACCCATGTTCACTCCTTCCTTTCCTCAAAAAGACCCCCCACACAGCATCTACAAAGATGACATAGGCCCTGAGGGAAATTATTTTCCTCAGGGCCTCCTGTGTGGTGTTAATGTAAAAAAAAAAAAAAATCATTAGTATAGGAACCAACATTAAATTGTGTTTATATTTTTATTTATTTATTTATTACACGCCCTGATGGGCTTTTACATTATAATTTATGAGTTGAGTAACAAACAATGAAGAAAATATAATACAATGAGAAAAGAAAATACACAATACAATGTAACAACAAAACAAATAATAAAATAGAAATACTAAAAAATCTCACATTCAATAAAAACAAAAATTGAAGAAATTATGAAAATCTATTTGTGCCTAGAAGAATAAAAGTGATAGAATATACAACATTTATACTTTTTTTCGTTATTTGTTTTTGGGGTGTTATGCCGTGTTGCACTACCTCCTTCTTTAGCCAACGATTCGGACATCGTTGCAGTATCCACACATCTACCGGATCTGCCGGATCTGCCCTGATGATGGACACTGAAACGATGTCCGAAACGTTGGCTAAAGAAGGAGGTAGCGCAACACGGCATAACACCCCAAAAACAAATAACGAAAATGCTTTTGGCCGTGAAAACCTTAAACTTATCTAACATTTATACTGATTAGTTTTATGATGAAATATATCACCTAGATTAGAATGTTTATTTCCGAGACTGTGAAGTCTCGGAAATAAACATTCGACATGATTTTTGGGGAACATGGATATTGATAAATTGAAGAAATTCAGGACAGTCAATTTTGTAATGCGATATTTTGTGTAATAGTATTAAATATGTGTTTATTCTTCTTTCTGAAAGTTTCAATAGAGACGTTTTATCCAGGATGTAATTGTAATCAATGTTTAGTATAGGAATATGCAATTTATAGTTTATATACCTCAGAAACTTCTGTTGAATCTTTTCAATGTTGTCTGAATGAATGTTGTAAAAGGGAGACCATAACACTTTTACCACTAACTTATGAAAAACTACGCCTAGAAAAGAACTTATTGAAAATTAGGAAATTATACAAATATGACGTATGTTTTTTAATCATCAAATACAAAATGGACTTATGCACACAAACACAACGTTTTTAAAAAAGTCACAATAATGCAAGACAAATTTATAAATTGCATACTAATACAGTAAAAGGACTGAAAGCGATAAGTGAAGCATATGCCATGAGGGGTTCCATGCCAACTCAGAATGAAACCAACTCAGAAACACCTCAGAAAGGTCATTGAAAGCTATGAAAAAAATCATTTTAAAATTGCCGGTAACCCTAGTCCAACTTAACATATTCAACCAATTTTTTAATATTTTTTATCGTCACTCTTAATGACTTTTCTGAGGTGCTTCTGAGTTGGTTTCTTTCTGAGTTGTCCGGTCACTGCCATAAGGGTATACACATTTAACATCTCTTTCCGATAGCCTGAAAACGGAGTATCGAATAAATAAATGTAAAAAAAACTTTTCAATCTTAATTTAATGTAGAATAATTGAATATAGTTATGCAAAAAGAAGCCAGTCACAAATACTCGAACGAATCTATATAACAACTATAATGTTTTTTTCTTAACAAAATTATCCTAAAATACATAATATACGTACAGTTGTAATTTCTTATAAGTTCGAGTTATTGGTGTTTTTTAGGCCTGGCTGTTTTCCGTAGAATAAATATTAGTGAGTGTAAACTCTGTAATCAATTCACTGACACTATAGGAAATATGCATTCTACAGAAAAGAGCCAGAGTTACTAAAAACACTAAATGTACGTAAATGAAACTCAAACTGAAGCTACACTTCATCAGGAAATAAATAACTAAATAATTTCCTGTTTTTCTCTTTATTTCTATTTATTATTAATCTATATTCATCTCTATTTTATTTAGATTTTTAGAATTTCTCCTAAGTGCACAATATTTTAGTATGTAACCGTATCCTATGTATGTAAACCTATACATAGATGATCCAGAAGTCTCAATTGATCCTATTATATACTTACCTAGTGCATGACGTTATTCTATTTCAGTTATAATTAGTGTAACTGGCTCATCAAGCACAAGAACTAGTTTTTTCTTTGGTGAGATTGCAATTTTTAAATAATTTCGTTACCGATATGTAATTTATATAACTCCACTGTACATTTATATATCTATATTAAATAAATAAAATAAAAAAAATGCCAACGCTGATTAGGCCAATTCAAACGCCATGGATGTTTTCTGCCGATTAGGTAAATGTCATCCATCGAAAATTAGGTTTTTTGGAGAAATCGACGAGTTGACTCTGACTATTTTCTGCTGTACATATTTTGAGAAATAGCCATATTAAATGTATTTTGAGGGCAGTGGGCGTTTTCTGCAAATTTTTAAATGGTTTTTACGCGATCAACAAATATTTCTGAAGGCGATTACTATGAATTATTGTGTGAAAGCGGCCTGGCTGGTTTTAGTAGAACATAGAATTCACCTTATTCAGTCGCCGGATGACAAAAAACTTATTATTGGCATAATTGTGGACTGGCTGGTTTATGCATCATGATGTTCAATTTTTAAGATAAGATATTACGTATTATTATCATATTGTGTATGAGTATGGTTATAAAATGCATTAATCTTATATAACTTTTATTAATGTACATAGTTAGAAAGCGAAATATTCATATATTTCATATTAATCAAAAAACTGCAACCCAAAAGACCTACAATAACTTCCTAGTAATGTCCGGATCATAGCTACCACATTTACGGTATTGTGTGAGGATAAAACGATCAGGAAATTGAAGACTATGGAGAAGTGTAGGGAATTGAGGACGATGGTTGAATATATCAGGTTCATCAGAGCTCTTCATTAAACACGGCTTAACATATCAGGTAACATTTTACTATTGGCTTTTGACCAGGACGATGGTAGGTCAGAGAAAATCTAGCACTATGGAACATACTATAAATATTATGCACCTACCTACTTCAACATTATGTTTTATCGTTCCCCTTGAGTCATTACGCGAGAGAGAATTTCTAAGGAAATGTAAAGCAAGACAATTCTCTATTGTTCGTCTGCACGGTGAAGAGTGTGAAGGAGATAACAGGTTTAAAGTTAGTTAACTGGATATTATAAAGGCAGACACAACCTTCTTCGGCATATGGAACTAAAAGGAGACAACAAAAGACCGATGGGAGTAATCATTTATCTGTGAGATTTTTTAGCACCGACAATGATTAATGATTATGATATCATGAAGAAAAAGGGTTCGTTTTCTATTTTTAGAATGTAAAAGAAAATTTTACTTTACGCAACAAAAATACGGCTTATTTTATTACATCGATCAATATTAATATCAAATTAATACGCAACGATGGCGTTATGGATTATCCCATTTGCTGTGCAAAAGGGTTGACCCTGCTCAATAAATTCAGGAAGAAATGAAATTTTTTACGCCAAAACAAATAATACAATTCCCAGAGGGAGAACCTTTGTCACAGGCAGTATGGCTGAACTCTATTGGCAAATGAGTATTTAGTCGAGGGAGTTTCTTTCTATGTAATATTATTATGTCACTGAACCCTTTCCGCTACCGCAGTCACTTATTTTACAATAAATTACGTAATTTTGAAAAAAGAGTGAGTAAAAATAATATATTTAATTTACATCATATTTTGGATTTGCGTGATGAAGTGTTAACTGAGTAATTTTTTTCAAGTCAAGTTTTGTGTTGATGCGCGAAAAAAATGTTTTAATACATCACTTAATGTAGACTTCCAGAAAAGTTTTTACAATCAAACTATATTTTGTTTAAATTTGAGTTGAAATATATTTTAAAAAGTATGATCATTTGAATAAAAATATTAAAAAAACAATATTTTTTTTAATGCAAAATTTTAACAATTTAATTATTATGAATTATTTAGTACCTATTAATATAAATGTGTGAAGTAACAGGAGAAAATTATTTAAAGTAGCCAAGAAATATTTTATGTTTTGACATATACTCAAAATTAAAAATGGATTAAAGAACAAAAAAGACAATATTACCAAAATCTCATTACATAATAATACAGCGCCCTTGAGGTGATTTTTCACGAAAACGGCGCTATATAAATTAGCCATTTATTATAATAAGAATAAAACACATATACGTAACAGACAAAAAAAATATAAAACACATCATTAAAAAATACATTTAACCTGAATTACATGTTTTTATTTTTAGTTTAATTTTAGCTTTTTTTTAATGCAGCAATATTTTTATATTATTTTTAATGTATTATATATACATTTCTGTTTTATAAAATGGAGGCCTCAGCACAGGTGAGCTACCCAGTGAGGCCGGCATTGCTCAATTGTATTTAAAAATGTTAGATATTAAGTCAAATAAAATATTAAATAAATAATAAATATTAACATAGTAAATAAAGCGATATTATTATTTTAAATAATTATCATTTAACTAACAAATGATTGCTAAAGTTGCCTCTAAAATCATGAAAAAATTAATTCCTTATTGCCCTAATTTAAAACACAAATAAATAAAGTAACACGTATCCGCGCTAGATATTTGATGTATCTTTTTATTAAAAGAATAATTATGTAATTTCGTTTGATATTTTGGCTTCAAATCCAAATTTAAGTTTTGTGTGGAAAAGGCCGCGCAGCCGTTCTTCTTAAAACTTGTTGATAAACTTCCATCTGAGGATTAACTCAGACGCAATATTTCTCTTAGCGAATCACTGCGGTAGTTTGGTGTCGTTATTTCACATAAGGACCAAGAAAAAAAAGGAACCTCTAATTTCAAAGTTTCAAAATGAATTTCGATGAACTCGGTTCAATTCGATTTCTAACTGGGAACGGTTCTCCGAGTGTATTAAATTCCAATGCTGGAGAGCATCACAACTATTAGGTAGGTCATAAAGCAGTAAAGTAGAACCATCGCGATGCGAGTTCAAAGTGGGAAAGTTGTGGAAAGCTCGAGTTTCTTCCAAACCAGCGAAGATAGCTTTTTGAAACTGAATTACGGCAGGTAGTTAATCGGCGAACGGAAGTTTTTTCATTAAGCTTTAACAGATACCTCCATCATCGGTACTTAAACTCAATTCTTTCCTTATTTGAAGCTTTATTTTTAAAACTGTTGAAGTTTGTTATTGTTTGTATGTATATTTACATGGTGATAAAGAAGAGATGCCCAAAACCTCTAAGAGTCAGTGGAAATACGGGACATCGAGAAACAGAGAAAAGATAGTTGAAAAATGGAAGAAAATACCAAATCAGGTAACACAAAATATAGATAAAGCTATTCTTTTCTATTTTGTTATGTTGACGTAGCAAAAAAAATGTTATATTTGACCTGTAAAAAATCTCACCAACATACCAGTTAGATAAGCGAACAGATCAAACATAATAACACTTACGGTAAACACAAGATTTGGGCAGACACCAACCACTGAAGCGACAGCACAATTTAAAACTTTTTTCACCGATTGCTCGAGATTTTTTGGTTGAATATTTTCCGCCCACATTAAAAAAATCATACCACCGAATTTTACTATGGAGACATACAAATTGATTACAGTTCTATATCCAATGAATTCATCTATCTTTTGTAGATTATCACATATTTGTAGGATTTATAAAAAAAAATTATAAAATCGTATACTTCTACTTTATTATTTACAAATTGTTACCCGATATTTAATGTTTCCCTTGGCCGGGAGACCTTTCGGTCTTCGGCCCCTTACGTGGCGGCATAATTATTTGTAGTCGGAGGCCCTCTTAATATTTGGTTGCCGCCTCACTCACAGCACTCACTACCTTACGCGCGCGGTAACAATATACGTGCCACTAACATCGCGAATAGCGCGGCGGACACAACCTTTGTGTGCGGCGGTTGGCACTGCAAAAAAGCGAAATACCCTTGCACGATGATGTCGTTTCTCACCCGGCATGCCGCTTAAAGTCTCGAAAACCCTTCTGGACGGAAGGAGAAAGACTCCTTCGAACATCTCTCACTCCAGAAGATAGGTGGAAGCTTGAGTGGCAATCAGCCAACGTCAAAAACGCCCATCTCGTGCAAGACCCCACTGAGAGACAGCCTGGGTTCTCATTGCCTCGCAAACTCTGGACTGCCATCAATAGAATAAGGTGCTCCCATAGCCATTGTGCTCACATGATGTGTGAATGCGGTGCGGTGCAGACCACCGAAAATGTGGTCAACGAATGCCCGCTCCATTCATTCCCCGGCGGGATTGATGAGGTCCACAGGGCAACGCCTGAGGCCCTAGACTGGCTCGCAGACCTAGATGTCCCCCTCTGACCCCCCACCATACGAAAGAAGAAGAAGAATTATTTACAAATAAGGGAAAATTTACCAAAATTGGCAGCAAAGCAACACGAGGTATTTTAAATAGTGCCATAATGGGGAAAAAAGCGCCCCAGTGGATAAATACAATGCAATAAAAGCGATCAACAATATTTCACTTGATGCAAAAAAATGAGCCAAACAAAAATAAATTCAAATAAAAATAAAAAGTGGAATAAATAACAAAAAAAATAATTACAAAAATTTTATAATAGATATAAAAAATAAAACATATACACGTAATACACAATATTATTATACAACACACATCGTTAACACACACACAACTCATAATATATGCGGATTTTTTTTTAATTACCGACTTTATATATTTAATTCAAATATATTAAGTACTTCATCATATTGAATTTTATATTATAAATTGGGGGTCTAGCATGGGTAAACCACCCAGTGAGGCCAACAGTACTAAATAAATAGTTAATGTTCTATTTCTTTTCGACTAATTTTTTCATGCGTATAATGTAAGGGTTTCCAAATTCTTGGCAGTTCCCTTTGAAGTACTTGTGGTTACTGGAATAAATTGATGATTTTCCGATAGAAACGAGCAATTTGAACGAAGTGGATAGGAAGCTAATCAATCTTCATTAGGTGTCATCAGTAGGGTTAAGTGAACAGTGGGTTTAGATCACACCTGCTATGTATTTGGTGGCGTATTAATTATTATTCTCTAACCAAAATGCTCTTCAAGTATTTTCTGGCCTAACACAAAGTTCACCGCTGTCAAAATAATATCTTATATACCTAGATCCAATGTTCTCGAACCATAAGATTAATTTTGAAATAATCTCTAACTTATCCGCGTTTTCCTTAAGCAAAGGAATCTACATACTCGTAATATCAAAACCATTCACGCAAATGTTCACGCTATGCCGCGTAAGCTTGCAATGGCAGTGGTAATAAAAATATATAACGTGCAATTCCCTCCTCCCCCTCCTCCCTTTCCTCCATCCGGTCCCTTCGAGCTTTAAAGGCTGCTCGTTAACAATAACAACCTTCCCGATCATTTCCGTTTCCGTCAACTTTACGCGCTCATAAAAGAGGCGGAATATATTAGCTGTACGAATTGATATCTAGATAAATCGTCTGACGTGCTACAGTATATTAGGCATATGCGGAAAATTAATATTATGGTACATTGATGTATTCAAATTTCAGAGATATGGAAGTTTTATGTAGCTCTGTCAAATTGTGTATGGTAGAAATTTTCTGTTTAGTATGTGGGCGTATTGGAAATAATGTTTAATTCATTTACGAGAATTATTCCAGGTCAACGACCTTCGTGCATAGATCATGTTTTTACAAATATTCAAGACATAAAAAACATAGCATCTGCAGTTATACAAACGACAATCACTGATCATTTCGGGTGCATTTTTACGTACAATTATGAAAAGAAATATTCACCATTAACTACCCGAATTCCGGAGAATGAAAGCGGCCGACGAAAAACGCTCAATATAAATGCCCTAGTACATAATCTAGACAAAGAGAAATGGCACGATATTTTTAATTGTAATGATACGAATGAATGCTTCGAACTATTTGAAAAAAAATTATCAATGCACGTAAGTACTGCACATTCTATTGATTCCAGAAAACAATCATCAAAATTTAAACCGGTTAAACCATGGATAACTTTTGGATTAATTGTATCAATCAGACACAAAGAAGCAATATACAAAAAATTAATCCAACAACCTACAAACGAAACCTTAAAAAAATACCTAAAAGCATACAAAAACAAACTAATGTATTTAATAAAAAACACAAAAGAAAACTATTTTCGGCGAAAACTAGAAGCAACGGAGAACGATGCAAAAAAGTCTGGAACGTTGTAAATGAAATTATAGATAAGAAAAAACAAAAAAAAAATGATATACATAGTATTACACATAATAATATCAAAATACGATGCGAAGAAAATCCATCAGCTGCTGCTAACATATTTAACAACTTTTTTGCAAATGTTATCAAAAATCTTGCAAATCAAATACAAAAAATACCGTCTAATAACGAACAGAACATTAACGTCAATATCATAAACAAAATTGACATGTTTCCCCTTACTTCAGCCCAGGAAATAGAACACATCATTTCAAGCATGAAGGGAAGATCGGCACCAGGTTTCGATGGAATTACTGTCGAAACACTAAAAGCTATCAAAAAACATATTTCAAAACCATTGACGCATTTAATCAACATTAGTCTTCAAAGCGGAATATTCCCAACGATATATAAACAAACCATCATCACTCCAATTCATAAATCTGGCAACCCAGAAGAAGTGACAAATTATCGTCCAATATCGCTGATTTCAAACATTGCCAAAATCTTTGAAAAAATTATCAAAAAAAGATTAACCGAATTTATTAACAAAAATAACCTAATTCACGATAACCAATATGGATTTATGAAAACTAGAAGTACCCAAGATGCGATTGCCAAATTATCGAACATTATTCAGAACACATTAGACAAATCTTTGAAATGCCTCGGAATCTTCATAGATCTTAAAAAAGCTTTCGATAGTATTTCTCATGATAAACTTATTAAAAAATTAAACTGTGTTGGGATAAACGATAAAGCTCTAAAATGGATAAAAAGCTATTTATTTGAACGACACCAAGTAGTCAAGATAAACAACTCCCTAAGTCTACCACTAACAAGTAATTTTGGGATTCCTCAAGGCACAGTCCTAGGCCCCCTACTATTTATAATATATGTCAACGATATCTTTAAACTACCACTTAACGCAGACATAATATCATATGCCGATGACACAGCTATCATAGTGAATGGGATCGATTGGAATAGAGTAAACGAACAAGCAAATAATATCATGAACATCTTAAAACATTGGTTTGACACAAATCTTCTCTCATTGAACACTAACAAAACATACTACATACACTTCTCAATCAACAAACTAAAAACACTCCCCGACACTAAAATAATTATCCACAATTACAAATGT
Organism: Limnephilus marmoratus; assembly: GCA_917880885.1. NCBI lineage: Eukaryota > Metazoa > Arthropoda > Insecta > Trichoptera > Limnephilidae > Limnephilus > Limnephilus marmoratus. Next base: position 11,139,401 of record OU862918.1, read on the forward strand.
AATAAAATCACATGTATCCAAGGCTGTTCAACATTGAAATCAGTACCAGAAATTAAATATCTTGGAGTGATAATAGAACAACATATGAAGTGGAAGAGCCATATCTGTGAATTGGTTAAGCGTATCAGAAAGTGTATATATATATATTCATAAGATTAAGAAATATTTTAAAACTCAACAATCTAAAAAGAGTATACTATGCACTAATCCAGTCTTTAATTCAATATGGAATAATTGGATGGGGGGGGTCATACAACAATATTCTAACCCCTGTCAAAGTGATCCAGAAACTAATCATTAAAGTAATCCTAAAGAAACCCTCCACTTATCCAACAGAAACGCTTTTCGCAGATTTCACGGTGCCTCGAGTTGAGAATATCTTCAAGAAAAATGCAATTATCCAAATTTACAAAGATAATATCATCAAGAAATTTGAAACTCACCAATCAAAAAGATATGAAGACAACATCAAAACACCAAAATTTAATACCAAACTAATGCAAAACAATTATGTCTATTTAGGAATAAAGTTTTTCAACAACCTTCCCATTGAAATAAAAAAAAACCAAAGAAATCAATAAACTGAAACTCAAACTGAAGCTACACTTCATCAGGAATAATTAACTAAATAATTACCTGTTTTTCTCTTTCTTTCTATTTATTTTTAATACATATTCATCTCTATTTTATTTAGATTTTCGAATTTCTCCTAAGTGCACAATAACCGTATGTAACCGTATCCTATGTATGTACACCTACACATTTAGATGATCCAGAAGTCTCAATTTATCCTATTATATACTTACTTATTACATAATGTTGTTCTATTTCAGTTATAGTTAGTGTAACTCGCTCATCAAGCACAAGAACTAGCTTCTTCTTTGGTGAGATTGCAATGTTTAAATAATTTCTGTACCGCTATGTAATTTCCATAACTCCACTGTACAATTATATAACTATATTAAATAAATAAAAAAAAAAAAAAAAAAAAATTTCTTCTTTGGGGGCTTCTTAACATGGTTGTCGATTAACATAGAGAGTTCGCATAATTTTCATCTAGAGATTAAAACAATTATTCATAATTTTGCTTTAAGTCAGAGGCGTGGTGTAGGTACATGCTTTTCTCAAAATAGTTTTGCAGTGATTTTCATTATCTCCAAGACGCAAACGCCAGCGAGACAATAGTACTGCTTCTCCTAGCAATTCATGTTTCTTGAATCGCCATAACATTTCGACTCCAAATTCCTCTCTCTTAAATGCGAAAGTAATAATTTTCGTTTTTGTTTTTAAGGAAGAAACATTCCCAGATTACGCATAACCCAACAATGTTTTAACCCTTTATAGGACGGCCCATACAAAGTGGCCTGTAAACTGGACAGTCACCTTAAAGTCGATAATTCAACGATTTTTCTAACAATGTCGAACCTTATGATTATATATGATAGCCGATAAAGCACAGTGGCCTATCAACTGGTCAGTGTTCCAGGACGTGCCGCGCAATCAAAAATTCGCGCCCTTTTTTGCCGTGGCCTGTCAACTGGCCACTGTGCATCCCGCACTAGTATTTGCTGTCAACGCAAGCAGACGTTAGGTATTTCTCCGAGTGATTACATTAAATTTAATATGTCTTCGAATAAAAGGTGAGTAAAACGATTATGTTGTAGTATATACTTTATTATTATGTGGAAATATAATCGAGTACTGTAAAACAAACATGTTATTTCTGCAATTCAAAACGACCGGTGTGTTGAAAAAAAGATGGGTTAGAAATTACACATGTGAGTTTGCAATGTTCTCCTAAGTGCATATTTTGATTGATTCATACAAATTATATCATTTTAAACGAAATACATAGTCTATTTTTATGGAATAATAACAAAATAAACACACATACACGGGTTCGGGAGTTATAAGTTATAACTTATAATAATCCTGAGTTTATGTGGTTTTCAGTGTTGTTTTTCTGTTGTTTTAGAAATAAATTCAGTTATCAGGATCTGGAGGGGATGGATGACGACCAATGGGAAGAAATTATGGCCATTACTGATGACCAAGCTATCGATTCTGATATTGGTGGCGATTCCGACGACCGAGTCAACTCCTTCATAATTTATAAAGACACCTGGAAAAACGCTAACCCAAGAGGAACAAAACCTATGACACATTTGCTTTTTAGGAGTAAATTAGCCAACGAGCTTATAGGCGAGCCCAAAACTTTGTATTCTGTTCAAGAAGATAATGATCATAGGCTAATAAAATCAAAAAAATTACGTAGATGTAGGTATTGTAACACTGCATCAAAACCCAAACGCAGTGAATATGAATGCGTTTCGTGTGATGTGGCCTTATGCCTTGAATGTTTTGTTCACTTCCACAGATCAGGACAAAAGAAAAAAGTTTAATTATTGCCAACACTTTAATTGTTTTTTGATTAAATAATAATTCAATGATAATTAGAGAAGAAACGTTGTTTATTTTGTTTGTTTTTTTTATTTTTTAGTCTATGTTTCAAATCATAGAATTTACGGAAGTAAGTTCAATGATTTGGTTTGAATTGATGCTATAATTTTGTTACACTTTAAGACTAATTAAATACTGATTACGGAATACACAATGGTTTTATTTTATTATGTTATTTACACCAAAAATAACAGAGTTTTATAGGTGTCCAGTTTACAGGCCAGTGATTATACAAGGATAGTTACTAGGGCAGAACGGTCAGTGGTCAGTATACTGGCCAGTACATTTTTTGGATTTTCTCGGAAAATAACACGTTTTTGAAAAATTTATGGATACATGTTGTTATAAATAACACTACAGAATACATAGTCACTTAAAAATATTGTGATTTCAAAAAAAAGTTTAGGTGTGCGCTAAAGGGTTAAAACCTCCTACTACCACCACAGAAAGCCAAAAATGTTGCTTGTGTTGTGTTGGAGGACTTAGCCAGCCGAGAATTCGAACATGCGACGCCCGGGTCGGACCCAAGCGCGGTGCCCACTCAACCACTGACCGGTCATTCATTTTCAGGAACCTTTTTTAAATATTCAGTGTGATGAAACTGAAACAAAAAAAGGTTCTTTCACATCAAACATTCATCGGTAATCTTACTAGACAAACATCTCTGTTAAAAATATGCGTAAAATATTGCCCTTTCTATGTTTATGTTCACATCTTCTTAACCACTGGAGCGCTTTTTGCCACAACATGGCACTATTTAAAATACCTCGGATGGCTTTGCTGCCAATTTTGGAAAATTTTCCATTATTTGTAAGTAATTAAGTAGAAGTTTACGTTTTTAATTTTTTTTTATAAATCCTACAAATATGTGATAATCGACAAAATATAGATGAACTCATTGGCTATATAGAACAATAATCAGTTTTTTATATCTCAATAATAAGATTTGGAGGAATGATTTTTTTAATGTGGGCGGAAAATATTCAACCAAAAAATTTCGAGCCATCGCGATGGCTCCAAATTTTTTGGTTATCACATATTTGAAGGCGGTGAAAAAAGTTTAAAATTGCGTCACTCCAGTGGTTAAAACGTTCTAGAAATTTGTAAAACTAATAAATTCGCTCTTAGTGCCGATATCTATGCCCGTTTCAGTTTCTTCAGTGGATTGCTTTCTATCTGCATTCTAGAAGCATCTACTTTTTTACTTTAATAGCGTCTTAACCCTATCCAAACAGCTAAAGTGCATATTGGATCGGTGATTTTATTCGATTTATCAATTCTTCGACTATGCGCATGTTGTTGAGTTTCAAGTCGTAAGCCAACTTAGCTTTTATATTATTCCTTATCAATAAAAAGATAGGAGCGCTGCTAGATTTATTTCATGGGTAGATTTTAGATGTTGTGAATATTGTAAATAAACAACGGTTAACCTTTGTCAGCCGTTGGCATGAAATGACACAAATCATAGTTGATCTGATGAGAAATGCAAGCAACGTCGTCGTTTGAAGGTTGTTTGGAATAAAATCAATATTTTTAATGAATATACTGGAAAGTTTCGGTGTGAAGGCAAGAGGGTCATACATAGGCCAAAAACAGATCAGCAAAAATCTGGCTGCCAGACTTGGCTGTTTGTAATGTGGTAATCATATTCGATTATTTTTTGAAAAGGTTATTACACAATATTTGGCAGTACTGATGTGGACATATTAGACAACACAACAAATATTTTGTCAGTTAAGATCTTCTTGAAGTTCATTACAGTCAGTAGTAGAGTTTAGAGATACATTTATTTTAACATCATCAATGAAAAGTAAAACTTTTGCGTGCAGTATTTAATAATGTCATTGATGAATATATGAAAAAACAGCGGTCTCATGTTGGTGTAATTAGTTTTCATATTTTTAATTGTTCCTTTTTTTGATTTTGTATTTTCTTAAAACTAATTAATAACCAAGAAATATGTATAGGTACTTGTGGAGCAAGTGGACGAGTTTGTATTGAAAAGTATGTTTAGAGGACGCTGAAAGGCTGTTAAGTATGTACCAATCTAGAATTGCGTTTCGGTCTATCCTTACTGCTTACCTGCATGGTAGTTAGTTATTTTAATAAACGTTTTCAACTAAACTAAAGAATCAAGCTAAAGCCTCATATTATGTGTGATGTTTTTATAACCATGTGTCGATCAATCTAAAATATTACCTTCAATAATAAAAAATATATATAAAATGGTTCCATACTTAACACTTCCGAGAGACAATAAATAATCGGTAAAAGATGGGATGGTATTACACTATCACACCTTTGTTAAAATCATTTAAAACTTTGTTAAAATTTACCGCGTTTCTCCTCCCATCATTTCTCACTATCCACTTCCACCGCAATTACCTCCGCTCTATCATGTAATAAGTTTTCATTAAAAAAATTACAAAAATAATATGATTTCCACATTAAAAATAAACCCAGTTTACTAAGATTAACATACTCAATATATTACAATGGAAAAAAAAATTCACATCTTCAATTTTTTTGCAACTATTTATTATCCCAAGCAAGATCGAACACACTATAACTAGTGTGTTCGAAGTCAGGTTCGAAATCAGGTTCCATTAATAAGCTTAATGATGTATGTAAAAAGGAAACCAGATTACACCCCATTATAATCTGAATGTAGGGCGCAATACAACGTGCATGTGCATATACCTATATCTTTAGTTTGCATAAAGGATGGCGCTACCTTGGGGTTGTACCTAATGCAGGGTTTAGATTGCATCTTATTGTTCAATTTTAATGAGGAAACTTAATTAACTGCTCGCGCCTTCGTGTACACTTTAGGTACACTAGTCTACACACGTAGGGTAAATTTGTTTCACTAACCGCCTCATAAAAAGAATTTATGTTACGTTCATCTTAAAGTTTAGTTTTGCATGTAAGGGCGTTAATAAATAAATAAATCAATTAATGGACCAGCATTTATTTCAGGTACTTGTGATACATTTTAATGAGCTATACAGAATGTAGGTATTCATTTTTATTTAAAGTATTCATTTATTTTTTAATAATATCCCACAAAAGGTTTTATTTTTTATATAAACCCCATACAAGAGGTCATGTCATTCTTGTAATAAATATTTTGTGGAGAGTCTTTTAACCCATTGGCCACAGAAAAAACTCGCTAAAAATTGGCCTTCACCACTGAATTAATTTTGTACCACAAATTGAAAACCTGCATTGGTGTACTAACTCTATTGCAACTTTTGAACCATATATTTAAATGAATTAATTTCTTAAAATTTATTTTCATATTGGATTAAGGTTAAGAAAAAATATAAAAATAAAAATATTATTTTTTCAAATTATGTGTAAATAAGGATACAAGTAAAACCTTCTCTTTTATCTGAAGTTTTTTTTCAAATTTTTATTCATAAAGTTACAAAAAACATAATATTCATAAATCGAACAATAATACTTTTTGTTTTTTACGTACGTGTATACTAATAACTTATAAAATAATTTAGTATGATAGTCCTCAAAGCAATCAGGGACGTGCAGGGTCACTGCCAAAAGCCTAGAACCACTCGCAATTTTGAAGAAATTAAATGGCGGTTGGCTGCATACAAAACATGGAACATAAAATATCGCCGACAAGACATAAGAAATATTATTGCCAATTCTACGAAAAGAATTATTAATTACCTACAGAGTGATCGGCATTTAAAAAGTTTTTCAAAAATGTCACAGTCGTGGCCGGTTTCGGTTTTTTGGCGGACCAACAGCCCGTCAGCGCGCCGGGGTTTGTGGTTAAGTATCTGAGTTGCACACCCGGCAGGCTGCCGGGGTTTGTGGCCAATGGGTTAAAATAATGAAGGAGGAGAAATTGTAGGAAGGAAACGGTATGAGGGGTGGGTAAGAATTCGAGGGTCAGTGTGTCCAAGAGTGACGGGCGTATGAATACATTGCGGCCGCTGCCGTGCAAGGCGATATGTCGAAATATACTAATTAGAGAGATCAAAGGGTCAAATAAAGGAAAGCTTTGGCAAAGCACTGGCACCGGGCTGAAACCCTTTTCTTCTGTGAAAAGGAGTTTAATAAATGCAGTACATTTTATAATGTGTCAACTTCTACGAAATGTTTTTTTGTTAAAATTGCACTTCAAAATGATTTTATATTACATTTTATATCCTCTCAAATTTTGGCAAGCAGAAAATCATTTGTGTTAAAAGCGAAGTAGCAAAAACACGCCCACGTTGAAAAATAAGTAAACCTAGGGTAAGCCTCTCGGGTTCAAATCCCAGCATGCGCAAGAAAAATAAATTCGATTAATTTACGTTAGCACGCAAATAATATATTTTGTATACATGCTGCATATTTCAGAGTGAAGATAATCTAGTATCGCTCTGGTGTAAAACCACCATTCAGAATTGAATCGTTCCTTGAAATGATTTAAGCCGTGTTTGACGACCCGATCTGAATAGCCATTTACTTTCCCACCTTCCTATTCTTAGTTTCGTTCTCTTCCTCACTTTTTTTCACCAACACTTTCCTCACAACATACCCGAACTGGCTACAGGCGGTTGTGATGGAGAAAATAAACTCTTTTTTTAACGTAATACAAACCCACATGTTTTCCATTAGATTAATTTTGTACTCTGCTGTTTAAGCGAAACCGGTCAGAAAAAAATGTTATATATATCATGGTTATAATTGTTTTATTTCATTGTAATTGTATTGTAGGCAATTCGCATGTTGATCTTTGTTGTTTCAATTTAACTATAAAAAATAAGTCAAACAATTTGTAGCGTATTTATCAGTATTTTAAATAGAAATTAAATAAATACCTCACTAGAGTCCCAACTTCTCCCGGCTGGAGCCAGTGAAACAATGGCATCCCCAATTGGGGTATGTTTTGAGGCTGGAGGTAGCTAGGAGGGGAAGGAGGTGGGGAGAGGAAGATGGGTAAGTACCTAGCTATTCAGATCTGGATCAGATCAGATTTAGTCGGGCGGTGAATAAGCTTAGACTATCTAGTAAAAGCGTGTTCACTTGAAGTGATCTGCTAGGTAAGTACGTTTTCCGTATCTATTGTAAATAATAAATTAAACCCAGGAAGTCATGATCATCAAAAAAACTCAAATCTCCGAAATTACAGTACTCCGACAGATGACACTACCCTTACCGCCTTTCCCCAAGAAGAAATGAACCACCTCCTTACTAAAATATAAAAAGAAAGTCGTAATCTAGGTTTACTGATGAACAAGGCCAAAACTAAACCTAATGGTGAGCAACATGGCAAACACCTTTGTAAGAACAAATAATTCTAATAGAAACGGTGAACGACTTTGTATACCTAGGCTCGTCTACAATTGACAATGCAGGTTGAAAAACAGAAGTAAAAAGAAACATTTTCATGACAAAAGACGGTATAAGTAAAATGCAAAATACATGAAATGCTAGAGACATAACGTAGACCGCTAAAATGAAACTCATCCGGGCGTTGATTCTCCCCATTTTTTACAGATGGTGAGGAAACATAGATTCCAGGGCCAGTGAAAGAAAACAAAACGATGCGTCGAAATGGTGCGGTCAAAAATGCTCGCAGTGCGTCCAAATGACGCGCAAATATGTCCATTCTGGAAGAGCAATGCATCTACATAGGCTATCAACCATCTGCATACCACAGATTTTCAGATAATTTGGACATGTTGCTCGGCAAACTGGGAACTCCAACATGGAGAAACTCATAAGTCACTTGCAATGTGGAAGTGACTTTTATATCTGCGGTATCCAGTCGATGTTCACAGCTCTCCACACAGCGCAGAACCGTGAAGGGTAGAGGAGCCATATCCAACGTGGAAATTGTAGTAGGGGTCACGATCATCAGCAATGAGGAAGAAACTTAAAAAAAACGAAGTCATATTTGTAGAGCACCCTTAAGGTGACGTTTCTCAAAAACTGTATAAATTATCTAAGTATTATATTAAGTTTAATGGTGTAAGTAATACCAATAGTATAATGTCGAAAGTACCAGATATATAATCTCATGTATACTCGTGTTATCAATGTAAAATGATTCTGAAATTGAATGATTAATATTATAATTTTATAAACTAATTTAGCTTAACCATCGTTAAATGAAAACACAAAACGGATCTGTCAAACTAACAAGGGTAAATAATTCTGACATTGTGTAATGAATTTATCGCACAATGGGGGGCAAGGGTTTGGGTTGTTTTAACAACGTGTTGAGGCCTTACTTTCTTAACTATGCAAATGTTATGTAAGTTATTTAAATACTCGATTGTCATTACACTGATAAATTAATCAAAACGGTAAATAAAAACTTGCAGTAAACATAACAAAATTCCTCTTTCACTACCCATTTGAATAACCAATGTTGACTGATGTTTTCAGAAAAAAATCTTTATTATTGATAGTATAAGTGGTTCACCACGTTCGTTGACTAAGCAAGGGTGCTTAGGTTCATGTGGTGAGGTTAGTCTGGATCTTAGCGGCATTTGCGCCTGCCCACCCCCTGCGTGGCAGGTCGGATCGAGAGAGATGGGTTGATAAATACCTTTTGACTTCTCTCCGAACAACGCCTTGCACCGCAGTTGGAGGGATGGTTCATTCATCCGTCACCAAGATTTCTACCTACCCCTCATGCCTTGTTCCTTCGTACCTACTTCTCCTTCCATTCCTAAAATACCCTCCACATAGTTTCCCCAAAGATGACATAGGCTCTGCGGGAAATTATTTTTCTCGGAGTTATCAGCATGAAGCTAATGTAAATAAAAACTACAACTTTACATATTTAAAAACATTATTTGATAGTGTGGTTCTCACTGGGAGCTTTACCCGTTATGGGACCCATGTATTAAATTTTAATTGCATGGCGGTCCGTTCTCTTTGCCTACCACTATTGGAAAACGAAGTGATAGTTTATTATTTTTAGTTAGTATTATTTAATATACTATGTAACACGTAAAAATGTTTAACCACTAGAGCGCTTTTTGCTGAATTTCACCACTACAAAACCTAAGTTTGCTTTGCTGCTGAATTTCAGCAAATTTTATTTGACGTTTTTTAGTAGGGGGAAAGATACTACTTATATTCGTAACAACAGATGGCAGTGGACTCTAGTTATATTCGAAATATTGGTAAACGAAGATTCACGTTTGGAAGATTTCTGTAAAATGTTAAACTGTTAGAATGTGTCCGTGTAAAATGCGGCATTTTATCGTGTTTTAGTGGATTTTTCTAACATATTTGAATACCAGTGTTATAATGATTGAATTAGCAATGTATTCAACTGTTTCAACGTATTTCAAACTTAAAAATTCTGTGATTATTTGAAAAACAAAAGTTTTGTGGTTATGTTTTGCCATTTTTTTACGGAAAGGATTGTGTTTGACAATGCGATATTTTCTATAAATAAACCAATAATCGAGTTAATTGGTATTGTGGATTTAAGATAATTGATGTATCTGTTTGATGTACTGCAGCTATTTTTGGTGAGTCCTTTATGTATTCCATTTTAGTCTTATTAAATGTGTGGCCATTTTTTTACTAAATTTGTGTCAAAAATTATTCAAGGGGAATATTAAACAGTTCACAACATATCCAAATTCAGTTTTCTGATATATATACAAAGATTGTGATTATAAAATAGACCATTTAAAAGAAACCTAATAGAAAATAATTTACGTGGAGGGAAAATTGAACTTCCTATGCGAGTTTATAGGGAGGTAATCCTGAAAATAGTTCCGTTTTAAATGTTTACGATTTTATAATATTTTTTTTGAAAATCCTAGGAATGTGTGATAATCAACCAAAGATAGGTGAATTCATTGACTATATAGTACTATGATCAGTTTGTTTGTCTCTGTATTAAAATTCGGAGGTATGATTTTTTTGAGGTGGGCGGAAAATATTCAAAACGGTCATCAAAATAACACGAGCAATCCGAGGAAAAAAAAAACGCGCCGTCGCTCCAGTGGTTAACTATACAATTTTTAAACAAACATTATTAGTTCTGGGTTGTTGTGTCGGTAAATTCTCTGTACAATATAGCACTGACTTTAGAGAAGTCTCACTCGTCAAAAGAAGGCACATTTCAGATTTGATCTCCCTGTTTAAAATCATAAACAACATGTATGATTCATATTTAATTAATCAAATTTATTTTAATATAAGGCCGAAATTCACGAGAAACCTTTAAACCTTTTGGATCGATACTTACCGTATTAATACAAGTTTCTTCAAACCAACCTCGAGAATGACTCGGTTATACAATAAATATTGCAACCATGAAGACTTAGATGTATTTTCAAACTCAATTGATACCTTCAGAAGGAAATTATACTTACATATCCCTGATGATCTCCTCACCTAGACCTATAAAATGTGTATAAATGTATGTATATGTTCATGTGTGAATGTATTTTGTAATTATTGATTCATCTTGTTTTATGTATGTACTTTAATTTATTATTATGTATTACAACTAATTAAGAATGTTGTGATGAATGGTGTGCTCACCTCTCATTAGAATTATTACTGTAACCATATTAAAATTGTTAAATGATGTAATAATTAGATGTGATATATTCTGTTGGTGAGCCAACAAACAAATAAATAAATAAAATAAAAGACAAGAATTTTTTTTTTTTGAAATTTTAGTAAATCACAATTACCTACGATCTCAAGAATAAATAAAAAAAATATGTTTGAACCAAAAATCTGACTTAATTAACGTTTAAAGAAAAACTTTTTATTTCATTCATTAAGTAGAAAGGCATTTATCAGATAGTAAATTAATGGTTGCACTCATCTTTCACACAATCAGAATTCCGTGGAGAGTGATGAATGGTTTTGTGCTGAAAATTTCTCAGTGAAGGCTTTTTTTATTATTTGAATAATTCATCATCAGTGCTATTTTCCAGCAATGAATCCGAAAGCGTTTAGCGCCGGAAAAACCTTATTGCGTGGAACACATTTGTTTGAGCTCCGTAATCACTTCACAGCGAGGGTTTAGCATATCCCCCTTTCCTGAGCGCCCAACACATTTAACACATTTAATGGATTGTTTCCCCCTTTTATGAAACAGTCATTACTATGCGACACCACGATTCATTCACTAATAAAATGTATTACTTTTTTTCCATGCATTTCTTACATTTGTACATATGGCACCTGTTTTTGTTCAGATAATAAATTGAATTCAAGAATATTAGACTTGATCACGGGATAGCACGGTACTTTAATTTTTTTTTTTCAGGTCTCCAGAAAATTATATACCAAATTATTACGCAGAAGAATCCAAAATTTAAGAGAAAAAAAAGTCCAAGGGGGCAGTTTCACTATGTTGAGACGTATGTCAAAAGATAGTTACTGAACTCTCTATAGGTAACATTGAAGATGTCAATGCTCAATGCAGAATCGTTAAGCAGTTGAATTGCTCTGTTTAATGGGGCATTCTGAAAGGAAGAAGTTCTCGCTTTCGGAGCATAAAAAAGTGCGTGGGATCTCCCACGAGTATACGCGTTAGAGACATATAGGTTAATCTCCTTCAACATAGGTGGATTCAGTACAGTACCGGAGATCAGCATAAAAAAATGTTTCCCCAAAAATATTTTTTGGTGGGCTTCTAAGGTATTAGGATCGAGCATTCCTGTTAAGAACAACGATTTATACAGGAATCGGTAGTATGTATATTCCCGGTATATACAGGTAACGCATAAACCTTTTTTGTACTCTTTCTATTTCTAGGATATGGTTTTGTTCAGAGGGGGCCCAAATAATGGAGCTGTATTCCAGGATGCTGCGGACAAGTGCTTCCATATGTTCTTCGTATTACAATTCCATTAGTAAATGATCTAGCATTAGAAGAACAAATCCGAGCAGTTTGTTTAAATTATTATTAACACAATTAGTTACATTTTGAAAATGTTATTTGACTTCAAAGCTAATCAGGGTCCCAGAGTTCATATATGTTAATTTTTTGTATATTACCTCCACACAGGAAGGCTCGAGGAAATTATTTCCCCTTAGGGCATGTGTCTTATCAATGGAAATGTTGTGTAGAGGGTCTTTTTGAGTCAAAGAAAGAGATGTAGTTCTGGGAAGGAAAAATGTATGAGGGCAGGAATCTAGAGGTCGGTGTGCTCAGAAGTGAGGAAGGTGATGAATCTATCCCTCCCAAGCGGTTCAAGGTGCTGTTCCAAGAGAGGTCATAAGCTCTCCTTTAACCAGTCTCTCCCGATCCAGTCCGCCACGCAGTAGCGGACTGGATCGGGAGAGACTGCCAGAGAATGCCACTGCCGCCAAGACCCGGGCACATCCCACCAAACACCTAAGTCACCAAACCACTTAGGGTGACCTATGGCAGAGGTGTTGGTTAGCCACAAAATAATTTCCTGGACGGCGGTACTCACAATTGAATAAAGTTTTATTGATGTCAATTTTTAACAAATTTAGATCCGTCAACAATATTTAAACAAGTGCATATTTTGAATAAAGAAATATTAAAAAATGAAATAATATCTTTGTACTATTTTATCGCTTTTCCGATATTATTATTATGATTTTTCTACCATACTCATTAAGAGATTTCATAAAAAAGAAACAGGAAAATTAAGAGTAACATATTACAGGTAGTTAAGGGACGTACTTGACTTACTTTGAAAGGTGATTCCTGACATTATTTGGAGTAAAAAATGTAAATGAAATTTTGATCTACGGTGACATTTTTTTTTTCTACAAAAACATAAAAAAGTAGTTGTTAGAGAGTCGGAGACGAGGTAAAAAGTTGCGCGTTGACTCGGTTGAGTGACCAGTAACGACACGTGGAAGAATTTTTTTTTTTTTTGGTTTTGAAGAAAAAAAAATTAAAAAAAAAAAAATCCTTCGGAAAATTTCATTTACACTTTTTACTCTAAATAATGTCAGAAATCACTGGTTAAAGTAAGTCAAGCACGTCAAGTCCCTTAACACTTATGAAGGTCTTATGAATTACTATGTCAGTGTATGTTGGCTTGCGATATATACTAAAATCGATTTTATTATTAATAATAGATAAAGTTAAATCCAAAAATTTTTCATTGCTTATTTCTATCGTAAATTTTATTTGATTATGAAAGGAATTTAAAAGGTTAAGAAAGTTGTTGAGTTGACGTTCGGATCCTGTCCAAATGACGAAGATGTCATCCACATATCTCTTCCATAGTAAAACATTGTATACATAAACCATAAATACAACTAACAAAATCCACACACTGAGATCTACTCTTTATTTTTTTTTTACTAGAGGTTCAAATCACCATGGGAAAATAATAATGTAGAACAATAACGTTGTGATATCTAATTCTCAGGCATTATAATGTTGACGCAATGACTAATAATTTGTAACTCTTTTTTAAAGTATTCAATGTAAATTAAAATAAATTATAAAATTATGAGTTCAATTTCGAAAATCTAGAGTTCATTAAACTTGAATAATTCTCAATAATTCTCAGATATATCACTTCGTAACTCGTGCACCGATTACCGAAATTAGTAAGTTTATTTGCTACTATATCAAGGCTGAAGAACATTAACAAAATTCAATAAAATTTTAAAGGACTTCACCTATATTTTTTTTGTTCACTTCATGAAAAGGGGAACTATCAAACGTATTGTGTTTCTTTCACAATACTTAATAACCCATCCACTTGCAATGATATTTTCAAAGAAAATTTGAATTCATTTTTTATAACAAAAACATAAAATATTGGGCTTAGAGGACACTTATAAAAAAACAAAGGCATAATTTAAAAGCAAATGCGGGTTTATTATTAATAATTTTATTTTGTTTGTGTAGTTTAGTGGAAAAGGAAACGCTTCAAATAGAAGGCTTCTGAAATAATAAACCTCTAAACCTCGACGACCCTCAGACATTTAACCCAGAAAAATAAAAAAATTCTCGTAATTTAACTTTCTTGGTCCTATAATAATGGCATTGCGTGGGTTTACATAAACTACCATATATTTTTATTCACCAACCCAAAAAAATATATTTATGGAAAATATCTCTCAAATTTTTTAAATTTCGTAAAAAAGCTTAAAACTTGTGCGGATTTAATAATATTTTGCGTGGACGTCGAAAAAATATTTCTTGTTCAACGGAATTATCATACTAGATTAAATCTTTTGGCAAAAACAATATTTACCAACAGATATTGAAAATGTAGAAGAGCAGAATTATCATATTTATTTATTTTATAATTTTATTTGTATTATGTCATGTAAACAAGATAATGTCAGAACGATCAGTAATAATCTCAATAACAATGATCATGATTATGACAACAGCTTCACCGAAGCAAGCAGTTTTATTTGAACTTTAAGGATTTTTTTCGATCGATGAATCGGTTTGCTTTTGGGCCCTGGAATAATCTAAAAATAATTAATCACGTCAAAAGCATTTATTTTTAAATTCACTGTTGCAGTCCAGTGAAGTAATAACTAACTGCGGTGCATTGCAATCTGCCGTGTGAATATATAAGTTTAACATGTTATTAATGTATTTTGATAGTATTATTGAAAATTGAGATACATTAAAGTTAATTTTTGCCATTAATTTTAATATATTTGGCTTTAAGATAATTACAAAATTTTACTATTATTACGTCGCCTTAGTTCTTAATTATCCAAACGACCATTTTAGTTTTAATTCAATCTCCACTTTAAAACTAAAAATAAAGTATAAAATGTGATAGTTAATCACTTAAGTTAGAATTATTTAAACTAATGAGACCTTTACCTTTACGGAAATAGTTTTACTTAAACACTAATATAATATAATATATAATGCTTCATTGAAATAATCAAAGAAAACCTTCCCCTCCTGCAAAATTTTCTAATGGTCGAAAATTAAGAACTAAGGCTACCTAATAACGAACTTATCCAGAACAAAGTAATTATGCGAAAGGGCTGAGAAAAGTGATTGATTGGATTGAATTAATGTCTACAATACTTTTTTCCAAGAAATTATAACCGTGCCAGGCCCCCTAGCATGGTCGATCGATATAGGTTTTATCGAAAATGTCGGTAATTTAAAATCGCTCCCGAGCACGACTCCAGGCCGCTAACGAAGAAATAACAGTTCACGTCAAATAAATTAGGAACCCTTAGTCGTTGTTAACTGTTTTTTGTTCGTTAGCGGCCTGCAGTCGTGCTCGGGAGCGATGACAAGTTACCGACATTTTCGATAAAATCTATGTCGATCGACCATGCTAGGACCCCAGGAAAGGGTCTTTGTTTCTTACTCTACGTCAAAATATCCAAGTGAAAACAGAAAACAAAAAAGTAAGATTGCATTACAAATGCTATAAAAAATGAAAACGTAAAAGGTTGAAATGGATGAACGCTATACGAGTATGACCATCTTGTGAATCATTTTCTTCCCCCCTTCATTAAGAATTATTACATTTCCCAAAAGGGGATGCCATAGTTTCACAGGCTTTGGGCCGTTGATACTTCTTTTATTTTGACAGCTCATAAAATAATCAATAAAATCTTTGAAGGTGATCGACAAATTTTCAGGCTGCAGAAAATCACTAGTAGCAACATAGCCTTTCCACCAATCAGAAGTAGATATTGAAAATTGAAGATGTAGGTAGGTACTAATCTTTCTTTTACATAAATCTATTTTATCTAATAGTAAAACTTGACGCTTAAGAGGGTATTACCAGAGGAAACCAGAAATATGTCATTTTTAAATCAGACGTATTGACTTTTTTCCACAAAAAGTTATAAATGGATTTTGAAAAATTGTTCTTTTATCTAGCATTCGCGTGTTTTAAATTTTGAGAAAAAATGTTTATTTTCAGTATGATAAGGTTATACCATAGGTCGTTGGCAGATTTGTTAAATTTTCAAAAAAGATTTTGTATTATACCACACCCATTTCAAATCCTATAATCATGCAGTAAAATAAATCAATACATTATCTGGCAAACGCATGTTTTAGAATTTCAATTTTAGTTTTTAAAAAATCATTAAAAATATGTTCGTACATGTGTTTCTTGATGAAAATTGGTCGGCTTGTGTATTTATTTGCGCACTTACAAACTAATATATTTCAGATTTTTTTACATTCTTATTTAACTTAGACATTATTGAAAAATGGTAAATACTTATAATAATAATTTATCATCACACCTTTCAGCATTTTTGGATGTACATAGGTATAAATTAAAGCAAATTTGGAATGAAATAAAATCGATATTGAGTTATAAATCTTTCTCATTGGAACCGCCCTGTACGATCGTAAGAACAACTTTCGACGAATTGTGGATTTTCGGCCGCTGGCTGGTTAAACGCTCTTAAACACCATGTGTAAAGATGCTTGATATACACAAGAAGTCATAGAAGTTTATATTATTTCTACTCGTAAAAAAAAAACACAAAAATATTTACGTTTTTCAGAAGGTTTAGACGTTTTTCAAATAAATTCCCCTTTCATGTCTGTCATTCAAGTGAAGTGTCAGTAAGTAATCAGAAGGCACATTGGAACTCGCTACTGGCACGACATTCCTGTAATGATTACTATCATTACTCCCTCCGTAAATGTACACAAGCTACAACACACTCTTCGCGGCCCCTTATTGGGACATTAACAGGACATACGCAATACAAATGCCCAGGTCTGTAAATACACAAGTCCCCTAAGCTCATTAACACAGGTGATGCGGTAGGAATGAAAATAAATTATACGTACTAATGGGTGTGTAATAATGAAGTAGATTATTAAGTGACTATGATACTCCCTTTTTTAATTTGAGTTGAGTTGAACCGCAAAATTGAACTAAACGTTAATTGTATTACCCAGGTTGTTAATTCAAATTGCATGGGGTAGCATCTAAAAATGGGATTTTCCTTTTTTTGTTATTAAGTAACATCTACTGCCATTTACATACCTAGGTAACTGGTTGTTTAAGTGAATTTCTATGTGCATTTTGAAGTCTTCAATAATGGGTGTAGAAATCCTAAGTATTATTTGAGGTATCTTGTGAGGTAATTGCAGGAAGAAGTTTTTTTCATTTTTTTTATTAGTTTTAATAGCAACGTTTCTACAACATATAGATATGTAGTATAATGTAAGTACGATTTTTTTTAAGTCCTTGAAATTTCAGGGGCTCTGTAGTTTTTTAAAACTCTTGAATTTAGTTTCAGGTTA
Source organism: Limnephilus marmoratus (assembly GCA_917880885.1). NCBI lineage: Eukaryota > Metazoa > Arthropoda > Insecta > Trichoptera > Limnephilidae > Limnephilus > Limnephilus marmoratus. The sequence continues at coordinate 11,157,075 of OU862918.1, forward strand.
CCTTAACATTGTCTTTATAGTGTTAGTAAGTTGATCAACACGTTGTTCGCTCGGCCATGTTTTACTTTTGTTTTAAATGTATTCATTTCAGTTATTTGTTTTTGTCTGTTTTGGTAGAAGCATTGTAGAGTTTTGTAGCATAGAATTAAATATGTCTCTGTCCAAAAGATTGTTGTAATAATATATAAGAAACATATTAGGAAGGAGGTATTTGTAATACACGGATTTAGCTAATTCAAGTAATGCTTAAATCTCAAAAGGGCAATACTAAGAGTATCTCCATGCTGTAAATGTTAGATGCTTTAAAAACGTAACATTTTGAAGAATTATTTTATTGTTCATCGCCACTTCAAAAAACCATCTAACGATCCAGTTATTTTTTATTTTTGTTATTAAAAAACGATTATGTGTTTTGCACAATACATAAACATAATAATAATACGAACAATAATAAGATATCACTATTTCTATAATATTGAAGAAACAATGAAGAAATAAATAATATTTTAAAAGGCAAAATAACTTTTGTGACTCAATTTCTTTAGTAAAACTTATTCCAGTGGTATGTTTCCAGGAAAATGTTAGTGTGTAATTTGGGACAACCAGGCTGGCATGTATCCAACATTCCCTATTGAATAATTCCAACTCCTTCTCTCCCATGCTGAAGCAGTATGGCAGTGAGGCTTATATTTGACAGGAAGGACAAAGGCGTAGATTGAATGCAGTACAAACGAGACCCCCGAAGCGTGTTTATTAACACACCATACATCCGCATTACAAATAAGAAGGTTCAATAGGATTGCCAGGCGAAAGTAAGCTTAATGAAGATTGAAACAGGAATCCTGATATGTTTATGGTGTGTTGAACGAAAAATGGGATATATAAATGGAAAAATCGAAGACGGAGTCAATGGCGTTAACAAAAGCCCGACGACCTGCGTTGTTTAATGGATAAGATACTTGGCTCCAGAAACAGAGATCGTAGGACCGAAACTCAATTATAGCGAAAACTAATTAAGCAAATCATATTTATTTATTAGATTTTTATTTTTATTTTGTGTGTACACCCGATACTTTGCTTTCAATTTAGTGTTTATGCCAATTATACACTGTAACAGAAAAATGACTTACGCATTGGTTTACAGACGAGAACTTAACAAATGTGTCAGGGATCATCATTCTTTGAATCCGGGAGTTACAGTTTCAAGTTTGAAATCCGCCTGCTTCAATCATTGTGCAATTATTGAGGACTCATATAGCAAAGGGTTAAACCCCGTGATGCCTAGTTGGGAACCAGACGTAATCGTTCACTTGGCAACTAACTGGTCAACCGGTAATTTGTTGGTCTAATTGAATAATCAAATAACTGGTTATCAAAATTTTGTAATTAACTATTATTGTATATTTTAAACGGGCACTTCAATGGAATAAAAACTTTACTAAATGTTCTGATCGAAAAGGTTTCTTTCATAATTATTTTGAAATTATTTGATGCTCACTTTAATATTTTACTTGATTCCCTTGTTGTCTTCAAAGAAAGATTATAATGATAACTTTGTATTTTTTAATTTTCTCTGTAGTTGAAAATGGTATGAACTAATGACATTTTGTTTGATCTCCTAATGCTTTGTTTTTAATTCATATATATATATTAGTTTTCTACAAATTTCCTCCATTCATTATTGTTATTTTAATTTTTATTATTTTGCTTTAACCTAACTGTTTGGTATTGACCGATATTTATGTGTGTTACTTTTATTAAATTATGAGAGAATTAACCCCGATACAGGTGAATCCTAGTGGGATTAATAATTAATTACACGCTGAAAAATGTATTGTGAAGTAACAAAAAAAATTACCAATAATTTGAGAATCGCCAGCGTCGTTGATCGATTTGTATTCCAATATAATTGGCCTTAGTAATGAAAATGACCCATTGACTCACTGTCAGAAGACATTAACTGATAAAATTATGATTCTGCAATGATTGACTTTAAAGTTTCAGCTACCCTTAATCAGATATATCCAAGCTAAAATAATAACAGTCAATTTTCGAAATGCACTTTTATTCGTCCATTACAATTGCTTTCAAGCGGTAATTTCAACTTTTTGTTTTATTCGTAAGTATTAACAGAAAAAAATAAGTAAACAATGCGCTTAGTAGCTATTTTCAAACATCTTTTAACTACAAATTGCAATATTTTTTTTGTCTCGCAAAAAGTTACCAAAATGATTTTGGTTCATTTCCAGATATTGTAACACTTTAAAAAGCCATTTAAATATTTTATTGTTCTTTATGTAAATTTATTATTATTTTATGCACTTAGTGACTATTAGAGTTCTCGATACCTATCACCATAAACAGCGTGTTGATTAACATTATAACTTTTATACTAGATAAAACAAACGAGGTACATTGTGTTTTCTTACTAAGTTTTCACAAAGAGGTCACCTAATGAGTTCTGGCAGTAAACCGACGAAATCTGATCAATACGAGAAAAGGTTTTTACGGAAATAAGCAACCTATTCCTTAAGTCGTACAAAGTTCAATCCAGAAATATAATTATCAGCAGAGATAAAATGTAAGCTATAATAACTATAATTTGTTGATACCCAGCGTGGTCCCTAACATCTTGATTAATTCGCCCTACAAACCAGTGTTAGGTCAAAGACATCTTGCGTTTATCGCCGACCCAAGAGGACCCACAAAGCGTTTGACCCTAGTCCTCCCCACCGCAAGCTTGGGCACATTCCTAAACTTCATATTTGAGTTTTTGGGACGTTGGGTTCAGGGGAAAAGCGAGCAGCGGTCGCAAAAACTTTAATTCATTCCGCAATTCGGAAAGTTTAACATATGCCTCAGTAAGGAAGTTCACAGCATGAATATAGCCGAGTGAATTATTATAATTTATTACCAGGGACTCTCACTATTAGCATCTGACTGTGGAACCACGGAATTTCAAAACTTTATGAAAGTTTCGTACGGTCTTCATTATTCATGCATAGGGAAATGATACAGTCAAATATAACGCCATAATGACAACCGTGCAAATTTTTAATGAATTAGAACTATGGTAAACTAAAAACTGTTTATATATTCCAAGGAATTTATGTAATTATGGAAAGATTGTCAAATCACAAGAAATCATGTTCTCCATTTTGAAAACGGATAAATAGAAAGACGTAGTTTCTTCGTTGGCAATAAAGATTTCACAACTGCTTTGCACTAACAAAAAAAATTGTGCGCGTAACTTTGTAATATTATTTACAAACGTTATATCCACAGAATAATAATAATAATTTGAATGTAAAATGAAAGACACGTCATCGAAACACATGGTGACTTGCAAGGACTTAGGAATTGTGTATGACGCTCGCTTAACATTTTATGCTCACTTTGAAAAGATCTGTAAATCAGCCACAAAGATGTTGGGTTTTGTCATACACAATTCAAAGGAATTGACCAACCTAACACTTATAAGGCTGCTTTACTTTAGCTTGGTGCATAGCATTCTCAGATATGGGGGCCAGAGGACATCGTTTATGTACCTACTAATGGTCGAGAAAATATAAAAGAAATTTATACGATACCTCTTTATCTCGGGAATGCTGGAATGTGGCATTACTGCTGATGGCTTATAAGCTTCCAAATGATTTTATATCGGTACCAGATATTCTGGCTGAAATAGGATTATTCTATGTGCCCGATAATTTCACGCGAGGTCGCCAACACAGGCTTTTGATTCTTCCCAGATGCATAACTAACTTACCAATGGTGATGCCCCTGGGCAGACTCACTAGGTTAATTAACTGCTTCGCAGGAAATGTGGATATTTTCCACATTTCCTACAACGATTTTAAGCGAGAAATAGCCCTTATGTTTTAACTTTTTTAATTTTTTTTATTTATTAAATTACAGAATATATTTTGTACAAAAATTTGAGTAGACCCACAAAGCTGTCATATGGCAGCTTGTCTGCAGGTTCTAACAATTTAAACATTCTTAATATAATATCTAAGAAAATATTTGTAAATACATTTATAGTTTTAAGGAAATATTGGAATAGATCACATAGTAATATTAGATAATTTATTTTACAACTATTAATATATAAGATATTTCAATATACCTGCCTAATAACAAGATATGTAGGCAGCTATATTAAGATATTCAAAGATACATGGAGTTTTCGTTCATTAACCATAGTTTTATCATTTTAGGACATAGTCTCTCATTTTTTTCAAATTTTATGTTTTTAATGATTTTATTGAAAATCACTGGTATTAGATATTCAAGAGTACGGCTTCCATATTTATTTAATATTCGAGGAGTTTTTAGGCCCTTTCCTTCTCTAAACCTTGTGGTACGTTTGTGTACAAGTAGGTGTTTGTAAGGGCTTTCCCCCATATTATCCATAATAGTAGTGAACCAGTGGAGACCTTTTATTGTAAGTAGGCTTTAACTAAACTAAATGTATTACTTCTGTAAATGTATTTATTACGTATCCTTTCTTACCGCTTTTGCAATATATTGGGTTTATGCTGTTTTTGCAAATAAATAACTAATAAAGTATAATAAAGTCGAGAGTATTATAAAACCTATTGTTATTTCATAAATTACTAGCGAGTACCCGGCATACGTTTCAATGCCACTCAGAGAAAGAAAGTGATTGTGATTTAAGTCTGTTTATTGAAGTGCTTTTAGATGTTCTTCTTCTTTGTGTGCCGTATCAGGTACCCCCGACGTTGGCGATCACTTGAAAATGTCTTGAATAGCTCCTCCATACTTCTAATGCCGGTCCACTCTCGTACATTTCGCAGCCAAGACATTTGTCTCCTACCAGGCTCTCGGCGACCCTCTATCTTGCCTTTCAATATTAAATGGAGCAAGTGATACTTTTAGATTCACGGAAATATATTTATTTTTTGCGTTTAGTGCGTACACGAATAGATTCGTGAAAAGGCTGTATACAGCTATCAGTGTGAGGACAAAATAACAAATTTACCCCCTGCTATCCCTTACCGCTACTGTGTCTCCTTTACAATCCTTCCCTCTATTTTTTCTTCGTCCTCTACCGCTCTCCTGCGTGACCTTTCTCAGGCGTCTCCGTTCCCGCCACCGCTCCCCTCCTGAGTCTCCACCCCCTCCCGCTTTCATTTTCCTTCGTTCCCTTCCCAGATTGCTCTCGCCCTCCCATCTTCCCTTCCTGCGGCTAAACTATATGAAATACACTTATATTCCAAATAACTCGTGCGCCACCTATTGTAATTTTTTATACAAATTTCATAACGCCAGAGCTCACCATTATATACAGAAACCTTCGCGGACCTGCGCACAATAAATCATCATAGCGTCATCTCAATTGGGTGAATGGTTTAGGAACACACAAATTCACAAACACACAAGAAACATCAGAGAAATATTAATATAAACGTAAAATTTGTAAAAAACGCATCTAAGTAATTATCTTGTAAAAATAATGGAAAAATAAAGAAAAAAATACGTCATGATAATCTGCCATCATCCACCCGAACAAAGGAATCCTTTACTTCTCTATGTTGAAAGTATACACATCATTTTATTGAAGTAATAGTATACATAGAAGAGAATTAAAGTTTCGAAGGTTTGTACCTTTGCTTCACCCGGTTCCTTTGCACAGTGATGTTTGTTTGCATGCGGTAGCTACCTAGAGAACCTTCAGTCGACAGCTTTTTCTGTTTGCAGGTGGGTTAGTATGATAAAAAAAACCTTCAACCAGTTGTAAGCATTTCCCCAAGGGTTGACGCCCGCCCAGGCCGGTGATTAACACGATGTATTTTATAATTCATTCACTTTTGGCGTGCCTGTGAAGATACGCTGGGACCGTTACGTTTATATTATTCCATTTACTGCCATAGGAAAGTAAACAAGAACTACGTCAACCCTTTCTGCATTTTAGTAACACAAATTTCACATTCCAATAAAATAAAAGTGATAAAACCTTTTTTAAATAATTCATATTGTACATTTGCGGCAGAATTAAATATCTAAGAAAAGAATAATGCTAAACAACTCAAAATATTAGAAAGTTTAAAATTTGTTTTTTAACGCAACCTACCCAATAATTTTTTGAAAACTGTTATATTGCTTGTATATATTTTTTAATCTTCATAAATAACGTAAAATAGGTATTATATTTACAGCGTTTATTTTTTTTTGTCTGTTTAGCTTTTTACGGTGGTTTTAACCCGTCTGCTTGGTTCAATATATTCGCACCTCACAATCCGGAATCCTCACTTTCGCGCGTAAATTCTGAAACCGTCACTTTGGATCGAGATTGTAAAATGTCTATGCAAGATAGCTTTCATATTTCAAAGACAATAAGAAGCATGTAAAAATGCATATGTTTGCATGGTAGGAAGAGAGATATATAGATTTTAAAATGTAAGGTCGCTCGGGATGTTTTTGGTCTTATGAAAGTATAACGCGATTACGTGTTTTGGGATTATTTAGTCCTAAATAAGCAGACGGGTTAAGGGGAAGATTTTCTTACATTAGCGCCGCACAGAAAGCCCTGTGAAAAAGAATTTCCCCGGGGGTCTGTTTCATCTATTTTCAGATGGTATTTTAAGAAACGAAGAAGAGGAGGTTCTGTGAAAGATAAATATATTATTGGTGAGTAGGAATCTGACGATTAATTCCAGGAGTGAATTTACAGGACGCCATCGAAAAAATACAAATTGTTTTAAATTATGTAGCGCTTTGGCTTCACCAAAACAAACTAAAATTGAATGTAACGAAAACAAAGTTTTTAATTGTGGATAGCCTAGGTGGAATCGAGCGGGCAATACTAAAAATTGATAACGAAAACATAGAAAGGGTTAGCGGTATTAAATATCTGGGTGTAATATTGGATGATAAATTAAAATTCGACGAACCCTTAGAATACATAACAAATAAAATTGCTAAAAAAGTTGGATTCCTAAAAAAGATTAGATATAGCTTCGATCTCAAGACAACGCGCCTTGTTTACAATTCTATTGTAACTCCGCATTTAAATTACCGTTCTAGTGTTTTATTCTTATGTAACAAAGCCCAAAATAATAAACTCCAGGTTATACCAACAGGTTATATAACAGGGGATGAAGATGATTTTAAAATGCAACGTTTTTACTAGAGTAAAATTATGTTACAAAATTTAAATACGATGATAACAAAACAACATATAATATATAATACATTAACAAAGATACACAAACTCAAAAATAATATGCTCCCAAGTTATCTGCAGAGTAATATTTTGTTTCAATAAAATGTTCACAATTATCTAACTAGAAGACGCGGAGACTTTAGGATTCCCAAAACTAAACTTTCGTGCATACAAAATAGCGCGTTTTATAAAGGGCAAAAACTATATAACAGTCTGTCAAATGCCGTAAAGGAAGCCTCAAGTCTCAGCACTTTTTGTAGGATATGTGCATTATACGTAAAAAATATTTGTTATATACTTACCAATGTTATTCTTATATCTTATTCTTATATAATGTATTTTTGTCCAGTTATCTTTTTTATTTAGTATTCTTTTTTTAAATGTATGTGTAAATGCTACTGTACTTCGTAAACCGTATTTTTTTATATTTTCCTACTATGAAAATATTTTCGTACATCTAAATCAAAATTTCAAAAACAAAACAAAACCACTGTGGAGCAAGGCGATGGGTCAAAAAGTTCGACTGAAGACGTCAAATGGTCTGCCTTAACCGTCCGCTTCCAATAATTGTCTTCCACCAGTAAACTCTGAAGTGTGTACGTTGGTAACAGTGCTAAGAGTGTAATATGTAATGTATTTTTTAAACCACACTTTTACGAGTCATAAAAACTGGCTAATGTGTTTTTTTTATTAAATTCTCTAATAATAAACTTAAGATATTTTTATATCCACCTCCGCAAATACTACACGCTTTTATGCGTGCCAGCAGAAAATAGGTACACACCGGTGTTGGTGTTTGACGTTGAAATTGCTGACGGTATCGTGTTTATATTTTTTTCGGTTTCTTTTTTGTTTTTTAGCCATCCTTGTACAAAATAATAATAATAATATTATACAAACAAAGCCTCACATTCCTCCTACATACGAAACAAAGCAAACTTGCCTCGTTCGCAAGTGTGCTCAGGAATGTTTTATGAGGACACAACAGTTACGTTTTTATTATGCAGCGCTATTTTTCAGCCGGAAGGGTGTTTCGGAAGCTTCATTTAGCCCTTGATATCTCAAAAGGGTTTTTACAAACGAACTTAATTCTAACGGGGAGTTGGGTATCCCTATTTGCAAAGTAAGCTTCGAGGTTATTATTGTGGTGGTTTGAGTTTTTGGGATCACCTCTCCAGCTTATTTATAATTTTCTGTAGCATTTTTGGCATCGTATCGCCGATAATGGAAATAATTCTCCACAAACCCTATGCCATATTTGAGGATGCTAAGTGGGCTGTCGTTTTGAGGATAAGAAGGAGTGAACAACACGGAGGAGGGAAATACAGAAGCCTGCAAAATATTACATAGCCGAACCTTTAAATCCAAGAATGAGTCATAGAAGCAACCCGTTCTCATGTGAAAAGATGTAAACCATGTACAAATTGACAAATTAAAATTTGGTGCGCATTCGGCGTGTTTTTCGACTGGGAACCGGTGCCAATTGGACCAATAACGCCATTTCCTACAAGCATCTGATAATACAATACCGGTACACCGAGAAAAGCATTTGTGCTCCAAATGCTGCAATCCTATTCGAAATTCAACTATTTTTTAAATTTTAGGGAGTAATTCAGAAACGAATTTAAATACGACACAAATATGCTTACGGTTGAAAGAAAATATTTGTTTCAAATTTTGGCAGTCAATGTTTTGACTTATTTTTCAATCAAAAGTATAAGACAATGTTCGTTAGGGGCCATTCATTTATTACCCTGTTATTAGAAAAAATAAGAATAGGACGACCCCCTCCCTCCTGTTTAAAGGAAAAAATGAATACACGTTTAGTTTGTTTTAATGTTTGTGTGCGCGGGTCCGTTGCCTTAGAAATGGAAATCGTTTACCTATACGCATCCGAACGAAACTCAGAACTCGCGCGGTTGCCCGCGCTTTTTCAAAGTATAATTTTAACTTTGCGCATTTTTGTGATCTTACGTAAGAACTATCGAGACTCCCTCCCACCCCCTTGTAAGAAAAAAAAAGACACAGGCTACCCCCTCCCCCTCCTCCTAAATTGTCTTACGTAATAAATGAATGGCCCCTTAGTTTTCATGAATATTTTTTTATGTCGATACAATATTTTACATTTAATCTGATAATTTAATAATGTTGGCCTCACTGGGTGGCTTACCCGTGCGGAGGCCCCCTTTTTATAATAAAAAAGAAAGACAAATATTCCCGGTTCTGAATAACAATATTTTAAAATCTCCTACTACCACCACACTAAGCGGGAAATGTGTTTGTGTCGTGATGGAGGACTTAAACAGTGGAGGAATCGAACATGCGACGTCTGGGTGGGACCCTAAGGCGATATATTAACACGGTTCAGGTATCAACGTGTTCAACATACCAACTATTTGTTTAAAAAAAAAACAATGCAAGGGTGTTTTAAGGGCCAAAACCCTTTATTGTTACTTGAAAAGGTTTTGAATTTCATCTGATCTTTTACTTGGTGTATAAAAGCTGAATTTTGTCGCAAAGTGCTACTTACTGGAAGTGAAGGAACGTAATTGAAGTACACAGACAGTTTTCACAGTGGAAGTTTTTAACAGTTTCACTTTGGTGACTCACCATTACTTGCATTAGGGAACAGTTGAATGCAGATGGAGTTGTTCAAAACGTTCACTTGCAGTGTTAACTAAGCATTAACTAAAACCGCGAAAACTTACAAGCTCATGATAAAAAGAAGTGCTCAAAATACTTAATGCAAAACACATTATAATTTTTCAATATGGTTCGTGTATATGTTTGTGTACGCGATATTTACATTAATAAAATGAAAAAAGTCCTGGAAATAAGTTTATTTAAAATAAATGGATAAATGTGTGTTAACTGCCTAATATGTAGTTTTGAAAGAAATTTCTAAAGCATGTCAGTAAAAAAATTCAAACACAATTGTGATATGTTTCATTCCAAAGTAATTAGAAAATTAGGGGGTCCACAAAATCAGCGTTCCAGAAACAATTGTTCTAGACCCATATAAATCACGGTACTTATTGTAAAGCAGGAAGATTTGTAACTATCGCATTAACTATTAAAGAAAATAACATCCATCCCATCCACTATCCAATTTTTAACAATTTTCTGTATAATAATATTATTATTATTAGATATAACAGGCCTTTATCTTGGTCGTTTTTATCATAGTAACCTATGATCCCTTCGGGCCATATGGTATCGTTGCCCAGAAGGAAATTTTAAGAAGGTTTCAAGAGCTCTTCAGAATTCAGATCAGAATTTTTCTCGAGGTTTGTCCTTAGAAGTATTATTATATTTACAATACGTCAACAAACGGTCACTGTGTTATAAAGAACCCAAGTCTTTCAATAAGCATCCACATATAAGTAATGAAGGATACAGGTCCCAGTACGTACCATATAACAATATTCTCTCTAAAGAGAGACATAACTTCTTCTAACACAGCAAACTTATTTTTTGTCAAAACCCTGAAGAAGTCAGCTTTGCTGACGAAACATGTCGGTTTTATAAACAATAAAAGTGGTAAAAACGAAGTAATCTATTAATTTCAAGAGACATTACATTATATTAAAGCATCTTCTGAAATTGGTGATGCTTAGATATGTTTGTTTCATCGGATTGTTACGCTTGTTCTATAACAAGGAACTCCTGTCCATTTTTTTTAATGAATAATATTGACCTTCTAACCTAAATAACCGCATATTTATTTTTATTTTTAGAGTTAGTTTTAATAGTTAAAATAATTGTCAAAGTTTTAATTTTTCAAGATCCCCGAAAACCACCGTATGTGTAGTGAATCGTGTGACGTCATCACTCCCAAAAAGTTACTATAAGATCGGGCAACCAGCTGTTCAACTGGCGCCATTTTAAAATTCAGAGTTCGAAGTATTCTCCCTAGAGAAGCATTACTATTTTTTTTTTCGTGCAGTAGTTTTTGAAGATTTTCAAAAATAGAGATACACTAATAAGAGATACCTTTATTTTTGAAACTGAATTATTTAGGCCTAAATAATGTTTCAATAAACACAACAACTAAATCTCCATAAACAGGATGTAAATAAACGAATAAGATGAAACGTTGTTAATACCGTGGCTCGTGTCATACCTACATTCCCATACAATGACTTTACGGTGTTAAGTGACGTCACCACTAAATATTTCTATAATACCAACTTGACGGCGTGTTTCCAAGACCCGATTAAAAATGGACTAAAATGGAAATATTTTTTTTAAAACTCTGCGTTTAATATTATTAAATAAAACTTATATATTCAGAATCAGAATATTGGTCTAAATGAACATATTTTTAGCCATAATATTTTTCACTGCAGTTCCTTATTGAAGGATTCTAAAGATAGTATTTCGGTACTCGTGCAATTTACCATAAAAAGCACTTAATTGTTTTATCATTACATTTGCAGGATAATACTATTAAATCATCAAACTGTGTATTACTATTACGGCAAATTTTATCTGTTGAGTAGGTTCTTGAGAAGTTTTAAATATAATGTAGCGAGTTCTTGTTTATGGCCCCCTATGTTATTCGCTTTGAATGTCGCTACGATCCGAGAAGGAGATTAAAGTTGGTTACTTTGATTTATGTTAATTTGATTGCAAAGTTTAATGATAGAGGAAATGGGAATCTTCAAAACACACTGGGAATAACGACTTATCGAAGCGTTTCGAATAAAGGTACTGTAATAAATATTATAATACCAAATTATGTAACAAAATTCTTGAACCGTAAAATGCTATGATACGAGTACCAATACCGCTCAATCGATTCGGTACTTACAATGATTATAATATGATCTTTTAGCTTAAAGTGTGAACGTCCTCCGTGCAAAGCAATATGACAATGAGGTCACTTGTTTAATACTCAGGATTTTTAGCCCAATCAGACTAATCTGAGTCATTGAGTGAGACTAACAGTGCGTGCATTTTATGCTGTAAGACATCTCTATGATCTTCTTCTTTGTGTGAACGACGGCGACGTTGGCGATCACTCTTGATAATGTCTCTCTGTCTTGCGCTGCCCGGAATAGTTCCTCCACACTTCTAATGCCGGTCCGCTCCCGTACGCAGCCAAGACATTTGTCTCCTACCAGGCCCTCGGCGACCCTCTATCTTGCCATTCAATATTAAATGGAGCAAGTGATACTTCTCCCCTCGAAGAATATAACCAGATATGAAATTTTCCTGATTTTCATGAATGTAAGCAGTTCTCTATCTGCTCTAGCTCGCCTGAGAATTTCTGTGTTGGTGATCATGTCAGTCCATGGAACCTTGAGCATTCTCCGGTGAAGCCACATTTCAAAAGCCTCTAATCTGTTCATGGTATTTACTTTCAAGGTCCATGTTTCACATCCATAGAGCAAGACCGACCACACATAACATTTTAGAATTGTCTGCCTTAGTTTTAAGCTGATATTGTCATTGCAGAAGAGGGATTTCATTTTAATGAACGCAGTTCTTGCTGTTTCAATTCTGCATCTAACCTTTACATCTGGGTCAAGAGTCTCCGTGAGAATACTGTCGAGGTATTTAAATCTTTCCACCTTTTCGACATTGCAACCATTTAACTGTATCACTGATTCAGAGTGATCTAGTCATCCAAATGTCATCCATTTAGTTTTATTGACATTGATTGTTAGGCCCAGTTGCTCACCAGCATTATTAACAAAATCTCTATGATGAATGCGATGATCGCGCTAATTCTTCGTACCAATCCAGTCGCCAACAAGAGCTTGTAGAAAATTCAATAACTGCGCTACGGGATTAGTGGCGTAATTTTTAACACACATATATCGATCGTCCAGTTGATTAGTCAGACATCTCCAAATACCAAGTTTTGAGGTAGGTAATGAGGAAAACAATATTCGAATTCTCATCATAAATCAGATGTTATGTTGAGAAGTCTTTTACATTTCAAATATGCTGTAAAATAACATCAAGAAGAATAGCGGTCCAGTTAATTAATATGAAATTTTGAAATTTCGTACTAATAATACAGAATTCATAATTTTTCTGCTTATTTCACTACAATTTTTTTTGCATTCATAAATGCGCTGATGGTTTAGCTTTCGTTTTTCAACATAAAATGCTACAATTCTTTCTAACACCCAATATAACAACAGTCGAAAATGAGATAAATTTACAATCATTATCATACATCTCCCTCACACGTATAAAGAAAAATGAAACGCAAGGAAAAAGTAGTACTTTAGAAGGAAACAGTCACACGAATTTTGTGTGTCCCATTTTTTGTCTCACCACTCTTTTATGTGTAATATAGGGTTGCAGCATCATCGCTATAAGAATAACTAACTAACTAACCATCAAGCCGTTTCCCCGCAGGGGTAGGCAGAGAGGACGGACCGCCAAAAACTCTTTGCCTCACTTGCATTCATACGTCGTCTCATACATACTCTTCTATTATTCTGACTTTTGACATGGCCCGTCTCAAATAAATGATTCACTTGATCGTGCCATGTCTTCCTCGGGCGTCCCCGACTTCCTCTACCATTCACATTTGCGTCATATATTCTTTTTACACTACTTTTTTCGTTTCTTCTTTTTCTTGCTATAAGGCACGTATTTTTATTGCCTTTTTTGCCATCACGGTACCGTAACCGTGAGTCGTCACAGTTATTTAAAAGCTCTCTTTGCGTTATTGTATCACTGAAGAGCATTTTTTCCCCACACGTTTTTCCTATATTCCTCTTCCTCTCCCCTTTCTATAACCCAAAATTAATTATCAGATATTAAAACTTACTTTCCAATGTATTTTAACAAAAGAAACTTCTGTGGCTTGACTTCAGTGAAGTCATACATCTATTTTCACTGTATATTATGTAAAAGCTGTTTGTTTCTTACAAATAAATAAATTACCTCTTTTGCGTTAGACGTTACTAAAAATAGTAATGCTAATAATACACGACGGTATCTAAAACAGTAACTAATAATGGAGTATTTCCACAAACGAGGGATTCTGTTGAAAATGTATAGAATATTTCAAGATAATTTTTCTGATTTTAATCATCCTACTAAAAATGTTTGTTTTTTATGTTTTCATTCAATATTATTGACTTTAAAAACGCTCTAAGACTGACAAAATCAAAACGGCCCGTCGTTGGCAAATGGATTTGTGACGTCACAAGCTATGCTCAGCTGAACCAGCATAAATAAACACAGTCAGTGAGCGTCCGCACTCATGACGTCACACGATAGCCACGCCCCAAAATATCGTTTTAACGGTAACTCAAAAATGGAAAACTTTAACTCGCTCTAGAAAATTTATTCGTCAACATAAAAATAAAAATAAAAATGCTGTAATCATCCTAATTTTTTGCTTAACTTTTTTAAGCAATAAAAAAATGTGGAAATACCCCATTCCGCTATGAGACAAAAGAGCATACGACCAAAATCACAGTAGATATTTTTGATGAAATGATAAAGCCATTTATTGTAAATGGCACCATACATGTCTTGATTTTTTTAAATTTAAAAGTGTAGATTCCAAATTCCTTAAAATGTAATGTTCAGATAAAGCTATTTTCCTCTGCGGCGCATTTTCATCGCCGTATTCTGACGTGAAAGATACTACGTGCTTGTAATATTTATTCAGGACAAATGCTTCCCCTTGGGACGAGAGAGGTGGAATAATATTAAAAAAACTTCATGATAATTAAATAAACAATACTGTTGGTAGGCGTTATGGCCACTGCCTTTGGCCACTACCTACTTGTGGACCGAGGTCAGCGGATTAAAGCGAGGCAACCAAGGTCGGAAGGGTCACGCAATATAAATAATTCATGAGAAGTGTGTATAATCGACATAATATTAAAAATGCGAAACCCTTGTGAGAGCCCCTTCAACCCGTGTCATCGAAAAATGAATTAATCCATGGAAGGATCAAGTATTTCCAGGAAATTTAATTAATTTTTTTAATCAAATTGTGAAAGGAAAAAATTAATTTGTTGAGCTCAGTGGTAAGTTCCTAAGTACTTTTTTTTCCAGAATTTCACTTTCGCGGTCAAGGGGTAAGCCTTTCGACTGACAATCCGGAAGTAGGGGTTCAATTTACGGCGTGCGAAAGTAAATTTCATTTCATAATTTGTGTTGTTTCACAAATGATTAATTTAAAATAAAAATGAAAAATAGTCTCAGAATATCCTTGGTGAAAGATTGCCATTCAGAATTCAGATCTGAACAGCGAGGTACTTCCCCATCTTCCTCTTTCCCATCTCCATCCACTTCCTACTACCTTCAGTCTCACAACATTATCTCACATTATGTCATAGTTTTACTGGATCCAGATAGTTGGTAACAGTTAAGGTAAAACGTAAAACAATTTATGATATTCACGTTTATAGATGGCGTTAGTTTAGTTCATGTTTCTGGCCATGACAGTAAGAGAGACACAACGATTTCTGTGAGACCAATGTTTGTTCATGAAAGCCAACAAATTAGCCGGTGAGA
The DNA here is from genome assembly GCA_917880885.1 of Limnephilus marmoratus. Taxonomy (NCBI): domain Eukaryota; kingdom Metazoa; phylum Arthropoda; class Insecta; order Trichoptera; family Limnephilidae; genus Limnephilus; species Limnephilus marmoratus. The sequence continues at coordinate 11,172,763 of OU862918.1, forward strand.
CTAATATTCCCTATTATTTACATTCTTTACTAATAGAAGTAAGTATTTTTCATTAATTGATCCAATTTTATTCTTTAAACTTACCTATTCACTGATATATTTAAATTGTTAACCGATGTGATTATTCGATATATATTATAGGTAGTATCCAACCGGAACAGGACTTTCCACCGAAACCAAAACCGAATCTTTGGTGTCTGTCTCAGTTTCGGCCGAAACCAAAAGCGAAACTTCTTTAAAAATGTTAAAATTCGTTTATTCACTGTTATTTGGCTTATTTTTTACACCTATTTCGACAGTTAACGCGTGTTAAGTTATATAAATAAAACAATAATTGAAGTATGAAAAAAATTATATTTTTTTAATATTATTTCTATAAAACAAACAAAATTTATAAAAAATAACAAAACATGCAGATTTTCTGCCGAAACGGAAACCGTTGCAGAAACTAGATTTTTTTGCCGAAACTTGCTAAAATCGAACCTTCGGTCGGTCACTAATTATAGGTATTGTTACGATACACAAATACGCCCCTGCAAATTACTCGGCCCCTCCTCCCAAGTTGTAGCGCACGCCACTGCGCAAACTACAGTTTCACTCCCTCTCCGCTAGCTTGCCGGCGCGCTATCGGCGGCGGAACCCAAGCCACCGTCGATAGCCAGCGGCCAACCGCCACTTACCCGTAGCTCCTGGTCTAGTAAGCACGCATGGGGTGGGGACCGTACCGCGCTCATTCTAGAAGGTTCCACACGGAAAGCAATGGAACGTGTTTTGCTAAGTGGTACACTGCGACACCAAGAATGGCCGAGTTCTTTCCCGATACGGAAGATACAAGAGTCCAAACGCTCACTGTGAGTACCCAAGCTGTTATATTCCCCCATATTTGCGTGTGTTCACAGTAAATTCACCGCGGAGATAAATAGCCCTTCCAGAGAGATTATAGGGACAGATTCCTCCATTTTAGATATAACTGTTGTTGCTACCCTGAATTACTATGTATGCATTATTGTGATATTGTGTTTACGCAGGTGTTTTACCCAATATAACTGTTGTTTACCCTGGTTACTGGTTTCACTGCCTTCCCCAGCCCGTAGAAGTTTGAGCTTTATTTCAGGAAAGACACACACACGCCTCACAGATCCTACCACCCTGGTGGTGAGGGCCTCTCCCGCTCTGCTGACTAAAACCTGAGCTAGTCTGTTGGCAGAATGTAGGGACCCCCATGTAGGTCCGCTAACAGTATTTAAAAGAAGACACCCCATAACGTAGGTACTATCTAATTGAAAAAAAATTTTAACATTTTTTCCCAACATGTTTAAATCCATTTGACAAGTCATTAGGCGGTTGGAAATACACTTTCAATCTAGTTAAATCTGCCACATTTAAAATTCACGTCATTACCATTAAACTGTTTTTCAGTGCTCGCCTTGAATAAATGTAATACATATTATATCCTTCCCAATTTACTAGTAAAGTTGGGGGCCACATATTTATTCTACCATGCAATTACTTACTCGCACCCCTATCCAAACAGATTTAGTAACAGAAATCCATTTTAACGAAATTATTCTCTTTTATTCCGCTTGATATTTATGTAGGTTGGCACAACTAAACAAAATAAAGGCTTTGTTTCTTAACCCCAAAACTACATTATACGCTGCGTCTTTAAAGATAGCGAACATTCGATACACTTTGGAAGATTAAATGCTCTAAATAATTGTGATATGCTTCTAGTGACGCCTCCGTGGTGACATGAGTATGAGTGTGTTCTTAGTTCTTATACATTTTCACGTAAACAAATTTATCTTATTTCGACTTTTGATATAACCGAAATAAGAAAATCGATTTACTTAATTGAAACTTCCCGGGGCTTCAACATCCTAAGCTTGCGCTCAATTGGGTCACATTTCCTCCTTTTTTTATTTTATCGTCACACAGGGGTCTATGTCATATTTGATAATGATAATGATAATAATGATTTATTGTCTTCATTTCTTAGTAACAGTAGAGATAATGATATCCTCACTGGGATCTCCCGTGCTGAGGATTTCGTTTACATATTATAACTTAATTATAAGAAATTAATATGAATTAGACATAACATATATGTGAGAGAGGTTTTTGGAGTGGTTCACCTGTTTCCGTAGACGCAAGAGCGAGTTAGGTGATCCCACTATAAAAGGAGATGCAGGCATCTCCTCGCCCTCTTTTCCTACCGCCAGCACATTAGATAGGACGTAACTTTAGCCGTTAAGTACAATAAATGTCCATATTGCCAATAACGCGCATCATTGCAAATATCCAAAGCCTACACTCGAGTCTGTATATAACAATATATCATGTAGTATTTTTTTTTAAATAATTATAAAGTAAATAAGATAGTGGTTTTTTTTTTAAATTCAGTTTACTAGATTTGGTTTTAGTCTGTATTTGATATCAGTATATTTTCTATTTCTGATCTCCCTATATTTAGTATCCAGCTTTTTATTTGAAATTTAAATGTTATAATGTTGAGGTTTTTGAGTGAGAGTGGTATTTTATTGTAAAGTTTAATGCCATTATATAAGAAGCTTTTTTGCCCAAATGTTGTGTTAGTAGTTACTTGTTCGATAAATTTTGGTTTATTCAGGGAAAGGAAGAAAAAGAAGATCTGGGAAGGAAAAGGTATGAGGGGTGAAAAAGAATCTGAGAGTCACATCCAGGAGTGACGGACGTATGAATCCATCCCTTAAACTGCGATTCAAAAAGGTTGGAGAGGTTCAAAAGTCTCCCTCAACCAGTCTCTCCCGATCCCGCCTGACACGCAATAGGTGGGCAATTCTAGTCGAAAATCTAGACAAACGTAACTCCATGAACCCGAGCAACCCTGATAAATCAGCAAACGTAGCAAACTATTTGGGGTGACCTACAACAAGAGTGTTGTTTTTAATGGTTATCCAATAAACGTTTACAAGGGAGGCAGTACCCATACCCGCCTCTCAACTTGAATTTGAAAAGTTGAAAAAAACTATTTTCTCCGACCAAAAAACAATAATTTTTTTTTTTTTCATAATTGTGCTTCGGCATTGCATTATTTTCATACAAACTATTTCGTAATTAAATCACACGGTTTTTCGTCAAAGACTTGTTTTTTTTTTAATTTCTATTGGGTATATTCTATTTGCTCCCTCATAGTCTCACAAACACATACTACCGTAGTTTCCTTTGACATGCTTTAATAAGCAACCTGGTACTGTATTCAGAATTGTAATAAATTGAATTTCTTCATTGACGCTTCAGTCTGTCATTATCAGCTATTCACGACACATATTTCAGGGTTATTCAATTCCTCAGAAAAGTGTCATTCTGTATTAGAAAGAGAACCTCGACAAACAGATTGAAAAATCACGGTGATATTACACAGCCTCGCTATACACTTTTGGCAATATCAAACCACCAGGTAAAATCACATTTTATTCTAGCGCAGTGATTCCCAACTTGGGTGGTAGCACCCCTCGGGTGCATTGATGAGATCCATGGGGACGGTGGTGTCTCGAAAGAAAATGGTGGGCAGTAAAACAGATGAAAGAGGAGAACCCCATTTCAGTCCTTCACCGCTCCTTCGGACTGAAATGGGAGTCGGAGAAGTAAAAAAAAAACGGTTTCCTAAATAAATCTACTATTCGAGAATCTTGCATATAAACTGTTCAATGCTTGATGGATAAGCAGTATTTTTTATTTATTTTGATAATATTTTTAAAAATCCAGTCTTCTTCTTTCTTACACTGTCTCAAATCATTGCCTGGGTAGGCTGTTGGGGTCGGCTCTTCTCATACTCAGGCTATATCTTCTTCGGTTCTCCAGGCCGTTTCTCTGTAATATTTTGAAGCATTGAGTCATCCAGGAAATCTTTAGTTTTCCTCTGGACGACTGTCGATGAAGCTTCATAGACATTGCTTGCTTCACTGTGTGATCTGGTGGTCTCTGTTTTATGTGCCTATACCATCTCAATTGTCATTCCTCCAGCTTACTGTGTATGTCCGTGAAACCCAGGCTACCACAAATGAGTGAAAATATTTTTAAATGATAAATGAAACAATGTTACTTTGTTTGAACCACTTGTTATTGACCGGTTTCGGAACGACCGTTCCTTCCTCAGAGCAAACGTATACTGATTTGACCATTACAAAATAGTGGGTGAGAACAATATATTATTACTAACGATTGTGGTAGGGGTTGAGGCGTGGCTAGGGATTAAAGAAGAATGGGTGAGAGAACATATCCAAGATTCCCCTGTAAGATAATATTTATAGCTACATTTAAAAGAAAAGTTTTTTTCTATATTTGGAAATGCAGCATTTCCATTTACTAATAATCTCAAAATTTCTTTTAACACAGCAAAGTTATTTTGTGGCACCATTTTGATATAAATTAATAAATTACTTCGCTTTTAACAATTTTATTGTTTACAAAACCGACATATTTCGTCAGCAAAACTGACTTCTTCAGGGTTTTGACAGAACATTTTTTACATTTAGTTCTGTCAAAACCCTGAAGAAGTCAGCTTTGCTGACGAAACATGTCGGTTTGTAAACAATAAAAGTGGTTAAAACGAAGTAATTTATTAATTTAAATCTCAGAATACTCAAAATCCACCCACTTTCGTCATTACAAGCGGAAAATGTGGTGTGTGCAATGATGGAAGACTGAACTAGTAGAGATCGAACCCCCTACGCCCGTTTTAAAAAAAATTATCGCGATGCTAACTAATTAATAGTAATTATTCGTGATATTGCAAAACGTACATAAGGCAAACTTCCTTTTGCAAATATGTAATTTTCATTTTATCGCGTTTATCATCGCTGTGCTTTTAATTGGGTTAGGGGGCGTCGATATTATATCACTATATAAAAGTGGGTGGTGAGCCTGATAAGGTTGGGAACCTCTGCTCAAGCACATTCAACGCCTTTCACATAAATGAACGCAATTGCGTGTAGAAGATTCATGCTCTCGCCTTACATAGAAAAATACCTTACAATAATTTTTTTCTATCAACTCGTTCGAATGCTTTTTCCTACATATTAAATGTAGAACTTTTTTACATTAACTCCACACAAGAGGCTGTGAGGAAAATAATTATTTCCCTGAGGGTCTATGTAATTGAGATGCTGTGTGGAGGGTTTTCTTAAGGAGAGAAAGGAATGAACATTGGTTTTGAAGAGACCTAGGTTGTAGAAAGGAGGAAACACAGAAGCTGGCAAATCGTTCCACAGCCGAGCTGTTGAACACAAGAACGAGTCGAAGAAAAAGTAATCCGTTCTCATGTAACAAGTGTCAACCGTGTACATATATAGACACGCGCTTGGCATATTTCCCGACTATGCACCGGTGCCAAAGGGATCAATGACGCTAGTTCCTTGGAGTATCTTCCATTAAAATACCGATAGAACGGGGTTAGCATTCCTACCCGACGCCTGTTAGGAGAATCTATCAAATGGACTGCCCGTTTCTGCAGAGAGTCGAGGGTATTTTTGAGGTATTTTGGAACTCCAAACCAGAGGTGGCTGCCAATGTAATTTTTACAGGGTTAGCAGTTGTGTACTATTAAATTATCTGCCGACCCTGAACAATATGAAGGAATTACTTTATGTTAACAGTAAAACTATACACTATTTTCTTTAGTTTGAACCTATAAAATGAACAAACCAAACATTTCTTTTTTCGAAAAGCGTAGAAAGGACTCTGATCTAATTTTCAGGTTCAAAATTATCGTCATTATTACTGACATACCTGCTTTGTTGCGACTCATCCTGTTAAACATCCCGTCCCGTAGACTTCGAAATAATAAATTGTTGTTCCTCAAGCAATATTCTACTAACTATGGATACCATCCTCCTTGTCCATAATGTCAAGACTTGTCAACGCATTGAATCTTTTTGGTGTACGCTTGAATGACTGTTATTATTATATATATCTATTTTAAAATATTGTTAATGGACTATTTGTCCGTAAATAAATTAATAAGTAAAGGTACTAAAAACAAAATAAATTTATTAATTTTATAATTCAAGCCTTTAGTTTAACTCTTGCATGCATTGTTTTATATTGGTACGCCATTTGTCTCCATTATGCAATCCCAATGTACGACAAATATTTGTATTTCATTCCATTCACATGATGAATTTCATCAAACTCTGCTCGTTAGTTCATTTAAACCGACGTCAATGATTAATAAACAAAATATTGTATTTGTGCGTTATACAAATGAACGTTTATTGATTTGTTTTATTTTTTATGTTCAATAATAATATTATTAAATCAAGAAAAAACAGTTTATTATTATAAAAAAAAAATGTGGTATTTTTTTATCAAAGATATACAAATTAAAATAAAGTTCTACAAAATTAACTTGACAATAATATACAAAAATATAACTCAATTGTTACTTGATTGTTTTCAGTTTGTTATCTCAAATACCAAATATGTAGGATTAAATTAAGGATGTAAATAATAATGTTAACCTTTTAAATCTCCTATTTCACCCAAATAAATGTATTACCTTTATTACACCAGGAAAGCGGTTCCTGTGAAGGTCAAAGTTATTTGTAAATCCTGTTTTCATTTACTAAACGTGAAAAATAACGCCCTCCGTGAGACCTCACGTTCCGCACATTACAAGGTAGCAAATAGTGCGTAAAATAAATACGTTTGTCGGTAAATCAACCGGCTTACGTGTTAATGGTGGCAGATTTAGCTAAATTCAAAAGGAATCGGGAAATATGAAAATTAATTATTACAGTGACGATACACGCTATTTCTGTTTCTGTTTTCACGAGGAAATGCGTAGAAATTATTTAATACTTATTTGACCCGATAATCGGATTTAAGGATTAAGTAACTATTTTGTTAGAATCGATGAACAAATAAGAACTGTTACTTCACCGAGTTACATTTGGTCTTTTCCTCAATTATTTATTTATTAACGCCCCTTTGATGGGATTTTGCATATGAACAGTACCTACAAATTATTCAGCATTAATTTTACATAACTGAACTGTTTCAAGCCACAAAGTGTTAGCTTTCTTCGACAATAAATAAATTCTTCTTCATTCTTCGCAAATATACTTTATGGCGTCATTATTGATTTAATGAAAATAAATAACTTAAAACCGCTAAATTATTAACATTTTCGACACGTTTCAAAAACAATGTTTTCTTCGTCAGGACAACAGATTAATATGTAAGAGATAGATTTTATCCTGAGGAAGAGAATATTGTTTTTGAAACATGTCGATGAAGTTAATAATAGAGTCACGTGGGGTAACCGTACGCTAACCTACGTTTAAATTGGGATTTTTGTATTAAAACGCTTTAGGTATTTTGCCCATTTTTTGTTTATTGATATGATTGATCATTAAGGCATTTCAAACAAACATAAAAACCTTATGTAGTTCATAAATCAAAAAGTTATATAAAAATGTTTACATGCATGCCGATTACGAACACTTACCCCACGTGCGGGGTAAGTATTCGCATACCGTAGAGAAGTGTTCAAATCAGATTAGTGGCTATCTTTAATAGAATTATCACTTCGCACCCGTGTAACTATCAATATTTTACCAAAAATTATCATAGACCACATTTCTCTGACTCAGTTGGTTACACAATAGCACACATCGGTCAGCAAACATGTCGATAGCAGATGACAAAATTTAAGAAAAAGCACGAAAAAATGTAATTTACCTACCAATTTTTATTTTCAAATTAGGATTCATTGTACTCTTATTCTGCTTCAATGCGACCCAAAATGCTACTGAATTAAGGAACGTGTGAGCGCGAAGCAGGCACGACCACCTCGAAAACATCATTGCGAACACTTTCACTCTGCGTACGGTTACCTCACGTGACTTAGAGGTGCTCACAAAGTTATTTGTTTACAATAAATAAATAAATTGGTTTGATATCCATGCCCACTAATCGGTATGAATGTTTTCCCCTTATCACGTAAAAGTAATGTTGAAATTTTAGATTTGAAATTGGTAAATAATGCAAAAAAAGTATAATTTTATAATAGTCATAATTTTGGGAGGATTAACTGCCTGGTCACCGTCTGATATAATTTCGCCTCAGTGTAAAAGATATAATATGAATTTAATGTGATTAAAAAATATTAGGTCATGAAAGTTCTTGATTGTATTGAACTCTTATTTCCATCTACCAGGATTTGTTCTTAGCCACAATGAAAATAACAAAGAAAAATTATTAAATTACGCCAAAAGTGATATTTATTACCATAAGTATTTTCATTAAATGATTATATCTTTAATGTAAAAACCTATCCCAAACGTAAATAAGCTATAAAACTACCTAGTAAAATGAAATTATTATTCCCGTCAAGATAATAATCACATCCCAAATTTATGCCTTTTTCCTCCGATACGAAATACACAGAATTTGTCAAACCTTTGTAGGCTGTATGAGTATGTTCTTTTGCGTAGAAGGTGAGGCCGACAGTTGGATTTGTTATAGTCAGTGAACAGAAAATTTCTGGAAATGTAATCCTTAGTAATTTAAAAAAAAACATCATATCGTCAATAATTCACAAAAAAAACCATTTTATTAAAAATATAATAAAAGGTTTTTTATTTCAGGATATTGGGGAGATTGGTGCAGTCCCAGGAGTCTCATATTATTATGCATATCAATATAGAAATTAAATAAAATTATATTAAAGTAACATAGCACATAATACGTTTTAAAAATAAACAGTAAAGTGAGCCTCGGCCCGCGCTCCCTCAGAAGTAGTATTTGTTTTTTACAACAGCTCCACACAAGATGACCTGAGGAAAAAAAAAATCCATCAGGGCCTATATCATCTTTGGGGATGCTGTATGGTAGGTCTCTTTATAGAAAGGAAGTCCCAGGAAGGAAAAATATACGACCAGTGGGTAGGAATCAGTGGGTCAATGTATCCAGGAGTGACGGACGTATGAATCCATCGCTACCACAAGACGCAGTAAAAATGAAAAAAAAATGCTTCAAAACATTGACCTCCAGATTTCTATCTACCCCTCATACCTTTTTTCTTTCCCATAACTTCATCTCCTTCTTTTCGCTTTCTCCATACAACATCACAAATAATAACGTATGCTCTGAAGAATTTTTTTCCTCATTGCCTCCATTGTGGAGCTAACGTGAAAAAATATAAGACACAGACAATACCACTTGTCAAAATTTACAAGTTTGATCTAAACTTAATAATTTGAAGGAAAGCATATATCGTAATTAAGACATTTTTACTCCTAGGCCCCAAAAAGACCCGATGAATTGATTTTCCATTGAAGAAAAACATCTATTTTAGAACAATCTTTGATCAACTTCACCTGAAGAGTGACAACAATAATCTTACTTTAGAATAAAAGACAATTTTCAGACGTAATTGTCCTTATTTCAGGAACACAGACCCCTCCACAAGACAATTCTATTGGTTAATCTCTTCAGTGGATCTATTATAGTAATCCCCTAGTGGGCCCAAAGCTCGCATTGCCCGTTCCTCATCTGTCCTCTTTCCTGAATAACATTATGGAGTGTGATGGATAGATTTTGGGAAAGGGATATGTATGTACCCAGGTTATTTAATGTGGACAGGGGTATCAGATTAGAACTAAACCTTTATGGTTTGTTACATCCAAACTGGTGAATTTTGGTTAAAGAGGATTTACAGGTTAAATTCGTTTTACCTGTCACTCCCTTATTTTAGAATTCGGCCACATTTCGTTAACCTTTTAAAGGTATTAAAAATAAATAACTAATGGAACCATCTTCAATTTTTTTTAAGTAAAACTTATTTACGCACGCTCGACTTGGGGGGGAACATAGGTGAATACGTAAAGAAAAGTGGTGATTGTTAGGAAAAATGTCATGCGAACGGTAATCGATTGCTAGGCGAACGGTCGGGCCTTTACGCACGCTTGGCTTGGGGAATGATAAGGATAAGGATGATCACCCCAAGGTCGTAGGCCACCCCAAGGTCGTAGGTAACCCCAAGGTCGTAGGTCACCCCAAGGTCGAAGGTCACCCCAAGGTCGTAGCTCACCCCATGGTCATATTTCACCCCAATGTCATATGTCACCCCTAGGTCATAGGTCACCCCGTTCACTACGTTTAGTAACTTAGCAGGGATACCTGGGTTCATCGGGCGAGGTTTGTCTTGTAGTTTTACATCAGTCGTGTGGTCTAAAGCACACTCGTTTTTTTGTGGCTATGGGAAGAAATTTTACGTAATCGTAAGTAGTTGTTGTTGGTTATAATAATAAAAAGAGTATTTACGATCGGAAGAGGTTTTTAAATTTATGCTCGCAGACATTACTCACTGTATGACCTATAAAAGAAACCAAAAAGTATGTATATCTTTAAATCAAGTCCAAAAATAATGCTGAAAAAAGTTCGTGTCAATTTGACAAATGGATTTAACAAATGGAATCGACAGAATAAATGGTACACATGTAATAAATTTTGGATAGAAATTACAATTTGGTCGCCATAAATCCATAAATAATAAATACACTTTACGAGTAAGGCAAACACCAAAGGGTACTTGAAAATACACACGATGTATTGTCAAAATGAGCTATTTCCGCAATACTTCCGACCTAAGGTAGAATTACAATTTGGCCCATTTTGCTGGACGAGTTTTCCGAGCCCGATTCCCTGAATATTTTGCCTATTTTTGTGGATTACGAAATTTTTTTTTTTAAATTGGCTCCATACATGAGGCCCTGAGGAAAATAATTCCCCTCAAGGCCTAAGTCATCTTTTTAAGTGTTTTTAGGAAAGAAAGGAGAGGAAGTTCTGGGAAGGAAGAATATGAGGGAAATCTGGGGTGTATCCAGGGGTGATGGATGTTCAAATCCCACTGCGGTGCAAGACGATGTTCCGAGAGAGTACGGCTTGAGAAGTCAAAGGGAATCCCTTAACCGTTCTCTCCCGATCCCGACTGCCGTGCAGCTGGTGGGCAGACGCAAAATCCGGACAAACCTCACCCAATGAACCCGGGCACCTCTGCCAAGCCACCAAACTTAGCGAACCATTTGGGATGACCAATTGCAGAGGTGTTGGTTATCCAATAAATATCCGCCTCCCAAATCGGGCTTAGGGTTTAAAAAATAAACGACAAAGGAAAGATAATATGGTGCGATGTCCGTTCTAATTTTAAGAATTACTTAACTATTTTCACAGGATTAAATTCTATGTGGTATGGCCTGTCAGATAGTTTTGAAAAAAATTGTTTTCAAAAGATTAATTTCGAATTTTTGTTTAAAAAAATCACCTTTTACCGGCTATCATAATACCATTACACCATTTTCCCTGTATTAATCTAAATTATAAATAAAGAAGATAAATACCCATTGTTCTAGTTCGGTAATCCGATAACTTTATCAAATCCTTTTGCATTGTTCAAAGGACTTAATCCATTTTAGTTCGTTTTTGAGGAAAAGCTTTGTAATAGAATTAGCGGTCCGTTAAGGGCATGATGGCCCTATTATTTTGTTATAAAAAGTTTTGTTTAAAGAAATTTAATAAAAATTATACAATTTTATTTATTTCGCTGTTCGAAATTAACAGGATACCCAAAATAAAGAAGACGCTTAAAAAGGTTTTATTTTTATGTTTCTCAGTTATTGGATACAATCGTGATACAATTATTGTGTCACTGAACCGGGGTCACCATTAGCCCACTCAAAGTAAAAACCACAGTGCTATGAAAATTGTTCAATCTTTTATAAAATTCCTTGTTAACATTAACATTAATTAACATTCGTTTCTTTAATCAATATCAAAAAATGATTTCCTTTTTTTAATGAAATGAAGACAATATTAGCGAAACTTAGTCGAAAATCTGAAAACAGAAAAATCAGAAAAGAATACGTTCACATCTGGGACTCAAACCCAGGGTACTATCTAGATAGTATTTAGTTCGGGTTAGAATCTTGCAATCATACATAAAGATAGCAGCAAACAAATTTAGGGTTAAGAAAATTAAGGTATTGCTGGTAGTTCTTAGTCAAAGTATGATGCAGTTAAATATGACCGAATTCGATAGGGACACATTAGCTCAGTTGATAGAGTTGCGCTCCGGCAAGGCGAAGGTCCTGGGTTCAAGTTATAGACGTGACCGTATATTTTTCTAATTTTTCTATTATCAGGTTTTCGATTGAGTTTCCGATTTCCTTTTTGTCTGCTTTCAATGTTTATGGTAAGTGTAAATCTCCGTAGCATCCGTATATTGCGGAATAATTTCAAGTTTAGTACTTATTCAATACTTTGGAAAGGCTACCGATGCGACGCACGTATGGTAATTGTTTTGCTATATGTGCCACTTTCTGCTAGGAGCAACCAAAACCCATTTTCCATAAGCCAATTGAATTGTTTAATACTGATTACAGAATGAGCACTTTTTTCTCTATTTCGTACCTTGTTTATAAAAATGCACCTCTCGCTAAAGAAAAGAATATTTCTTTCTTTTAAAGAATTTTTCTTTTGTCAATTTATAGAAGTGATATGTTGGAAAGTTGCGCAAAAGTTATCACCCTACCGAAAGTTGCTCTCATTTTTCCAAATGTTGTCTTTTCATCACGTCTCTGACATTTGCGAAGCAAACAAAATCAGAATTCATATCCATAAACCATGGACCAATATAGTTACTCTTGAATAACGCGCAGTGATTGTGTGAACCATTTTATTTTATTTATTTATTTATTTTTATATTTATAAACAGAAACAAACAGTACATTAGTTACATTGGTGAAAACAATTTACAATTTCTAAGTGCATTTCATGGTGGGTACCTATTATGTGTTTTATTGTAGTGTCTTATTTATGGTGTGCATATTATGTGTGTATTGGGAAGGTGTGTGTGTGTGTGTGAGAATGTGTGAATGTATGTATGTATGCGCAATGAACAATTTATATTATTGACATATGCTCTTTTTAAATTTGTGCAGTAAAACGGAGAAAATGTCGATAAACATACGGATAAAGTTAGTCTCTTAGGACAATTGAGGACTTTTGCCCTGTTTGTTAAAAAAAACAGAATAAAAATATATTTCACTAAAAATTATTAGATTTTCATTGTTTGAGATTTCTTTCAAAATAATAAGAAAACTACATGAATTCTTTCCGCTGAATTCCGTTCATATTATTTCAAATGTTCTACATATTCTGTAAAAAAACTAGGACACAAACATTGCTACAAATGACTCTGAACATAGTAAAGAAGGTTAATCTGCATAAAATGCTTTTCACGTACGGGCCGAGCGATGATGGATGGCTCCTTTCGTCGTGATTTAAAATTCATAATCCTTAACATTATTAATAAGACCTAACATTCACGATCCTGCAAAGATAAATCTCAAATTCCTAGTTCGCTGTTCCTGGTTTAAACGTCGTTCGGCATTTCGTTGGCATGTCTAGAATAAGCCATTCCATCCCAAAAAGCACCCTGTCCACTACTTCCATACTAGCGTACATATATATAATCTACAGCTCTATAGTCTGACCTAAATGGCAATTTCACGATATACAGCCTTAAAATTTCCGGAAATACAGTTTACATCCGGCATACCTTCGCATTGTTTTAATGTGTTTTATGGACATGACAAATGATGTAGGCGACTAATTATATGCCAACAGGGATCAGGTTTAAGGATTTATAATATTTACCTGCAAATATTTTTCGAGAAAGATTACAATCTTTTTATCCATCAACTTGCATACATTATATGAATGTATTTTTTTTATAATTTCGGGGTCGCTTTTATTTTGCGGAAAAGAAAATACATTATTCGCATAAACCCAAATTTCGATTTAATTTTTTTCTGCAATATTCAGTGTGTTATAAATTTTTTTTACAGATTTTTTAAAGTTTGCAACCAGCACACTGGGCTCATGTCTGTGTTGTGATTGACTTATTGATGTTTCATCTCTAATCAAAATTAATAAATCAAGAAATCAATAGGCTGTTTACACGTAAGCCCTACAAAGAAACAAAAGCAATATTTATCTGATATAATATTATATCGCCCGCGAGATTATATTTCACAAAATCGTTACAAATGTTTCTTATTCTTAGTCCCCACGATACGTTCAGCAGATTTTGCTGGGTTTATTCTCGCAGCACCTATTACTTTTACCAATAATTAAGCCAACTCATTCACCTGGAAATTTACAACCGCGTGACGTTAATTTCACGAAATAACGCAATCTGCCAGTCCGAAAAGGTCAGTTCTGATATTGCCACTATTGCTAGTACTACCAGTGAGTAATATAACGAAGGGGACACAAAAGCCTAGGGTGGTGGCCTCCAGTCGGCTTCAGTAGAACCTTTCATTCGGAGACCGTTAAATTAAACTACGCAAGACGTTTTAAAATATACATTGACGTAAGTTCTAAGCGATTTTCACGACAGATATCATTGCGGTCATAATGAAATAAATTTTATTCGACTTTGGCATGGGTGGGTATATCACGCAATACGTGTAATTCGCCGTGGGAAAGATGTTTAGCAACACAACAGGAAAAGAATTTGCTCTGACTTAACCTGTTGAACGTTGGATGACATTTCGGAAATGATGCGAAAATTATCTTGATGAGTTCTGGTCAAAGGTCAGTACATAAGCAAAGCAATTGTTTTTTTGCGATTATCTTCCGCTTACCAGATGATATAAATGTATCTTATTATTCATGTATATTACATGATAATATCGTAAGAAGTTTTCCCAGAATGGCTATATGGCTAAAAAATAATCCCCCGTTTTGGAAACAATTGTCAAAAAAATTAATTCAAACAAATATAAACTGATTTTATTACTTCTACTTAAACTTTTCTTTATATACCCTACATTAAAAAAAAACAATTCAAATAAGTTTTCAAAGAAATAATCACCTTTATACCCTTTTGAAAGTGTAAAATTATATTATTACTGTCATTGACAGCTGCAAAATGCGTCGCACAAATTTCATATAATATTCATTTGAAAGCATTCAGAGAAGCTACATTGATCAAATAAAAAGTAGCTTCCAGATTGATTTTGGCGCAAGCGATTCTGACCTTGTCTTTATACAATTTTTCTACACATAGGGGTTGAAATCGCATTTAAAAAAATTATCTTTTTCGGGCGTCCGAGCCATAGACAGGAGGTTAAATAATGTTAAGGAAATTTTAATATTTTTTATATTTCTTCAATACCTACAGTAATTGGTAGATCAAAATAGTGAAAAAATGCTAACCACGATTACGAAAGTGCTAAGATTAGGAGAGATAAGTGTAAAAAAATAGTTTCTAATGTACACTGTCTTATGTGTTACTAAGCAAATATACAATTCTTCCGCCATGAGTCTCATAAAATCTTCTTGAGAATCTTAAGAGGGCATTACCAGAGAAAGCCGGAAATATGTCATTTTCAAAAAAGTTTTTAGACGTATTGACTCTTTTCCACAAAAAATTATAAATGGATTTCGAAAGATTGTTCTTTTATCTAGTGAAGTTATGTAATAAATTTTTAGAATTTTTTTTTAATTTTTAGTATAATAAAGTTATTCCATAGGTCGTTGGCAGATTTTTTAAATTTTCAAAAAGGTTTTTGTATTATACCACACCCATTTCAAATAATGTAATCATGCAGTAAAATAAATCAATACATTATCTAGCAGAGTTATGTATTAGAATTTTAATTTTAGTTTCAATAAAATCATTAAAAAATATGTACGTACATGTGTTTCTTGACGAAAATTGGTCCATTTGTGTATTTATTTGCGCACTTACAAACTAATATATTTCAGATTTTTTTAACATTCTTATTAAATTTAGACATTATTGAAAAATGATAAATACTTATAATCAAAAAATAACTACAAAAAGTACACTATTTTAATAGTTTTATCATCACGCCTTTCAGCATTTTTGGATGAAGGTATAAATTAAAGCTAATTTGGATTGAAATAAATTCGATATTGAGTTATAATTTAAAAAAGCTGGTACGGAGAATAATTAATCTTTCTCATTGTAACCGCCCTGCACGATCGGAAGAACAACTTTCGACGAAATGTGGATTTTCGTCCACTGGCTGGTTAAACGCTCTTAAGGACGATGCCGTGTTTTTACTTACGACGGCACAATAAACCTTAATCTAAAATTTGCAAACACCTCAGCATAGGTGCTCGTAGTGAGATATTCACAAGGCACTTCTACTGACCCATTTACATAATCATCAGATAATGATTATTATTAATACTTTTTATATTAGGTACTGCTGTCCTTAATATTATATATAATATGTGAACTGTAAAATATGTAAACTACATGTATAAAAATAGAAATAAATACATATAAAATGCCAATGAAACCCATGTTTTAACTTAACTTTTATATTTTAATATTTTGCTGTTGAATTGGATGTCACATCTGGTAGAAGTCTTAAAAAGATAGCTGACCTCCTGGGTCAATGTTGAACAATAATAACTAGTACATTTCATAAAAAAATAACATTTACGATAATCATCCATAAAAAAAAAACCTTAAATATTTTGGTAGATGTAAATGAATGATAACCAGGTCAGCTATCTGTTTTAAGACTTCCAATCCTACTAGATGTGGCCAGGATATTGGTGAAGATATCACTTCCGCAATTGATGGCTTCATACAAAGCACTGTTAAACAGACAGTGTGGGCACAAAGCCGTGGTTCGGTCATCAATGCTCCGAACAAAATTTAAAGAAATTAGTCATAGTCTAGTGTAAATGGTCAAGCAAGTAATACTTTCTTATCTGAATTACGAAGTTTGTTCGCTACGTGTCCTATCAGTAGGTATGTGAACGGATATGTGAAAAAATTTGTACGCTTTTCTGTTTTTTAGAGAAAAAGCCTTCTCCAAATTCCCCGAGTTAAAAATAATAATATTGTTACGTGTCAGGAAAAGGCAAATGACCCGAAAATTTTCCCAAGGTCTGAGGAAATGGCCAACCTTGAATCTAATTTGAAATGGTTCTACTTTACGTCAGCATGCTTGGAGGTACTTCACAATAATATTATAATGTGCCCTATTGCGTGAAATTGTCACTAATCTTGTTAATATAATGAAATTTTTCTAAAAATGTCAGGCCACAATAAGGAACTCAAATGAAAAATATGATGGCTTTAAAAAAATATTTTCGTATAGACCAATAAGCGCTGATTCTGAATATATAAGTTTTGTTTAATAATATTAAACACAGAGTTTTTAAAAAATTATTAAAAAGTCCATAAAGGTCGTAAAAATACTCCGTCAAGTTGGCATTATTGAAATTTTAGTGGTGACGTCACTGTTTGACGTACGTTTGACGTGACGTAACCGTAAAGTCATTGTACGGGAATGTATGATATGACACAAAACATCGTATTAATTTATTCGTTTATTTTCATACTATTTATAGAGATTTAGTTGTTGTGTTTATAAAAAATAAAGGTATCTCTTATTTTATATCTCTATTATTGAAAATATTCAAAAACTACTGCACAAAAAAATAGTAATGCTTCTTCTAGGGAGAATACTTCGAACAACGGAATTCAAAATGGCGGTAGTTGATCAGCTGATTGCCCGATCCTATACTAATTTTTCAGGAGTGATGCCGTCACACGATTCACCATACATACGGTGGTTTTCGGGGGTTCTTGAAAAATTAAAACTTTGACAATTATTTTAACTGTTAAAACTAACTAAAAATAAAAATAAAAATGCAGTTATTTAGGTTAGAAAGTCATTATTCATAAAAAAAATTGGACTGGAGTTCTCTATTTCATTTTGTACGGTTTGTTACTACAATTCTGTATATATATTATAAAATCAGAAAACACATTTTAATTACTCGTTTCGAATAATAATTTACCATGGTTTTCCAATGCGTGTGATTTTGTGTTTAAAATATTAATTTGTTTGTTGTCAAACCGGGTTTCAACAAACTGCGATTAATTAATGTTACCAACTGATTCCTTTCCACAGGAAATGTAAAATTTTTAATTTGAGTAAATTTCCACGGTAAATTTTGTTAGTTGATACGATTTATATTGATGAAGAGAATATTGTTCACGAAACTTGTAGATTTTACATCTAATAAAGTTGTGTAGACTTGTAGAAAAGTCAATATATGTCGCATATTAAAATAATACTGGATGTATTTAGCCAAGATAGATCTATCCAAGCTATCTAGATTGCATTTAGTTCGGGAAGAATCTTTCAATCATGCTTAACGATATGCCAACTGAAGATAATGAAGGTAATTTTGGCTGTTCTTACACGAAGTCTGACATAGTTAAATATGACCGAAGGGATTAGGATCGAATTAGCTCGAATTTGCAAAGTAATTTGACTTTAATTCATATTATATTTATAATTATTTACATTATTTTGAAACCATGATTCGCATTTGAATGAATTTAAATTAATTTACAATTCTTTATCGAAAAAATATAATTATTTGATTAAAAATTATGTTAAGATAATAAATTATATTACAGCGGTAAGATTTCTTACACGAATAACATAGTATTATTATTTTAAAGCTATTTTAACTATTTTCGCTATGAATTTGTTTTCGCTTGTCTCCAAGAATAGAACGTAGAATATTTCTTAATTATTATTCTTACCTATAGGGTGCTACGTAAACAAGTTCACGAAATTTATAGAGGTAGTTGGGGAACTTTATAGAGGTAAACAATCGTACTGGGAGGGGAAGGACATATTTAGACCCCCCAGCTACAAGACCCCTTTGTTGAAGCTTTTAGAACTGTATTTATAAATTGATGCATAAATGTAATAAATATGTTCATCTAGGTATATTATTAAATCATGGAGAAATGCGCATATTGACTTTTCATTGATATTCCTACAATCCAAGAAATTTGTGGGCGAGTCTGGTGTTCCAGAAGTCAGTTTATTACTAGGAACTGAAAGGGTCACTACTAGTTCAATTAATCGAACGCCACCCTATTAAACTATCCTGTCTTGCGACACAGCTTACTAGTTTTATAAAAAGCTAGTTCTATCTGCATCAAGTTAGTGTTCCTAGCTACTAAGAAAAAACCGAGGTTACTAACAATAGGTTGCTATTCTGGCTTGTTAAAAACTAGGCTCGTGTACACCGGGTTTTATTGATGTTCTTGTCCAAATAACAAAATTTCTTCCTGAACAGTTAATCAATTTTAGGAGTCGCTAGATCTTAGGTAATGAAAAACATCTCAAGGGATTTTTACTTTAGTGTTATGTGTTATTATTATTACAAAAGAAATAAACATGAAATTAAGTTTGAATATTCTGCTTTTTTTTTAAATTAACGAATAAGCTGAAATAAGCGTTAAGAGTGACAATAAGCCGCAGTTTTGCGGTTGACAGAATAATAATTGATTGTCAACGTCAAAAGCAGACATTTTCGACAGAAAGAATTTTAATTTCGTTAGATCCAGGCGATGCGAAAAGCGATAGAAAAAACAAAACAGTGTTTTGTTTTGCAGTTTTACCAGTTAAATATTGATTTGGCGACATGTATTAGAGTTTAATGCTACCAATGCCTTTACATATTGTGATCTTCTTTACTTAATTGGTTTAAATTTCTGAATTTGACTTAAAATCACATCATTGAATAAAAACTAGGGATTGACATCAAAAGCAATAATAATATTACGTTATAGCCATTTGAATTTATTGTTTATTTTTAGAATTATTACCATGAACATTGAACAATACTTTCATTTGTATAGCTTTCACTTTCACAGTTAAATCATAAGAAAATATTAGAAATATCATCACTATCATCATCATTACATAGTATAAAATGAAGTCGCTGAAAATGTATGTGCGCGTTAATCTTTATAATCTTTAAACTACGCAACGGATTTTCATACGGTTTTCACCTATAGATAGAGTGGTTGAAGAGGAATGTTTATATGTATAATACATGTAAATTATATTAGAGAAAAGCCGAGAAATTCAAAGAAAACATATTTTTGTGCGATGTAAAACGGCTGGCGGGCCGTACTATAATCACTTTTGAAATTCGTTCTACGGAAGAAATTGAAAAATAGATGTCCTAGAATAAGTAGGTATTTGATTTGATTTAATTTATTTGATGAAGTCGCTCAAAATGTATATGCGCACAGATCTTTTAAACTACGCAACGGATACTCATGCGGTTTTCACCAATAGATTGAGTGATTCAAGAGGAAGGTTTATATGTATAAAACATGTTTATTACGGTAGAGAAAAGTCGAGAAATTCAAATATTCAATTAAGGCAGCGGGCAGCAGGCAGCTGGCAAGCGGGTGGTGTGGATTTTATAAAGGTAGGGTAATGGCGTTGTGTTTCGTTAGCCACAGCAACGTGTGGCCGGGTCTGCTAAAAATAAAAGAATGAATTGTTAAGCGGCACTTAATATAAAACTTAAAAAAATATTTTCAAGATAATAAAAATCAATACTCAATCATTGTTTAATGTATTTTAAAGTGTTTACTATACTAAATATATTTTCTTAAATTCACCAAACAAATTCAACGTGATGCCAGCTTTACTTTTTTCGCAAAATTGAGGCTAAGCGCGTCATTTGTAGTAGCACGTTTTCTCGTAACATCTGGAAATGGAGGCGGAGGGAGCCGCCCAGTAATTAAATTATAATTGTCATATAAATATTTGTTCACTAGCAGAAGTCCCGGGCGTTGCCTGGGCCATCTGCATAGTCTTTCGAAATCTAATATGAACACGTTGTTTTCACATCCTATTGTTTTGAAGGCCAAGAGTGCAAAATTACCCCAATCTCGGAATAAAGCACGGACATTTCTTTATGTTAAACCAATAAGTTGACATTGTAGCGCGCCGTTTTTACGCTTGCCACTACACCATCTCTTTCCCCCGTACAGCGCCATCCTGCTCACCCACCCCTAAGCAAACCAGGATGCGCCGACGCCTTCTGCGCATCTCCCACCCTCGAGCCGCTACATAAACCACACCCCGCAACAAGGAATGGGCTATATAACAGGCTGCGCGCCCTAAATTAGTCAGTTCGTCTGCAGCTCGCTCTTGGCTAGTACGCTCTCTTAGTTGCGCTTCGTCCTCTGGCACGACCCTCTAAGGAGTATTCTACTACCATAAGTAAAGCACCAACCAGACCCCCGACTGCTGCCTTAGTTGCGCTTCGTCCTATGGTACGACCCTCTAAGCAGAACCACAGTCAGCTTTTGTTGTTCCCAAAGCCTAACGGCAAGGTTTCCTCCGATCCCTTGCTCAGTTAATTAGTGAATTGATACATTGTGACTATTTTTACCATATTATGTGATCTGTGAACTTACTTTCTTAAATAAATAACCTTTTACCAACAATTGTGTTATAAAACTGGCGCCCAACTTAGTGGCCAGACACATAAAGTAAAATTAAAATCAGTGCGTCTACAAAATTTCGTCGCTACCACGTCGAAGTCCTCGTTTCACAATGCAGGCCAAGGAAAGTGCTGGCATCTGCTTCACGCAGGAGCAGTTCGCGGAACTAATGAACTCCATGAAGCGGATGCAGTCGGAACCAACACGTACGGGTACATTCACCACCTGTACGGCACGCTTCGATGGTACCAGAGACAGGAGTGCGGTCGAGAGTTTTGTTGCCGCCGCATCCATCTTCAAGTGCGCCGAGAACATCGAAGACGCAAGCGCTCTGGAGGATTACCACTGCTGCTTACGAAAGACGCCGCCGCTTGGTGGCTCGGCATAAAAGGAGAAGTACGAGACTGGGAGAGCGCAACGAACCTCCTCAGGCATGCTTTCGCCCCTAAGAAGCCAGCGTACAAAGTGTACACAGAGATATTTTTATGCAAGCAAGACGCATTAACGTCAACCGATGTGTTCATTGCTAAGCAGCGGATGTTACTCGCGGAGCTACCACCGCCCAGCCATCCAGAGAAGGTCCAGATAGACCTAATATTCGGACAACTGAATATCCGGATACGAGACAGAGTGCCGCGCGAAGCGATCAATACCTTCGCCGAACTACTACAAAAAGCCCGTGCAGCGGAAGAAAGCCTGTACGAGAGCACGAAGACCGTCCCACTATGCGCGATGGAAAACCGAACAGACGGCCGCCTACGCTGCACTAACTGCCGCAGATTTGGGCACCGTTCCGAGGAGTGCCGTTCCCGCTACGATACAGGAGCGCACGTAAAGTACACTCCTCCAGTCAAGAAGCTGGAGACACCCAGTGATGCGAAGTTCGCATGCTACGGTTGCGGTAAACCAGGCGTGGTAAGAAGCAAGTGCCCGCAATGCAGCCAAGGGAGAATAGACACCCCTCACCCACGAGCCGATTTTTGCTCGATACATGAAATAGGCCTTCCCCGAGCGAGACCTATACTACACATCGGTATTGGAAACTTCCTGGGCACTGCTCACGTAGACACCGGAGCAAAATTGAGCGTAGCGTCAGCTGAGCTACACCGGCGGCTAATCGCTCAAAATTTCAAAACCCAGCGAACCATCATGGACATCGTATTGGCAGATGGTGTCCCTAAACGTCAGGAGGTCGAGACAATAGCCGCCACCTTGACACTAAGAGGCCGACAGATACCCACCAGCTTCATCGTGCTCCCAGGAGGACACGAGAATCGAACACTCCTAGGCGTCGATTTTATCGAAGACGCGGGGATCGATATAAACATTCCCCAGCGCGCATGGGCATTCACGGACAGCCCCGAAGTACGGTATATGCTGCATATGGAAAATGACGCCATACCACCAAACCGAGGTATTCGACAACGTCAAAAGACTGGCGAGATAGGAGAAGTGAGAGCACACAAACTCCCTAAGGTTTGCCTACCCGCCCCACCAGTACAGGACAATGAATGCGAGATCTACGTGCCGCCGTTCATGAGTCCTCTCCCACAGACACCGCCTAAGGTTCGTCTGCCCGCCCCACCAGCACAGGACAATGAATGTGAGATCTACGTGCCACCGTTCATGAGCCCTCTCTCACAGACACCGCCTCGCACTAACATTTGGGCTAAGATGATAGCCCTGAATGAGCTGTTTCCCGAGGACGCGATGGAGGAAGACGCCCTAAGGGAGGTAATGATACGCTCCTATCGGCTCTTCGATGACTCCCCAAGAAAACCCAGAAATGAAGTGGAGCTCTGTGCCTTGGACGCCGAAATACTAAGCCTCCGACCAGATGAAGCCACCCACCTTATACCTACCCAGAGAGACCAGCTGGACCGCCTGCTGTGCGACAACGCCGCTGTCTTCTCAGCCACCCTGTCATCTACGACAAAAATTGAGCACCGAATCGAGACCGGACAACACCCGCCGATTTCAGTAGCCCCTTACAGGTTCTCGCCAGCCCGCCAAGCAGAACTCCGCGCCGAGATTAACAGTATGTTAACCCAAGGGATTATAGAAGAAGCAGATTCACCGTGGGCCGCACCTGTGGTTATGGTGCCCAAAAAAGACGGAAACAAGCGCATCTGCATTGATTTTCGCCTTCTCAATGCGATAACAGTACCAGACGTGTACCCCCTGCCCAGAATGGATGACCTGCTACACTCGGCAAAGCAGTCAAACTTTATGTCTACAGTAGACCTACGATCTGGCTACTGGCAGATCAAGATACTGGAGAAAGACCGTGACAAGACGGCCTTTATAACCCCATTCGGACTCTACCGCTTCTTGAAGATGCCATTTGGACTTCGCAATGCGCCCGGGACGTTCCAGCGCATGATTGACCGACTTAAGATCAAGCTAGATGAAGTCAATATCCTAGCATACCTGGACGATATAATCATACTTTCGCCCACCTTCGATAAACACCTCGCCGATCTACAACAGGTGTTCACCAAGCTACGAGAATTTAATCTCACTGCAAATCGAGTTAAATGCCACTTCTGCTGTCCAAGCATAAAATATCTAGGACACGTAATAACCCCCGGAGGAATCAAATGAAGGAGCCAAACAATGTCAAACAGCTACAGACATTTCTTCAGACATGCTCCTGGTATAGGCGATTTGTACCCGAGTTCGCCAAAACCGCCAAGCCACTCAGCGACTTGATAAAGAAAGACGCCACCTGGGAATAGAAATCCCCACAGCAGAATGCTTTCGACACCCTGAAAGCACTACTCACTAGCGCCCCCATACTACGACAAGCCGATGGAAGCAAGGAATTCATTCTTAAAGTCGGACGCAAGCAGCTACGCAATAGGAGCAGTTTTGGTCCAGGGGGAGGGACTAGAAGAACATCCGGTAGAATACGCGAGCCGCCTGCTACTACCAGCAGAGAGGAACTATTCTACCACAGAACGAGAAGCCCTAGCAGTCGTATGGGCAGTTGCAAAGTTCCGAGGATACATTGAAGGAACAGCAATCACCGTGGTTACCGACCACCAAGCGTTGAAGTGGTTAATGACGTTAAAGTCTCCCACAGGTCGCCTTGCAAGATGGGCCCTGTAGCTTCAACCCTACAACCTGAAAATCCAATACACACCTGGACGCTCAAACCTGGTGGCGGACACACTATCACGACCACCATTACTTGAAGACCCACCCTCTATTTGCGCACTATGCACGATAACCCTCGATGTTCCAGTACGCAACGCGGCTGACATCCGCAGAGAACAATTGAAAGACACTGCATTGAAGAAAATTATCGAGTGTTTTGAAGCCAACAATCCAAACGAAGACCTTAGTTACTGGACAACTAAGGGCTACCTGATGCAAAACGGTGTATTGTACCGATATGCACCCGATATCGAAGAAGAGGACGCTCAACTAGTCGTCCCCGAGCATGAGCAACACCAAATACTCATGGCCTATCACGATGCCCCTACCGCTGGGCATTACGGAGTAGAACGCACGATTCGACGAATTGCCAGACGATACTTTTGGAAGAATATGCGGACCTACATACAGAAATACGTCAAGAACTGTCTGGAGTGCCAGAGATTCAAGCCATCAAATCTAAAACCCGCCGGCCTCCTACAGACTTCAGTAATGAACCAGAGGTTTGAAACAGTAGCCTTCGACCTCTTCGGACCACTCCCAACTTCCGAGGATGGGAAGAATTGGATCTTCATCATCGAAGACGTGGCCACACGCTGGATAGAACTATTTCCCCTCAAAGACGCGACTGCCGAGACCTGCGCCCGCGTCCTGATTGATGAAGTATGCCTACGCTACGGGACCCCACGCCGACTGATAAGCGACAACGGTACCCAGTTCGTGAGTGCCGTGATGCAGCAGATGACTTACTGCCTGGACATCAAGCACACCTTCACACCAGCCTACCACCCAGAGGCCAATCCTGTCGAGAGGAAAAATCGAGACCTCAAACCCCAACTAGCCATCCTGGTTGGCACAGAACACCGAAAATGGGCCGAAAGCCTTCCATCAATACGCTTCGCCATGAATACCGCGTTCTGTCAGAGCACCGGATACTCCGCTGCCTATCTCACATTTAGACGTGAGCTAAGGTCAGCCGATGACGTCGGAAGAGACTTGAGAAGCATTATCTTATCGGAAAACTTCACCCCCGAGATAACGCCGCATCTGCTACAACTAGCCGATACCCTACGTCTTGTCAGGACCCACAATGATGAGAAACAAGACAAACAAAAGAATTACGTGGATAACAAGAGGCGAGAAGACCCCCATTACCAGCCCGGAGATCACGTCTTTGTCCACTCCCACGCTCTTAGCAAAGCCGCAAGAGGCTTCAGCGCAAAATTAGGACCACGACGCGATGGCCCCTACCTGATCCTGAAGCAACATGGACCAACGAGCTACGAGATAGCTTCGATGGAAGCACCAGATGTCTCGCTAGGCACCTACCACACCTCAGCACTGACTCCATACCACGGGCACTTGACACCGCTGCCCGCTCCGGTTATTCCTCTGCGCAAACGAGGTCGACCAAAGAAGAATAAGTAGCCGCCACGCTACTACAGACCTGGATCTTCGACGGGACGTTCCTCGATCCAGAGGGGGAGGATGTAGCGCGCCGTTTTTACGCTTGCCACTACACCATCTCTTTCCCCCGTACAGCGCCATCCTGCTCACCCACCCCTAAGCAAACCAGGATGCGCCGACGCCTTCTGCGCATCTCCCACCCTCGAGCCGCTACATAAACCACACCCCGCAACAAGGAATGGGCTATATAACAGGCTGCGCGCCCTAAATTAGTCAGTTCGTCTGCAGCTCGCTCTTGGCTAGTACGCTCTCTTAGTTGCGCTTCGTCCTCTGGCACGACCCTCTAAGGAGTATTCTACTACCATAAGTAAAGCACCAACCAGACCCCCGACTGCTGCCTAAGTTGCGCTTCGTCCTATGGTACGACCCTCTAAGCAGAACCACAGTCAGCTTTTGTTGTTCCCAAAGCCTAACGGCAAGGTTCCCTCCGATCCCTTGTTCAGTTAATTAGTGAATTGATACATTGTGACTATTTTTACCATATTATGTGATCTGTGAACTTACTTTCTTAAATAAATAACCTTTTACCAACAATTGTGTTATAACATATATTTTTCCTATTTTTTTATTTTTTACATTTTAATATGAAACTTGTTATGTATATATATAAATAATATTAGGACTACGAATATAATAGAAATTATATTCGTAGTCCTCCTCACAAGGAGATTCTGTGCTGAGGGGGACTATGCTGTGGATAAGTTTTCAGCGACTTCCTTGGTTTAACATGGTTTGGATAAGATTTTCCAGAAACTTCTAAGACGATGTTTTAAGACAATTTTCAAACTTTTAGTTATTATATAATATATAGCAGATATCCCCTGCGTTGCCGGAGCTTTTTATTAAACAGATGTGGGCAGTAATTTTCCCCCTTAATCTGAAAGTCATTTGACCAAAATTTAATTAAGATACTGCTTTAAAGGGTGAGAAAAGTGGATGGGGGTGGTTTGTCGAAATCTCATGTAGACAGTGACCTGTCTCTTGAGAAATGTGCAACCTCGGAAAAAATGTAGATTTACAAATCAAATCGACGCCGCCCGCCTGCCCAGACCAACCGCCCGCCACAAACAGACACTCTCAGAAAGAAGATAGCAGAAGTGCCCTGCGTTGACTGGGCTTTACACAGATTTTTTTTAGAAATCAGACCTAAGCCTTCCTATTATTTTGACGGTCGAGTGTGCAAAATTTCATCAAACTCGATTAAAAAAATCAAAACCACGCCGTCCGCACGGTGTTCACATGCTCTCCCGCCTACAAAGTGCACAGACACTCTCCTTTTAGTAAATAGATTTTACAATTTTAGAAAGCGCAATAATTCACTAAATTACTAATCTTCACGCCGCCGTTTCGCAGGAGAAATAGGCAGAGAGGACGGACCGCCACGCAACACTGTCTTAGTATATGATCCTTGTTTTATTCACTTCCATTCACCTTCTCATATATGCCTTCTCTGTCATTATCCGGTCTTTTGACTTGACCGTGGAACGTTTAAACGAACAGTTTGGCAACATCGGTAATACCCTCATACTAACATTTCATAACGCACTTGAGGTGATTTTTCACAGAAACAGCGATATGCAATTAATTCAATTAGTATTATTATTGATAATACGGGTGACTGACGTGTTTAGTTGCACGTAATGTATATTATTATAGGAGATTATAATTTCACAAATCTTCAACTAATATTTTTTGCATGCGCAAATTATTTACATGCATATTCGATCCATTAGTTCTGGTATCTGGCATTTGACGGCTGTACCTCAATTAATCTACATTTACCTTCACGAACAACTAGACACATTAACATTTTATATGCGTAGGTATTAGGTATATCTCATTCCAATAACTATAATTTGCATTTTCCAATACAACGTTTACGTTGTCTTGGTAACAAACACTTATGGATGTACGAGTATTTGACAATAATTTGAACTCAGCAAACTTCAAACGCCATATGTGCCAACTATGTATTTCTACCTTTATTTTGCTTCTTATAATTTATGTTACCTGTATTTGGTCAACGCTTATATTTTATGTAACGTATATTTTGATTTTAACACATATTATTTTACTTGTATTTTGTCAATTCATCATTTTCACTGTAATTTAAAAAAACATACACTGCATTCTATGTAAAAGTTTAAATAAATAAATATATGTAAACTAAACGCTTAAAACCACTTAAAGCATTACTGTAATACCATCAGTGGCGTAGCTAGAATGGGTGGTACCCGGGGCGGATGTCACCCCCCGGGGAGTGGTGTCACCCCCCCCCCCCCACCATTAAAGTTGACAAAACGCTAATTTCGACTTTTTTCATAAAATTAGTCCATCCTGGGGGGGGGGGGGGTAGGAGAATTTCTATATATATATATAAAATTCGGGGCATTCCACGAGGATCGAAAATAACAGACCGTGTTCATGTATACAATACTTTGGCGACAATATCCTTCGTGATTTTTTTTCCACGGTCGAGTGTCACCCCCCTATCGGGTGGCACCCGGGAAAACGGCATCGTATCTACATACATAAGCACAAACATCACCACAATCTTCGATTATACAACTGCCCTGGTGATGGACACTGTAATACTGTCTGAAAAGTTTGCTAAAGAAAGAGCAAGCGCAATACAGCATAATACCCCAAAATTAATAAATTACTGTAATGTGTCACGTAAAAATAACAAATCATATTAATTATCTGCTTATGATATGGTTCAACTTAGGTAGGTAAGTTAAAATATTTCAATGTTTTCAAAAATATGGAGATTTTCAAAAATACACAATTTTTGAAAGTTTCATTTCACAACCAAAACATGCTCCACAATGAAACTTGTAAAAAATGTTTAGTTTCCGGTTTTCTGAACACATTGCACCACATTTCAATGTGAATGGTGTTTTAGTCAACCAATGTTTATTTAACCATTACGTAAAAGTACATCAAACGCGCGTCGATCGTATAATTTTAAGAACTATTAAAAATATCGTAAAAAGACTCTACTAACTTTAAATACGTCTACCGATTTTTCAAATACTTACTTTTTACTTGGTTCGACCCAGACTAATTTGCATCGCCATAATGATGACAATATTTGCCTCTGGTAATAATCCGAGCTTTAACAAAAAATAATTGAAAATATTTATTTTTTATTATTGTATAAAAATTGCATACAATTGAAATTTATTACCCGCTAAGCTACTGCAAGTAGCACGTCAGCAGGAGATTAGATCCACAGATTAGTTACAACCACAAATTAAATAATCATAAACGCATTAGCTTTGCAACCACACACTCCAATACACATACACATACACATATAACATACCTACCACCATTGTGATGTGGAATTGGAAAATATACCTACATGTATTTTTTAAATATCATGAAAAAGTTGAGCAATATAAAAACAGCAACACATTAGTAGTTAATCACATACTTGCAATTTAATACACGGTAAGAAAGAGCAAAATATATGAAGAAGAAAATAATACTAAAGAATCTAAACGGAACAAAACACATAAAAATAAAAAGATGACGGTCACAACTGGGAATCGAACCCAGGATTTCTTTTCTTGCCGTTGCTCCGCGGTCGAAGGTTAAGGATCTCAACTGGCAATTCGGAGGCCGCGGGTTCAAAGCCCGGCTTGCAGTAAGTAAATGATATTGGATTTACTTGTGTCATTTCACGTTTTAATCATTGAAAATGATTTATTGTACATTTGCGGCACATTAAATACTGGAAGATATTCTCAGAAACGCTCTGGCGTAAGACCACTATTCAGAATTGAATCGTTGCTTGAAATAGCTTTAGCCGTGTTTAGCCACATTCATCTTTTCCGTCTTCTTATCCTCCGCACTACCTTCATACTTACAACATACCCCAAATTGTGAATACCATTGTCTCACTGGCTTCAAACGGTTGGGAACAGTGGGGACTTTTTTGCGGTAAACACATAAAAAGTTCTGTTTCATGTTTCGTTTAGATTTAATAGTCTTTTTCTTCAATGATATGTTATACTGATGAGTACAACCAAGGTAAAACATTCAAAATTTATGACAAAAGTTATCACAATAAAATTAAATTGAGCATTTACTTTGGTGACGTTTCAAAAATAAAATGAGTTTCACCAAATACGACCGTGAAAGATGTTTATGTATAATAATATGTCATAATCCAAGATTTTAATAATAAAACCAGAAAACATTATCTCTTTTTTTTTACTCGTCAACGTTAACGTCTCAAACGACTTTCCATAAAAATGATTTCTTCCCCAAAACAAAAATAAACCGGGAATATAAAATTAGCCTGCTTTGTTTCGGGCTGACGTATTGAGTAAACAACGTCCAAGGGGAAGCGCGGTGGGGTGCTATCGGGGGAGGTTTAACAATGAAATGGGTTGTTAGGGGTTGGTTTGGGGGTGGGAAGGGGGTCGGGGAGGTGAAGCCTTCCTTCCGGAGGGAGAGGCGCGTATTAATTGGGGTATTGGCCACGGTTATGTCCATACTAAGATAATATTATATTTTGCTACGGTGCGGGTGACGCGAACATATTCAGATTGTACAGTTCTTCGAAGTGCAAGTACTTTGGCACTGTTTGAATGATGCGAAAGTGATGTTTGTTTTGTTGTGAAAATAAAAAACAGTTTAAGAAGATTGGACAAGATTTGTTTTGTTTTGAATCAAATCAAGGTTTTTTAATCATAATAAACTTTGAACAATTTGCGCTTCATTTTCATGTAGATTATTGAAAGAATATTTGAAAAATATGAAAGTAAAAACTTTTTTCCTTTTTTTGCCCACCATTCTATGGCGGAAGGATCAAATTAATATATTTACTGCAGTTTTTAACCACTGGAGCGATTATGGTCGAAAAATGAACCACTTTTATTTTTCGGCGACTGATAGCGGTCCAAAATTGGACCACATTTTTCTACCATTCGTAAAACATTTATTGTAATTATTTAAAACATTTCCATCGCCAGCCAATTATTTTTAAACGAAGCTATTGAAATGTTTTATATATTATGACCATAGACGTCGCAAATCCGAACTTTTTGGACTATTTTAGAATAATATTAAAAATTAATTTTTAAATATTTTTTCTCACCGAATTTTTGATTAGACGTTTACGTTTAAAATTAAATCCTTTTTACATAGAAATGTACCTTTCATTATCAAGTATACCACAGACAACATACAGAAATCGAAAATATTTTGTGTTGACTCGAAAAAGTACCCCTCACGGAAGTTTCAAAGTAAAAAATACGAGGATTCGCGCGGTTATAACCTTTACGATTTGTTTTATATTTCTTTTACAAATCCGACAAATACGAGATAAACGGTAAAATACAGGTTAGTTCATTGGCTATATAGCACTACAATAAGTTTTTATGTTTCCATGTTAAAATTCGAAAGTATGATTTTTTTAATGTTGGCGAAAAATTTAAAAATTGATCTTCTGGGAAATCTCGAGCAATCGAGGCAAATTTATTTATTTCACGTGGTCGCTCCTGTGGTTAAATAAAATTTTAACAGATTTATAAAAAAATTGTAATGTGTTACACTTTTGGAAGTTCAGTTCTATTGATTAATAAATAACTATATTTCATAAAACAAATGTTGATCAAGTAATTGTTTAGATTATGTATTCTTCGTGAATTTCATATTTATTTAAAAAGCTCGTTAATGTCTTTTCGGCTACCTTACGTACAATATTATTATCATTATATATTTTCATTTTGCTTTACAAAGTTCCACGACAACTGTATACAGTGGCATTTCAATACACTTTTCAAGTGTAATACAAAGGCATTAAACAGTGTTGAAAAAAAGCCATAACCTATCCTAACATAACCTACTTAACCTTACAGTTTTCTTTATATAATTTTTCAAAGGTGTGTTGATTGGGTCGCCGCTTATTACATACTAGCTGACCCTGCCACGCGTTGCTGTGGCTTACGAAACCCAACGCCATCTACTGGATGGTTACCCAACCTATTAACTCACACTGCCATCTATTAATTTGCAGACAAATCAAATCGATCTGTCGCTCCATTTTTTATTATTATTGCGAGTTCCCGGTACGCATTGTTTGACATTCTTTTTTCCTGCGTGTCCTTTCCCATTCGTCCCGTTCCCATTCCGCCTCCCCTTCGGCCTTCCCTTCCTCTCCTTTATATGTACTATATACTACATATATACTATAGAAACTTTCGCGGGCATGAACACATCAAATTTCCAAAGTTTGAATAAAACAGGTCAAGTCGTTCGGAAGTTTTGCATGTACATACATTTAGGCGATTCATTTTTATTTATATATAACTAGCAGACCCGGCCACACGTTGCTGTGGCTATCGAAACACAACGCCATTACCCAACCTCTATAAAATCCACACCACCCGCTTGCCTGCTGCCCGCTGCCTGAATTGAATATTTGAATTTCTCGGCTTTTCTCTACTATAATAACTGTGCATAATACATATAAATCTTCCTCTTGAATCATTCTATCTATAAGTGAAAACCGCATGAAAATCCGTTGCGTAGTTTAAAAGATCAATGCGCACATACATTTTGTAACATTTTATACAATTATTATTACGAGCGATCGCCACTAATTATACAATGCTTGCAATGCAACACTGGATATTTGAAAAGGGAAAATCAAATACCTACTTACACTAGGACATCTATTTTCCAATTTCTTCCGTAGAACGAATTTCAAAAGTGACTATAGTACGGCCCGCCAGCCGTTTTAAATCGCACTAAAATATGTTTTCTTTGAATTTCTCGGCTTTTCTCTAATATAATTTATGTGTTTATACATATAAACATTTCTCTTCAATCACTCTATCTATTGGTGAAAACCGTATGAAAATCCGTTGCGTAGTTTAAAAGATTAACGCGCACATACATTTTGAGCGACTTTATTTTATACTATGTAATGATGATGATGATGATAAGAATATATAGATAGATAGATTAGAAGATTATCTTCATTTCATTAAACGTATTTATTTCTTGAATGAATGTCATTAAAATCCATTTATTTATTTTAGCTGAGAGCTTTTGACATCTTTAAAATTCCTTTAATTTTGATCTGACAATTCCATATTTTTATAAAAATAGAAAAAGTTAAAGAGTTGAAAGAGTTGAGAACTGACTCACTAAACGTGCTCACAAAACTGTGTCTACACATATTTTAATCGGTTCCATGCCACCTCAGAATGAAACCAACTCAGAAACACACTGTCTCCTGATATCGCTCGGCGGTCGAGCCTTAAACCGACAGGAAGCACCTACATGGGGGTCGACTTAATACAATATACAACATCAATATTATACACGTAAGCTAGGTTTTAGTTTTTAAGTGTCCATGTGAATGTAATTTGGAAATGCTTTAAAAAAAAGAATTTTTTGATGTCAATGTATTATAAAATCGTGAACTTCAACAATTCGAAAAAGTGAAAATAAAACTATTACATGCCTATAATGCAATTTCGAGCAAAACTTGTTCTTTTAACCTACATTATTTATGTGGCCTTCGATATTGAAGGCTGTTAATAAATTTTACCACCGTATTCGTTATAAATATAATGTTAGGTCCTTACATATGAAATTTGCGTTTTGTATGGGAGGAACCTAAAGTCGATTTTTCTTAATATAATATATTTATTCAATCAAAGTATGTTCCATTGCTATCTATGCACTTTTTCCATCTCATAGTTAGCTCATCGATCCCTTTACTAAAAAAATCATTCGGACGGGAATCAATAAAATCTTTGAAGGCGGTTTGGACTGCCCCATCGGAGTTGAATTTTTTCCCTTGCAAGAAGTTATCCAAATTTCGAAAAAAATAAGCAATCTGTTGGGGTAAGGTCCGGAGAGTATGGTGGATGTCTTAGACATTCCAATTGAAGCTCCTCTAATTTGGTAGCCGTCTGTTGTGCAGTGCGTGGTCTAGCGTTCTAACGCGCGTTTGTTGATTTGCTTCACTCAATTCGTGAGGTACCCACCTTTCAAGCTTTTCACCTTCCCAATTTGCTTCAAGTGGATTAAAACAGTTTTATCACTAACACCGCAGCCTGCAGCTAACTCGGAAGTGGTTTGCGATGGATCCGCTTCCACAATAGCCTTCAATTCTTCACAATCAACTTTGGTCTCCGGCCGTCCACGGGGCTTGTTCTGCAGGTCGAAATTTCCGAAAACGAAAACGTTGAAACAAAAAATGCACGGTGTTTTCTTTTGCGGCACCGTTTCCATACACATCATTGATCCTTCGAGCCGTTTCTGCAGCACTGGTGCCACGATGGATCGCGTACTCCTAAATAACGCGATATTTCAAGTTTTCCATTCTGTAAACTAAGTGACGCAAAGAAAAAAAACAATTAAGGAAAAAACAAATGAATTATAATTTTCAAAACACAAATACACGAGTACATTGCTGTATAAATTTATATTTGGAATTCCTAACCAAAGAGAAGATATTTGAGATCAAAGTTGCCAGTACGGCGAAACGCCAATTTCATAAGTAAGGACCTAATATTATCAATATTTGTGGGTGAAAAACACTTAAAACTTGATTACATGTGGTTGAATCGAGCCACAATCATTACCCGAATAATGAAATGGATATTATGTTTTTTTTCGTTATAATTTCATCACTTGACTCTCCACACAGCATCCCAGATGACATAGGCCCTGAGGGAAATTATTTTCCTCAGGGCCTCCTGTGTGGAGTTAATGTAAAAAAAAAAAACTCAATGGAAGCTTATTATAATTTTGCCAGCGTTTTATTAAAAAATTAACTTTCGAAGTCAAAAATTAATAACAATGAATAAGAAGATTTTACCCGGTGGCGTACTTAGGTAAATGATAAAAAAATAGTTATCAACAGACCAATGGATGAATATTATGTATTTTCATCATTGGCTCCCTTTTCACGTCTCCAACCGTTTATTAATAACCTTTTATCCATAAATTAAATCGAGGATTGTCAGGAGCTGCAAGATAATTTGCATATTTGAATACGTATTACAAGGCACTGACCGGTTATGTTCCCGTTATTCTCGAATTTGCATCTCAGGTGTGGATGTGGAACCTAAGCCACGCAGTACACAAATCGACAGCATCGAAAATAGATTTGTAAGGTACCTAAACTTCCGCGCTTTTCTATCTCAAGCATTACACAGATATTAACTAGCCGAAGAAATTATCTTTATACCTAAAAATGTCAGTTTAAAATGGGAAGCTCTGGCGTGATAAAAAGTGAATATTTTTTGCAATGGGAAATGCGCAAGTTGTTTTAAAAAGTGTTTATTTCATATAGTTTAGTGATAGGAAGGGAACACGGGAAAGGATGGTGATGCGGGAGGGTAATGTGGGCGGGAACGGGAATGCATGGGAAAGGAAACACAGAAGAGAGGTGATGGAGGGTGGGAAGCGCAGAGGGAGGAATTGCAAAGGAAACAAAGTGGCGAAAGGGGATAATAGGGAGTAATTTTGGAAAATCTATGCATCTCACCCGGACAGCTGTGAGAAGTGTGTGTATTTCATATAGTTTAGCGACAGGGAGGGAAGGAGAGAGAGGGGGCATCCGGGAGGGGAGGGGAGACTTAGGAGGGGGGATTCGCGAGAGAAGGAACGAGGGAGGGAGAAAGGCTAGGAAGGTGGAAGGAGAACGCTGTGGGGGCGAAGGCTTCCCCCTCCGCCTTCCTCCTCCCCGAAGCGGGAGGGGGAAGGCGGAGAAGTTGGAAGGGGAACGCGGGAGGGAAAAGGGATACGGGAGGGGGGCAGAATCGGGTACGGGGACGCATAGAAAAGGACACGCAGAGGAAAGGTGGGGACGAGGGCGGGGTAGAGGAATGAATTGCAAAGGCAACGAGAAATGTGACAGCTGTGAGAAGTGTGACAGCTGTGAGAAGTGTGACAGCTGTGAGAAGTGTTGATTTTTTTGTATATATGTTGTGTGTATTTAAATTAACTATGACATCATTCGTACACCGGCAGCCGGCAAGCGCACGTCGAAATAACAAGACCATGCGCAAAAAACTAAAGTTTGCTAAAGGAAGGTAACGGCTTCCAGCGCAGTCCATTGTGGGACTTAGCCGCGCAAGACCTGGATTTTTTATTTTTTCTCACCGGACTGCATGAGCGTACATTCTCTCACGCAGAAGTTTCAAAGACTTACTGCAGTGAGTAAATCATAAAATACATGTGATAGTGTCTAACTAAATACTGTGATAAAATGTTCGGATTTGGAAAGAGGCCAAACATTTTTCGCTCGATTCGGGATTCTCATATGCAGGGAGCAATTCGCGCGGCAATGTTAGTTATCCGTGAGCAGATTTTATTTTTGAAGACTAAATTCCATCACCGAAAAATACTAAGATTTTTTCAATACCAAATACAATACAAATGCGAGTTGGCTATGGACTGTCGGGTTAAATTACTGACAAATTTACTGAAAAGAACACACCCACGCCAATTTCCCCGCTGCCTACAAGTTTGTTTGTTCCCCTAACCCTTATGGGAAGGTCCATCTTTTCTTTGTAATCAGGCAAGTTAATTTAAATATTTGCTGTTTATTTTCAGAGGTATAAATAAAACAAAAAATATTGTGGTTATTTACAATAGATTCCTTTGTGCCCCAGTAGGCACTTAACGCATATCTTATGCCTAGGACGGTAACGTCTGTACAATTGTACCACTATACGGCAGATAATAATACTCATAAACATTGATTTTGGGTACCTTCCAAAGTCTTGTGGGTATTCAAATGTAGGCACCCCATGCGTCTTTATGTTTCTGCCAAAATTGCGAAATCTATAAATCATACGCTGTAGAATTAATCGAGGTTTTCGGTGATTGTGAACAAGAAGAAACGTCATAGATAAGTTATTAACCGTATAATTCAACCCTATTATTTCGGTTCCATGCCAATTAATTAATATTATTTCGGTTCCATCAGAATCAAGTCAACTCAACACCTCTTCGAAAGGTCATTGAAAGCTATGAAAAAAATGAAAAATAGCCCATAACCTAAACTAACGTAAACTATCCATTTTTTTTTCATTACTTTTAATGATTTTCAAAAAGAGATGTTTAGTTGATTTCATTCTGAGTTGTCCGGCACCATTATTTCGTACCTCGTAGCCATTTATACATTTTATTTTTGGAAACTTATGTAATATTAAAACATCAAAATTTATCACCTCAAAATACAACACAATGCAGTTG
Source organism: Limnephilus marmoratus (assembly GCA_917880885.1). Lineage (NCBI taxonomy): Eukaryota > Metazoa > Arthropoda > Insecta > Trichoptera > Limnephilidae > Limnephilus > Limnephilus marmoratus. Next base: position 11,210,003 of record OU862918.1, read on the forward strand.
GCGTGCAGTAAAAAAGGGGTTTAACATGAAAATATGTGTTGTCAAATAAATTGGGCAGAGAAAGGGGACAAAACGAGATTTTACAACATTAAAAAAATTATTTTGAACGGCTTTGTTTGAAATCTTTTCACGATTCTTTGAAAAAGGTGAAATCTGAATTCTTAATCAATGATCCAAATATAATAACCGTTGTTTGTTTAAAATTACTAAAGAGTCTACATCTAATGATGTCCGTAGCACGGTGAAAAGCGGAGCGTAGACATTAATCAAGATTGGAAATTAGAATTATTAAATTTTATTTAATTAAAATTTTTAGTGCAATTTGAAAATGGGTATATAAAATATACAATATCCATATATGTTAATCGAACATCTGAAAACCGCTGAAGCTTTTAAAAGTTAACCGATTTCGCAGTTTGCTGACTTGTTTCACGGTTCACGTATTCTTAAATAGTTTACAGGTCATTCTAAGATTACTGCGCCATAAAGGTGATTTCTCACAAAAACAGCTCTCCGCAGATTATCAAGATGTTTTTTTATTATTATTCAAAGTAAGTTACTCTTCTTTTCTTCTATTAGTGTTTTTTTTAAACTTATTGCTTATTACCGATGAAAAATTGGTTGTAACTCAGAAATCTTAAAAAGATCATTAATTCATTTTTGAAATAAGCTATTTTGAAAGTGTTAACTTAAATTAATGTATCTATAAAATAGTGTGTACAATATTATACTCCTGTTTTCTGTTATAAATAAATAACTTTGAAAAGGTTTTTAGTGTTAACGAAGCCAAGAAACTATTAGAAGTATTATCGATTTAATTTTTTACTTATATCCTCTTGTGAATTTTTACTGTTATTTTCATTGAAATTTCTCTATAAAAGATGTAATAGATTGTCCCTTTAGGCGTTTAACCCCACAGGCCTCAGGCGCATTCTATTAAAAGGTCAGAATATTTTCGATTTCTAATACATAAAGTCCACATTATTGAAATGTTTGTAAATGTATCCAAAAACTAAAAATTAAAATTAAATTTAATTTCTGAAAAAAAAAAAATAATTAAGAACTAAACACATATTTTGTTTGAGAAATGCATTATAAACGTTATTGTCATCAAACATTTTTTGTCGTTTCATGTAAAATTAATTAATAAAAAAATCACAAAATTTCGTAAATTATTTTCAAATTGCGGTCGGAAACATTGGTTTCCTAAAGGTGAACATTATAATTGTTTTTGGTAAACGCTTTGTTTTGAATACAAAGAGTTGGTTTTTTCTTTACCAAATTGCGTTTAGATCATAATATTTCTAACTATGATAGTAACGGCGACACAAATATTTACATGAGACCTATAGTTGTTCTGAGACGTGCTTACTTCAAACAGTAATTTCTGCCCTTATTTGGAGTAAAAATGGTAAATATAGTTTGAGTCAAGTCAATCAGGTACATCTCTCAACACCCCGTATAATATGTAAGAATTAAGAGAAAAAAAAATCATTGCTGAGTTTATTAAACTCATTGTTGTGCCGTGTTATTTTATTGGTTAATTAAACTGCACAGCAAGTGAAATAACGGGTATTTTTTATGTTGTAGTTATAATTAACATTTTCTATTTTCAGGCTTCGGATATTAATGTCGGTTATTTCTGCCCTATTGTTTCAATTTTTATAAATATAACATTAGACCTAAAAATATAAAATGTTTATTCATGGTTATAAAACGCAAAAACCATTATTAAAATAACTAAACAATGGCTAGATAATGAATGCAAATTTTCAATTTGTAAAGGAGGTACCCACGTTGCAGATAAAATGCATTTTAAACAATGCCTGTGAAAAACAACGTGACCTTATAAATGATGAACAAAACAGCTGACGTAAATCTATACAACTTATTAATAATATAATTTCTCTACTTGAGCGTTCTAAATTAAATTTTAACGCTTATTCCCAGTACTTACGTCATAGGGTTGGTAGGTATGTTATACTGACGAAACGATTTACTCGTAAAGTGGTGAAAAACCGAAACACGTATACTTGGGTGTTTGATAAATTTTTAATAATTTTCGAACAATGGAAGCAATTCGGGTTATTAACGAAGTTTAATCAGAGCGTACTTTGATCTAAGGAACCCTTAAAAATAATGACCGGGTTGGCGATTCGTTTTATTGCGTCAAATAATGGAGGGACCATTTTACCAGTAGAATTCGCGAGATTTAATTTAAGACAATATTTTATATTTTAATGAATTCACCAAAAAGGACCTTACCTTAACGGTATATTTAGTAAAAAAATCTATGTGCTATTTCTTATATAGATACTTTTCAACTTTTCAACCCAACTGCTCCCATCTGAAGCCAGTGAGACTATGGCATCCCCAATTGGGGTATGCTGTGAGGCTGAAGGTAGTGGGGAGGGGAAGGAGATAGGGAAGAGAAAGGTGGGGAAGTACCTGGTTATTCAAATCTGGTCATCAAACACGGCTAATGCCATTTCAAGCAACGTTTCAATTCTGAATGGTGGTCTTACACCAGGACGATACTGAGAGTATCTTCCACTCTGGAACGTGCCGCAAATATACTATATATTATCTTAAATGAATAAATTGTGAAATAACACGAATTAATCAAATAAAATTTATTTGCCACGCCGAGATTCGATCCCGCGACCTTCGGTGTGCGAGTTAAGACCCTAACCACTGGACTACGCCGGCTGTCAACTAAATATTCAACAATTCAATTATTACTTACTAAAATAAAACGTGTGTCTATTATTGTTTATCTACAACTGTAATTGTCATTTAAAATATCTTTAATATTTGTAAATCTTTTTATAATAACTTTCAGGGTTATATTTTTGTTAACTTCTCACGGGTACAGGACCCTTAATTTTCTGTTTTACTTTTTAATTATAATTTTAATTATGTGAAAATCTGTCATTGGACATTATGTATATTATTAATGTTATTTTCAAAAGTGTAAAATATCTGTTGATTTTCCATAATAAATAAAATAAAATAAAATAAAACGAATAAATAAATACATAAGATAAAAAGCATAAAACTTTAAAACTGTAAAATTGATTAACAAAGAAAAGTAAAGGGCGTGAAATACATATTCACAGCTTGGTTGTAAAAGTAATGACGAAACTTGTATTAAACTTATAAAGCCCATTTTCTTTTATGAAGCTTGTATAAAATCATTTTCGTTACTAAATAGGCGCTCAATTTTTCAAAAGTACTTACGAGTACCCGCACACATAGATCAGCGAGCACTGAACATAATGTTATAAAATATTAACGAGTTATTGACGAATACGGGAAAGCCTACGATTCTCGACTCGGCGACGAAATATCAATAATTCGGAAGTGCTTATTTATGAAAAACTATGAATAAAAAATTAACTTCATTCTGTTGACATCGATTGATGTTCAGTGTACGTAGGAACAAGTTGAACGCCGTATATTACAAAACAGAACGTTCGGCATTATATAATAGACGTGGTGTGGACATAAATTCATAAGTATCTACCTGTACGATATAAGGTGCTCATAATAAAATTATGAAGCCTTTACTGAACATCGCTGCCAAGTGTGTAGGATGAATAGATTGTGTAGACCAAAGCCTTGAGCTTGTCAGCACGTTATGTTCGAAGAAAGGTAATTTTTTTCTTATTTGGATGAATCGACCAAACATTTACAAATAACAAAAATCCTTCTGAAATTTTAAACAATTTCGTTAGCATGGCTGGTGCATGCGGGATTGAAATATTATGCTAAGAAGGTGTCTTGTCTTCGAAGAGTTAGGAAAAATTACAAGTTCACTAGTTTATAAAAAGTAAATGGTTGCACCATACTTGGACTACTGTTCTTATATCTTAGTAGTGTTGTAGGTAGCTTAAAGAACTCCAAATAATCTAGAATATAAAAATAAGACTAATTTTGAAGAGCAAATCAATACAGAAAATGCTCAAGAAAATAGACATGATGAAGGTAAGTTTTAAGATTTTCACGGCCAAAAGCACATCTACCGGATCTGCCCTGATGATGGACACTGCAACGATGTCCGAAACGTTGGCTAAAGAAGGAGGTAGCGGAACACGGCATAACACCCCAAAAACAAATAACGAAAAAGACATGATGAATCTTAAACAAAGAATTTTCCTTGACGTTTTAATGTTATCTACAAAGTTTCTAATAATTTACTATCAACTTACTTCAGAGACAAACTACATCACAATAAAGACGTACAATACAAGACAAAAATAAAAATCATCAGAATAAAAAAATTAACAAAACCAAAACACAGAATTGTTAATGGTGTAGAAGAATCCAAATATAGAGCTTAGTTCCCAGTGAAATTAATTAATAAAATTCAAATTAAGAAGAAAGGTCATGTAAGTAATAAGTATTAGAAAACAAATGTGTTCAATTGTACTTTAGTATATTGGACCACGTGAAGTGGATCTATTTTAGATGTAATAAAACAAAAATAAATAAAAATGTGAGTTGATGCCGTCAGAAAAAATCGTTATTAATTTATCTGTTCGATGATAGTATGTACATGTGAAGCATTGGGCTATATTTATTGTCTAATGAAGGTTACCTGCCTGGTTTGAGGTAATAACAAGTAGACCAGCCCGAAGTTACAACATGGCCGATGTTTTGTAACTAGTACAGGTCTTTTAACCCTCAGTGGATACGAAGTCCGTCAACCAATGACATAATGACATTTAATGTCTTCTAAATTCTACTAATAGTCCAATATTTCCAGCCCTATATCATCATATTTTGATGTCTTTAGTGATTGTGAGGGTGTGTGAAAAGGCAAATTTCTTTGATACCCAGTCTCATTTTCTTTTATGGCAGTATTGAATTATTTTGGTAACAGAAGAATTTAAGCCATATCCGTAAACATATTAAAGTTCAGAGAAATTTCAGTGCGGAAATTAACTAATTTGTGCGTACGAATCCTGTTAATATTAACCGATAGATATGAATATTTTAAATTAAAATATTTATCAATGGTGAAAATGTATTTACGAACAATTTTTTTTAATTACAGAAATAACTTTACATCACGTCTCGAAAAAAGAGTCGGTAGTGTAATGCATATTGGGATTTCGGCAAATATTCCTTAACTACAATTATTTCAAATTTTTATTTAAGTAAAATTATTACACAGACAAAATCAAACAAACTACAAGGACAGCCAATCTGTCAGAAATTTTTACTCTTATGGCCAATGTTATGTTTCGATGTTTTTAACAAAGCATTATGCAGGTAGATGAAAATAATTCAACAGCAAAACATTGGCTCCGTGAATAAAAATTGAAGGATACGATATGAGTGGAAATAAAGCACTCAACACAAGCTAGACTTTAAAAAGCATTTGTAATGGACCAGCAGTGTGGTCCTCGCAAAAAATGCAATGCATTTACAGGCTATATATTCGGATTCCCTCGAATGGCATCAAAATGCTTTCAGCGTTCTAGCTTTGCGCGTATTAGGTAAAAATGTTTTTTGGAATCCGTCATTTGCATCAAAATTTGAAACGACATGTCAGGACGTAAACAAATTACATGGCGCGTTTTGTTCAGGCAACCATAAAATAATTCAATACATAAAAACGTTTTTTTTCAATATGACGCTATTGACATGATATCAGAATTTTTAAAAGTAAGTGCTTGGGTCCTTTTTTAAATGCCAAAACATTAATATTTAGAATAGGCCACTTGCAGACATTCCATTTTTTTAATCGTATTTTTGAATCCCTGGCGATTTTTTGAAAATTTCAATCCTAAAACCGAACCATTTTTTATAAACCGGAAAGCCGGGACATAATTTTATAGGTGCAAAAAAACAATAATTACGCAAAAACCGACGTATTCCACATGAATGGCAGAGGAGACTAACGAGGCATACCAAAAATATTACATCTCAAAACATCATCAAAATAATCCTTAATCCATCTTATTGATTATTAATCATTATAATGGTCTCTTGTTTGATATTATCCAAATGTTGTGACTTAAATTACTTGTAATTAAACTGTACTCTAAATTATGATAATAAATTACAAAATTTGATTCTCTTAAAATCAGAACTATCACCATTACGCTTCTAAGACAGCCTCTATCTGTACGATGTTCACTTCGAAGCATCTGTCAAAACGTCAAAACAAACAAAAAGTTCGCATGCTACAGATAATAAGCGAGTGAATTTTTATTCAAAAATTCGCCGGAAATCAAAGTGTTGCCGTAAAAACAATCAGTGTGGAATTTTACAAAATTAATTGATTATTTTCGGAGATGGAACATTTTCATGTAATGATGCCATGTGCCCAAAAAACGGAATTATTTATTAAAAAAAAAACTACAAATTTCTAAAAAAATTTTGTAACATTTTCGTAATCTTAGTAGAAGAATCTATACCCACCGTTTTTTTCTAATTCATTATGAAATCCACGCAAGTTGCCTATTACTTGTAAGAGTACTTACACAAATATGCGTAGAAGTAAAAATCATCGCAAATCGCAATCGCAAGTTTGTGTTAGGGACACCTAGTTATCCACCTACTTATTCTATTCTATCAGTCCTTGTTCTATCGGTATTACAATGGAAGATGCTCCGAGGAACTAGCATCATTGATCCCTTCGGCACCGGTGCATAGTCGGGAAACACGCCTAACGCGTGCCCAACATTTGTACACAGTTGACATTTGTCACATGAGAACGGGTGGTTTCTTCGACTCGTTCTTGTGTTCAACAGCTCGGCTGTGGAATGATTTGCCGGCCTCTGTTCCTCCTTCTTACAACATGGGTCTCTTCAAGACCAATGTTCATTCCTTCCTCTCCTCAAGAAGACCCTCCACACAGCATCCCAGATGACATAGGCCCTGAGGGAAATTATTTTCCTCAGGGCCTCCTGTGTGGAGTTAATGTAAAAAAAAAAAAAAAAATATGTAGGTTGATCGTTCTGTCAAATACTCTAACTCCATTTAACCTTCGATATCTCCCATCGACCACGATGGAGCCTCGAGCTCCATAAATAATAATGCCCGCATCATCTGGGAATTTACAACATTTGATACTTCACTCAGGATTTATGTATCTATCCTTAGTTTCCTGACGCTCTGCTACTAGTAAGGTTTAGTCCGAAGATCGGACCCTGCAAAGTCCTACGAGACTGGCAATGAATGTCGCTGTGTTTTATTGCCTTGTATTGTAGGAGCACTCCGAAACTCTTCTCCCGGTACTAAATTGACTTCATGACTTAGGATTTTTACGCTCATTGGTAAAACAGTTAAGTCTTTCCTCCAGCGTGCAATGGAAACAAGAAACGTTGCAATGCCGTAAAGTGTAGAACTTTTCTCTTTCCATACGCTCGTATACATAAAGATAAATACTCTTGAATGAGTGGGCAATGAAGCAAAAAAAAACCATATATCCATTATCACTTTTCCCGCACATAAAAAAATATAAAATTATCCGCCACATGACTCATTTTTTGGTCATTAGTGTCATTACGCTTCCATTAGCTTTCCAATATATATTATGATGTATGAATCTCCACAATCTGTAATACGGTCATGTGAGGTTCTATCACAAAGACTTTTCACGGAACTCGTTTCTTTAGCTTTCATTTATCGGTCATTTGTCGGTTACGCCGTACTATTTTTTTTTAATTAATTTTTTAAATTAGCTCCACAAATGGGGCGCTGAGGATTTTTTTCTTCTATAAAATAGGAATCTGGGGTCGGTGTGACCAGGAGTGACAAACGTTTGAATCCGTCCCTTTCAATGCGGTGCAAGGCGAGTTCCGAGAGAGTCCTGCTGGAGAGGTCAAACAGTCTCCCTGAACCATTCTCTCACAATACGGCCCGCCACGCATTGTGTGAACAAATACCAAGACAAACCTCACCTCATGAGCCCTTGCACCCCTGCTAAGTCACCAAAAGTAGCGAACCTCTTGGGGGGACTTATGGCAGGGGTATTGGTTATCAAATAAACGGTTCCCAGAGCCGCGTTACCCATTACCTCCTCACAAATGAGGCTTATTGTTTATAAGATTTGGCATCATCTCATGGACTGCTAGCTTCGCTTCTTTTTAAAAAAGTTTTTACGAATATCGTCTGTATTTAAGATTGTTGAAAACAGTAGAATAAAAAAAATTAAAGTTATTTTATGGGCAACTTAGGCCCTGAGATTTTCTCCGTCCTTTCGGCGTGGAACTAATGTAAAAATGACCGCAGCCTACACAGGAGTACACATTTAATAGTGCACATTTCCCTCGTGACAGCGAATCTAGGAAAGATATTAAAAACCCTCAATGCATTCCTCTCTAGAATAAGAGCGTGTGTCTTTTGATAGACTGTCGCATATTCGTCTAAGTGTACATTGCTGGCTTCAAAGCAGATTATTATTATTAAGGTATGTAGATTATTGTACGATATAATGGCACGTAATACTGATTTGTGGTATGTGGTATATCTCATCGAATATGTGCCAATCAATAAAGCCTCTAGTATGAAGACACAACCAGGTGATACCGAATACAATCTGAATTAAAATTGTGTAGCGACAAAATTACAGATTTCATGAGACACGAATTGCGTGGTTTTGCAAACTACTGTTATCCTCAAGAGTAGAAAATATTCAAAATGGAAGTACAAAATTTGTAGGCTGGCAACACCAATTTAACTGTCAAATATTCTTTTAAAGCGCAGTGACACTGTAAATCACATTGTAAAAAACATTTTTTTTCTTAAAGTAGAAAAAATTAAAATCGAGGATGCACTGTAATTAAGGTACCTACTTAATGACATAAATTTGATTAAATGGTGTTTTACAAAGTGATGTTGCTTTCATTTAATTTATTTTATATTTGAATTTAACAGTAGGTAGATAGGAAGAACCAATAATGGTATGTTTAGTTGCACTACTTTTAGATCTGAATGAGTTAAATATATTCAGATCTAAAATTAGAGACGTGATCTAAAGTCCGGGGAACGCTAGGTACGCTAGTATTAAATAAATGTGAGCAATTTCTAAACTGTACTTTATATTTTATTACAATATCGTTATTCTTCATTAATAAATGTATAATATCCCAAAGCAAATCTTTTTTGAGATCAGCGGGTATCTTTGTACATTGCAATGAAAAAATATTTTTTTCACTACTAAGCCATTTTAATTTTTTGCAAAAATGTAGGTTACACAGCTTTAAATTTCCACCATGAGTTATATTTTTAGTATTGCCATTTGAACAACAGTGGCGCTCTCCTATGTTTTCTACTCTTATTTGACAAACTGTGTTTACGAGAGCCTTCGTTATGAGATGTTAATGTATTTAGTACGGCGCGTTGAAAAAATTCAGTAATAAAATTATACCCATTTATAAATCATCAAGTACAGAAAACCATCACGTTAATAGCAACGTGTTTCATAAAATACTTAATTGAAAGAGCCGTTGGCTCATGCACGCAAACATGTGCTTAATTCGCTAATTACTCGAGTGGTTACAATACTGAATAAACATCACATCAAATTAGCATTAATTGGTTTTAGGTATTTTGCTTCTTTTGACTTGGTTTCACGTCACATTTGGATATACATAATATTAAATATTATAGTAAATAAAACCTCAAAAACGCAATTGATATATAAAAAACTAGCGTAGACCCATGAAAAATCACGAAAACTATAAGTGTACTTGTGAAGCGAAATATTATTTTATAAAAATACATTCGCCTCAGGGTCATTGCATTCCAAAAGAAAAATACACTTCTCGAATATCAGAAAACATGAAAAATTTCCACATCGTTTTTTTTTCCTTTATATATTTTTCCCGTTATTTCTTGATACATTTCAAAAGTATTTTTTTACATATTTTCTAAATATATATATCATAACACCAGATACAAACAATGTAAAAAAGTAAAAGATATATATAAGACAAAAGTAGTTAATGGGAACCCACTATGGCGCAGCCTGTGCGTGGGTAATATATGTAGGTAAACTAAAGTGCTAAATTACACCAATTAGTTGGTGGTACAAGTAAAAAATGTAAATTTCAAAGTGAAAGTTTAAAAATATAGGTATGTGTATCTTTGAAAATATTGTATTAACAAAGTGACACATACAAGTTAGTTGATTTTTTTTACGGTTGCAAGAAGATAAATAAAGTTAAAGATAATATAGTTTATCAAAACTGTTTCAACATCTGCATCATTTAGCCATAATTTTAATTCTTTTATATAAAGTGATATTTTATCTGTCATTTGAATGTGTTTTGGTAGAAGAAATTTAAGACTTTCCAATAACATTTTAAAAATACTCACGCAAAACACATTATATTCATACTAATCTAACAAAAAGTATGCATTCAAATACAGAATATTTATTATATTAATAAAATAACTAAAATAATTTTGATAGGACAGGTTCGCAGAAAATGCGTTTAACAAGATTAGCTCATCTGGCCTTTTACGGAAAAAAAACTCGTCGGGCCGCTTTTGAAATTTCGAAATCTTGACTTAGCTTGAAGTAAAACACTGCCACTTGTATTGTAATTAATTCATATCTCTCAGTGGAACATTAACTGCAAGCTACGTCACGAATTTTCAGCCAACCACCGCTCTACCTCCTCGATGAGCTAACCTTGTTAAAAGCATTTTCTACGAACCATGTACTTAGGTGCTTTATCGCTTGTCTAGATAACAGTTCCAATTTTGAAAATGGGACTTTAAAGTTTGACTTTTTATGTGAAAGTTCATTGAACTTCCACATAAAAAAACCTATACCAACTCTTCTTCGCCATAATATAAAGAAGAAGAATTTTAATTTTATGTGAATTTTCGTCTACCTTAGGTATTATAAAGCTCGCGAACTCTCCACCAGAATTTTAGTTTGAAAATTGTACTTCTTCGTACTGCTGGGAGATCGCATCCATTTTCAGGTCACAGTATAATTTCCATATCGATTAATATTATAATTAGTTTCTGCAAAGTAATTTTTAGGGAAATTACTTTTCTGCCCACCAAGCACGACGCGAGGACTTAATTGCTTTTCTCGCGATCAACTTAATGTCGCAAAATTAAGAAAAAAGTCTGGGAAACGAAGTGAGGGAGTAGACTGCGGATCGGCAGAGACGGGTTGTGAAATGAAAGGCATCAGGTCGAAGTGGAGCGGAGTGACAGTGGTGCAGTGAGGTGTTGCTGATGTTGTTGCTGCGTGATGATGGTCAGGAAGCTGTGAAGATCACCAGTCTTTAGGGAGCCGGCGTGTTGCTCTACACCGTGGCAGTGTAGGCGGTCGATCGACGTCTTGATGACGGATATGGTGTCTATTTGTCCTTTGAGTCGGAGCACACACGTAACGCAGGAAGGAACCTAGAGAGGCGGTGAGGATGAACTCTGGCAGCGGAACGCGATGGGTTTCGAATGCCAAAGAACGAGTTGCACCTAAACAGCAAGCGCGTGCTTGGTGTTGGTAGGTAGGGTGACATCTCATGTGGAGGCGCGATGGGCCTGTCAGCGAGATGGTGGTTGGAGATGGATGCCTCGAAGGTGTTATGGAAATGATCCTGGTGTCACACTAGATATGCGTAAATCACATGTTGCTGACTACGCGGGCGGCAGCCCGGCGAGAGCTTATAGGTACTTTGTTGCGGCACTGTACTGTTGTAATCACTTCTCTGTGTATATGAGTCGACCAATGAATTGAGATTAGACTGGGCTAGTGCGTGAGTTGTGGCGCTTATATAGCCGACAGATACAGTAACATTGCGAATTCACGCAAAGCGAAGAAAGTGCTCGAACGTTCTGCTGCCGTAGTGTTGATTCGAGGCCTTTCGCGTAAGTGGTAGAATAATTAATCGGCTAGTAGTAATAATCGGCTATAGGTAGATATATATACCGGCGGTGCCTCACGCGGTGAAGGAGTTAGGTATTTATTTCTCGTGTGTTCTTACAGCGTCAGTGGCGGCGTAATGAATTCGGCAAAAGTGGGTGCTACAGAAGCATTGAGAATGGCAGATTAAAATAATCCAATAATTATTTTTCTTCATTATATTGTTCATGAATTGAAAAACATGATAAATCTGAGTGGGGGGGGGGGCTAAATCTAGTTTGTGGGAATGATATTAATTAATTCTACATTTCAAATTGTGAGGTGTTGAGTTGCATAAAACGAATTCACGGTACGAATTATTCATTAATTATTATTGATTCCAGCAACTCGATCCCAAATCATGGTATTTCAATCAGTGTTTTAATTGAGGAATGTAAATTGTATACGTCGTAGACCAATTGTAGGACAGCATAACACGAACTTAAATTCGAAACGTCAGACAGTCAAATCAATTTAATTTCTTTTCGCAGGAGTTTAAATTAAATCCACTGAAAACTCTCGTCGTCCAAAAAGTAAACAAACCAAACTTCGTAATAGAATTTCTAGATTCAATCAAAATTGAATTAAGCAAAAACCTTTTCCAAAAATGGAACACTTATCATCGAAGTTGAGTCATGAAGTGCTTCCATGTAAAATTATGCTTGTATTAAATTTGCCGTGAGCCTCGAACTCACTGAACGGACAATCCCTAGTAGTGTGGTCCATACCGAAGAGAAAACTGATATCATGCCTTTAAAGTGAATGAAGGTGTGGGAAGAATGGAACGAGATGAGGAAGAGAAAGGTTGGAAAGTCACCTAGCTAATCAAATCTTGTCACCAAAAATGGCTAAATCCAGCTTAAGCATGGTTTTTTGTTTGTGAATGGTGGCCTTTCAACATAGCTATACTGAGGGTGTCTAAATTCAGAATTCACAGACCTTTCGAATCCTAATTCCCAAATCTTATCAGTTTATCCGCCTTAATTGGTGACCTGAAGAAAAAATACACGTAAGGGCAAACGTGAGCAAAATGCTCCCGCTATTTCAAATGTAGGTAATATATTATCCTTTGTTCCATACACGGTGTCCGAAAACTCGTAATACAATCCGGAAACTGGTGAAAACTACGTGACAGTTGGAGTCGATTTTGTGGCATGACTATTTTTCATTTGACGATTTGACGAGTTAAGAGAATTTTAGGGTTTGAAAATATTTTGTATGAATGGAAGGGAAAATGCTCAGTCCATCAACAAACAGTGGTCTGTGGATTTTCCCTTACATTCATACAAAACATTTTCAAAACCCGAATTTTTCTCTTAACCCGTGAAAAGCGCGCTATGAGCATTTTGCTCACACAAAAAAAATTATTGTGATATTTTTCAATGTTAGCGATATCAAAGCACCTCAGGGGTCTTTTTCATAATTTCCATTGGATTTTACCATCTTTCATTCTTTCTTCAGTGGTGCCAGAAAGCAATAAAATTTCAAACAGTAAAATATTTCTGGAAGGGATGAACCATCGACAATGAATTCATATCTAGATGGGTATTTCCAAAAGCTCTTATCGCACGGAACCTTACTTGAGCTTTTTGGGGCAGCCGTTCTGTGGAGATAATCTCTTAAATTCTTGTTTGTGGGCAAATAAACGATCGCTGGATTTGCGCCCGGTTGAGAGCAGTTGTGGTGAGGGTGCCAGTCTTCAAAAGCCGATTTTGGTTGGCCTTGTTATGAAGTCGAATGAAAGCTTCATTGAAAGGCATTACGAAATATTAAATAATGATATAATTGGAATAAATTCAATGAACATATGATTCATTGATTTTAAGTTTGAAGAGTTTAACTTGTCCACGGAAACATTACTTTAGCGAATATTTTCAATTAAAATGAACCTTTTGAAATATTTAATAAATGCTGGATGATGCAACATCAGTTGTCTTTAGAAATGAATAACAAAAAAAAATGTTAAACATTACTTCACAAATAGTTCACAATAGGTCACAAGACAATAATTCACTCTCACCACTTTGCTTCAAATGGCTTAAGCCGTGTTTGGTGACCAGATCTGACTTACCAGATGTTTTCTAATCTTGTCTTCATTTCCTTCCCCTCCCGGTTCCTTGGCCTAATAAAATTTTAGGAAAAACTAGCATGTAAAAATGCGATAAAATCATTGTGTTGTTTAGATTTTGATATCATTTCGATTCCATGGTGATCCGACAGTTGATCCCTAAATAGTTGGACCCTCGCAATTATTATTCAATTATACTTTTTTGTACATTATTTACAAACTTCAAACCTAAAATCGACTTAAAAAATAATCATAAGTTGATGTGGATTTCAAACGAATTTATTTACAGTTTTTGGAGTACAGTAGACAAGAAGTATGGGCAAGTAGTTTTAGTCAAGGGGACATCAGTGTCCCCTATGAAATTTCAAAAAAAACTTTTTATATGCGATTTTGACTCTTATGTATACAGAAACTGTATGAAAACAAGGTCAAAATTGCTTGCACCAATATCCCTGTAGGTAGGGTAAAAATTTTCATTCATGTGGCAACTCTAGAATTTTTGTAATTAATTTTTCTGTGACTTTAGACCGCTGTCAAAACCGAAAAGTCGTTTTAACATTTTTGTTCCTTTTTCAAATGCATGTAAAGGTATTTATTTATAATTATCAATCACCTTTGAAATATGTTTTTTCACGTAGGATGTCTGTTAAGGTTTATGTAAAAATAATAATATCAGTTCATTTTCGAATTTATACGGATATTTAAGCAAAATTCGGGAAGCCAAATTTTCGCGCCTTTGTTCTTGGCTTCCAAGGGGTTTTAATGCATTTGAATGAAAATACGTTTTATAATTCAGCATTACATCTTCTTCAGGGACATAAAGTTATATTTTCTGTTGGTAAAATACCTACCGTATCTTCCCTAAATCAACAGCATATTGTATATAAGTATTTCGGGGGGCCAACTATCGGGGAATCAACTGTCATGGTATCCGATTGCATAATATGACACAGTAATTGACAATTTTTTTAATGCGCCAAAACAGAAAAACACCTTTGCCATTATTTTTCAAATGGTAGACCCAAATTGACAACAGCAGCTGTTGCCTTGGGAAATGGGACAACACTTTTTTTATTTCTCAATCCTCTTTTTCAATTCAACAGGCACCATTGTTTTTTTTTATTGCGTAGTTACCCATTTACTGTGTCGTTTACATTCATTCAAATTAAGAACATGGAATCTGTTTCTGTTATTAATTTTATTTATTACAAATCAATCACGAAAAGAAAATAAAGAAGAAAAAAATGATGTTCTTAATATGCTGACATTAATGAATAGTGCGTCGTAAGTTTCGAAAAAAAAAAATTCATAGTTTTGTTCAAATTTTAATGCCACATAGGTAAAAATAAAGATAAATAGGTGCAGATGAAAAAAAAGGAAAAAGGAGTTTTGGTGCTTGAGGACCCAACAAGTCTTGATTTCGATATCAAAGATTCCCTACCTACAAAAGGTTTTTGTTTTTTAGAGTGTTAATAAAATTATTGACTGTTTTTGTGATTTAGTCGTAGAACTCGTTTAATTTTTTAAAGTTTAATTTTAATTTTAATTGAATTAAATAATGTTATTGTCAAGTTTGGCAAGTATTTCAGTACTTATTTTTGTTACAGCTGTTTTGGCTTACAAGGCCGTTTTCAAACTGCGATTAAACCACTTTGAGATGACTTATTTATACGATTTTAATTGTCGATTTTAATTAACCACCGTTCGAAAATGGCCTTGTAAGCCGAAACAGCTGTAACAAAATTAATACTAAAATACTTGCAGAACTTTAAAATAACATTATTTAATTAAATTTTAATAAACGTTGTTTGTTTTATTGTTATTTTATGTTGCTCTCTGTATCTCAGTTATTTGTTTTGTCAATGAGAAGCTAAAAGAAGAGGCATTTTTATCTTCTTTAATCTGTTAACGCCAAACCCTTCACAGGAATACGAATAGTCTTTCAAGAAAATACACAAAAAAGTCTTAACTGCTTCGAGATAACGCGAACGTCGAACGCCAGTGACTTCAATAGAATCTGTAAGCTTTTGCTTTTTAACGGAGTATAAAGAACGACAGAATCAATGATTTCTTTGTTAAATTTAAAATAAACAAGTCATTGAGTAACACGGTAGCTGGTGCGAAAAAATTCAACGGTCGTATTTTAAAATGGTTGTTTATTGCTAAGTGCCTGCGTAGATTAGAGTAGGAACTATGTGTTGCCTCTGTAATAAAAGTTGTCTATTATCTAAAACCAGTTTTAATTACTCATAAGGGAGTTATATTTTATCAAGTTTATAAGCTTTCAGCGAGAAAGATAGCGATTTTCTTCGTAACTAATTGTGATGTACGAATAGTAGTTGCCATCATTTTTCAATAGTGTTTTGGTGAAGTTTTTGAAGTGAAAGCTTCTTTAGCGCCGTTGTGATTTGAAACTCAATGAAACGAAAACAAAAAGAGCCAAATACATACATCATTTAGCCTGCGTGAGAATGAGATTACAACAATCAGTCTCCTTTTTTGCGGTGCTTCGTAGCCTCTCCACTTTTGGGTACTTTAAATTTTCTGAAGGTTTCACTTCTACCGCATGTGAACTGATCATCTGTATTTTTTTAACTCTTTGTTCTTTACAATAACGAAGAAATTCAGATTTTTTTTTGCGTTTCTTCAGCATTACCTAAACATTTAAAAATTTCGCGACATTTTATTTTAGAAGAGTTTTATTTTTATTTTTAATTGAAATTTATTATGTAATAAATTATTATCTTTACTTCCGGTCCATTAATCAAAATTAATATAAGTAGTAAAAAAAATAAGAGCACCCTGTAAATCACGATTACTGACAATGTTTCCTTATTTTGACTCCTCTCCCTCTCCGTCCTCCATCTTTGGATGCATCAAATACGGTTGCAAAATGACTAAAAAATTATTTGAAAAAAATGTGCACAAAAAAAAATCTTTTCTAGAACAAAATGTCTAGTAGTAAGACACCTGATGTGATAAACGAATATGTTTTAAAAATATTATAATATATAAAATAAAATAGTGATAATTTAAATACAAAATTAACACTATGCTTATGAAATTGAAACAAAAATAAATTAGGTAATATATCAGTGATTCATATAAAATCGTATAATTTTTTTGCATCTTTCGTGGCACTTTTGAAAATGAAACGATATAAAAATTATAGTATCTCAAAATAACATTTACCAAATGTTGCTGCTACACCCTGTATTTCGTTATGTTAACTTTTACATCCGAAAAAGAAACATCAACAGTTCCCTGAGCCGGTAAGAAATGGGTTAGGAGACTAGGAGAGGGGACAAATCTATTACAATTTCAGCCAATATCGATGAAGGTTATCAAAAAAACTGATAGGACGCGCCGGCCAACAAAAATCTTTATAAAAAGGTCCGGGATCCATAAAGCTGTGAAAATAAAAACGACAAAAATAAATATATTGATTAAATGAAAAGAGGTTCTGTGACAATTGCGCGAATTTTCTTTTGAATTAAGTCAACCAACAAAATTGTAAAAAGTAATATTAGGATTTCATAACTACTTAGACACGTCGATGAACACCAATCTAACAATCAAGCATTAGTTTTCAAAACACCTTCCAGCAGCAATTTCACTACTACTTGAAGTACCGACTCTGATCACTTAATTTTCTCAGTTTGACAGTACAACCTACCTTTTTTCTCAGAGTAACTTGCGTTCGAGCAAAAGTAAATGAAAGCGGGCAATTTTTTGACCAATTTTAAATTTGCGTGCGGAGATATTAAATTATCAATTTTATAAAGAAAACCGAAGTAAATTATCCCAATTTCTTAGAAAATTGAAAAGTCATTGATGGTTACAAAAATAAATGGTTATAGTTAATGGAAAAATGAATGGTTACAAAACATTTTCCATGCGTGAACAATATAGTGCAAAAACGTATCACGTTTATTTTACATGTAATTAGCCTATTTATATTAAATACAGTAAAAGCTCCATAAATAAGAGTTGCCCTGAAAAATCATGCAAAAATGTGTTTCTTTGTAAATTATTATAAACGACCATTTGAAACCTTTTTTGAATAAGTAATAAACTTTCACGTCTGCTAACAACTACTTAAGGAATTTTAATTATTTATTTCACAATTCATCATTTCTTTTTTTTTTTAAGAAAGACAAATATTCACGGGTTACAAATAACCCGACAACATTTGAAAATCTCCTACTACCACCATAGTGAGCCGAAAATGTGCTTGAGTCGTGATGGAGGAACGCCTGTGTGGAACCCAAACGCGATGCCCACTCAACCACTGACCGGTCGTCATCTTATCAAAGATCACGAAAACTTCAACGATCACTGTGACCGCACCTACGCTTATTTGTAGTATTAGTATTATTGAGTCGGGCCATGTCAAAAGTCAGAATAATAGAAGAGAATGTATGAGACGATGTATGAATGTGAGTGAGGCAAAGAGTGTGTGCCAAGACCGAGTTGTTTGGCGGTCCGTTCTCTCTGCCTACCCCTGCGGAGAAACGGCGTGATGGTTAGTTAGTTAGTTAGTATTATTAGTATCTGGATTGTTGGATCATGTTCGCAGTAGGTCTACATAGATATTTTTCTATGTATTCATTTGCATTAGGTATAACACATAAGATAATAAGAAAATATTTTGAAGACTTAGATTAATGTAAAGTTGCTTATTTGTGTTTGAGTTTTCGTGCTTCTTCAGCAGAACGACGAAAAACCATTAAACGTACTGCTAGAAGATATAACACATTCGACGAAAGAAAACTAAAATAATATTGAAAATAGGGCGCACAAAATGTTTATAAAGTTTAATTTGGAAAGAATTCGTGCAATTACTATAGAAAAAGATATATTGTGGACAACCCTAACAATATAAGAAAATGTCTTTATGAATCTTTCTTGAATCAAATTTTAATTATGCATCACACGCTCATTCAAATTCATAGCGATAGATGTCACGACGTAAATTTTGCTTTTGTTGTTATATTCGATAAAGTTCAGCATGAATGGCTTTGAATTTTGAATATTAAAGCAAGCAAACACAATGATACCAGGGATTTGGGGTAGATACTTGAAAAATGTATATGAGGCAGGTGTTAGAGGAGTAGAAGTGAAGATATAATTTAGATATATTCCAACATATTTTTCCTTTATAACCACTGAGTAAAATAAAGAATTTGAGTCAATGGTGAACCTACCAACAATGTCCAGTGTACGGATAATTATTATCTTGCAGTTAAAGACTTGCTATTTATATTATTTAATGGCCTCCATGGACGAGAAGAAAGATTATTGACTAGCAATCCGAAGGTCGCGGTATCAAATGCGTAAGGTATCCAATACCCGGCGTACGTAAATAAATTTCATTTAATTAATTTGAATTATTTTCACAATTATTTTTGGCACATTCTTGAATGGAAGATACTCTCAGTATCGCCCTGGAGTAAGATCACAATTGAATCGTTGCTTGAAATGGCTTTAGCCGCATTTGGTTACCAGATCTAGAAAGGTATTGGTCCACCTTCATCTTTCCCATATCCTTCTTCTCCCCATTGCTTTCAGCCTCACATACATACCCTACATACCCCGATTGGTGATGCCATGGTCTCACTGGGGCGGAAGGAGTAGTTGTTGGGACTAGGGAATGCAATCTCGACTTGAGATCGCAAATTCGAGATCTCGCGAGATCAGAAATTACTATCTCGCGAGATCTCGGAATTTACGGGATTTCGTTAATTAAAAGAAAATATTATTTGAAATAAAACAAAAACCTTTATTCTTTAATATTAGCTACTAAATAATTAACAGTTTTTTTTTAAATTAAAATAACCAAAAGAAAAAACATAGCTTAAGGAGATTAGAAAGTAATTACGGGTGATTTTGAAAGTAACTTCTTAAAAAACAAAGTGTATTAAGGGTGCTACGAGTGTCTGCTAAACGGCAACGGTGTCCGTTGCAATGTATCCAACTGCTCAAAATGCCCTCTCCGACTCAACACTGGTTGGCAGCAGCGTGACTAAGCAATTATATGCAAACTGCAAAAATCTCCCCCTTGTTCCTCCACACTCAAATAGATCCATTTCTTTTTTTATGACTGACTCTAATTTATCTAAACTCGTAGATACACGCGAAAAAGGACTTTTAGATATTCTCAGAGTCTCTTCTAATTCCTTTTGAAGTGACGTATTAGTTAGTGACGTATTAGTCATAGAAATAGGCAAGCCATCTTCGTTTTCTGTGTTTGCTACTGAGGTAATCACGGTACCAGAAGTTGAGTCTGATTGTTTACGATGTAATCGTTTGATTATATTTTTAATTTCTTTCCGTTCGAGATATTTGATAGATATTTGCAGTAAGGCGGAACGAAAATTTTTTTTTTCTAATTTTTATTTGGAATAGTTGTATTAAGTTGCCAATTGCCATCAATTATCTCAATTAAAAATATAAAAAATATCAGACAACGGTAAAAGCCCCCGCCAAGACATTGAACATTTACAAAAAACGACAGTTTTGGGGCTATTTGCGCAGCCTACAAAACAGTACAGAATTTATTAAAATATGTTTATTTTATTTAATAACATGTTTAAATATCGTTAACTAGCTGTTGCAATCAAATATTTCATTATTGTGTTATGGGTCGAAGCGGGGGGCGGCAGGTGACAATCTACGAAATGCAGTGTTTTGTTTAAACTACCTAGAGTCGATAATTATCTCAAGGTGAAGGGTCTCGCGTCAATTATATGCACGAGTACTTGTTGATAAACGTTTTTTAAGTGATTTAACATGACTTCTACAAGACAAACGTTAAATGGAAATTTGGTGAAAATACAGATTTGAAAGTGAATATCTATGAATGAGTTCGACAAAACTTAAAAGTAAGGAATAACACACCAAAAGAACCTACGATTTGGAAATTGCCGAAATAGCTGGAACGAAAATTGAAGAATTGTGGATAAAATCTTCTATTCCAATTGTCACACTTACAGTTACTATAAAGTTATCACTCAAAGTGTTATAATTTGAAAAGTCTTTGAAGAAACTTAAGGAAGAAAAGTTAGAAGAGTTCAGAGTACAAAGTAGATAGCTTTTTGACATAGCTGCATGTAAATGTAAAGAATTTGTAAGCTGTACTTGTTTGAGGGAAAAGTGCCAAAACAGGAACAAATTTTTTTAGAAGACCAACGCACTAACAGGCTAAAACTGTTTTAAAAGGACCGAAGAGGTTTAGAGTGATTGTACAAGAGAAACATATTTCGATTATAAAAAAAACCAGGTTCTATTTATGTTGTGTATGTGGTTCCAACATCGGACAGTGCAAGAAATATTGAAAGAGCTAGCTATCCACAGCTTTTAACGACTGAAGAGATATCACTAGAGGGTTTAATGGCTGTTGGCTGTGATGGAACAAACACAAATGCAGGGAAAGTGAGAGGCGTGAATCGTCTTTTGAAAAACAGACTGTCTCGACCATTGCATTGGATAATTTGTCTCTTACACGCCAATGAGTTACCATTGAGGCATTTGTTTACCTATTCGGATGGCCCTAATGCAGGACCTATATCATTTGCAGGTCAAATCGGTAAAGCATTAGAGATATGCGAGACGCTGCCGTTGGCCAAGTTTGTTGGCCAAGAAGGTGAACTACCTCCACAAATATCCACAGATCTCAGTAGAGACAAGAAATATTTACAAAAAATTACTACTGCTGTCATAAATGGATCCTGTTCTCCTGATTTATTAAAGAGAAGCCCAGGTAAATCGCATACTGCGTTTGAATATGTCTACGAAAAATCCACAACAAAATCTTGTGACTTTAGCAAATCATACACTCCTGACTGGTTTGCTATCAAAACACATTCATCCTGCAAAGATGGTTCAATTTATTTATGGAAACTAATTAACAGCACTAGATATTTGTCCAACGAGTTGTTAGCGATAGTGGACCCTGTTATAATTCGAAACAGTTACTTTGCTCAACCAGAAAACTTGCTGTTGTGTATGATAACAGATTCACGTAAGCAGATTAGAGAACTTGCTGCAAGACGCATTTTAAAGGCTCGTGAAGTTAATAAAAATTCTGTTTGGCACATGTTTGAGGTGCCAAAAGTGGACTAAAATGCACGTTCTTACATAGACATGATTGACTGGCAACAAAATATGTACAAACCCCCAATACTTATGAATATTTCCGATAAGCAGTTACAAGATCTTATTGAAAATTGAGAACATACAGTGTTGGAGTTTATGAGACTGCCTTGCCACACCCAGGCTGTGGAAAGATCTGTAAAAGTTGTGACAAAAGCAGCTATAAGTTGTTATGGGCAGAACGCATAACTGCTCTACAATATGTCCCCAGGCCAGCTCACGGTAGAGACAAAAGTACCCTCTATCTCAGAGGGCAGGTCGCACGAATGCGTCGGGATCTCTCTCTCTCTCTCCTTCTCTCTCCCACAATCGTCTGGGAATACTCACTGGGGAAAGGCTCCTGCCGAGGCAGATTGACAACAGGATGTAATTAATAGACTCATGTATTGTAAATTCAAACACAGTACAAGGGTTATTACAGCACAATTCAATTCAAGAGATGCATGTTACACAAACCTAGCTATCGAGTTTATATCTCATGATCCCTGTCAACGAAACTTTCTGAGTGGTGGCTTTACGCGGGAGTTCAAACAGTCTATCGTTACGGACACATTAAAGAGGGTAAATCAGAGGACAGCTTACATGGTGATTGAAGAATCCTTCGGCTCTCGGGTTCAGCAGGGCTCATCCCGAGTCTAGGACAGGTCCCGAAGTTCACAGGCATGGTAGAACACCAGCGCTAACACTCGTATGTACTTTAATTACATCGCAGATGTTACTGCGTTTAATTTGATCGGGCTAGTTAGCCGCGAACTGTATAGTTCGCGGAGGAGTGTCACGTGCGCCTGAGACGGCTTGTACTACTCGACTGGTGGCGGCGCGGCGGAGCGTGCCGGAATGCCGAGGGGAGAGGAGGTAGGTAACAGGAAACAGCGGGGAGCAACGGGTTGTTGCCCGCAGCGGTTTGTTTTTAGGGACTCGCGTTGGCGCTCCCTGTTGCTCTAAAAACGTACCATAACACTTCCCCCCGCGCTTGGAAAAAAAGCGACGTGGCAATGGAGCTGTAGGGAAAAAAAATCCTCTTATGCTTCCATCGGGGTTTTGAGAGATTCGTTGCTTGAGAGATTGCCTAGCTAGAACATACAGTTTATGCTATAGTTTAGGTCACAATGTTTGTAGGGAATGGATGGGGGTACATGGAATGTTTGGAAAAGACAGCTTTGGGGAGAGTACATGGTGTAAAACAACATACAAGGTTATGCAATTGAAAATAACAATACACATGGTTATGCAATTGAAAATAACAATACACATGGTTATGCAATTGAAAATAATGACAATACATTTGTACAAGAGAAGAGAAAAGGTGTGATTCTAAAGTTTCATTGGTCTGGGAGCTAAGTTTGCGAAGCGTGGATTTGTTTGGTTTCGGAGAATTTCGAAGAAAAGGACGTGGTTTCACAGATTCTAAGGATTACAATATCACTGTAATCAGACCCATTTGAGATAACACTCAAGAGTACACTTGGGCCTTAGAAAACACTTGGTTTGGTCGAAAACGTTGAAGTTCACGAAGTGGAGACTGTGGTTGCTGTGCCGCGACTATGGTTACAGAGGCCATTGAAGAGAAGAATCCAGTATCTGCAGACATGCCAGTACGAATCCTAAGTGTTATTATGGTAAACACGGATCGTATATAATGGTTATTGAAGCATAGTGTAGCTCAAGATAACTTGTATTGGTACGCATTCAGCGAATACTGGTGGGTCAAGGTAATGATGGTTTACACATGACGATATATGCGTCACTGCATGACAGAGCAAGGGACGGCAAGGTTGGCATTGATAGCAAGAGTAAGAACAAACCTAGGAGCTAGCGTGCTCAGAAGGTAGTTTAGAGTGTCATAATGTATAGTGGGACAACTCGGCTTGCTGTGGCACGACAAGACAACATACATATGAGCGGTATGGTCTGTGCTTTTAGGAACAAATGCGTAGAAAATGGCAGCGGGAGGGACCTTGTAACCACAGCGCGTGCTGTCAGGAAGTGAAGCTCAGCTTGGCTGTTGATGATGACATCCGCCTGGGCTTCTTTTTAAATCCGGGAGAAATTATTATTAGAGCAAAATTCTTGAAGTTTACCTGCCTAGGGACCAATGAAGAAAAGGTTTGGAGAGAAACAAAATGTGTCCAGAAAATGAAATAAACGAAATTTAGCCACCGACTCAGAGAGTGACGAAGAGAGATTCCTAACTAAATTGTGATTACATGAACATTTTCCTTTTTCAGGAAGACTTGGCGTTTGCCGAGTGACAATATGTCTTGGTTAAAAAACAACCGGCCCTCTATGGCCTATGTTAACATAAGATGGTAACATTTTCGTAGAATTTCAAAGAACAAGACAAAGAATCGTGAACTAGTCACGGCAGAGGGAAACCAATTCATGAATAAAGGTTGTCAAAAAGAGACAGACGTTACGCCAAGTGCATATCGTACATATCCAACATTCATGACTGTGTTTCGTAGAATTGAGAAAGAGAAAAAAGGTGAGACATATGCAGAGATTGAGGGGGAAAACCTGTAGATAACCGGACAGTTACCTATTCGAACTCCAAGTGAGGGCGAAATATGGTCAACGACAGATTTTTCACTTCATAACATACGTCTGAGAACATGGGGGAATGGGGGAGGAGGGGAGGAGGGAGACGAGTTACGAAATTTGCTAGAGACTGGGCTAATTTCCAATTCAAACTCTATGTGAAGATGAAACATAATCAACCAGCAGATTTCCTGACTCTTTACATTTATTAAAGGAGGAGAGATTTGAATACACATTATAACAAAGAGGCTAATCTTTCGCGTGTATTGGGCAAAAGATTAGGGGTCATTTTAAAACTTCTACATGATTGTGAGAAAAGACAGACCCTTGCTCCAATTTCACAAACCTGGGGGTTTTCTTATTCGTTCTCCAGACAACGAGTTAGGTGGTTTTGTGCTCAATCGATTAACTCCCACAGCACTATGCCCCATAATTGACAGTGAAGCTGAAAACTAGTCCTTTTGGGATAGTAGATATTCCTGGGCTTCTTTCCTTTTGCAAAGAAGTAAAAAACAGGAAGTCCACGGGCATCGGCGTTGAATGACAACAAAAGGGTTGTGGACTACATTTCGTAGATCGCACACAAAAGGGTTTGATATTATTTCGTTCGCACGACTCATGGTAAGTGTTTTAACGTCTCCACGTATAGTGTACAAAATATGTAAGTACATACAAGATACAACTCAATTATAGACAGAAGTCAAAGAGTTTATACAAAGCATCTTAAAGAGGATGGCAAAGCCGATATTATGTCGTTCACACGAATCACGGTAAGTGTTTTAACGTCTCCACGTGTAGTGTACGGAATGAACGATTTACAACAAATTTGCCCAGTATTGAAAGACAGTAGCCCAATTACGTTCGAAAATGTGGGTCCCCATTCAATACAGACGGCGGATTAAGCGGTTCTCATGCCAAAAGACACACGACCAAAATAGAATATACAAAACGGTACTCATGACAAATATGTCACACGACCCACTCAATAACGTTTAGCTATGAGCAAAAGTGATTATGACGAACTTCTCGTATTGTGGCAGGTATTTTAAGGATCCCTCCTATAATGTAACAGGGTTACGTTTAAATACAACACAATAAACGTTAACAATGCTTGTTTTAACACAGTATATGAAGATTTGTTAGATTAACTAACTCCGTAGCCCAGGAGCGTACGATAGAATAACAAGGAGGTAAACAATTTAATGTCACTTCATATGTTATAAAGGCGGGGTGATGACAGAGTACATTTCTGTTTACACCATGTGACAAACAAAGACAGACCTATATGGTTTTACATACTGTCTGTTGTAGCAACTTCAGTGGGAACAAACAAAAGGGACCAATAGTGGTTTTACATACCCTTTGTGCAGTTACAACATACCGGGTTATGTGCAATTTAGGTTGCAAACAAGAGTTGAATGCCTAAGTTTACAAAACGATTGTCAAACAAAATATTGATGATTCACGTTAAACTGCGGTTATTTATGTATGGAAAACAGGGCTGTCGTTAGGTTTTATTAACCTTTTCCGTCAGGGCTGAGGCATGTAATACAAGACATACATGTTGAGAAGAGGGACAAATCGAGGACTTCTTATAACAACAAAAGACCGAGTATTTGGTTTTACGTACTTTAGTTGAAGCGGGCCCAAGAAGATTTGTATAAGGGTGGAAAGACCAATTTAAAGGCTTTTCCTTTATTTATATACATATGATTTCAAAATGGACGTGTCAAAATCCAATTTGTTAGCAAAGAGCTCGGGTAGGACGCCATCAATTTTTTAACATTTGAGAAAAATTGAAAACTACTGTACACAAGGAATGTGATTATGTGAGTAACCACTTATTTTTTACCATGATGAGTAAAATATGGAGCTTGTTAAGATGGTTTACTTGTCCTGGGTCGTGATTTAACGCTTTGGAGTTTACCAAATCCGACTTTAGAACGACGCTCCAGTACTTACAGAACATAAAAGAAAAATTTTTTTTTTTGAAGAGATTCCTTCCGATATGATGAAAAAAAAACAACAAACAAAAATGGTGAAAATTACAATATTGCATTACATAGCAAGGCGTGCCATGGCATGAACGTTGCGTAGTGTGAGGGGTTGAGAGGCAATGATTTGGGTTCATGACTCCCAGACACTGTGACTCGACGGGTGTCTCTGCTCTAAAGTGATCAATTTTAGAACAGGTGAGAAAAAAAATAAATAAAAAACGTGTGAAACAAAAATTACGGTGGTTGCCAATTCACGAACATGAACGGGGTAAACTACACCGTGGAGTGTACATAAATTTACAAAAATGATTTTTTTTTAACAATATTCGTTTTATCAACGAAAGGGTGGACATGTAATTGACACTTTACACGCCAGACATTGTAAGACTTCAATGTGCTTACAAAAAGGGTTGTGGTGATACACACTGGATCATTTTGAGTTTGCTGAGATAGTGGGGGTAGTTTTACTCGACTCCTCACTTCCAGTCTTTGCGATATCCTTAATATGGTAATTACCAATGTGCCTTCCAGAGAAGTCAGACAAAGAGTACACTAGATCTGATATCTTTCTTAGAACTTTGGCCTTCACGAAACGTGGTGCCAGCTTGGCAGAGAAATACGTGGCTCCTTGGGAAAGTGTGTTGTTCTTTCTCCAAACTATGTCTCCTGTGTTGAAGGTGACATGTTTCCTACGTAGGTTGTATCTGTCCGCACTCTTTTGATGAGCCAGGAGTAAAGCATCAGTGACTTCACTGTAGATGGCCGACAGTTCTTCCAGACGATGGGCATAGTCCGCGGTAGGGTTGCTAGTGGCGGCAATTGACGTAGGAAAGTTTGTGTCCCTATGTAGAGAACCGTGAACAACTTGTTCCATACCGTGTTTTAGGAAGAAAGGTGTGTAACCAGTGGCCAGGTTAACCGTGTTGTTCATAGCAGCCTGAATTTTATCTAGGTTTTTACACCAAGTGCGTTGATCTTTATCAACTAGAATAGCCAGAGCTGTGTTGATTGTCTGGTTATAACGTTCGACAGTGTTATTTTGTGGGGTATACAAGGTATTATAGTAAATGTCCTTGATTCCGTATTTGGCAAGAAAATTTTTGAATTCTTGAGCAATAAATTGTTTTCCGTTGTCAACTATTACGGTTCTGGGTGTTCCGTAAGGTATAAAAATGTGTTTTTCCAGAAGTTTGATGATGGCGGACGCATTGGCTCTTTTTAAAGGGAAGATCCAACAGAATTTACTACACTAAGTATGTGCATGTGTCCGGCATAACTTCGAGGAAAAGGTCCGACGAGGTCCATTGACAATGATTGTAGGGGTCTGTCGGCACGTTTGGGATTACCCATTAGGCCGGCAGGTGCTGCCGTGCTATGTTTATAAGCTTTACAAGTTTCACATTTAGAGATGTAATTGCGAATTTGCTTAAAGAGACCAGGCCAGTAATACTTCAAGGTGATCTTTTTATACGTCTTGAAATTTCCTGGGTGTATGGAGTCGGGAGCACTATGATTGTCAATGATTATTTGTTCTCTACCTTCGAGGGGAACGACAAGTTTCCACGAGTAATCTTCGAGGATGGATAGTGGTGCCTTGCAATTACGGTATAATTGTCCTTCTTTTATGATAAAGTTAGGAAACTTTTGTTGGTTATTTTTACAACCTTCGAAGATTTTCAAGTACCATTCATCTTTTGTAGATGGAGGGGGGGCAATTGTGTCAACATTTAATGAAGCTAGTTCAATTCTTGAAAGGGCGTCGGGAACAATATTGTCCGCGCCTTTACGGTGAACAACATCAAAATTGTATTGAGACAAACGGGAGGACCAGCGAGCGAGCCTACCGGAGGGATTACTTAAAGAGATCAACCATTTCAAACTACTATGGTCTGTGACTACAGTAAATTTGCTACCGTCTATGTAACCGCGGAAATGGTGAACAGAATCCAATACAGCCAATAACTCTTTTTCGGTAATTCCGTAGTTTTTCTCGTGTTTGTTTAGTGTGCGGGAAAAATACGCTACAGGGTGTTCGCCATCTGGGAATTCTTGAGTAAGAACTCCACCGATTCCTACATTGGATGCGTCCGTGTGGAGGGTAAAAGAGAGTGCAAAATCCGGGCAATTCAGAACGGGAGCTTTTTGAAGGGCATCTTTTAAAGTTGTAAACGCTTCTTCAGCTTCGACAGACCATCGGAAATTGCTGACACCTTTACGGATGCCGGTAATTTTATTTAAGGGGGCTGCAATAGTGGAAAAGTCTTTGATGAATCTCCTGTAGTAACCTGCGAGTCCAAGGAAACCTTTGACTTCCTTCGCGTTTTTGGGTCGGGGAAAATTTGCCATGGCTTCCACCTTAGCGGGGTCTGTTCTTAGGCCTTTTTCGTCGACAATGAATCCCAAATAACGTAGACGGGACTTACAGAATTCAGACTTCTTCAAGTTGATGGTTAAACCAGCGAACTTGAGTTGTTGGAAAACTTTTTCCAGCATTAATAGGTGTTTTTCAAAGGTATCGCTGACGATGATGAGGTCGTCAAGGTAACAAAACAGGCTGTTATCGACTTCAGGACCGAAAAGTTTGTCCATCAGTCTTTGTAACTCGGCGGGGCTATTTTTTAGACCAAAGGGTAATCTTTTAAAATGGAACATTCCCCTACCAGGTACAACGAAAGCAGTTTTTTCGCACGATTCTGCGTCCAAGGGTATTTGCCAAAACGCTTTGCTGAGATCGACAGAAGAGATGAACTTGGCGTTACGCAGCTTGTCTAAGGTTGCGTGAACGTGAGGTAAGGGATACGCATCAGCTTCCGTGCAAGAGTTTAAACGTCTACTGTCGAGACAGAAACGTGCAGAGCCGTCTTTTTTAGAAACCAAAAGAGTTGGGTTGGTCCATGCACTTCTGCTGGGAACCACCACACCCATTTTTAACATTTCGTCAAGTTCATTTTCTAAAAGTTTAAGTTTTTGGGGGGCTAAGTTGTAATAACGTTGCTTTATGGGTGGGCCATTGGTTTTGATATGGTGCTCAACCAAATCTGTCAAACCTAATCCGCATTTTTCGAAGGATATTGATTCGAATTTATTGACCATTTCCTTTAGTTGGAGAGCCTGGTCCGTGCTTAAATTTTCGTGAGGTATTATTGTGCGGATCTCACTAATTTGAGCGGCAGTGGAGGTTTCGCCAAGAGTATTAAATACTTGGGGAGCAACATTGAATGCCTTCCAGAAGTCAACGCCAAGGATGAAATTCTGGGATATAGAGGGCACTATTAGAAAATTGATTGTGACTATTTTATTGTTACAATTAATTGGCAGGGCAAGGGCACCGATGACCGGCTGAGAAACATTATCTGCAGTCGTCAGGTGTGTCGATTGGGGCGAAATTCTAAAATCACTGTTAACAAAAGGCAGGTGAGCATTGTTGCCAAGACAGCTGACAGATGCCCCACTATCGAGTAATCCGGAAAAGGTCACATTGTTAACAGAGAAAGAAGCATAGGGTCTCCCATCTTTAGCTTGTTTGCAACAAACCGAAGAAACATTTAAGGTCTGGTTAAAATACTTAATGTGTGCTAACCAATCAGTCCATTCTTTAGACCTTGGTTCAGAATGGGTGCCTGAGAGGTTATTATTTAGTTTTTTGGCCTCTTCATGTAGAAATTTGGTGGGGGCTTGGAGAGATCCACCTGAGGTCTGACATCGCTTGGGTTTTGTAACCTTTCCATGTCGTGTCTTGATTTCTTGAAAATATTGCGCAGTTCGTCGCGTGGAGGAGAGCGGTCCCTAGAGTGATGTCTCTTGGAAGTTCGGGGTTCCTTGGATTCCAGAAACTTCGCTTGCTTGAAACAAGTAGTGGCCAGATGGCCTACTTTTTTGCAAAAAGAGCACACTTTTTTGTTGTCGAATTCTGGTTTTAAACCAGACGAACGGCTTGGCACAACTACATTATTAGACACATTCTTTATGTTCTTCCTATCCTGGTATGATTCCAGAAGGAGACAGACTTCGTTAAGCTGGGCCAGGGATGCAATTTTCTGCGAGGTGATGATGTTCTCGTATTTGCTTAAAAGGCCATCAGTTATGACTGGTAATAGTTCAGCTTCCGAAACGGGATGTGAAAGCTTGATGTTAATGGATTCAGCCCTTTCTATGAATGTTGCTACAGGTTCATTTACCAGTTGTTTAATAGATAGTAAAGATAATTTGATCCTGTGCTGGGCTTCTGTTTTTCCGAAGCTCGAGATTAGGGCAGATCTGAGTTTATTCCAATCTTTGCATTTAGTTTTTTGGATGCGGTGCCAGGGTATCAATTCTGGGGAGATGAGTTCTATGAAGTTTTTTCGTAGAATCTCGAATGGGATATTTTTGATAGTAGCCGTTTCTTCGATACGGTCGATGAAATCCAGCACATCGGAGACGCCATTATATTTGACTTTCCAAGAGGATAAATCGTAAGTTTTATCTTGTGTCAAGGTGGGTGCGATGTCCTGTTTTATCATTACTTGCGGCATAGGTTCTTTGTTAGGAACAAGATTATCCAAAACTTGCATAGCCAAGCGTGAATTATTTTCGCTTGATGGGGCGAGGTTTATTTTCTTAATATACTTTTTGTTAAATAAAAGTGCATAAGCCTTTAATGTAGATTTAGATTTGCTAGATGGCGAGAGTCCTCTATCCTTTAAAGCAGTTTGTAAGTGAGTTTTGGATAAACTGAGCACGTTGGGAATGATACCCAAATTGGATGATGCCATAGCTTGATTGTTTTCCATTGTGAGTTTCCCGGGAGGTGAAAAAATTTTGCCAGGGATTTCCTTTAGCAAACGCAAAATTAATTTTGTGAGGCACTTTTCACTTGGTAACCACTGGTTGACACTTCTAACATAGTTATAGAAAACTGTATTCCATACTACAATTTGGTATACATGACACCAGAATTCATGGTCAAGGTGGAAAAAAAATTGGCGTGGACTGACCTTAGGGGAAACACTTTTTTATTTTTCACAAAGCACTTTTGGAAATTCGGTGAAATTCACAAGTATTAAACTGATTTTTCAAAAAATTGGCCAGGACTGGCCTTTAGAAAACGGCTTTTTAAATTTTCACAAAGCACTTTGCACTGAGAGGGGCACTAAAATTCACAAAAGGCACTCTTCTGGCAAATAGGAACAAACTTCCGGATGAAAATAATTGAATATGGGATTTGATACGTCAACCACATTGAAATTGTTTTATTTATTCATGGAACCAATCATTGATTTTATTATATTATTTCACTTTCCTTTATGTAGGGAAAAAACACAATTCACTTTACACTTATGCTGAAAAAAAACGGTACCTATAATGTAGAATAGGGAAAAAAGTCATTATTTTGTCCATTTAGTGTAATATAAATTGTACTAATTTAATAGACACAAGTGGGCCAATTGGTATATTGTGCAAAACAACAAAAAAAACGTCAGTCCGAAATTTTTGATTAAAGGAATTCGCACAATAAACTGGGATTCCAGCATCAAGTTTGTAATAATCATTTCCGTTGCTAGCCGGTTTAGTTATAAAAGGGCGTTCTGATTAAAAAAGTGCTGCATAGCAACAGATAATCATTTGTTCCGACGGGTTTTTTCGTTGGAATTTGGCGCGGGAACAGTTGCGCGCGCAGTCCGGAGACTAGGTATTTGCTGCGTTAATATTTGCCG
Source organism: Limnephilus marmoratus (assembly GCA_917880885.1). Classification (NCBI taxonomy): domain Eukaryota; kingdom Metazoa; phylum Arthropoda; class Insecta; order Trichoptera; family Limnephilidae; genus Limnephilus; species Limnephilus marmoratus. The sequence continues at coordinate 11,242,340 of OU862918.1, forward strand.
TTTGCATAGGCGCGAAAGCTGTTGCGGACCGGTGTTTGTGGCGCGTGCGCAGTCAGATTCGCGGTTTAAATTTTGGGCGACCTTCTACTTGCTTCTAAAATGGCTGCCTTTAAAATGCGGCGTGATTCTACCCATATGTTTCTGTGGTTTTTTCACAGAAATTCCTGTACACTGGATGTAGAATAACAAGTTATAATTAATGTTCACAAAACAATTCCTGTGCAGGGAGAATTTCGACCAGTTGCATCCAGCAAAACGATCGGGACAGAGGGAGAAAAGAAAGAGAAAAAAAAATTCCGAGGCCCCACGCTGTGGCGACAGTTGTTATGGGCAGAACGCATAACTGCTCTACAATATGTCCCCAGGCCAGCTCACGGTAGAGACAAAAGTACCCTCTATCTCAGAGGGCAGGTCGCACGAATGCGTCGGGATCTCTCTCTCTCTCTCCTTCTCTCTCCCACAATCGTCTGGGAATACTCACTGGGGAAAGGCTCCTGCCGAGGCAGATTGACAACAGGATGTAATTAATAGACTCATGTATTGTAAATTCAAACACAGTACAAGGGTTATTACAGCACAATTCAATTCAAGAGATGCATGTTACACAAACCTAGCTATCGAGTTTATATCTCATGATCCCTGTCAACGAAACTTTCTGAGTGGTGGCTTTACGCGGGAGTTCAAACAGTCTATCGTTACGGACACATTAAAGAGGGTAAATCAGAGGACAGCTTACATGGTGATTGAAGAATCCTTCGGCTCTCGGGTTCAGCAGGGCTCATCCCGAGTCTAGGACAGGTCCCGAAGTTCACAGGCATGGTAGAACACCAGCGCTAACACTCGTATGTACTTTAATTACATCGCAGATGTTACTGCGTTTAATTTGATCGGGCTAGTTAGCCGCGAACTGTATAGTTCGCGGAGGAGTGTCACGTGCGCCTGAGACGGCTTGTACTACTCGACTGGTGGCGGCGCGGCGGAGCGTGCCGGAATGCCGAGGGGAGAGGAGGTAGGTAACAGGAAACAGCGGGGAGCAACGGGTTGTTGCCCGCAGCGGTTTGTTTTTAGGGACTCGCGTTGGCGCTCCCTGTTGCTCTAAAAACGTACCATAACAAAGTGTATGCGACAAGACAAGACAAGAGGAATTCATAAAATCTAAATTAGCATCTCGAAAGCTCATGCCAACGTTTGAGATGAAAAAGGATTTTTGTCATAAAAAATGATGTTATGCATACCAACATAACTTTCTGAACCTTTGTTTACTTTTGAAATAAATGATTTTATTAGTTAAAATGAACTTTTATTCTATCATTGAATGCATAACATATTATATTTACTTATTATTTTGTTTATAGGGTGGATAATGCAAAACGTCTATAAAAACTTAAAAAAAAATTTCAAGTCTATGGCGGGAGCTCAAGCTGTCGAGCTAGAACTTCCAAATTGAGAAGTGTTATTTACAATTACATAAAGCAACTTTTACCTGGTATTCCAATTCGAATTTCGAAAAAAAATAAATTTTCATACAAAAGTGTTCCACCCTAATTTGCAGCCCAATCCGGTCGATCTCGAACGGGATTTCGTCACATTATGCTTCGGGATTGATCCCGAAAAATGTCACGAGATCTCGCGAGATCGAGATCCCGCGAGATAGGGATTGCATTCCCTTGAGAAGACTCTTGAGCGGTGTTAAAAAAGTGTCAAAAAATTCTTAAGATTCGATTGTAATGAGATTGTAAAGTGAGTGGTGTTTCCCTCACGTTTCTCGAATATGAAGGTACATATTAAAATTTTGGTAGATTAAGAACGACTTGCCTGAAAATCCTGTAAAATGCCGTAAGTTGAAGTAAATGAACGTACTCATAAATGCCACAATTGTCGTGTGGTTGGAGAAGTGCTCGGAGAAGAAGATAAGCATATTAAAACCTTGCACATTAAACCGTCAACATTAAACAGTTCTTTTATGATAAGACGTTTTACAGCAATTCAATAGTTCGGTTTCATAATACAAATAATATAGATAACGTTCCTAGAAAATGGAAAAAAAAGGAGTAAAGTTTTAAAGTTATTTAAAACATCAGCGCGGTTTATTTAAAAACCGTTTGTGAAATATGAAAATCATTTGTATTCCCGTTTTTTTTTAATTTTTTTTATTCGTATTGTAAATATTTATACCAGAACATTTCACCTGGAAATTCCACGTTATCAGAATTCGGTCGTCTATCACCGTGCACCAATCAGATTTGATTGCACCCATGGAAAACAAATTTTAAGCACGAGGATAACGTATATTCGTACAATCAAAACTGTTGTTCTGTTTCGAAAATGTTGCGCATTGAATTTATCAGCAATATATTTTTAAGCGATGGGTTTAGATTCATGTTGGATTTTAGGATTTAATTCACATTTAGATTTTAGGTTCACAGAAATCTTCTCAGCATGCCTTCCATTGATATGCTCGGCGTGACTCTAAGTAAACAGCTCAGGCAAGCGGGCTCCATCAAAGCCAGAGGCAAGTTAGCCTCTCAGAAACTGGGCGTCCCTACTGTACAGGGCCCGCAGATATTTTATTAGGACATAATTGCGGACCCTTTAGAAATCGAAAGTGCACCCCACTTGAATTTCGCACAAACCTCTGGTCTAGAGCCTGAAAATACCTGAAAAATTCTTTGACTCTGTGCAAGAAGGGGAGGTACGTTTTTTAGATCCCCCTATCTTAAACTAACTAACTAACTATTACGCCGTTTCCCCGCAGGGGTAGGCAGAGAGGACGTACCGTCAAACAACTCTGTCTTGGCACACACTCTTTGCCTCATTCACATTCATACATCGTCTCATACATACTTTTCTATTAATCTGACTTTGACATGGCCCGAATCAAGTATCTGATTCACTTGGTCATGCCACGTCTTCCTCGGGCGTCCCCGACTTCTCCTACCATTCACATTTGCGTCAAATATTCTTCTTACACTACTTTCTTCGTCCATTCGCTGTACATGCCCAAACCATCTGAAGGTCCCTTTCTTAATCTTACTCATTATGCTTACATCAGCCTTACATTCATTGTGGATATTCACATTTCCACATGTATTCATGTTCATTTTATAATTTATTCCTAATTAACCATTCAAAATTAATCCTCCGTTTTCATTCGAAGGTTTAAAATCAACAGAAGGCGGCGGTTTCTATCTAAAGTCGATTTTACGTTACGATTTAAATCGAAATAAATTTAAATTGGTTATGTTAAAATCTCCGATGTTTTTCCAAAAAAATTTCCACATTTCGACTTTTGGCATAAACTTGGAATTTTGAGGGAAATCATACTATATTCTTAACCCTCGACCCGTCGCGTGGGGTCTTTAAAAGCCCAGGTTTTACAGAAATGCTAATTATGTTCATTTTAAATATTCCCACTGATTTCTTACTTTAGGTAGCTTCCTAAAAGGGACTATACTTGACGCAAGCACCGAGAAAATTTAGTTTGCGCATGTGCGATGTGAGATACAGACTTGTGTTTCGGCGTGAGGCTAAAAAAATCAACAAAATACCATGAAAAATCAAGTTTATATGTTTTTTTTTATTGTACATATTTTTTATTGTATTTTGTTGTTGTAATAATAATAAGTCTATATCAACCTCAAATAGTTATGAGTTTGATGGAAATTGGTTAGATTTTTTTTAAAGTTTCCTTTTGAAAAATATCATTAAAAATTTCCAAAAAATGTTCCTTGTTGATTTTTAAGCTGTTGCATTGAAAATAAATAACTAATTTTTAACATTTCTTTTTATTTCAAAGCAATCATTATCACCTGACTGTAATCAGTTAAAATAACATATAAAATGTATACTACAACAACAATTTAATCATATTTATTTTTGGGGTCCTAAGCGACCCCACGCGACACCTCGCGTTAGGTGGAGGGTTAGGGTTAGGCGGAGGGTTAAGATTAGAATTTAATTGGTCTAAATCTGAAGTCGACCAATAACGCTTATCGAAGCCATTCTATTCTACATATTTAAACTTTCGCTTGTGTGAAGTCAAGTTTATCATAATAATTCAGATTTTTTTTTAAAGTGTTAATTAATCAAGTCCATTTTCCGGAGACTAATGAAAGCCTCTGGTAGGTTGTGTGTTTGACATATATAAGGTTGGTCGATCAGGAACTGGACAGTCAACATATTACAACTACGACTAGAATAATATAATGTTTATCCATAACGTACAAACTCATTCTCATTCCTTTCCTATTTCTGTAAAACGTATTTAGTCACGTCTTATTTATTTATCGCAGTCAATCAGACCGTCATACGTCTCCTGTAAATTTATTATTATTATTTTACGCCACCTACAAATTAAAAACTTTCTCTTTTACCGTAATACATTATTTTCAAGTAAATTTACCTATGTACCTACCATCCATATTATTATATTTATCTTTTTTTATATAAAAACCGTGTTTCATATTATATACTAATCTCGTAAAAACCCATCTGGATACAGAACATTAACTTAAAACCAGTCAGCAACGTAAGCAGATACATGAGTTAAAAATACGATAGCAGTCAAGTACAATAAGCGTGTTTATACGTCAACGCGTGTGTCTCCATAGAAATCGTCCTAACTCCGTTATTGTTTTAGCGACATCCCTAAAACAAAAAGTAAAAGATCGATAGTGAATCAAGCTGTACATCCCTATCAAGTTGTCCATAGAAATACATAACAAGAATATTCTGTCAGTTGCGCGGTTGATTCATATTTTTACCCGCCAAATTGCCGGGTAAAAATTGCCGGGCCGCTCGACATTGTTATTTTTTATTAAATATTTTTATATGAAATGATAAAAAAATGAGCTAACGAAAGTGTTTATTATACATTTATACAACAGAACAAGTATTGTTATTTACATAATCTGTGATTTTAGTACCTTTTTCACATAAGAACATCACGTGTGTCATGTTTACATTTTTTTAATGTTTGCATTCTAAATTTTAATATTTACAAATGTTAATATTTATTTGTAATATAACAATTTGAAATCTTATTTTGTAACCTTTCTAAAACAGTTTTTACTCTTCGGCTACGTTCAGAAATGTTTTATTTATAGAGCTTTAATTGTGAAGCGGTAATAACACAAAGTTTTCGTAAAACTGACATTTCGTTTGAGACATCATAAGTGAATATTTGCGATTTTCGGAGGGGAAATCAATGGAGAAAATAATTAAATGAATATTTATTAAAACGAACTAGCAATCGTTACATTTTATAGTTACATTTAATTTAAATTTTTTATTTTTTTTTAAAAGAAAGACAAATATTCCCGTGTTACGAATAACCCAACAATGTTTGAAAATCTCCTACTACCACCACAGAAAACCGAAAGATTACATATATATACTTCGACTACCATAATACGGGGATGTGCCTAGTCTGGCAGTCTAAAAACTTGAAAAACTGTATACCTAAAAAAATATGTGTTTATATGTTTATGAATAAAAAATAATAAAAAAAAAATAATGTAGTGTTGAGTTTTTATCGTTTAAAGCGTGAGGTCTTTTGGAAGCAAATTGTGATCATGCCACGGAGAGCTAAAACTACATTCTCCTCGCCGTCTCTCTGTTTGACTGAGGGAAGCGTAGTACCTCAGCAAGTAGGATAAAGGATAATTTATGCTGGAAGGCATTTACAGGGATTGTCTATTCATAGAATGTATCTAGAATCTATTCAAAGGTGGCGATACAATAAGCCGGGATCAGTGAAAAATTCCTTGATTTTATTTGAATTTTACATGCTATTATTACATACATTAACCGTGAGGAAACCCTATCTGTAACTTTTGAATGAAAGATATTTCACTTTTTCATAATAGTTGCTTCATTCAATTATCAAAAACATACAATTTCCATGATTTGATAGGTAAATTTAGGTAAATATCGGTAAATTGCTCAGAGATGTACATTCTTTTTCTTGCCGTTATATTATTTGAATTCAACTCTTTTTTAAGGGCCCTTAACCAGCCAGTGGCCGAGAATCCAAATTTCGTCAAAAGATGTCCTGACAATCGTACAAGGCGGTTCCAATGAGAAAGATTAATTATTCTCCGTACCAACTAAATTACAACTCAATATCGATTTTATTTCATTCAAAAATGCTGAAAGGCGTGATGATAAAACTATTAAAATTATGTGTTTTTTGTGATTATTTTTTAATCATAAGTGTTTTTAATTTTTCAATAATGTCTACCCAAAATAAGAATGTAAAAAAAGTCTTAAGTATATTAGTTTATAAGACTGTAAATAAATAGACAAACAGAAGTACTTTCGTCACAAAACACGTGTTCGGATCTTTTTAAAAATAATTTCATTTAAACTAAAATTAAAATTCTGAAACATAGCTGTTCCAGATAATTTATTGATTTAATTTACTGCATGGTCATATATGATTTGAAATGTGTTTAATAATACAAAATTTTGTTTGAAAAAATCTGCCGACGACCTATGGTGTAACATTATTATACTAAAAATAAACATTTTTTCTCAAAATTTAAAAGATATCTTGACTAGATAAAAGAACAATATTTCGAAATCAATTTATAATTTTTTTGTGGAAAAGAGTTAAAAATTTTAATTAAGTAATTCCTTCTTAAGTAAGCTCCACACAGGACACCCTGAGGAAAAAAATTACTCGGGAAATTTTATAGATAGGGTGGGGAAAGTACCGGGAAGGAAGAAGTATGAGGGTGGGAAGGAATCTGGAGTCAATGATGGACGTATGAATCCATTCCTCCCACTGCGGTGCAAGGCGATGGGTGGAAATAGTCCTTCTGGAGACGTCCAAAAGCCTCCCTTAACCGGTCCTCCTGATCAGGCCCGCCACACAATAAGTGGGCAAACGCATAACGCATCCTCCGCCAAGACAATTCATAGTCACATCTCATCCCATGAACTCGGGCACCTCCGCTAAGCCACCAAACTTAGTAAACCACTTGGGACGACCAATGGCAGGGGTATTTGTTAACAAATAAATGGTCCCAGTGCAGCGATACCCGCATCTAAATCGAAAACGTGTGTTTGACAGCAATAAATATAAAATAAAATCAATTCCCGAATATTATTTCATTCAAAAGAGTCATTTATGTTTGTCCTTTCATTGTCTGATGCCCATTTTAACGAAACACGTCAGAGCGCATCTTATATGTTCAACTTATTCAATTTGATTAACTTTAACTAGATCTATACACCTACTCGTTTTACAAGGATAATAGAGCTATAAAGATAATACCTTTACCAGATTAATAAAGTTTATGATGTGGTTAAGAATTATAAAATAATTGTAACTGACAATGGTTATCAACATAGCACTGTCATACTGGCTTTATTGTGTGATGGATCTTTTTCCAACGTTAAAACCTTCAACCCACTTTTATATCAAATAAGAAGTTAACATTACAATATTATTTACAGAAATTGAAGTACCTAATAATAAAAATTATATGATAATGATTTTTATAAGTCTTAGCTTAACGTATTAAAAACTAAAAAGTTTGAATTCGAAAAGCTCCCCCCCCCCTGAAATCAATATTTTTAAATACCACTATTTCATATATGATTACACAAATTTTGACTTGTGCTGAACTCTAAATAAAAGCCGACGTAAAATAATAACGTTAAATTATTTGCGTATTAACAAAGTTTATTCAAATTTTGAATAACTGAATTACAATTTAATCTATCTTTCATAATGAGACGAGTTCAGTGAAATGTATGTTCATCTATTATCCTTTCATTCTGGGAAGTAATAACGGTTAGTAATAATAAGCAGCATTTTACACAAAATCAAAGCTAAGGCGAAAGCACATTGAGATTGAACATCAACTCTGTTAATTGTTTAATACCTACTTACTACAGGAAAAATATTTTCGTACCGGTATAACAAAAGGTTAAGAACCGATTTTTAAAAATATTTTTAGTATTTTAAAAATATAATATCTGCCAGTGCATCCAACTAAATCTCTCAGAGAGTGAGCTCTGGCACGATGAAATTTTCTCAACTCTTTCTGCTTGGAGTTCTAGAATTTTATCAAAACTATTTTTAGCAACCAACATTATTTCAATTATGATCTGTAAAACTTTAAAAATGTACAGAGCAGATGATGATTTCCATACGCGAACGGATTTGGCCGATTCTTGTACTCAATAGCTCTGCGGTATAAAGACAATAATGTTTTCAAGAATCAGGTCTCCATCAATTTGGAAGGCGGGCATGGGTACCGCCGCCCGGTAACGATTTATTGGATAATCTACACCCCTACCATAGGACAATCACTACGTTTGGAGACTTAGCAACACATTGAAGGGGACCCTACCACTTTCCCAACGGCGTTATAAGGAAACATATGGTTTCATCCTTCACTGCACACGTCAAGACTCTATTTTTTATTGAACGAAGCTACATTTATTTAAACGGCTCTGGACCCTTTAATTTCCGTGCATACGGGGTTAGTATGACTATTCAAGTACTTAAATTAACATAAAACAAAAGAGAAATGAATGTGGCAGCCGTGGAATAATTCTTCTGAAACCTAAAGGAAACTTAGCAGCACACTTAGATATTAGTACTTAACAGCAGGTGTCAGGGGTGTTCACGGGGTGAGGTTTGTCTAAGTTTTGCCTACCTAATGCGTAGTGGGACGGATCGGGAGAGACTTTATGAGGGAGACCTTTCGACATCTCCAGTCGGACTCTTTCAACCCATCATCGCCTTGCACCGCAGCAAGGGATGGATTAATATACCCGTCACTTGACCTCCAGATCCAACCCACCCCAAAATGGGTAGGGTATATAATGAATGTATATTTATTTATTATTATTTTTTCTCTTATCATTAGCCTTTCTATATAAAATTTTACTCATTTTTCCAAAAGCTCAAACAAAGGGCCATAAATGTAAATCATTTTGAAATAAGAAGTCGTAGGTCCGAGAAGTTGAAAAAGAAGGCTTACATTAACAAGGAGTTATCCCTTGAACACCAAAAGATAAAAAAGACAAAACGAAGGCTCACATTTAATAAACTTTGACAAATCAGAGTTGGATGAAGAATTCACTCCCTACATGACCCTTTTTTCATGAACCTAAAAGGCTTAAAAGAATGTACAAAAAATTCTACTCGCCAACAAAAATATACGATTTTCTTTTAAATATTTTTATGGATATCCAAATTATATTATGGTATTATTTTACAGCATAATATTTTTTGCAATTAAAAATATTAAAAACTCCAGATAATGAAAGTTGTAAACTAACTTTGACAAGTTTTCTGACTTCATAAATCCCCAGACTTCGAATGCGACGTTTGAAAATTGCACCTGCACTATGGAGTGCTCCTTACTTGTTATGTTTTAGCAAAGTTACAAAGTAGAAGAGATGATTTTCTACAAACTTTTTTCTTTTATCAAAACAGCTAGCATTGTCCATCAGAATAGGAACAATTATTGTAGCTGTCGCATTTTCAAACTGTAACAACTTTTTTTTTTAAGAAATCTTTGGAAATTTTCAAGAAATTCTATAAAAACGACATATAAAATTATTTTGAATGTATTTAATGTCACGACCATAAATTTTAAAACTAGGATCACGAATGAAAAACTGTTTACGGAATAATAAATAATCACAGTTTTCCAATCCTTCGTTGGACAAAGACCATAGCTTCAATTAGACCCGCCACCATAGCAAAGGTTACCCTAAGGGATTCACTACGATTGGTGACTTAGGAGGAGTGACCAGGTTGGGGTGAGGTTTGTCTAGGTCTTGGTGGTGGATGCATCTGCCAATATTCTGTGTAGCGGGCCGGATCGAAAGAGACTGGTTGAGGGAGTGTTTCGACCTATCCAGCTGGATTCTCTTGACCCATCCCCTTCCACCGCAGTTGGAGGGATGGATTCGTACGTCCGTCATTGGGCACACCAGATTCCTACCCACCCCTCATACGCTTTTCCTTCCCAGAAGAAGTTCCTCTCCTCGCTTGCCTTAGAAAGACCCTCCACACAGCATCCCTTGAGATGACATGGGCCCGAGGGTATTTATTTTTCTCAGTGCCTCCCAATTGGAGCTAATGAAAAAAAACTGTATTTAAATACTTTTATTTTTACATTTTTAAATGTACGCCTTATAAAATTAACAAATTAATAAAAAAACAAGAAAACTAATATAGAACAAAATAATAGCGCGCTGTGAAGCTCCTTTGTTAACTGTGTTTCCTTATTTGATTCTCCCAACACTCCAAACCTCCACCCCATTACCCACAACTTACAATCAAATTATTTCTGCGCCTGTATAATTATAATTTAGTTTAAACTCTAGTGATACACTGACACGCCGAAACTAGTAGCGAATTATATAATAAATTTTATTATAATAAATATAAACTCTTCAGAAACAAATTGATGAAATGTTTTATAATAGACCAGGAGACGAGATAGGTAAACCCTACGTCATCGAGCACACGGATGAAACTACTTTGTAGTGATTATGGATATTTAGAAAACCTTAAAAAAGCTGTTATACCGTTGCGCCTTTTGGTAGGAGCCGCGCAGTTATGGAAATAGCGAGCGATTTTTTTCGAAAAAATTACGTCATCGAGTACACGTACGTGAATGGTTTCATACGATAAAGGTCGATTAGAATATGAGAAAAAATCAGGCCTGCCAACCGTCAGCCTAATACGTTGGCAGGCAGGCGGCATCAAAATGGGGTAAAAATAATAAATTTTACGTCATCGAGTACATGAATGAAACAAACGAATCATTATCAGTATCGTAAAAATGTAAAATCGTACACAAAAAGCTGCCAGACTGCTGGTCGGCAGATCAAGAAATTCTTAAATGGAATGATGTGGACTATACCTAATAGTTATTCGTTGGTTTTATTCGTGTACTATATGACGTAAAATTAACTATTTTTTACCCCACTTTGACGTCGGCTGCCTTCCAACATGCCCGACTGCCGGTTGGCAGACCTGCTTTTTTCTCATTTTCTAATCGACCTTTATCATCTGAAACCATTCCCGTTCGTTTACTCGATGACGTAATTTTTTCGAAAAAAATCGCTCACTATTTCCATGACTGCGCGGCTCCTGCCAAGAGGCGCACCGGCAGACCAGCTTTTTAAAGGTTTTCTAAATGTCCATTATCTCTACAAAGTAGTTTCATCCGTGTACTCGATGAGGTTTACCTATCTCGTCTCCCAATCTATAACTGAGATCCCTGGGGCGTATGTGCGTATAACATGCAGAAAAAATGTCGATTTAAAAATGCTGAGAAGATTCGGAAAGAACGCAAAATTGATGAGCTGTCTAATGTTAAGAAAGTTACGAAAAATGTTAATGATACTCATACTTAAATACATAATTTTTTTTTTCTTACAATGTTAGAAAAATATTTGGTAACCAAATTATATCTTTATTCCTTTCTGACTGTTCTTGTAGCTAAAGAGACTCCATCCATGTACAGGCAGATATGATTACGCCATGTATTCAAATATCTTACATAATAAGTAAAATTTACAATTCAAAGCCCCGGCGCGGTCTGAAGGTTACCGCCTTTTATTCTGGGGCCAGGTATATTTAATGAGACTTTCACTTTAGATTGATGGGATGTGCTTAAATTTAACTTCCATTGTCACCAACTTTTTGCGTTTTCATTATAAAAAAATATTTAAGGTCAAAACAACAATATGAGCCGACTTCCTTTTTTTATAAGTGACACAACGGGATGCTTCATAATGCGGTATTTTTTTCTTGGTCTAGAAGCCACAAATACAAATTCCAGTGACGTAAATACAAAATCCACCCTTGAGTGAGATGTTCCCTCAATATTCATGTACAATATTTTTAATGATTTTCGTCCACAGGGCGACGCCTGCGACCCTAGACTGGCTCACAGGCTTAGATGTCCCCCTGTGACCCCTCCCCCCATTCGAAAGAAGAAGAAATGAAATAAATTACTTTCTGGAATATAAAAACTAATATATTTTTGTATTTCTCGGGCATTAATTACGTAACAATTTTAAAACATTTTGTTTTGAAGAGTTTTACTTTCCACGTGCATTTGTTATGTAAGACGGAATAACCAGACAAAAACGGAAATATGTATTTTTAAAATAAAATCTTAGCCGTATTGACTCTTTTCCACAAAAAGTATAAATTGATTTCGAAAGATTGTTCTTTTATCTGGTAAAGTTATGTTACAAATTATGAGATAATATGTTCATTTTTAGCATAATGAGGTTATACATATAGGTCGTTGGCAGAAGTGTTAAATTTTCAAACAAATTTTTGTATTATACAACACACATTTCAAATCATTAATCATGCAGTAAAATAAATTATTAAATTATCTGGGAAAGTTATGTTTCAGAATTTTAATATGAGTTTAAACAAAATCATTTAAAAAAGATCCGCACACGTGTTTTGGGACGAAAATACTTCAGTTTGTCTATTTATTTACGGTCTTACAAACTAATATATTAAAGATTTTTTTTTACATTCTTATTTTGCTTAGACATTATTAAAAAATTATAAATACTTATTATCAAAAAATGATTACAAAAGAAACATAATTTTATTACTTTTATCATAACGCCTTTCAGCATTTTTGAATGTAGGTATAAATGAAAGTAAATTTTGAATGAAATAAATCGATATTGAGGTTTTATTTTAAAAAGCTGGTACGGAGAATAATTTTTAATTAATTAATCTTTCTCTTTGAACCGCCCTGTACGATCGTCAGAACATCTTTCGACTATATATGAATTCTCGGCCGCTGACTGTTTAATGGCCATTAAATTTTAATTTTTTTACTACCGGTCGATACAATCGTGTCATTCACTAGCAAACCTAAAACTAACTAAAATTTTATTTTATTTACGAAATAATGACTATTCCGAGTTTGCTAATCATTTCATAGAGTCAGGCAGCTTCACTAAAGAAAATGCCGTGTTTAAACACTTAAATATAAATACATTCTTCTATTTTTTGCGCTTTAGAAATCTTAGAAATGAACAAACCAAAAACAATAGCAAAATAATAGCACACTCAATAGACAATATTATAATATTATGTGGACCCCTCCTACCACACTCCCACTCCGCCAAAATCACTCCACTCACTACGACCCACCTAATAAAATCTAAATCTAATAATTTCTGTACTTTATAAATTTTAAGTTAGTTTTAAGTTGCCACGTTAAGTTGCTACGAAACCGGTAGCAGAAAAATCTGAATTTAAATAACAAATGTAAAAAAAAAGTAAACTTCTCAAAACAAAAACAAAAAACGATCTAAGTGCCTTTTTTACCTTCGTTGTTTCATAAAATTAATTTAACACGTTAAAAAGTAAAAATGTGTATTAGGTATTCTTTCCATCCCAAATTATATGTCATACCCTTAGTTTTATCCTGGAGAAAGAATTTTTAGAAAAGAATGGTTGGATCTGAATAAAGAAACATTTTCCAACTTCGATCTTCTCTATTTCCGTTCCTTCCCTCGATGTATTTCGCCTACCATTTATTCGGATTGGGGGCGCATAGTGAATGCGAGAAGAAATTAAAAAAAATGCACTTCACGGTTCAGTACAATTTAATAATAACAATAATAATAATAACAATTTAAGAGGGTACTACCAGAGAAAACCAGAAATATGTCATTTTTAAATCAGATTTTAGACGTATTGACTATTTTCTACAAAAAAATGTAAATGGATTTCGAAAAATTGTTCTTTTATCTTGCATTGGCATGTTTTAAATTTTGAAAAAAAGTTTATTTTTAGTATAATAAGGTTATACCATAGGTCGTTAAATTTTCGTTGTTTCGGTAAATTGTCGTTAGATTTGTTAAATTTTCAAAAAAGATTTTGTATTATACTACAACCATTTCAAATCATATAATCATGCAGTAAAATAAATCAATACATTATCTGAGTATCGCATGTTTTAGAATTTTAATTTTAGTTTAAATAAAATCACTGAAAAATATATGCGTAAAGTCACGTGGGGTAACCGTATGCAGTTTTTATATTGGGATTTTTGTATTAAAACGCTTTAGGTATTTAGCTCATTTTTTTTTGTTTATTGATATGATTGATCATTAAGGCATCTCAAACAAACATAAAAACCTTATGTAGTTCATAAATCAAAAAGTTATATAAAAATGTTGACATGCATGTCGATTACGAACACTTACCCCACGTGCCGGTTAAGTATTCGCATACCGTAGAAGTGTTCAAATCAGATTATTGGTTATCTTTAATAGAATTATCACTTTGCACCCGTGTAACTAACAATATTTTACCAAAAATGATCATAGACCACATCGCTCTGACTCAGTTGGTTACACAATAGCACACATCGGTAAGCAAACATGTCGATAGCAGATGACAAAATTTAAGAAAAAGCACGAAAAACAGTAATTTACCTACCAATTTTTATTTTCAAATTAGGATTCACTGTACTCATATCCTGCTACAATCCGACCCAAAACGCTACTGAATTAAGGAACGTGCGGGCGCGAAATAGGCACGACTACCTCGGAAACATCATTGCGAACACTTACACTCTGCGTACGGTTACCTCACGTGATTCTACATGTGTTTTTTGACGAAAATTGGTCCGTTTGTGTATTTATTTGCGCACTTACAAACTAATATATTTCAGATTTTTTTAACATTCTTATTTAACTTAGACAAAATGATAAACACTTATATTCAAAAAATAATTGCAAAAAGTAAATTATTTTAATAGTTTAATCATCACGCCTTCCAACATTTTTGGACGTAGGTATAAATTAAAGAAAAATGGGAATGAAATAAAATCGATATTGAGTTATAATTTTAAAAAGCTGGCACGGAGAATAATTAATCTTTCTCATTGTAACCGCCCTGTACGATCGTAAGAACAACTTTCGACGAAATGTGGATTTTCGGCCGCTGGCTGGTTAAACGCTCTTAATAATAACAACAACAATAAAAAAAAATTGTTGAAAAATCGGTTAAGAAATCATTAGTATGTATGCATGCATTGATAAGTTGCCGAGTGGTGCGGTACTGCGGTAGACAACACGAAAGGAGGTATCGCTCACCGTACCACTATGTACTACCACTATGTACGGTTGTCAGTGTAGCCGGCCGGTGATCTGCCGGCTGTAATGGACGTATCGTGCGTTTTATGGCGCCAGCACATGAACGCTGTCGTCTTATAATATATGTGGGATGGCCCATAATCCCATTCGGATGTATGGAGAGCGTTACGGTGAAACAGGCTAAGCCCACATAATACACTCCTTTTATTTATTTTTTAATAGTTTATGTGGCAAAGTACGTAGCATAAATTCGAATTTTTCACAATTTTTTCTCAATTCTAATTCTAAGAGGCGGGTAAGGGTACCGCCGCCCACTAAACATTTATTGGATAACCAACATCTCTGCCATAGATTTACCCCATGTTACGTTGCGTTTACTGACTTAGCGCCCTTGAGGTAATTTTTTCACGAAAACGGCGCTATAAAAATCATCCAACAATTATTATTATTATTGGCAAAGGTGCCCAGGTACATGGGGTAAGGTTTGCCTGAGTCCAGGCGGCGGATGTCTCTGCTCTCCAACTGCGTGGCAGGCTGGATCGAGAGAGACTCGTCGAGGGACATCTTTTAACATCTCCAATAGGAATCTACCGGAACACCGCATTACACCGCATTGCACAGCAGTTGGGGGGGGGGGTGGATTTATTCGTCCGTCACTCCTGGACACACCGACCCCATATTCCAACCCTTTTTCTCATACTTTTTCCTTCCCAGAACTTCTTCTCCTTCCTTTCATGAAAAGGCTTTCCTCATAGCATCCAGAAAGATGACATAGGCACTTATCAAAAAATCCTACAATTATAACACACCGTGATTTTTTGAAGGTTTGTGGGCTATTAAATGATCATAAGAGTCGTTCAATTTCTATATATATATATATATATATTTTTTTTTTACATTAACTCCACACAGGAGGCCTTGACGAAAATAATTTGCCTCAGGGCCTATGTCATCTGGGGTGCTGTGTGGAGGGTCTTTTTGAGAAGAGGAAGAAATGAACATTGGTCTTGAAGAGACCCATGTTGTAGGAAGGAGGAAACACAGAGGCCGGCAAATCATTCCACAGCCGAGCTGTTGAACATAAGAACGAATCGAAGAAACGACCCGTTTCATGTGACAAATGTCAACCTTGTACAAATGTTGGGCACGCGTTTGGCGTGATTCCCGACTATGCACCGGTGCCGAAGGGATCAATGATGCTAGTTCCTCGGAGCATCTTCCATTGTAATACCGGTAGAACAAGGATAGCATTCCCACCCGACGCCTGTGCTCTAAAGATTGCAATCCGTCTGTCAAGATGGGAGAATCTATCAAACCGTCCGCCACTGACTGCACTGAGTCGAGGGTATTTTTCAGGTATTTTGGAGCTCCAGACCAGAGGTGGCTGCCAAATTCAACCGCGGGGCGCACTATATCCACTATATCAACTTTCGTCGAATTGGAGAAAACCGCAAAAATACTCACATCACTAGCACAAATAAATAATTGCTTTTCAATTTTTTTTTAAATGAAATGGAGTAATATATTTGCGAAAAGTGTTAATTTTTTATGCATGTCTAGCATAATTTAAGTGATTTCGATAAATAAAATAGATACAGCGGATTTTGATACTCACTTCGTGATTCAACACGATGTAGTTTTGAAACTCAACTGACGTGACGTGCCAGTTTCTAAACCAACCATCTTTGCAAAACTAACTGTTCGTGATTGGTTGAATTCTGATATAGTGAGTTTTGATAGTTATATAGGTTTTACACGATCTCTTTTTTCAGCCCGATTCCCGTGCAGAGACCAAAGACAAATTTTTTCGCTTTACGCGATCGCTATTTTCATATCTACGATTTCAATTGGCATCACAGTAAACAACATGATTGATGTGGTGTTTGCTGTGATGCCAATTGAAATTGTAGATATGAAAATAGCGATCGCGTAAAGCGAAAAAAATTGTCTTTGGTCTCTATACGGGAAACGGGCTGAAAAAAGAGATCGTGTAAAACCCACATAATTCGCAGTTTATTTACATGGTTTTTGGTAGTGATAAGAGAGGTTTAGAAACTCAATTTTAGATTCCTCTTGTTCCTCGCCAAAATATGAACAAGATGTCATATTCAGATCATTTTGTCAAAAAATCGGATATAGCGGTTTTCGAAGGTATAGGAAAGTATATGTACACAGAAAATAATATAAGCGGCATAACAAATCACTATTACGTATTTGAAAACATCGTGTTAGGATAAGATTGATTCAAAATGTACGTGAGAATTCGCAATACCGGCTTCTTAGCTATTTCTCGGTGTGATGGATATTGTAGAATTAATCTGCTGCGATGTATTTTAGTCATATCTCTGGGAATGACACTGGTAAAAAATGATGACACGCGTTCTCAGAATTCATCAATCAAAAAGCTCCGCAGCGGAGCTTTATTAGAAGTCAAGCCATCAGATTGAATCTCGTGAACCATGGCATAGTGTAAAAATTCTTTCGTTACAATATGATATTATATTACGATGACACACTATTATTTTTACGAGTCTCGCTGACATTTTAATTTGTTTATGAATTTATTCAGCATTGGACTTCGAAACAAGTCATCTATATTTTGTAAACTCATACCCAAGCTGGAGTCAATTTTTTAGCAGAACCCCTAGCACGGTCGATCGATAAGGATTGTATCGACAACTTTGGATGACTTCTCATCGTTCCCTAGGACAATTGCAGATCGCTAAGATCTCTTAGTCATTGTAAATTGTTATTTATTCGTTGACGACCTCCGTAGTCAAGTGGGTAATACTCTTGACTCACAATCCGGAGGTCGCGGGTTCGAACCCGGCATGCGCAAATAAATTTTATTTGATTAATTTGTGTTATTTCACAATTAATTCATTTAAAATAATATATAGTATATTTGCGGCATGTTCCAGAGTGGAAGATACTATTAGTATCGCCCTGGTGTAAGACCACCATTCAGAATTGAAACGTTGCTTGAAAATGGCTTTAGCCGTGTTTAGTGACCAGATCTGAATAGCCAGGTGCTTCCCAACCTTCCTTTTCCCCACCTCCTTCCACCCGCCACTACCTTCAGCCTCACAACATACCCCAATCAGGGATGCCATAGTCTCACTGGCTCCAGACGGGAGCAGTTGAGATTCTTGTGCGGTATTCACTGTAAAAAAAAAAAAATAGCGATGTGCAGTCGTGCCAGGGATCGATGGAAGTTACCGAAAGTAATTGATGCATTCCTAATCGACTGACCGTGATAGGGGTCCAGGCCCCCTAGCACGGTCAATCGATATGGATTGATTGGATATCTTTCGGTAATTTCTCATCGTTCCCTAGCATGATTCACCATGACTTGTCCTTAATATATTCTACGTCAACTGTTGTTTGTACGTTAGCGATCTGCAATTGTCCTAGGGAACAATGAAAGTTATCTTTATCAATTCTTATCGATCGACTGTGCTACGGAGCCTGGTCTCCTTTCTTTAAAAACCACTTTGATTCTACTAAAATTTCTTAGATATGCTAACTATAAATTTAGTCTACTCATAGAAACAAATTACAAACACTTGAAGACTTGTCTCCGACTGATCATTTATTTTTGAATTTGTTAATGGTGCACAGCATTGATTTACTTAGCCTAATTACCTTCCATCTACTCGAAATAATCGATTAAAAATTATATTTATTTGCAACAACAATATCAAGACTGAGTCATTTAGATACTCGCGTTTTACCTAGATAGCAAACGGTCAGAAATATTTTCTCATAAATACTACAAGAAGGCCATAATAACATACATCTCTACATATTATAAAGTCCCCCGCGCCGTCCGTCTGTCTGTCTGTTCGCGATAAACTCGACAACTTACTACTGAACGGATTTTCATGCGGTTTTCACCAAATTTGAATAGAGTGTTTTGTGAGGAAGGTTTAGGTATGTAATTTGTCAAGGATTTGTGTAAATTGGTTGAAACACAACGATAATTGTTAAAAATGTCGGAAAAAGTCAAGCAGCCTGGTAGCTTTCATCGAAAACGCTGCCTAATCCTTTTGGGATATAACAAAATAATATATGGTGGGATATTCCTCTTTTATAGATCTACAAAAAAGTTCGCAAAGGCATACATCTATCTTTTACGGATAGCTTACTATACCCATTTTTCTAAAAAAATTGTCACGTACAATGGGATAATTGGAAAGTTATTTAGACGGATACAGTATTAATCCTTATTAACTTAAAGAAGTTAGTTACCATAAGCAGTTCATTCACATTATTTTAATCTTTCACACCATCTCTACGTATTATAAATTAAAGTCCTCCGCGGCATCTGTCTATCTCTTCGCGATAAACTCAATGACGTCGGTGGTTACAAAGGTTGGATAGTCATAAATAAATATTAACGTCAGCTTTTATTATTCTTTTGTCCGTGTTTTATTTAATACACTCTTTAATAAATATCACGTATTTAATACCATTCCACTAAGCATTATTATATACAGAACTTGTAAAATTAATAGCCCATATGGGCATATAAGGACTATAAATAAAAACTTAGACTGCCAGTTGGTTCCATCAAATGTGTCCAGAAAAATATGAAACCATGCAGACTGACAATGGCTTTAAA
Source organism: Limnephilus marmoratus (assembly GCA_917880885.1). Lineage (NCBI taxonomy): Eukaryota > Metazoa > Arthropoda > Insecta > Trichoptera > Limnephilidae > Limnephilus > Limnephilus marmoratus. Next base: position 11,262,090 of record OU862918.1, read on the forward strand.
TGCATAAAAAGGCTAACATCACTTAACTCAGTGTGTGATAACGCTACATACTCATAGTAGAAATAAATAAAGCTTTGAAATAAGAAAGTCGATATATTTTTTCAAAGCGGCAGGGATCGAAGATAAAACTACCTCGCTCAAAGTTAAAAGCATAGATCATTACCATTCTGAAGCCATCTGTTTGTCCGAGGAGAAATTGGATTGGATTCTTCCTCCCTTGAAAAAACCTTTTCTTACGAAAGCGATAGATCAAAATAATAAAAAAAATATTCTCATATAAAACCTTCTTACTCTGTTGGTCGCAAATGAGAAATCTCAAAGTGACATTAGTAACGAATCAATCGATCACCTTGCTCAATCAGCTTCGTAGGTAATTAATTGCGTTACACACTCCCAGCAATCTTCATCAATCACAAAGAATCATTATCTTCTATAGTTATAATTTATAACATAATGAAGGGCTCACCTGATGCGATGAAGTCTCTGCTACGAAGAACACTATCATGGACTGCCAATGATATCACGGTTCAGTCTTCAGTCAATTGTAATATTTAATACGATTTTCTATATTTTCATGTTTATAATTTGTCTTCACATTAACACCAGTTCTTCTGCGCGGGATTTTTAATCATCATCCTCTTGTGCTGAGCGAACACTCGTCTCTTACCACTGGGTTGATGTTTGTTACACTACAGTTTAATTCACGCGACCCCTCAGAGTAGGGACTTGACTCTGAGTGATAAATTGTACAGTTTTCGGATCCCGTCATTGTATTTATTTAAATGTTTTGTTGTCATACTGAAAAATGTGGGTGTCAAAGGTACACAATATAAAGGATTTTTTGTAATACGAAATATTCGTCCAAAAATGTGTCAATATGTTAAAAAATCGATTTTATGTTGCAACCTCGTTCCATAATAAAATGGGTTTCAACAGTGAAGAAATGTTTGTGAGAAGTCACAATGAGAAGTAAGATACTGGTAATAGATAACATCTTCATTTTAATTACCTCAAAATACCATTGCAATGTTGGGTCGTACATGCTTTTAAAAAATCTTTAGTTTGAGAGGTAATACATATTACTGTACTGTTGGATATTGTGCATATTGTGTTTGTAAATATTTTATGGACCGTCAAACGTCATGATAGAAATCTACCCGACATTCCAGTGTTGCCCGAGGTAACACTTCGATGAAAGGCTGAGAGTTTAAATATTCACGAAGATCTGAAATAGATTGAGAATCAAGTGAAGTGCATTATGGCTGCAGTTGGCGGCAAAAAACGGATCAATAATAGACCATCCAGGCTAAACTTCAGTATGACTATTTAATCACAATCACAGTGGATTTAAATCAATATGCATGCTTGTTAATGATCAATTACCAAAGCAAGTATTCCAAATTGATTTACAAGAACTTTACGTATTTGTTGCAGATATTAAATATACAAATTAAAAAATTTGGCACGAATATAAAATGAAATTTTTCCAATGACAGATAAATCAAAAATGAGCATGAATGGTAATGTAAGTACTTTATGATTACAAATATAAAACCATTGTCCACTGTAAAAACCGTAACATACTGAGCCTTCAATATGTTATCATTTGTATTAATCAAAAGTTTTCTAGATGGTCTACTGATAAATACCAAGTAATTTTCGTAATGTATGAAAATATATATTTTTAGATTACAAAACAAGTTTTTGTGTTAGAATGACAGGTGAACTACTTACACATTTGTGCTCTACACAAAATAGCCTTTGTACTGAGTTGAATTGTGTTATTTAAAGCATTTAAATGAATTAGCACAACGACGAGGGACTGCTTATTTATGAGTAGATTCGAAAGTATTTTAATGCTATCTGGAAATAACAATCAATGGATACAAAAAAGAAGAAATTACTTATGTAGAATGCTAAAACAACAGATTAAAGGCAGTATTTTAAAAAAATGTAGGAGTCTACCGTTTGAATAGTTCCTTTCTTGGGAATAGGCGTTTATTACAATGGATAACACTACATTTCACACTTGTCAAAATAGCAGCCTGTTCTCACGACCACGAAATATCTTGTGTACATCAGGAAGTGGGTTATTTCTCCGGGAAAGTCGACGCTGGCGAACTGGCGTCTGGCTCACATCACAGGGAGGAGTATTGGCGCCACCGTGACTCTTAAATCTACCTATTTACACGATCGGTTGCGGTTTTGCTCGTCTAGATTCACCTCATGATGCCGCAAACATCATGCACAAGGAAAAAGGCGAGAGAACGACCACCCCTCCCGGCGAGTGAACGGTGACTGCTGTCACGGAGTTTTCCCTTAGCCGGCTACACCCCCTATTCCCACCGCTTCATCCAGCTACCCTAACACGCTCTACCCGGTACTACAAAATACACACACGAACAAAAAGTAACGAATCAAAACAAACAATAAATTTTAACAATAGTGAAATTGGTTTAAATTTTTGCATGATGTTTTTGACTAAGCCCCGAGATATATACATATTTTTAGTTTCGGGTTATGGGTTTATACTCGAGGCGCCAGTGAACGACAGACTTGATTGTTCGGTATTTGATAATGAGGTGTATTTTGATTGCAACATAATGAGTATATAACAGATATTATTTGGCAAAACAGAGATGATGTGTTATTATTTGATTCCGATAATAATAAGATTTCAGTGTTTATCAACACAACATAATATTATGTATTATGCCTTATTTATGAAAATATTACTTTATTAACAACTTAAATCATAAACATGAGGTTGTTAACCTAACAAAGGTTTTATTAAATAAAAAATACGTAACATTATTCGAATTTTTAACAACATCGATTTAATCTTAAAAACCTGTTATTTTACGAGTGGGTACCAAATTTGAGTACCATTTGTAATCTTATATTAAATTATATTGGCATTTGCCATGTAAACTTGAAGCAAATATAATTTAAAATGTGACAACAACTTCAATACTTTTTACTATATTAGGTACATATGAAATTGGCGTTTTGCCGTACTGGCAACTTTGATCTCAAATATCTTCTCTTTGGTTAGGAATTCCAAATTCAAATTTATACAGCTATTTACTCAGGTATTTGTGTTTCGAAAAATATAATTCATTTGTTTTTTCCTTAATTGTTTTTTTCTTTGCGTCATTTAGTTTACAAAATGGAAAACTTGAAATATCGCGTTATTTACGAGTAAGAGTTCCACCGTGGCACCAGTGCTGCAGAAACGGCTCGAAGGATTAATGATGTGTATGGCGACGGTGCCGCAAAAGAAAACACAGTGCGTTTTTGGTTCCAACGTTTTCGTTCTGGAAATTTCGACCTGCAAAACAAGCCCCGTGGACGGCCGGAGACCAAAGTTGATAAAGAAGAATTGAAGGCTATTGTGGAAGCGGATCCATCGCAATCCACGTCCGAGTTAGCTGCAAGCTGCGGTGTTAGTGAAAACACTGTTTTAATCCACTTGAAGCAAATTGGGAAAGTGAAAAAGCTTGAAAGGTGGGTACTTCGAGAATTGAGTGAAGCAAATCAAAAAACGCACGTTAGAACGCTAGACCACACACTGCACAACAGACGGCTACCAATTAGAGGAGCATCAATCGGAATGTTTAAGACATTCACCGTACTCTCCGGACCTCTCCCCAATAGATTACCATTTTTTTAGAAATTTGTATAACTTCTTGCAAGGGAAAAATTCAACTCCGATGGGGCAGTCCAAACCACCTTCAAAGATTTTATTGATTCCCATCCGAATGGTTTTTTTAGTAAAGGGATCGATGAACTACCTATGAGATGGCAAAAGTGCATAGATTTCAATGGTACATACTTTGATTAAATAAATATATTATATTAAAAAAAAACCGACTTTATGTTCCTCCCACGCAAAACGCAAAATTTCATATGTAAGGACCTAATTTTTATTCACCAATTCGTAGAACCCATTTTCGAATAAACATCGCGAACTTATAGATATATGTATTTGGTGTTGACAATTTTTAAAGTTTCAAAAGGCAACTTATTTCGATTCTATCGTCTATTAGTTAACATATGTTATTTTTCTTCTTTTAATAACATCTTCTCTTTTATTATTCTCAAAATTAAAAATCAATCATATCATTATTTTTTGTTTTATTTTTTGTAACACACCAAATAATTGTATGCACCTACATACCAGCTTTTATGCATTACACTTGGTTTTATTATTTAAATTTTAATTTTTTTCTTTGAATTGTATTACTTTTTTATTGGTTCGACTTTCATTATTCTCCTGAAATATCGTATACCTTACAAGGAAATTACTTTATTATTTATTCTATTTTATTGGTTTGTAACAAAAAAAATTAATATTGATAGCGTATACGCACACATTTGCTTCTCTGTGTCACACTTTACATATTTTGGTACTATTTCAGGCTTATATAATAATTATTATTATTTCATGATCGTCATAATATTTTGCTCATTTGCGCAAAATTTTATTATACATAATTTTTTTTATTTTCTCACGCATACTAACTAAGTACTACATTTTATCATGTTACACTTAAATACTGTAAGCAAATGAAAAATTTTCATGTAAAAGCCCACTACGGCGTTAATAAATAATACATAAACAAATTAAAAAAACGTAAGAAATTAGCCATGTTCACTTATGATTCATTAAGAGGGTATTACAGAAATACAGCATTTTTAAATCAGATTTTAGACGTATGGACTAAATTTTCGCATGTTTTAAATTTTGCGAAAAAATGTTTATTTTTAGTATAATAAGGTTATATCATAGGTCGTTGGCAGATTTGTTAAATTTTCAAAAAAGATTTTGTATTATACTACTACACCCATTTCAAACCATATAATCATGCAGTAAAATAAATCAATACATTATCTGGGTATCGCATGTTTAAGACTTTTAGTTTTAGTTTAAATAAAATCATTAAAACATATATGCGTACACGTGTTTCTTGACGAAAATTGGTCAGTTTGTGTATTTATTTGCGCACTTACAAACTAACATAATTTCAGATTTTTTTAACATTCTTATTTAACTTAGACATTATTGAAAAATGATAAATACTTATAATCAAAAAATAATTACAAAAAGTACATTATTTTAATAGTTTTATCATCACGCCTTTCAGCATTTTTTAATGAAGGTATAAATTATAGCAAACGCGATATATTTATAATATTTATCTAAGCCCATTACGACTTGCTTTCAAATACATTTTTAAGGTTTAAGTAACTAAAAAAAAATTGCAAGGATTCTTGAGTAATGAAAGATTAAAACATTTAAATTATTTATATTTATATACGTAACACAATTCCTTAAACCTATTGGTCTTCCAAAGATGTGTATTTTGCCAAATGTAATATAATGAAGCAGAAAACGGATTTTCACAAAAAAGTCAGGGTTTTGAGAAGGCACCACCCTTTTCGCAATAGATATTACGAGGGTATGAAAAAAAAACCGTCGGAAGAAAAGTCAAAATGTAGAAAAGGGAACAAAACAAATTAATGACGCCAGTAACACGGAAATGTCATAAAATAAATTTAATTCGGGTACTAAAGACAGCTAAGAAAAGCATTAAAGTCGAGAAACCGAAATTACTTTCTCCGCATAATAAATATTTTTATTAAATCTTATTTACCACTTATATGATTAATAGTCGTAATACGTTACCGGAGTAAAATAAAAAACGGAAACCCTGAAAGCATATTTATTTGTCAACGATTTTAAAATTTATCTCTTCCCTGCTTTTTCATATACAATAATATTCACGGCATTTTCAACGGAATGAATCGAGGGAGAGAAAAACGTTAAGAATGGTGCTTTCTTCTTCGACAGATAATATGATTTCCATTTTACCCTATTGACTAGGCTCGTTATTTATTGGCATGCCACAAAAATAAATCCTGCTGAAGGAACTTAAGTCAGAGAACAAATCAACTCTGAAGGTAGACAACGAAAGTGTGAAATTATAATTATTGGGAATTATTCTGTTACACACTTCACAGCTAGATGCCAGCATATAAATATTGAATGAAATATCCAAGAATGAAACACAGGTATTGTCAAACATTTGTACATAGTTGACATTTCGTCGCCTTAGTTCTTAATTGTCCAAACGACCATTTGAAAATGTGACAGGAGGTGAAGGTTTTCTTTCATCATTTCAATGAAACATTATGATAGGTGTTTAAGATAAAGCTATTTTCATAAAGGCAAAGGTCTGATTAGTTTAAATAATTCTTAATTAAGTGATTAACTATCCTTTTTTATACTTTATTTTTAGTTTTAAAGTGGAGATTGAACAAAAACAAAAATGGTCGTTTGGACGATTAAGAACTGAGGTGACGATTTGTCACATGAGAACGGATCGTTTCCTCGGCTCGTTCTAGATATTGATGGTCGGCTGTGGAACGATTTGCCGGCCACTTTCCTTCCTTTTCTCCCACCTTCATTGGTCTCTCCAAGACCCACGTTTATTCCTTCCTTTCCACAAAAACAACCTCTAGAAAGCATTCTTAAAGGTGACATAGGCCTTGAGGGAAATTATTTTCCTCACGTTTGGAGTTAATGTAAAAAACACATTTCTAGAAATAAAATCGTGAAAATAACTACAACAAGTTTTTTTAATTTTTTTTAATGCCGGCAACCCGGGCGTTTATTGTAATAATAATTATATACAAACGTTAGTAGCCCGCCTCACTAGACTAAGTCTGTTCCGAGGCGGGTAAAATGTTAATAATAATAATAAAAGTTAGGTGTTAGGTTAGTTAAAATAGGTTCAATGAAGAGTTTTTTTTTTAAATTTGACTGTATTTATTTTTTTTCGCACTTTCGGTAGCATCTTGAGTTTTTAGATATCGGAACCGATTGATTTCACAATCGTGTTGTGTGAGGCTCGACAAAAAGCCTTGTGCAGGGCCCAGCAGCAAAAAACAAGTAATAAAAAATATTTGTCTTCTTTGATTGACATCAAGTGTCAATCAAAGAAGAGTTTGATAAGTTTTAAGATTTTCACGGCCAAAAGCATTTTCGTTATTTGTTTTTGGGGTGTTATGCCGTGTTGCGCTACCTCCTTCTTTAGCCAACGTTTCGGACATCGTTGCAGTGTCCATCATCAGGGCAGTTCCGGCAGATCCGGTAGATGTGTGGATGTGGATCTGCAACGATGTCCGAAACGTTGGCTAAAGAAGGAGGTAGCGCAACACGGCATAACACCCCAAAAACAAATAACGAAAAAGAAGAGTTTGTTTGTGAATATATTGTTTGTTGTTAATATATCAAAAAGATTTTAGGTATTTTTTCTGAAGATATTCCAATCATCTGTTTTTGACATCACGTGTGTTAGAAAAGTGTCTTCGAAATTTTAGAAATGTTTTTGAATATTTTCTTATAAATATGTTCTATTTGGCGTATGGAGGGTTGGCTGTGGAAGGGGGAAGTTGAACGCCCTGTAAGTGTGTTTTGTGTTAAGTAAAGTTAACATGGATCAGGAAGCCATTGTGTCCCCGTTCAAACGTAAGAAGCGAATTATGGGAATAACAGTATGAATTACTGTTCGAAGCATTACAAATGTTATCTGTACAATTAACAATGGTTGTTCAGAAGCTAATATAACCAGTGAAGCGTTTTTTACCATATTTTGGCAAACTAGCAAACACCTGCAGGCGTCTACTGGCCAAAATATAGCCAATTTGAAGAGATATTGAAAACATTTTTTTGGGTTTTTATTAAACTATCCACGGCCCGCTTTGATGATCAGTAACAAGCAGAGATAATGCATTCACCGTTATTGACAAAATGTCACCCGCCTTTTTTCAAGGAACTGGGCTCTAATCGATCAAATTCTAATTGACTCTAATGATTCTTAAGTTCGTCATTTTACGACAGAATAAAAAAAAGCAGGATTTATTTAGTTTTAGGTAAGCATTTTCTAAAAGAATAGAATTATTAATATCTTATTTTAAACATTGTTCATAATTATGTTGACGTTATTTTAAAACGTGGTGATATATATTCAAAATTATGTCACAAATAAATAAATGGAATTATGTAACAAATAAAATTATTTAATTGTTTTTTTATAATAAATCTAAGAAATATGCAATATTCTCGTTCTTGAGTTCAGTTATGGAAAGATTTTTGTATATCCTCCCTCCTACAGAATAGGTCTCTTCTAAACCCGTGTTTACAACATCATATTCTCAAAAACACCCTCTTCACAGCATCTACAAAGTTGTCATAGGACCTGAGGGAAATTATTTTCCTCGGGGCCTCCTGAGTAAAGTAAAATTTATAAATATATAATTTTCATCGATGTTAAAATTTTACTTCTTTCGGTACAATTATTATTATTATTATTTATTTATTTATTCAACGCCCAGAAGGCTTTTACATGTTTGGTAGTACAATTAATTCATGACAGATGATTTTTCAACAGATAAAGAAATTATAAAAATAAAATTAGATAAAAAATGTACACAAGTCACAAAAATACAAAAAAAAATACAGCGATTTGATAAGTTTACAAAAATACAGATATGTTCAGGAATAGTTTTGGAATAAGTTTTTTACAAGATCCACAAAATTCGCCAAGTTGATGTTAAATATGTCGACATCACCTGTACTGATTCCGCATAGTGTGAAATCGTTGTATGGGAGAGTGGGCAATGTAGTTCCGCTTGTGAATGTTGCAGTAGAACAGTGTATTTTGTCGCTTGGTTACTGTCGGTATTCGTAAGTTTATGAGTTTCAGGAGTTCGCAATAGTCGAATTTAGAGTTAAGTATTTGGAATAAAAATGTTAAGTCGTTTATTTTACGTCTGTCTTCCAGCGTATGTATTTTAGAATATTTAGTAATAGATTATATTTTAAGTCTTCTAGTGGGATACTTAATTTAAAATTTATAAAACGCAGAATTTTTTTTTGTATTCGCTCAATATTATTAACGTGAATTTTGTAAGATGGAGACCAAACTACCGAGTTATATTCAATTTGGCTTCTAACTAGAGATACATTAATAAAATACATTAACTAAAGTTTTTAGTTGTTCTTAATACGAAGCCTAGTGTTTTCATACCTTTGTTCATAACTTGGTGGATATGATTGGCGAAACTTAGTTTTTCATCCAAAATAATTTCAAGATATCTCATTTCCGTGACTCTTTCTAAAGCTGTGTTATTGATGGAATATTCGAATAAAACAGGATTTTTATTTTTGAAGAAAGTCAAGGTTTTACACTTTTCTACATTTAAAAATAAATTATTTTGAACACACCAATCTTTAAACTTACTAATATTTGATTGTAGTATATGGCAATGATTTATATCAGTTATTTTCTTGTAAAGCTCGATGTCATCAGCAAAGAGCAATACCTCGACATCATTGAAGCAATTGGTTATATCATTGATGAAAATGAGGAACAAAACCAGGCCAAGGTGCCTACCTTGCGGTAGGCCACTAGTAGCCCAGAAAGCTTTCGAGATTTCGATAATTATGTCGTATCATAGGAAAATAAATTGTATTTCTCCATATAGCTGTGATTAAAAGAGTTTGGTGGATTAAGGTATAGATAGGAAAAAGAAATGGAAAAGCGGAAGTCGGGAAAGTACCAGGCTATTCACATATGGTAACCAAATACGGCTAAACCCACTTCAAGCAACGTTTCGCTTCCGAATGTTGAGCTTTCACGAATTTCACCAAGGTGATAATGAGAGTATCTCCAGCGTACGAATAAAATTATTCCCAATATGTTCTCTGTCATATCCTTGTCGTGATACTTTGCTAAATGAGACTTTTATTTTAAAAATGTAATGTCTACAAAGCCAATATATAAAGGCGCTAATTAATAAACTAGATTCTACATGATTAATGTAGAAGTAACACTGCAAACATTTCTGTCATTTTTTCCCTTTTATTACGAAGCTTAGTTTTAATTTGATAATTAGTATAATATTACAATATAAGTAAATCATTTCCAAATGCATTCAGTGTTGTTTGACGCCACATGTAATGCAGTAAATTCAAATTTCTCGGTGGAAAATGAACCACAAGTCACGACACAACATTCCAACCAATCACCGCTCTCCCCCTCGATAAGCTAACCTTTTTAAGTACACCTACATCTTCTACAAACCTTGGTTTTAGCCCCATAAAATACATTGAATTACTGGAACCAAATCAAAAACTTTCTAAGGTATTTTTGTATGAGTAACTTTGTATTTCCACGAATCATGCATTCTTTGAATTCCTCTGAGAATTGTTAGGAAAGTCTCCCATCTGGGAGAGATGAAACTATTTCATTCACAGCCCGTATCTTCTGCAATGCTGTAAATTGTTCGGAAACGGGACAACTCAACACACTTTTCAAAAGTGATATAAAGCATGAAAAGTGATGAAAAACCTAGATGAAACTGTTGGGTTATGTAAACCTAACTAGCTTTTTTCATCATAATAAATTACTAATAACTGATTTGTTTCCTTTTCAAGACACTCAAAAGAAATTTCATTAATATTACATAACCCATGTTCTCTTCGTCATTTCCTTTCAAAAAAACTCTCCATGTTCTCCCCAAAGAAAGACTCCTACAAGACATGACAAAAGGGGGCTTTTAAAAGCAGTTGACTTTTTTTAGAATCTTAACCATTAAAGAAAGTTTATCCATATGAATCCATCAGCTAACGAAAAAAGTTCCACCTAATTAGGCCTCGGGAAAAGGGCAAGATGGGTTCAGACACGAAAAGGGTTAACAACTCAAAAGGTTGCAAAAGTCCTTTATAACGAGTCCACTTACTCGCTCACTTCGCTGCCTCCAAAGTGAGTAACGCAGCAAGCGTTGTGCATGTTTTATTTTTATATCTTCAGTTTCCTCATACGAAATACTTCTTGGAAAGCTTTAATCCCTAAGGAATAACTCACCCGGTTGGGGCTCGGCTTAGCTTGGCTTGACTTGGGCTAATTAACCGACTTGCTTGTTAAGTGAGCTTTAAATAATCCGAGGATATTAAAAAATCCGTTCTTTGCGGCTCATTAGCAAGTTCTTTATTTAACTTGAAACGGTAACTTGAGCTGTTTAGATAAAAACAACACGAACAGTGCTCTTAAGGGTAAATCAGAGTACCTAAATAAAATATATTTATCTCTGCTTTGATGTTTGTAACTCTCTTGAAATTTGTTCACGTATCCGAATTCCGCTCTAAAAATCCACTCGCCAACTATCAAAATACGGTGCAAAACTGTCGATAATTTGAGGGATTTTTCTTTTTTTCATGTAGAAATGTTTTGGTAAAATTCTTCAAACCACATTTTTTGGGTATGTTATTTTTCAGTGGTTTTGTAGAGTCTTCAAAGTGGAACATGGTACAATAATTTTTTCAGATTAAGACAATTTTTAATACTAAAAACTTAATATATGCTTGCATTTTTAAACTTTTTAGTTAAGATCAATTTACTCAACTCTCAAATCTCTCAAACTTGTAAATACATACTTATAAATATACACTTGTACTTAGGTGATATTGACATATTTAACATAAACTTAATTATATTAACATAATTTTGTTGATCTTGTAAAAAACTTATTCCAAAACTATTCCTAAACATATCTGTTTTTCTGAAAACCTATGAAATCGCTGTATTTTTGTATTTTTGTATTTTTACGACTTGTGTGCTTTTTTATCAAATTTTATTTTTATTATTTCTGTATATGTTTAAAAATAATCTGTCATGAATTATTTGTACTACCAAAATGTAAAAGCCCTTTGGGCGTTAAATGAATAAATAAAAATAAAAATAAATAGAATTGCAATATTTTACAGAAATTTTGAATTATAAGTTTTACGAATTTATAAATATTCGTTTTAATCGTCTCCTATAAAGTTTTCATTTTGTGGCTTTAGGGTTTTACCAAACCGCAGTCAATATCGTCTACCCAAATACAAACTCTCTCTTTTCCCTGGTAAATTAAAAATGAAGGTTAAGTTGCCCTTTGATAAACTCTACATCAATAGATGAATTATCTCTCAAGGATAAAATTATCAAGTTTTTCTCTTCCCACAGGAATTATCAATGTCCAGCCAACATCACTGATGTACCTGTTTTTTCCAAAGTTTATTGACGTTATTTAAAAATTATTTTTTTTATTTTTTTTATTTATTTTTTTAATTATTGCTTAAATTATTATTTCTTTTCAATTTTAAAGATAACTTAAGTAACTCTTACATACAACTCTTTTTCAGTTGGAAGCTTGCACAATCACAATCGATTTTCATATTTCATCTGGTAGCATCTTCAGAACAGGATAGTTCCCTCTGTGAACGCTGCACCAAATCTTATTTAATATGGGATTATGAATTCGGTGAATGCACTTTCCTTTGCTATACTTTTCAATTTAGACTTTCATAAGAACAATGAACTTAAAAGTTTACGTGCTTCCTAAACTACCCCCTGCGGAACATACCATTTTACATAGTATTTTCTTTAGAGCTTCCAAAAGACTCGTTTCTTTAAACTCTCCCGTTATCTCTCAGCTCAAGTACTAAAAGTGAATGAAAGCAAAAGTACGAAAACTGAAATGGTTTGCCAGAAATGTAAATGAGCAGTTAAATTTTAGGCGTTTTAAAATTTTCGTTACAACTTCTATTCTGTTACAGAAAACTTTTGTCTGTGATTTCAAGCAGCTTTGACGCCTTCGACGGTCACCGTAGTCGAGGAACAAGGCACTCGACTAGCAATCCGGAGATTGCTGGTTCAAATTCTGGAGGACCCAAATTAACTTTATTTGAATAATTTATATAATTTCACAATTAATTCATTTAAAATAAAACACAACATATTTGTGACATGTCCTAAAGTGGAAGATTTTATCAGTATTGGCTTCGTGCAAGACCACGATTCATTCATTTTTCTTTGCTTGAAAAATTGCTTGAATTGTTTGAAATAACTTTAGCCGTGTTTGGTGACCAGTTCTGAATAGCCAGATACTTCCCCACTATCCTCTTTCCTACCTCCTTATCTTCCCCTCTCCACTACCCTCAGCCTCACAAAAAAATCCATAATTGGGGATACCATTCATAAAGAAGTTTGCTAGATGCAAGTTTCGATACAATTTTTTTTTTTTTTTAATTGAAATTTTTTTATACAATACATATAATAGATACATGAAATAATGAAAAGTATATAAAAAAAGCTTAATATAATAAATGTATGACAAAAAAATCCCACAAAGGCAATGCCTGTGCGTGGGTATAATATTGATTTTTTTACTTTTATTTTTATTTCTATGGTTATAGTGAATATTTTAAGTATTCATAAATTAGGGAATTAAAAAATGTTACTGAATAAATGCATTAGAAAACTACAGCATAATAACAGTCTGCACTGTTATTATTGTATTTGTAAGTTTTGTAAGAATAGATGTTACAATTGCAATTTAAAAACATAAAATACAAACAAAATAAAATAGCAAACAATATTATAAATCTTCTCTAAAAGCTGTCCAATGATAGATATACATACTTAACGGCTTTATTTAAACTTATAAGAAAAAAATATCTGTTTCAGTGTTTTTTAGCCAAATTTTGGTATATTTTTTATAAGATTGAAGATTTTGACAAATGTTCTATTGATGGATTAATACTAAATGTTAATTAAAAATTAATATTAATACCAATGTCATGGCTGAAATTAACATGGTTTAATGTAGCATTAATAGCTAGGTTTATGTCCACCTTCTCTCTCAGATTAAAAAAATGGGCGGTAAAGGGTGGATTAGAACGATAACGGTAAGTCGCTTACAACGAAATGATACAATAAGTAGATGATACAAATACTTACGTAAAATATCAGTTTTATTATTGTTTACGAGTCCCAGTGGAATCGTTAGTAATCAACTTTACATTGATTTTATCAGGTACTGAAAACAACTTCCATGCATTCTTATGCTTTTAATATTAAATTTGTACTTCACTTATGTACTACTCAAAGGAAAAAATATTATAACCTACCTATTCACAGTTTGTTGCTCAGTAAAATATTTAGTTTTAAAGTCAATGAGATTTATAAGTTTGTAGGTAAAGTTAAGTAATACAGAAATCAAATTATAATTATAGTAGGCATTATTTTATGTGCGTTTTTCCAACTTCAAAATGTGATGCTTATAAATCGTATACTTTCAGCAGCGATTCATTGCGGTTAGAAGCGATTACAACTCTTCAGTATAGGGGAGATCGGGACTGGTTAGCGACGTTTTTGTGTTTCCGTGAATTAAAGCTAAACCAAATAATAAATTTAAACTTAATTTTTCAAGTTAATAAGATCGTCTAATTAGAAGCATGTTCTTTTTTGTGAATATAAACAATTATTTTCTTTAAAATAAAAGCTTCATCAGGGCAGTATAATAATCTACTAACATTAGGTTACATTTGTGTTATTATATATAATTAACCAAAAATGGGATGGACTCGTCAAGTGGATGAGGAAGAAGGAGGCATAGATGGAGAATTGGGAAGGGAACGGACGTGTTCTTTATCAATAGGGAACAATCTTAGTATGGGACTTTTATTTAAATTAAGTTGGTTATTTACTACCTTACTATTAGTGTTTATGGCTTTCCTAAGTTCAAGTGCCTCTAAATTATCCAACCTTATACCGATGTTGTTTTTATGAATAAGTTTGGCGCCAGCGTTTTTGTCAAATTTATGATCGTTTTCGATCAAGTGGTTTGCAAATTCTGAAAATCCAGAGCTGTGTAAACTCTTCTTTCTCCTCCACTTGACGAGTCCAGCCCATTTTTGGTAAATTATATATTATAACACAAATGTAACCTAATGTTAGTAGAGTAATATACTGCCCTGATGAAGCTACGGTTGTAGCGAAACCCGGTCGGCATAAAGTATAAAAATAAAAGTGGTGTTTACAAAGTTATTATTTTATTTTAAATTAATAATGTTTAATCACAAAGTATCCGCTTCATATGAACAAAAACAACTATTTTCTTATTTTATTTTTAGAACATTTTCAGTAAAAAAATCCGCAGTCGCCTTTACCTCTTTCCCGGGGTTGATAAGCAAAGACGAAAATTGGTAAATTGGCGAAAGCTTTTATCGTTCAAAGAAAAAAGTATAATTAAGAATACCTACATATTAAGTTAATTTTTAAAAATTGTTACATCAATCAACATCCGTTAGTCACAGTTTTTACAGACTTGGTGTAGAGTATGTTTACTGTTACTACAATTTTATTCTCTGTTTTAAAGATTGATACCCGCTTGGATCCAAATTAGACCAGATTTAATTTTCTTTGACTTCTATTACCGCTCACTAAAAGCGAGGGTTGACTAGTTTTTCCCCTTTATACCTCGGGATAACACTATTAATGAAAAAACAACCCATTAGAAATATACATTCACATAGTTTTACACCTAGTCGTGGCAGGTAGACAAATTCGCCAATTCGCCCCAAATGGGGTTCGCCCATTTACCCCAATCCCAACTTTAATAAATATTTTGCTGAACAATAAATAAACCTTATTAAATAGTTAAAACATCTCCAAACGTTTTGTAATAAACATCACGCTAATTTACTTAATGTTATCATAAAGTAAATATATCAGTAAGTTGTACAATATTTGAAACCACTTAAATAAAAGCAAGAAAAAAAATCTGGTAAATAAATGCTCACGAACGGCAGTGACAACTTAATGCGGAACCAGGTTCCTCGTCGATGCAGCGTTGCCACTTGGCAGAATATTATTAATATAATACCTCTTCGCCTACCAGCCCCGTTCTCCCCCACCGAAATGCCTGTCAATATACCTCCCGCCCGCCTGTGTTAGCGCCCCCTGAAGACGTTTGAACGAGCCGGGGCCGGGGTGGCATACAGGGACCCAGACGGAGAAAGCCGGGCTGGAGCCGGCTCTGGACGATTCAAGCACATGATTGATAACCCTGATGCTGAATGCCATTACGACCCTTGCTGAGTGAAACCAAACCGAGAATGCCACAAGTACCAGCTGCAAAGTTATTTACACCTGTACGACTAATAATAAACGTATTTGACTAGCGTTTTTAATACTAGTACTTACTTCACGACTAAGTAAAAAAAATATGCTTTGAGTTCAAGAAAAAAGATTTTTCTTTAAACGATTCTTGCTTTTACCTTCAAGGGTGTTCTAGGCCACAAATTTCAAATTGTGGAGAGAGGGCAAATTTCATAATTTTAGGGACGATTGGAGGCGACTTCAGACTTAGAACACACGAAATGTTGAACAGGCGAAAGGTAATTTTGGATAAGGATGTTTGTTAGGTAAAGATGTAAGAAAGAATATTTGTGTGGCGAGCCAACGCTCAACAAAACGTTGCGCAACAACAACGCTGAACACGGAGAAGTACTTACCTACCTGCGCTGAAATATTTGGCATATCGTCGCACCTTATGGAAAGTACCGGAGCATTCAAATTCTCTGTACATTAGTCTTTAAAACAGCAAGCCAAAACAAATGGTCCCGTTATTTTACTACTGTCACGCTCCGTATTCCGATAACATTGTGAATTTTAATTCTTAGTAAAAACTATCAACAGTTAATTCTAGTGTTTTCTTTTACACGTTTACGTAGCACGCCCGATTGCTACATTTGTTTTGTGGGACAACCAAAAAATATACAATTTTAGAAAGATGTGAATTTCCACTTCTAGACCACAGAAAATACAACCTGGAGAATCAAGCACACTTGAATTTAAAAAGGTGTGAGGGAATGTAACATCGTCAAATTATTATCATTCGGATAAATTAGAAGAATTCTTTTTTGGCAAAATATAGGAATTTTGCACCTACGGTGTTAATGGGATAGTCCTTTGAATCAAGGGATAGTTAAACTTTTACTTTCATTTATTGAATTTATGATGGTTTTCTTCTGTTTTTTATAAAAACGATTGACAAAATGTGAAACTGAATATTTTGTCTCAATTTTTAAACTATTGTTAGTCATTTTTGATTGATCTATAAATCAAAAGTAAGATTTGGTGGGAGAAGAAGTAATAAGATGTAAGAAAGAACTACGGTAGTTTTACTACGCTGGAGATCTCCTAATTAGAATTTTGAGACAAACAGTTTTCCTGTTTTATGGTATTTGTTGAATAAGTTGGCGTATGAAACGTATTTCAAATCATTTAAAAATAATAATGTAATATTTATGTAGCGCAATCTTGTGTTCTTTCACTTCAAGTGCGCAATTTTACCAGCATATAATATGTACCGCAATGTTTCTCAAAACTTTAGCAACATATTTCAAAAGGTTATTCAAGATTCAAGTATACACTATAGTAAATGACTTTCGATTCATTTTATATCTTTCGGCAGCCAGCAATATAGTAAAACTACCAAGTGAGGAAGGCTATAAACCATGGTCAGAAAGATACATAAAACATTGTGGCTCCAAAGGGCATGGTTTAATGAGGGCAAGCGGTTCGTTTCAAATTGTAATTCTTTTTTGATTATTCGTCACACTTTTTAATACGAGGCATGTTCACAAAGTAGGTGTACTAAATTTTTATATTTTTTTAGAAATAGTGTATTAAAAAAAAAAACAGGAAATTATTGATACACTTATTGACTATTTTTCCACATAATCGCCATTCCGTTCAAAGCATGTGGTGAGCCGTTGCACAAGTTTATTTATACCCTCCTCGAAGAACTCTACCGCCAGCTCCTTCCTCCATTTAAGAACGTCTGTCTGCACCTACTCGTCGGTTGAAAATTTATTTTCATCCATATATGCCTTCACGGAGGTGAAAAGATGATAATCTGAAGACGCCAACCAGGGGAATACGAGGGGTGGTTCAACCAATCCCAACCAAATGAGTCCAAAATCGTATTGGTGGCTAAGTTTGTGTGAGGACGAACGTTTTCGTGAAACAAGCAAACTTCTCTGGTCAGAATTCCCCTCCTTTTATTTTGAATGCTCCTTTTGAGTTTTTTTAGATTATCACAATATCGTTGGAAATTGATGGTCCCCACCTGAGGCAGAAATTTGATCAAAATTATGCTTTTTCGGTCCCAAAACACAAAAGTCATGATTTTTTTGCATATTGCAATTGTGGTTTTGATTTTTTTGACAGATGGGGAATTGGTATGACGTCACTTTGACTACTGTTTTATTTTATCAGACGTGTAATGAGTCACCCATTATCATCTCTAGTCATAATATAGCTCAAAAATCGTCACCTTTTTTTCTTGTGGGTGTTATTCCTTCCGTAAGTAAAAAGTGGAACACAGCACTTGGTAGGATTTTTTTACCAACATCTTTCACGCATTTGGACACTACAACGTGTGTTTACGTACTACCATATTCCTGCGATGCGCGTTCTAAACAAGGGAACCCATTTAACCACTCATTGCTGCCAATCCCCAAAAAACAAAAAACCACACCCCGTTATGGTCACAATTCACAGTACACTTACTTTGTGAACATCCCTAGTATATGATATCGGGTTCAACTATGAAGCAATGATGCATTCGAAATTAACAATTCGTGGAAAAGAGTATTCTTTCCCTCCAGTTGGATTGTAAATTACCCAGAATTTTACTAGGGTCTCACAGAAACAAGAAAATGTTGCCACCAAAGAAAAATAAAAAAATCGTTTGTAGGTCTTTTCCACATAAACGTTTTAGAACATGAAAGTGCACCTACGTGTATGTAATATTTGAGAGAATGTTATACTAAGGCTCTTTCCAGGAACAAGTTATTCTATCGGATAAACAGAACGGCGCGGCGCGGCGGGCGATTTGCCGGCGTCGCGTCGTTAGGGAAGGCTTCTTTTCCCTTCGCAAAGCCCCAGTCACTTATTCACCTTTAACTTGAGCGAGCTAGGACCAGTACCGTCAATACTCCGATTTCCGGCAATCAAAAACTCTACTCACACATCGAAACTTCGTGAACCAGATAAGAGATTGAAGTTGTCAGAGTGAATGATGCCGAGGAAAGTTTGAAGAAGCATTTATGTAAAATATAAATGCCATTAAAATTCACCCGTCCAAAGGGTTTTTTTTACATTGACTCCACATAGGAGGCCCCGAAGTAATTAATTTCTATAAAGACCTATGTCAGCTTTTCTTAAAAAACCGGTACGTTCCAAAGCGGCAAAGAAAATAACAAAAATACTGTCTGGCACAATAAACACATTTACACGTGGAACAAAAAGTTTACATATATAAGTACACTCAGTAAAAGCTTAAATAATAATTCACGCTTAAATAATTATAAATGAATAATTATTGAATGTAGCTATAACCTTGTGGTTATCCACTATAGATAAATGAAACAATTTAACTTTGGTCGAACCACTTTTATATTTGAGTAAATCCGACCGGTTTCAGAACGACCGTTCCTTCTTCAGGGCAAATGTATACTGATTTGACAGTTTTGAATGGATGGGAACAATGTATTATTATGTTGTTCCCATCCATATTACAAAACTGTCAAATCAGTATACATTTGCCTTTAAGAAGGAACGGTCGTTCTGAAACCGGTCGGATTTACTCAAATATAAAAGTGGTTCAAACAAAGTTAAATTGTTTCATTTATCTTTAATTATAAATTAATTAAGTAGGACAACGTGGAGGGTCTTTTTGAGTTGTGAAAGGAGTGAACATGGATCTTGAAGAGAACTAAAGAACTATTGAACATAAGAACGTAGTGTAGAGACGACCCGTTTTCATGTATCAAACTGTGCACCGGTATTGAAAGGATGAATGACCCTAGTTTCTCGGAACGTCTTCCACTAAATGTTGCAATTCGTTTGGTCAAATAGGGACACCCATCAAACAGCCCCCTTCTGCACAGACTCAAGGGTGTTTTCAAATATTTTGGGGCTCCAGAACAGAAGTGGCTGCCAAATTTAACAGTGGGTTGCAATAATTACGTTTTTTACATGCTCAGCAGTTTTGTAGCTTTAAAAAACAAATAGTGAATCTTGTAATTCATTGGTTGTTTTTTAAGTACCCACCTAAGTCATCATGATTTAAAAAAAAATTCTATAGAGGTTTTAGTATCTATATTTTAGTTTTAGAAGGTTTTAGTATCTCCCCTAATAAAGAACCACTGTACAAAACGGAAATTAAATGAAAATACTGCTGTAGCTATGTTTAGTGATATGTGGAGCTGAGCATTTTCCAATCATTCAATCATTTCCCAATTCTTTCCCACTTCTTCCAGGATTATAACATTCCCCAAAATGGGACGCAATATGTATACTCACTTGTTCTTGGCAGTTGGAACTATTTTACGTTTTCACAATTAATAAAAAATTCAAGTTAATAAGATACTTAATTTTTACCACTTTTATTGTTTACAAAAACCAACATATATAGGTAAAACTTCAAGAAAATTCTAAATAAGGATTAAAGAACATATAAAATCTTCAGACAATACGTCGCCTTAGTTCTTAATTGTCCAAACGACCATTAGAAAATTTTACAGGAGGACAAGGTTTTCTGTCATTATTTCAATGAAACATTATGATAGGTGTAAAAAATAAAGCTATTTCTGTAAATGTAAAGGTCTCATTAGTTCAAATAATTCTTAGTTAATTGATTAAAATTTTTTATACTTTATTTTTCATTTTAAAGTGGAGATTGAACAAAAAATAAAATGGCCGTTTGGACAATTATTAAGAACTAAGGCGACGAATAGGTAACAGTTTCTCGGAGTTTGCCGCTAGAACTAGAAATTTTAGAAATCAGAAAGAGTGTGAATGCGAATTTGAATATTATTAATAATCAAAAATTGTTTTTAATTGACCCAATATTAAACCTGTTACCTTTGTAAATTGTTCACTAAAAATTGCCCCTCTTCCCTCTACCCATTCTCATATTTCCATTGATACCATGTCTGTTCTTTTCCCATTTACACCATTGTCTATGTCTATTATTTATAATTAGTATTAATAAAACCCTGAAGAAGTGAGCGATGCTCACGAAACATGTTGGTTTTTGAAAACAATAAAGTGGTATAAACTAATTATTTTATTAATTTGAATTAAAATGGTGCCACAAAATAACATTTGCTGTGTTAGAAGAAGTAATAATTTTTTTAAGTAGGTAGCAGAAGTAGGTACTTATTTTTTCGAAACTTGAAGAAAAAAGCGAATGAATATTTCCTTTTTGGCAAGACACCAGAAGTGTAATTACAAAAAAGTCGTTAATTTTATTACTGTGTCCATTAAGATAAAATCAGTTGTTCAAATTGTATTCGGTTTGCAGTACAAAGCAGCACAATACACATTCTTTATTGAAACCAAGGACCCGTGTTCTAACACTTTTCATCCATAATGTAATACCGTCGGCAGAAAGCCAAGAACATTTTCATTGTTACTTGGCAGGCGTATCGAAATAAAATAAAATAATGAGTTGTGACATTTTATTCGGGTGTTTGCTATCTGTTCAGAAATCACCGAAGTGCATTTTGTAAGGCGGTTAGCATGGTTTGTTTATTAAAGTAAAAAATATCAGAATAAATACATTTTACAGAAAATAGAATATTTTTGAAAATGCATTATTTTTAATGAGTTTTGAGGTAAGTCTATGGTGATTATGGTATATTAAGAATAATGTTGTCATAATATAAAGTTATTGATAAATAAATGAGAAGGTCATATGCCCAAAGCATTTAAAAAAAATTAAAACTTCTTTAGCACCGTTGTGATTTGACACTCGATGAAACGAAAAAAAGCCTCATTTTTTTTTTTTTTTTACATGAGCTCCACACAGGAGGCCCTGAGGAAAACAATTTCCCTCAGGGCCTATGTCATCTTTGGGGATGCTGTGTGGAGGGTTTTTTTAAGGAAAGGAAGGAGAGGAGAGTTCTGGGAAGGAAAAGGGTTTAAGGGGTGAGTAGGAATCTGGGGTTCAGTGTGTCTTGGTCATCCGCCTCCAAGACCTAGACAAACCTCACCTCACTAAAAAGAAACAAACACAAACATCTCTAGGATTTAGCCTCGAGATGTATGTGTTTGTCTGTCTCCTCTATAATCGGTCTCCTCTTTGAGCGGTGCTTCGTAGCCTATCGGTCTCCTCTTTGTGTGGTGCTTTGTAGCCTCCCCAATATTGACTACTTTAGTTTTCTGAAGGTTTCACTTCTACCGCATGAGAATTGCACACTCTGTTGCAACAGTTCCACATGCTCCCAACCGCCTGGAGCAAATGAGACTATGGCATCGCCAGTGAGACTATAGCATGGATTATGTTGTGAGGCTGAAGGTAATGCGGTGGGAAAGGAGATGGGGAAGAGGAAGGTGGGGAAGTACCTAGATATTCAGATCTGTTCACCAAACATGGCTTAAGCCATATCAAGTTACGTTTCAATTCTAAATTGTGATCTTCTACCAGGGCGTCACTAAGATTATCTTAAACTCAAGAACGAGCCGCAAACATAAAACTAATATTTTCAATTGAATAAATTGTGAAATGACACAAATTAATCATATAAAATTTATTTGCGCACGCTGAGATTTAAACCCGCGATCTCCAGATTGTTAGTAGAGAGCCTTACCTCTCGAACACGGAGGTCGTCAAATTATGGGGTAGCGGGGTGGAAAAAAGTTGCTTTGATCAATAAATTCCAGACACCAGGGGCGCCAGGGCCCATAGCGCTGACAAACAGATTTATTGCTTCTTTGTTGAGATGATTGTTATTGAGGTGTTTCAATGAAATTTGTCTTGAAGTGAAGTAACACAAAACTATGCAATGCAAAACATATTATTTTAATTTTTTTTTTTTTAAATTTAAGTACTTTCGTCTGCTAGTTTTTTTTATTGTGTGGATCTGGTGGTTTTAAATATTTTGAAAAGATTAGAAGAAACGACAGTTGAGATTTTTTTTCTCATTTAAATATTATGTTGTGGTTAGATATTTATTTATTGAGGAAATTACCACCAGAGTAGGAAAATGGGTTTAAACGGAATAAACGGAACAATCTTTAGGGTGTTTTTTAGCATTGGAATGCCATCCTCCCGCGACCTAGTGTACCTTGATGTGCCAGGAATAAAATGCCAACCGCTCACCGTTCACTGGTTGTCACTATTTTCGTAATAATTTATGTGTGTTTTGCAAGGTCTTACCAGACAACGTGTTTATATATTTATAAAAAAATTGTACACCAATCTACCCTACGTAATTTTCACAGTGATACCTATTTATATTCAAAGAAATGTCTTTCTCTCTAAAATGTTATATAAATATAATATACCTAATGATGACCCTTGAAAATGTTCTTGAAATATATATTATATTTTACAGGTTAATGTAACTTCTTTGCAAAATTTTTTTTTTCATTATCGAGGCACCGAGGAAAACAATTTCCCTAGGGGCCTATATCATCTTTGAGGATGCTGTGTTGTGCTGTGCTGTGGATGAAAGGAAGGAGAAGAAGATATGAGAAGGAAAAAGAGGGGTGGGTAGTAATCTGGGGGTCAGTGTGGCCAGGAGTGACGGACTTATGAATCTATTCCTCATACTGCGGTGCAAGGCGAAGGGTCAGGAGAATCCGGCTGGATAGGTCAAAAGGCCTCCCTCAATCATTCTCGCCCGCCACGCAGTGGTTTGGCAAACGTATCCACCACCAAGACCTAGACAAACCTCACCCCATGAACCCGGGCACGCTAAGTCACCAAACGTAGCGAACCACTTGGGGTGACCTGTGGCAGGGGTGTTGGTTGTCCAATAAATGGTTCCCGGGGCGGCGGTACCCATACCCGCCTCCCAAATTGCAATGGATAAAAGTTTAAAAAAAAAGTTCTACAAAAGTTCTCAATAAACAAATCGTTTGAGGCATTCCTGTAAATAAATAGTAGGTACCTACTATAACTTAAAACATGGAAAAATAACATTTGACACTGAATTTTGCCATGCGCTTTATTACAGGTACAATAAACAAATTTGCCAGTGACGAAACGACAAGCTAGAATAATGATAAAATTTATTATTTCCTTTACACTTGAAAGAAAAAAAATGTGCCATGAGCATTCGACGGGTAAAAACAAACATATAATAAAGAATATAACACTAGAATTTAGAGTCTTCTATACAAATTTGTATGTAAACATAATATGTAAGTTTAGCCTAACTGCCCAGAGTCTCATTTACACTCGCCTGAAATCCTAGATCTCCAACCCATTTGAATTGCAAAAACACAGTTTTGTTTGGAAATATGTATTGTAGGCCCGATTCGGGCAAATTTTTGGACCAAGAAAAAGCCCACAAAGCATTTCTTGTGCTATTCTTTTTTCAATGGGTATCTTTATACGGGTAAAAGTATTTGTCGTATCAAAACGTCAGAAATTCAAACTGGATTTTTTGCCCTAATAGAGGTTAAATAAACTTACTTAATTGCGATTATAAAATAACTAATTTAAAATAAATATAAAAATGACGAATTAAGGCCAAATATTCCATAAAATAACATAATATTCTTCTCTCCAAAACCTGCTTTTAATTATGTCAATTAGGAAATCCTCCCAAAGTTCAACCTTATTCGCGAAGATCAATAAGTAGATTTTCGTTCTAACCAATCTAATCTGAAGTCAGTTAAAAAAATTGTGATTTATATCAAAATTGATTTAATCAACGATTTAATTATTTTGTAAGATATTTTTTTAATACTCTAATTAGCTTAGGTTTTCAATGATCCGTGTTTCGCGAACACGCAAGCTTTTAATTAGTAGTCGGTTGTACTTCCCGTTGATCGCGTGGTCTGTGTTGGCGTGATATACTCACTGTCATAAGAGAGGATAGGCCTAATCATCAATCGGAATTTTCTATCCTCATTATTATTTTAATGTGCTCGGAGCCAGTGAAAATATTCCTGGATGATAAATATTGTAATGTTGCTCGAAGCGGGGGGTTGAAAAGAATAACGTAGGAAGTACCTAGTTGGATAAAAAAACTTATAATCTTACCAAATAACCATCAAGTCGCTTCCTCGCAGGATTAGGTGAAAAAAATAAAATACCACACACCTATATCTTGGCACACACTCCATGCTTCATTCACATCGTCTAATACGTATTCTTACATATGTTAATCTGACCCTGGATATTCTTATTGAAATGACCGACTCAAATATTTGATAAACTTGGTAGTGACACGTCTTTCTCGGACGTTCCTGACGTCTTCTACCATTCACTTTATTGTCATACATTCTCCTTAAACACCTTTCTTCGTTCATCTGCTTTGCTTGTCAAAACCATCTAAGCCTTAACATAGAATCAAGCAAATAATTTCAAACAGATTGAGTGTGTTTGCCACTTTTGAACTCGTTTGAAATTGGCATACTTAAATTTTTTTAAGTGAAACTTCCCTAGCCCCGTTAGAATGATTTGAAATTCGGATGAAACGGAAATGACGCACTGCGGCACCTGCCAAGCATCAAACTACAAGCATTAAGGCTTGATGCTTGTAGTTTGATGGTTGATGTATGTATAAAACGGTGTTGATGTATAAAACGGCAATTGGTTGATGTATAAAACGGAAACGACGATAGGTCTGCGCTCATTGGCCGCTTTGTTTTTTTACGGGTCGTCGGAATATAATGCGTACATTCGCGCCTCACCGAGCGCATCCCATAGCGCAGCGGTATAGTGCGTCGCAAATCTCAGCACCTAAAGAAATCTAGCGGACGGAGGTTCGAAAAAAAAAACTTTTTTTTTGTAAATAAATATCCAAACTTATCTACACCATTTTAAAATAAACAGGAAAAATAAAGCGAATTTCTAGTACTTATCACTTCCATCGCGCGTGAATTACACACTCTAATTTTTTTTATCTTTATGAAATTCCACGATGAAATGGAATTTCTCTTCAGGGTTTCCTCAAATTTCACAACGTCTGGATCTAAAACCAAGAAGCTTTCCACTTTGCTACCAACTTCATTTTCCTGATGAAATTAATAGTCACGACAAATTAGATGACAATGAACATAACATTAACAGTAAACAAGGAAAACAACACTCGTTAAAGCCGGTAAACATATCTGTAATCCAGAAAGCAATAAAAGGTGATACGAATCTTTAAGACGTAGTGGTTTATATCATCCGATATGTAGAGCCTTGAATGTGATCACGTCTTGTAATTTACGCTAATATAACTCTTGCGTAATGGCAAAGCCTCGTTTAATATTATTTTGTTCACAAAAACAATTATGTAGAGTTAGGTAGAAGGAAGTTCGACATCTACCTACCAATTTGTTAATGAGATTTATTCCAGTCATGTCACTTCTTTTACTTCAGAATATATTTGATAGAAAATTATCATAAAACTGTAATTCCATTCGTCGTCCAAAATATTATGTTTTGTTATTGTACAAATTCAAATCATCTGTAGCTCATCGTTTCTAACATTCTTGACAGCTTATTCAACAAATTCGACTCTTTTGTCCGTCGACGATATCTTTAAGTAATATTTATTTGTATAATTAACGTGCTTTACCCTAATTGGTACCCTCTGTGCTACACATAAAAATCTTGCCTTAAACATAAGTTTTTCAATTAAAAATAATAATTAATATTTGACGAGTTAAAGTATTTCACCAAAAAATGTAGACATAATTTGTCTCAACGCCACCTAGTGGGAGATTTAGCACCTACGATGCCTTTCTCATTAAAAATAAAGTTGGTTGTTTGCAGGTGGAAAAATGTAATAAGCAGTAATTGTTGAATGAACCATTAGTACATATTGAATTATTTGTCGGGCAGGATTATCTCCTGCCCGCCGACGTAGATCAGTAGTTAAGAGCAGTTGACCGGAAATAGAAGGAAGCGGGTTCGAGTCCCGTCGGCGGCATGTATCTTTTCTCGGGAGATTTTGTCAATGTGGATGAGGGTTTCAGGCTAATATTTATTATTTATAATAATTGTTACAATCGTTTATTGTTGAAGAATGATCATGAAAAAATATTCACAAATATAACGGTAAGTACTTTATCGCTTTCTTTCTTGACATATCAGTTACACATTTGAAAATACCATCAAAAAAATTTATATTAAAATATTATGTTATAGTTAGGGAGGTACTTTATTAATTGTCTAAATTCTTTACACAATGTACGCTTTTATAATTATCGTGACGTTTCGCGGTTACGGTACATTTGATTGCAAAAAAAGCAATAAACATACGTTCCTCAAAACAGTAATGCCACGGCTCTTTCAAAAGATGAGATACACAATGTAAGTAGGTCTGTTTCATACAAAAGAAAAAAAGTCATCATTTTCTTGCATCTCTCTCACACACCGCACCGCGACGTCTCCGTAGAGCACTACCAATACTACTAGCCGTGACGATAATTTTGAAAGTACGGAATATAGTTACAAGTATAAAACGGAAGTGTGGTGAAATCCAAATATTCAAAAACATCAAATGTCAATGTGCTGATGGTTTTGCTTTTGTTTTTAAACATATAATGCTGCAGCTCTTTCTTGCACACTAAATAACAACAGTCGAAAATAAGACAAACGGTGAACGTAAGTCTGCACCCCCCCCAAAGGAAACCCCCATTATCATAAATTTCCCTTACACGTATAAAGAAAATTACTTTGGAGTAAACAATCACACGTATTTTATGTGTCTCACCATTATTAAATTTGTAGGAAAGAGCCGCAGCACAAGGAATGTATGTTTATCGAATTTTTTCGGTCACGGTTCGTTTTTGATAATTTTCTAATAATTCTTAGTGAGATTGGGATAATTATTGAATATAAGCAAAATGTTGAGAAAAAATATGTTTTTTTTTGGATTAGGCAATTCACCCTAAAAAGAGTGCTTTGTGCCGAAAAATTTAAGGAAGATGGTTATAATTTTCAGGATAATCTGTATGGGAATAGGTCAAATCAAATATTGAAGTCATTCAAGTCTATGAACTTTAATAAAACCGAAAAAACGCGAGAATTGTTGAGAGACAGCAAATAAGGAATACTGAGGGGAGAATGGTGGTGATTTTAATGAGTAAACGTTTTAGATGATAACAGATGTTTTTTACAATTAAAAAAGACATGGTCAAGAGTCTCCTCCTCCACACAATATTACTTTTTGATATCGAACTGTTTGTGACCAGACCAGAAGAGTCGCTTTTAACGGTCACTCCACGATACAATTTAGTAATCGATAACACTAATAAAAAAGAATAGCTTCTACGGGAGAGCCTTTGGAACTTTACGAACCTCAGCATAATGTACGCAGAGGAACAGTTTTACTCTAATTAATTATATTTTTACGGTCTCATCGAGGAAGAGGAAGTCTTAGAAAATGTACTTATCGTAAAAGCTACACTATAAAAGCTTTATAATTATATGCAAATGAGAAAAAACGGTGGGTTGCCGTTGCCAGTGGACTTTTTTTCAGAAATTACTA
This sequence comes from Limnephilus marmoratus, assembly GCA_917880885.1. Classification (NCBI taxonomy): domain Eukaryota; kingdom Metazoa; phylum Arthropoda; class Insecta; order Trichoptera; family Limnephilidae; genus Limnephilus; species Limnephilus marmoratus. Next base: position 11,290,498 of record OU862918.1, read on the forward strand.
ATGTTTTATGCGAATATGGCACGAGAGTCCCAAACTCTCCCGTCCGGAGTCAGTGAGACTATGCCATCTTCAATTGGGGTATGCTGTAAGCATGAAAGCAGTATGGAGAGAAAGGATATGATGAAGAGAAAGTTTAGGAAGTACCTGGCTATTCAGATCTGGTGGCCAAACACGGCTAACATCATTTCAAGAAAAAATTCAATTCTGAATGGTGGACTTAAACACGAGGCCGATACTAAAAATATCTTCCACTCTGGAACGTGCCGAAAATAACACTAATTAATCAAATACAATTTATTAGTGTACCCGTGACTTTCGGATTGCCAGTCGAGAGCCTTACCACCGACATGCTGAAAACATGCGAAAATACAATGTGTTAATGAAGTTAATTTCTATAATGAATCAAAAAATAAAAATAAATGTGTCAAACATTGGAAAGCTAGTACTGCCACAATGAAAAGAGAATTTACCTCTACATTCATGGGGAAATTAAAGATATTTTTTGACAGACGCAGGGGGGGGGTTCGCGGGACGGGGGAAGGGGGAGTGTGGGGTGAGGGAAGGTGGAGGGGGGATTGGGAACGCAAGAAGGGATTCGGACGCGGGAGAGAAAGGGTAGGCGGAAGGGGAACGGGACTAATGGGAAAGGACAAGCAGGCAGAAACAATTTCTTTATTAAATGGTATAGTAACGCATGCCGGGTACCAGCTAGTGTATAATATTGTGAAAAATGCAACTTTATACCGTTGAAAATAATCGTAAAAATAAAACCTAATTTTAATATGCTACAATAAGTATCGCTTAAAATTTTAGTTGCCAGAAAGAAAACATATTTTAACCGTAATAATATTTTTTTATATTGGCTCCACACAGGACTTTTTAATGGAAAGGAAGGAGTAGACGTTCTAAGAAGGAATAAATCAAGGGTGGATGGGAATCCAGAGGTCAATGTGTTCAGGAGTGACGGAAGTATGAATTCATCCCTACCTCTGCGGTGCGAGGCGATGGGTCGAGAAAGTCCGATTGGAGAGGTCAATCTTGACGACTCTCCCCATTCGGCCTCCCGATTCGGCCCGTCACGCAGTAGGTACAAAACGCATCCGCCGCCAAAGTCCGAGGCAAACCTCACCCCATGAAACCGGGCACCCCTGCTAAGTCACCATGGGGTGTTGGTTATTCAATGGTTCCCGGGGCGGCGGCACCCATACGCGCCACCCAAATTTGGACACGTATCCAGTAAAACTTTACGGTTAAGAATTTGAAAAACGGCTTACTGATAATACCTATGTTTTTCGCGGTTATTTTGTACAGTTGTCTAACTGGTCCATTAATCATAGTTTGAGTTTGCGGAAATTTATTTTTTGAGGTAAAAATGTAGTTAAGTATTTTTTTTAATATATATTCGACTTATAACTACGTCAAGCATGTTGAATATTGGGTTTGTGTCAGTCATTCTATGTTATTTAAATACTTCCTTTAGGGACCGGTCAGTAGCTGCGTTGGCATTGCGTTAGGGTCCCACTAGGGCGTCGCGTGTTCGATTCCTCGACTAGCGAAATCCTCCATCATGACACATGCAACAAATATTTTTCAGTATTGTCAGGTTATGTAATATATATGAACAAATAAATGTTACGTAAAATTGAGATGACAAACATTTCTGGACATTACACAATTGGGTAGGACCCATATAAAATGTAATTGTAAAAAAAAACAACTGGATCAAAATATAAAAAAAACATTGTCTGTGAAACTTTAAAAATTAGACCTTGTGTGTTTTCAAATGTTTTCAGAGAATGGTGCTTAGTTTCTATGTAAACAAGGCAGGTTCTTTCTTGAGAAGCAAAAACTAAAACTAAAAAAAACCTTTGAAGGTACAATAAATGTAAAAAAATACCAGAAAGTGTCTTTCAATATAAAAACCTTTTTATCATGTAAGTTTCACTACAATCGTTTCCTGGAAATATCTACAATGTCAACCGATCACGAAACATGTTGAGTTTTCCAATAGAAGAGCCCTTGATAGATAAACTCAACTATTTCAATAGAATTCTCCTTTCACTAAACTTTTAGAGGCATATTATGTAGCTTTTTATGTCAAGTTGTAGAATGAGAAATTTGCCCATTTCTATAACTGCCGAGATTTCTTTTCGGCAAGGCGAGAGAAAAGGGCTTCCATCTAAGCCGACAGATCAATCATTGACGTGATAGGAATATTCTAGTGGCGGCCAATATTCAGTTCACAAATCAATTTATTTTTCAATTTAAAACTTACAGATTTTTTATTCAATGCGGTTGTAGCAAGTTACTATTTGCTTCATAAAATTACTTTAGTTCCTACTTGGATAGACGCCACGCGTCTACTTGATAATTCTACTAGCCTCTCGTTACATTTTGTATTTCGGAGTTTTGGCTTGTTCAGGCACGCAAAAAGGAGCAAGCAACTGTCACGAAGAACGAACCATGGCGTGAACTTCTTTTTTTTTGTTTTACCTTTGGTTTAATTAATTAACTCAATCCCTACTTGTCGGTTATTTAGTACTTGTATTTAAATTCCATAATTGTCTGGCGCCGGTAAAAGTAATTAATTTCACCCATCAACTATAAATTTAATTTTATATAAAACCTGTAACGTGTTGTATGGCTTAGTTATTTACCATGCTCTGAGTTATTTAAAACATGAGTCATAGTAATACCTAATTCAGTTATCAATACTAACTTGATAATCGATTAAATTCATGTTCTTTAAATATGCCTTTTATTTCAGTTAAATTGTTGGTTGGCTTAAATTATCATGCAACTTTGTCTTTTGAGCTATCACATTACACATATTATGTGTAATGTGATAGCTCAAAATCTTACTCACATTATCTGTCCGTAAAATAAGGTCTCCAAGGTGCTGCAGTCCCGAAAAACGATTTTACGCGCAATCTTTTAACACTGGCATGTAGCCTGATTTCCGTACGCCAAATCCCCATCATGCTGCAATCTGTGCGATTCTTAGTCTTGGCGTGGCAGCCGTTCGCGATGGAACTTCCGCTCGCCAGGGGTGAATTACGCTCTATAATTAGTTTTTTTGTGAAAAAAAAACCTTGGTAGAAATTCATTCTCAGCTACTTGAATTGTACGGAAAACAGTGTATGAGTGCAAAAACGTGCAGAAATGGTGCAGAGAATTTAAAAGTGTGCCGTACGGCCACCGGTTTCAGACGAAAAAATTGCCAAAGTTGAAAAAACAATGATTGCAGGTCGACGAGTGACGGTTCGGGATCTCTGTGATATTTTTTTTTTATTATTTATTTAATATAGTTATATAATTGTACAGTGGAGTTTTAGAAATTATATAGCGGTACAGAAATTATTTAAGCATTGCAATCTCACCAAAGAAGAAGCTAGTTCTTGTGCTTGATGAGCGAGTTACACTAACTATAACTGAAATAGAACAACATTATGTAAAAAGTAAATATATAATAGGATAAATTGAGACTTCTGGATCATCTATATGTGTAGGTGTACATACATAAGATACGGTTACATATTAAGATATTGTGTACTTAGGAGAAATTCTAAAAATCTAAATAAAATAGAGATGAATATGTATTAAAAATAAATAGTAAGAAAGAGAAAAACAGATAATTATTTAGTTAATTATTCCTGATGAAGTGTAGCTTCAGTTTGAGTTTCAGTTTATTGATGTCTTTGGTTTTTTTTATTTCAATGGGAAGGTTGTTGAAAAACTTTATTCCTAAATAGATATAATTGTTTTGAATTAGTTTGGTATTAAATTTTGGTGTTTTGATGTTGTCTTCATATCTTTTTGATTGGCGAGTTTCAAATTTCTTGATGATATTATCTTTGTAAATTTGGATAATTGCATTTTTCTTGAAGATATTCTCTACTCGAGGCACCGTGAAATATGCGAAAAGCGTTTCTGTTGGATAAGTGGAGGGTTTCTTTAGGATTACTTTAATGATTAGTTTCTGGATCACTTTGACAGGGGTTAGAATATTATTGTATGACCCCCCCCATCCAATTATTCCATATTGAATTGAAGACTGGATTAGTGCATAGTATACTCTTTTTAGATTGTTGAGTTTTAGAATATTTCTTAATCTTATGAATATATATACACTTTCTGATATGCTTAACCAATTCACAGATATGGCTCTTCCACTTCATATGTTGTTTTATTATAACTCCGAGATATTTAATTTCTGGTACTGATTTCAATGTTGAACAGCCTTGGATACATGTGATTTTATTACATTTGTTATTGTGGATAATTATTTTAGTGTTGGGGAGTGTTTTTGTTTGTTGATTGAGAAGTGTATGTAGTATGTTTTGTTAGTGTTCAATGAGAGAAGATTTGTGTCAAACCAATGTTTTAAGATGTTCATGATATTATTTGCTTGTTCGTTTACTCTATTCCAGTCGATCCCATTCACTATGATAGCTGTGTCATCGGCATATGATATTATGTCTGCGTTATGTGGTAGTTTAAAAATATCGTTGACATATATTATAAATAGTAGGGGGCCTAGGACTGTGCCTTGAGGTATCCCAAAATTACTTGTTAGTGGTAGACTTAGGGAGTTGTTTATCTTGACTACTTGGTGTCGTTCAAATAAATAGCTTTTCATCCATTTTAGAGCTTTATCGTTTATCCCAACACAGTTTAATTTTTTAATAAGTTTATCATGAGAAATACTATCGAAAGCTTTTTTAAGATCTATGAAGATTCCTAGGCATTTCAAAGATTTGTCTAATGTGTTCTGAATAATGTTCGATAATTTGGCAATCGCATCTTGGGTACTTCTAGATTTCATAAATCCATATTGGTTGTCATGAACTAGGTTATTTTTGTTAATAAATTCGGTTAATCTTTTTTCGATAATTTTTTCAAAGATTTTGGCAATGTTTGAAATCAGCGATATTGGACGATAATTTTTCACTTCTTCTGGGTTGCCAGATTTATGAATTGGAGTGATGATGGTTTGTTTATATATCGTTGGGAATATTCCGCTTTGAAGACTAATGTTGATTAAATGCGTTAATGGTTTTGAAATATGTTTTTTGATAGCTTTTAGTGTTTCGACAGTAATTCCATCGAAACCTGGTGCCGATCTTCCCTTCATGCTTGAAATGATGTGTTCGATTTCCTGGGCTGAAGTAAGGGGAAACATGTCAATTTTGTTTAAGATATTGACGTTAATGTTCTGTTCGTCATTAGACGGTATTTTTTGTATTTGATTTGCAAGATTTTTGCCTACATTTGCAAAAAAGTTGTTAAATATGTTAGCAGCAGCTGATGGATTTTCTTCGCATCGTATTTTGATATTATTATGTGTAATACTATGTATATCATTTTTTTATGTTTTTTCTTATCTATAATTTCATTTACAACATTCCAGACTTTTTTTGCATCGTTCTCCGTTGCTTCTTGTTTTCGCCGAAAATAGTTTTCTTTTGTGTTTTTTATTAAATACGTTAGTTTGTTTTTGTATGCTTTTAGGTATTTTTTTAAGGTTTCGTTTGTAGGTTGTTGGATTAATTTTTTGTATATTGCTTCTTTGTGTCTGATTGATACAATTAATCCAAAAGTTATCCATGGTTTAACCGGTTTAAATTTTGATGATTGTTTTCTGGAATCAATAGAATGTGCAGTACTTACGTGCGTTGATAATTTTTTTTCAAATAGTTCGAAGCATTCATTCGTATCATTACAATTAAAAATATCGTGCCATTTCTCTTTGTCTAGATTATGTACTAGGGCATTTATGTTAAGCGTTTTTCGTCGGCCGCTTTCATTCTCCGGAATTCGGGTAGTCAATGGTGAATATTTCTTTTCATAATTGTACGTAAAAATGCACCCGAAATGATCAGTGATTGTCGTTTGTATAACTGCAGATGCTATGTTTTTTATGTCTTGAATATTTGTAAAAACATGATCTATGCACGAAGGTCGTTGACCTGGAATAATTCTCGTAAATGAATTAATACATGATATCTAATTTAATTCTGCCATCATATTAAGATAATTATCTTTATCATAAGACGAGTAATCATTTGCTATATTCAGGTTTACGTCTCCGATAACAATGGTTTTCTTATTTCTGTTCGTAAGAAGAATGCGTTTTAGTTCATCTACATATATCGGTAATATTGAGGCGTGAGTTCTATATATAGCAAATATGCTATAGGTATACTTTTGGTAACTGATTTCCATATTTAGGACGTTTACATTGTGCATGTGAATTTCTCTGTTAAAAGTCACAACATATTTATTTGAGACAAATATTGCGATTCCGCTGTTCTTGTTTTTTTTTTTTTTTTTTTTAACTTTATTTATTTCCATTTCTTTGTACATAGATATAATGTATAATAGCAAATAGTATAAAATAACATAAAATATAATAACAAATAATATGAATAAGAAATGAAAACCCACTAAGGCACTGCCTGAGTGTGGGTAATATTAATACAAAATACTATATTTCTAAGTACCCAAAGTATAAAAAAAACTTAAAAAACATATAAAATATAAAGTTAGTATAAAAATTTAGTATTACATACGTAGAATAAATGAAAAAGGTTTTGTTTCAGCTATTATAAAAATAAAATAAAAATATGGAGAAAAACATACTAATTTCAATTTTTTTTTTAAGTTATTATAAAAAAAAAAATAAACAGAAAACATATTGTACTACAGTTTAGAAAGTTACAGAAAGTGAGTTGTAGAATGATGGATAAATTTATAGAAAAAGCGTTTCGATATCTACATTATTCAACCATAATTTTATCTCTTTTACATATTTTATCATTTTATTTAACATTTGAGTTTGTAGTGGTAGAAGGTTAAATTTTCGAGGACCAATGAAACTGCTGTGTCTGCAATAATTTAGTATTGGTTTGTGGAGTGTAAAATGTATTATTTGTTCTTTTGCTCATTCTGTTTTCATTTATTTCGAAATTATTTTTGTTTTTAAATACATATTTCAATGTTTGTAATATAAATAATTTGCGTATATTAAATATTTTAGTTTCTTTGTATAATAAGTTGGACGAGAATGTTTTATTTTTGTTATATATGACTTTAATTATGTGTTTTTGAATTATTTGTAGAGGCTTAATATATGTATCAAGTGCACCACCCCATCCTATAATGCCATAAATGATTGAAGATTGCACCAGGGAAAAGTAGATCATTTTCAATTTTTCAATGTTAAGTACTTCCTTAAGTCTATAAAATATGTAGGTCAGATATCTTAATTTAGAAGTGATTTGATTAATATGTGATTTCCAATTAAGATTTATATCTATTGATACTCCTAAATATTTTATATTTTCGACATTTGTAAGTTCGTTGCACATGTAGCACATTTCTTGATTACAACTAGTATTATGGATTCTAATTTTAAGGTTGTCTTTAGGTTTATTTTTAATGGTTTTATAAAACGGTAAGTAAAATGTTTTGCTATAGTTTAAAACGAGTTTGTTAATTCGGGTATTTGTTGCATAGTATGTATAACCAGGAATATTATAGTTTATATCGCTCGATGAGTGAGTCTCTGTTAATATTATGCAGTCCAGTCTGTTAAGTGATTTTATTGTTACCAGGAGTTCGTCTAAATGACGTTCGATGCTTCTTATATTCATATGAAATATGATTAAGCTAACTTCGGGATTCATCGCTAAAATGTTGTTTGTTTCGTTCACTGATGTATATATTCTTTCGTCTATTGACATGGTTTTATCTATAGCATTTAACACGAAATCATCCATATCGAAGAAATAATAATAATGAATGCATTAGTGGCCATGAATACATTTGTTTATTTGGTATAAGATTTTTTGGAGGACGGATTTTTTGAGAGCCTTAGTGTTTTTTTTATCACTAATAATAGTTGTGAAATTTCATTCATAATCTATTCTCTCTTTGGCAATTTGAAGCATTTTATGTCTGTATGTGCAATTGATGCTGTCAGCACGGTGGTCGTCCAGGATGTTCGCCCTGAATTTTTTATTGTTACTGGAACAGTTGTAGCAGATTGGTTTATTGTTTCTCTCTGTGCATTTTTCTAGGGTATGGTCTTGTGCACAATGGGGGCAGGTAGGTGGCTGTGTTCTGTTAAGGCATCTTAGGGCAGTGTGTCCATATTTCAAGCAGTGGTAACACTGCGTCAGAGGGTTAAGGTCGTCAATTGGGACTCTTTGGTATTTTATGTTTATTTTTCCAAAGTTAAGAAGGATTTTTCTAATGGCTCCTGACGTTTGTATTAAGTAGTTTGATACGTCTTGTTGGGACGTTCTTTGTTGGTCGAATTTTTTTAGTTTGATTTCTTTTATGAGTTTAAAATCATCTTTACAGTAACTTTGTAAACCCTCATTTTGCTGGATTATGCCTAAAACAATTTCATCCTCTGTTAAATTTGATTGCAATCTTTTTACGATCATTATTGGTTTTCTCTTTTTTGTTTCTTCAGCGTTGATATCTTCGCCGAATGTTCCATTTATTTTTGTGACCAATTTTTGTGCGTCTTCTTTTTTTACACATGAGATTATGAGTTTTTGATCACCAATTTTTTTAAATTTAGTTACACCGACTTGCATTTTAGTTACATCTATGTTTTTTTCGATTCTTTTTCTCATTTCTTCAGCCTTCAAGTTTTTAGTTGTTGATATTATGATGGCGTGTTTTTGTGGAGTTTGTTTCTCGATTTTATTCATTGTTGTGGCTTGCGCATATGTTTTTATATTTTTTGTCACAAAATTTTCTAATTTCTCATTATAGTGTTCGTTGTTTGTTATAATTTGCTCTTGTAGATTAATAATTTTTTTTTGTAGGATAAGATTTTCTACTTTAATTTGTTCTTCTAGTTTCTTTAAGTTGTTCTCCAAACTCAGTTTTATTCTTGAATCTTTAACAGATGTGATCTTCGCAATATCGCTTTTAATATCTTCGAGAATGATCCCTGATATCAGTAAGACCACTATCGACAGAACATTTGGGAGACCACAAAGTCTGCCCAAGGTGTGTCCCAAAATGCTCACCGAAGATCACAAAAAACAACGGGTTGTAAGCAGCAAGCGAATTCCTTGAGTGTTCCGACATCGATGGCGCTGAATTCTTGGACTGAATTGTGACTGGGGACGAGACCTGGATACTCTACATGACACCACACACAAAGAAACAATCCCAGAAGCTTTATTCAGATTCTCCGAAGCAAAGTTTAAAAACTAATTACAGAGCGCGTAACTCACACCTAGCGGATGCGGCGAGTGGAAGTTCCACCGCGAACGGCTACCACACCGTGACTAAGATCTCAGAGGGTGCATCGCGGTGGGGATTTGGCAAGATTAAAAGATTGCGCGTAAAGACCTTATTTTACGGACAGCCCTATAATCATATCTTTATATGGTACACGGTTAACTTACGTAATACGCTTTTACATTAATTTTATATCCTTTTTAGCGTTGTGATACTCAAGTGGTATTGAAAAGTGTTACGTTTTACGACCGTTTTCTGAGCCAACATTTCGGACAGATTTGCAGCGTTCATCAAAATCAACAAAAAATTAAAGCCATTTTATTTTGAAAGCTTGTCGCTAGGCGGTGTTTCTTTAAGTTTGTGATGAGTGATGACAAATATCAATGTATATTTAAGACAAAATCTAGTACCGTATTTTTATTCAGGTGCCTACCTATAATTTGTTAAATTATTTCTCTTGTGTCAAATTTTCAAAATGAAAACATAAAGAATTTATCACGCCATGAAAATTCCTAAGGTTTATGTCAGCCCACGTCAGGAGCTTCCACCCAAAACGTGAAAGCTGTCCGGTCAGTTTCCAAATCGCCCCCCTGGGAGCATTTATTCGTCGTTATTTTAGATGCAGGAACTTAACAGCTTCTAACCGAAATTTTACGAACAAGGGATGTCTATTACGAATGGAGATTGAGGGTTTCAAGGGACTTGTATGCAAAAATCTCACTGAAAAGGTGAATTTATTCACAGTTTCTCTTCAGAAACATGTATGAAACACGTATTCTTATGGAAAAAGATTTTTTTCATGTAGCAAAAATTGAGCCTATTTTAAAAAGTATTTTTTTTTGTATTTAAGTATATCAAAAATCAAAATCAAAAAATATTTATTGTAAAATAAAAATTACAAAAGGTGTAGCTTATGGGTAGACCCCATTTCTTCCAGCTTACCACATTTATTTAATTACAATTTTTATATAATATTATTTGTTTTATTATAATTACAATGTTTATACAGATAAAATAACAATATACCAATGAAAAAATAAAATAAAAAAACAAATATATATACCAATAAAAATAGGCGTTTCATTTACGTGAGGTATTCACTCAACGTGTAGTGACATTTATTAACAAGGAAAGTGTTTAGTGACGATTTGAATTTGTGTGTTTCTTGTATTTGTTTAATGTTATGTGGAAGGTTGTTATATACTTTAATGGCCATGTAGTATGGTCCTTTTTGGAATATTGTTTTGTTTGCTTTTGGTATTAATAGGTTTTCTGTGAGCCTTGTAGCGTATTTATGTGTTGAGTTTTTTAGTGGGAACTTGTCTGTAGATGATCGCACTAACATGCATAACTCCATTATATATATATGTCTGTGACTGTCAGAATTTTCAGATTTTTAAACATAGGTCTACATGAATCTAAACGACCAGAGTTTGTAATTTTTCTTATGCATCTCTTTTGTATGATGAAGACATCTTTGGCGTTTACCGAGTTTCCCCAAAAAATAATACCGTATTTTATTATTGAATATACATAACCATAGTATGCGGCTATTACTGATTCGGTGTTCAATATTTTTCTCAAGGTACCCAGAAAATAAGAAAAACTACTGATTTTTGCTACAATTTTTGAGACATGTTCTTTCAAGTTTATGTTTATGTCTAATTCTATTCCCAGTAGTGAACAGGTTTGGGAAGGTTCGATAATATTATTATTAATGTTTACATTTATATTTATAGGTGTAGCTTGCACTGGGCAAAATTTTAAAATTTGGGTTTTGTTTGTGTTGAGTGATAGATGTTGCGATAACAGCCAGTTTGCTATTAATTGGCAAGTCTCGTTAACTTGTTTGTTAAATTCGTCAACGTCTCCAGTACATTCAAACAACAAAGCGGTGTCATCAGCGAACATTGAACATTCTGTGCCAGCAATTATTGGGAGTTCGTTTATATTGATAAGGAAGAGGAGAGGCCCAAGAATGCTTCCTTGTGGCACACCCTTGTTTATTTTTCTCCATTTGGATTCTACCATGTACTGGACCATTTTTTCATCGATATTTGAAATTTGAACTTTCTGCTGACGATTTTTTAAGTACGATTCAAACCATTTTAATGCTAATCCTCTAATACCTACATGTTCAAGTTTAATTAGAAGAAGCTCATGATCAACATTGTCGAATGCTTTTGAGAGGTCGAGAAAGATACTTACGGTTTTTTTACTAACATTAATATTTTCTAGAATTTTGTTAAAAAAATTGAATACTGCCTGTGTTGTTGAACGGCCTTTACGGAATCCAAATTGTTGTGGACATATTATCTCAAAGTTTTCGAGAATGTTATAAATGCGATTGTACATGGCTCTTTCAAATATTTTTGAAAAGTTTGGTAATAAGGATATCGGTCTGTAGTTTGAGATTTCCTGTTTAGGACCCTTCTTATACAAAGGTACAATAATAGATTGTTTTAATTGTTCTGGGAAGGTTCCTGATTCGAAAGATTTATTAATTAATATTTCCAACGGGTAACTTAACGCTTCTGCACATGCTTTTATAATTTTTATAGGGATTTTGTCAGTGCCGACACTGCTTTTATTTTTCAGGTTTACGATGATTTTAATAATTTCCTTCCTGTTTACAGGCGTTATGAAGAATGATCGCGACTGTTTGTTTTCGACTTTTTTGGCAGATTGTGGATGTAGAGATGTATTTTGTGGTGGTGGCGGTGGTGCAAAGAAAATGTTAAATTCATTTTTTGCAATGTTTTTTGGTTCTGATACCAGGTTATCATTTATTTTAAGACAGATTTTTGGTTTACTTTTAGAATTAGAATTATTTGAGTTCTCTTTTATTATGTTCCGCGATGTTTTCGTTTTATTTTGTGCGTTTTGAATTCGTTTACTATTATAATTCCGTTTAGCTACCTGTTTTACTTTACTATGAATTTTTTTGTAATGTTTGTAATTGTTTATGATTGTGAGGTCATTTGTGTTTTTTTGATTCATGTACAGATGTCTTTTTTGTCTAATAGATATCTTAATACCAGTCGTTACCCAATTTATTTTGCGTTTTTGGGGATATTTATACAGTTTAAAGTGGAAACAAAACTTCATACCATTATTTATTTCATTAATGAAGTATTCGTAGCTGTCATTAATGGATTCAAAGGATTTCAGTGGTTCCCAACATATACATGATAAATAATTGTTAAAAATGTTAGTGTTTTCTGTGTTAAATAATTGTCTTTTTGTATACCACGTTTGGTTTATATTATATTCTGTTTTTACGTGCATTAACTGTGCCATGTGATCTGATACAGCTAATTATGTGACTTCCCATGTGTAAGAGCTTTTTGGTATATTTGTACCTATATGATCAATTAAACTTTTTTTATTTCCTTGTAAACGAGTAGGTTTATCAATAATCAAGCGTATGTTGTGAGATTTTAATGTGTTTTTGAGTGAATCTGCGTTTTTGTTCTTGTAGCTTGTATCAATATTTAAGTCACCGCAGAGTATTATTTGTTTTTTGTTGTTTTTGCAAATTTTGTTTAGTAAAAGTTCAAGTTGTTCAAAAAAAATATTAATATCAGAGTCATTATAGTAAACCGTACAAATTATCATTTTAAGTTTTGGAATTTCAATACCAACACATTCAAATACAAATTCTTTTGTTATTTTTTTAACAAATTCTAGTTCTTTAAATATGATATTTTCATTTAAGTAAATGGAGACACCTCCATGAATATGACTCTCTCGACAAAAAATTGAACCAAATTTATAACCATTAAAATTAATAGATGTCGTTTCGTCCTTTTGTAACCAGTGTTCGCTAACACAAAGTACATCGATATTTTTTTCATATAGAATATTTTCTAATTCTAAGATTTTATTTCGAATGCATTGCACGTTTTCATGCATTATTATGAAGGTGGATTTGATGTCGTCAGGTTTAGGAGTACGTGTATTATTCATAAAAAAATAGTTTGTTTTTTCAGATAAGGTGAGTTCCTGTCATCTCGGGTTTGTGTAGGAATGGATGAATGAATATATTTTGGGTTTTTTTCTGATGGATGTGGGTGCTCAAAATTGTAGACTGATATTTCATTCATCTAATTTTTTATATGCGCCCTTGTTAAGCTCATCATTTTGATAATTGTATGGCTATTCATTTTTTCATAAAAAATGGGCCCACTAAATTTACAATTATTTTTGAATTCGAAGATGTGAGATATAATCTCAGAATTCAGTTTATAGATGTTTAAATAGTTGTTTTTTGTAACTGGATGTATTAGGACATTAGTATGGGCTAGTTGTCGTAGGGTGTAGTACAAGTTGCTTAGAAAGTTTTTAGGGGATGTCTCATTTTCTCCGGCTATTAAAATTACAAAATCATTTTTGTTTAAATTCTTGCTTTCTCTTATGATGTTTGCCGTGTACCAGTCTAGTGTTGCCCCAGGGTATATATAGCTGGAACAATCTACATCTTTAAAGTTTTTTTCCAGATTTCTTCTTATTTGGTGGCCTGCTTCTTCTCCAAAGATCCGTATTTTTATTTCTTTCCATTGAAGTTGTGCTGTTTTAATTCTGCGATGTGTGATGTCCTGTGCCGGAATAGGTGTTTTAATTTCTTTATTTTGGTTATTAATATTAGTGAGATGCAATTTGTTTTTAAATTCTTCATTTTTTTCTGCCATGTTTACGAGAATATTATTACGAATACGTAAATTAAGTATGAAGGCAACTGCTTAATTAAATGTTTTGTTTTATTATGGATCAGTGGTCTGGTAAGTTGCGTAAGTTCGTAATAGAACTAAAAAATAGGTAATAATAAAACCGTCACGAAAAAAAAACTTTGTATTTGTACGTATAATAATAATTTTCGAACAAATGATTGAAAACATAAGAAAACTAATGTTAAAAGTGGTTCACATTTTGAATAAAATTTCTTTGTTATTCAATCATTTACAGTATCTAGCAGATTTTTCAATTTTGTTTACCTTAAGGCGTCGTATCCCCGCTCAAAAAGAAGAAGATGGAGAGATATGTAATTACAAATGTTGGATAGAGCGCGCTAAAATTTAAAACGATAAAATGGAAGCAAAAATTGTGAAAATATTTAATAAAACACGACTCTTTTAAAGTAGAAAAAAAGTCTCATGGGGAACATCTAAAATAGCATATAGAGAAGCACTGTGATTTTTTTTATATATATATAACTCCTTAAGTAAGTGAAATGAACGTGTTTATAATAATTTTTGGAGCATACTTTGCGATTTTTGCTATTGAGGGATTTTCATATAATTTATGTTTCGGCGTGGAACACATCTATGTAGATATTATCTTCAAAAATAACATATATTTTTTTAAGAGCTTAAAAACTTCAAATATTTAAGGGAGATATGTGCGAAATCGGTAGAAATTAGGGTAGCGGCGGCTTAAAGTATCACTAGAAATGTAGACAAGGGAAGATAAACGCAGGAGTGTCAATTTTTGACTGTTTTATGCCTTATCCTTTTGCAAAAATGGATCAAACTATTTATTATGCAGGAGAACTTGCGGCGTGAAAAATGTTGGGATAGAGTTACCTGCCAACAAGTCCATAGGTCGCGCATAGTTAAGTATATCCTGTAAGAACGAATATCCTGTAAGAACGAATAGATCAAATATCCCTCGTATTTTAAAATAGTATGGTTACTTTTTTACTTGATACAAATACATCAGGGACTTGAGGATATAAATGAAAAAATACGAGTCGAGGGAGAACTGAGAACAGAAGGAGAAAGCTAAATTTTCATCCCCTTACTGCCAATCCCTATCTACATTGAAATCAACCACGCACTTAAAGCTGTCAATTTGAAATATTGGTTCATGTACTAGACGGAATTTGGTACAACCTTTTCCGTGAAGAGAACATTGGAAAATTTATTGGACCAAGAAATATACGCAGAACTTTTTACGAATAAAGTATTTTGTGGAAAGAAAAAAATCGATGATAGTAAAAAAAGGTCAGTTAATTAAGGACTGGTCAAGAGTCGAGACCATAATAATAAATTGGTTAAAGTTAATCGCAGTTCAACGTAGATTTTCACCTGAATGTCAAATGAGTTTTTCTAGGAATTATAACGTTTATAAGCCAACCGGACCAGAACAATGTATTTGAACATCCAACTTGATTAATATTGTATGGGTTGACAAATCAGGCCATTAACGAATGATAAAAATAGTGATAGTTAAAAAGCTCTAGGCCTAAGCGTTTCCTCAAAAGAATAGCGGAGTTAACGGATTACCTTCACGAAATAAAAAATGATTCGATGGTGTAGATAGGTATTTATTTAACAGGTAATGATTTTGATGGAAATTAGATCACAATAATTTTATTTTTTTAACTTTATGAGTAAAACCTCAAATTACAATATTTAATTAAATGAAGACAATATTAGCGAAACTCAATTGAAAATCTGGAAACGGAAAATCAGAAAAAGATATTTGACGATATTTTAACGATTGAAATTCTCTAATATTTATTTAATAATAGCTGGTACCCTGCATGCATTGCTGTGCCATTCAATAAAGAAATTGTTTCTCCCTGCGTGTTCTTTCCCATTTGTCCCGTTCCCCTTCCGCCTCCCCTTAGTCTCCTGCGTCCCCTTCCCATCTCGAGTTCCCACTCCGCATCCTCCATCTTCCCTCTCCCTCTCCCCACTCCACTCCCCCCTCCCAGGTTCCCCCCCCCACTTCCGCGAACCCCCTAAAAGAGTTCCCCTCCTTTCTCCCGCATTCCATCCCGGTACGTTCAGTTTTCAAACGGCTCTCGTGCCAAGTTTTGCAATTTTTTTATACAAATTTCATAATGCTCAAGGCTCACCAGTAGTTTTATACAAACTTTGTCTCGACAATAAAGAACACAAAAAAAATCCAATTTGGTGCAGTCGTTCGGAAGTTATGCGCTTACATACATTTCAGCGATTCATTTTTATTTACATAAAATATATAGATAGATTTAAAACCGATTTAAAAAACAGATTTCCTCGCATTCAAATTTTTCAAAATCAAATGATTGAGTTTCAAATTTACCAGCTAGATAAAAATGATAAAAAATATACAATACATAATTACGTTATGTCCTTAGGACTGCCTGACTGGCATTGATGTAAATTGATGATATGGCATTGATGTAAATTGTTCAATACGCATGCATATAGTTTCACTTATATACATGTACCACCACTTTTCACACCTAAATGCACACTCACACATGTACACAACCTCTAATTACTCAATGCCCCTATGCCATTTCAGGAATTACTAAGAAATATATTATTAGCACCCACCATGGAATATTTAATATTGTATTTTTTATAAGAAAAACTATCTTTTTATAACTTTGAAGGTTATTCCCATCAACGTAATATATCATTGAAGAAGGAGATAACAATAATAATCTAAACGAAAATATGAAAGAGAACAAGACACAGAAAACAGAAAAAAGACAATGGTCGCACCTGGGACTTAATATTTATTACTTTTTATTTATTTATTTTATACATTTTACAAATATAGGACAAAAAGTCCCGATAAACTATTTTTTAGCAGTTTGTCTAACGGGTTCTTTACATTAAAGATCTTATTATAGAGATTTAATAGTTACATTTTTACAGTAAAAGATATAAAATTAAATTAATTTTTTTACAGAAATATACTTAGATACACTTTTACAATTATAGATATAAGATAAAATTAAATTTTTTACAGAAATATACTTAGATAAAAGAAAAATTATAAAAACTTAAAAAAAACAATTTTAAAGTCTTTAGAATAAGTAATATGTTATTGTAAGCTAATACAAATTAATTCTTTCCGTAAGCCAAGTCTTCAGTAAGTTCACCAATTGTTTGTTTTGGGCACAGTTTTAAATTTCAGCTGGAAGCATATTTAAACAACTGGGAATCATGTAATTTATCGTTCTTTGTCCATATTTATTTGTATGTTTATGTACAATTAGTCCTTCATTAAAGTTAAAACCAGTATTATGGTTGTGTTCCAGCCTGTTTATATATAAAGGGTTATTTATGTGCTGAAATATAATTTTGTACGACATAATTGCTCTCACTGAAAGAATTTTGAGACTATGGAATATTATGCCTTTTTTGTATAAATTTTTTTCAGCTAATAATTTAACCTACGAATTTTGCACTGATTGAAATTTGAGGATAATATTGTTAATTCTAAAATTTAAAATATGAGATTGACTATTATGACAGCTTGACAGAAGGTAGCAATAGCGAAGTTGGTTAGACGAGAGGTCTGGGTTCGGGTCCCAGTTGCGACAATTGTCGTTTTTCTGTTTTCTGTGTCATGTTTTTATTTATTTATTTATTGTTTCTTTACACTGTAGGTAAAAATGTTTACAATACAATTTGTTACCTCACTAGGACAAGCCTGTGTTGAGGTTAACAATAATTATACAAGTTAACAAAATAACACAAAATTATACAGATTTTGAAAGAACAATATTGTTGTATTTCTTACAGATTGAGATTATGGGTACCCACTAAACTGATGGCGCTAGGTAGTACATTAATGTAGACTTTTAGGGTGACCATAGACCATCTGATTCAAAATAAAATAAAATAAAGTATTCTTTTGTTTTGTTTTTAAGGATTAAGTTGTAAATAATAAATATATGTATATAATTTAACATGCTATAGATTTGGCAGGAGGAAGATGAAAAAAAAACCAGTTTAAACAAAAATAAAAATTATTTTAGCTTATTTTATAAACATACTTGTTCCCTTTCATATTTTCGTTTAGATTATTATTGTTACCTTCTTCTTCAATTATATTTAATATTGTAATTAGACCCTCCTCACAGCATCCCCAAAGATGGTATAGACCCTCAGAGAATATTTTTCTAAGGGCCTCCTGTGTGGAGCGAATATAAAACAACAAAAAAACACTTCCATTGTAACCATTGTTCCTACTGTTTCTATAATGTGAATAATTTGTTCCTTCAATAACAAACACTCCTAAATTAATGTGCCATAGGTCACTGCAAGTAGTTTTTACGGGTCACGGGCTCATCGGATAAGGTTCGTCTAAACCTTGGCGGCGGATGCGTTTGCCTATCTACTGCGTGAGGGGTTGGATCGAGAGAGACTGGTTGAGGAAGTCCTTTTGACCTCTCCAGCCGGTCTCTTTCGACCCATCGCCTTGTACCACAGAGGGACAAAAGGATCCATACGTCCATCACTTCTAGACACACTGACCTCCAAATTATTACCAACTTCTCGTATTTTTTCCCAGAACTTTCTCTACTTCCTTTCCCTAAAAAACCACACGACTGAAGTAAAACTACAAGACAAACCTCTCCCAATGAACCCAGGTATACCTGCTAAGTTACCAAACGTAGCGAACGGGGTGACCTATGACCTAGGGGTGACCTACGATATTAAGGTGACCTACGACCTTGGGGTGACCTACGACCTTGGGGTGACCTATGACCTTATCCTTATCCTTATCCTTATCCTGATCCTGATCCTGATCCTGATCCTGGTCCTGGTCCTGGTCCTGGTCCTGGTCCTGGTCCTGGTCCTGGTCCTGGTCCTGGTCCTGGTCCTGGTCATGGTCCTGGTCCTGGTCCTGGTCCTGGTCCTGGTCCTGGTCCTGGTCCTGGTCCTTGTCCTTGTCCTTGTCCTTGTCCTTGTCCTTGTCCTTGTCCTTGTCCTTGTCCTTGTCCTTGTCCTTGTCCTTGTCCTTGTCCTTGTCCTTTTCCTTGTCCTTGTCCTTGTCCTTGTCCTTGTCCTTGTCCTTGTCCTTGTCCTTGGCCTTGTCCTTGTCCTTGTCCTTGTCCTTGTCCTTGTCCTTGTCCTTGTCCTTGTCCTTGTCCTTGTCCTTGTCCTTGTCCTTGTCCTTGTCCTTGTCCTTGTCCTTGTCCTTGTCCTTGTCCTTGTCCTTGTCCTTGTCCTTGTCCTTGTCCTTGTCCTTGTCCTTGTCCTTGTCCTTGTCCTTGTCCTTGTCCTTGTCCTTGTCCTTGTCCTTGTCCTTGTCCTTGTCCTTGTCCTTGTCCTTGTCGTTGTCCTTGTCCTTGTCCTTGTCCTTGTCCTTGTCCTTGTCCTTGTCCTTGTCCTTGTCCTTGTCCTTGTCCTTGTCCTTGTCCTTGTCCTTGTCCTTGTCCTTATCCTTATCCTTATCCTTATCCTTATCCTTATCCTTATCCTTATCCTTATCCTTATCACTCCCCAAGTCAAGTGTGCATAAAGGCCCGACCGTTCGCCTAGCAATCGATCACCGTTCGTATGACATTTTTCGTTACAATCACCACTTTTCGTAACGCATTCACCAGCTTATCCCTCAAGTCGAGCGTGCGTAAAGAAGTTTTGCTTCAAAAACCCTCCACACGGCATTCTCAAAGATTCCTAGGGATGTTTTTCTCTGTGGGGCCTTAAAAGAAACAAATGTTTTTTTTATGTAAAAATATTTTCTTTCCTAACACCTACCTTCTCACCTTTCAAATGGTTATCCCTATACCTTCGTCGTTATTAAAAATAATGTTTTTTTATGCGTCAATAAAAGCGCTCCACGCTCCACATAATTAAATGTAACGTAAGTTTTATTATACGTTTTTGAGTAGAGTACCTTGATGGAAGATTAAATAAATTATTAACAAGTGCAAAGTGTTGATTTAACCTCCCAAAGGAAGTGAGCTCGTAATGTTATAAAGCTCATCAAACAACATGTCAAGGTTTTGTCGCATTTCTGACTAGTAAGGACATGGTGTTTCCGTTGTTTGAACAATGATTAAACGAAACGTTTTCTAGCGTGCTATGTTATTATGTAGCTGGTATTAAATATTAAATGTGTCGTACTTTAAATGCTTCATAATAAATTATTGAAAAACAACCTTGAAACCTGATATAAAACCATTGAAATATTTTTTCAATGAAAAGCTTTTTACAAAGTAAAAAAAATGAATTTTGTAAAATTGAAAAATATACCTAACTAACCATCACGCCATTTCCCCGTAGGGGTAGGCAGAGAAGATGGACCGCAAAACAACAAAATCTTTGCACAGACTCCTTGCCTCGTTCATGTTCATACATTTTCTCATATAATATGCTTTCTATTATTCTGACTCTTGACATGGTCCGACTCAAGTATCTGATTCACTCGGTCGTGTCATGTCTTCCTCGGGCGTCCCCGACTTCTTCTGCCATTCACATGTGCGTCATATATTCTTCTTTAACTCCTTTCCTCGTTCATTCGCTCCACATACCGAAACCTTATGCGTCTTTTTCTTAATCGTACTTATTACGCTTACATCTGCCTTGCGTTCTTCGTAGATCTCCACGTTTCTCACACGATCATACATGGTTTTACCGCACATACGCATCAGGGATCTCATTTCAAAAAGCGATAATTTTCCAAAATGTTAAATAGTGTAGTGTATAAGATTAGACATTTCAACATTCTTCAACAAGTTTAGATAGAGTCAAATGCAGTTTTTAGGTGTCTCAACAGAGATCAGTTAAGTAGTACCTTAAAAGAGTATCATCTATCGTCGTTCAAGTCGTTGTAGACCGCTGGAAGTGTACGAACGCCCAGCTCCAGAATAACTTAGAGCCTCCTACACTGCGGATGCCTGGTCCAGTTCATTGTAAAGCTTACACGCGTTGTTATCGAGGTTCATCGGCATTTAAATTTAATTTTCTTTGTGTAAATGAAGTAAATTGGATGCAAATTCGATGAGCCACGATTCCAACCATGAAAGACTGGCTTGTAACCGGACCGCTCTGTTTTCCGGTCTACCTGCTTGGCGCATACCGCTCCTAACTATATTTCAATGTCAAATTTGATGCTAAAACTTTGGGAATGTATTCTACATGCGTGTAGGAAATTTTTAGCCAACAAAAAAGTCAATTTTTTTGGATCGGCAGGACTATACTTACCCCTTAAATATTTAACGGACATGTTCCATTTTTTTAAGATAAGTACTAAAATAAAAAATAAAAAATAAAAAAAAATATTTCTGTCTCGTATACTCGTGATATACCTATTAGTTCTTATTATTAGCAACCTTGCTTTTATTCAAACAACTGTACTGGTTAGTTCGGTACGCAAATTATACCTCCATTACATAGCAAAAACCGTACCATCATGGAATTAACCTTGCTGTATATTGTTGGTCATTCTTATTAAGATAAGTAAATAATGTACCTACCCAAGTTACATAATAGGGTATTTTCACAGTTTTTTTTTATTATTGAAAAAATTAAGTAAAAAATTACGATGATAACGGAATTTTTATTTTATTTTTATGACGACGAATAAATGTTCTATAACGTTTTAAAATACGCCTTTTTAAAATGCCGCCAAAAAGGTGTTTTCGAGCCCAATAACTCTGTGACGTCACAAGTGACTATCATCTGGCGATTGCCGCCGTAAGTGACTCTAGTGAGTTCGTAAGTTGTAGTTGGTGTTATTTATTGACTTCCAGTTTGCTCGATTTATATCGTCATATTTATCTTATAGCTTCCTACTTGCGAAACATGTATAGTTTGGTACACATGGGTACAAATACTATAAGAAAAACCCAAAATAAGATGTTTAAACGACCCTTTTTAAAGCGAAAAAAATGTCGAGAGTGTACAAATGTTGGGCGTGCGTTTAATGTGTTTGATACCAGTGCCGAAGGGTTCAATAGCGCTAGTTCCTTGGAGCGTCTTCTATTGAAATACTGGTAAAACAAGGACACCATTCCCACCTGAAACCTGTGCGCTAAAAATTGCTATCCATTTGTTAGAGAGGAAAATCTATCGAATGAACCACCCGTTTCTGCTTTCTGAATTTTCAAGTATTTTGGGGCTCTAGTCCAAAGGTGGCTGTCAAATTCAACAGGCGGACTAGCAATTTGGGCAGGGTCAGCAGTTTTGTACTATCTGCAGTATATGTTGGCCCTGTAATACAATACCAGCTTCTGAGAAGCTAACATGACTCTGGCTTCGATGGAGGCCCCGTGCCTGCTTTTTTGCAGATTTGAATTTTAACACTACAATAAAAAACATTCCGTTGTTTATATTCATAATTTAAACGTGGAAACACCATTGTATATCTACACAATAATGACGGCCTCCATGGTCGAGGGGTAAGGCTACCAATCCCGACGTTAACAATCATTTATGTATGTATACAAAACACATTTTTAATTTTATAATGTATGTAAGAATATATAGATAATTTTTTTTTATTTTTTTTTTAAAGCGAGACAAACATGCTCTGGTTACGAATGATCTGATATTATGTGAAAATCTGCTACTATCACCACAGTAATACGAAAATGTTGCTTGTGTCGTGATGGAGCAGCCAAAAGTGATGCCTACTCAGCCACTGACCGGTCTTTGAATAAGTTGTTTTGCATTTCACAATTTATTCGTTAAAAATAAAACGTAGTATATTTGCGGCACATTCCAGAGTGGACGATACTTTCAGTGTAAGTGTAAGATCACCATTCAGAATTGAAACGTTGCTTCAAAGGCTTTAGCCGTGGTTTGTGACCAGATCTAAATAGCCAGGTACTTCCCCACCTTCCTCTACCGCATATTCTTTCCTCCCCACTACCTTCAACCTCAAAAAATATCCCAAATGAGATGCCATAGACTCACTGGCTCCAGATGGTTGGGAGCAGTTGGGACTTTTGTGCGGTATTCACTTAAAATAAGGAAATTTGCTTGTAGAATGGCCAAAGTTTTAAAGGTCATTTTATGATATGGAAGGTACCTATGTGACGAACGACACTTGCTATTTTAGCGTCTATTTTAGGCAAGCTGTCGGATTACGCCGTTAAAAAAAACGCTGTCAGTCATTACAGCTGGACAATATTATATAAAACTGTAGAAACAACACAAGCATCTTAAATATGAAATAAAACCGTCAATAACCGTGAACAAGTCGAGAACGTTTAGACTTTTGATAGTAACGCAGTGATAAACCTCTGAACGTCGTCACTTGTGACGTCATAATTCGTACACCAATCATGGGCCGTTTAGATTTCGTTCCATTTACGCGTATTTTGAAATCAATAATTATGAGTGAAAGTATTAAAATTAAACATTTTAAATGCGATAATCATAATCAGAAAAATAATCTTTAAATCTTCCACATGTTTTTAGCGGTATGCCGGGTTTGTGAAAATACCCTATTGTTTGGCTGCAAAAGGTCACCATTTAAAGTAGTTTTGCGGTGGAGAAAGGGATTCGAACAATTAAATACATAAAAAAACATGTTTTTGCGGTTTTACAACCCTCTAAATGTGTTAAAATACTCTGAGTGTTTGCATGTACATTTTGCGATGAATTTAGAATCCAAAGAACGTACATATACTACAAAAAAGTACTGCTTTATAAACGATGCATTTAGTTCTATATTTCACTGTACTCGGACTCTTTGTAAGCTAATGGAGTACCACGGTTGGATTTTCATTAAATTAATTCATATTTTTTAATTAATGAAAGAGTGCGGACCCGTGAAAAATCAAGATATAGTGTGAATTATTGACAAATCAGTTCCAATTTTTAAATTGACATAAAAACCTTTTTCAACGAATTGAAACAATAACTGACTATATGACATTATTACGACCGAACGGTTTCACCTAACATAAACATTGTCAGTAGGTTTTGGAATCCCGCATCCCGTCATCTCGTGGGATTTCAATTGAGCAATCCTTGATCCCTTGGATTTGCGGGATTTTCAAGTGCGGGATTTGCGAGATTTGCGGGATTTGCGGGATTTGCAGTATTTGCGGGATTTGCGGGATTTGCAGTATTTGCGGGATTTGCAGGATTTACCTCATGAGTTGCGAATTACCTCATGAGTTGTGAATTACGTAATATCAGTGCACTCAAAATATGGCTCAACATAATGACGCTGATTGCTTACCAATTGCCTTGCTGTCGGAAGATATTTTAAGTACAGATGAACAGAGCGGTGGTCAATCTTTGAAAGAGAAATTGAATTTGATATTAGGAAGAGGGGATAGAGCCGCATCTCAAGCTCGGTAACTTCAAACTATGAATCTATTTTGAAGAAAGTGTTATTTCTTTTTGAGAACGGAGGTAGTAGAAGGAGATACCTTCAGTTAGTATACACCTTATTGATGATAGTACCACCAACTAGTAGAAGCGAAGATAGCCTTTGCTCATTGATGGGCTTTTGTGCCAAAAATGTCCGTTTACGTATGGTAGCAATAGCCTGTATTTTGTGATCTTATTTTTTTTTGTCAAAGTCTTCTAAAAATACTCATCATTTTACGTTTTCAATGTCTTTTTATGACATTACTGGTACTCAACATGTTTGATCTCAAATGACTGTGGAGTCCTGTTAGTGGCAGTTATATTTTTTTCATCAAAATCTTCTTGGTTTTTTAGACTCACTTGAGTGCTCTCCTAAACGGAAATCTTTAGTAAAAGGCGAAAGATTTACTCGCTTTTGAAGGGAAACTAAATCCTTATGTTTTACCTTTTCCGTATATTATTTATAATTGTTTTACAAGATATACAAACATTCCCGGGTTACAAATAACTTGAAAATATTTAAAAATCTCCTACTTTCACCACACTTAGCGGAAAATGTTGCTTGTATCGTGCTGGAAGTCAGCCGAGTAATTGAACTTACAACGCCTGGGTGGGACACAAATGCGATGCTATCTCAGTCACTGACCTGTACGTAATATACTGATCTAAGATAATATTGATACCAAATAATACAAAAAATATTTTATATTTCATAAAAATATTAAATTCTATCCTGCAATCCCACAGGATTTAAAATAAGTGAGGGATTTGCAAACCCTAATCATCAAATTACCGTGATGATGATTGTGTTAAGCGAAACCGGACGGTTGTAGTATAATAATTTAAATTCGCGATTGTAAACAAAGATTGTTTAATTTCATTAATATATCGAACCACGAAGTGACTTTTTTCGACCAAAAAAGATTTTTGTCTAAATAATATTATCTATATCAATCAGTTCGAGCTCAACAAATTATACTGAAATTTAAATTGTTCGGGAATTTTTCTGTCCCATTCCAAAATTCTTAGATATCACCCTCTACCTACATATAACAACTTTCAACTCTAGTATTTTCGTATTCTCGAATGCAAGTGATAAATCACCAATTTACTAAAAACTTCAAATTATTACTTTTGTTGACCATAAAATCTGTGCACATTTGGAACATTCTATGTGAAATGTGGAATTTATACGGACATCATCAATTCAGCATACAGTGAGGTTACGTTTCCTTATTTCTCTTTTCCAGAAAGTTCCTTTCAAGTTCATTGAACCAGAGCTACGTGGAACTTACGGGAATCACGATGGACACACGGACACACGCACAACCGAAATTAGTTTTTTTGATTGTATGAAATTCTGATGAGCGCTTTGAGGTGATTTTTCACAAAAACAAATCAATGTATTATAGTCATTATTATTTCAATTACGTAGGGAACCCACTTCCTCCTTTCTGGTGGGCGGGCATGTACAACGTCGATATTCGAAGCGTTCAAGGGAAACTGAGGTAGGGAGAGACGTGGTACGACACTCCATGACTTACTTTGCACCGGTTAAAATTGTAAGATTTACTCGGCAAATTACTTCTTTTTTAATATTAAATGCAAGCGGGAACCACAGTTATTAACAGAGTGCATATAATATATATTATAAGATACAATGCACAATTTTAAGGGCGAATTTTATTGATAAACTTCGAAATTTACCCATTGGGAGAAAATGCGATACAAATGCTTGTCATGCGAGATATAGCCTAGAAGCGTTAGAGGTCGAGAAAAATCATGTTTTCTTCTTAATAAATGCTCTACTAGTCTCAGACAAAACGCATTTATATTTAAAGCATGCAACCTATTTAATAAGAATTTTAATATATGCTGGAGTACTTATTTAAGAAAATTTAAAATATATCTTTGCAAATATTTAATAATTTAAAATATCATATTGCAAGTTGTCATGTTGTTGCTATGAATCCTGTCCAGTAGCATGGTATTCATTTTATAAAAATTTCTTCAGTTTAATTGCAGATAATATCAGTGATTACTGCTATTGTTATTGTAGGGATGATATATTTTACGATATAATAGGTTTTTAAATTAAATATCGTCTTTTGTGTTTTTATTACTAATTTTATTTAATATTTACATTTTTTGAAAAAAAAAATTGTTGAAAAAAAACCATTTAGCCTCCGGTACTGGACCCTCGATATTTTGTTATAATTTTATGCTTAACTGAAAATCTATCATTAGATTTGATATGTATTGTTTATAAGCATATTAAATACAGTTGTAAAAAATATCAATCGATAATAAATAAATGAAAAGAAGCCGCTCTGATTTAAATCCAAGTTTTAATAACGGCTTTCCCTTTTAAACAGGGAGAAATACATATGTTGACCGACAATCAACCTTATTCTTAAAGTTTTTCGACCAACCTAACTTAAGTTGACTGGCGTGTCGTTAAGTAGAAGCCGTGAATTTTAGTAGAAAAATTATTCAGTATGCGAAAGAAATGCCCCGAATCGTGGCAAGCGGGTGACTTGTTTTTTCACCATTAAAATGCACCAGCCCGCACCGCGCTAAACGTTAAAAGTTTTAGGTCAATAAGAACATAAACCCCGTGAACTACCTATTCATTTGATATCGAACTGTACGACTTTTTTGTTCTAGTTTTGTTGTAACAAAGGTTTTGCCAATGTGTAAGAAGTGTAACGAAAATCGGCAAAAGCACTAAAATACATCGAGGCTGACAAATTCAAACATTATGTTGCCATGGAAAAATATTCTCCTTAGTTAGATCTCTAAATGAGCCTAAAGTAAAAACGAAAAAAAAATGTATTTGAAAAATAACTTAGGGAACACTGCTTTTAATCCCATTTTTTTACTGAATTTTCGTCAGGTTTCTTTTAAATCCACCCTTACACAAAAAAAAAAATCCCGTGAAACTAGGTGTTTAAACTCGTTCCAAAAATTAACTTGACCTAGAATTAATAAATCATTTTGATTGGCATATAGAAGGAATTTATTATTTCAGAAAAACCGAATGATTGAACGACGTTTTTTTCGTCAAATTTATCAACAAGGAAACTTTAGCGGCAGTTAGGACAGTATTAAAATTAATAATCTTACTAGGATCTTAGTTACACCTTAATTATAATCTTAATTCGGATCTTAACTATCTTAATCCTTGTTTGGACAGTATTAAAATTTATAATCTTACCATAATTACGGAACCTTCCTGAATATTAGTTATTGTTATATGGAGCAAAAACTAGACTCAATAAAAGCAGCGAACACAGCAACACTGAAGAGACTATCCAATTGGATGAAACCGGTCCGGATGAAATATAAATTAGTGGAAAAAAGTACAAAAGTGTTTTAATTTCAAATTCTAATACAATGGAATTCCACCACGAATTATCAGCGCAAAAACTAGACCCATTAAAAGCAGCGAACACAGCAACACTGAAGAGACTACCAGTCTGAAAATGTCCGTAATAGGATGAAACCGATCCTGGTGAAATATAAATTAGTGGAAGAAAGTACAAAAGTGTTTTAATTTCAAATTCTAATATGTTTTCAATTTTTTATTATTCTTTGTTTTATATTACTAGCTGATCCGGCAAACTTCGTACCGCCTCAGAATCAAAAACTGTTGTCAACTTATTAGCTGAATTGATCTAAATTGTTTCTCCCTGCGTATCCTTTCCCCTCTCGTGTTCCCTCTCCCTTTCCCCACTCCACTTCTCCCCTTCCCCCGTCCCGCTAACCCCCCAATATTATACCCCCCAATATTATACCCCTTACAATATTGCTGCAGTTCTTTCAAAATAGGAGAATTCGTTCCATACAAAATGTATGGGGAAAATAATTTTCTTTGGAGTGGAACACCCTTTACTTTTAGGGGTATGAAAAATAGATGTTGGTTGATTCTCAGACCTACCAGATAAGCACACAAAATTTCATCAAAATTGGTCCAGCCGTTTCGGAGGAGTATGGTAACAAACACCGTGACACGAGAATTTTATATATTAGATTTTGCATTAAAACAGTTTCAAATGAAAATGATAGTCTAGGAACAGCAAAAACCATCGAGATTTTTAACACTTTAAAATAAAATGATTTCAATGGAACATAAAATTAAGATAAAGAGACACAACTACATTCTATTTTAGATTTTCTGAAGTTTATGTACAATGTGTAATGATTTATTTAGGTTTATGAACAACTTGATTTTTTCCAAAGATGCATAGTTTTTGGTAATTGTTATTATTTCGTTAGAAAATACATTATTCTCTAGGACGTTCCTATGTATGTCACTGATGCTTTCAACCTAATGGTCTCTCAAACTTTATTTGACTTGTTCTACCGCAACTTCAGAGCAGTAACTGTTATTTTTCAATAACGCTGTAAAGTACGAAGGGGTACACCGATTTTCATTCCAACTTATTTAATAACACGGAAACACACTTTGATGGATTCTGGTTTGAGGTTTTGTAACAATGATGGATTTGAGTTGAAAACTAATCAAATTATCACTTTAACATGATTCGTACTTCAGCTTTTCAAATTAAAGCTTTATAATCATTACACGTGATGAAAGATCATGTACATAAACAAGCCTCTACGTTAGTAGAACTTTATAATAATTTCATAAAAAAATATTATTTCTAAATTAAATTAAAACAAATAACGTCGCGAAGCACCACTACATCAATAAAATTATCAACATGTTTCAAAACCATAGGTCTCTTCGTCTGAATAATATTATTATGTTATTTCTTGACGAAAAAACCTTTTATTTCGAAACATGTTGATAATTTTACTGGAGTTTAATAAAAAATAAATAAAGAAATAGTGGAATTTCACACAGTTATTTGCCTTCATTTAATTAATGAGTGAATTTGCAAAGATTTAAGATCATATTATTTCAACTGATAAAAATTTTGTAATAACATGAATTTATTTTATGGTAATTTTTTAATCTTTTTAATTAATTTTGGATTTAAATGTACTAGTGAAAAAAGTTGATCGAGGACTTTGTTTTCCACGATCTTCCTGAAAATTAGGAGTTTGGAAACGGGCCTGTAGCAGACTATGTTTTTTTTTATTCCAAAATCTCCAAATACTACCACAGATAATGAAAAATGTTGCTTGTATCGTGATGGAGGACTTAGCCAACCGAGGAATTGAACACACGGCGCCCGGGTGGAACCCAAACGCGATGCCAACTCGGCTGCTGACCGGCCATGTACATTCAACGTGTTTCATGACCGATGGTCCCTTTCTCATGAGTGATGTAAGTACACTAAATTTAAATAATCAGTTCCAAGGCATACACACAATGTTAATTTTATTGTTTATATACTTTTTGTTTAATTTTAAAACACGTTTAATCCTGAAAAATGGATCATCGGCCCTGAAACATTGTATATAAATAATCCAACAAATGGCTGTTGAAATAAGGTGTTTGGTCACTATTTTAAAATTATTGGGTAATGTTTGCAAACATCCTTATATTTTTTTGAATTTCATTAAAATGTTTTTAAACATTCACTCGGTTCCAAGAAGCATGGAAAAACTGTTAATGTTTCGGAAATAAAACCGTAATAAAAAATAATATTTTCTTGAATAATAAGTGGGTGAGAAGGTACTACAGTCGTTGTAAATCGTAGAAACTAGAGTAAAAACGCAAGTCCCCGCTGCTACATTGCGTGGTCTGACTAATAAAAGTATCGCCTTTTGCGTGTGTAGTAAGCCGCATTAAAAGTAGGGTCATTGGTTGTATTGTATTACATAACGGTGAAGTAATAAACTATGCCACAATAAAAAATTGGGAGAGTAAAATACAATTTCTTAAGGTTCCTTAATTTTGAACTAAACCATTGGACAGATTAATTATGTTAATTTACTGATATAAGTTAATAAATTAATTTGCAATTATCAACTAGTTAACAAGATAATCTTTGTTTTTAAGCGACTTGAATTACGAACAATGAACGAAAGTTAAAGGCTCAATTAATGCACCTGACTTAACAAAACTAACGACGCGCGTCGTTCCGAATACCAAATCGTAACATGAGATTTCCAGAGTTTTCATCTTGTTAATTCGTCAAAAATAGCTATTTTGTTCAATTCTCAGTCCAAATTCTATACTCCACTCTAAAAATTATATTTTAAATTTCTAGCATGCAGTTTCACTAAAATAATATACAATAATCTGTATTTCAATTTTTATGTTGATTTTTACACAGTTCTTCACCTTTTCTTATGCTGGTTTATGATATTTACTGTGTTTAGATAGGAACCTATACTATTTTTTATATTTTCTTTGGATTTCTTTGTATCTACCTACAAGTAAAAATTGATTTATTTTGTTTTCATCTTATTTTTTCCTAGGTTTTGTTGGTTTTGTGCTAATATAAATAATTTGAATTGCACATCCCATTCTCCCAAAAATTTTACGAATGTCGGCCAGACAGTTGACACTGAAATTTTTCAAGCTGAAACAATGTGCAGTGTGCAGTCGTTATTTCAATAAGCATTAAACGAACTTATAGCCTGCTGAAGCACGTATGAACCTTTAATTTTCAGTTGTGGTTTTATTGAAAAATTTATTTAATTGATCACAGCGTTAGATATGATATATCGTCACTCTTCTTGGGAAAATGTTTTGAATACCTTATCAGGTTCCATTTTAAGAGCAAATGTGGGTTAAGATGCACGAAAAGGTTACACGCAGATGGATTGAAATGGCAAAGATTTTTTTCATGTTCGTTTATCATCTTTACAGAAAATACGTAAACAGAACGGTTAAACGATTATCCACGATAAAAAAATGTGTAAATAAAACAATGTAAACTGACAACCGCATAATCTTTATTGCTTTCTTCTGCAATAAGTTATCATAACTAACTAACCATCACGCCGTTTCCCCGCAGGGGTAGACAGAGAGGACAGACCGCCAAACAACTCGGTCTTGGCACACACTCTTTGCCTCACTCACATTCATACATCGTCTCATACATTCTCTTCTATTATTCTGACTTTTGACATGGCCCAACTCAAGTATCTGATACATTTGATCGTGCCATGTCTCCCTCGGGCGTCCCCGACTTCTTCTACCATTCACATTCCCGTCGTATATTCTTCTTACACTACTTTCTTCGTTCATTCGCTCTACATGCCCAAACCATCTGAGGGTCCCTTCCTTAATCTTACTCATTATGATTACATCAGCCTTAGTTACCTTAGTGGAACTTAAAGTTGAACTGCCTCATTTTACAGCTAGTAGAAGAATAAGGAAATGAATATTATGTATATTTTTAACAGGTTTAGAAATTTGTCAACTGTGAACACAAAAAAATTCATGGTTATAGTGAATATATTAAGTATATATAAATTAGGGATTTAAAAAAAGTAACTTAATAAATACATTTAAAAAGTACAACATAATAACAGTCTGCACTGTTATTATTGCATTTGTGAAAGTTTTATAAGAAGAAATGTTACAAGTGCAATTTAAAGACATAAAAAAACAAACAAAAAAATATAGCAAATAATATAACATATCTTCTCTAAAAGCTGTATAATAATAGATGTACTTAATGGCTTTGTTTAAATTTAAAAGAAAAAAATATCTTTTTCAGTGTATTTAGCCAAATTTTGGTATATTGTTCATAAGATTGAAGATTTTGACGAGTGTTCTCTTTAATGGTGGTATATAGTAAATTATACATTTTGGAGCCATAAAACTTTTATGCCTAATAATACAAAGATAACTTGTTCACTGTTCACATAATAGATATAAGTTCTCTGCTATATCTGTTATAACTTCTCTGCTACATCTGTTATAGCTGTTATATCTACGGCATTATTGCTAATGTGGACGAAGATTTTATAAAAATTTAATTTAGCAAATAATAAAGATAAGAGCAATGTTTTGAAAAGTCTTCTTTGTTTTAAAATCACTTTAGCAGTTTAAAGAATCAAATGTTGTAGACGTATTTAAGCGAGTGTTTTATAAAAATGTATAAACAGAAAAATATTTTTTAAAAACTAGGAATACTGGGAACTTATGAGAAATGAAAACCAATTTATAATACTTAATTGTAACACAAACAAAATGCAACCATCACCGCATTTTGTTTCTTTGTCTTGAAAAAATGAAAGGGTTAGAAAACGATAAGTGACACGCGGTTGAAAAACTTCTAAGGGATAATACATTTGAAAATGTCTTTTTACTTTGTTGTCTAGTGGAAACTTCGAAAGTTCTGTATACGGTGTTGTCTGGAACGTACTCAAAGCCTTAGCTGTCTGTCTTAGTGTTGTGGTGGAACTCATTTGAATAAGAAACACATTTGTAGTTCGCACCGAGGCTTTTGTAGCTCCCTGTGGCGGGGCAAAAAGATAGCAGGTGAGACGTGGAATGAATCAGGGAAACGATATTGCGTCGTACATCACTTTGCATATTATTTTTTAATAAGATTTTATTTTGCACATAATCCATTCACAGCAAAATTTTGCAGTGCACTCTCAATAAAAGTTTATTTTTATATGCTTCATTGTAATTAAATAATTTTTAGTAAAATTTCCAATACAACAGTCTTTAGAGTGAAACTTCTTTAGCACCGTTGTGATTTGAAACTCGTTGAAACGGAAATGACACTAAAAAGAGACAAATACATCTACCCATAGGATTTAGCCTGCGAAAGAATGAGATAGAATGAAACCTTAACGCATTTGCTGGTTTGATTATGAGCTCACTTTTCAAGGCTCCTATTATTTGAGATTGTGTGGTGAAAGTTTCACTTCTACCACGTGCGAACTTCACGCGATTTTTTTGTGGCTTTTATGAGCTCTCCGTTTGAAACATTTCTTTTTCGAATAATCGGTCTCCTCTTTGTGCGGTGCTTCGTAGCCTCCCCACTCTTGTCTATTTTGTTTTCTGAAGGTTTCACTTTTATCGCATGTGAAGGCCGGCGTAGTGCAGCGGCAAGGTGCTTGACTCGAATTCCGAAGGTCGCGGGATCGAATCCCGGCGTGGCAAATAAATTTTATTTGATAAATTTGTGTATTTCACAATGTATTCATTTAAAATAACATATTGTATATTTGCGACACGTTCCAGAGTGGAAGATACTCTCAGTATCGCCCTGGCACAAGACCACCAATCAGAATTGAAACGTTGCTTGAAATGGCTTTTAGCCGTGTTTGGTGACCAGATCTGAATAGCCAGGTACTTCCCCACTTTCCTCTTCCCTATCTCCTTCCCTCCCCACTATCTTCAGCCTCACAACATACCCCAATTGGGGATGCTATAGTCTCACTGGCTCCAGACGGGAGCAGTTGGAACTCTTGTGCGGTATTCATGTAAAAAAAAAGAACTGCACACTAGACGTGGGCAAAATGATTCCCAGGAGTGAATAGATCCAGTCTGATTCCCCCGGCATTTTGAATTGATTCCTTCTATTCATTCCTTTAATTCAATTAATTCCAAAAAAAAAAAAAAAGACTCTTAGGCTACCAAGTACCGCACAAAGAGGAGACCGATTATTCTATCTCACTAACTCGCAGGCTAAAACCTATAGATTAATGTGTTTGTCTCTTTTTAGTGTCACTTTTTCGTTTCATTTCAAATCACAATAAGTGGGGAGGCTACGAAGCACCACACAAAGAGAGGACCGATTATTCTATCTCATTATCTCGCAGGCTAAATCCTATAGATGTATTTGTTTGTCTTTTTTTAGTATCGTTATTTTTCGTATTATATTTATAGCTAGCAATTAAATCTTTAAATTAAACAGTTTTTTGTTTCACCCCTAAAGTTTTACTTATTTTATTTATTAAACTTAAAAGTATTTTATGACAGCTGACAACAGCTGATTGGCCTTATAATATATGCAAATTTACATATTACATCTACCCAAGATCCAAGTCTAAAAGTAGGTAGGTACTTGTATTCCAATATCTTTCATACGTGCCAAAAAAACGATTACAACTGCACTATTTTGCTTCTCACTTTTCTAGCCGATGCCGCGATGTTCGGATTCAATGTCGAAATTTTTCGGCTAACTATGTAATGAAATTGAAGGCTTGGCCCGCCGAGGAATTGGTGAACCGCTGCGCACGGACGGATTAAGGGCCGGCATTGAGCAATGAATTAGTCACTTTTGACTAGTGTCTTGTGTCTTACCCCGCAGAGACTCGCGAGGAGCTGCGTTTCGGATACCCCCGAGCCGAGATTGACGTGAAACGATGGCGATGTAAGACGATGACATCTGACGTCATTTCTAGGTCTGAGATTAACTAGAGACAACAACGTCACAAGTGAAAAAGACTTTAGTTTTAATTCGTGAATAAAGCGCTTCGGACAATTTCCGATAGCGACAGACTAGCTACGAGTACCTGGGACGCGGACGGGACGGGACGCGCGGGGACCTTAGGACAATCTCAGGACTATTGACTACGACAAATGATTAATTCCCTGCGTGAAAGGGACGCTCGGACAATTCGGCTGAATCGCGGCCGCGTTTAGATCTGCGGGTTTTTAGAACGGCGCGCGGCGGGATACGAGTCGTTCACAATACCGTCGACAACTTCGCGGCGCGCCGCCCATTGAATAATATTTAAATACCTATGAAACATTATAATATTTAAATCGTTTACGGAACACATTATTCATTGAAATAATTTAACAGTAAAATAAATGGAAATTAAACATTTATGTTGCCGTTAAAAATCGTACGATACAAAGCCAAAGGTAAGGAATGAAGAATCAATTCCTTTTGAAATTGAGAATCAGATCAAGTGTGTCACAAGATTGAATTTATTCATTTAATTCGGTCATTCAATTTTGCCCACGTCTACTGTACACTTGTATTTTTTCTTTGAGCTATTTTGAAAAAACTACTTATGGTAGATGATATATTATTTTTAGAAATATGCACATTGTCTGTACAATTTACAAAACATCATTTTTAAGAAAATTTATATTTCAAGTTTTTTTTAATACTCAAACTTTATTCGTGAAATGTTTCACACACCCGTTAGAGTGTCTGCTTTTCCCAATGCATTTAGTCTGCAAATCCCATGTGCCAATTCCGTGCTTCCTTTCCACCTTAAATGGGAGTTACAATGAAATTTTAATCAGTTGGATTTCGAGTGAGGCTGACGGAATAAACTCTTCATTATCTTTATTAGGTTTCATCCTTATTTCTTAGCAAAGAGCTGAGGTTCTTTATTGTTTGCTTGAAGGATAAGTCAATAATTATTATCATTGCAATTTGGGAGGCGGGAATGGGTACCGCCGCCCCGGGAACCTTAATTGGATAACCAACACCTCTGCCACAGGTCACCCCAAGTGGTTCGCTACGTTTGGTGATTTAGCAGGGGTGCCCGGGTTCATGGGGTGAGGTTTGTCTAGGTCTTGGAGGCGGATGACTAGGACACACTGAACCCAGATTTCCTACCCACCCCTTAAAAAAAATTTGACTTGCTTCGAAGACAAAAAGATACCATCTACGGTCATCTAATAACGCATTAAATATATTTTGAAATACTTCTTTTATTCAGTTGAGCTATTTTTGGCATGTTATATGTTTATGATTTTGCATGCAAGTTTGCAAAACGCCTTTAATTATACTACTAGGTACTACCTAGATGACTTATACAGAACAAATGGTGAAAACCAGATGAATTCATTGGCTAAATGCATTTCATATATTTTATACCTTTCATTCTACCGTAGTAGTTGTAATGGTTCATTTTAAATGTTCCCACTGATTCCTTACTATAGGCAGCTT
This sequence comes from Limnephilus marmoratus, assembly GCA_917880885.1. Taxonomy (NCBI): domain Eukaryota; kingdom Metazoa; phylum Arthropoda; class Insecta; order Trichoptera; family Limnephilidae; genus Limnephilus; species Limnephilus marmoratus. Next base: position 11,326,631 of record OU862918.1, read on the forward strand.
CCTAAAAGGGACTATACTTGACGCTAGCGCCGAGAAAATTCAGTATGCGCATGTGCGATGTAAGATACAGACTTGTGTTTCGGCATGACTTGAATATCTTTGGGCATGACGCTCAAAAAAATCAACAAAATACCATGATAAATCAAGTTTATATGTTTATTCATTGTATTTTGTTGATGTTTTTGTTGTAATAATAATAAGTCTGTATCAACCTCAAATAGATATAAGTTTTAGAGAAATTGGTTAGATTTTTTTAAAGTTTTAGTTTTAAAAAAATATGATTCAAAATTACAAAAAAAAGTTCCTTGTTTATTTTATGCACTTTCGTTGAAAATAAATCTCTAATTTTTAATATTTATTTTTATTTCAAAGTAGTCATTATCACCTGACTGTAATCAGTTAAAATAACACATGAAACGTATGTTATAACAACAATTTAATAACATTTATTTTTGGGGTCCTAAGCGACCCCGCGCGACACCTCGCGTTACAAAAAAGGCGCGACGGGCGACTTAAGTCGACAAATAATTTTCACATGGAAAACACATTGTGTGCCGTATTTATGGTTATGTTGCCTCAAAATGTTAAATAATGAAATGCCTTGGTCATCTTATGGGAAATTAAATAAACAAATTTACTACCTGATAATCAAAATTATTTTTGGAAGACGTACAAAAAGAATACAACTAACAAATTCAAATGTGATTGGTAACCAGGCACATTTTGTATTTCACCGTTTCAAGATGAGGACTGTGAATTGAATACTTTACCATTTGAGTGTCAAAAATTGTTCCAGTTTTGATAATCGAGAAAACGAAAAGCAGATTTTATTTTTTAAATTGATGAAAATAATTTCGGGAAAATTTTTAAGGAAAGAGAGAAGAGGAAATTCTAGGAAGGAAAAAGGTACGAGTGGTAGGTATGAATATTGGAATCAGTTTGTCCAGTAGTGATGTACATATGAATTCATCCCTCTCGCTGTGCAAGACAATGGGTTAAAAGATACAAAAGACCTGAACACACCTTACTTGATGAACCCGAGCATGCCGGGGCGGCGGTACCAAAATCACTTTTTTTTTCATGAATACTTAACAGCCCCCGTCAGGAGCCAGTGAAACTATAGCATCCCCAATTAAGGTATGTTGTGAGGCTGAAGGTAGTGGGGAGGGGAATGAGGTAGGGAAGAGGAAGGTGGAGAAGTACCTGGCTATTCAGATCTGGTCACCAAACACGGCTAAAGCCATTTCAAGCAACTTATCAAATCTAAATGGTGGTCTTACACCAGGGCGGTACTGAGAGTATCTTCCATTCCGGAACGTGCCGCAAATATGCTATATATTATTTTTAAATGAATTAATTGTGAAATACACAAATAAAATTTATTTGCCACGCCGGGATTCGATCCCGCGACCTTCGGAATGCGAGCCCAGAGCCTTACCGCTGGACTACGCCGGCCGTCAATTATTCGGCCAATAATTGCCTTTTGCGAAATTTTGCTTAACTTCACATAATTTGAAGGACCTACAATATGTTTTAATTTTACGAAAAAAAAATAGCTGACATTAAATACATTAAATAATATGTACAAGAGCATGCTTCTACATAAGTTCTCAATTCTATTTCGACAGGCTACAAACCAAAAAACCTTGATATTGCTCATTCTGTGAAACAACTGGCACTAAGAAATGGCCCTAACAAAAATGTGTTAAAAAATAAAATAATTATTATGGTTTCATTTTAAATGTAAAGTCCATTAAGAATTAAATTTATCTGATCCAATCTACCTTGAATTTTGAATTTTTGTTGGATACTGTATTTACGAGTATAAACCTTCGCAAATAAAGGACAAAAAACTGCCTGCCCATTTGCTATAAAACTCATTTAGATTACTACCTTTTTTAATTGGATGGCCACTGCTCCCAAGACCGGATAAGCGAGATTAAAATTATGTTTTAGAACCATTTGAATAATTGAACATTCCGTTTCATGGAAAAGGGAAAAAAACAACATTGTTGACCACACAATCCTTTACGGCTCCCTTCCTGTCAGTCTGTCTTTGGGTTTGTAGTTAGTACGCTCGTGTGTATTTATTTCTGGGACACAAAGGAGTGACTGGGCTCTTAGATAAATGGATTGTAATGTAATAAACCAGAGTAATGTATTGTAAGAACAAACGTTGTTTAATGAACATTAAAATATACTAGTTGACCACGCGTTGCTCTGGCTAACTAAATACAGCGCCATCTACTGGATTGTATAAGCACCGCCATCTTTGAGTTTATCGCGAAGAGACAGACAGATAGACGCACAGAGGACTTTAATTTATAATACGTAGAGATGGGGCGAAAATTGTAATAATGCGTATGAAATGCTTGAAGTAACTAACGTATTTAAGTGGATAAGGATTAATACTATAATAATCTAAATAACTTTCCAATTACCGCATTGTAGGCGACCATTTTTTTAAAGTATGTTTATTCAGTTTTTTAATTTTACAATATTTTATCTTCCAAAACTGATCAATCAGTTTGATTCTAAGAAATCTTTCACTTCTCCTATTTAATTAATACTACATACTTTTAAGTTTAACTTAGTAATTACTTAAAAGTGCAATACTTAATATTAAAATACTAATTATTATAAAATATTAATTATTATAGGGGGGGCTAGAATTCCAACAATCCATGCGCTTGATAGCTGCAAGACGAGTGGTTATCTAGCCCCCTAGATAGTTAAGTAAATTGAAATACGTACATATAAAAAGATATTTTATTTAATTTATCGGGGGGCTAGAATTCCAATAATCCATGCGCTTGATAGCTGCAAGACGAGTTGTTATCTAGCCTCCTAAGTTAAGTAAATTCTAATGTAAAATCCATGCTAATTTGTACAGCGCTCTTGAGGCGATTTTTCGCAAAAATAGCGCTATATAAGTTGTCCAAATTTATTATTATAATGTACCTATTAACGTATGATGGTAATTTCTAGGTACTTGTAAACAATATTATTCTAGGTATTTGATCAATAGAAGATAGAATGGGTAAAGTAAGCTATCCGTAAAAGATAGATATATACTATCGTGGACTTTTTTGTAAATCTATAAAAGAGGAATAACCCACCATGCGTTGTTTTGTTATATCTCATAGGTATTAGGCACTGTTTTCGATGAAAGCTCCCAGGCGGCTTCACTTTTTCCGACACTTCTAACAATTATCGTTGTGTTTCAACCAAAGATATTGGAATATAAGTAGATGTGCTATCTGCTGTTTTTACTATGTGGGTCTGCGCTTCCGGGTGTCGCCGATATTGTTTACCAATTAACAAATAAACTAAAAGAACAAATAATTAACGAATAAACCAAACGAACGTTAAACTAAATGAACGAATTCTTTCCTTATTCAAAATATATTGTTAACCAATATTAATGCAGATTTTCAAAAAATCTACGAAATGAACAAATTCTTTTTGTATGAAAACTACGCTAATTAGCGCGTAGTCCGGCGACAGTTGCGCGGACACCATAGCATATCTCTGTTCTATTCTGTATTAGAATATCTTTGGTTTCAACCAATTTACACAAATCCTTGACAAATTATATACTTAAACCTTTCTCACGAATCACTCTATCTATTAGTGAAAACTGCATGAAAATCCGTTCAGTAGTTTTTGAGTTTATCACGAACAGACAGACAGACGGACGACGCGGAGGTCTTTAATTTATAATATGTAAAGAAGATAGAGATCTAGTCGAGAACAAATTTGAAACATTTTTCAAAAAATGCATTTCTTATATTTTTCTTAATAGTGAAATCAGCATTACATTTTTAATTGAAATGTACTCCTAAAGTAGGGTTACAAGAAATGGTTTGTAGCAACGTAGAATTTAGTCTTTTGAAATAACCCAATAATAAATAAAACAAATATGAAACTTATTTCCACTTTAATTTATTTGACCGAAACCGGTTTCAGCTTGTTAAATCCAAATTCAGACTGGTACAAATTATTCTACGGTTTATATACATAACATATGATGGGAGAGGGGGAGATGGGTGGTCTACGAGGATTTTAATCAATAATATGGGTTTTCTTACATTTGTTACTAAGTCGTCTTTGGCTGTCGAATTTCTAATTATTTTGGTCTTAATTACGTCGGGCTTGTAGCTTACTTTGATATTATTTGGGGAATGTCTTACAAGTAATGTAAATTATTAAGGACCTGCTTTTATTTTATTGTTGTCATGTCAATTCTTAATTAAAATCGTTATTATATTTAGATGATGTGGAAAGCTGAACTCGGTTGTGGTCAAATAAATTAAAATGGAAGTAAGTTTCATATTTATTTTATTATATTATTTTTATGGAATTCCACCACGATTGGTAAGTTTTTTTTCCGTTTTTTTACATGAGCTCTACACAGAAGGCCCGGAAGAAAATAATTTCCCTCAGGGCCTATGAAATCTTTGAGGATGCTGTTTGGAGGTTTTTTAAGGAAAGGAAGGAGAGGAGAGTTCTGGGAAGGAAAAGGGTTGAAGGGGTGGGTAAAAAATCTGGGGTTCAGTGTGTTCTGGTTATCCGCCTCCAAGACCTAGACAAACCTCACCCCATGAATCCGGTTAGTTTTAAAAATAGAAAAATGATAAAACAACCCATTATAATAAGAAAAACATATTTGACAGCAGTATTCGGTGGCACGACAGAAACCTGTCGAAAAAATATTATTTCTTATTCTTTTCAAGAAAACTTAAGCCTAGATACAATTTTCGTGTTCATAATCTAGTCGTCTAGTGGTGGCGTGAAATATTATAATATTATCCTACCCATTTATTATACTAAAACTTCCGAGTGAAAGCTGGCTTTACCAGGTTTTCACGTTATTTATTTCACGTTTTTTCTTTGTACAAAGTTATGGTCTTACATTTCTTACATCCGCGGTAAACACTCGTCAAGCAAATGGTAACTAATAGCCTTTCTGACGGGGTCATTCATTCCCATTGATACAAAATAAACAAGATTAGAGGTTCTTTTTGGGAGATGTCTTCCTTAGAAAATCGCAATCTTTTCTACTTTCCGGTTTGCATTTAGCTCGTCACAATTTCAGGTTTTCAAACTAAAATGTCTTGGGAAGGTGCACAGTCCCGTTACGTGGTCATTATGGTGACTTTATTCACCTGTTCTGTGCAAAGGGCGGAGGGACACTACCCGTGACACACACGTGCAACATTTCCTACTACGTGAGCTCCACGAGAGCTCTCTCGCAGCGTCGCCTTGCGGTATTAGCAAATAATTATTTAACGGTTCTTTGAGGGTAGAGAGATTTGTGGTTATGTCTATCTTTTACAACTTCAAAACGTTTGTACCAGAAACGGGTGAGAAAACTGTGCATCTCAAATAATATTGTGAGGATTTTTTAAATGTTTGAACTTATAACGTAGGTGAAAATATCGTTACATACGCGTTGGCCACGTATGATTTTGAGTAGGTAAACACGATTAATATAAAGGCTTTTGTATCAATCGAAATAATTCCACTATGCTTTTGTTGGGTGAGCCATAATGTTGTTTACGTGTGTCCGAAACTGTGCCTTATTTTAATACTAATTAAAACTATGAATAAATTTAACTAAATGAAGACAATAGTAGCGAAACTCAATCGAAAATCTGAAAACAGAAATATATACAGTCATATCAAGACCCGAACCCAAGACCTTTGCCTTACCGGGGCGCAGCGGTACCAACTGAGCTAAAATATCACTATCCGATTCTGTAATATTTAACTGCATCATGCTTCGACTAAGAACTACCAACATTTTCTTCATTTTCTTAACTCATATTTTTATTGGCTGCTGTCTTTATGTATGATTGCAAGATTCAAATCTAAGTGCTATCTAGATAGTGTTGGTTAAATTTAATCGATTTTTATTTTTAATGTGTGACTGCAAGTCGATGATGAATATTAATTTTTATAGAATAATGAAATAATTTTACTTTGTATAAACCACTTATTTGATGTGCAAATCCGACCGGTTTCGGAACAAACGTTCCTTCGTCAGGGAAAGCTTATACTAATTTGACAGTTTCGAACAATGTTTTATTATGGTAGGGGTGGAGCTGTTGCTAGATAATAATGAAGATTGGGTAGGTAGGTATTAGTGTAGAGTGGGTGGGTAGGGGAACAAATCCATGATTGGGCTATATGACAATATTTTTCGTTTGTTGATAATAGATTCATTATTTTTAAGGGATTTTTTAATTTCCAAGGCTTCTAAGTTATCTAAACGTTTTCCTTTATGATTAATATGAAGAATATTTATCCCTGTATTTTTTTCAAAAATATGGTTATTTTCAATTATATGGTTAGCAAACTCAGAAAAATTATTATTATTAAGACACCTTAAATGTTCTTTGATTCTGATTTCAAAATTACGAGTGGTTTTTCCAATATAAAATGAGGGACAATCATTGCATTTGAGTTTATATATTCCGGAATTAGTCAATTTATGGTCTTTATCTTTAGTATTTCTCAAAAATTACCGATATTTTTTCTTGTATAAAACGCTGGTTTAATATTAGAAGGAAGATTTTTGCAACATTGAACTGAAAAATTATTAATATACAAATGCTAACCATATAATTGAAAATAACCATAGTTTTGAAAAAAATACAGGGATAAATATTCTTCATATTAATCATAAAGGAAAACGTTTAGATAACTTAGAAGCCTTGGAAATTAAAAAATCCCTTAAAAATAATGAATCTATTATCAACAAACAAAAAATATTGTCATATATCATGGATTTGTTCCCCTACCCACCCACTCTACACTAATACCTACCTACCCAATCTACATTATTATCTAGCAACAGCTCCACCCCTACCATAATAAAACATTGTTCGAAACTGTCAAATTAGTATAAGCTTTCCCTGACGAAGGAACGTTTGTTCCGAAACCGGTCGGATTTGCACATCAAATAAGTGGTTTATACAAAGTAAAATTATTTCATTATTCTATAATGGATAACCACAAAGTAATAGCTTCATTCAAAAATATTAATTTTTATTTTTAACTTAATGAGTAAAACTTCAAATTATGATATTTAAATAAATGAAGGCAATATTAGCGGAAATCAATCTGAAGACAGAAAAATCTGAAATTACCGCCGCCCGGTGAACCATTTACTGGATGACCAACACCTTTGCCATAGGTCACCCTAAGTGGTTCAATACGTTTGGTGACTTAGCAGGGGTGCCCGGGTTCATGAGGTGAGGTTTGTCCGGGTCTTGGCGGCGGATGTGGCTACCCCCCACCTGTGTGCTTTTCTTTCCCAGAATTTCCTCTTCCTCCTTAAGTATCCCCAAAGATGACATCTCTCCTGTGTGCAGTTAATGTAAAAAAAAATACTTTACCATTCGCTAGAGGTTTTCTATGGCAAATTAACTATGTGTTTCTCGTGGTCTTTACTTTGGCAATAAACTTTATTTGATAGGAAGGTACTGACAATAGGAAAATATGAGATGACTTCTAATGACTCTGTGATGTGGTTCACTCTGTTATTAGACGATTCCACCACGAATAATAACGTTAACGCCCAAATGAATCGTGCGATTTATATACGCGGTTTTGTGAATGCACTGCATAACAGAATTCCACAATTATTCCACCTGGTTGATTGCGAACTAAAGTTTGGGGGAGGAAGTGGTAGAGAGGGGAAGGGACCAAAGAACAATTCATTGCCACGGGATAAATCCCAATTACCAATCAAAATACAAAATAATTTGCTAACAGTAGTTTAAAAATTAACGTCCGCACTACATCAATAGTTCCGTCAAAAAGTCGTATCAACCTTGAGGAGAAAGCTTAAAAGCTGGGCAAAGATATTTACCAAAGAATTTAATATTCCATTATCTTTGGTAATGTATTAACTTTATTTTTGGATTCATGAATATTATTTTTATTACATTTTTATGAATATTATTTTTGATTTGGAGGTTGTTGGCAGACTATCTATTTAGAATTATCATCCATTCTATGTTATCTACTTTGTGTCAACTCTTATGTTTTATGTAACCTTTATTTGGTTTTTCATATCTTATGTCACCTATATTTTGTTAACTGTTTAAGGATCTAAACGTCACAAAATTTATAAAACTGGAAAGACTTCGGTGGCTGCATCATATTGTAGAGAGAATGACCGAGCATCGAGCACCAAAGTCCCTGCTGAACTCAAGACCGACAGGGCGAAGGAGCCTGGGAAGACCAATTTTAAAATGGAGCGACAATGTCCTCAAAGATATATCCACCTTGGAGATTGTAAACTGGAGAGAGCTGGTTCAAAACCGTGATGAGTGGATGAAGACCCTTGAGGTGGCCAAGACCCACCAGGGGTTGTAGAGCTAAGTGTGATGATGATGATGATGATGATATTTTGTCAACTTTTATTTTCATCATAATTTAAAAAAATAAACATCTTCTGCATTATGTGTATAAGCCCATGGGCGTTGAAAACAAAGAATAAATAAAATAAAGAATTTCAAGACCGCTATTACAATCCGTTTCTTTTTTTTTCATTTTCAGAACTAATATGTCCTTGAAGTTTACGTTATTATAACAATTTATTTTCGTTTCAGTATTGGAAATTTTTAACGCGCATGAATTATTGTTTTTCTCGTAGAGAAGAAGTATGTAGGTTAATTTTCTATTTGTCTTGTTGTATTTATTTATTTATTTATTTGTGACGCAAACAGGATATTTATGACACTTGCTTTTAGGTAATACAAAAACTATTAAAAAAACTAAACAAAGAAATTGACACACACACACACATACACACCGCACACATACACACATACACACACATAGGTACTTCAAGAACTGAAGAAAACAACTATAAAAAAATATTTAAATATGATGAAAATAATGAATAAGTACCTACATAGTGTTGTGAAGTAAATTAAAACTATGAATTACTGTTTCCAAGATACAGAAATCATGGAGATATCTTAAAGATTTTTGAAAAAAATACCATGGCAGTCTGCGGTTTAGCAAACTCGTCGTATAACCGAGATATTCGTTTATCATCGTACGTAAAATACTTAAATCCTTGATCGATTCAACCTTTCCAAAATGTGACCACTTATATTACGCTGTATGAATATGGAGTTTTATCGGTGTTCTCGAAGAAAATTATAACTTTACACTTCGTTGTATTTAGATAACTGGGAAGCAGGATTTCGTAAATTAACCAGAGCATATAAGGTAGAACGACACGTGCGTTCTAAAATATTGATTAACAGTAATCACTAAAGAACGACAGAGGCAAAATAAAATATTCCAGAAATCTACAAGAAAGCCAGATAAGTTGCAAATCAAATAATTTGCAAAAATATTACTAAATTTGGGAGGCGAGTATGGGAATCATGGTCCCGGAACCATTTATTAGATAACCAACACCCCTCTCATAAGTCACACCAATTGATTCACTACGTTTGGTGACATAGCAGCGGTGCCTCGGTTGATGCCTTTGCCAGCGTACTGTGTGGCGGGCCGGATTTTGAGACACTGGGGGTTAAGAGTGACCCTTTTACCTCTCCAACAGGACTCTCAAACCTCTCACCCAATGGGAGGGATGAATTCATATATCTATCACTCCAGGACACACTGACCCCCAGATTCATACCCACACCTCATACCTTTTACCTTTCCAGATCTTTTTTTCTTTTCTTTCCTTAAAAAAAACTCCACACAGCATTCTCATGGATGACAAATTCCCTGAGGGAAATTTTTTTCCCCAGGACCTCCTGTGTGCAACTAATATGTATACTATATATATATAATATAATCAATGTTTGATACCCCTGATTTATTATATGAAATCTCTTTTCATACTCCAGGCAGGTCAGTCACAAGACAATACCTACCATATTATTGTAAGTCAACAAGTCAATATTACACTCCTATGCGACGGATTCAACAGCTTGGAAACAAATACTCCGATGTTGTTGATATATTTAGTACATCAATTTTATTATATAAGCATACCTTATTGAATTTTTTTTCATCAAATAGGGGAATATTTTGACAAAGCAATTAAAATTGACTAAATCATTGGCAGTATTTTATCGGCTGAAAGAAAAAAAAAAACTATTTCGAATTTTTAATATTTGGTTGTGTGGTTCAAATACTGTGTGGTTCAAATTCAATACCTAATATTTTAAATTTGTATTTATTTTTGTGCAAGTGTTTTAAACAGTAGTTTCCTGCACTATTTACTAGTATAATTTCGTTAATATTGTTATATATATATGTATGTAAAAGCCTAAATAGGCGTAAATAAATAAATAAATTATAAAAAAAAAAATATAAAAATATAAATATATATAAAAAGTGTTTGTTAAAAGCAATAACTTTTTGATTCGTCATAATTTACAATAAAAACATTTAAATTTGTTATAGACCACATTAATTTAATTAAAGTGGGCTATAACGAATAATACGTTTTTATTATAACTAAAAAGACTTAATATAGCTATATATTTCAGTAATATAACATTTATTAAACTCTTATTTAGCCACGATATTATGCATCGTTAATACAATATCACAAAGGACGTCCACGTTCTTGTTATTTTCGCCGTATAGGTAATAATCTCTTCCTATCGTCCACATTTACTTCATTTGCATTTACATCGACTGCGCTGTGTCGAGGTCTTCATTTTACACTGTACCGTTAAAGGGTTTTGTATTTTAAAACGGAAAACTGGGTCAAATCTCAAATATCATTCCAAAGATTCGTTGAGGTTTTACTTATACATCGAAAAACTTTCTTTAGTGTAAATTTTAGGGGGGAATGTCAATTAAAAGTTTAGTTGCAAAATTTTTGTATGCTTCCTAAAACGCTGGCAAAAAGTTTTAAGGGTATGTTCAAAACACAACATATAACATATTGTGAACTCTAAGATAATCTCAAAACTTCTGGGTAAACATAACAATGGAAACTGAGCAACTCTGTTTTCTCTCTCTTGCTTAACTTTATATAAATATCAGGTCATGAATAGAGAACATAATAAACTAGGATTTATGCTTATGAAAACTAAAATAGAGACATATTTAGTAAAATTTTGAGATGAAATTTTGGATGCGAACATAAAAAAGTTTTTAAAATGGATCAGCGTACGGTTTTTCCAACTAAAATAAGAAAAAAAATATTCACATATTTTATAAGGCAAAGTGTTATTAATATTATCATCAACTCACTTTTTTGTCATTTCGTGTAAAAATAATCAATAAAAAGTTTCTTGCAAATTTTTGGTTTCATAAAGGTGTACATTTTAATGGTTTTGGTGTTAACTTTTACAGTTTAATATAAAGCATGATTTTTCTCTTCCTGATACCGTTTAGATTATATTTTTAATCATGGAGACAACGGTTTATATGAGTCCAATGTGAGTTTTTCTGAAAACCGAACAAATTAGCCCAAGAGATTAAGAATAAATGATATCCTTAAGTAGCTATTTTGGGGTGACCGGGCAACTCAGAATCATGTAACTTCAACATCTCATTGAAAAGTCATTAAATTGATGAAAAAGACTTTTCAAAGGAGTGTTAAAGGTTGAAGTTGCTTGATTCTGAGTTGTAATGAAACCCTATTTCGAATAGCCAGATATGAGCGCAGTGTCAGAAAAAGACACCATTAAGTTGGGTTACTCACTCACCGATCCATAAATTGTGAATAATTTTGACAACCAAAGAATCGTTATCATGAAAACCAAAGACATGAAGCTTCGTTGTAAAAGCGATCTTCTTATTTGGAAAAAAATCACGCTCGATTCTTATCGTTAAGTGATAAAAACGTTTTGTTTTCAAAATAATAAAATTCATTTCATTATGGTAAACAGCGATAAATTATTATTATCTCATTTTGTAAAAAAATCATAATGCTTTAGAATACTGCTGTGTAATGTAAAAATGTGTTCCTGTCACACGGAGATAAAAAATAACACTCGGCTTTGTGGTTTTCGTTTATACTGCATGAAAAGCATCCCACGATTTTAATTACAAAAATAATGTTTGCTGAAAGTAATATGCATCACGCGAAACAAAGTTGTTTGAACGCATTGAACCCGTAAAGCTGGGCTTAAAATTAAAGCTTTGTCTGTTAGTGTTTACTAATGCTAGATGTCAGCACAGTGCAGTTTGAAAGCTCGAGAATGGGTAAAAACTTTAACATAGGTCTGTTTGACTACTAGTGTGTGCAATCGGAGTGCAAAAAACTTCTGGTAGTTGGGTTTAATCAGGACCTAGATAAATAAAGGATCTACAGTATTAAAAAATGTTAAGGAAAATACAATAATTTCAAAACGAATACAAAAAACTTACCATTTGAAAAAGCTCTGCAGCATGCAATCTCGTTCTCTTAATTAAAATAATAGGTTAGCACGTTCGAACACAATTCCAAGAGCGGTATTAATGGAGTTGTATAATATTGCAGTTAACTAACGTTATGTTTAAACGTCCGTTTGCTTGCAGGACAAAAAATGGTTTTTAAATACAAACTTATGAAAAGTTTCGATAAATTTATAAAAATGTAGAAATATTATTATTGACTCGCACTTAAGATGAATTCTAGAAAACACTTTATTTCAATCTGAAAAGAAACAATGGGTCATTGCATCAATTTGTGGACATTGTACATTAATAAGATCTATATAGGTAAATACTGCAGGTAGGTTGTGAAATTCTAGAGCATGCTATGTGTGGTCATAGAGAACAACGGATAAGGGATGCTTACTAAAAATAATAAATTCCTGACTGAAAAATAAGTTTTGTTTAATTTTTAGGGCCACTTTGAAGTGAAGGTTTATATGATTATTATAGAAAATAAATGAAAAACCATAAATTTAACATTTTGTAATCTCATTAAATGTCTCATTTTAATGCATTTGAAATGCATAAATCGTTTAATTTAATTTAAGTTGTTAAAGCATAAAGCAATTCAAAGACTGAAGAATTCGGAAAATTGGAAAATATCCTTTGAATTGACGTGTATTTTCGCATATAATCAATTTGTAAGCACCTTATTGGAAAGCTCTATGTTCGAAAGCACTAGAAAGCATAAGCGTCTACGACCACACACAACACAATACAGTATAAATTATAAAGGAACCAAATAAACGGAGGATGTATGAAATAATAGTATAATGCTGGTGTCGCTGCCATTGCTTGCGGGTGTTGGGAGTGCTGCATCACTAAAGTACCACATCCAGTTTGGAATATGCTTTTGAGCTTGGAAACAATTTTAAACGCCTCAGCAATTTTACTCAGTTCCTCGATATTACATTATTTTAGATGATATATGCCAGTTTGACCGAAAACTAAGCAAATAAACCTTTTTATTTGAGAATCATTTCATAACTTTGTGAGATTTGATAAATTTCAAAATTTCGTAATGTTCTATCAAAATCTTAATAAAAAATATAAAATCGACATTGCATTTACTTTTTTAAAAACACTTTATCTTTCCGCGCGTAGATTCAATATAAATAAGTTTGCGGCTTAAATATTATAATTTTTTTTTCGTTCTGACTGTTCAAAAGCGATGTTAAACTATTTTTTCTCAAATCCGCAATTTGCATTTTATGGCTTTACCTTGATAAAACATGATTTTGCGAACAATTTAATTTATTTTTCAGTGGTGGCTTTAATAGTGGTTTCAAGCTCAGAATCACGCTAAATATCGGATGTGGCTGCGTGGCAAAAGGCATATCTTGCTTGCTTGCTTGCACTAGCTGCGAAAGGTTATGTTCCCAACCGTTTTGACGTAGGAGACGGTGTCTCCGGTGGCCTCCGTAAAGGCCCTCCTTAGGCGGGACCTCCTCGCCTGGGACAGGGTCTGAGGGCACAGGAGCACTCCCTGCGGGGGAGAAAACACATCACTACTTCTGCACATGGTCATGTGGACACGTGGAAAACGTGGCACGCGTGGGATGCGTGGACGCACATTTCGAAAAGTTTTGACTGTTTTACACACATTAAATTAAATGCATTTATGTTAAGGTTATGTAAGCAAGTTGCATAAACTGTGCGTCGTTCAAGAGAATATGGATGCAACGAAAACACATTCAATTCAAATACATTTTCGATAGAATTATTCGGTTTATTTATCATTTTTAAATAATAACAGATGTATATTTGTATTTGCATTCCGCGTATGAAAATTTTATTACATTTTTAACAGATGATGATTTTTTTCGAAAACGTTTTTTTAAAAAAGACGTTTGTCTTCTGGCAAATAAAGACATAAAATAGATTAATTCAATGGGTTTAAAAACGTGTTTCTTCATTCCAAAGAACGACGTACATTTTTTAACACATACAGCAAAATTAGTTTGTTAAAATAATATACATATCAGAGAATAACGTAAATAACAAACACATTAAGTAAAAAATAAATATACACTCATTACACAATACACACAACAATATACCACACCCATAACTTTAAAAATGTATTATTTACAATGACACTTTAAGTTGAGATTTTGTGTATTTTTTTTTTTTGTACGAGGATGGAGAATAAAAAAAATAGTTACATTCAAGCTGTCAAAAAACTGCTGACGCTATCATATCTGTTAAATACCTACCCAGATTTACAGAAAACCGTTCGTTTAAGAATTTTTTTGTACGAGAATTGGGAATATACCAGTTATTTTCAAGCTATAGGTAACACTTCGATTGACATTATCAGATATGTTAAACTACAACTACCATCAAAATAAAAGACTTTTTGGATTATTTTAACTCTATTTTTCTTTTGTTTGAGACTTTTAAGACTTAAAAAAAATTAAAGGGTTCGTCGAAAGCATTAGATGATAAAGAATAATGAGATTAGCTGGAATTATTTGAAATACAAGCGTTACTAACACATCGCCAAATATAATATGGAGTGTCTTGATTGTGTTTCTTGAAGTGAAAGTAAATATTCATATTATTTAAATTGCATCTGGTCTAGAATATATGCTTTTCAAGTTACTTTGAAGCAGAGTTAGAAGTTTGCAACAAGATTTTCTCTATTAACACTTGTTTGTGAACTTTGCTTAGGATGCTGAAAAGTTATAAAAACTGAGAGCGCGAGGAACTTACACCTTCACAGCAAAGTGTAACTGTATTTTTTTTAAATCATAATTTTGAGATTGTATTAATTTATCTCAGCACGTAATTTTTTTTCAATTTACTTTCTAGTACTTCACTTTATTTACATTTTTTTAATGTAAAAAAGGGTCTCTAAAAAGGCTTACTGTTATTTCGAATTACGCTTATTTCAAGTAACTAAAAAAATAATTTATGAATTTAATTCCGTATCTAGTATTCACATTATAAACTCCAGTGTTACTATCATCGAATTCGAGCCATAATATCACGTAGGATTTTGTTATTTCCCACAACTACTGTTACACCTACATTATTTATAATACTGGTAAAGACATTTAAAAGTTAACAAACCTTTTTAATCATTCATTGTTCAGAATATTTAAATGCACGTTAAATAACAAATTAAATAAACTTGTTAAAAACCGTTAGTTTTCTAAATTATAATTTCGCAAATAAGCAGAGAAATAATTTAAGATACGAGTATGCGTAATATATTCAATGGAAAACAATGATAGAGGAAAAGAAAGTTTCTCTTAGGAACATTATTCCAGTACTGCATTAGCCTATTTCCAATGGTTGGAAAATGGCAGATTAAGTCCGGATAAAAGCTCATTCTTTAAGCTTACGGTTTATGCGAGACATATTCATTAAAAATAATGCCTTTTCCTCAATTATTGTGCTTGGAAATCCCAGCGTTTTTTCAGTCTCATTTAATTTTCCATCACAATCCAAATATTTCAATCCCGAATATTAATGAATTAATTATGTAATCATGAAAATTATGTTATATTTATTTTTGCACTAGGTTGACATCGTATTTTTTGCGTAGATACTTCAAATGTATTTATAATTCCATTTTTATTGGAATAACTTTTGAAGGTTACGTAGGAATAGGTTTAAAAGGTTACATAATGTAATATGTCATCGAAGAATAAGATAATAATCATAAATCCAAACGAGACATGCAAGAAAACAAGCCACAAAAGGTAATGGTCGCAACCAGGATCTCTACCGGGGTACACCACCTTTACCAACTCAGCCAATGTGACCTAATTTTTTTCTGTCATTTTTGTCGATCTCATATTTCAACTTACAATTATTTTCTTCAACTAATTTTTTCCCATATTTTACCAATTTTTTTTCTGCGGCTTGTTACGTTTCATGTTTTGTTTAGATTTATCAGTTTTATATTTTTCTTCAATGAAGCATATAGTAGCTTTTACTTCATAGAACGTTATTTATGGAATCTTTCATATTATTTTTAGATCATATAAAAACAAACACTTAATTTTATAACAGATTCCTCGATTGGTTTCGCAAAAAAAAAATCCCAATTTATTTTGGAAAAATCTTAAATCCAAAGCCAAAAAAAGTTATTCAGTTCTCTATGCTCTAATTCTAACTCTATCTGAATGCTCTAATTATTACTAAACGAGTTCTTAAATAAATACTGCAACCAGATAATTGAAATGAAAATTTGTCAATGCACTGTGAAACGAACTGTCTGAAAGCTTTCCGCCTTTGGTAATGCAATTTCCATGTTTGCAGGAGGACTGAAGCTGAAACTCAATTTACTGGTTAACGATTCATGCCACTGTGCATTAATTTTACTATCTTCAACTCGATGCTTTTGGAGCAGGTAATTTGATATTTTAGAACTCATTTTCAATTTTGCAAAATTTGAATACATATAATTGAACGTTTACGAATTATTAAACCAGACGATTTGACTTCATAAAACATTTTTGATTACGGTTGCTAAATTGTACGTTGCTAAATTGGATGTATTCATGGAGTCAATTATTTATACGGTTTTTTGTTTGTTTTGTTTTATTTGACTCTTAAATATCTTACATCCCATTCGACGCAAATTCCAAGTTTAAGGTTTGAGTTGAACTTAAAATGTGACGTCGAGGAGAAGTTTGGTTAAATACACAAAAAGCGTAAACTACTATCATCAATTGACGCGAAGAGTTAAAACTACAGAGCTTGAACACCAAAAACGTAGAGAGTTTTGTGATTGTCGATTTCTGTGAACTGGTTGTAATATGCAGTAGTGTTAGATAGGTACCGAAGCTTAAGTTTTGTAAAATAATAATAATATGAAATTATCTCTATTAAAAATAACTAGTTATAGAAAACCTACGTTACACATATTATTTATTATACGACGTGAACCTAAGGTCCTCACTATAAAATCAATGTGATTAAATTTATAACAGCTTTGAATTTCTATGTAAGTGAAATTCTGTGATAGTGCCATCTGTTGTACAACAAAATTTCCCTTTGGAGCTTTGAGAAAATTCTCAAAGCTTTTCCAGTTTAGCCAAGAACAGAACCATTACCTGTCGGAACTGCCGCATGGCCCCGTTGATTCGGAGCGAGTCCGCCGCTATGCCCGCTATCCCGTCGCCGGGTTCCCGAAGCTGCCGCAGGGAGGCGCTGGGCGCGTGTTGATGCACACAATGGCCGCCACAACACGTTATAGCGCTGGCTTCCGGTTGAGAACTTTGCCGAATTATTCTTGAATTTTGGGTAGCTGTTAACAAGACCGTTGGTGGTTGGATGGTGGGACATGTCCCTGTAGCGTGCATCGAGCTGCAGGGACATTGGTAATGCAGCGCTGATCTTACGCTCTCTCGCGATATTGATCTCGCGAGATGTAAGGAAGATATGGGTGTGGTGGATGCTCTCCTCTCGCAGCCTCTGCATCTTGTGTATGCTTGAGGGATGAGCTGGTAACCACTCGCGGAAGCTCTGTGTCTACAGCCGCCTGGCACATTTATAACGGGGGAAGTGAAGTTGTGATGCCTATCCATGCTAATGTTGCCTTGAACATTATCAAGTCTGCAGTGGAGTTCAATATCAGGCACTGATCTGGTGCTTGATTCTTCTATTCTAATTGAAGTACCACTTTCTTCGCTTCCCCCCAACCCCCCACTTCCTGATAACTGCGGATGTGGGGAAGTCAGGTATCTGGCGGTGCAGTCTTGCCGCATAAGAACCGGCTTGGAAGGGTTATGTTTGTTGCTGCCGGAGGGTCCATTGGGTTCCTTGTCTGTGGGGGCGGAGGCAATGACGGTGACAGACGGGGTGAGCACCAGAAGACTGGTGGTCTCGTCATTGCTCCCGTAGCCGGAGTTGGTGGCAATTTCCACCCCGTCATTCGGCGCTGACATTTTCACGTTCATTTTATTTTCCTTGCTTTCACACGCATCTGAAACAAAAAAAAAATTATGTAAAAATGTCGGAATAATTTATTTCGAATTGTTAGCCTTGCATATTTGGCACATATCAAGCAACGACCGCATTGTAAAGTATTACTTTGGCAAACGTTTTGCATTGTTTTGGCACGACATATTTATAGTACAGCAGTAAATGTTTATTTTGAATGAAACAAAACATATCGATTGTATTGGAGATGTGTGAATGGAGAAGAAATATGTGTCATACAATGTATCTCTTCCCCTTTATTTATAATAATTTACAAGTTTAGGGGATTTTTTTTTCAGATCCAAAAATCGATTATTTTCTTCGGATATTATAAAGGACAAAGAACGGTAGGAAACCGAATGAAATATCATAAAATATAAGCGTTTTTCACATTTAAAACGCCAATTAAAGATATGGGTGACGCCTCCTAAAATAATATTATATCGATTAAAATGTAGTGATCAATAAACATCAACATCAAGTGAATTTGCTGAATTTTTAAAGTATTTTTAAATTTAAAGATTTTTTCTCAACAACAAACTCTTATTTTGCAATTCAATTATTTTTTTGTATTTTTTAGTTTCGGTAAAAAAAATGCATGCCGTTTAGTAGGTTTGGGAAAACAAAGCGAAATCAACTTATTTTTTTTTTTGTTATTGATTTAACTGTACAAAAAAATTATCGTTTATAACGAAATCCAAACAAATTAGCTATAGGTATATTAGAATTTTGAATTCTTCAAATACCTATATTATAATATTATAATAGTAGGAACTAAAAGTGTTATGTAGGTAAAACTGTATTAACAATAAATATTAAATCATCATTATTGGAAATTATTGTTGTAATCTTTGCGGAAAATTTTTATTAGTTTAATTATATTTAAAATGAACGTGCAGCCTCATCGGTATAATTTCTTTTGTGGCATTAAAAAACGACGCCATTTTTCTAAAAAAAAAATCATGTTAACTTCAGCACTAATGAAATTCCACTCCCCGAATCATTTGAAAAGCTCTCTACTTTTTTCTAGGCTAAACATGGCTTTTCAATTTAACCCTTTTTTTGAGGGGGTCATAAGCATCATCTATAAAATATAAAAATAAGCTATGAATGAGAATACATTTTCATTTCAAACCAACGGGGATTGTCAATTGAAAACAAATCTCGGTTCAGGTAGATGAAAACGTATTTTTGATTAAG
The DNA here is from genome assembly GCA_917880885.1 of Limnephilus marmoratus. Lineage (NCBI taxonomy): Eukaryota > Metazoa > Arthropoda > Insecta > Trichoptera > Limnephilidae > Limnephilus > Limnephilus marmoratus. The sequence continues at coordinate 11,346,188 of OU862918.1, forward strand.
GTTTTGGCATAATAATTATCGGTTTATGTACCTTTTATAAAAAATTCAAAAGCCGATGTTCGCATTGTCAATCCAAATAATTATCAATTATTCAACATGAGTGGAGCCTGGTCGTTCACTTTTCAATTATTCTGTGATTTTAATCCCATTCCATTAATACAAATTTAATTATACAGGATTGATCGAATGTTTCCGACAAATATTTTGTTTACCGGACAACTCAACACAATGGCAGTTCATCACCTTTTTGAAAAGTCATTAAAGCTGGGTTAAATACGTTACGTCAGGTTAGGATACAGAGAGTGTTAGCAAAATTCTTGAATTTTTATTGAGTTTCGCTGATATTGTTTTCGTTTAGTTAAATATTACAATTTGAGGTTGTAAAACCTCAAATTGTAATATTTAACTAATGAGTAATCATAAAAATAAAAAATAAAAATTTTAGTTACCTTTAATTGCTTTTCAAAGGGGTGTTGAAATACAACTTTTTTGAGTAATCATGAACCAAATTTTTGAAGTAAAACTTCTTTACTCACGCTTGACTTGGGGAGTAAGCTGGTTAGGCAAACGGAAGTTGAGAGGGAGATAAAGTTAGTGAAGATAGAAAGAGAGTTACGTTTCGTATATTACTGTAGAGGCAAGAGAGAGGGGTGCGAGCACACATTTTCTTTCTCTCTTTCTCTCATAGCCAGTTACATTTCGTATATCTAAGATACAGCGCAGGCCTATTGTCTGTATCACACTGTAGGAGCAAGAGGGAGCAGTGCGCGCGCACTTTTTCTTTCTCTCTTCTTTTATAAGTCAGTGAAGTTTTACTTCAGTCGTGTGGTCTAAAGCACACTAGTTTTTTTTTCGTGTATATTTGGTTCGTAGTGCTTTCCACAAATGAAGTATTCAATTTTGTGAGTATAAACTTAAAATTTAGGCACAAAATTTATGCCCGCGATTTGCAAGGGATTCCCTTCAGAGTATCGGGCCTACGAAGGATCTGACCTATGGGTACATATAACTGCCTAAAAACCCTTGGTTATTTTTTTTAGATAATATTTTGAATCCTATACTATGAATAAAAAACCTTTCACAGGAATTTTATTTAATACATTGTCCAATTCTCTTGTATAATCATTAATATATGAAGTCATTGCAAATAAAACAAATATATTATTATGTCCTCACATATGAAATTGGCGTTTTGCCGTACTGGCAACTTGGATCTCAAATATCTTGTCTTTGGTTAGGAATTCCAAATGCAAATTTATACAGCTATTTACTCATGTATTCGTGTTTCGAAAATTATAATTCATTCGTTTTTTCCGTAATTGTTTTTTTTCTTTGTGTCACTTAGTTTACAAAATGGAAAACTTGAAATATCGCGTTGTTTACGAGTACGAGTTCCACCGTGGCACCAGCGCTACAGAAACGGCTCGAAGGATTAATGATGTGTATGGCGACTGCGCCGCAAAAGAAAACACAATTGTGTTTTTTTTGTATCGTTCACTACAGCTTTTTTAAATCTGGCCAGACGATTACGGCAGATGTCTATTGTCAGCAACTGCAAACCATGATGGAAAAGCTAGCTGCTAAACAACCGAGGCTGGTTAATCGCTCTAGGCCACTAATGCTTCATGACAACGCTAGACCACACACTGCACAACAGATGGCTACCAAGTTAGAGGAGCTACAATTGGACATCCACCGTACTCTCCGGACCTTGCCCCAACGAATTATCATTTTTTTCGAAATTTGGATAACTTCTTGCAAGGGAAAAAATTCAACTCCGATGGGGCAGTCCAAGCCGCGTTCAAAGATTTTATCGATTCCCGTCCGAATGGTTTTTTTAGTAAAGGGATCGATGAACTACCTATGAGACGGCAAAAGTGCATAGATAGCAATGGCACATACTTTGATTAAATAAATATATTATATTAAAAAAAATCGACTTTATGTTCCTCCCATACAAAACGCCAATTTCATATGTAAGGACCTAATATTAAAATGCGTCTATTAAAAAGTGAGCTACATGCAGTGAGCACGTTCTAATTTGACAACGAAATTATTATCTTCCACAGTGTTATCCAATAATTTTCTTAAAAAATAACTAATAAAAAAATAAGGGAGCTGATTAACCCCTGGCAGTGTTAAGGCGCCCATGGGGTCATGTCCATTGTGTTCGAGTATTAGCACGGACAGTTGCTCGGTGCAGATGTAATTTATCTAGCACCGGGGGGGTATTATCGAGAAGCTGTGTCTCCAAACGTATGAGTATACTAAAGCACGACTATCTCGACTTACTGGGTTTACAAAAAGGAAATACTTCTAATAATGAAAATATCAAATTTAAAAAAAAAATTATGATAATTTAATTGAAACCGGTCATCGATATAATAACTATAGATTAGCCCTTCCATACCCAATTCCAAACCCAAAGTGACACCACCTACGAAAAATTTCTTAATACAACTACCCATCGAATTCCGCTGCATCTCTTGGGTGACGTAGTTGTTTCGCCAGGAAGAAATTAACATTTTTTATCAAATGTTACTTTTCTCGATTCGCTGCCTTGAATGTAGGTACATATTTTTTAGATATCATAATATTTTTTTTCAAATTTTTAATAATAAAGTCCGTGATAACACATACCTAAAATATTTGTAACTGCCTAAAATTTGTGTTTTAAAAATGGTCTTCACAAAGCTAGTAAAAGGAATCATAAAGACTATATTGAAAGTACCAATTAGAACGCCTTCAATTGAAATTTTCAATAACTTTGACGTACCAAATGTTTAGCAAATATACGCCAAAAATATATTATTGAAGCTCTTCAAAAATAATGAATCCTCTACTAGACCGTGTATGCATAACACTAGATCGAATAAAATTGATATAAAAAATATTCCACATTTGGACAAAGAAACTATATATACTTTGCAACAAAACTCCATAACATCCTTCCTCAAGACATAAAACTAATAAAAAATCCAATTGAATACAAATCAAGAATAAAAATATGGCTTAAAGAGGTCAATGAGAAAACCCTAGCGAAGACGCTAAAAACGACATTTTTAACGCAGACATAAAAAAAGTTTTGAAAATCGCACACTTTATGTTTTTTCGGACTAAAATTACTGACAACCGAAACAATAATAATATAATGAATAACTTATTACTTTGTATAAAACCACTATATTTAAAACAATATCAACATGTTTCGACAACAATGTTGTCTTCATCAGGATATGTTACTATAGTATACTATATGTTACTATAGTTAACTATAGTAACATATCCTGATGAAGACAACATTGTTGTCGAAACATGTTGATATTGTTTTAAATATAGTGGTTTTATACAAAGTAATAAGTTATTCCTTATATGAAAATGATGCCACAAAATAAATTTGCGAAGTTTGAAGAAGCAATAATAATATATTCATAATAAGGAAAATGCATTATAAAAGTTATCATCTCACTTTTTTGTAGTTTCATGTAAAAATAATTATAAAGGGTTTCATTTTTTTTTTCTAAATTACGGTCGGCAACTTTTATCCCGTATATGTGTTCATTTGAAAATAAAGCATGGTGGTTTCTCTTTCTACCTCAGTTTAGATCAAATTTTGCACAACGATATTACTGTTGTTACGTTACGTTGTCATTACGTTACCTTACGAGGCACAAGAATTTCTATGAGACCTATTTGAGATGTTCCCAAAAGCGAACAATTTAGCCTTTAACATTGTATTTTGTCCAGTTAGCCGTCGCTTAAATCTATGGTTTTATAAAATATTTATTTAAAAAAATATATTTACGCATTTGAAGAACTTTCTGAACACATGGTTACATAAACCCCACGTGTCGCATGATCTGTTGTGTCCCATACAATAGACGGGTTGCTAACAACGGTAAAGTATCTTCAATACACTATCTATAATAAATGCATTGGCTATATCATGCGAACACTGAACAGTTCAGGTAATCCATGATTACTGCCTGTAAATAATACCATTGTTATTAGGAAGAACCCAACAATTTATTGGAAAGTATTTTTTAACTTTTTCAATTTTTTATATATTTCCTAAACCGTAACTACCGGTTTCAGAGAGTCACGGCGATTTTTAGAGTGAAACATATGTGACTCAAGGATATTTTTAAAAGCCTTAGATAAAGTTGACGTTGCCAACTTTGGTGTTATTATTATTTCAAGATGAAACTGTCGGAAAAATAATTTTAGATTAAATGTTTTATTTGAATTTGATAAAAAAAAAGTTACATAACTGATTATACAGAGGAGAAATATAAAGGAAGAAGATGCACATCAATGGCTTCGAAACTTATGAAATTTTATAGCTAAGAGGTAACTCTATTAATGGAGGACTGAACGCTGTTGGCACCGATAAAAAACAGTCCAAAGACGCGAAACTAGCCGTCCATAATGGAGTACTGGTACCTACCTTGATGTATGGCAGTGAGACATGGAACCGGCATAGGGAGGATGAAAGTAGACTGAATGCTGTAGAAATGAGATCCCTGAGGCGTATGTGTGGTAAAACCATGTATGATCGTGTGAGAAATGTGGAGATCCGCAAAGAATGCAAGGCCGATGTAAGCGTAATAAGTAAGATTAAGAAAGGGACGCTCAGATGGTTTGGGATGTAGAGCGAATGAACGAGAAAAGGAGTGTAAGGAGAATATATGACGCAAATGTGAATGGTAGAAGAAGTCGGGGACGCCCGAGAAAGACATGGCACGACCAAGTAAATCAGATACTTGAGTCGGGCCATGTCAAGAGTCAGAATAATCGAAGAGCATGTATGAGACGATGTATGAATGTGAACGAGGCAAGGAGTATGTGCCAAGACCGAGTTGTTTGGCGGTCCGTCCTCTCTGCCTACCCCTGCGGGGAAACGGCGTGATGGTTAGTTAGTTAGTTAGAGTTTTAAATTAATATAATACATATTTAAAAAAAGTAGAACCTGCTGGTAGAAACAACCCGTTCTCATAAGATAAATGTCCACCGTGAACACACATTGGGGGCATGTTTGGCATATTTCCCGACTACACACCGGTACCGAGAGGGTCAATAACGCTAGTTCTCCAGAGCATCTTCCATTGAAATACTGATAGAATAAAGGCATCGACTAGTGTGCTCTAAGGATTGCAATCCGTTTGTTAAGATAAGAGAATCTAACAGACGGAAGGCCCGTTTCTGCACAGAGTTTTGGGGCTCCAGACCAGAGGTGGCTGCCTAATTAAACCGTGAAGCGCCTTTGCGATTAGTACTGGTTAGCAGTTGTGTTCAGTATCTGCGGGGTCCTGTACTGTACAGTAAGCCCAGTTTCTGAGAGGCTAACTTAACTCTGGCTTCAATGGAGCCCCCGTACCTGAGCTGGTCACTTAGAGTTACACCAAGCATAAAATTATTATGTTATGTAATAGTAATAAAAAAATAACATCTGTCTTTTATAAAATTACCATAATGTTATTCCACCATGAATTAACAGGTACATCATTATTTGGAAAGTGTTATTTGAGTAAACTGATCATATTTAAACAAGAAATAATAATAATAATAATGAGAATGAAATAATTTAGTTTGAATGTCACTTTGTTGTACATATTTGTGTGCAGAAACTCTGTGCAGAAACGGGCAATCCGTTTGGTAGATTCTCCCATCTTAACAGACGGACTGCAATCTTTAGAGCACAGGCGTCAGGTGGGAATGCTGTCCTTGTTCTACAGGTATTACAATGGAAGATGATCCCCTCGGCACCGGTGCATAGTCGGGAAACACGTCAAACACGCGCCCAACATTTGTACACGGTTGACATTAGTCACATGAGAACAGAATATTTACATATATATGCGCTACCCGACTCACTAGACAATATCTGTTCTGAGCCGGGCTATGACTCGTTATTGAACGGCTCGGCTGTAGAACGATTTGCCGGCCTCTGTGTTTCCTTCCTCCTACAACATGGGTCTCTTCAAGACCCATGTTCACTCCTTCCTTTCCTCAAAAAGACCCTCCACACAGCATATTCAAAGATGTCATATGCTCTGAGGGAAGTTATTTTCCTCAGGGCCTCCTGTGTGGAGTTAATGTAAAAAAAATTATATATTTATATATCTAAAACCAACCGGTTTCGATTCATATTGAACCTTCATCAGGGTTATATAAAATTTTATATTTTTTTAAGAGACTCATAGAGCATTAGAGAGAGAGAGAGAGAGAGAGAGAGAGAGAGAGAACATCAACTTTGGTGGAGGCAACGGGGCGAGAGATGAGAGAGAAGTAAAGATAAGTAAAAGTAAGTGTAAGTGAGGAAAGTTTGTTTACAATGGGGCTAATATATAAATCTTATTATTTTTAACAAATTGCGTTTATTTAATTTGAAGGCTTTTTATAATTTCAATTTAGATGTAGACCTGTCCCATTTCTATGCAGTACACATTTAACCGAAGATTTCTTAATAGAGTGATCTTTATCTATTAGCACCATTTCAATTATAATCCCTTTCCCTAAGCATACTTTTATCACCTCTCTCTTACCTACCTCCCCTGGCACTCCACCAGAATTGATGTTGTATCTCTCCCTTTTTTTTTTTTTTTATATTTCATATATATCCCGTTAAACTACAGTTAAGTACTTTGTCAACAGGATTTTTATTACAACTTTTTACAGATTACAACTTAGATCTTAATTTATACATAACAATAAACTTACACATTAATAGTTATAAGTTATAAGTAAATATAATATGTTTAAGTAAATAAATAAACTGTAGATAACAACGTATTTTAAAAAAAATGCTTTTTTAGTCTAACTTTAAAGAAGGTTTGGTTTGAATCGAAACTGGTTGGTTTTGTGCATTAAATATAATTATACACAATAAAGTGGTATACAGACTAAGTTACTTTCATTCTAATTATTTTAATTATTTAATCTCACAAAGTGTTTTGCTATATGTGATAATAATAATCATACATTGTTCAATCATATTACAAGAATCTAAAGATACCAAAATATTCCAAGACAATCTAGGTATCAAAAGTATAATTTAAGATATCGCACATTAACATGAAACTAATTAAACATCTGGTACCTGGCTACTACATTAATCACCCAAAGCAATTTTCCAATTAAATAAGAATCGTCGGCATCACGAAACTTCGGTTGGGAAAAATAATAAAATAAAATGCTTTTCTTAAAAAAATAGATATATCTTAAATGTCAAACTCCCAAGTCAGCAGGTTAATCAATAATTAGGTAAATAATATTCCAAGTATCTAATGACAAAACGTTTTTCCATCACGCGAAGAAAAAATATGATTAATTTTCTTAACATAACGTATATTTCCTATTTCTTTACAGTAACGAAATATTGGCGGAACATTTTTTGAAAATGTTATTTCATTGTCGTTTATTTTTTCTGGGAAAATGTCATCATTCCAAACAAAAAGACACCGCTAGCTGTTTCCCTAAGAAGCTTACGAAATGATTGAATATTCTGCTCCGTTGAATCACGAAAGTAACATTGTTCCAAAGCCAACATGTTCTTACACAATTTTGCAGGTAGGCGTCGAATGGCATTACTGATGTAAATTGAAAGTGTAAATATTAATAAAGAGCTGGTTTCCGGCATGCGTTACTATGCCATTGAATAAAGAAATTGTTTCTCCCTGCGTGTCCTCTCCTTCTCGTCCCATTCCCTTTCCACCTTCTCTTCCTCTCCCGCGTCCGCTCTCCCTCTCGCGTTCCCACTCCACCTCCTCCACCTTTCCTCTCCCCACTCCACTCCCCCCCTTCCCCGTCCCGCGAACCCCACACCCGTGTTTCCCTCCCCCTTTCCAGGTTCCCCTCCCCCCACCCGCATTCTGCAGTTTTCAAATAGCTCGCGTGCCACCTATTGCCTTTTTATATAAATTTCATAATGCCAGAGCTAACCAATAGTTTTATCCAAACCTTGTCCTGACAATAACGAACCCAAAAAATAGAATTATTCAATTTGGTGCAGTCGTTCGGAAGTTATGCGCGTACATACATTTCGGCCATTCATTTTTATTTATATAGAAGATAGAAGCTAGAAAATAGAAGAAAGAAGACAGAAGACAGAAGACAGAAGACAGAAGACAGAAGACAGAAGACAGAAGACAGAAGACAGAAGACAGAAGACAGAAGACAGAAGACAGAAGACAGAAGACAGAAGACAGAAGACAGAAGACAGAAGACAGAAGACAGAAGACAGAAGACAGAAGACAGAAGACAGAAGACAGAAGACAGAAGACAGAAGACAGAAGACAGAAGACAGAAGACAGAAGACAGAAGACAGAAGACAGAAGACAGAAGACAGAAGACAGAAGACAGAAGACAGAAGACAGAAGACAGAAGACAGAAGACAGAAGACAGAAGACAGAAGACAGAAGACAGAAGACAGAAGACAGAAGACAGAAGACAGAAGACAGAAGATAGAAGATCGATAGATAGATAGATAGATAGATAGATAGATAGATAGATAGATAGATAGGTAGATAGATACATAGATTTGAAAACATTTTCGGGTTACAAGTGTAAATATTATTATAATAATAAATTGCAAGTGTAAATATTAATAATTTCAAGATTTGAAAAAAACAGTTTCGGGTTAAAAACTCATTTCGGGTTTCGAGAGGAGGAAATCAAAACGTTATTCTAATATCGATAACATCTATTCGACCTTACAAAGAAACCCGATGAGTATTCATAGAAAAGGTTTCCTAATGAAAATAAATATTACGTTTTTCATGATTGAAAATTGGAAAAGCATAAACCGAGAGTGAAAGTTTGATTTGAATTTATCTGTCCATTTTCGGTTTATTCTATTTTTCGAGGTTTGCCGGTAGGTCTCATTTAATTTTGCTTCAAAAAAATTACAATACTTTACACAGAAAATATTTTTTATGAGGGAAAAGCATAATCTAACTAGATAGGTATGTATATTATTATATAGTACACAATAGGCCACTTGCATGGATTTCATAACGACTTGGAAAAAATCATGTGGATAGATCTTTTTACTAAGATTAAGAAAATGTTAGTAAAATTGTTTAGAAATGTACAGTTTTTGTTATTTTTAAATAAATAAATCCATTATTTAGGCTCGTGACGTCACTACATGAAAATGTCCCGTCTCCGAAAATGTTCCTATTATTTTTTTTAAATTCCACACTGATTTATTTTTTTTATATGGCATCACTTTGATTTCAGGCGAATTTTTGAATTCGTTCACTAGATTTATTGTTTGTTCTCTGCGAACTTATCATTTGGTTTCATTTTTTGACAGATGCTCTGAAGAGAACCCCGTACTTTTAATGATCTACGGGGTTCTCTTCAGAACGTGCAGATGATGTCGGTACGTGTTTTAGAGGTATAATGATTATGGTGCTGATTTTAACAAAATTAAATTTTATAATATTCTTATTATTATTATAATTTACAAGTACAAGTATATTACATTGAATTTAGTAATATAAACGCTGTTCATTATAATGATTTATGGTCAATAAGATGGATCAAGGAAAAAAAATATTTATGAGATGTAATATTTTTGGTATGCCTCGTTATTCTCCTGTGCAATTCGTGTGGAAAACGTTATTTTTTTTTAAATGATTTTCGGCTATGTAATTATCGTTTTTTCACACCTATAAAATTATGTCCCGTCTTTCCGGTTTATAAAAAATGGTCTGATTTATCGGATTGAAATTTTCATAAAATCCCCAGGGTTTCAAAAAGTTGATTAAAAAAAAAATAAAAATGCAGAATGTCTTAGAATATTTGCCTAAACCGGAAAAAAATTTAAAAAAATGTGATGCAAGTGGCCTATTAAAAAAAATTATTATTTATAATTGACATTGTTAGTATATTAAAAGATGTACAAGCTTTTCTCTTCGCTGATGATTTAAAATATATATAAAATGATACGTAGTATATTTATGATTGCCATATTTTACAATCTAATTTAGATAAATTGTTTCATTGGTGTGTGATCAACTCGCCATTTTTTAATATTCAAAAGTGCCAAGTTATTCGTTTTCATAAAATCCGAAGTCATGTAACTTATGAATACTCTTTAATTAATATAATATGGACACCAGTCGCTCAGATCAGGGATGTGTTATATTTGATGAAAAGTTAACATTTACTCTGCACGTAATGAAATAACAAATAGAGTTATAAAAATGCTTGGTTTTATATGCAGAACAGCAAGTGATTTTAGTCACTAGAATGTTTGAAAATATTGTACACTTCTTTAGTAAGAAGCCAGGTAGAGTATAATTCTACCATTTGGTTCCCATTGTATAAAACACATTCCGACAATATAGAAAGGGTACAGCAAAAATTTCTAAGATTTATTAACTTTGAGCTGAATATTCCAATTCAAAATATTAACTATGTGTTTTTTGATGAAACAACTCAACTTAATTACGCCATCAGATAGGCGGATCATCTCTGACCTTGTACTATTAAATAAATCATTAATAATTGCATTGATAACCATGACGTTCTCGCCAAAATAAAATTTTACGTACCGACCAGAAATACGAGGCAAAGTGCTACCTTCTTCTGTGACAATTTTAAAACAAACTATGAGGCTCATACACCTATAAATAGATTACATATTTTTTCAATAAATTTGGGAATATTGTAGAAATGTTTGCGTATTCCGTATTAGTTATAAAACGAAGTCTGTATAATTACTTTAATGAAATGTATGATTTTAATTTAAATTAATTAAATTTTTAACTATTAATTTAATAATTATTTATTGTGTATTACATACCTGCCTAACTAAGATTACCTATCTTTGTAACAACCCACTAGGGCGTAAATAAATAAATAAATAAAGAAGAGTGTTCTGGTGAAAGTTTGTGTTATACATAAACAGTTTTATTACAAGATTGATAAAAGTTTGTGCAATTAACCTTCAAACCAAGAAGAATATTACTGTCTACTATTAAGGAATATCACTGCCTATCAGATTTTGAAAACCCACTTACCTCTTTTTCCATCTCTAAAAACAGAATTTTGATACTTCTCGAACTTGACGTTCAAAGTAAGGGGAAAATTCTTACTGCAACCAATTAAAATTTATTTAAAAAAAAACGGGGACTTTGGCTGGTTTATCATAAAATGTAATTGATTTTCGCACAGGCTTAGTAAGGTTTTCCCACAGCTAGAAGTTAAATATTTGGGGAGTCATAAACACATTAACCTAATTTCTGCAATTACCTACTAAGCTTTTGAAAGAAGCAGAACATTAAATTTTTTAGACTCTCAGAAGTAAAATTAATTATTAAGTCGATTCGTTTTTTTTCAATTGCACCAAGTTTAATGAAAATATCATAAATATCATTAATTTGTTTAATTTTTTGTTTACTCTTATTATACTCATGGGGTATTTGCATTGGATACGTTGAAATGTTTACACCTTTTTACATATGGGTTATAAATAATAGTTGCGAAAGATAATTTCTTATATTGTATTGGTTTACATTTCGAAATAGCGAGTTTGCAATTTCTTTGCCAATTGTTACATTGAAATAGGTTCGAAAGACCCTTCGCACAGCATCCCCAAAGATGACGTATGCCCTGAGGGGAATTATTTTCTTCAGACCTCCTGTGTGGAGCTAATATAAAAAATTCATTTTGCCAAGTGCATCGAATTGTTACTCTTAAAATGACTAGATTATAATAAGTTGCTCGATAAAAAGTAAATAATTTATTGAAAAACTGGCATCATTATGGTATCCCGTTCCTCGTAAAAGAGGAAATATTATGTACCGCGCTTATGATCTATATACATCGTATATGACCTATCATATATATATTGCGTATGTGATCACTATAATAGTATAGGCATTTTATTAGTAACTAACCGACCATCATGCTATTTTTCAACGGAGATAAGTAGAGAGAAATGATCACCGCATAATTTTGTTGTTACCTGCACTCCTTGCATCATTCACAATAATAATTCAAACCATGAAAAGATACTCTTCTGGAACGCGAATTCTTGAGACCAACTCTGGTATTGTTTTGACTTCAACTTGCACTATTTTAAGGTAATTTATTATGTTCGCGTATAATATGAGTAACAAATAGGCAAACAAATTCCAAATTGGATGTCTATTCAAATAAGTAATATTTGACGCACAACACAAACATACTAGGGTAGGCTGAAAAGTAATGAACATATGCTTGTAAAACACGAACCAAACCAAATAGCAAGTACGGGCTAAAACTACATGAAAGTACGATTCTTAAGCTTCAAAATCATATATTTATTTTTCAACATAGTCGTGGGAAACAAGTTTTTCATTACGAAACTGAAAAATTCTTCTGACATTTCTCGAAACTAGGACTTGACAGCTGCCTTCATCTCATCGTCCGAGGTGTAATGATAACCCTTGAGGTGTCTCTTGGTAGAGAAAAAAAAATAAAAATCGCAAAGCGAAAGATCGGGGGAGTGATAAGGATGTGGAATCGGTTCAAACTTCAGATTTTGCAGAATCTATAATCGACACTGTTTGTTCTCGTCTGTGAAACGGCGTGGTACCCACCGTTCAAAGATTTTGCGGTATTCTTATTGTTCAACAATGAAGCCGACACGTTTCTTGGATATTCAAAAATGGTTTGTGATACGCTTTTGAGTGATTCGCAAGTCATTTTGAATCAAATCTTTGGATTGTTTATCATCTGTGTTAATGATCGGATGTCCGCTGCGTGTTTCATCAACAATTAATGCTTTTCCAGGCTAACAATCATAAAATTTTGCTTCCCATCGATTTACAATAGACCTATAACATCATCGTCACCATAAAAATCCTTTAAACGACGATGAATCTCAATTGGAGTCACTTTTTGAGCACGTATAAAACACGTCTCCATACTTCCGCTTCTCAAAATACACTAGATGAATTTAACGACATAAAATTTATGCGTACATGTAGAGGAGGAATGTCACTTTCTTATTCCACCTGTCGCTCTTCTAAAGATCAGTTTGTTCGCGCTGTACAAGCATGTTTTCATTACTTTTCAGCCTACCCTCGTACGTGGATGAAATCCATTCTATTTCAAATCTCTCTAATTTTTTTTTAAAAACCTCTGTTGAAATCGCGTTCGCATAAACTTTGCCTACGTAAGACGAAGCTTTATACACGTGCTAATTAAGTTAAACATTTTCGCTTATTTAAATCATGTTGATCTTTTTGGTACTTTTTGGATAATATTATACTTTACCAAGGTGTACGGTGAACAAGCAGAAAATCCTAGGAACAGAATTTGTGAAATTTAATATACTCAAACAACGCGGCTTCTAAAGAATTCCATATTTTATTCCGCAATATAAATTCATGAAGCAATTTCAATACGTATTTTTCTAAATTGAAAAAATATATTTTTAAGATATTTTTACTATCCATTTGTAACTCGGCCAGTTTTATTAATGGTTATTATTTTAAATTTTAGAAATTTTCAGACTTGGTATTTTTGGTTTTGAGTGATTGCAGTTTTATATGGGTTTGATCTCTTATGTTATTTTATGAGTTAACTCCAAAACACAGCTCACAGAGAATTATTGTATGACATGCTTGTTTGTGGGTCTCGATTTTCAAGCGCTAATAAAATAGTAATTTAACCCGTCTGCTTGTTTAGGAATAAATACGTCCCAAAACACGTAATCGCGTTATATTTTCATAAGACCAAAAACATCCCGAGTAACTTTACATTTTCAAAGCTATATATCTCTCTTCCTCTCATGCAAACATATGTATTTTTCTTTTTATCAGAAAGAACACGAAATTTAAATGAAAATGAAAACGAACACGTCTTTTAAATGTGGAAGCTATCTTGCATAGTTATTTTACAATCTCGATCCAACTTGACGGTTTCTGATTTTTCGTGCGAAACTGAGGCTTCCATATTGTGAGGGGCGAATATATTAAACCAAGCAGCATCTTTAAATGAAGTTAATAAATTAAAAAAAAAACACGAATACCACATTTGACAATTGTAATTTTAACTCGACAAAACATCACTCAGGGCCTATGTCATCTTTGGGAATGCAGTGTGGGGGGGTCTTTTTGAGGTCGGTAAATCTTTCTTCAGCCGAGGTGTTGAAATCAATAATCAGTCATAGAAACGACCCGTAGTTATTACGCTAAACAGAATTTTGGTAGCGTAGCTGTGCTTTAGCCACAGTTATTTTTATCAATTTTTACCGGATTATTTTTGTAATATGACAACAATTTACGTCTGTAGCATAGTAATTAATAAATTATTAAGATTAGTACAACATTAAGTACACCCTCCCTAGTTTGGAAGAGAATGAAATAGAAAGTGCAAAAATGCCTCATTGTAATGCAAACAACAGATTTAGACCAACTATTTTCATCTATTTTTCATACAGCATTAATACTTTGCTTGTCAATCCATGATGTTCTCCATACTATGCTTTAAAACAAAAGGAATATCTCATCAAAACTGTCGTTTCAACAATTCTCCCTTTTCTCAAAAAAAAAATATTTCCGAACTTATTCGAAAGAGAATTGGACTTTTCACCTTTTTAAGATTAACGTTCTTAACTCCCCAGATTGTATTTATTGTGTTCTAGAATTGCGAACCTTAGATCACATATTGTTTGGTTGTCTCTCTCTAAATAAATATTTTCCTTTCTATCAAGCCTTTTCTAAAATCCTCCCATCGTTCAACATCTCATATTATATCATCTTCTAAGTTTGCAATTAACTCCAATCTTTTGTATAACTATTAAATATGCCCATAATTTGAAATTATGGCCTAGAACACCCTTGAAGGGTGAAGGCCAGAAACATTTAAAAAAAAAGTTTATTTTTATTTGGTTGAATTTTTCTCTAGAGATAATAATATAACGGCATAATAAAAAATAGATGCGATTATAAAAAACTATAGCGTTATATTTTAGGAAGGTGCGCACACGAGATACTTTTCAGTAGGGAGACTTTTTAAATTTGAATGAATTTTGGGATAGTTTTCTGCGGGCGCCTTTAGATGATTGATAAGTTTAGTATGCATTGTCACGAAAAAGTTTCTCTTCACCACTTCAACCTCTCCCATTCTCCTTCAAGATCAGAGACCAAACGTTTTATAATGATAATGATTTATTGTCTTCCTTTCTTAGTACTTGTAGAGATAATGATATCCTCACTGGGATCTCCCGTGCTAAGGATTTCATTTATACAGGGTGGACCATAACTGTGTTCGCGGTTTGTTTCGTTATTTTTTCAACAATGCGTGGAGCGAGCGCGGTTCGGGGGGTATCGTTAGACGCGTTATTTCAAGGAAATTTTAGTCGCCATGGAGCCGTTCACGGGAGAGCAGCGTGCATTTTGTGTTCGTGCATATTACATAAACAATTATTCCGTGACGTTTTCGAGACGAATGTACCGTGCTCATTTCGGTTTGCGAGACATTAATCAAGCATCAAACGCAAAATCTATACGGAAATGGATCAAAATATTTGAGACAACCGGCTCAACAGTAAAAACAATTAATGAAGGCCGCTCGAAGTCAGCGAGGATACCAAAAGTTAATCAGCATGTTAGTGAATCAGTGAGGGAAAATCCACAACAAACTACTCGCAAGAGAAGCCAAGCCTTATCCACCAAGCGTACCACTTTACAAAGAATTTTACGCCACGATTTAAATCTAAAAGCTTATAAAATTCAGCTGACGCAAGATTTGAAGCCGAATGATACCGATCTTCGACTTAATATTGCCAATGTGATGCTGGAACGTTTTAACAATTTTTTCAACATAATGTTCAGCGGAATTCTTAAAATCAAGAGTCTATGAAGACAATCCGACAACAATAAATCAGTTAAAACAAAACATTGTACGGGAAATTAACGCCATCCCACGGGCAACTTGTAAACTTGTTTTTTGAGAATTTTCGAATTCGCTTTAGACGATGTTAACAGGCTGGTGGAGCTCACTTGGACAATATAATTTTTAAAACATAATGTCATTAAAATTTCCATTTATTGTACTTTTTGAAAATATTAATAAAACATGTCTAAGTTCCACCATTATTTATTTATTGTTAATTGAAACTAGGTATACAGTTAAGGGCCACCCTGTATAATATAATTTAATTATAAGAAATTAATATGAATAAGTTATAAACATATATCATGCCGAATTTTTTTAAATAATTATAAAATAAATAAGATAGCGTTTTTTATAATTCAGTTCAGTAGATTTGGTTTTAGTCTGTACTTGATATCAGTATATTTTCTATTTCTGATCTCTCTGTATTTAGTATCCAGCTTTTTATTTGATATTTAAACGTTATAATGTTGAGGTTTTTGAGTGAGAGTGGTATTTTATTGTAGAGTTTCATACCATAATATAAGAAGCTTTTTTGTCCAAATGTTGTGTTAGTAGTTACTTGTTGATTTCCGTACGAATGTTTTTTTTAGTAAAGGGATCGATGAACTACCTATGAGATGGCAAAAGTGCATAGATTGTAATGGTACATACTTTGATTAAATTAATATTTTATATTTAAAAAAATCGACTTTATGTTCCTCACATACAAAACGCCAATTTCATATGTAAGGACCTAATATTAAAAAATGTCCTCATTAAAAAAGACTTAAAGATTTACATGGTTCTCTGCCAACTGTAGGAATACAGTATTATCGGATGGGTCAGTGCAAATAAAAGTATACTAAATCCACTAATAAAAACTCAAATAAGGACTAATTTAAGTTTTTATTTTTTTATTATATAATCAATAATATTATTATTAAATTAATAAAAACAGTTTATTTTTAAACAGGTTCTGCTGTGTAATTATTGTTACGCGTGACAGCTGTTTTGCCTTCTGAAGGCATTATCAAACTGTGGTCATGCCACATACAGACGATATATTTATACTATTTCTAGAGAGGTATTTAGTATGACTCATTTCCAATTTCTGATTAAAAATGACAGACTACTAATGGTTATTATTTTCCCAATTAGTGTAATTTCCCACTTCGACTGATAGTCTAATTATATTGTGAGTCATTTGCAAATGCTGACTCATGGTTTTCTTTTCAAGCATAATTAATTATTTTGAATTGGTTTGAAAATATTTAGAAGCGGAGAGTGAATTAAATTTTTTTGTTCGTTTATTAAAATAGCTTTAGGATTATTGTTATGTTTGTTGATTTCCAGCTGCTCTAAAAGATCAAGTTTACGTCCTTTATTTTGGATGTGTAAAGGAGTTGGTTTATTATCATCGCTAAGTGAGTGATTCTCTTCTAGGAGGTGTCTGGTTGTCGGACCTACATCTAATAAAATTGCTAAAGTTCTCAAAAATTGTGGATTAGACATTGCCTTCCGCACTAATCATAATCTGGGATCATCCCTTAAAAACTCGAAAAGTAAAACACCGAAACTAAAAAATAGCGGCATTTATAAACTCCAGTGTGACGAATGCAACGCTGTTTATGTTGGACAAACTGGCCGGTCCTTTAATACTAGATTCAAAGAGCACATACGATCATTTAAAAACAATAATAAAATTCAATCTCAATTTGCCAGACACCTCCTAGAAGAGAATCACTCACTTAGCGATGATAATAAACCAACTCCTTTACACATCCAAAATAAAGGACGTAAACTTGATCTTTTAGAGCAGCTGGAAATCAACAAACATAATAATAATCCTAAAGCTATTTTAATAAACGAACAAAAAAATATAATTCACTCTCCGCTTCTAAATATTTTCAAACCAATTCAAAATAATTAATTATGCTTGAAAAGAAAACCATGAGTCAGCATTTGCAAATGACTCACAATATAATTAGACTATCAGTCGAAGTGGGAAATTACACTAATTGGGAAAATAATAACCATTAGTAGTCTGTCATTTTTAATCAGAAATTGGAAATGAGTCATACTAAATACCTCTCTAGAAATAGTATAAATATATCGTCTGTATGTGGCATGACCACATTTTGATAATGCCTTCAGAAGGCGAAACAGCTGTCACGCGTAACAATAATTACACAGCAGAACCTGTTTAAAAATAAACTGTTTTTATTAATTTAATAATAATATTATTGATTATATAATAAAAAAATAAAAATTAAAATGGAGTTCTACAAATTAAACTTGATAACAATAAATAGACTAATTTAAGGATTAATAAGGACTTAATAATTAGATATCCTTAACGATAAGCTACTCCGGCGAATTTAATGTTCCGCTTCTGGTCAGAAGTATTTAGTGGCAGATTTTTTTTTTGCATTTTTTAAATAAGACATGCATTTTTTAAGATATTCTGTTGTGAAATATTCGAATCACTTCTGGAAGTCTAGATATTTGACAGGCTGAATAGCTAGGTTGCTCGGTGGTATCTTCCCGTATCAAGAGCCAATTTAAGATTTTCCGAAACATTAAAATAATATTCACAGGCACAGAAGCACAGAAAATGCACAAATTTTATTTTTTATATATTAACATTACCGGAATTAATTTTATTTCATTCAGAGTCAGGACTCTATACTACGTCACGGCCAGTGAAGAATTATTGCTGATAGTATAAATACGAGTAGCTATGTAATAATTACCTTTTTGTGGTAAAAATAATTAGTTTGAGATAAAATTAATCACGGAGAGCTATAGTCCAGTCTTTGAATGAGTGCTTTTATAATTACCGTGACAATTCACGGTTACGGTACTGTGAAGGCAAAAAAAGGCAATAAACATACGTTCCTTATCGCTGTAATGCTGCAGTTCTTTCTTTCACATTAAATATTGGTGAGTTAAAAGATGGGGCACACAAAATACGTGTGACTGTTTCATACAAATACCATATTTCCTTCTGTTTCATTTTCTTTATACGTGTAAGGGAGATGTATGATAATGATTGTATGTTTCCTTTAGGGGGGGGGGGGGGGTGCAGACATACGTTCACCGTTTGTCTCATTTTTGACTGTTGTTATTTTTTGTGTAAGAAGGAACTGCGGCATTATATGTTTAAGAACAAAAGAAAAACCATCGCAATGACATTTGATTTTTTTAATGTTGGGATTCACTCACACTTCAATATTATCCTTTGTAACTATATTCCATACTTTCAAAATTATCGTCATGGCTAGTAGTATTGAGATGGTATATGGAGACGTCGCGGTGCAGTTTGTGAGAGAAACAAGAAAATTATCACTTTTTTCCTTTGGAAGAAACAGATCTACGTACATTGTGTGTCTCATCTTTTGAAAGAGCTGTAGCATCATAGCGATAAGGAAAGTATGTACATTGCCCTGTTACAGTCAACCCTGAGGTCAGCAGCATCATCAGCTATCGGAAGGTTAAAGGAACCAAAGCGCACACCAGATACTAAGTTCGGTGAGTGCGCTTTCGGAGTGTCAGGACCTAAAGCCTGGAACGGACTGCCACATGACTTAAGAATGATCACAGACGCGGCGGAATTTAGAGCTAGACTTAAAACTCACCTTTTCAGACAGTCGTATCCATAAACTCAAAATCTTTCACCTTCACTTTCAATGCCCGCGACACCGTAAATAACTAACCTGTAAAAACGTAGAAAAAAATAAAATAAAATGTAAGCGTTTGTGAAGGTCATTTCATGAACATTCTCCAGCCCTAAAGATTCCGAAATTCTCCAGTATTTTAAAATAAATATCAACTATACTTTTGCCACTAATCTCCAATAGTCCTAAATTCTCCAGTATTTTAAAATAAATACCTCTACTTTTGCCTTTTGCCACTAATCTATTCACAAATGTAATAGGTACTAACAGCGATGAGGGTAGCAAATAATGTAAAATCACGCAATGTCCAGTGTGTTAACTGTAATGTCCTCCGCGTGCAAAGCCGTATCTTCTCCAAGCATAAACTTATAATTAAAGTGTGTTTATCGGAAGTGACCTGCCAGGTAAGTATGTTTCTGTATCCATTTGTAAATAGTAAAATCAGTTAGAACCTAAGCATTCCTAATAAATTGTACAGCGCCCTTGAGGTGATTTTTCACAAAAACGGCGCTTTATAAATTATCCAATTATTATTATTATTATTATTGCCTTATTTTGCCGTCACGTTACCGTAACCGTGAATCGTCACGGTAATAATATAATAATACTTTGGCTAGTGAACTTTCCGCAAAGATGATTACCTCGAGAAATATAATATGTTTCATACATTAAGTGAATAAATAAAATCCGTTCAGTTTCAAATTTATTCAATTGGCTGAGTGCGAATTAGAGTATTGGTTCATCGAGTCTGACCTGCATGGAAATATGATTAAATATAGAAACTGCACAGTGTTTGCAAACATGCTGGCCAAATTAAATGCATTCAACCCCATTCAGCCGGGCTTTGCACGGGAACAGTAGCCACTGCAGCCGGTTACTGGGAACCAGCCAGTCAGTAAACCACGTACTGACTCTGTCGACTGTTAAATTTCAAAAGCCAAACATGAAACAGGTTCCAGCTATCGGGAATATATGAAATATCAGCTTCCATTGTTCCCTGTATTTGACATGTGATATAAATTTGAAAATAGAAAAAAATTTCTGGAAAGCAAACAAATAGCTTATCGGTTGATTTATTTAGAATTCGCATTTCAATGTAGATACGTTTGTGTAATCGAATATGAATGCGGTGAAAATAAATTATATCCAATCGAACAATGAAATGATTTGTTGATAAAATTGTTACTCGTAATACATTCCACTTACTTGAGGGTATGTGATTTATGCAACCACGCAAATACGCTTTGAAATTTGTACCCATACAAAATTTTAAGGTTAAATTATAATTGAATACCTTTTTTGTGTCCATGAACCAACATATTCTTCTGAAACAAATAGTTATTTCTTCAAATACAGCAACTTCAAGTGAGCGTTACTTTTGAAACATGTTGGTTTTCATAAATAATAAAAGTTGTAAAAACTAAGTATTCAATTAATTTTGAGCTCAAGGGATTCTTTCTGTTTTCGATTGCCGTAGATTTATCTGTTCGCAAATCGCACCAGTGTTCGCTTGCCATCTTCTCAAGTCATTGATTTAAAAATGAATCAATGTATAGTAATGTAAGATTTACACGAACATAGTTAATTTTTTTTTATTTTTTTTTTTATTTAAATCCCGTATGAAATAAACGTTCTTCGAATTTCTGCAAAATCAAAACGCATTTTTGTTGCATCAATTTCTACTGGTTTCATGAATATATTATTCCAGCTGAAAAAAATATTTTAGTCGATTAGTAATGCCTCAGGCTAATTTATTCGCTTTTAGGAAAATCTTATTTTGATACCATAGATATCGTTGTGTTTTCCTCACTATTATGGTGAAAAACGTATCTCAAATTTTGGACTGTTGATTATATAATTAAAATGTACACATTTATGGAAACACATTTATGGATTGCAATTTGAAAAAAATGTTTGTGACTTTGGGAATATTTTATTTATTTATTATTTTTACATGAAACGACAAAAAAGAGGTGACGATAACGTTTATAATATATAATATGTGTCTAATAAAATATGTTTTTGTGGTGTATTGTAAAAGCTTCCGCCTTGTAGACACAGATGGCGGGGATATCATCTATCAGTAGATTCCGCTAGATGGCAGGCAGCGTAGTGCTTAAGTTCTCCAGCAAGAGATCGCAGAAACTGAGAGGGTGTGTTTCAGTTATCACTGATCAGAACCATTATAGCTAGCTTCTAGTTAGGTAGACTACCGCAGCCCCAATTGTATACGCGATGTATAAATAAATCCAGATAACGAACCAGATTCTATTTATTCTGTTCTGTTCTATCTGTTCTGTTAGTGTGTCTTCAAATAATAGAACACTACAGTTTTTTTCTAGTCAGTCAGTAATGTTAGTTGGAAAAAACGATCGCATTAAAAAAAAAATTATATTTCAAAAATTATGTGTTTACTTCGAAATATAAAAGTTGCAAGTGAATTTTATCACAGTTTTCGGATACGATCAGAAATATTCCATATTTTATTGAAAAGTGGAAATTTGTCATTCTTATAAAATATGCCCGAGGCGTGAGGGGTTAAGTCATAGCACCAAAGGGGTTTGGAGACGTTCCTACCGCTGAAGAAGATAAGAACGGTTTCTCAGAAAGCCCGACGGAAACATTAATAGTTCGTTTGTGCCAATTTGCACGGTAGAAAATATTATTATTTTTAAATTCAAACACGTTGAAAGAGAGGACCTGTAAAATTATATTACCCAAAAAGAGTAATCTCTGGATGGCGTTTCCCTTATATAAACTGAGAACATAAATGAAACAAAACCTCTTCGACTGTAACAAAACCTACCAAATCTTTTTGTTCGGAAAAATCTTAAGCTCGGAAAAAAGGTCATGGCACGCCACCGGTAGGTAAAAGGTAGACGGAAATAGTGGCTGAGTATACTTACCAAGTCCAATACAAAACAATATTATAACTAGGTATCCTATTATTGTGTCCATAAACAGGAAACAGTAATTCGCTGTGTAACGTATAATTTTCATCGAATACGCTAAGCCCGACAATGATAAACACATCGAAAGTAAATCACACGAAAGATAGAAAGCTTCCGACGTACGATGTATTTATTTTATTTCCTTTTAAAAAATCCACGTTCGCTTCATTTTGTTACTCCGGCCCACTTATAAAATAATCATTGATACCAAATGAAGAGACTATAAAATTCATTGGCCATCAAAAAAGTTGACGTACTCACAAATAAATATTTAAATGGAGGCCTGACCTTCTTTATAATTCCATCATGAAAGCTGTATGTGGCGTTTTCACATTAAAGAGCATCATTTATTTATTCAAAGCTTTAAAAATAAAAATCAAAAAGTTCCAACCACTGAAATTGGTGGTGAAAATATTGAAGTCCATTCGTGAGCTTCTAAAGGATTTAAAATTATTGAGAGTGCTTTTAAAATTGAATTGGATAAATCTCGAAAGCATTTCCAGTATTGGATATGCAAAATCCAAAATCTACTGCGTTAACCACCCGTATTTTGTTTAAATACCAAAATCGTCATTAATTTTAGTTTTTTTTAACAGTTTATAATATTTACAGTAAAAAACTGAATATAATGACGCCCATTGTGGTGTTCATTATTGTTGGTGGTAACGCAATACATTTAGAATGCAGGAATGAGTACCGCCACCCCCGGAACCATTTATTGGATAACAAACACCTCTGCCATAGGTCACCCCAAGTGGTTCACTACGTTTGGCGACTAGCAGGGTGCCCGAATTAATGAGGTGAAGTTTGTTCGGATCTTGGTTGCGGATGCATCTGCCCACCGTGGCTGACGCAACTGCATAGCATGCCGGATCGGAAAGACTGGTTGAGGGAGACTTTTTGACCTCTCCAGCAGAACTCTCTCAAAACATCGCCTTGCACCGCAGTGGCAGACATTCCTGGACATAATGATCACTAGATTCATACCCTTTCCAGAACTTCCTCTCCTTTCTTTCCTAAAAATATCCTCCGCACAGCATCCCAATATATAACACAGGCCCTGAGGGGAATTATTTCCCACAGGGCTTCCTGTGTGGATTTAATTAAAAAAAGACCCGATAATGTTTTTTTTATGTATTTTATTCACACATTTACGTAGGTACACTTATTATACGTCTATAAACATTAAATACCTGGCGGCAATTTCTACCAACCAACACGATTGTGTTTAGATTATATGATTTTACCTTTGGTAACATTATAAGTGTTCAAAAGTTACTAATTTAAGTTAAGAAGATTTCGTGTTACAATACGGATCTAGATATCGATTCGATTCCGTGTTTATAAAGTACTTTAATATCTTGGCAACGCCAAAGCAATATTCTGACTAACATTAAAGATTATGTAGTTTAAAGCGTTTGTGACCAACATCCATCATCTTTAATCTGATTAAATTTTACATCACAGCTGTTGAGGGATATCTTCATACAAGATGAATATAGATTTTCACGAAAACCCTACGGATAAAAGTTTCAACGGAAAATACGGTTTCACGTATATTTTTATGATGGATACATAATGTAACGGACGTGTTGCACACCCTCTTTTCTAATTTTTATTCTTACAATTTCTTTATGTCTTTATGTACAATGCCCCGGTGCAACCAAATAAAGCTTGCGTGCCAGGTTGCCACCGGGATACATTTTCTAACAAATTGTCATTATTTTTCCGCCTCCTTTTTATTTATTGTTTGCGGCCCCATGAAGGGCCGTTATCATGGCCCGGAGCAACCAGTTTGCGGCCCCATGAAGGGCCGTTATCCTGGCCCGGAGCAACCAGTTTGCGGCCCCATGAAGGGCCGTTATCCTGGCCCGGAGCAACCAGTTTGCGGCCCCATGAAGGGCCGTCATCCTGGCCCGGAGCAACCAGTTTGCGGCCCCATGAAGGGCCATCATCCTGGCCCGGAGCAACCAGTTTGCGGCCCCATGAAGGGCCGTTATCCTGGCCCGGAGCAACCAGTTTGCGGCCCCATGAAGGGCCGTCATCCTGGCCCGGAGCAACCAGTTTGCGGCCCCATGAAGGGCCGTTATCCTGGCCCGGAGCAAAAGTTTGCGGCCCCGGTCAGGACCTGTATTGCGGCTTCGCTGCCAAAGAAGAGCAAGTCTGCTATGGCTGCCTTGCCTCCCTTTTATTTTTGCGGCCCTAAAAAGGGCCATTTTTTCGGCTCCACCGCCAGGAGCAACAAGGGTTTGCCCAGACCGGCTTCGCTGCCAAGGAAGAGCAAGTCTGCTCTGGCAACCTTGCCTCCTTTTTCACTAGGAAGAGAGTCTGCTTGCCACCAACAGGCAAGCAGGCTGCTCCTCCTCCTCCGCCAAGAAGACGGACGGCCTTTTCGCCTCCTCCTCCTCCGCCAGGAAGACGGACGGCCTTGCCTAATTTTTTATTATTACTTAGCCCGCGAAGCCTACAAGGCCCACAAAGGCAAACATAAAGCCCACAAGGGCAAATCTAAAGCCCTACAAAGCATCCAGAAGAAGCCAACCGGAGTCACTCCTTGGCCGGCTTCGCTGCTAGGGAGAACAAGAGTCACTCCTTGGCCGGCTTCGCTGCTAGGGAGAACAAGAGCCTGCCCCAGGCCAGCTACGCTGCTAGGGACAACAAGAGCCCGCATTCTTCAATATTGCGGCCCCAACAAGGGCCATTATTTAGCCACCAAGGAGGCCAGAATCCCCTCCACATTTTTTATAAAACAATGTCCGATCGCCGTCGGGTTCAATTAACCCAATAAATATGTCGATTTTTTCAAAAATAAAGTTATAAGTTATTCTTCAACATTCAAACAAGTCTTTTATTTACTCCACAAGTGGTCCAGACACCTACCTCTGGAAGTCTGCGACCTGCTGCCAGCTGCTGCCTCCTGCCGAAGTTCTGCCTGAACGAGAACCCGGTGCCTACCGCTGCAGTCGGCCCTGACTCTGGGCACTGCAAGGCACCGCTCAGGCAGAAACGAGGCGCATCCAGGGCCATACCACTGGATGTAGGGAGGCCAGCCTACTACAATCACCATCATCAGCGTGAGCTAGTGGAAAGTCTTGTAAAGGCTTGATACGTCTGTTACACATAATGTTATAACATGATATATTCCTAATTCTTTTAATATGAAACTCTCGCGTGTTCAAAGTAGTTACAAATATTTACAATGAAAGGGTCTCAGGGGGATTCCACATAATGTATTACTACTTCTGTCTTTAGGGTGGACTTGTGTAGCATTACTAGCACGCGGGTGCGCTGCGAAGGTATCGTACATTACTCGATGGAACAGCAATTTATTTATGTGTCAGCTTCCAAATAGCTTTTCCACAAATTATAATATGAAATATGCTCATGATACGCGGAGTAGTTGCATAATATTTACGCAATTAATTACGTGAGTGAAACAAAAGAAAACAAGTTCCAGGCGTGGAGGTGATGGGAAAGGAAGATCGTAGCTAGGGCGCACCGTGTTTGAAAACCAACTCATACGAATCAGTATCTACAGGCTGATTAGCATCACCACCCAGCGCAAAAAATAATACTTATCCATAATGATAATATATATATATATATATATGTATAGACTGCCCTCAAATGTTAAGTGTTATAAATATTCGTGTCCCTGTTAAATCAACTCGACTCCACCACCTTTTTCACAGTGACAATCATAGCACTAATTATTCCTATCATTCACCGGTAGTGCGTTTTCACCGAACTGCCAATACGTATGCAGACCTTTACGATATTTTCAATACCCCACCGTCTTGCATCAAAGCAAAATAATTAGTTATTTATGTAACTGATATGTTTGTAAAATGATAAATATTTGTTGTACTAATATGCATCGTATGTATGTACTGTATGTTATTCTATATATATATAATGTTTGTAAATGTTCGATACACTTGTATTATGTATGTAATAGCCCTATGTACGGGCGTTTAAATAATAAATAAGTTAATAAATGTCATATATTAATGTCAGTCATATGTCAAATACTCGTATTTGGCTTTTAAATGTGTAATTTCTACGACTTAAGAAATTCTAAAAATTATATTACTTTAAAGAAATTAAAAAGTCATAAATACATTGGAAATCATACGTCGTACATTGGTTTATAAATTAGTAAATTCTAATTATACAATAGGCCACTTGCATCAATTTTTTTTAAATTTTTTTCCGGTTTAGGCAAATATTCTAAGACATTCTGTATTTTTTTTTATTTTTTAATCGTATTTTTGAAACCCTGGGGATTTTTTGAAAATTTCAATCCGATAAATCAGACCATTTTTTATAAACCGAAAAGACGGGACATAATTTTATAGGTTTGAAAAAACGATAATTACATAGCCGAAAATCATTTTAAAAAAAAGAACATTTTCCACACGAATGGCACAGGAGAATAACGAGGCATACCAAAAATATTACATCTCATAAATATTTTTTTTCCTTGATCCATCTTATTGACCATAAATCATTATAATGAACAGCGTCTATATTACTAAATTCAATGTAATATACTTGTACTTGTAAATTATAATAATAATACGAATATTATAAAATTTAATTTTGTTAAAATCAGCACCATAATCATTATAACTCTAAAACACGTACCGACATCATCTGCACGTTCTGAAGAGAACCCCGTAGATCATTAAAAGTACGGGGTTCTCTTCAGAGCATCTGTCAAAAAATGAAACCAAATGATAAGTTCGCAGAGAACAAACAATAAATCTAGTGAACGAATTCAAAAATTCGCCTGAAATCAAAGTGATGCCATATAAAAAAATAAATCAGTGTGGAATTTAAAAAAAATAATAGGAACATTTTCGGAGACGGGACATTTTCATGTAGTGACGTCACAAGCCTAAATAATGGATTTATTTATTTAAAAATAACAAAAACTGTACATTTCTATACAATTTTACTAACATTTTCTTAATCTTAGTAAAAAGATCTATCCACATGATTTTTTCTAAGTCGTTATGAAATCCATGCAAGTGGCCTATTATAAA
Organism: Limnephilus marmoratus; assembly: GCA_917880885.1. NCBI lineage: Eukaryota > Metazoa > Arthropoda > Insecta > Trichoptera > Limnephilidae > Limnephilus > Limnephilus marmoratus. Next base: position 11,373,743 of record OU862918.1, read on the forward strand.
TATCTCTAAAATGGCCTGGAAAGAGTCTCCTACTTGTGATTTCACTTTAGAAACCACACATTCACTCTGAATGCAATTATTAATGTTCTCCAAAATGACCTTGAAAAAATCACATCTTTGCGATTCTTTTAAAGACATGAAGAATGCTTCCATTCGTTCAGAATACAATTATTAATGTTCTCAAAAGTTGTCTTGACAGAAGTTCATTCCTGTGATCTCTTGAACGAAACAATTCCTTTGTTAAGAATATTATGAACTAAATATACAATTTGGCTGTCCTGAAACGGGTATCCTTTCCAGTTGGACAGACAAAGTATCATTTTGTAATGTAGTGTAATATATATATATATGTATAAATAAATAAATAACCAGAATATGTGAAGATCCAAAAATCGGATCAGAACTTATAAGCAAACCGATGCATTATAACGAAAAGGTTTCCCAACAAGGCAGATAAGGCAAATTATAAAAGCAAAATTTAACGCAAACATAGAGGGAATTGAACAAGGGTTAAAAGGCTGCGCTTTTTTGCTGTTTGTTCACAATGTGACAGACGGAATTAACAAAAAAATGAGAAAAGAAAGCATCGGGACTATTTTTGGAACAACGACAAAAATTCAAGGCTTACTGAGGCTTGCAAAAGTCAGGTCTCCTCTGGAGGTGGAGTTTATAAACTCAGCTGTAACAAGGTTTGCTCGGATGTGACAAGGCAAAGTCATACAAAACGGACGATATCCAAAAGGATATTAGAACACTTTCAGGCCTGTAATTTTGGTCACCTTGATAAATCAGCAATTGCCGAGCATTTAATTGAAACCGGCCATTACTTTGGATTTGTTGCTAAAGTCCCGGGAAGACCAAATACGCACAATTACGAAGGCAATTGAAATTCAGAAATATTCCTTCATTAGTAATAAGACGATGGAGCTGAGCTCAGTAGTGTTTGGTAAACATATAACATTAAGTTTCTACTGATTTCGCGGGAGAAAATATGGCTATTGACTTGCCACTAAAAAGCATGCTACTATGTAATGGTAATTTTGAATCCAGCCTAAAATGGGGAAGTAGAGTCAAACAACTACTATCAAGGGATCAATACTGCAGAGTAAATTGAGGTTAACGTTATCAAATGGTTTCATTAGGTCAATGAGTAACGTTTATTACATGAGAGTAGGATTTTGTGTAAGTTTGTGGAAAACGTGTAACGTGATCATTTTTTAAACCCCAAACAGTCTAAATAACTAATGTAAGCAAGTAGAGTTAATTATTCCCTTCGGTCACATTGTGCGGTATTAAGAACATGAGAAGAATAGTAAGAGAGAACAGAGTTTCAACTTGAGAACACTGATTTTGCCAGTTAACAACTTTCGTTCAATTACAAGTAATGTTGCTGTGGCAAGAAAAATGATTTCATGGAAATTAAATGGTTGTAAATTAATGTTATAAATAAACATTCTTCAACCCATAACTTTATTTTTGAAAATGCTGCTTTTTAGTTTATGTAAAACCTTACAGCTGTGAATGTTTTGTTAAACTGTGATGACTAAACATCATCACAGTGGGGTCAGTGGTTAAGTGGGCATCGCGTTTGGATCCCACACAGGCGTTCCGTCTTCGATTCGTCGGCTGGCTTAGTCTTCCATTACGACTCAAGCAACATTTTCGGTTTACTGTGGTGGTAGAAGGGTATTTCTAATATTGTCGAGTTATTCGTAACCCGGGAATGTTTATCTTTATTTAAAAAAAAACACAGAACTTCTGAACACAAATCGTCGCCTCAGTTCTTGTTTGCTCATTATTTTTTATTTATTTTTTATTAGTAATAGAAGGTACATAAATTACAAATAAATTTTATATAGTAATTAATTACATAGTAGAATATTTGATGTACCCCCATAATTAAGCAAGGCTTGTGTGTATGGGGGGGTGTTATTGCATTGCTTTTTTTATATCATTCAGTTTAAGTTTTCAGTATAATTTTTGAGGTGAGTTTTAAATTTTTTTATATTGGTATTCATGTTTCTAATTTTTTCTGGTAATGAATTAAAAAATTTTGCTCCGAGATATTTATGACTCAATTGTCCAATTTTTTTTTTTACATTTTGAAGTGGGAAGTATTGATGTTTGTCTAAGACTTCTGTTGTTTTTAAAGGGTGCAACTTGATTTTTAATATTATCTTTATAAATTTGTAATGTTGCATGATAAAAACTATGTTATGGCAATTTTGAATCCAGCCTAAAATGGGGAAGTAGAGACAAACAACTACTATCAAGGGATCAATACTGCAGAGTAAATTGAGGTTAACGTTATCAAATGGTTTCATTAGGTCAATGAGTAACGTTTATTACATTAGAGTAGGATTTTGTGTAAGTTTGTGGAAAACGTGTAACGTGATCATTTTATAAACCCCAAACAGTCTAAATAACTAATGTAAGCAAGTAGAGTTAATTACTCCCTTCGGTCACATTGTGCGGTATTAAGAACATGAGAAGAATAGTAAGAGAGAACAGAGTTTCAACTTGAGAACACTGATTTTGCCAGTTAACAACTTTCGTTCAATTACAAGTAATATTGCTGTGGCAAGAAAAATGATTTCATGGAAATTAAATGGTTGTAAATTAGTGTTATAAATAAACATTCTTGAACCCATAACTTTATTTTTGAAATTGCTGCTTTTTAGTTTATATAAAACCTTACAGCTGTGAATGTTTTTTAAACTGTGATGACTAAACATAACACATAAGTTGGGGTCAGTGGTTGAGTGGGCATCGCGTTTGGATCCCACACAGGCGTTCCGTCTTCGATTCGTCGGCTGGCTTAGTCTTCCATTACGACTCAAGCAACATTTTCGGTTTACTGTGGTGGTAGAAGGGTATTTCTAATATTGTCGAGTTATTCGTAACCCGGGAATATTTGTCTTTATTTAAAAAAAAACACAAAACTTCTGAACACAAATCGTCGCCTCAGTTCTTGTTTGCTCAATAAACCATAGTTTTGTTCAATCTCCACTTTAAAATTAGAAATAAAGTATAAAAAATTATAGTTAACTAAGAATTATTTAAACTAATGAGACCTTTATCTTTACGGAAATAGCGTTATCTTAAACACCTATCATAATGTTTCATTGAATTAATGAAAGAAAACCTTCTCCTCTTTAAAATTTTTTTAATGGTCTATTGAACAAACAAGAACTAAGGCGACGAAATGTTTAAAGAAAATATTATAAACCTAAGAAACTAAAACTAACGAAAAAAACCTACGCAATGCTTATAAAAGTGGGTATTCATGTTGTAAGTGCACATATTATGGCACTGTTGATTATTAAATTAAAATCAAGAAACGTATTACGATGTGTATATTGAGAAAAACATTAAATTAAATTAGAAACTCGAAGCAGTTATACGTAGGTACGCACGTACGCCAAAAATAAAACACTTAACCAAATATTTTGCATTCATCTTTGAGCAGGTATTCGCATTTAATTTGAAATTTTGATACATTTCGACGGTACCTTGCTCCGCCGAGAGATTTAATGGATTTTGAGCAGATGTGCATGAAATTACATTTCCTGCTCAGGTTTTCGTTAATGTGATTTTGCTGCAAAGTGCTTGTTTGTGCTTAACTTTTTTTAATTAGCGAACGAAATTAGCGAAAATTCACTAAGGTAATTAAAAACATATTAACTCCATTAAACTCAACAAGACTTTTAAGAGCAAAGACGCTCTTCGTTGTTATACCTGTGATACGCCGTAAACTTGAACATATACTCGACTAGCTGACCCGGCCACGCGTTGCTCTGGCTAATTAAACACAACGCCATCTACTGGATGGTTATCCAACCTTTATAACCACCATCATCTTTGAGTTCATCGCAAAGAGACAGGCAGACGCCGCGGAGGACTTTAATTTATAATACGTAGAGATGGTGAAAAAGATTATAATAATGTGCATGAAATGCTTGAGGTAAGTAACGTATTTAAGTTGATAAGGATTATTACTGTATCAGTCTAAATAACTTTCCGATTGCCGCATTTTACGTGACCATTTTCTTTTACAGAATGGGTAATGGTAAGCTATCCGTAAAAGATAGATATCGCGAACAAGCAGACATCCGCCATGCATTGTTTTGTTATATCTCAAAGGGATTAGGCAGTGTTTTCGATGAAAGCTACCAGGCGGCTTGACTTTTTGATTCTAACAATTATCGTTATTTTTCAATCAATTGACACATAACCTTAACAAATTATATACCTAAACCTTCCCCACGAATCACTCTATCTATTGGTGAAAACCGCATGAAAATCCGTTCAGTAGTTTTGAGCTTATCGCGAACAGACAGACAGACGACGCGGAGGACTTTTATTTATAAAATGTAGAGGTAAGGATATAGAGATGATTCTATCAACGTTTGCAGTCAGCTAAATAAGTTTATAATTTATTGCATAGGATTGTAAACTGGAAGGCACAAAAATAGGGAAAATATGAGGCGGGAACTGACTTTTGATAAATATTTATGTAAATAGACAAAATTAAAGATAACATCAGTAATTCTGTCACGCGCTAGAGTGATTGGTCGATTCACGGATTAATAAATAATTGGACAACATTATTATTTTGCACCGTTTAGTTAAACATCAGTCTTCGGCAGGTTTGCAAGATGTAGGTATTGAGCGCATTTACTCATAAGAAGTTGTTTTTATTTGTTGTATTTTCTCTATTTTTCATTCTGACAATAATTCGTGATGGGATTCCATTAAACATGGGGTAAACGAACGTACTTTATCAGTGATTCCTGACATTTGTTTTAAAGAGAGACAAACATTCCCGGGTAACAAATAACCCAACAATGTCTGAAAATCTCCTACTACCACCATACTAAGCGGAAAATGTTGCTAGTGTCGTGATTGAGGACTTAGCCAGCCAAGAAATCGAACACACAACGCCCGGGTGGGACCCAAACGTGATGCCCACTCAGCCACTGATCGGTCTTTGAATCAGTCAGTGGCTGAGTAATTTTTAAATAATATTTTTCTTCAAACCTAACAAAAAAAAACTTCTACATTTGATCAGCAGTCACTCAATCGAGTAACCACTCAATCCCTCACCCTATTCTTACTTATCCAATATCTATTGATTTTTTTAAGTTGAAAATGATATCAAAAATGTCACTGGAGACAAAATTTCATTAACATTTTTTCTTCAAATAGTGTCAGAAATCCGGGTTAAAGTTTTTTTTACATGAGCTCCACACAGGAGGCCATGAGAAAAATAATTTCCCTCAGGGCCTTTGTCATCTTTGGGGATGCTGTTTGGAAGGTTTTTTTAGGGAAAGGAGGGAGAGGAGAGTTCTGGGAAGGAAAAAGGTTTAAGGGATGGGTAGTAATCTGGGGTTCAGTGTGTCCTCAGTGGGTCATCCACCTCCAAGACCGAGACAAATCTCATCCCATGAACCCGGGCACCCCTGCTAAATCACCAAACGATAGTTAGTGAAGTACGTCCCTTAACACCGTACTTATATAACTGGCACCAGTGTGAAGATGGCCATAATGGGCTACAACCAGTAATGGTCAAAAATTAAATATATGAAAAAAATTTCGAAATTGTTTTAATATACCTACTATTGTAGTGTTATCCTTGTCTAATTACAGTATCTATTGGAAATCCGATATAATATATGAATAGCAGTAGGTTTTTCAGAAACTGAATTAACTTTTGTAGACATACACTGCATTTTTCGGGGTCGATAAAGCCAATCAATAAATGTCATGTCACTGCTTTCAACCTAATTAAGTAACATTTTCACGATCTTAGAGGACGTATGTGTTTTATTGATGTTCTTTGAGTTGCTAGAAAAATCTTGAGTGTTGCCAAAAACACAGACACTACATTACTTACAAGTGAAATTTTATAACAGTGCCATTTGAACCGAGGGAAATTTTAAATAATTTAAAAAATTATACACAATTCAATGTATTCAGAAAATGGAAGAAAAAAACTTAAGCTTTCTCCTAACCATGATATTTGTAATTATTTACCCGGTTTTAGAACGTCTTCCAATAAATATCATTCATAACTATTTTTTTGTAATATCTATTAAAATTTGCAATTTTCAGAGTTGTCATGGTCTCACTAGTTTTATATAAGGCAGGAATTTAACTTTAAATTAAATTACATGTTATAGTGTATTTCTAGCCAAAGTATTTTTGTGATTTCGCTAAAAATAAAGCATGACTGAGTGCCTAAACTGCCAATCACTTCCGTTGTACAGGGATATTCCATTTACTTGGTTCCTGATTTCCGTTAGTTGAAATCCTAGGGGTAAACCCAACAACCGCCTTCACTGAATAACTTCTTTCATTCGCATCATATGAATAGTTTTGTTTTTATGAATGTTATTCAAAATAAAAATACGTGTATGCAAAAAATTAAAAATTCTGATTTGCTTCAAAAATATAATTATTTTTTGTCAATTAATTAACAAACCATCACGCCGTTTCATTCTTTTGTAATGCGATATGATTTATCACAAAAAAATCGCTGGTGGGCACAAAAGCGGATTGACACAGAGTAGAGGTAAAACAGGAATGATTAAAAAAGTGCTCTCTAAAAAGTAATCCAGTCTTGAATTTGCCATTTATTGGATAACCAACACCCACAACAACCATGCCACAGGTTCTGAACCTCAAGTTGTTCGCTTCGTTTGGTGACTTAGCAGGGGTGCCCGGGTTCGTGGGGTGAGATTTGTCCGGGTCTTGGTGGCGGATGCGTCTGCCCACCGACTGCGTCGCAGGCCAGATTGGGAGAAAGATGGTTGAGAGAAATCTTTTTATCTCTCCAGCAGGACTCTCTTGGAATATCCCCTTTTGGATATACCCGCAGTGGGAGGGTTGGATTCATACGTCCCTCATTCCTGTACACGTTGACCTCCAGATTTCTACCTAACTTTCTTTATGAGAATACATCACAAGAGTCCTAGCTGCTCCATCTCGAGCCAGTGGAACTAAGACAACCCCGATTGGGATATGTTGTGAAGCTAAAGGTGATGAGGAGGGGAAGGGGATGGGGAACAGGAAGGTGGGGAAGTACCTGGCTATTCAGATCTGATCACCAAACACAGCTAAAGCCATTTCAAGCAACGTTACATTTCTGAATGGTGGTCTTACAACAGGGCGACCAGAGTATTTTCCATTCTTAAACGTCCCGCAAATATACATACAACGTATTACTTTTAAATTAATTAATTTTGAAATAATAAAAATCAATCAATTTTTTTTTTCGCAAGCCTGGATTCAATCCCACGACCTTTGGATTGTCAGTCAAGAGCCTTACCTCTCGACTACCTTTTCCTTCCCAGAAATTCCTCGCCTTCCATCCTCAAAGATGACATAGGCCCTGTATTAAATTATTTTCCTCAGGGCCTCTCGTGTCGAGCTAATGGAAAAAAGTGTTACTAGTAATAAATAAATAATAGTAGTAATAAATTGATATAAACATACATTTAACATAAGTTTTGACAAAGGTTTGCTACCACAATAAACGCATCAACAATTGACTGGAAGAATAAATTCTGTCCAATGTTGTAGAACCAACAGAAAAAATCGTGAGTTAGGTAAAATCTTTGTACCCTTTCGCAAGTCGACATATTGTACATAAGATAATGAGAAAAAAACCCACTTTTATCGCCATGTGAAAATGACCTTTAGGTTTTCAGATCAAAATAAATTATAACCTATATTTCATTATATGAAAATTAATCTTTTGCCCGTTTATAATTAATGGCACAAAAAAGTATTCTGTCATGCGCAAAATGTTTGTTTGGTTACGTGAACCCACCAAAAGCCTTCGATAATTGATAAGGGATTACTATTTCAATTAACTCTATTATACAATCACATTAGCGGAATGACCGAGGCTCAACTTACTGTGCAGCAATGGCGTGCAATTGTTTATTGGGGCTAGGCTAAAAGGTAGGTCACGCAACGCGTATGTCCGCCCTCAAATTACCTTCAATGAAATTAGATTACGTATAAACATCATTATTTGATTGTTGTTGTCCTCCCTGAGTTTGACCTACGCCAAAGAGAAATGCTAATTTATTCTCGGAACTTTAATTAAAATCCACCAAGAAAACAAACTATTCCTACATCATACGTATATATTGTCCATTGTTGTATATATGTACAATAGTATATGAGTGTATTGCTATGATGCTTAAATTGATTCCCCTTTACATGATATTACATTAATTTGACGAATCAATTGATTTTAACAATTGTATTTAATGAAAATGATATTAAGAAAAAAAAAATCTTTTTGAAACAAAATAAATGTGCAGGCCCTGATAACGTTCTCCCAATATTTTTATAAAATGAATATCCATATTAACAATTCCACTACTGAAAATTTTTAACCTCTTTCTGAAATCTGAAATTTTCATGATCAATGGAAAAATAGTTTTTTAACGCCTGTAGATATTTAAAAAAAGGTGATAAAACTGACATCTCAAATAAAAGGAATATATTTATACAATATGTAACTCCTAAATTATCTATTTTATTAACAAAACTAAGCGGTTAATTATTTAAAGTTATTTCACCATTTCAACATGGATTCATTTTGGGAAGATGAATCTAACAAATCTTTTAATTTATCAACATCAAATAATTGAAACATTGAACAAAACGATCCCAAACTGATACAGAAGCAGACAAACCCTTCAAAATAAACAGATCGGATTTTGAACGTTGGAACCTTTGTGTTTCTGTGTAGTGTATTGTGTGTATTTCCATATATTTGTCACAAAACAGACAGAAAATAAGACAATAAACGCCAAAAATATGACGTAGGGGCTTGAAAAGTTTTCAAATTCGGCAGGCTGCTTCATTTTTGTGAAAGATTTTATGGCTTCCCTATTCATTCATATGCTGAATGCGAAGGACTTTCAAAAATAGGCCTCAGCTCCCATGCAGTGCAATAAGACTCATTGTAGCCATATATTTTTCAGAAACATAATACGTGATAAAGTACAAAGTTACTGCCAGAAGAGTTCGAAACCAACAACGTGTAGGTGGTGCAACAGCAATTCCAGGATATAATTGGAATTAAAAATGTAGACGTCATTTCAAAAAATAAATTTCTCGAACCGAAATTAACATTTTTTAATCCAAATATGCTCTGGAACCACTGGTAATCCTTCTGGTACTTAATAAATACCCAGTATTAGAGTTATTCACAGAAAAATAGATAAGTAACTCTCGGTATAATTATTTGGGGGGTGGTTTGGAAACCATTTATTTGTTATCCAACATCTCTGCCATAAGTCACTTCAAGTGATTCGCTGCAATAATCTATGGATAACTAAAATAATCTATGGATAACTAAAACAAACAGTTGATTCTGACAGCTCCTAATTTAAAAATAAAGTTTATGATATTTAAACTAATTTACGTGTAATCATATTTGAAACTCATAAACCAGTGATACAGTGTACTTGGTAGTGCAAAATAATTTGTGTGGGACAGTGTATTAACTTTATATCTTGATTCAAAATTTTTCACAAAACAACAAATCATTGTCATAAAGTCACAGACAATTTATTTTTCAAATTTGTGAAAAAGTCAAGTTTTGTCTATGCAATAAAGTCTCAACAATAAACAAAACAGTGTTGACAGAATTAATTTTTGTAAGGGGCATTTCTGAACTAAGATTTTAGTGATGTCTAGCACTCGAAGCAAAAACCAAATTTCTGATGAAAAAATAAGCATGGACAAAATTATCGAATATATAGATAAAAAATTTGAAACTTTGAAGAGGGACATTTTTATCAAAATTGAATCTCAGACCACAGAAACAACAAAAAGCATTGAATTTATAAGTGCTCAATATGATGAAATTCTAAAAAAAATTGATGTTACAAATAATTTAAACCAAGTTATACAAACTGATTTCGAAAATATTAAAAAAGATATGAATGAAAAAAATAATATAATAAAAAAACTTGAAATTAGACTCGCTGATATTGAAACCATGTCTAAATGTAATTCTTTAGAAATAGCTGGGATTCCCCAAAAAATAAGAGAACAACCAATTGAAATCATAAGGAAGGTTGCTGCAGCAGCTGGGATAACTATAAAACATACAGATATTACTGAAGTCATCCGAGTCCCAGACAGGAGAAATGGCGCTCCACCCAAACTTCTTGTCACCTTTTCTGAGAAAAGACAAAGAGATTCACTCCTTGATAAAAAGAAAGAAATAAACTATGAAGAAATTAAGGATCTGTCGACCTCTCAAATCTTCATCGGGGAAGAACTAAGCCCGTATCATAAAGAAATACTATGGAAAACAAAACAATTAGCCATAGAAAAAAAATACCAATATGTGTGGTACAAAAATGGTAAAGTTATGATACGTAAAAAACATGACGATAAAATAATCTACATTAAGCACCTTGATGATATGGTGAAAATAATTTAGTAACTAATATAAAAACATAATTAATTTAGATGGCAAAAATGGATAACACAATAACAACAAACTTACCTAACTTATCATCCATAAGAAATAATTTTAACATAATGCATCAAAACATTAGAAGTATTAATAAAAACTTTGACGAACTACAAATATTGATAAAAAGTTTAAATCTAAACTGGGATATAATTATTCTTACTGAATGTTGGTTAACTGATAAGTACTATCCCCTACAAATCGATAAATATGTTCCTTACTCTACAATTATGAATTATACAAAAAATGATGGTGTCATTGTATATATTAAAGAAGATATTGAAGCTGATGTCAGAGAGATCGGTATTAATAATGCAAACTGTCTAAGGATATCAATCGGCAATGATACAACAATACTCGCAATTTACAGAATCTACAAAAAATCTGGAGCCATTTCTAAACTCCTTATCCTGTGAACTGAGTTTACTAAAAAACACTAAAGATGTATTTATTATCGGTGATATAAATATTGATATCCTTGAAAATGGCCACCCAAAAAAATATGATTACTTGCAGACACTTGCATACCATGGATTTGAAAGCCTAATTGAGGAACCTACACGTGTATTTAATGATAGCAAAACTTGCATTGATCATATCTTTAGTAAAACTAATAAAAAAACTCAAGCCATTATTTATACTACCACATTGACAGACCATTACACAATAATTCTATCTATAACAAAAAATAACTCTTATGTAAACCAAAATACGAAATCACTCCTAACGAAGTCTGAAACAAATTGGGAAAACGTCAAAAGGGAGTTATCAATGAATGATTGGACCGCCCTTCTGGAAAAAGATGATACTGATACTGCTTGGAGTTATTTTGTAGAAATTATACAGCACAGTATTCTATCTAACACCAAAACCACAGATAAAAAGGTATCTCATAAAAATATTCACATTAAACCATGGATCAGTCAAAATATTATAAACTCAATCAGAAAAAGAGATGAACTGCACAGAAAAGTAAAAATCAACCCTTATGATGTCCATACACTTCGATTCTACAAAAGATATCGTAATACATGTAAAAATGTAATTCGTTATGCTAAAGAAACATTCTATAAAAACAAAATCGATGAATGCAATAATGATTCCCGTAAACTCTGGCAGATCATTAATGAAATTACAAATACTAAAGCATCGCATAAAGACAAAAACATTAAAGAATTAAACATTGATGAGATTCCCACATCTTTTACGAAACACCCAGACAAACTTCTTGACTTTATAAACAACTACTTTTGCAATATAGGCTCTAACCTTGCAAATAAAATTAAACAAAATTCTACTACTGTTGAAAACACAATGAGAAATGATGATGTAAATCATGAAAACAGCCTCAATATAGTCAAGATAACAAGTGACGAAATAAGAAATATTATAACCTCCTTAAACACAAATACCTCATCGGGAAATGAACTGATATCAAGCAAATCAATTAAATACCTACAAAATGAGTTAATTCAACCACTGACATACCTTGTAAATCTATCAATATCTAAAGGTGTTTTTCCCGCTTGTCTTAAAATTGCTACGATCATACCATTATATAAAAATGGTCCCAAAAATGATATTTCAAATTATCGACCAATTAGTATTTTAACTCCTCTATCGAAAATATTGGAAAAAGTAATAAAAAAACAAGTTCTTACATTTTTGGACACCAATAAAGTATTATCACCTACGCAGTATGGTTTTAGGAAAAACCTGGGTACTGGTGATGCTATAGCTAATGTAACTAATACAATTATTAGAAAGCTGGATGAAGGCAAAAAATGCTTAGCAGTTTTCATTGATCTTCAAAAAGCTTTCGATACAATTGATCATAAAATACTGTACTTAAAACTAAAAAAAAATGGAATAACTGAAACAACTCTAAACCTACTTAGAAGTTATTTAACAGGAAGAGAACAAATTGTACAAATTGGTAAAAGAAAGAGCAAATCTCTTCCAATTAAATTCGGGGTCCCCCAGGGAAGCGTATTAGGACCAATACTATTTCTCATATATATAAATGACCTTATGAATCTTCCCATAAATGGAAACATAATGAGCTTTGCAGATGACACTGTTATTATATTCCACGAACAAGATTGGACAAGAACTTACAAAGAGGCGGAACATGGCCTGGCTGTACTTCAAAACTGGCTAAAAGTAAACTCCCTTACATTAAATGTAAATAAAACTAAATATCTCACTTTCTCCAAAAACAAAAGAGGACAACCAATGAATGTGCATACCCTCAAATTACATGAATGTCAAAATACTTTTCCACAATGTTCCTGCCCGTCTATATCCCAAACAAAAAGTATTAAATATCTTGGGATTGAAATTGATGAAAATCTACAGTGGAATTCACACATTGATCTTACCTCAAAAAAGCTAATAAAACTCATCTACTTCTTCAAAAAATTAAGAAACATCTTGTCGATGAGGGATCTAAAGAGAGTATATTATGCTTTATGCCACTCTCGATTGGAATATGGAGTAATAGGATGGGGCTCAGCAGCATCTAATCACTTAAAACAACTTAAGATAACTCAGAATTGCATCATAAAGACCATTCTAAAGGTCCCTATAAGGACGTCAACAACAGAAATTTTTAAACAGTTTGATGTTCCAAGCATACAGAAAATCTATGCCAAAAACATTCTAGTACATCACCACAAAAACGACCCAGAGAAAGAAACCTCACATGCTCATAAAACCAGAGCCAAACAAACAGACACACTTAATATACCAAAGTGTAACTCCTCATTTGGTCAAAGAAGTTCTGAATTTTTAGCAGTAAAGTTATATAACAAACTCCCACTTAGTATCAAACAATTTAAAACAAAAAATAGCTACATTATGGACATTAAATGTTGGCTGAAGGAACTACCGGAAAATGACCTTACTAGTATACTTAAAACATCATAGAAGTTTCTGGAAAACTCTATCCAAACAAGTTAAACCATAGAAGTCGCTGAAAAACTTATCCAAAGCATAGTCCCCCTCAGCACAGGATCTCCTAGTGAGGAGGACTTCGAATATATTTATATTTTACATATACATCTAACTAACATGTTTCATATAAAAATGTAAAAAATATTATATAGTTACTAAATAAAAAAAAAAAAAAAACTTAGCAGGGGTGCCCGGGTTTATGGGTGAGGTTAGTCCGGATCTTGGCGGCGAATGAGTCTGCCCACCAAATGCGTGGCAGGCCAAACGGGAGAGACTGGTGAAGGGAGACCCTATGACCTCTTCAGAAGGACTCTCTCCAAACATAGCCTTGCACTGCAATGGGAGGGATTCGATACTCAATCCGTCACTCCTGGTCACACTAACCACAGATTCCAACCCTTTCCTCACGCCTTTTTCCTTCCCAGAACTTTAAAAGTAGAATATTTCTACACTCTTCTTTTTTGAAGTAGATATTATTTTTATGAAACGCGATAAAGACAAGATGACGTAAGTACATTACAATTTTGCTCGTACAAAAATGCTATCATAGGAATCGACGACCTCTGTTGCGAGGGGTAAGACTGTTGGCTCGCAATCCGAATTTCATTTGATTAATTTGTGTTATTTTACAATTAATTAATAAAAAATAATATGCAGTATATTTTCTTCACGTTCCAGAGTGGAAGATACGCTCAGTATCGCCCTGGTGTATGACCACCGTTCAGAATTGAAACGTTACTTTAAATGCCTTTAGCCGTGTACGTTCTTAGATTTTCACGATGAAAAGAATTTTCGTTTTTTGATTTTGGGGTGTTATGCCGTGTTGCGTTAACCCCTTCTTTAGCCAGCGTCCATCATCAGGACAGATCCGGCAGATGATTCTCCATTCTCCATCTTCTTCTTGTAACCCAATCTAACTATAAGTTAATCATTTTCTTATTATAGAAGATCTGTGTGCAAGAAGATCTAAGAGCAGGCAAAACATAATATATCTTTATTTACTATCTAAGCAGCATTATATGTATAAAACTGATTACTGTGAACTATATATCAATAATTCATTAATATTCTAATAATAACTTATCTTTTCTTATATTCTTTAACTTCTTCACCTTATTCTTGCAATCCAATATAACTACATAAACTCTCTTACTGTAGAAGAATTTGTGTTCATAATATCAATTAGTGAAAAATTTCAACCTAACCTAATGAATGTACATCCACAAACTGTAAATTTCACCCGCCATAACACAGGGTCATCCCTGGCATGGAGGGTGAAATATCACAAAAACACTATATGTACTTTCGATAATTCATGCATTAAATAAATAAATAAATGTGTAATTGTTAGCGGTGAAATTTGTGCTTATTTATTTTGAGGCGATACCGTGTTGCCAGCTCCACTCCCACTATGAGTTGGTATTATAGTACACTTCAAAATGGTTGTGGATTTCGGAGATTACGGAGGAACATCTGCCCTGACGATGGACACTGCAACGCTGTCCGAAACGTTGGCTAAAGAAGGAGGTAGCGCAACATGGCATAACACCCCAAAAACAAATAACGAAAATATCGTTAGCCGTGTTTCGTGACCAGATCAGCCAGGTACTTCCCCACCTTCTTCTACCCCATCTCCTTCCCCTCCTCACTACTTTCAGCCTCACAACATACTGGGGATCTTGTGATGTATTCATATAAAAAAAAAAAATAAAAAATAGCGTAATTTTTTTGATAATCACTATTATTATAAATATTAGGTTGTAATATGTAGGTATGTAAAACATCTTGATCTTTCTTTTGGAGAAGTAAGAAAGGACTAAGAATTTAATACAAAGAAAATGTTATTTTTTTATCACGCTGAAATGATGTTTTCTTTCGACAAAAGCACCTAATTTTAAACGAATTTGTTCTCAGAAGCAACAAGTATTCCTCTTTATTCATAATTTCGTTGAAATTTGAATAATGGGATGCCTGAACCACCGAAAATTTCTTCTGACAAAATTTTCATTAGGGGAGTAATTTTAAAGGTAGGTTGGTATGATGAATAATTACTTACCGTAATATTAAATTCACCAATTAATGGTTATAATATCGTGTAAATTGTTACATACCTTGAAAACATACAAATGCATTTATATATATATATATATATATATATATATATTTTTTTTTTACATTAGCTCCACCTATGAGGCACCGAGGAAAACAATTTCCCTAGGGGCCTATGTCATCTTTGAGGATGCTGTGTGGAGGGTTTTTTAAGGGAAAGGAAGGAGAAGAAGATATGGGAAGGAAAAAGGTACGAGGGGTGGGTAGGAATCTGGGGGTCAGTGTGGTCAGGAGTGACGGACGTATGAATCTATTCCTCACACTGCGGTGCAAGTCAAAGGGCCGGGAGAATCCGGCTGGAGAGTTCAAAAGGCCTCCCTCAGTCAGTCTCCTCCGATCCAGCCCGCCACGCAGTGGTTGGGCAAACGTATCCGTCACCAAAACCTAGACAAACCTCATCCCATGAACCCGGGCACCCCTGCTAAGTCACCAAACGTAGCGAACCACTTGGGGTGACCTGTGGCATGGGTGTTGGTCGTCCAATAAACGGTTCCCGGAGCGGCGGTACCATATCCGCCTCCCAAATTATACAAATACAAAGTATACAACACCTTCAATGTTATTTCATAAGGTTGGAGTTGTAAACATTTATTTTTGTTTGATCATGTTGAGAAGTGAATTAGTAGATTAAGGTGAGATTTTTTTTTTACATGAGTTCACACTTGAGGCCCTGATGAAAATAATTTCCCTCAGGGCCTCTGTCACCTTTGGGGATGCTATTTGGAGGGTTTTTTTAAGGAAAGGAAGGAGAGGGGACTTAGGGGTGGGTAGGAATCTGGGGTTCAGTATCCTGGTCATCTGCCTCCAAGACTTACCTCACCCCGTGAACCCGGGCATTCCTGCCTAGTTACCAAACTTAGCGAACCATTCGGGATGGTCTATGGCAGAGGTGTTGATAATCCAATAAATAGTTTTTGGAGCGACGGTACCCATACCCGCCACCCAAATTGAAAATTCTCCTCGCCCTGGTGAAAGACCACCATTCAGATTTGAAACGTTGCTAGAAATGGCTTTAGCCTTGTTTGGTGACCAGATCTGAATAGCCAGGATCTTCCCCACCTTCCTCTTCCCAATCTCCTTCCCTTACCTACTTCCTTCAGCCTCACAACAAATCCCAATTGGGGATGCCATAGTCTGACTGGCTCTAGACGGGAGCAGCTGGGACTCTTGTGAGGTGTTCACATAAAAAAATACATCTTTTATGTATAATAGAAGATTGTCTGGACTTTAGAGGAAAAGTGAGTCTGGTAATATATGGTCAACGTTTTACGAAACGTAACACTTGATCGAACTATATAAACCATCCAGTCTTTAATATGAAAAAAATTATCCACTGTCGAAAAATGGACCACTTTTATTCTTTTACGATTCATGGCGGTCCAAAATTGGACTACGATTTATTTCGAAGCCATTTATTTTAAAACGAAGCAATTGAAAATCTTTATCCATTTTGACCATAGATAACGCAAATCCGAACTTCATAGACTATTTTAGAACGATTCGCGCGGTCATAATCTTTACGATTTTTTGTATTTTTTTAATAAATTCTACAAATATGAAATAAACGGTATTTGGCTATATAGCACTTTAATAAGTTTTTATGTTTTCATTTTAAAATTCGTACATTTTCCACATCTCCTTCCCCACCCCACTACCTTCATCATCACACCATACCAAAATTGGAGATGCCATAGGCTCACTGGCTCGAGACGGTTGGGAGAAGTTGGGACTCTTGTATTATATTCAGATATAAAAGTTATATTCTATGCAACTAGGAATCTTTAGCGTTTTTTCGCTATGCCGACTGCACGTATAAGTATGTCGTATTTTGTGATTGCCGAATGCTACTTCGGAGAGTCAAAATTATTAGTAAAAATATTTTTACAGCGGATTTTCACTCGAGATGTCTTCAGCTGCTAACCCTGTACAAATCGCAAGTGCGCCCCACGGTTGAATTTGGCAGCCACCTCTGGTCTGGAGCTCCAAAATACCTGAAAAATATACCCTTGACTCTGTGCAGAAACGGGCGGTCCGTTTGATAGATTCTCCCATCTTAACAGACGGATTGCAATCTTTAGAGCACAGGCGTCGGGTGGGAATCCTATCCTTGTTCTACCGGTATTACAATGGAAGATGCTCCGAAGAACTAGCATCATTGATCCCTTCGGCACCGGTGCATAGTCGGGAAAACGCGTGCCCAACATTTGTACACGGTTGACATTTGTCACATGAGAACGGGTCGTTTCTTCGACTCGTTCTTATGTTCAACAGCTCGGCTGTGGAATGATTTACCGGCCCCTGTGTTTCCTCCTTCCTACAACATAGGTCTCTTCAAGACCAATGTTCATTCCTTCCTCTCCTCAAAAAGACCCTTCACACAGCATCCCAGATGACATAGGCCTTGAGGGAAATTATTTTCCTCAAGGCCTCCTGTGTGGAGTTAATGTAAAAAAAAAAAAAAGCTATAAGTATATCGACTTTGGTTGTACGGCCGTATATCCTCTTTGCATACTTACTTGAAGAAAACATCTTCTAAACTTTCAGCCGGACCAATTGTCGCCGGACCAACTGTCGCCGGACCAACTGTCGCCAGACCAACTGTCATGGAACCGGTTTTATGTAAGTAAATTGAACTTTGAAGTATCGTACCGAAAATTAAACAAAAAGTAGTCGAAACCTTCATTAAAATCTCTCCATGTATTTTGGAGAAGTGACCTTTTCATTGAAGGAAATGAATGTCTTTGAAATATGCTTCTCTGTCAAGCGATTCTATTTATAAAATTTGTTTAAATTTGGAATTCAATAAATTGAATAACTTTATTGGGAAAGGAAAAAATGGTTCGACGTTCGGCTTGATATTAGCAGTTTTGTGGTAAATGAACCGCTAATCTATTCGGAAACAATGTTTTTTTACTTTACTGGGCGATTGAATTTTGCAGCTCGTAGAGCGATTGATTTATTTCCTGATCGGAACGTAAAAATAACCTCAATAAGGTCGGGTGACCACGGAGGAGGTCGTACGAGATGCTCGGGGTACGGAATGGGGGAGATGGGGAGCGAGAAGCCAGTTCTAGGGGTAGGTAAGGCAACTAGGGGCTGCTCCGCGAAGTCATTAATAACAAAAGATTGATTGAGTTAGCGAATGGAGTCGTATCGCCTGTCAGCATTATATTGTCACTCAATTTCTTTAAAGCTCTTTAATATTAATGATGTCACAGCGTATCCTCGTAATATGCAGGACGGGGGAATAGAAAAAAAATTGACATAAATACTAACACTTATCTCCCTTGTCAATTACGTTAAGTGAAATAGAGTTTCTTTGGTACATTACAATGTGGATGGCAGTGGCATGACATTGTGCGGATTCCCGAGAAAAACTCTTTTAGGGTGGGTAACGTTTGAAAATAAATTGTTAATCCTTTTTAATATTCTTTTCTCATGTTAAAAGCGTTGCACATAAATATACTTATAAACATATGTAAAAAAAACATCGGCTTGAAGATTAAGTGGTAAAATTTTAATAATACATTCCTAACTCTGACCAATTTCCTGAATCACATAAATTATAAACTCTACATATTATAAATTAAAGTCCCCCGCGTCGTCTGTATATATACTTATAAACATATGTAAAAAAACATCGGCTTGAAGATTAAGTGGTAAAATTTTAATAATACATTCCTAACTCTGACCAATTCCCTGAATCACATAAATTATAAACTCTACATATTATAAATTAAAGTCCCCCGCGTCGTCTGTCTGTCTGTCTGTTCGCGATGAACTCGAAAACTACTGAATGGATTTTCGTGCGGTTTTCACCAATAGATATGGTGTTTCGAAGAGGAAGGTTTAGGTATGTAATTTGTCAAGGGTTTGTGTAAATTGGTGAAACATAACGATAATTGTTAGAAGTGTCGGAAAAAGTCCAGCCGCCTGGTAGCTCTCAACGAAAGCGCTGCCTAATCCTTTTGGGATATAACAGAACCATGCATGGTGGGATATTCCTCTTTTACAGATCTACAAAAAAGTCCGCGAAGGCATATATCTATTTTTTACGGATAGCTTAGTATACCCATTCTATCTTCTAAAAAAATGGTCACGTACATTGCGGTAATTAAAAAGTTATTTAGACGGATACAGTATTAATCCTTATTAACTTAAATAGGTTAGTTACCCCTATAATCTTTCACACCATCTCTACGTATTATAAATTAAAGTCTGTCTGTCTCTTCGCGATAAACTTAAAGACGGCGGTGGTTATAAAGTTTGGATAACCATCCAGTAGATGATGTTGTGTTTTATTAGCCGTGGCAATGCGTGGCCGGGTCAGCTAGTAAATTATAAATACGCATCAATAGATTTAAAATCAAAGTAATCCGGTCTCAAAAGAAAACAAGCCAGAATAAACCCCAAGCCACAGAGATTTCCAATATTATGTTTCGGAGAAACAATTAGATCTCATGAACATTTTCGTGGGGAGAAAAATAATGTGTGGTATCGATTACATACCCACATTTACACATTATGTAATCAACGCTCAAATCATTAGAAGTGCTGATTTATTATTAACAGGTATTCTCCGCCGGGGTAGACAGAGAGGACGGATTACCGTTGTGTCTTAGCACACACTCCTTTTACCTTTTACAATAACAGAGCTATCTAGCTCCTAGAACAATCCGGAAGCCTCGATTTCGCTCGTAAATTCTGAAAATTTGTATGCAAGATAGCTTTCATATTTCAAAGACAATAAGAAGCATTAATTCGTTCTCTTTCTGATTAAAAGAAAAATACATATGTTTACATTAGACGAAGGGAGATATACCTATAGCTTTTAAAATGTAAGGTCGCTCGGGACGTTTTTGGTCTCACGAAAGTATAACGCGATTACGTGTTTTGGGATGTATTTATTCCTAAACAAGCAGACGGGTTCACTCTCAATTCTAGAGCATCAAATCTTTCATCCTTCCTCTGTCGATTTTATGCCTCACAGCCATACATCAACTACTATCCTTGTACTCCTTGTACAAATCGTAAGTTCGCCCCACGGATGAATTTGGCAGCCACCTTTTGTCTGGAGCCCGAAAATACCTAACAAACCCTCGACAATGTGTAGAAACGGGCGTTCCGCTTGATAAATTCTCCAATCTTAAAAAAGAATTGCAATCTTTAGAGAACGTGCGTCGGGTGATGTCCTGCTGGAATGCTGTCATTATTCTAGCGGTATTTTAAAGGAAGATGCTAGCTTCATTGATCCCTTCGGTACCGAAGCACATTCGGGAAAAACGCCAAACGCCCGACATATGTACACAGTTAACATTTATTACATTAAAGCGGTACATAACCTTAATAATTTTTGTTTGCTCAAAACTCACATTTTAATCATTTCCGGCGAATTCATAACTATAATCACTTTTTTATTTCCATGACGCACAAGGAAGGGGAGATATTTATATTTTAGATTAATAAAAACAGTTCCTTACAATTAATATATTTTGCGAAGAACGATTTTAAAACATTATAACCCGTTTTTCAACTATAAAGTTAGCCGTAAGCACCGAATTTTATTTTTCTAGACGATGAATTAATAACTTCGGGATTACAACATGGAGAAATATTTAAAATATTTGTAACACTTTCTTCAGAATTAATTAAAATGAACGCGGCAGAAAGGTCGAATAACAGGCCTGGTAGGGTGAATTCGACTGTACGTTCGTACAATACGCCGTGCCACGGCGAATATTTGTTTACACGCTTTCTTCACTTACGTCGATTATGATTCCCACATTATTTTTCTTCTTCTTTTCTTTGATACGGCAAATTCGACAGGAGGTCCGTCCAATACACGGTTCGCGAATCACAATTTGTATACACGGCTTCTTTACTTACGTCGTTAAGATTCTGAATATATTTTAAGGTAGGTATATTGTCGTCCTAATTCTACGACTCGTGGAACGATTTACCGGCCTCTATGTTTCCTTCCTCCAACAACATAGGTTTCTTCAAGACCCAGGTACAATACACGGGTCGCGAGTCGCAATCTCTATACACGGCTTCTTTACTTACGTCGTTAAGATTCATATATTTTTGGGTATATTGTCATCTTAATTCTACGATTCTTTCTTGTACTCGCCTGTGGAACGATTTACCGGCCTCTGTGTTTCCTTCCTCCTACAACATAGGTTTCTTCAAGACCCACGGACACTCCTTCCTTTCCACAAAAAGACTCTCCACACATCCTCAAAGATGGCACCAGCTCACCATATGAACTGTTCGCCTCGCAAGCAGTTAATCAATACTTACATATATTACCCTTGTGCGCAAAAATAAAGTGATACAGAAGGTTGTAGTACTGACCTTATGCTACAAATGTATCAAAATAAAGGGCTATTAAGTTTTATAGACCTTTACGGGTGAAACGCCAGTAACATTAATTCGGCGGAAACAAATTTCTGGCGAAGTCGATATTATTATTTAGGGAAAACAATCGTAGAAATATACCTCCCTTAATGGCAGCAATCTGGTAGAGACGGGCTTTATTAAATTGCTTTTATAAATTTATATCGCTTTTTATAACGCCCTCGGGACGGGGGCTGAACTTGATATCACATAATAACAATATATTTGGTAGGTGAACATGTTATTTCAAGCACTTTATTAAAGAAGCCTTTATTCTCTTCTTGAATATTGAAAACGGTTTCTATTTTTTATCGTATTGTTGAGTTCAGAGTTTATTCAGCAAACTATTCATTTTTTTTATATATTAACGGAATTAAAAGACCAATTTACAACAAAAAATTATGAAATTTAAAAAAAAATGCAAATTTATACAAGTAAAGGTTGGTATATGAAAGCAAAGACAAAACCAGAGATAAACATGAGTAAATAGATTTGACAAGTCAATGCAATACTTGGCTGGAAGTCAAAATAGTTATAAATATTGTTCAGTAACCGACAAAAATTAAATAGACTTATACCAAAATAATAAATGTAGTGACTTGAGTTGACCAGTCTAGAAAGGTTTAGAGTTAATTCAACCGATGTGAAACGGATTCAATATGACGAATATGGACAGAATAATAAGAAAACCAAACAATACAAGCAAATATTCAAGATGAGGGCGAACCAAGGAGGAGTAAAGAGTTCTGAAGGAACTTATGTTTTTGAAGTCAAAAATAATTAAAGTGGTGAAACCGAGTAGTTTGAGAGATTTATTAACAATAACATTTAGGTGTTCCCGAAAAGAAAGCTTGCTGTCTAGAAAGATACCAAGATCTTTTATGGATCCATTCCAATACTCAGTACCTACGTAGGCAGACGCATCCGCTTCCAAGACCAAGATAAACCTCACCCCATGAACCTGGGTACCCTTCCTAAGTCACAAAACGCCCCGACCTACGTCAGTTATTCAAAAATTGATTGCCTCTCAAAATATGTTCTTCTGAGTTAAATTATTGCGCAATACTTTTATGAATTATTAATGATTGATTCACTGTAATTTTTTGTCGTACACACAACGCCGATAACCTTAAATTATTTTATTATCCCTCCAAAACAACCAACGATTGTCTAACATAACAATAAAAGGACCCGAATATTAAAAACTACCACGCAATAAGTTTTACTAATAACATAGCTAAAATTTAATACGACAAGTCCATTTGTGGTGTTAGGTACTTACTCGAACTTCAGACAAACAAATTTCCATCAGTGATCTGTGAATCACATTAGATTCTAAACTTACTTACTTTCCAATAATATAAGAAAATAAATATTAAACTTATTTCCACTTTAATTTGTTTGACCGTAACTTGTTTTTACGTTCCGAGGTATGATAAATTTATAGGTATATACTTGGTCAGAATTATGGAATCATTTGGCATTTTTGTACAAAACGGAGTTATGTTCTTTTATCATTCAATTCAATTACTTTATAGGTACATTTTAAGAACTTACAAAATTAAAATATCAATTCATTTTAAGATTAATTTAAGTAACCCTGGGACTTAGGACAGTCGAAAATATTTCCCCTATCTGGTGCCCTCATTACGCAATCTACGAAAACTTTGTTGAATCTGTTCAAAAGGCCTTCACCAAGGCATTGTCCTCTAAAACGGTAACAAGTAAGATTCTAAATACCTACAATGAAAGATTAAAGTTCAATATTAAAATTATAACTAACTGGCGGAAAAAATTGTAATGTTTGTAATGTAATAATTGACACAGAATTAATTTCTACAATACCACAAAGAAAATTTAAAACATTTATATCAGAAACATTTAAATTCAATAGCAATATAGCACTTTCAACCCTCTATGAAGGATTCCAAAGGTTATATCAAATATCTAGTACGGATGTGTGCTACTTTATATATTCATGTTTTAAATTATATAATACAGTCCATTAAAAAATCAATATTTCATGATTTATAGGCCACAATACATGAGCTATTAATTACATATTTGTGAGTAAATTGTAATTAAAAAAATAATTTTACTCCATTATAAAAATATTATGAAATTTAAAACTAAAATAATTAAATAAAAGCATTTGGATGATCGTAATTTCTTTAATTTTATATTCGGATTTATTTGATTTTCATTGTACGCAGGCGATAATGCAAGATATATTTTTTAATAATTATAATTATCTCACAAAAAAAAATCAAAAGTTTCCTACAAAATGAAGCAAATTTTAATTTGTTTAGTGACCTATATTTTTTAATTCAAAACACACATAAAGTAGCACACATCCGTATTAGATGATTCCATAACTTTGATGAACAAAATCAAAAATTAGTTCGTCTAAGCATTATTCAAATTCAAAATAAGTTTTGTGTGAAAAAGGCCGCGCAGCCAACGTCGATCTCCCGCGACCAAACACTGTAGTGTGCTAAGATATATTTTCGTAAAACCTACCTACTTGTTTTTGTACTATTTTCCGACTTACCAGGTAATGTTTTTGTATATTTCTAAACATAAATGGTTCCCGGAGCGACGGTACCCATACACAACGAACAAAATTTAAAAAAAAATGATAACATTACTCTTATTTTATTTCTATCACTCTTTTAAATGTTCATTACACCAATTTTGTAAATAAACAAATGTCGCTAATGTGAAGAGCTGTTGATGAAATAAAAGTTAGTAATAAAAATAAACGAAACTTTATTAGGCACACATAACTCTAAAAAATTATAAACCAAATGGTGGTTATAAACAACAAACAAACATAATTTAAATAAGATTATTCGTAAAAATTTTTATTATTTTAAACTGCTGAGTGTTAATAAATTAAAGCAAAAATTTAACACCACACGATTTTGTTAGTCGTAAGACGAGTATTTATTTTACCTTGAAGAGAAAGACGTGATGATCTTCTTCTGCCATTTAAAGTTTACATTCAGATTAATCCTCAACAACGACACCTAGAAACAGCTTTTAGTACATACATATTAAAACATTGAAAGCTTTGGATGAATTCTGAGAACATTAAGTTATGATTTATAATAAAATTAGGTAACCATACAAGTTTTATTAAGGGATTGAGAAGTATTGCATTGGTTCGTAAAGATTTAGAAATACACATTATTCAACGTTTTTACAACATTTACATGCAAATTAAAATCATAAAAATATAAACTAGCAAAATATAACTTTGTTAAAGGTAAATTTTTTTGTAAATAAATTTGAATTTTTTAAAGTTTTTTGTGAAAAAAATTATCAGCTTGTGCCATGTGATCTAAAGAATCGGGTTTGCACCTTGATTTCGTAGGTTGAATGCTCCGCACGTAAATCCTCTCCGTCACACATAATATCTAACTAACTAACCATCACGCCGTTTCCCCGCAGAGAGAACGGACCGCTAACAACTCGATCTTGGCACACACTCCTCGCCTCGTTCACATTCATGCATCGTCTCATGAATGCTCTTCTATTATTCCGACTCTTCACATGGCCCGACTCAAGTATCTGATTCACTTGGTCGTGCCATGTCTTCTTCGGGCGTCCCCGACTTCTTCTATCATTCACATTTGCGTCATATATATTCTCCTTACAGTCCTTTCCTCGTTCATTCGCTCTACATGCCCAAACCATCCGAGCCTTGCATTCTTCGCGGATCTCCACAATTTTCACACGATCGTACATGGTTTTACCACACATACGCCTCAGGGATCTCATTTCTACAGCATTCAGTCTACTTTCATCCTTCTTCTGCCAGTTCCATGCCTCGCTGCCATACATCAGGGTAGGAACCAGCACTCCATTATGGACGGCTAAATTCGCTTCCCTGGACAGTTTTTTTGTTGGCGCCAACGGCGTTCAATCCCCCATTAATAGAGTTGCCTGCATTTACCCTTCTTTCGATATCTCTGTCAGCCCTCCCATCTCTCGTAAACATATCTCCCAAATGCTCCAAATACTCATCATTCACAATAATATCTACCGCTAATATCTACCTCTCTACTTATGTAAAGGAAGTGTCGATGTCTATAGCAGGCGATGTGGATTTGATTTTTATTCAAATCTATGGTTATATTCCTAGATCCCTGATGAAATTATGGGCAATAAGGCTTCAAAGAAGGTAAAAGGTCACTATCCAGGAAGGTATATGAAATCCATCCCCTTTTCTCACAAGCCAAAATCGAGTGTCATCTTAGTGCGCCTTGTAACGCCACAAATATAGGTAATAGGCATAAATCGCTCGGCAAACGGAGTCACTTGGTCACAAATTCAAGTACAAATGTGGTTTTTATAAATTTTGTGAATAATTTTATAAGAAAGAAAAAAGTTAATCAACGGAAACTGTAACAGATAATTTTAGCCGTAAATTACATATTTTAGACAAGCTCGCAACTTTCTTAACTTGAACCAACTCATAACAATTTACTATGCACCATGACAATCTTTAATCGAGTATGATATCATAGCCTGGGGAGGAGCAAACGCTGCCGCCATTGATCCGATCTCTAAAGCCTAGAAACTAATTATAAAGATTATTCTAAAACTACCGATCACAAGCAGTCGGATGAAATCTTTAGGTTGAATCGGTGTTTTGGGCATTATGCAACTTTATGCCAAAAATATACTAATTTATCTATTCAAACATACAACTTTTTTGACAAATTCCAAACTGTTCGTGATACGAAAACCAAAGGGCAAAATCTCTTACTTATCCCTTTCTCCAAAACTACGTTTGGTCAAAGAAACTTCAGGTTACTTTTCAACAAAACTTTATAATACACTTCCACTGATCATTAGACAGCACACTAATTACGTAAATTATAAATCAGATACCAAGTTTTGGATCACTAGCAAAGACAGATCATGTATTAACAATATTTTTAGAACCTCCTAATGCATGCTTTCCCATTGGTACGATGCTGATTGTCCTTCTACTTTTACTTTAAATGTAAATAACTTTGTTGTTATTTTTTTATTATTTATGCTAAAATGCGCTTGCTCTAAACACAGGAATTATTAGTGAGACAGGTACAGCACAATCACCTATGTAACTTAATAGATGAAGATTATAATAAAAAAAAAATATTTTTTTTTTTTGCGTTCATACATTTATGCAAAAAAAAATATTTACATAGAGGTTCAAGTATATATTTTTGTAAAAGAATTTACACTTTTATTTTAATTCTATTCAAGGAAAAATGTGTAAAAAGCTCCAATTTACCCAATGCACTTTTGTACCTTTTTATAATTTTAACCGATTCGGAATTAAGATTAATCTAAAATAGTGATATAGCATTAAGCTTTGCTCTAAAGCAGAATTATGATACTTCTTGATGAAATTTGGCATCTTGACATTTAAGAGAATACATAAAACCAGAGAATTCCGGAAATCTGTCATTTTTAAACCAAATTTTAGATGTTTTGACTCTTTTTCACAAAAAAATTATAAATTGATTTCAAAAGATTGTTTTTTTATCTAGTAAACGCATGTTTTAAATTTTGAGAAAAATATTATAATAAGGTTATATATAGGTACTATAGATCGTTGGCAGATTTGTTAAATTTTCAAACGAAAAATCTTATTTTATAAGACATGTAATCATATAATATTATTGTAAATCAATACGTTATCTAGTAAACGCATGTTTCAAAATTTTAATTTAAGTTTAAATAAAATCATTAAAAAAATATCCGAACACCGAATGACGAAAATTTCTTTATTTCGTCTATCTATTTATGGTCTCACAAATTAATACATTTAAGATTTTTTTACATTCTTATTTTGCTTAGACATTATTGAAAAATGATAAATACTTATGATCAAAAAAACAATTACAAAAAGTACGTAATTTTAATAGTGTTATCATAACGCCTTTCAGCATTTTCGAATGTAAGTAGGTATAAATTAAAACAAATTTGGAATGAAATAAAATCGATATTGAGTTATAATTTTCGAAAGCTGAGACGGAGAATAATTTATCTTTCTCTTTGGAACCACCCTGTACGATCGTAAGAACATCTTTCGACGATATGTGGATTTCTGGCTGCTGGCTGGTTAAAAAGGCTTTTCCTTAAGAGGAAAATTACTGAAAGTATGCATTTCGAAAAACTCTATGTAAAGCCCAGGCACGGCCGGGAGTAGTTGTAAATGTGGAATTCATTTTTTATTGACATGAGTAGAGAGAACTCTGAAATATTATTGAAAGATTATTGATACCTTTACTGGAAGTAGGAACCTGCCTACCTACAGTACCTATCCGTATTTATTTCAAAAAATTATGTTACTCGGTTTAAAAAAAATTGTTGTCCAATTTTCTCTCCTCTGATCCTCGTAAAAATACTATTACTCTAACCAGGGAGTCGTTGAATTGATTGTTATATTCGCAGTACAAAAAATAATAATGAACGCCAACACCGCACTTCAGAAAAAATCTAAGAGAGTTTATCTTAAAATAAAACACTGGGAATCTGGAGAGAAGATTAATAGCCCGATGAAGATTTCATCGGACACTTAACGAAGAATTTAATCAAAGTGTTCCTTCTGACTTATATAAGATTACCGGACTTGACGAATTGAATGTGATGAAATTAAAAGCGTAATTGCTTCCTCGATCGTCGATTTAAGAATAGTTTCTAAAGGAATTTAAAAACGTCACGATATTAACAATACTGTCAAATAAAAGTACATATTTAAAACATTTTATTATCAGAGATTAATACTGCGCAATAACCGGCAGGTATTAAGAAAATATTATTATCGACGGCCTTTGTGGTCGGCTCTCGACTAGCAAATCCGGAGGTCGCGGGTTCAAACCTACCCATGATCAAATATTTTTTATCAATTTTGTTATTTTACAATTTATTCATTAAAAATAATATTTGTGTAAGATATTTGCAGCACGTTCGAGAGTGGAAAACACTCCCAGTATCGCCCTTGTTTAGTACCACCATTTAGAATTGAAATGTTGCTTGAAATGACGTTAAACCTCCACATACTTACAGTCAGATACTTCTCCACCTTCTTTTTCCTCTTCACCATCTCCATCCCCTCCCAGCCACCCTCAGCGATACAACATATTGGAGATGCAATGGTCTCACTGTCCCTAGGTGAGATGTGTGCGGTATTCACATAAAATGTCAAAATCAAAAAAAATTATCGATAAATAGTAATAATTTATCATAATTAACATACATTTTAAGTTCCTTGCTAGTTTTTCTCAGATTTCTAATTTTCCATCAAAAATCGTTTTGTCAACACACTTCTTTTATAAGTAAAACTAGATATGCAACACGTTACTAAGAAGAAAAATTTCAACAATTCCAATTGCCTATCCCAATAGTGTTACACTATTATAGAGGAGAAATGTCACTTCCATATTCCACCTGGCGCGCTTCTGAAGGTCGTTTTGTTGGCGCTGTACAAGCATGTGTGCACTTTTCAGCCACTGTCATAATAATATGAAAATGTTTTGTAAACGGATTAATGACCATAATTATATTTTGCTTTTTATTATACTATAACACAATTGTTGGTAAAGGTTATTTATTTAAAGTAAGTAAGTTCACAGATCACATAATATGGTAAAAATAGTCACAATGTATCAATTCACTAATTAACTGAGCAAGGGATCGGAGGGAACCTTGCCGTTAGGCTTTGGGAACAACAAAACTGACTGTGGTTCTGCTTAGAGGGTCGTACCATAGGACGAAGCGCAACTAAGGCGGCAGTCGGGGGTGTGGTTGGTGCTTTACTTATGGTAGTAGAATACTCCTTAGAGGGTCGTGCCAGAGGACGAAGCGCAACTAAGAGAGCGTACTAGCCAAGAGCGAGCTGCAGACGAACTGACTAATTTAGGGCGTGCAGCCTGTTATATAGCCCATTCCTTGTTGCGGGGTGTGGTTTATGTAGCGGCTCGAGGGTGGGAGATGCGCAGAAGGCGTCGGCGCATCCTGGTTTGCTTAGGGGTGGGTGAAGAGATGGTGTAGTGGCAAGCGTAAAAACGGCGCGCTACAATACATTATATTAGTTTAATGAGGGATTGATCAGGATAAATAATTTATCGTCTTTCAGCGAAAGAAAAGCTTTCAACAAGGCAGACGTGTATCGAAATACATTTAACTATCCCTATTGTTTACGTTGGCATTCCGAAGAGCAATTAAAACTTTTAGGCATCTCTTCTCCGATTTCCGACTTGTTTGAAATGGTTTTCGACGTAGATGAAAGTTAAATACTAATTGATTTCTTTATACAGTACAAGTTTTTTGAATGGATGCGAGGCCTTTTTCGTACAAACTTGTATTTGGATATGAGGCCGAAATAATTAACCAATCCAAATAAAAAAAATTTAACGCACGGTGTGGCCAATATGTAGTAAGCATTTGTGCTACTTTATTTATTTGTACATTAAATTATAAAATATAGGCCATTAAAAGATACAAATTTTCATGATTTTGGAGACAATTTTGATAATTGTTTTTAAGTTAATGGCGATTGTTAAAAATAATGATCTGATCCCATCTATTTTAAATATAATAGATTACACCTTCAATAAAAGCTTTTTAGTAGTATAAATTTTTATATTTTCTTATGATAAATTTGTGTACCAACTTAAATCAGTGTTTGTAATTTATATTTGAGCCCATCAAAATGCTTTTATATTTGTTTTTATTTCAGGATTCATTAGATTTACGTAGTAGGTTAAAAGATAGTAAAATAATTTTTTAAATAATTAACTTTAACTCAGAAATAATTGCCAAGACTGCAGTTAAAGTCGTGACAAATCACTTTAAAGGGCTTTATATTATAATCTGAAACGTAAATCAACAAAGGACCAAAAATCTATACTAGATATTTGTAACACCTTTTGATTAAAAAAATAATTATTTAGTTTGGTTACGTATTTTGGCCTCAAATCAAAATTTAAGTTTTGTGTGAAAGACCTCTTAAGACATCTTGTTATTCAAATTGGTTAAAATAAAAGTAATAATTAAATTTTAAATTTATTTTATATATTTAATAATATTCAATGTATAAAAACAGTTTATTATAAACAAGTTCTGCTTCTGCTTCGTAATTATTATTATGAGTTACAGCTGTTTCGCCCTCTGAAGGCATTATCAACTTCAGAGGGCGAAACAGCTGTAACTCATAATAATAATTACGAAGCAGAAGCAGAAGCAGAACTTGTTTATAATAAACTGTTTTTATACATTGAATAATAATATTATTAAATATATAAAATAAATTAAAATTTAAAATGGAGTTCTACAAAATAAACTTAATTACAATAAATAAGTAATAATTAAAAGTATACCCCTACAGACAGGGCTCTCGTTAAACTAATTATTTTGAAATTATTTTTAATATCGTTAACAGGAAGGCTGAGGGATTAACACACTGTTTTATCAGTAACCAACATTGTTTTTTTTGACAGAACGGTTTTTGATGGAAATTTTAAACCTGAGGAAAACTAGCAAGGAAATTTAAATAAATATTTGTTGTAAGACTGAATTAAGTGGGGAGGGGATTCCCCTACCCACTGGGGGAAGGAGATGGGGAAGAAGAAGAGGAAGGTGGGTTGGCTATTCAGATCTGGTCACTAAACTCTGCAAAAGTCACATCAAGCAACATTTCGAACCTGAATGATAATAAAAATATCTTCCATAGTATTATGATAGGAATATTCATTACTTAAAATTAATACCTAAATTGTGAAATACACAAATTATCAAAATAAAATGTACTTGTGACGCCAGGATTTAAACCCGTGACCTCCGGATTGCCAGTCAAGAATCTTACCCCTCGATCGCAGAATCTGTCATGTACTATTTTTTTACCGTGATATGCTTTTTCTAAGTAGGAGCCTACATACTGCAACTACAGTAAAGGGATTGTTTTTTTCTTTTGGGGAGTTTTCGGAGAAAATACTTCGGAAGAGGAATTTTTGAAACAGTGGAGTAAGAGAATGGTGTTTATTATTTAAAGTGATCTTTTATCAACAGAACCACTGAGGTAAAAAAATATTGTGAGACTTCTTAAAAATACATTTTTCATCAGTGCGCCAATGAGAATTCTACGTCTCTTCATTATTGCGATCATAAATGTGATAAGAAGCTGTAAATAACAAAATAATGCCACTACACTGCACTCTTCCCGTAAAATATATAAAGTTCTCGAATAACTCAAATTTCAGCTTATTCTAACTAACCACGTTCATCAAAAATATTCTGATTTTTTCGGGATGATGAACGTTAATAATAATCCGACAATAATGATCAATTTTCGAATTACACGTGTATGAAAAATATATTAGAATACGCTTGAAAATAAATTAACGATTTCACGTATTTTATTAAATTGTACCCCAAAACTTCACTGGCGTGTAATAATTTATAGTATACTTATGTATATGTTTTTATTTTCACAAAAAAATAAATGAACCGGGTTTTAAGGGGTGTAATTCACCTATTTATATAATACAGTGATTTTTAACAATATTTATAGTAAAAAATTTTGGTCTCCAATGACTTTTTTTGATGTTTCTTATTCTTTTTTTTTTTCTTCAAAACTAAACTTTTTTTTTTCTTCCACAATCACTGATCAATAGCCAAGGATTTGCCCATCTGTCTGTTCAATATAAATACTGTTTTTTATATTTTTGAATGTAGCTATTACTTTGTGGTTATCCATTATAGAATAATGAAATAATTTTACTTTGTATAAACCACTTATTTGATGTGCAAATCCGACCGGTTAAGGGAAATACTGTAATCATTATGGACAAATCTGATTATCACAACAAAGTGATGGACTTTATAAATAGTGATAATTTTGTTATTTTACCAAAAGATCCAACATATAAATTTAACGAGAGTGTATCAAATGCTTTAAAATCTTGTAAATCGGACATATTTAAAGATGATAACATATTATCAAAAAATCCCAAATCACCAAAATTATATGGGTTTCTTAAAATCCATAAAATAAATACACCCATAAGACCTGTCGTTTCATCATGTAATTCACCAAGTTTTAAACTATCGTCATTAATAACTGATTTAGTTCATAAAAGTAATGTGTTTACACCGAAAAATTTTGTACTTCCCATTAATGCTAAACTTGTGTCTTTTGATGTCATTAATCTATTTCCTAATGTGCCTATTACTGAAAGTAAAGCAATTATTTCCAAATTATCGAAATATTCTACATTACCTATAGATCTGTCTAGTGACCTAACTCGTTTATTTAACTTAGTTTTAAATCAAAATTATTTTCAATACAATAATGTCATATACCAACAAAAAGAAGGCCTTCCAATGGGAGCCCCCACAAGTCCTCTTATTGCTGATATATTTATGAATGATTTGGAAACAACTGTTTTTAATTCAAAATCACCTCTTTTAAACAATGTTTACTATGGAAGAGATATGTGGATGATATCTTCGTCATTTGGACAGGATCTGAACGTCAACTCAACAACCTTTTAAATTCCTTTCATAACCAAATAAAATTTACGATAGAAATAGGCAATGAAAAATTAAACTTTTTGGATTTAACTTTATCTAATAAAATCGATTTTTGTATATATCGCAAGCCAACAAACACTGACATAGTAATTCATAGGACCTCCAACCACCCTGTCTCACAAAAACACTCCACCTTCCATTTCATGATACACCGCTTAGTAAATGTCCCAATGTCTAATAATAATTTCCTTTCTGAACTTTCAATAATAAAACAAATTGCTATAAATAACGGATATGAACCAAAATTAATTGATAACATCCTAAATAAAAAACTTATCAAAATTTAAAAAAATAAATACCTATACAAATCTAATAATATTAATGATAAAGAATGGCGTAAAATTTTGTATATTAATAATTTTTCAGTTCAATGTTGCAAAAATCTTCCTTCTAATATTAAACCAGCGTTTTATACAAGAAATAATATCGGTAATTTTTTGAGAAACACTAAAGATAAAGACCATAAATTGACTAATTCCGGAATATATAAACTCAAATGCAATGATTGTCCCTCATTTTATATTGGAAAAACCACTCGTAATTTTGAAATCAGAATCAAAGAACATTTAAGGTGTCTTAATAATAATAATTTTTCTGAGTTTGCTAACCATATCATTGAAAATAACCATAGTTTTGAAAAAAATACAGGGATAAATATTCTTCATATTAATCATAAAGGAAAACGTTTAGATAACTTAGAAGTCTTGGAAATCAAAAAATCCCTTAAAAATAATGAATCTATTATCAACAAACAAAAAATA
Source organism: Limnephilus marmoratus (assembly GCA_917880885.1). Lineage (NCBI taxonomy): Eukaryota > Metazoa > Arthropoda > Insecta > Trichoptera > Limnephilidae > Limnephilus > Limnephilus marmoratus. The sequence continues at coordinate 11,408,066 of OU862918.1, forward strand.
TTGTCATATAGCCCAATCATGGATTTGTTCCCCTACCCACCCACTCTACACTAATACCTACCTACCCAATCTACATTATTATCTAGCAACAGCTTCACCCCTACCATAATAAAACATTGTTCGAAACTGTCAAATTAGTATAAGCTTTCCCTGACGAAGGAACGTTTGTTCCGAAACCGGTCGGATTTGCACATCAAATAAGTGGTTTATACAAAGTAAAATTATTTCATTATACTGTTTTTTATGTTTTAAGTTTAAAAAAATCATAAATGTCACCGGAGTTCAAAATTTCATTTACACTTTTAGTCCAAATTATGTCAGGAATCACTTCTTACAGTAAGTCAATTACGTTCCATAAAACTCTGTCTAACCAAAACATACTAAATAATTATTCTAAAACGTTCTGAGAATTTTAGTTGAGCAGAAATGTACTTTTTGTTGTTGCACAAGTCATATTTTTCGAAGGCATTATCAAACAGAGATTGATTATGAACTTCAAGTCGATTAACCTTTTTTACGTGTTTATCGAAAGTAACCACGCTAAAATCTTGAAACTATAAAAAGAAAGCTATTTTTTTTTCAAAAACAGCTTCTTTTCTACAACAGTGATTATTAAATACATTGTTGTTCTTAATGCTCAATAACACTAAATCAGTTCACGGATTCCAATATCTACATCGTATTTAATTAACAATAATGAAATTGCATTAGTACCATTTATCAAAGACCTTGGTGTTATTTTTGACCGGAAACTTACATTTGATCGTCACTGTGAAACAATTTCCAATAAGGCCATGCAAATTCTAGGTTTTGTAATACGTAATACAAGGACTTTTCAAAACATTGAGTCAATTAAGCTACTTTACTGCTCTCTTGTAAGATCGCAGCTGGAATATGCATCTCCTGTATGGTCTCCGAATTATACCTGTAACTTACACCGTTTGGAGAGAGTACAAAGAAGATTTCTTCGATACATTCAATTCAAATTGAGACAGCCTGTAACTGTAATTGAAATCCGCTACAATGCATTAATGTCTGATCTAAACCTACCACTACTTTCTACCAGGCGTACTATTAATGGCATTCTTATACTGAACAATCTCATAGACTGCCCTCAAATGTTAAGTGTTATAAATATTCGTGTCCCTGTTAAATCAACTCGACTCCACCACCTTTTCCACAGTGACAATCATAGCACTAACTATTCCTATCATTCACCGCTAGTGCGTTTTCACCGAACTGCAAATACGTACACAGACCTTTTCGATATTTTCAATACCTCACCGTCTTGCATCAAAGCAAAAATAATTTGTTATTTATGTAACTGAAATGTTTGTAAAATGATAAATATTTGTTGTACTAATATGCATCGTATGTATGTACTGTATGTTATTCTATATATATAATGTTTGTAAATGTTCGATACACTTGTATTATGTATGTAATAGCCCTATGTACGGGCGTTTAAATAATAAATAAAAAGTTAAGTAAAAGCTATTAGTAATGAAATAAATTAAATGAAATAGATGTGGTCATGAAAATGATTTAAGTAAGTATCTTAAATGTCTTCTAAAGCCTTAGAAATAAAAAAAAAACATTTTACGAAGACGTTTATTATCGGTATTCAGGTACTATCTACCTGTCTGCGCTATTGACGCGAGTTCTCAGTCACTATCCCGTTCACACTTCACTGGATTCTAAAAAGGAAAGTATCGAGACTTGATATTATCCGGTCTTCAAAGAGGCTTTCGCAGTATTGTGTGAAGTGTCTGGCCTTGTGATGCGCCCCCCTTTCAGCATCTTCCTAACGACACTCTCACACTGGCGATGGAGATACGGGAGACTGTTAAATATAATTCGAAACCTGACGAATTTGATGATGACCCTACGTGAAAACTAATGAACTGGAAATATATATATAGTCGGGATGCAATGACACAGAAGACATTACGTTATTACATTACGTTGATCCTTTAGGCACTCTAAGTAATGGCACGAAGCAAATCAAGTGTTAATATTTGAAAACAACTTGTCAAGAGTCGAGTTTCTATCCGAGTATATAGGTGCTATTGACGGGATATAAATATATTAGTTCCTATATTGATTCGGTCATGAAATTGTATAAAGCAATTAGCCCAAGTAGTTCGCTACGTTTGGTGATTTAGCAGGGGTGCCCGGGTTCATGGGGTGAGGTTTGTCTAGGTCTTGGAGGCAGATGACCAAGACACACTGAACCCCAGATTCCTACCCACCCCTTAAACCCTTTTCCTTCCGAGATCTCTCCTCTCCTTCCTTTCCTTAAAAAAAACCCTCCACACAGCATCCCCAAAGATGACATAGGCTCTGAGGGAAATTATTTTCCTCAGGGCCTCCTGTGTGGAGCTCATGTAAAAAAAAATATATATATATATATATATATATATATATATATATATATATATATATAAAGCGTATTACAGGTACGTAATGTAAAACGTTCTAAGCTCTCTAAATCCTCAATGAATTTGAGAGCCGAAATAAAGTATCTTATAATTTAGGACTAGATCCATAATGTATTATGATCCTCAATCTATTCTGATATTTTTTTATCAATTTACGTTAATGCCTAGTGTCAATATCGTTAATGGTTTGTGAAAAAGTTGTCTCCTAACATAATTTTTTTACATTATGTAGTAATTATTCCATACTATTGGCGATTTTTCATTGCGTTTTATAAAAGGTTTTTTTTATTTTCATCACGTTATGTTAATTGCAAAAAAAGTGAAAACAAATTACAATCAGCCGTCAATGCAAAGTAGCTTTAAATGACTCGATGTCATCGTATTTTTAGTGGTTTTTTTTATTGCGTTCTTTTGTCAACTATAAACTGACTCTGTCTCTGTTGATGGATGAGACTTTGTATTAATCTCATTTAGTCAAGCTTGGCGATTTAAGTTATTTAGTTTCACACATAGAATGACAGGAGAACTTTCCACATCTAATTGCTTTTCCATTTACCTACCTGTTAGCTTTAAATTTTAGCCGTCTAAACAATAATAAATCGAGAGTAAAAATATGTTTTTGATGGATCATTCGCATAGAAATAAATAAACAACCAGTTAAAAAAAAGTTTTTTCACAATAATATATATATTTCTCTCGAGCCGGGCCAGTTAGGAGCCAATCTAATTTAAACAAAAAGAATCAAAAATATATATTTTTATTGATGGAGGATTAAACCTTCCTCCCCAGGTACTGTTTAAAATCTGTGAATTAATTATCAATTAGTATCTCATCATCATCAACCTTTGAAAATTTTATTAATTTAAAGACGCGAAACCTCAACATCAACTCTTTAATATTCAGCATTTTAAAATTTCAGGGTGTAATTCCAATCGTGAAGTGTCTGGTGAACCCTATTAAAACTATCGACCCCTGATCTCAATGCCAAGGCTTTGTTATAAAAATGGGTCACTGGCTTGTAAGGCAGAGCCACAAGACCCACCCCTGCACATTCCCCAAGGGTCCTCGCCAGAGTCTTCAAGCCTGGGAGGAATACGCGAGCCTTCATTTGCCCCACGGCCAGGGAGGATATTTAACTAATGCAAATTATTTTTGAATTGCAAATTGATTGTAAGGGGGTGAATAATCTTTTATTTAATTGAACGTCGAGAAATTGATTTTTGATTTTAAAAGTCTAAATCATGTCCAAATGCTGTAAAATGATGGAACGGAAATAAAAAAAGAATTGGTAACAAACAGAATAATTTTACGGTAAATACTGAATTTTTGCCGCTTTAAATAGGTACTTTAAAATTGCTCTGCTTTAACTTTTGAAACCTTAAGGAATATTAATTTTTTTTTAAATTTCGTTCCATTTTACATATGTATTATTTATAATTTGCACAAGAGTCCCAACTCTTTTTTGGAGGCGGAAATGGCGCGCCGCCTAGGGAACTATTATTGGATAACCAAAGCCTCTGTTTTAGGTCACCCCAAGTGGTTCGCTACGTTTGAGAACTTAACAAAGGTGCCCGGATTCACGGGTTGAGGTTTGTCTATTATTTGGTAGCGGATGACCTGAACCCCAGATTCCTACCCTACCCTTTTACCCTTTTCCTTTCCTACTAATTTCTTCTCCTTCTACACAGCATCAAATTAATGTTACAAAAACTGCTCCTAACCTGGACCCAGTGGAACTATGGCATTCCCAGTTGGGCTAGGTTGTAGAAGGTTTGGAAATGAAGGTCCATAATACGTAAGCGAAATAGTATATTTGCAGCATTCTTTTTTGAGTACGTAAATTGGTAGTAAATATTTTTAACAAGCATCTTTTTACATTGATAATCTTCATGAAGAAAATAATTTTCTAAAATTTATGTTTTTTTAAACGCAATATTGAAATCACTATTGTTCCAGTAAAATATTAAAAGCTCTAGGTTTCTTCTCTTCTTGCTTAGACATTAAACCGTGCTATTTCACTCTGTGTCTTTTAACTTGTCCTTCATCTTTATTCCCCTGTGAAATATCGCGGAATAAGGTTTTATACCATGCGATAAATAATTGCATTACTCTTGATCCCATTCGCTTTACTAAGAAACGAATATTTTCTCTATATCCATTTCCAGCTAAGCAAAAGAGACAAAAGTTATTTATACTCCTACACCAGAATAATAAATCAAACAATCTCAATAATGAAAATAATCCTGAAAGTACCCATAAGAACTCCATCAAAAGAAATAAAAAAAAAACTTTAATGTGTTCAGCATTACTAAACTATACTCAAAAAATGCACTTCTCAAATTTAAAGAAAAATACGAGTACCTTGCTGACCAACACACCTACACTACAGGGACGAAATCCTCAAAACTACTGAACATCCCGAAATTAAATACATCTTTTGGGTAGAGAAACCATAATTTCCATGCTACAGAACTATATAAAGCCCTTCCAATTGAAATTACGAACACCATGGAGATATAAAAGTTTAACCCAGACACCAAATTATGGCTTTGTGAACATGAAGATGAGGAAATAATACAAATTATGCAGTAACCCCAACGCAACCCACAAAAAACAAACATAAATACTTTTTATTTTATTTATTGTTTATTTTGTGAAAACCAACAAGATGGGGCAATCATGATCAGTCCCCTTACAACAACATACAGTCCGCCTCAGAACAGGAATACCTAGTGAGGAGGACTGTGTACAAACTGCTTTAATTTATATTTTTATATTGTCATTAAAAAAAAATATATATACATAAAAAATAAGATGGCAAATCAGTCTTACCAGTATTTCAAATATTGTTTTAATTGACGTCAATGACTGCCACGATTATTTGTACCGAATATTTGAATTTTTTTTATACGATATTCTCCCGAAGCAATTTAAAAAAGAGTTTTTTTAGTTTCTTCGCAACAAATACTTACATTTTTCGTAACGAGCTACATAATGTTTTTCCAAAATTAAAAAAAAATGGACTCAGCCTCTTGAGCCAGCAGGATGAGGGAATATGTTTAAAAAAATCGAATTCCTGGTAACAAGTAAAAGAACCATCATTTGGTGCTTGCTTTTTGATGGTGGAGAAAAGCCGCTACTGTGATTTTCGAGACTTTCCAAATAGTGTTTGTATTTTTAGAGCCGAGAAAATGGTTTTCCCATTTTCCAACTTTTGTGTGAAAAATGCTAAAACCGCTTATTTTTGAAGCCTGGGGCAATTTCATTTGAATTGAAAAAATACCTTTCATATGTTTAAGAAAATCAAAATGGTGTTGCTAGATCAACATTTAAAAAACTAACTTTCTAATGTTGTAAAGTGCATACATTATTTCAGATTGATACGTTCGTAAATAAATTATTGAAATTGTTCAATAAACTGGTATGATACCAATAAATTTTCATAATTTTCTGCCATAAGTTATTAATTTTTAGAATGATAAATTAAATTGTTTTAATTTATGCAGCCGCTTTTGATTTGGCTCAATAATATATTGGATTTTGCTTTATCTCACAAACCTTTTCAATCCTTTGAAATTAAATAAATAAATGGAATGTGTAATGATAATATCCAACAATAAAAATTATAATAAAAACATTAGTAACTCGTCAATAACACCAATAATAATAAAAAACGACCTGTCGGTGGCCGAGTTGGCGTTCGCGTTTAGGTCCCACCCAAGCGTCGTGTGTTCAATTCCTTGGCTGGCTAGGTCCTTTATCAACACAAGCATCTTTTTCCGCTTACTGTAGTGGTAGTAGGAGATTTTTCAAAATGGTCAAGTTTTCATTACCCGGGTATACTTATCTTTCTTTAAAAAAAAATAATAATTGGATAATTTGTAGAGCGCCGTTTTTGTGAAAAAATCACCTCAAGGGCGCTGTAAACTTGTAGCAAGGAAACTTTTATACCATGGTTTGCTGTGATCTTTGTCAAAACTAACTTCTTATTCTAACAAAGCAATTTTCTAATGTACATATCCTTTGATCTCTTTCATAATAGTATCTTTATTAATTTAATTATTTGGCTTAAATTTTGAAATCAATTCGCATTCAGATAACGTTCAGTTTACTTTCGATGGATGTTCAGTTTCCATTATGTTAACTTTCAGATTGCCACTAAATTGTCCAATAATTTTCATTGCACATTCAGTAAACTTTCGTTAAACTCAATTTGGGAGGCGGGAATGGGTACCGCCGCCCCGGGAACCTTTCATTGGATAACCAACACCCTTACTACAGGTCACCCCTGGTTCGCTACGTTCAGTGACTTAGTAGGCATCCCCGGGTTCATAGGGTGAAGTTTTTCAAGGTTCCTGCGTGGCGGATCGGATTGGGAGAGTCTGGCTGAGAGACCTTTTGACCTCTCCCGCCGAACTCTATGGATTCATCGCCCTGCACCGCAGTGGATGCATACGTCCGTTACTCCTGGACTCACTGCCCTTTAGATTCCTACCCACCCCTCATACCATTTACTTCCCAGAATTTCCTCTTCTTTCTTTCTCTAAAAAACCCTCCACACATGACGGCCGGCGTAGTGCAGCGGTAAGGCGCTTGATTCGCATTCCGAAGGTTGCGGGATCGAATACCGGCGTGGCAAATAAATTTTATTTGATTAATTTGTGTATTTCACAATTAATTCATTCAAAATAAAATATAGTATATTTGTGGCACTTTCCAGAGTAGAAGATACTCTCAGTATCGCCCTGGTGTAAGATCATCATTCAGAATTGAAACGTTGCCTGAAGTGGCTATCGCTGTGTTTGGTGACCAGATCTGATAAGCCAGGAAGCCCCACCTTCCTCTTCCCTATTTCCTTCCCTCCTCACTACTTTCAGCCTCACAACATACCCCAATTGGGGATGCCATAGTCTCACTGGCTCCAGACGGAAGCAGTTGGGACTCTTGTGCGGTATTCATGTAAAAAAAAACACAGCATCCTCAAAGATGACATTGCCCCAAAGGAAATTGTTTTCCACAAGGCCTAGTGTATGCAGCTTATATTAAAAAAAAACAGTCATAAGGTGCTATTATTATACCATATAATAATAATACATCGTGTATGTATATCTTTAGAATTGTAAATACAATCAATTGAAACAGTATGTGACTTAACGTGTAGAAGTAGGTGTACTGATTTGCTTCAGATTCTTAATTGAAATCAACAAGATTTGGTAATAGGACTCAATATAGACAGCTTATGGCTTAGGGCGTATTTACTGTGGAAACGGGGAGAGGGAGGGGACGAGGGATGAATCACGATGAATACATCACAGATCTAATCAACACTCACCCCCTCTCATCTCTCAGAACCGACTTAAAGCAAGGGATAATAAAGGTTTTCTTTGAAAGAATACTGAAAAACCTATTTAGTTTTATTCAACTTATCAAGGAAGTGCAATTTTCATTTTAAGTATTTTTTACTGATGTTTCCATTATTTCAAAAAGTATTTTTATCACATAATAAAAAAATTGTATTGAATATAAAATTTGCGTTGATACCAAATTTTTATTTTTATGCATTTAATTTTATTTTTTATCATAAAGAAAATGTTATACCACATCACAGGAAAAAAATTAAATGAAATATTACAGAAAAAAGAAAAGTCCCAATTAACTACTTTCAGGTAGTTTGTCAATGGGTGCTTTTACTGTGAAGTTTAAAAAATGAAACTTATTATACAGTTAGAATTTTTTTGTGTTAGAGTCTAATACAAACTATTTCTTTCTGCGAGCAAATTTTTCAATATAATATTTATTTTTACATTATCTATCATGTATTCCAGCGTTTTTTGTCCATAAAAAACTATAGATAAAATTGCGAGAAACAATTTACAAAAAAATCTGCCTCAATACAGGTTCACCTAATGAGGCAGGCTATGCACAACTAAAAATATTGTATAATTATATTACTTCCGTGTAACCGTTCTTACATAACTTTATATTTGTTAATTTTCTTGTACTGATGTAATCTATTTGTAAACTACATTGAACATGTACTTTTTTTAGTTATAATTTTGCCAATTTCATAAGATATTTTCAATTTTTAAAGATATTATTATTATTGTTTGTTTAAGTGCTTAGGTACGATTAGTCCTTCATTTAACATAAAACGAGTATTGTAAGTGTGGTCCAGTCTATTTATGTATGTATGGCTATTCATATGCTGAAAAATAATTTTCTACCACAGAATTGCTCTTACTGAGAGAATTTTGAGATTCTTGTGAAAGTACGGAACATTATGCCTTTGTTCGTATAAAGTTTTGTGAGCTAATAATTTAACTAATGAATTTTGAACTGATTGAACATGATTTACATTAGTTTTACAAGAAATTCCCCAAGCTGTAATTCCGTACCTAAATAATAGATTCAGCTAATGATAAATAAATTATTCGAAATGTGCATATTGGAACATAGAATTTAAGTTTATGTAATCTACTGACATTGATTTTTATGATAGTTTTTCGTTTTTGGTTCACTGGTGAAAACATTGTTTATTTTACATTTTAACAATCAAATAAGTCGCAATTACACTCAAGTTACCTTTTAAGTATCAAGTAAATCGTCGGAGCGAGCAATGCGACAAAAATCATTAAAAGAGTTTTAAAAAAATTGTTACAGAAAGAATGTGAAACCAAATATAAGAAATTAAGTACACATACACAGAAATAATAACATTTTAATGAATGAGAATAATAAATTAAATTATGAATAGTGTATTTATTTACCTACATTTCTCTTCACATTGCCGTAGATGTTTTTATCCATTCAAAGCCGCTTATGTCCCCTGAAAGAAAAACATTATTATTAGATCATAATGTAACATTAGATTGAGATAACATAAAATGTGTTCGGGAAACTCCAATAAAGATCGAGGTTTGTCGAGATTTCAAGTTACTGTATAGTTAGAGTGCTTTAAGTAATTCTGAAACCAGTGAACTCAACACTGAGGGAGCCCAGCTGTCGATCGTAATTCATCGGCTATTTCCGTAACCGTTCTTGCATTAGACACGAACGACGATATTCACCACTATTACTAATATTTGTTGAAATACCTCAAAACTACATGTAACTATCTATGCTAACGACAAATGTTGAAGGATGTTGAAACTACATGTTTAATCCTATACACTACATGAAACAACAACATTTTTAAGTTCGCATAGTTACCGAGTGGTAAGAGCTTTTGCCAAGGACCCAGAGGTTGGGAGGTGTGTTCGTAACTAAAATATATATGACTAAGACAGACATAATCAGGTTACAATGACTTTATATTTCTATATTTTTGAATGTAGCTATTACTTTGTGATTATCCATTATAGAAAAATGAAATAATTCAACTTTGTATAAACCACTTATATGATGCGCAAACCCGACCGGTTTCGGAACAAACGTTCCTTCGTCAGGGAAAGCTTATACTTTAATTAGTAATTATAATTAATTGTATAAGCTTTCCCTGACGAAGGAACGTTTGTTCCGAAACCGGTCGGATTTGCGCATCATGTAAGTGGTTTATACAAAGTTGAATTATTTCTACTTTACTATTTCCTTTGACTGACTGCTTGCGCCACACCAGCAATGTAAGTTTGTTTTGTAATAACAGACACGTTCAATTTTTTTACATCCGCTCTCTCATTTCCCCACGAATCATAACATTCTATAAAAATTGTGGGAGTCGTATCGTTTTAACATAAAGTGTCATTAAGCAGACATAAAACGGATAAAACGCTAATGCGTTATTTAATTTTGTATTAAGTCCAGTATTTGTTACTTCGACCACCATAACTCGGGCATGAGCCTAGCATCGTGGTCGAAAAATCCACAAATTATTAAACCTTCAAAGCAGTGAAATAAGAAAGAAAAGTTAAAATAAAAAAAAAAACTAATTTTGCATCTTTACCTCTCATCTAAAAAAATTACATCTTGTTTTGTGAGTTTTTCTCTTTTGTATTATAATTCTTATTATTAATATGGATAGGTTCTTTTTATAATTGCCAAATTTGTATATATTTAACCAAAATAACACTGACAAACTCAATCACATGACAGTGGCAAGAATACTCCTTTGTGGTGAAAATTAAAAAAAAAACTTAGATTCTCAGTGGAAGAAATTAACTTAATCTACTTAATCTGTTTACGAGAGATGGGAAGGCTGAAAGAGATATTGAAAGAAGGGTGAATGCCGGTAACTCCATTAATGGTGGACTGAATGCCGTTGGCGCTAATAAAAATCTGTCAAAAAAAGCGAAGCTAGCAGTCCACAATGGAGTCCTGGTACCTACCCTGATGTATGGCAGTGAGGCATGGAACTGGCAGAGGAAGGATGAAAGTAAACTGAATGCTGTTGAAATGAGATCCCTGAGACGTATGTGTGGTAAAACAATGTATGATCGTGTGAGAAATGTGGATATCCGCAATGAATGTAAGGCTGATGTAAGCATAATGAGTAAGATTAAGAAAGGGACCCTCAGATGGTTTGGGCATGTAGAGCGAATGAACGAAGGAAGTAGTGTAAGAAGAATATACGAAGCGAATGTGAATGGTAGAAGAAGTCGGGGACGCCCGAGGAAGACATGGCACGATCAAGTGAATCAGATACTTGAGTCGGGTCATGTCAAAAGCCAGAATAATAGAAGAGAATGTATGAGACGATGTATGAATGTGAGTGAGGCAAAGGGTGTGTGTCAAGACCGAGTTGTTTGGCGGTCCGTCCTCTCTGCCTACCCCTGCGGAGAAACGGCGTGATGGTTAGTTAGTTAGTTACTTAATCTTGGTCGTACGTTTCCATACATACGTATTTACGAGAATAACAATTTATTAGTCAATGAAGAAATGCACCTGTATTTTATAATTATTAATATATCATTTTATGTGGTTTCTTATTCGCGTTATTTATGAATCACCAACTTGTGAAAGATCAGCATTAATTACAATTACGGTAGGGTTTGTGAATCTGAATGTATTCAAAAAATATTTGCCTCGGGATCCATGTCTTTTAAAATCAAATATTTTCAATTTTTTTTTTATTATACAATTATAATTTTTTTGTTGAAAAATTATAGTAATCACTCAGAAATTTAATTTTCGAATAAAATCTAGTTAGTTACCTGAATTATTAAGTAAATAATGCGTTCCTGAAAATGAAAAAAATGCGCATCCCAAAAAAATCACCAAATATAAATTTACTCGTCAAAATTAATTTAAAGAAAAGATTAAACGCTCAAAATAAGGAACAGAAAATTTATTGGTTCTTACCATTTTTTGTTGAAAAAAAACTATTTTATTGGTAGGAACTGATTTGTATTCTTTACCCAAGTAGTTCAATTTTTGAAAACGACACATGAATTCAAAGCAAATTGTATAACGGAAATTATTATTGATTATCAGCAGAAAGTAGAAACCAGTATCTTGAAAAGTGCTGCATAATAGATATAATATATATGGGTATAATAGATTCAGTGAAGAAGCGTTGATGAGTCAGGCGAATAGTTGGATTAAACAATACTGATTGCAACGATTGAACTGATCAATAAACAACACGTTCAGCATAGATTGATGGCCCCTGAGTTGAACCTGTCAGTGCTATGCAATTCCCCGAAATGCCAATGTTCATTATCATGTCTATCGGAAGCGGCCAGAGATTCAGCACTTTTCGTGTCGATGTTTGCGAATTAACAAAAGTTAGTGACCGAAAAAAGATACCCATAATCATGTAATTAATTACTATAATCTGCATCTTATATCCTTATCCTATTTTCCTCTTCCTCTCCTCCTCACCAAAAATTAAATTTAAGATACAATAAAACTCTATCTCCTAGTAACTTTTTGGTTTGACTTAATTTACATAGCTTTGTATACATGTACTCGTATCTTAATATTTTATGTATAAGTTGTTTCTCTCTTACAAATAAATAATTAAGATAAATAATAAATTATTGGCAGTACTCCAACCTACTATATATATAACACGCAGTCGGTTCAAATAAAATACGGTATGCCTACTTACACAAAATGGAACTAAGTGACCCCGAAGAGGTGTGCAGGAAAAAAGGACCGCTGAATAAATACTGAAGTATTAAAAATATTTTTAATTTAAAATAAAACAATAACTTTGTAAACACCACTTTTATTTTTTTATACTGTAGCAATTGAACGTGCTACGTAAACACAGTTAAAAGAAAGCTCTAGAATCATCGGTTGATAGTTTTTTATGTGCCATTAAAATTTTCACAATGTTATCAACATATGGAGTGTGACAGTTAAAAATAAAAAAACAGTACAATTTGTTTCAGCTTGCTGTTCAAAAGAATTGGAATTTGAATTGCTTGAATTTGAATTCTTAAGTAAGTACTTCTCACAGCGCAGGTAGCTACAGTACTCCCTCCCCAGACAACGCAGACATGGCTGCGGTGGAAAGAGGAATAGTCAGATACCGAGGTGATCGGGAAATCGAACCCGCCTTCCAGAACGAGTGGTTGTGTTTGTCCGATCCTTACTGCCATCGAACAACGGAAGGGTTGGTTGTGATGTGGCGGCTGGTGACTCTGATGCGGTTTGCGAGTGTGATGTGAAACTCTCAAGATCTTGAGCAACGTATGCTGGTTTGAGGCGGTCGATGCTCACGGTGATTTCCTTCCCTTTTACCAGTATGGTATATGTTCGTTCGTGCCGACGAACGACTTTATGAGGGCCACTGTAGGGTTGTTGAAGCGGGCTCTTGACTGTGTCGTCCCTCAGAAAGACGTGAGAAGCTGTGGGAAGATTTTTGAAGACGAAACGATGTCCATAACCATGGCGGGTACCTTCAACTGGTCTCAGCTCGTTGAAATGTTTCCGTATTTCCTTGAGGAAGCTTCCGGTGTCGTCGTTAACATTAGGTCGTGCTGTACATAGAAATTCGCCGGGTAAGCGGAGCGGCTCGCCGTATACTAGCTCGGCTGAGGTTGTCGCGAGGTCATCTCTCCAAGCTGCTCTGATTCCCATGAGTACGGTGGGAAGTGTTTCCGTCCAACGGTTATTCTGATGGCACTTGATCGCTGCTTTCAGTTGACGATGAAATCGTTCCACCATGCCATTTGCTGCGGGGTGGTATGCAGTTGTATGGATTTGCGTCGTGCCTGCCAGGAAATTCAACTGCCTGAACAGCCTCGACTCAAATTGTCTCCCTTGGTCCGTAGTAATGCGGAGTGGAGTGCCGAATCTTGTTATCCAGCCCTTGTAGAAAGCACGCGCCACTGTTTCAGCCTCTTGGTCTGGGATCGGGAATGCCTCTGGCCATCTCGTGAATCTGTCTACGCACGTGAGACAGTATCGGCATCCTTCTGAAGAAGGCATGACGATTATGTCGATGTGGACGTGCTCGAATCTAGCGGAGGGTCTGGGAAAGGCTCCCAGGGGTGCTGACACGTGCCGTGTAATCTTGCTTCGTTGGCATTGAAGGCAATTGCGTGCGAGCTTAATAGTCTCAGCTTTAATAGCCGGCCAGACATAACGTTGAGTTATAAACTTAACCGTGGCCTTAATTCCAGGGTGAGCCAGCTGATGGACCGCATTGAATGCCGCAGGTCTGAACTTCTTCGTGACGAAGGGTCTGGCTATGGTAGTTGAGACGTCACAGTAGAGATGCGCGTCAGTACCCGGAATATTAATCTTTTTAAGTTGTAGGCTAGAACTTCCTTGCAAGTGTTGTTCCAGTTCAGGGTCGCACATCTGGTCAGCTGCCAGCGCTGCGTAGTCCAGAGGAGTATCTATCGTCTCGACCCTGGAGAGAGCATCCGCGACGATGTTGTCTTTTCCAGAGACGTGTCGGATGTCAGTTGTGAACTGGCTGATATAGTCCAGATTGCGGAATTGCCTTGGTGAGCATTTGTCTGCTTTTTGTTGGAAGGCGAACGTGATAGGCTTATGGTCTGTAAATATGGTGAACGACCTGCCTTCCACCATGTGGCGAAAGTATTTCACAGCGAGATAGATGGCTAGTAGTTCTCTGTCGTATGAGCCATATTTCTTTTCAGCTGCCGAAAACATCTTCGAAAAGAATGCTAGAGGCTCCCAGTGACCTGCGACGAATTGGTGGAGTGCGGCACCGGCTGTAGTATCAGACGCGTCGCTGACGATAGAGAGTGGGGCGTCGCACTTCGGGTGAACGAGCAGGGTTGCCTGGGCCAGAGCTTCCTTGCACTTGCTGAAAGCTTCTACTGTTTCGGCAGTCCAAGACACGAGTTGTTTGCCTTTTTGGTTCCCTTTTAGGAGGTCATTGAGTGGAGCTTGTGTCCTCGCGGCGTTGGGAATGAATCTTCTGTAAAAATTTATTGCTCCCAGGAAATGGCGGAGATCCTTGATGGAAGCTGGTTGGCTGTAGTTGTTGATGGCCTCCACTTTATCTGGGAGGGGTGAAGTGCCAGCGTCGGACACCGAGTATCCTAGGAATTTGACCTTAGTCAGGCCGAAATGGCATTTGGCGGTGTTGATGACAACACCATATTCCTGCAGGCGCTGGAATAATATCTTGAGGTGGGCTAGGTGCTCTTCCTCTGACGTTGAGGCAATAAGGATGTCGTCTATGTAGGCGTAACAGAAATCTAAGCCTCTGGTAACCTCGTCCATGAAGCGTTGGAAGGTCTGGGCTGCGTTGCAGAGGCCGAAAGACATCACCGGAAATTCGAAGAGTCCGAATGGCGTAGTGATTGCTGTTTTCGGAATGTCCTCGGGAGCCACAGGGATTTGATTATATGCCCGCACCAGATCAATCGTTGAGAAGATCTTGGTGCCGCTCAGTGCCTGTGCAAAATCTTGGATGTGGCGTACGGGGTATCTGTCCGGAATAGTTCTGGCGTTCAATCTTCTATAATCGCCACATGGTCTCCACTGGTCGTCCTTCTTGGGTACCATGTGCAAGGGAGATGCCCAAGAGCTCTCGGAAGGTCGAGTGATTCCGAGACGGACCATGGCCTCGAACTCCTTCTTGGCGCGTTTTAACTTGTCAGGAGCAAGGCGTCGTGGGCGTTCGACTGTTGGAGGTCCTGGCGTGGTGTTAATATGGTGCAGTGTTGCGTGACGAACTTCCCTCCTGGCGCCGTCAGGGCGAGTGATGTCAGGAAACTGTTGAAGAAGCTTATGATACGGGGACGTTCCTGTGACCGTCTTAATGGAAGCGATCTTGTTGTCGCTTCGTTTTCCCGTGATGGTCAAATTCGTCACCTGGTCCAGCAGCCGTTTATTTCGGACATCCACCAGTAGCTCGTACTTGGCGAGAAAGTCTGCCCCGATGATTGGCCTGGAGACGTCTGCAATGACGAAGCTCCAAGTAAATTCGCGTCGCAATCCCAGATCCAGGTTGAGCGTTAGGCTGCCATAAGTAGCGATTGTGCTGCCATTTGCTGCTGCCAGTTCGTATGTCGCTTTAGTGGGGCGTCCCTGGACAAGGCGTCGTGGGAAAACGCAGAGATCTGCGCCGGTGTCTATAAGAAATTGGGTACGGGTTACCCTGTCGGTAACAAAAAGGCGACTGACTTGGTTGGGGCTGGTGCTGGTCGCCATCAGTTTGGGCCCCGCGCGTTTTCCTGCTGGAGGTTGCAGGGTTTGGTGCACTTGCTTGCCTTCGTCCCATACTTCCAGTGGTACCAGCATGTTCCCTCGGGCTGACAACCTCTGGACCGACTGCGGGAACGATTGCTCCAACGATGCGGGGTGGCGCTCCTCCTATGCTGGCCAGAGCGTAGTGTCGAAACTTCGCGCCTCAAGGTAGCGAGCTCTTGTTGGAGAGGCTGCATCAACCGCGCCATCTGTGTAACCAATGAATCTTCGGACGATGGAACAGCCACTGAGTTAACTGCCGGTCTACCAGCATAGTCTGCTATGGCGTCGGCCAAGCTGGCCACCTTGTCAAGCGGAGTGTCTTGCTGCGTAGCCAGAAGCACCTGCATACTTCTAGGAAGACGACCCATCCATAGGGTTCTCAAAACCTCATCGGGCACAGCGCTGCCGGCGAGGGTGCGCAGGTGTCTCAAGAATTGGGAGGGTTTACGGTCTCCGATCTCTTCATGTTCCAGAAGTCTCCTTGTCTTCTGCTCCTGCGTGGAGCTGAGGCGTCTGGTTAATTCGTATTTTAATAGTGCATATGCACCGACCTCAGGGGGCTTCACAATGATGACCCGGACTTCTTGGGCGTGGGCGGGATCCAAGGCTCCGAGAATGAAACCAAATTTTGTGGCATCCACGGTCACTCCTGCTGCCTCGAAGCTGCGCTCCACCATAGCGAACCATAATTCTGGGTCATTAGGGCAAAAAGGCGGAATGCGTACTGCCACTCGGTTGACCTCAGGCGGTGGATTCCTGATGTTGGGTTGCTGGTTACTTGTCGTTGGTTGCTTGTTGCTGGTTATTGGTTGCTGGCTGTCCTCAGATGTTCCGCTCACAAGAGACATGATGATGATTGGTGCGCGAAACTTATCACCGAAGAGTTTATTTCGTGCGCGACGTGCTCGCGGTAGACGTACTTGCACGCGTCGTGTTCACTGTCGGATTCACAAATGTAAACTTCGTGGTCACTAATGTGAACGTCGGTGTCACCAATGTAGCAATTGAACGTGCTACGTAAACACAGTTAAAAGAAAGCTCTAGAATCATCGGTTGATAGTTTTTTATGTGCCATTAAAATTTTCACAATGTTATCAACATATGGAGTGTGACAGTTAAAAATAAAAAAAACAGTACAATTTGTTTCAGCTTGCTGTTCAAAAGAATTGGAATTTGAATTGCTTGAATTTGAATTCTTAAGTAAGTACTTCTCACAGCGCAGGTAGCTACAATACTTTATGCCAACTGCGTTTCGCTACAACCGTTGCTTCATCAGGGCAGTATAATACTCTACTAACTGCCCTGTTATATTGCCATGATGAAGCTACGGTTGTAGCGAAACCCGGTCGGCATAAAGTATAAAAAATAAAAGTGGTGTTTACAAAGTTATTGTCTTATTTTAAATTAATAATGTCACATCACAAAGTATCCTTTTTAAGTAATTTTTTTATTTATTCCAGTGCCTCAAAGACAAAATTACTTGTCTGTATGCTGTGTATACCTACCAGCGAATAAATATGAAAAAAATCGATACTGTAAATAAATTAATTCGGTATCTATGTACATATACCAACTTATTATTAAAGGTATTTTTAACCGATTTCAGATATGAAATTCGTTAATAATGCATAATAAATAATAATTTTATATTTATTATAAATTCGGGGGCCAACTGTCGGGTGATAAACTGTCGGGTGATCAACTGTCGGGTCACCATTATCTTCTGCAAAGTATTTTATGAGATATCTATTAAGTAGGTTACGGTGATAAATATTCCGCTCATCATCAACGAACTGAATCAAATAATATTAAAAAAAATGGTGGGTAATCAAAAAATTAGGATGTGTAATTTACACGCGATAGAAGTGAAACTAGAAAGTCGCTAGATGTCGCTTTTTTGCCTGTTTATTTTAAAGTGGTTTGAAGATTGGATATTGATTCACAAAAACAATTTTTAATATTTTTTTATTTCGTAGGATTCGAACCTTCGTCCGCTGGATTTCTCTTGCCGCTGAGATTTGTGACGCACTATACCGCTGCGCTATGAGACGCGCTTGGTAAGGCGCAAATTTACGCATTATATTCTGACGACCCATAAAAAAACAAAGCGGCCAATGAGCACAAACCTATCATCGTTTCCGTTTTATATCTCAACCAATAGGAGCCTTGCGCACAGTTTGATGCTTCGCAGGTGCCGTAGTGCGACATTTCGCATGAAGTTTCACTTCGAAAATATACCTTTAATAATAATACTAAAAGGTGGAGTTTTAAAAAAATACTTCTTACGTACTTCTAACTTTTTCTCAAATTATGCTTTTTGGAGTGCTATTGACGAATCCGCGTTTTGCAAACAAACATTTGTTGAAATTTGATCCAAAAACATGAAAAAAAAGAAACTTTATTGCAGTAAAACGGTAGAAATATAAACTATGAAAGAAATTTAGTAACAAGACAGATAATTTTTGTTCATACATACATGGGACGGTTTCTTGTTGTTCAAACCTCGCTAACAAGTAAGACAAACTTACCAAAGTAAGTCAAACCTAATCGAGGAACAAAAATGCGCCTAAACAGTACGCATGGAGAAAAAACTTGTAAGTTTATAAATTATAAGAAACCTTATACAAATTATTTTTGACAAGCCCAATTTTTCCCCAAAGTCGACAGTTTTTGAGTTATAATAAAAGAATCAAGAAATAACATATTATTTTTTTCATATCTACATAATTAAAAATGAATCGCCGAAATGTATACGCGCATAACTTCTGAACGACTGCACCGAATTGGACAATTATTTTTTTTTGTGTTCGTTATTGTCAGGACAAGGTTTGCATAAAACTACTGGCGAGATTTGACTTTACGAAATTTGTATAAAAAAATTGCAATATGTGGCACGCGAACCGTTTAAAAACTGAATGTACCGGGACTGAATGCATGTAATGCGGGTGGGTGGAGGGGAACTCGTGAGGGGGGTTCGCGGGACCACGAAGGGAGGAGTGGAGTGGGGAGGGGGAAGGTGGAGGAGGCGGAGTGGGAACGCGAGAGGGGAAGGGAATGCGTGAGAGGAAGGGGAGGCGGAAGGAGTACGGGACATATGGGAAAGGACACGCACGGAAAAACAATTTCTTTATTAAGTGGCATACGCATACCGGGAATTCGCTATAATAATATAAATGGAACGACTGGTCGACGTGATTTTTTTAAACAGAGATTATTACTGGGAAATGACGAAAGCAGGAAAAAACATTTCATTCTCGTTGAAAAAATCTTTATTCAGTAATTTTCCCCTTATATCATGCTCTCGAAGCTGCGGGTAAAAGCTAGTTTTTGGATAAAACTCAAATTCCAACCATTTTTTTATTGGCAAAACTCGTATTCGTAGGTAATCAACACCCAAAAATACATATATGGGGAGAAAATCAGAATTTACCATAATTTGTTTCAACAAACTGCCTAATGGTTGGATTATAACATAACAATATATTTTAAGGGTTGTGTTACGAATGTTTTGTATCAATGGAAACATGAGAACTGTTTGTGTAGAAGCTTGTCAAAATTAATCAACATTGATGTTTCTGAATGAGCGAGTACCTCAAACAGTGATTATGCTCAGTCATACCAAAAACATCCGTAAATATCTACTAGATGAATTTATTTATCTTTATATGTAAAATGTGTGAAAAATGGACTAAAAACTTTAAAATATATTTTTTTTGTCGGTTCCATATTGCAGTTTGTTTTTGAGTTTAGTGATCCAATACAATAATTCTCAAAAATAACGATTTAACCGGTCACCAACTTAAGCAGATATATGGGTTAGAAACACGACAGCAGTCAAGTACAATAAGCGTGTTTATACGTCAAAGCGTGTGTCTCCATAGAAATCGTTCTAACTCCTTTATTCTTTTAGTGACATCCCTAAAACAAAAAGTAAAAGGTTGATAGTGGAACAAGCTGTACATCCCTATTCAAGTTGTCCATAGAAATGCATAACAAGAATATTCTGTCATTCGCGCAATCTGACACATAATTTTTCCCGCCAAATTTCGGACCGGCGGCTCGACCCCGCTCGACATTGTTAATTTTTATTAAATATTTTTATATGAAATGATAAAAAAGTGAGGTGACAAAAGTGTTAATTATACATTTATACAATAGAATAAGTATTGTTGTTTACATAATCTGTGATTTTAGTACCAATTTCCCATAAAAACATCACATGAGTCATTTTTACATTTTTTTTATGTTTGCATTCTAAATTTTAATATTTACAATAATGTTAATATTTATTTGTAATACAATAATTCGAAAGCTTATTTTGTAACTTTTCTAAAACAGTTTTTACTATTCGGCTATGTTCAGAAATGTTTTATTTATAAAGCTTTAATTGTGAAGCGGTAATAACACAAAGTTTTCGTAAAATGTCATTTCGTTTGAGACATCTCAAGCGAATATTCGCGAAAATTCGGAGGGGTTTTAAGGGCACTTGTTTCTAATTACTCTCCGCAAACATCATAAAATATGCCTTGTTGGAAATACTGTTGTGTTTTTAAGAATCGTAAGATCAATTTTAAAATTTTAAATTCGAAGAAAAATAATATTGACGTGTAGCTTTCTGAGAATTTTATTTGATTGATAACAATCAATTTGGGAGGCGGGTATTCAATTTAAAGTATTTATTGGATAACCAACACCTCTGCGTGTAGGTCACCCCAAGGGGTTTGCTGCATTTGGTTTGGATTTGTCCGAATCTTGATGCGCAGATTATTGATAGCAGATGCGCCTGCAAATCAACTGCATGGTAGGCCGGATCCGGAGACAATGGTTAAGGCAGTCCCTTTGACTTCTCCAGCCGTAATCTCTCAGAACATTGCCTTACACTTCGTACATCCGTCCGTCACTCTTGGACCCGTTGACTCTCAGATTCCTACCCACCTCTAATACCCTGTTTCCTCCTAGAACTTCCCTTCCTTCCTTTCCTAAAATACCCTCCGGACATAGACATCCCCAAAGGTGACATAGGCCTTGATGGGAATTATTTTTCTCAGGGCCTCCTGTGTGGAGTTAATGTAAAAAAATATTATAACAAGTCGAAAATAATTGCTTAATTGTGTCACAAAATGATCATTAGGGAGTAGGAAGGCTTAAGTTTAACGTGAAAAAAAAATAACAACGAAATTTTAACCATCTATTTATTTCTTTCATTATTTTTCTTCACCACTGGTCAGTAACCAGTGTACGCACAGACACACAGCCTAATATCTTATTCAACATTGACGTTGGCACGTAGATGTATATTTGTAGGTTACAACTCGACAAGAACAAGGATGGCAGATAGGGTCAGGAAACACGGGAAGTAGGCTTCGCTGGGTATCGTCTACTGACGTCATTTCCGGGGGTTGCCAACCCTTCTTCTACCCACCCTACCACACCCACCCATCTGATTATAAACCTCCTCTTCTACTACATAATATAGTGCATCAATACAATGTACGATATAGAGGCCATGTTAAGGGGGGATTGCTTTGTTAATTTGTAATGAAATAAAGCTGTCTAGCATTTAGAATGATTGAATTTACAGTGTTACCATATAGATAAAAACCAGGACCAATATATAGCCGGATGGTTTTTTTAAATTGTTCCAAAATGGTCGATTATATCATATGATTATGTATGAATTCGTTTAATTTTTTTCACGTGTTTTAGAATTTTTTGACTCGAAAACATTAGCGATTCGAAGGTCGCGGATTCGTATCTCGGCTTGCGCGAATAAATTTTATTATATTGTTTTTTTGTTATAATAAAAAAAAATCAACTAAAAATAATATCAGGTATATTTGCAGCACGTTCCAGAGTGGGAGATACTCTCAGTGTCGACCTGGGTATCTAGCATGGTCGATCGATATAGGTTTTATCGAAAATGTTGGTAACTTGTCATCGCTCCCGAGCACGACTGCAGGCTGCTAACGAAAAAACAATAGTTCACAACGACTAAGGTATCCTTATTTATTTGAGGTGAATTGTTATTTGTTCGTTAGCGACCTGCAGTCGTGCTCGGGAGCGATGACAAGTTACCGACATTTTCGATAAAGTCTATATCGATCGTCCATGCTAGGTACCCAGGTGGTCTTACACTATTCAGAATTAATGTTGTTAGGAATAGCTCAGGCCGTATTTGATGACTATATCCAAATAGTAGAGACAGTCCGTGAATTTTCAGTAAACTAGAGTGCTGAGATTGAAAAATGTGACATTATTGATGTTGTTGTAGCCGAAAATGATTTTGTTTCAAAATTTCTGCGATGGATGCGGCGCATCCCTTGACTGAAAGAATCCTGAAGATATTCATACAAAAAGTTGAAATCTTGGAAAAAAAAATTAACTTAGCGCTCTAGCTCACAGAAAACTCACGGGCCGCCACCGCTGAATAGCCAGGTACTTCCCCACCTTCCTCTTCCCCATGTTCTTCCCCTCCCCGCTACCTTCAGCCTCACAAAAAATCCCAACTTAAGATGCCGTAGTCACAATGTCTCCATGGGCCGAAAACGTGCTTTTGGCTTATTTTTATTTATGAACTAGCTGGTCCCGGCATGCGTTGCTATACCATTTAATAAAGAAATTGTTTCTCCCTGAGTGTAATTTCCCATTCGTCCCGTTCCCCTTCCGCCTCCTCTTCTTCTCCTCCGTCCTCTTTCCCTCTCGCGTTCCTACTCCGTCACCTCCCCCTTCCCTCTCCCCACTCCACTCCCCTCCCCCTTAACCTGTCCCGCGAACCCCCCTCCCGAGCTCCCTTCCACCCTCACACGTCCCCTTCCCCTCCCGCGTTCCCCTTCCACCTTTCCCGCCTTCCCTCTTCCCTTTCCCGCTCCCTCGTCCCGCCAACCCTCCTCCCGCGTTCCATATATTCAATCCCAGTACATTCAGTTTTTAAACAGCCCGCGTGCCACCTTTTACAATTTTTATTCAAATTTCCATTTTTCATGTATATTAAATTTGGTACCTAACATAGGTATCTACCTATTTAAAATATCTAAAAATTTTGATTCGATTCAGACTATTAGGGAGTACCTACTTTAAATAAATTTATCAACTTAAAGATTTTCAAAAATAGAATCCTGATTTAACAATCAATGTTTTGCAAAATGTCATTCTCAAACACGCGAACTGTCAAACGTGCTCATGTTTTCTGAAATTATCCAATTTTCTGCCCAATTTTCTTAATTTTTCTCTCCGCAAGAACCATCCTCGTACTTCAAGGAATATTCTAAAAAAAGAATAAGCGAAATCGGTTCAGCTGATCTCGAGATTTGCGCTTACCAACACATTTAGCGATTCATTTTTATATTATAGATGATTAACATTTTTAATTGTCCTATTTTATTCTGTGAAGTAATTTA
Organism: Limnephilus marmoratus; assembly: GCA_917880885.1. Taxonomy (NCBI): domain Eukaryota; kingdom Metazoa; phylum Arthropoda; class Insecta; order Trichoptera; family Limnephilidae; genus Limnephilus; species Limnephilus marmoratus. The sequence continues at coordinate 11,431,521 of OU862918.1, forward strand.
TGTGAGAGACGTTTGATGTATTTTATATAGCTTTGGTACTTCCGTAGTTAAGAGGCCACTGAAAGAAAATTTGTTTGAAGAACAAATAGGTGAAATCGGCAAACAAAATATTAAGCATACTAACTTTACACTATAGCATAGCAACCACATATAACGTGCAATACACGATAGCAACCAAAGTATAAAAGAAGAATTATATTTTATATAGCTTTGGTACTTCCGTAGACGAGAGGCCACTGAAAGAAAATGTGTTTGAAGAACAAGTGTGTGAAATCAGCAAACAAAATCTTAAGCGTATTAAGTTTATACTGTGTGTAAAGATTACCGGTCACCTTAAAGGGTTTGGTCACCTTTTAAAGGTTTCAGCAAAGCATAAATTTTGCTTTACGAACAATTTAATTAACAAGTCAGGTAAGAAACATCAAAAGTTCATAAAAAATTTCCCCAGCCTTGGAAAATAAGGTTTTCTGTTTGTATTTCGAAGAAATAATTAATTTTCACAAGTCGTAAATTAATCAATGTTCAGTGCATTTTTTAAAATGAAAGTTTTCGCAGGTTTGTGGTTGATTAAGTTTTCGTGGTTGATTAATTTTTACACGTTATATTTTAGGTACAGGGTGGCGCAATAGAACGTGCATATTGCGTCATCTTTTTTTGCGGGGTATTTGGCGCGCGGGCGGGGGGAGCCTAGCAGGATTGGATAGAGGTACGCATGCAGTTTTAGTAGCCATGAGTCAGTTTGACGGGAAGTGTCGCGCATTTTGTGTTCGCGCATTTTACGAGAACGGTCGTTCATACATCTCTGCAAAGTGACTATATTGTACTGAATATGGATTACAACAAATTCGCGAAGCCCCGAGTGCAAATTTAATCAAAATATGGATAAAGCGTTTCGAAGAGACCGGTTCAACTTTTAAGCCATGAGCTAAAGGTCGTCCAAGAACATCTAGGACCGGAGACAATATTGAAAGAGCAAGACTTCGGAGCAAGTTGGCGTTTGCTGAAGAAATGCTTCACCGATTTTCCAATTTTGACAATATCCTCTTTTTCTGACGAGGCTCATTTTCATTTAAATGGGTTCGTAAACCGTCAAAATTGTCGTTATTGGAGCAGTGAAAATCCGAAACTCTGAAAAAGTGACTGCATGGGCAGCAATCTCGAGCAAAGGAATTATTGGTCCTTTCTTTTTTGAAGATTTGCGAGGACGAAACGTCACTGATAACACCGACCGCTATGTTGCGATGTTTGAAGGATTTTTAACTCCAGAACTAGAGAAATCAAGAATAGTGAATTCAAGGACTTGGTTTCAACAAGACGGAGCTACCAGTCACAAATCAAATGACTCTATGGCGGTTGTGAGACAGATGTTCCCAGCCAGACTAATTTCTAAAAGAGGTGATATCTCATGGCCCCCACGTAGCCCAGATGTAACGCCTCCTGACTTTTTCCTGTGGGGACACCTCAAAAACAAAGTCTATATCAACAATTCGAGAAACATCAGTCAGCTGAAGGAGAGTATCCGTAGTGAAATGGCAGCAATCACACCAGCATTACTGAAGAGAGTTTTCACTAATCTCGCGCTCGCGATTAGAGGAGTGCCGTTTCAGAGAGAGTTGTTATTTGGAAGATATTATTTAAAAAAAATAAACCTCATTTAATTACCTTATAATTCCTATATTTTATTTCAACTATCCTTAGAGTATTTATTTTTTTACCTATGTTTAAAATATGCACGTTCTATTGTGCCACCCATATCACTAATTAATTTTTTATACGATAAACCTACCCTTATTGTGGCTACTATAAAAAAGTTAGGAGGAGGAAGAAGTGGTTGTGTTGGTTTTAAATAATGCACCCATTGAGAAATTAAACCCATCGTTTTTATTGCTGTGTTTTTAAAGTTACAAGTTACCGACACATTACTTTTTCCCCACTCAACGAACAAAGGTTTATTCAATATTTTATGTTTTCTATGCAAGTTTATTTAGAGAATTGTTAATTTTTAGCTAGCGTGGTCTTTTTATAGTTAAATTCCTTTGTATATTGAGATGGGAGGAAGTTTTTTTTTTTTTTTTTACAGTGAATAACCGCACAAGAATCTCAACTGCTCCCGTCTGGAGCCAGTGAGACTATGGCATCCCCAATTGGGGTATGTTGTGAGGCTGAAGGTAGTGGGGAGGGGAAGGAGGTGGGGAAGAGGAAGGTTGGGAAGTACCTGGCTATTCAGATCTGGTCACCAAACACGGCCAAAGCCATTTTCAAGCAACGTTTCAATTCTGAATGGTGGTCTTACACCAGGGCGATACTGATAGTATCTTCCACTCTGGAACATGCCGCAAATATACTGTATATTATTTTAAATGAATTAATTGTGAAATAACACAAATTAATCAAATAAAATTTATTTGCGCATGCCGGGTTCGAACCCGCGGCCTCCGGGCTGTGAGTCAAGAGTCTTACCCACTGGACTACGGAGGTCGTCTTGTTGAAGTTGAAAAAATGATCACACAACAACGACATCTGAAATTACTGGCGCCATCTTTGGTCTAAATCAGTGGTTCCCAACCTTTTTCTAACCAGGGACCATTTGTACGTTTATTTTTTCGACAGGGACCACAAGATAGGTAGGTCCCGACCGAGTTTCAACCCCCAAGACCACAATTCATTTCTCCAGCCACCCCCCCCCCCCCCCCCCCCAGGACGGACCAATTTTTTTTATGAAATGAAGGGGGGGTGACACCACGTTGTTAGGTAACGTACCGATATGACCTGTTCGGGGAGGGGGGTCTTCAAAATACCACGCTTAGTATTTTGAAGACCCGAAGATAAGCGGCGGCGGCGGCCTTAGGTTTTTGGCCACTGGGGGGGGGGTGGGGGGGGGGGTGGGGGGGGGGTGGGGGGGGGGGGTGGGGGGGGGGGTGGGGGGGGGTTAAAAATTGCAAAAAGTTGGTCACGTAGTACGGGTACGTTCCCTTATCCGCTCATGCTAGGTAGGCCACTACTTATAATCAGTGCCGCGGGCTAGCATGGGTGGCACCCGGCAGCATATTTCCAAGCCCTACCGCGTTACAGTCGCGCTACCGACTGAAACGCGGTAGGGATTGTAATGCATAAATCACCTTACAAACACTACCGCGATTCAGTCGCGCTACCGACTGAAACTGTAAATACGCCACCCGGCACGGATAGCATAACGGGACGGGCGTAATTGGATAGGATAGGACGGATTCTAGCAGAATATTTACCATAATGGAGGGGGTAAAATGGGGTAGGATGGGGTGGAGCGAAACGGAATACCATAGTGGCCACTGACCACAAGGTACAATAATGATAAACTGAATATTGTCAGTATTTTTTTTAATTCGGACTTCTCGATCAGGGACCTCCCGCGCGCTGGCTCGCTTATTGACCGGCGGACAATCGCTAGCCTCTTGCGGACCACTAGTGGTCCGCGGACCACTGGTTGGGAAACCCTGGTCTAAATGAATAAACTTATTGAAAATAATTATCACTATTTGTAACCCATAATTGGTTTGAAACTTAACTAGAAAATAAAACATCTACCATGAATGAAAACGTGCTTTTGGCTTATTTTTTATTTATTAAAGATTAACAACTTTAATTATCCTATTTTTTTCTGTGAAGTAATTTATGTGAGAGACCTTTGATGAACATTCTATCAACACAAATAATTAATATATATAGAAAATTTCCTCTTCAATATTTTTCTTCTAATGCATTTTCCTTTCGGAAGTAGGCTATCATGGGGCAATTTCCCCTCTGCCCGGAATAACTTTACCCTATGAATCTGCAATCGTACCACTCACATAAACTACAAAGCAATGAAGAGTATAGAGTGGACATCGCGTTCGGTTCCACCCGGGCGTCGCGTGTTCGATTCCTTGGTTCCTCAATCACGACACAAGTAACATTTTCCACATAGTGTGGTGGTAGTAGGTAGGTGGTAGTAAACATTCTTGGGTTATTCGTAACCCGGTAATGTTTGTATTTCTTTTAAAAAAATCAAGCGCAGTTCACATGCGGTGGAAGTGAAACCTTCACGCACACAATCTCAACCAATAGGAGCCTTGAAAAGTGAGCTCATAATCAAAGCGACCAATGCAGTAAGGTTTCATTCATCTTATTCTCTCGCAGGCTAAGTCCTATAGATGTATGTGTTTGTCTCTTTTTAAAGTAAAACTTCTTTACGCACGCTTGTCTTTGGGAGTAAGCTGGCAAATGCGTGACGAGAGCGTTACGAAAAGCGAGGCGAACGCCTCGTATATTACTGTAGGGGCAAGAGAGAGAGGTGCGAGCACACATTTTCTTTCTCTCTTTCTCTCATAGCCAGTTACGTTACACAGTGCAGGCCTATTGTCTGTATCACACTGTACTAGCAAGAGAGAGCATTGCGTGCGCACATTTTTTTTATATATAGATGGAGCAGAGTTTTTACTTCAGTTATGTGGTATTAAGTACACTCGTTTTTTTTTATTGTCGATTCCGTTTCACCGAGTTTCAATCATTTCGGTGCTAAAGAAGTTTCACTTAAAAAAAAAATGATCCTCCATAAATCTTGGATTATAAATTGGGTAACTTTGTATTTATCATTTCTCACCATGTATGACCAAGCTGTTATTTTTTAACAGTATTTTTTCACAATAAATTCTCTTTTCAATTCGACCAAAACTTCTGAATTGGCTGGCTTAAAAATATTTTAACGACCATGCAAAAATAATCATGGCTGAAGAGTAACATATACGTTGGCGGAATGGGTACACTGCAGGCCATCAAGAAATAATGGGAAGCAATTAAGACTCGAAAGGTCAGGAAATTTGATTACTTTTGCCATACAATGAGCAATATGAAATATAATAAATAACAAACTTTTATATTAAAATTGTCAGAAATTGATAGGCTAAGTTTGAAAAGAAATTCTATAGTTTTATCAGAATTTAATTGTTTAGAGCAGCTGATTTAATTTTTTGAAAAGTTGATTAATTTTTGTTGTTTTCAAAAACAAAAATTATAAACCGCTAGCTCAAAAGATAAAAAATGTAAATTTACAAATTTGTGTAATTTATTCAAAAGCGTTACCCCTTTTTTAGCACAATCTTGACGTGATCCGAAGATAATAACTACCTATAAATATGATTTATATTCCCCGATAAAAGCATGGTAAGCATAATCATATAAATAAAGCAATATACTATATAGGTTCTGTATAAACCAATCAATCATGCTGTGATTCATAGAGTTATTACAGTTCATAACGTGCAATTTACTTAACCCTCATTGCATCAAAATAAATTGATTAATATGAAAATTACTATCATATTACTCTGAAAACCGGTAACCAGTTAGTGGCCGAGAGGTCCAAGGCTTCGAGTTCATTCTTGTGCTGGTCCAGTTCTCTTATCATGACAAAGGTAACATTTTCCACTTTTAATTATGGCAGTAGGCGGAATTGAAATACTATCAGATTATTCGTAATGTGGAAATGTTTCCTTTTCTTATTTAAAATATGTTTATTTCAGAATGCTTTTTGTACTATTAATTATAAGTCATACTTTTTGTGTTACGTGTATCTACTTCCTTGAAACGTCCCGACATTTTTGCTATCACATCACAACATAAAAATACCTGACGTAAACCTATTTCCGCTGCATTGAATCTTTTCAACAACAAATTTTCATATTTCTAGATAAACCTACTCTCATTCAGTGCTTGACACATGACTCTGGTATATGGGGGTCTGCGACGGCTGCTAGGTGAACTTGTGAATTCAGTGAAACCACTGAACGAAAAATATCTAGGAATGAGTACTTTAACAATTTGGTAGTCCTTAGTCGAAGTATGATACAGTGAAATATGACCGAATTGGACAGAATATAAAAGTGGTGTAATACGAAGTGAATTTGTTTTAATTTATTTATAAATATAAATATAAAAACAGTTGTACCTATGTGAGGTATTCACTTAATGTGTAATGAGACCTGTTCAGAAGGAATGTTTTTAGTGATGACTTAAATCTGAGTGTATCTTTTATTTGTTTAATATCATGTGGAAGGTTGTTGTGTACTTTAATGGCCATGTAAAAGGGTCCTTTTTGGAAAATTATTTTGTTTGCTTTTGGTATTAATAAATTTTCTGTAAACCTTGTAGCGTGTTTATGTGTAGAGTTTTTTTGTGGAAACTTTTCTGGAGATGATTGCACTAACATGCATAACTTTATTATATATATGTATGTCGGCACCTCGGCAAAGCGAAGGTTCTGGGTTCGAGTCCCAGATATGACCGTATCTTTTTCTGATTTTTTCGATTTTCAGATTTTCGATCGAGTTAATATTGCGGGAGAATTCCTCGAAGAGAGCATAAAGAAACTTGTGCCACGACTCTCCACATTCATTGAACAGGATGGCAATTATTGGGGAAAATAGTCAACAAGTGCATCAATAATAGCAAAAAAAATCACTTTAACATGTTATGTAATTAAAAATAACTATTTGAAGTTTTACTCATTAACTTAAAAATAAAAATAAATAGTAAAGGAAATATTGAACTCACTTTAGGTACAAAAAAGGCCTATAACACACTTCCTCCGGTAAATCTCTTCAGTGAGTAAAACAGCGTTTTCCTTCCAGCTCCGTGCTTCTGCCGCATCGCTAGTTGATTTTCACGTGAAATCCGGATATTCTCACCAACAACAAGAACTGTCGTATTCTTTACTTTGTATTTGCTGCGAGAACTTCTGGCGGGAGCAGGGTTGCCATTTATCCGCCTAAGTAAATATGGTACTATAAAAAATGTACGTAATGACGTAGAAGGCAAATACTTTACTTGTGTATTTCAAACTTTCATACAAGTTTAACCCAACAGGTTTCCTTGAACTTTAATAAATATCACTTCTATAGTAGTAAAAGGGGGCAATTATTTACGGATTTGATCGTCTAGTCTAGACTTTAGACAGGTGAATTGAAAGCTGACCTTTATCATTTTGTTGACCTTGTTAAGGCTTAATGGCGTACGTGCCATTTGTAACAACAATGACATTAAAAAAATGCATACTTTAAACGCCGCAAAGTCTAGGAAAAAGCTGTCACTTTCAAAGAGAGTATTAATACTATTTTATTAAGTTTTCAAACGTAAATGAATTGAGTTATTTGAGATTTTTTATATTTCTATTCATAATATATTGCATTTTATTGGTAGTATTCTTAAAACATATTTATTTTTACGTGAATATAGCACAAGAACCCCAACTGCTCCCAACCATCTAGAAATCTTGAACCATTGATACTCGGCATCTCCAATGTATATTTATCCAATGTATATATGTATTGTGACGGTGAAATTAATGGAGAGAGAATGGAGATGGAAAATAAGTGTATGGGGATATTCTGATCTGGCTTTAAACATGGCTAAAGCCATTTCAAGCCGCGTTTTGATTCTGAATGGTGTTTTTCCCCCAGGGCGAGATTAAAAGAATTGGGTACATTGGGGGTACGTTGTGACGCTGAATGTAATGGAGAGAGAAAAGAGATGTAAACGAAGAAGATGGTAATATTCACATCTGGCATTAAACACGACTAAAGCCATTTTGAGCAGCATTTTGATTCTGAATGGAGTCTTTTCCCAGAGCGAGATTAAAATAATTGGGGACCTTTGGGGTACGTTGTGACGCTGAATGTAATGGAGACAGAAAAGAGATGTAAACGAAGAAGATGGTAATATTCACATCTGGCATTAAACATGACTAAAGCCATTTTGAGCAGCATTTCGATTCTGAATGGAGTCTTTTCCCTGAGCGAGATTAAAATAATTGGGGACCTTTGGGGTACATTGTGACGCTGAAGGTAATGGAGAGAGAAAAGAAATGTGAAAGAAGAAGATGGTAATATTCACATCTGGCATTAAACATGGCTAAAGCCATTTTGAGCAGCATTTCGATTCTGAATGGAGTCTTTCCCCAGAGCGAGATTAAAAGAATTGGGGACCTTTGGGGTACGTTGTGACGCTGAAGGTAATGGAGAGAGAAAAGAGATGTGAAAGAAGAAGATGGTAATATTCACATCTGGCATTAAACATGGCTAAAGCCATTTTGAGCAGCATTTCGATTCTGAATGGAGTCTTTCCCCAGAGCGAGATTAAAAGAATTGGGGACCTTTGGGGTACGTTGTGACGCTGAAGGTAATGGAGAGAGAAAAGAGATGTGAAAGAAGAAGATGGTAATATTCACATCTGGCATTAAACATGGCTAAAGCCATTTTGAGCAGCGTTTCGATTCTGAATGATGATCTTTTACCAAAACAAGACTGAAAGTATTAGGGACTTGTATTCAAAATTTTCAAAACCGTGCCTTAAGTATTCCTTTAGCATTTATTTAAAATAAAAAAAGTAAAAGTATAATGTAATCTCACGTGTAATCATTTTAATTCATTTTAACAACTTTGATGCTTTGAAAGACTATAGTTTTTCGATTTCAATGAGCAAATATTAATTTTTGAAGTGAAAAATATATGTATGTATTTTTTCCTCTTAGTCCCACTACAAAAGCGTGAAATCCAATAATAATATTTTGTCTGTCAAAAACCTAAGTCCACACAACTTACAAAATGCAATGTTGCCAAGTTTCACAACAAGGCTTGAGTAACACTTAAGACCAGCTATCTTAGAACTCAAGGTTCTTAGAATTCATGGTTCGCTCCATAGAACAAAGAAGAAAACTAGAAGTGCCTTCCGCACAAATTTGAATGGAAATAAAGTCCATTAGTAAAGCGCTCTGTCTCATTTACAATCGTAGGTCTTCATCCCGCCATTTGAATTTCGCCACTACTTATCGCACTGTTATCCACTAAGTAACAAAACAACATGATTTTAAAACTTTTCAATTTGGGACGCGGGTATGGATACCACCGCCACAAGAACCATTTATTGGATAACCAATAACCAACACCCTTGCCATAGATCACCCCAAATGGTTCGCTACGGTCGGTGACTTGGCAGGAGTGCTCGAGTGCATGGGGTGTCCGGAACTTGGTGAGAGATGCGTCTCCCTATCAACTGCTCAGCAGGCCGGAATGGCAGAGATTGGTTAAGAGAAACCTATTTACATCTCCAGCCGGAATCTCTCAATCCATTGCCTTTACCGCAGTAGGAAAATTCATTCGTCCGTCACTCCTGGATACATTAACCCCCAGATTTATTCCGTACCTCTCATACACTTTTCCTTCCTAGAACGTACTTTTTAACACATTAAATTAGCTTATATAATTCATTTCCGGAAACATAATCTCCACACAGCGTCCCCAAAGATGTCATAGACCCTGAGGGATTTTTCTTCCTAAGAGACTCCTGTGTGGAGCTAATACAAAAAAAAACAGAGTGTGCAATTCAGTGTGTGAGTGTAGAAGTGAAACCTTTAGAAAAAGTAGACAAGCTTGGGGAGGTTACGAAGCACAACATAAAGAGGAGACAGATTATACTATCTCATTCTTTCGCAAGCTAAATCCTGTAGATGATGTGTTTGTCTATTTTTAGTGTCGCTTTTTTTCGTTTCACCGAATTTCAAAGCACAACCAACGGTGCTAAAGAACTTTTCACTATAAAAAAACTGTTATCTTTTTAAGAAATTATCAATATCAAGGTATTTGTCAACAGGCCCCAATAAATTTATCATTTCTCTTCGGGATAAAATGATTTTGGCGGTATCGGTATAGTTCTACCATATTTAGATTTTTGCTTGCATCAAATTTATCTAGTTTTTCGTATTTTTGGTATCTTTTGTGATGCTCTAGCCATTCAAATATTTGCTAATAATTCGGGAAAGTTTTATCATTATATTTAAAAATTTAAAAAAAATGATATACATAGAAAGCACTTTTTCCACAAATTATCAACAGCTGCTTTAAAAAATAATCAGTTAATTGTCTGACGAACATTCCATTCGTGTAACTCAATATCACTTGACCTTAGGAGTGAACAAAGAAAATGTTTGCCACCCTGCCCATAAATACGTGAAAAAGAGACTAGTATGTGTTACATTGTTGTTTCATTATAAATATGTGCAATAGAAGACAGTCAGTTAATTTTCAGAAGAATATTCCATTCGAAAAATTAATACCACTTGACCTTAGGAGTGACCTAAGAAAAATGTTGCCACCTTCGTGCATACTTGACTAACGAGAGCATTATTTGCTATATTATCATTGTTTCATTACATTTGAATAATAAAAAAATTAGTGTGCTTTAGACCACACAACTGGAGTAAAACTTCTGCTACGTCTGTATGATGGAAAGAGAGAAAAAAATATGCGCGCGCACTGCTTTCTCTTGCTCCTACAGTGTGATACAAACAATAGGCCTGCACTGTGTAACGTAACTGGCTACGAGAGAAAAAAAAAAGTGTGCTCGCACCTCTCTCTCTTGCCCCTACAGTAATATACGAAGCATTCGCCTCGCTTTTCGTAACGCTCTCGTCACGCATTCTCCGGCTTACTCCCCAAGTCAAACGTGCAAATAAGTTTTATTTCAAAAATCTTTCAGATATCAATCACTTTAATCTTCCTATATGATAAAAAATTGCCCTAGAAGAAAATCAATTAATTTTCTGACGAATATTCCATTCGCGTACTCAATACCATTTCACCTTAGGAGTATTCAAAGAAAATGTTAGCTACCCTGTCTGTACATACGTGACGAACGAGACTAGTATGTGTTACATTGTTGTTTCATATCTACTGGCATGAAAACGGAGTGGCTCTAAGCTACAAAGGGGTACTAAAACTTATCTTGGATGTAAGCACCTACCTATGTTAAGTTCTGAGAGTCACATTGCCTTGAAGCGTTATTTCTGATATGTTTGTTAATTATAACTGTCAGAACAAATTACAGTTGAACCAATTAACCTCCGCTGATGATGATTTACTTTCCTTTGAAATATTGGTGATAAAGGCGGTTAAAGGATGTTCTTGACTTACTCTAAAGTATACAGAATAAATTTAGGAAACATTTACTCAAGAAATACAACAAAACTACAAATAATAAATATGTTAACTTGACAAAAAAGACGCACATTGTCAGATCTGTTGTTTCTGTATAACCTGCTAAATAATAAAATAGATATTCCTGAATTGCTATCCGTCATTTGTTTAAATGTCCCAATGAGGCGTACCAGGCGCACTTCCCTTTTTCATATTGAAGCTAACAACACTAATGCAGCAAGTAACTCACCAATTGCTCGCGCAATCATAACTTATACCCACTACGAAAAATTACTACATTTAGACATTTTCCATAATTCCTTGCAAACACATAAAACTAATTTATTAAATTTCTTAGCGTGATGTAAATACATATTATATATTTAAAACTACTTACACTTAACATTTCACTTAACCTTAATTAGTCAATTATAATTCAGTGATATTATAATTCTTGATTTTTAAATATCTCTTAATGCCCCCCCCCCCTCCCTTTCTTTCTTTTTATTATTATTACTTGTTCATTCATTAATTAAGTTTTAAATCCCGTTATTACATATGTTAGGCGTAACTACCAAATGACATTATATGACTTAAGTAATAGGTACATAGCCATGTAAAAATTTAACAATAAAAAACACATAAATTTGTTTAAGACCACTTTTATTTTAAAACACTCTACCGGTTTCAGAAGCACCCTTCCTTCATCAGGAGAATATAATAACTAAACTATGATACAGAATCTTTTGAGTGGGAGGTGAGCAAAGGGGTGGGGGTAATTGCGGGATTTCCGGAAAGAACAGAGCGGGTAATTGGAAAAATATTTAGAATGGGACTGAAAGATAAATTAATTTGGTTATTCAAAATACTAGCATTATTATTTAGCGATTTTCTGATTTCTAGTGCTTCTAAATTATCTAATTTTTTGCTTTTATTGTTACAGTGAAGAATTTTAACCACTGTGTCCTTATTAAAAGTAATAGAGTGTCCTTATTAAAAGTAATAAGTATTAGAGTGTTTTAAAATATAAGTGGTCTTAAACAAATTTATGTGTTTTTTTATTGTAAATTATGGCGAGCCACAAAGTTAGTGCTTTTTACAAATATGTAAAAAATTAACACTTAAATTTAACGCACTATTATAACTTGTATTATAATATACTGTGTATGTCTTAATAAACAAATGAGCGAAATAAACACTTTTAGTTTTAAGCTCTTAAAATAGCTATTTTTCAGATAGCATTCGGTAATCATATGAAATATTCTCGTTAAAAAAATTGCAAAGTATGCTCCAAAATTTGAAAAAAACCTGTCTGGTTCTGTTATTCAACGTGCTATAGGTATTTAAGTATACAGTTTAAAATAATTCGTGTTTTATTAAATTATCGTGAGCTCAAGCCTATTATCGTGTTTTTTTATATATCAGTGCGCTCTCTCTATCATTAATATTTTCATATCTCTCTTTCTAACCATCTTCAATATCTAATTTTCTTCTTTTTTTTGAACTCTTGTACAAAAATCTCTATGCAACACCAATTCTAAGCAATAGCCATTCGTGCATCACACATTTTCAATACACAATACACACAATTTGACATTTTTTTAACTCAGCACCACACTCCTTAAAGTCACACAAGCGACCTATCGATACCTTACAACAACTATAGATACTCATCGAATGCCACAACTATTCTATGAACTACCTTTTATGGTATCACGTCGGGGTCACCAATTTAGCATTTCGACAAATTTGCCTTGTTATACTTACCAATTTACCAAGTGTGTCGATGAGTAATATAATAAAAACAGGTTAAGATCACTGACTTTTAAATAAAGATTTACAATTTGAATACTCGAACGCGACACGACAAGAGTTATCAGAAGGAATTTAGAAGAATGGCTAGACTGCAAGCGAGCAGCTCAACAGGACACGAGAAAGCGAATGATCTTTCATGCCGGTCGATCTAAGTCGCCGGGCGCTGCGATGTATCTAGTATATTATATTATATTATAAAAAATCATTTACATTTGTGGCCATCAAGTGAAGCTCGCTGTCATTCTTTACAACCTTTTATGTTATGCATATGTTTATTAGCATACAATATACATACTATACCTCAACTAGACCGACGACGCCCCCATCCTTCCCCCTTTCTATTCCTACTTAAGCAACTTGTTATGTAATCTTTTTATTTATTTATTTTTTCATTAAAATGATACTTTGACTGTCCAATTGGGAAGGATACCCGTTTCAGGACAGTCAAATTGTATATTTAGTTCATAGTATTCTTAACAAAGGAATGATTTCGTTCAAGACTTCACAGGAATTTGCTCAAGACAACTTTTGAGAACATTAAAAATTGTATTCTGAATAAAGGGATGATTTCTTTATGTCTTTGAAAGAATCGCAAAGATGTGATTTTTTTTTCAAGCTCATTTTGGAGAACATTAATAATTGCATTCAGAGTGAATGAGTGGTTTCTTTAGTGAGATTACAAGTAGAAGATTATTTTCAGACCATTTTAGTGAACATTTACAATTGCATAATTACAATTTTCACATTTATAAACCAATATTTGACATATAAATTCCCAATGTATTTATGACTATTTTTATAATCATATTTCATAACACTTCACTTGCGAGTAAATGATACAATTACTGTAACTTAGATAATTTTATGTTTTTTTTATAACAAACTATTGAATAACGTATTTTAATTCAAATGATTCAGTTTGAAAAACCTCCACATATAACACTCATTTATTTTCATATTTCTTATCATGTTTGAAGCAATAAAATGGCGTGTTTATGTGCTTTTAGTATCACGCTGAGCCATTTTGTCTGTTGAACTGAGTTGAACGGATACGTTTTTTTAGCACATCAACAATTAAAAATAACGTAGGCAATATATGGGTAGGTCCAAACACAATATGATAATGTCACAATCTTGGTAGCAGAGCCAACCAACATGAAATGCGTTCGATACACATAGCTCCCTAGAGAGCAGTGAACTTTGGTATTGTACGACGGGTGTAATAATATTCAGGCCATTTGAAGAACAATCCTCTAAAGTGTCCATAGAACAGTGGTAATACTGCTAACTTTATTAGAACCAGAGCGATAAGAGACAGGTCCTTCGTACATGGAGTTAATTACCTGCTACGTGACTGTGACGCAACCACGAGTAGCGTGATGCAGGTTTATAATGAAATACACATAGAATATATAATATACGTAGAATTAATCCTTGATCAAGCAACTCTAGCAAAGAAAACAATATATTATTGAAATTAATAAATTACTTGGTTTTTACCACATTTAAAAGTGGTAAAAACCAAGTAATTTATTAATTTCAATCATAATGGTGCCACAAAATATGTTTGCTGTGTTAGAAGAAATATATTATTCCTTATAAATTAACTCTGATGCGAACGCAACTCACGTAGCGCCCCGCACTGTCAGTCACGTGAAACGCCCGTCGATGCGTAGCGTCGCGTCGTGTACAAACGCAGAAAAATTATATGGCGTGTGCACGCACACAAAACTCAAGTCGCTTGTATCTCCATGTACCAATGGCAAAAATGCCGTTTGGAACGATCTCGATCGTGGCGTAAAGTTTTTTGAAAGATCGTTTAGTAGAAGGTAGATAAAATAAGTCTGAAATTTGCTCAGCAGCAATATTATGAACTGGCCAGTCGATATTGCCCGAATGTTTATTCTCGGGCGGAAACGAAAAGGGGGTGTCAAAAATGAAGATTTTTCAAAAAACAACATACATAACATTTTTTCATGACAACTAAGCTTATTCATGGGAAGCGGAAATGGGTACCGTCGCCCGGTAAGCATTTGTTGTATAACCAAACCTCTGCCATAGGTCGCTACGTTTGGTGAAAAGATTGCCCGGGTTTACGGGGTGAGTTAATTCATGTCTAAGTCTAGCCGGCAGACAAGTCTGCCTATGTACTGCGTGGAGGGCCGGATTAAAACAGACCTGGTTGAGGGAGGCATTTTGACCTCTCCAGCTGGACTTTCTCGACCCATCGACATCGTCTTACACCGCATTTGAAAGGATGGATTCATATGTCACTCCTGGACACACTGACCCCTAGGTTCCTACCCATCCCTCCTACCTTTTTCCTACACCATCTCTCCTTCATTTGCTTAAATAGACCCTCCACCCGGAAATCCCCATAAGAGGACATATGCCCTGAAAATACTCGTATATATATATTTATACATATATATTAGACTCCCAAAAATATTAGCCTCCCAAAAACTGGGCGTCCTGTACAGGGCCCGCAGATACTTTAATAGTACACAACTGCTAGCCCTGTACAAATCACAAGTGCGCCCCACGGTTGAATTTGGCAGCCACTTCTGGTCTGGAGCTCCAAAATACCTGAAAAATTCCCTCGACTCTGTGCAGAAATGGGCGGTCCGTTTAATATATTCTCCTATCTTAACAGACGGATTGCAATCTTTAGAGCACAGGCATCGGGTGGGAATTCTATCCTTGTTCTACCGGTATTGCAATGGAAGATGCTCCGAGGAACTAGCATCATTGATCCCTTCGGCACCGGTGCATAGTCGGGAAACACGCCAAACACGTGCCCAACATTTGTACACGGTTGACATTTGTCGCATGAGAACGGGTCGTTTCTTCGACTCGTTCTCGTGTTCAGCAGCTCGGCTGTGGAATGATTTGCCGGCATCTGTGTTTCCTCCTTCCTACAATATGGGTCTCTTCAAGACCAATGTTCATTCCTTCCTCTCCTTAAAAAGACCCTCCACACAGCATCCCAGATGACATAGGCCCTGAGGGAAATCATTTTCCTCAGGGCCTCCTGTGTGGAGTTAATGTAAAAAAAAAAAAGTTCTGACCATATTCATCACCCCATATGCGATATTTCTACGTGGTGAACCTACCGGTAGATGACACTAAACAGCTTATAAAAATCAATGTTCCCAACAAATTAGCACAAATCATTTTTGTAATCCAAACGGTAAGCTTCTTTCAATTCTTTCAACTAATTAATTATCATATTAACTTTATCCAACACTTTCACAAACCACATAATCATTTATCAGGTTATAAGTTTTCTCATATTACATAGTAATGTCCCCGTTTGCTTATCTTCCCTTGGTATCCCTTCATCAGATATGCCCTCCGATAGCACGTACTAGAGCGTGTTTCTACCCTACAGAGCCTATACCGTACAGCCTTCGGTAGTGCCATCTAGTGCCGACCTCTGACACCGTGAGATCACGCATGGCCGTAAACACGTAGTAAACTTACTTGCTCTTCGACATGATTTAAAGTTCCTCGATTCACCCCATAACAAGCGTGTTAAATAAATTTATTGTGAAACTTGAAACAGTTTGGCACTTTATTAAAAAAAGGATAGAATAAATATACGAAAATATTTAATTTTTCATTTTCAACACAAATAATATACCTACTATTTTAGAAAAATGTTCTTCCGTTTTATTTCCCCAAAAATGCCTTTAATAGTATTTTGCTTATATATTTGTCATAAATTTTAAAAATACATTTAATATTAAAAAAAATTAATTGTAAATATGAACGAGAAAAATTAGTGATGTTTCATGTCGCAACATATTCGCTATATACAAAAATACAATACGTGTTATTTTTATAATTTCCCTCAGGGCGTACGTCATCTTAGGGAATGCTGTGCGGAGGGTTTTGTTAAGGAAAGGAAGAAGTGGAAGTTTGCGAAGGAAATAGGTATGAGGAGTGGGTAGGAAACCGGGGGTCAGAGTGTCAAGAAGGGACGGACATATGAATTCATCCCTTAAAATGCGGTGCAAGGTGATGGATCGAGGGATTTTGGCTAGAGAGGTCAAAAGATCTCCTTAACCAGTCCCTCTTGATCAGCTACGCATCAGCATGATACATCGGCCGCCAAGACGTTGACAAACCTCACCCCATGATCCCGGGCACCCCTGCTAAGTCACTAAATGCAGTGAACCCATTGGTGTGACCTATGGCAGAGGTGTTGGTAATCCAATAATGGTTCCCAAAGCGGCGGTTTGTTTGCGGCATATTTCAAAATAATTGACATTCTCAGGGTGAGCATTCAGAAATTTTGCTAGCTATGGCTTTAAGAGTGTCGTGCGACTAGATCTGAATAGCCAGGTACTTACCAAAAATCCATTTCTCTATCTCCTTCCCCTCTTAAATGCATTAGTTGGAGCAATTGCAAACTCTTGTAAAGTATTCAATTATGAATAAAACAATATAAAACTGCTGCACTCCGACTACGAAAGACTACGGGGGAGATGGTAATTGTGGATTGGAAGGAAAATGATATGAAAAATTATTTAAGCAATAATTGTTACCCTTTGTGCTATGCATAAAAATCTTGTCTTAAACGTTAGTTTATAAATTAAAAATAATAATTGATATGAGAAATATTGAAAACTACCTTTCTATTTGGCATTTTCAATTTTGCAAGTCAAACATTAAATTTCGATTTGGTTTAAAATAAACCCTTGTTAAAGATTGTTAGAAATAGAATCTAAATACCTATTTCGAAATGAAAGTTTTCTTCGCCGGGGTAATATTAATATTGTATATAATATGTTGATAATATTGATTAAAAAGTGATGTTTTACAAAGTTTATTTGTTTTCATTTAATTTTAAATCATGCCACAAAGTGCATTTGCAATGGACAAAATGCATGTTTGTTTATCGTTTAAAGAGTAAAATAACGTTATTTTTCCAAAGAAGTATCTCAAAACCAAGAAAGAAAACTCAAAACAATCAAGAAAATGGGTATTACTCCAACTGCTTCCACTCTTTTACATTACACACACTCCCCCTCTGCCACCCCTCTGGGGCTGACGAATGACAAAGTTTCACAATCTAAGGGTACAATCGTTTGGCCTATTATCTACGTACCCCTAAATAGTCAATGAAATGTTGAATAACAATATAATTTGGTAATTAGTTTTACGTCTTATATTCACACATAAGATTATTTCTTTATACTTTTTAAACCATTCGGTCCTATTGCAATATGGGTGCGCTTTGGCCTTATTTACCTTATTTCTTTTAAATACTACGACTTCTACAACTTAAGATCACTTGTAAAAACTATCCTTTCTCAACTCTCAAATACACAAACACATCCACTTTCTTCAGGTATAGGTACTTAAGTTGTCCAAAAATATGAATCTATTAACAACCTTTATTAACTTGGTTGACCATTAATTCAAAACAAATGAGTATCAGTTGGTACTTGTAAAACGGAGCACGAAACTCGCACGTGTTGTGTCTGATGTCGAATTATGTTCCATTTTTATTTTCAGAAGGTTTCGTTGTTTTATGCAATTATTTGTAAATTTAGCTGTCAATAGCAACCTTTTTAATGGTCAAGTTGAAGTATATTGTTACCGTCATAAAACTAGATACTTTACATCATCCCCGTAGGTCATTTCAGTGGTGCGATAATGCGTAATAATGAAACATACATACAATCATCCAAATGTATGTATATATTATAAGATATCAATATGTACCTACCAGAATAAAAGCTATTATAGTTCTTTGGTTTTCAAATGTAACGTACAACTTGCAACTTTGAAGCAAATACAAACGCTTTTCAATTTCCACATAGAATTCAAAAACCAAGTCTCTTTTTGTTAATCTTGTACACCGAATCTCCTCGCCAGGCGCGAGGGTGGCTCAGCGATTTGCATACATTTCCATGACACAGCGGATATGAAAAGAGTAAAGGGCTTGCTGCCTGCTGCGCCACGTACGAACATTACAAACAATGGATCGCTCTCGTATTCAGGGAATAATGAACCCTTCTCATTAAACTTGCAATTCTTAAAATGCATTCCTGAATTATGAAAGTTCATTGCCTGCATATACTTGCTAATAAATATATTGTTAATGATGTGATAAATATTGAAAGACTATCAACATACAAACATTATTTAATTAAAGCTGTTCGTCAGCGCTTCTCAGTTGGATTATAATCAAATATAAGTACTTTTAATGTTTGTACTCTTCATCAATATTTACTTGGAATATTTAAATTTAATTTTATTACGTCCTTCAGAGGGCATTACCAGAGAAAACCAGAAATATGTCATTTTCAAATCAGATTTGAGACGTATTGACTCTTTTCCACAAAAAATTATAAATGGATTTCGAAAGATTGGTCTTTTATCTAGCATTCGCATGTAATGAATTTTGAGAATTTTTTTAAATTTTTAGTATAATAAGGTTATTCCATAGGTCGTTGGCAGATTTGTTAAATTTTCAAAAAAAAAATTGTATTATACCACATCCATTTCAAATAATATAATCATGCAGTAAAATAAATCAATACATTATCTAGCAAACGCATGTTTTAGAATTTTAATTTTAGTTTCAATAAAATCATTAAAAAATATGTACGTACATGTATTTCTTGACGAAAATTGGTCCATTTGTGTATTTATTTGCGCACTTACATACTAATATATTTCAGATTTTTTAAACATTCTTATTAAATTTAGACATTATTGAAAAACGATAAATACTTATCATATCAATCATCAATTAATCAAAATAAAAATAAAATAAAACTACAAAAAGTACATTATTTTAATAGTTTTATCATCACGCCTTTCAGCATTTTTGGATGAAGGTATAAATTAAAGCTAATTTGGATTGAAATAAATTCGATATTGAGTTATAATTTAAAAAAGCTGGTACGGAGAATAATTAATCTTTTTCGTTGAAACCGCCCTGCACGATCGTGAGAACAACTTTCGACGAAATGTGGATTTTTGTCCGCTGGCTGGTTAAACGCTCTTCACGTAATAATTTTTTTATTATAAGCAATAATTATCAGCCTGAAACACTCATCCACATTGAAAAATCTTCCGAGAAAAGATACATGACGCCAACGGGACTTGAACCCGTGTCCTCTCGATTGCCGGTCGAATGCTCTGACCACTGAGCTATGGCGGCTTATCTTGTACCCGCCAAATGATTCAATATATGCTAGTGTTTCATTCAACAATTACTGCTTATTATATTTTTTCCACCTGAAAACAACCAACTTTATTTTTGCGAGAGAAACATTGTTAGTGTTAAATCCCTCGCTAGGTGGCGTCGAGACAAATTATGTCTTCATTTATTGGGGAAATACTTAAACTTGTCAAATATTAATTATTATTTTTAATTGTAAAACTAACGTTTTTAAGACAAGATTTTTTTATGCATAGCACAAAGGGTAACAATTATTATAAGCAATAATTATCAGCCTGAAACACTCATCCACATTGAAAAATCTTCCGAGAAAAGATACATGACGCCAACGGGACTTGAACCCGTGTCCTCTCGATTGCCGGTCGAATGCTCTGACCACTGAGCTATGGCGGCTTTAACGTTAGTTTTACAATTAAAAATAATAATTAATATTTGACAAGTTTAAGTATTTCCCCAATAAATGAAGACATAATTTGTCTCGACGCCACCTAGCGAGGGATTTAACACTAACAATGTTTCTCTCGCAAAAATAAAGTTGGTTGTTTTCAGGTGGAAAAAATATAATAAGCAGTAATTGTTGAATGAAACACTAGCATATATTGAATCATTTGGCGGGTACAAGATAAGCCGCCATAGCTCAGTGGTCAGAGCATTCGACCGGCAATCGAGAGGACACGGGTTCAAGTCCCGTTGGCGTCATGTATCTTTTCTCGGAAGATTTTTCAATGTGGATGAGTGTTTCAGGCTGATAATTATTGCTTATAATAATTGTTACCCTTTGTGCTATGCATAAAAAAATCTTGTCTTAAAAACGTTAGTTTTACAATTAAAAATAATAATTAATAATTTTTTGTTCAAAAAATCTAATATGCCTAATATACGTGAGTTTTTTTTTTCTTCATATTTGTATTTATAATAGCTTAGTATTTGTACTTTATGCTATCACTTCCATATATGTACTTTTAATTTTTTGTCATATGAATTTTTTTCTTAACTTTTTATATTCTGTATCTATTTCTAATTAATGTAATTCCCATGTCAAAGACGTTAATCGGCGTTAATTTATAATAAATAAATAAACATCTTTGAATGTGAATCCATTCGTTATAAGTCACCGGGTTCATACTATACCTATCGTTTATATTATGTAGAAACTATTATATCCTTGCCATAGCTCGAAGCAATAAAGTCAAATTGTATTTATTTATTTCTATGCTTGTACACACAGTTTTCAAGTGTGGTAAGTATTACATAACATGATTTTTGTAGAGTTTGTTAAAAAAACGACCATTTTTTTCGCGGGCTACGTAGGTACTTTTGATTTTCAAAAGTTGTTTTTTTGTTGTGCTGGTACACAGGTCCCCGATGGTGACCCGACGGCCCCCCGAAATGATAATACATTTACTATAAAATTTTTATTTTTTGTGGGCTATTTACCAATCCCAAAAGGTAAAATTGACCTCAAAAACACCCTTAACCCGGCGTGAATGAGGTCGGGTATCTCATACCCACCGATTATGTGAATACTGAATATTTCATAACTGTGTGATTCCTGGAACTCGGCTGATAGCTTGGTAGCTGGAGGGAATTATGCGGGGAGTGACTTAAAGCGACAGTAACAGTCTTACACCTGCGGCGGAGTAAATTGCGCGTACGCAAACATAGAGCGGGTACGTAATGCCCGACTTCATAGTCGGTGTTACTATTTTGTGTTACGTATAAGACTATGTAACCATTGTACACGGTGTAACTATTTGGTGTTATTATATAAGACAGAGTTATTTTTTAATTTTGTGTGCACAGTTGATCTCTATTTCCAAAATTTTTAGATTTTGAGTCTTAGTTGCTAAATATTGTTTATTTGTGCTTAAAAAATACTACTTTGTGTTTTCTAGAAATATAAATACTTTTATAAATAGAACTGGGTTATTTTATCATATTTACCACATTTCCCTAATGTTAATTAATATATTATAATAATAAGAATTATTCTTAAGTCATTTCAGTTATCAGAATCGACAATTCTATATAACTTAACAATTTTTCGCCTCAATCACGCCGGGTTAAAAAGTTAGTATGAATATCAAACGAATGTATGTACATACCGTGTTGATTTTTTGCACTTTTGCGCTAGTATACAAAGTACAGACTGTACATACTGGTATAGACATGAACATTTTTCACAGTACATACTGGTATAGACCAGTACATTTTTCACAGTACATACTGGTATAGACGAGTACATTTTTCACAGTACATACTGGTATAGACGAGTACATTTTTCACAGTACATACAGGTATAGACGAGTACATTTTTCCTTGATGCATTTCAATGAAAATCTGCTTTGTAGTTTGTTATTCGGTGGTACATCCTCTCTGCACATCCTTTCGGGGTAACTTATTTATATTTTGTGTAATTAGGTATACCTAATGTGACCAGACGTTCCGTTTTCACCGAGACAGTACCGTTTTCAGGCAGCCTGTCCCGGTGTCCCCGAGCACAGCTTCCGGACGCCAAAATGTCCCGAAAAGAATGTTTTCGTAAAGAAACCATTATGCATCTACACAAACATACTGATCATCTTGAAACACATAAATATATAAAATAACTAACCCTAATATAACACGAACAAAACATTACTATCTTGTCAATTGTATTGTATGAAAGTGTGAGGCGTCTAAAACGAATAAGGTTGTAAGATATAAATTGTAAAATTTGTGTGTGTCCCGGTTTGGGGGAAATAATAAATGGTCACGTTAGGTTTACCGTATTTTTCAAAACCGACGTCATATTGCATAAAGTTTGCCGGGGTGTCAATTGTCGGCGGATCAACTGTCATGGAACCGTCCCCATCATAATATATTTTGTTGACATTATCAGCCATTTTTAATTTTTAGCTTGTTTTTGACAAATCGTCGCCTTAGTTTGTATTTGTCCAACAAACCATGGAGGAGAAGGTTTTCTTTGATTATTTCAATAAAACATTATGATAGGTGTTTGATACAGCTATTTCCGTAAAGTTAAAGGTTGAAATAATTCCCAGTAAAGTGATTAACTTTTGTTTTTAATATTTTATTTTAATTTTAAAGTAGAGATTGAACCAAAACTAAAATGGTCTGTTGGACAAATAAGAACTGAGGCGACGAGATATAAAGGTTAGGCGTATTATGGTGTGCTTGGCGATTTTTGCTAACTAAAAAAATATCAATTAATGTGTTTAAAATTTTGTGTGAAAACCAAAGTTAAGTGCTCCAAGGTATTTAAAATGTTGACTGTGGTATTTGGTTAGTCTACTTTGAGCAAAAAAATGTTTATAAGTGGCTAAAGCTCTTCAAAGAAGGCCGAGAGATGTTATTGCCGATGCCCGCTCTGGGCGAAAACGTTGACGCAGTGAAGAAAATTGACATGGAGAATCGTCGATTCACTATTGGAGAAGTTGCTGAGGATGTCGGTATATCGGACGCCATGAAAATTTTTCAGATTTTATGGGCATGAAACGTGTGACAACGAAGCTTTTGTAGCAAAACACTTTTTACATCACGAAAATACACCTACTCTCATATAGTTGCTTGTTCGTGATTTTTTTGGATAAATAAAACACCTGTATCATACGCCAGCCACCGTATTCACCGGACTTGGCTCCCTGCGACTTTTTCCTGTTCCCAAAACTGAAAAAACTCAAGAAACGACGGAGTTTTGCCATAAAGACCGCATCGCTGGAAGAGCTCAAGGTCATACCGAAGAGTGCTTATCAGAAGAGCTTGGAAAGAGGATTGGAAAAAGCGCTGGCACAGGTGTATTTTATCTGAGGGGGATTTTTTTGAAGACGACAAAATAGATATTGATGAATAAATAAATATTTTTGGAGAAAAATAAAAAACTCTCATTTTTTTAACAAACCTCATATGAAGTAGCAGAAAAATGTGGTAATGTAAAACATGGTAGGTATACTAACAATATAGCAGGTATATATAGATAGTTATTTTTATTTTTTTAACATTTTTTTAAATATATGCATTTTACATCATGTCCCAATAAAAACATTTTACTATAAAGTAATAATGGTCTAGTAAAAGTACAAATAAATATACCTAAATTGTTGCTAAAAGAAACTTTGTCAAATATTCAGATCCTTGCATACAGAGTATGTACACAAGTTCAAATGCTGTAACAACGCAAAAATTTCAAATACAGTCGGGAATTATGAACATTTTTGAACGCACATAAATCCAATTACTTAGGGGAACAAGAATTTTTTTATGTGAATTACCTATTGCACAAGGGTCCCAATTTTTCCGAACCGCCTACAGCCAGTGAGACATTGGCATTCCCAATAGGGGTATGTTGTGAGGCTGAAGATAGTGTTTAGGAGAAGAAGATGAGGAAGAAGAAGGTGGGGAAGAATCTGGCTATTTGGATCTGGTCTTCAAGCCTTTTCAAGCAACGTTTCAGTTCTGAATGGTGATCTTACAGATGAGAGGTTGAGATGGGCTGGACAAGTACAGAGAATGCCGGATACACGCGTCCCAAAAAGAATTATGACTCGACACCCAGGTGAAGATAAAATATAATAGTGGGAAGACTCAGACTGAGGTGGGAAGACGAGGTAAGTGAAGATGCAGCACAGCTTCTCCAGGTAACAAACTGGGAGTCAGCCGCTGAGGACAGGAGAAGTTGGTGGCGAAAGCTCCAACTTGTCGTACATAGCGCCATCAGAGAGAAAGAGATCTTACACCAGGACGACATGAGATTACATTCCACTCTGCAACATGCCACAAATATACCTTATTGTCTAAATTATTAACACAATTCATCAAATAAAATTTACTTGCACACGCCGGGATTCGAACACGCGACCTTCAGATTGCTAGTTGAAAATCCTACCCCTCGACCACAGAGGCCGTCAAAAACTACTCTATAATAGTATTATGAATATCATCAAGTAAACATTTTATTATCAAGTAAATACATTTTTCTCTGTCACAGCTCGTAGAGAATTGGGTAGTTAAGTACCATTTACACACTACGCTACGTAAGTTCAAAAGCTGTAATAAAACACATTTCTTACTTCCCACAAAAGGTTCATGAAAGGTTCAAACGAACAAGGGGTCATCGAATTGATATTTGGTTCTGAAGGTGCTTTCATATAAATAATTCATAAACATAAACCCATTGAATGTGGACGTCGCATCGTTCTAAAATAGCAGATACTGTTGAGAAAATTTAATGCATAATCTAAACTACAGCTCAAGAGCTTCGTATTTTCCCACCTTATATTTCTCCACTAAAACATTCCAAAATTGGTAACACCATTGGCACTTGAATTCTTGATTGAATTCTTGAATTGTATTCAATTAAAGTAACAAATTTAATGTTTTTTCTGACATCAATTGATTACTTTTTTAATAAAAGTGTAGGTATGTCTATAAGTCTTATAAATTGATTTAAAAATTACTGCCTCAACACAGGCTAGCCTAGTGAGGCAGATTACTGAAAAACCAAAATTTATATTTATTTTCTATTTTTCATTTATCTACTGTTCATATTTATATTTTTTTTCTGTTGATATCCTTTTGTACTTATGTAATTTTAAACCACTGTAAACATAACACTGAATATGTACTTTTTTTGCAAATTTCATTCAATAAAGATATATATTGTTATTATTATTATTAATGCGACAGTTTAAAAATAGGTAGGCAGGAATTTGTACACCATGATTCTAACCTCTACGTATGTTGTGATTTGTGCCATTTTTTCACGATGCATGTAAAAAAGCAGTGCATTTTAAATTACAATCTCATTTGTGAGATTTTTAATTCGTCAACGGTAAACTTATTATTGTTTTATTAAACGACATAAAATGGGTTTAACATTCAACTAAAACATGAGATTATAAGTAGTGTCCGATCGAAACAAGACTTTCCACCGAAACCGAAACCGAATCTTCGACGTCTGTCTCAGTTTCAGTCTATGTAAAAAATAAGCCAAATAACAATAAACAATCGATTTTTAACAAGTCTAAAAATATTTCGGTTTCGGAGATTTTTTGCCGAAATTCGCCGAAACCGAACCTTCGGTCGGTCACTAATTATAAGTATACTACAGTAGTACACAGGAGGGTATCAGTATTATAATAAGAACAAAAGTAAAATAGTAGTTAAACAATAGATAAATAATTGGTTCATATAAGATCAGCCATAATACATATAAATAATAATAAACCATAATACATATAATATCATATGCTGATGACACAGCGATTTTAACTCATGGACTAAACTGGAGTGAAACTCAGTAAACGGCTGAACTAGATATAAATATAATAAAAAAATGGTTTGATCAAAATCTACTATCTCTAAATACAGAAAAAAACTTTTGTAATACCATTCACTCTGAATAAAAATGCTACCCCTGAGAATCTAAACATATGTATACACTCATATAATTGTAATCCAAAGTCATATCTATGTAAACCTAACTGCTCTATACTCACTGTTAAAACAAATGTAAAATACCTTGGTGTAATTATAGATAGTAACATAAAATGGAAATTACAAATCAATACAACAGTAGAACGGTTAGGAAAATTAATTAACATTTTTATTAGAATACGTAACATACTAAATATTGGATTATTAAGAACCATCTATTTTTCCCTAATTCAATCAGTATTACAATATGGAATTGTTGGCTGGGGTGGTGCTTTCAAAACTTCTCTTTTGCCTTTAGAAAATATCCAAAGAATATTAATAAAAATAATTCTAAAAAAGCCATACGATTACCCTACCATCAAATTATTTCAGGAATTCAAAGTCCTTTCACTTCATATTATTTATAAAAAAATTACGCTTTTACAAATACACAAAGATTGTCTCAATAATGTTAACACTCTTTTTTCGAACAGCAATAGAACAAATATCCTTGTTTCTCTGACTATACCTCGCTGTTACACCACCACAGCCCAACAATTCTATAAATATATCGGAGTTAAATGGTTTAACCAATTACCCTTGAAATTAAGATTGGAAAGAAATTACAAACAATTCAAAAAATCAATAAAAACTCTTTTTACTTATCAACATAACAACTCAAATATAACATTAGTTATCCTTTTTCTCTCATTATTTTTTATCTCCTCCGCTTCAATCTATTGTTTTTCTCATCTATTATTTGTTTTGTACATATATATAAAAAAAAAAAAATTATATATATGAACAAATATGATTTTTTTCTTATTTTCTGTTAATTATCTATTTTTTGTTTTATACATTAAAAAAAATATTATTTTTCGTTTTTCTAAATTGTGTTTAACATGCGTTTATCCGCCCTTTTAACTCGAGCTTTGCTCTTAAAAAGGGTGTAAAGCGTATTATTAAATGTATTTTAATAGAAAACTTTATTTAATGTATATAAACATGTAATTGATACTATTTTATTAAATAAATAAAAAAAATAAAAAAATACAAAGCATGACGTATGTATGATAAAAGCTAGAATGAAGATATAGGATACAATTATGTGTTATAACCAAGAAAAAAAAAATGTAAATATATTAGGGTATAGAATGTGATAAAATATTAGAATAACAGAGAACATTATATTAAGGCAGAAGAAAAATATGTAAATACACTTGACTTGTTAGCAAGTATGTAGAATCGAAGAATCAAGCAAAGTCAAGTACCTATATCTATTCAAATTCTATTATATTTTATTTTAACCTCTAACAATCATGTGTATAAATACGTTGGTATCTGAAGAAATCAAATCAATTATATAGCTTACCGTATTCCCTATGCCATGTTATAATACTGTAATTCACTCAAAGTATTTAATTATGTGACATTTGAAATTATTAGCTAAATTAGCAAATAATAATTGTTACTCGATTTCACTGATTTATCAGCCCTACCTATATTTAAACCGAATCAATTAACCGTTTAAATTTTCTCGGAAGTGCATCAGAGGAGAACCATTTATAAAGTACTTCTGCACGAACAGCCTTACAACGTGAAGGCTTCAATTTTACGTGATCGCGCTTGCGGTATTTATAGTATTCGTGCAATTAATCTAAACTCAAACGCCACCCAGGTGTTTCGGAACATACTGGGAGCGAAAAATTGCTTGGTTTATGGTAGACAGGAGCAAATTTAACTGGGCCATATTTTTAAAGCTCTTAAAACTATTATTTATGTCTTTCGTGTGTTTGCGTTGCGATTCTTTTTTCTAACCTCAGAATATTATATTGTTGAGGTTTACATACATAGATGAGTAATATCACAAATAAAAAAAACATACCAAGTAAATGGTAAGTATTATTGTTTTACAACTCAAAATAACGTGAGCTTATATCCTGTTTAGGAAAATAAAATAATCCTTGAAGGCTTATAATATGTCATTTTTGAGAATAAAACAGGAAGGAAAAAGGAAAGAAAAGAAAGGAGCTCTGGGAACGAAAAAGATTGAAGAGTGGATAAAAATCTGTATAGGAGGTGTGCCCTCTTTTTCACTTCTCATGCTCTTTTCATTTCATTGGTATGAATTACTAGCGAGTACCCGGCATGCGTTGAATACTTCGTATAGAAAGAAATTATTTGCTTTGAGATGAAAAATATTCTTTTTATTCATCTGGTGCATACACAACTAAATCGAATGGTTTTATGGCGCGTGAGCTGGTCACATACAGCTGCCCGTATGAGAGGCGTGGATATTTTTTCAAATTTACCCACTGCTATCTACTACCGCTACTGTGTCTTCTCTGCAATCTCTTCCCCCTTTACCTTTCCCGCACCCCCCTCTCCTCTCCATCGTTCCCCCACCCGCGAACACTCCACTCCTTTATTCCCCTCCCCCCTACTAAATTCTCCTTCCCTTCCCCCCTTTCCTCCCTGCCGCAAATTATATAAATAACTCACGGTTTCCAACCGCGCGCACTCATTTGCAAATTTTTTATACAAATTTCGTATCCCCAGGGCTCTACATTGTATATAGAAACCTATGCAGGCGTGCGCATAACAACTCATCAAATTTTCATCGCAAACGGAGGAAAGGCATAGTAAATAATAAGGGACAAAAAAAACATTAATTTAAAATACGTATTCAAGATTAAAATGCATGTATACATTCAAACATTATCTGCGGTATGGTAAAAACCTTCAAGCCGCAAAAGGAAATCTTTACAGAAGACGATTCAATTAATATTTAAAAATTCGTAAAACTAACAAAAAAATTTGAATTTAAGAAGAAAAAATCTTATGAAAGTTGTTATTTGTTTTTCAAATTGTATAATCTTACAATTCTATTTATGATGATAAAAGATTTGAGGGTTGAGTAACTTCATCTAAGTATTTTTTTCGAAATAACTTAAATTATTTTAAAGTACAAATACAACCCACTTCATAAACCCGCACTACTACAAAATTACCTAACAAAGTTTACCACTTGGGGTGACCTGTAGCAGAGGTGTGTGTTATGCAATAATTGAGTCCTGGAGTGGTGGTATCCATACACGCCTTCCTAACATTTGGAATAAATAATTATATTGAATGAGATAAATTCCTCAATGTATCAGTTTCAAAATATGTAACGATATCGCGTAAGAATGCAATCTTTTATCATAAAGATTATTACAGATCCGAAGGAAAATAAAACTAAAGCTAAACAAATTTAAAACCGGTCACCAACTTAAGCAGATATATGCGTTAGAAATACGACAGCAGTCAAGTACAATAAGCGTGTTTATACGTCAACGCGTGTGTCTCCATAGAAACCGTTATAACTCCGTTATTCTTTTAGTGATATCCCTAAAACAAAAAGTAAAAGATCGATAGTGGAACAAGCTATACATCCCTTTTCAAGTTGTCCATAGAAATACATAACAAGAATATTCTGTCATTCGCGCAATCTGACATATAATTTTTCGCGCCAACTTTCGGACCGGCGGCTCGACCCGCTCGACATTGTTAATTTTTATTAAATATTTTTATATGAAATAATAAAAAAGTGAGGTGACAGAAGTGTTTATTATACATTTATATAATAGAATAAGTACAAGTTGTTTACATAATCTGTGATTTTAGTACCGTTTTTATATAAAAATATCACGTGTGTCATTTTTTACATTTTTTTAATATTTACATTGTAAATTTTAATATTTACAAAAGGTAATATTTATTTGTAATACAATAATTCGAAAGCTTATTTTATAAACTTTCTAAAACAGTTTTTACTATACGACTACATTCAGAAATGTTTCATTCATATAGCTTTAATTGTGAAGCGGTAATAACACAAAGTTTTCGTAAAATGTCATTTTGTTTGAGACATCTCAAGCAAATATTCGTGAAAATTCGGAGGGGTTAAAATAAACCATCAAAGTAAGCAAATCGTAATGATACCATTTGAAGAAAATTCAATTATATTTTCATACAAAAACGCTTTATGAAAAGCCAGGGGTTCAAATAGATGGACCACTAATGCAAAAAGAATCCTGCTCGTAATATCCTAATTTTCGTTTTTTTGTTTGTTTATTTCTTTCAAGCTTAAGTTTAGGGTTAACTCAATGACAAAAAGCAATCTTGAGATTTTATCGACCGCTCAAAATTAAATTACTTGAAAATTATTATTCCGCCAACTGTTCATGATGAATGTCAAATGTTTATTCCTGTTTCCAAGAAAATCGTAAAAAGCATATTAAAAAGTTGTGCTTTCTGAAGCACGTTCCGTATGTTGTTTCATCAGAATTACTGACAAAGTTTTAATCAACCAAATTGAAAATAATGCTTTAAAAAAAATTTTCAAAAAATTTTTTTTTTGGAGCAGTTGGGACTGGATAAATTTTTTTTTGGAGCCGTTGGGACTCTTGTGCTCATAAATTATTGTTTTGTGTATTCACATAACAATAATTTACAACAAAAAAATATTTCAAAAAAAATTTTTTTTGGAACCGTTGGTACTCTTGTGCGGTATTCACTTAACAATAATTTAGAATAAAAAAATAAAAATTTCGGAGCAGTTGAGACGCTTCTGCGGTATTCACAATATATGAATTGGCTTACCCCATCACCACCTCACGGTTCTAATACAAAAATGTCATAGAATATACAAACACAGGTGGTGAGGCCACCTCATACATTTGTCCCAAACTATGCGTGACATGACATGTAGTTTAATACATCAACCACCTCACACCTCACCTCGTATTTTTCCCAAACGTGACAACGTGACATGACATGTAGTCCAATATACCAACCACCTCACACCTCACCTCATATTTGTCCCGTACATGACATGACTGTAGTCCCAACAAAACAAACCACCTCACACCTCATGTTTGTCCCTCCTTCATATTTGTCCCCCCTTCATATTTGTAGTAATACAAAGAAAAAAAGTTGGTACAAATACATATTGTGAGGTGGGGGGACATTTTACGTGTTTGTATGGGACATTTGAGGTGCCTCTTGTATGAGGTACTCAACACTACACCGCACCGCATTCACACATCGCCGACTCTTTAAGACCCCACCTACGGCTGTGGGAGAACCTGATCCTATTGACGGAGGCCCAGAATTAATGAGACTGTGAGTGGGTTCGTACACGAGATGGGCATTTATCCATAAACAACTATTTAAGTAATTAACTAAGGTAATGAAGTGAAACCTAAAAACATCTCTTGTAAAAGTGGTAAAAAGTTGCTTGAATTGAGTTATAAAATAACAGTAAAACAAATTAAAACTTTGGCAAGGGTGTTAAAGTAATGAAACTTTCTTAATAAAAAAGCCTGTATCTATTTCCACTACCCGACTAGTAATTTCCTACAAGTGCTTATGTAGGTTTTACGGCCCATAAAGCCGAGCAGTGACATGAAAGTCGATAAATGCGGCCGGAAAATTGACATGACACGTTCTTCAATAATATGTATGCTCGATGGATACTCACCTGAAATATTCATTGGATGTATTTTTATGACCCCTTCTTCCAATATAAACTTTTGCAAAATTAAAATAAAATGTTAACGAATGCTTCTAGATTATAAAATTAAAGTAATTAAATTAGAGTAGTTTTATAATTTACAATCAATAAATTATTTTATTTTTTATTCAGTAGTATTGTCTAAATAATTTTAAAAAAAGTTCAGAACTGGATGAAAACAAAACTATCCTTTGTTCATCCGGAACAGGCAACAATTTTATTGCACGAGCATTCATACATTTCAACTAATATCCAAATGAGGCTGGTCTGGTTACTACAATATGATTAATTACTTAACCCCACAGGCCAATTTGTTCGGTTTTCGGAACAACTCATATAGGTCTCATGGAAATCGTTGTCTCTCTTTCTATCGTGGTTAGAAATATGATCTAAAAATTGTTGAAAAGAGAAAACACCACTTTATTTTGAAACCAAAATTTAACGTCAACATATTTAAAGCACCTTTATGAAATCAAAGTTTCCGATCGCAATTTGAAAAAAAATTATGAAACCTTTGAATTTTTTGCTAATTATTTTTACATGAAATGACAAAAAAGTTGATATACGAAAAATGTTTATAATAAATTTATCTATTAAAATAGTGTGCTTTAATTTTTTTACAATATTGGTAATTTTAGCATGAAAAAACGTAAGGTAAGCCATTTTCAAAACCTTATTTTGTTTGCATTAAAAAAATTTATGTTCTAAAAATTATCAGTTTATTTCCAATTAAAAAAATTAAAAGCGTATTTCACCACTTCTCAAAAACATTTTTTTCCGATGCGTTCAGAAATATTCCATTAATTTGGATTTTATTACAAAACGGAAATATTTTAACCTTCCAACAAAATAGGCACGAGGCTTGAGGGATGAAATTCTTTTACCAGAACCATACAAAATTTAAACATTTTATCATTTTTCAACTTTGTTTATGTTTGCTACCCCAAACCAGTCATTTTTTTTTTCACTTGTAGGGCTTTAATTAAAACGTCTATTAACAAAATGAACTTTTATTCAACATTGCTGGACGAAAGAGAGAAATAAGGCTTCTTTTTCAAGGAATGCGATTTAGCGGAGACAATGTTCCGAGTTCCTTACTGTACGCCCAGTTTATACTTTGTAGTAGAAGCATTATAGTGTGACAAGGTATCATAAAAGAACGTTTCGTTCTTTTGCCACCAAAATTTAACAACCAGGATCTCACAAGATTAAACTGAAAGTCCGAGGAGATTGTGCTCTTTCTTGGACTTTTATTTGTGCCCGAATATATTCAAATAAAATTCATTTATGTATCTAAACCAACCAGAAACACTAAACGAAAACTACGTTTTGATTTAACAAGATTTTAAGTTATTGGATGTTTTAGGTTTCAGGATATATCATGCACTCAATAATAATGCATTATAGGCATCGATAAACATCATAAGGAAGAAAAACACTGTTATATATATAATCTCCTGTTTGTTTAACTTCCAACCCCTGTAAGATGATGTCCGTTAAATACTGGACATTTAATATTTGTAATCAAAAGATGGCAACACTGACGTGCATTAATTGATTGGTCAGGATTTCAGTGAGAGGGGCTAGAAGCGATCAGCGGCGGGCTGCGCTAAGCTCACCCGGTTTTTTCTGGTTTTGACTTTGGGGTTGGTCATCGCCTCTTCTCCTGGACCTTTTGAATTTAAATCAGTGATGTTATCTGATAATGTCTCTCATCCTAGGTGGAGCTCGGTGACGGGGTAACGTACTTTATTCTTATTAATGTATTCGAGACACAACACAAAAAGTTAGGCATCACTTTTCAATCAAATCTTTCATTTGTTAAACGCATAACAGAAATCTCTAACAAGGGCTTAAAAATGTTGGGATTGATAACTAGGCTAACTAGAAATTTTAACAATATAAAATGTATTAAACTGTTATATTTTGCATATGTTAGAAGTCAACTTGAGTACAATTCTCCCGTTTGGAACCCATATTATAATATATGTACATGCACAAGCTATTGAAAGAATACAAAACAAATTCTTACGCTTTCTAAGTTTTAAAATGGGTATTCCAGCAATTGTGTTAAACTACAACACTATTTTAAATGATATGAATATGCTCAAATTGTCAGACAGGAGAATTTTCACTGATTTGGTATTTCTGTATAAAATTGTAAATAATTTAGTTGATGGTCCGGTATTGCTTGAGTTGATAAACTTCCAGATTCCACTACGTAATACCAGAAGTCAGGATTTATTTCAGTGCAGAAATTCTGGAACTAACTACCGTATGTATTCCTCTTTGCCCAGAATACTAATGGAGGGAAATAATTATACCAAGTCAGTCGACATCTTCAATTTATCTTTAAACAAATACAAAATACTGTTGTTGAGGCAGTTCAGTTATGTACAATAAATACTATATATTTCGTTGCAAAATACCTATTATATTTATTTGTTAAAGAAAAATATAGTATTTATATATATTTCTTTAATAAATAAATATATATAGTATATCTGCTTTTCCTTTAATTATCTTTAATCAATAACTTATGTTCTTAGCTTTCACATGGGGATTCAAAGCTTTTCCTAGAGAGCGAAGAATCAATTTGCTAATAGCCCAGTCATTCCGTAGTTAAAAAGGCCTTTAGCTTGCAAAAGGTCATGTAGTAGCGATTTTGATATATGTTGTTAAGATATGTACTCTAAAGAAAAAAAAAGTTTTCGACCTCGGGAGGGTCGAGCTCGATCCGCCATCTTGGATTGAAGGTCCCAGAATTCGGTTTTTTCAAAATAATTATGAAATGGTTGATTTTACAACCAAGTTGTTCAAGGTGAACTTAAAGAAAACTAAATTACGTACATTTTATGTTTTAAGTTTTTTTTTGTAAGTCTAATAGGTAACGAGTTACAGCGGCGGAAATGTGAATATTTTTCTAAAAAATGATGAAATTCCCAATTTGTGTTATTTTTTCGGGTTATTCATTACATAACTAGCTGTTAAAAACCGGCTCCGTAGGGTTTTACTGCTAGGCCCTATAGGCAGCTTTTGGTTTGGCTTCTCCCAGTTAGTGTTGGTGACCATTTTATACATAATTATATTATATAATATATTTTTTATCATATAATTATAATAATTTTGTTAACTCATTTCTACACCACCATGAGGTAGAAAACATGGCGCATTTTTTTTATTGTGGTATCCCCTGTAGGTCTACTCCACAGATATACCAGCGATGGTAGATTTCAAAATTATTTTATATATTGGTTATTGCGTAATGATATTTTTTTTTGTTGATGCCGGTTGGTTGATATCGACATCTTAATAACAGTCTTCATCAATGTCATCATCTAATTCACTGCCTGTGGTATTGAGATTCTGGGCTTCCATTGACAAAATCTCTTCATCTTCTTCCTCAACATCGATATGAACCTCTGGCGAATTTTGGCATGTTTGACCATTCAGCACCCACACACAATAGAACAATTCAATTCAGCTTTCCTGCAGCCACATGCAACGCCGCATTCTTTTTACAATTACATGAAATAAATTTCAATAAAGTCTCGGGTGCTGGTTTCTTAGTCATTCTTACTGGAACAAGCCCGTTGGTGCCACAGTACTGGTTTCCAGCCCCAGTTTTCTGGATTTTTTTGGATTCCATACCATTTTTGGACTTGGTGGTACGTCCTAAATGCATGGTACCGTGCAGCGTCGTTCGTTGGTGGCAAAGAGGCAAGATTGAATTTGCTTTTTGTTGTTGACTTTGCGAAACGTTGGTAGCGGACTTCTTCAAATGTTTCCTTATCCATGTCACCCCCGTACAAAACAACAATAAAGCGTGTTCCTGCATCTGCTATGTCTTCTGGTTTTGCATTATGTTGTTTGAAGATTCCTATTATGGCATTGAGTCTTGTGTCGTTCTGTACAAGTGAACAAAATTTTGTTTTTCCTTGGTTGAAGAAGGACGATGTTGTATCGCAGCCACTAAAGGCATGGAGAAACAGAATATTCTCAGCCGCTTCTTTGTATTTCACACTATTCGCGGAAAACAGTCTTTCAAAAGTTTTGCCTCTCCCGGGTTTGCGAAGATATATACTTCTTTCGGGTGGTGCCAATGCTGTTAGCAGAACTAGGAGATCAACGTCTTCGCCAATAACGAATACAGCGTCAAATGATGAACACAAGGATATCGCAGTATTGACAATCAACTCATCAGCATCTTCTTCAGCCTGCTTAACTATAAAATCAGCCTGTATAAATTGCTTTGTAAGCATCGAAATCAGACGGACTTTGTTATTTTCATTGGCTAAAAAACGTTCTTGTGAAACTTGAACTGGCATTGTTTCATCGAAAAGAACATCTGCAGACATATGCTTCTTCGATCGGCGAAGTCTTTCTGCGGTTTTTGTATTTTTTTCACCATCATCTAGCGGATATCCATCGAAAACAATGACTGCATGTGATCCATAGTGATGTCTTACATAGTGAACGTACTTCTCGCAAATTGACCCAAAAAATCATTACGATTCCATACAACTTTATGTAAAAGGTATCCTCCATCCACAACATTAATTTTGCTACCTTCAAGTTGCACGCCTTCTGGAAGTTGTTCAAAAACACCATAAAATGATGATTTCGTACCTTTGCGCATTCCTTCTTCAGAGAAAAGCGACAAAGGAAATGGGGCGAGTTCGAATTTAAGGTAATCCTTCAATTCTTTGTCGGATTTCTTCAAAATACACATTCTCTGGAACAACATTAGCGGGTTGTAAGATGTCGATATCAACCAACCGGCATCAACAAAAAAATATCATTACGCAATAGCCAATACATAAAATAATTTCGAAATCTACCATCGCTGGTATATCTGTGGAGTACACCTACAGGGGATACCACTATAAAAAAATGCGCAATGTTCTCTACCTCATGGTGGTGTAGAAATGAGTTAACAAAATTATTATAATTATATGATAAAAAATATATTATATAATATAATTATGTATAAAATGGTCACCAACACTAACTGGGCGAAGCCAAACCAAAAGTTGCCTACAGGGCCTAGCAGTAAAACCCTACGGAGCGGGTTTTTAACAGCTAGTTATGTAATGAATAACCCGAAAAAATAACACAAATTGGGAATTTCATCATTTTTTAGAAAAATATTCACATTTCCGCCACTGTAACTCGTTACCTATTAAACTTACAAAAAAAAACTCTAACACATAAAATGTACGTAATTTAGTTTTCTTTAAGTTCACCATGAACAACTTGGTTGTAAAATCAACCACTTCATAATTATTTTGAAAAAACCGAATTTTGGGACCTTCAATCCAAGATGGCGGATCGAGCTCGACCCTCCCGAGGTCGAAAACTTTTTTTTTTCTTTAGAGTACATATCTTAACAACATATATCAAAATCGCTACTACATGACCTTTTGCAAGGTAAAACTACGGAATGACTGGGCTATAAATACATTCACAAGATATTCCAATAGCAAAAGAGATCTTTTATTTAAAAACTTCCCTCTGTTTTTCTATCAATAACCCCTTGAAGTGGTAATATTCTCGAATCGACCATCAACGGGCTGCAAACACGAGCCCTCCTCGGTTGAGCTAGCTGGAAGAGGTATTTAAGTACATGTATGTTGGTCATTGTGTGTTTATTTTTTATGATGTCTATAAATCTGTACCTAAGCAGTTCGAAAATACTTCATTATGTAACAACACAAAAAAATGTATTGGGTACCTAAAATAGTTCGCTAAAGTAAGGTAACGACTTGCCGCACAGTCTACTCTTCTGCGCACGGTATTCGGTTTATATCGATTTTTTACCGACCCATAAGGGAGCCGCCTTAAATGCATAGATTTCTAGGACATGAATAAAAATAACCTGCATAATATTAACATTAATTATTATTTTTATATGTAGATATAATGAACCTATGTGTAAAAAAACCTAAATGATTTACATTTATCACAAAATAAAAGCTTACTGAAAACAAAAACTACCACAACACAGAAATCTGCCTAGTATGGTGGTCGAAAAATCCCTAATTCGTGTAACGAACAATTTCAAAGAATAAAGAAACATAAAAAAAATAAAAAATACGAAGTTCATCTTCACGAAACACGCTCGCTGCAAACTACCTACTAAATATTTCCGATGTTTCATTCGAACATAATTTCACGGTGAAACATGAAATGCTTAGGTATAACTTAAGTTCCCCGGTTTCGTTCCACAATACTGCCTACTTAAGCTTCTCAAACTTTAATTGGGTCATAATCATCTGGCAAGCTTCAGAATATCCCTTAGAAGCTTTCTACAGGCCCCCGGCGCGCTTTTCATTACACGGGAACTTATTTTCATCGTCTACTGCTCTATCGACAAACTTTATTCCCAAATGCAATGCGAGAGGTAAATCGTTATGACTTATGCCTTAAAGCCTTCATGTTTCATTGCATTCATAATATAATAACTAGAGAATTCTAGGAAAAGTTCGTTGCAGATATTGTTGACACTCAAGCAAGAAATCGCCGTTTATTGTGAAAGAAAAATATAATATTTAGATTTCCACTTCCGAGAACGAGAATCGAAACCAAAAACTAGTAAAATAAAGGATTTTTTCAACACCAGCTGCTGCAAAATGATAGCAGTTATATTAAATCACTGTGATTTTTTATTATTAACTGCAATTATATTATACTCACCATCTCAGACCCAGTTGTTTTGCAGAAATTTAAACGAAAAATTGTCATAAAATTGTCATTGAGCGCAATTTTGCTTTTTTGGAATTTGAAAGGTCTCCGTTCAAACCCGATTTTAGTTTTTCAAACAATATGATAGTTTTCCTCTTCTGCTGATCACAATCACAAAAGGTGAAAATGACTTGGATTTGGCATTTAACGGAACCCCGACGGCCAGCGTGGTCTAACGGTAAGACTTTTGACTCGCAATCCGATGGTCGCGGGATCGAATCCCGGCGTGGGCAAATAAATTTCATTTGATTAATTTGTGTTATTTCACAAATTGATTCATTTGAAATAATATGTAGTATATTTGCGGCACGTTCCAGAGTGGAAGATACTCTCAGTATCGCCCTGGTGTAAGACCATCATTCAGATTTGAAACGATACTTGAAATGGCTTTAGCCGTGTTTGGTGACCAGATCTGAATAGCCAGATACCTCCCCACCTTCCTCTTTTCCACCTCCTTTCCCTCCCCACTTCCTTCAGCCTCACAACATACCCCAATTGGCGATGCCGTAGTCTCACTGGCTCCAGACGGGAGCAGCTGAGGCTCTTGTGAGGTATTCATATAAAAAAAAACTTTTCAACTACCTTTCGAAAACAATGGCGCTGAATGGCCATTTGATGACTATGTCATACGTGGATTTAGACGGAACAACTAGACCTTAGAAAATCTAAATAAGCTCTAGAGAATCAAGAAGAACATTTATTTTAAGATGCGATGTAGCTATACCATTAACCAAAAGATCCTCCATGAGCTGTGCACAATATGCAGGGAATCTCCATGCAA
Source organism: Limnephilus marmoratus (assembly GCA_917880885.1). Classification (NCBI taxonomy): domain Eukaryota; kingdom Metazoa; phylum Arthropoda; class Insecta; order Trichoptera; family Limnephilidae; genus Limnephilus; species Limnephilus marmoratus. Next base: position 11,471,015 of record OU862918.1, read on the forward strand.
TATATTCTATTATCTAAGTATGATTATTGTGAGAATGGTTTATGGTGGTACTCCTGCTTTTCAAATATGCAAGAGCGAGACGGCAGATACAGGGTATAAAAGGTGATGAATGTTACTGCTCGCTCTCCTTTAGCTTCTACAGCTCGATAAGCTAGCACTTAGTTTTTACATCACAGACTTGTCTTAATGGTGAAATTATAAATCTTACTCGTCCACGCGCTTTTTACTTAAGATCAGTAAAGATCTCATCTTACGCCTACACCAATAAATAACAGCCTAAACAAGAAAAGAAAATAGTTTGGAAACTCTGTGTAGCAGTACCAAGTTAGACCAATTGGTGGTTTGAACAAACGTGTATGGCTCTCCTGATTCTCCCTTACCGCCTCTCTCCATAAACCGTTACCAGCAATCAGTTTGATTGAAGTATTGGAATGACATGTTGGACCACGTAATAGCATTGTGGCTTCCAGAATATACATGACCTACAATCATTCATGCACAGGATTGTTTGCGATAGGACAAATACGTATTGGTTTGGAAGTACAAGAAAGCATTATTATTTTGTAACAATGATGAGCAGAATTAAATAAAGAAATCTAGTTTCCGTCCATCGTTTTAAGTGCTAAAAAATTAAAAAAAAAAAACATCAGTCTGCAATTCTAGAAGTGAAATTTTCAGGAAACTAAAGTAGACAAGAGTGAGGAGGTTACAAAGCACCACACAAGATGATACCAAGTATACTATCTCATTCTCTCGGAGGCTAAATCCTACAGATGTACGTGTTTTTCTCCTATTAGCGTCGCTATTTTTCTTTTCATCGAGTTTCAAATTAAAATGGTCCTAAAGGAGTTTTTACTTCAATAATTACTCAAATGCGAGTAGTTGACCGAACTAAACTTTCTAAACCTAACAAACTGTATCTTTGTCAAATAAAGGTTCCAACTTCCTAGAATCATTAAGGAATATTTTAAGACTAAGGAATGATGATGTATTTAGTTTCCATTGCCGAGGGTCAAGGGAATTTTTGAGCAAGAAAATCAGATTGCTTCACAATTAATAAATTTTAAAATATATGTTTTTCTGTATATATATTTGTGGAACATTCCAGATAATAGGTGATAGACCACTCCTTGGTGATAGACCACCATTCAGAAATGAAACTTTGTTTTAAATGGATTTACTCTTGTTTCGTTATTAGTTTTTGCGGTATTATGCCGTGTTACGCTACCTCCTTCTTTAGCCAACGTTTCGGACAGCGTTGCAGTGTCCATCATCAGGGCAGATGTGTAATAATTAGGGGTGTTTGTACTTATCTACTTAGGAGCGATATCGTGTCGCCAGCTCCACTCCTCTACGAGCTGGCGCTACAATATACTTCAACATGTTTTTTTGACCAAGAACTATTGAGCTTAGCTTCGTCGTCTCTATTAATATTTATAGGATTTTTGTGAATTTCAATTGCCTCCATAATCAGGCACGCTCTATGAGTTTTGGGTCTTCCCAGGACCTCAGGGACAAATCAAAAGTAATGGCCGGTTTCGATTAAGTGCTCGGCGATTGCCGATTTGTCAGGGTGGCCAAGTTTACAGGCACGAAAGTTTTCTGATATCCTTTTGGAGATCGTCCGCTCTGTTTGGTCTACATACCTTGTCACATCCAGAACAGCTGAGTTTGTATACTCCATCTGTTTCCAGAGGAAACTTGGTCTTTGCAGGCCTCAAAAAGTCTCGTATTTTTGTCGTGGTTCCAAAGACAGTCTTGATGCTTTCTTTTTTCAATAGCCTGGCAATTCTGTCTGTCACATTGTGAACGTAAGGCAGGAAAGCTCTTGTTCAATTCTGTCTTCGTTTGGTGCAGATTTGGTTTTGATTTGATGATGGAAACTGCAACGCTGTCCGAAACGTTGGCTAAAGAAGGAGGTAGCGTAACACGGCATAATACCCCAAAAACTAATAACAAAATAATTTTTGGCCGTGAAAATCTAAAATCGTATCGGATTTACTCATGTTCGGAGAATCAGATTTGCATAAGCAGGTACTTCATCACCTTCCTTTTCCCTCTCCTTCTCCTTACTCACTACCTTTAGCCTGATAACATACCACTATTGCGGATGTGCAAAACTCGCAATTAACCACTGGAGCGATTTTGGTCGAAAAATGGAGCACTTTTATTTTTCTGCAATTGATAGCGGCCCAAAAATGGACCACATTTTTCTACCATTCATAAAACATTTATTGTAATTATTTAAAAAAAATATTTGGCCAGTCATTTATTTTAAAACGAAGCTTTTGAAATGCTTTATTTATGATGACACTAGATGTCGAAAATCCGAACAGTTTTAGAGCGATGTTGAAAATAATTTTTTAAAATATTTTTTTCCTGCCGAATTTTTGATCAGCTATTTATGGATAAAATTAAGTACTTTTTCAAAAGATTACATTTATTATCATACCATTTCCATAGATTATCCACCTTTCATTATCATGTATACCAAAGACAACATACACAAATCGAAAATATTCTATGTTGACTTGAATAAGTTTCCCTCACGGCAGTTTCAAGTAAAAAAAACCCGCAGGATTTGCGCGATTATAAACTTATCGATGTTTTTTATATATTTTTTTTTTAAATCTATTTATTTATTCCATGTGATCGCTCCGGTGGTTAAAAAAGACATTATTTATCGCTCATGGTAAGTTATTTATGTCATAACATGTATGTAAATAAATATTCGAACAAAAAGTCTGTGCAAGAAAAACATCAAAATATTCAGAAAAATGCATGTGATTGTTAGGTTTTTTGTTTTGTTTTTTTTTTATTTATTTTCACACGCCAATATCCTTAGGCAGTATTTCGTGCTACGCCTTAAGAAGTGTGGAGAGGCCTCCGTTTACCATTGAATCGAGAAATACTGAAAAAAGGAAATAACTCAACATGAAACAACATCCCCAGAGGATCTCAATTTTCATATTCCCCGATATTTTCGCAAAATACCAGTTTTCCAAACAATGTCACCAGCCCCATGAGAATGAATATGTGATAAAATTTAATAATTTAAATTTATTTGATCATTAATTATTTCTCGACTCGTGGAACATTTTTCGGCGTTGTGAATAACTTTCCACACTTTGGAAATGAAATGACTTTAGTTGTTGGTTGAACCCTGGAGAGATCTGTTCGAAACATCCGTGTACCAAATAATTCAGTCCAAAAATTGGTTGGCTAATAACCTACATAAAACATTTTATCGGAAAAAACTTTTTTATTTGTTAGAATGTCAATCCCTACAACAACAAAAATGACAAGTCGCATCTGGCTTTAAGGTTATTTCTGAAGGCTGTCTACAAATTTTTTTGAATACTCATGTTTATTATTTAAATTACCGATGCCAAATCTACATTTCGAACGTCGTCAACTGAATAACATATCAGTGGGAAAGGTCTAGGCTTAATTGGCTTCCATTAAAAATTAAAAAATACCATTTACACGTGTATTTAATTGGATCGCTTAAAACTTAAAGTGACCCTGCGTGTTGTGGAAATATTACGGCAAACCATCGATTTAAAATACCTTAGAAAACTTTCCAGGTGAGAACAAGTCTGAAAAATAGCACGTTATAAGTTGGTCTCAGTCGAAGAATTATAAAAAATAGATCAACAAAAATATTGTTAAAGGAAATAAAACATAGCATGTATACCTAATAAGAATTTCACAGAGTTGGCATTAAATGCCACGGCAGTCGTAATCAGGCGAGACAATTAACTATTAACTAATCTGGTGAGTCTTCCTATTTTGGCATTTACATTGGTAATTTCGGTTCTGCACCTGGGACGTATCAAAAACCTGTGATAGCGGCCTACGGTTAAATTATTCGGACTCATACCTCAGTCAGGATATCAGACATCGATAGGACACCATGCTGACCCATTAGTAGTTGAGCAATATTTATCATCTACTATAGACGTGTAGAATATAATGCCAGGTAAAACAGATTTTTGATGGAAGTCTCATAAATCGACAAAAAGACCTATAAAAATGAAGGAAGTGGTCCCACAATTATTGTAAAAATCACCGCACATCGCCAGAATGACCATAATTGAGTTAAATGGTCAGGTTTTTATATCTGAAAATCATGAAAATTCGCATCGAAAATAGCGTGGCGCTTCGAAGGTTGACAAGACCTAACACGCAAAGGAGTAATTGCAAGTTTAACTCCTTTTCGAAAAGTAAATAAAAATCTTAACATTCAAAAAGGAATTCAAAATTTCATTAACCTTTGGATACGGAATGACCTATAAATTCGTAAAACCGCAAATAATTTACATGCAAATGAAAAGTCGTCGCCACTTTCACATTTCATATTAATTTAGACATGTTAAGGGGGAACGGCTATGCATTAGTGCGCAGCCCTGTTCATACAAAACTTTATTTATTTATTTTTTTTACATTAACTCGATAGAACAAGGATAGCATTCCCACTCGACGCCTGTGCTCCAAAGATTGCAATCCGTCAGTTGAGATGGGAGAATCTATTAAACGAACCGCCCGTTTCTTCTCAGAGTCGAGGGTATTTTTCAGGTATTTTGGAGCTCCAGACCAGAGGTGGCTGCCAAATTCAACCGTAGGGGGGAACTTGTATTTTGTACATGGTTAGCAGTTGTGGACTAATAATGACATTACTAAATTTTTCATGATTTGGCAAAATTGGCAATAATTTTTGAGGTAACGATAATTATTTAAAAAAAATATTTTTGCTAAATGCATGTGATTATATAAAATAAAAAAATAAAAATGATTAAAAAGGCAACCTGAAGCGCATAAATTCAAATTACAAAAGAACGATTTACGTTATTAACACAAATTTTGGTAGTAGATATATGAATAAAAATGTATACCCAAAGAAGTGTCCTTTTCATAAAGGATTTTTTTTTTCAGTACTACATAACACGGTAAGACTATTTTTGATGTGAAACTTTTCATCGCCGTCGGAGATTTGCAATTTGGATGAAACGGAAATGCATCACTACGACGGATCCTCGGTTCTAATATAATACGGTTAATTCACAACTCCGCGCGAGCTCTCGGTGGCACAGCGGTATAACGCGTCCTACAGGATAGAGGTCCTAGAGGTTCAAATCCTACGAAATCCAAAAAAAACATTTATTTTTGTGAATCAATCTTTTTATTCTTATAAATCAATATCCAATCTTCAAATCACTTTAAAATAAACTGGCAAAAGAAAAGAAAGCGTAATTTAGCGACTTTCTAGTTTCACTTCTACCGCGTGTAAATTATATACCCTGATTTTTTTTTCTAATAATTATAATTAAATACAAAAAAATGCCAAAGTTGTCTCTAAAACCGTGAAAAATTGAAATCATACAAAACATCATCATTAAAAAATGATAATAAAATAGCACATATCCTTACTCGATTTTTTCTATAGATGATTAAAAAATTTTGTACTTTGAGTACAAATCCAAATTTAATAGTTTTGTATTGAAAAGGCCGCGCAGCCGTTCCTCATAAGGCGTGAAAATACTAAATATCAAGTGTCAAATATAGCGTTGCACGATATTTTGATTTCATCATCTTCGGTTTATTAAATCCTAAAGGAGACACCGAACGATTCGGAAAATGGAACCAATGCCGTGTCGCCTTGGAGTAACCCTTTACGTGACCGGGAGATATTCCTTTTTAAGGTTCCTTAGGGGATAACCTTTTTCATTTGACCTTTACCATCAGTGGCTTACAACCCGTGTAACAATAATCTATTTTGAAGTACATCGATGCACCTCACAACCAGTTTTATTTGCGATTCGCACCGAACTACGATAATACTGTACTGAGTGTGCCCTAAGAAATCTCTCATTCTTATTAATATTTTGGACACTTTAACACCCTTTTATTAATTATTATATTTTAAGTATATTAGTTATTCACATAGTTTCAGCTTCTTTTAATAGATGTCGCTAGCATGGTCAGTAATACGAAGTTTTGCTATATCCCAATCATATGGCAGTTATGTATAATTTCCGAGTAACATATATTGTCGTTTGTATCTTAGATACGAACGGTTTTGATGATTGCTGAAGGCATCGACGAGTTGGGCGGAAACCTCCAGTCCGCCAGTGGGAGCGGAAAAACTCGCTTAGAGCCTAGTCTAGTAAGGACGTCTGTCCAGTTTAATATTCATTGAAATATTTAAAATAACGTAATAAATCAACTAGTAATCGCACAAATCTCAAACTTACTTGGAAGATACCCAACACATCTTACGTTGTTTTTATATTGGAAATTATATATTATGACAACAAGATTTTATTTGCCATTGTTTAATCTCATGAATTTTTCATAAAAAAACCTTTAAGTCTTTATTTTAAATTGACAGGATCAATGTTAATGTTAATGTTGTTCAATGTTATGTAAAACTTAGATACATTATAAAGAAAATATGGAAACATATTTTTTAATAAAAAAAATCATTTTAAAATTCCACTCAGCATGATAAAATGTTTGACAAATATAAATGATTGAAAGTTTTAAAACCATTTTTTTTTAATTCTGTGGGAGAAACTTTAAATATATCTCACTATTAATATAATGTGCCTTCATTTAGCTGAAATATTTATTTATGTGAAACTTATTTAGCGCCGTTGGTGACTTGAAATTAGAGTGAAACGGAAATGCATCACAACTCAGTTCTACACAAATACTCGGTTCTAATATAATGCTGTAAATTTGCAACTGCGCGTGCCTTCCATACCGTAGTTGGCAAGGTGCCTGACAAGTCTCAGCGGCCAGAGGATAGACATCAAGCGAACTAGGGTTCGAATCCTACGAAATCCAAAAAACAACATATTTATTTAGTGAAATCAATATTCATTCTTTAAACCACTTAATAAAAAACCAGCAATATAAAAGAAAGCGACATATAGAGATTTTTTAGTTTCACTTCTACCACGTGTGAATTACACATTCTGATTTTTGTTATATAAAAACTAACTACAGCGCCCTTGAGGTGATTTTTCACATAAAGGCGCTATACAAGTCATCCAAATATCATTATTATTATTATTGGAGAAAAGAAATTGTTGACTTAAGAGCTTAGTTAACCGATTACCAAAGAATAATCTGATTTTCAAAACTTCTGTGCGGCAGCTAGATACCTCTTTGTGGAATTTATATCAATGGAGTTAATAATAATTAATAGGCACTAAACACAACATTATACAGGTACTCGTATTGATAAACTATGAATATTGATTTGACAAAGTAAGTCAATATCAAGGGAAAACAATCTCAGGATGTATTTTTGGATTGTAAATTGTGGCAATGGTTTGAAGCAAACATTTTGTTTAGGGTATTAAATCAGCAGTATTATTCGTCCATTAACACTACATAACAATAAACCTAGGTACGTATCTACGTGTAAAAAAGAATACGGTGTAGACGTCTCAGGCCAATCGTAAAATCAGGCAGATCATGATGCGCCTTAGGTACAACACGATCTGCTGCCATTTCACGATGTGGCAGAAAATGGGGAAAACGTCGTACGTGGGAATCACTTGGTTGAAATCAAGTAAATTTCAGATACATGAATTTGGCTATCAATTTCAGTTTAACAGAATTTTGTTAACTATGTTTTTCTAATGATTTTCATAGAACTTGATCATGGTTAATAGTTTTTGGTTAATTAAGATCATAATAATATGTCAACGGTTCGAGGGATTTTAATTATTTAATACCCATTTTTTTTATATTCAACTCCACGCAAGAGGCTCAGAGGAAAATAATTATCCTCCTCTGTCAAACTACGTCATCTTTGTGGATGATATATGGAGGGTCTTTTGAAGAAGAATGAGTGAACATGGTTCTTGACGAGTCCTGTATTGTAGGAGGGAGAAAACGCAAAAAGGCTAGAAAATCATTTCACATTCGAGCTGTAAATTATAAGAACGCATCGCAAAAATGATCCGTTCTCAATTTGATGGTCATTCGTTGATGTACAAGGCTTTGATGAAAATAATTTCCCTCATCAATCGGAGTATGTCTATGTTGAGGATGCTGTATGGCGGGTCTTTTTTAAGGAGAGGAAAGAGTGAATTTTGGTCTTGAAGAGATATATGTTGTAGGAGGGAAGAAACGCAGATATCGGTTAATCGTTTCACAGCCAAGCAATTCAACTTAAAAACGAATCGTAAAGATGACCCGTCCTAAACATGCATTTTGAAAAAGTTTTTCATGTTTGATGTAAATCTTTAGCAAGATAAGATTCAAATCGTAGGTACTGTTCACAAAATAAAGTGTTTTAGAAAGTTATATAGTGATTGTAATTATACAGCTATAATAATACGAATTATAATACTACTTATATTATATATGAAATTGGCGTTTTGTATGGGAGGAACATAAAGTCGATTTTTTTTTAATATAATATATTTATTTAATCAAAGTACCTATGTACCATTGCTATCTATGCACTTTTGCCATCTCATAAGTAGTTCATCGATCCCTTTACTAAAAAAACCATTCGGACAGGAATCAATAAAATCTTTGAAGGCGGTTTGGACTGCCCCATCGGAGTTGAATTTTTTCCCTTGCGTTATCCAAATTTCTAAAAAAATGGTAATCTGTTGGGGCAAGGTCCAGAGAGTACGGTGGATGTCTTAGACATTCCAATTGAAGCTCCTCTAATTTGGTAACCGTATGTTGTGCAGTGTGTGGTATAGCGTTCTAACGCGCGTTTGTTGATTTGCTTCACTCAATTCGTAAGGTACCCACCTTTCAAGCTTTTTCACCTTCCCAATTCGCTTCAAGTGGATTAAAACAGTTTTATCACTAACACCGCAGCCTGCAGCTAACTCGGACGTGGTTCGCGGTGGATCCGCTTCCACAATAGCTTTCAATTTTTCATTATCAACTTTGGTCTCCGGCCCTCCACGGGGCTTGTTCTGCAGGTCGAAATTTCCAGAACGAAAACGTTGGAACCAAAAACGCACTGGGTTTTCTTTTGCGGCACCGTCGCCATACACATCATTAATCCTTCGAGCCGTTTCTGCAGCACTGGTGCCACGGTGGAACTCGTAAAAACAAATGAATTATAATTTTAGAAACACAAATACATGAATAAATAGCTGTATAAATTTGAATTTGGAATTCCTAACCAAAGAGAAGATATTTGAGATCAAAGTTGCCAGTACGGCAAAACGCTAATTTCATATGTAAGGACCTAATATTAGGTATATTATAATACTTAATTTACGCAAAACAAAGTTTTTCATTTGATACCAATAAACATCATATTATTTATTGGAAGAATTTGTATGAAGATACGTTTTATTTTTTCATTGAAATGCTTACATCAACGTTTCCCTCATTAGTGTGAACAGCTCCAATTTCCGTTGTCAATTATACGTATGGCGGGAACGAACAACGTGTAAGCTCTTCTGACGTGGACGATTTTATACCCACCGTCGATGTTATTTTCTGGTTTCATTCCAAATATAACCCTTATATTGATGATACCTTTCCACTTCCCATCGTGTTATTGGTGAAAATGTTTCCAATAGCGTAATTAGAGTTCATTTATTTATCGCACAGAACGGTGAAAGAATGAAGTAGAATTTCCAAGAAAGTTACTGAAACACTTAATTTAACCACAATTTATTTATTTCATTATTATTTTTTTACATTAACTTCACACCATGAGGAAAATAATCTCCCTGAGGGAATATGTCATCAGAGATGGTGTGTGGAGGGTCTTTTTGAGGAGAGGACGGAATGAATTTTGGTCTTAAAGAGACCCATGTTGTATGAAGGAAGAAACACAGAGGCCGGCAAAGCATTCCACAGCCGAGCTGTTGAATACAAGAACGAGTCGAAGAAGCGACCCGTTCTCGTGTGACAATTGTAAACTGATTTTGGGCACGCGCTTGGCGTGTTTCCCGACTATGCAACGGTGCCGAAGGGATCAATGACGCTAGTTCCTCGGAGCGTCTTCCATTGTCATACCGGTAGATAAGGATAGCATTCCCAACCGACGTCTGTTCTCAAAAGATTGCAATCCGTCTGTTAAGATGGGAGAATCTATCAAACGGACCGCCCGTTTCTGCACAGAGTCGAGGGTATTTTTCAGGTATTTTGGAGCTCCAGACCAGAGATGGCTGCCAAATTCAAACGTGGGGCGTACTTGTATTTTGTACAGGGTTAGCAGTTGTGTACTATTAACCCTCGACCCGTCGCGTGGGGTCTTTAAAAGCCCAGGTTTTACCGAAATGCTAATTATGTTCATTTTAAATGTTCCCACTGATTTCTTACTTTAGGTAGCTTCCTAAAAGAGACTTGGACTTAGTTGTAGTTGACACTCTTATGTGGTATTCAAATTAAAAAAATGTTTTTCGACAAATCCAAAAACTGAAATATACCTTACCATGCTAATTCAGTTATTTGCCAACTTCTACGTTATCATCGGAAGTGCACTGTCTAAACTTTAGCTTAAACCAAACAAAAGCCCAACAAAATCACAACAGCATCCCAACAATATCATAACAAATTGATTCAATTACGCAGTCTGCCGTACTGAATACCGCTTTCTAAATTTCTTGCATCGTCTAGTTTCATGCCAAAGTTATGCAAACTAGTTGATATTGCTTGCTTTCTCAATTTCCTACAGCGCTAACCAAACTTCCACCAAGCTCCTGTAGTTTTGTTCTATTAACCTAGTGCCTCCGAATCTACTACAGCCTATAGCCTATATAATAATAATATCGTACCAAATATACCTCAACTATAATCTGAACTAACTTCACAGAACTAAAGTAAACCTTGAAATACATAGCAGTATACCCATTTGAATAGGAATACTCTGCTGATTGAATAATGGTAAGGTAATTATTGTTAGTGTCGGAAACAATGTTCATAAATCAGTTTATTGAATCGAATAATTAATTTATTCGGGTATTTAGTTAATTTCAATTTCGTTATTTATTTGAAACATTAGAGACGATTGGTTTTGAATAGTTCGCAATAATATTTATTTAGGTACGACACCACATACAGTGAAATGTTTTACTCTGTGGACAACAACTGTCAATTTAATGAATTGGGTTAGTTCGGGATAGTTTCCGTTAGTATAAATAAACATCATTGAAACAACTGCCAATGTAAGTAAGAACTGGACAAGCTATGTTTTTGATTGTTTTGCGTTAGGTTAAATGGGTCATTATTTTGGTTGTCTGATTATCGTAATCGAAACTGCGATCAGCTGTTGAACAATGATGTTATAATACAAGGTCTGGGTTTGGTAAGCGCAAAAATAAGAAGTATTGGTACCCGGCAATGCTCGAGCATAAAGAAAATCACATTTTACTATAGGTGTTCTGTACCACTTGTTTTACGAACACGAGATTGCAGAGTTCAGCCAAATGGACTCGATTCCTCGGACTCATTCATTTCGTTCGGCTGGACAATAAGTTTTATTCCCTTGTATAATATACAAGTAACCTACACATCTACAAAGCTTTTAATTACTATTTCTAATTTATTTTAGTTTCAATCTCTCGAGAGAAAAGCAAAGAAATTAACGAAGAGAAATAGAAAATTCGATACCGTGTTGCAATATTTAAGCATTAAGTTTTCCATTATCGCCGATAAATTGCTTTTACACAAACAAGGAATAAACTAGTCTGAACAAGTTCCACGAGGCAAGAGCAATTATTTATAGCTTTGATGTTAAGTAATTCTGAATACCTACTTCATCCATCATATATTTATTTTACTCCCAAAGGACTTTTAAATAAATAAAGGGTACTATAACTATAACACGAGAAATAATTTTGGGCACACAAAGAAATAATACACATAAAATTACAATGAAAAAAATATGCATAAAACCGTCCGAGTATACCTAAATTTCAGCACAATCAGGTTTTAAAAATAATCCGCCAAAGTTTGGTAACTAAACATACCTAACTTGATTGACTGTCGTAATATAGTATCTACCATATTATGAATATGAACCAAATTCATTTTTAAAAAAGGAATTTTATAAAATATATTACGATAAAACTATACTAAGAGAGAGAACAATTAGTCATAATAGATCTGATATTATGAAATGGTTGATTTTACAACCAAGTTGTTCAAGGCGAACTTGAAGAAAACTAAATTACGTACATTTTGTGTGTAATGTTTTTTTTGTAAGTCTAATAGGTAACGAGTTACAGCGGAAAAAAGAAGACAATTTTGACAAAAAATTGTGAAACTCAAGTTTTCTTGATACACTTTTGTAAGAACATATTATAAAATATCATTTTAACGTATTCCCACAAACAATATACTTATATAGCATCATCTGTGTGCTCGATGACGTTGATTGACGTTGTTATAGTGGGCTCCTAGTCTATAGCTGACGTGGAATCAATTCACTTCTTTCTATCAGTACTGGAATTGTCGGGGATGAAAAGATTGTCATTTATCCAGAGAAATAGGTACCGAGAGGATGTCGAACATGGTTACCAGGTATACAAATTTTGAATCTATTAAATTCAAACTTAAGGACAAAGTTATTCCATTAGTAGCAGTCAACAGCAGCATCAAGATCGGCGAAGCAACTATTTTCATCAACCCGCTAATGTTGTTCCAGAGAATGTGTATTTTGAAGAAATCCGACGAAGAATTGAAGGATTACCTTAAATTCGAACTCGCCCCATTTACTTTGTCGCTTTTCTCTGAAGAAGGAATGCGCAAAGGTACGAAATCATCATTTTATGGTGTTTTTGAACAACTTCCAGAAGGCGTGCAACTTGAAGGTAGCAAAATTAATGTTGTGGATGGAGGATACCTTTTACATAAAGTTGTATGGAATCGTAATGATTTTTTTGTGTCAATTTGCGAGAAGTACGTTCACTATGTAAGACATCACTATGGATCACATGCAGTTATTGTTTTCGATGGATATCCGCTAGATGATGGTGAAAAAAATACAAAAACCGCAGAAAGACTTCGCCGATCGAAGAAGCATATGTATGCAGATGTTCTTTTCGATGAAACAATGCCAGTTCAAGTTTCACAAGAACGTTTTTTAGCCAATGAAAATAACAAAGTCCGTCTGATTTCGATGCTTACGAAGCAATTTGTACAGGCTGATTTTACAGTTAAGCAGGCTGAAGAAGATGCTGATGAGTTGATTGTCAATACTGCGATTTCCTTGTGTTCATCATTTGACGCTGTATTCGTTATTGGCGAAGACGTTGATCTCCTAGTTCTGCTAACAGCATTGGCACCACCCGAAAGAAGTATATATCTTCGCAAACCCGGGAGAGGCAAAACGTTTGAAAGACAAAGAAGCGGCTGAGAATATTCTGTTTCTCCGTGCCTTTAGTGGCTGCGATACAACATCGTCCTTCTTCAACCAAGGAAAAACAAAATTTTGTTCACTTGTACAGAACGACACAATACTCAATGCCATGATAGGAATCTTCAAATAACATGATGCAAAACCAGAAGACATAGCAGAATAAGGAACACGCTTTCTTGTTGCTTTGTATGGGGGTGACATGGATAAGGAAACCTTGGAAGAAGTCCGCTACCAACGTTTCGCAAAGTCAACAACAAAAAGCAAAATTCAATCTTGCCTCTTTGCCACCAACGAACGACGCTGCACGGTACCGTGCATTTAGGACGTACCACCAAGTCCAAAAATGGTATGAAATCCAAAAAAATCCAGAAAACTGGGGCTGGAAACGTGGCATCAACGGGCTTGTTCCAGTAAGAATGACAAAGAAACCAGCACTCGAGACTTTGAATGAAATTTATTTCATGTAATTGTAAAAAAGGATGCGGCGTTGCATGTGACTGCAGGAAAGCTGGATTGAATTGTTCTATTGTGTGTGGGTGCTGTAATGGTCAAACATGCCGAAATTCGCCAGAGGTTCATATCGATGTCGAGGAAGAAGATGAAGAGATTTTGTCAATGGAAGCCCAGAATCTCAGTACCACAGGCAATGAATTAGATGATGACATTGATGAAGAGTGTTATTAAGATGTCGATATCAACCAACCGGCATCAACAAAAAAATATCATTACGCAATAGCCGATATATAAAATAATTTCGAAATCTACCAATGCTGGTATATCTGTGGAGTAGACCTACAGGGGATACCACAATAAAAAAATGCGCCATGTTCTCTACCTCATGGTGGTGTGGATGAGTTAACAAAATTATTATAATTATATGATGAAAAATATATTATATTATATAATTATGTATAAAATGGTCACCAACACTAACTGGGCGAAGCCAAACCAAAAGCTGCCTACAGGGCCTAGCACTAAAACCCTACGGAGCGGGTTTTTAACAGCTAGTTATGTAATGAATAACCCGAAAAAATAACACAAATTGGGAATTTCATCATTTTTTAGAAAAATATTCACATTTCCGCCACTGTAACTCGTTACCTATTAGACTTACAAAAAAAAACTTTTTACATAAAATGAATGTAATTTAGTTTTCTTCAAGTTCACCTTGAACAACTTGGTTGTAAAATCAACCATTTCATAATTATTTTGAAAAAACCGAATTTTGGGACCTTCAATCCAAGATGGCGGATCGAGCTCGACCCTCCCGAGGTCGAAAACTTTTTTTTTTCTTTAGAGTCCTAATTTTAACAACATATATCAAAATCGCTACTACATGACCTTTTGCAAGCTAAAGGCCCTTTTTATCCCCCACTGACTGGGCTAAAAACTGTTTCTGAAAAAATAGGAAAATATACAGATTTTGGAAATGAGATTAAAAGAATTTGGCATTCTCAGACTATAAAAATATTACTATTTGTTATTTCGGCTACTGGCATTATACCTACATAGGTCTCTCATTCAAAATTTAGGCATATTAGATTTGTCAAAGAATTTATATATAAAAATACGAAAATCAGTCATTTTAAATACATGTAGGATTTTTAAAATATTTATATTGAGGGATCAGTAAAATTTATAGGTCCAATTAGGAGTTCCACAGAGCCGAAACCTCCGTTATGAAAATATATGGAGTCGGTGAAATATTTTTCCATTTGGTCTCTGGTAGGTTGACATGTTGTTCTTGTATTGTTTTGTATTTATAATACTTATATAGTGCAATTGCATAGCGTTGATTGACTAGATGATCATTTCAGGAAGTGTGTGAAAGGGTTTAGTTTTTCCTTTGGGGAAAATTTAACCCGGACTTTTAAATCTGGTGCGTAAATATAATAAATATATATTTTTAAATGGGGTGATGCGATAGGTTTACAAAAAGAAAACCAAAGGTTAGGAATAGGATCGAAGTAAGCTTTTAATTATGATCAACAATAAATATGTTAAAATTACCTATGTATTTATTAGTTACCCATAGTGTCACTTATCATTTCGAAAATTTAAAGTTTCACCACAAAACTCTTTAAAGTTATGTGGGGTAGGTAATAAGAAATTTAGAAATTAATTACATATTATTACAGTTTGACATAAGAAATGATGAAAAAGGTTTTTGCGTTGTTTCGTCGGAATAATTCTTTAAAAAAATCATCATGTCAACATAATCGTGATATTTTAAACAACAATCTTATACAGACATTTCTGTATACCTAACTAGCGAAGGTTTTGCACAATATATGGAGATATATTACACACTACAATAAGATATGTACGTCCGATTACGCTAAACTTTTGATAAATGTGATGTATTGAAACAAAATAATGATAATATTTGGCTAATTTACACAGCGCCAAATCACCTCAAAACTAATATTTCTCGATTTAGAGAGAGCGTTAAGCACTAAACGTAACCAAAAATAAAACTTTGAGTCTGGTTCTTTAGTTTTAATCATAAAAATTTCATTATTAAGCAGTAAATAAATAAGTCAAATTTGGATCAAAATGTGTGGAATTTTTTCCATTTCACAAGTTTTGCAATAACTTATTTTCGAGATGAACGATTACTTTCATTTTATTTTATTTATTAATAACCACAGCTAATTTATTTTTCAAATACAATATTTTGCCTAACGCCTATCGAACCCACCTACACACGATTTTTATTATGTGTTAATCTAGTTTGAGGACGGAAAGCTAGGATTATAAAACACTGTGTGTTATAATCGGTTTATCGTAAATTATTTTGATAGCATAACGAACAGTAATAAATAATTTATCAATGTCTTGCTTGTGGAAGTTGTTGAATAATTTAAAAAACAGCTTACCAGGTTTTTGTTGTTATTGCTCTTGGTAGTTTAATATTAGAACTGAAGTAGGAAAGAAATTCAAAGAGGTATCCCTGACCTGGGAGTTCTCTAATATTCATGAATTCATTTTTCTTGTAATGTTTATTTTGCAAGTTTCTCTAAAAATAAAAGTTATTTTTACTGTACAACTTTAGCTCCGTTCAAGAACAAAAATTGGAGGGAAGAAGAAAAGTTACTTACTAAAATTCTTAGCTGGCAATACAAGTTAATTTCCTTACAAATAGCCTCATTATTACTATTTTTAGTTCCTTGGGGAGAAATTTCTCTAAGCCAAAGCGTTTCCTAAATAATAAAAGGTGGGAAATTTAGTAAAAGATATATTATTGTTACTGTGAAATTGTAGAAACACATTTTAAAATAAGTACCTACCATTAAGATGTGTTGGAACTTATAACGGTTTGATGTAAATTTGGACGTCTTTTAAATGTGTACCGTGGACGTAAAACGGTTTTAATGTTTACGAAATATTTCTTTGATTCTTCATATATCTAAGTGCTTTGAATAATATTCATTTTAACTGTAAGCATGGTCGGTCTATGTCATTTCAAAGGTAAAATCAATATTTTAAGTATTACCTTATACCCTATTTTAAGTATGGTTACATTGGATGTACCAACTAGTACTTGCAATGTGGCTATGTTACGCAAAAATTGTGTTACTTGTAATTAGTCAATTGCCATTATTACTCAATTAATAAATAGTACCTTTATGAAAGGCGGACGTGGGATCAATACTCCATATTGCACCAAATATGTTATATAACCATCTCAAGCGAGAGAGAGTGAGCGTTTAGGTAAATTGAGTGATGGGTAAAGCATTAATTATAAACTTCCCAGGAAAGTTTATTTTCCATGATATGGCCATGCGAGTTACTGCAGGGCAGCTACTCGCATCGTGTGACTGCGTAGGACGAGTTATTGACATTTGTCAATCGGTCAGTAGCTCACATACGAGTTACCACAAAAATTTTTGTTTCACTCGCCACTCGCCTTTTCCCATCGTGTCACAAAGCGGCTCGTGCGTCACTTGGACATCGGTCGCACGATTTTGCGAAAAGGTCTCTTCACACGTAAGCTCGGGCACTTGCAACCGCGCTGTGCGCACGTGTGTTTTATCTTGTTTCGGCAGAAAAAGTGTCAGCAGTCTCGGGCGGTGGCTACTTGCCCACGCCATGGCAGCTACTCGGGTCGGGCTACTGATATTCGAGCACATAATGGCAGTGGCTGTCTACTGTCAGATCAGCCTATTGCACTGTCTAAACAGGGGCTCATTCCCCTAAACGGCGCCGCTCACAAGCGCCGGTAAAGGTGCATGCATTGGTCGGCTTAAGGTACGAGGCGTATCCAGAAAGTAAGTGTACTGTGACCACAACGGGCGGAGGTTTTTAGTTTTTTGAGGGTTGGCAACACTTGGTGGTACAGGGGGGTCTCCTGACCAGAAAAAGCATCGCAGGAACATTGTTGTACGTAAACTAACATTTTAGTGTCCAGTGGCGTGAAAGTTGTCGGCAAAAAATCCCGCCAAGTGCTGTGATCTGCTTTTTACTCACGGCAGAAATAACACCTACAAGAAAAAAAGCTGAGGATTTCTGAGCTCTATTGTTACTGGAGATGAAAGTGGGTGACTCATTACATGCCTGGGAAAAAAAACAGTCATCAAAGTGGCGTCCCACCAATTCCCCATCTGTGAAAAAATTTAAAACCACAATTTCGGGCAAAAAAAATCATGGCCTCAGTGTTTTAGGACCGAAAAGACATCATTTTGTTCAAATTTAGGCCTCAAATTGAGATCATCAATGCACAACAATATTGTGTACCCTAAAAAAACTTAAAAGGTGCATTCTAAATAAAAGAAGGGGAGTGCTGACCAGAGAAATTTGCCTTTTCACGAAAACGTCCGTCCTCACAAAGCCTTAGCCACCAATAAGATCATGGACTCATTTGATTGGAATGTTTTGAACCACTCCCCGTAATCCCCTGGCTTGGCGTCTTCAGATTATCATCTTTTCACCTTCCTAAAGGCATGTATGGATGAAAATAAATTTTCAACCGACGAGCGGGTGCAGAAAGTGGCCCTGAAGAGGGGGAAGGAGCTGGAGGGAGAATTCTTCGAGAAGGCCAAAAGAAACTTATGCCACGGCTCACCACATGCATTGAACGGGTTAGCAATTATTTGGAAAAATAGTCAACAAGTGTATCAACAATATCCTGTATTTTTTTTCTAATACACTTTAAAAAAAAAAAAAATAAAAAAACAGTACACTTACTTTCTGGATATGCCTCGTACATACAGACGCCCAAGATCAAAAGTCATTCCACCCGAACAACGAGTGGATCGAACCAGTCGACATCGACAAAACTATCAAAATCTGGTTTCCTAACGAAATTTGAAATGCTGTATGTAAAGGACAAAATATTCCACATATTGGCAGATTTACCGCGATGTTGATTACAATAGATACTGTAGAGCAAGTTGAAGCAGATACTTTGAGACCAACGATAATGTTTCGCTGGAGAGTAGATATTTTTCACACGAAGATTGTCTTCTTAATTAACCCTCCGCCCGTTGCGCCTTTTTTGTAATGCGAGGTGTCGCGTGGGGTCGCTTAGGACCCCAAAAATAAATATGATTAAATTGTTGTTGTAGCATACATTTTATATGTTATTTTAACTGATTACAGTCAGGTGATAATGATTGCTTTGAAATAAAAATAAATGTTAAAAATTAGTTATTTATTTTCAATGCAAGAGCTTAAAAATCAACAAGGAACATTTTTTTGAAATTTTGAATCATATTTTTAATAGAAAACTTTAAAAAAAATCTAATCAATTTTCATCAAACTCATAACTATTTGAGGTTGAAATAGACTTATTATTATTACAACAAAAAAATCAACCAAATAAAAAAAAACATATAAACTTGATTTTTCATGGTATTTTGTTGATTTTTTAGCCTCACGCCGAAACACAAGTCTGTATCTCACATCGCACATGCGCAAACTAAATTTTCTTGGCGCTTGCGTCAAGTATAGTCCCTTTTAGGAAGCTACCTAAAGTAAGAAATCAGTGGGAACATTTAAAATGAACATAATTAGCATTTCTATAAAACCTGGGCTTTTAAAGACCCCACGTGACGGGTGACATGATAACATGTTAACATGATGCAATGTTCTATTGCAGGCATTAGCAGCATTAAAGTTATTTTTCGCGGGTTGTTACTTGCTTTTTTTAATTCAGAATAATATATCCGCCAGCAATTTCAAAGAAAGTGCGTTCGTAATTTCAAAATCACACCATGGAATCGTTGTAAAAATAAGAAACAATAATCACAGGGCTGCCAATATAACCATCACTTCAACCCTTCGACATTCAAGCATAAGTATGAATGAAAGTTCAATAAATTTCGTCGAGACTACGGGTAATTTTTTGTTTGCAGATGACGCATTACGAATAACTCTTGATCGCTGTTGGAGAACTGAGCCTCAGGCCTTTACACTCGATTATTAATCCCCTCAGTTCATAAGGCTGGGACGTCCACTTATTATTTTATTTTTATTTTATTTTATTTAAGTATATAAAACAGGCATGGTGCCCAAAAAATTATATACATGTATGTTTAAACATAATGATAACGAAAATACATAGTATCGAAAATGATAATATTAACATAGTGATTGTATAATAACAAATAAATGAAATGATAATAATAACAAAAGATAGTAACAAAAGTAATTAAGCTGAGGTGAATGACAAGTAGGAATGGGTAAAAGGTAAGTACATGGTAGGTAAATGTTCATAAACAATTTATGATTGTTACCTGTACTGGTGAGACGCTGATTTGGTAGGTACAATATTGCCTCTCTATAAATAAAGGGCTTCATCACAGTATCAGCTTGATATGATAAAAGGTAAAACTTTTTTTTTGAAATGTTTAAATTGGTCATTAAAAATGTCTATTTCTTTATTAGAGCAATGTATAGCGTTATAACTTCTCAGTGTTCGTGGTAAAGGGGAGAAATACCCTGTATTTGTGAGGTAGGCTTTAATATAGAAAATGTCTTTCATCCTCCTTGTTGACTTTCTTGATGATGTGTTAATGTTAATTTGGGACAAAATGTTTGGTGTATCAACTGATGAGTGTATAATTTTGTGTAAAAGTAATAAATCAGAAAGTTTACGTCTGGCTGTTAGAGAGTGTAGTTTGTAATGTGAATTTCGGTCTTTGTACGTTCCAAATTGATCAGATATATCTTCACGATAAGCAATTACACGGGTTAATTTTCTTTGTGTGGATTCGATCCTATAATTATGAATTTCATAATTGGGAGACCAAATTGTGGATGCATATTCGAGGATACTTCGCACAATTGATTTATATAATGTTAATGTTAATTCTGCACTTTTAAAACAGTTTGTGATTCTTAGCGTTAATCCTAATACTTGTGATGCACATTTTGAAATTGCATCTACATGTTTATTGAAGCTAAGTGAAGAGTCAAATGTTACGCCCAAGTCTTTAATTGAAGTTGTGTTACGTAATGCCACATTGTTAATGTGATATGTATTTGAAAATTTATTGATGTTTTTTGTGAAGGAAATTACAGCACATTTGTTTTCGTTAAAATATAAATCATTTAGTGTGCACCATTCATGAAGTGATGATAAGTCTTTTTGCAAATCGGCGCAATCTTCTAATGATGTTATTTTTTTGTACAACTTAAGGTCATCGGCAAACAGGAGATACTTTGATTTTTTTATTCCTAAAACTATGTCGTTGATAAATATTAAAAACAGTAACGGTCCAAGATGTGAGCCCTGCGGAATTCCCGACGTTGCCGTAAAAAGATCCGCGGAGTACCCTCCTACAACTACTTGTAGTTTTCTATTAGTAATGTAACTTTCGAACCATTTCAGAGTATTTCCATTTACGCCAAACTTTTTCAGTTTCTTGATGAGTAATGATTGATTTAACTGGTCGAATGCTTTGCAAAAATCCGTGTAGATGGCATCCACTTGTAAATGATTTTCGATGTTATCGCGGATGAATTGGGAGTATTCAAGAAGATTCGTTGTTGTGGAACGCCGAGGGAAAAACCCGTATTGCTCAATGATGATATATTTACTTACATGGGCTAATAGACAGTCATATATTATTGATTCAAACAACTTTCCTATGCAGTCAAGTTTAGAGATGGGTCTATAATTTTGTATATCGCTCTTACAACCTTTCTTAAAGATGGGAGTTAAAAAAGCCGTTTTCCATTTGACTGGAAAAACACCTTCTTGTAGTGATTTGTTGAAAAGTACACTAAGTGGTCTGGCAAGAACATCTCTGCATGTTTTGAAAAAAATAGGCGGAATACCATCAGGACCTGATCCCTTAATGGTTCTTAAATTCTTACATTTAATTAATATAGTTGAGGGCGAAATATTGATCATACCGAGGCTTTCGTTGCAGAAATCATCAGATATTTGTGGTGAAAAGTTTGCATTTTGTGGTTTATAAATAGATTGAAAGTGCTTAGAAAAAAGTCGGCAGATATCTTGACCTTGTGTAGTTTTTATATCATTTAGGTGCATTTCTTTTGGTATGTTGGTTGTGTTTTTATATTTGCTTTTTGCAAATTTCCAGAAATCTTTCGGGTTAGATTTTAAGTTTTGTTTAATTAAATCTAAATGTTTATGATAACAAATTCTTATAAGATTCTTCGTTCTGGTTCTAATCAGATTGAAAGATAAATGATCTAGTTCATTACCATATTTTTTATATTTTTTATGAAATTTGTTTTTTTTTTTATTTTTATTTTTACCACTTAGTGAAACTTATTCATATTCTGCAACGTGCACATCGTATCACATAGTTCCATGAAAATTATTATTAGTTGAACATTACGTCGAAGCGGAAAATATTTATACATTCAATCCCAAATTAAGCACGTGAGTTGAGTATTCGAGTCCTGGCATATATTCCGTGTTTTTGGTATTTCCGGACTGCCATCTTCAATTTACAAAAAATGTTTATTGATTTGTCCCCACTTATTGATTTCTCAACTTTCCTACACGCGGATCATTCATTGATTCGTTTGTGAAAATAATCAAATAAAGATATAAGAGAATTTTTCCGGCCTTGAAAAACCAGATTTGCGAAATAAAATTACTTGTTTATCAAATAAAATTGGCATAACATTTTAGTCGTTCGCCCATAATCAGGCCGTGTGTTTAAGTTTATTTAAATTCGAATCTGCGGAAAACCAAAAATATAGCATTTAACCTACTTTAAAACCTTCGGATTCGGAGGATAAAAGCGGTAAATTTTAAACGAATTCATGAATTTTTTTCTCCACATAGTTTTTATTCGTAACATTGTTTTCGTTGTTGAACGAAGTCCTCCACATATTTTTCTAGTTATGGAATAAATATCTATAATATTATGTATATTGTGAGCTGCAACGATGTTTTCCTTTTTCGGCCTTTGACGGCCGGCGTAGTGCAGCGGTAAGGCGCTTGGCTCGCATTCCGAAGGTCGCGGGATCGAATCCCGGCGTGGAAAATAAATTTTATGATTAATTTGGGTATTTCACAATTTATTCATTTAAATAATATATGGTATATTTGCGGCACGTTCCAGAGTGGAAGAAACTCTTAGTATCGCCCTGGTACCAAGACCACCATTAAGAACTGAAACGTTGCTTGAAATGGCTTCTGCCGTGTTTGGTGACCAGATCTGAATAGCCAGGTACTTCCCCACCTTCCTCTTCCCCATCTCCTTCCCCTCCTCACTGCCTTCAGCCTCACAACATACCCCAATTGGGGATGCCATAGTCCCACTGGCTCCAGACGGGAGCAGTTGGAACTCTTGTGCGGTATTTATGTAAAAAAAAAGTCCGCGGTAAGTTAGTATTTATTATTAGCTCCACACAAGAAATCTTAAGGGAAAAAACTTTTCCAAGGCCTATGTCATCTTTAGACACGCTGTATGGATGGTTTTTTTAGGGAAAAGAAGAGGAGGAACTTTTGGGAAGGAAAAAGGCATGAGTTGAGTGGGAATCTGGGGGTCAATGTGTCCAAGAGTAACGTGTGAACGAATCCATCTCTCTCACTTCAGTGCACGGAGATGGGTCTGGAAAATCCGGCTGGATAGATGAAAATGTCTTTCTCAACCAGTCTCTCCAGATCCGGACCGCCACGCAGCAGGTGGACAAACGTATCCGCCATCGAGACCTAAATCATCCCATTAATCCCATGTACCCCTGCTATGTCACCAAACGTATCGAACTACTTGGGGTGACCTATGGGAGGAGTATTGGTTATCCATTAAATGGTTCCTCAAATTGAGTGTAGAAAATAACATTTTTTTCTTCTTTTCTTTCCTTTTTGCACGTCTGTCGAAACCATAGACATATGAATATTAAAAGACCAGAACATAAAGGTGAGGGGAAGAAGCCAACTACAGCGGGGTGCAGAGCGGGAAGACGAATTCGGTGATATGTAATTCGTCAATAACTCAATCTGAGAGTACATGGGCATCTCGAATTATAATATCACCATTTAGTTCTTAAAAGTAAACTCTGCTCTTGAATGAATAGACCTTTTTACATGGGAGCGCGAATTGCTCGCAGCGAAATGAATAAATTTACAAATTCCAAATACAGCAAAGTAAAGTTCACCTATTTTCATAGTCCAATATTTTGTTGATGTATTTAGTTAAGACACTTTTACAAATGTTTCATAATTTACTTACCCCACTAAACAGCGACAAGCACACGCCATGTGTCTCAAGTGATAGTGTGTGTTACAAGAACGACCATATTATGTGATCTATGGAATGTAATACGACAATTGGGTTTATTCTCTTTTTCACTTCTATTTTTACACGTTTTCAAAACACAAGCCACTATTTTTGCCGTGTTATTTCGTAAATTCACTGATGAGTGCTCGAAGCTGGCTCGCAGAAGAATGATGACGTCACATTTTTTAGATTCACTCGAAACCATACTCGATCCCATCCGGTTCCAATGGAACCGGTATGGGGAGGGGGAAATAATACGCTTTTATCGCTTAGGGCAGGTCTATTAATATTCATATGTCTATGGTCGAAACCGATTTTTCTGCATCTTTTTAGGTGTGTTTCATTCGTTATAGTTAAAGGTCTATGCCAACTACACCGTTCCATACCATGACCGTAACCGTAGCGGCGCATGCAAAAAAATTATTCTTTGTATCGATCAGTATGAAACGCTGCCCACTAGACCGTTCCGTAACCGACCAACACCGTCGCATACCATGACCGGACTGACGGCGAATTCTCGATGACAATATTTTGCAGGTGCCGGTCCGCTCTCTGCCTGGCACGCGACGGAACGGAACGGTATAGTGGGCAGCGTTTCATACTGATCGATACAAAGAATACTTTTTTGAATGCGCCGCTACGGTTACGGTCATTGTATGGAACGGTGTAGTGGGCAGAGTACCTTTACGTATATTACGGGTATAATACGGTGTTAGCACGTTCTAGTGGGCATAGTAGAGCGTAGCGTGTTTATTTCGTGTCTGATACGTTCATAGTACGGTCATGGTATGGAACGGTGTAATTGGCATAGATCTTTATCCCACATAACCTGAATATTTTCACAGCTCTAGAAAAAAATGTGAAAATAGACATTATCGCTTATGTCATAAAGTGTTGTTAACTAGCATGGTTTCATGTTACACAATTTTACTGTTTTAGCCCAGGAGGAAAGTTTCGTAAAACAAAACTATTACTTATTTTGACGTTACGTCGCGTCGTTCAAAAAGCTTTTTAAATTGAACACATGTCTTCGAGTCCAGAGTCAACCATCGATATTCTTTTGAGCATTATTAGTGTAGTGAAGTAAATAATAAAATTACTGTTAAATTCGTATCCTTTTTATCTACGTTGAATTATTCACGTGATATCCGTATTTTTATGTTAATAATCTTGTATCAAAGGCAGAACAGGACATTAAAGTGGATTGATTCTGACTAACATCGTCTGTTTCAGATGTATTTTGTGAACGTGGAATCATGTGGCATCAAAAGTAGAACAGGACAGTGAAGTGAATTGATTCTAACCGGCAACGTGTTTTTCAGATGTGTTTTACTTTGATTTGTCTCCGGATTTGCATCACTATAAGTCACGCCAAAAATAACGTCTCCTAACTTGAGTAGTGATGTCTGAAGCCTGATTCGTTCAGAACAAGAAAATCTTAGTGTATTATAAATACAACGATCATTTACTTCTTGTGTCAGCGTCCAGAAGTGTGTTCAAAGTGATTGTTGTTTTAATATGTCAATGATGTTATGCCGCTTGAATTGTTTGTGTTCATAAAAAGCAATTATATCGTGGTTTGCCATAATAATGCCAAATTAAACACGTAACTGTGCTGTTTCTGGTATTATTATTTAACGTACTGCAATTTTCGAAAAACTCTTCCTTCGTCAGAATAAAATTAAATAACCTAAAACAATAAAAATATTTATTTTTATGCACAGTTCCAATATCAAAAACGTCTATCTGTAGGTAGGTACGTAGTTTGTATGTGTTGTAAGATAAGTCTAGTTTTTGCACTGATACATAATTCCGAAAATGTCTGACCAGCCGACCAGTCTGAAAATGTCCGTAATAGGATGAAACCGGTCCTGGTAAAATATAAATTAGTGGAAGAAAGTACAAAAGTGTTTTAATTTCAAATTCTGTTGTAAGATCATTTTTGGTCTGGTTAACTTTTCGGCTATTAAGCGATGTTTTGCTTCCTTCTTCATCTTGCGACCACGTTTTGCAGTGCAGTGTCCGTCATCTGACAAAACCCGGTATAAAAACAAAATTGCAAATTTAAATAATAACTTACTACTAATGACTGTTGACCGTTAAAGTTCTAAATAACAATGCGCGTTCACTTTAAGTATACAAACTTTACTCATTTCCCATTAAAACTATTAAAACTATTAAAACGAGAATAACTTTTTATGAAACACTTTAAAAAACTTTTATCCATACACTTTTTTCAGTTTTTCTTAACAGTTTTCATATATTTTTTCGTTTTTAATGTTGCAAATGGAAACGTTGCAAAAAAAAATTCCATGTATCAGATTGACAATCACAATTTATATCACTCATGTCCAAATAAATGTAATTTGAATTAAAAAATCTCTGGCAATTTTCACTTCAGTCGCAATTTCAATCTAACAGTTCATGAAAGTAGTAGACTTTTATAAGCAAACATGTAGACTAACATGTTTAAATGAATGGGTTACATGGTACGTGGGCCCATAAATATCTCAGCATTTCTAAAGATCATACAAAGGTTAGTGTGTAGGCAGTTTGTTCGTATTCTAGAAAAAAAGTAAGTAAAAAGGGTTTCTGTACATCGCGTGTAACCTGTAAATTCTGCTGAATTTATTCGGAATGCTTTTCATAAAAACTTTATAATAGTAATGAATTTCTTAAAGGAGGAAACAATTATTTGCGTTTTTGTTATTTGCGACCTCCTCCTTTAGTCAACGTTTCGGACAGCTTTACAGTGCCCATCATCAGGGCAGATGTGTAAATGTTAGTGGTGAAGTGTGTGCTTAAGTACTTTGAAGCAATACTGTATTGCCAGCGCCTTTTCACTGCGAGCTGGCATTACAGTATACTTGTAGATGGTTTTCTGCGTTAGTTTAAGAACAGGACAGGGAACCGGTTTTTAAAAGGACTTTAATTAACAAAATCGATTGACAACAGAATAGGGAGCGTAGCTGTTTATTTTACCAAACAAAATGATAAAACATAGTTGGGAGCAGGCACAAACTTTGATAAGTCATTTCACAGCTGATATTTTTATAGAAAAAGTCATAAAAGCAACCGGCCTCATAAATAATGTCAACCTGTCAATTTTTATCTGCCAGATGTGAACCGTTGCGATAGGGTTCAATGACATAGGAGTGTCATTTAATAATTTATTTCTTATATTGCTAATAACGTAGCTCACTCCAATTTCTATCTAAAAATATATAGAAGAGTGGCAGTGTATGCGCTCTGTGGCCGCGAGCTCGCGGTTTGGATTTGATTTTTAAACAAATCAACAGTTTTATTCCGAGATTGATCGAAATTTTGTACATCTGACCTTCAAAATGAGAGGAAGGTCGCTGTCTTCATGAAAGATTATACGAAAAGCCCTGGCAACACTTTCCATTTACGATCATATTCTAAAGATCGCAGACATGAGATAATGTATCAAACAGATTTTTCATAAACTCTACCAAAAAAGGGAACATGTTTAATTAAAGTTTTTTGGTATTTTTATTAAATTTATTTTCAACTTTCGCTTGTTTCTCAATGTTAAATATCAGAGTAGTCAGAGTCTGGTTCTTCTCTTATGTCACAGTTGCAAAGCAATAAAAAGTATTTAATCAAGAAAATTTTACATTTAAACTTAATTATATTTTTGTGAATAGCAAGATTATAAAACAGAAGTCATTGTATTAATACCGATTACCAAAAATCTACTAAATCCTCTTAACGCAAAGGAAAACAATTCGAAGCTTTTTATACAAACAATTCATTGAAAAGTTAAGCCGTGATTACTTCAATTAATATTATTTATTCTAACCAAATTCCATTAAGACATAAAATGCCGGATCAAAATTAGAATTAGCATAAAAACTTTTCCCTCTTTATTTACACAAGATGTTTTGTTTTGCGGGCATCGTTCGTCTGTTGGTCTGACATTTCCTTTCACGCGCTTCTTGGTTTCCGTGAGTATCTACAAATCTTTTTTTTAAATATTTATTTATTTTCCCCATAAAACATTTAAATACCTACCCACGATTGCGAGAGTATGCCAAGTTTTTCAAGAAAAAGAGCGGAAGAATGAGAAAAAATAGTAAATGAATCGAAAGATGATAAGTGCGATTACGTTCTAATTTTTTTTTTATTTTGGTCATTAGTTCAAGCTATTATGTTGTGCTGATTCGAGTTCGCAAATAAAACTTTAGTATCGATAGTTGCAAAAATTCTTCAATATCACGTTATCCATTAAGTGATTCATAATGTTTATAGAAAAAGGAGGAGAGGTAGTTACGGGAAGGAAAAACTTTTGAGAGGTGGGTAGGAATCTGGGTGTCAGAATAAATCCAACACTCGCACTGCGGTGCAAGGCGATGTTCCGAGAGAGCCCTTCAGGAGAGATCAAAAGGTCTCTTTCAACGTTTATGGTTGGGCAGACGCATCTGTCGACAAGACCAAGACAAAACCTTACCCCATGAACCCGGGCACCTCTGCCACAAGTCACCAAGCGAAGCAAACCGCTTGGAGTGACCTGTGGCTAAGATTTTAGCTATCCAATAAATGGTTCCCGGGACGTCGGTACACCCGCCCCCCAAATTAGGAATGGTAAGTTCATATTTGTAATTTTATATCCGAAAAAAATATCTACTAATAAAAATAATGTGGACGCCAAAATAAAAATTCGCCGCTCGATGTACCAATGTAAGCTAAATGCTAATAAAATATTGTTTTAAACATTAATAGAAGCCGCGGTTTTATCGTTCGAGTTATTCGAAGTTAAACCTTACGATATCCGTTTTTCGAAATACGTCAATATGCTCGTAAAACCTACTCGCCAATAAAAAATCTTATAAAAATCCACGTGTAAAAAAACGATTTGGTTCTGCAAGAATTTTGGGTAAATTTATTCTGCCCTTTGACGTGTCTCAATTTATTATTGACGTTTGAGAAAGATAGGCGCGTTGACTGGATCAACATCATACATCATAATCTATATTCACACCACACGGTTCACGGCAAAACTTTCATTTTAGGGTGAAAAACCTTGAAATAAAACATGTACCTATTTTAATTTCAATTTGAGAACTTAAACTGGGAAGCGTTGAGGCATCTACGAGATATCTCGTACCGTGGTTGAGACATCACTTTATGTTGAAGTTTTAAATGTTTAACCAAATACTTTGACCAACAGAAGATATACAATAGACATAGAAATGCAATACCATAAAACGTCTTTGAGATTTTTTTTTGTATATCGGTGGCAGTGCCTTAAAAATTATTCAAGATCAATGATATAAATTTCTTTCAAAGTGTTGTCGCATATTTTCTTATTAGTGAAATGAAATTAGTGCAATGAAATTGTTAAAAAATTACTGTCATAATATTACACAATGTTTTGTGATAATAATATTACACAAAACATTGTGTAATAATATGACAGTAATTTTTGAAACTACTATAAATAGCCTCAGCCCAAATACGAATATGCTGGTTGAACTCCTTTGTTAACAATATACTTATCGAATTCTCATACCTACTTGTGTTAAGCGTACTTTCGTCTTTCATGCTCTGTTAATTATTTTATATACTATAAACTTGTTATGATGCTACATACATTTCGAATCACATTCTTTTTGAGTTTCTTTACCCGCTCCTAAGGTTGAGAGATACGTCATTCACGTTAATTATTATATTTTGTAATCACGCTTGAAGAATGCCTTGATTCTCGATTTTTGCAAGCGATTTAAACATCCACGTTAATTATAATATGTATTTTGTTATCACGCTTGAAAATGTTTTGATTCTCGATTTTTGTAAGCGATTTAAACACGCACGTTAATTATAATATGTATTTTGTTATCACGCTTGAAGAATGTTTTGATTCTCGATTTTTGCAAGCGATTTAAACATCCACTTTAATTATAATATGTATTTTGTTATCACGCTTGAAGAATTTTCGATTCTCGATTTTTGCAAGCGATTTAAATATCCACGTTAATTATAATACGAGTATGTTTTTGTTATCACGCTTGAAGAATGTTTTGATTCTCGATTTTTGCAAGCGATTTAAACATCCACTTTAATTATAATATGTATTTTGTTATCACGCTTGAAGAATGTTTTGATTCTCGATTTTTGCAGGCGATTTAAATATCCAGGTTAATTATAATAATATGTATTTTGTTATCACGCTTGAAGAATGTTTTGATTCTCGATTTTTGCAAGCGATTTAAATATCCACGTTAATTATAATATGTATTTTGTTATCACGCTTGAAGAATTTTTTGATTCTCGATTTTTGCAAGCGATTTAAATATCCACGTTAATTATAATATGTATTTTGTTATCACGCTTGAAGAATGTTTTGATTCTCGATTTTTGCAAGCGATTTAAATATCCACGTTAATTATAATATGTATTTGGTTATCACCAAAGATATTCAAATACAGAAGAGATATGCTATGGTGTCCGCGCAACTGTCGCCGGACTACGCGCTAATTAGCGTAGTTTTCTTACAAAAAGAATTTGTTCATTTCGTAGATTTTTTGAAAATGTGCATTAATATTGGTTAACAATATATTTTGAATAAGGAAAGAATTCGTTCATTTAGTTTAACGTTCGTTTGGTTTATTCGTTAATTATTTGTTCTTTTAGTTTATTTGTTAATTGGTAAACAATATCGGCGACACCCGGGAGCGCAGAACTACATACTAAAAACAGCAGATAGCACATCTACTTATATTTCAATATCTTTGGTTATCACGCTTGAAGAATGTTTTGATTCTCGATTTTTGCAAGCGATTTAAACATCCACGTTAATTTTAATATGTATTTTGTTATCACGCTTGAAGAATGTTTTGATTTTCGATATTTGCAGGCGATTTCGATACTAAATTTGTACTTTAAGATATTATTTTTTTCCTACGCTTTTTTTTTATAAGTACAAAATTGTATATTTAATTAAAGCTTCTATGAGGAATTCAATCGTAACACTTTTTTTCCTTCTATAAATAATAGGTTATATAATTAGGCAATGTAATATGAAATTATGACATGAACTAAATTTGTCAATTTAACTATTATTAATACTTGTTATAATGCTCCTGTACAATTTACCTTACACGTAAAAGCCATTAAGGCGTAAACAAATAAATATAAAGATTGTACTGAGTATAATCTTTATATTTATTGGTTGAAATACATAATATATCTGGCCAAGCGGCAGGGGGCAGCGGGCAGCGGGCAGCGGACAGCATGGTGTGGATTTGATTTAACAGATGGCGTTGGCTTAAAGGTTTATTTAGCCACAGCAACGTGTGGCCGGGTCAGCTAGTGGAATATAAACCACTTGTAAGCATATTGCATTTAAAATGTGTTTCAATTTGGACCCAATCATTAACATTTTCGCAGTCAGGGGCGTCCTTACACATTTATCTAGATTTCTCGGTGTTAATTTATGTAGAAGTATTTAACGATGCTACGATGTAAGTATTCAATCTAGTCTAGGAGGTATGGGTCCTTTACAGTAACCGCAAATAACTATTTTATTGACAGCCTATACCTTCCGAATGCTATAAATTGTTCGTACCGAACAACTACCGCCAGTAATATGTACGCAACCTAATAAGTATTCCACTTGGCAGAACGGACGTTCTGGCTCGGCACAGCATGACAAGATGTATGGTGCTGCTAAATGATATATTTAGGTCTCTTGTCATTTTCAATATCAAATACATAAAGAAATAAAATTAAAAGTTATATACAAGTATGTCTGTATAGAGGTACATAAAAAATCTCGTGTCATGGGGTCTGTGGTCGCATTCCTCCGAAACGGCTCGACCGATTTTTATGATTTTTTTTATGTATATTTGGTGGGTATAAGAATTTCATACTGCTAGGTGATTAGAGTGCCCCTATCCAGAATTTTTTTAATGTTTTTAGACAAAAAATTTTTTTTTTAATTTTATGGCATCAAAAAATACCGATAACCCCAAATTTTCACCTTCCTACCCCCACCCTCCCATTTTTTAATCGCGATTTTTGTATTTTTGTTTGAACAAATTTAACCGTCGTTCGTATTTAATACAGAACGAAGTTATTTATGTTGTTAAATAACGGATGGCGCTACGTCCGCCTCATCGAACTTTCATCCACACAGGCGCAAGTCATTCACGAGAATAAATAATCAGTTTTTTTTTAACAACCAAAATATTCACTATAAATAATTTATGTGTATAACAATATAAAGACGAATGTTTTTTAAATTATCGTGTGTGTAAGCTGATTCTATTTTCGTAATATCTTAACTACTTTTTTTTACAAAATTATGCTTTTATAAATCGTACCATCTTGACCGATAATGTGGTTAAATTTTTATTTATGAAAGTAGTACCTAATCTGCCCTAAGTATTTTCCCCGGAAAAGGTACTTACATGCAGGGAAAGGTTTTTTAATCGTGCTTATCGGTGACTGCGGTGCACGACACGTATAAAATGAGCACCATCTTAAAACGGAACCGGAACGTATCAAACAAATTTACAGAAAGATGAAATGCAAAAGGCTAGCGTAGTCCGAGCTGAAATTGGATTTCACTATGCTGTCAATAACCAACTTACCTACCCTAATAGCAATAGAAAGATAATTTTATCATTGAAGAAGATATATCTTTTCTTTTTTTATATGTCTTGTTCGCTTTCATATTTTCGTTTAGATTATTATTATTATCTTCTTCTTCTGTAATGATAGGTATATTACATTGATGGGAATAACCTTGAAAAGTTATAAAAATAGAGTTTTTCTTAAAAATTGAATATTCATTTAGACTTTCATAAAAAATTAATAATTCCATATAAATAAAATCTGATATAATTATTCGTGACGCTATCCAGGTTACAAACCAGTTCTTAGAATGATTGTTTTCAATAAAAAGGGTAGTTGCCTATTATACGAAAAAAAAATAGTTGAAGATAATATTGTTAATTCTAAAATTTGAAATATAAGATTGACTATTATGACGGTTTGACAGTAGGGTGCAATGGCGGAATTGGTAAACGCATGTCCCAATTACGACCATTATGTTTTCTGTTTTTCTGTGTTTTGATTCTTTCATATTTTCGTTTAGATTATTATTATTATCTTCGTCTTCAATGATATATTACATTGATGGGAATAACCTTCAAAAGTTATCAAAAGATAATTTTTCCTTATAAAATTAAATATAATTTTATTGAAACAATGCAGGTATGCCCCAATTTCACTTTACGTAGATTGGTAATTTAACATAATTTATCGAATCGAAACTTTCAATATTTACAAAAACGTCACATAAAGGTTATTAATGTGCTGATATAAGTATGAACTTATCGCGTTATTTACATCATTAAGTTTTTCCTGGTCTATAAAAAATAGTTATACCTTTTGTGTTTATTATTAGATGTGGAAATAACTGAAAGGTAAATGATGTCTTAATGTATGCCTACTTATATATCCACACATTAAGTTTGAGATCGGTTAGAGTATTTGAAGTCTTTTCTCGTTAAAATTGATGTTGACTTTTACATCAGCTTCACTCCTCATTTCGAACTTTCAGAAACTATCTCACCATAGCACTTTCTGAATCGAATGGAAGAGATTTTTTTTTTTAATTAATCAAAGTGATTCTCAGTTCAGATTCAGATTCAGCAAAGTTCATAAAATAATACGGCTTCATATAAAAGATCATCTGCGGTTTTTTACAGTGTCCCCAACCCGATTTTCCATCTATAACTAATATAACTATTTTTTTTTATATTACAATCATTGTCAAACTTTAATATCTTACTAAAATTATAAATGCGAAAGTTTGTATGGATGTATGTGTTTGTTACTCGTTCCCGCAAAAACTACTTAATGATTTTTAGTAAAACTTTACAATAATACAGCTCATACATTAGAATATTAGTGGGAGGAGTCAATATTATACGGAAACATGGTTAGTAAAGGAGATTTGCAAGGCGCTATTATTTCATTCACTAAATTAATTTTAGATTTAATTTTTTTGTTTATTTCGAGCGTTTCTAAAGCGCAAAGATTAAAGTATGAATTTATATTGCAATGTTTAAATTTTGTTTTTTCTTTATTGATGTTTTTATTTTTTAGTTTTAATAGTTTTGAATGAAACAACTTTCTGATCAATATAAAAACCCCTCCGCCAATAATATTTTCACGATCCAGCCGGTAAATATCGTAGTTGGTGAAGCCTAATTTAGGGGAAGATATTTTTTCATGAAGCCAGGTTTCTGTTAGGCAGTACACATAAATGTATTATACATATAAAACCGGGTTGTTGCGTAGAAGATAGCGAGAGAGATTAAATGTTTGATATTTTATTTTTTATTGAAACGATCACACTGTACCCATAAAAAGATTTTAAAGAGAAAGATAAAAATAATTTGAAACCACGAGTTTTCTGAAAATATTTGACACAAATTTAATTTTATAACTTTTGAAGGTTATTCCCATCAATGTAATATATCATTGAAGAAGAAGACAAAAATATTAATCTAATAGAAAGGTTCGAGTCCCAGTTGCGACCATTGTCTTTTTTCTGTTTTTCTGTATCTTGTTCTCTTTCATATTTTTGTGTAGATTATTATTGTTATCTTCTTCTTCAGTGACAAAAAAATATTTTAGAAGGGTACGAATTCCAATTATGTGTCCATATTCGAATCGGTAACGGCTTCCGTAGGCGGTAAGGCTCTCCACTAGCAATCCGAAAGTTGCGGGTTCATTTAATCGATTAAAATAAAATAAGGCATATTTGCGACACGTTCCAGAGTGGAAGACACTTTCAGTATGACCGTATGACCACGATTCAGAATTGAAACGTTGCTTTACATTGTGTCGTGACGTCACCGTAAAGTCATTGTATGGGAATGTATGATATGACACAAGCCATCGTATTAATTTATTCGTTTATTTACATACTATTTATAGAGATTTAGTTGTTGTGTTTATTGAAACATTATTTAGGCCTAAATAATGTTTCAAAAATGAAGGTATCTCGTATTAGTTCATTTCTACTATTATAAATATTCAAAAACTACTGCACAAAAAAATAGTAATGCTACTTTTAGGGAGAATACTTCGAACAACGGAATTCAAAATGGCGGCAGTTGATCAGCTGATTCCCGATCCTACAGTAATTTTTCAGGAGTGATGACGTCACACGATTCACCATACATACGGTGGTTTTCGGGGGGTCTTGAAAAATTAAAACTAAGTCAATTATTTTAACTTTTTAAAACTAACTTTAAAAATAAAAATGCGGTTATTTAGGTTAGAAGGTCATTATTCATTAAAACAAATAAAAAAATGGACTGTAGTTCTCTATTCAGTGAAATTTTCAGCTAGTTGTCTTTTAAAAATGTAGTAACTTAGCGAGAAAATTCTGATCGAATAACGGTTATTCTGCGCTAAATATGATGGAGCCTACCTCGGCGTGGAGAATTTTTGTTTACAAATTTCTCTACTGTAAAAATAAACATGTATCGTGTCGTTAAGCAGTTCAGCTTTTCACCTCGAACGTATTTTCTCACGTGGTCCGTGGATACATTTTTGATGCGGCGGGAGCTTAATGGCGTATCATAAACCGAATTTTTCGTTAAAAAAATAACACGTGCGTAGAGCGGTCATTTAAATTGATGGAAAATTTTCAGACGCTTTCATAATCATCATTATTGAACCGTATGTAAAAGTTAATAAGTACGCCTGTAAATATATTTTTATGTAACACTAATTAATGATATCATTTGTTGACTTTTGATTGTTTGTGTAGCATTTTTCGTGCTGAAGAATGAGGAAATGAGTTTTTCATATCATATTGTTACGCTGATGAGTTTAAAGTATTTTACAAATACCTAGAAAAATGGTGATCGATATTTTGAAGGCTGCTACGCTTTGGAAATATTGTTTTTTTTTCAAGTAAACATACTGATTTATCGTGATTAATAATTTGGGTTATTTTGGCGTGTTATACTTCCTTCTCCCGAAAAATTAAATTGACTATGAAATCATACCAGCGTTTCAATTTGGGAGGCTTGTAACTGGGAACCATTTATTGGACCATTTAATCAACACCCCTGCCATGGGTCACTCCAAGAGGTTCGCTGCGTTTTGTGACTTCACAGGCGTTTCCGGGTTCATAGGGTAAGGGTTTGTCTAGGTTTTGGCGACGGATGTATTTGTCCACCTACTGAATGGCAGGCCAGGTCGGGAAAGACTGATTGAGGGGACCTATTGAACTCTCCATCCGGACTCTCTCAACCCATCGCCTTGCACTGCGGTGGGAGGGATGGATTAATACGTCCGTCACTCCTGGACACCGGGGGCGGTTCGTGTTCAGATTTTGGGATCCAGCGCTTCCCGACTCTCAGAAAGATTTTTCTTTTTTTTTACATGAGCTCCACACGGGAGGCCCGGAGGAAAATTATTTCCCTTAGGGCCTATGTCATCTTTGTGGATGCTGTGTGGAGTATTTTTTTAAAGGAAAGGAAGGAGAGGAGAGTTCTGGGAAGGAAGAGAATTTAAGGGGTGGGTAGAAATCTGGATAGAAACCTGGTCATCCGCCTCCAGGACCTAGACAAACCTCACTCCACAACCCTGCTAAATCACCAAACGCAGCGAACCACTTGGGGTGACCTATGGCAGAAATATCCTAGAAATCTTATACAAAAAGTTTTCAGCTACATCAATAATGTCTTATTTTTCATTCTTAACACTCAAGCCCACTGAAAAGTCACGTAACGCCACTGCTGGGCAAATTGATCCCGAGATACCCACCCCTCCTACCTTTTTCTATCCTAGAACTTCCTCTCCTTCCTTTCCATACAAAGACCCTCTACACAGCATTCCCAAAGAAAACATATGCCCCGAGGGATTTTATTCCGCAGTTAAATGTTAAAAAGGATTAATACTTTTTTTAGATTAGTTTATATATTATATACCTATAAAAAAATAATTACGTAAGTCCTCATCTTTCTCTTTATCTCCCAAGAGTCTTCAATCTCACATTATTACTAATATTTGTAATAAATAACATTAACATTTGTATATTTGTAAAAAAAGTGTTATAATTTCATAAAAGAGTAAATAGCCGCTTCTACCCGAATTTAAACCGATTTCATAACATAAGTTTTTAAGCTCTTAAAAAATATATACGTTTTAAGATTTTCACGGCCAAAAGCATTTTCGTTATTTGTTTTTGGGGTGTTATCCCGTGTTACGCTACCTCCTT
Source organism: Limnephilus marmoratus (assembly GCA_917880885.1). Classification (NCBI taxonomy): domain Eukaryota; kingdom Metazoa; phylum Arthropoda; class Insecta; order Trichoptera; family Limnephilidae; genus Limnephilus; species Limnephilus marmoratus. The sequence goes on from OU862918.1 coordinate 11,508,357, forward strand.
CTTTAGCTAACGTTTCGGACATCGTTGCAGTGTCCATCATCAGGGCAGATCCGGCAGATCCGGTAGATGTAGATGACATCTACCGGATCTGCCCTGATGATGGACACTGCAACGATGTCACCGCATAACACCCCAAAAACAAATAACGAAAATCTTAAAAAATATATTTTATTTTTGAAGATAATATCTAGACGTGTTCCACGCCGAAACGCAAATTATATGAAATTCCCTCGATAGAAAAAAAAACGCAAAGTATGCTCCGAAAATTATTATAAACACGTTCATTTCATTAGTTATACGTATGAAAAAATTCACAGTGTTTCCTTACATGCGATTTTAGATGTTCCCCACGAGAATTTTCTTCCATTTTAAACGAGTCGTGTTTGATTAAACATTTTTTACAATTTTCGCTTCAATTTTATCGTTTTAAATATTAGCGCGCTCTCTCTAACATTCGTAATTACATATCTCTCTATCTTCTTCGGATACGGCGCCTCGTAAATTTTTTTTTTTACACACCAGATTTAAATGTCCGGGTTAAATTTTCCCCACAGGAAAAACTAAACCCTTTCACACACTTCCTCAAATTATCATCTAGTCAAGCCACGCTTTGCAATTGCACTATATAAGTATTATAAATACAAAATAATACAAGAACAACATGTCAACCTACTAGAGACCAAATGGGAATATAATTCACCGACTCCAGATATTTTCATATCAGAGGGTTCGGCTCTGTGGCATTTCTAATTTATTGAACCTATAAATCCTACTGATCCCTCAATATAAATATTTAAAAAATCTTTTGTAATCCTACATGTATTTAAAATTACTGATTTTTGCATTTTTATATACAAATTCTTTGACAAATCTAATATGCTTAAATTTTGAATCAGATTCCTAGGTATTATGCCAGTGGCCGAAATAACAAATGGTAATATTTTTATAGTCCGAGAATGCCAAATTCTTTTAATCTCATTTCCTAAATCTGTGTATTTTCTAATTTTTTCAGAAACAGTTTTTTTAATATTTTTTATTTATTTATTTATTTATCTATAAAAGGTATGTTTACATAACATTATTCGATGCCTGTCTCACTAGGGAATACTTGTGTTGAGACAGGCGTAGAGGTACATAAATGAGTATCATACATAAGAATATTTAATTACAACATGAGAATATTTAAGGTAAGATACATACTGATTTATACAATTCAAACAGAAAGATGATTAAGATTGAGGGTTAATATCATAAAGAGAGCATTATATAGGTGAAGGAAGAGATGAATAAAGTAGTAAATCCTTTCGAGTCTATATAGGAAGTTATATTATACATATAGGATTTTACTATTTTAAGTTCTTTAATAAGGGTAAGGACATACGTGAGATGGTAATTCTGTCTATTTGTACTCTATTTTACAGATGTTAGCAGTAGTGTGGCGTCCAATACTTATAATCCATTTCTTTAAATCTTGTTTGTATTTGGTCTTTGATTCGGTTTGTCTAATCGTGGCTGGAAGTGTATTGTATAGTTTGCAAGCTATGTATTTAAAGTGTTTTTTTCCAAAGGTGGTTTTAGAAAAGGGAGTTTGGAGAAGTTCTTTATTTTTGGCTCGTGTATTGTGTATCATTTGTGTTGGTTTGTAAAGGATTTTGTTGTTTTTATGTAAATAAAGTAAGATGGATTTTGCGTAGAGCTGTTTAATGTCCATAACGTTGAAAGAATTGAAGATCGTATCAGTGCTGGTAGTGAGAGGAAGTTTAAGAATTATTTTTATTATTAGTTTTTGTGCTTTAATGATGGGATCGAGGGCATTACAATAAGTGTTACCCCAAGATAAAATTCCGTATTCGATGTGAGATTGGCACAGTGAGTAATACACTGTTTTTAAAAGTTGTAGGTTAAGGAAATTGCGCGTTTGTTTGAAAAAGTAAATAGATTTGCGGATTTTGTTTGTAGTGTTAAGTATATGTTGCTTCCAATTTAGATGTGTATCAAAGGTTAATCCTAAATATTCGATAATATAATACTCATCATTATTATTACGGATAGTTTTATATTTGAGGTCATCAATTTAAAAACAAACAAGTTGATGTTATTTATAATATCAAGCGCTATACGTAGAGTAAACGTTTCAAAAGTAAATGTTTTTTCGGTACTTTGTCTCCCACGCGAAAGTCACGACAATAAAGTGCAACCCGAAAGTGGACATTGAGTCACCACGGTGCCGGTCTCGTCTCCACCGGTCTCATATGTGACTTATTCCTAATCCTGTCCATTTCTTGGACATCGTCCACATTTCTGACAGAGACTGTGACGTCACGGGCATCTCAGCTTTATTAAATTCAGCGGTCACGACAGCGAGGCGACTCGGCATTCCTAAACTTGCACGGCGCGGCTCAATACATGGCGCATGGGAATGTTGGCTGTCTCGAAAGGATTATTGATAATAGCGCAAACTCGTGAAAAATCATGGGATATTATAATTGCAGGATTTGTGAAGCTGATTTTTGATAATGTCTTCAAAAGACAAAACAGCTGTCACGTGTATTAATAATTTCACAGCAGAACTTAAAACACTGTTTTAGTATGAACTGAATAATAATATTATTTCCAAATAAAAACATTAAAAAAATCAGTAGGTATTAGACAGTTAGAGGTAGGGTGAGGGGTTACTCTGTTGAGTGACCAATGACGACAAGTGGAAGAATTTGTGTGATTTTGAAGAAAAAAAATTACAAAAAAATAGTCACCGGAGAACCAAATTTCATATACATTTTTTTCTCCAAATAACATCAGAAATCAGTGGTTAAAAATGGTCAAGTGGGTTCCTTAACAAGTATATAAAAGAAAAATCTTAGAATTAAAATAGAGTTTTACGAACTACACTTGTAAAAATAAATAAGATACGTTATACTAATCGAACAAAATACTTTGGATGGCTTAGGAAATGGACAGCCATTCAAGGAATATGTCCATAAATGAGCCGCTAAAGTATTTTGCTGGACCCAGTTAAGTGAAACCATGTGCATTGTCTCTTTAACCCATCTTCACTCAGTTAATTCTTCTAAGCATCTGTGAAGCATTTAAACAAAAGAAATACGAATTTCAAATAAAGAATTATTTATTCATTGAAGAAGAACAAAATACAAATAAATCTAAACGAAACATGAAGCAGAACAAGACATAGAAAAAAAGCAAGAAATCGAACCCAAATTGACCCTTGCCACACCGGAACAGCGTCTCGGTCATGGGTTCGATTCTCAGTTGCGACTGATATCTTTCAATTTTTCTGTGTCTTGTTCTGTTTCACGTTTCATTTATATCTATTAGTTTTATCTTCTTCACATATTACGTTGATGGACATATCAAACGTATTAATACGTCAGATCACCGTGTGTGGCATTTCATTTTCTGAAATTATTATCAAGGCTATTTTCGGATAATTCAAGAAGGGATGAAATATATAAGATTGAATGGGGTGGATTGTTTTGAAAAGAATTGCGTTTAAACCCAATTTTTTTTCAGAAAATGTTCATTGCCAAATCAAGATAAGTGATGTAGGTCGAGTTTTTACTGAGGCATAAAAAAATACGACATAAATATTTGTAGATAATATACTGAATGTGGGTTAATCATGGTTATTCTAGAGCAAGAACTCGTTCGCGCATCCTTTAGCACGAATAGTTTTATCGAGGGGAAACGGCAGTGACTGCATAATAACCTCTATGACTACCAAACATAATGTACGTACTTACATTACTTTTATTAAAGAGCAAGAAATATTTATTTATTTTATTTTGTTAGGAATAATTGTGTTATGAATTTCAGAGACTAGCGAGGGTATTTTCAAAAAAATGAAATATTTATTGGATTTTTATAAGTAGTTTAGGTACTGGTGTAAAAAAACTACAGGTAGATTTATGCTAAACGAACGATAATAAAGTCTTTAATTTAAAGTAAGGCCTTTTTATTACAAAATAAGTTTATTCAAAAGTTTTCAAGAAGGAAATTATACCCCTTGTCAGTAAAAAATTAAAGCTATAAACTTCGAGTGTGATAGAGCGACGGAAGGAGAGTCGGTCAGATCATCAATACAAGTAATTATGCTTTTTCGTTGTAAATATGTTAGAAATTTGTTTGTTTAAAATTGAACGAATGATGAAGCTTTTAGAAATACTTTTTTCAGGTAATGTGTCATTTAAACTGCCGGTTTCTAGCAAAAAATACAAAAGTTTTTTTTTTTTTTTTACATTAACTCCACACGGGAGGCCTTGAGGAAAATAATTTCCCTCAGGGCCTATGTCATCTGGGATGCTGTGTGGAGGGTCTTTTTGAGGAGAGGAAGGAATAAACATTGGTCTTGAAGAGACCCATGTTGTAGGAAGGAGGAAACACAGAGGCCGGCAAATCATTCCACAGCTGAGCTGTTGAACATAAGAACGAGTCGAAGAAACGACCCGTTCTCATGTGACAAATGTCAACCGTGTACAAATGTTGGGCGCGTGTTTGGCGTGTTTCCCGACTATGCACCGGTGCCGAAGGGATCAATGATGCTAGTTCCTCGGAGCATCTTCCATTGTAATACCGGTAGAACAAGGATAGCATTCCCACCCGACGCCTGTGGTCTAAAGATTGCAATCCGTCTGTTATGTAAGATGGGAGCGCCCGTTTCTGCACGTCGAGTCGAGGGATTTTTCAGGTATTTTGGAGCTCCAGAACAGAGGTGGCTGCCAAATTCAACCGTGGGGCGCACTTGCGATTTGTACAGGGTTAGCAGTTGTGCACTATTAAAGTATCTGCGGGCCCTATACGGTACGCCCAGTTTCTGGGAGGCTAACTTTACTCTGGCTTCGATGGAGCCCCCATACCTGAGCTGGTCACTTAGGGTTACACCAAACATATCAATGGAGGGCCTGTTCGGAAGATTGCTTCCGTTGAAAGAGACTAGATTTTCATTTCGATCCCTTTTAGACGTAATCAGACAAGATTGGGTCTTTGAAACATTAAATTCTACGAGATTATTTTTACTCCAAGAGAAAACACTCTCGAGGTAACCGTCCATTCTTTGCTTCAAAGCCCTACGAGCTGTTGGAGTTTGCGCTAACCGTGTAAGTTGCGCTAACCGTGTAAAAAATGCATGTTTTACGAAAAACGATGAAAAAATTAAAAACTTGCAAAACTCTTCTCCTAACAATAAAACGTTTTTTTTCCTATGGATCCAAAATGACGCAAACATCTGTGGTATGTATGTGGAAACACTTTATATTACACAGTTTTTATTATTAACGTTGTTTAAAACTACACAGCGCCATCGCAACTTAAAGCGTGCAAGATCATTAATTTATTGTGAACGCTTGTAACCTTTGAACTAATAATTTATTTGTCAACAAATAAGACAACTAGCAAAGTTGCTTGATCAATAATCCGGTTGCCTAGTAAAGCTAATGAGTTACAACATGTTATTATTTAATCTTTAGTAATCTCGTAATCAAATCTAAGTTATTTAATTAATAATAATACAGTGTGTTACCCGCCACCTGCTCATAATCTGGGCTTAGCTAATTGATTTGTACGGCATTTAGTATTAATATTTGAAATGACTCCATTTTGGCGGAAGCCATGTGAAACAACGTACTATAATTAAGACACCTCGAAGGGGAAATAGTTTGTCTTCATTAGCACAGGAACAGATTCACTGACGCCTACCTATTCCAACGAGAATTAGTTTTGTTGGACGGAACGTGGTTAGTGTTCATTACCAAAGTTTTATCTAGAAGATACCTACGGAAAATAACTTCGTTATTATTACTTTGTTACACTCTAATCTGTTTCGTTGAAATTCAGAAACACAAACCAAAGCAATGGCTCTTATGTGTATATAAGAAATACACATCGTTTTATCACCAATTATTATTCTCGCATCTTAATAATATTATAATGACAGAAAAAATATATTCACTGTGGTAGTTAGAGGAATATATTCAACGTCGTAGTTCACGGTTAAAATTAAGTCATTTTTTCAAAGATATGCACCTTTCATTATAAAGTATACCACAGACAGCAAACAGAAATCGAAAATATTCTATGGTTACTCGAATAAGTACTCCTCACGGCAGTTTCAAAGTAACAAACATGCAGGCTTCGCGCGGTTAAAAACTTTATGATTCTTTATATATTTTATTTATAAATTCTACAAATATGAGATAAACGCTAAAATACAGGTTATTTCATTGGCTATTCAGCACAATAATAAGATGTTACATAAAATTCGAAGGCATGTTTTTTTTTAATGTTGGCGAAAAATTGAAAAAATGGTCTTCTGGGAAATCTCGAGCGATCGAGGTAAATTTATTTATTTCGCGTGGTCGCTCCAGTGGACACAATAGAGAACCAATCCCATCTAATATCAACTTTCCCAGTCTTAAACAGATCTCTGATGAAATGCAATATTGCCACCATCTCTAACATCTTCCGATGATGAATTATTTATCTACAATTTAAAATAAATAATTAAAATGTTTGACAAATCTAATGAAATAACTTAATAAACATTGTGGTTGTATGATTTTTTATGTCCTGAAAAAGCAATATGCTTAAAAGGTAACTCGCCCTCTATAGGGTAAAACTAAATGATATTAGGTTTGGAGCTTGACTAAACCCTGCTGTCATTTCTGCTAAGCACTGGTTATATGAAAAGATAAGTCTCTTGTTTATTATCGTAATGTGATTGTAGAGTGCTGCTATAAGACTCAATTGTAAACATAATTATCTTAGTTTTACAAATACGACGAGTTCCATTAAACGTTCTTTTTTGTTCAAATTAATAAATAACTTTGTATTAACCACTTAATTATTTACAAAAACCGACATGTTTCATCAGCAAAGCTGACTTCTTCAGGGTTTTGACAGAGCTAATTTAAAAAATAGACATACATAGGTAATAGAGAAAAATAATAGACATAAACAATAATAAAATTTGGAAGAAAATAATGTACGTGGAACGGGGGGCAATATAGAACAATTAAAAATTTAAAAGGGGAATAGATTTAATAATGGGTCATTTAAAAACAATTTTTGATTATTGATAATATTTCAATTTGCATTAACACTCTTTCTAATCTTTAAAATTTCTAATTTATCCAACTGTAAGCCAATAACATTACAATGTATTAATTCTATTCCACTGTTAAAATTAAAGGTATGACTAGTTTCTATTAAATGGTTGGCAAACTCCGAAAAACTATTATTATTTAAAGCTTTCATAATATGCTATTTAATCCTTATTTCAAAGTTTCTCGAAGTTTTACCTATATAAAAGAAATCACAATCATTACATTTCAATTTATAAATTCAAGATTTTTTCATTTTTGAATCTCTATCTTTATTATTTACTACGTAATTTTTAAGTCTATTGTTTGCATAAAATACAGGAATAATTTCATTAGGTACATTCTTTTGAATTTCATACCAGTTCCTCCATAAGTGAAACCGAGCTGGCTCCCATTTGGGTTGAGTATAAAAAAGTGCAAATCATCATATAACTGTCTTATTGTAAACGAACTCAGACTATATATTATTATCCGGAGTATTTTTTTCCTGAAGTGACTTCAAATCTTAATAATTGGGAAAACTGTATTCAATATAAGTAAGCTGAGTGAAAATATCTAAAGAAATTTTGTTTCAGAAAATAAGTTTTCTTTTGGAGCTTAGGCTTTATTGGAGAATTTTAAGCCTTGAAACAAAGAACCAAGCTATAAAAAGATTCGATTGATTTATATTTCCATGGAATTATTGACTCATTTAAGAAAACTCTTTAGCTGCAAAAAACAATTTGGAGGGAATTTTTGCAGAATGCTAAAGTTCAGCAACTTTTTGTGATAATAGGTCTCAAAATTTAATGAAAACAACTGGATTTTTTCAAATTTATTGTTTCCTTTATGTTAGTATAAAAAATGCCATACTGAAATCATTGAAGCCTTAAAAACTTTCGTACCTTTAAATTCAATTGAGTTAAATAAAAACTGCCAACGCTAACTTTGGATAATTGAAATATTCATGGCGCTGAATAAAAAAATACTTCCAGTCATTTCCGTAGTAATTTGATTCAAATTTAGTTGATTGTGTAGAGGTTTTTCTGACGCCTTTTAAAATCCTGGGAAATTCAAGGCCATTGAATTTAAATAATGGTTCAGTTGTTTTTTTATTGGAGAATAAAATTTTATTAATTGAATCATGAATATTCTACCACCCCGTAAATCGTAATATCACAAAAATATTTTTAACTAACGCAGAAACGAAAAATCATGGGAATATTATAGATAATTATTTAATTTCTGAAGCATGTATTTAAAAAAATATGTGTTTGCCACGGAATAGTTGCCTTTCAAAAGAAGACATTTAATATCGAATGTCAGGAATCTTGAAAAATTATGACACTCAGATATAATAAATAAATTCTGGACGGCTAACGACCTTATAAAAATGCAAGGCACGTTTTATACAAAGTTATCGAACAAAAAATATAAAACCGCTTAATAACAAGTATAATAATAGTATCTACCACAAACTTAATTTTATGGTACCATCGAATACATCTATTTTAGAGTACCGACCTCAAAGTTACGGACAACAAAAAGAAGAAAAAAATATTATGAAATTTTCAAATACTGATCACGATTTCCCAAAAATCTAATTTTTTTAATGTGAATATCTCACAAGAGTCCCATTTGCTCCCATTTGCAGCCAGTGATATTATGGCATTCCCAATTGGGGTATATTGTGAGGCTGAAGGTAAGTGGATATACCTGGCTATTCAGATCTGAAAACCGAATACGGCTGAAGCCATTTCAAGCGACGTTTCAATTCTGAATGTTGGTCTTACAGCAGGGCGATATTAAGAGTATCTTCAACTCTGGAATGTGCGGAATGTGTTTAATTGTGAAAAACATCACAAATCCGATCACGATGGTCACGGGATCGAGATCCGATCCCGTGACCAGTGGCGGCCGCTGCCCTGAGAATGTGGTGGTTCACTGACAATCCGTACCTACTTATGACAAAAAAATTATTAATTAGGAATTTTTAATTACTAATTTATTTATAAACAAATTGTTATTTCTTCTAATATATTCAACACTGGTTGCACTCATTTTTTTCATTTTAAATAATATATTAACAAATTTTGTTATTAGTATTTAACATAATCAATACAAAAAAAAAAAAAAACAAAACAATGACAATTATCACGTCAAGGGTCAATAAGCACAACGCCGCGCCGCGCCGGCGTCGCTAGCCGCAAGCTAGACTGATCTACATAATATGATCTTCGCCGAAATTCGATTGTTTTCGTGTCACCTATCGGTAAACTTCGGCAAGACTTGGATTATGTGGGTTGCGGGTGGCACACCGATTCGGTCGAAATTCTGGTACAAATAGCGAAATCGACGCGCTCGCGATGTTTTACATATCTCATACAAAAATATGATTTGGTCCGCTTGCGAAGCGAATGCACACCAATACGGCTGGATACGAGGGCGCTCGGCGGCGGCCGCGCTATGGGAGATTAAAAGCGTTCTCCCTGATAATATTCGTAGTATTATATTGGTAACTAATATTTTTATGTGATTAAATTAAAGAATTTAAATTAGATATTTTATAAATTTAAATTGGAGAAATTAAATTGAGATTTTTTGGTCTTCAATAAGAAAATAAAGTAAATATACCCATTATAATTTGCCAGTGCTGCACACAAACACACTGTGCGACCAGCCGCCCTTGCCCGTGACCTTCGGATTACAAGTCGAGAGCCTTTCCCCTCGATGACGGACGCCGTAGGTACTGCGCAGATCCCAGGTGTGGTTCTCTCCAGATAGTCTGCAGTCAGGTTGTAAGGTTGAGCTGCTTTATAGGCTTCCTTCTGTTCCACACCAAGGAACCGTACAATGAGTGATAGAGTTTGAGGTATTTAGATGTAATCCTTTTGTAGTAAAAACACTTGTGTTTTGATACTGGATGTTTGTAACTATTTATTCTGATGAATAAATTTTACAGAGTGGTTTGTCTGAACACTTGACTGATGACAATAATTGAGACTAATTAAAGTAACAGAAATGAACGACGGTGTGCTAAACAATCAGAGTTTAGACGAGGATAGAGAGAGACTGTTTGTAAGATTGATAATGTTTTCAAGAAAAGAATAACAACAAGCGTCAAAACACGCCATTTTATAGACACAGAAAAGTGAAAGTTTATGCGCCACAGACAACAAAGAGTTTTAGATAAAACATTTTATGGCGATATGAGAGTAAAAGGTGGCATAGAAGCGAAAGTTTAATATAAAGGGCTCTACACATCGAGATTTAAATGAATGATAAGGAAATGTTCAGTGCTAATGAATTTAAATATAAAATAGGACAACACAACACACAACATCCAACAGGTACTTATGATTAATGAAAATAAAGGCATCATAATAGCATGTCTACATTTTTTTGTTGAAAAACCGCAAAAAAAACTGCAAAAGTTCGCGGCACACTCATAAAAGACATGAAAACATTATCCCATTGATTTTCTATCTCCAGAAAACTTTCTGAATTTATAAGATGGTTCAAGAAACTCGGAAGAAAATCCATTATCTCGTCATCCTGTTACTACATTATTATTTTGTTAGCTCAGTCTAGCTGCTTACATTTTAATGTACATTTTCCCATTGCATTGCGCGCTGCAGGATTGTATGTATGTAGATTTGTATACGTTGGGAATTCATTTTAATAATTGCATGCTTTCGAGCCAAGCGGCAGCCCGGGTTTTAAACGTTTATGTGATTACATGCATTAATTTGTTTCATCCTAGCTGAGTTTTAAAAGATTCAGCTGATAGTGGTGTTTTTTGTATGTTTGGGTACAATTACTTAATCTTTACGACCTTTTTAATGTGAATACTTCAAAAGAGTCCCAATTGCTCTAAACTGCCCGAAGCCATTGAGGCTATGGCATCCTCAATTATGAAATGCTGTGAGATTGAATGTAGTAGGAAGGAGAAGGATATGTGGAAGAGTTTGCAGGGATACCGTGATAAGTGGTTGGTTATCCCATTTTCTTTCGTATCTTGTTCTTTCCTACACATACTATCATCCAATTCCAGCAAACATCATTTCGTCTCGTTTCTATTTATTTATAGTCCACTACAAGCGCATCTGAATTTGTAATTCGTAGGCAGTTTCAGATGCAACATAACGTGAATATCGCATAAGAGTCCCAACTGTTCCTAACTATCGGAGCCAGTGAAGTTATGGCATCCTTAATTGGGGTAGGTATTTTGTGAGGCTGAAGGTAATGTAGAAGGGATGAAGATGCGAAGACGAAGGCGGGACAGTTCCTTCCTTTTCAGATCAGGTCACCTAACAAGGCTAAAGCCATTTCAAGCAACGTTTTAATTCTGAATGACGGTCTTACACCAAGGCGATACTGAAAGTAACTTACACGTCGGAACGGGCCGCAAATATGCTTTATATAACGAGTATTATTTTTAATTATTAAATTCTGAAATAGCACAAAGCAATCAAATAAAATTTACTTCCGCAAGCTGGGATTTCAGCCTGCGACCTTTCGATTGCTAATCGAAAGCCATATTCGTCAACCATGGAGACCTAAAATACCAAGAAAATTCATATTTTTTGAAGCCATACACACACCTATATACGTTTCTTATCGAAGTAAAAATCTCATTTGGGAAGATAAATTTGAATCAAATACCTGTACAGTATCGCTTATCATAAAGTATTTCTTTTCCTATTTTAAAAGCGAGCATTATGTAACATAAATTATGAAAAATAATATCAAGATTAAATAGGATATCCAATAAAATATGTTTCTAATATAATATCCACTGCATGCAAAACTGTTGGTAGAATTCTCTAATAAACAGTATAATTTCAGCGAACCCCCAGCTAAGTATGGTCAAATAAACTATCTGCCTGTAATATAAATAAAGTGGTCATTTTAACGCAGTACCACGTTCATTGGTTAATTACATTGCAGATATTATAATTTGGTTTTAATGATCGATGGAAGCAATTGTTGGTTATAGTTAATACCTTTAGTTATAGGGCCTTATGAGTTTATTTATTGTACTGTTATTCGTGGTGGAATTCTATTGTAATAAAATTGAAATTGAAACACTTTTTAACTTTTTTCCACTTATTTATTTCACCAATACCGGTTTCATCCTATTATGGACATCTTCAGGCTGGCAATTTCCAGCCTGAAGATTTTTATAGGGCCTTACTAACAAACATATTTTATATTTGGCACAACTGATAAACAATCATTGTTTATCATTTGACTAACGTTTAGAACACGTTTATTGGTAAAAGGGTTAATAGATTGTCTGTGGTTAGTGAAACGATAGAGAATCGGAAAAATATTTGTATAATGATTTTTCACAAAAACGGTGCTTTGGAAATCATCCAATTATTAGTTAAATATTATGACTAAAGTATGAAAGATAAATAAATCATTTTTCTTCTGTTAGTAAGACGTTAGTGCAGACAATCAGATCGCAATGGAGTATATTATTTATACCGATACCTATCTACCCTTAAGGCCCCGTAATAAGCGCTTAAAAGAAGAAAGGGAGATATGTAAATACGAATGTTGGAGGGAGAGCGCTTATATTAAAAACGATAATATTTAAGCGAAAATTGTGAAGATATTTAATAAAACACAACTCATTTAACCTAGAACAAAACTCTATTGAGAAATATCTTAAATAGCTTCCATACATTTGCGATTTTATTTCTGTTTGGGGAATTTCGTATACTTACTGTTTCGGCATGGCAAATTTATAGATATTATCTTCAAAAATAATAAATCTATTTTTATAAACATTTATGGCCGCGGGTCCTAATCCTACTAATCAATTTCTAAGCCAAAACTAAGGCTTAACACTGCTTAAGCATCGCTTAATATAAGGAAGTCGAACGCGTAGATTAAGCTCGACTGCGCAAAGCAAAGTTATGAAAAGTGTCAACTTAATCCACGCGTCCGACTTCCTTAGATTAAGCGATGCTTAAGCAGTGTTGAATCTTAGTTTCGGCTTAGCAGTTGATTAGTAGGATTGAGAACAGCGGCCGTTAAACTTAAACTGCCCAAAGGAATTAAAAAAAAAGATTTGATGTAAATAGCGCTGTACAATTATGAATAAAGCAGTATGGTATGTAAGTACACCAATACAGTTTTGAATGACATTCCATCTTTTCTGCCTCTCTTTGCATGAAAATAGCTGTTAATGATTATGATATACTTGCCTAGAATAGATATTTCATTTCTGGTTAATAACTTTAGTTTATTTTTCAGGTAATGAAGTGAACGACGCTCGTTAAATAAATCAATCAGGCTTTTGGTATGTCAAAGACTTTAACGAATAATGGAGAGGAAATGGCTGAAGCTATTATCACCCGGCAATCACCCGAAGGTTTCCTGAAACGTGACATTTGCAAACAAGCCTTGATGACGTAATTGAAGCGTGGAATTCTTGAAGCTTTCGCAAAGCGGTCGCAATTACGCTTGTGTATTTTTCTGCTGCACGAATTCCACCCATTTACACTGCCATTTGGGAACCACTCGCAAATGTATTCGTTTCAGTCTCTATGTTCTCGGATATTGCTAACACTGTTTAGACAGGTACAGCATGAATTAAATTAAGTTATTTTTTTTTTTAAATTCAAATTATAAACGACCGATCCACGATGTTATTAGAAATTTGTCATACACAAATTAAAATTTCTACCCAAAAAAGTGTTCTTTTTATTACATTTTTTTTATTAAGTTTTCTTTATTCATTGAATTGTTTGTTACATGAATTGAGGATTTTTTGACCACCATTGCTAGGCTATAATATTTTGATATATATGTTTTTTTCATCATATTAACACAGCAGGTAAAACAAGCCTTTTTTTAAATAAAAATAATTAACTCAGAAAAAATGCTAAAGTTGCCACCAAAATCATGCAAAATTGAATTCTTTAAAGACCAATTTATCACAATTTAAAACAACAAAAAAATAGTCCACATTCTTATTAAATAATTGTGATGACCGTGGCCGGTTATCTACATTACCACCTGGACTCCGTTGTATGGATCCAGATCTTCTTGGGATGGTGATCTCCGTACAGGGTGAGGTTGCCAATAATAATTAGTGGGTAGACTATTTATGTTTATTCCGAGATTGTGTACAGGTGTGCTTCGTAGGAAGCGTAAATGCAAAGAGGACGGTAGACAGCAATCACACCCTTTTATACGTTCCTCATGCTGTCTCACTCATACACGCATGTCTCTTTCATACCGCAAGACATACGTTCACCACAATAATTGCTGAACCTTTTGATTACCTTTTGATTTAATCTTCTACCAAAACACATTCAAATGACAGATAAAATTTCATTTTACATAAAAGAATTAAAATTATGGTTAAATGATGCAGATGTTGAAACACTTTTTTTATAAACTATATGCAAACGTTCATGCTTCACTTTTCCAATTCTACTGTAACTTCAACACTAACTTTATTTATCTTCTTGAAACCGTAAAAAAAATCAACTAACTTGTATGTGTCACTTTGTTACTACAATATTTTCAATGGTAACCTATATTTTTAAACTTTCACTTTAAAAATTACATTTTTTACTTGTACCGTCAACTTATTGGTGTAATTTAGCACTTTAGTTAATATTACTCACGCACACGCAGTGCCTTAGTGGGTTCCCATTATCTACTTTTGTCTTATATATATTTTTTACTTTTTTACATTATTATTATCTTGTATTATATTAAATATGTTTAGAAAATATGTAAAAAATACTTTTGAAATGTATCAAGATATAATGGGAAAAAATAAAGAAAAAAAAATACAAAAAATATTGATCAGTTTGGTTGAGCATTTTGGCCTCGACTCAAAAATTAAGTTTTGTATGAAAAAGTTCACACAGCCGTTTCTCTTAAATCAGTCTTATCATTGAATGTGCACGATTAGAAAGATCAGTCTAATTCTAATTCGGAATTCAAAAATTATTACCGAGTGATAAAATTGGCTTACACCATGTTAATTTCAACTGGTATATTTGCGTTTTGTTGGAGAATGATAATTTTAATATGTATTTATCCCCAGTGAGAGATCACCGTATGGAAGTGCTGCGCGAAATGGAATAAGCTTTATTGACATAAACTGCATCTGATTCTCATCTATATTTGCGTTTCGTTGGAGAATGATAATATAATTTTAATATGTATTTATCCCCAGTGAGAGATCACCATATGGTCGTGAGTGGTGCGCGAAATGGAATAAGCTTTATTGACATAAACTGCATCTGATTCTCATCTATGTTTTCTCGACATTCTTCTCTTTTATTTTCTCACACGAATTTCACGAGACCCTCTGGCTCCGAGCGATGCAACACTCGTGTTATATTCACATAAAATAAAATATTTGCTCTCTGGAGAAAATAGTTGTGATCGGGAAACGAAGTTGGAAAGCGGTAAATAACTGAGAAGAGAGAAGGTCTAGGAATACATGGATATTCCAACTTCAACCACCACCGTTTCGCTGGTCTCTCAAAGAAAATATTAAATTTTATACTCCCCCTTAATAATTATGAATTGAATTATCTATATATATAAAAATCAAAATATGCTTTCTTGTCTATGTCTATGTATTGCATAGGAAATGTTTGAAACTTTCAAAATACCTTCTTTAAACCCCCGCGAAGGTTTCGGGATTATTACAACCACATAAAAATAGATCTGAAAAGTTTTTTAATCATCGCAAAAACTCTTGCGAAATTGTCAAACATTTCAAAATTTAGTGATGACATTTTGTGAAAAAATGATTTTTTTATCAAAATTCAATTTTCGAAACTCTTTATATTAATGCATTTATTCGCCAACAACTTTGAATCAAATCAAGAATTTTAGATTTTTTAAATAGGTACCAAATTTGATTGATTGGTCTTTTAATCTTGTCTTTTAATCCTGTACCGCCCCTCTCGACAAAGGTATATCCTAATGAGACAGGCATCGAATAATATAATGTAAACATACCTTATACATAAATAAATAATAATCAAAAATAAATGTTTGTAATAGGTAAATGAAAAACGAAAATTTGAATGAAAAAATTCTAATAGGTGGCTCGTGAGCTGTTTGAAAACTGAATGTACTGGGACTGAATATATGGAACGTGGGAGGGCTGTTGGCGCGACGGGTGAGCGGGAAAGGGAAGAGGGATGGCGGGAATGAGGAGGGGAACGGGGACGCACGGGAAAGGACATGCAGGGAGAAACAATTTATTGATTTGAATATGGAACGCATGCCGGGAACCAGCTAGTATTCTATAAGAGCGTGTTCATTTCACGTCATACTCACAAAGTCTAAAATATATGCATAACGTATTGCATTTTTTCAGTCAATCATGCATTGAAAATCAATGTTCGCTTAGTTAAGTAAAAGTTGGTACACCCCACAAAACGAAGAATCAAAGCCACCGGAAAATGTAACTTAATTTCGCTTTGCCCTGTTGAAGTTTTCGGATCATAAGTGTTCGTGGCCAGTAACGGGGGGAGATATTTTTAGCAAGATTTTAAACTGGAGAGCGCCACATACTTTATTATTGGAGAGTGCTTTTTTGCTAGTCGCTTTCCGTCGCATGTTTTTCATTTTGCTTTCGCACGCAAACAGCAAATTGCCGTCATTATTTTCAATTATCTTGACAAGACTCGTAAATTATTACTCGTTTATGGGGATAGGATAAACTGACATGACGACATTATGAATATTAGTTACTGACATGTAAAACTCATATTAACTAAATAATAAAAAAATGAAATCATTATATTGATACTGATTTTGAAATGTATTTATTTATTTTCATTTACACAGCACAACATGTGCCATTAAAATAACTAAATTAAATTATTAATATAACAGCAATATACAGAATGTAACAGTGTAAGTGTAAAGTTAAAAGTAAAAATATAAGTAAAAAGGTAAGATATAAATTAGTTGAGATGAAATGTATATATTACTGTAAAAGCCTGAACTACGGTAAATCCTAAGGTTTTCCGGTAAATCCTAAGATTTACCAACTAATAATGGTAAAAGTCCGAACCGTTCTATAATCATCGTTTACCAACCTAACCTAACCTAACATGTACTAAATTCTAATGGTAAAAGCCCGAAAAAATCGATTATAATATTTAAATAAGAAACGATTTTTCGGGCTTTTACCATTAGAATTTAGTACATGTTAGGTTAGGTTAGGTTAGGTTAGGCTAGGTTGGTGAACGATGATTATAGAACGGTTCGGACTTTTACCATTAAGAGTTGGTAAATCTTAGGATTTACCAATATTCGGGCTTTTACGGTAACATATACACTATAAAATACCTAAAAAGTGGATAAAAATACAAAATGTATTGAATATAAAAATATAAAAAAGGTAAAGAATTAAGTAATCGTCTTAGTAGGAGACAAAAATATGAATATTTTTTGTAAACTACCGAAAGAATCGTATGTATCTATATACTTATGAACGATATGTATTAAGGATTATGACAGTTGGATTTGATTAATTTTAAACTGTGCAAGAACTGATAGGTTATATTATGCTTACATGATACATTATGGTTATTGCATCTTTTATGTTTGGACAGTCTACCGGCATTATCGATGTTAGTGTAATCATTACCTAATCTGTATAAGCGATGTGCTTTTGATTTTTGTTTTGCATTAGTGCCATTATTATTGCAATAGTAAGGTGAAGTAAGCAAAGGATTGTGAGATGAAAAGAGGGCCAAGTTAATTATTTCCTAAAATAATTTGTACCTACAAACACACATTTATAGTATATGAATAAGATTATATTTCTTTCAGTTGATGTTGTTCCTTTAATACTACACATTTGTTGAACACCTTTTATTCAATCCCAAACGAATCCCAAAAGCTGTTTTTCTAAGCCTGGCATTTACCTACAATTTTCATTATCGCCTCAGCGTGCGGTGTGGTAGTTATGCCGCTCAACGAAGAATCTGGTCGTCTACACTCTACAAACTCTACATCCATGCGAATGAATCTGTCGTTTGGTTTAGTTGTTTTACTGTTTATTTATATAAAAACTCTGCCGGTCTCACTAATTAATGGTAGCAATGGATACATAGAAAACAATTATCACGAGATCTCGGAGTTTAACCCTTTCAGACTAGTTGTTTTACTGTTTATTTATATAAAAACTCTGCCGGTCTCACTAATTAATGGTAGCAATGGATACATAGAAAACAATTATCACGAGTTCTCGGAGTTTAACCCTTTCAGACTGTGTATATTTTTCAGAACTTCCTTCCTGTGATAAACATCTGTTGAGATTATGCAATACCGCCTTGGCAAATTCAATATTTGAAAGCAACTAGTGTCGTTTATCTGGACATCGTGAGGAGAGCTGCATTCTCTGAGTAAGTATTGTTTTGTTTTCACTGAGGATTTTGGAATTGCTGAATAATCTGTTTTTGTGTCACATAGGGAAAAGTTCATCTTTCATTAATTTACATTAGGTAGTATTCCCCTCGTGTCTGGGGCTATTTACACGCCCCTACAATCTCGTTTTTATTATTCGATAAAGTACCTCTACGTTAGTTAACCTATATTTTCAAATACGTGTTTCGAGAGAGCATAATTCAACGCGGGATTAACATTTCACAGTTTTACAAAAAGAAAAAATAAAAGAATACACCCCTTCTAAACCAAATGTTTTGACTTAAGTCTCTGCTACGTAATAGGTTGCTTTTTATGAAGCTCCTCATAGAGAGTTGAATAAAACTACAAAATATTCATTCGTGTCTAAAGGCGTGTTCTTACCACATCACATTAAAAATTGAGTACATCGATATAAATTTATGTGCTTTATCATCGAATAAGCGCATCAAAAATTCTCTTTTCCCTGAAACTATCATGTTTCAGAGTCCATGACACGAACTTCTCAAATTCTTGCGAGAAAAAAAGTTATTATCGATTGAAATAATGAAATCAAATAATCTTTGAGATTCAATGTATGCTTCTGCATAAAAATAGAATAAGTAAATATACCTCAGAAATAAGGAATTCCAGTGAAAAATATTATGGCTTTAAAAAAATATGTTCATACATACCAATGAACGCTGCTTCTGAATATATCAGTTTTATTTCATAATTTTAAACGTAGAGTTCTTAAAAAATATTAAAAAGTGCATTTTCAAACGTCTCGTTAAATCATACTGTAAAGTTGGTATTATTGAATGGTTAGTGCTGTCGTCACGCCTCACCAGTCATTGAATTGCAATATTTGATTATGTAGGTATGACACAAGCCATCAGTATTAACAAAATTTCATGTTATTCGTTATTTCGTACTGTTTATAGAGATTTAGTTGTTGTGTTTATTGAAACAATATTTAAGCCTAAATAATTCAGTATCAAAAATAGAGGTATCTCTATTACTTTATCTGTATTATTTAAAATATTGAAAAACTGTACGAAAAAGTTGTATAATATGCTAAATCATAATACTACCTAGAAACGGGCAAAGCGGCTCAGTTGAACGAGCCGCTTCCCTAGGTCTCGGTCAATGAAAAGATCCGGTTCAGTTAATCGGCTCAATTGAACGACTGAATGAAGCTAAGGACACACTTGCTCATTAGAAGCCAAAAAGCATGCTACCTAGTAGCAATTGCTACCCGCTCACTCGTTCTCAAAGATCCGCGAACCGCAGGCAAGTGTGTCCGTAGCTTTGAAGATCGGTCTTACAAAACCAGATCCGTATGAAGATCCGAGCCACTGAGCCGACTCGTTCACAAACAACTCACTTCTCTGCAAACTTCGAATTCAAAATGGCCGCCATCGATCAGCTGATCGGCCCTGTGTCTTATTTGTGCAGTGTGTAGGTGATGCTTCGTTTGAGACAATATTAATTTTAAAAGCAAAAAAAATAATAATTTGAAACAATTTCTATACTACTCTCCCGTAATAATGTTGAAAAGTATAATAATATAATATAATAAATAAAAATTTCACTTAAATAATGTTTAAACTTATCGAATAGTACCATACTTTCTTCCGTATAACCGTCATACAAAATGAACACCTGTTCAAAAACTTTTCAGAAGTGATGACGTCACACGATTCACTATACGTACGGTGTTTTACGCGGAATCTTGAAAAATTAAAACTTTAAAAATTATTTTAACTATTAAAACAAACTTTAAAAAAATAAATATGCAGTTATTTAAGTCAGAATGTCATTATTCATTAAACAAAATTTAAAAATTGGACTGGTGTTCTCTATTAATCAAGTATCGTCGAACTTAAGTCATTAGAAAATTTTAACGGAAGATGGTTAGTCTTGCAAAAGCTATCTGAACTTACAGTTTGAAAGAGGGAAACAGGTGTAAAGTCGAGGTTAACTTTTGAAGTTTTCTCTCAGAAAATATCCATTCACTGCAAAAACAGACTTCTGCGTGATATTTAATATTTTGAAGTAGTTAAGTAAGAGTTGTGATTCAAATAAATATATTTCAGTAAGGAAAAAAATCATTTTTTCTAAATTTTTGAAAATTTAATAAATTATCACCCACATGTCGTTATGCCAAATCAATCGGATATATGAGTCCTATAATTTCAAAACCCGCTGTATTTGATTTTTTGACGAAATGTTCTGAGTATGACATCTTGTTCACATTTTTGTGAGGAACAAGACTAATCTAAAATTGAGTTTTAAAATCTCCCTTAGCACGACTAAAAAACATGTTAAAACTGCGAGTGAGAAACAAAACCCGCTATAACAATCAAGAAATTACTATCAAAACCCGCTACATCGGAATTCAACGAATCACGAGCAGTTATTTTGCCAGATGGCGGGTGTAGAAACACGCCCCTCAGGTCAGTTGAGTTTCAAAAGCCTCTATATTCCATACAAATCACGAAGTGAGTATCAAAATTCGCTATATCTGTTTTATTTATCCAAATTACTTAAATATTTCTAGACATACATTGAAAAATTAACAGTTTTCGAATGTATATTACTCCAATTCATATACTAATACTCCAATTCAGTTTTTTGCGGTTTTCTCAGAATCAGTGAAAGTTGATATAGCGGATATAGAAATTGAACGACTCATATTAAGGAGTGATAAAATATGTTTGTAGAGTATTCAAAAGGATGATGTCTTATTAACGTCGAAGAGTAAAGAAGATTATCTTTAATACGGTGAGACGTCGGTGTGCCATTACACCCCCGAATCCAAAATACAATCAATTCAGGGGCGTCATTCATTCACCCAGCAACGAAAACGTTCAAGACGACCCATTCTGCCGGAAAAGTCATGGCATCTCCCTTTGAGACCGTAAGGGTGTCCACTTAGTGGCTTTTATGCCTAATAGGATTAATACAGCGACTTTCTGCAATATCTTAAAAAAACTCAGAAGAGCCATTCAGAACTGTAGAAAGGGGATTGCTGACCCGGGTAGTCAGCTTCCCGTATGGCCACGCCAGGTCCCGCACCGCGCGAGTTTCACAGGTGCTGCTGACATCGTTTGGATGGAATATTGTCACCCCCTCCACCCCTATTCACCCGACTTGGCGACTTTGGACAATCACATTTTTACTAAACTGAAAGAGTTTTTGGATGGAAAATATTTTTCCGAGGATCAGGCGGTCGAGGAACTCTGATGAAGTGGCAAAAGAGACGGCAGCGGAGGTCTCTGACTTGGCATATAAAAGCTGGTGCGCCGACTACATAAATGTCTCGATATCGATGGCAATTACGTTGAAAATAGTTTAATATATTTGTATCCTAGGTATTTTAATTAAATACAAACATTTTTTCAATTCTTCATAAATATTGTAACCTTACTTTCTTGATGACCTGAGAATAGTAAATAATAAATTTAATTGATAATATAATATATTAAAGCCATAAATAATAAATAAACTCATTGGTTTAAGAAACCGAAAGATTAAAAAAATATATTTCTTTACTCGAATATTCGATTATGTTTTTATGAAAATTGAATATAGATGTGTATAAAGGTAATCATGTGAATATGTATGTATTATTACGAAAGAAAAGCTTCGAAATCCATAAAAAACACATGAGAAGAAACAATAAAGTTTGAAATAGAGAAGAAACTCTAACAAATGCAAATTTTCAAAGTCAAGACTTTAACATTTTCAAGAGTATTTTGTTTTATTTATCGTCTTTACCTCAGAGGTTTGCCATACGGAGGCTTTCAGGTGCTAACATTACGTATATTATTTTAATATCTCAGGTCGATCGCCTATCTTTACAGACTCGTAAAAAACAAGACAAAGCTTTCAGTCTTAGCATTTACGAGTTTCTACGTACGAGCTCAAGATGAAAGAGAAACAGAGCTTTCACAGAGCTGAGATTTTATTTTCTCGGGATGTGTTTTCCGACGAAAATAATTTGCATTAAGTGTTTTGCATTTTTAACTACGAAACAAAACATATGTTTTATATTTCTTCAAATTATCATCTTCTTCAATGGTCAAAAATGTGTGTATGTCCTTCAAAAGTTAAATTAAATGTAATGCAGAAAATATAAACCGAGTTTTAAGTACAGTTTTATTTTTATGGTGACACAGTGACACAAAAACACTTGCAAATACAAATTAATCAACTGTAAATAGAATGGAAGTAGTTATGAAATACAAGGTAGCGCTGTAAAATAGAGTAATATATTTTGCGCGTGTCACTTTGCATGACGCCTAAGATCCTGAAAATCCTTCTGGATGGAAGGAGAGAGGCTTCTCCGGATTGCCCTTACTCCAGAAGATCATCATCATCATCAATATTGACTCTACAACCCCTGGTGGGTCTTGGCCTCCTCAAGAGTCTTCCTCCACTCATCTCAGTTTTGTGCAGCTCCCTCCAGTTTAGAAGCTCCAAGATGGATATGTCTTTGAGGACGTTGTCGCTCCATCTTAATCTTGGTCTTCCCGAGCTCCTTCGCCCTAATGGTCTTGAGTTCAGCAGGGATTTTGGTGCTTGATGCTCGGTCATTCTCTCCACACGACCCAGCCACCGAAGTCTTCCCAGTTTTATAAATTTTGCCACGTATAGCTCCTTAAACAAAGTATAGAGCTCATTGTTGTAACTCCAGAAGAAGGGAAACTTTTATGATATAATCGACTGACGTGAGAAATGCCCATCTCGTGTATACCGTAAACAACGCTAAGAGATATCCTGGATTCTCACTGCCCCGTAAACTGTGGTCCTCCATCAATAGGATAAGGTGTTTATGCAGCCATTGTGCCCACATGATGCATAGGTGGAGCCTTAGAGAGTCGGCGATGTAAATGCGAAGCATTGCAGACCACTGGACATAATGATGTGGTCTACGAATGCCCCCTTCGTTTATTCCTCGGTGGGATTGATGGACGAGGTCCACAAGACGTCGCCTTAAGCCCTAGACTGGCTCGCATATCTACGTATACCCTCACATCATTCGAAAGAATAGGAATGGAATAGAAATAAAACAATTATTATTCTTCAAAAATGACGATGTTTTATTCATGTTCATGGCCTGAATTGATATTTTTTATCAAAGTACCAAACTTCTCAGAAATTACGATTTTCTTAAATGTAAAACACGCTCAACATCGTTTACATTTGTTTGCCCTCGGACGCAGAGGGAATAATTTTATTATAATACCATACCATTAGATGTTGATAATATATATTCCTCTTGTAGGAATTTTGATAAATACTTTTTCCTACGATGAATCAAGATACACAGACGAAAGTGAAATGAGATGGATAAAGATCAAAGAAATAAAGAATACGAAAATCGTAGACCAACAGAAGAAAGAAACGTAATTCATTTGTAGGGATTATTCGGGATGTGCGGTGTAGTACGTGAGTATATAATTGCTTTAGGGATTATTTGTTTTTTCGGAAAATTAATTGATTCGTATTTGAACTACTTGGATAATATTTCTAGAAACAGAATTTAAGTTATGATCTAAACGCAGTTATATAATTGTAAGAAATAATTATTACTAATCATGTTTCATCACCAAGCAATCATCTAGAATCATATCTACCGTATTCAATGGGGAAAAATTGAAAAAAAAAAAGGTAAATAATTTTTATTTTTTTATTTTTTAACTTTATGATTGAAATATTTAATTAAATTAAGACAATATTAGCAAAACTCAATCCAAAATCTGGAGACAGAAAATTCAGAAAAAAGATATTGGCACCTCTGGGACTCGAACCCAGGACCTATAAAACCCAGGACAATATAAAGATAGCAGCCAATAATAAGTGCGTTGAAAAATGAAGATAATTTTGGTAGTTCTTAGTCGAAGTATGATTCAGTGATAAGTGATCGAATTGGATATAGACACCTTAGCTCAGTTGGTAGAGCTGTTGCCACGTAAGCAGAAGGTCCTGGGTTCGAGTTCCAGAAGTGCCAATATCTTTTTCTGATTTTTCTGTCTCCAGATTTTCGATAGAGTTTTGCTAATATTGTCTTTATTTAATTGAATAAAAAATTATTTACTTAAGGGTGGCAAGGCAGCATTTTTTTTTACAATTGAAACTTTCGATTGAATCATTGATTTCTTTATACTTTTTCGAGATTTTTTTGTCAAGTGTGGAGGGCCGTTGGAGAAATTCTTTTTATTTTAATTAACTTAAGGATTAGCTTTGATTCTTACAATGAGTTTTGACCATAAGCTCACTGCGGTGACCTGATAACTTTATATTGGAATTCACAAAATACTATCTTTGTGCGAGAAAGTAATAAAAATTAGAAGTCTGATTATATCGTTCGACCGGTTACTTTACGTCTTTTGTTACATCGTTTCGTCAATCTTAAATACATCAAAGGTTTATACTTTAGAATGTCAACCATTACATTATTATTTCATGAAATTTAAGATGTTCTATTTACGTGTGCACTTTAGTACTCGAGAAGTTAAACCGAACCTTTGCGGGTGCGTGATAAGCTTCTAAAATCCGTTATAAATAATGTATTTCACATTAATATCACTGCCACTGTGACTAAGGGCCATATACCTAAACACTTACATTAAAATTTACGTAAAATTAAATTCAATCAAACAGTTAAGCTATTAATCGCGAAAATTAGTAAATCCAGCTTTCCCACGTAATATAAGCAGAATAATATAGGGTGTGCCTTAATTCTGTTCGCGGTTTGTTTCGTAATTTTTTTTAAAATTACGTAGGGCGAGCGCAGTGCGAGGGATAGAGTTAGACGCGCTATTTCGTGGAAAATTTAGTCGTCGCCATGGAGCCGTTCATGAGAGAGCAGCGCGCATTTCGTGTTTGTGAATATTATGTAAACAATTTTTCGTGACGATTTCGATACGAATGTACCGTGCTCATTTCCGTTTACGAGAAATTAATTAAACACCAAGCCCAAAGTCTATTCGGAAATGGATCAAAATGTTTGATACAACCATTGAGGAAACCAGAAGTTATTCAGCGCGTTAGGAATCGGTAAGGAAAAATCCACAACAATCGACTGACAAGAGAAGCCGCAAAGAGGAGTTGCTATGACAGAGAAATCTGAGAATTATTGTCAGATGCTTCAGTAGTTCTTGGTCCCAGCTCTTCAAGAATTTCAACTCACAAATTCCGGGACCTGGTTTCAGCAGGACGGCGCTACCTGTCAACTGCTAACTGCCCATGCACCGTTTGAAGCAGATGTTACCTGGGAAAATCATTTCACGAGGAGGAGATATTGGGTGGCGCCTACGGAGACCGTATCTCAGCCCGTGTGTTATTATTTTATCTGGAGATACTTTAAATCAAGAGTTTATGAACACAATCCAATAACAACAAATCAGTTACAACAAAACATTGTACGGGAAATTAACGCTATCCCACGGAAAACATATCAACGCGTTTTTGAGAATTTTTGAATCCGCCTTAGTAATTTGGGAGGCAGGAATGGGTACTGCCGCCCCGGGAACCTTTATTGGATAACCAACACCTTTGCCATAGGTCACCCCAAGTGGTTCGCTACGTTTGGTGATTCAGCAGGGGTGCCCGGGTTCATGGGGTGAGGTTTGTCTAGGTCTTAGAGGCGGATGACCTGGACACACTGAACCCCAGATTCCTACCCACCCCTTAAACCCTTTTCCTCCCCAGAACTCTCCTCTCCCTCCTTTCCATAAAAAACCCTCCACACAGCATCACCAAAGATGACATAGGCCCTGAGGGAAATTATTTTCCTTAGGGCCTCCTGTGTGGAGCTCATGTAAAAAAAAAGACAATGTCCACAAGCTGGTGAAACTCACTTGGACAAAATAATTTTCAAAACTTAGATATCATTTAAATTTTCATTTTTTGTAGTTTTTGAAACATAAGTAAAACATTTTCCAGTTCAACAATTACTTATTTATTGTTAAATGAAACTAGGAATACAGTTAAGGCCCACCCTGTATTATATTTCTACCGGTTATTCGTGTTCTAATTTGGGTAAAACCCCGGAATAAAAGATGTTAATTTAAATTAACCCAATGATTTAGGTAAAGATGTTCAATGGATTCAACAAATACATGAATCGTCGAGTTCCAAAATCCTCCCTGATAATTTTTTGTCAAAAATTAGGTGTCAATGTTGAGATATCTTACCAGAATGTGATTCTGTCGTAATCATTAACAAAATTATTAAATTGTTTTTATTAACCGTGTTTAAATATCGACCAGAGTTCCAAATTACTCCGTAATTGAATGAGCCAATCGGTGACCCGACAATTCGTCCTGCGACAATTCATCCGGCAACAGTTCATCCTGCGACAGTTCATCCGGCCGACAGTTCATCCTGCCGACAGTTCATCCTGCGACAGTTCATCCCGCCGACAATTCATCCGGCGACAATTCATCCTGCCTGATCATTTAGAAGATTTTTATTAAGTAAGTATGCAAAGAGGATATACGGCCGTACAACCAAAATCGATATACTTATATTTGAAGGCATCTTGAGTGGAAATCCGCTGTAAAAATATTTTTACTAACAATAATTTTGACTTTTCAAAGAAGCATGCGTGAACAACAAAATACGACATACTTATACTTATAGGTTATACTTATAGGTTAGGTTAGGTCAGGTTAGGTTAGGTTAGGTTAGGTTAGGTTAGGTTAGGTTAGGTTAGCATAGGTTAGGTTAGGTTAGGTTAAGTTAGGTTAGGTTGAATTGTCACGATGAATTGTCGCCGGATGAATTGTCGGCGGGATGAACTGTCGGCAGGATGTACTGTCGCAGGATGAACTGTCGCCGGATAAATTGTCGCAGGATGAACTGTCATGGAACCGAGCCAATGAGAAGTCCGCATTTCAACAAATAATAAATGAACATCGGTTTCTTTGCATATAAATTTTGCCACGATTTATTAATTTTTGTCACTCTTATTCTACTAATTTGTCAATAAAATTACTTCTAATAATCTAATGACAGTGGCTGAACCCCTTTTTGATAAATCAAGGAAGCTAAAGCGAAAAACAGAAACGTAAAGAATAATTTCGAACGCAAATGACGGTATGGAAACATTTGTTAGTTTTACACGAATTTCTTTTTAGTCTCTAGATTGGAATCATATGGATAACCTCAGTTGACACACAATAAGAACTTTGTGATTGTGAGCGCATTTCAAATTAAAGTAATCAATTAATGAAGTCCTTCCAGTATAATGTAAGTGTTGATTATTTACAAATTTTTGTTCCAAGATGTAGGTAGTTAACATGTTTTGTTAATTTTATATAATTTTTGTTTGTTTTATATCAGTAGATAATATAAAAAATATATATTTATGCATATTTTTTTTCAAATACTTTAACTATTGTTTTTTTTTATTTCATTTATCACGTGTTAACTGTCGATGTAAGTGTTAAAACTAAGCCAAATTAAAGTAAACAATAGATTTTTGGCATGTCTAAAAAAGTTTCGGTTTCGGCCGAAACTGAGACAGATACCAAAGATTCGGTTACGGTTTCGGTTTCGGTAGAAAATCCTGGTTCGGTCGGACACTAATCTAAACCAGGTGTTTGAAATAACTGTTTAACTTAATAAATACAAGGGTTGTTTCTTAGATGAGCGATATTAACCCCTAGGATACGACACACTACAATAGCAGTGCAGTGAAATCATGACTACATCTACAAATGAACTCCAATGTGTGGGTGTAGAGCTAGGTTTTAGAATTTTTAATGCATTTTGTTCCTGTCCATGAAAGTTCGAAAGCAAAAAAGTTGATATTGAAGAAACCTGTCAATTATTTCAAATATAATTTTCAATATAATGTTTGGTTTTAAATATTTACAAAATACTACCCGTCTTCTAAGGGTTAATAAAACTACATCGAAAAATATATTTCTATAAAGAAGATTGTCCGTGATGGGAGGGTGGCGTGGGTTTGATTTGTTTTTAAATTTTCAGTTTTATTTTAAGCTTGATAACAAGATTTCGAGATCTCGCAGTACCTTCAAAATTGTAAATGGTAGCATAGACAGTCCTAATTTAACTAAGCTCATTGAATTTCATATTCCCACGAGAACCACTCGATCTAAAATCCTGTTTAAATGTAACAATAATAAGACTGAGTATACTAAACACTCACTTTTACCTAGGTTAAATGATGTTACTAATAGATATGCAGATGTTGCAGATCTATTTAACTGCATGGAAGGTAGGTACAAGAGGGCTATGGTATCAAACCTTTTCAGTCAATATTAATTCTATTATTTTGTACTATAGATTTTTGTATGTAATTGTCTATCTGTTGTCATTTCTAATTCAAATGCCACAATCATCTGTTAAACTTTTTTTTTTAATTATTTCTGTATTATTATTTTTCATTTTGTGACATGTAATCAGTTCTTATGGTATATGTATACCGTTGAAATTAAATAAATAAATTAAATAAGAGGAAGGTCACTGTCTTCCCGAGATTTCTAAAATTTACCCATCTTCTTTTACCACCCCTTACAAGCAGAAGTTAGACATATATGACGTTAAAATAAGAGAAAAATTACGAATTAATTAATATTAACAATTATTTTTGGAAATTCAGTGTAAAGCCCGGGCAAAGCCGTGACTTCAGCTAGTAGGTAGTATCCATATCTAATTTTCTGACAATCTTTATTCAGATTTATCGAGTTGAATGCACCTTGTTGAAGTAAAACTTCTTTACGCACGCTTGACTTCGGGAGTAAGCTGGTGAATACGTGACGAGAGCGTTACGAAAGGCAAGGCGAACGGTCGGGCGAGGCGAACGATAGAGGACGATTGAGAGGGAGATATAAGGTGAACGTCATAGAAAAATCCGTTGCCCCTTCCGACCGCTGGTATTTGCCGATAGTGAGCGCAGTGCTGTACTAATTCATGTGAAGATATAGAAAAATCCGTTGCGTGCCGTGCGGCGTGCATTGCATAAGGTAGTGAAGTTTTACGTCAGTCGTGTGGTCTAAAGCATACTCGTTTTTTCTGTTTTGGCCAAGTTCATTGTGACAATGCTTATTCGCTGTTCATTTATAAAAATCAACATGACACGAACGTTTTTTATGGAAATAATTGAGTGCTAATGCAATTCAAACGCGTAGTCATCAATATCGTAACTATGTGTAATGAACATAGAGCGAAGACTATGTAATAATAGTGAAGGTAAGTCTTTGTTGAATGTACGACTCGAACGTTGAATATAAAAGGCCAGTTCGCGTGTTAGTCGGACTCTTCCATTTTGACCGTTTCCAGTAATTACACTCTAAATATAATATACTTAATATCGGTGTCCAATTTTACTATAGATACCTTTCCATTAAAAAAATGCGTATTTTACTTTAAATGACATAGCAGGTTAATATTATTTTACCGATAGCAAGTTTGGTTACAATACAAATAGTAGAACGACCACTGTTAAGGGAAAGGGCTGAAAGAAATATTTATTAAAAAGTACGTCATCTCCATATTTTTTTTTTTCAACCGTACAAAAGATTAAATACAAATAAATAGAGTCCCAAAAGCAGTTTTTTGTTGCAATACATCATTCAATTTTAGGGGTTGGTACATAAATTAAATCATACTAATGGTCGAAATTCGACCATAATTAATTTTAATTATTTAATGTAATGTGTGTAAAGCTTTTGTACGCATAATTTAAAAAAAATATTAGTATTCTGCACTCCTCTATATGAACTACTAATGGTATGCCATTTAATAAATAAATTGTTTCTCCCTGCGTGTCCTTTCCCATTCGTCCCGTTCCTCTTCCGCCTCCCTTTCCTCCACCTTCCCTCCTTCCATTCCACTTCCCCCTTCCCCCTTCCCGCGAATCCCCCTCCAGAGTTCCCCTCCCCCCTCCTAGGTTTCCCTACCCCCCCCCCCCCTTCCCATGAACTTCCTAGCCGATTTCCCCTTCCTCTTCCCCGATCCCGCATTCCAATCATTCAATTTTCAAACAACTCGTTTGCCACCAATTGCATTTTTTATATAAATTTTGTAATGCCAGAGTTCACCAGTAGTTTTATACAAACCTATTCCTGACAATAACGAACACAAAAAAAAGAATTATCCAATTTGTTGCAGTCGTTCGGAAGTTATGTGCGTACGTACATTTCGGCGATTCATTTTTATTTATAAAGATATATACATGGTATATATACGTATATATATATATATATATATATATATAATTCGTCTCAATGTGGCAAACCGTAGTTTGATAATGGCCTGGAATGCCGAAATAGCTGACATAATAATAAAATACAATTAAAATTTGATCTTATATATTCAATAATACCATTATTCAATTTATAAAAATAAAAATATTTTCATTTTTTATTTTTTGCTCGCCGCTCTTAGACAATATTAATTCACTCGCCGCTCTTAGATATGCTTAATCCAATTACAAACACTGAATTACTCTGAATAATAAACACATGAGTCATCATTTGGGAAAAACTCACATAGAGACTAAAATAACGACCTTCAGTTAAATTTAAACAAAACAGTAATTGGGAAACGTTAAAAGGGTAATAACCATCAATAATTTCAGGCATTTTACTCAGAAGATAATATTCATAATAGCAAAACTATTTTTCATATTAATTACCTATCTAGAAATAATATAAATACGTTGTATGTAAGTGGTAAAACAGCAGTTTGCTAATGCCTTCAGAAGGCGAAACAGCTGTCACGCGTAATAATAAATACATAGCGGAGCTTGTTTATAAATAAAAATAGCATCAAGCACCAAAGTCCCTGCTGAACTCAAGGCCGATAGGGCGAAGGAGCCTGGGAAGATCAAGATTAAGATGAAGCGACAACGTCCTCAAATATATATTTACCTTGGAGCTTCTAAACTGGAGAGAGTTGGCACAAAACCGAGATGAGTGGAGGAAGACTCTTGAGCAGGCCAAGAGCCACCAGGGGTTGTAGAGCCAAGAGTGATGATGATGATAAATTAAATAATAGTATTATTGAATATAATATATGAAAGAAATAAAAATTAAAATGGGGTACTACAAATTGTGCTTGATAACAAAAATTAAAAAAATATATATTTTGATCTACTTTAAATTTTAATAACGCATTCTACCAATCACACACAATTATAATGCAAACAAATTAATCGAACGTTAGTTTTTTCCGAAAATTATTTTATCTATGTGTAACGGTAATGGGTGCTTTCCGTGATGTAATGAACTGACAAAGTTTCTACGTAATTAACATGGAG
Source organism: Limnephilus marmoratus (assembly GCA_917880885.1). NCBI lineage: Eukaryota > Metazoa > Arthropoda > Insecta > Trichoptera > Limnephilidae > Limnephilus > Limnephilus marmoratus. The sequence goes on from OU862918.1 coordinate 11,540,160, forward strand.
GGAAGCACCTTCTGTAACGTAATACGGAATAATTAAGACTTTAGAAAATTTCCTGGCGCATTTTAACTTTTCGATGGTAAAATTAACATTGTAGTATCGCTGTCATTAGCTCACAGAACTTGGAGAGAAGGCGCATCATCATTTATTTGCCTTAAATAAATGTAACCGAGGACAATTTTCTTTAATGATAATAACGCTCCTAATTTGTACTTCAAAACAATCTAAATGCAAAAAAAATAATTAATTTAAACCAATTTCACTTGGGAACTACTGAGACTTCTTTGACGATAGTGAATATTGTGGTTGAAACTACCTCATATATACTCAAAACTGCACAACCAATATCGCTGAAAGTTTCAAAGTTTCTTCTGATTAGTGCCAGCAGTGTTAAAAGAGTAGTTTGAATGAAATCCGATGAGTGAGGGTGGGCAAACGAGCAAGAGAGCTGCCTTGTTTGTTTTGTCGTACATATCCACAGTATTTTCCGAGATTGACAAAGTTTTGCACACTTATTCTTGAAAACTAGAGGATGATCACTGTCTGCATGAGTTTTTAAAAAATCTACACGTAGCTAAGGCAACGTTGGAAACTTAGACTATTTTGAAATAAATAAAACTTCGACAGGTGCCTTCAAAGCTGAAAGGTCAAAGTTCAAAACAAAACCTCAACCAACATCATTGTCGTGGTCGTGAATGCATCCAAATGGATGAGCTCTCCGGTCATTGAGCGATGGTTGCGGATGTTGCTGAGACCACCTATAATTCTCAGTTAATTTTAGTTGCATTTTATAATTATTGACGGCTTCCATGGTCGAGGGGTAGGGCTAATGCGTAGGTCGCGGGTTCGAATCCCGGCGTGCTCAAGTAAATTGTATTTTATTGTATCGTTATTTCACAATTCAATCCTTTAAATTAAAAATAATATCAAATATATTTCCGGCACGTTTCAGAGAGACCACCATTTAGAATCGATACGTTGGTTTTAGGCGTGTTTGGTGACCAGGTCTGCTGAATAACTAGGAACTTGCCAACCCTTGCCCCCATTTCCTTTCTCTTCCCATTTTCTCAAGCCTACATACTACATATTCGCATTCACATTCGCAAAGTTCGAGCGAATGTTTTCCTATTATTTAAAGTCTCGTCTTTTTTTAGAAAAAAAAGACGAGACTTTAAATAATAGGATGGACCCAAATGCTTCATAAGATAAGTTTTACGAATCCAACACTTTCCTCGAATCCAAGTGGCAAGTCTTCCAAGGCAACCATTTCACTTATTGAATTATCAACGGCCAATGACTTCATAGATTTATTATCCCACTGTTTCGTTTTATCGACACATTCTTGAAATGATACCTGCTTCATATCGGATTTGCTACTTTGATGTACTCCAGATACTAATATCTACAGCCTGTATGTCGGACGAATATCTACAGCTCATATGTTGAACTAATATCTACGAACTTCGGAGTGTTGACTAATATCTACAGAGCTGAGGTTGGACGAATATCTATGACGGTCCCAGTGTTGACTAATATCTACAGAGCGTAGGTTGAACTAATATCTACAGAGCGTAGGTTAGAGCGTAGGCTTTGATGGCAATATGATGCCACTTTAAGTGTTTCAGATGCATCCGGTTTTCGTTTTTCACACTTTTCTAATTCAGAAAACTTTGTTTTATGCATTGCCTTCAAATGATTTCTCACAGCCGTTGTAGTTTTTTCCTTTTCTAGAATATTCCTTGTTTCACAGCTCGCATTTAGCTCGTTCAGCGTCGCAAAGTGTAAAATAAGTCTAAATTTCACTAGAATTTGATTTACTCGTGTTAATCACTAATCAATCACACTCTCAACTTAAAATTCAATAGTTTTGGTTTACGAGCAGACGACAAATGAAATAAAACAACCGATCGGATTTTTTTCGGATCCACTCGAAAATTCTCGGAACAAGATGCAAACGTGAGCCGCTAAGCCATTCATAATTGGCGCCAAATTTAAAAAAAAAACGCATTTGCATTCGCGAATGTTGGTAGCAGATATTCGCATTCGCGAATGCTCAAAAAATGACATTCGTTACATCACTACGCTACTACATACCCCAATTGGGGATGCCATAGTCTTAATCCGGACAGTTGGGAGCAGTTGGGAGTCTTGTGGGGTAATAACATTTTGTTTCTTCAAATATAATAATTGTATATATTTAACTAGCTTCATATGGCAGACTGGGATTCTACCATTCACTCAGTCCCGCTGGATTAAATTTTAATAAAATAAATCAATAAAGCTCGTAACCCCCAAAGCATAAAACTGAAAGCCTAAATTCGCTTGCTGGTCAAGTATTCTCTCGATTCTTATCCGGTGATACATGGTATTTACCCATATATGGATCTTAAATAAACACACAATTATACCAGGAACGCATAATAACAGGAGAGGAAAAAATATGCCTTTTTGACTGCATGCATTAATCTTTTACATGTTTCTCGTAATGTTGTAACGTTGTTTGTTTGTTTCATTATTACGCATCACCTCGGTACCGAACGGCAGTGTCTATGAATCACGTGTTTAGAATATTTACAAAGATTGAATTAATTATAAAGATACATAATCAGTACAAATTGTTTTACTGAAGCAGTTCAGTTACATACAATAAATTTTAATACTTTATAATTTTTACTATACAATAAATTAAGGTAAATATTCCAAAAAACCGAAGGAATAACTTATTTTTTAGATTATAGATTAGTAACTCAGACTAAAAAAAGAAAGTTTATTTAATTGATTCATCAATTCAAGATACATTATGGAGGCAAATCAAAGACGTGCATTTAAAGTTTTTTTTATACCGGGTCAAATGAAAGACATGCTGCTGTACGATCTCAAATGGAAGTCCAACGAGCTTTGATACCGATCATGATGTGTACCAGTGAGGCATGAAATTGGCAGATCAGGGACGACCGGATTCAGTACGAATTTCACCCCCCGAGGCGTAGTATATGTTTGAAACCATAAACATTTATTGCAAGACCTAATTAATCTATCTTTGCCGGTGCCATGTACTCTTCTGATTTGACATGTCCAAAATAAATTATTTCAATATCTCTGTAAATACACTAAACACAGAATTTGTATTTTAGATATCCGTAAGCAATATGTACACGTATCGGATAAAATATTAAATTTAAGTATTAAATAGCAGATAAAGAACGATATCGCTAGTTTTTTTGCTACTATGCCCTGCAGGCGGTTTTTTAATGAGCTACGCCTCATTTAGTAAAGTTCGTGTGAATGCTTACCTAATACATGTATGTCGTAAAACTTTGAAATTAACTGTGACGAGTGAAAACTAATTTCAACTATGTAAGTAACAAACTTTCTGCCAATCAGATCTGTGAATTTTGAAGTAAAATTCGAATTTCTACTCTATATCCTCGCCTCTAGCAATTTTTAACCAAATCGGTTTGAGAGCTCTAAAATTTCAAAGATGCCCTTTATATAATATATCGTTAATATAATATATTTTAGATACATTTTTTTGATTCTTAGGCTTAGCTCGTTTTGATTGTAGAATTTAAAAAAAGCCAATGGAACCGATTCCTTAGAAAAATAATATCGGGCGATCCAGTAGCTGCAAAGTCACCAGAATAAAAAAAACCGTGACAGGAATGTCGTCGTATATGAATTTGGGTTCATAAGTTACATTTTTTTTTATCGTTAATTTTTATAATTGATTTTGAAAAAGGTTCTGTACGTTTATCTTTTTGATTTTGTCATTTGATATTTGGAAATTTTTGATCAGTGAAAAAATTTGGAAAATGGGAAAAATTACTAGGAAATTGGTCGAAAAAGGGTCGGGAATTTATATACAAGTATTTGAAACTGAGAAATTCTGAATATTGTAAATTTTATTTTTTGACATTTTTTTTCATGGGTGTTGTTTGGAAACTTCAACGGTTCTTTTTGAAAATAGCAGAGGGCGCCACTTTTGTTTATAAAAATGCTAAACTGTACACTCATTAAGATTATAATACTATCAATTACTTAGGTGCGTTGATAACTTGCCGAGTGGTGCAGTAGTGAGCGGAGAAGTACGAAGTTTCGTTCACCGTGCCGTGATACGCAGTTGTCAGTATTGGACACCGGAAACTTAAAAGGGTGCCATTTACAAAAAAAGGAGGTAGACGGGAATTTAAAGTACGTTAAGCATTCAATGAAAACCCTATTTTATTTTTATGTCAAATCAGTAAAGTGGGAGGGATGGAGATATACGTCAGTTGGGATTTCGTAAAACTTACGAAAACAAAAGTCACGTTCACTGCTAAGTAAGACATCTTGTATATTTTTCATCTAGCACGTATTAAATTGAATAATCAATCAAGTGTACAGGGACCGTTCAGAAGCAACCGATATTGGTCGAATCACCCGTTTGGGCCACTCGGGAAATAAACAGATTAGAAATCAATCGAAGCAGGTTTTCTACGCAGTATGTAGCAATAATTTCGTCAGTTCGATGTATTCGAAATATTTCAATGCAGAATAAAGAATTTATATTATAAAAAAAACAGCGGATTTTTTTTTGGTTGATAGGTTTATTTTGATATACGAATGGCAGTGAGGCTCTGAACATTTAATTATTATTTTTAATTCTTCGTTTTTGTAATTCATAGAGTTTATTTGTAAATTTACAGTCAGCATAATATTTTTTTTTTAAATATGTAGGTATTAGGTCCTTACATATGAAATTGGCGTTTCGCCGTACTGGCAACTTTGATCTCAAATATCATCTCTTTGGTTAGGAATTCCAAATTCAAATTTATACAGCTATTTACTCATGTATTTGTGTTTTGAAAATTATTGTTCATTTGTTTTTTCCTTAATTGTTTTTTTTTCTTTGCGTCACTTAGTTTACAAAATGGAAAACTTGAAATATCGCGTTATTTACGAGTGCGAGTCCCACCGTGGCACCAGTGCTGCAGAAACGGCTCGAAGGATTAATGATGCGTATGGCGACGGTGCCGCAAAAGAAAACACAGTGCGTTTTTGGTTCCAACGTTTTCGTTCTGGAAATTTCGACCTGCAGAACAAGCCCTGTGGACGGCCGGAGACCAAAGTTGATAATGAAGAATTGAAGGCTATTTTGGAAGCGGATCGATGAACTACCTATGAGATGGAAAAAGTGCATAGATAGCAATGGTACATACTTTGATTAAATAAATATATTATACTAAAAAAAATCGACTTTATGTTCCTCCCATACAAAACGCCAATTTCATATGTAAGGACCTAATATATTCATTCGTTCTTCAAACTTTCAGACATTTCATTAGACATTTTAGTCCTCTATATATACAGTTTTGTGACGGCAGTCTTTTTCTTTTTATATAATATCTGGTTTCACTATTATGTAGGTATATTAAAAAATATATATGAAATCTTCAATGAATTTAGGCATTTGGTTTTTATATCGGAATCCAATTTAGCTCTACGCTGATATGCTTATTTTTTGCATATTTGCCTTTGCCTTAGTATACATCTCATAAAATAGGTATGAAAAATTCTTGTTTTCTGGCAGAGGAAAGATGAAAGTATATTGAACTAGTATTGAATGCTGTAGAAATGAGATCCTTGGATGAGGATGTATACGAAAATCATATATGATCGTGTGAGAAATGTGGAGATTCGCAAATAAAGAAAGGGACGCTCAGATAGTTTAGGTATATAGAGCGAATTTACTATGAAAGGAGATAATGAGAATAAATTACGCGAATGTGAATGGTGGAAGAAGTCGGAGACGGTCGAGGAAGACATGGCACCAACAAATGAACCAAATACTTGTCGAGAGACGAAAAAACCGAAGCGTGGATGTATATGAGACGATGTATGAATGTAAGTGAGGCAAGAAGTGTGTGCCATGACCGAGTTATTTGGCAGTCCATTCTCTCTGCCTACCTCTAGGGAAACTTGTAAAAAAGAAAAATTATTTTTTTAAATAATTATCAAACTCACAAATAATTATTTGTAAAAAGCACTAACTTTGTGGCTCGCCATAATTTACAATAAAAAACACACACATTTGTTTAAGACCACTTTTATTTTAAAACACTCTACCGGTTTCAGAAGCACCCTTCTTTCGTCAGGAGAATATTATAACAGTTATAATATTCTCCTGACGAAGGAAGGGTGCTTCTGAAACCGGTAGAGTGTTTTAAAATAAAAGTGGTCTTAAACAAATTTATGTGTTTTTTATTGTCACAAATAATAGCCAAATTTGCAACTGGAATCATAATGAATAGATTCCTTGAATTACTTATATATTATAATTTAAAACAGAATATTTTCAATACTATTTGTTAAAAAAATATTTTTCTGCTTGGTCATTAGTATTTTGGCAGCAAATCATTTTTTTTATGAAAAGGGCTGCGCAGCCATTTCCGGCTAATATAGATAGACAACTTCACTAAGTATTTCAGTGATTTCCGAAAATTTCATTTTCAATTCACATTTATTAGAATGGCATATGGTATGAGACTCTTGGGAAAATTGATTCAAGAATAAAGTAAAAGGTTAAAGGTCAATCCGATACATAGAATAAAGATTCGATATTTGACATTCTGGTAAAGCAAGTACCGTCGTCAATATTTGTAGTGTTTTAAGAAACCGATAAATAATTTTTACTAATTTCGGCTGTCGGTGCATGCGTGATTTAAAATTGTTTTACAGTAAAAAAAACTGAGACACTGGTATATATCATATCAGATTAGAACGATAGAGTAGGAACCAAAATTATTTTATTAATAATACTTCATTGCAAGTGTTTCTTTTTGTTTAAATTTGTGATATATGCTGAGATTACAGTAGCCTACACGATCGGTCCAATTTTTAAGCACATTATCGATTGTGTGCAGCTGTATTTCACCAATGGCTTCACGAATATTGTCCTTTAAAGCGTCAATTGTCTCTGGCTTGTCGGCGTAACACTTATCTTTGAAGGCACCACACAAATAACGCCAATAACCCCACAACGGTGTCAAATCGCAGCTCCGAGGTGGCCAAACGATTTTTTTTTCAATTTTTAAAAAATTCCAATTTTCGCACACATTCTGCAACATTACCATGATTTTCAAAGTAATGTCACAATATTTCCCAGCGTTGTTCAAGCGTATACACAACCATATTCGTTCAGCGGAAGGATAACACTAATTATCTGTCAAATCAGACATGAGCTAAGTGTTACCATTCACGAAATAAGCACTAGTTGAAAAAAAACGTTAGATGGCAGACCCTAGTTTCTAGAATTCTAGACCCTATAGTTTATATTTATTAGAGTTAAGGCTCTACAACCGGGCTCGAAAAGAAGAAGATGGAGAGATACGAAATTAAGAATGTTAGAGGAGAGCGCTAACATTTACAGCGACAAAATCGATGCGAAAATTGCGAAAATGTTTACTAAAACACGACTCGTTTATTGGACTCGGCATTGTTTTAAATAGCATTTAAAGAAACACTGTGAATTTTTTCATACATATAACTTGTTAAATAACTGAAACAAACGTGTTTATAATAATTTTTGGAGCATATTTTGTGTTTTTTTTCTTGCGAGGGAATTTTATGTAATTTGCGTTTCGGCGCGAGCAATGTCTAGATATTATCTTCAAGAATAACATATATATTTTTAAGAGCTTTAAAACTTACCATATTTAAGGGAGATAGGTAAGAAATCGGTAGAAATTCGGGTTGCGGGCCCTTAAGACATGTTGCTGAAACAATGCGCGTGGTTTCACTGAACTAGGTTCCGTGATCATACTTAAGCAGGCTATTTATATAGCTATTTTATTCATACATGCATATTCATTGAACGGCTATCCTTTTCAAGGACGATGGTTCATTTTTGTTCAATTTGAATGAATATAGGTAGTTTTTTTTTAAATGTTATTGGATAGGTACATGTATAATTTTTCACGTAACCAAAATTGGTAAGATGAATTTCGCATTTTGAAAGGCTATGATTCTTAAGGCAATTTTTTTTAATAAATGCTTCCTTTCAGCTTTACTAAATCCAGAATAAAATTTAATATCCCTTGGTTTTTCACGGGTTTGCGCAAGTAGAATATCTAATATATAAAATTCTCGTGTCACGGTGCTTGTTATCATACTCCTCCGAAACGGCTGGACCAATTTTGATGAAATTTTTTATGCTTATATGTTAGGTCTGAGAATCGACCAACATCTATTTTTCATACCCCTAAAAGTAAAGGGTGTTCCACTCTGAATTTTTTTTTTTTTTTGGACAAATTTGATGAAATTTTTTATGCTTATATGTTAGGTCTGAGAATCGACCAACATCTATTTTTCATACCCCTAAAAGTAAAGGTTGTTGAACTCCGAATTTTTATTTTATTTTTTTTGGACAAATTTGATGAAATTTTTTATGCTTATATGTTAGGTCTGAGAATCGACCAACATCTATTTTTCATACCCCTAAAAGTAAAGGGTGTTCCACTCCGAATTTTTATTTTATTTTTTTTGGTCAAATTTTTTATTTTTTATTTTTTTTATGGTGAGGCATTAAAATGTTAATATATAAAATAAAGTCGGGTTAGTTGCACTATTTATAACTCGAGAACGGCTGGGCTGATTTTGATGATCTTTGAATTGTTGGATTCGTCTCCGCCCTGGATAACAGAATAATTATTAAAACATTACAAAAGTTAACGAAATAAATAGTTATAAAGAAAATATTTTCTCTATAAATTTTGTATGGAAAGAATTTACATATTTTGCAAAAACTGCAGCAATATTGTGAGAGGTATAATATTGAACTGTGCGTGAATTCCAAACATTCAAAAACGTCAAATGTCAATGTGTTGATTATTATGCATTTGTTTTTAATCGTATAATGCTGCTGGTCATGCACGGGGCATGGGGATGAGGGTAACTTTGCGGATACCCTTGCTAAGACGCTTATGGATTTTGCTGAGTTATGCCCAACCACCAAACAAGAAAGGTATATCACAATTAAGTGGTACTCACGGTAGTTGTCTTCTGGCTTGGTGACAGTCATAGATGTCCATAAGCATTCGAGATTGTTCTATTTGATTGTTAGAACTTCGGTAAAGTTTGAGTCACGAGTTCACGCAAAATATACGAAAGAATACGGTAGGATTTATACTTTATGTGACGATATGATGAATAACACTTCGGCTCGGTGCGAAATGTCACTATACGATCGGGGGTTAGCAACGGACTGACTTGTTGACGATAAAGCGCTTGTCACTTGTTGACAGCGTAGTTAGGTACCCTTATTGTGCGGAATTCCCAAGTCTGGGTTCCTGCCGATCTCGTATGACAATCGGAGCACAAAACGAAAGAAATCCATCGGCGTTATGAAACATTCCGCCCACCAAAATACAGCAAATTGTATTTTAAAGAAAAGTTGAACGTTAAGCGAAACGCAGAATGCCATGAAATGTAACGTCGATGAAAAGAAGACGTAGCAGAAGAACTAGTTTTAAACAATAACTAGATGTAGATAAACTAGACGAAAATAAACTAAATGATACGATTAACATAGACGTAAAAAGAATAAAACGAACCGCGAAACGATGATGATTAGTCACATTGCCTAGGCAATGGACACGATTAGGTGAATGGTCTTGTAAGAGAAGATCCATTCAAAGTACGAAGCGTAACGATAACACAAGATTTTTAATAATGATTCTAATCACTTGCTCCGTAGAGAGTGATGTCCAATGTTTGGTTAAAGATAGAATACGAATTTCGAAATGATTAAGTAGAAAATCCGAACGACGAGAGGCTTTGTTATGAAAGTTGTGTACGAATAGATAACAGTAAGCAGTAAGACGTTGGAGTTTCCGAATACGATATAATTTGTTTAATAAAAGTTTAGCAGAATATATCATGTTGGACTAATGACGATTGAACTCGTTCTTCAGAGTGGAGTTCAGTTTTGTTAAAATGGCCATCTGAGATGGGCCAAGAGTCGTTTGGCTGGACAAACCCGGAGGGCTCCACCCACCATAATACGTTACGGATAAGAACGGCCTGAGAATGGCCACGTGAAGCGATATCCGATGGATTATCAACCGATGATGCTTGACGCCGATGATTAGATGCGATAACTGTCAAGAGCGATAATTGGTCGGTGTAACGATTCCCGTGACGAGTATCATCGGGTGAAGCATCCGGTGGCCTCCACTTCCATCCCAATACCCTGAGAGTAAGAAAATGATCAACATTCTTGAAGATTACATCATTGAGATAGTAGCCCGGCGGTAAGTTTCGGTAGGCGCGAAGTTTTGGTTTGCTACAATCCGACTTCTGCAGTTCAAGTTGACCTCGTTTGGTATGTTCGATAACTTCGGATTGCGTTTGTTGAGCTTGTTCCACACTGGAACAGCCGACGACGATTGAATCGATATTTGAATCCGAAGTGATCGCGTATCGTGTGAGTGATAATTCGTAACCATTATTTTCTGTCAACGATCTGACATTACGGTAGGACAGAATAAAGGCAGAGATATCAGAAGTCACAGGGTGTAATGGGTAATCCGGGGTAGATTCCGATAATTGATGACGCCAAAATATTCTTTGGAACGCGTGATTTGGCTCTTGTGGGCATATTTGGCGATACATTTGCCGTACTTCAGCAATGAACACCACAGATGGCGAACGAAAGTTTTGCAGAAGTTCAGCAATGTTTGTTTGAAGCTTGGGAACGATAAGGAAGGCATCATTTGACGATGATTCATTCACCTCCGTCACCGAGGCATCGAAGACAATTCGCAAAGTCGTGGTAACGGTGCCCGGACGAAGAATGCAATGACGAAGTATGTGATGCATTTCCTTGAGTAAATCTTTTCCAGGAACACGTGTCATGTGACCACTGTGCAAGTAGTCAGTCATGAAAGCGAAGTACGGTTCACGTTAACTGAGCTTTACTGTCGGTTTACGTTCGTTTGAAAGGATGATGCGCGAAGAGACTTCGCGCGAACCTGGGAAAGCGATATCCTTATCCTTTTCGCCAAAAGGTAAGGCTACGATGAATTCTCCCGAAGGGTCACGTGAGTGATTAGTGTGATGGACCTGCTCATCACGTTGTTCTTCAGGGGTGAGATGTGAAGACTGAGGGAATGTGTCCAACTCCCTCAGTTTCTTGACTTTTTCAGGAAGGCGGTACTGGTTGGTTTCGATAAATTGACTAGAAAAGTCACGTGAGCGATAAATGCGATACACTTGTTCGCGACGTTGTTTGGTGGGCTGTGAAGACTGAGGAAATATGTCCAACTCCCTCAGTCTCTTGACTTCTTCTGGAAGACGATACTGGTTGGTTTCGATGAAGAAGTTTGTTTGACGATCGGTAGCAAAACCAACCGAATCCAGAGGAAGCCAACCGAACAGTGAATTGATAGCTGAAGGCTGGTGAAGATCACCCGTTAATTGGGGTCTCGGTAGAGATGGCAAGATCTCAACATCTCGAAGTAGGTCAGTCGCTCCTGTGTCAGTTGTCAGTTTGTGACAGTCAGAGTCGGCATGAAGTATGTCTTGGAACAGATGACAAGATAATTGGTCGAATTGAATCGTTGGCGATGGAAGTAACTTCGTGTTGAAGGTAGTTTGTCCCTTAACATCGACATCGAAATTAGTGACGCCTGACGCGGTTGTAGAAGATTGGCCTAAGCCACGGATTTTCTGAGAGCTGACTGGACGCTTGGCAGTGCGATTAGATACGAAGTGTGCTTGACTGTCTGAATCGGTCAACCCACGAAACGTTTGAAAACTGCCGGAGGGATCACGATTGCTAATATGAGCAGTAGGCAAACGTACGATGGATCTGTCACCGAAGTTAGCGAGGAAAAGAACTGGAGGATCTGAAATAGAAGCTCCTTGAATGGCAAACGTGGTGGGTCGTTGGTACTCCTCTTCAGCAGAAATGTTGTCTTCCCTATGAAGAAGAGTGTGGTGCTTACGATGACATTTCTGACAATCAAACACAGATTTGCAATTCGTGAGAGAATGAGAAGGCGTGAGACAATTCAGGCACCAACGGTGTGCCTTGGCGAATTGAGCACGTTCCTGAACCGATTTGAGTGCAAATGATTTGCACTTAGCGATATGGTGAGTACCCTTGCAAAACGCGCACTTTGAAGTGAACGCAGTCAAGGACCCTTTGATTTCAGGTTTCGCCTTCATCGTGTCACAAATAAGCGATGACGTTTGTTTTATGACAGCTTGATCATGAAATGTTGAAAAGTTTTGGTTTGGTAAGATAATGTTCGCGGGCTCCGATTCGAAAGATTGATTCGTTAATTCCTTGTGAATTACGACGATTTTGAAATAAACATTATCAAAAGCTTCGCGAACTTGATTTTCAATGTCCTTGTTTGCCTCATCTAAAGCTAAGATATCAGCATGAACGGTTTCGAAATCATTAACAATTTTTTGCAACTTCGTATGATACGCTAAAAATAATGGGTAATTGGTTGCATCTTGCAAAACGCTTTGACCGACCTCATACACCTTGTTTATTCTGCTGATAGCAACGTTCCGTCTTCTACGCAAGCCTTGTAAAGTACTAGCCATTTTTTTTTAAATAAACAAATGTACTAACGAAATAAACAGGAAAACGTTATGAATTAAAAAATAGAATTCGATATAATTTAAATACCCGGTAAGTCGTAAATAATTAAGAACTGTAACCCAATTCTACGATTTATTGTTTGAAATTCGTTCTTCAAAATGACATTTCAATTCACGTAACATTTCATAGCATTCTTTCGTTTTGTCAATGAAAGAATTTATTTATCTAAAGGTTTGCTGGTTATCGGCACCAATGATATTCATGCACGGGGCATGGGGATGAGGGTAACCTTGCGGATACCCTTGCTAAAACGCTTATGGATTTCGCTGAGTTATGCCCAACCACCAAACAAGAAAGGTATATCACAATTAAGTGGTACTCACGGTAGTTGTCTTCTGGCTTGGTGACAGTCATAGATGTCCATAAGCATTCGAGATTGTTCGTTTTGATTGTTAGAACTTCGGTAAAGTTTGAGTCACGAGTTCACGCAAAATATACGAAAGAATACGGTAGGATTTATACTTTATGTGACGATATGATGAATAACACTTTGGCTCGGTGCGAAATGTCACTATACGATCGGGGGTTAGCAACGGACTGACTTGTTGACGATAAAGCGCTTGTCACTTGTTGACCGTGTAGTTAGGCATCCTTATTGTGCGGAATTCCCAAGTCTGGGTTCCTGCCGATCTCGTATGACAATCGGAGCACAAAACGAAAAAAATCCATCGGCGTTATGAAACAGCTGCCCTTCTTTCTTATAAAATTAACTAGCTGACCCGACGAACTTCGTACCGCCTCAGAATCAACAGCTGTTGAATTAAATTCAGTTTTTTTATTAAATTAAAAATTACACAATGAAGCAATTATCAATGCGCAACTGTTCGTGTTTTGTTTTTGTCAGTATCAGATATGGCGTTGCTTAAGGATTTATATTTTTGTGATTTTCTTACTTATACAATTACTGCGAATGGGTGCCGCCGCCCCCGGAACCATTTATTGAATAACCAACACCTCTGCCATAGATCACCCCAAGTGGTTTGCTACGTTTGGTGATTTAGCAGGGGTGCCCGGGTTCATGAGATGACTTATGTCTTTGTCTTGGCAGTTGATGCGCCTGCCCACTTGCTTCGTGGTTGGCCGGATCGAGAGAGACTGGTTGAGAGAGGCCTTTTGACCTTTCCAGCCGGACTCTCTCGCCCATTGCCTCGCACCACAATTGGAAGGATGGATTCATACGACCGTCACTCCCCTACACACTGACCCCCAGATTCCTACCCACCCCTCACACCTTTTTCCTTCTAAGAACTTTCTATCCTCCCCATTCCTTAAAAAGATCCTCCACACAGCATCCCCTAAGATGACATAGGTCCTGAGAGAAATTATTTTCCACAGCGCCTCCTGTGTAAAAAAATGCGTTTCATTTCAGAGATTTATTATAATTATTGTATTTTTACTTTATAGGTTTTTGAGACATACGTTCACCATTTGTCTCATTTTCGACTATTAACATCTAATATATAAAATTCTCGTGTCACGGTGAATTGTTATCATACTCCTCCGAAACGGCTGGACCAATTTTGATGAAATTTTTTACGCTTATATGTTAGGTCTGAGAATCGACCAACATATTGTTACAATATTGTTCTTCCAATATGTATATTATTTTGAAATTATTTAAACTATTTTATAAAATTATTAAGCTAAACCTAGGCTAGTCTAAAAGTTAGTGGTCAAAAATGAAAATGTAAACAATAATACCGCGTGGAGAAACAATAAACCAAAAACAATTATCTATTACATTGCTAGTGTTGTTTATTTTCTTCCACCATACAAAGAAGAAAAGCAATAGTTCATTTTCTGCATTGCTTCGAAACTCCGTTCTTTGGGTTTGAAAATAAACGGCTGGTCCCCTCTTTTTTTTTTTTTTTTACATTAACTCCACACAGGAGGCCCTGAGGAAAATAATTTCCCTCAGGGCCTATGTCATCTGGGATGCTGTGTGGAGGGTCTTTTTGAGGAGAGGAAGGAATGAACATTGGTCTTGAAGAGACCCATGTTGTAGGAAGGAGGAAACACAGAGGCCGGCAAATCATTCCACAGCCGAGCTGTTGAACACAAGAACGAGTCGAAGAAACGACCCGTTCTCATGTGACAAATGTCAACCGTGTACAAATGTTGGGCACGCGTTTGGCGTGTTTCCCGACTATGCACCGGTGCCGAAGGGATCAATGATGCTAGTTCCTCGGAGCATCTTCCATTGAATTACCGGTAGAACAAGGATAGCATTCCCACCCGACGCTTGTGCTCTAAAGATTGCAATCCGTCTGTTAAGATGGGAGAATCTATCAAACGGACCGCCCGTTTCTGCACAGAGTCGAGGGTATTTTTCAGGTATTTTGGAGCTCCAGACCAGAGATGGCTGCCAAATTCAACCGTGGGGCGTACTTGTGATTTTTACAAGGTTAGCAGTTGTGTACTATTAAAGTATCTGCGGGCCCTCTACAACTGAGGTAGAGATGTTGTGTTATTTAAAGTATTACCTGTCTAAAAATACAATCGAAATGCGTACCATCAGTGTAAATATTAGTACGAGTATGTTCGTTATAGTATTATCCTCGTGGGAAATTAATACAAATTTTATTAATAAAAATATATTTTTAACATGCGAATACATCCATTATGACGTATGATAATGATGATGGAATAATGTCTCTAACCTCGACCTGATACCGATGTGGGTAAATATTATTCTGATAAATTTTAATGTGCTTAATATGCACGTTTTGTTACATTAACTTCACATCGGAAGCCCAAGAGGAAAATGTGACCTAGGTGTTTCTTTGGACACGCTGTGTGGAGGGTCATATTGTGGAAAGAAAGAAGTAAAGCTGGGTTTTGAAAAGACCAGTATTGCAGGAGGAAGGAAACACAGAGGCCAAAAAATCGTTCAACTGCCGAGCTATTGAACGCGTGAATGAGTCGTAGAAACGACCCGAATGAGGTAGTGACAAAAGTCAACCATCCCGGTTTCCCTCCTATGCACCGGTGCCGAAAGTACAAGTACAAATACCGGTAGAACAAGGACAGCATTCCTACCCAAAGCCTTTGCTCTGAAGATTTCAATTAGTTTTTATAAAAAGCGGAATTTATTAATCGGACCCAGACTGCCGGTTTCTAAACAAAGCCATAGTTTTTTTCAATTATTTAGGGGTTTCATACCAGAGGTAGCTGCGCAATTCAATTGCAGAGCTTACTAGAATTTCTTTATTGGGTTAGCAGTCATGTACTCATGAAGAATCTGCGGGCCCTCTAATATCCTCAGGTACGCCTAGCTTCTGAGAGACTGACATGAGTTCCTTGGCTTTGATGAAGCCCCTATGACTGAGCTTGTAACTTAATAGAGTTACATCAAGCATATAAGTAGATGACCGACTGAGAAGATAACATTGATTTAAAGTTCATTTTCTGATAGACGTAAATACTTTAAATAGGGCGATTATATAAAATACTGATAGTAGATAACTCGTATCAGCCAAGCATTTGAAGCACTTCTACCTCGGCCTAACTGTATCGAGCTAACACAGTTATAATAGCTCAATAAACATGCGAAATGTAACCTTTTTATGTGATGATCGCACGAGAGTACCGGCAGCTTGGAGTCAAGGAATTATGACTCACGAGTATAGAAAATGTTAAGAAGTGGATTTGAAATAAGGTAGGGGATAATTTTTAAATCTGGGGTACCCCGTTACAAGTTCATTATTTTCTTTGCATACGCAGTAACAGCAGTAAGGATCCCCGGAACGCAGATAAGATTGTGCAACTATATTTTTATGCCAAAAATCTCAATCTCTTTAATACGAATACTATCCTACCATTAACTATTAGCATAAGAAATAGTTCTGCTTGTGGACTAACTGTACCACTACGACAGCACAGCATCACTATGTATAAGAGAATAAATTTATTCTATTAATTACCCCTTAATATGAAAACAGAAAAAAAACTCCGACACTTTTACAAACAATAATACTAAACATTTTGCAGTACCACCACATATTTTTTACTGTTTCATCGATATATTGCGTTTTGCTCATTATTTCTATTGTATGCACATCTTATCTACATTGATCAATACTTTTACATATTTGTTTACATATTTGTTTATTTGTTTGTTTATTTGTTTATTAGGACATACACAGTACATAAGTTTACAAGTTATAAGGAATGTTAAATAAAGTAATTACATGATTTAGTACCTATTACGTAAGTCCGTATAATATCTGGGATAATACGCCTGGGATTTGAACAGTTCTTAAAACTTAACTAATGAATGAAAGAGAAGAATAATATAAAGGAAAATTGTATACGAAGATAAAAAAGATTTTTTTTTTTTTTAGAACAAGAATTACATGCTAACAAATTGTAATTAGTTTAGTGAAAAGATGAGTATTTTTATAGCAATAAATACATGCTCATGAGTAGTAATTAAAGTCTAATGAAAATATAAGTGAAAATAAGAAGTTTTAAAATTAATTATAAAATCACGCCAACAAATTTAGTAAATTAGTTTTGTATGTTTGCAGGGAGTTGTGGAAAATGTCTAAGTGTAATAATTTTTCATAGTATGTATAAGATGTGATTGCGCGAGAGATTGGTGAGTTTTGTGCAGCATTAGTATTATTGGATCCTATGTGAAAAAGTGAAGTGTGCCTTCGTAATATATTACCTTCTAAAATCTTCCTATCTACATTATCCTTTTTTAAAATGGTCGTATAATGATATTAATCGTCTAATTAATTTTGGATTAGAAATTCACAATGGAAATTAATAATACTTTTTTTATGAACCGGCATGTCTAACTTTTCACTCTGATACTTTTCAAGTTGTAATCTAATTTAAATTCTAATAATGATAATTCTTTAAATATACCGTAAATCAGTTTTATTACGTTGTAATAAAATTTGCATCCTGAAATAAAACTTGCTCCTGCAAAGCATCTGCTTTATCAGGAGAGTGTGCCTAATATTATGTACCTACATCAGTAATATTACGTTGTAATAAAATTTGCATCTTGTAATAAAACTTGCTTCCGCAAAGCATTTGATTTATCAGGTGAATGTAGGTAATGCAAATCAGTACTATTATTCAGTAATTTTAATTTAATCAGTACTATTACGTTGTAATAAAATTTGCACCCTATAATAAAATTTGCTCTTGCTTTATCAGGAGAGTTTATGTAATATTACGTAAATCAGTACTATAAAGTTGTAATAAAATTTATTGAGAATAAAATTACTCAATTACTCTTACTTACAATTATTGTTAACAGATCGCAAATCCAGCTAGAGCTTCCTTAACCATTAACTGCTGCGTGATTTTTTTTACGTATACCCTGACATGGGGGTCTGGGCGGCCTGTTACTTTAAATGTTTATAAACTAGAGATCCAAGAAAATTTTAAGGTCCAAATTATGATTTATTGAACAATTAAAATATATTGAAATAAAATAAAATACTTTTTTTCATTGTTAAGTAACTTATATTTGACAATTATTTGGATATAATGTAATAATTTTTGGCAAAAATCACTTGAGATCAGAAATCAGTCTGTATTATCTATTAAACCGAATAAAAACAATGAACTCACTTTATTATAATGTTTAAATAGTGTTTCAAATAAACTATACATGTATAAGTTAAGAGGATTAATTCTTTTTTATTACTTCTTCAAACTTATTCCTTTTTATTAATTTAGAAATAATACACTTGCGTTAGTAAGTTTTTTTAACAAACAAACGACATTTATGTTAAAATCTAAAACTTACGGCTTTCGGGTCAGGCATGGGAGAGGGGAGTATTTGGATATTATTATTATTGCTAGGAGGGAGCGGCCCCCACGTCAGCAGTTAAAGGTTAAGTATTAAGGGAGTGAAACCTCCCTCGATACCTGCAGTGAGCACAATGCCCAATGTCATTAGTCGTTACCTATCGCTATAACTACTAAATTATTCCTCATGATAATGGTTACACTCATATCATATTATGGAAAAAATGTACAGCAACACGTAAAGAAAACCAACAAAATGACGATGTGAACCAACAGGTGAAGGTGAAGCACGAATACTTCACAATAGTACCTACTCAAGTTTATTTTATTATTGGTTAATGTTTTATTTACGTATTGATTACCTATATTACAACTACCACGAGAATGAATGACGTTTGTCTTTGTCGGTCTCAAAAAGGACTTTTTTTATCGAGACAGAATGTACATTTTCAGTATAAAACTTATCATAATTTCCACTGAAAGAATAGTAATCGTTGTTATATTGTGATGCAATACGAACGCGTTCTTAAATGCAATGTCATTTATTAACCATCAAGTAGAGGATTCATTTAAAAATAATGAATCCTCTACTAGACCGTGTATGCATAACACTAGATCGAATAAAAATGATATAAAAAATATTCCAAGTTTTAAAACCACATTTGGACAAAGAAACTATACGTACTTTGCAACAAAACTTCATAACATACTTCCCCAAGACATAAAACTAATAAAAAATCCAATTGAATACAAATCAAGAATAAAAATATGGCTTAAAGAGGTCAATGAGAAAACCCTAGCGAAGACGCTAAAAACGACATAGAAGACAAATGAATATTTTATTCTTAATTTCACCATTATATTTTGTATGTAAAAATTTTTATATAGTCGCTATAATAAAAAAAAATAATAAAAAACCACTGTGGTTGAAAATCGATTGACAAGTGCTTGACAGGAATAGGTTATGAAGTAAAGACAATCCTGTAGAATTAGTTATAGACAATATCATAGTAATTCAAAGTTAATAAAATACTCGGATTCAACCACTTTTATCGTTTAAAAAACCAATATGTTTCGTAAGCAAAGCTTTCTTCATCGGGGTTTGCTTAAAAGTTTTAAATAAATCTTGATGAAGTAGGCGTTACTTACTAAACATGTTGTTTTTTTAAACAAAAGTGGTTACTACCAATTTTGAATTAAATTGGTGCCACAAAAGAAGCTAGCTGTGTTTGAAGAAATATCGTTGTGTTATTATAATGGTTTCTGTTTTATTTTATTTTTAGACTAACTTGATTGTTGCGTAACTTTATACTACAAGTGTGTAGGCCTTATATGTATATATATATTTTTAAAGAAAGACAAACATTTCCGGGTTACGAATAACCCAACAATGTTTAAAAATCTCCTACTACCACCACAAAAAGCCGAAAATGTTGCTTGTGTTGTGATGGAGGACTTAACCAGCCGAGGAATCGAACACGCGACGCCCAGGTTGGACCCAAGCGCTAAGCCCACTCAACCACTGACCGGTCAAAATATGAACACATCATTTTTCTTTTGTTCCAGCAAGCATTGCTTCGTATTTTCTAACCTCCTTATCTTCTGTTGTTTACTCTTAGGCATCTGTTATTATTAAAATAGTTCTTAATTAAATCTGATAAAAACATTAAAAAATATTCCAACAAATTTGATCGTTAATCTATTATTTTTTTCTATCATTCATTTATTTATTATGCATTTTTAATTAATGTGAATACCTCACAAGAGTCTCAACTACTCCCACACGCCTGGGGTGAGATAGATTATGGCAACCCCAATTGGAGTATGTTGTGAAGCTGAATGTAATGGGGATGGGAAGGAGATGAGGAAGAGGAAGGTGAAGAAGTGTATGGCTATTCAGATCTAGTCACCAAAGACGGCTTTAGCCATCTCAAGCAAAGTTTCAATTCTGAACGGTGGTCTTACACCAGAGCGATACTGAAAGTTTAATAATAATAATAATAATATATATCTTTATTGAACAAAAATTTAAAGATTTATAACTACAGAAAAAAGTATACAATAGTTTAAAAGTTGCTTAAGTACAAAAGTTAATAATGGAAAACAATATACATATAACAGTAGGTACCTACTTAAAGAATAGAGATTTATAATTACAAACGTAGGTTTCTCGTAACCTGCCTCACTAGGCTAGCCTGTGTTGAGGCAGTAATTTTACATCAATTTATAATTCTGTGAAAATACCTACACCTATATTAGAAAATAATCGCACAATAGATTGGTTGTATTAATAATAACAATAACATAGGTACAATAGTGACAGCATTGGTTCATTACTAATTTCGAATTTGGGTGAGTGCACCGGTAAATGCCCTATCATTATTTTTTATCCAAACTTTTATGTTTTTTTTTTAAATTTTTTTGTGATTCACATTTTTTTATACTAATTGGAAGAATGTTGTAAAGTCTTGTTGCAAGGTATCTGAAGCTACGTTGACCAAAAGTAATATGAGTTATGGGAATTTGTAGTAATTCTTTGTTATTATTTCGAATACAGCGAGTATTTAATCTTTTTTCATAGTATTTATGTATATTTGTGAATAGATGAGTGAGGATTGTTTTTGCGTATATCTGCCGAATATCAAACACATTCATAATATTAATGATTAAGTTCGAATCTGTAATTAGAGGTAGTCTAAGAATTCATTTTATAATAGTTTTCTGTGCCTTTATGATTGGGTCTAGTGCTGATGCAGTACCGCCTGGAACCACCATTTTTCTTCCACCCTGGAACCTGCAGCATATTTACCTCAGATTATTTAAAAAAGGATTAAATTTTCGCAAAAACGCAAATCAATCAAATTAAATTTATTGGTGCACGCCGGGATTTATAAAAACGATTTCTTCGTTTCTGAGATCGAACGACTTTAAGATCATGAACTACTCTTAATTATTGTTTTTGTAACAACTCCATTTAGACACCTAAAAAAAAAATTTTTGAATCGTGTAAATAAATCGTCTCAAAGTGGTTTAACCATAGTTTGAAAATGGCCTTGTAAGCCGAAACAGCTGTCACAAAAATAAAAAAAACTAAAATGCTTGCAAAACTTAATAAATATTTATATAATTTATATAATAATTAAATTAAATTTAAATTAAATAATAAAAAATAAATAAATAAAAAAGGGTCATGATGTACCTTGTGAATAAATCATCCATTCACTACTTATCAAGCCTTTCGATTATGCTCATGTCCATTTCCTTTTCCAATCGGGTCGAGGACCCTTCGCTTCGACAGGTCACCTTGCTCTACTTCAGTGACATCGGTTCGGACAATCTCACCCCACACGGTTCCAATGTTGGTTTCCTAGTTTTTTCTAGGGCGTTGAACTTTAGTTATTTCCCAATGTAAGTTTTTACAGTAGTCATTCTGCAGTCATACTGAATTTTAAAATATGCAATAGCTTGGTATTCAGTGAACTAAAAGTACTAAAATATTTTCAAACTTCGCATATTCATGAACATGAAGTGACGCGGTCGCCAATCAATATAGAAATTTGCTTCTGCCTTTGGATCGAACTCACAGTGTGCATGCAAATTTCAACGGAGTCGGTACTACATAACAGTTTCTGCGGTTCTACGCCAAGCGCATTTCAAATAGTAAAGCTACTAACTTGTCCCAAACTAACACAGTTAGCCTAAAAATAATAACACGCTAACCTTGTTCACACCAGAGTTGTAAAGTTAACTAGTTTTGGCACCACCATACTTCATGTTCTCTGTAAGCCATCGTATTTCCATTACCCCCACATTTCTCCTAACGTTCTATTTCGCTTCTGCAACTTTTCTCTATCTTGAACATCACGTGTGTACTTTGTAATTGCTACCACCACTTAAAATGACAAAACGTATTAAAGTTCCCACTTTATTTGAACTGGCCGCTGAAGAACTTCACCGTTGCACTGGAGCTAGTTTTCTTTAACTTTATTTAGGTTTCTTCAAATCTCTATATGAGCTTTTGATGCAACAGTTTTTTGTTTTACATTAACTCCACACAGGGGGCCCTGAGGAAAATAGTTTCCGTCAGGGCCTTTGTCATCGGAGATGCTTTGTGGGGGGTATTTTTGAGGAGAGGAAGGAATGAACATTGGTCTTGAAGAGACCCATGTTGTAGGAAAGAGGAAACACGGAGGCCAGCAAATCGTTCACACGGTTGATATTTGTCACATTAATATCAACCGTGTACCTAAGTTTGGCGCGCGCTTGGCGTGTTTCCCGACTACGCACCGGTGCTGAAGGGATCAATGACGCTAGTTCCTCGGAGCATCTTCCATTGAAATAGCGGTAGATCGTAGGATAGCATTCTCACTCGACGCCTGTGCTCTAAAGATTGCAATCCATTTGTTAATGTGGGAGAATCTATCAAACGGACCGCCCGTTGAGAGTCGAGGGTTTTTCGGGTATTTTGGGGCTTTAGACGAGAAGTGGCTGCCAAATTCAACCGTGGGACGCACTTGTGATTTATACAGGGTTAGCAGTTGTGTACTATTAAAGTATGTATATGCGGGCTATGTACAGTACGCCTAGTTTTTGGGAGGCTAATTTTTAATTCTGGCTTCGATGGACCCCAATACCTGAGTTGGTCATTTATAGTTACACCAAGCATATCATTTAACGATTAAAGTTGATTTATTAACAAATTACTTTTCATCACTACTAAGTGATTGATTCAAAATATTATATAATGTTGTTTCAAGTGGTAAAATCAACACTTCGTTAAAATATAACGATTGTTACTTAAAAGTAAGCACTTGACCGTCAGCACGCCACTACTGCAAATTGCCGTTATTTTCTCTGCAAACGTCATTATTCGATAAACGTGTGTTTCGATAGAAATACTACACACATACAGGTACCTAGCGTAATGGCAGTCGGCCTTGCTGAAAATTTATTGATTTTACCGATCGATAACGGATTCGATTTGAGGACATGATAAAACCACATTAACAGCCTAGGCTTTAGAGCAAACGGTACCAGACCATAACACATTAAACATGAATTTGTCGGTCAAGCTATGATATTATTTACAGATTAATTGGATCCGTAAAATAATTGTTCCTATTGATTTATATAAGTCTAGCTTTATGTCAAATTGGTTCGGACGAGATGGTTCGGCTACAAACGAATGCAATTATTATTGATACCGTAAGAACGTCTCTCTCCGTTTCATCAAGTACAAAGGGGACTCTATTTGATGTCGTCTTATAAAATCGATTAACAAGAAACGATTCAGCGAGTTTCACAGAGACTATGGTACAAGTGACTACTTTTAATTTTAAAAATTGAAAACTTCTTTGCACCGTTTTGATTTCAAACTCGATGAAATGAAAAATAGCGACACTAAAAAGAGACAAACAGATACGTCTATAGGATTTAGCCGGCGAGAGAATGAGATAATACAATCGGTCTCCCGTTTGTGCGGTGCATCGTAGCATATCGGTCTCCTGTTTGTGTGGTGCTTCGTAGCCTCCCCACTCTTGTCTACTTTCATTTTTTGAAGGTTTAACTTTTACCGCGTATGAATTGTAAGTACGCTCTGATTTTTTTCAAATTTAACACTACGGTCCACGCGCCCCTAAAACGTTCATGAGTGCTCGCGTGGGCTTCACTTGTAGCTGTAGCCCATTTTAAATTGAAATATACCGAAAGATAATCGTTTAATTTTTATTATTATAAATGACATTTATTAAGTAAACCGAAATTTTAAAAAAATATATCTTCTCTTTCTTAATCTTAAAATATTAACAAAACTTCAGACTTCTCAAAAAATCACATAATTTTTACTTATTTGAGATCAATTAACTTTTGGTTTAATTCTTACATTTTTTTTTAAACTTTTTTTTTTATTTTCATTACACGAAGGATAAATTAAAATTTGGTGATCATTACATATACGCCTGTAGCATTTCAAGCATGTTTTCCTTGTGTTCCGCCAGTGCACGCATGGGCTACATACGTAGCCCAACAACTTTAAATCGTTATTTTTCGCACGTGCGCCAGCGTCGATCGCTCACGCCACACTGAATGCGTCGAGCAACAACCAATCGGAGCTTAGCTAGAGACTCGAAGTTAAATTACGTGATTTCACGAAGTTATGAACAAAAACAATACCCTGGGCTATATATGTAGCCCACGCGTGTACTCTAGTGTTAAATATAGTTTTAAGGTACACTTTGTTTATTTATACACTTTTTTATGAAGCAATGGAATGAATATTATCTAAATTCTTCGTAGAGGCCTTTTCTTCTTTCTTTTCTGCCTCTCCAGTTTACATATTTTCATCGAACACCAAGCAGCAAATCATATTGCAAATACATATACTGTAATACCAAATAAATTCATTAACAATAAAACATTCAGGTCATTGATTTCCATCACTCTACCGTTGGCTCTATAATTAGTGTTTCAGGAAAATTGAAATTATCACACCATTACATCTTGTTAGCATTGCCGCATACTTACGGCCTTTTGCTAAACCAAACCAGGAAAGGACACGCAATACATAGGCCAACAGAACTAGCTCAGGAAGCCGGCGCAAGCAAGGTTCCTCTTAAAACCAAGGCGAGTGTTGTGGTTCGCTTGTGAATTCCTCCTCCTCCTTTCCTCACAATCTCCAGGTCTCTTTCCTCAATCAGAACACAGTTTTTCACGTAAAGGGTTTATTCATTTTGAAGGAGACAGGGTTTTACAATTGCCAGCCTCGGCAAACCACACATGGGCACTTGCTAGGACCAGCATTCCAACATGGCGGGGAACCTCTCTCTCTCAACTCTCCACACGTGTTAGTGAATTTAAACGCGGGATGTAGCACACAAGAGGGGGCAAAGATTAATTTTACTCACAAAGCAGGAAATGAGGTAGTCGTCAGACAGGCTACTGGTGGGCTGGAGCCTTCTCGTGCACAATACACATTATAGAAACAATCACGAGTCTAGAGTCTCAGAGAGCGCCATAGCGCAATTACTTGGACACTGTTGTCGCGCCAGGGGCAAGAATGAATGCCGGGTGCCGATCGGCACTTGGGCCACGGACCTCCGCGTGCGGAGAGGGGGGCGGAGAGGGGGGCGGTGCGGCGAGCTGTAGAATGATAATAATAATGTTTGTTTATTTCAACTGAACAGAGCGGTGAATAGAATTGTGTGACCATTATATAAATGAATTATACCTACGCAAATGAATCACTCGATATAAAATTTAAAAAAAAGTAAAATATTTAATATATTTAACAATGGCACTACGGTGGCTTGAGAGATATTCTCCGTGTATGTGTAGGGCAAGAACGAGAGTGTGTTCCGATCTTCGGTAGTGCAGACCCATCCCGGCTACTCGTTGAGCATCAAAATAGCAAATCCATGCACCCTTCCCTTTACGAACATATGCGAGGCGCTGTGTCGCCAAGGGAGGCCGAACAGCGCCCAGTACGCGTGGTTGTACGCGTGGTTATACTGTACTCGTAATGTGACTCCTTTTGTGTACCTAGTTGCAAATGTAAAAGCTCACGCAGTTCCTACGTTTGTAATGGTTATAAAAATACATCGTTTCGGAAAGATTCGTAATTTCGTAAATTCGTATTCGTTTTAACAAGTAGATGTGCCATCTGCAGTTTTTACTATGTGGGACTGCGCTTCCGGGTGTCGCCGATATTGTTTACCAATTAACAAATAAACTAAATGAAAAAATAATTAACGAATAAACCAAACGAACGTTAAACTAAATGAACGAATTCCTTCCGTATTCAAACAATATTGTAAACCAATACTAATGCACATCTTCAAAAAATCAATGAAATGAACAAATTATTTTTGTATGCAGACTACTCTAATTAGGGCGTAGTCCGCCGACAATTGCGCGGACACCATAGCATATCTTTCTGTATTTGAATATCTTTGGTTTTAACGATCTGAACCAATTTGTAAAAAATAATATTAAGGCACATTAGTGGGTAGTTATATGTCAAGAGTTTGGCTTCTGACGTACAATATATATTTCTGAGTATTGTGCCACCATAAACACATTGTACCTAAAAACGATAATACTCTCGTATTTAATGATTGTCATGATCAGCAAATAGTTAATTGGTACTAATAAACGTCAATGATAATATGAAAATACACAGAGGTAACAGAAGCGAGTTACGAATTAAGCTGTCAAAGATTATATCTGCATGTATACCTCCTAAATCTTGTTTGACCCAGAATTTATGGGCAAGCATGCTCTCAACACGTCTGTTGGCCAATAAATCGTTTTACCAACCTTTAACCGCACCATACATAAACCTAGTGATTTTATACCCGACGCGTTCGGCGATGGATTGATGCACGTATTTTGAGGTCAGGGTGTTTATTATTATGCAGATAATGGAATACATTCTGATGGGTTTTAGGTAAATGGTATTTTTAGATTTTAAAAGGTTTTATTTAGATAGATTTTAATCAGATCGAATTTTTAGGTTTAAAAGGTACATGTTCTTCAAGGGTAAGGAAATAAATCTGTAACCCAAATACCTTCACTATGTTTCTTAGTTTATTTGTTTAATCTTAGTAAATCGATATAAGTATAACAATTTTTTATTTAAAAATAAGCTTAGATAGATGATCAAGTACACCATTCAAAACGCAGAAGAATTTTGGTATCAGAAAATCAGTGTGAGGGATAAACTGTGCATTCTATTGAAAAAAAAAATGCTGCCAAAAGATAAATACGTTTCCATGACAACTCAGAATAATGCAGTTTCATCACCCCTTTGACAAGTCATTAAAAGATATGAAAAAGAATAAATTAAAAATAGCCCATAAGCTAACCTAATGTAACCTATTTAAACAATTAAAAAAAATCTAAGTAATAATTATTAGCCTGAAACACTCATCTACATTGAAAAAATCTCCCGAGAAAAGAGACATAGCACCGATGGGACTCGAACCCGCGTCCTTCTGATTTCCGGTCAAATGCTCTACCACTGAGCTACTTCGGCTTATCTCCTACCCGCCAAATAATTCAATATATATAAGTGTTTCATTCAACAATTACTTCTTATTACATTTTTCCACCTGCGAACAACCAACTTTATTTACTCGGTATTTCACCAAAAAATGTAGACATAATTTGTCTCGACGCCACCTAGTGGGAGATTTAGCAATTACAATGCATTTCCCATGTAAAAATAAAGTTGGTTGTTTGCAGGTAGAAAAATATAATAAGCAGTAATTGTTGAATGACACACTAGTATATATTGAATTATTTGGCGGGTAGGAGATAAGCCGACGTAGCTCAGTGGTAAAACATTTGACCGGAAATCAGAAGGACGCGGGTTGGAGTCCCGTCGGCGCCATGTATCTTTTCTCGGGAGATTTTTTCAATGTATATGAGTGTTTCAGACTAATAATTATTACTTAGTATAATTGTTACCCCTTGTGCTATGCATAAAAATCTTGTCTTAATCATTTGTTTATCAAATAAAAAAATAAAAAAAATTTCATCACTTTTAATGACTTTTTAAATAAGGTGTTGAAGTTCCATGATTCTGAGTTGTCCGATCACTGTTAAAGACATACACATATATATTAATACATATTTATTATATGTTTTGTGTTAGTCTGACTTGTCACTTGTCTTATCACTTAACCCAAGAAAAAAGGGAAACAAGGGATGTTTTCCAAATTACTAATGAAATATATCAAATTAAAAGATGCGTGAAGGAATTTTCCTGGGATAAACAAGATCTCAGAATCAAAATTTTAAATATTTCTAACGTATTAAACGATTTTTTTTTTATTTATGATAAATACGCTGAACACTGTGTAACCATGTTTCGTATAGATTACGTTTAACAATCTTCTAATTTTTCACTCTGGAATTGATATTATGCAGCAAAATAAGTAGGTGCTATAAAAGAGGGTGAAGGTTGTGGTTAATAAATCTAAAACAATGGTTTGGCTGCAGTACAACTATGCATTTCCGGACTGCAGCGACAAAACATCTTAATCGTGAAGGTTACCCACCCTCCAACCCTAAGGCATGACCGTATTGCAAATGCGGAGATCTGAAAAGAATGCAAGGCTGATGAGCAAAATGAAAGGGTTGCACAAAGGAAAGAACGAAGAGCCGTAGAGAGATGTACAGAGATTGGAGGGCCAGAAGTAAATTTACATGACTGAACGAATGAATGAAAACACAAATTTCATTCGCTGTGTCAGACTAACAGAAGACTGCATGAATGTGAATGAAGTAGGGAGTATGTTGTACGGTTTATCCACTCTGCCCATCCCTCCGGGGAACGGACATGATCATTAGTAAGTTATAAAACCTCCAAAAGGAGATAAATAAGAAAATAAAATTACATAGAATTGATCATATTTACCAGTGGCGGTCCTTTCCTCAGAACAATTGGTCAAAAACCTCCCAAAATTATAAGATTACCGTAAAACATAATATTATTATGAAATATTAGGCAAATCAAAACAACTGGCATAATTCTAATATATTTGAAATGCACCGCAAGATAGCCGGCAGCGGCAAGTAGTGACATCTAACGCCTTAAATGGAAGCTTTCTTTCCCACACACTATGATTGGCTGGGTCAAATTATGAAATGCCCCGATCTCATATCTTCTGTCTCTTTACGCACCACACAATAAACGAGACGACACTATGTCACTTAGTAAAAAGTTTTCGGATTCTGAAGACAGTTTGGGTCAGTGCCGTGAGGGAGAGAGAGCTGAATATTATGCATCTGAAGGAGATGGTTTGATAAACGTAGGTTTGATTTTGCATATTTTATGCTTGTCGCACGAAATAATTTACAATATTAAATGTAATTTGCATATAATGCATATGTGGATGAATTTGACTCTCAAACTCGTGAGGTTCCTACAAATAAATATTATCATATTTAATTTGATATTGTATCATAGGTAATATCATTTTTTTATATGACCTTCCACTTCTGGACCCCGATATTTACATATGACGTCTTGGCTGCCGACACTGTAACAAAATAGGAGACCATCAACAATATAATCATTGGCAGATAATCAAATAGCTTTATAATCAACAACCCACACTTCACAACAAATCAATTCAACGGGTGCAGCGAACGTAATGTGTTTACTCAGGCGTCGTGTCCACTAAGCGTTTCTTCATTGAATGAAGTCTCAAAAAACTTTTTTTCTTCTTACATGGTTTGATGGTACGAAGGAATTTCCTCTATTACGTTCTATTAATTTAAGTCAGTAAAATATAGCAAAGTTATTTTATTGTAAAGTACCTTTCACAACGTGAACCAGCTATACCCCGCTTCCTCTGTTGTTATTCCCTCCATTACACAAGACCATTAATAGAATTATTTTCAACCCATCAATTTCAAAACCATATTTTTATTACAGTTCACCCTAGGTTGAAAATACAACATAATTTGAAGACATATTGCGATTACACTGCTTACAAGTAACTATTCTGGGGAAAATACTCATGGTAATAGATTGTATATGCAGGTACTACTTTTTTTTACATTAGATCCACACAGGTGGCCCTGAGGAAAAAGATTCCCCTCGGGGCCCATGTCATATTAGGGGGATGATGTGTGAAGGGTCTTTTTGGGAAAGGAAGGAGAGATAGTTCTAAGAAGGAAAAGGTTATTAGGGGTGGGTGGAAATCTGGGGGACAGTTTGATCAGGAGTGATGTGTGCATGAATCCATCCTTCCCACTGCGGTGCAAGGCGATGTTCCGAGAGAGAGTACGGCTGGAGAAGTCAAAGGGATTCCCTCAACCACTCTTTCCCGATCCGGCCTGCCATGCAGCTGGTGGGCAGACGTATCCACCGCCAAGACCCGGACAAATGAACTCGCCCCATGAACCTGGGCACCCCTGCTAAGTCACCTAACGTAGCGAACGACTTGGGATGACCTATGGCAGAGGTGTAACAACTTTAAATTAAACTTTGTGGCTTACCATAATTACAGTATACATGCATCAATATGAAACAACTTTTTTTCAATACTCTATCATAATTAAAATCACATTTTAACCGAATGTCTCAACCGGCTAAAGAAGTGGGTAGTGTAATACGGCATAATACCCCAAAAATAAATCTACATTATATCACCCGTATTGTGAAGATTAAGGCGTTTTAAAGGTTATTTTAGCTACCTTTCGACAGAAAAGTTACTTGATAAAATAAGTTTAGTCGTGTTAAATGAAGTTAGTTTGGTTTAAATTCTGTACTCTTAGATACCTACCACAGAAGAAAGAAGAACTCAAGAAAGAGATAAGGGCATGTTTCGTATCTGTGAAGATATCTACTTGGAATGATTCATTAATAATTAATATAGTTTAGTTAGTTAGTGTAAGTTCGGTAGCTTGCCAACTTATAAATGCCTCTAAGGTGTAAAGCAAACATGACGTCAGTAGTGTGAAAAGTGAAAAAGAGGTTACCCTCAAATGAGATGGGTTAAGGTGCAAAGCAAACATGACCTCTTTGGTGTGGAAAGTATGAACGATGTTACCCACAAATGAAGAGATGTTTTTATTGTATTATTTAAAAGAGGCGACTGGTGCAGCGTGCAGTAAGTTCAACATTTCCCAAAATTTCAACCCATTTTCCCAAAGTCCTCGCATCGCATCTCCAATTGTCCTTTTCTTTCCATGAAAGGCCCTACTTAGTACAAAAAGAAGAAGAAAATGATGCCTACCATAGCAAATGCACAATTATTGCACAAAATTGAAAACACCTACATTTTAAGTTAGTCAAAAATTGTCGTGAAATGGTTCACAGCTCTCTATGGAACTATCGCTCGAAATTCGCATAAAAACACTGTTTTCAAACATACAAAGTGACGGTGAAGTTTAACAATACCATTGTGCCATTCATACTAAAAGACCAGCCATCGTCAATATTGGATCCAAGCAGCTTTTGCCTCCATGAAAGGTAAGGATTTCTCTTTTCAAACATCATCCTGTTATATACGATAAGAAACTTTCTCGACTTACAACACTTGAAAATGATTTATTTTGCAGTCTGTCAATCTATTATTGAGTATGGTATCATTGCATGGGGAGGCGGTACTGCATCAGCACTAGACCCAATCATAAAGGCACAAAAAACTGTTATAAAATTGATTCTTAGACTACCTCTAATTACAGACTCGAACTTAATCTTCAATATTATGAATGTGTTTGACGTTTGACAGATATACGCAAAAACAATCCTTACTCATCTATACACAAATATACATAAATACTATGAAAAAAGATTAAATACTCGCTGTACTGGAAATAATGACAAAGACTTACTACAAATCCCCAAAACGCATACTACTTTTGGTCAACGAAATTTCAGATACCTTGCAACAAAACTTTACAACATTCTTCTAGATAGAATAAAAAAATGTGATTCCCAAAAAAATTTCAAAAATAACATAAAAATTTGGATCAAAAATAATGATAGGGCCTTTACCGGTGCACTCACCCAAATTCGAAATTATTAATGATTTGGTATTATACAGTGGAAATATACAAGCAATGTATTGGTTGCTTTTATTTAAAATTATTATTAATGTAACCAATCTATTATGTGATTACTTTTTTAATAAAAGTGTAGGTATGTCTATAAGTCTTATAAATTGATTTAAAAATTACTGCCTCAACACAGGCTAGCCTATTGAGGCAGATTACTGAAAAACCAAAATTTATAACTATTTTCTATTTTTCATTTATCTACTGTTCATATTTATATTTTTTTCTGTTGATATCCTTTTGTACTTATGTAATTTTAAACCACTGTAATCATAACACTGAATATGTACTTTTTAGTTATAATCTTGCAAATTACATTCAATAAAGTTATATTATTATTATTATTATTATTAATTTGAAAAACGTCATCAATTATCGTAAGTACATCAAAAAATTACAGATTTATGGTCCGTCCTCTAGACATTGCATTATGCATTGTATTCAAGTAAAAGCATTGATCCAATTAGCATTTATTGCTTCGAAACTACTACAATGATCATTCCTTTTTAAGAAAGAGTTAAGTTGGTCGTCCTCGATAAGTTTTAACTAATAATTTATCATAAATATCTCGCTCTTTATTATGTTGTCTTACGTATTATTCATTTTGTCAGGAATATCATAATAAAACATGAATTTTAAGATAATTAGTTTTGTTTGTTCCGGCGGATATCAATCTAACTTATCTTTCTCGCGGTGATGTCAAGGTCTTCCTTGTTCAAATGAAAGATGTTTGTTTAAGTTTAAATGGGAGGCGGAGAGGAATCGCTTTCATAATACCAAATGGCCGATTTATAATACTATTGTTCATTTGAAGCATTTCTTATGAAAATCTGTACCCTTGAAAATGTTTGAAGAGACAATAATTGTTTTATTTGCAGAACATAACAAATAACTTAAATCGTTTTATATTTATGTATACTAGCTAAAGTCTAAAATGTAAACAGATTGTATAAACTAAATTTTTTGTTCCTATCGAATAATTTATTTATCTCTAGCTGAATGTTATAAGGTATGGAATAACAGCTTGGGGATTTTCCTGTAAATCAAATATAGACCATGTTCAATCAGTACAAAATTCATTGGTTAAATTATTAGCTGAAAAAAATGTATACAAAGAAAGTCATAACATTCCATACTTTTATCAGAGTCTCAAAATTCTTTCAGTGAGAGCAATTCTGTATTACAAAATTATATTTCAACACATAAATAACCCTTTACATATAAACAGGCTGGAACACAACCATAATGTTTAACTTTAATGAAGGACTAATTGTACCTAACCAAACAAAGAAACGTGGACAAAGAACGTTAAATTACATGATTCCCAGTAGTTGTTTAAATATGTTACCTGCTGAAATTAAAAACTGTGCCCAAAACAAACAATTGATGAATTTACTGAAGACTTGGCTTACTGAAAGAATTAATTTGTATTAGTTTACAATGAAATATTATTCTGAAGACTTTAAAATTGTTATTTACGTTTTCATAATTTTTCATTTCTCTACATTTCCAAAAGTAGGTATCTATGATAGATAATCTGAATTATGAGTTGGGAAGGGAAAGGGGTGGGGTGATTTTTACGGTATCTCATATACATATGTAAATAGTCACTTTTCTCTTGTTTTGAAGATCAAGCGGAAAAAAAATTATTAATCTCGGAATAAAACTGTATCTCTTCGAGTACAAACGTGTATAAAAATCTCGTATCACGGAGTTTGTGGTCGCACACTTCCGAAACGACTCAACCGATTTATTTGAAATTTTTTACGTATATTTGGTAGGTATGAGAATAGGTCGTAAAGTATATTTCATACCGCTAAGTAATTAGGGTGTCCCTATCCAGATTTTTTTTTTCATTTTTTTTGTAATTTTTTTATTTAGCATCAAAAAATACCTATAACCTTAAATTTTCACTCTCCTACCCATTTTTTAATCGCGATTTTAGTATTTTTGTATGAACTAATTTGTCGTTCGTATTTCTAACAGATCGAAATTATTTATGTTGTTGAATGACAGATGGCGCTACGTCCACCTAATCGAACTTTCATCCACACATGCTTCATTCGGCATTTGTTATGTATCACTTTGTTATTGTAATGTATTGTTGTGTTAGTGTTTTTTTTGTTTTTATTGTCGGTCATCGTCTACAGCGCTCCATTCTTCTTTCTGTCATAGATCCTATCCAACCAAAATATTCACTAGAAATAATTTATATGGCAGAACAACATTTGCTGGGTCAGCTAGTAATTATATAAAAAAAAACTTATCCAGGCCGCCAAAGACATTCTTCGCATAATATAGAGAAGGAGAAATTGATGTAAAAGCGGTGAAGAATTTTAATCTATGGCAGAAATTATTTCCTGAAATCCTTCCGTTGGGAATGTACCTATATACAATATTAATAAAAAAAATCCTCAAATTGCTAAGCGTTTATTTTTTTATTATTTATTAGGGTATTAAACAGTCTTTATAAATTCATACATGACAGCGATAAGAATATTTATGTCACTGCCAATAAAATAACGACATTGAAACTAGGACCATAATATAAAAATACACAACAATATATCTGATATATATAAACGATTATATATAACAATATATATATATATATATATATATATATATATATATATATAAACGATTCTGATAAAGTGCATCTTCTTAATTAGATCTACCTAAGTGCGTTATGAAATATTTCCAAGGTTTACATTTAAATTTTAATGGATATCAATAATATTGAGGAAGCGTTTTATTCAAATTCGAACTGCTAAAAGTAAAAGAAAAAATATAATGAACTAAAAAAAATAAACAAAATATGAAGTTTTTGGTTAAACATAGGGCATTCAATCAAGTGTTTATTTTTTACGATAAATTTGTAGTAAGGCTTGTGTTAAACACATCGATGTTTGGGCATATTCTATTAAATGCGCTACGGCATACTTAAGGATCCGAAGGTAACAGGTTCGAATCTCGGAGTGCGCAAAAAAAAATTCAATATTATTTTATATATGTTTAATTGCAAATCAAATAAAACTATAATATGAACTGTAAAACTGTGAATAAAATATGAGGCAAGCTCTAGAATTTCCATTGCTCTGGTGAAATACCGCTATTCCGAAACTAGGCGATCCCGATAGATGCCATAGCAGGTTGCTTAAAATGCTTTCAGTCGTGTTTAGTCGCTGCATCTGAATAACCAATGCTTTTCAACGTTCCTCTTTTCCATATTATCTCACCTTTCTACTCTCTTTAGTCTTATAACATACACCACTAGGTAAGCACCAGAATTCACACGTAAATAGTAAGAAGACAGGCATGATGCTTAAATATTTACATTAGTTTTATTTATTTAATGATTTTTTTTAATGTGAAAGTCCCAGATGCCTACGTCTTTAGCCAGTGAGACTATGGCATCCCTAATCATGTTGTAAGGCTGAAAATAGTGGGGAGGCGAAGGCGATGGGGAAGGCAAAGGTGGGTAAGTACCTGGCTATTCAGATCTAAACACGATCAAAACACGATTAAATCCATTTTAAGCAACGTTTCAATTCTGAATGGTGGTCTTACATCAGGGCGACACTGATAGTGTATTCCATTCTGAAACCTGCTGCAAAATAATATATATTATTTTAAATGAATTAATAATAATCCTCAAAAGCCTTACTCCTCGTACATTTGCCTTCCCAGAACTTCCTCTCCTACCAATCATAAAAAAATCCTCCATACAGCATCCCCTAAGATGACAAAGGTCTTGATGGAAATTATTTTTTTTCCGGATATCCTGTGTTGAGCTAATAAAAAAACAAGGTTTCCAAAAGTTGTTATCTAAATTATCTTTCCAGCTTTTTCTAAATTATTTTAGGCACCAAATTTTAAAAAAAATATTTCAAACCCAATTTTAAAGCTTTTATCTACATATATAATCATTTCAAAAACTTTTCTTCTGTTTAATTTCTTAATCATTCAAAGTGAGAGGCAAACTCCATTAATTTATTTAATTTACCTTTGAAAAGTTTCGAGAGGGACTTGTATTTGACTGTGTTTCATTTCAACTTGGATCAAAATTTCTTATCGACCGCCCTATAAAAAGCACAGGTACCCAACTTAAATAATTCATTTGAGACAGTAGGTTAATGCTGTTGGGAGAAGGAACGGAAGTTCCGTGAAATGAAAAATTTCGCGGTTTCTGAGAAGTTTTCAACTAGACCACTTATGTTAACCTCATTGGTGTTGACATCTTTTTAAGCAAAATATCAACATTGACTCTTCATTTTAAAATTTATTATTAATTCTTTCTAAGTTACCTCTCCTGAATCTCAAAGCTCTTTTTTGGCCTCTATTTGCCATCAATCTAGTCTAGAATATCAAAGCCTGTGCGTGTATTATGGTAACTATTCGTGTAATGTTACAGTTTTAGTGGAAATTTTCGATATCATCAAAATAAAACCTTTTTTTACAGTAAATCCACACGAAGGCCCTGAGAAAAAATATTTTCACCTAAGCCCTATGCCTACTCTAGGGATGCTGTACATAGGGTCTTCTGAAGGCATTGGAGGTTATCCACCACTTACCCGCCGGTATAAGTAACAGATTAGGTTAAATAGGTTACTCCTTCAAGGCTCACGCGGGGACTCAATTTTTTTTTAAAGAACGTATCTGCTTTTAAGTTTGAACGAATTTAGACCTCCAGTGTCCCTCATACAGTGTTAGAAAGCAGTATGCAAGTATATGCTTACATAATGTACAAAAAGCGAATAATATAAAGCAAGTCAGGGATTTATTTATTTATTTATTTATTTACGCCCTTTTACGGGGCTTTTACATAAGTATGAAATTTACAAATTACACACACTATGGATAAACCAATTAAAAAAGATAACAGATAAACATAAAAGGCAGCTGCACGCAGGTTAATGGCATATTGCGTATTCTGCAAGCATCCGCAAGAAAAGATAATGAAAACAAGTATTGTGATATGAAGAACGCTGAAGAACTCCGAAGGCAAAGAAGTTCTGGGGAGAAACAGATATGAGGGGTGGGTAGGAATCTAGGGGTCTTCAGGGGTCTGTAAGTCATCAAACATTGCAAACCACATGCCGTGATCTATGTGACGTGATTAAGTTATTTGTTTATAAACAAATAAAATTTGTGATTTATAGATATTTAAGAACGTTTATAAACTGTTGTTACTAACAATTGTTTATGATATTTTTCTTGGAACGCCATAATCTTATTGGCTCCAGTCGGGACTCTTATACGGTATTTACGTAAAAAATAATCCTCTGACACACACTTTCATACCCTTTCGCACTTCACGTAGCCCGGCTAAAGTACTAAATGTTTTTGGGACATCCCTTAATTCTTCATCCCTCTGACAGGATGTTACGTAATATTCTCTAGGCACGTCTTTACCTGTTCAGCTACTGAAGGTACCTCATATCAAACTTCCTCATTAGAAACTTTGTCGTTACGTGGTTTTAGTACCTAAAAGTCCGCTTCAGTAATTTCTGTTCTGAAGGAAATGTACGCTTTTGTCAATCATCTACCTGTTCTACACTTCCCTACTTTTCAGCATTATGTACACAGGAAATACCCCTCACCTTTCTCTTCCCATCTCCTTCCCCTACTCACGTCTTTCAGTCTCATACCTATTCTGAGGATGCGATAGTTTTACTGGCTTCAGAAACGGGAGCATTAATAAAATTATGATAACAATATTTTTTTGAAATAATTAAAAACACTTTGTTTTTACTACGTTAATCTTTATTTAAAAGTCAACATGTTTCAAGAACGATGTTCTCTTTATCAGGACATATAATGTACTATTATATATTTCCTGATGAAGATAATAGTACATTATATGTCCTGATGAAGAGAACATCGTTCTTGAAACATGTTGACTTTTAAATAAAGATTAACGTGGTAAAAACAAAGTGTTTTTAATTATTTCATTAAAAAAATATTGTTATTTTTTTGTTCATAGGAGGCAAATACTTTGTAATGTGACATTATAATTTAAAATAAAACAATAATTTTGTAAACACCACTTTTATTTTTTATTCATGCCGACCGGGTTTCGCTACAACCTTAGCTTTTTCAGGGCAGTATAATACTCTACTGAGTATTATACCGAGTATTATACTATATAATGTGAATAATATACTATCCATATATACTTATATAATACTAGAGTATTATACTGCCCTGAAGAAGCTACGATCGTAGCGAAACCCGGTCGGCATAAAGTATATAAAATAAAAGTAGTGTTACAAAGTTTTTTTTATTTTTTTTTACATCAGCTCATCAAGGGAAGTCCTGAGGAAAAAAATCCCTCAACGCCTATGTCGTCTTTGTAGATGTTGTACGGAGGGTTTTTTTTAGCGAAATGAAGGAAAAATAATTCTGGGAAGGAAAAGGGTACGAGGGAATCAATGTATCCAGGAGTGACGGATGTACGAATCCATCCCTCCTACTGTGGTGCAAGGTTAGCGATATATAGAGAGTCATTTGGAAAGTTCTAAAGGTTTCCCTACTGCGCGAAGAACTTGTCAAATCTCACCCCATTAACCCGGGCACCCCTGCTAAGTATAATTGTTATAGTTTTGCCACGAAGCTCCATTGTGACCTTCTTCTCCAACATCTTTATTTATTTATTTTTCGCCCAGAGGGTTTTTACATAAATACATAAAGGCAGTACAATTTTAAAGTGAGAAAGAAATATATAATATAAATAAAATTACGGTAGAAAACAAAAATACATACATGAAACAAAAATAAAAACAACAAAAATTCAAAAGTACAGTAAAAAAACAACACAAACAATAAAGATGCATTATATTTATGCTAGATAAAGCCGTTTTAGAGAATTACAAAGAAAGATTTACACATTTTATTTATTACAGCGGTATGTCTTTAAAAAACTGTACCTTGAACGTCGGTATTATCTTAAAGGTTCTAAAGTTATGTTATGATGGATTAAATTTATTAGTATTTTTTCTAAAAACAGGTGCGCCAATTGCTGTCAACTTTATTACCTACATTTTATTTCGGTATTATTTATGAAATATGTAATAGATAAACATACATAGGTTGGAATACAACAAAAAAATTTGAAATGTTGACCCCCAGAACTTCCTGTCCTTCCCTTCCTTAAAAAAGTCTCCCCACAGCATCCCCTAAGATGACATAGGCCCTGAGAGAAATTATTTTCCTCAGGGCCTCCTGTGTAGAACTAATGCAAAAAAAAGTAAAATTTGTGGGTCAGTGGGTCCAGGAGTAACGGATGTATATGTACTCATACGGTGCAAGGTGATGGCGAGAGAAACTTGCTGAAGCTTGCTTCTTGAATCACGCAATAAGTTGGCAGACTCATCCGCCGCCAAGACCTACCTAGTCAAACCTCACCCTATAAACCCGAACACTCCTACTAAGTCACCAAAAGTGGCGAACCAATTGGAACGACCTATGGCAGAGGTGTTGGTTACCCAATAAATGATTCCCGGGGCGGTGGTACACATACCCGCCTCCTAAATTGCAACTTATACCTCCTTAATATATTTTTTTCCCTATCTACCCCAAATTCTCTTCCGGTTGTTCGCCTCGCTTAAACTGTCCCACTATGTTCCGTGTTCAGTTCACATTATTACTTGTATTCTCGTGTTCTAATTTACTTTAAATAATTAATCATAAACATATTGTATGATTGTTACATAAATAAATCATCTCTCGTTAAACATTAGCGAGTAGCTTCAATATAGAACCCACATTGTAATACACTACTTAATTGAATCTTAAATATTTAGTATCAATAGTAACTTATATATTTGTAAAACTTGATTTCTAAAGTAACTTCTTAGAAGACAAAACATTTGTAATATTATATTCTTCTCGCCTCCACCTGTTCCTTTCTAAAAAATATCTGCGCTCTAGATTTTACTCTTGATTACAACTCAGAATTTCCTATTTAAGATGATCCAATAGTCCAGGAAAAAATGTAAATCGGAATCCATGCCTATTTTTGGGAGGAGTTTAAAAATACTTGAGAAAAAGCTTTTAGAAAGGATGGAAAAGGTATTTGGGATTTTTTTTTTACATATTGATTCCGTAAAGGCCTCTAAAAAACATTAGCTTCTTAACAAGGAAATTTAAAATAATTGATTTCACGGAACCAAGCGACGCGGAGTTTAGGACGTCTATTCCCCGTCACAGGCGGGGCGTAACTGATACGAAATGGGTCTGCCAAGTTCATGGTTCTTACGCCGATGGCATAAGGTTCACTTTAAAAATCCAAATTCGCCTAGTGCTGCCCGTATTGATTGATATCAAAAATAACAACGAGAAAATGCATATTTGATTTTATTTTGTGAAGTTCGGGCGTAAACATCAATTTTTTTAATACGAGTCCTGAACATCGATTGCCCCTATGCGATTGTGGATGGTTTCGTGCAATGAACGAAGCGTGATTTATACCAATTTGAAAGAAAATTGTTTTGCTTTTATTATTTTTGTGAACACCGCCCAACTGCTCTCAGCTGGAGTCAGTTAGACTATGGCATCCCCGATTGGGGTTTCTTGTGAAGCTGAAGGAAAGTAAGTAGGGAAAGGAGATGAGCAATATGAAAGTGGGGGAAAGTATCTGGCTATTCATATCTGATCACCAAACATGCTAAAGCCATTTCAGCAACGGTGGTCTTACACCAGGGTGATACTGAGAGTATCTTCCACTCTTGAACGTGCCGCAAATATACTACATAAAATTACGTAATTACAAAAAACAAACAAAAAAATAATACGTTTACACGTTGTAAGATCCGGATCTGCCCTGATGATGGACACTGCAACGTTGTCCAAAATGTAGGCTAAAGAAGGAGGTAGCGCAACACGGCATAACATCAAAAAACAAATAACGAAAAAAAAAAGATCGGTGACATTCAGAACACAGAGCCCGCAAACCTTTTGACTTCTAATGCGCAGATCGGAAATTAATTGAATTGTTTGTCAATACACTTCCATCGTCGATTCATGGGGTGAGATTTGTCTAGGTCTTGGCGGCCAATGCGTTTACCCACCCACTGCGTAGCGAAGGAGGGGGATCTAACCTAGACATCTCCAGCCAAACTATTTCGACCCATCGCCTTGCATTGCAGGGGGAGAGATGGATTCATACGTCCGTCACTCCTCGACACATTGACCTCCAGATTTCCCTTAAAAACCCTCCACA
Source organism: Limnephilus marmoratus (assembly GCA_917880885.1). Taxonomy (NCBI): domain Eukaryota; kingdom Metazoa; phylum Arthropoda; class Insecta; order Trichoptera; family Limnephilidae; genus Limnephilus; species Limnephilus marmoratus. Next base: position 11,581,376 of record OU862918.1, read on the forward strand.
CAGCATCTCCAAATATGATATAGACTCTGCAGGATTCTTTTCCTCGGGGTATCTTGTGTACAGCTAATACAGAAAAGAAAATAATTCGCCGATTTGGTGTGCTTAAAATGAAAACCGATTAATTGCTAACACTACGTGAAAATTTTTCAAGGAAATTGTGAGTCAAATAGTGAAAAAACGGTTTCGACAATCTTACGACGTGCCACTGGGCTATTTATAAACACCAGACTTGGATTGTTTCTCTGTTTCAATTATTTTCTTGTGAAGAACTACCGTTGACGCCACGTGGCCCGAGGCGAGGGGTAGGTGAGTAGACGAGTAGAAGGCAACCGTAGGGCAAGGATAGGGGTAAGAACACCTGTGCCTTATTTAGGTCGCTCAATAACGGGGTGGCTAATAATTTAAGCAATAAAACATTCCACTTTATAGGAAAGGGTTGATACACTACACCACAGAAGTGAATAGGACGATGTAAAGTACACCTACCGTCCGAACCGTTGGAATAGAGTACGAACTGATCACTGATTGGTCAAAGAAATTAATTAAAGAGTCGTGAAGTTATTTTTTGTGGCTATGGGTCCAATTAGGGTTGGTGGTTACTTTGTAATTTATTTATTATTAAACATACCTATTAATTTTGCCTGTCTGTGATTTGAAATTATATTCCCGCGTAATATGTAAAATTAATCAAGTTCATTGCACCTTAATTTTCAAAATTATGTATATATCAAATTATACAAGGCATAACGCAAATATCAAAATTATTTTGTTCAACCCCTTCAGGAGTCAGGCGTATTTTCTCAAAAGGTCATTCATTATACTTCCGCTTTGCAATTAAAATAAAAAGGAACGTATCTGAAAAGTAAAAACTGCCTGCCAGAGGTAAATATTTTTTTATAAATACCATCAGCTTCACAAATCCAACAATTATAATATTCTTTGATTTTCCACGGGCTTTTGCTAGTTTTGTCACGAAAAAGAACGGGAATATAATTTCACTATCTACGTACTATTTCAGCGCAATATGTTATTACTTAAAACATATTATTACATTTATAACTTACAAGAAGTAGAAATGAATAAATTTTGTAAGTTTAGTTTTGATAAGAACAGTGTGAGAACAAACATGTATCTGGAAGTGAGGGGAAGAATATGGAGTTACGAAACAAGGATCATCATTTCGGACAAAATTTCAATTCAAAATTGTAGGTTTTCATCAAGGCGATGATGGGAGTATTTACCGCTTTGGTGGTGGATTGTTGTTAAAAATTACTCGTATATAATCTGGCTTGTTGCTGCGTGAGGTTAAAAAAAACAATTTTTTTTTAAGGCGTCCGTCGCGCCGTAACTTTTTTTAGTCTGATTCGATTTTTAGTAACACTTAAATTATTAAGCTATCGTAAAAGAATTTATGAGATTGGTTTCTGTGGAAGTGACAATACAATCATATCGCTCTTAAAGTGTGAAGGTACCTGAGCTTTCAAACTCATGTCAAGTGCCAATCTTTTGATTTAAATTCGTAAAAGGTTCAAGAATCATTTAAACAGATGTCCAATTATATTCATTCATTATTTTATTTCAATTGATTTATTTATCTAGTAGAGTTCTAGTAGAAACAATTCGTTGCTCTACATGTTATGATATACTTTCCATGAGTTTGGAAATACATGCGGATTAATCTTTGGTATCAATAAACGTATTGCTTTTATGATTGTTTTGGGTAATAAAATGGCATTGTTATTACTCCAATATTGTGCATAAGTTGGAAATCAAAACAAATATCAATGCCAAACCATTTAATGTAAACATACCGATCTGGAATAACTTAACTGGTTGAAGGTTGAATAGCATAAATATTGTGTTTTCCCTTGTAACCACAAAATCGTATATTTGTAGCGGAAGATCATCCAACATTAATATTAAAAAAAAAACATAATTTCGGTACCATAATAACATGGTATATTATCGTTAATATAATAATATTACACCAACGAGAACTATTCGATTCAAATTTCTGTTCAAACACAGGTAATGATAATATCGGGACTAAGTTAATTACGCTTGTATTTAGATTTCATGTATGTCGGTAATTAATACATCAAATTATGCAGAGAAGACTGGAATAGGTACTATATATATATATAACTGCACAAAATGTACATACATTATATTCAAGAAGACTATATTAATATCTCTCCACTAAATTAACAGTCGTTAATGCATTTATTAAATATTCTAACTTTAGTAAACAAACGACAAATAAACCATCTAACCTTTTTATTAAAATTATTAAATTCTAAATTCGATTGTTGTGAACTCCTGCACATAATAAATCTATATATTTACTTACAGCAAGACAAACATTAACATTTTATATACATACATCTCATTCCAACTATAGTTTACGTTCCCCTAACTATGGTAACACTATGGATTTCATCGCCTTAGTTCATATTTGTCCAACAGACCATTAGAAAATTTTACACGAGGAGAAAGTTTTCGTTAACTATTTCAATGAAACATTATGATAGGTTTTATCGAAGGAAGCAAACACTTTGTGGTGTGACATTATATATTAAATGAAAGAACACACTTTGTAAAACACCACTTTTTATTATAATTGATATTTAAAAGCCAACCAGGTTTCGCTCGATCTCGAGCTTCATCAGGGCTATTATAACAACTAAAAGTTCTAAAAGTTAACTTTTAGTTGTCATAATAGCCCTGATGAAGCTCGAGATCGAGCGAAACCTGGTTGGCTTTTAAATATCAATTATAATAAAAAGTGGTGTTTTACAAAGTGTGTTCTTTCATTAATTTAATATATTATGATAGGTGCTTAAGATAAAGCTATTTCTGTAAAGGTAAAGGTCTCATTAGCTTAAATAGTTCTTAGTTAAGTGATTGACTGTAATTTTTTATACCTTATTTTTAATTTTAAAGTGGAGATTGAACATGAACAAAAACTAAAATGGTCTGTTGGACAAATAGGAACTGAGGCGACGATTTATTTGACTTTAATTTGAACTCGGCAAACTCCAAACGCCGTACGTGCGAACAATTTCTATCTATTTCATAAACTATTGCGAATACCAATTTTAAACGTATTTTTAAAATATTATTGTTGATTTTGAGGTTATTGGCGGATCTTCTATTTTTATATCACTTATGTTTATGTTACCTACTTTGTGCCAACTCTTATATTTAAGGTTATTTGTAATTTGTTAACTCTTTGTTTTCATTGTAATTTAAAAAAAAAGATTGCATTATATGTAAACTACGGGCGTTTAAATAAAAATAAAAAACAATAAAAATTTACGGCTGTATGACTACTATTTGTATGTAGTCATACAGCCATGACTACTAATAGTATCCCAATATATCATCTAGAACCCCATTTGCGAGCACCTGTAAAAATAAAAAATAAATCTGCAAGAAAATAATACTCGTATTAATAATTATGTATATATTTAACAAAATTTAAATATTTTTAGTTGGTGAACGAGCTTTGTGATTGTGATCTTTTTAATGGACCTTCTCCAAAAATAAAATAGTTCGCCGACCATTATCTTGCTCAGAGCTGTTCTAACGGTAAAATTAAGCAGAGATTATGTCCGTCCATCAAACTTATGTGATCTGGACCGTTTGTTGTTACCACGTTTTACTACTAATAATATTATCTCAAACGCATTCCTACATCAAAAGAATTCTATTTCTCACCAAAACTATTGTTATAAATGTCACAAATGAATAACGTAAAATATATTGTTATTGTGATACGTCTCTCACTCCCAAATCTCTTGGGCAATAATTATTGTCAAATACAAAGCATGTTTCGCTGAACTCAAGACCAATAGGGCGAAGGAGCCTGGGAAGACCAAGACTAAGATGGAGCGACAACGTCCTCAAAGACATATCTATCTCGGAGCTTCTAAACTGGAGAGAGCTGGCACAAAACCGAGATGAGTGAAGGAAGACTCTTGAGGAGGCCAAGACCCACCAGGGGTTGTAGAGCCAATAGTGATAGTGATGACAAAGCATGTTTCAGGAATTAAGCATATTCTACCACGGAAAAAATCCCCAGAAGATGCTCCCCGTATAACTTAATGAGGCAATCATGAAACACCCAAGAACGTTAAAACTTGGAGCAGATCATCACTGAGGACCACTCGGACGATGGTGATATTGATCGACAAAAAAGAAGAATCAGTTTTCTGTCTAATATAATGTAAAAAAAACATTGTTCAATACATTTTGTACTAGACATACCAGTGAAACATTTTGTCACTACCGAATCTGCTCAATGGAATGATTCCGGATCCAATATAATAACGCCTGCAGAATTATATTTGGATACAGAAGGTACAGCAACGCATTGAAAATGTTTACGGAACTTGGACTGAACGAATTCGCCGGCCTAATGAGACACCGGGTCACTGGAGGGATGTGACAACAGCATGGTGGTGCACGCAGCCTTCCAGCATTAAGCATCATTTCTGAGTGAGTGCCAGGCCCGAGCTAATTGAAGGCACGCCCAATATATGTAATTGATTATTCATTATTGTATTACAATCGTATTTTTTATTTTTTTATTTTTTATATTCCACTCGTTTATTTTATTTTTCCTCTTGGATCTTAAAGTGACCCATTGTACACTTTAAGATCCAGGTTCACTCTTTACTTTATTCAAAAATTTCTTCTACACAGCGTCCTCAAAGATAACATTGGCCCCGAGAGAAATTATTTTCCTCTGGGCCTTATGTTTGGAGTTTACGTAAAAACAGAAAACAAAAATCACGAAGAATTTCTCAATTCAGTCTTCTCTTCAGAATTTTAATATTAGGTGCAAAAATGAATTACGTAATAAAATATGTAAATTTATGGAAAAATTTATGTATGAAACACCTGTAGAAATTTCTGATATTCATTTCGATTCCATTTGTAATCTCATCAATTGAATCTCTTTCTATTAAACACTTTTCATTAGAAATAGGTTTATTGTGTAGGAATTAGTAAGTGTTTGCGGAGGTTTTGTTAGAAAAAGTTTTTTTTTTGTATTTTACGTCTATCTAGGGGAAAACAGATTGCATTAAGATGTTTGTTATTGTACCTACTTGCTGTCATTACTGTTATTAAAAATTTATTCATCAAATTTTATTTTTATGTTAATACTTCTCAACCCCTCCGAATTTTCGCGAATATTCGCTTATGATGTCTTAAACGAAATGACATTTCATGAAAACTTTGTGTTATTACCGCTTCACAATTAAATCTTTAAAGCACAAAAAAAACTAGAAAGGTTACAAAATAAGCTTTCGAATTATTATATTACAAATAAATATAAACATTTGTTAATATTAAAATTTAGAATGCAAACATTAAATAAAATGTAAAAATGACTCATGTGATGTTTTCATGTGAAAACGGTACTAAAATCACAGATTATGTAAACAACAATACTTATTCTATTGTATAAATGTATAATAAACACTTTTGTCACCTCATTTTTTTATCATTATATATAAAAATATTTAATAAAAATTAACAATGTCGAGCGCGGTCGAGCCGCCGGTAAGAAATTTGGCGGGAAAAATTATGTGTCAGATTGCGCGAATGACAGAATATTCTTGTTATGTATTTCTATGGACAACTTGAATAGGGATATACAGCTTGATCTACTATCGATCTTTTACTTTTTGTTTTAGGGATGTCACTAAAAGAATAACAGAGTTAGAACTATTTCTATGGAGACAAAGGCGTTGACGTACAAACACGCTTATTGTACTTGACTGCTGTCGTATTTTGGCGGGAAAAATTATGTGTCAGATTGCGCGAATGACAGAATATTCTTGTTATGTATTTCTATGGATAACTTGAATAGGGATATACAGCTTGATCTACTATCGATCTTTTACTTTTTGTTTTAGGGATGTCACTAAAAGAATAACAGAGTTAGAACTATTTCTATGGAGACAAAGGCGTTGACGTACAAACACGCTTATTGTACTTGACTGCTGTCGTATTTTGAACGCATATATCTGCTTAAGTTGGTGACCGGTTAAGAGTCCCAGCTGCTCACATCTAGAGCCAGCGAGACTATGGCATCCCTAATTGGTATGAAGTACCTAGCTCTTCAGATCTGGTCTCTGGAACGTGCCGCAATTGAACTATGTGTATGTTATGTTAAATCATTTTTTTTAAATAACACAAAAAATTAAATTAAATTTATTTGCGCATGCCGGGATCGATCCCGCGACCTTCGGATTGCGAGTCAATAACTTTACCCCTCGAGCACGGTGGCCGTCAAATACATTACATGAGTTCATAAAATCCATGGACCCCTGTACATGAACAATTGTGGCAACGGTTGGCCACTTTTCCAAAATCTATACAAAAATTCACAAAAAATCTCCGTAGTTTCACGTTGCCTGGTGTGCGCAGTGCGCACCTCTATCGTAGTGCCGTAATGGATTTTTACGCACGCAACTGTTGCCTGCAATTAGTGTTGCTCGTGTGCGCTTGGCAAAGTATGAAAGTAATTTAATCAAAACAACGCAAAATTTCAACGACATGTCCCGTCAGTCAAGTTCTGTTGGCGTCCTTCAAATTTAACCCTGTGCCTTACCGCGAACATGAACCGCGTGTATTAATAAATCCCTACGAAGTTGAATGATTAAATATTAAACAGGTGACGCTACGTGGCGTGACGCGTTTCCCCAAATTGCACAATGAGACTTTCTCATTACTCTGTACTCATAGATATTTATGACGAAGTAGTTCTTGAATTTAAAATTAAATGGTCTCACGTAATTAATTTAAAAGCTTCGAAAATACTTTCTGCAATTATTGCGAGGGCACTGATTTATCAGTTTAATGGACGATTCGGCGATTAAACGTTAATCAAATTATGGATATATATATGGACAATAATTTGGGAGGCGTGTGGTACGGGAACTATTTATCGGACAACCAACACCCATTCCATAGGTCACCTAAATTGTTCGCTAGGTTCGTTGAATTAGCAAGGGTGCCAGATTCACAGGGTGAGGTTTTTGCCCACTATAAAATGAAGGGCTGGATCGGGGCCCACTTTAGAGGGAGACCTTTTCAATTTATTTTATTCCTATCCGAACTATCTCAATCCATCGCCTCGTACCGCGGTGGGAAGACGTCTGTCACTCGTGGACACATTGACCTCCAAATTCCTACCATCCTTCGTACCTTTTTCCTTCACAGAACTTTCTCTCCTTCCTCTTCCTAAAAAAGACCTTCGACACAGCATCCTCAAAGACGATACAGGCCCTGAGGGAAATTGTTCCACCAAATCATCATTTTTAATGATTATATTACATTGTGAATGATTTTATATTACATTACAAATTACATTTTATAGTACACTTGCTGGTTCCCGGCATGCGTTGCTATGCCATTTAATAATGAAATTGTTTTACCCTGCGTGTCCTTTCCCATTCGTCCCGTTCCCCTTCCACGTCCCCTTCCTCGCCTGCGTCCCCTTCCCCTCTAGCGTCCACACTCCGATTCCTACACCTTCCCACATCCCCCTCCACTCCCTTCCTTCCCTCGATCCGCAAAGTTCCCTTCCCCCCTCCCGCATTCCATACATTCAGTCCCAGCACATTCAGTTTTCAAACAGCTCGCGTGCCACCTACTGCATTTTTTTTATACAAATTTCATAATGCCAAAGCTCACCAGCTCGCGTGCCACCTACTGCATTTTTTAATACAAATTTCATAATGCCAAAGCTCACCTTTTTTTTATACAAATTTCATAATGCCAAAGCTCACCAGTAGTTTTATACAAACCTTGTCCTGACAATAACAAACACAAAAATAAAATAATTATCCAATTTGGTGTTCGTTCGGAAGTTATGCGCGTACATACGTTTCGGTGAATCCTTTTTATTTATAAAGAAAGAAGATTACATCATTTATATTAATTACATTGTGAATGATTTTCATTGAACCTCCTATACAGGAATAAATTTTGTAAAAAAAAATTGGTCCCCATATCTTTGTAAGCGGATTGCAATATTTAGAGTACATGTGTCAAGCTGTTCTAACTCTACCGGTATTACAATATAAAATGCTCCAAGCAACTAGCGTCATTGATCTCTTCGACACCGGTGCAAAGTTGAGCAACACGTCAAATGCGCGCCAAACATACGTACACTGTTGAATTTGAGTTCAACAGCTCGGCTGCGAAATGATTTTCCGGCATCTGTGTTTCCTCTTACCTACAAATTGGGTATCTTCAAGACCCATGTTCACTCTTTCCTCTCCTCAAAAGAAACTCCAAACAATTCCACCAACAGATGACGAAAGCGCTGAGGGAAATTATTTTCCTGTGTGAAGTTAATGTAAAAAAGTAGTTTCATACCGTTTATTTTATCTATTTACCAATTTTTTTAATCGGATAAATATTGGGATGGAGGATTCAGGAAATAATGGTGTTGTTTGAAAGTTTGTCCCCTTCAGACAAGAGTGTTTGTTATTGGCTCACCTGTCGAAAGTGCAAAGGTACAAGCAATTTACGGCACCTGCAATGGCAACCGGGAAAACTTGTTTTATAAAACTCGGTTCGACAGGCTTCAAGTTTTATAAAACGTGTCCTTTTTAAAATTGGGTCGGCTTAAACCTTATATCGTGAAAATACGAAAATAATGTTAGAATTATAAGAATTTTCACTAATCTCGAACTGCTCTAAAAGGTTTACTTTAAGATCTTAATTTTTTTTATAGATTATATAATATTACGTAGGTACGTGAGAATATCTAGTTTAAACTCAGTCAAAACACAAATAGATATAATTACAAAAATCTATTCAGACAAAGGATACATTTAAAAAATTCAAAAAAAAAAAAAAAAAAAATACAAAATGTTAAAGCTCACCCAAATGATAAATAATAAAAAGAGACACAAGATATGTAAGTAGAGATGCAAGTGATACATAATATAATTAGCTCAATACACTTTTTAGCATCAGCAGAACGTTTCTTTCTAAATCCGCATAAATAGTCGACCAAAATATCTACTTCAGCACACTCTATCTTATTACATAGTCTACATATTTGGGTTAGATGGCTAAAATAGGTGATATTATTTTTAAATGTATTTCGACGAAACATACTATGGCGTCTTAAACAAAGGAAATGTCAACATTTAATTTAATACTGCTCAGACATAATGCAGTATCAAGATGGCCGTGAATAAATTTATATGCATATGAGATCAGTCAATTGCCATCTGATTTAAAGTGTATTAATCTTGAATTATTCAACACTTACGACTACGTCGTATTTTTTTCAATTGATTCTACAATATGTTCATATTTACGGTAAAGTGGATTCCAAGTGCTTTCATATTCAAGTTAATTTGGATTAAAGCGTTGTAAACAGTTAGAATTGATTGTGGGTCTTTAAAAGTTTACGTATTCTGTGAATAAATCTAATCATAGAAAAATGAAATAATTTAACTTTGTATAAACCACTTATTTGATGCGGTTTCGGAACAAACGTTCCTTCGTCAGGGAAAGCTTATACTAATTTGACAGTTTCGAATAATGTTTTATTATGGTAGGGGTGGAGCTGTTGCTAGATAATAATGTAGATTGGGTAGGTAGGTATTAGTGTAGAGTGGGTAATAAAAGTGGGTAATAATACCGGTCGGATTTGCGCACCAAATAAGTGGTTTATACAAAGTTAAATTATTTCATTTTTCTATAATGGATAACCACAAAGTAATAGCTAAAATATAAATCTAATCATTTTAAGTCTTTTGCACTTTATGTTGTTAATGTTGTACATCAAATATGAATTTTAGAATCAACGGTGATTTCTAGATCTCTTATTCCTTAGCAACACTCTCTATTTTCAGCTCACACAAATTCATTTGTGGGGGACCTGGGTACCGCATTATGCTTCATAAAAATAGAAATAAGCACTTTTTTGGGATTAATTTATTAAAAAACTAACGAAAGACATATAATAAATCTCAGAAAACTAGTATATTAATTTTATTCAAACGTGTGACATTTGTAGGAATTTCAAGCGGAGTCATCTCATTTTTCGATCGAACAGGACCTCTTAGGCCAGGCAAATACACAATTATGTTTTGTCGGTGTTTTTCCCCCTTTGTACCTGTTTTTGCATTAAAGCTAGTGTCACTCAGATTTGCATTATCCAGGCTTCTTTTTCCGAGTCACCATTGCATAAAAATTTAATCGACCTCTCGGGCGTTACCAAGAATACACGGTGCCGCAAGCGCGTAAGGCTTAAAATAAAATAAATATTTGCGATAACCTGCTTGGTGGGGGACTCTACTTCCCCACGAATGGTGTTAAGGATTATGGAAGTCTCTTTTTCAGAATGGTATTATTAATAACGTAGGAAAATATTATCATGGTAGTTTTCATATTTGTAGTAAAGCGGATTCCAAATATTACTTCCATATTCAAGTTTACTTTTAATCAAGGTATTGTGAAGTGTGGATCTTTGGAAATTTACATATTCTGTGAATAAATCTAATCATTTTTAGTGTTTTGCACTTTTTGTTGTTAATGTATGTCAAAAAACATGAATTTAGAATCAAGAGTGATTCCTAGATCTCTTATGAAAGACCCTTTTTTAAGAATGGCATTATTAAAAATCATAAGAAAATATTATCATGGTAGTATGTGTAATGGAATTATCATAATCATTAAGTGGGTGATTTTTATCTGGAAGATGTTTGGTAAATTGTAATTCCGTTTTTTTATCGCTTGTATTCTTCAAATCTACTGTTATATGGACCGGCCAGTTCATCCAAAATTATATCGTCTGTAAATGGATTAAGCGCAGTTCCATAATGCCTTCGGAAGGCGAAAGACCTGACACGCGCAAACACAGCAGAACTTTTTTATAATTGAATTATCTTTTTTTATAAATTAAATTAAATGTTATTCATGAGTCTAGTTTTTGAACTGTTAATCACCCAGCGCTTGCCACCTCGTGGACTTTCACCAACCTCTCCCACTGTCTTGTCTATATTTTGTCATACTAACACATATTGTATCTGTATTTCCCGCTAAGCACTTGCATGCTGCGTACTAACAACGTATGCAGGGACATTGGAGGTTTAGTTTCGTTTTCAAATGTAGACTCGTTTTTACCAAAAAAATTAGAGTCCTTGCAAGAGCCTTGAAGGGGTAACCATCTGTTACTTATACCAGGGCGGGTAAGTGGTTGGTCCTCCAATGTTAATCCGTGGTGGAATTCCATTGTATTAGAATTTGAAATTACTTTTGTACTTTCTTCCACTTATTTGAGGTGATTTTTCACTCCCTTGAGGTGATTTTTCACAAAAACGGCGCTATATAAATCATCCAAATATTATTATTATTATTATTTATTATTTATATTTCACCAGGACCGGTTTCATCCTATTACGTACATTTTCAGACTGGTAGTTGAAATTCTTATGTTACTACACATTTAGGCAGGGGTACACAACATTGTCTCTATATAATTAATGTTTCTATTTTGTTAATTTTAAGGTATTATAAGTTATTTTGTTAATTTAAGGTACATATAGGAAATTATAAAGTTTATTATTAAAATAATGAATGATGTTAGACATTAAATCGATATTATTACTTCAAATGAATATATATGAATTTATATAATTGAAAAGGTTTGTGATTTCTGATATTTTATTTTGGTAATGTTGGGTTATTCCCTCCTTGTTGCTTAGGACTTAATTGACAAATATTGATGCACTATGGTATTTATTATTATTCGGGTTATCCGAATATTTGGGTTATTACTTTTTTTAAATTACATACTTAAATTACACCACTGCTCTCTGAAGTAAAATTATTCTAAGTGAATTATAATATATAAGATGATTGAGCATTATGTTCCAACTGTTTATTCATGACGTATTTACGATCTATTTTCTTCGTTGAGCGATTAATTTTTCTAGTCCTTTGTTGCAAACATGAAGGATTTTGACATCTCTATCTTTATCAAAAGTGTGTTGGTTTTCTAATAAATGCAAGGCGACATTCAATAGATCCCCTTTTTGATTAACCCTACTAGCGAACTGTTCTTTTATACGGGTTGATACTGCTCTTCCCGTTTGTCCCACGTAATATGCAGGGCAGTTCGAGCAGTTCACCTGGTAGACTCCAAACTCTGGAGAGAAAAATAAAATGTACGCGCGCACCGCTCTCTCCTGCTCCTACAGTGTGATACAGACAATAGGCCTGCACTGTGTCTTAGATATATGAAAAGTAACTGGCTATGAGAAAAAAAAGAGAGAAAGGAAATGTGTGCTAGCACCTCTCTCTCTTGCCCCTACAGTAATATAAGAAACGTGACTATCGCTATTTCTATCTTCACTGACATATATCTCCCTCTCAACTACCGTTAGCCTCGCTTTTCGTGACGCTCTCGTCACGCATTCACCAGCTTACTCCCCAAGTCAAGCATGCGTAAAGAAGTTATACTTCAATAATGAGTTCTACAAATTAAACATGTTAACAATAAATAATTTGATAAGTCGCTTTCAGTATTTTGCTTTGTGTCTGAAATAACTGGCTTGACAGAACCCAAATAAAAAGAAAAAAAAAAGTTATTACGAAAAAATTCCGAACGAAGTCAGAAAATCAAAGCGGTTAAATTTTCAAATGGCTTCTCATATTCACATGCACATCCCGTAGAAATATATTTCCAACTGCTAACAGTGTAAATATTTGATTCATTTCATGACGAACGTTGACGGAACATTAAATTGCTATTGTAATATTGATGAAATAATAATTATTAATTAATGGCATCGCTTGTGAACTTTCGGGCGGAAATGAGGTAGGCGAAGCATAATGGACCCCAACAATAGATATTACTTACAGGGAAGAACAATTACGTTCCGTTCTTAAATTATTCCTATGAAGTTAATTAATATCGTTTTCATTGGGCCTTTTGAGGAAATTGATTGACTTGTTAAAATTAATGATACCTTCTAACGGTGTATAATGTGCCGGACATATAATATGATAATATTGAAATGATTCGTAGAAACATTGTCACCACATATTCTTAAAGCGTTTCGAAAACAAAAAAGAACTATAAATATAATTCGATATCCAATGACAATATTAAGTTCATTCAGTTAAGTGAAAACTTTATACTACATGTGAAACGTAAAAATAAATCAATTACAAGAAAAGTATTACTCAAAGCTGATGCTAGTTAGAATCTTCTATATATAATTTAGGAGGCGTGCATGGATACCGCTGTCCCGGAACCATTTATTCGATAACCAATATCTCTGCAACACGTCACCTCAAATACATTTGGTGACTTAAGGATCTGCAACCGGGTTCGAAAAGAAGAAGATGGAGAGATACGAAATTACGAATGTTAGAGGAGAGCGCTAACATTTACATCGACAAAATCGACGCGAAAATTGCGAAAATGTTTAATAAAACATGACTCGTTTAAAATAGAGCAAAAATCTCGTGGGCATGATCTTAAACAGCATTTAAGGAAACACTGTGAATTTTTCATACATATAACTTATAAAATAACTGAAACAAACGTGTTAATAATATTTTTTGGAGCATAATTTGCGATTTTTTTCTATCGAGGGAATTATCTTCAAGAATAACATATATATATTTTTAATAGCTTTAAAACTTACCGTGTTTAAGGGAAATATGTAATAAATCGGTAGAAATCCGGGTTGCGGGTTACCCTGGTATATGAGGTGAGGTTTGTTAACCCGTTTAATCACAGGAGACCGTATTTGTCCCGACGCACATAGGTCTCATACAAAACGCTGTAACTCCCTTACTATCATTGTTAGAAATATGTACTAATCAGTGTTAGAAAGGAAAAATACCATGCTTTTTATTCCAATCTAAAAATTAGCCACCAAAAAAGTAAAATATACACTTTTATGAACACAAAGTTTTGAATCGCAAATTGAAAAAAAAAATTGAAACTTTGGGAATTTTTTATAAATTATTTTTACCTACATAGAGCTACAAAAAAGTGAAGTTACAATATGTGTTTGTTGTACATTTGTCTAATAAAATATGTATGTGTTTATTTTTTTTTATTATCAATAACTTTAGTTAGAAAAAACCTAAGGTGAGCCAATTTGAAAACTTTTTATGTTTGTTGGCAAATTTTTTATAATAAAAAAATATGTTTATTTCGAATTCTTTAATTTGAAAGCGTATTTCATCACCTTTCTTAAACAGTTTTTCGTTTTTGAATGTGCTCAGAAATATTCCAAATATTTGCATTTTATTGTAAAGCGAAAATATTTTGACCATCTGAAAAAATGGCAAATTTTTGAAGGGCGGGCGGCGGGTGCATTTGCGTGGTGAGCCGAAATGGTTGAGGGAGACCCTTTGACATCTGTAGTCGTACTCTCTCAAACCATCGCCTTGCAGCCAAGTGAAATATGTCTATACATCCACACTGACTCTCAGATACTTTTCTTCCTTCCGATGAAATAAAATAAAATTAAAAGAAGAATAGTATCGTAAGCACAATATGTATATATATTCGGAAAATTCAACAACCCGGCACTTCATTACTCCTTCGAAAATAATACGTAACGTTAGGTTAGGACATGAACAATTTTTTTTTGTCTTTTAGTGCTTGCAAATCGGCGCCGGCGTTGAAATGTGAAATGTCACTTTGTTGAGTCATCATGAAACCGCGCATAAGATGGGTAACTTTTCTTTCTTGCATTAATCTGCACCAGTCTCCAGTCTCTAAAATCCAGCCGAACGGTAGCTGACATGACAATTCTCCAAAAATAATAAACAACGAAATAGACTGCCCAGAACTTCTATCCCAAATAAATTTTAAAGTCCTTTTTAAAAGAACTCGTTACAGCAACTATTTTTACACAATCATCATCATCATTTTCATTATCATTATCATTATTACATAGTATAAAATGAAGTCGCTCAAAATGTATGTGCGCGTTAATCTTTTAAACTACGCAACGGATTTTCAAACTGTTTTCACCAATAGATAGAGTGATTAAAGAGAAATGTTTATATGTATAATACATGTAAATTATATATAAATATTTTAATATTAATATGTAATGTATGTCACCAGATGCATCAATTTCTGTAAGTTATTTGACTGTATTGTTAATCCTAAGTATTTTATTGGTTAATGTAGCATCTGGCTTATTAAATAATAAAAATTCCATTGTAAAGCTCCTTTTGTAGGCTTTACGAGGAAATAAATCTTCTATTTCTGAGTGCAAGGTGCGACGCTGACGCCGACGCGATGGTGAGAAATACACATTAATGTTTGTATTAGAACACTCGAAGCCTTAGTCGGAAGAAATGGCACTTACTTAAATAAATAGGTATACTTACAATTTAAGAGTACAGGGGTTAGAAAAATAAAGTGCACTCAAACAATGAAATAATCGTTACCAAGGTTAAACGAATGGAGCAGGATTTCAGATTTTCTACACACACGTGTCTCATCAAATACGCTCTGGTTCAATTTAATGCGATTCTACCTCTTCTTTGATTCTTGTTGTCAGTATACTATTCATGAAAGTTGTACGTAGGTCTGCATTTGCTGAACGAGTGAAAAATACTAAACATTTGATGATATATATCATTATATATCATCAAATGTTTAGCAAATGTCAACAACAATAACAAGTGTCACAGTGGTCACGTATTTTTTTCGCTCCACAAAATTTTACGGTGTGCATTGATTGAACGAGTCTTTGTAGTGAATTTTATTGGCGATTACTTAAACAAAATCTAAATTAACATTGTGTATTTATAACAGCAGCTGCCAACCGGTAAATCTTTACTATTTAACTCAAATTATTAACTGTCACCCAAGTGCAATAGACATATATTTACCCACGCCAAACACACTTCCAGTCATAGACAATTAGACAACTCAGATACAGGGTTGACACCACTATATTAAACCAAATAACAAACAAAAATCAAACAATCAAGATGAGTACCACCGATGCACTTTCATACATAAATAAGGCAAAGGAAGAAATAAGTTTATTACACACTAGCATTACTGATCCAGGGCTGAAGCTTACTAAAGATCAGATGACCAAATTACTTAATAAACTTTCCAACCTCTCCGGCACCATGTTGGATGTTGGTGTCAAAGTTGGAATCCTCGAGGGTCAGGTTAAGTCGTACGAACATATGGTCTCCTCAAAACTGATAGAATCAAACTCATCGCAAGAATCTTCAAATTCATCAAATTTATCGATGTGCGAAGCTGCTGATGAGCTCGAGGAGAGGAAAGAACGATCGAAAAATTTAATTATATTCAACTTTCCCGAAAGCTCAGCCTGTTCCCAAATCGACAAAATTACTGATGATACGACGAGAATCTCTACTACACTAACAAATCTAAACTCGACTATCACGCAAGCCAACATTACGACCTTTCGTCTGGGGATCAGAAAATCGGGCAAACCTAGACCTCTAAAAGTTATGCTTGTCAATCCCGCCCAAGCCATTGACATATTGAGGAAAAAAAACAGCATAACCGAGTACCCTGGTATTAAAATTTATTCCGATCAAACTCCAGCCCAAAGAAACTATCTCGCCAATCTACGATTAACCCTAGAGCAAAGAACACAACATGGTGAAACAGGACTCACAATCAAATACAAAAATAATAAACCTACTATTGTAAATACTAATCCAAAAAACTAAAACCTATCATGTGTTACTACCAGAACGTCAGAGGATTAAGGACAAAGCTGAACGAATTTAGGATAAACGCCCCAATTACTTCACACGATGTCATCGCTCTTACGGAAACCTGGCTAGAACCTTCAATTTACTCAACGGAGCTTGGTTTACCCTATCATCAAATCTACCGGCTTGACAGAAATATCAAGACCAGTTCCAGATCCAGAGGTGGAGGAGTTCTTTTAGCAGTCTCCAATAAAATGTCTTCAAAAATGTTGAAAACCAAATATAGTGATGTCGAACAAATTTTCATTATGGTAAATGGTAAAAATCAAAATTACATCATTGGTTGCGTGTACATTCCTCCGTCAGCTAATTTATCTATATATAAAAATCACTCCGAAGATGTCGAACTTTTAAAATCAAAACATAAAACACATAAATTCTTAATTTTTGGAGATTACAACCTTCCAAATTGTAATTTCAACTGTACTAATTACCAATCAGTAACATTATGCGAAAGAGAAATCATTGATATGTCAATATTTCTAAATCTCACCCAATTTAATAATGTACATAATTCGAGTAATCGCGTCCTAGATCTTGTTTTTTCAAATGAAGAGGACATAAAAGTTAGAAAAGCATTAGAGTCTATCCTTCCCATAGATAACCACCATCCTCCACTGTCAGTAATTATTCCAAACAATGCAAAAAAAAGTTATAAACTCACAAGTTCTAGTTTTAATTTCAAAAATGCTAATTACACTGAAATTAATGATCATCTCAGCAAGGTAGATTGGTCGTTTCTCAAGGAAAACAATATGATCCATAATATAGAATCATTTTATCATAAAATAAATGCCATTATCATAGACTGTATACCTTTAATTAAATTCAAAGAATCAATGCATCCAAAATGGTTTAATAAGGAATTAATCCAATTAATAGCTAAAAAAAAAGTTTTACACATAAAATATAAAGAAGAGAGATCCCTATCAAATTATATTGAGTTCAGTAAAATAAGAAAAGATTGCAAAAATATGTCAAAAATTTGTTACAACAATTACATAAATAAGGTAGAAATGTCAATTAAAGGAGACACAAAACAATTTTGGAATTACACAAAGTCTTTGAAAAATGATATTAGTATACCCTCCAATATGTGCTATGAAAGAAAAATAGCCAACGACTCTCAAAACGTAGCTAACCTATTTGCCGACTTCTTTTAAAGTGTATATGTCCGTTACTCAATAATAGTCAACGATTACTCGCCTAGTTTTTCCCCAGATCAAAACTTAAATTTAGCCAATGTAATAATTGAATATAAAGATGTACTGACTCAGCTAAAACAACTGGATCAAAGTAAAAGCGGTGGTCCTGATAATATCCCACCTGTTTTCTTAAAGAATTGCGCTACCACTCTTGCATATCCACTACATTTTCTTTTCAACCAGTCATTACAAACAGGACACTTTCCTGAAAAATGGAAATACAGTTTCCTCACCCCGATATTTAAAAAAGGAGACAAAAATGAGGTGAGCAATTACAGACCGATCTGCCTTTTATCAACTATTCCAAAATTGTTTGAGAAACTTATTTTAAATAAAATCATTCACTGTATCAAGCCAGTAATTTCACCTAACCAACATGGTTTCACTTCTGGAAAATCTACTTTGTCCAATCTTTTAATTTACCAAAACTTTATATCCGAATCCATGTCTAAGAAGTTGCAAGTTGATTCAGTCTATACTGATTTCAGCAAAGCATTCGACAGTGTTAACCATGACTTGCTGTTAAAAAAGCTACATAAATTAGGAATAACAGGGTATTTATACATGTGGTTTAACAGTTATTTAAGTAACAGGCAATTGGCCGTTAAAATTGATGGTTTTACTTCATATAAATTTATCGCTACCAGCGGTGTTCCCCAAGGATCACATTTGGGACCAATTTTATTTTTGATATTTGTGAATGATGTTCTTTCTATTTTTAACGATGTCCAAGTTTTAATGTTTGCGGACGATATGAAAATATTCAAAGCCATAAGAAATATCAATGACTGCCAAACATTGTCAAATAACTTGTTTAAACTTTTTGTTTGGTGCCAAGAGAACTATCTACAACTAAATATAAGTAAATGTCTAATTATGAGATTTCATAGAATAAAAAATCCAATAATTTACGAATACTCCATCAATGATGTAATGCTAACAGCTGTAACCGAGGTGAATGATTTGGGTGTAAACTTTGATCAAAAACTGAATTTTATTAACCATATTGAAATTACATCAAATAAAGCTTTGAAAATGTTGGGATTTGTAATAAGAATTTGCAGTCAATTTAAAAATATTCAAACCTTTAAAAAATTGTACATGTCTTTGGTTAGGAGTCAAATTGAGTACAACTCTACAGTATGGGCACCTAGTTACGCTAGTCATTCGCTCACGATAGAAAGAATCCAAAATAAATTCTTAAGATTTATTAATTTTAGAATGGGTATTACAAGGGATTGTGTCAACTATGATTATCTACTATGCCAACTCAATTTATTAAAATTATCTGAACGTAGAATAGTTAATGACCTAACATGTTTATATAAAATCATAAATTCAATAATTGATAGCCATGAACTATTATACTTGATTTCTTTTCATATACCTCGTTACCATCGAGGCAATATCTACCGTTCTATTGTGATTACTCCAACACAGAATCACAGTTGTACACCCCCGCTCGCCGCATACAAAATTTGGGTAATGACTATAAAGATGTTGTTGACATATTCAACACACCATTCACCAAATATAAACAAGTCATTACCCAATTTATATTGAAAAGAAGAACATCAAATTTAATTTAATTAACCGAACAAACTACGTAGCTCAGCATCGACCTACGAGACCTTACCAATGTATTGTAATTTTCCTAGTATTACATTTTTCCATCTTGCATGGCGGAGTATTTAGTTTCGATGTTATTTCGTTTTTTACTTTGTTTTTGCTTTAGATGTTTTTTGATTTTGTCTAATATTTTGCTTTTGATTTTGTTTTTGCTTTGATTCTGTTGTGCTTAACTTAGATGTTCTTTGTAATAAATAAAAAAAACTAACGTGTAAAAGCCCAGCCGGGCGGGAAATTCATAATAAATAAATATTTTACTGTAGATTCTCAACTAGGTACTTACTTCAGATATCTTTACTAACAGACTGAAGAGAGATAGCTTTTAAATGTATTATTTTATTAAAAATGATTTATTTTTTTAAAAACCAAAACTATTATTAAATATTTAACTGACAGCCCTGAAACAGTTAGCTAATTAGCAATACCTGCTTAATAATTTCAAACAAAGATAACTTTGAAGGTAACAATAAACTCAATACAAATTTACTCTATTTAGTGCTTATAAATACTGTTGACAACTTGTTGACAAGTCCCCTTTGTTTAGGTACCTACATCTTTTTTATTCTAAATAATCCTATCTAAATTTTATGTTCTCGGTTATTATAACATTGATATTATTTTTTTTTGTATAGTAACAGTAGTTTAGTAACACATAATAGTATCCTTCACCTAAATACTTGCTACTTTGTTAAATGTTCATTTCTACTTTATTATTATTGATGATCTCCTGTGTACCACTGTATACTTATAATACCATGTACTCACTTCAATGTAAAAGCCATGCTATGGCGTTTAAATAAATAAATAAATAAATAAATTATATTTTTTTTTTTTACATTAACTCCACACAGGAGGCCTTGAGGAAAATAATTTCCCTCGGGGCTTATGTCATCTGGGATGCTGTGTGGAGGGTATTTTTGAGGAGAGGAAGGAATGAACATTGGTCTTGAAGAGACCCATGTTGTAGGAAGGAGGAAACACAAAGGACGGCAAATCATTCCACGGCCGAGCTGTTGAACATAAGAACGAGTCGAAGAAACGACCCGTTCTCATGTGACAATTGTCAACCGTGTACAAATGTTGGGCACGCGTTTGGCGTGTTTCCCGACTATGCACCGGTGCCGAAGGGATCAATGATGCTAGTTCCTTGGAGCACCTTCCATTGTAATACCGGTAGAACAAGGGTAGCATTCCCACACGACGCCTGTGCTCTAAAGATTGCAATCCGTCTGTTAAGATGGGTGAATCTATCAAACGGACCGCCCGTTTCTGCACAGAGTCGAAGGTATTTTTCAGGTGTTTTGGAGCTCCAGACCATAGGTGGCTGCCAAATTCAACCATGGGGCGTTATTACTGAGGTTTGGCAATTTTTTATTATTTTTGAAGTGAAATCTTCCTTAAGTTATGTCACATGAATTTCATGATTTGTATACCCCCCTCCCAGTGAGACCCCTCCCCATAGTGTGACGTCACATTTTTTGTAATTTTACATCTAAACATAATCATAAATAATAATATATAATAATAAAGACATGTTCCTAAATGAAATCTTAACAGGGGAGGAACCTTATCTCATTTTTTTTTACAAGAAACAAACGAACATTTATTTTTTTTAAATTGAATTTATTGTATTCTAAAATTAATAATATTTTACACATTTGACCCTCAAAAGAAGAGAAAAGCACTGTCTAAATCTAAAAAAAACCATAAAAGTTACAACAGCCAACTAATTTTCTACAGAGCTGTGGTTGATGGGGTCATGCCAAAAATACCAGTGACCCGTTAAACTAGGCATGTTCTTTTATTATTATTTAGTTTAGAAAACGTTTTTTTACTATGGAACACGCAAGCCATTACCGTAGCGTGACTTTAACCAATAAATAAATAAAATTAAAATGGTTTTGACAGTTGATGGAAAGAAAATAAATCTTCTATGGCGTAAAGTTGAACAAGTTCAGTTGCAAACATCTGATCCAAAAAACAGATCATAAAACAATAAGTAAGAATCGTGGTTCCCTTATCAGGCACAAGAGCTCCTCTTTTCTGATAATATATACATGACCAAAAACGACATTTAATATAATATTTTGTAAAATACATATAATGATTTTTTTATATTCTTGAATAAAACAAAGGCGTAATTGCGTTTCTCTATAAAAACAAAAGATTTATTAATAATACGTATTTACAACTCTTAGAAATTATATTATCGGTTAACAAAAGATTCACTTACCTACAAAAACCAAAGAAACAACATTTAAAGCCCTTATTTCAGGTTTCTTTAATAAATAATAAATAAAACAAGATATTTTCAGGAATTGTTAATCCAATAATTTTGACAGTTATATTTTCGTAACTCGATTCATTTGTTTGACATCTAGTGGGCCACTAACTAGCTCAGTACTTACTCAGTGACGCAGCAAATACAATCTTAAGGAAAGCACTCATAAGTGGTTTTCTTCACATGTATGTAACTCATATTTTTATATTACAATAAAAAATAATAATGATGTAAATTTTTTTTTTTTAATTTTTGTTTTTCTCAAATTTTGTAGTAGTTAGTCTAAAACGCAACATTTTTGTGAACTGCTTAGAACCATCTGCGTTTTTCTCGTTTCACATGTCCACTTTCAAAGTTAAATGCGCTATAATATTGAAACCAATATTGAAAGAAACGTTTAACTGCCCAGTCAGTTGGTGAGATGAGTGACCGGACAACTCAACAAAGTGACACTTCATCACTGCTTTGAAAAGTCATTAGGTTATGTTAAGGGCGTTTAACCAGCTAGCGGCCGAAAATCCACATTTCGTCGAAAGATGTTCTTACGAGCGTACAGGGCGGTTCCAATGAGAAAGATTTATTATTCTCCCTGCCAGCTTTTTAAAATTATATCTCAATATCGATTTTATTTAATTCCAAATTTGCGTTAAATTTATACCTTCATCCAAAAATGCTGAAAGGCGTGATGATAAAACTAATAAAATTATGTACTTTTTATAATTATTTTTTGATCATAAGTATTTATCATTTTTCAACAATGTCTAAGCAAAATAAGAATGTAAAAAAATCTGAATTATATTAGTTTGTACAAAATAAATACATAAGCGGGCCAATTTTTGTACGTTTATATTTTTTAGTGCTTTTATTTAAACTAAAATTAACATTCTGAAACTGAAACGGTTTACCAGATAATGTATTGATTTATTTTACTGTATGATTATATGATTTAAAATGGGTGTTGTATAATGCAAAATCTTTTTTGAAAATTTAACAAATCTGCCAATGACCTATGGTGCAACCTAATTATACTAAAAATATTTTTTTTTCTCAAAATTTAAAACATGCGTTCACTAGATAATAGAATAGTTTTTATTTATTATATTTTTTTGTGAAAAAGAGTCAATACGTCTAAAATCTGATTAAAAAATGACATATTTCTGGTTTTCTCTGGTTATACCCTCTTAATAAGTTCTGTTAGATTAGGTTATGGGTTATGTTTTTTCATCACTTTTAATGAATTTTCAAAACAACTTTTTGAGTTGTCATGGAATAGCTAAGATGACATCGCATTGATTCCCAGTTTCCACCCAGGCGTCGTGTTTTCGATTATGGAGTCATTAAAAGCGATGATCATAAATGCAAACCTATGAACATAACAAAACGGGACCTATTTAATCTTTTTTTGTTCATCACTTTTCTTGACTCCAAATCACTTCTCAAAATAGTATTGACTTGTGTTTAGTTATCCGGTTACCGTGATTCCAATTCTCTTGCTGGCTAAGTCCTCTATCATGACGCAAGCAATATTTTCCGCTTACGGTGTTGGTAGAAGAAGATTTTTTAACATTGTGATGAACTTGCCTTAATAATAATAATAATAATACGTGGATAATTTGTATGGAGCCGTTTTCTAAAGAGCGCTATACCACTTTAATTTCTGAATTCGATGTATCTGCGGGGTTGATTTATGTGTCCGCACAGGCGACCCCAGCAAAAGCCACAAAAAAATAGACGAAGGGAATGTAACGTTTCTTACAAAACAAACATGACACGTGTGGCATTAAATATTGAGGTACGTCACAGGGTTCTGGGAAGATTAAAATACGTTCTAGCTTTTCAAGTACAGATAATTAATTACTATTTTGAAGTTCTGAAACTGCGACAAAAACTAATAAAACATGGGACAACGTCAGAATTCTTCGAAAATGGTGATTAAATTTTGACAGGCTGGTCGATTAAGTTCAATATATCGCTATAGATTTGACGATATTTGAAGGATTTTTACAAAAGTAGGTAATAAATAAAAAAAACTGTGAATATCGATGGACCTCACACACAGGGGATAAAATTAAGATACAGGAAACCAGGGGGAGTTTTTTTGAAAGAGACAGTGAGGAGAAGATCGTCCTAGCGTTCGGTTGAGGTTAGGGAGAGAGTTATCAGAGTGCGTGAGAGTCAGGGGAAGATCGTTGGGGCGTTTGGTTGAGATTTAGGAAGACGGACGTGTTTCAGAGTCGCGGTTATACAGGGAATAAAAAACAGGAGTTCGGCGCGGGTGAATAGGAGATAATTCGTTTATTGGCAGAATTTATTCAGAAAATTGAGTTTTATAAATGGGAAAGGTCATGAGACAGAGATTCTATTTGAACCTAGGCGCGAGGGTTGGTTTTGACGGGCGCATCTTGAAATGAGTAGTTGCATGACGGTTTGTGGTTATGGATTGTGTTTTCAAGAGTGCTTTCAGTGAAATGTGCAGCATGCAGAATTCGGGTAAGTTTATTTACATATTTAGTGCGGACCTTGCAGAAAAAGATTCATATTCATTTGGTTCGGAGCGTGTACCTACCCAAGGTCATGCTGGGATATTTTGAAGTGAGGGGCGCGTTTGTTTCGGTTTGAGTCATAAATCCTTTGACACTTCCTTCTTTTGACTCTTCGAACAATAGCTAAGATTTAATTTTGTGTAACTAGACATTTTAGGCGGGTTCCCTGTCTAACAGAGTGCAATTCACATGCAGTAGAGGTGAAACCTTCAGAAAACTAAACGTCGCGAGAATGACGAATTTAATACGTTAATTGTGGGATTTATTCATTTTAATATCGTTACCAAGTGCTAAAATAAGTTCAATTTTATTCTACGAAGCACCGCACTAAGAGAAGATCGATGGGCCGCGGAGCGCCACACAAAGAGGAGACCGATTGTAGTATCCCATTCTCTCGCAGAATAAATCCTATAGGTGTGTTTAGTGTCACACGTTTCCGTTTCACCTAGTTTCAAATCACAACGGTGTTAAAGAAGTTTCACTAAAATAATAAATCCTATAGATGTGTTTAGTGTCACACGTTTCCGTTTCACCTAGTTTCAAATCACAACGGTGTTAAAGAAGTTTCACTAAAATAATAAATCCTATAGATGTGTTTAGTTTCGCTCGTTTTCGTTTCATCTAGTTTCAAATCACAACGGTGTTAAAGAAGTTTCACTAAAGTAATAAATCCTATAGATGTGTTTAGTTTCGCACGTTTCCGTTTCAACTAGTTTCAAATCACAACGGTGTTAAAGAGGTTTCACTAAAGTAATAAATCCTATAGATGTGTTTGGTTTCGCACGTTTCCGTTTCACCTAGTTTCAAATCACAACGGTGTTAAAGAAGTTTCACTAAAATAATAAATCCTATAGATGAGTTTAGTTTCGCTCGTTTCCGTTTCATCTAGATTCAAATCACAACAGTGTTAAAGAAGCTTCCATTTAGAAAACGAGCTGTCAGCATTTTAGAAACAAAAAAATTACAGTTGTGCAGTTTACACGCGGTAGAAGTGAAACCTTCAGAAAACCAAAGGAGGCAAGAGTGGGGAGGCTACGAAGTACCTTACAAAGAGGAGACCGATTAAAGTACCTCATTCTCCGGCAGAATATATCCCATAGATGTACGTGTTTTCTCTTCTTTGTTTCGCTATTTTTCTTTTTATCGAGTTTAAAATAACAACGGTGCTAAAGAAGTCTTATGGGGATGTTTTGTTAATTTTAACGGACAAGAGATAGTTATGTATCTTGCGATTGTGTTGCAAGACATTACATCGGGAAGACTATGTTGGGGGTTTAGTTGGATTTAATAAATTACATTACATTAGGAATACCCATTCTCAAAAATACTTTAGAATATACTCGGTAATTGAAGTTATTTGTTAGGCAAGGTACGTACTAGGTATATCGGTTTGGAAAAGGGTTGCATTGCATAGCTACTAACAAATTTTATAGAATAGAATTCCCAATCCCAAAAAAAAAAAAACTCCACAATCTTTACCTCAAAATCTTTTACCTCAAACTTTAGGAATCTCAAGAAAACTGTTATGTAGAGGCCTACATTTTTGACTTCGTTGAAACGCACTCTTGGAAGTGTGCATAATACTTTACGATTAGGTATATTTTATACGAAATTTACATTTAAGCTTAAATCTTTAGTATTTGCGATTGAACGAGACCGTCAGTAGGTATCCAGACATCACGCTCGTCGCGCTCTGCTATTATTATTTAGCAAATTTCCTTCTTTCAAATTTAACCGAACGAGTTACGGCGCTGGAGCTGGCGATTGCTGGAGTAATTTTGAGTTAAGCTTCCCTATTCCATGATTATAGGTTGCACTTTATGCAGTTATGATCTGTGAGCGAAGTGAACGAGATGCCGGTGGGCTACACTATTTCCCAAATGTGGAGGCGGAGAAAGCGACGATACGAACTTAGTCCAATTAAATTGGAATCCTTTGTGATGGAGACTTGGAAACCTGCGTCTCTGGACGGGCCTGGAGCAGTTGAGAGCGAGGCAGGAGCCCTTTCATGATGTCGACGTATATGCTATCACATGTATCGTCATAAAGACATTGGGAGACGTCTGGAAGGCAAAGGACGTGCACCCACAACTCCCCCCTCTATCCCCCTCCAGGGGCCTCAGCTGATAAGAGTCGCTGTCGCGGGAGGCCAATTAAATACAGGACGGAGATAACGATCTGGCCGGGCTACCTCCGTATTGAAGGAAAAGAAGTGACGAAATTCGCGTTGGCTTCACTACCCTTTGGTTACGCTCGTGGGGAGCTATCTTGTCAGCGGAACGAAGAGAACATGACATACAGAGTTGTTTTAGCAATCGATCGGCGGCCCTTTGTCGGAAACCGGATAAATTTTCATAATCTTCCCCAAAATTAGAATTAGGGCATCATCCAGCATCAGGTTGGGAATGTACTTTGGACGAAAGCGTAGCGGGGGAAAGAAAGGAATGGAAGTCGGATTCACGACCTGGTGCCATTCATTCCTGGACCCAGCACCCTGGAAGCCGAGCTTGACATTCCTTCTTCGAGCTGATATTTGAGATGAGCTTGGGATATTATCTATCGTAGGGCGGAGGTCCGCGACGCTAAATGGGGGACCGTCCCCGTCACGCTTGCTTACGTCATGCGAGGGGAGGTATTTTCATTCAAATCAAATACCGATGTGCACCGCGGCTGAAGGCAGACGCATGTTTATAACGTGCCTAGGAAAACGTGATCATCATTTCTACTGGTTCGAGGCGGTGTGCTGGACGGAGAACGGGACTGTTGAGGAGCTGTGTGACTGCAGAGACGAGGGTCGATGACATCAAAATCCACCTTTACTAAATTCAAACTTCCCGAGATCAGAGGGGGGAGCGGCTCCACCGACCTCCTGACATTGCCGTTTGTCTAATCCACTTCGGTTTAATGTTCATGTTCGATGCTATAGGAGTGAATGGGACTCTAGTCATTGACATGCTGAAAGACTTCATCATCATCATCATCATCATCATCAATTCAGCTTAGAGGATGTCACGACCTAAAACCTCGTGCCACCCACACATTCCTGAATACTTCCGGACAGCGACTACCACACCATAAATCGAAGCAGATCCTCACATCAAGCGATATGAGATGGCATTTCATCAAACAACAGTAGCAGTATCACCATTATAATTTAGCGGCGTATTGGTTGAGAACACTCCCATTATCACCCTCCAAACCAGAAACACACATCAAACCCTTTCCCGACAGGAAGCAAAACATGTCGATTTTACATTCGTCGCTTGCGACCATCAAAATATTCTCTGGAGGTGATGGAATTGGAAATTGACAGGGCGGTTTTTAATTGAACCTCACCAAGTCTGTTGCGGAAATGGAGGAGTCCAATTGTAGCAAGACATATTTTGTTTCATGTCAATCCCTAATAATCTCCCAAAAAAATACCTACCCAAGCTCAAAACTAACTAAAAAACTTCGCTTACAACTGTGACTGTAGAATTTGTGCATCCCTGGCCTGTTTTGATTGAATTTTGATTGTAAATTCATAACTAGAGTACAAATGTCTAATTATTTTATATGTTAGCATCCCGAATATAACTGAGGATTCGCCGCGTTTCACTAAAGGTAGGATCTTCCTAATTCACTGTATAAAGGTATATTTATGTACTAGGTACTAGGGAGGATGACGCGGGTTAATTCACTGTATAAAGGTATATTTATGAACTAGGTACTAAGTGGGATGACGCGGGTTAATTCAAAAGAAATAATCATCAACAACAAGTATAAGACGGACGATAGTAGGGGAGAAAGTTGCACGAACGGTAGAATTAGTTATTTTCAAGTTAGCTAGAGTCATTGTTAATTGTGCCCTAGTGAATTGCAACACGCCATACCTAAAAGAACAAAGGGTTTACCACAAACAAATTATTAATTAAACTGGATTAACCATATCAAACCTTTAAAACAAAAAATAACACAACGTTAAGGGGTTAATTACAAGTTGATTAATTGAGAGCATCTCGCCACGTATACCTAAAACGTATTACGTAAAGGGGTGTCGGGGCTCTGCCAAAGGAACGAAGGGGAGAGAGGTTTGAGCGACGGAACTACACGAATACGAATACGACCGTGGGCGATGAACTCTACGTACAGAGTTAGTAAAGAAGGAACAGCATAAAACTTTAAAATAATTAGGGGGGGGGGGGAGTAAGACCAAATTTATTACAACATTTTTTACTTATTCGTAATCCGGGAATGTTTGCCTATTAAAAATAGTTTAATAACCTTCTGTTAGACAATAGACAGGGTTAAAAAACATAAATGGTTAAAAATAAAATAAATTCTAAATAGAATCTTAAATGTATGTAGGTATACGATACTGCCCACAGTGCCCTTCTTGACAAAATCAAGAAGAATACTGTGTTTTTACTTACCTCGACAGAATAGCGCTTAATCCTAAATATTCGATTACCTCAGCACAGGTTCTCCAGTAAATTGTTCACAAAATCTTTTAAATTCAGAAACTGAATATTAACATTTTTTGTATCACCATGTGCCACTGTAATCATTTTTAAAATGTATGTTCAAGAAAACAGTTAAATAAAATAATAAATAATTAAAAATATAATCAAAGTTGTTTATCAAATAGTGGTTGAAGGTAATATTTTTGAAATTATTTGTCGTTGTTGATATTTTAATAATTTATATTTGTTATAAATATTTATTTATATTTTAATAATTTATACTGGTTTTGTGTGTTTTCGGTCATTTAATTATATTAAGTTCTCTCGGGGTAAATTAATTTTTATTACCAAGGTGTTATTAAAAAAAAACACTTTGGAATATATAATTTGATAGTTTTAAATTGTTAAAGGAAAACAATGCGTGTATAGCAGAAATACCACTCAAACATAAAAACGTCTTCAAGATTTGGTCGTTGGTCCTTATTAAAAAAATTTTATCTTTATTTTTGTAACATTCTTTTGAAAACGGTGAAATTCTTAAGATTTCCACGTCACAAAACGTTAGGGTACTTTATTTCAATTGACATTTTCTAAAAGGTGAGCGAAGGAAAGTACTGCTCTTTAAGTAATGACTTTCAGTGTAAAGTACAGATTTTCAGTAATAAAATATTCATTTGAAAGTATTTGTAGCTACTACATGTTTATTGTTTTGAGCCGAGAAAAAGAGAAGTGAACCATGAGAGAACAGCTCAAGTAGTATTGTGAGAAAGAAGACGACGACACTTGAATGAATGTTGAATGGTCCTCCTTACATACCCAACGAAATGCTTTTCCGGGTTTCGCCCGTCAGATGCTTCACAAATTGTTATTTTTAGATTTCACATTATGATTATAATTGCAGTCCTTCTCGGTTTATTTATTTACTATTAGAAATTACAATTATTACAAATATGGATACAGAATTTACATATATAAGAAAAACATAAATGAGAAAAATACAAGTGGTAAAGTGCATGAGAGTTAGATAAGTACATATGAAAAAAAAAATAGATGTAAGTATTGCAGTAACAACATAAAAAGGTTATAAATACAAGTATGAAGAAAAAAATAATGGAAAAATACACCGCGGGTATATGTACAAAATGTAATATTATAAAGGCGAAAGTTTATATGGATGTATGGTTGTATGTTTGTTACTCTTTCACGCGAAACATACTGAATGGATTTTAAAAACTCTTTCACTAATAGAAACCTACATTATTTGCGAGTACTGTAATATAAGCTATATATATTGGTAAAATCTGGCATTATGAATAAGCTCTGGCATTATGAAATTATTTATTATACATTTATTGTCCATACAAAAAACAAAGCGTTACTAAGTAATTGTTTGACGTGCGCTGTCATTTTGTTATTTTTTCAGGTTACTATGGAGATCTCTTTGATAGTAAAAATTCAAGTATGTATAAAATACTAATCTATACTAATATTATAAATTCGAAACTGCGCGTGTTTGATTGTTACGTTTTAATAGGTGGCACGCGAGCTGTTCGAAAAATGAATGTAACGGGTATGGAGGGGAGGGGGCGGGGGGGTGGAATAGGGGGGGGGAGGAGAGTGGTGGGAGGGAACGAAATTGGGGAGGGGAGGGGGCGGGGAAGGGGGGAGGGGAGTGGGAAGTGGGGATAGGAAGGTGGAGGGGCGGAGTGGAAAATCCCCTAATACTATGCGAGCGAAGACGGGGACAAAAGCTAGTACAAAATATTTTGAAAAGAATTTAAGAAGGACTTAGGAAGTAAGAAAATGACTTGGTGAAGTACATAATCAATGATTAAATTTCAAATTCCCGGAAGTAAACCGTGTATTGAAGAATATAAACATTCGAATCACGTTTGATTAGAACCGAACCGAGAAGCGCTGACAAACAGCCTTAATTAAATAATGTTTGTATAAATATTTGTATTCTTTCAATATTTATAGCATCATCAACAATTTATTTATTACCATGTATATGCAGACGATTAATTGTGGAATTTAGTTCCTACAATTATACTAAGTTTTCTAGTAGATACATAAATTACATATTAATATAATGGGCGAAAGTTACACATTTATTTTCACTAACAAATAATATGATTTGTTAAAATGACAAAACTAATGTAGGTAAAAGCCATCGAAAAAATATACCATATTTTTGAAAACTTCGCCAATATCGTTTAAAAACACTTTTTTTATTATTTTTAGAAGCATTGCTCTGAGTAGGCATATTAAAAGGTATTTAATTAAATTAAAACTAATTTTAATTAAATATTTTTCCACATCATCTGCTTTCCTCGTGGTTTATCATGAGGAATGTTAATTTTTACCCTCTTTGTTTTGATCTCTAAGCAAACATGTGAAAATTCATCCTTTAATCATCTCACTTGGTGAATAATATAACCATAAATGCCTACCTGAAGTCATGTTTCACTTTCCCGTGACGTCAAGGCGTTCCTAAGGGCGTTTGTCCACCGCCGCCGTCATCAAGTACGAGCTGACGTTGTCGTTACATACATACTGTGGTCGGGTGTCCACCGCACGCCGAGATTGTGAGTTGTGGTAGAGTTGTTCGGCACTGCCGCTATAACTCGTCTAAACTTATCCACTACACCCGAGATATTCTGTATTATTTAAGCTTATCATACCTTTGTATATAAAATCATTTTACAACAGTGGGTACAATATAAATCAGTCCCATTTATAATATTTTCTTACGGTTACCGATTATGAAGCAAGTAGTCATTAAAAGTTATAATAGAACGAAGTGTAAATTAAAAAAAATATTAAAAAGAAAATAGTACACAGTACAGAAATATTTCTTTTTATTTAAGTACATTGGAATAAGTATTTAAATACAGTGGAAATGTCAATATATCTTAGGATGGCATTATAAGATTTGCAGATACGTCCGATCAAGTAGTTTTGGGCTTATTTCGATTTGAAATGTTTTAGTAAGTTATTCGATCAGGTATTGCGTCCAGGGCATTAAATGCAATCCTTTCTAACAGGGCTGGTGAGTCGACAAGAAAGTTCAAAATTTTGTACAGAAACAGTAGGAACCTATGTTAATTTTTTTCTTCGTTTGTAAAGAGCAATAATACTCATGATTTTCAAACGATACGAAATTTTGTTTGAATGTTTCCAATTCGGTTAATATAACTTTATTATTGAGGATTTCAAATGACAGATGCAAATTTGAGATGAGATCTTCCATAAGCCATACATATTAGTTCAAGTGTGAAAAGCGTATTGATTAATTTTTTGACGCGTAGAATGAAGCCCGTTTATTTGTCTTGTATACGTAGAAACCACCGGGACAGGTCGCGGTGGATACAAGATCGCCGTCACGTCGCGTCGTTCCGAATATTTGGTCCGAAATAAACTAGTTTCTCGGTGACGGCGGTGGTGGACAAAAAAAGAGAAAGTTTTGCTCAGGAAATAAATAAAAGTTTCCCAGTTGCCATTCGCACCATAAGCTCGGAAAGTGTCTCTACGTAGTAGGCACCTAGTGAAAAAAATTATGTGTAGGTATATGTATATATTTATTTATATTTCAATATGATTATGGGCATAGTGTTATATATTATGTATAACATTACGTAAGTAAGTATTCCTTGAGGTTCGGTGGATGGCCGTGGTCTAGAGCTACCTCGCTCCCAAGTGAGGCACCTGTCTTGTGTAGTGTCACGCGCCAACGAAACGATCTAGCTAGGGTTTGATGTAGGAGAAATATAATATTTATAGAGAGTGTGTGTACTAGAATGAGGTCATATAAAATATATTATTATCATTTGATTTTTTATAAGAAAAACTGTCTTTTATAACTTTTGAAGGTTATTCCCATCAACGTAATATATCATTGAAGAAGAAGATAACAGTGATATTTGTTTATTAATTTATTAACTGTTTTTGTGTTTAATTCGTAGAGACCCATTTATTTTTTTTAGTTTAATTTAAATTTAAATTAATACACTTAAATTAATAATTTAAATTTTCGATTTACCCTAAATTTCGCCATCACGTGAATTTTGTCCATAAGGTGAAAATCCGGTTACTTATAATGATTTTCGTTCAAGTATCTTAAATATTTTAGTTTTTCCCCTTTCACAATCAATTTGATAAAAATGAGACATGTCCTGTTTCATAAATACTTTGCCGGAGTGACGTAGAAAAAATAAGGTTAAAAATAACAAAAGTAATGTTTATTCTGACCTCTATCATTTTTTATAAGGCACTGTCTACTTTGTATCTATGAATGATTTATTCGAAGTCGTAAAGATAAAACCAATGCCTGTTTTTTCTAATGGTTTGATCAGAATAATATAATTGTACCTACTGTGTACCTACTGTACCTACTTTTTTTATCTCTGAGTATTTTATCATTAAGTGGTACAGCCAACTGTCAAAATGATTTATCGGCAAGGCAAATAGATTGTGAGATATGACTGCAGCGTTTATTGATTCGTAATACGAAACCTCCTACATAATTAGTAATGGAATTCTATTTGCCATGTCTAACAGACCTCGAAATAAGTTCAGCGAGAGCCGCTGCGTACATGCAGGACTTTCATGTCAATTCCGCTTATTTTCAACCGGCAACAAAATATGCCCGAAAAAATATCCCCCACAAAATATTCCTCACAAAATATCCCCGATAAAATATCCTACGGACAAAAAATCCCTTAATAAAATATCTACTATAACTTAACCTTACCTAACCTAACCTAATCTCATCAAACCGAACCAAACAAAAAATGGAAAAAAATAAAATAGACATCCCATAAAGACAATAAATTATTATTGTTCAAAATAGTAAAAAGGGACAAAAATAATACAGACATCCTATAAAGACAATAAATTATTTTCAAAAATGGTAAAATGGGACAAAAATAATACAGACATCATGTTAAGTAAGGTTAGGTTAGGTTAGGTTTTGGTAGATATTTTGTTGGGAGTTATTTTGTCCGTAGGATTTTTGTCGGGGATTTTGTTGGGGATATTTTGTCGCGGGATGAAAACTCGCATTACCATTCATGCCTTAAATATTTTTTAATTGAAATTTAAAAAAAAATGGGATAAAATAATACAGAAATCCTCTAAAGACAATAAATAATTGTTCAAAAATATAAATGGAAAAACATAACAGACATCTCGTGAAGTTGGGTTAGGTTTAGTAGATATTGAGGGATGTTTTGTCCGTAGGATTTTTTGTCGAGGATATTTTGTCGGGGATATTTTGAAAAAACATGCATTACCCTTTATTGCCTTTAATTTTTGAAATTGAAATTTTTACTTTGAGAGCAGTTCTGTTGCTGTGTCCCGTGAGACCATTAGTAGGGCAGAATTTTGTATAGAACCCGTAATTAAAAGATGTTCTTTCCAAACTACAAGCCTTTCAACTGCGAATATTTAATTAAATTAGTTATTAATTCTCGGAATTAATCAACTCGTTTTGTAACAAGGTATTCTGTGCTATGTTTTGATTTTTTTATGAACAGGCTTAGATGGCTATTTTATAAATTAATTTACTCTTTTATACACCCATGGGGCTTTTACATTGGGTGCATAAGTATTATGTTTTTTTACACAACGGTTAGTAATAAATAATGAGTGGCAAAAACTAATTTCTTACATTATAGGGCCTTGCAATTGGATAAAATTTAAATAAAAATTAAATAAACTGATAATAACAGAAATAATATCTTGACATAAGAATTGTTTAAGCATGTTCAAAACATCAATTTTAGATTTTAGTATACATTTTTTATGCATAATGTAGCTTTTAACTCGAAATGTGCTCTTTAGAAGTTTCCGTTGCGATAAAATTTGGTACGCTTCGTCAGAAACATGTTCTGTCTAAGAAAAATAAAAATGGCAGACATACAAATTACACATTCATGCAGAAAAGAAAATTAACATAATATAATATTCATTTATTAAAAGAACATAATAGTTTACATCACTTTATTTTTTTTTATTATATTACTATCAACATGTTTCGTGAACCATGTTCACTTCTTCAGGAATAAAAGTATACCTGAAGAAGTGAACATGGTTCACGAAACATGTTGATAGTATAAAATATAATAAAAAAATAAAGTGATGTAAACTAAGTTATTTTCTTTTAATAAATAAATAATGACATCACAAAGTAACAACCTTTTAGAAGAA
This sequence comes from Limnephilus marmoratus, assembly GCA_917880885.1. Taxonomy (NCBI): domain Eukaryota; kingdom Metazoa; phylum Arthropoda; class Insecta; order Trichoptera; family Limnephilidae; genus Limnephilus; species Limnephilus marmoratus. The sequence goes on from OU862918.1 coordinate 11,616,474, forward strand.
GTTTTCTTCGAAAAATTAAAATATAATATTAATTTTTATAGAATATATGTTACATCAAATTTCATGTGAAAATGTTTTCCGAGATTATTACATAGATTAGAAAGAGATTAACAAAAAATACTTATATGCATTTAGATAATAGTCACAGGGGCAGTAATAAATCAAAATTGCTTATCTCGTCTATTTTAGATAGTGCTAGCATTTCAAATACCATTCGTTGAGAAAAAAACCACCGGCAAGTGCAAATGTAAAAAGTAGGATGGTATTTATTAGAATGAATCGATATTTTTTTTTATTTTTTTTTTTAGCATATAAAATATAATATACATTTAGATAATGTAGTAATTTGCGTACATGTTCATTTTAAAATACGTTAATACCACTCTTCCATGGAAGCATTAGCTTGTGTCTGGAAGAGTAGTGTACATTTTTAATGCTATATTTAAGTTCTTAAATTGCAATGTGAATGTAAAAAATATATATTTCTATTTCTATTACATATAAAAATATATTTCTTATTATTTTTTAATTTATAAACGAACGTTTAGACAAGATTTTTATGCATAGCACAAAGGGTAACAATTATTATAAGCAATAATTGTCAGCCTGAAACACTCATTTACATTGAAAAATCTTCCGAGAAAAAATACTTGCCGCCAACGAGAAGATACTTGCCGCCAACTTGTCCCGTTGGCGGCAAGTATCTTTTCTTGGAAGATTTTTCAATGTAAATGAGTTTTTGGCTGACAATTATTGCTTATAATAATTGTTACCCTTTGTGCTTTGCATAAAAATCTTGTCTAAATGTTAGTTTATAAATTAAAAAATAATAGTTAATATTTGGCAAGTTTAAGTATTTCCCCAATAAATGCAGACATAATTTGTCTCGACGCCACCTAGCGAGGGATTTAACACTAACAATGTCTCTCTCGCAAAAATAAAGTTGGTTGTTTTCAGGTGGAAAAATATAATAAGCAGTAATTGTTGAATGAAATACTAGTATATATTGAATTATTTGGCGGGTATTCGATAAGCCGCCATAGCTCAGTGGTCAGAGCATCTGACCGGCAATCAGAAAGACACGGGTTCATGTCCCGTTGGCGGCAAGTATCTTTTCTCGGAAGATTTTTCAATGTAAATGAGTGTTTCAGGCTGACAATTATTGCTTATAATAATATATTTCAATGGATGAATTGAATTTTAGTTTTAAGACCAATTCCGCTTTTTAAAAACCGCATTATTTTTTTAAATATACATACAATACTGATGGAAAGGTATCTGAGTAAATTATTTCCCATCACAAGAAAAGATCCATCATAATATTATGTTGAAACTCTTAACTGACTGTAATGCTCTGTCAATCCTGGATTATAATCCAGAATTGACAGAGCATAACAGTCTGAGTTTTCTAAACCTTATTTTATATGTACTTATTACTACTTGACTTTGATTGATTGACGCGTTCAATTACGAAAAATTACGATAAAAAATTCATTCATCGGTCTAGTTATTGCACTCCCAGTGTTTTATATAGATAGTAGGTACTCACTTGGTGTTTAACTAACACCCTCCGTTCATGGAGATACTTACAATCTACGTAATTGTGATGAAACCACAAGTACCCTGCTGATATACCACTTTTAATGCTAGTCTCCTTACACGGCGCTATCCGAAATATACTAAATTGATCATTTTTCACGTGCAGCCGTCAAGTGAACACGCTGTCAAACAATGTTGTATTACTTTTTTTCCAACATCAATCTGGGAGTAGTGCTAGACCCGAAATTACTTTTTGACCGACATATCGAATCCATAGTTGCAAAAGCTTCCAAGGCACTTGGCTTCATACTCAGAACGGGCAAACACTTTAAAAAGTTAAACACTATAAAAATGCTGTACTTTGCGTATGTACGCAGTTCTCTGGAGTACACCTCTCAAGTCTGAAATCCCAGGTACACAACATACATAGAAAGGATTGAGAAAATACAAAATCGTTTTCTACGGTACCTTGATTTCGGGGATATCGTCCTCATCTAAGTTATGTGGAGTCAGCCACGTTTTTCAAAATATCGTCACTAGAAAATCGTAGAAATTCTGCAGACGTAATGTTCTTGCAAAAGCTTGCCCGGAATTACTTGAAAGAATTCAATTAAGAGTGCCCACCAGACAAACTAGACTAAATCACACACTTAACACTCCTCGATGCAACACTAACTCTAAACAAAACACATTCATTAACCGCGCTTCACACTTTTTTAACAATTCATACAATGAATTCGACTTATTCAACACAGCACCCCAAATTCTAAAAAAATAAACAATAAATAACTTCTAAACATAGGTATACGAACTATTATACTTCTATACAAATAACTTATTCACTCCCAGATTAGATCCGTCCCCTTGCCCTCCCGCCCACCATCCCATCCCAAAAGCTATTATAACTATTATAACTTTTATAAATTTTTAATCTCTCTAATTAATACACTGGTATTGGTTTTCCAAAATATAATAACATAAAAAAAAATAAAATAAAATGCCTTCTCCCCTAAATCCTTTCTTACGTATTCTGGTAAAGTATAGTTATATAAATATGCATTTTTTCCACTTCCAGAATAAATCTGACATTACTTTCATGTTCCGACGCCATTTCTGTCAAACGTTAAACGAATAAGTATCAGACACAAATGATGCGATGCGTCGCGTACGATCAGCGTTGTCGGTATCGTGATACTGATTGGAAACCGACAGCCACCACGTAGCGCCGTGAACGGGCACCAGCTAAATCGTAAGGGGGGTACTTACGATCGGCTCGTATGATACGCGCATCGAGTAGTTTGTAAGTATCTCCGTGAACGGAGGCACTAAAAAATCTTCATAAAATTAAGGGTGTTCTTTGAAACTTTTGATTTTAAATTTAAATATTTACGGAATACCTACTTATGATTTTGAGTGAAAAAATCCATTATTATAATTTGTGCATTACGTGACATTATGCCACGTCGCCACCGATTGAAATATGATAGCTATTACAAACCAATGACGAAAGATTAAAGATCTTAAGTAGGTACTTGATGCCGAATGCGGTTACAAAATGTTTTTAAAAATCTATTAAAATGCATCAACTTTCAGCGTAGTGGATTGGACGATGATTTGTAATCTGCCAATTAGCCTCATTAACACAATGTGACGCTCTGAACCACGAAAACATATTAAACCGAGTCCGTGAATGGAATAATGTGAAATATGAACGCTCGTTGCAGTCAGCGTGCATAATATACATTAGTACTGGCAAATTCTGTGCAGCCTAAATAGCTCGTCCATTGTTCTGAATAGAAACAATGAGAATATTATTTGAGTGAGAAATACTTAAGTTTGAAACAGAGTGCATCGTAGAGGATTGTTAATTGGATTTTTGGCAATTGTCTTCAACCGTTAGTGATGCCAGTTTTTAAGGAATTTATTTTATCCTTGAAAAATCGTCACAATGAAGCAAACAAAATTGTACTAATAAGAAAAGTCTATTACAACAAAGCGTCATGTCTCATGATAAATATCAAGTTTTTAGAACCAGAGAGGTACAAGCAATTAAAGATTCAGTTTATGTATTTTCTAAAGGCTTAGATATCTTTTGAAGTAGAATTAAATTATTACTACTTACAGGAAATCGATGCCAAAAACATTCTAGTACATCAGCACAAAAATGATTCAGAGGCAAACACCTCACATGCTCATAAAACCAGAGCCAAACAAACAGACATACTTAATATACCAAAGTGTAACTCTTCATTTGGTCAAAGAAGTTCTGAATTTTTAGCAGTAAAGTTATATAACAAACTCCCACTTAGAATCAAACAAATTAAAACAAAAAATAGCTACATTAAGGACAATAAATGTTGGCTGAAGAAACTATCGGAAAATGAACTTACTAGTATACTTAAAACATCGACATAGAAGTTTCTGGAAAACCGTATCCGAACAATGAAGTTAAACCATAGAAGTCGCTGGTCGCTGAAAAACTTATCCAAAGCATAGTCCCCCTCAGCACAGGATCTCCTAGTGAGGAGGACTACGAATATATTTTCTATTTTATATGTACATCTAACTAACATATTTCATATAAACAGTAAAAAATATTATTTGTATAGTTACTAAATAAATAAAAAAAATAATAAAAAAAACTCAAACATTAAAATCCATCATTAATTAACTTCTGCCATGTTAATGTGTGTTTTATTTTATTTTAGTTTATTAGGGAAACGAACAGTTATACAAGTTGCATGTTTGCATGAACCAGCGAAGTTTCAGCATAAAATTCATATTATGTAGGAAAAACTTAGATGATAGAGAAAACATAAAACCATTTGGTAAAAAAGAAAATCTGAAAAATAAAAGAATTTAAAAAAACACTAATTTAACTATATAGAATAGATAATGTGAAATTAAACAATATACCTAATGAATAAAAAAATTCCATGTCATATTAACATCGTAGGATAATGTTATATGATTAATAACATTAAAAAACACGTAACGAGAATGAGAAAATAACACACAGATGTTGGGGGTTCACATTTATTAATTTGACCTTAGGACAAATGCAAAATGTCAACCTCTTAAAAGATACTATTGTATTTCATTTTATAATGAACTGCTAAATTTCGTGATATAATATAATATATCAAATTATTGTAAAAAACTTTATTTTTTATAAGTATACTTTATAATCTTAATGAAATTTGGCATCTTTTTAGAGGTTGATATTTGTTTCTAAAATACGAAATTGTCGAATTTTTAATCCAGCCTTTTTTACTTAACAATATACTCATACATTTAAGAAACAATTTCTGAGATATAAATTACATAGTATAAAATGAAGTCGGTCCCGCTGTATGTGCGCTTAGATCTTTTAAACTACGCAACTGATTTTCATGCGGTTTTCACCAATAGATAGAGTGATTCAAGAGGAAGGTTTGTATGTATAATACATGCATATTTTACTAGAGAAAAGTCGAGAAATTCAAAGATTCAATTCAGGCAGCGGTCAGCTGGCAAGCGGGAGGTGTGAATTTGACATGTATGCAAATTAACAGATGGCGTTGGTTATAAAGGTTGGGTAAGCCACAGCAACGTGTGGCCGGGTCTGCTAGCAAATTATAAAACAAATTACTTTACTTGGCGTATTGTCATTACTCGTGACATAACGTTATAATACGTTAACGTGTACGTCGCTACGCTGCTTTTATAACTACCACGGTTACGGCACGGCGACGGCACAAAAAAGCCAATAATACTTGCTTTCTTCTTCACAATAATGCTGCATCTCTTTCTTACACGCTAAATAATAGTGGAAAAAGGATATGCTTCCTTACTAAAGAAATGAGATGCCACGTGACATTACCGTCGCCGAGCCATTTCAGTGAGAATTATAAAAGCAGCCAATTACAACATATTTTTCACTGCCCTAAGTTTTCCATTCGATTTTAGTTTTGTTAAACTTTTCGCATTCATCACTTCAAATTAGTTTATAGACAAATATAACTATGTTGAGCGGAAATTAGTGTCAATTCCTTCGCATTTCAGTCACAAGCGATTTGATAGAGTTTTGTACAGTCAAGTGAATTTGATTTCTTACCGCGAAACTTGTATACTGTAGGTTTCATGACAACTCAATAATCTGGCATTTCCATCTCCTCCACTCCTTTCAAAATTCAATAAGAATGATGAAATATAAAAAAAAAATAAAATACAGTTCTAACCTAACATAACCTAATAAATCAAGTGTTTTCATCACTTTTAAAGACTTTTCAAAGGAGTTATGAAGTTGTATATTGTTGAGTTATCCAATAACCATACTGTATAGGTACTCAAAATCGACTTTGCAAACCACCGTACCAGCAATGTCATATTATTAAGGAACTTCCTTTACCCCAAGATGATTAAATAAAACATTGTTTAACCCTAGATTACTACTCTACGTCGCAGAGGCGCCCGCGTTTTTTATATATTGCTCTCTCTTTTTATCCTTCGTGCGTATCGCATTGACGTTCAAGGACATCTCAGTCATCGGCAGCACGTGTCACAGGACGGTTGTTGCGCTACGGTAAGTTTGCTAGTTTTCTTGATATTACTACACTTGGCGCTCCAAAGACGTATGAGTAGTTTGTACGTAAGTTTTGCGCTTGTATGTAAGAATGCATCTAAAATATTTTTTCTGACTTTTTTTTAGTTAATTACTTCATAAGTGACAATTTTTTGTAGCGTGGTAGAAACAGTAGTTTTTTTTAAGTGTATGCTTCAAGTGTTTTTTTTAAACAGAAGACTGTTTAATTGCCTAAGTTTCATTTGAGATTTTTTTTTACATGAGCTCCACACAGGAGGCCCTGAGGAAAATAATTTCCCTCAGGGCCTATGTCATCTTTGGGGATGCTGTGTGGAGGGTTTTTTAAAGGAAAGGGAGGAGGGAAGAGTTCTGGGAAGGAAAGGGATTTAAGGGGTGGGTAGGAATCTGGGGTTCAGTATGCACTGGTCATCCGCCTCCAAGACCTAGACAAACCTTACCTCATGAACCCGGGCACCCCTGCTAAATCACCAAACGTAGCAAACCACTAGGAGTGACCTATGGCAGAGGTGTTGGTTATTCAATAAAGGTTCCAGGGGTGGCGCTACCCATTCCCGCCTCCCAAATTAGTATTGAAAATTAATTTAATTTAATTACCAAGACCACAGAACTGTGAAAGCACTTCATCAATGGTGACCGGACACCTTTGATGAAGTGCTTTGTGGCAGTTCAACATACATTTAAAAAGTGATATAAGGTAATGAAAATCGATGAAAAAAAAACTAATTATGTTTATTCTTAACTTAATTACTAAAACCTCAAATTGTAATATTTATTTAAATAAGACAATATTAGCGAAACTTAATGAATATCTGAAAACAGAAACATCAGAAAAAGATACTAATTTATCTGGGACTCGAAACCAAGACCTTCTCCTTGCCGGGGCGCAACTTTACCAACTGAGCTAATGTGTCCGTACCCGATTCAGTCATATTTAACTGAATCATACTTCCACTAAGAACCAACATTATCTTTATTTTCTTAACACATCTATCTTCTTCTTCTATCTTTCTATCTATCTATATAAATCTATATAAATAAAAATGAATTGCCGAAATGTATGTACGCGCATAACTTTCGAACGACTGAACCAAATTGGATAATTCTTTTTTTTAGTGTGTTCGGTGTTTTCAGGACAAGGTTTGTACAAAACTTTTGGTGAGCTCTGGCATTACGAAATTTGTATGAAAAAATTGCCATAAGTGGCACGCGAGCTGTTTGAAAACTGAATGTATGGAATGCGGGAGGGGGGAAGGGGGTTCGCGAGAGTGGGGAGGGGAACCAGGGAGGGGGAAGGGAACCTGGGAGTTGGGAGGGGGACCTGGGAGGGGGGAGGGGAACTCTGGAGGGGGGGTCGCGGGACGGGGAAGAGGGGGAGTGGAGTGGGGAGAGGGAAGGTGGAGGAGTCGAAGTGGGAACGCGGGAGGGGAAGGGGACGCAGGGGAAGAAGGGGAGGCGGAAGGGGAACGGGACGAATGGGAAAGGACATGCAGGGAGAAATAATTTCTTTATAAATCGCGTAGCAACGCATGCCGGGTACCAGCTAGTATTTAGATAAAAATGGATCAAAAACATCCAAGACACTTCTTAGATAGCATTAATTTTGGGTGTGAATCTTGCAATCATACACAGAGATAGCAGCCAATAAAAACATGCTTTAAGAAAAAAGAATTTCTCTGTATGATACAGAGAAATATGACCGAAACGGATAGGGACGCTTTAGCTCAGTTGGTAGAGTTGCGCCCCGGCAAGGCGAAGGTCCTGGTTCGAGTCCAAGATATGACCGTACCTTTTTCTGATTTTTCTGTTTTCAGATTTCGATTGGGTTTCGCTAATATTGTCTTCATTTAAGGCTCTGCAACAAAAGAAGAAGATGGAGAGATACGAAATTACGAATATTAGAGGAGAGCGCTAACATTCACAGCTACAAAATTGATGCAAAAATTGCGAAAATGTTTAATAAAACACAACTCGTTTAAAATAGAGCAAAAATCTCGGGGGCATTATCTTAAATAGCATTTAAAGGAACACTGTGAATTTTTTCATACATATAACTTGTAAAATAGCTGAAACAAACGTGTTTATAATAATTTTTGGAGCATACTTTGCATTTTTTTTTCTATCGAGGGAAATTCTATCTTCAAGAAAAACATATATATATTTTTTAAGAGCTTTAAAACTTACCGTGTTTAAGGGAAATATGTAATAAATCGGTAGAAATCCGGGTTGCGGGCCCTTAATAAAAAAAAACACTAAGGTAAATAGGTTACGTTAGGGTAGATGAGCTATTTATTTGTCAATTTGAATAACACTTTTCAAAGGTTTGTCAAAGTGCCAGTGTGTTGAGTTGTCATGGATCCCTCATTAATGTAATCACTTAACATGAGATGGGATGGGATGAATTAAATTGTATTAAAAATCGTTAATATAACCACTCAGTAATAATTAGAAAATTTCGAAGATGCCATCGTAATAACAGGAAATAAACGATGAAACGTTCCACATTACAGCCAAGTATTTACTGGTGCTTACTGGCTAGTGGTGAGGGATATTGTCTTGAAGTGGGTTAATAGTTCACTGCATTTATCAAATGCATTCTGCATGTGCAGGCGGAGAGTTATGGTACTGCAGTGAAGGGGCCGTTCCAAAAGGCTTTAAAATAAATAAAATCCTCGAGAACGTATTTCATACTCCTCGTATCCACTGAATTTTTCAGGCGAGTAGTTTTTTAACGTTTGCCTGTTTATTTAGGAATGTTTAAAAGGATTGCAAGAAGTTGGTCATTCACCATTCATTTTGAAAAGTTAAGTAGATAAGTGGATGTACACAATACATAGCTACACTTACTTACATACATCTACATATATCATAGACTCTGTGCTTGTAGCTTGATTGTCACATGTTCCTTTTCTATCCATCCCTATCATATTATTTCTTTTCCTACCCATCCCTACGTACCTGTCATTTAACGTTACCATAACAATCAGTCGTCAATCGCAACTCTCCGCGTAAACATCTAATATTCCGCAAGCCGCATACGCAAACCTAATCCCGCATATCACAGTAAAATACCGCGATTAATAATTATACGAGTGCATCAGCAAACCCAGCCAAGATAGCAGAGAGTGCCACAAGGTTCCGCAGTAAGTCCCTTCCTTCTTTTCCTTATGTGCATTCATTTTTACTTGTGCAGCAGACTTTCATACACTTCAAAACTCATAAAAAACATTCAAGGTATTTCGACATCCACATCCACATAAACCACACTTTCAAGATATATAAAATACCAAAAGGGTGAGGGATATAAAAAATATTAGATGGTTAGAGAAGCAATGAAGTGGTCATAAAACTTTCCTACTCAAATTAAATCATTTTAATCCCTTGTACATAAATGCTGCCCTGTAAAAATTGCAAGTGTACCCCGCTGTTGAATCTGTTCACCACTTCTGTTCAAAAGCCCCAAAATACATTGAAAACCCTTGATTTTGTGAAGAAACGGGCTTTCCGTTTGATAGATTCCCCTATCTTAAGAAACGGACTGCGATCTTTAAAGCACAGGTGTCATATGGGATTGCTGTCCTTGTTCTATCGGTATTTCAATTAAAGATGCTCCGAGTTCCGAGGAACTAGCGTCATTGATCGCTTCGGCACCGGCACATTGTGGGAAAACATGATGAACACTCGTTGATGACTGGTTCTTGTGTTGATGATAAATTGTTCCACAGGCTCGGCTGTGGAACAATTTGTCAGATCTCTTCAAAACCCATGTTTACTCCTTCCTCTTCTCAAAAATACCTCTCTACCAGTGGCGGTCCGTGAGTTTTCGGTGAGCTAAAGTGCTAAGATTGAAAAATACAACTTTTTTTTACATGAGCTCCACACAGGAGGCCCTGAAAGATGACATTGGCCCTGAGGGAAATTATTTTCCTCAGGGCCTATGTCATCTTTGGGAATGCTGTTTAGGGGGTTTTTTTAAGGAAAGGAATGAAAGGAGAGTTCTGGGAAGGAAAAGGGTTTAAGGGGTGGGTGGGAATCTGGGGTTCAGTGTGTCCTGGTCATCCGCCTCCAAGACCTAGACAAATCTCACCCCATGAACCCGGGCACCCCTGCTAAATCACCAAACGTAGCGAACCACTTGGGGTGACCTATGACAGAGGCTTTGGTTATCCAATAAAGGTTCCCGGGGTGGCGGTACCCATTCCCGCCTCCCAAATTAGTATTAAAAAATAATTTAAAAAGTATGTGGATGAGGCACATCCCTTTACTGAAAGAATCCTGTAGATCTTCATACAAAAACTTGAAATTTTGAAAAATAAATAATTTTCAGCTACAACAACGTCAATAACGTCATATTTTTCAATCTTAGAGCAAGCTCACTGAAAACTCACGGAATGCCACGGCTCTCTACACAGCCTCACCAAATATGACGTAGGCCTTGAGTGAAATTATTTTCCTCAGGGAAAAAAGTAGGCTCTCCTGTGTTTAAAAAAGTGATTATGAAAACATACCTAGTTATGATACATTTTAGATAAAATAAAATAATAAACATGGCTTGATAAAGGTACGACAGTATCCGATGCTCCTCGTAAAAAAATATTCATTCAAATGCTTTCTATTTTTACTTTTTTATTTTTATTCCTCACTTTATTCATATCGACATTATGCGGTTAGCGAAAATGAAAAATATGCTTTTTAGCAAGTTTAAAGCTTAATATTTTTAATTCTTTATTCATTTGTTACCTTGCTTTATCAATATATTTATAACGTTGCACCTGCAATAACTCCATATAAATAGTATAAAAAAATTTCGACATCGTTAATTTTTTTTTTGTGTTTGTACATAAGTTATATTATGTACTTATTTAATTTTCCTTTTTATTATTAAAAATACAATATCATTTCAATGATTTTAAAAAAATGGACGATAATACATCAAATAAATTCTTACTAGGATATGGGACAAACCAAATAATTATATACATACATATTATCAAACAGTAAAATTAAAAGGTTTCCTCAGAAAATGATACATGGAGAAATACGGTGCCATGACTGTTGATCCCCTGACTGTTGGTCCCCTGGCATAATTATGTATGTATGTACAATATGCAGTCGATTTGGGTAAAATACGGTACATCTACTTATACAAAATTAAAATTAGTGTTCTAGAGAGGATGCACCGCCAAATAACAAAAAAATAAAATATGTTTTCATCCGAATGCATCCAGGAAAAACTATTTATCTTTTTTCTGTATGTAACGGTCTATGTCTATAGGTACAAAAAATCAATACGTAAATAAATTCCTTTGATATCTAGACCAGTTCCATGCCAACTCAGAAACACCTCAGAAAGGTCATTAAAAGCTATGTAAAAATAATTCATAATATCCGGTAACCCTATTCTAACTTAACCTATTTAACCATTTTTTATCATCACTCTTTCTGAGGTGCTTCTAAGTTGGTTTTATTCTGAGTTGGCCGGTCACCATTTAGAACAACTAGGAATTTTTGAAGTGGTTCTTAGATTTGAAATTGATAAATAATGCATAAAAGTTTCTAAAAAATATCATTTCGGGGGGCCAACCGTCGGGTCACCGAGAAATACATATTGTGAACTCACCTTTTTAATAAAGCGATGTCTTTGGCCTTCTTCACATCCCAATTCAAAACAATCACAACGGTCATCAAACGAAACTTCACTGTATGTTAACGGCAAAAGTTTATTTTCTCACGAATTATGATAGCAAAGTGTTTGTTTATTCAAGTTCTGGTCGTTTTTGGTCGCAATCAACTATATTTAGATGTAACTATTTATTTGTGCCACACATTTCAATTTATTATTTGTTTGCTTTGGCCCCAAAGGTTTCCAAAATCATTACTGATATAATATATATTATTATATTTTGATTTTATACGCGAAATCTACTGTTGATTTATATATATATATATTTTTTTTGATATTAATGTTAGATATGTTACGCGAAGTATTGATATTATTTAACACGGTTACACTTAAAAAAGCCACTAGATATTACTGCGAATAATAATTTAATTATTAACGGGTAAATGGAGACTATATTTTGTAATTGTTATAGAAGCACTGTAAAAGTTTTGTTTACAAGTGATGGAATAGATTGACGATAATTAAATCTACTTGGCCAGAATTTCACAATCATAAATAACACGCAACCTATAAACACTTTTTATGATATGACTTAATCGGTGGATGTCTATTTATTAACTATTCAAACATTTCTATGATACAATATGATATGATAAAACGACCTAATCGCGTCCGATAGCAAAATAACAATCTTTTCAATAATTTTTAAAACTTTCTAGTTGTTTATAATTCTTTTTGTTACTTTTTCAGACTCATGGGATCGTGTTTGAGTTCCGGATTGAGCACATCCGTGCGACGCCAGCGGTGCCAGTCGTTTGTTTCTGTTTTTCCGTCAACGTCGCGACGCCGAAAGTTCGTCGCCCTTCGGCGGTTTCCGCCGGCGCTCGGCTTCCCTCCGAGCCGGTTGGTAACACGAGATAAACAAGCAAAGCATCCATCTGCGCCGTACGGCGTGATTACTTGTTTGGCTCCGAAGCAATTATTAATGTCAAGAAAAGAATTTCGTCAAATCTCACGGATTCTGGAATAAAAGGTATGTGTGCTCGTATGTAGGTTATCTTCGAAGGTTTTTTGTTGTTGATAAAAAATGGATATGACAGAAAAGAAGTTGGAAATAATAACCAAATGATGCACAATCTTTTTTAAAATAAAAATACCTGTTTTCAAAGCAGCTGTCAGAAAATAATTTATTCATTGCGTAGATAGTCCCACACACTAGAAGGTATTTAAACGGCGGTAAGGTGAGTAAGGATTTTCTATATTTTGGTAAGAAGCAATCACTTTGTGAATTGACTAATTTTGAATTAAATGAAACATACTCTATGTTTTTAACAACTAATTTATTTAAATTTATACATCAACTGGATTCGCTTGGCTCAAACTTCATCGTCGTAAAATTTTAAGTGAATGAAAATTCAATTTTTATAAGTAAAACTCTGTTTTCATAACTTTTGAAGGCTTTTCCCATTAATATAATGTATCATTGAAGAAGACTTCATTGAAGGGACATGCGCGTTTACCAATTCCGCCATTGCCACCTACTGTCAAACCGCCATGTTAGCCAATCTCATATTTCAAATTTTATAAATAACATTAAATTAGTTGAAGATTATATTGTTAATTCTAAAATTTTAAATATGAGATTGACTATTATGACGGTTTCACTGTAGGTGGTAATGGCGGAATTGATAAACGCGCACGTCCCGGTTAGACGAGAGATTCTGGGTTCGAGCCACAGTTGTTGCGACCATTATCTTTTTCTGTTTTTCTTGTTCTCTTTCATACTTTCGTTTAGATTATTATTGTTATCTTCTTCTTCAATGTTTAAATTTTTCCTGTCAATGCTTAAGCCAAGCGAAACCGGTTGGTAAATAAATTAAAATCATTTAGTGGCTAAAAACAAAGTGTTTGGTTAAACTTGTTGAACGCACGTTTTTATGGTAAAATAGATATTTATTTATTTATTTAAGGAACATAAACAGTCTTAATAACATAATATATATGAGGATAACAAAAAACAGACAAATTATTAATGTTCACAGATAGGTATTTAGAAACATAAAAGTAACAATGTAAACTAGGATATTTAAGAAAAGAGAAAAAAAAACAGGACAAAGCAGCAATTAAAATATATATATAATACAGGTGTAGATTCAACAAGTGATACACCTAAATATAAAAACACAACAATAAAATAAATGCGATTATAACTGTAAAGAAAATAGGGTGCAAAACAGGTATTTGGATTGGGACGGGTAAGGGGAGGACAGGGATAAGGGAAAGTTGCCACGCAGGTAATTTAAAAATATTAGGTACATACAATTGATTTAATCATCATGAATGTGTGTTATGTATTATTCGCACGTAGAATGTTATACAATGAAATTCTGTAGCGAAAGTAACTAGCAGTGAATATGTCAGCTAGTGTTTCTAAACGTGCAAATTTAATGTTATAGGAGTTACATGTCCTTTGCATAAATTCATTTTGGTTGGAATTGGTGTTGCATCTATCAATGTAGAAAAGGGTATTTTGTCTGCTATATCGAGTCGGCGCGTGGAAATTTATTTTATTTAGCAACTCCGGGCAGTCAACTTTCGAGTTAATAATTTTGTACAGGAGCATCTGATCAGCGCCAAGCCCCCTGTTGAGCAGTTTCGTGATTCGAAAATGGTTCTCGATTTCATCGTAAGAGTTGTATACATTGAATGATTTAAAATTGAGGAATTTGAGAAATCGCTCCTGAACTCTTTCTAACCTGTTGACATAAACAATATAGCGCGGGTTCCAAACCTGTGAACAGTATTCCAGGTGAGGACGAACATGTGAATTGTAGAGAATCAGATAAGTCTTAGTGTATTTGAAAAATTTGCATGTTCTTAGTACAAAGCCTAGACTCTTTGTTGCTTTGGTGACAATGTTATCGACGTGTTTATCAAAGGTAAGTTTAGAGTCCAAGTGAACCCCTTTTCACCCTTTTTCCTCGGTAATCGGTTCGAATTGAAGGGTTAGCCCAAATTGTCATTATTAAGGTGCTCATATTGCTCCAGAATAGCGTGGCCGTCGCGATGGGTATGCTATGGAATCTGCATCAAAAATTATTTTAGGTACTAATAACGGAAAACAATAAAACTCATTTAAACACTGTTGTTGATTGATACGATCATATTTTATTTTAATGTCATATTAATATATTTCACTGAAATTCCTTATTACTAAATTCTGTCTTGATTATGCAAGAAGATTAATGGTTCAGAACCAATGGCGACCATAAAACAATTATATTAAGCTGAGATTCGACAAGGGTTAAGAGTCATTAAATCAGTGCTGTGGTTTCAAATGTATTTTCAAACCTTTCGTTATTAAATTCGTCGTTTTTAAATTTATTTTTTTACTGGTGAAAGCATTTATAAAATATTTGCCTAACAAAAATAAATGTATTTAGTTTTCTTTATAATATAACTAGCTGACCCGACAAACGTTTTTCTGCCATACAAATTATGTGAATATTTTGGTTGTTAAATAAAAAATAACCAATGGATTGTAAGTGTGTGTGGATGGGATCTATGACAGATGTAGACGATGACCGCCGATAAAAACAAAAAACGCCAAGTAACGTAGGAAAATGAAATAAAGAAAATTAATATGAATTTCAAAGAGCAATTGAGTGTACGATATTTTTTGTCAGTCCGTCTTTAGCCAACACAAATAAGCTCGATGGTTCGCCTACGCGAGAACATGATGCCGAATGAAATATCAGAATGACTTGAGAATCTTGTGCACGTGTGGATGAAAGTTGGATGAGGCGAACTGTCATTCAACAACATAAATAATTTTATTCTGTTTGAAATAGGAAAGACAATTAAATTTGTTCATACGAAAATCGCAATTAAAAAATGGGAGGCTGGAGGTAGGAGGGTTAAAATTTGGGGTTACAGGCATTTTTTGATTCCAAATAATAAAAAAAAAAATATTTTTTTTCTGGATAGGGGCACCCCAATCACCTAGCGGTATGAAATATATTTTTAAACCTAAACTCATACCTACCAAATATACATAGAAAATTTCATAAAAATCGGTAAAGCCGTTTCGGAGTGCGACCACAAACACCGTGATACGAGATTTTTATATATAAGATTTTTTTTTATAAATAATTAGAGAAACAACCAGAATTATCATTCGAATAAAATCCTGTACTAAACTTAAACTTTAATTTTAATTTAATTTTAAGTCATGTCAAAAAAGTCACCCACGCTAATGTAGCTTGGAGATGGAGCTTTATTGTGTCTTAAAATTAATTTTAAGTACGGGGGGGAAAAATAGGAGTGTAGGATAAGGATAGGAGATCCAACCGATACATTTCATACTCTCGAAATAATACAATTATGCTGGAATATGAAGGGAATGAACATCACGCACTTACAACCAAAACTAGTAGTTTGGATTTTGTATTTGATTAAATTTATGTCGAGATGCGGAAAATGATTTAGATATTTAAATAATAAACCTAACTCAAAACTAAATACCAAAGTTGCCTATAAAATCACGAAAAATCGATTTATTTTGGGCTATATATTTTTATAATTTAAAACAAAAATAAATAAAATACTGTTTCTTATTTTTGATTCATAATGCGATTTTAAAAAAATGGTCAATTTGGTTGGGTTAGGTTAGGTTAGGTTAGACTAGGTTAGGTTAGGTTAGGGTATTATGGTCTCACAACAAAATTTTGTATGAAAAAGCACAGCCGTTCCTCTTAACACTAAGTGATGACGATTTATTATAGCCCATTATCTTTCGCACTTATTCTTGAGGAGGTGCCGTAAGAATACGTTCGTACAAAATAATAAAGAACAGATAAACAATGAACAAAGTGTGCGATACGTGAGCGACATCAACTGCTTTGTAGTTAGGGGAAACTTTCCACCTACGACGCTTTTGATTCGTTTTCCTATCGTAAAGTGGGGTCATTAAGTTTACGGCATTCCACTCAAACCAGATCTCATCGACTTGATGAATCTCTGTCTGTTTTTACAGTCTACGGGAAAACTCGGAAAAACGAGAAAAGTAAACAGTTTTAATTTATTCTTCGATATTCGCAAATTCACTTTGCGACGTCTTTTTAATTAAATTAAAACAAATACTTTGTACATACCACACATTTAATTAAAATTATCAACATGAAATTCGAATTTTATCCTCACTGAGGTAAATATTATAATGTAAATAAGTGACGCATACAAAGTGATTTGTTTTCACTTATTTACATTTTATTTAAATAAAGTATATAGACATTGCATATGACACAATAAAAATAAACTCATTGTTTCTCCCTGCAATTCATCCCCGTTTCCCCTTCGTCTCCCCTTCTCCTCCCGGATTCCTCTCCCGCTCCTACCTTTCCTCCCTGCGGCTAAACTACATGAAACACACACATTCTTCAAAATACTCGTATGTATAGAAGCCTTCGGGGGCGTGCGTACAACACTCACTAAAGTTTCGTCGCGATCGGATGAATAGTATAGGTAACAACGCCAGAGCTACTCCGGCGTTACGAAACAGACGGCCTCTCTGTGCTTTAGGGGTAAAATTCTCGACTCACAATCCGAAGGTCGTGGGTTCGTGATTAATTTGTGGTATTTCACAGTCAATAAATTAAAAAATAATATATTGGAAATAATACAGATTGGAAGATACTCTCAGTATCGCCCTGGTGAAAGACCATCATTCAGATTTGAAACGTTTCTTGAAATGGCTTTAGCCGTATTTGGTGACCAGATCTGAAAAGCCCCTATACTTCCCCACCTATGTATTCCTCATCTCCTTCTTCAAATCTTTTCAAAAAATATTTGTGAACTTTTGTAAGGATATTGCGCATGTTTTGCACGTTTAAGTCAATTCGTGAGAAATGGTTTGGAAACAGGTGAGTTCTCTAGTTGTTGTTTTGTATATTCTTGGAAATTGACATCAAAATAATATGTATTTTTTCCTTAATAAAATACAATAAAAAAAGTCTTACCCTCAATTTTTTTTTTTTTACATGAGCTCCACACAGGAGGCCCTGAGGAAAATAATTTCCCTCAGGGCCTATGTCATCTTTGAGGATGCTGTGTGGAGGGTTTTTTTTAAGCAAAGGAAGGAGAGGAGAGTTCTGAGAAGGAAAAGGATTTAAGGGGTGCGTAGGAATCTGGGGTTCAGTACGTCCTGGTCATCCGCCTCCAAGACCTATACAAACCTCACCCCATGAACCCGGGCACCCCTGCTAAATTACCAAACGTAGCGAACCACTTGGGGTGACCTATGGCAGAGGTGTTGTTTATCCAATAAAGGTTCCCGGGGCGGCGGTACCCATACCCGCCTCCCATCAAATGTTTTGATGATTTTGTTTCGGCATCCTCTGGTCACTTATGTACGCCGTTGATTAACATTAAAAATATCAATTAATTAATTATAGATTTTGCAAGAGTTTCAATAACTGATATGATCTCGATAGCGAGAATATTTCAACTCACATGTGGGTATTTTTTTCACATGTATGTAACATGTTAAAATCGGCAAAGTTGGGTGGTGTTTTATGTTTTCTTCTTTTATTTATGCTTCCCAGGTGAGGCTTTGAGGGGAGCAATTGGGACTCTTGTGCGGTATTCATGTAAAAAAAATATATATAAATAATTTTTTTTACATGAATACCGCACAAGAGTCCCAATTGCTCCCGTCTGGAGCCAGTGGGACTATGGCATCCCCAATTGGGGTATGTTGTGAGGCTGAAGGCAGTGGGGAGGGGCAGGAGATATGGAACAGGAATGTGGGGAAGTACCTGGCTATTTTGATCTGGTTACTAAACACGGCTAAAGCCATTTCAAGCAACGTTTCAATTCTGAATGGTGGTCTTACACCAGGGCTATATAGAGAAGTCCTAAAACCGTTTCAATATTAAACAACAAAATATGAAATTAAAATCGGTTATCTAATGGAAGATTCCTTAAAGCAATTTAAAAAAGAGTATTTTCACGTAAATATTACGCGAAGAAAGACCTACATACAAAATTTGAATGAAAACAAATGTTCCATTTAGCTCAACCGCTCTTCGTTCCGTCTCATTTGCACTCGCCTGAAATCATAAATCTTCATCCCATATGTATTTCGAAAACACTGTTTTGTATGGAAATTTCGGCCCAAATTGGGCAAATATTTGGATCACATAAAACATCCACAAGGCACTTCTTGTGTTATTATTTATTCTAAGTGTGATAACTAAATGCCAGTTTGGGGGGCGGGTAAAGGCACCGCTGCCCCGGCAACCATTTATTGGATAACAATATCCCTGCTTCAGGTCACTCCAAGTGGTTCGCTACTTTTGGTGACATGGAGTTATTTTACGCAAATGTGAATAGTCGAAGAAGTCAAGGACGCCCGAGGAAGACATGGCACGATTAAATTAATCAGATAGGTACTTGAGTCGGGCCATGTCAAGAGTCAGAATAACAGAAGAGTGTGTATGAGACGATGTATGAATGTGAATAAGGCAGGTAGTGTGTGCCAAGACCGAGTTGTTTGGCGATCCGTCCTCTCTGCCTACCCCTACGGCGAAGCGGCGTGATGGTTAGTTAGTTCGGATTATCTTACCTTTGGTGACTTGAACGTGTTCATGAGGTGAGGTTTGTCTAGGTCTTGGCGGCGAACCTAGACCTCTCCAGCCGTACACTCTTGACCCATCGCCTTGCACCGCACCGATTCATACGTCCGTCACGTCACCTTTTTCTTTCCCAGAACGTTCTCTTCTTCATTTTATTGAAAAGACCCTGCACACAGCATCCCCAAAGTTGAGATGATATGCCTGAGGGGTAGGTAATTTTTCCTCAGTGGAGCTAACGTGTGTATGTACTTAGAGTTTTATTAATTGCGGTCCATCTTCCTGATCACGAAACATTGTGATGGTTAGTTAGTAAGCAACTTTGTTATAGAGATCACAATTTTTTTTCTCAACTGAGTATTGTCAAATGCCCTGAAAATATAATAAAGATAATTTTTAAATAAAGATTGTTAATCAAATATAATATTGTTTTTGACAGCTTTAAGCTCGAACAGTCCCCAAAACAGTATCTAATCGACCCTCTGAAGACCTTGGATATTGATAAAAAATAATAAGTATTAGTTTCATTAAAAAAATACGATATTCCTCTGTAACAACAACATGATTGCTGATTTGTAAATTTAATAATAATAATAATAATAATATAAGTTTATTCCAGAATGTATGCAGGGGAAGTGCAATGCAATACATTCCATATTTTAAAATACCAAAAAAAGATAAATAATAAGTTAAGGTAAAAAAGTAAATAACAACACATAAATTAAATAAAATAAACGAATAAGCATTAAACAATGAAACTGAAAAAAAAAATGATGACATATCAAACACTAAAATGAACGTAAATAGCCGTTTACGGAGGGTATTTCATCGTCTCCTGTCTCCAGAGGGTCATTAGGGGAGATTCCATCCAGGCAGTCATGGCGGTGATGATCGCATTCTTCGAATGGCGCAGTCTGCGCAATAAACTTCCCATGCAGTGGCGGAGAAGTACACGGAAAGTATGTACTCGTCCCTCCAGGAACATTTCCGTAGCACTGCAGTATCTCGGTAGGCGGAAAAGTTGGTGATAAGCGTTATTGTAAGCAACCTTTAACTTATGCCATTGGGTTGCAGTGTAGTCAACCCACAGTTCTGATGTGTACAGCGACGTACAGAAAGCGTTGAACAGTATTCTTTTTTTAGCCAAGATACTTAATACACAGGTACAGCTTAAAATACTGTCAATGCAATAATTAATTTCTTCATTTAAAAACGATTAAAATCTTAAAATCTAAAACGCCCTGTGGGCGTTAGTCGGTGGGTTTGGGGGAACTTAGACCGCTCCCTCAGTGGTCGGTCGGCCGCGAGCATTAGGAATACAATTTACAGTGATGTCTCCGATCTGATGATGTAAATTATACAAAAATTATTAATTCGTTATCAAAAAAACGCGAAAATTTTTTATTGAAAATGTTGCTAATTATCTAAATTGGTTTTTGTTGATTTCATACCGTTTTTGACGGCCGGCGTGGTGCAGCGGTAAGACGCTTGACTCGCATTCTGAAGGTTGCGGGATCGAATCCCGGCGTGGCAAATATATATTATTTGATTAATTTGTGTATTTCACAATTTATTCATTTAAAATAATTTATAGTATATTTGCGGTACGTTCCGGAGTGGAAGATACTCTCAGTATCGCCCTGGTGTAAGACCACCATTCAGAATTGAAACGTTGCTTGAAATGGCTTCTGCCGTGTTTGGTGACCAGATCTGAATAGCCAGGTACTTCCCCACCTTTCTCTTCCCTATCTCCTTCCCCTCCCCACTGTCTTCAGCCTCACAACATGTCCCAATTGGAGATGCCATAGTTCCATTGGCTCCAGACGGGAGCAGTTGGGACTCTTGTGAGGTATTCATGTAAACCGACAAAACCAAGGAACGTATGACGTCATAACTTGTCAGATTTTGATCGTTTTGGCAGGCTTTAAAGAAAATCGTAATCGGAGTCTTTTCATGTAAGTATCTGTGTATGTTACCTCAATTTTTTATTAACTCAATTAACTGAATAATGCTTACAAATGTAGATACACTGATATTGACATTTCTCTAGAACCATCTGCGCTATAACCCAGCCGTTTGCATGAGGCAAGTCTGAATTCAGAGTTCATTTGAGGTCGTTTGTTTATTTTCCCGAATAAATCTGAAGCTTTCATCGACATAAAATAAACATGATCGGCCTTCAGATTTCCAAAAATCACACCTCTTTGAATTACTCTGCCAAGGAAAACAGTCGGAGTAAAGTTTGTCGGTTAGTACAATACATTAGATGAATAAAATAGCAAAAAGCCGTCGTAAAAAAGGCAGTAGTATTATATTGCCATGCCATAATTATTGTTTTTGAATACTGAAAAATAGTTTCAATTGCTTGCAGACGATGATACTCAAGGCTTCCTCAAATATGATATACATAACTCGCAATTCTGATATTTTATTTTACGTAAGCTCTGCAAAGCAGACCCTGAGGAAAATAATTCCCCTCATGACCTGTGTCATCTGTGGGGATGCTGTAAGGAAGGCCTTTTTAGGGAAAGTAAGGAGAGGAAGTAGTGGGAAGGAAAAAGGTATGAAGAGTCGGTAGGAATCTGAGGTCAGACCATGAGTGACGACCGTTTGAATCGATCCCTTTCACTGCGGGTAAGGCGATGTTCTGAGAGTCCCGCTGGAGAGGTCTACAGGTCTTTCTCAACCAGTCTTTTAATTTGCCGCCGCCCCGGGAACCATTTATTGGACAACCAACACCCCTGCCACAGGTCACCCCAAGTGTTTCGCTACGTTTGGTGACTTAGCAGGGGTTCTCGGGTTCATGGGATGAGGTATGTCTAGGTCTTGGTGGCGGATACGTTTGCCCAACCACTGCGTGGCGGGCTGGATCGGAGGAGACTGATTGAGGGAGGCCTTTTGACCTCTCCAGCCGGATTCTCCCGACCCTTCGCCTTGCACCGCAGTGTGAGGAATAGATTCATATACGTCCGTCACTCCTGGCCACACTGACCCCCAGATTCCTACCCACCCCTCATACCTTTTTTCTTCCCATATCTTATTCTCCTTCCTTTCCCTTAAAAAACCCTCCATACAGCATCCTCAAAGATGACATAGGCCCCTAGGGAAATTGTTTTCCTCGGTGCCTCCTATGTGGAGCTAATGTAAAAAAAGAGTCTTCCGATCCGGCCTGCCATGAAGTTGGCGGGCAGACGCATCCGCCGCCAAGATCCGGACAAACCTCACCCCTTGAACCCGGGCACCTCTGCTAAGTCACCAAACATAGTGAAACACTTGGGGTGACCTATAGCAGAGGTGCTGGTAATCCGATAAATGGTTCCCGGGGTGGCGGTACCCGTATCTGCCTCCCAAATTAAAATATATGATAAATTATACTGTTACAGCGATTTAAGCAATTTTTTGATTCTGAATGGTGGTCTTACAGCAGGGAGAGAGTACTCTCCCTCTGAAACGTGCCGCAAATAAATCTAAACAAAAATAAAAAATAAAAATTCTGCGTTTTATAAATTTTAAATTAAATATCCCACTACAAGACTTGAAATATAATTTATTATTATATATTTTAAAAATACACACACTAGAAGACAGACGTAAAATAAACGACTTAACATTTTTATTCAAAATACTTAACTCTAAATTTGACTGTTGCGAACTACTGCAACTCATAAACTTACGAATACCGACAGTAACTACACGACAAAATACACTATTCTACTGTAGCATTCATAAGCGGAACTACATTGCCCACTCTCCGATACAACGATTTTACACTATGGGAAATCAGTACTTAGGTGATATTGACATATTTAGCATAAACTTGGCGAAATTTGTTAGTCTTGTGAAAAACTTATTCCAAAATTATTCCTAAACCTATCTGTTTTTTTCTGAAAACCTATGAAATCGCTGTATTTTTGTATTTTTATGACTTGTGTGCTTTTTTATCAAATTTTATTTTTATTATTTCTGTATATGTTTAAAAATAATCTGTCATTAATTATTTGTACTACCAAAATGTAAAAGCCCTTTGGGCGTTAAATAAATAAATAAAATAAAATAAACAAAAAATCAAATGACTAACAAAACAACAACATAATTAAGTTGCCGTATGTCATCGTCGGTTCTAAGGGAAAATTTAACAGCTTGAGTAGAAGATTGTCATTAATTCGGCACAATTCTTTTTTATGGTGAATGCGTGCTTTTACGCATAAGCTTGTCTTTATAAGATAGAATACCAGAGTTCCACTGACATTCTTTATTACGATACAATTATAAAACATAATATTGAATCAAAATCGAAAATGATGATACAGAGCAGGAACCCTTCACACAGAAGAAGAAGTAGTGCACAATTCAAAGACAACTACTTATACGAAGTGGTCGACCAATTTGCCTACCTGGGCTCCAGTCTGACAGAGAATAATGAGGATCCAGCAGAAATCAGAAGGAGAATCACAGCAGCCAACAAAACATACTTCTCTTTGCTGCCAGTGTTTAAGTAGTATCCACAGAAAAACCAAAATAAC
This sequence comes from Limnephilus marmoratus, assembly GCA_917880885.1. Classification (NCBI taxonomy): domain Eukaryota; kingdom Metazoa; phylum Arthropoda; class Insecta; order Trichoptera; family Limnephilidae; genus Limnephilus; species Limnephilus marmoratus. The sequence continues at coordinate 11,640,372 of OU862918.1, forward strand.
CATATATAAGACCATTGTTAGAACTGTATTGGCATATGGATGTGAGGCGCTGACACTGACGGTAAAGATGGCTGAAATGCTGGATACTTTTGAAAGAAAAGTGCTGAGAAGAATATGTGGACCCGTGAAAGAGGGTGAACAGTGGCGTATCCGGCACAATACAGAATTGTATGATATATATAAGGCACCTAGCATCTCAACACATATGAGACTCCTCAGGCTGAGATGGGCTGGGCATGTACAGAGAATGCCGGATACACGCGTCCCAAAAAGAATTTTGACTGGACACCCAGGTGGAAAGAGAAAAGTGGGAAGACCCAGACTGAGGTGGGAAGACGAAGTAAGAGGGGATGCAGCACAGCTTCTCCAGGTACCAAATTGGGAGTCAGCCGCTGAGGACAGGAGGAGTTGGTGGCGACTGTTGCAGGAGGCCAAAGCTCGATATGGGCTGTAGCGCCATCAAAGAAGAAGAATAATATTGAATCAAAATAAATAGCGCGTTGTCACCATGTACTAGCCGATCATGTACTAACTTTGTACGGCCATACAAAACTAAAGACAAAGCTAGCGAATTTCCTGTCTACCACGCCAGCTTACTAGCTTACAAGGTTAAAAACAAAAGCTAGTTCTGTCCACAGATAGCTTACTAGGATACTAGCAATAGCTTGCTTTCCTGGCTTGAAATACTAGCCTTCTGTGCACCGGGCATTGCAGTATTGGAGACAAGACAATTTATGTGGATAGTTTCACCAGTAATATTTCAAAGGGCCAAAGTTTTGAATTCCAGTATGTTAGGAGCAACATCTTCTCAATTCCTGCTATCAATTTACATACTAGGTGACAAAAAGCATAATAAGTTTTTTTCTTGGAAACGCAATAATAAGCTGTGGCGGTATAAAATATGTAGATATATTTTTTTACGTGAGCTCCACACAGAAGGCCCTGAGGAAAATATGCTGTATGCTGTGTGGAGGGTTTTTTTTTAAAGAAGGAGAGGAGAGATTTGGGAAGGAAAAGGGTTTAAGGGGTGGATAGGAATCTGGGGTTCAGTGTGTCTTGGTCATCCGCCTCCAAGACCTAGACAAACCTCACCCCATGATACCATAGACTTTCACTGTTCAACTTACCAAGCCCACTTTTTTTCCAATACCAAAGCGAATATTTTCAGCTTGTACGTTATTAATATCAAGAGCTATGGAAAATGGTTTAAGTTTAACCCTAGAAAGATAATTATATTTTTATGTACGGTAAAGATAATATTAAACTGATCGGCATTATATTTTTACAAACAAATGACATAAGAAATTCAACAATTTGTGAATATATATTTTTTTGTTATATAAAAAAAAACCGAACTTCAATTTTCAACAAAACTTAGCAATATTTTTTCTTTTAAGTCAAATTACTTATTTCTACCTAATTATCAGCGATTTTGAATAATGTACTAAATAAGAAGGATATATCTTCTAATACATAAAATTCTCGTGTCACGGTGTTTGTTGCCATACTCCTCCGAAACGGCTGGACTAATTTTGATGAAATTTTGTGTGCTTATCTGGTAGGTCTGAGAATCGACCAACATCTATTTTTCATAGCCCTAAAAGTAAAGGGTGTTCCACTCCGAAGAAAATTATTTTCCCCATACATTTTGTATGGAAACGAATTCTCCTATTTTGAAAGAACTGCAGCAATATTGTAAGGGGTATTATATTGAACTGTGAACCGGGGGGAGGGGGAGGGGGGAGGGAAGGGGGGAGGAAGGAGGGGGGAGGGGGGAGGGGGAGGGGGGAGGGGGGGGGGGAGGGGGGAGGGAAAGGGGGGAGGAAGGAGGGGAGGGGGGAGGGGGGAGGGGGAGGGGGAGGGGGAGGGGGAGGGGGAGGGGGGGGGGGGGGGGGGAAGGAACTCAGGAAGGGGGGGTTAGCGGGACGGGGGAAGGGGGAGAAGTGGAGTGGGGAGAGGGAGAGGGAACGCGAGAGGGAAAGGATACGCAGAGAGAAACAATTTAGATCAAGGTATGGTATACGCAGGGAGAAACAATTTAGATCAATTCAGCTAATAAGTTGACAACAGTTTTTGATTCTGAGGCGGTACGAAGTTCGCCGGATCAGCTAGTTAGTTATATAAAAATCAACCAGATACAATTTGGAACGTATCAATATTATGCATTTTGACTCTTGCGATCGTTATATCTCAAAACTGGTTATACCTACCTCAGCGACGCGCTCGCCCCATGGTAGGTCCAAGCATCGAGTGAGATGTCTAAAAAGCACAGCGACGGATTCGCACTGATTAGAACGAGAGAGCAATAATTCTAACACGCATGTGTAAATTTTACGTAGACTATCTAAGTCATTGGGTTAATGTGTCTGTCGCATTTTAAGTCTCCAAAAATAAAGCAAGCTGCTGTATTTTTTTACCTTACATTTGAAATTTTCAAATATAAAATATAATTTACTTGGTTAAGTTAAATGAAGAATTGATTTGTTTAGCAAATTCTGTTTCTTTCAAACATCAATTTTCTTCATAGTTTTTCAGTTAAATAACGAAAGGAAACAAGAAACAACATACGTTTACAAGATTTCAAAAAACTGTAGAAGACGGGTAGTAAAACTAGTATGATATAACCCTGTTTTATTATCCTGGCGGCATCTAGTGCACTTTACAACACAAGGAGCGGTGCACTCGCGAGAAAATACATTTATCTACATTTACATACTAAAACCGACTGCATCAGATAACTGCATAAATAAATACACGCGCATGGCTCGTTTAAAATGATGCAGATGTTTTGTGTGCATGTGGGTTTAGTGCACTCATACTGAGCCAAGGAAGACGCGAATAGAAATTTTGATGGACTACGGAGTTATGACGAAGTTGAGTGAATTATTTAAAGGCAGCAGCTGTTACCTGGAAACTTAAGAGAACATTTGAGGTTATTGACAAGATAAAAAGGAAATATTGGGATGCTTTGACGAGAGTTTTAGATGATAGTTTCGTATTTTATTGAATGCACACGGTAAAAATATTTTTATTGACCTCGGGTCGTAGGAAACCATTCGTGACATTATCTATATATATTTTTAAAATCAAAATATGCTTATGAGATGTCTATGCGTTGCTAAACCATTCATCCGATTGCCATGAAACTTTGGAGATTTGATGTGCGCATGCCAATGATAGATTATATATATAAAAGTGAGTTCTGCCATCATGAAATTATGCGTTGCTAACCATCATCCGATTGCGAGGAAATTTTATATACAAATTATTAAATTTGTATAAAAAAATTGCAATAAGTGGCACGCGAGCTGTTTGAAAGGGGATGCTGGAGAAGATGGAGAGGCGGAAGGGGAATGGGACGAATGGGAAAGGACACGCAGGGAGAAACAATTCCTTTATTAAGTAACATAGCAACGCATGCCTGGAACTCGCCAGTTATAGATAAAATGAACGGTGATGATTTATATACGAAGAGCAGGTGGACAAAGAAAACAGAGATAGAAAAAAATGCATGAATGAATGGAAGAGGTCGGAGACGCCTTTATATTAGGTACATGGCGCGATTCAGTGAAGCAAGCACTTGAGTCAGGTCACGTTTTACGTCGGGAAAACAGAAGAGTGTGTTTGATACGATTAACGATTATGTGGATGTAAATGGTGTGAAGTAAGCAGAGTGCGAAAAGACAAAGATGTGTGGCCTTCACTTTATCTACCAGCTCCCGCAAAAATGCCATGGTTAGTTACAACTCAGACTTAACAAACACGTTGTGCTCCATTGACATGAATGTGTCCTTATTCCCACTTATTCCCACATACCTTCCCTTTTGAAATAAGGAGGCATATTTTAGCATACTTATACACAGCAGGGTCCATATAGTTATTTAAGAGATGGTACAAGGGTTAGTTAATAAGTAATGCCTCCTATTTTTTTCTACTTAAATAAAGCTAGTTAGAAAATTTAGAATTTGTTGCTATTCCTCAAACCTTCTTCTACAATCTGCTGCTGTAGTATTTTTTTACACCAACAGGTGCAGCACTGCAGTCGCTTGGTGGACAACGATGTTCGTAATAGAGAGGGTGCTGTGATTGATTCTTGACTGTAAAAGGGGAAACGCAAAAATTCACATTCATGAAAGACTGAAAAATGTGTACCACAATGCAACAATGGACGTCAGCAATGCTAGACGATGGGTTCGTTACTGTAACGAAGCTGAAGGACAAAAGGTCAAACATCGCTGGCTAAAATCGCTGGAAAAGCAGAGCGGCGCAGGCCGTTGGTTGCAGCGGCTGCACTCGTTCGTGGTGACCCCAGATAACTACAGATATCGCATTCTCTCCCTCGGTAAAGGCAGTGTGATGACGATTATTCGACCACTGAATTTCAACAAAAGTTTTTCAAGGTGAGTACCAAGAAACTTAACCGGCCAGATTAAAGAAACAAGAAAAACAATGGCCTCACAACATTTGCAGCTTTTAGTTTCTGGAAAAAACTGTGACCGGAGATGAAAAATGGGTTCATTTTTTTAACCTGAATCAAAGAGGCAGTCGATGGAATGGCATCAAACAATCTCACCAAGGACCAAAAAAATTAAAACTGTGTGATCGGTGATATATCTTTTTACAATACTACATGCCCTTGTTAAAAGTTGGACCAGAGCAGTGGAAATGGACGGAAATTATATTGAAAAGTAAAAAATTAGTCGTCAATAGTGTGGTTTTCGACGCCTGTAACTGCATTTTTTATTACTTGACAATTAAAGGAGAAAAAAATAGGGGGCATTGCTTATTGACTGGCCCTAGTAATATTAATTCTACGTACATAATAAAAATGATGGAAAATATGATTGATAGGTACTACTTTGACAAAAATGCTAAGGAATGTATCATAATTTGCAAACATTATGTTAGAGTTAGATAATGGAATGATTTCAAACTGCCTATATACATACTATAATCAACTGATGGTTTGACTGGTCAGTGGTTGAGTGGGCATATCGCTTGGGTCCCACCCGAGCGTCGCGTGTTCGATTACTCGGCTGGCTAAGTCCTCCATCACAACACAAGCAACATTTTCGGCTTTCTGTGGTGGTAGTTGGAGATTTTCAAGCATTGTTGGGTTATTCGTAACCCGGAAATGTTTGTCTTTCTTTAAAAAAAATTTATATATATATATACTTATAGGTATATCTCCTTCGGCTAGTTCAACCAGGGAGAGTTCGTGCTTGCAGTTCGTTGACAGTCAATTCGAGAAGATTACCACTTGAAAGGGTTGTTTATAGTATAAACACAGGGGGGGGGAGGTTTAAATAAAAAATCTATTTTCCTATAAAATTATCTTGTGGATATATTTAGCAAATGATTTTATACTTCTAGGAAAAGCTTCGAATCCCCATATGAACTTTTAGTAAGTGACTGATTTTAAAGACAATTAAAGGAAAAGCAGATAGGATAATAAATAAGAATTACGTACGTTACCCCGGCATCTGGTTGGATCACACCTGTGATGGGAGACATCATCAGATAACATCACTGATTTGTTTCATACTCAATTTGCTTTTGAATCTATTTTTAAAACACGTGTTGCAAACAACTATTTGAATTCAAAAGGTCCAGGAGAAGGGACCATTACCTCATTGAAAGGTAAAACTAAAAGAGCCGCTGGAGTTTCGGAAGGCTCCGAATGACCCCCCCCCCCCCCCCCCCCCAGCCCCCTCTCCCACCCCTCCCGTTCACTGAAATCTTGACCAATCAATGCACGTCAAGCCAGTGTTGCCCGGTTTTTGAAAACACATATTAAATATCCAGTACCTGACGCAAATCATCATCAATGGAGGAATTATTATTATTATTATAACATTCAGGAAATTATTTATGTAACATTTGTGAGACTAACCTCAGATGAGTAAATAGCGATTTGCCAATCGAATGAAACGGAAATTGAATAGTTATGATAGGTTTTCTTATATTGTGGGAACCGGACAAGCTGATATTACAACGGATAGGATCATTTTCAGAACCATAAAGACTAATCTATTCATCGAATGTCATAGAACATATTGCGTCTCCTCAATTTCCTTTATGATTCCTAGTAGTGTAATTTGTGTTCATAATATAAGATGCATACTGTGTGATTGTATATCAACCCACGTAGTTAATAGCAGTATAAATACCCCATATTATTTTCCCAAATATTGGTGAAGGGTATGGTTTCACTGATCAAACATGTAGGACATGTATAAGTATTATCTCACGGTATTGTAAACAAACTCACGTACTTAAACACCGGTATTTTTAATTCACCGCTTACTAACCGCTTTAATCCAAGTTATCATCTCGAACAGAATACAATTTAACTCTTTTATGGTCGAGTGGGCGCTATTTCGTCGCCTTAGTTCTTAATTGTCCAAACGACCATTTGAAAATTTTACAGGAGGAGAAGGTTTTCTTTCATTATTTCAATGAAACATTATGATAGGTGTTTAAATAAAGCTATTTCCGTAAAGGCAAAGGTCTAATTAGTTTCAATAATTCTTAGTTAAGTGATTAACTATCATCTTTTATACTTTATTTTTAGTCTTAAAGTGGAGATTGAACAAAAACTAAAATGGTCATTTGGACAATTAAGAACTGAGGCGACGATTTGGCATGCAAATTAAAGGTCGTGAGTTCAATCTCCCGGGAACATGCTTGAGTTAATGATGCTTTAGATTAAAAATAAATAGTTGGAGATCTAAATAACGACATTTTATTTACTTTTTATTTTTTCAAAAGTTGTGCTTTAGTTTAACAGACCAGTTTTTATTATCATTTACAAAATAAATAATAATGTGAATGATACTGAACTGCCATAAATTATTTTTCTTCATATGAAGCAGATATTTTGTGATGTGAAATTATAATTTAAAATAAAAAAAAATAACTTTGTAACCACTACTTTTATTTTTATACTTTATGCCGACCGGGTTTCGCTACAACCGTAGCTTCTTCATGTCGGTATAACACCGTACTATAGTTAAGTTACATGTGTTCCTAATAATATGTTATGGTTTAAAATAAAATGGGCTGGACTCCTCCATTGGAGGCAATAGGCGTAAGGGTAGATGGTCAATGGGAAACAACCTAATATTGGACTTTTATTTAAATTTTAATATTTTAACTTAGAAGCACTAGAACTAACCAAAGAATACTAAATCATCGTAAAAATTACGACGGCAAAATGACGATTCCTGAAAGAAAACACTTTTCACGTCGTTCCCGCACCCCTCGCTAGTACCTTCCTAATTTGTTTCATCAGTGTGCCACGCGCTGTCATTGTGGTCGGGTGTCATCTGTATGTTGATATAAGAATGTCGTAAAATTTACGAAAGTTTAATATTTACGACAGTTTAATATTCTAGGGTTAATATGTATGAAATAATAGAGCTTATAAAAAGTATCTTCCTTCGGTACGAGAATAGTGTTTTTTTCAGAAATCTTCATTTTGCCGTCGTATTTTTTACGATAGTTTAGTATTCTAGGGTTAGTTCTAGTACTTCTAAGTTAAAACATTACAATTTAAATAAAAGTTCAATACTTACGTTGTTTCCCATTGACAAAAAAAAATCAATTTCCCTTTTCAATTCTCAATCTACCCTTAACCTTCCTAAATTGTTCCGTCAGTGTGTCACGCGCTGTCATTGGGGTCGGGTGTCATTTATATGTTGATTTATAGCAAGAATGTCGTAAAATTTACGAAAGTTTAATATTTATGATAGTTTAGTATTCTATGGTGTATTTGATTGGTCAGTGGTTGAGTGAGCATCGCGTCTGGTTCCCACCCAGGCATTCCGTGTTTGATTCCTCGGATGGCTAAGTCCTCCAAAACGACTCATTCAACATTTTGGGCTTACTGTGGAGGTAGTACGAGATTTTCAAATATTGTCGAGTTATTCGTATCTCGGGAATGTTTGTCTTTCTTTTAAAGAAAAAAAAATACTGCCTGAAGTCATCAAGTTTTCCGATGGATTCTGCCATTGTTGTAATAGAACCAAAAATAAAATAAAAATTTATTTATATTTATTTATGGTGTTACATATTAACAAACCCAGTGGGAATATAATGTATAATACTTCAAGACAAGACTTTTCCATTTCAGGGCTATTAATTACACTTTATGTGGGTAAGGCCAATGAGTATTGGCAATCAGATTTATAAGGAATGCCAGGTCTCTGCGTTCTAACGAACCTTCCACATATCATAAATGATAATATAGCAATTATTATTTTTAATTGATAAACTAATGTTTAAGACAAGATTTTTATGCATAGCACAAAGGATGACAATTATTATAAGCAATATTATTAGCCTGAAACACTCGTCTACATTGAAAAAATCTCCCGAAAAAAGATACATGCCGCCGACGGGACGGCGTCCTTCTGATTACGGATTACGTCGGTAAGCCGCTAGTGACGTATCTTATTAAAAAGAAAGACATTTGATATTATTTAAGATCAAAAATGGTGTTTTTGTTTTATCTCGTTTAGGAATTTTGACAAAGACACCTGGACTATTTTTTGCTAAAGTAAATAACAAGAAGAGCAAACTAAATAACCTGCAAGTTACATGAAATGAATAAATTTTCCGCATCGCTCTGTTTCTCCTCCTTTACCTTCATTATATTTGTTATACTATCTATGCGTGCTGTTGCGTCTCTCTGCTTGCACCTGTGATATTATTTATGAGTTTTAAAATCTGTATTTTATAAAATATTTGGTAAACATACTAAGTAGTGGGGAATAAATACAAAACCTAAACAATATAATGCACTTAAATGAGTCATCGCAATGACGTCATTCTAAATCAATTAAGAAAACCCTTACATTTAGTACAAAGGGAAACCAAAGGGAAAGATTCTGAATCCCACATAATCACTCTCTCAATTAGCGTCTCTGCAAATTGGTTTAACCAATAATACATTAATTTAGACACCTTCAAAAATTCGCTTTTAAAAATACAATAAATTAGTCGTCCGTAAGTGGCTTCACCACAGTTTGAAAATGACCTTACACGTCGAAACAGCTGTAACTAAAATACATTCTAAAATACTTGCAGAACTCGATAATAACATTATCAAATTTAATTTTAATTAAATTTCTAAAAATTAAAATGGAGTTCTACGAATTAAACACAAAAACAATTAATAGATCATAAACAATTTGAGAGGCGGGTATGGGTACCGCAACCTGTAGAACCACTTATTGGATAACCAACACCTATGGGGTAGGTCACCCCAAGTAGTTCGCTACGTTTGGTGACTTAGCTGGGGTCCCATATTTTTTGGGTGAATTTTGTCCGGCCATTGGTGGCGGATGCATCTGTTCACCAGCTGCATGGCAGGCCGGGTCGAGAGAGACTGGTTGAGGGAGTCCCTTTGACTTCTCCAGCCGTACTCCCTCGGAACATCGTCTTGCACCGCAGTTAAAGGTACGGATTCATACGTGGACACACCCCAGATACCCACCCACCCCTTGCACCCTTTTCCTTCCCAGAACTTCGTCTCTTTCTATTTCTAAAAAGATCCTCCACACGGCGTCCCCAAAGATGACATAGGCCCTAAGGGGAATCGTTTTACTCAAAGCCTCCTGTGTAAAATTGTGAATACGTAAAAATTATTTTTCTTATAGGTATATGTATAAAATATTATTTCTGGTCATCAACCGTGCACATAAAAAAACCAACGAACGAAGAATAGATCTTTCCCACAAACAAAGGCATTTAAAAATTATTTATCATGTTATTATAACATATTATTATTTAAGCAGTTTTCAATTAAATAAATTTGTCGAAAGCAAAGATAATATTTATTTAACATTTAAAACATAAAAAAATTAATCGTTTCTTGTTCCAGTTGAAAGCAGATCTTTATTGATTTCCATTGAGTGATGAAATGCCAAGGTTTACACACAACCATCCTTGTAATTTCCGATATGATAAATTTTTCAGATTTCTATGTAAATTATTAACGATTGAATATATTTACAAAAGCAACTGAGATGTTTATAGAATAATTTCTTTGATAGTTTGCTGAATTTTTTCAGGCATTAGCAATATTATGAAAAGTAAATGGTTTCGTATGCTTAGAAGCTATTCAACTTTTTTTTTAAATATAAAAAATCTAATGTGTTCATACAATAATAACCGTTGAAAGGATTTGAAAATTCTCTGTTTTATTCAGAATGAAATTTAAATGATATAACAAACTCGAGAGAGTAAATGAAATAGCTCTGTTTTCGATTCATCTCTGCTAAAAAATAAACCGAATTATTCTTAGCAATTTGGTTTATTTTTTTTTACATTAGCTCCACACAGGAGGCCCTGAGGAAAAAAACCCTAAGGTCCTGTGTCATAATTTCGGATGCTGTGTGGAGAGTTTTTCAAGGACCTTCCTTTCCTTAAGGGGAAGTTTTGGTAATAAAAAAGGTACAATATGACCAGGAGTGACGTCGTATAAATCCATCCCTCCCATTGTGATGCAAGGTGATGGGTCAGAGGAGTCCGGCTGGAGAGGACAAGGTTAGGTCTCTCTCAACCACTCTCTCCTGATCCGGCCCACCACGCAGTAGACGGGCAAACGCATTTGCCGCCAAGACATAGACAAACCTCAACCCATGAACCCAGGTACCCCTGCTAAGTCATCAAACGTAAGTCATCAAGTCAGCAACAAACCACTTGGGGTGACCTATGGCAGGAGTGATGGTTATCCAATAATGGTTTCCAGGGGGGCGGTACCCGTACCCGTCTCCCAAATTACAAAACGGTTAATTTCTGGTTTTAGTAAATTCTGACTGCTCGTATAACTATTAAAAACATTTAACTTGTTTAAGTTTAAATGACCAGAAATATTATTTAATCAAAAGTGTAATAAATTTTTCATTCAAAAATTTCCCTGAACAAACAATTGGATCGATTAATAATATTGTAGTGGAGAACTGTATTCTCATTGCTGCATTTTGTGGAAAACAATCAGCCATTTAATAAAAATTCAATGTAATTGTTTTATAATCAATACATCATAGCGAACTCCTGGATGACTCAATGCTCCAAAATACTTCAGAGAAACGGCATGGATGAAGGCGATACTCAGAACAGAAGAAACTACAACCTGAGAACGTGAAGAGCCGACCCCAACAGCCTACCTAGGCAATGAGTTGGGACAGCGTAAGGGAGAAGAAGACATCATAGCTACAGAGGTGCAAAAAGCAAATAAGTTTGAACGTAGACATTAGTGAACACCGATAATTTTCAAACTAGTGTTGGTAGGACACGATATTAGAATGAGTATCATTTTAGAATCGGGGGTAGGGTGGTGGGAGGGGGGTGCAACGACCATCGGCAACGTGAATAATTTAATGTAATTAATTAATTAATAAATTAATTGGACGCCACACTACTGCTAACATCTGTAAAATAGAGTACAAATAGACAGAATTACCATCTCACGTATGTCCTTACCCTTATTAAAGAACTTAAAATAGTAAAATCCTATATGTATAATATAACTTCCTATATAGACTCGAAAGGATTTACTACTTTATTCATCTCTTCCTTCACCTATATAATGCTCTCTTTATGATATTAACCCTCAATCTTAATCATCTTTCTGTTTGAATTGTATAAATCAGTATGTATCTTACCTTAAATATTCTCATGTTGTAATTAAATATTCTTATGTATGATACTCATTTATGTACCTCTACGCCTGTCTCAACACAGGTATTCCCTAGTGAGACAGGCATCGAATAATGTTATGTAAACATGCCTTTTATAGATAAATAAATAAATAAATAATAAATGTAAGAACCTATTCACATAAATAAATAAACGCATCATTCAATTTTTGTTGAAGGGTTAATCATAGTTTTATTATGCAAATAACCTGCACAAAATAACAATATCACTTACACCTTATCAAATAACTCATGCACATTTACAAATGTAGTATTACGGTTGTTTGAGTAGTGTTTAGTCCCTCAACTGGCCACAGTCGGATGGGAGCAGTTCGGACTCTTGTGCGGTATTAAAAAAAACTACCTACCCCTCTAACTCCACCTCACTTCTCCTTCACTAACCCCCTCACTAACCCTCCTCACTGACCTCCTTCCTCCCTTACCAACCTTTTTTTTACATTCCTTCCTCCCACACTAATACCTTCCTACCTTATCCTCAATACCCCACATCACATTGCAACTCCAGTACAAAACCGTCGACCATAGACTAAATGTAGTAATGTAGTGCCAATAAACTAAACACCTCATTTTTAGTAACACAAAGGAAAAAATAGCACAAAAATGTTATTTGAGTTGGCGGGAAATTTGAAGTTCGTCTTTTTATTTAACATTTTATTTGAGGAATGTACGAGTACTACTAATTCAAACTGTAGGTGAGTCAAATTGATTCAAATGAGCTTGAAATACCAGCCCGCAGATGCCTATGCCCCGCAGTCAGTAACCCTGCGATACATTACAACACTACCCAAGAAAGAACCTCTTTAAAATGTAATAGTTTCGTGCTGGCGGGTATTCTTTCAGCATACAACGTCCAATTTTACCTACTGTATCCAGTATAGTATGAAAGTATGAACCTGATCGATCAATGGCGCTAATAAATGTATTAACTAGCCTAGTTTTAATCAATACTTCTCCATGTATCAACCATCGACATCAGACAGTTAACGTCGCTATATTATTTAATTAAAAAGATCAAAGTCGATGATATTGTTAAATGTCATCATTATGGTTATCATAATTAGGGGCTAATCAATGTTTCAGTTAATGGAAACGTTTTTGATTCCGTCAACTTCAAATTCAAAGATAGCAGAGATCACCGTTTGCATTGCTGATTCTTTGACAAACAGATTTACCAGTTTACAATTAAAATTTTATAAGCATATTGGTCTTCAGATAATGTAGTGTATGTAATTGTCGATGCATTGGATATCATCGGCGCTCGGAAACGTTCGGGTTTCCGAAGATTGGCGAGCGGCTCTCGGTACATGGGAACAGCTGACGGGGCCGTCGCCGCGCTCAGATCTAATCTAGAAGCCTTTGTAGCCAGTCGTTACAGTAGACATAAAATACAATACTACTTGAATCCATTGTAAAGTCCGATAAAGAAGAAAATGAACTTACGTTATACTCATTATTATTGTGGGCTAGTAAGCCACATTAAAGAACATTACAGATAATCTGTGTTACTAATTTTTATTATTGAATTTTAAAAACCTTTTAACATTTTTTTAACAAAATCTCCCAATAAAGCGAACATTAGTTAGGTTATTCACAAGTACACAAAATTTTCTGTTATCGTGAATATAAAATTTATGCATTTATTATAAGCAAAATTAATTTGGCTAATACAAAATTTTTTTAAGAAAAGCTCCAATACAAAACTCCCAAAACTGTTTTTTAGAGCGAGAGGGAGGATACAAAATAATTTTATAGAGAAATATTTCATATTTGTATGTCCAAAAATCGTTTTCGTTGTAGGTTGGTGGAATGTATATTGTAATAGATACATTACTCTCTCGTCATCTCCCTGAGAAGATAATAATGAGTTCATATTGTTTTGTTTAGATCAGTCTTCGGTTCCCAATATTAAATGGAGTCTGATTTAACCGCAGTGAATGAATGATGTGTTTACAGTTCCCCGCCTTGGAATACATAACATTCGAACAGTTCTATTCTTGAAGGCAAATAATACTCGTGTAATATATTATAGTATAATGTACTTACTGGTCGCGGGGTCTTCAAGCTTTTGCTGAGAACTGAACCATAGTCCATTGTAAAGGAGTTGTAGAGAAAGTAACAATAATAGTGTTTCATATTTATGTAGGTGGATGTTTGTTCTTTAACGTAGTTCAAAATAGACCTTCATCTTAAATTGTTTAGTATTCCAAGAAGAAAGAAACAGAATCAATGCGTTTCTGTTTTGTAAAAAAAAATTCTTAGAAGTTACTGTTTTCAGGGAAAGAGTGATGTAAATTAGAAAAAAATTTGTGGATTATGAATGAATTTGCTTCAGACGTATTACGCAGTATTAAAAAGCAACTCCAATGTACGTAATTGCCTAGTTTTAGTTACCTGTCCGTTTTCTAACGTTTCTTTCACCAAATATATATTAAAAAGGAAATTAGATTTCCATATAAAATATAAAACACATATTTTAAGAATTTTCATGGGGCGGAAATCAAAAAAAGTGTACTTAAACGTTGTTCGCCCAAGCGTTTTCAGATGCAAAGGGGATAAATTTTATTCATCGTTAAGAAGTAAAGTTGAATATGGAAGCTCCATATGGAATCCACATTATAAAAGCGTTGTAGAATCGGTTAAAAAGTGACAAGATTGTTATCTTTCAAATGTGGTAAGTAGACCCATCTCAGGTCATACGACGTACATCTTGAATTTTCAAGATAAGAACACTTAAAATTAGAAGACAATTCACTGATCTAACATGCTAACATAAAATAATTCACGATCGTCTTGATACTACGTACATTATGTCTTAGGCCACGTCCGCATAGGCAGGCGGCTTGCTTAGCGCCTAGAGCCTAGCGAGTCACCTAGCGAGTAGCATAGTAAAACGAACGTTCTCGAATTTTAGCGACCGGCCGCACTGCGCGCTTGGCACCTAGATAGGTAGTAGATAGTCGCTTGGCGTGTATCCAGGTAAACCAACGTGTTGGTTTTTTGCTGCTAGGCGCGAGGCATTTTAGAAGAAAAAATTGGATGAAATATTATTAGACAGTTGTCAGAAACTATGGGAAGATGTAGCAATCTAAGTAGAAAAAGATGGTTAGTACTAAGAAGTGATTTATTTATGATGAGATTTTTTTTTTACATTGAGAAGTTAATTGTGGTTATGAATTTTCGTGATTTGTTTTTGGGATGTTATGCCATGTTGCAGCTCATCTGCCCTGATGATAGTGGTGATGGACACTGTAACGCTGTCCGAAACTTTGGCTAAAGGAGGTAGCGTAACACGGCATAACACCCCAAAAACAAATATCGAAAATACTTTTGGCCGTGAAAATCTAAAGACGTACATGGTTATGAATATTTTAAAAATGAATTTTCTGTAAGTAGCAGTTTTAGAACTAATTTTGAAAGTGACATCTCGTCAACGTGCCGACAAGCAAATGACCAAGGCACCTAGCGACCCACCACGCAAACCACCTTCAGTGCGGCCACCATGTATCCTAGCAAGTAGCCAGAGTGCAAGCCACTAGGCTCTAGGCGCTAAGCCAGCCACCTGCCTGTGCGTTCGTAGCCTTAGCGATATTAAATTAAATGTTACCAATCCCTTCTATTAAGGTCGCCTTGGCACGTTTCACCTGAAAACATTAAAAAATAACATCGCCTATTTTAGCCCTCTCATCCAAATGTGTGGACTATACAATTATATAGAGTGTGCTGAAGTAGAGATTATCTTAGATAATTTATACAGAATCAGAAAAAAATGTTCTTCTGTTGCTCACAATTATGTTGATATACTTACACTATCTACCATATGTGTCTCTCGGGTCTCTTTATATTATTCATCATGTGAGTAAGGATTTACACGATTTTATAATTTCGAATTTTGTATAATTTCGAATCTTTTGATTGAGAAAGTTTTTGTAATTTTATGTAGGTACCTTAAACATGTATTTTAAACATGTTTTTATAACTGAATTGTTATCACGTACAAGTGGGAACATCTGTGAAATCCTGTATAAGTAAATAAATACGTTACCAATCTATATAACATTCATCAAATCCGTTTCGCCGATTTTTCTGGAAAAAAAGTTTTCCAAACGTTAATCAACTTCTCCGGCATGATTTTCCATGTTTCCTTCAATTATTACTTTATTCAAATGAGTTGTTTGCGAAACCCTCGCGCCTCGTCTCGACATCTGTTTTCCAAGACATAGGGAGTAGAAGGGAAAAACTTGTTCTTGGCAAATGTAAAGTTAGGTGACGACAGCACCGCAGGACTCCAGTAATTATTTTCGAGACGGTGATCTTTTTACACTGTGACGCCTGGTTAAAAACTGAATAATTCATTGGGATTTGAATTGTTCCAACTTATTGGTGCGGCTTTTTGCGAGTAATTTACGTCTCGATCCATCATTTGAGCTATGATTTGATTTGAAATGTAATTTGAAAAAACTTTTGTCTGCATTTACCTCAGCGTCGGGTGTGTTTATCATTAAATAAATTTATAAATATGGGATGGTTTTACTACGCTGCCCGTCTTGGTTTCTTGACTATTTTGGTTTTTTTATAAGATGCGTAAGAAAAAAATGTTCTTCTACTTCATAGGTGTTGCAAAAATCGATTATATAAAATGTATTTTGGCATGCCGAATTTAATGTTATGAATGTTTTTTTTTTTTTTTTGAAAACTGAAAGTTATTAAATTGCAGTTTTCCTGAATGTAATAATTTTCAGGACCAAATTTAAATGAGTAATAAACAATCATAAGGTTGACGTTCTTGAATTATTATAACACAATGAACAGAAAAACAAATATTCTGATCAAATCCTTGTACTATTGTACCGACCATCATAAATTAGCTCATTAAAGAACTTAATAATATTCAAAAATCTGTTTCTGAAAAAATAAGAAAATAAACAGATTTAGGAAATGAGATTAAAATTATTTGGCATTCTCAGACTATAAAAATATTACCATTTGTTATTTCGGCTACTGGCATTATACCTAGGTCTCTCATTCAAAATTTAGGCATATTAGATTTGTCAAAGAATTTATATATAAAAATGCAAAAATCAGTCATTTTAAATACATGTAGGATTACAAAAGATTTTTAAATATTTATATTGCGGGATCAGTTGGATTTATAGGTCAAATTAGGAGTTCCACCGAGCCGAACCCTCTGATTTGAAAATATCTGGAGTGGGTGAATTATTTTTCCATTTGGTCTCTGGTAGGTTGACATGTTGTTCTTGTATTTATAATACTTATATTTACATTTGAATATTTACATTTGAAAACTGACATTTAAATCTGACCAATTGCGTAGCGTAGATTGACTAGAATGACTACATGATCATTTGAGGAAGTGTGTGAAAGGGTTTAGTTTTTCCTGTGGGGAAAATTTAACCCGGGCATTTAAATCTGACTAATAAATGTGCACGTACTATCAGCTTCAGCCATTTTCTATAGTAGTATATGTAGTCCAATGCATAAATGTGACGAAAAGAAAAATAAGCTACTAGAAATTCAAACTTGAAATAATGTCAGTATATCACTCGCGGAATCATGCATCCGATCTAACTGGTACCAATATGAATTGGAAGCACAACCGTAATGTAAACTTGAAATGGTACTCGTATACGCTGCTGGGTACCCATTTATACCTTCCTCTCCACCGTCTTTTTCTCTATCCTTTAACCCTCACAAAATGCCCCAAATGGGGATTTCTTAGCCCCACTGTCTCCGAGTACTTAGTAATCTTGCGCAGTAATCACATAAAAAACTTAAAAAACGTGGTTTATGGTGATATATTTGTAAGATTATCATTTAATACGTTTTAAAACTATACTATAAACCTCATCACAGAAAAGACGAAAATTTTACGCCACCAAGGCTTACAATTTTTCGTGAGATACTAACAAGTTTTCTGCTCATGGCCAAGACTCTTAGATCTAAACAGCAATACATTAGAAAAATAATGAGAGGTCTAAAAACTACATTCTCATTATTATTTTAATGGTTGTCAATTTCTGTTTCACCGTCTCGAGTAGGTAGGTATATGTTGAAAGCTCATAAAGCAACCAGGCGTCATAATTTGAGGTGGTCCCACAATAACACTTTAACAGCCGGCTTTATTCCTCGTGGAGTTGAAGGCGTTCCGCTAATTTGAGAAAATCAATCATATAAATATTCGAGCAGGGTATTTATGATAGGAGGTACCTACGCGTTCATAACATAGCAGGGAGAGACCCCGAAATAGAACTCAATCACATAACATTAAAATGCTTTGTTGTAATGTAATTATTTGTAATATGTATTGTGATGCCGGTCATGTACGTTATGCAACGTCTCAATCTTGTGAATTCGTGATCACTGAATAATTAATTATTGAACATATCTACTGACTTCGGTTGTTGGTGCATGGGAATGTAATGTAAAATATTCGTACGTAATATGTAACATTATTCGATTCGAACTTTAATTTTTCAATATTTTTTTTATATTTTTTTTTTATTAGTTTTTATATATATATATTTTTTTAATTTTTTTTATTTTTTTTTTATTTATTTTATCATATAAAATATAATATACATTTAGATAATGTAGTAATTTGCGTACATGTTCATTTTAAAATACGTTAATACCACTCTTCCATGGAAGCATTAGCTTGTGTCTGGAAGAGTAGTGTACATTTTTAATGCTATATTTAAGTTCTTAAATTACAATGTGAATGTAAAAAACAATAAGTTGTAAGTTTTGTGATATGTAATTAGTTGCTAAAAACAATACAAAATTTAACTTATTTGAACAACAGAGTATCACTTGGAAACTGAGTTATAAGTAGTTGTTCTTGAGATTAGATTAGTCGGAAACTTTTTTTTTTTTATATTATCTTTAAAATATTTTTAACAGTGTTTATTAATTGGATTTTATCATTAATTTTTCTAATTTCATCCGGTAATCGGTTGAAAATAAGTCTTCCTTGATAAGTATAATAATTTTGTGCAAAGGAAGTGTTTAATTTTGGGCATGAGAAAATATATTTATGTCTAGTACGGTTTGCAGTTATAAATTGATATTTTTCTTTTTCTTTTATAGTTTGAATCAATGCATTTCTATTGTATAGACCTTTGAAAGATGGTACTTGGAATTCCTTAAATAATTGATCCGTTGGGTAGTCAGAAGGTTTTTTCAATATGATTTTAATTATTAGCCTCTGCACAACTTCAATTGGGGAAAGATTAGTTTTGTATGCGGATCTCCAGCTAATGATAGCATATTGTAAAGTTGATTGAACCAAAGCGTAATATATTAGATATAAGTTTTTTACAGATAAAAAATTTCTGATTCTTAAAAATATATAAATCAATTTTCTAATTTTTTTTACAACTTGAGAAATTTGTTCCTTCCATTTCAAATTTTTATCGATAATGACTCCTAAATATTTGATTGTGTTTGTTGTTTTTAATATTGTGCAGTTTTGGATACAATAATTTTTACTATGTGTTTTGGAATTATCATGGATGATGATGTCAATGTTTTTAGGGGTATCATTTTTGTGTATTGCAAACGGAATTACAAATGTTTTATCACCATTTAGTGATAGTAAATTTACGTCGAAGAACTTCTTTAAAATATTTATGTCTTCGGTGGCTTTAAATGTTACTTTTTCCCAAGTTTTATCGCTAATTATTAATGCCGTATCATCGGCATATGAAGTAATTTGGCCATGTAGTGGTTGAAAAAAAATGTCATTAACATATATGGTGAAAAGGATTGGTCCGATTACTGTACCTTGAGGGATTCCAAAGTCTGATATTTCTTTATCGCTATTAATCTGATTTATTTTTACGACTTGCGGTCGATTTTTTAGGTAGTTCGAAATCCATTTAATTGCATTGTCTTTTATACCTATATTGTTTAGTTTTTTAGTAGAATCTCATGGGATATACTATCAAAAGCTTTTCTGAGATCAATAAATATACCGGCACATTTTTCACCTCTATCCAATGATTCGTTGATGTATGAGGTTACATTAGCAATAGCATCTTGTGTGCTGAGTGACTTTATAAAACCAAACTGGTTTTTGTGAAGAATTTTATTACTTTCTAGGAAACTGACTAATTGATTTTTCACAATTTTTTTCAAAAATCTTTCCAATGTTTGAGATTAGACAAATTGGGCGATAGTTAGTTACTTGTTGAGGATCTCCAGATTTATAAATAGGTGAAATAATTGTATTTTTATAGTTTGTCGGAAATATTCCCTCTGTTAAACTTAAGTTTATCAAATGAGTAATTGGTTTCACCAAATGAATTTTCATGGATTTTAGAAAATGTACTGTAATAAGGTCAAATCCGGGAGACGAACCTCCTTTCATGCCTTCTATTATTTTTAAAACTTCACTTTCTGAGGTTTTTTCAAATTTTGATAAATTACTATGATTTTGTACATTTTCAATCGTTTGTGTTTTCGGGTTAAAAGATTTATTGATATTTTTCGCAAGATTTTTTCCTACATTAGCAAAAAACGAATTAATGATTATAATACATATACATGTAATATAATCATGAGTAGTTGCATTTTCAGGTTACAATCGGATTTAACTCAAATCATTAAATACTAACATGCAACTCTTTACTCATGCAACAGTGCTTTAGTAGGAATCAAAATTTTTTGATGAATTAATAATTCTGTTTTCGAAACGTATATTTATGTCGTTAAAATGTTTGATAGACGCTTAACTCTCGACAGGCCAAGATGCCAAACATAACGTACGTAACCATGTGGGTCGGCCGATGACTCCATTAATTTTTTCTGTCTTATGGGCATTTAAACCATAGAAATCCCATTTTATTTTTTTTGTTATTTGTCCATTTATTGGGCAGGGAATATAACCTTTATTTGACAAAATATTTTTTCAATTTACAATCAACGATTTTTTTCATATTTTTTTATAAAATGGCACTTGTGTTTTATTCCTTTTCGCAGGAATACCTAAAATACTAAAAATATATTTCATGTATTTGAGTAGATATAAGAAGGACAGCAATTTTGGGATCTACCTACCGCCTGTAATAATTCTCCTTTTACCTCTTTTTACTTGATATTAAATATTTTTGGAATTCTTTCATCCCTTCAAGTTTTCTTGAACTTTTCTTTTGGCTCTGATCGATATTTAAATTTTAAGGCTTTGCATGTGTGTAGTAGGGATGGAAAATTCCTCCCCTACGTCACACAAGCCTTCATGAAAATTGGACCCTTATTTTCTTTGATAACTACAGAAAGCTACTTAAAGCTTCCTTGTACTACATACCTTTAGAGATATGTATACTTAACTAATTAATACGTTAATTACGACCTTGAACGTAAATATTTTCGTATTTATGTTGTAATTAAACTCCATCAAACGTTGTGTAATTTTTTTGATTTATGATATGGGACTTTAATTACTTTCATTTTTGTGGTAACCCTTTGATTCTAAACAGAGCGTTGAGTTTCAAACTGTACTGGTCTCTCCCTTGCAAATCTAACTTTAAATAATTTCTCTAAATGAGCTAACTTTCCTCCGTCGCTTATTATGTTTCCATACATCCTAACGAACTCGTAAATAAACTGTACTAATCGAAAATACGCATGTTTAAATGAACAGATAATTAAGAATGACTCAAATGGTTAATTGTTAGTAAATTTGATTATGATTGTTTTATGTCTGCCTGGCTCCCCTCCACTATGATTCAGCTACTATAAGGTACATATAAAGATGGTTTTAGTAGGTTAATGTAATTAATAGATTGCATATTAGACGAACTCAGAATACCCTTTTTCTGCCGAAAATTTGGCGCCTTCCTCCTACAAGTAAACCAGGTGATCAAATTCTAACTAGAAATTTGCACAATCTCTGGCGCGGATCGGTTAATTGATACCTAAGTTATCGCGTCCTAACCGTCCTTCCTTTTGCCATCATGCACTGCCTTCAGGTCGTCATCCGAGCCTAGATACCCCCAAATTCCTACTCCTCCAAGGTCTACTATTTACTTAGGGCGAACCGGTTTCGTCCTATATGCAATCATATACTCACGGTGTTGTGTAGAGTTACGGGTCGTGAATCCTCCCTCCACGAACAAGAAATGATGTGAGAGTAACTCTGTCGAGTCTAAAACGCTAGTTGTAAGCGGGTCCACATTATCCAATGTACAGTACATAGAAAGATATATATGTAAACATACGTTTGGGTAGGATTATAACTCGCAATATGTAACTAGCCAGTCTCATATTCCGAGCTCGGATTTCGTGAGAAGGAATTCTCCACAAAACCTTAACCGATGACCGAATATATACATACCAAGAGTGGGAAATATTAATAGATACTAGTAGAATAAGAAAATATCTCGGTTTGTTCTGGAGTGCCGAAAATTCCAAGCTTTTTGATTTGTTTGGTTGACAATTTTATTTAAGAGATTGCCATCTCTATTATGTGTTTGGTTAATGGTCCTTGTTTTTTAAGGAGCGACCACTGCCTCCTATTGTTGAACTGTTTTCTAAATTTTCCCCCAAGGTTCAACTTTTGGTAAAATTTTTACTATCCCGTGATTTTCCAGTTGTCTCATGTAACTGATTGATACTTTTTATTAGGCTATCCCGTGGTTTTTCAACTGCTTCTTGTAGATGATTGATGTCTATGAAAGTAATTACTCCACAAAATTTTACTCGAATCTTCCTTGTAATTCTTCAATACTCTTCTATTTGACTATCCCGTGATTTGTCAACTGTTTCATGTAAATGATTGATACTTACGAGAGTAATTGTTCTATAATTTTCTCCTCGAATATTCCATGTAATTCTTCAATACACTCCTAAACTAACCCGTGATTTTCCAAATGTTTGATGTACCTATTATTTGACTAGCTTATAATAACTCTATTTATTTTCAAATTGTTCAATCCAAAAAATAATCTCTTCATATTCAAATTAAAGATTGTGTTAAAACTTTTCTATAATTGCGCAATTTCATGGCTTTGTCCCATTCTAAAGTTAATACCTATACTAATACCCGTCAACTACCTAATAAATATATTATAACCTATATAATAACCTAACCTACTATAATACTAATACCTGTCAACCACCTATTAAAGACCCAGGTACATCTTCCTTTAAAAGCATCTGACCCAGTGCCCCAGTGACCGAGTTGTTTTATAAACAATTTTAATTATGTAAACATTACCGCTGTCCTCGTGACCTAGATTCCAAACATGAGATATTTGTTTACTTTTAAAACATTCTCGAACGTGAGATTTACGGTCCTAAATTTCCTTTTGAATTTAATAGTGGTAATTTCTTTTTTGCAATTGCCCTAACCTGATCCCAAATAAATATAGTTATAATTTACATACATATATATTTTGCCTCAATAAATAAATATACTGATATACACAATTATATCATAATTGAAATAAATTCTAATATCATAACTCATTTTTTTATCATTTTATATTAGCTGAAATTATAATAGTACATATATTAATAAAATAAGTATAAAATATGAACTTGAAATTTTTTCTAGCACACAACTATTTTTTAAATAGCATAGTGCGTTCTAAGAAGGTATTAGTAATCGATACCTTTTACCTTTATTTAAGTGTGTTTCTTTTTGATTAAAATTTTCTTGGGATAAATATAAATATATATATATAAATATACATACTTTATATATAATATTTCAATATAGGTACATATCACATATTAAGCAAGTAATACTTTGTTATAAAATTAATTCAAATACCAACTGTCTGCTGCATGCCGCTCTCACCTTGGAACCTGAAATTTTTTTATTTTAATTTTTAATAAAACTTACCCCTTTAAGGTTTTTTTTTATCCGACCGGGAGCTACACGGTAAAACCTTGTTATGTTTTCCTTACCTAATACCTATCCTTATGTTATCAACTAAATTCAAATAAAATTTTTCCGACTTCAATTTTATTTTATTCCCGTTTAATCTATCTAAATTAAATGATGTTTATCGTTCTAACTGCATTTTATTTCAAAACCCGTTGATTAAATAACTTTTTAATGATAGTTACTTCACGATTAATTTCGAAATGGTAAATCGTTACTTTTATTTAGCAATAAAATATCATTATGTATTATGATAATCCTCAATGTTTTTTATTATCAGTATCACGATGTTTATTTTTATCAATCTTTTCAATTTGCACTGTTTTTTAAATAATTAATTTAAATATTTGATATTTAATAGAACTCTTTCCGTTTAAACTGGACACACGTATTTAATTATAACTTATTTGTATTCAATTATCACATCACTTTATTCATCTATTTCATTGATTTTTGATTTTCACGAAATTTTTAAGTCCCAAAAATACAATATTTATTGATTATAAAAACCGAATTTTTCACTAAACAAAATCACAGCACTTTTAGCTTTTCACAAATAAATAGAACGTAAACTTTATTTTTATTTTCACTGACTTGAACTGCAAACTTAATTTTTTTTTAAAGACACTGGCTTGAATATGAAATTTTCCTAAGTCCACAATCACTTTTATTGACTTGACTCCAATTATTTCAGAGTCATAAAATTTATAACACTTTTTAAAACAATTTTTCAATTAATAACCGCTTTAAACGTCACGTCACGTAACTTCCACGTTTGATAATCCCGCGATTGATCTCGAAAAATGCCTGAGTTCTATTTTTTATACCCCTCTCAGGTCCAAAAGATTGTATCTAAATTTCCTGTGACAACACAATTCCAACTCTATCAACTCGCAAACCCTTGAAATTATCTCAACATTATCGAATAATGTTCCTTAAGCCCTATTTCCATTGTCTCATTGCTTCCTCTCTCTCATTTTCATACCTACAAGATCCGAATTCAGTTACTTTGTTTTAAATTGCCCTATCGTTCTTTGTGCCGTTGGTCATACAAAATTAGCTTGAATTTCATAATTTTTTAGTTATTTTTTTTCTCAATTCGTAAAAGGTCCGTCTGCGATAACTATATTTACGTCTCGATTTTTCCGTACCTATCACAAATCATGATTATCTCCATATCGAAATATTTACTATGCAATTTCGAGTTGCAATTTTTATAAATTCTACTCTATCTCACTGCTACTTGTATGAATTTTTCCATTAAAACCCGTACTTTCTCTATTTACGTAGTATATCTGAATTTTCCCCTTTCCCCTAGAATTTTCTTGTATTCACAACACTCTTCCTACGAATTTCCTCTTTTATCCTTATGTTATTGTCCACATCTATATGATTAGTTACATTCCAAGCCAAATTTATTGTTTTCATCGATACTTCTGAATTTTCATGAGTTTTCCTTACGGAATCATCTTTTAATTGTTTTTATTTTCTTTTTTTACTTCCCCCCGTTTTGCCTTCGATGTATGTCACCTCTTAGAAAATTTCATTTTCTATATACTACTACTTTTTATGTTATTTTTCACATTTTTCATAGGAGAAACTTCCACTTCGGCCCTTAAATTCCTGTCATTTTTATTACGTTCTATGGTTCATCCTCCAAATTCCGTCCCTTTCTCCCCTAAATCCACATTAATTTAAAATTTGACGTCTGTTTATGTCTGGGTTTTCGAGGTGTTGATCAATAACTCAGCTTTTATTCGAGGGTAATAAAATATAATGGTTTTTAGTTAACATAAACTGTCCATATGACCAATGATAATTTTTATCGTCCTAAAAGCCATTAAAATGGGTTTAATCGCCTAATACCATGTTCGTTTTCTTATTGTTTGAACAACAAAATCACGTGTGAGGTCGTCAACTCAAATAATGTTTCATTTTTCCTTGCAGTCTGTCCTATCTCCCATAGAATTCTCTTCAAACAATTGACGTAAAATAACCCTTTTTGTTTGCTTTATCTAACGCAATGTAACTAGAATGACCTCCCTATTCCAAATATATAACGATATCTATTTAAACTCGTCTGAAAACGCAAAATTAAGTCGAAATCTTATATTGTTCAATAAACACTTCCATTTAAACGTCCATATTTTTCATTAGATTATCTTTTCAAATCGTTTTCCTTGACTCTATTGTTTCATCTAAAAGTGACATTCCTAATTTCCAGCGTTTCCCTTTCCTTTTAAATGTTAAACGTACGTTTTCATCTTAATCTGGCCTCCTTGACTTTCTACGTACTCGCTATACAACTGAATATCCCTACAGTAGCTTTTCTTACGTTTTGCACGTCTTTTCTTTAATTTTCCTCTTATCATAATTTTCTTGTTATTTTCTCGCATAGTTTTTCCAACATAATATGGATTAATTTGCTCGTTAACGGCGGTTGTCAATACCTTGATTGCACTGATTGTTTATCTTACATCTAGGGTCATCGTACCCGATGCACCGGGCGTGAGACCCTGTTTACATTATAGTGTATTGATCTTTCGGTTGATGACGATATTTTTTTCCATAAATCTCTGATTAATTGCCTAGTTCAAAGTCCATCTCTTTGTTCAAAATCTGAATACGCCCTCCGCTTTGTGATTGGTTTGATCAATTATTTATAGCTTTCTGCTTCTACCTGATTGGCTGTTGGTTTCAACTATTTATTTTTGAGCCTAAGAAAGGGTCTTTCCCTGTCCCGTGACGATTTTTAATACCATCTGTGATCTTTTTACCAAAATTCATCTCAATCTGTTTAATTTATAGGTCCCTACTGTCAACAAGAATTCAATTTACTTTGATCCGATAGATGTCGCAAGTGTGTCCGTTTTATAAGTAATTGGTATTTTATTTTTAAATTAAAGGGGTAGGCTACGATATTTTCTCATTTGCACTGGTGATTAATGCAATACATCACACGCCTCAGTTGGCTGCGGGAGAGTTAATTAAATTAATATAGTGAAGATACATTACTAGGACAACGCGCGAGGTTTCTCTGAACTAGGTCCAGTGGACATACTTTAACGACCCATTCACATATGTATATATTCTTTAATGACTACCCTTTTCATAAACTGTTCTCCTTTTTTGTTCGATTATTATTAATTGACCCAGATGTAGAGGTTAAATGCAGAATTGAAGCAGCAAGAACTGCGTTCATTAAAATTAAATCTCTCTTCTGCAATGACAATATCAGCTTAAAACTAGGGCAGAGAATGCTAAAATGTTATGTGTGGTCGGTCTTGCTCTACGGATGTGATACATGGACCTTGAAAGTAAATACCACGAACAGGTTAGAGGCTTTTAAAATGTGGCTTCACCGGAGAATGCTCAAGGTCCCATGGACCGACATGATCACCAACATAGAAATTCTCAGGCGGGCTTGAGCAGATAGAGAACTGTTTACATTAATAAAAATCAGGAAAATTTTATATCTGGGTCATATACTTCGGGGGGAGAAGTACCACTTGCTCTATTTAATATTGAAAGGCAAGATAGAGGGTCGCCGAGGGCCTGGTAGGAGAAAAATGTCTTGGCTGCGTAATATACGAGAGTGGACCGGCATTAGAAGTGTGGAGGAGCTATTTCGGGCAGCGCAAGATAGAGAGACATTTTCAATAGTGATCGCCAACGTCGGGGGGACCTGATACGGCACACAAAGAAGAAGTATGAAATATCAGTACCTTGTTTCGAGCTTTGGACCTATGTGGCGACTCCCAAGTATTAATCTGAAGATTAAAATGATGTTTTATTGGATTATTAAAAATGTTACTAAAAACTTAATAATCTAAATAGAGAATTAAATCCACTGCATTGTTTTGCCGGATGATAAAATTTACTTCAGTTTTTCCAATGAAGGCAGGTAATACTAGGGCGGTGAATTTGAAATAAAGGTTTATGTAAGAAGGTTGTCAAATTAAACTAATAAAAAAAATAGTAAGTGAATAAAAGTGAAAGTTTGGTACCAAAAAACTACTGACGTAGCTCAGGGAAAATACATTTCTGAATAACATTTTCTGTGAAGTTAAAATTTTTGCCTTGTTAGACAATATTAAATTGAATACTTCTCATGTCTCATTAAAATTTATTTAGTATATATTAACAAACAAACAAACAAATCGGATGATCCATTCACTACTGAGAATCAAAGTTATTTCGTATTTCATGGATCAAAACCTTTTAACCTAACCCCTTTCGGGTTTGACCCTGCTCGTATCGGACAATTCTTCTAAGTGCTAAGTTGATAAACTGGAATGGAAAATACATTTGACACCCTATTTCTAATTTTTTATTGACTCCGAAAATACCCTTTTTCGAGTCCCTAGGGTACAAGAGATGTAGAATGATAGAAGCTGCTAGAAATAAAAGACAAAATTTGTACAAAGGACTGTATTTTAGAGCTGTGTACATTGCTTCATGTAGTCAGACAACTTCAGACAAGCATCAATCTTTTGTTAAAAATAACATGAGATCTAGGCAGTAAGCAGTAAGCAGTAAGCGTAAACAGCAGGCAGTAAGTAAGAAGCAGGTACCTGTTCTCTCTCTCTCTCTTGAACCTCTTTATACCTTTCATGTTTGCTTTCCACTATCCGGTGTTCTAGTTTTCCAGATTTAGTACGCAAACAAAGGTGGTTAAAACACAAAGTACCAACCGAAGGGTTTTGCTTGCTTTGATGCTTCGGAAAGAAAAACCTCGTCGAAACCAATACCATTATTTTTTCTTCTATAAAGAAATACAAAATGTTAAAAAAAATCATAAGAATAATGTTTGGAAAAATTCACATCTTTTAAAATTTTCAATCAATTAAACTTTTTACAAGTGTAGGTCGTGTAACAGGATGAATATTATCGTCGTTGAAACTGCAAAACGTTGTATGTCACCTGACAAGTGACAAATTGGATTGTAAGACCATTTGGGAAATAGCAAATTGCCATTTAATCTGTAGGTAAAATAAAACAGTTCTCAGAACACAATATCTTTTCATGCTACCAACAAAAATTATGTCAAAGTCTCCACGAATTAGGGCAATAACTAGTCTTAGGCTACGAACGCACAGGCAGGTGGCTGGCTTAGCGCCTAGTGGCTTGCACTCTGGCTACTTGCTAGGATACATGGTGGCCGCACTGAAGGTTGTTTGCGTGGTGGGTCGCTAGGTGCCTTGGTCATTTGCTTCTCGGCACGTTGACGAGATGTCACTTTCAAAAATAGTTCTAAAACTGCTACTTACAGAAAATTCATATTTTAAAATATTCCATTTCACGGTCTTATCCATCATGTTGAGTTCATGACATAAATAAGTCACGGTCAAGCCATGGGGAGTTAAATGTTCTGTATAAACGATGTAGATTTTTAAACAGTGCATTACAAACCAGAGAAATTTTGTTGAATTATTTCAACGGAATTGGATTGATTACCTGGCAGAACAACTCATTGCCTGAAAACATAATCCAACGCCATAACCATAATATGCATTCTTAACCATGTATGTTTTTGGATTTTCACGGCCAAAAGTATTTTCGTTATTTGTTTTTGGGGCGTTATGCCGTGTTACGCCATATCCTTCTTTAGTCAACGTTTCGGGCAGCGTTACAGTGTCCATCATCAGGGCAGATGAGCTGCAACACGGCATAACACCCCAAAAAACAAATAACGAAAATTCATAACCATAATTAACTTCTCAATGTAAAAAAAAATCTCATCATAAATAAATCACTTTTCAGTACAAATCATCTTTTTCTACTTCGATTGCTACCTCTTCCTATAGTTTGCATTTATATGGAGCTTTTTTATTAGCTGGATTCAACATTATAGACAAGGTTCTCTTTTTAAAACTGATGCAATTAATATTTCATACATTTTTTACTTTTAAAATGCCTCGCGCCTAGTGGCAAAAAACCAACACGTTGGTTTACTTCGATAGAGTGTCTAAGCACCAAGCGCGCAGTGCGGCCGGTCGCGAAAATTCGAGAACGTTCGTTTTACTAAGCTACTCGCTAGGTGACTCGCTAGGCTCTAGGCGCTAAGCAAGCCGCCTGCCTATGCGGACGTGGCCTTACGGAATCATCAAATTTAATCTAAAAGTCACCTACTTTCATTAATTTATTTTTTATTTTTATAGTAATACCTCACAAGAGTGTCAGCTGCTCCCGTTCGGAGCCAGTGAGACTATGGCATCCCTGATTGTGATATGCTGTGAGGCTTAAGGTAGTGGAAAGGGGAAGGAGATGGGGAAGAGGAAGGTGGAGAAGTACCTGGCTATTCAGATCTGGTCACCAAAACGTGCTAACGCCATTTCAAGCTAACCAACACCTCTGTCATAGGTCACCCCAAGTGGTTCGCTACGTTTGGTGATTTAGCAGGGGTGCCCGGGTTCATGGGGTGACGTTTGTCTAGGTATTGGAGGCGGATGACCAGGACACACTGAACCCCAGATTCCTACCCACCCCTTAAACCCTTTTCCTTTCCAGAACTCTCCTCTCCTTCCTTTCCCCCAAAAAAACCCTCCACACAGCATCCCCAAAGATGACATAGGCCCTGAGGGAAATTATTTTCCTCTGAGCATCCTGTGTGGAGATCATCTAAAAAAAAAAACATCGTTTTAGTTCTGAATGGTGGTCTTACACCAGGGCGATACCTCTGGAACGTGCTGCAAATTTACTACACATTATTTTTAATGAATTAATTATGAAATAACACAAATTATTCAAATAAAATTTATTTACCCACGCCGGGATTTAATCCAGCGACCTTCGGATTGCGATTCAAAAGCCTTAACGCTGGACTACGCCAGCCGTCAATAAAGCATATCGCCATATTTACCGAGATACTGCAGCTATTCAGGAATGTTCCTGGAGAGACAAGTGCACTCTTTCACGATGTAAAGGTCACGTATTTGGATATTTGAACATTAAAAAAAAAACTTTTTTTCACATATGCATATTTTCATTGTTCTACTTTCAACGCAAAAATTTAACCTTTTATGGATATTTGAAACTAAAAATATTTGGTATAGCAGTCATCAAAGAAGATACCTATGAATAATTTATTGTGTTATTTATGTTAAAGCTCTTAAGTAATTTATTCTCAATTCTCACCAACTAAACGAAAACTAACAAGTTAACTTCGGGTCAACCTCCAAATAAGATGATACTTTACTAATATTTTCCAAGGTTTGTGATAGAGGTTTAATATGCTTGAGGATTTATAATAAGGAAAACAAAAAAAGAGAATTTATAACAAGGAAAATACAAACCATAAATGTTTATATATTCTTACTGTGCCTTATGTACTCGTATTACTACGAATATTGGTAATTTGCATAAAAATCGCTATTTGTCTAAGTCTTAAGTCTAAACGGTTGATTTTTGCGCAAAAGTGGCTTTTATTGATATTGTGAATAATTTCATAAGAAAGAAAACTGTCACGGATATTCTTTGTTTAAAAATGTGTTTTTTTATCTAAGTTGCGTATATGCGTTCATTCATTTCTAATGGAAAAAATTAGCAGCTTACTACGCCTACATTTTTCAGAAACAAATCAACGTTTTTATTTTAATTGATTTCTACTAAAGCGATGCAAAAGATTAATCGAAATTGGTGATTTCTCACAAAACCACAACCCAAAATATATTTTTTAACGAAATGAAATCTCTATTTGTTGTGTATTTTTCACTAAATCTTCCATTAACCAAGGCTAGAACCATCCAGCCAATAAGTTTTTCTGTTAAAAATGATAATAATTTTAGACTTAAGTAATAAATAATATCATAAATTAGGTGTTATCTCTGCCCTGGAGTACAAAATAGTCACCATCCTGAATATTTAGTGAATCACGTGCGCTTCTTTAATAAAAGGAAAACATAAAAAAAAGGAAAAGCAGAGATCTCATTTTAATCATTTTGTTCATGTGATAAAATTTTTCAAAAAAAGTATTTAACTCTGATGCAGCCAACAAAAAACTCTCACTGACCAAAGCTATTTCTTCATTTTGAAGTGTCTGAATTTATCTGCGGAAATTTATTTTAATGAATAATGTAGGTATTTATATGCCTACCCACAATCCAATTTCACACTCACTCATTTTGAACATTCATTTTATTTAAATTTTCACAGGCTTGTTATTTAGTTTACCATCAATATAAAGCATCAGACTTCTTTACAAATACTACAACAATGTTACAAAACAAAAATAAATCACTTATTTGAATATTGTATTCAAATGTAAACGTTTCAAGAATAAAACGAAGTAAGGTCGGGCTAAATATGTCAGGGAAGATCCACTTTGGTATTTGTTTGAGTCCCAGGAGCATAAAGACAGATGATGTTTCTTAGAACAAGAAACTTGCCCAAGAGGTACAAACCAATTTATTAAATGTTCTTATTTTTATTCATTGTTCTCGAACTTATTATTATACCCAAATCAGAAGTGCGTTGGAAAAGATTATTTTGGCACTTCCAATAAATTAAATTTAAAGAATTTTATGAATACGGTTATTTTCAGAGCAGTTTTATGTAACGCGTCTTGGGTTTTGAGGACTTTTCGAAAAAAAAACGGCTGTTCGTTTTTGGATCGGTAAAAGATACTGTAGGTATTGTGTTATGAAAAATGAATTAGTCATTTATGAACTATACATGAAAATTGGCTTCAATGAGTATTACCTTCTTCTTTGTATGCCGTATCAGGACCTCCCGACTTTGGCGATCACTTTTGAAAATGTCTCTCTATCTTGCGCTGCCCGGAATAGCTCCTAGACACTTCTAATGCCGGCCCACTCTCGTATATTTTGCAGCCAAATTTACGTCTCTAAGCCCGGTACGTTTCTCGTACCAGGCCCTCGGCGACCCTCTATCTTGCCTTTCAATATTAAATGGAGCAAGTGATACTTCTCCCCTCGAAGTGTATGACCCAGATATGAAATTTTCCTGATTTTTATTAATGTAAGCAGTTCTCTATCTGCTCTAGCCTGCCTGAGAATTTCTGTGTTGGTGATCATAACCGTCCATGGGACCTTGAGCATTCTCCGGTGAAGCCACATTTCAAAAGCCTCTAACCTGTTCATGGTATTTACTTTCAAGATCCTTGTATCACATTCATACAGCAAGACCGACCACACGTAACATTTTAGAATTCTCTGCCTTATTTTTAAGCTGATATTGTCATTGCAGAAGAGGTATTTCATTTTAATGAACGCAGTTCTTGCTGCTTCAATTCTGCACCTAACCTCTACATCTGGGTCAAGAGTCTCCGTGAGAATACTAGGTATAATACTAGGTGTAATAGGTATCTAAATCTTTCCACCTTTTCGACATTGCAACCATTTAACTGTATCACTGATTCAGAGTGATCTAGTCGTCCAAATGTCATCCATTTAGTTTTATTGACGTTAGTCAGAGTTTTACCTTAGTTTGTTTGCTTATTACATTAGTTTGTTAGAGTATTTTCAATGGCATCTAAAAGGAATCCAGATGACATCATGTCTCCTTCAACGGATTCAAGCTTCCTAACAAGCCTCTCATTGTTATGCTTGGTGTAACTCCAAGAGTTCAGCACAGTTCTATCGACGCCAGATTCAAGAAAGACATTCAGCAACTTTGTGTACAATATACACAGCTCTGGCCTGCAGAGCACACAATTACCAACCCCGAACTAATCGCAAGCGAGCCTTGTTGAATTTGGTCTGGAACCTAAAATATCTGCAAAAACCCTTGACTCAGTGCAGATACGGGCGGTCAATCCGTTGGATAGATTCCCCTCTCAACAAACGGATTGTAATCTTGGACACTGAAGGCCTATTCAAAACTTTAGATAAAGCAACATTTTAATTTAATTAACGACGAAACACCAACATGGAAGGAACCAAACCGATCTCTTAACATTTTTTTTCGAGAATTTTTCACGTTGTCAGCCCATAATATCTGAGGCCTCGCTTAGTTACTCTTTTTATCTCAGTCTCAAGTTTATCTCATATTCTGTTAGTTATATTATAGATACCAAATACATGAAACTTAATATGGCATTACCTCAAAGATTTAATTTAATTCACACGAAATTAATCCGTACTAGGATATTCAATTCAACAGTTACGAATGTTGTTGTGGTGTTATTGCTTTGCTTATGAGTATTTTATTTATTTCGTCGTAAAATGAAACATAAACCGAATGTAAGGATCTCATTAAATCCTGCTATCTCCGTTTTTATCGTGAGTTCACGGTGAGTTTATTGTGTCACCGAGGATTAATTAAATAAATTGGGTTCGTCATTTAATGATATAATCACACCCAAAGGATACACCAGGGGCGTACCTCCGCCGACTCGGATGAAGTGCCTACCGTAGTAACACGATGTTGCGGAGCTTTCAGAAAATTTTTAATTATAACATTTTGTTCCTAGGATAGACACCACCCGCTTGAAAATTATTCACAGTTGTTAAATGAAACCTTTATAAATTATTTTCATTAAAAAGTGTAGCTCGCACATAATCTAACAAAGTTTTCGCATTAAAAAATAGTTTTTTTTTTTAACTTTAGGAGGCCCTGAGGGAAATTAATTTTCCTCGGGGCCTATGTTATCCTAGATTTTTTTTTTAAATGAGCTCCACCCAGGAGGCCCTAAGAAAAATAATTTCTCTCAGGTCCTATGTCATCTTTGAGGATGCTGTGTGGAGGGTTTTTTTAGGGAAAGGAAGGAGAAGAGAGTTCTGGAAAGGAAAAGGGTTTAAGGGGTGGGAAGGAAACTGTGGTTCAGTTCTTCGTTCGTATGGTGGGGGGTCAGAGGGGGACATCTAGGTCTGCGAGCCAGTCTAGGGCCTCAGGCGTTGCCCTGTGGACCTCATCAATCTCGCCGGGGAATGAATGGAGCGGGCATTCGTTGACCACATGCTCGGTGGTCTGCACCGCACCGCATTCACACATCGCCGACTCTTTAAGGCCCCATCTGTGCATCATGTGAGCACAACGGCTATGGGAGCACCTTAACCTATTGATGGCAGTCCAGAGTTTGCGAGGCAGTGAGAACCCAG
Organism: Limnephilus marmoratus; assembly: GCA_917880885.1. Classification (NCBI taxonomy): domain Eukaryota; kingdom Metazoa; phylum Arthropoda; class Insecta; order Trichoptera; family Limnephilidae; genus Limnephilus; species Limnephilus marmoratus. The sequence goes on from OU862918.1 coordinate 11,675,063, forward strand.
GCTGTCTCTCAGTGGGGTCTTGAATGAGATGGGCGTTTTTGAAATTGGCTGATTGCCACTCAAGCTTCCATCTATCTTCTGGGGAGAGAGGTGTATGAAGGAGTCTTTCTCCTTCCGTCCAGAAGGGTTTGCGAGACTTTAAGCGGCATGCCGAGTGAGAAACGACATCATCGTGCAAGGGTATTTCGCTTTTTTGCAGCGCCTTCTTGTATTCCCTCAGTGTTGCGATCTCTCGCCTGATATTTGGCGGGGTTATATTTGCAAGTACGGGGAGCCAAGGAAGAGGAGTCGATTTTAAGGTTCCACTGATGGTTCGCATTGTGGCACGAAGCTGAACGTCGACCATGGAAGAGTGGGCGCTTCTGGCCCATACTGGAGCACAGTATTCAGCTACTGAGAAAACCAGGGCAATGTTCTGAGCGTGTTGGCGTCGCATCCCCAGCTAGTACCAGCTAGCTTATTGACTAAGTTTAGTCTTCTTTAGTCTGGTTTTTTTTTTTGGAGGTGTTGGTTATCCAATAAAGGTTTACAGGGCGGCGGTATCAATTCCCGCCTCCCAACTTGTTGATGATGATGCTGGATGGAATTGTTTATTTTTAATGAAAGGAAAGAGAAGAAGTTCTGGGAAGGAAATCGGTATGTGAGATGGGTAAGAATCTGGGGTCAGTGTGTCCAGAACGGACGTATGAATCCGTTGGGTCGAGAGGTTCCGGCTGGAGAGGATAAAAGACCTCTCTCAACCAGTCTCTCTCGATCCTACATACCACGCGGCAGGCAAGCATCGGCCGCCAAGACCTGGACAAACGTCACGCCATGAACCAGGGCATCCCTAATAAGTCACTAAAAGTAGCGAACCACTTGGATGACCTTCGACGGAAGTGTTGGTTATCCAATAAATGGTTCCGGGTCAGCGGTACCCATAACAGCCTCCTAAATTGAAATCTGATTTTAGTTCACCTTTTTAAATGGTTACATTTTGTTTAAATGTTTGTGAAAAAAAATCTGATTTCCCATAACATTAAAGCTAAGGATAATAATAATAATCACATTAAATGAAGCTTCAAAGAAGATATTATGTTTGTGTGCAATCCAAAATTATTCGCATTAGAAAAAATATCGAAAATTAGTTAATAACCATGAACTTAATATACTTTAATATTTTATGTACTTAACCTACCTTTTATTAAATTTATTTAGCTTTCATACAATATCACCCTTTTCCACCAATCCTTGGCTTGAAAAGGTGATTGGTTTTAGACATTCACCGAAATCGATAAAAAGTTGTTATATGGTAGAATTTTACACATTTAAAATTTTTCCAAGATACTATTTTCGTTTTCACCCGAATCACGCTCGAACGAACTAACTTTTTTAGCGACGATTTCGACGAGAAATGTTTTCTGTATAGTCTGAAATTCTGTTAGGAATGAGAGGGATTCATTTGCGGTTCTGTTGAGAACCTGACACTCCACTTGACCCATAAAATTTTGAAAGCTCAGCAGTAGTAACGTTGATGTTATTATTTACTGAATGTGACTCAGTAGGCAATTTTAAGTCATAAAATATTCTTGTTTGTTCAACCATTTCAACAAATTTTCATAATCAAATGTAAAGACGTTGTTGTTATAATTTAATTACAACAACACAGAACGGAAAATAAGGTACTCAAGCTTTAATAGGTATTTGAAAGTATTATTACCCATCTTTTGTTTTCCATAATGCCTGTCTGTGATTAAGTTATTTTAAAAACATTCCTCTACCAGGATCTCATTCTCCTGAAAAGGGAATGAGAACAATACTTCGACGAAAAAGGTTTTCAAAAATAATTAAAATGTTAAACGAACTAAATTGGTGAAACAGATGTTCTCCTTGAACACGATGATATTTATCCACAAAATATTAAACAACATGTTACCAAAATACTTTTCAAATAAAATAATATGCAACAAGGACATTCACAAACATAACACAAGGATATGCAAGAAAATCAGGCTACAAAAAAGGACAAAGCGAACAGTTTGCTCTACAGGGGAATGAAGTTATATAACACGCTTCCAGAAACTTTAAAGGAACTTGGAAAGTTTAAGGTGTATTGTAGGAGCTACATAAAACTCTAAAAAATATAGTGAGTGTGAAATATTATAATTAAGTAATTAGCTGCAATATGAAATGTTATAATTAGTTTGAAATTAGTAAACTTAAATGTACAAATTACTAAAATTAAATTAAAATTAAAAACTCTAAAGATAGCATATCTACACGTTAATCGTTTAATCGAACTTTACTGGTCAAATCGAGTCGATGTCAATAGTCGATTATGAAGACTCTTTTCGTGTAACCGGCACGCTCGATTGGAATACACTTCCCCCAGCTCTTACTAATATCCAGAATTTGGCTGAATTTAAAAATGGCTTTAAAAACAAAGTTTTCAAAAAAATTCTACCATTCCTAAAACTTACATTCTTTTCAATATATTGATGAGCCATATTCTCAAGCTTCTGGTAATTTTTTGGTTTCGATAACCTCCTTATTGGATATTTTTGAATGTAGCTATTACTTTGTGGTTATCCATTATAGAAAAATGAAATATTTCAACTTTGTATAAACCACTTATTTGATGTGTAAATCCGACCGGTTTCGGAACAAACGTTCCTTCGTATAAGCTTTCCCTGACGAAGGAACGTTTGTTCCGAAACCGGTCGGATTTGCACATCAAATAAGTGGTTTATACAAAGTTGAAATATTTCATTTTCCTTATTGGATGTTTACGTTTAATGTCCACTGAAAATGTTCTTGTTTCTGAACATAAACTGCCTTCTGTTTCATATTATGTTTTAGTTTTAATGATCTTGTTTTGTCCTATACTATAATAGAACCGTTATCTTTTATTATTATTGTCTTGTGCGATGATAGCACTCGTATTGTTGATTGTTGGTTCTCTTACATTGCTTTGCATACTCTGTACATTTTTGTTGAATACTATTTCATCAATATTATAATATAAGCAGCACGGTGTGAATAATCTTAAGAATTCGATCACCGAATGAAATTCAACGAAATTATTATTATTAAAAAGTTAAGCGCGCTTGGAGTGAAATAACACAATACAGCCCTATACAAATGTTATGTTATTATTATCGTACTAAAAAATGGGATGAATTTTTCTCACGAGATAGGAGTGTAAACAGTTCAGAAGTTCTTTTTGATTTATTAAACAACCCTACCGCATGTTTAACCCACTGCCTGTAGACTGAAGACATACACATATGTTGAATGCGAACCTCATGTAAGTTTGTAGTTATACGTTCCTGGAAAATGTTTTATTCTAGAAGAATTACAAATAAATTTACTGCGAAACACTTCACTATTCCCATTCTCGTGGAAGCATGAAAACATTATTCATTCTCGGTGCAAAGGCAGTGTTCACATGTGGAAAGGCAGTTAGTTATATTATATTATTATCTACGTTAGTAAGGTAATTATTTTATCCCACCCACGAAAAGATCTACAATTAATTCATTTAATAATATTTCATGATTGAATTTCATAAAAATAAAAACATGTAATATTATAAAAACATGGCACCAACAAAAAACTGTCCAAAGACGCGAAACTAGCCGCCCATAATGGAGTACTGGTACCTACCCTGATGTATGGCAGTGAGGCATAGAACTGGCAGAGGAAGGATGAAAGTAGACTGAATGCTGTAGAAATGAGATGCCTGAGGCGTATGTGTGGTAAAACCATGTATGATCGGGTGAGAAATGTGGAGATCCGCAAAGAATGCAAGGCTGATGTAATCGTAATGAGTAAGTTCAAGAAAGGAACGCTCCGATGGTTTGAGCTCGTAGAGCGAATGAACGAGGAAAGGAGTGTAAGGAGAATATATGACGCAAATGTGAATGGTAGAAGAAGTCGGGGACGCCCAAGAAAGACGTGGCACGACCAAGTGAATCAGATACTTGAGTCGGGCCATGTCAAGAGTCAGAATGATAGAAGAGCATGTATGAGACGATGTTTGAATGTGAACGAGGCAAGGAGTGTGTGTCAAGACCGAGTTGTTTGGCGGTCCGTCCTTTCTGCCCACCCCTGCGGAGAAACGGCGTTATGGTTTGTTAATTAGTTAGTTATCCATAATTTTATAAGAAAATAATACTTTTAAATCTAAACGAAACATGATACAGAACAAGAAAATAAAAAGATTATAATCGCAACTGGGAATCGAAACCAGGATCTCAGTCTTTATCGGGACATCGTGTTAATCAACTCGGCCATTTTTGTCCAATTTTATTTAAAGCATTACATAATCACCCTGTGCAATAATAAATAAATGCAACTAAATGCGCAAATAAAATTGAAAAAACAATTTTGGTATTTTTATACGCCGTTTAGTTACATCGTAGAACCATAATAAATAGTGAAAGCTTTTCGTGATTTTTTTTTACTATTTGTGTAAGTAAAATAAACATTATTTTTATTTAATATACCTCGCTGTAGAAAATGATTAGCAATGTTTATTTGAGCAGTAGTAGTTTAGTGTATAAATCCGAATTCAATAAAAAAAATCTCATTGTTTTTATGCCTCGCTTAGTAAAAGATAAGCTTTGTTTACGTCAATAAAACAACATCAACAAAGTAAACAGGGAAAACGGGTGTTATTCAGGGACATTAAAAATATACTACGTAGATTTCTAATTTTGTGCGGGGGATCCACGAAACTTGACCATACAAAACGGTATCAACTAGATGTGTAAATCTTCTAAATGCCAAAACAAAAGGTAATGTGCGTTACATATATAGAATTCCTAACTTCTGTTAAAGAACGTCAAAAAAATCACCTTGTGTTATAAGCTACGAAAGATTATGAAGAAGTCACTATATTGTGTTATTTTAAAATGTGTGTTTTCCCAGAACCTGTTTTACTAAAGGCACAAAAGTTACGTGCGTTGATCTCGGCGAAGCTTAAAAAAGTTTTCATAACTTTTTGATTTGAAACAGATTTTTTTTCAGGTTTTCCATGTTCTAATATAAAGTTTTCTTACAATATCCAGCACTAAATATTTATTAAAATTAACTTCACGAATGTTGAAAGGTTACAACTCAATTATTTCTTTATTGCCACCACAATTTAACATTTTGGCTGCGATGGATTTATCGTGCATTTTATTGAATATTAAATATTTCTTTAAGTTTTTCCTGGACTTCCGTAAGACGGATTTCTTTATGGATTTCTGGATTTCTCTAAGATGGCTGTTAATTTGATAATTTGTGTACATCTGCAAGCAATTAACTTATTGAATTCATTTTTCCCTTAACGTTAACCCCGAGAAACAATGAGAGGGATAAATGTCTAACATATGGGAGGTAGGCATGGGTACCGTTGCTTCGGGAATCATTTATTGGATTACCGACACCTCTGCCATATGTCACCCCAATTGTTTCCCTACGTTTGGTAACTTAGCCGGGGTGCCCGGGTTCATGGGGAGAGGTTTGTCCGAGTCTTGGTGGCGGATGCGTCTACCCACCAGCTGCACGGCAGGCCGGATCGAGAGAGAATGATTGAGGGGGTCCCTTTGACCTGTCCAGCCGTACACTTTCGGAAAATCGCCTAGCGTCGCAGTGGGAGGAAGGTCCGTCACTCTTAGACACACTGACCCTTAGATTCCTACCCACCCCTAATACGTTTTTCCTTCCCAGAATTTTCTCTTCTTCGTTTCCTAAAAATACCCTTCACACAGCAGGAGGCCCTAAGGAAAATAATTTCCCTCAGGGTCTATGCCATCTTTGGGGCCCGTTTTTTAAGGAAGGGAAGGAGAGGAGAGTTCTGGGAAGGAAAAAGATTTAAGGGGTGGGTAGGAATCTGGGGTTAAGGGTGTCCTGGTCATCCGTCTACAAGACCTAAACAAACCCCACCCCATGAACCCGGGCACCCCTGCTAAATCACCAAACGTAGCAGACCACTTGGGGTGACCTAAATGGCAGAGGTGTTGGTAATCCAATAAAGGTTCCCGGGGCGGCGGTACCCATTCCCGCCTCCCAAATTGAAAGGCGCTGAGGGGAATTGTATTTCAGGCGCTTCACTGCAGCCGGAGGCTTTTTACAATAGCTCTTAGTTTATTTTAAAAATATTGAGAAATTCTCAATTCTTACCGTGTAAACTTACCACAAAATAATGACAATAATTTTTAGGTTAAGTGAATAAACTTAAAATAATTTTAAAGTTACCAGTTTAGACGTAATCCGGTATTCTAGAATAATTTTCGTTATGATTTCAAAATCAATCTTACAGTGTCACTAGATAGTGCTACAGATCGTATAACTTGTGAGTGACCATTGACCATCGGCCACATGTTCATCCCTTCCGGCGCCGGGTCAAGTGTTAGGGCCGACCATTGTTTGTTTGTTTTGTGTGTTACTGGCAAATGTACTCGTACCTAATAATATAAATGTGTTACTAACCCACCGTCTGTGGCATAAATATGGTGATTGTTTATGAAAGAGCAGAACTAATAAGTTTAAAAAATACCCGTGTGGCAGTAAAATCTTCGGTGGCTGCAAAACTTGACTTTTACAACCTAAATCGCGACCCTGCTAAGACTTTTAGATTTAGAGGTTGTCGGGGTGGACGAAACCGCAAAAATAAATCGGGAGAAACCAGTGCGGTAACCCAAAACCCTAACCATGGGAAAACAAATGAAATTAAAACCACAGTAACAAAAGCGTCCGTACAGCGCCATGCAAATTTAAAAACCCGCCGACTTGCAGTGGCAAATTGGAATGCACGGTCAGTGAACAATAAGGTGGACGATGTTCACGATATTATTGACCAGAAGAAGCTGAACATCCTATCGATCACTGAGACGTGGCATGAAAACTATGACTCCACCTCCATAAAAAAGCTACGAGCCCTTGGCTATACGGTCGTGGAACAAGCAAGACGGAAATTACCGGACGACCCTAGAAACAATAATATCTCCTTTGTGAACCATGGAGGGGTGGCGATTATCGCGCGTCAAGTAGTGCGCGTATCAAGAATAAACATAGGAGATTATCAAACATTTGAATCTCTGGGGTGTTGCATTTCTACATCAGGAGCGTCTTTCACTCTGATCACTATCTACCGACCGGGGTCGAGGATAGTGATTCTGAATTCTAATTCTCACTGGAGAATTCTACGTAGAATTTGCGCAACTTTTAGGGCGGGTAAACACCCTACCGGGTGCCCTTGTTATAACCGGGGATTTAAATATCAGGCTAGACAGAAAAACGGACTGTAATACAATTAAATTTATTGATGTGTTGGAGTGCTACGGATGTACGCAATGGGTTGATATTCCGACTCATAATGCAGGTGGAATATTAGATATTTTTATTTCGAGGAACACAGACCCACCGCTAATAACCGAAGTCATAGACGTAGGACTTTCGGACCACAGGCTTATATGTACGGAAATAGATTTTAATCCTTCCAAACCTGTCTACAAAACGAAGACTACCAGAGCTTGGCGAAAGTTTAACTTCGACCTCTTCGAGGAAGAGCTGAAGTCATCCATCCTTGCGAAATATGATTTGAATAGCGATGTCATTTCGACATCCGGTCTAGTAGAAGTATATAATAGTACCTTAACTGCTCTTATAAACAAACATGCCCCCTTTTCGACCAAAACTTGTGCTGTTCGCAAGTCTGATTCCTGGTTTGATGCAGAATGCCGGGAAAAGAAGAGGACCATGCGCCGACTTGAGCGGATTTTCCGGAGCGGAAAACTATCCGACCAAAGGGAAGCTTGGGTTGGTGTACAATCAGAGTACAGGGAGATGATTCGAAGAAAAAGATCAGAGTACTGGACGACGAAGATTGAGAGCGAAGATTCTGACCCCCAGCGACTTTGGAACTCGCTTAAAACTATCACGGGTGAGTCAGAAAACTCAACTACACCCGCACTCAGTCCTAAGGACTTCTCCGACTTTTTCCAAGAAAAAATTCAAAATATCCGAGCAACGACAGCGTCTGCACCTCCACCTAACTTCACCACTTACAACGGCGAATCTCTAATGAAGTTCAAACACACTACATTGGAGGAAGTCACCAAAATTGTGTCTAGTTCTCTGAACAAACAATGTGCATTAGACCCGATTCCAACGTGGCTACTCAAAAAGTGTTTGAAACATGTAGTGCCATTCCTAGTTTTCCTTTTCAATAAAACTTTCGATTTAGGCGAGGTGCCCCAACTGCTCAAAAAAGCCCTTGTTTCCCCAATTTTAAAGAAACCCCAATTAGATTCTGTAGATTTAAGTAATTATCGCCCAGTGTCAAATTTGCCATTCATCTCAAAAGTCCTAGAAAAAATTGTGATCAGGCAGATAACCGCCCATCTGGCCAAAAATGAACTGTTATCAAAGTACCAGTCAGCTTATAGGAGGTATCATTCAACCGAGACTGGACTATTGCGCGTGTTGTCAGATTTGATGCTTGCAAATGAGTCAGGTAAGTTAGCTTTACTATCATTATTAGATTTGAGTGCTGCATTTGATACCATCGACCACAATATCCTCATCGAAAGACTGGAAAAAACTTTTGGACTGGGTGGTGAAACTATTCAATGGATAAAATCCTATCTTTGTGGCCGAACACAATCTGTACTAGCTGGTGGTAAAAACTCTCTCTTTGTAACCCTCACTTCTGGAGTCCCCCAGGGTTCAGTGCTGGGACCCCTACTTTTCATTTTGTTCATCAACGATGTTGCCAAAATAATAGAATCATTCGGACTTCTTTCTCATTGCTACGCTGACGATCAGCAAATCTATTTCTACTGTGCACCGAACGAGATAGATAAATTAAAAGATATCATTATTAAATGCATCACTGCCATAACAGACTGGATGTCTTCTAACAAATTAAAACTAAATCCAACCAAAACAGAATTTCTTTGGACAGCAACAAAAAAGCGTCAGTCAATATTAGATAAATCTCCTCTTATTACTTCGGGCTGTAACATTATCCCTAAAAATGGTGTTAAACTCCTAGGTGTACATCTAGACCAAGATCTTTCTCTTAAATCCCAAATTAATAAAACAGTAAGCGCAGGTTTTTTTCACCTGCGCCAAATCAAATCAATAAGGAGAAATATTCCGACTAAGGCCACAAAGATGCTGGTAAACTCTTACGTCGTATCACGACTGGACTATTGCAATGGCATATATGCAAATCTCCCTAAAATTTACACTGACAGACTTCAGTCAGTTTTCAATGCTGCAGCAAGACTGATAACCGGCGTTTCCAAATATTCTCACATTTCCCAACATCTGCGTAACCTTCATTGGCTTAGGTGTCCCGAGAGAATCCAATTCAAACTCTGCTGGATGGTTTTTAAAGCAACACACGACATGGCGCCGCCTTACCTGTCGGAACTGTGCATTCAAAACGATGTCAATACCAGACAAGCAACCCTTCGATCAGCATCTTCAACAGCCATAGGTAGACTCTCAGTACCTACGCGCAATCCCAACACCAATTTCGGAGACCGGGCTTTTGCAGTGGCAGGCCCAACAGCTTGGAACAAACTCCCTTCATATTTGCGAAATATCGACAGCATATCTGAGTTCAGAGCAAAGCTAAAAACTCATCTTTTCAAATTGTCATATCCAGAAAAATAACTTCATTTCTTCAGTAGTTTGTCATTACACAGTCCATAATTTACTTAGATGGTTTTTAAATATTTTTCATAACTCACACTGACAGCACGGGCAGAAATCATAACAATATACGTTTGTTAATATAAATATGTGTTCGTAAATGTAAATATGTATAATAGTCATAAATAATTATTTTTAAGCCATATAATAATACGTAATTAATAATACGATTAGAGTAGTTTTGTACTCGATTATAAAAATAAGTATAGTTTTAAGTCACTTGTCATATAGGTCTTAGTTGTAAGGCATTACATTAGGTACCAATCTTAGTAATAAGCCACCTGTAATATACATGTATAGATTAAATGTGTAAATGAATTGTAAAGCGCCCTTGAGGTGATTTTCTCACGAAAATGGCGCTATAGAAATCATCCAACAATTATTATTATTAATTATTTTACTCAGGGCCTCCTGTGTGGAGCTAATTTAAAAAAAAGTTTGAGTTTTAGTTTAAGTAAAAGCTTAAGTTTTACCTAGATCTGATGGATAAGTGGAATTTCTGAAAGAACTCAGAACTATTTTTATAAAATTTATTGGCCACACGTGTATAACAAAATCACCGTTAAGCCAAGAAAAGTACATTTCCAGCGAGAATGAGTCCAACTTTTCTTGAAGTTAGTAATTCTTATAAAGAATGTAACTGCCTGTGATCGAAGATCAGTATTCGTTAAATTTACAGCGGATACGTGACTCGCTTATTTATCTCGGCATATACAAAAAGCTGTTTCCCAACTAAACTCTAAAATTCAATACAGTCTGTAGTTGCCCCCAACAGTGCACCGTAGCAAAATTTAATGAGATTCCAGTGAGTGCTTTTCCATTATTATTTAATGCGAAACCTGGTGAACTGGACGTATTCTGTTTGTTAAGCAAATAAATAAGTTATAGTGTTCGCGTTTAATTCGTAGCATTCCATTTAATATTTCTTTAAAATTTTAAAACTTAAATTTAATATGGTTATTATCGAGTTCTCAATCAATAAACAAATACCCCAATATTATGTTAATTAATAAAGTAAGGAAAGTGATATATTCCCCACTCCTTAGTATGTTTACAAAACCTAAACAATATAACGCACTTAAGGCGATCCACTAGTTCACTACTGTGCCGTGGACAGTAGTTCTTCGGTGGACGCCATAGGGGTCACTTAGAATAACCGAATTCGTCGACTAGCGGCCGTATTGTAAAATATCAACGCGAAAATGCATATTTTATTTTATTTTGGGAAGATTGGGTGAAAATATCATTTTAAATATCATTGGGTGTAAATATAATTTTTTGCGATTATTATAAAATAAACTGAATTTGCCACATTACGCAATAAAACCATATCCGAAAAGGGGTTTATAAATAGGAGAGTTTGGACTTGAAAGTGTGTTTTTTAGACCTCATACTTTATTTTTTTATAGGCTTATTAAAAAACTTATTAAAAAAATGACCGATATTTTTAAGGGCCAAGGTATGTTCTACACGCAGTATTTAATTGAAGCATCTACAATACTTCTAAGCGATCAAATTTTCAAAACAAAAACATATGATTTTGCATTATTTACTATGACTTCATCTTAAATGAAATATAGCAGTGATGTCATTATAAAACAATTAAGAAAACCCTGATATTTATTTCTGAACCCCACATAGTATAGTTTGTACTGTCTCAATTAGTGTATCACCAAATTATTTAACGAGTAATAAATCAATTTTGACACCTTCAAAAATTGACACATAAAAACGTATAAATAAGTCGTCTCAAAGTGGTTTAACCACAGTTTGAAAATGGCCCGGTAAGCCGAAACAGCTGTAACAAAAATACATACTTAAATGAGACAGCAGTAACATTATTATAAAAAAATAAGAAAACCCTAACATTTAGTGCGGAGAAAACAGAAACCGAACCCCACTTTATAGTGTGTCTACTATCTCAATTAGTGTCTCGTCAAATTGGTTTAACCGGTAATAAATCAATTTAGACACCATAAAAAAGTGACATTTAAAAACGTATAAATAAGTCGTCTCAAAGTGATTTAACCACAGTTTGAAAATGGCCCGGTAAGCCGAAACAGCTGTAACAAAATTTATACTAAAATATAAATTAATTATAATGAAGTAAAAATATTTTAGTATAAATTTTCTTCATTATAATTAATTTATATTAAATTAAAAAATAGATAAATTATTATTAGCCATTATTCTTTTCGTTACAAATTACTTTAACTAATAAAATTGACTAACGTAATTTTTCCTGAACGGTGTTATTAATTGGATTTCAATATCATTAAATAATTGGCAAATCTCTGCTGTCTATTTTTTTAATAAAATCGTACATGTCAAATGAAAAAATTTCCGTCTTTCTTTCTCTTTTGGAATATTGCCGCATAAAGCATACAAACTAAAAAGCTTACTATATTTTTTATTAAGCGAAAAGACGGATTGGTCGGTAGATTTTTTGCCGGGTAAAAAGCCCGCCCTAGTGCCTATTACTTTTGAAAAACGTGTGTTATAAGGTAAAAATATAAATTAATAAGAGATTATATATATTATTTTCAAGGAATATATTTGCCACAAAATAATATAATAGCTAATCCAATGTCGACGTTCGTTTTCCTCCGTAACTCGGATCACAGATTGATCTCCTTTCATCACAGACGCTTGGCATATGCAATTTATTAACGATGGGGTGAAAACCCATCCATACGTTCTTGAGTATTATTTGAATTGACGTACATTTAATCCACATAATCCATTACCTGTAAAGCTCTCGCTCACGCCCGATCAATTTTAAATGTGCACTCAAATAAAAACGACATCAAACTTCTTTGACAAGTCATAGTTTTTAACTTTAATAAGATCGATCTTTAAAAGTATCAAAAAGTCTACCCAGAGCACTGAAGCATTATAATTAGAAGTATTATATTAGTGTGCATTACTTTGACTTCGTCTTTATTATTTGAAACGAGACCAATATTTGGACAAACAAGACCAATATTTGGAAACAAGACCAATATTTCGATATTTAGACCAATTTGGATTATATTAGTGTGTATTACTTTGACTTCGTCTTTAATAAATTTGGAACAAGACAATTATATTTGGACCAGTATGGTCATATATTTGGACCAATTTGGTTATCACATTATAAGATTCACCGAAAAAAAATCTAAAATTAAGAAAACTGTCCGACAGAAGATTGGTAAACGACGACATTTCGTTTGACGAGGATTATAATAATAATCTTTATTCAATGAAATAACAACAATATAACTAAAAAAAATTACATGCTCAAAGTAGTTTACAAATAGATTACATCAATCAGTACAGAAAAATTAACAAATAGGAAGTAACGTAAGAAAGTTTACACAGGAGTAGTATAGTTATACAGTATTTTTAGTTGTGCATAGCCTGCCTCACTAGGTGAACCTGTATTGAGGCAGAATTTTTGTTAATTGTTTCTCGCAATTTTATCTATGGTTTTTTTATAAATGTGTAAAGTAGGTTTCCATACAGCAAAAACTTTATTTTAGTGAACATTATTGTTTGCATATACCTACACAATTCATAAACTGCAAGGTTATTACTACAATAACAACTGTCAATGACTGGGCGTTTGGGTGAGGGCACCAGTATAGGCTCGATCATTAGAATGTATCCATATTTTAACATATTTTTTAAACTCTCTCTGTGTTTGACTCAGTTTGATGTTTTCTGGGAGAATGTTGAATATTTTTGTGGCAAAGTATCTAAAGCTACGTTGACCAAAGGTGGAAGAGAGTGCTGGAACTTGCAATATGTCTTTGTTGGAGTTACGTGTAAATCTTATGTTTATTTTTTTTCGTAAAGCACACATGTTTGTTTTTAAAGAGATGCATGAGGATAGTTTTTACATAGATCTGTCGAACATCAAATACTCTCATTATTTTGAATATAAGGTCACTGTTTGCAGTTAGAGGAAGTTTGAGAATGATTTTCATAATAGTTTTCTGCGCCTTTTTGACAGGATCTAGAGCTGATAAAGTGCCCCCTCCCCATGCAATGATACCATACTCAATGATAGATTGGGTGATTGCAAAATAAATCGTTTTTAGGAGTTCTAAGTTAAGAAAGTTCCTTATGGATCTGAAGAAGTGTATTGTTTTTCTAATTTTACTTGCAATGATCTGGGTGTGTAGGTTCCATTTGAGGTATGGGTCAATGGTGAGGCCGAGGTACTTCATCTGTGAAGTGTGCTCTAAACTGGGGCACTCACTACATTCATTGGAATTCGTACAGCTATGAATTTTTATGGAGTAATCATCATTAGGTTGGCCTGTAGTATTGATGCTTGAAGTAACATATTTTGTTTTCTTCGTGTTAAGGGTAAGTGTGTTGATATCTAACCATTTTTTAATGAAGTTAATATTTTCTTCAGCTTTTTTAAATACAGCTGACCAATTATTGTTTTCGAATAATAAGACAGTATCGTCTGCAAAGCTAACAATGTGTCCCTGAATTTCAAGGTTGCAAAAGTTGTTAATATATAGTAAGAACAGAGTCGGTCCCAAAACGCTTCCTTATGGAATTCCATAGTCAGTTGAGCGCTGATTACTGAGGGTATTCTGTATTTTAACCTGTTGCTGGCGTCCATTAAGATAGCTTTTGAAGAAGTTTAGCTCTTTGTCCGTAATGCCGATTTTCTCTAGTTTTTTTAATTAGTTTAATGTGTGATATTGTATCAAATGCCTTAGAAAGGTCTAAGAATATTGTGATACATTTATTTCCTTTATCAAGGCTTTTTACAATGAAGTCTGTCACACTAGCAATGGCATCTGATGTACTTTTGTTTTTTTGAAATCCATATTGATTATTTGAAAGTATTTTATGGTTCTCGACGAATTTCAAAAGTTGTGCATTAATGAGGTTTTCAAAAACTTTAGACAAGCTATTTAGTAGAGTAATTGGTCTATAGTTGTTGGTATCTGTCTTATTTCCAGATTTGTAGATGAGAATTACGATACTTTGTTTTAGGTTAGAGGGGAAGTAGCCTTGTGTAATGCTTAGGTTTATAAGGTATTCCAGTGGCAATGTAATCTCCGAAGACAGCATTTTAAGAATTTTCGTTGTAATTTCATCTGGTCCAGCGGAAGAAGTGTTTTTTAGAGATTTATTTGTACTGAGAATTTCTTCCTTTGTTACAGTTCGGAAGAGAAATTTTATATTTTTGTTATTTGCTTGATCCTCTGAATTGGTAGATTGGTTGATACCACTTTGGGGGATTTGAGAAGCAAGATTTGGACCAATGTTAATAAAAAAATTGTTTACATGATCAGCAACGAGCTTAGGATTGGTTTGTACTCAGGTATTTTTTTTTTTAAAGCTGTAAATATGTTATTCTTATACTTGTAGATAGATTAACCCTTGTATTTTTTAAAAATATTTATAACAATTAGTTTGAAAAAATGGAAACAAAAGTATAATTTTTTTAAACTTCATAACTTTTATTTATCAATACGTGTTTATGTGGACATAGTATAAACCAATCCTGAGCAAGCGATTTTCCTTTCTAAAATCATTATTTCCTTTGAGACCTATTTCATATCATGTTTCTAATAGAGTCACATAAACTAACAATATCTTTCACTGCAGCAATAACGTCAATACCAATTCGCTTATACCATGCCTTCTACCACGCGAACGTAGCTTAGGTAAGCAATTTGCAAAAATAGTAGATATTTTTAATAGCACAAAATATATGTATAAACAATGATTAGTTTACAATTTGTTTCCTATGGCCTCATTGTAAATTTTAGTTTATTTAAACATATTAGTATGTTAACACTGTATAATTGTTTTGCAATATATTTTTTTATCTCTAAAAGTTTTTTTTCTGTATTAAAAGTGGATCTAGGTAAATTGACCGAATCGCAATTTTTCGAAACCAATTTTTCGAATTCAATTGTTCGAAACACTAGTTTTTCGTTGATATTAGTATGTATACAGTACGTACAAGAGTATTTCATTATAGGATGGACAAGATCAACTAACCTAGCCTAACATAACCTAACATAACCTAACCTAACCTTACAATATCTCGTTAGTCACAAGCAAGTGAAATATACATATTAAAAAATGATTCACAAATTAGAAAAAATAATATGTCTTTCGGCGAATTGCTGTTCGAAAAATTAGTCTTTCGAAAAACAGAAATTCGAACAATTAATTTCGAAAAATTGAGGTAGAAAAACATGTCTGCTCCCATTTAAAGCAGCTTGTACCGTAAATAAATAACAATTAGTTGGCTGATTGACCTAGTACCATTTCTACCTCTGCTGAGGGAACGCTTTATCCGGAGACCCACAGTCTTGAGTCTGTTTCTATCTCATCAGTCCAGAATCATACTCAAACCCTCTTCAACTTTGGTCTCTACTTTCCTTTTACTGTCCCTAGAGACCAAATACAACGTATCATCAGCGTAGTCGACCGAGATGCATCCTTCAGGCAAGGGCAGCAGAACGGTTGAATTTAATATTCCAAACCGAACCGAACCCTGGGGATATCCCATGTCCACTTCCCTTACTATGACTACATCACTATATGAGAGCTCGATGGTTGTTTTCAAAGTAGTCACACAAAACTTATGATGAAAAAATTTCGGTGAAGCATCGGATGCTAGATACGAGGGCACAACTGAGGAGGAGGATCTAACTAGGACGCTTATGAGCCTGATGAAAGTGTTGAAATCGATCGTGATGATGATTGGTAGCTAAATATGGTGCTGGGTGGAATTCTACTCATCACTTCCCACTTCACTTCCCCAAGCACAAGCACTTAGAACGTCGTCTCACGGGTTGTTAAGATATAAACCGAATAGTGTAAAGAGGCGGAAGATGTTGTACGAAGTGCAATACATTAAAAATTTATGATTAAACGTATAATAAGAACATAATCATAGACATCCAAATGGATAGACAAGCAGTTACAGATGAGGGGTAAAACCAAACTATGGAGAGCGAAGAGGAGAAAGATGACTGTCATTCGTTGAACAATCAATCTGACAGTATATAGGCATCTCGCATTACAATATCACCATTTAGTTCTTAAAAGCAAAATCTGCTTTGAATGAATAGACCTTTTTACATGGGAGCGCGAATTGCTTGCCACGTTCAAAACTTATTTGCTAAGGCCAAATGCTCGCCCCAAAAAGACTCGCGCCAATACACATATCAATATTTTCCTGCCGTGTTTAGTTAAAACACTTTTACAAATGTTTCATAATTTACTTACCCCTGTAACCAGCGACGAGCACATTGGAGTACCGCCCACATTCGCTATGTGCATATTGATACGTAGATATATTGTATAGCACAAGCTGCCGTTATTTCGTTAAATGTATGGATGTCAGCTTCTCGCTGTTCACGGCAAGAATGATGACGTCACACATTTTAGATTCAAGCGAGGCTATATCCCCTCCCCATGGAGCGAGCCGGTTCCAAGGAGGAGCTACAGCCGGCGCCATGTGGAGGGGGAAATAATACGTTTTTATCACTTAGGGCAGGTCCAGATATATTCATATGTCCGTGAACATAATACATAATTATGAATTTTGTGATTAAATAACAAAAAAATACTAAAATACAAAAACAAGTAAATTTACCATTATTTACGTAATATGTACCCAATAGAATTAAAATACTGCCAATAATATTCAATTTTTTATTTCATCATATGAAGAATTCATGAAGGCACCTGGGGTCCCGGGTACTTCTTCAGTCATTCACATATCCAAAGATATGTTAAATTGTTAATTTCTACTCTAGTGGAAATGTCACAAAGTTTCAGCCGATTAGATTTACTGGAACATAAAAAAGTCTTAAAAGTCATTAAAAACTTACCCGGGTCCCTTTTCGGTAACATAAAGGTTTAAGTTCTGCAAGTATTTTATCTTTTTATTATTGTTTCACCTATTTCGGCATTCAAAGTCTTCGAACTATTGGGAAAAATACTTTCAGAACTTAGGTAGGTACCTAAGAACACAATTAAATATTAATATTTTAAATATTAGGTCCTTACATATGAAATTGGCGTTTTGCCGTACTGGCAACTTTGATCTCAAATATCTTCTCTTTGGTTAGGAATTCCAAATTCAAATTTATACAGCTATTTACTCATGTATTTGTGTTTCGAAAATTATAATTCATTTGTTTTTTCCTTAATTGTTTTTTTCTTTGCGTCACTTAGTTTACAAAATGGAAAACTTGAAATTTCGCGTTATTTACGAGTACGAGTTCCACCATGGCACCAGTGCTGCAGAAACGAATCGAAGGATTAATGATGTGTATGGCGACGATGCCGCAAAAGAAAACACAGTGCGTTTTTGGTTCCAAAGTTTTCTTTCTGGAAATTTCGACCTGCAGAACAAGCCCCGTGGACGGCCGGAGACCAAAGTTGATAATGAAGAATTGAAGGCTATTATAGAAGCGGATCTATCGCAAACCACGTCCGAGTTAGCTGCAGGCTGCGGTGTTAGTGATAAAACTGTTTCAATCCACTTGAAGCAAATTGGGAAGGAGAAAAAGCTTGAAAGGTGGGTACCTCACGAATTGAGTGAAGAAAATCAACAAACGCGCGTTATAACGCTAGACCACACACTGCACAACAGATGGCTACCAAATTAGTGGAGCTTCAATTGGAATGTCTAAGACATCCACCGTACTCTCCGGACCTTGCCCCAACAGATTACCATTTTTTTCGAAATTCGGATAACTTCTTGCAAGGGAAAAAATTCAACTCCGATGGGGCAGTCCAAACCACCTTCAAAGATTTTATTGATTCCCGTCCGAATGGTTTTTTTAGTAAAGGGATCGATGAACTACATATGAGATGGCAAATGTGCATAGATAGCAATGGTACATACTTTGATTAAAAAAATATATTATATAAAAAAAATCGACTTTATGTTCCTCCCATACAAAACGCCAATTTCATATGTAAGGACCTAATTATTTAAAACGAGATAGAGTTCTGGGAATTAAACCCAGTAACAATGATTACGATAATTACGCTTTTTATCCATTGGTCCGATAACCCGATGCCCAATAGAGACTCCTCTTGCAAGGCCTAAAGTTGTTTTTACGGAATTCAATATTTCGTTTGCGTGAAAGCACCACCTGGGAAATCTACAAATAAATCAATTCAGACAATGGAAAAACCGTATTATTATTACTTATAATACTTAAGGATACGTTAGGTTAACGGATAAAATTGAAAGAAATACTTATAAACTGCGCCCTCGACTATTTTCTGGATAAAAATTTAAATTTTTCTCATTATTAACGAAGACATAAATAACAAAAGGGAGATGTTGAAAAAAGCTTTCGCTGCTGAAAACTTTAGGAGGTTCACGCTGACAATTTTAATTAAGCTCAATATACCTGCGTCAGCATTGTCATGTCGTGAAATAATTTAGTGGGGGCGGGTCTTCACTAGCGGGATTCACGTGCGTCTGGTGAACATTGATAATTTAGATAGGTACTTACTTGCTCACTTTTAATAATTATATTAGGATGATCTGTATGGCGAAGTTTTTGTTAAAATCATCTCGTCTATAATATACTTCTAGAATCCTCTTTCGTAGATACTACTAACTACAGACTAGACAAACTATTATATGTACTTTTTGTATAACAACTATACAAACTCTTATAACAGATTGTCGCAAAATACAGGTTTGTCGATCATAATAAAAAAAAAATTATGGGTACAATATATTAGACCGCTGAACGTGATGCTGCGTGAACCGCGAACGTGATATATTGTAAAATATTTATAATCTGTGGAGGCAGATAATACACGCGTCCATACCTGGGAGGTAACTTGATTACTATTTATTAGAGAAATTTAGACACAGTTTGCACACAGAGGACGTATGTAATTGGATCGTACGTTATCGGAAATGCCATTTTTTAATCCTGGAATATATTTTAATAATCTTATATACATATAAATCTCGTGTCACGGTGTTTGTGGTCGCACTCCTCCGAAAGGCTCGACCGATTTTTATGTATATTTGGTAGGTATGAGAATAGTTCGTAAAGTATATTTCATACCGCCAGGTGATTAAGGTGTCCTTATCCAGAAAAAAACAATTACAATTTTTTTTTTTGGCATAAAAAATACCTATAACCCCAAAATTTCACCCTCCTACCCCAACCCTCCCATTTTTTAATCGCGATTTTAGTATTTTTGTAGGAACAAAATTAACCGTCGTTCGTATTTCAAACATACCGAAATTATTTATTATATTTATTTATTTATTAACGCCCCCTTCTGGGAATATGAATAATACACAACAATCTTTGTACATAAGTGAACTGTCTCAGTAACAATATTTTATATTTATTTAATAATAATAATATAAGTTTATTCCAGAATGTATGCAGGGAAAGTGCAATGCAATACATTCCATAATGTAAAATAACAAAAAAAGATAAATAATAAGTTAAGGTAAAAATTAAATAACACATAAATTAAATTAAATAAACTAATAAGCATGAAAAATAAATCTGAGAAAAAAAATTTATGTATGTATCAAATACTAAAATGAATGTAAATAGCCGTTAAATTTAAATTAAGATGCCGACTGACTTGGTATAATTGTTTCCCTCCATTAGTTTTCTGGGCAAAGAGAAATACATACGGTAGTTAGTCGCAGAATTTATGCACTGAAATTTTTTTTTATGTTGTTGAATGGCAGATGGCGCTATGTCCGCTTCATCTAACTTTCATCCACACATGCGCAAGTCATTCACGAGAAGCGTCGCGTCATTTTGACATTTCATTCGGCATTTGTTATGTATCACAACGCAGTGCGTGCAAAATTTTGTACCTACAATTTATTTTAATTTATCTATTGTTGTGCGTGTATTACAATGAAAAATGCCCCCAGTTATGTCGTCGTCTACAGCGCTCCATTTCTCTTTCTGTCATTAATCCCATCCCCACACACTTACAACAAATTCGTAATTTTTTTTATTTAACATCCAAAATATTCACTAGAAATAATTTATATGGCAGATGTGACGAATCAAATTACGTCACAAGTAAATTTGAATAAGACCTTATCAGGCATTGTGCATTCAAAGACAAAGAAAGTGTTGACAGATATGAAGGAGCGGAACGGAGGAAGGGAGAATTGCGGGGTAGGGCCACGGGTCCCACCAGTTCATAGGGCACGCGCGCCGGTACAGGCAGTCGAGACTGAGACCAGGGAGAGGGAGGAGCGTGAGAAGAGTAAAGAAGACATCCATCGGAAGTTGAGGAAGTAAGATACATAAAAAGGAGAGTCAATATCGCCAGTGAAAGTGTTAAACGAAAACTGCGTAAATGACAATAAGAGAAGAGTGTTTTACAAAGTGCCGCCCTTGCGAACAATAAAATAGTGCAAAACGATATCACCGCGTGCCACCGCCACCCACTGATTGCTGCCCACTGCTTACAGCCACAGCTCCGTCGCCGCATCCTGACCCTGTGCCTGGAAAGGCTCCCGCAGATCGCCAACGAAGTTACGCATCGCAAAGTTGAAAGTTAGTTACCCCGAACCATATGACAACCATTAAAGATTTAGATATAAGTAGATCTAAGTATAATTAAGATCATGTATTCAGACCTAGCCAAACCTTATTAAAATCCATATATTTAAAACCTTTATAATTAAATTCATCCCCCCTTTGTCCCAACCCAAGCGACCCCAGTCGGTGAGAAGGCAGATTGGAGGAAGTACAACGATAGGTATAAAACAGCACTTATTTAACCTTACATCAATGATTTTCCTAAGCTAGCTTCCTGTAACAAGGTGATACGCTACAATGGCGCCCAACGTGGGGCAGTTTTAGGTATTTTACTATACCTATCACTAATGTTATCGACATTCATGAACTCCGTCCCTGAAAAGAAGGTAAATATTTGCATGTTTTTATTATAGTGAATTTCTTGTACTTTTTCTCGATACTCATATGAGTTCCCTTTGTCTTGTATAACCTTGTTTAGGTATATCCTTTTCTTCGTTTAGTTTGGGTTAGATTTTTATCGTTGCTATCTCATAATATTATTTGATAATATGAGATGTGTTATATTTTGAATATAATCTTTCTCTGTTAACGTTGTTATTATAAACAAATGTGCGGCGAGGTCGGAGACGTAATACGAGTATTATCCGACGGCGCGCGCGGCGGGATTATCAAGTGTTATTTTTGTTGGCAGGCTATTAAATCATTCTACAAATCGGCGCGTTGACTTATTCGGGATTGTAGGTAGGTACCTGGAGTTCAAACCTTTTATTACCGATCGGCAGAATAATAATTTCAAGAGTGTTTTAGATTTCATACGGTCACAAGTAAGACGGGCGATGTCAAGTATTTTTTTTGGTTGTTTGCCTAAATTTATGTGTTTGGGCTAATGATTTTAGGGTACCTAGGCGAGGTTATTTTTTGCTGATATTTAGGCAGGGTGTTTGACCCCCGAGTTAGGAATACGTCTTTGTCACGTTGACAAACGGCCAACGAGCCAAATATACCTAGCAGCGACGAGATAATTTATCAACATGTCTTCCGATAGTTATGATTCAAATACAAAGGAGATCCATGATCCAAATGGCCTGTCCAAGGATGATCTGATCGCCGAATTGAAAAGTAGAAATTTAATCCCTCAGAAAACAGTCCGAAAAATGAGGCAACAAGCTTTAAAATTTAATCAGGATGTTAGGGTCCGGTAGGTGATTGTCAATGTTGATTCAGTACTCGGTATAATTTCTGTATATAGTTTATTTATCGGTATTTATGTTACAGGAATGCACGGACAGCGATACTGTCTGGTCCGGCTACAATGTTCACTCTCTGGTGCTGCTTCTCTAATTTCTCTTATATAATAAATAATTATCTAATGTTAGAATTAACAAATATTGTTCTTATAATTATGTGCTTATTGATTAATAGGGTCCAACTAGGTTTATTGCTATCTCTATGTATTTATTGATAACTAGGTTCCAACTAATTAGTTGTTACAAATATGCATGCACAAGAGAATTGATAACAAATGATAGCATGGGGTACATTGGCACATAACATCTTCCCCCTTAGAAGAATTGTCGACCTCGACAATCTTCCTTACTTCACTGTCGATGTAAGTCGCGTATGTCGACCACTGACTAAAGCGTCGTTGTCGTCTTCTAGTGTTACCATAAGTGTAGGTACCTCTGGAGTGTCTAAATTATTCGGTTGGTTTTTTGATTTATAATATTTGTATAGTCTATAAAAAATAAACATGACAATGCTCATTAAAAGGTATGAGAAATAAGAATTCTGAGAGATTTTATGAAGCGTTACTTTTGATTTTGTTTCAATATTAAGATAAATTTCATCTAGATTGCGACTTGCAGTATTTAATTCTTCATTATTAAGACTCTGAATTTTGGAGGACAAATCTGGAATTTCTAGAGCAATAGTTTTATTTCCAGTTTCTGAGTAACAATTTTTTTCTAGTATATTAAATTGAGGGATAATTGATTTAGATCATAGGTTCCCAACGTGGGCGATAACGCCCCCTTGGGGGCGTTTCAGACCTTCAGGGGGGCGGTAGAAGGCAAAGGGAAAATTGGGGGGCGTTTCAGACTTTCAGGGGGGCGGTAGGAGACCCAGAGAAACCCATAGCTCGTTTACAAGCACATATCGAAGAAGTCGAAGACATGCTAAAAGAATACGAACTGCACATGGTGATTTAAAAAAAAAAAAATATTTAAAAAAATACATACATATACAGATTTATAGTAAAACATATAGTTCTTAAAGCTAATTACAATATATAAATTTCTTTTTAACAAAACCACCCAATTCAAAAGAGAAAAAACATTTCTCGTGCTTGAATTTTGGAGAGTGCCATTGTAAAATGCGAATAGATACAGAGAGTATGTTATTACAAGTACTTATAATAAATATATAACTTAACGGAAGATAAGTCGACATAATGAACTTGAAGTAATGATGAGCGAAACCTGTATTACCGAAGAAATTAACCAAAATGAAACAACATTTCAGGGCTGTTCGACAATTAGATGCGACTCATTTAGCAGGCATACAGGTGGAGTTATCACTTTAATTCTGTAGTGTTTGTGTGTGAGTGTGTAAACAATATCTCTTACAAAGTCACAATAAATGCGGTACTAGATAAAAATAATACCTGGATACCTACTGGCTATTGAAGGATTTTAAGCTGGGAACCCATGCAGCTATTTATCATTCCCCAAATCAAAATGATACAAAATTCTTAGATTTTTTTGAAGAATGGTGCCGTTAGCAAATAAATACAAGAGACTTTAGCAAATAAATAAAATCATCTGTGGAGATTTTAATATTCAATGCAAAAAGCACAAGATTACAAATCATTATAAATTGCCTAGGTAGGAAGTAACTTGTCAAAAATTATACAAGAATATGAAAAAACTCTAAAACCATGATTGATTTGGTAATTTCAAACGACTTTTACGCGGAAGTTAATGCTGCAAAAGAAGTCAAAATATCTGATCACGAAACAATTATTACAAAAATTAGATATAATAGTCCGAAACCTCAGGGAACACGAAGTATAATATACAGGAATAAAAAGAACTATAATAAGGATAAATTATGTACGGCATTACAAAACAAAAAGTGGATCTGCGATAACCAAGGAAATTTAGACAGAAAAGCCGATGAACTAATAGGACACCTGAAAACAGTAGTAAATGAACTAATGCCTACGACGAATATATCTTATATATAAAAATGAATCTTTAAATGTGTTGCTAAGCGCAAATCTCGAGATCAGCTGAACCGATTTCGCTAATTCTTTTTTTCGAATATTCCTTGAAATACGAGGATGGTTCTTACGGAGAGAAAAATTAAGAAAATTGCGAAGAAAATTGGATAATTTCAGAAAACCTATTACTAAACTAAACGACTATCGCACTTTTGACAGTACGCGTGTTTGAGAATGACATTTTGCAAAACAATGATTGTTAAATAAAATTCTATTTTTGAAAATCTTTAAGTTGATAAATTTATTTAAAGTTGGTACTCCCCTAATAGTTTGAATCGAATCAAGAATTTTAGATATTTTAAATAGGTACCTATGTTAGGTACCAAATTTAATATACATGAAAAATGGAAATTTGAATAAAAATTGTAAAAGGTGGCACACGGGCTGTTTAAAAACTGAATGTACTGGGATAGAATATATGGAACGCGGGAGGAGGGTTGGCGGGACGAGGGAGCGGTAAAGGGAAGAAGGAAGGCGGGGAAATTAGAAGGGGAAGGCGAGAGGGGGGAGGGGAATCTGGGAGGGGGAGGGGAACCTGGGAGGGGGAGGGGAACCTGGGAGGGTGAGGGGAACCTAGGAGGGGGGAGGTGAACTCGGGAGAAGGGTTTGCGGGACGGGGGAAGGGGGGGGAGTGGAGTGGGGAGAGGGAAGGTGGAGGTGACGGAGTGGGAACGTGAGAGGGGAAGAGGAGGCAGGAGAAGAAGGGGAGGCGGAAAGGGAACGGGACGAATGGGAAAGGACACTCAGGGAGAAACAATTTCTTTATTAAATGGCATAGCAACGCATGCCGGGACCAGCTAGTATTTATATGTAAAATGAATTCCTGTTTCCCTTGGTCACGCTTTCCTTTCACTTTTTTTTAAAGTTTCCTAATACTTTGTAGAAGGTTCTTACGGAAAGAAAATTTAAGAAAATTGCGCAGAAAATTTGATAATTTCAGAAAACTTAACGACTATTTTAACTTCACACGTTTGACAGTTCGCGCATTTGACGAAATTGAATTGTGTTTTTGAAGGTTTTTTTTTGTAAAAAAAGAATTATCTAAGGATTATTTAAATTACAGATATTTTAAATAGATACCTACGTTAGGTACCAAATTTGATTGATTGTTCTTATAATATATAAAAATGAATATTTGTATTGAATGGAAAGCGAAAATTTCAATAAAAAAATTGTAATAGGAGGCACGCTAAATATTTGAAAACTGAATGTACTGGGACTGTTATATGGAACGCGATAGGGGGATTGGTGGGACGGGCAAGTGGAAGAGGAAAGGGAGTAGGCGGGGAAGGTGGAAAGGGAACGCGGGAGGGGAAGGAAATGCGGGAGGGGAACAGGGAAACAATTTATTTCTTTAAAAATAGTATATCAACGCATGCCGGGAACCAGCTAGTAGTATATTAAAAGGAAACAAATAAATAGTATACCTACGAAATCCCTAGATCTTCTAAAAAAACAAAGAGATACAGCTTATAAAGCCTGAAAAATACAATTTCCAGATCCAGACCAAAAATTCGTATTCTAGGCTAAAAATTATTACCTCTCAAAGAGATTCAAGAAAAATGTGGAGTACAATTAAAGAAATTATAAGTGGCAAACAGAGGGAAAACATTAAGGAAGTTCGGTTCCCGATGAAGTTGAAGATGATAAAACTAAAATAGCCAAATTTAATACTAAGTATCGAAAACATAAGTATTTCATTATTCACAGGTACATCTTCTCAATCACCAGAAAGAAGAGAGAATAATAATATTTTCAGGTAACAGTGAGTATTTAATGAAAAATTTTAATACGATGGCGCAAAAATCATCGACGCGCGACGTCTGGAATTACTATAGGCATAATTAAATTTAAGTAGTTGCACTAATAAATTAATATGTGTTAAAGGGAATTTTTCCGCAGTCATGGAAAACTTCCATAATAACACCAGTGCCCAAAATAATAAATGCTAAAAATTTCGAAGACCTCAGAAAAATAAATGGATAACCTAAATATGAACAAATACTAGAATCCATAGTTAAAGAACAAATGAGAAAATTTATTGAAAAAAAATAACATTCTTGTAAAACAGCAGGGTTTAGAAACAAATTATTCATAATGGAAAACCAGTATGGATCAGAAGAAAATCACAATAGTAGTGTTTTTGGATTTTAGACGTGTTTTTGAAACGATAGACAGAGAAATACTAAAATAAAATTAAAAATAGAAAACAAAGAAACAAAATTGGAGATGCTATATCTGAAACACAACAAGTAAACCTCAGAGTTCCTCAAGGATCTGTGTTGGGACCGCTCCTATTTATTAAGTATATATATTAATGATATAGTGAAGTGCCTAAAGTACTGTTCTTTCAAACTTTTGCTGATGACACACTTTTATATATTATACCAAATAATATCGAAGATGCATTGTCAAACAAAGTTTTTTTTAAAGAATACTTCTATATTATATATTAAAGTTTTTTTTTCTTCGAATAAACTGAAAATAAATGTAACTAAAAGTAAATTCATGGTATTAGAGAAGAAACTCAACGAAATTACTACCCTAAATATAGAAAATCAAAATATTGAAGAAGTAGATGAAATTACATACTCAGGAATCATAATATATAACAAAGTAAAACTACACTAACTTTGAAATTTTAAATTAAAAAATTGCGGAAAAGGTTAAAAAGAAAAAGAAAAGTAGGATAAAGGGAAAGTTAGACGTCAAAACACGGAAACTGGTCTACAATACCACTGTAGCGTGTCACGTGAATTACTGCACAAGTGTAATCTTTCTGAGCAATAAAACCCAATTAAAAAAATTAAAAATAATTCAGAACGGTTCCATGCCAACTCAGAATTAAACCATCTCAGAAACACCTCAGAAAGGTCATTAAAAGCTATAATATTTTTTTATCGTCACTCTTTAATAATCTTTATGAGGTGCTTCTGAGTTGGTTTCATTTTGAGTTGACCGGTCACCAAATAAAATATACAATAAAAAAAATTAAAAAACGCATCTTGCCCCATCCTATCTTGCCCCATCCTATCTCCCCCCCCCCCCCTGCCCCCCGCCCCCCGTTGTGGTAAATATAATCGTGACGATATTTGCTGTTTCAGATTTTCGAGTTGGGGGGCGCTAGAAAAAAAAAATTCTCAAAGTGGGCGGTGGGCAAAAAAAGGTTGGGAACCTATGATTTAGATGATAGCATGTCATTTAAATTAATGTTGTTAAAATTTGTGTAAATTATAGAGGAACTAGTATATATTTTACAATTCGACATTAAGGATAATATTCCAATATTTCCTAGAAATAAATCGGATGGATCAGAATGATTACATTTAATGGTTATTCTAGTTGGTTTAGGAAGTACAACAATCCATTGATTTTTGTTTACAAATTTATGCCATACTTCGTCAATTGAATTTGTGATTCTAATATTGCATTTATTTGGCATGACAGTCATATTATTTAATAGAAGTTGGGTTCCACATATTGGTCTTAATTGTATGGAATATAATGGATTGATAAGTTCACAAATTGAATTATTTTCATTGATATTTTTACAAGATTCTAAATTATTAATTATTGAATAATGTTTCTTGTTTTCAGCTATAGCAAGATAATCTATAGATGGTAAAATAAATACATAATAATTATCTGGTCGTTTGGCTGGTAAAGATATAAGTTTATACATTTCGTAATTAATATGATTGGTTAAGGGAATTGACATTACAAATATAATTCGTGTATTAAGATAAAAACATTTCAACTTAATTAGTGGTAACAATTGATTTACATATCTTGTTTCAGGAGGTACAGGGTAACATGTTGAGCTTGGTAGGTAAGGAATAGATTTGGTTAGCTCAATAGATAATTGGTTAGGACTTATAATAAATGGATGTAATATATTGCCTTTGACAAATAATATTGCGTCGATGAGTGTCATGTATTCATTTTGTAATTCTGTGATTATGAGTGTAAGTGAAGCTAAATGATATTCAATGTCTTGTTTGATTTCGACATCAAACATGTGTTTGTTAATATCAGTGGCATAAGCTTGAAATTTGTGAAAATTTATATTAAACTGATTTTCATTCTTTTCTATATTCACTACTGAATTATTTAGACTAGATATTGCCGTTTTTACAATCTGTGTCTGTTGTTTCCATAAATTGGTGACGTGGTTATTGTCTTGTTGAAGTGAGTTTATTGCGTTATCATAAACTATTGCATCATCTTCGGAAAGAGTACCAAATATTGTTTTGAATACAGAGCCAATGGCGTTAAACCATGCGCGTCTGGGTCTGATATTTGAATGACCTATTAATTCCTTTAAAGTTGTATCCTGTTGTTTTAAAGATGGTATGATTTGTTCTATTATATTAAGGGATGGTTCACAGAAAGATAATTTTTTAAATATGCCATCATTACAGATAGCATAAGTTTTGTTAAAAGTTTTTTCTACGGAGAATAATTTATTTTGAAATGTTTGCATGTCGAAAGATGCGATAACATTCCAAGAAGTTTCATAAAATTTGACTGATTTAATATGTTCATAGAAAAGTCCTGAGGATGAATTTATTTCAGCCCAGTTGAATTCATTTAGAGATGTAGATGCTATAGGCATAGACTGTAGTACTGTGATTAATCTGGAACAAAAGCTCTCTTTAATCGATTTGCATGTACCTTTACTTTTTTATTTTTTATTAAAATAGTATAGTTTACTGGTGAATTTATTTGACAGATTTTGTAAGGACCCTTGTAGTTAGGTGTTAGTTTTTTGGAATGGTGAATTAGGGATGATTCGTTTCGTAAATATACCTTATCATTTAGGTTGTACGTTATATTATTGACACTTTTCTTATCGTAAAATTCCTTTGATTTATTTTTGTGTTTAATTATGTTACTTCTTGCGAATTCAAATGATTTATTTAATTTTAATTGGAGATTATCTACATAATGTTCGTAAGTATATTTAAATTCTGGATCTCTGATAATAGCAGTTGGTAATTCTGGTTTATTTCCAAAAATTAATTCATGAGGGGTATATTTAGTTGAGGAATGTGTTGTTGTGTTGTATGAAAACATTGCTAAGTTTATCCATTCGTCCCAATCAGTTTGCTTATCGGAGATAAAGTGCTTAAGGTAATCGGCTAAGGTAGCGTGACTCCTTTCTAACGCACCATTAGATTGTGGATGATATGCGCTTGTTTGAATTTGTTTGATCTTGAAAAGTTTTGCAATTTCTTTTAAAATTGAGGACGTAAAATCTTTACCTTGATCCGTAATTATTTGTTTAGGTATTCCAAATTTACAAATAAAATTGTTGACTAATTGATGAGCGACTGTGACGGCTTCGTGATTCGGAATTGCAAATGCTTGAGAAAATTTACTGAGATCATCTTGTAACGTAAGGATGTACTTGTTACCGTTTTCAGTTAAAGGTAATGGGCCTACGATGTCCAATGCTATTTTATCGAATGGCTTTTCCGAGGTTGAAGTTATTTCCATGGGTTGAATGTTACGTTTACGAGATATTTTGTTTTTCTGACATGATTCACATTTTTTAATATAATCGCGAATATCTTTTTTCATTTGACTCCACGAGTATCGGTCCTTGACTCGGCGATACGTTCTGTGGAAACCTGAATGTCCAGAATGGGGAGAATCATGATTTTCCTTAATGATATCCGGTATATCTTCAATATTTGGATTACAAATTTTATTTTTACAAATTGTTACTTTAATATTAGTTCCAGCGAATAAGTAAAAAATGATAGATTTTATTTTATTTGAGTTTAAATTATTTATATCATTTCCAAATGTCGGGATCGATATAGAGTTAATATTTTGAGAGATTAGTATACCTTTTAATTTTCTGAAGCAGTTGAATACATCTTGATATGAGGGTTTATCCCAAAAATGTTCTTTTGCAATCAAATGGAATATTTTGAAATTATTATATTTAGAGTATAATATATCATTTATGTCGCTTTTAGATTTAGCGATTTCATTAAAATTAGTTATCAGGTTTTTTATTTCAAAAGCGATTCCTTGAGACATCTCCTTATCGTTTGAAATTATATGGCACCAATTATCCTTCTGAGTTAGCAAATTATTATTGATTTCAACGATATTCTGACAGTCTGTATTTTTATTTAAATAGTGAGATTTAATAAAGTCTTCATATGAGTTTGGTTCTGGATCTATCTTGATATGGAGTATTTGTTTACTATCTATTCGAGACAGAGCGTCAGCGTTTGAGTTAAGCTTACCAGGTTTAAAGATAATGTTATAATCGTATTCCTCAAGTTTCAACCGCCATCGAACTAGTCGAGATCCTGGATCCTTTGCATTAAATAGCCAAACTAATGGTTTGTGATCTGTAATTATGTTAAATTTTACACCATAAAGGTATGGTCTGAAATGTTTTACCGCAAAAATGATAGCAAGAAGTTCACGTTCGGTTGTTGAGTAATTTGATTCGGCTTTATTTAGAGTGCGAGAGGCATATGAAATAGGTAAATCTTTTGATATTGGACCTTGAGATAGAACGGCACCAATAGCAAAATTACTACTATCTGTCGTAACATTGAAAGGCAGGGAGAAATCCGGGTATTGAAGAATTGGTTCAGAGATTAGGAAATTTTTCATTTTATCAAATGATTCGTGTTGAGCGTTTCCCCACTTAAAAGGTTCATCCTTTCTTAATAATTTGGTAAGTGGTTGTGCTTCAACACTAAAATTTTTAATGAATCTTCTATAGTACCCTATGAGTCCTAAGAAAGATTGCAATTCTTTCACGTTTCTTGGAACAGGATAATTTTTTATAACTGAAATTTTATCTGGGTTTGGTTTAACACCTTCATTTGAAATTATATGACCTAGATAAATAACTTCACGTCTCATAAATTCGCATTTATTTGGTTGTAGTTTGAGATTATGCGTTCGTAGACGACTAAATACTTCGCGTAGCTTAATGGAATGATTTTCAATATTATCCGCATAAATGACGATGTCGTCAAGGTATACAAAACATCTGATGCCTTGTAAACCTGTTAGGACCTTATTCATAAGTCTTTGAAAGGTATTTGGCGAATTTTTTAGACCCATTGGCATTCTATTGAACTGATAGTGTCCAAGTGGAGTGGAAAATGCAGTTTTATCACTGTCTTCTTTTTTCATATTAATTTGATAAAAACCTTGAGCTAAATCCAATGTAGTGAAATATTTCGAATGCCCCATCTGATCTAGTATTTCTGAAATATTTGGAAGTGGAAAACTGTCGCCGATAGTAATATTATTTAGTTTTCTGTAGTCGATTACGATACGCCATTTAGTCTTCCCGCTGGCATCTTGTTTTTTTGGAACTACCCACAGAGGTGATGACCACGGTGAATTCGACTCTTTAATAATTTTTTGTTCTAACATTTTCGCGATCTGGCAGTTGACTTCTTTTTTGTGAATTTCTGGATATCGGTATGATTTTGTAAAAATTGGGATTTCAGAGGTTGTATGTATTTCGTGTTCTACAGCGTTTGTTGTCGTGAGTGTATCATTATCTAAATGAAATAAATTCTGGTATTCTTTAATTATAGATAAGACGGAGTGTTTTTCTTCAGAATTTAAATGATCCAGTCGAACTGAATTTAATATAGTTTGTTCACGTTCAGCCCCATTATTTGATGATGATTTGAAATTGAATATGTTTTTATTATTTGTAGATGTATTTTGAATTAACAACCTTGATTTAGATTTTTCGAATGGTTCAAGGAAGAGACTGAGTGCTTGGATTTTTACAGACCTTTCGGTTGTATTTAATATAGTAGCTAGAGCCTTGCAATTTGTATTGACCTTAGCTATTGATTTAGATAAATAAACACCTTCAAGTATTTCGACTTCAGGAACGAGTCCTTCTTCGATCTCTGGATTTTGAACATGAAATTCAATAAGAGTTTCGGTGCGCGGTTTAATTATAAATGAGTTAGATATTGATTTAGATTGACCCGCGTCGATTTTGTGATGAATAGGAATATGTTGACCATGGAATTGTAAAGTATTGGATTCGTAGTTGATATGTGCGCGGACACGACGTAGGAAATCATTGCCAAGCAATCCATCTAATGGGACGTTGGTAGATTCAGGAATTATGTGAATTTTGTGGTAATATTTTTTTGCATTGAATTTAAATTCGAGTTTGACGATGCCGAGAGTTAGTGTAGGATCATTAGAATTATTTACACCTCTGAGATTTAGTTTGATTGATTCATCTACAGGAACGTCTCCCTGTATAGATGAGAGTTTGATCAAAGAGATGTCGGCACCGGTGTCCAATAGAAGGTTCAGACAATTATTTGGATTAATGGAATTTGGACACGTGATTTTGATATGTGGAGTTGACTCGTTTATATTAAGGATTCTGCCCTTATGTGGTTGATATTCCGCGACGTGGCAGTCCGGTCGGAATTCCCGGAGTTTAAATGATTGGAGGAGGAGGTTGCATGATTTTGGCCTTTGTTTTGATTATTATATTGTCTTTTTCGACATTCCGATATGACATGACCTTTTTTTTTGCAATAATTACACGTTTTTGAATATTCGCTTTTTTTTAAAGATTCGCCATTGTTTGTGTTAAGATGGTTTATAGATTTGTGTTTATTCTGGGGATTTTTGAAACAATTATACGAATTATGACCGATTTTTTGGCAGTAAGTGCATGTTATTTTATTGACCTTATTTATGGTTGTATTGCTAATTACAGGATTTTTAGGATTTTTGTACTGAACTATTTTTTCTTCGTTGAGTGCAAGGTACGAAGCTTCTTCAAAAGATTTAGGGTTTTGACCGCGTATCACAATACTGTAATTAGGATTTACGCCAACAAGAAATTGGTGGAGGGCCATCTGTTTTACCATAGCGTTTTTTCCAATTAATTCAGTAGGATTTGATGTTTCTGCTTTAATTACTCTGATTAGATTACTGTAGCATTTATCGATTCTTTGAGTGAAACATGTAATTGACTCGTTACGATTTTGAGTACAAGACTGTAATTCGAGAGTTATTTGTGAAAAACTTTTATTTTCAGTGAAATTTTCGATTAAAAATGATTTATATGCTTCCCATGTTTCGAGTGATCTACAAGATGTAATTAAGTCTGCCTTACCAATAACTTGAGTTTGAATGTAAGTGAAAATTATGTCTTTTTGGTCATCGTTCGCAAGCTTGTATGCATAGTCACAATTTTTTATAAAAGTGGGTAATTGGTCTGTATCACCGTCAAAAGTACGTATGAGTTTAGTTAAAAAACTTAGAGAAATATTTTCTGGTTTAATAGTGTCTGTTTTAGGCGGCATTTTGTGTAATTAGTGTTAGTGTGAATAATTGTGTAAAAGACGAAAGGAGAGTGAGCAGATTGTTGAATGGCAAGAGAGATGAAATTAACTTATATTACAGGAAAAATACGATTTCGAATAGAATGGGTAAGGAATATTTAAGGAACTTACATAAAAAATGACATTTTGAAGTTATCAGCTTCCAGCATCCAGCACTTCGGCAGCTTCAGCAGAAGACGGAGATTTTTTCGGCAGCTTCAGCAGAAGACGGAGATTTTTCGGCAGCTTCAGCAGAAGATGGAGATTTTTCGGCAGCTTCAGCAGAAGATGGAGATTTTTCGGCAGCTTCAGCAGAAGACGGAGATTTTTCGGCAGCTTCAGCAGAAGATGGAGATTTTATGTGTTCTTCTTTAATTTGACGTTCCTGTCGGTTTAATGTGCCGTAGAAGTCCCTTGTCTTAATTCGCTTCCTTGTGAATTAACAATTTCACCAATTGTACCGTTAACCCTGTTAAGGTTCCTCAATATTTCTGGAATATTTTTTCGAGGATCCCACTTCTGACACCACTTTTATGTTAGGGTCCGGTAGGTGATTGTCAATGTTGATTCAGTACTCGGTATAATTTCTGTATATAGTTTATTTATCGGTATTTATGTTACAGGAATGCACGGACAGCGATACTGTCTGGTCCGGCTACAATGTTCACTCTCTGGTGCTGCTTCTCTAATTTCTCTTATATAATAAATAATTATCTAATGTTAGAATTAACAAATATTGTTCTTATAATTATGTGCTTATTGATTAATAGGGTCCAACTAGGTTTATTGCTATCTCTATGTATTTATTGATAACTAGGTTCCAACTAATTAGTTGTTACAAATATGCATGCACAAGAGAATTGATAACAAATGATAGCATGGGGTACATTGGCACATAACAAGGATATTCCAAAAAACACAAAAGAGTACACAAAAACAGAAGATTTAAGCAAATCATTATCGAAAATCGGGATCAAGGAAACAAAATCTATTAATTTGAGCACACTCCTAATTAAATACAATGGAAAAACATGTGTTAGAGATTTCATTCAAAGACTAGAAGAAATCAGTTCTGCCCGAGGATTTTCGGAAACCGATATCACTCAGGGGTTTGTTGAATTAGTGGAAGGAGTCGCTCTTATTTGGTATAGAACTATCAAGTCTTCAGAACTGACATGGGAAAATTTGAAAACCAAACTGTTGAAGCAATTTGAAAGAGCTGATTCTCAAATTACTGCGCGTTTGAAGTTATACGATTCACGTCAGGCATACGAAGAGAGCGCTGCGGAGTTTGTGCTCATCACGCAAGCTAAAAATTACCGCCTCGACAACCCGTTATCTGAGTCGGAACTCATATACATTCTGAAAAAAGGCTTGCATTCAGGATATGCCGGCACGGTAGCGGGAGCACGCGTCAATAGTATAGACGATTTGATACAGGTATGCAATGATCTTGAAACCTTCTCCCCTAATCTTAAAGAAAAGAGAGGATCTCAAGGGGTGGGAATGTATTCGCAGAGAACAGATATAGCACCACGTAGGGAAAATCCAAGAATTCCACAAATATACGGATCGGCACCACCACGCACAAACTGGAGGAGAAGGGAGAATAGTCCGAAATGTTATAACTGCGATGAAGTAGGCCACATTAGCAGGGATTGTAGAAAACCGAGGAGAAATTCATATAGGACTACCAACGCACCCCGGTACGAGTTGCAAGCTCTTGAATTCGGTGATTCAGTGCCAATCAATGCAACCCCTTGCGACGCGTCCCAAGGGAACATAAAAAACGAGTAACCGATCGGCCCGGAGCAGCACAAGCCGATCGGGAGTGGAAAAGCTGGCTAGAATTCGTAAACTTGTTTTATTTAAATGCACGATGTGAACCTATACGGTGTACCAGAGGAAATGACAATCGCCCACATGTTGAAATTGAAGTAGATGGTAAAAAATTTACAGGACTATTAGACAGCGGAGCCTCAGTAAATTGCATGAACAATAGTACTTATCTGAGTTTGAACATTAACAAATACCAAAGAAATGAATCGCACCATAAGATATTTACTGCTGACGGGAAAGAACAAAGAATCGATGGGTGCGTTACACTTCCAGTCTCATACGAAGGCGTTACCAAAACAATGATATTTTACGTTATCCCCACATTAACTTCCAAACTTATATTGGGAGTAGATTTTTGGGTTGATTTCAACGTCGCACCTGACTTGTTCAAGAATATTAATTTGTCGCCAAAAAAAAATGCGGTTAATAACGTAATTCACAGTGAAAACGGAGTCGAATTAACGCCAGATCAGGCAAGGAGAATGAAGTTGATTACTGAAAAAGCACGAGACATTTCTTTTGAAGAAAAGGGACTAGGACGAACACATCTTATTGCACATGCGATTCAGACTGAGGGACCACCCATCAAGCAGAGATATTTCCCACTATCACCGGTCAGACAAAAACAATTGGAGGAGGAATTAGAAGAAATGCTAAAGATGGGAGTGGTTCAACCATCACGTTCACCGTGGTCGAGCCCTGTTGTGATGGTGGCTAAGAAAGATGGATCTACCCGGCTTTGCTTAGATTCTCGTTTACTTAACTCAGTCACGCGTCGTGATTCCTACCCACTTCCCCACACTAAGCAAATTCTCGATAATCTGCGCAACGCGAAATACATATCATCAATAGACCTGTCAAAAGCATACTGGCAGATACCGCTTACTCCAGAGTCAAGAGAAAAAACCGCGTTTGTAGTGCCGAGGAGGGGATTGTTTGAGTTTAAACGCATGCCATTTGGACTCAAAAACGCAGGGGCTGAATTGCAAAGGCTATCTGATCAGTTGTTTGGACCTCAGTGGGATGATCACGTTTTTTGTTTCGTAGACGACCTCATAATCATTTCACCGGACTTTGAACATCACGAACGGCTACTACACAAAACCATTGACCGGATCAAAGAAGCGGGGTTAACTATTTATCTGGGTAAATCTGAATTCTGTAAAAAAGAATTGCGTTTTTTAGGTTACTTGGTTGATGCTAACGGACTTAAAACGGACCCAGCGAAGATAAAAAGTGTACAAAACTACCCCACCCCCAAAAATTCAAGGCAATTAAAAGGCTTCCTTGGTCTTTGTGGCTACTATAGGAGATTTATTAAAAATTTCTCCACTATAGCATCACCATTGACTAAAATAACGGGTGAGAAAAATGGAAAAACGAAATTTAAATGGACTTCTGAAGCCGAGAGTGCATTTCAAGTACTTAAAAATACGTTGACGTCTGCACCGATTTTGCGATGCCCTGACTTCGATAAACCGTTCTTCATACACATGGATGCCAGCAATTTAGGAATAGGAGGCGTATTGACCCAAACCTTTGAAGATGGAGAACATCCTATAAGTTACTATTCTAGATCTCTAAATAAACACGAAGAAAATTACGGCACCACCGAAAAAGAATTGCTTGCGGCATTGGACTCAGTATATCATTTTAGATCCTACGTAGATGGCAAAGAATTTACATTGGTGACAGATCATTCGAGTCTTAAATGGCTACACAGCCTCCAAAATCCTTCTGGCCGATTAGCTCGATGGGCTACCAGGCTTTCCCAGTATGAATTTAACGTTATACATCGGAAAGGATCCCAGCACATTGTGCCTGACGCTTTATCTCGGATTGAAGTCGGCCAATGAGGACCAATGGTATGCGAATCTATTTGAAAAGTGTTCAACCGATCTGGCGGTAAATCCACGTTATCGAATTGAAAAAGATATTCTTTACTATCATGTTGAAAGCGAAACTCCCCTGACCGGGAATTTCGAGTGGAAAAGGGTTGTACCCTATGACCAGCGAGAAGAAGTAATAAGAGAATGTCATGATTCTCCCACAATGGGTCATCCGGGAACATTTAAAACATTCAAAAAAGCGCGACTGAGATTTCATTGGGCAGGGATGTACAGAGATATTAAAAAGTATGTAAGAAAATGCGTTACTTGCAAGGCATACAAACCATCAACAGGGGCACCTTTAGGTCAAATGTCCACCCCGAAGCCGGTCAACGCTCCCATGGAGATGATTTCTATAGACTTAGTTGGTCCATTACCTCGTAGCCGGTCTGGACACGCGTATATATTAAGTTGCGTCGACGTATTTACAAAGTACTGCTGGTTGTTTCCCCTACGTAAAGCTACTTCTGCGTCCATTATAAAGTGTCTAGAATTTGGTATATTTTTGCCATTAGGGACTCCGAGAGTGCTCCAAATGGACAATGGGAAACAATTCATATCTCGGGAGTTAAAAGAATTCACGAAAAAATATAATGTACCCATTCTGTTCTACAACGCGTATTACGCTCCACAGTCAAATGTA
Source organism: Limnephilus marmoratus (assembly GCA_917880885.1). Classification (NCBI taxonomy): domain Eukaryota; kingdom Metazoa; phylum Arthropoda; class Insecta; order Trichoptera; family Limnephilidae; genus Limnephilus; species Limnephilus marmoratus. Next base: position 11,713,306 of record OU862918.1, read on the forward strand.
GTCGAAGCTTATAATAAAACAATTGAAACGACGTTGAGCATAATGATCCAAAAAGATCAGCGAGCATGGACCACCCACTTACCAATGGTACAGACTTCAATGAACAATACAGTAAATTTTTCCACCGGATTTACACCGTATTTTCTATTTCATGGCAGAGAACAAATTTTGAACGGGGGCTTCCACCCGCACAATAACACTGTGGCATTGCAATCTAAAACTGGTCCTAGAATAAATGATATACAGTCCTATGGATCATCATTAAGGGAACTCCAAACTATTTTCGATATAGTTCGAGATAACTTGCTGGTAGCCTTCCAACGCAACGCGGGTGCATATAACTTACGTAGAAGAAATGTAATTTACAACCAAGGGGACGTCGTGTGGAGAAAAAACTTCGTACACTCTGATGCAGCTGTGTACTTTTCAAATAAATTAGCTCCACGATTCATTCAAAACGTCGTAAAAGAAAAAATTTCCGACGTCCTATATCTTCTAGCGCATAGGTTCCCAACCTTTTTTTGCCCACCGCCCACTTTGAGAATTTTTTTTTTCTAGCGCCCCCCAACTCGAAAATCTGAAACAGCAAATATCGTCACGATTATATTTACCACAACGGGGGGCGGGGGGCAGGGGGGGGGGAGATAGGATGGGGCAAGATAGGATGGGGCAAGATGCGTTTTTTAATTTTTTTTATTGTATATTTTATTTGGTGACCGGTCAACTCAAAATGAAACCAACTCAGAAGCACCTCATAAAGGTTATTAAAGAGTGACGATAAAAAAATATTATAGCTTTTAATGACCTTTCTGAGGTGTTTCTGAGATGGTTTAATTCTGAGTTGGCATGGAACCGTTCTGAATTATTTTTAATTTTTTTAATTGGGTTTTATTGCTCAGAAAGATTACACTTGTGCAGTAATTCACGTGACACGCTACAGTGGTATTGTAGACCAGTTTCCGTGTTTTGACGTCTAACTTTCCCTTTATCCTACTTTTCTTTTTCTTTTTAACCTTTTCCGCAATTTTTTAATTTAAAATTTCAAAGTTAGTGTAGTTTTACTTTGTTATATATTATGATTCCTGAGTATGTAATTTCATCTACTTCTTCAATATTTTGATTTTCTATATTTAGGGTAGTAATTTCGTTGAGTTTCTTCTCTAATACCATGAATTTACTTTTAGTTACATTTATTTTCAGTTTATTCGAAGAAAAAAAAACTTTAATATATAATATAGAAGTATTCTTTAAAAAAAACTTTGTTTGACAATGCATCTTCGATATTATTTGGTATAATATATAAAAGTGTGTCATCAGCAAAAGTTTGAAAGAACAGTACTTTAGGCACTTCACTATATCATTAATATATATACTTAATAAATAGGAGCGGTCCCAACACAGATCCTTGAGGAACTCTGAGGTTTACTTGTTGTGTTTCAGATATAGCATCTCCAATTTTGTTTCTTTGTTTTCTATTTTTAATTTTATTTTAGTATTTCTCTGTCTATCGTTTCAAAAACACGTCTAAAATCCAAAAACACTACTATTGTGATTTTCTTCTGATCCATACTGGTTTTCCATTATGAATAATTTGTTTCTAAACCCTGCTGTTTTACAAGAATGTTATTTTTTTTCAATAAATTTTCTCATTTGTTCTTTAACTATGGATTCTAGTATTTGTTCATATTTAGGTTATCCATTTATTTTTCTGAGGTCTTCGAAATTTTTAGCATTTATTATTTTGGGCACTGGTGTTATTATGGAAGTTTTCCATGACTGCGGAAAAATTCCCTTTAACACATATTAATTTATTAGTGCAACTACTTAAATTTAATTATGCCTATAGTAATTCCAGACGTCGCGCGTCGATGATTTTTGCGCCATCGTATTAAAATTTTTCATTAAATACTCACTGTTACCTGAAAATATTATTATTCTCTCTTCTTTCTGGTGATTGAGAAGATGTACCTGTGAATAATGAAATACTTATGTTTTCGATACTTAGTATTAAATTTGGCTATTTTAGTTTTATCATCTTCAACTTCATCGGGAACCGAACTTCCTTAATGTTTTCCCTCTGTTTGCCACTTATAATTTCTTTAATTGTACTCCACATTTTTCTTGAATCTCTTTGAGAGGTAATAATTTTTAGCCTAGAATACGAATTTTTGGTCTGGATCTGGAAATTGTATTTTTCAGGCTTTATAAGCTGTATCTCTTTGTTTTTTTAGAAGATCTAGGGATTTCGTAGGTATACTATTTATTTGTTTCCTTTTAATATACTACTAGCTGGTTCCCGGCATGCGTTGATATACTATTTTTAAAGAAATAAATTGTTTCCCTGTTCCCCTCCCGCATTTCCTTCCCCTCCCGCGTTCCCTTTCCACCTTCCCCGCCTACTCCCTTTCCTCTTCCACTTGCCCGTCCCACCAATCCCCCTATCGCGTTCCATATAACAGTCCCAGTACATTCAGTTTTCAAATATTTAGCGTGCCTCCTATTACAATTTTTTTATTGAAATTTTCGCTTTCCATTCAATACAAATATTCATTTTTATATATTATAAGAACAATCAATCAAATTTGGTACCTAACGTAGGTATCTATTTAAAATATCTGTAATTTAAATAATCCTTAGATAATTCTTTTTTTACAAAAAAAAACCTTCAAAAACACAATTCAATTTCGTCAAATGCGCGAACTGTCAAACGTGTGAAGTTAAAATAGTCGTTAAGTTTTCTGAAATTATCAAATTTTCTGCGCAATTTTCTTAAATTTTCTTTCCGTAAGAACCTTCTACAAAGTATTAGGAAACTTTAAAAAAAAGTGAAAGGAAAGCGTGACCAAGGGAAACAGGAATTCATTTTACATATAAATACTAGCTGGTCCCGGCATGCGTTGCTATGCCATTTAATAAAGAAATTGTTTCTCCCTGAGTGTCCTTTCCCATTCGTCCCGTTCCCTTTCCGCCTCCCCTTCTTCTCCTGCCTCCTCTTCCCCTCTCACGTTCCCACTCCGTCACCTCCACCTTCCCTCTCCCCACTCCACTCCCCCCCCTTCCCCCGTCCCGCAAACCCTTCTCCCGAGTTCACCTCCCCCCTCCTAGGTTCCCCTCACCCTCCCAGGTTCCCCTCCCCCTCCCAGGTTCCCCTCCCCCTCCCAGATTCCCCTCCCCCCTCTCGCCTTCCCCTTCTAATTTCCCCGCCTTCCTTCTTCCCTTTACCGCTCCCTCGTCCCGCCAACCCTCCTCCCGCGTTCCATATATTCTATCCCAGTACATTCAGTTTTTAAACAGCCCGTGTGCCACCTTTTACAATTTTTATTCAAATTTCCATTTTTCATGTATATTAAATTTGGTACCTAACATAGGTACCTATTTAAAATATCTAAAATTCTTGATTCGATTCAAACTATTAGGGGAGTACCAACTTTAAATAAATTTATCAACTTAAAGATTTTCAAAAATAGAATTTTATTTAACAATCATTGTTTTGCAAAATGTCATTCTCAAACACGCGTACTGTCAAAAGTGCGATAGTCGTTTAGTTTAGTAATAGGTTTTCTGAAATTATCCAATTTTCTTCGCAATTTTCTTAATTTTTCTCTCCGTAAGAACCATCCTCGTATTTCAAGGAATATTCGAAAAAAAGAATTAGCGAAATCGGTTCAGCTGATCTCGAGATTTGCGCTTAGCAACACATTTAAAGATTCATTTTTATATATAAGATATATTCGTCGTAGGCATTAGTTCATTTACTACTGTTTTCAGGTGTCCTATTAGTTCATCGGCTTTTCTGTCTAAATTTCCTTGGTTATCGCAGATCCACTTTTTGTTTTGTAATGCCGTACATAATTTATCCTTATTATAGTTCTTTTTATTCCTGTATATTATACTTCGTGTTCCCTGAGGTTTCGGACTATTATATCTAATTTTTGTAATAATTGTTTCGTGATCAGATATTTTGACTTCTTTTGCAGCATTAACTTCCGCGTAAAAGTCGTTTGAAATTACCAAATCAATCATGGTTTTAGAGTTTTTTCATATTCTTGTATAATTTTTGACAAGTTACTTCCTACCTAGGCAATTTATAATGATTTGTAATCTTGTGCTTTTTGCATTGAATATTAAAATCTCCACAGATGATTTTATTTATTTGCTAAAGTCTCTTGTATTTATTTGCTAACGGCACCATTCTTCAAAAAAATCTAAGAATTTTGTATCATTTTGATTTGGGGAATGATAAATAGCTGCATGGGTTCCCAGCTTAAAATCCTTCAATAGCCAGTAGGTATCCAGGTATTATTTTTATCTAGTACCGCATTTATTGTGACTTTGTAAGAGATATTGTTTACACACTCACACACAAACACTACAGAATTAAAGTGATAACTCCACCTGTATGCCTGCTAAATGAGTCGCATCTAATTGTCGAACAGCCCTGAAATGTTGTTTCATTTTGGTTAATTTCTTCGGTAATACAGGTTTCGCTCATCATTACTTCAAGTTCATTATGTCGACTTATCTTCCGTTAAGTTATATATTTATTATAAGTACTTGTAATAACATACTCTCTGTATCTATTCGCATTTTACAATGGCACTCTCCAAAATTCAAGCACGAGAAATGTTTTTTCTCTTTTGAATTGGGTGGTTTTGTTAAAAAGAAATTTATATATTGTAATTAGCTTTAAGAACCATATGTTTTACTATAAATCTGTATATGTATGTATTTTTTTAAATATTTTTTTTTTTTAAAATCACCATGTGCAGTTCGTATTCTTTTAGCATGTCTTCGACTTCTTCGATATGTGCTTGTAAACTAGCTATGGGTTTCTCTGGGTCTCCTACCGCCCCCCTGAAAGTCTGAAACGCCCCCCAATTTTCCCTTTGCCTTCTACCGCCCCCCTGAAGGTCTGAAACGCCCCCAAGGGGGCGTTATCGCCCACGTTGGGAACCTATGTTCTAGCGGATGCAAATGGAAAGGAGACAGGTAGATATCACATTAAAGACCTAGTGAAATCGGAGCTACCAGCGATTGTAGTGTGAATCAAGCAAAATAGGTTTGAGTTAGTTATCGTTATCAATGCTGAGTTTATTTTACACACTTTAGGTTTGGCTAGGTTAAATTTATATTAGGTGTTTTTTTTTTTTTTTTTAAGTCGACAAGTTGTAAGGTACAACACCATGCTCTGTACATACTCACCCGCAAAATAGAGCAACTTTAAAGGAGGTACGAAGGGATTCCGTTGCACATTCATATCGCGCGAGTTGATAAAAACAAATATCTGCGTTTGGCGAAGCCGAACATTATCTTGCACCTAAAGTCTCGCGATGTTTCGAAAGCCTGCGCAGATGAGAAAATAAGGGGGCGTGCGTGAATGTGCAGATGAACTGCGTTAGGTACGTTTTATGAGAGCGATAGAATGGAGCACCTACCACTGACACGATTTGAGAGGTACAAATACGAACGTTTGACGAAATAAGTATGCCGAGTACCTAAATGTCTCCATATTTTAAAAGTAATCAGCGTGAGTGATAAAAGACCGGTGTTGGTAGTAGTGCGTCCACAAGCGAAAAAATGCGAAAAGCGAGTGAAAATACGGAAACGAAGGCGAGCACTAAATGTCCCACGATTTGAGTGGTACAAATATGCGTGTTTGACGAAATTTGAACGAATAGTAGTCTGCAGGCATGATAAAAGGCCGGTGTTAGTGTTGTCGTCAAACGAATGCGAGCACTGAACTTTGCACGATTTGAGTGGTACAAATGCGCGTGTTCGATGAAAAGTAATATGTGTGTACCTAAATGTCTCCATACTTGAGTAGTAGTCTGCGCGCGTGAGAAAAGACCGAAAATTGTGTAAAAGTGCAAATAATGCGTAGAAATGTAAAAAAAAAAATGCGAAAGAATGCGAGAGAACGCGTGAAGAGGAAAAACGTTTTCGAAAGATTCTACAACCCGGTTTTGGTGGTTTCTCTGTGTAATAGAAATTACCTGGCGCCTAATTTTCATTGTGTATCGCGTCGGGAGATACACTCCAACTCCGTAATCATTTTTTGTTTAATTTTTTCATCCATTCTCAGACGTACTATGCATGTACACCAGATTTCTTGTTTTTTGTTATCGATGATGTAGAGTTTTAAAAAATACAGGTAATGGAGGAGTGAATAAATATTAGTAACGGCCTCCTTTACTAAAATTATGTTTGATTAAGAGTAAAACTAAAAAGGAGCAATGCGCAAGTAGGTATAGATTTTTATTACTATTCAGACATGCCAGCGGAAATGATGGGAGAATCAACTGAAGTGGTACGTATGCATCCATTCCTTTCCCATCCTGGTACATTGAAATTTTTGTGAAATTATGTTATGTTGTCATTAGTTTTGGTCATATGGTTGGGAAGAGCTTCATAAATAAACAGTGAATACGATCCTCAAGTGTTTGGAGAGAAGTTCGAGGGGTTAATATAAGAAGTGTTTATGTTAGTCTTTGATTTAATTGTTATCGTTTAATTCTGAGTTTATTGTGTTTTATTATGTCGTATTGTTTTCATGTTATTTTATTAGTTTTTTGGGCCACATATTACGATGTGTGTTTTGATGTTTTTAAAAGAGTACGAAGCGAAAAGGATTGTCATTCGATATGGGGAGATGATGAAAGAGGTTAGGACATATGTCGGAGGAGGTTGATGAAGATTATTAATGCTACAATGTGTTTTAATTTTGAATTTTGAAATGTTTAAAATAAAAGTTTTGTTAGAACGTAAGTTTGGTACCGACATAAGAATTGTTTAGAATTTAAGCGTTTCCATGTTTAGATATAAGAAGGTTGTCATGTGGGAAAAGGGGAAAAGAAAATTTTGTTTCTACGAATTCAAAATTTTCTTTTGTAACAAAGGGGGTATTGTGACGAATCAAATTACGTCACAAGTAAATTTGAATAAGACCTTATCAGGCATTGTGCATTCAAAGACAAAGAAAGTGTTGACAGATATGAAGGAGCGGAACGGGGAAGGGAGAATTGCGGGGTAGGGCCACGGGTCCCACCAGTTCATAGGGCACGCGCGCCGGTACAGGCAGTCGAGACTGAGACCAGGGAGAGGGAGGAGCGTGAGAAGAGTAAAGAAGACATCCATCGGAAGTTGAGGAAGTAAGATACATAAAAAGGAGAGTCAATATCGCCAGTGAAAGTGTTAAACGAAAACTGCGTAAATGACAATAAGAGAAGAGTGTTTTACAAAGTGCCGCCCTTGCGAACAATAAAATAGTGCAAAACGATATCACCGCGTGCCACCGCCACCCACTGATTGCTGCCCACTGCTTACAGCCACAGCTCCGTCGCCGCATCCTGACCCCGTGCCTGGAAAGGCTCCCGCAGATCGCCAACGAAGTTACGCATCGCAAAGTTGAAAGTTAGTTACCCCGAACCATATGACAACCATTAAAGATTTAGATATAAGTAGATCTAAGTATAATTAAGATCATGTATTCAGACCTAGCCAAACCTTATTAAAATCCATATATTTAAAACCTTTATAATTAAATTCATCCCCCCTTTGTCCCAACCCAAGCGACCCCAGTCGGTGAGAAGGCAGATTGGAGGAAGTACAACGGTAGGTATAAAACAGCACTTATTTAACCTTACATCAATGATTTTCCTAAGCTAGCTTCCTGTAACAAGGTGATACGCTACACAGAACAACGTTTGCCGGGTCAGCTAGAAATACATAATATTTCCTGAAGCAAAAGCAACATTATAAGCGGTACAGCTGTACAAGAACTTGAGTCGAATATTTAACTCCCTAAATGTGATTCGTTCCTCGGTAAGAGATAGATCGAGGTGTAAGTTGATTAGGATAGGTATATTATAGGCAATACAAGAATGATACTCTTAGGCAACTAAGTAACTAACCAACACGCCCTTTTTCCGCAAGGATAGGCAGAAACGACGGACCGCCAAACAACTCGGCCTTGGCACACATTATTTGCTTTTACATCGAACTCTTGACATGTAATGACTCAAGTTTCTAATTCATTTGATCTTGCTATGTCCCTGACTTCTGCGACCATTCACATTTGCGTCCTATATTCTAATTACACTCCTTTCTTCATTCATTTGCTCTACATGCCCAAATCATCAGAGGGTACCTATCGTAATCTTACTCATTACGCTTACATCAACCTTGCATTCTTTGCGGATCGCTACATTTCTCACACGATCGTACATATCATGTAGGTATATTTAATTTAAGGGTATGAGAGCCTAAAAGGTAAGTTTTTAGTTTGGCTTGTTATGCATCTTCTTGGGGAATTTGTTCTAAGCCTTAGGCCCAGATATTTCGAAAGCGCGATCTCCAAACTTTGTATTTGGCTTGCGCTTAGGTTTTATCAGTTGATGTTGTTGATGATCTAAGGGTTGACTGCATCCAACCAGCGTTTCTGAGACGCACAGCATTTGATGGCCTCTGTGGTCAAGGGTAAAGCCTCTCGAATAGCAACCCGAGTTGTTAGTGGGAAGATGTTTTTAATGTACTTTATTAGGTGCATGACTCGTTTGAGTTTATTTGTGATGAAAGTAATGTGGTCAGTCCAGCGTATGTGTGAATCAATAATAACCCCCAGGTATTTTGAACATTTTACCCTTTTTATATGTTCGCACTGGCAGTTAGATAAAGTACATTCATGTAGAAGCAAGTCTATGTTTGATGGAGGTTGACCTCTTTGTGTAATACTATGAGTGATATATTTTGTTTTGATTGTATTAACTGTAAGAGTATTACTGTTTAGCCATTTTTGACAATTGATAAACTTTTTTCGGCTATTCTAAATACATCTTTCCATGTGGCTGCTTGACAGAAAAGAACTGTATCGTCAGCGAAGGTCACGATTTTACCTTCAATTTTAATGTCGCACAGTTCATTTATTATATATAAATGAGGAATAATAAAGGGCCAAGTACACTCCCCTGTGGGACTCCGTACGTAATTAAAAGCGGTTCACTTGTCTTGTTGTCAATTTTTACTTGTTGCGTTCTGTAAGACGTGAAGCTTTTAATAAAATTGAGTTCTACTCCATTAATTGAATTCTGCTCCATATTGCATCTAGACTTTGAGCTATACGGATTCCGCAGGCTGGCATTCTACAACTGAACCACCGATGATTCCCTTCGACCCTGATCTCCCAATTCCCTGTGGTTCTGTCAGCTGGAGTGAATTACTTAGCCCACTAGGTTTGTCAGAAGTCTCTTCTCTACTATCCCACCATCTTCATAGGGGTCACGTCTGGCCTCTGTGCGGCCGGAGACGGTGTGAAGGGTTTGAAGGACCACCTTTCCGTCCTACTGCTCACTGTCTCTCCTTAGGACTGCCATGGATAGCCAGAAGCTCCGATACTGTTCTTGTGTCGTACGCGGCCGTAATATAAATATTGTCTCTCCACTACTTCAAGAATTGGAAGAAACTGCCTCGGATGAGAACACTTAAAAGTTTTTGGTATGTATACACGTATGTTGTGTCGTGTAGGGACAGTCGGGGGCTTTTAGAATTATTTCATATTAGCTTCGTTTTAAAAACAAAAGTAGAGTCTTGATGTGAGAACCGACAGAGGCACGGATTTCAGACTGTTGGTTTCGTTTTGAGTGCAGTAAAAACAAATTTGCCGATCGACGGTGTACGAGTAGCAACCAGAACAGAGAGCAAATGACTCGATTATTTTGTCGACATAATTTGTAAAAGAATGACACGCAAAATCGTGAAGTGTTATACTTTTTTTAAGCAATTTGGAGGACGGGTTTGGGTACCGCCGCCTCGGGAACCATTTATTGGATAACCAACACCTCTGCCATTGGTCAACCTAAGTGGTTCGCTACGTTTGGTAACTTAGCAGAGGTGCCCGGGGATAGGTTTGTCCGGATCTTGGCGGCGGATGCGTCTGCCCATTAACTGCATGGCAGTCCGGTTCGGAAGAGACTGGTGGACGGAGACCTTTTGACTTCTCCTGCAGGATATGCAGGATAATCGTCTTGCACCGCATTGGGAGTTTACAGATTCAAACGACTGTCACTTCTGGACACACTGACAATCAGATTCCTACCCAATCCCCACACCTTTTTCCTTCCCAGAACTTCCTCTCTTTCTTTTCCCAAATAGACACTCCACACAGCATCCCCAAATATAACATAGACCCTGAGCGGAATTATTTTCCTCAGGGCCTCCTGTGTGGAGCTAATGTGGAAAAAAATAATGAAGAGACGGGGACCTAAATACCTGGGGTACATCTGTAGTGTTACGAAGTCAGACAGTTTATTTCCAACCTTTACGGCTCGTAAGCGATTAGACAGATAGGATGCCAGCCAAATTTTGACGTTGGAATTCAAACCAAATGTTTCCACTTATCTTTTGAGTTTGACATAACGCTTTCGTAGAAGACTTTCAGTAGATATGTAGGTACTTGCTATTTAGTTACATACTAAGTAGGTAAGTAATTACCTACATAGATTGTTAATTTAAAGTCAACATGAACTTTCACAAGGGTATAAATTATATAAGGAATATTTGCGGCACGTTACAAAGTGGAAGATACTCTCTGGTGTAAAACCATCATTCAGAATTGAAACGTAGCTTGAAATGGCTTTAGATCAGATATGAAAAGCCAGGCACTTCCCCATCTTTCTTTCCCCATCTCCTTCCACTCCCCACTACCTTCAGCTTCACAACATACCCCAATTGGGGATGCCATGGTCTCCACTGGCTCCAGACGGGAGCAGTTGGGACTCCTTTGCGATATTCACATAAAAAGGGGTAAAAATAATTTTGATTATCTTGTCCTGCTCTACTCATACTGTTTTTAAGTAATGAAGTGAACTGATATTCGAATATCAAACATGTTTTACACGTGTCTATGTTTTACATATTAGACATGCTGTTAAATAATACCGAGAAGTAAGGATCGACCGAGATCTCGGTCTCGGTCTCGGCATTCTTGGCTACAAATTCTACAGAGAACTCTGTCTCGGTTCTCGGGGAAAATTCGCCGAGATTCTGGGCCATCACCGAGACCGTTGTTAGTAGGTACGGTATAGGATATTGAAATTCAAATTTACCGCGCGCGTCCACATTCGTCACTTGGTGTCAGTGCGTGAGAGAGCTGGTCAATTATACGACATGAGGCGACACTCTTTGAAGGATGAAAACGCAGAGAAATTACTTTTTATGTGCTTCAACATCGTGTTGTTCAATTTTGATTATTAAAACTATTCAGAATTTTTGGCAGTAAAGTTATATAACAAAATCCCACTTAGTATCAAACAAATTAAAACCAAAAATAGCTACAATAAGGACACTAAATGTTGGCTGAAGGAACTATCAGAAAATGAACTTACTTGTATACTTAAAACATCGTCATAGAAGTTTCTGGAAAACCTTATCCAACCAATGAAGTGAAACCATAGAAGTCGCTGAAAATTTATCCAAAGCATAGTCCCCCTCAGCACAGGATCTCCTAGTGAGGAGGACTACGAATATGTTTTCTATTTTTTATATAAACCTAACATGTTTCATATAAAAATGTAAAAAATAATAAATGTATTCCAGTAAAGGAAGGAGTTGTAGAGTGCGTGAGCAGGAACCTAAGCGATTCTTTCAGGACTTGTTTAGGGTGCTTAGGGTGTGAACATACTAAAAGTCCTAACGTCTAGGTGGTGAACTAGGGGGGGGGGGGTGAAGGTCCCGATTTTTGGGTTTCCGTTTATATCTCAAAAACGGTGCGTCGCAGAGGAAAACTTTTTAAGAATAAGTAAAAGTTCATAAAATTATCTACAACTTTTATTCTATACGTAATTTTGGAAATCCCAGCCGTTTCAGAGTTATACGCTCCACAAATGTCAATATTTTCGAAAAAAATCTTTTTACCTCACATTTTTCATCAAACATTTCTTCATATCGTCTAAAATATTCATCCAAGAAAGAAATTTACTTAAAAGAAGTTGTAAATAATTTAATTACCTTTTAGAATATCCAAACATCCTAAACAAGTCCTGAAAGAATCGCTTAGGTTCCCGGCTCACGCGCTCTACACCTCCTTTTGGATCATTCGTTTACTGTTACTACTATTACTAATTAAAAAAATAAAATAAAAAAATTTATAACTAATTTTTATTACATTCTTAAATATACTATATTATGCAAAAAAAACGCGCTTTTTTCTCAATTTATCTATTCACGATCTCGGCTCTCGGTCTCGGCCGAGATTTTAATTTATTCTCGGTCTCGGTTTCGGTCTCGGTCTCGGCCGAGAACGAAAAACCTGTCTCGGTCGACCCTTACCGGGAGGCATAACGGTTCGGTGCGTAAGGATGATATTTTGAAAAAATCATAAAATAGTAATAAATCTAGTATCCAGAACACATCATTTTTTGTTTATTTGACCACAAGTTTTTGTACACATTTTTTTGGTGGTATTTATGAGTAATCGGAGTACCAGATAGAGGATACCCCTTTGCACATAACTGCATACCTACTCAACACAATTTCCGATTTTTCGGAGATGTCCGACTAATTAACTGGATGATCGAATGCTCTAGAATTTTTAACATCAAAAAATGCCCCATTACGGATTTTTTTCCCGATATAACTCAACATATTTGTGCATGATCTTTACAAGTTTTTTAATGAATTTAAATTTCCGATTCAGTTAATCGTGCCAACATTTTGAATGACAACAACATTTATAAATGACTAGCGTGTTCCCGGCATGCGTTGTAATGCCTCTTAAATACAGAAATTGTTTTGGCCTGCATATACTCTCCCCGTTCCCCTTCCACCACCACTTCCCCTCCCGGGCACCCTTCCCTTCCGCGTTCCCTTTCCATCTTCCCCACCTTCCTCCTACCGCACAACAACACATCAAAATTTCATCGCAATCCAATGAATAGTACAAGAAATAATTTCATAACGTCAGAGCTCACCCTGATATATAGAAACCATGCGGTCGCATAACAAATCACCAAAGTTTAATCATCGGATGAATGGTTTAGGGACCGCATAAGGGACAAACAAAGAAACATTTAGCTTTATAATATATTAACTAATCATAATCTTCTATTTTGTTTTGGTTTTGGTTTTTGTTTTTGTTTTTGATTTTGTTTTGATTTTGTTGTGCTCACTTAGATGTTCTTTGTAATAAATAAAAAATATAGCATATAAAAGCCCAGCCGGGCGTGAAATTCTAAATAAATAAATATTTTACTATAGATTCTCAACTACTTACTTCAGATATCATTACTATCAGACTGAAGAGAGATAGCTTTTAAAGTATTATTTTAATAAAAATGATTTTTTTTAAAACAAAACTAGTATTAAATCTTTAACTGACAGCCCTGAAACAATAAGTTAATTAGCAATACCTAATTGCTTAGTATTCCAAACAAGATAACTTTGAAGGTAACAATTAACTCTATTTAGTGTCTATAAATATTGTTGACATCTTTTCTGACAAGTACCCTTTGTTTACATATTTTTTATTCTAAATAATCCTATTTAAACATTATGTTCTCTGTTATTATAACATTGTTATTATTTTTTTAGTATAGTAACAGTAGTTTAGCTCAACGAGTTTGTATATCTCGGTACTATGGTGACAAATGACAACAATGTATCCAGCGAAATCAAAAGAAGAATAGTAGCTGCAAATCGATACTACTTTGGGCTACAGAAGCATATGAAATCTCGCCACCTTACCAGAAGAACTAAAGTCCTGCTTTACAAGACCCTTATACGACCTGTTCTTATGTATGGTTCGGAATGCTGGACAATCAGTAAGGGTGATGAAGGAGCCTTAGAAAGTTTTGAAAGGAAGGTGCTGCGAAGGATTTACGGCCCAGTCTGTGATAATGGAGAATGGCGTATCAGATACAACCAGGAGCTATACGATCTTTACGAGGACCCTAATATCTCCAAGGAAATCAAAACTGGAAGACTCAGGTGGGCTGGACATATCCAGAGAATGAGCGAAGGAGATATTCCAAAGCGAATTATGGATGGTGCACCTGGGGGTCGGAGAAGAGTTGGAAGACCAAAGCTTCGATGGCTGGATGGAGTGGTGAAGGATGCAAGCACCATCGGCATCCGAACTGGCGCAACGCAGCACAACACTGACAGTCATGGAGGCAGGCTCTGCTGGAGGCCAAGACCCGACCTGGGTTGTAGAGCCACAGATGATGATGAACAGTAGTTTAGCAACACATAATAGTACCTTATACCTAAATACTTGCTTTTATCACATATACTTTGTTAAATGTTCATTCTTATTTTGTTATTATTGATAATCTCCTGTGTACCACTGTATACTTATAATATCTTGTACCTATCACTTGAATGGAAAAGCCATTCTATGGCGTTAAAAAAAAAAAAAAATAATTATATCGATCCTCGAAGCTAACATTTTTTTTTGTAAACCGTGATGTTTTTTATAGTTACTCAACGAAATGATATACCGAATAACGCTAGTAATGAAATGATGTACCGAATAACGCTGGTAATGAAATGATGTACCGAATAATGCTGGTAATGAAATGATATACCGAATAACGCTGGTAATGAAATGATGTACCGAATAACGCTGGTAATGAAATGATATACCGAATAACGCTGGTAATGAAATGATGTACCGAATAACGCTGGTAATGAAATGATGCACCGAATAACGCTGGTAATGAAATGATGTACCGAATAACGCTGGTAATGAAATGATATACCGAATAACGCTGGTAATGAAATGATGTAATATTCACTCGCTAAATTGGGTCACCCATTCATCACTGTTGATTGCCAAGCAGTTACATATAACTCCTTTGTCTCTAAATGTTTACTCAATTAGCGACAAACTGCGCAAATACACAGTGCACTTTTATTTCCAACTTCAGATCTGAAAAATGTACACCGAGCCGAACAATGTTCAGAGGCTCGAGCTCACGGGGGGCTGTGCTAAATATTCACAGGTAGTCGCGGTAGGTAGGGCAGACGGAGACGAACAAAGCCCCGCCAGCTAAATTATTCAAAGGCATAGACCAGATAAAGGATTCTTGGTTTTTGCGAGATGATCAGCTTGCCATTTTTAAAGCAAATATCAAAGAAAATATTAAAGTTTTTTATGAGAATACCGCACAAAACTTACAGCTGCTCCCAACCGCTTGGAGCCAGTGAGACTATGGCCTTTTCAATTGGGGTATGCTGTGAGGCTGAAGGTGGTGGGGATGAGAAGGAAATGGGGAAGAGGAAGGTCTCGTTATTCAGATCTAGCCATCACATAATATTGCACAAAAATTAATTTTAAAAATAATGTTCAAGAAAAGTTTTATGTATTCATCACAGATACTATATAGCGAAAGCAAAATTATGACAATAAGGCAGTTGTACATAATACAGGCTCTCTGTAAATTTTTCAACAACATTATCACTGCGAAAAGATCTCAACAAGTGCGCATCACTAGATTGGGCTCTTCTTTAATGTATCAGCCGGTACATACCAAAACATCCTTTGGACAAAGAAGTTTTTCATATAAAGCTCCGTTGCTTTATAATATGCTCAATGAAAAAATAAAAACTATTGGTACATTACATTTATTCAAGAAAATGGTCAAAATATGTATAATAACTGAGAGTGATGGTTTTGGATTACCCATGTTGTCGCTTGTATCATAAATCATTCTGGAATTCAGCTATATTTCATACAATCCAAATTTAATAACTTAACTTATATAATATTATGTACTTTTTAATTTGCTTATTGTTATAGTATCTAATTTGCTTATTGTTATGTTATCTTTAATTTGCTTATTGTTATATTTTTTTTATATGTTTATAATTATATTTTTATTTAGTTCATATGTATGTTTTTTGTTTAAATTACAATGTAAAACTGCATATCTCGATACAGGAATGCCCTAGTGAGATATGCAGCTTATGTTTCTCATGTACTTCTTATTTTTTTTCAATAAATAAATAAATAAATAAATAAAGCCAATTTAAGCTACGTTTCAAATTTGAATGATGGCCTTACACCAGGGCGATTCTGAGAGCATGCCGCAAATTAAGCTTTTAAATGTAAGCAATTTATTTGTTTATGTAAAAGTTTATTATCAAATTTATAAAAATTAGCAAAGAGAAGTTAATTTATTTCGTTTTTTAGGGCCTAAGTCATCTTTGAGAATGCTGTTTGAAGGGTATAGTTTTTAGGTAAAAGAAGAAAAGGTATGAGGGGTATCCACCACCCAACTGCTATGCAATGCGATGGGAGAGTCCGGCTGGAGAAGTCTAGATAATGTCTCTTTCAACCAGTCTCTCCCAATCTAGCCCACCACGCGGTAGGTGCAAATGCGGACCCAGTATTTTTTTTCTGACAGGGGCACAAGGGGCAGATGGGCAAAAAAAAAAAATACTGTTATAAATAAACTTGAAGTATCATACTTCGAGTTTATTTCTACAAGTTCAAGTATGTATAGGAAGGTTTATGAAAGTGTCAAAACAATAGAAAAATTAAATGTTTAATAAACACAGTTTTTGCTTATAAGTATGTACTGTGATGGAATCTCCACAGTACACAAAAATACCGTCTAAATCCGCCCTTGGGTAGGTGGGCAAACACATTGGCCGCCAAGACCTAAACAAACCTTTCCCATGAACCCGGGGTGACCTAGATGTTGGTTTTCCAATCAATGTTTCCCGGGGCGGTGGTACCCAGAGTTCATGAAAAGATTTGGATTTATCGGAGTGATACTATTTTTTTCCGTATTTTTGTCAAATAATAATAACCCTAAAAGTTTTATTTGAAATTCCTCCCACCGCCATAGATTTTTTTTTTGCAGAGCGATGTATCACCGACGCGACGTCTCACAGACCTAGGTCAGGCAGTTACGTGACTAAAATAGGGAATAGGTAATTAAGAGTTAAAATTCACATTTATTTCTAAATTCACGTAGACTAGCTACATAGTTACCAGTCACTAATCTACTTAAAACGTTTCTTATTTATAATTCATAAA
This sequence comes from Limnephilus marmoratus, assembly GCA_917880885.1. Taxonomy (NCBI): domain Eukaryota; kingdom Metazoa; phylum Arthropoda; class Insecta; order Trichoptera; family Limnephilidae; genus Limnephilus; species Limnephilus marmoratus. The sequence continues at coordinate 11,730,341 of OU862918.1, forward strand.
ATATAATTTAACAAATTGCAGGTAGTTCACATCAAGCACTTTTTGGTGTAAATGTCCTTTGGCTAATTAAACAACTATCTTAGAGTTAGCACTTTAATGATTAAAATCCATTAAAAAACTAGCTGCCAGCTCACAGTGGATTCCACTTCGTGTCTCACTCGAGCACTATCCAAAGTATCTCTGGCCGCGGTGGCTTCACGTTGAGACAGAATCTGAATTTTGTATGAGACAATTACTTTTAAACTGTGGTCACGATATTCTGTTAATGCGATAATAATTATTGTTCTTTATAAAGACAGAAGGGTTTATTATACCCTTTTTTATATTAACTCCACACAGAAGGCCCTGAGGAAAATAATTTCCTTCGTAGGCTGTTTCATATTTAAAGATGCTGTATGGAGGGTCTTAAAGAGACCCATGTTTTAGGAGGTAGGAAACACAGAGAACGGCGGCGACAGAATTGAAAAGAATTGACGGCCGGCCGAGGCGTAATCCAGCGCCAAGTCTCTTGACTCACAATCCAAAGGTCGCGGGATCGAATCCCTGTGTGGCGAATACATTTTATTTGATTGATTTGTGTTATTTCACAATTTATTCATTTGTATATTTCCAGAGAGGAAGATACTCTCAGTATCGCCCTGGTGTAAGACCGCCATTCAGAATTGAAACGTTGCTTGAAATGGCTTTAGCCGTGTTTGGTGACCAGATCTGAATAGCCAGGTACTTCTTCACCTTCCTCTTCTCTATCTCCTTCTTCTCCCCACTACACTCACTGGATTCAGACGGGAGCAGTTGGGACTCTTGTGCGGTATTCATGTAAAAAAAAAACATTCCACAGCCGAGCTGTTGAACTCAAGAATGAGTCATAGAAGCGACCCGTTCTCATGTGACAAATGTCAACCTAGTACGTAATATTAAGCGCGCGTTTTGCGTGTTTTATTATAAAATAGACCAATGAGAATTATCGTATTTCTATTTCGGATATACATTCATTCTAAGAAAAGAAAGCACCAAGACTGTCTTCGTATCCACAACAAAAATACTAGACCTACTGAGGCCTGCAAAAACTAAGTTTCCCCTGGAAGCTTAGCTTTTGAACAAACAAAGAGTTTATAAACTCTGCTATTCCGGATGTGACAAGGCTTATGCAGGCCAGACAGAACGAAATATCTCCAAAGGGATAACACTTTCAAGCATGTAAACTCGGCACCCTGACATACCTGACCGACCTCCGTAGTCCAGTGGGTAAGACTCTTGACTCACAATCCGGAGGTCGCGGGTTTGAACCCGGCATGTGCAAATAAATTTTCTTTGATTAATTTGTGTTATTTCACAATTAATTCATTTAAAATAATATATAGTATATTTGCGGCATGTTCCAGAGTGGAAGATACTATTAGTATCGCCCTGGTGTAAGACCACCATTCAGAATTGAAACGTTGCTTGAAAATGGCTTTAGCCGTGTTTAGTGACCAGATCTGAATAGCCAGGTACTTCCCAACCTTCCTCTTCCCCACCTCCTTCCCCTCCCCACTACCTTCAGCCTCACAACATACCATGATGCCATAGTCTCACTGGCTCCAGACGGGATCAGTTGAGATTCTTGTGCGGTATTCACTGTAAAAAAAAATATATATATATATATATCTGCAGTTGCAGAGCATTTAATTTAATTGAAACCGGCCATTACTTTAGTTTTGTTGAGGTAACTAACGTATTGAAGATTATAAGGATTAATACTGTATCAGTCTAAATAACTTTCCAATTACCGCAAGGTACGTGACTATTTTTTTGACAGAATGGGTATGGTAAGCTCTCCATAAAAGATAGATATCGCGAACAGGCAGACAGACAGACGACGCGGAGGACTTTAATTTATAATATGTAGAGAAGATGTAGAGATAGTTAGCTATCAGTAAAAGATAGACGTATGCCATCGCGGAATTTTTTGTATATCTATAAAAGAGGAATATTCCACCATGCTTTGTTTTTTTTTTTTTTTTTTTAAACACTGCCTAATCCCTTTGAAATATATCTCAGTGTTTTCGATGAAAGCAACCAGGCGGCTTGACCTTTTCCGACGATTTTAACAATTATCGCTATTTTTCAACCAATTTGCACATAACCTTAACAAATTATATACTTAAACCTTCCTTATGAAACACTTTAAACCGCATAAAAATCCGTTCAGAAGTTTTTGAGTTTATCGCGAACAGACAGACAAACAGACAGACAGACGACGCGGAGGACTTTAAGACGACAATATACCCTAAAATATATTCAGAATCTTAACGACGTAAGTAAAGAAACCGTGTGTACAAATTGCGACTCGCGACCCGTGCACTGGACGGACCTACTGTCGAATTTGCCGTATCAAAGAAAAGAAGAAGAAGATAAATAATGTGGGAATCTTAACGACGTAAGTGAAGAAAGCGTGTAAACAAATATTTTTATATAATGAATAACTTTTTACTTTGTATAAAACCACTATATTTAAAACAATATCAACATGTTTCGACAACAATGTTGTCTTCATCAGGATATGTTACTATGATAAAAAAAAAAAAAAAAAAAAAAAAAACATGTCATTTTTGTCGAAACATGTTGATATTGTTTTAAATATAGTGATTTTATACAAAGTAATAAGTTATTCATTATATGAAAATGATGCCACAAAATAAATTTGCGAAGTTTGAAGAAAAAATATTTTTATTTTTATTTTATTTATTAGCGTTATAAACAGTCTGTACAAAATTCATAAATGACAGTGATAAAAATAAGTATATCATAGACCAATAAAATAACGACAAATAATTTAGAACCGTAATGCAAAAATACACAATATCTATACCTGATATAAATTATTCTGATAAAGTGTATCTTCTTAATTATATCTACAAAAAGTAAATAACTGAGGTTTTTCAAGGGTTTACATTAAAATTTTGATTGATATAAATAATATATTTCAGGAAGTGATTTTATTTGAATTCCAACTGCAAAAAGTTGGAGAGAAAACGTGGTGATACTAAAAATAAAAAAAGAGAAATACAGAAATCAATGAAATATTAAGTTATTAGTTAAACATATGGCATTCAATAGTGTTATTTTTTTATGCATGCTGTGAATTTATCAAGGTTTATATTAAACACATCGATATTTGGGCATAATCTGTTAAATGTGCTACAGCTTCTTCTTACAAATACATTTTCAAGATAATTTGTTTTGCTCTTAGGGATATAAAAGGTGTCTGGAGATCGAGTAACTCTTAATGGACATCTGAAATGAATATTTTGTAGTAAGTACGGGCTATCAATGAAGTTATGAATAATCTTATAGAACATTAATAGGTCTCTGATATCTCGGCGTTGATCAAGAGATTTAAGGTTTACGGGGACATAGTTTTAGCGATAAGAGACATATTTCATAAACTTTTTCTGAACTCTTTCTATATTTGCTTTATATGTAGAACAATGAGGGTTCCACACTGTAGAAGCATACTCCAGGTGGCTTCTAACATAGGATATGTATAGAGTCTTAAATGTTTGTGGATTTTTGAAAGCTGAACTTACTCTAAGAATAAATCCCAACATTTTCAAAGCCTTCGACGTGATATGCTCGACGTGAGATTGAAAAAGAAGCTTACTATCTAATAGAACTCCAAGATCTCATATTACATTTACCCTGTTTAAAAGATTGTTTTTAATTATGTACGGATATAGTATAGTGTTTTTCTTTCGAGAATAAGATATGACGGAACATTTTTCTGCATTCAAAAGAAGGCGGTTTTCTAAACAATACACATTGACCAGGGAGTTCAGGTCATCCTGGAGCTCTATACAATCCATCTCAGATTTAATGATTTTGGCAATCTTTTTGTCATCCGCATATAGGAACAGCTGAGAATTACGAATAGTTTTGTTAACGTCATTCATAAAAATGTTGAATAAAAGGGGGCCAAGGTGAGATCCTTGGGGTACTCCTGAGGTTACGGGGACAAAGCTAGAGCAGAACCCCAGTACAGTTACAGCTTGCGTACGATTGTCGAGATAAGAGGCTAACCAACGAAGGAGGTCACCGTGTATACCCATTGCTTCGACTTTCTCAATTAAAATGCTGTGTGGGATTTTATCAAAGGCTTTGGAATAGTCTGTGTAGACTACATCGACTTGAAAACCGTTATCCATAGCAACAAGGACTGTGTCAACAAATTCGCATAGATTAGTTTCTGTTGATTTTCTGTTCACGAAGCCGTGTTGATTCGAAATGATGTGTGGTCGTATACAAGGAAAAATGATATCGAAAACAATCTTTTCAAAAAGTTTACCCATTACATTTAATTTAGAGATCGATCTGTAATTTTCTATGTTGTGTTTGTTGCCTTTTTTGAATATAGGCACAATATATGAACTTTTCCATTCTAGTGGAAAAATACCAGAAGACAAAGAAGTTTTGAATATTAGACTTAGCGGATAACATAAAACATTAGCGCAATTCTTTAAAAATACCGGGTGTATGCCATGTAGGATCTAATGATTTGAGATATTTACAAACTAATTCAGTATCTATATAAACATTATTAAGATTTAGTACTGAGGTGTTTGGATTATATATTCGATTGGTGGACGAGGTGGACGGGGCGGGGGATTCAAAGGAGGATTGAAAATGTATGTTGAATAAGTTACTTATAGCTTCCCGACCCGATACACGCTGGGAGTTAAGAAACATATTGTTAGGTAGTTCATAGCTTCTTTGCTTAGATTTAACAAAGGTCCAGAAATGTTTGGGATCGGTATTGATATTAATTTCGGCCATATTAATGAAATTATCATAGCACACCTTCTCCATACGCTTTTGTCGTTCTCGGAGAAGAGAGAAAGTTTGATAGTCAGAGATGCGGTTATAAATTTTATATTTTTTGTGGAATTTAAGTTTATCTTTAATTACTTTTTTTAAGACAGCGCTGTACCATGGGGGGTACCTGGAATCTATGTTAACTGTTCTAGATGGTACATGTGACAATTATCTTATTTAGTTCTGAATAGAAGCGTGTCGTGACTGAGTCTACATTACTGCTGTTAAGAGTCGTTGTCCAGTCAATGGCTGCTAAGGCGCTATTAATCTGCACATAGTCAGCACTGTGATAGGAGCGGACCGTGCGTGAGTGTGGGATTTGGAGGGACGGTTCGCGGGCCATGCGCAGCACCACCTCTATATACGCCGTGGCACGGCGTATTGTACGAACGTACAATTTGGGAGGCGGGAATGAGTACCGCCGCCCCGGGAACCTTTATTGGATAACCAACACTTCAGACATAGGTCACCCCAAGTGGTTCGCTACGTTTGGTGATTTAGCAGGAGTGCCCGGGTTCATGGGGTGAAGTTTGTCTAGGTCTTGGAGGCGGATGACCAGGACTTATTTTTTTATTTATTTATTTATTTATTTATTACACGCCCTGATGGGCTTTTACATTATAATTTATAACTTGAGTAACAAACAATGAAGAAAATATAATACAATGAGAAAAGAAAATACACAAAACAGTGTAACAACAAAACAATTATAAAATAAAAATACATATTATGTAAAAATGATAAGAAGTCTCATATTCAATATAAACAAAAATTGAAGAAATTATGTAAATCTATTTGTGCCTAGAAGAATAAAAGTGATAGAATATACAACGTTTATACTGATTAGTTTTAAGATAAAATATATCACCTAGATTAGAATATTTATTTTCTCGGAAACGGTGAATTTTGATAAGCTAGTGTCCTGGTGTTATTGAAGTAGAAGGGTAATAAATGTCGACATGATTTTTGGGGAACATGGATATTGATAAATTGAAGCAATTCAGAACAGTCAATTTTGTAATGCAGTATTTTATGTAATAGTATTAAATCTGTGCTTATTCTTCTTTCTGAAAGTTTCAATAGAGACGTTTTATCCAGGAGATAATTGTAATCAATGTTTAGTATAGGAATATGCAATTTATAGTTTATAAACCTTAGAAACTTCCGTTGAATCTTTTCAATGTTGTCTGAATGAATGTTGTAAAAGGGAGACCATAACGTAGAGTTATATTCAAGTTGGCATCTGACAAGGGTTTTATATAACATAATAAATGTGTCTAAATCATTGAAATCTTTTGCAGCTCTCAAAACAAAACCAAGAGTCTTTAGGGCTTTGTTGATAATATTATTGATATGACATACAAAGGTGAGTTTACTGTCGAACATAATGCCTAGATCCATAATTTCACTAACACAATTTAATTTTTCATCATTTAAAGAATACTGAAAAATAATAGGATTATTTATTTTGGCAAAATGAATGAACTAACATTTATTTATATTTAATGCTAGTTTGTTGATAGAGCACCATTCAAAAAGATATATCAAGTTAGTTTGAAGTATAATACAATCATTAATGTGGTTAATCTCTTTATATAGTTTCATGTCATCGGCAAACAGTAGCACATTTATGTCAGTAAATATATCAACAATATCATTTATAAATATAATAAACAAAATGGGCCCTAAATGGGAGCCTTGCGGCACTCCACTTGTTGCTATAAATTTGTAAGACTCTGTGCCATTTATTTTCACACTAAGAATTCTTTTGGACAAATAACTAACAAACCAATTTAATAAGCTACCATAAATCCCAAGTTTCGCCAATTTATTGATTAGTATTTTGTGACACACCTTGTCAAAGGCCTTGCTAAAATCAGACATCAGTGTATATTGAGTCAACCTGGCACCTGTTGGCTAAAGATTTAGATATGAAGTTTTCGTATATTAGTAAATTGGTCAGTGTAGATTTATTTGAACAAAAGCCATGTTGGTAGGGAGTTATAATTTTTTTTATGTTTGTGGATATTTTATGGAGGACAATTTTTTCAAAAAGCTTGGGAATCGATGATTGGATACATATTGGTCTATAATTTGTTACGTCCGTTTTGTCCCCTTTTTTAAAAATGGGTGTAAGAAAACTGTGTTTCCATGTATCAGGGAAACTGCCTGTCTCTAGTGACTGGTTAAAAATTAGAAAAAGAGGAACAACTACGCCGTTTAAACATTCTTTAATTAGCACAGGTGGAATATTATCAGGTCCTGCATTTTTTCTAGCATCTAACAAATTTACATGGTTTTTGATATCTTTAATTTCTATGCGTACTTCAGATATATCCAGACTAAGATTCGATGAGAATTTTGGAATTTCGTTGCTAGGTATATCGTCTTCATACACAGACGTAAAATAATCGGCGAATAGATTTACAATGTTTTTATCATTACACCCAATTTTTCCTTTGAAATTCATAGAAGTTGGAATACCTAAGTTAGTATTTTTTTGAGAATTAGTGTAATTCCAAAACTGTTTTACATTTACACGAATTTCACTTTTAATTTTGTCAATGTAATTTTTATAGCACAATTTTGAGATTTTACAACACTCCCTTCTTAACAATTGAAATTTATTGTAATCACTCGTCAGTCTGGATCGCTTGTTGTTTTTATGAGCTATTTTCTTACTATATGTTAAAGTGATCAAATTGGGACTAAACCAGTTTGGAAAATGAGAAATTCTATTACATCGAAGGGGCACAAAATTTGCAATAGCATCATTTAGAATGTCATAGAATTTATTTACATTATCGTTAATATCTGCGTTTTCCATAAAGGACCAGTCTGTTGTATTTAAGCAATCAGAAATTTTTTGAAAATTTGCTTTACGGAAGTTATAAGATGACTTGATATTTTTAAGATGAGTGTTGTTAACAAATGGAATAACTATGTCCAGAGGAGGATGGTAAACGTCTACAGGTAATAGTTCTTCCAAAGATTTACATACGTTAGCAGTGGGCTCACTGCAAAAAACTAGATCAAGAATGCGACTATTTATATTAGCGACAGTGTTTAGTTGTGGGATTGATAAATAATTCGACATACCCAGAATCTCTCTCTCACTAAGATTAGCAGTTGACATATTAATACCAGACAATTCAGGGTCATCATGGTTCCAGGATATATTTGGCAAGTTATAGTCTCCTACTACGACCAGTTTGGCACTGGGATATTTAAACCTTAAAAATTCCACGTCCTCAATATGTTTTGTATACAGCTGTGTATCGGAGGATGGCGGTAAATATAAACATCCAATTATTAACTTGCCAGCATTTTTGTTTTGGAGCAACACGAATATTTGTTCAACCTCACTATTTTTGTTTTTAAGCACTTTTGATGGAATACATTGGCGAGAATGGCGTATCAGATACAACCAGGAGCTATACGATCTTTACGAGGACCCTAATATCTCCAAGGAAATCAAAACTGGAAGACTCAGGTGGGCTGGACATATCCAGAGAATGAGCGAAGGAGATATTCCAAAGCGAATTATGGATGGTGCACCTGGGGGTCGGAGAAGAGTTGGAAGACCAAAGCTTCGATGGCTGGATGGAGTGGTGAAGGATGCAAGCACCATCGGCATCCGAAACTGGCGCAACGCAGCACAACACCGACAGTCATGGAGGCAGGCTCTGCTGGAGGCCAAGACCCGACCTGGGTTGTAGAGCCACAGATGATGATGATGACATTTGTGGACAGCAATCAGGACTCCACCCCCTCTTGTATTGGAGCTGGTGTTTGGACTACGGTCTACTCGGTAGATGTGGTGATCGTGCAATCCAAGTTCTGCTGAGAAAATTGATGGTGTTAACCAGGTTTCCGTTAACATGATGACATCGTGTGAGAGAGACGGGGCACTTATTCTGAATTCCTTTAGTTTCGTTCTTAGGCCTCTGACGTTCTGATAGTAGATGTTACATTTATTTAGTTGGAGTTTTTTGGCAAAACATTGACGATTTTAGGTAGGTTATTTATATATTTTATTGTTAAATTTGATTCACCATTTTTTTTCCTAGACTCCAGCTCGTCCCGAAGCATCATCAGGTGTTTTCTTTGTTGAATGGTCTGATCATTTCTGGCTTTGATACCATCTTTGAATTTTTTGTTATTGATCAAGATTGTCCTAACAAAATGTTCCTCTTTGAATTCTAACTTGATTGGTCTACATTTATTCGTGACTTTCTTCGTTCCCAACCTGTATATTTTAATATCATGAGCATTAAAGGAAGTATCAATGTTTTTCAGGGCCGTGGTAACTTTATTCGCGTCATCGGAAATATTTATTGAGGTTAGATCAGACGTGCTCTCAGGAACATTAAAAAGAATAATATTTTTTGCACGGAGCGTCCTCTCTTCAATTTCCGTCAATACGTCACAAATATTTGATGAAGGATTTGTGGGGTTAGCATCTGTTGGCTGAGCGAGTGCTACACTTTTTAATGCTGACAATTCGCCTTCAAGTATTTACTGAACCCCCATCCTACCCACCCCTTAAACCCTTTTTTCCCAGAACTCTCCTCTCCTTCCTTTCCTTAAAAAAACCCTCCACACAGCATCCCAAAAAAATATGACATAGGCCCTGAGGGAAATTATTTTCCTCATGGCCTCCTGTGTGGAGCTCATGTAAAAAAAAAAACGTACGGTCGAATTCACCCTAACAGGCCTAGAGATTCGACCTTTCTGCCGCGTTCATTTTAATTAATTCTGAAGAACGTGCTACAAATATTTAAAATGTGTCTCCATGTTGTCCTCCCGAAATTATTAATTCATCGTCTAGAAAAATAAAATCTGTTGCTTACCGCTAACTTTATAGTTAAAAAACGGGTTATATAGTTTTGAAATCGTTGTACGTAAAATATATTAATGGTAAGATACTGTTTTTATTAATCGAACATATAAATAACTCGCATTTCTTGTGCGGCATGGAAATAAAAAAGTTATTATAGTTACAGATTCGCCGAAAAATGATTAAATTGTAAGTTTTGAGCGTACAAAAATTATTAGGATTGTGTACCGCCTTAATTTATAAAATGTAGAGAGTAGAGATGAAACGAGAATGTGTATTTGGTCTAACTTTGAATTATATTAATCACACGGGGTGCTTTAAAATGCATTAAAATAATCGGTTGGTTATTTGTACCCCATTTTACGTGCTGCACAGTCAATACTTTTAAAATTTTATTGTTAATATATTTGAAATGGAAATTTTTAACTCTCATCTTTTTCAATCTTCATAAATGCTTGATAAATATTGTCAAAAGTCTCTGGCTAACTGTATGATTATTTAACACTTCATGAAATCCCCGGGGTTTGCACAGTCGTAAACAAACATGCCCTCCATGAAATTTTAATTCTTTAGCATTTCGTAACGGACTACAAAACGTGATTCAATCTTAGCAATGATAGTATTTTTTTACTACTAAAAAATACTTAATTTTTCAAATAATAGGAGAAGTTTAACTTTTTTTGTGTATAAATGCTTTATGATTTGGTTGGAACGCTAACCATGAATCTTATGCAACTGAGATGTGAAAAGTCTTTCGATGAATTATCGGCATACTTGCCTGGGGTGGAAATGTTTTTTTAATATTTAGTCTATACCGCCATCTCTTTTTATTTTCCGTTTCTCTCTCTTCACTGGTTTTCTATTACTACCATCGATGACATACAGTTTAGTGTAAATGAAAATAATAACTTTAAACTGTGATTTTGATGATATGTTTTAGTTTCTGTAGTTGAAATAAGAAATGAGGTTTGGACTGGAATTGCTATTCAACAAACGTTTATATAACCACTCTTGCCTTCATCGCACGGAAAGGTAACCGGAAACGAAAACTAACAGAAAACGTTTCCAGGAAAAACGACGTAGTTTATTTATACTTTGGTTTAAGATTGAGATGCGAACACGATAAGGTTTCACGCCGTACTTTCTACCAATCTACTCAACTGGAAGTGCTGGAATTTCTTAGAAAGGTTGCTAGTAGCTACGTAGCATGCACATCATATATTATATGTGTATGTATTTTTTCTAAGTTCCACTAGATTGTTTGTTTTATTATTTGCTTAAGACGCCCCTCCCTGAATTTCTATCAATATCTTACATATGTCCCTTAAACATTTGAAGTTTTTAGGCTATTCAAAAAATATATGTTATTTTTTAAGATAATATCTAGACGCGTTCTACGCCGAAACGCTAATTATGTAAAATTCCCTCGATAGAAGAAAATCGCAAAGTATGCTCCGAAAATTATTATAAACACGTTTGTTTCAGTTATTTTACAAGTTTTCTTTAAATAATACTTAAGATACTTTCCATGAAATTTTTGCTCTATTTTAAACGAGTCGTGTTTTATTAAGCATGTTCGTAATTTTCGCATTAATCGGTTTAAATATTAGCGCGCTCCTCTAACATTCGTAATTGCATATCTCTCCATCATCTTCTTTTTGAGCGCGGATGGGGCGCCTTAATAAAAAAATATATCATTTGGAAAGCGTGTAGCGAAAACCATTTATTTGATTACCAAAGCCTCTGCCATAGGTCACCCCAAGTGGTTCGCTGCGTTTGGTGATTTGCCAAACCTTTTGACCTCTCTAGTAGGTCTCTCTTGGAACACTGCCTTGCACCGCAGTGGGAGGGGTAGATTCATACCCCTGTCATTCCTGGACATACTGACTCCCAGATTCCCTTCCAATCCTCATACCTTTTTCCTTCCCACAACGTCTCCTCCTTCATTTTCTAAAAATACCCTCCACACAGCATTCGCAAAGAAAACACTGGCCCTCAGATGAGTTATTTTCCTCAGGGCCTTCTGTGTCGACCTAGTTAAAGAACAAAAAAGGCAATATTACAAAATCTATATAACGTAAAATAATTAAACACGTGTACCTACATATTACAAAATACTTCTACAATACTTAAAATTACATATCTAAAATTACGTACCTCATAATTCATAATCTTTGCCGATTTCTTAATTTTTTTCAGAACCGTCTTTATACATTTATTTTATTTTATTCACTGTAATTACGTATTTTATTTATTTTTTTATATTGTGAAATATGAATATGAATTTTTATAATGCATAAAAAAAATTAGATACAAACTTAAATAATGAACGAACAAAAAAAGGCAATTTCACAAAAACTTTTTTACGTACAATTATAAAACATGTACAGGTTGTTAAGAGACGAATACTTTAACCAGTGATTTCTGACATTATTTTGAGTAAAAAATGTAAATGAAATTATGATGACCTTTTTGATGATTTTTTTTGTTTTTTCAATTTTTTTTTCTACAAAATCAAAAAAAAATTTCTTCCACATGTGGTCACTGTTCACTCAGCCGAGTAACCGATCAACCTCTTACCCCGCCTTCAACTGTCCAACACCTACTATTTTTGTTTTAGTTTTTGTAGAAAACCATAATTTAAAAAAAAAAAAATCAAATTTCATTTACACTTCGTTCTCCAAATGTCAGGAATCACTGGTTAAAGTAAGTCAAGTACCTCGAGTACGTCCCTTCACACTATTTATAACGAGATTTAGTTTTTTTTTCTTTATCGTCGTTATGAATTTTATTTTATTTTATCTTAGTTTTATTTTACTTTATTCTAATGTATGTATGATTAGATATTTTATTGTATTTGAAAAATGTTAGGTCTTCACTCAGGAGAAATCTTGGGACTGGTTTTTTTGTAAATGAAGCATTTTTTTTTATAACTTAATTTCTTGATTTTTATTGTTATGATTGAATAGTTACAACTGACGACAATAACTTTTCCCCACCCAACGGACAAGGGTTCAGTAGTATTTTAAATTCTTAGTGCAAGTTTGTTGTAAAGAAGTAAATTAATTTCACCGATGCAAGCCTTTTTATAAAGGTAATTACCTTGCCTGTTGTGGGAGAAAGAGACAAAAATAAATGATTCTATTAAAGACATCTGACGAACAAATCAGACAACCCTTTGATCGCAATCCAACCCTTGATGGTAACTCTTAACTCCATAATTGGTTTGAATCCTGGGTTTAAATCTAAACAGTATTGTAAGATGGCACCTCAGTATGGGTATGGCACCCAGTGAGAGCTATACAATCAAATAAGATTTTAAAATATGCAAAGATATTGATTGAAATAAAAAATAAAATAAAATAAAAATGAGCCTGCCTTACATAAAATTATTCTATGCAAATACTTCAGTTTGAACGAACTCTTAGCATTGTATCAACATCTGGTTCAGAGGGTGAATAATTCTTTTTAACGAGCAGGTCTTTCATATTACAAAGGTAAAAATCTCAAAGGTACGAAGAAAATGTGAAGAGGGGGGCGTTATATTTTTATTTCATCATATCCTGATATATTTTATTTTTGGTCATTCAATAAAAATACCAGCCATATATTTTTTTCACTCGCCATGCTAGGGATGACCCTGTGACATAATAGACAATTTGTCGTTTAAATTTGGTAAAAGTTATTCGAAATCTTCTCTTTCACGGATGGCGATAGTTTAATGTCTATTGTCTCGACACAGTAGTATTCTAGTGAGACAGGCATAAAACAAAACCCAATGTACATATACTATTTTATAGATAAATAAAAAATAAAACTATTTTCGGAAAAAACCATTTTTGCAAGTTATGCTAAAATATTAAAAAGATTTAATTGTTTGCGCCCGTACACTTGCAATATAATATATTCATATTGCAAATGCACAGGCGCAAATAATTAATTAATTTTAACGTTTTAAAGCAAAACTAAAAAAAAAAAATTTCAGCGGATTTTGAATTCTTTTATGTTTCTCCTGAAGCCGCCGCTAACCGAATTTCTACCAATTTCTTTCATATCTCCCTTAAACATTTGAAGATTTTAAGCTCTTCAAAAAATACATGTTTTTTTAAAGATAATATCTAGATGTTTTCCACGCTGAAACGCAAATTATATGAAATTCCATCAATGGAAAAAAATCTATGCTCCGAAAATTATTAAAAACACGTTTGTTTCTATTATTTTGTTAGTCATATTTGTGAAAAAAATCACAATGTTTCTTTAAATGATACTTAAGACGCCTTACACGAGATTTTTGCTCTATTGTAAACGAGTCGTGTTTTATTAAACATTTTCACAATTTTCGCTTCGATTTTATCGCTTTAATTATTAGCGCGCTCCTTTAACATTCGTAATTACATATCTCTCCGTCTTCTTCTTTTTGAGCGCAGATGCGGCGCCAATGGTTACAATTGTTTTCATCATGAAGTAGGTGATAAAACATTAATTTTTATTTTGCCCTGGCTAAAAAAATTTCATTTCACTTAAAACTTTATTAATTATAATATCCAATTAATTTGCAGCCATGTCAGCATTTTATTTTTTCTCGTGAATGTCGCTTGCCCTACCATAGCATTATGAGTTTATGGAGTCTCCTATTGTGTGAAGTTTACATAAATACAATATAAAAAGGTTGCATTAGTACGGAAATTTTTACTTTGACAGATAGCGACAAATCGTTCCGCAGAAAAGACACATTAGTCAAGCATACAGAACTGGATTTGTCGGAAGTTTAGCTTGAACCACCGTAAGCTCATGTAAAGCCCGTAATGGATTATGCTTTGTGAATAAATATACAAATCACATTTTTCCTCGCTTAAATGCAAGGAAAATGCTCTAAAATTAATCAACGGGTTAACGAAAGGTTTTTTTTATTCCCTTCTGACATTTTAGAAAGATTGCACGTGAATTAACGATCAATAAAATGTTGTTCTTTATTGTTGCAAAAATGTACTCGTCCCGTATAGTTTTTTGTCCTTTTAGTCCAGCTAAGGAAGGTTAGGATCGGTAAGCATGACTTTCGCTTTGACAATCTGTATCTGTACCTACGTAATTTATAAATAGAAAACACTTTGCATAGTGTATATGCCGATCAACTGCTGATCAACTACTCGTATCACGCGAAGCTTTTAAACATTTTTTTATGCTACTTACGGCCGTTGTTTCCAAGTTATCGATCGATCAGTCTGAGTCTCCGATCAGCTAAGTGATTTGTTCATAATGCTCAATTCGCCTGTTGGTCGGAGAGTTGCGATGAGAAGAGCGTATTTATGCATTTGAGGAGTGTTGATCCACAATTTTGGCTCAACGGTTGGTCAGTAAAATGGAGAACAACGGCCGTTAAATGCATTTTCGGTATTGTATTATTTTTCACATTTTGTATTATTCGTAAATCAAATAGGTAGGTTTCAAGAAAAGTTAAGAATAAAATACAAAGTTTTCAATTTCTGGAAAATGTGTGGATGTTATAGTTTAATAAGTAATACACTATATAATTACAATACACACTACATTATATTTGCCAATTTATAATTTGTTTCTTTCATTGCTGCCTTTATTATTGTCCTTTTTTATTTCATCTCAATTTATTTAATTTTATTTCAATATACTAGTTGATAATATTATCTTTTATTTGAATTTCATAAAATTATAAAATGGGGACATCACGAGTCCTAAGTACCCATTGAAGCCAACATTATTATGTATATAGTGTATAGTAATATTATATTAACAGATAAAATATTAATTATTATTATTGATTTTGGGGTAAAAACGCAGAAACACATACATTTTAAGATAAAAGAACGCTCAACTCTGTTTTTCATCGGTTTTCACCACTTACACTGAGCTTTTCAAGTTTATGTATACTTAAAATATTATTATTCAATTCTTGAAGCAAACTCCTCCGTGTCACGAAACTTCCTGCCTAGAAATCCGTATGTGGTGCCTGTAAAATAACAAAATAGGCTTGACGTGCGGGAAAATATCGAAACTGATTTGAATAAACTTTGGAATAAACCAAAGATATTGAAATGAAAGAGATGTGCTATCCGCAGTTTTTATTGGGTGCGCTTCCTGTTTTTCACCGATATTGTTAACCATTACTACTGTACACCTTAAAAAAATCAACTAAATAAACAAATTATTTCCGAATTCAAACTATATTGTTAACCAATACTACTGCACACCTTAAAAAAATCAACTACTTTCCATATTCAAGTCTTACTTCTTACCAAGTCATTGGACATCTTCAATTTATATTTTTTAAACAAATATAAAAACTGTTACTGAGACAGTTCAGTTATGTACAATTAATGCTGTGAATATATTAGGAGAGTGATTGAAATATTTTTGTTATATATGTTGTAAAATTGTAACTTTAATAAATGTTTCAATAAAATCTTAACAAATAAAAAAATGCTTATTATTCATATGAAATGTGAAAGCCCCGAAAAGGGGCGTTATTTAATAAATAAATAAAGTATTCAAATTATTCCCATTAGGGCGTAATCCGCCGACACTCGGGCGGACACCATAGCATTTCTTTTGTTTTCAAATATCTTTGGAATAAACAATTTTCTGCTCTTTTTAAAATTAATTAAATTATCGTGCCATTTTGCCACACTCTCTGAAATCAATTCTCAGTAAGTTGAAAAAATTATAATTTTTAGAGCACACAAAAAACAGACTTATTTATTATTTCTTAAAAATCTAAAATGGTTAACATTAAAATATATTTAAAAAAAATGTATTTTGTGTACCTTTCACAGTAAGTTCCATACTTTTAGAATCGAAATACAATACCTTAAACTCAATAAACAACCTAAAGCCTGCCTGGAAATCTCGTTTGTGGTTCCTGTGTAATAACAAAATAAGCTTGAGAAGGTTTGTTCTGTAAAATATCTAAACAGATTTGAGTAAAAAAAATAGTTGCTCTATATAAAACAGTATAATATATTTTATCATGGTATTTTGACATACTTTCTAAGGTAGAAATATTTTTTTGACACATAAAAACAAAAGTAATTTATTATAAAAATGATTTGTTTGTCCCTTGCGTTCCTAAACTATTAATCTGATTGCGATGAAACATTGAAGATTTGTTGTGAGAGGGTGTTGAGTTTGCGGGAGGAGTGAAGGAGGGGAAGGTGGAAGGAGAACGCGCAGTGGAAGTGCAAGGGAGGGGAGGAAAGACAGAGGAAAGGTTTGCAATGGAGAGATGGTAGCAGTAGCAGGGGGTAAATTAGAGAACTCCACTTGTCTCACACGGACAGCTGTGAGAAGTGTGCATGTTTTACACAGTTTAGCGGTAGGGAGGAAAAGAAGGAAGGGGAAGGAAACTCGGAAGGGTGAGGGAAACGAAAGAGGGGGAGAGTTCACGGGAAGGGGGAAGGCGGGAAGGAATAAGGGGAACAGGAACATGAGGGAGGAGAGGAACGCGGGAGACGGGGTTCGCGAGTTTGGGGGTCGCGAAAGGGGGAAAGACGGGGAAGGTGGAAGGAGAACGCGGAAAAGAAACTAACTTTGGAAAATCAATGCAAATGATCCAAAACCACACAGACAGCTGCGAGAAGGGCGTGTTTTTCATATAGTTCAGAGGCAGAGAGGGAAGGAGGGAGGAGAGGTGCAATCCGTAAGGTGAGAAGAAGAACGAAGAGCGGGTTCACAGTGGGGGACGAAGGCAGGGGAAGGCAAGGATGGTGGGAGTATATGCATCTAGCGAAAAACCAAAATATTGTGAATCCTAAAGCTCTTCAATAAACAAAATTGAAATGCAAGTTGCATAGGAACGCATGCCTTCCGGAAGGAAGGGGAAAGGGAAAGGATGGAGGAGGGTGTGGGGAGGGGTAGGGGGTGGGAGGACGGAGGTTGATGGGGGGAGTGGTGTGGGGAGAGGGAATGTGAAGGGGTAGGGGGTGAGGGGAGGGGTGTGGAGAGAGAGAAGGTGGAGGGGGCATAGTGGGGTGGGAGAGGGGGGAGGGAAGGAAGGGGAAGGGGGAGGGGTGGAGGAAGGTGGGAGAGGTGGACTGGGGAGGGGTATGGGGTGGGTGAGGGGTCGGTTAAGAAGGAGGGGGAGGGAGAGGGGAGTGTGGAGAGGGAAGGTGGAGAGGGGAGGAGTGGGGGAGGTGTAGGTGGAGGGGGAGGGGGGAGGGGCTTGATGGGGGGAGTGGAGTTGGAAGAGGGAAGGTGGAATACCATGCGAGCGTAGCCGCGGGAAAAAGCTAGTATACAAATAAAGACAAGTCGTAGTTTTCTCTATTTTGATGATTGTTACAACAATGACGCCATATTATTCTCTCAAGTTTAGTATCAAACTATTGTTTCACTGGTGAAGAGTTATTTCTTTTTTTATTATTTAGTGACATCATAAACTTCCCAGATTTTCTGTTTTGCTTACCCCAGAACTTTCTTAAGCCCTGGTAATGTACGCAGCTTCAAGAACCGCTCGTAATTTTTCCTTCGTGACAGGAATAAATTTGTGTTTCATCTCATCCGAGGACACGGACTTAATTCACCGATGTCTAATTTTTTGATTTAATAACCTAAACCTAACGCTACTGAGGTATTTTTCAGAAGGCCTACCTGATCTTAAAAATGATGAAACGTTTTTTTCCCATGTAACAAAACGGGAAAAATAATACATTAAGAAGGCTTGCGGTTGTGTTGTAGGAAGGAGGAAACACAGAGGCCGGCAAATCATTCCACAGCCGAGCTGTTGAACACAAGAACGAGTCGAAGAAACGACCCGTTCTCATGTGACATATGTCAACTGTGTACAAATGTTGGGCACGCGTTAAATGTAAGGGGTATTTTTAATGGAAGGAATGAGAGGATGTTCTGGAAAGGAAAAGGTTAAGAGGGGTGAAAAGGAATCTGGGCGTCAGTGCGTCCAAAATGTATGAATCCATCCCTCCCAATGCGATTGAAGGCATTGGAGTCGATAGACTCCGGCTGAAGAAGTCAAATGTTCTCCCTCATCCGGCTTCTCCCAATCCGCCGCGCAACTGGTGGGCAGACGCATCCGACACACATACATACATAGACAAACCTCAAGCGACGAACACGGATACCCCTGCTAAGTCACCGAACGTTGTGAACCACTTGAGTTACCTATAGGAGAGGTGTTGGTTATCCAATAAATGGTTACCGGCGCGACAGTAACCATACCCGCAACCCAAATTGGAGTGACATTTTTCATACACAATAAAAAAATTAAGTCGATCAAGTTACTATAGTAGATATACGACTTACCAGATTTAATATATAGAGTATGAAAACAATGTGCAACATAGTTGTGAATGATGAATATTTGGAGCAGGTGAATAAGTTTTTGTACTTGGGAATTATGTTTACGAGAGATGGGAAGGCTGATAAAGATATCGAGAGAAGGGTAAATGCAGGCAACTATATTAATGGGGGACTGAACGCCGTTGGCGCCAACAACAAATTGTCCAAAGCAGTGCTGATACCTACCCTGATGTATGGCAGTAAGGCATGGAACTGGCAGAGGAAATATGAAAGTAGACTGAATGCTGCAGAAATGAGATCCCTGAGGCGTATGTGTGGTAAAACCATGTACGATCGTGTGAGAAATGTGGAGATCGCGAAGAATGCAAGGCTGATAAGTAAGAAGGCGTAATGAGTAAGATTAAGAAAGGGACGCTCAGATTGTCTGGGCATACAGAGCGAATGAAGAGGAAAGGAGTATAAGGAGAATATATGGATGACGCAAATGAGGATGGCATTCGAGATGTGGAACTACAGAAGAATACTTAAAATAAGCTAGATGGACTGGGTTACGAATGAAGATGTTATGGTTCGGATGAATAAAGAAAACGAAGTTATCAAAACTATAAAAATCCGAAAACTTCAATATCTTGGACATGTGATGAGACATCCGAAGAAGTATGAGATTTGCATCTCATAATGCAGGGAAAGATTGCCGGAAAACGGGGCCCTGGAAGAAGGAGAACCTTATGGCTGAAAAACCTGAGACAGTGGTTTGGCCAGTCTATTGTAGAGCTGTTCCGGGCAGCGGTAAACAAAGTCCGCGTAGCCAACATGATAACAAGGAAGACATGTGGATGGTAGAAGAAGTCGGGGATGCCCGAGAAAGACATGGCACGACCAAGTGAATCAGATACTTGAGTCGGGCCATGTGAAGAGTCGGAATAATAGAAGACCATGTATGAGACAATGTATGAATGTGAACGAGGCAAGGTGTGCCAAGATCGCTTTGTTTGGCGGTCCGTCCTCTCTGCCTACCCCTGCGGGGAAATGGCGTGATTGTTAGTTAGTTAGAGAATTCATATACAGAACCAGTAATTAGCTTGATAAGTTCTCAAAGAAAATGAAAACGTTCGAATGTTACCCTAGCTCCACACTATTCGCGAAGTTCCTCGATGAAATATTCGGGAAAGTTGACCGAAGTTCGATGTACGTCGCTACATACTCGTTCAACTTCGCAAGAACTCATTCGCGCGGTGGTGCTGTCACGACTCGCACGTCATGGATGCTCAAGTAGCAGCTGCCGTTGCAATGTGCACGCTCGCGTATTATAACTATGTACATATTTTTACATTTATAAGTACAAAACCCAAGAAATAACAACAAAAACGTACATTAGAAACACTAGATCTCATGGTCAAAAACATATCCAACACGTCACTACTAACACAACATTTGGGCAAAAAAGTTTCTTATATTATGGCATTAAACTTTACAATAAAATACCACTCTCACTCAAAAACCTCAACATTATAACATTTAAATTTCAAATAAAAAGCTGGATACTTAATATAGGCAGATCAGAAATAGAAAATATACTGACATCAAATACAGACTAAAACCAAATCTATTGAACTGAATTATAAGGAAAACACTATCTTATTTACTTTATAATTATTAAAAAAAATACTCCATGATATATGTTATGTTTAATTCATATTTCTTAAAATTAAATTATAATATGTAAATGAAATCCTCAGCACGGGAGATCCCAGTGAGGATATCATTATCTCTACTTGTTACTAAGAAATGAAGACAATAAACCATAATTATTATTATTTATTGACGCATCTTTTTTTCTACGGTAGCTCCTGAACGTAGCAAAAAGCGAATCCTTCTTTTTCTTTAATTCGTCTACGGGTATTTCTAACATGCCCCGGTCGCAGGAGCAACAGTATTTGCTCCTGCGATCACTGTATTCCACTCATAATCGTGCCGTGTGACAATACAACAAAAAATAATTGCTAGCGCGCACGTGTATTCACGACGACGTATTAAAGCCAATTCAAGCGAACTGAAGTTAACCGAGTAGTGTAGAGAGGCACTTCGTGTAGGCACTTTGTGCAATCTCGAGTCCTTTGACTCGGGCGCAAAAATCGACAAAAACTGGAGGTCGCCCGAGGCGAGCCAAGGTTGGACGAAGTAAGACGAAGTGCCTATCCGCACTATCGTATTCGGCTAACCTCGTTCAACTTCGCGAATAGTGTGGATCTAGAGTTAGAGTTAAAGTAATTGCTAAAGTTAAATCTCACCAAAATAAGTTTTTCAATAAATTTAACTGCTTGTTTTACGTCACTTTTAACTTTAGCTTTTACTTTCCGAAAACCGTAAGTTATTCCGACATTTTGACATATTTGACAGTTCCGTTGGCGGAAAGGCAGGGAATTGTGCAGTTAATTAATCATGATTGTTACCTGCCTCGGAACCGACTTTGTCTAGTGGGGTGGGTAAAAGAAAACTATGTACATAAATTATATATAGAGTGTGCTAAAGAAAATTGGGGAGGAATGCAGAACACAATCCAGGCACAGCTTGTTTTTGGCAAAAACCATGTTTTCACCGCGTTTTAAGTTGAGAACTTTAATCTGAAAAGTGAAAAAGAGTGCGGAAAGCAATAAAAAAAAATTGAATAAGTAATTAATTTTCAATTACGTTAAGTAAAATTTCACTTCGCGAACCGAAACCATGACAACCCGGCGGCCATTTTGTCACTGATATATAGGTATCCCTGATACAAGGATGAGCAAGATACGATTGTAGCCGACTTCGTGGGATACATGGATAAGGCGCGTAATAGGGTTTGTGTATGTTATCTTTACTTTAAAAAACAGCCTACGTTTTTGAATGGTTTGTTTGGCTACGCAGAGTTTGTGTAGCGGGCTTGTGTATATTATCTTTATTTTAAAAAACATCCCAGGATTTGAATGGTTTGGCTCGATTCCAGTACCTACGCGCCTTATTATTTATCCCACGAAGTCGACTACAATCTTATCTGGCTTTTGTTTGTAGGTCTGGGATACCAACATAACAGTGACAAAATGGCGGGCGAAGTGTCGTAGTATCGGTTCACGAAGTGAAATTTTATTTATACTTTAAACGGCTGTATCTCCCTCAATTTTGCCGAGCGCACCTTAATTTTTTTTTATTCAGCTTTTCCACACTTTTCTCATCTAGAAAGTGCCTTTTTATTAAATTTCCAAACTGTGCCGGATCTGCATTTCACCCGAAAATTGGAAATGTAAATAACTTCGTTGGATATCTACACCAACTTAATATTAAAGATATTTTTGAAGTCGACTTTAGATTTTAAATTGGTAAATAATGCACAAAAAAAGATTATTTTATAATAATTTCGGTTTCGGTGGACAACTGTCGTGGGATAAACTTTCTGGTCTTCCTCGACCACATCTTTTTCTTGATAGAACTTTGTTTATTTTTAAAGTTTATCCCTTCACTGAGTACTATGACCGACTGGTACGATATCAATGGTGACCGCACAACTCAGGATCCTGCAACTTCAACACCTCCTTTGAAAAGCCGTGATTATAAGTGATTAAAAAATATATACTAAAAAAAAATTATTTTGGTTACGTTATATTATGTAATCAGCTATTTTTCAGTTTTTTCATTACTTTTGATGACTTTTCAAAGGGGTTGAGATTGCATGATTCCGAGTTGTCGTGGAACTAATACCAACGTGAACAAGAAATATTTTTATTTCGTCAAACCAAATAAAACCTCCCACAATGATGCACATTCATCACACCGCAGTGTTCAATTAAAATTCAGCCTGACGAATGTTCGCTTCTTTTGTTAGTATGTATCATCTTAAACAAAGGATCGTATTTTGTCTCAGTCAAAACATTTGGCTGACCACTGTGAGATTTTTGTGACAATAGGTCCTTTTATTTTTTTGTGTTTCGATTTTACAAAATACTCACTTGAAAAAATTATCGTTGAATAAACGACGGCTCAGTAAGTCAGTTGCAATAGGGTGATTCCAGTATCGCGGGTGCAACATTTAGAAGCATATAAAGCTTCCTAATAATAAAACAAAAAACATTTTTAATGAAATTATTATTGGAAGAGCTACATTTTAACATGTTTACTTTTTATTGGTTTATAAGAATTTAATTGAAATATTAAAATAGTCAGGAGGGAGGTTCAACGTGCGATCGCGGGTGCAACCAATTTGGCCCACCCTTTCCAGATCATAAGACAAAAACACAAAAGTCTGTTAATTGTGATACATCTATTATGTTATGCCTTGATATTTCGTAAGGCGTTAGACTAATCTACTAAAAAAATAAACAAATATATAGAAAACAAAAACAACCAATGAATTATTAGCTTTTTAAACAATCGCGGGTGCAACATCAAATTATCGCGGGTGCAACTCGTCTAGTTTAAGTGTATATAAACTTCAATAAACCCTGATAGAGGACAAATAACAAATCCAACAATGCGTATTACTAATCAGTACACTTCTTTGTCATTTATGTGAATTATTTCTTTTCGGTTACGTCTCTAAAATTCTATGAACATATTACATCCATCAATCCTTTTCAAAAACAAAAATTTGTTTTTTTCTTATTTTCTAGAATTTCTTTTTATATTTTGTAATTTGTAAGAGGTTCCAGATTGTTATCATCCCAATCACTTTCTGTTTCAGTTGTGGTTTTCGGAGATTTCAAAACCAATATGTGAATTGGAGACGAGACACTGAGGTTCGCGCCACGGAAATGGTATCGCCGTCTTCAGATTGAAAGAAATGTTTTGATTGAATGCCTGATTTATTTTTCAGCCCTTCCTATTTATCATCCAACGTGACCATCTTTTTTTTAACTGCTTTTTTTAAATAAAAAGAAGATTTTTCAGAGAGACTGCCTGCCAAATCATAGAATTTCTATAAAAAAAGCTGAAAATAATATAAACACACCTATTAAATATAAATCACTAGTAATACACAGCATATATTATTATTGAAGGCATAAAAAACAATAAAATATATGATAAATCAGACAATAAGGGTAGTTGTCAAAGAGTTGCACCCGCGATTCTAACATTACAATCGCGGGTGCAACCGATTTGAGTCAACGTTTATTTCAATTCAGCTAACATTATACTCTTAAAAACGTTTAATTCAAGTTTGCCTTTAATTTCTTCTTACTTTTACAAAGTTTCAAAACTTTGGCACTTTATTTCTGTGAAAAACACAAACTTTTATATCTTTTGTATCGCGGGTGCAACAAGCAAAGAGTGACTTCTTGTAGTCAACGATGCTTAAAAAATAACAACAAGTACTTACATCTTTCGGCACATAAGAATAAATTAATATTGTCACTACACGTTTAGCAGTAAAATATAACTTCAAACCATCGGTAACAGCTGTTTTGCGCCAGTGTTGCACGGTGTGATTTTACAGTTTATATACCGATTCTTCGAATGATAATGTTTCCAAGCGCGCCAAAAATTTCAACATGAAGTAAAATCAAATATTTTTTTATTATTATTAAATATTGACCTTCTTCTTTGAACTGATATCAAAAAAAGTAACAAATACTGCGATTTAAAAATTACTGTCGAGAATCGTCTATAGCGGAATCGCCCAATAGTAGCTCGGTAACTTAACTCACAATGTAGATTATGTTGGTCAAAGCAGTACACAATTTACTCGGGAAAAACTCAGATAAAAAATTTGAAATCATCTTGATTATTATAAAGTGAATCAAAATGTTATTAACCACTAATTATATTACCGGTTTCGTTTGGTTCAAGGTCCGTCAGGGTAAAATTTATAGATAACAAAAATACATATAGGTATACTTATATGGTATAGGTAAATAGGAAGTCATAATCTAAACAAACACAACGAGAAGAACAATGAACAAACAAGAACAATGGACCGGCAAGAAACGCCACCCTTTAAATACACCTTTAAACATAGAATAAAGAATATACAAAAGAAGTACCAATATAATAATATAAGTAGAAGTAAGAAGTAAGTATAATATACAAGTAAAGTATATAGTAAAATTTGAATGTAAACAAAAGATGTTCCATTTATCCGAACTGTCCAGGTTCCGTCTCATTTACACTCGCCTGAAATCGTAGATCTCCATCCCATTTGAATTTATATAGGCCCAAATCGGGCTAATATTTGGATCACGAAACACGCCCACAAGACACTTTTCGTGTTATTCTTTATCTATGCCTTTAATAGAATGATGCTTTCAATCTATTGTTAATCACAGGACCGGTGCTGATATTTTCAACATAAATGGTTTTGGCGTAATAATTAAGAAGCTGTAGGAAAAATAAAGAAAGCCGTAAAAATTTAATATTCTTAATAATCAACGCCGTCAAAAATAGTCCTTTTAAATATTTATTTTCTTTGAATACTCAAAATTTCTCTTAACCCATTGGCCACAAACCCCGACAGCCTGCCGGGTGTGCAACTCAGGTACTTAACCACAAACCCCGGCACGCTGACGGGCTAGAGTAGGTCCGCCAAAAAACGGAATACGAGCTCAACAATGACATTTTTGAATAAAATTTTGAATGCCGAACATTCTGTAGATAATTAATCATTCATTTAGAAGAATTGGCAATAAAATGTTTCTTATGTTTTTTCACTGATATTTGTGTTCCAAGTTTTGTATGCTGCCAGCCGCCATTTAATTTCTTCAAAATTGCGAGTGGTTCTAGGCTTTTGGTAGTGACCCTGAACGTCCCTGATTGCTTTGAGGACTATCATACCAAATTATTTTATTAGTCATTAGTATATATGCACGTAAAAAACAAAAATTATTATTGTTTGATTTATGAATAATATGTTTTTTTGTAACTTTTTGAATAAAAATGTGGTAAAAAAACTTACGAAAAAAGAGAAGGTTATATTTGTATCCTTATTTACACGCATTTCAATATATTTTTTAAATTTTACTTTAATGTTTTTCTTTACCTTAATCAAATATGTAAATAAATTTAAAGAAATTAATTTATTTGAATATATGGTTTAAAAGTTACAATAGATTTAGTACACCAATGCAGGTTTTCAATTTTTGGTACAAAATTAATTCAGTGGTGAAGGCCAATTTTTTTGCCCATTAATTCTGTGGCCAATGGGTTAATCCTTTCTTCCCTTCACGTTCCGTCTCTTTCTTTTTTTAAATGTTGTCCTTTTCTTGTGCCTAAAACCTTATTTCTTTCTCACTGTTCCATCGTACTGATTTATATTTCGTATATACGGGTATGTCTCCCTCTTTTCAAAAAGAAACGGGATCGAACCATGGTGGTAGAAATTATTAGTTATTGACAAACACATACTTGACCGGTCAGTGGTTGAGTGGGCATAGCGTTTGGATCCCATCCGGGCGTCGCGTGTTCAATCCTCGGCTGGCTAAGTCCTCCATCACAACACAAGCAACATTTTCGGCTTTCGGTGGTAGTAGTAGGAGATTTTCAAACATTGTTGGGTTTTTCGTAACCCAAGAATGTTTGCATTTTTTTTTAAATTATAATTAAAAAAAAAAAAAAAAATTATAAATATACTTACACTTCTCCCACTACTAGCTCATTCGGCAATTTAGGAGGCGGGTATGTCACCCCAAGTGGTTCGCTACGTTTGGTGACTTAGCAGGGGTCACTGGATCCATGGGATCAGGTTTGTCCGGGTCTTGGCGGCGGACGCGTCTGCCCACCACCGCATGGCAGGCCGGATCGAGAGAGAGTGGTTGAGGGAGTTCCTTTGTAGTCAGCCGAACTCCCACGGAACATCGCCTTGCACCGCAGTGGAAGGGATGGATTCATATATCCGTCACTCCTTGACACACTAACCCCCAGATTCCTACCATTTCCTCCCTAGAATATGCCCTCCTTCCTTCTCCCTTTCCTAAAAAGACCCTCCTCACAGCATCCAAAGAAGAAATAGACCATGAGGGGATTTATTTCCTCAGGGCCTCTTGTGTGGAGCTAATGTAAAAAAAAAGTTACTTGTCGAGTTTTCAGCTCGTTGGCTCATGGCCGACTTGGACAATCACCGCTCTACAGATGTTAAAAAATGATAGGGTTGGTTTAATTACATAAAATACAGGAACGTTTTTAAAATGCAACCATCTCTATTGCCATACAATTGTTTCGTGGAGACCTAAATTGCAGCAAATGCTTCTACGCTACCAAGAAAAGCCTCAATCACTTAATATTGTAAAATAATACGACGAAACTGGAAGTTAATTGACTGATTTTAAATATTTTTCATCTAAAGCAGAACTGAAAATAAACCAATAACATTAATATAATTTACGTTATTCAACACATCTTGCATCGCTACTTGAACAAGGGAGTCGAATACCACTGAATTGATCTTTTACCAATTTTACTTTGAATCGATTTTAAAAAACACACTTTCAGAATATCAGCTTAAACATTAATGATTTGAATTCAAAGACATAATTGGTCGACCACGACCGATTTGATCACCAAAAGCCAGAGAAACCGCTGCAGGCCTCGTGAACCCTCCCCTGACCTTTGCAACTACCTCCCTCAAAAACTCTCCGCCAATGAAAATGAATGTCGGTGTTGCTATTTTTGACGAGCAAATATTAAATATTCAGTACTTTACATAAAATATCTTATGGGTTTGAATGTTTAACTTTGAAGACATTCGTTTCATAACACACCATATACCTACTATAATTGTTTAATTACCACTCGATTCATAATCATATAATCATTGACCATTAACAACTAAATATTATAAACGGAACTTAACTGGTTAAAGTTATGTTCACTATTTTATGTACAACTACTTTATACACAACTTTATGCTTCCTAAATAAACATAAATAAAAAAACGCTATGTATTCATAATGATAATTTATTTTTTCCTGAATATTCCGGGGAGGTCAGTGCAATCCCACACATCCCACAAATTGTGTAAATACATAAAGCCACTTTTTTTTTTAACACAGTAAATAATAACGAAGTATTTATTAAACATATTTAAATTAAATTATAATATTACATACTACGTTACGACGTTGACTACTGTAATTCGGAATTTATTTCAATATGGAAATTCTGAGACTATATGTATTCGTCTTCGCCCAAATTAATAATGGAGAGAAATAATTGTATCAAATCAGTGGACATCTTCAATTTACCACTAACCAAATACAAAATGTTATTACTGAGGCAGTTCAGTTATGTACGAGTACAATAAACACGGTATAATTTTTACTATTCATTTGTAAAAGTTCCTCAAAAAGGCGTTAATAAATACATTTTTACAATATTTGCATCACTATCTGATATTACAATTCTCATTATAAAATGGTTCCATGACAGTTGATCCGCCAACAATTGACCTCCCCGGCATATAATGTTTAGACGGTTTAGAGAAAACATGGTACACAAAATATAACTAAGTGACCCCGAAGGGATGTGTAGATAGGATGTACCGCCAAATAACAAAAGTATTAAACATATTTTCATTAAAATGCGTCAAGGAAAAATCTGCATCTATGTATACTGTGTATACCAGCGCATAAGATCCTACATAAAAAATCGATACTACAAAGTTGTTTGATATTCACACCAACTTGTTATTAATGGTGTTTTTGAAGTCAATTTTACACTTAGAATTGTTATATAATGCGCAAAAAATTATAATTTATAGTAAATATCATTTCGGGCGGCCAACGGTCGGTGGATCGGTCAGCGTAAAGACCCCTCAAAAGAACCTTAATAAATAAATACACAAAAATTCACTTTTCTGCTTCAACGTCTGATATTGTAGTTCTCATAATAAAAGATTGCGTCTATTATTGTAAGCTACGTAAAAGAATGTTCGGTCTGGAAACCACTAGTGACTCGCAACCAACCAACCTTCGCAATACGGTAAGCTCATAAATGTGTTGCAAAAAATGTGGCAGCATATTGCCCGTTTTGTTCTACATAATATTGTCGGAAATTTGTTTTTTTTTTTGTTGTTAAAGCAGGCCTAGGTTTTCATTACGGGTTGGTAGTAATACGATAGTCATATTCAGGCTTATTGCATATTTCAGAATGGCAAGCACCGTATAAAATGAAAACAAATAACCCGCTATTCCTGAATGTCATTCGCCTCGATGTCTACCTCGGCCGCAAGCAGCCCCTACGTTTATTTTTTCCTCTTTTACCTTCCTTTATAGGGGATGTTTCTGTGTAATATTATTTGTTTTTTTAATTTTTGGAATAACTCGTTTAACAAAGGTTATACCCACCAATGTAATAAGGTGATCGAATCATTGGAATAAATTTTAAAAGATGTTTGAATAAATTTGAATATTCATTCAGACATTTAGAAAAAGTCAACGATGTTACACATAAATAAAATCGTAGGCATTTTGCCGTACTGGCAACTTTGATCTCAAATATCTTCTCTTTGGTTTGGAATTCCAACTTCAAATTTATACAGCTATTTACTCATGTATTTGTGTTTCGAAAATTATAATTAATTTTTTTTTCCTTAATTGTTTTTTTTCTTTGCGTCACTTAGTTTGCAATATGGAAAACTTGAATTATCGTTATTTACAAGTACGAGTTCCACCGTGGCACAAGTGTTGCAGAAACGGCTCGAAGGATTAATGATGTGTATGGCGACGGTGCCGCAAAAGAAAACACAGTGCGTTTTTGGTTCCAACGTTTTCGTTCTGGAAATTTCGACCTGCAGAACGACCGGAGTCCCCGAGGACGGCCGGAGACCAAAGTTGATGATGAAGAATTGAAGGCTATTGTGGAAGCGGATCCATCGCAAACCACGTCCGAGTTAGCTGCAGGCTGCGGTGTTCGTGACAAAACTGTTTTAATCCACTTGAAGCAAATTGGGAAGGTGAAAAAGCTTGAAAGGTGGGTACCTCACGAATTGAGTGAAGCAAATCATCAAACGCGCGTTAGAATGCTAGACCACACACTGCACAACAGACGGCTACCAAATTAGAGGAGCTTCAATTGGAATATCTAAGACATCCACCGTACTCTCCGGACCTTGCGCCAACAGATTAGGTACCATTTTTTTCGAAATTTGTATAACTTCTTGCAAGGGAAAAAATTCAACTCCGATGGGGCAGTCCAAACCGCCTTCAAAGATTTTATTGATTCCCGTCTGAATGGTTTTTTTAGTAAAGGGGTCGATGAACTACCTATGAGATGGCAAAAGTGCATAGATAACAATGGTACACACTTTGATTAAATAAATATATTATATTAAAAAAAAAATCGACCTTATGTTCCTCCCATACAAAACGCCAATTTCATATGTATGGACCTAATATGAGACAAATTTCCTTACACATTTTAAATTTATTTTTCCTTTTCGTTTGTGGCAACCAACTTTACTTTTTACCGTTAGTTTTTCTACTGGAAATCTTAAATGCTTTAATAAAAGTCATCTTGCGAAGTTTTTTCTAAGAATAGAGTAAACAAAGCTATTTAAATAATTTATTTATTTTTTTAGTTCAGCAGGTTTAGGCGGATAGTGCAATCCCGGTCTACTTTATTACATGAGAAGTACCTTATGACCAAAAAATATACATAAATGAAATTAAAGGACCGTCATTTAGGATAGTCGCTGCATCATCTGCATCCATCGACTATTGAGTGGAGAGTTGAACCACTCGGATGTATCCACGACGACGATGTTGGATGACTTCCGTGCCCTACCCCAGAATCTGGCTAGTCGGTGGCGAAGTACATAAGGCACGAAACGAGTGTACCCTCCATTCAGCAAACATCGTGAAGGCACTGCAGATCGTTGGAAGTTGCTTATTGCCTGTTGTTACAGCATACCCTCAGCTTGTCCATTTATTGTGCCCATAGCTCAGATGTATACAGGGCAGTGCAGTCTGTCTTAAAAAAAACGAGTGCGCTTTAGACCACACGACTGAAGTAAAACTTCACTAACTTATAAAAGAATATATGACATTGACATTGGGGTGACATATGACATTGGGGTGACATATGACCATGGGGTGACATATGACCCTGGGGTGTCCTACGACCGTGGGGTGACCTACGACCTTGGGGTGACCTACGACATTGGGGTGACGTACGACCTTGGGGTGACCTTCGACCTTGGGGTGACCTACGATCTTGGGTTGACCTACGACCTTGGGGTGACCAACGACCTTGGGATGACCATCCTTATTCTTATTACTCCCCAAAACAAGCGTGCGTAAAGGCCCGACCGTTCGCCTCGCCATCGATCACCGTTCGCATCGATAACCGTTCGCATTACACTTTTCGTAACATTACACTTTTCGTAACATTACTCTTTTCGTAACACATCACCAATTTTCGTAACACATCACCACTTTTTGTAACGCATTCACCAGCTTACCCCCCAAGTCGAGCGTGCGTAAAGAAGCTTTACTTAAAAAATCTGACACCACCAATACAATAGCAGAACCGCCTTGAGGCATTCCGGTCCGTATATTATAAATATTTTCTCTAATTTGTCTCTATATATCTTCAATATCTTTCATGTATTGTAAATATGTGTCACAGGTATTTGTGAAGAAGCGTTCAGCCAGTTTAAATGCTTTATTGGTCCCCTAGTAAGTAGACCTCGCAGTCTTCTTTTCGAGACTCGTAAATCGTGAGCCCGATCAGTACTTCGGTTGCATGGAGTTTTTCGTTAATCGTAAAACTTACTTCATCTTTGGAAATTGCTGATATTGATAATCAATAAATACAATTAGTTACAATCACCAGATTGTTCAATACAAAGATATCCAAAAATCGAAAAATAATTCGATACTTGACTAAAGACTATGTAAACTGCTTAAGAGCTCTTGAAATGATTGAATTGCTAAAAAATCACCCTGCATCGTAGTGAGAACCACTGATTTATTCTGGCCGATTTGTTTAAGCGGATTGTAACTATGAACCACCCCGCGTCGTCACGAACAAAGCTTAATAAATCAAGCTCGTTGGGAGTACACGAGAAATACGTAGGGCGGAACTAAGTCCTCGAGTTCCATTCGAATTGAACTATTTTAAAGGAAATAAATCCGTTGTTCTTTATGTTCGGCACCAGGGAAGTTTTCTGATCAAAATCTTTTGATATTTATTATCACCAACCAATTATTGCAAAATGCTTGTAAATAAATACACGGAAAATGCAAATTATTAAGCAGACTGGCTAAATGTGTGAATATAACATTTTTTTAAGTAAAGGAGAAACACAAGTAAAATAATAATGCAAATACAATATAAATAAAATAAATAATAGTTTGGTGACTTAGCAGGGGTTCCCGGATTCCGGAGGTTTGTTCGTGGCGTCTAATATGGCGTAAATATGAGGACTGATTAAAGATTTGGAATATAAATGTTTCATTCATCTCCTTAAAAAAATTATGTTCACGTAATTGGAAATCTGCTCTAAATACATTTTACTGCATATCGTCGCATTAATTCGTAGAATGCGTAACCACCAAATGCAAAATTTTACAGGAGGCACAAAAAACCTCGCAGTGAAAAAAAATGAAAGACGTGTCGTTTTTTTTTTATTTATGTTCCGAACATATAATATATTTCAAAATTCATTTTTAATCATTTAACTTTTGTAAGTAAAGGCTTTCTATTTCAAATCGGAGTTAGGAAGTTTACATAAAAACCGAGAATGGAGATACGTATTTTACAAAGGATCCGACGTACTTTTCTGCGAACAGTTTTATGAACACTTGCAGAAGACTTGGGAGATAGGAATTTTACATTAAAAAAATAAAACACAACAATACAGAACTGCAATATTTATTTTATGAATTACTCAGTGAGATCCTAATTGACTTTTATATTTAGTCTCAGAATGTAAGAAAAACAGGATAAACATAATAGTACTTAGTACACAAAGCATAACAGCACAATACGAATAATTTTGAAGTTAAATATTAAGACCTGAAATGGTCAATAAAATAAAGTATGTGGAATTAAGGAGTTTCGAAGTATTCGCGAGTAAAAATGTGCACCATGGTGTTAAGCAGTTTCCTAATTTGTGTTTATCTAAAAAGTTTTTTTTTTTTTTTAAATTTACGAGTTTTACTAGTCGAAGCGGGACTAATTTTATCACCAGATGGCATTAAAAACGTATTTTCGAAAAATTTGGAGTTACGCAGTCTACGAATTAATGCGACGATATATAATGCGTTCATAAAACAATTAAACGTTTTAAAAAGGTAAAATTTAGCAGGATTTTCATATTTCTTTGTTATTTGCGTTACTTTTATGCGTCATGCTGTCACCAAAAAGTTTTCAAGTTTCATTTGACCGGAAAACAAAAACTTTACTTCTAAGGCCTTACCGTATTTATGTATATTTAAAATACAAAGTTATTTTTCAGTCCGGAAAAAACTTGTTTTATGAAATATGATTACCATAATTCAGGTTGATACAACAGATTATTGAATAATTTTGGAAATTTTTTTGTCTTCGTTTTATCTCGCTTAGGAATTTAATTTGATTGGGCCGACACAGTAATCAATAATTTGTTATAATTGGACATATAATAATAATAATCAAAAAGAAAAATAAGATTTGTGATCTCAATGAATAAACTGTTGATATTGTAATAAATATAGTTTAGAAAAATATGATAACGTAAGTGTTCAGAAATATCTATTCAGTAATACGAGTATCTTTTATTGTAAAGAATAATATGACAACGTAATAACCATTCAAATTTTGTATTTTAGTACCATGAGCAATATGGTTCACACGCAATTATTTCCTTGGCAGAAATGAATGCTCAGATATCATCATAGTTACGTATATAAAAACCGCAAACAATGCGTGAATTTAAATATTTTGTGGAATGCTTAATGTGTGAAAAGGGATATTAAAAAGCAATATATCATTCTTGTCAGGTATTCAGCATAACCTTCCTTGAAAACTTACAAAACATTTTTTTCGTATAAATTAGTGAGAACGATTGTACCTACGCATGATACCATAAATAGTAAGTAGAACTGGTATAAATGTATTATTATTCAATACAAAGGATCTTGGTATGTAAATTATTTTTTTTTAATTACTGGTTTTCTTCCAACATAAAACTGTAGGAATCTGTTACACTATACACCCAAAATTTGTGGTCTTTCTGTTTCAAGTTACCGGAATGATTATAGTGTGCTTGTTGTGGTGGTTCAAAAGTTAAAAAAAACTGACTTGTTCCATTTTACCTGCGTGGATCTGGTCGATATTTTTTTATAACTTGTAAAAATTGGTATCTAAGCGTTCGTTATTTACCACAAATTGTAACCAAAAATGTTGCTAAAAATGTCAATCTTATGAATGAAAGAAGGTATACGTTTATATAACATTAACGTTTATTAATATAATGAAGTTAACAGATAAAGGTTATAATATAATGACTCTATATTGTGACTTGACGGCCGGCGAAGTGCAGCGGTAAGGCGCTTGACTCGCATTCCGAAGGCCGCGGGATCGAATCCCGGCGTGGCAAATACATTTTATTTGATTAATTTGTGTATTTCACAATTTATTCATTTAAAATAATATATTATATATTTGCGGCACGTTCTAGAGTGGAAGATACTCTCAGTATCGCCCTTGTGTAAGACCACCATTCAGAATTGAAACGTTGCTTGAAATGGCTTCTGCCGTGTTTGGTAACCAGATCTGAATAGCCAGGTACTTCCTCACCTTCCTCTTCCCTATTACCTTCCCCTCCCCACTGCCTTCAGCATCACAACATACCCCAATTGGGGATGCCATAGTCTCACTGGCTCCAAGCGGGAGCAGATGGGACTCTTGTGCGGTATTCATGTAAAAAATATATTTATATATATTTAAAAAAAAACTTGGGCGTTTTTAGTCTGCTGGGAAAAACTAAATTCATTCAAAGGGAAATGTCACTCGTGTTTCCAACAATTTATTACATGGGTAGAAAGATAAATCTGTGAAATTGAAATACAATCATGATTAATGAACTAAAAAGTAAAGTGTTATCATGATTATTCGAGAGAACAAATAAAAATAATTAACACTAAATCAAATTTTCAAAATCTACATCTAAATTGAATTGGTGATCTTAGCTCAAGGTAATGTTGGAGTCTCCGTCATCTTGATTATGTTCCCGCGTTCTATCGTATGACGCCCGCTACACCGTTTGGTTATAGTAGAACCTATTCTCAAGGCAATTCTCTCATTCAACTCAAATCTCCGCTGCATACAAGTGGCTAGAAAAATACGTCCCGCTATCGTGTTTCTTCGTAGAACTAACTGTTACATCACGAATAAAATAAAGCGGTCTACGTAAACCGAAAAAGCAATAAAATTAGAATAAATGAAATATATCTGAACGTACCCGAAAACTAAATTCTGATTTTGAAAAATGATGAAACACGCTTTCAAATTAAAAAATATTTTTTTTAAATACAAATATTCTTAAAGCAAACATAAAAAGGTTTTATAAATGGCTCACCTGGTTTTTTCAAACTAAAATTACTGATAACAAAAAAATAAAATCACACACAGATTTTATTAGAGAAATGTATCTATTATAAACGTTATCATTTTCACCAACTCACTTTTTTGTCGTTTCATGAAAATATAAATTTATATATTTTTTTTCAATTTGCGTATATTTTGCGAATTATTTTGCGATTCATTTTTAGATTTGAGTATAACGTATGGTAATTTTTTTTATTTCTAACACCGTTCAGATCATATTTATTTCTAACCACGATAGTAAAGCAGATACAACGATTTTTATGAGACCTGTATGAGTTGTTCCGAAAACCGAAAAAAATTAGAGGGGTTAAGGTGAAGAGAGATATTGTGCGTGCTAATTGAACTAGAACCAAAAACTTAGTCTTCATTCAATTCAACGTGGAAGCAATTAATTTCTAGCGGGTATCTTTATTCAGTGCCCAAATATGCAAAAAAAACTACCCCAGTGGAGATAATATTAACATGGAATAATAACAATATTACAATAATTCTCAAAACTTACTTAAGGTAAAAAAATATATTTAAGGTTCTTTATAAAAAAAAAACAAAATATATTTTATCATGTTTTGTGTTAGTTAAATTGCAATAATTCGTAATAATAATACGTAAGTGCTGTGATTACCAATTCCAAATGTTTATTTTTAAAATATCTACGGATCGCAAATAATAAACAATATTTAATATTCGCTTTAAAAATTGTGTTGTCCTTATTGTCAAAGGAAATAAAACCTTCTTTACGTCATTTTAAACCACCGTTTCATCTCGAAAAATTCTATTTTGTAGTTTTAAAATATAATATGTTCACAATAATTTAATCCACATCACAAGCAGCCCAATATTCTGGAACAGAAATTATAGAAAACATATACAAGTATTTTCATTTCTTGGATTATTTAGTGGTCAATTGATATTATGTCAATTATAACGCACAAAATTGTATATATATACGAGTATATTAGATACCATAATTTACGTGAATTTGATGAAAATATGTTTTTATACTACATAAAAGCTTTTATACTTTGGGGAAGAGAAATATTTTTTTAGCCTAAGTTTTTTTTAATATTTACTAGAATACGCAGCGTTTTGGCGACTCCAAGTGTTGATTTTTCCACCAAAAGTAATATCGTTTCTACAATAAACATCGTGTCTATAGACTAAGCTGTGTGTATATCCTTATTGTGTCATACTCGTACCATCGATGGCGTATTTTTCAATTTGTTGGGTATGTACCCAGCAAATTGAAAAATACGTTTAAAGAACTAACATGGGCTTTTCTTATTGCTTCACTCAGGCATATAATATGGTCTGAACAGGTCCAATGAAGAGGTACTTCTCTTATAAGTTCAGTCCGCGGTGTAATCAAAAATATTATCAAAAATCTATCGGTCAGCTGAGTGGACAAATGCGTCCGTTTTCCACCCAGATGTCTCGTCATGGGTGCAAATCAGCTGCTAACTGCCGGCCGGCGTGTTCTAGCGGTAAGGCTTTTGATTCGCAATCCGAAGGTCGCGGAAACGAATCCGGCGTGGGCAAATAAATTTTATTTGGTTAATTTATGTTATTTCACGATTAATTCATTTAAAATAATATATAGTATATTTGCGGCATGTTCCAGAGTGGAAGATACTATCAGTATCGCCCTGGTGTAAGACCACCATTCAGAATTGAAACGTTGCTTGAAAATGGCTTTAGCCGTGTTTAGTGACCAGATCTGAATAGCCAGGTACTTCCCAACCTTCCTCTTCCCCACCTCCTTCCCCTCCCCGCTACCTTCAGCCTCACAACATACCCCAATTGGGGATGCCATAGTTTCACTGGCTCCAGACGGGAGCAGTTGAGATTCTTGTGCGGTATTCACTGTAAAAAAAAAAAAAAAAATTCATTAAAAATAATACATAGTATATTTGCGGCACGTTTCAGAGTACGCTAAGTATAGCCCTAGTGTAAGACCACCATTCAGAATTGAAACGTTGCTTGAAATAGCTTTAGCCGTGTTTGGTGACCCGATTTGAATAGCCAGGTACTTCCCTACCTTCCTCTTCCCGATCTCCTTACCTTCCCCACAACCTTCAGCCTCTCAATATGCCCCAATTGGGGATGCAATATACTCACTGGCTCCAGACGCGAGCAGCTGGGATTCTTGTGAGGTATTCATATAAAAAAAACTAAATTTTCTATCACCACACAACCAAAGCGACTTAATGATAGAAGTATGATTTTTTATGTTATCAGGCCAGACGTTACCCGATAATTTTCCATTAAACTTAAAACTAAACTTTTAAACTTTTTATCATTAACCCTACACAGGAGGAAAATAATTTCCATAGGGACCTGTGTGATATTTAAGGATATTGTATGGAGAGTCTTTTTGGAAAGAAAGGGGAAAAATAAATTTAAAAATGGGGACCTCAGCACGGTAAGTCACCCAACATGGGAGGCCAACATTATTAGGCTATACTATAAAGTGTAAAATATATGTATCAACTTAAAAGAGGAGAGGAAGTTATGGGAACGAAAAGGGTATGAGGGGTGTGCAGGAATCAAGGGTTCAGTGTGTCCAGGAGTGACAAACGTATAAATCCATCCCTCCCGCTGTGGTGCAAGACGATGGGTCGTGAGAGGTCAAAGTTTTTCTCCACACCAGTATTTCCCGATTCATCCGCCAAGCAGCTGGTGGACATTTGTATTCCCCGCCAAGGCCTGAACATACCTAATACAATGAGCCCGGGCACCTTAGTCACAAAGCGTAGTGAACCACTTGGGGTGACCTATGGCGTAGGCGTTGGTTATTCAATTAATGGTTCCCCAAGCGGTGGTACGCATGCCCGCCACCCAAATTAAAACTAAAATTAGAGGTTTATTATTTCATTATTTCAAACAGACCCATATAAAATGGGTAAATAAAACATAAATAGGTACCTGTGATTACTAGGTTTCTACTCCTTAAAATCGCTATGATTTATTGAAAAACTAAAACGAAGAAAAACATTGGATTCTTGATTACATCGATTATTTTCCCGAGTTATTTTAATAATTTTATCACCGCCCAAGAGTCCCAACTGCTCGTAACCGCCTGGAGTCAGTTAGACTATGGCATTCCCAATTAGGGTTTTTGTGGGGCATAAGGTACTGGGAAGAGGAAGGAGATGGGTAATAGGAAGGCTAATCAGATTTGCTCACCAAACACAGCTTACGCCATTTCAAGTAACATTTCATCTGAATGGTGGTCTTACACCAGAGTACTCTGAGAGTAAATAATATACCTTATATTATTTTAAATGATTAAATTGTGAAATAACACAATTCGAAAAACAAAATTTATTTCCGCACCCCGGGATTTGAACCCGTGACCTCCGAATTACAGACAGGTACTCTCATTACCGCCCTTGTAAGATGTTGTTAAATGTTGCGTACAATGAGTCGAGCTTTCTTTTAGGGACCGGAATTGAAGAGCTTATGTCAAGTGTCTTATCCCTTTCTCTTCTTTCTCATTTTTCCACGTGGCGCAGCACATAATAATCCAGTTTACTAAATACAGTCTCAAGTCTGTTCCGTAAATGAGATAAAAAAATATATGCAAGACAATATGGTTCAACGACAACTCAACAATTTTAACACACGTTTAAAAGTCATTAAAA
Organism: Limnephilus marmoratus; assembly: GCA_917880885.1. Classification (NCBI taxonomy): domain Eukaryota; kingdom Metazoa; phylum Arthropoda; class Insecta; order Trichoptera; family Limnephilidae; genus Limnephilus; species Limnephilus marmoratus. The sequence goes on from OU862918.1 coordinate 11,769,509, forward strand.
ATTATGAAAATAAGTACAATAGCCCATAGCCTAACTTAACCTATTTAACCACATCTGTTCTTACGTTGTCCGGTCACCATAAGACATTTATATTTTAGGCATACCGCATTTAACATTAGAATTTTATTTTGATGAAAGCCAACCGTAAGCTTTTTTAGCAAATATTGCGAATATCTAAATAATTTTCATTCTCGGAGGTGTCTCTGAATCTGTTGAAAGAATATATTATATACTAGCTGATCCGGCGAACTTCGTACCGCCTCAGAATCAAAAACTGTTGTCAACTTATTAGCTGAATTCATCTAAATTGTTTCTCCCTGCGTATACCATACCTTGTATTATATATTACGCCTGAAATCTGCCGAAGAACTTTCCGAATATTCTCATAGATGGTATCCTAAAAAACATTTTAAATCGTAGTAAAGAAATTATTCGCTGTCTAAGGGTGTGCACAAAAAGAAAACTTCTCGGCGTAAGTTTCCTCGTACTACATGTTACCGACATCTGTGATACGCCAAAGAAAATATATCCGTGTTTTTACTGTTGTCCAGACGATGGATGGAAAACACGAACCGTCCCTTATAATGCTTTCAACTTTTTGCTACAGATGTCAGTAATTAAAACAAAACATAAATATAATGTATGTTCCTAGTCGTATCAATTTCAGATATATATTTTTTTTAAATACCTATTAGTAGGAAATACGTTTTTTTTTAAATTAATTCACTTTCGGTTTTACTTCACACGCAAATATTTATAACACTGCAGAAAAAAAATAGTAGAAATATTTCAGACCATTACGTCAAATCTAATGAATCGTATGTATAATTTCAAATTGAGAGGCGGGAATGGGTACCGCTGCCCCGGGACCCTTTATTGGATAACCAACACCTCTGCCATAGATCACCCCAAGTGGTTCGCTACGTTTGGTGATTTAGCAGGGGTGCCCGGGTTCATGGGGTGAGGTTTGTCTAGGTCTTGGAGGCGGATGACCAGGACATACTGAACCCCAGATTCCTACCCACCCCTTAAACTCTTTTCCCAGAACTCTCCTCTCCTTCCTCTTTCAGCATCCCCAAAGATGACATAGGCCCTGAGGAAAATTATTTTCCTCAGGGCCTCCTGTGTGGAGATCATGTAAAAAAAAAAAAAAAAATAACTAGCACAGATCTACAAAAAAATCACGGGTTAGTTATAGACGCCCCATTGCATACTAACATCTCGTCGAATTGTCATCCACTAAGTATCATGCAATGTAGCAGTGCGCGGGGACGAGATTTGGTAGTTTCCGACGTTCGACGTCAGAGCGTTAGGAGCGTTGAAGAACAAAATAGATTGGAGGCAAAAAAGGGGATCTTATTTCTTGCTTCACGTCTCCAGCGCCGGATCTGCCATACGTTCAAAAACGCGCAAAAAACCTGGCGCCAACTCCGAAGGGGCGCCGTGAGAAAATAAATATTGTATTAAAATTTAGTTATAATATTCCCTGAATCGTTTAAAAATTACCCATAGTACGAAATAATTATTACGCTCTAGCAACACTTTCCAAAGAAACAGAATTCGCACGCATCAGGTTGGTATGAACGGCTTACGAATTTATAGTCAGTTACAGATTTTTTTTACAAATTCCATATATTTAGTTTAAACGTAAGATCTATTTTTCCACAAATCCTTTACCGTATTTTACGACGAATGGGTGCGATCCAAATTCAATAACCAATCACAGCGCGGTATTTTTCTTCTAGTGTATCAAACAAACCGACTTGCGCCTTTCATAGTACGCTCCTATTGTTTTATTTTGTACGATTTAAGTCTCTAGGAGAAGGTAGTTAAAGACCATTTTCTTATGGAATCTTTAGTAAATTCCATTAACAAAAGCATCTTTGTTCAAGCATCAAGTTGCAACTTGTTGACAGTTTCATCATTGGTTTGACATATTATTTTTTGAAGTTCGTTCATAATAAATATCTATTAGATTTGTTGGATTTGTTATTTTACGGTATCAGTGTAAGCGTGTTTGTATGGTGTTTGTTCGCTCAATTTGGTGTTTGTTCGCTCAACACAGGGGAAATGCAAGGTACAAATTTGAGGTTATATTCTTATTATTATCCTGTACAATTGAAAGATTTTAATTTTCCTATCAAATTAAGTAAATTTAATACAAAGTATTAATACAAGAAACTGCCTAATGGAGAAAAATTACATAGATCGCGGCTTATTTATTCGAAAACTTCAGATAGGGTTTTTTGTTTTTGTTGCAAATTATTTTCTGTATCTAGGAATGGCGCGTTAACTAGTTCAGGATTATGTGATTGGAATCATTTTACGCAAAATGTAAATTCACATGAAAAATCACTTCAGCATTTGGATAGATTTATGTTCATAATTTTATGTTTACCCAATAGATATAGGACTCCTGGCGATTCTCTCTTTAAAAAAAAACGAGTGTGAGACCTACCGCCAGGTCACTTGGAAAAGTTACACCCTTTATATGTCTTGATTTTATTTGATAAATTAGTGTAAAAAAAAAAACTAAATAAAAAAATTGGGGTGAACGAATTTTTAACCAAAATAAAAATATAGGGGGGGGGGGGGCGCCATCGGTACCTACTGCACAGGGCGCCAGATTTCGTAGATCCGGCCCTGCACGTCTCATCTAAATATAATATTGTATCGATGAGAATAGTTTGAATTCATTTTTGAAAATGGTAATAAATATAACTTCCCAACTATTTTTCTACAAAATTATTAGTTTATACAGATTTTGTGATCGATTCCTCTAAATACCATAATTATTAATACAAATCCAAAATTTCCGTCGGTTCGGTGGCATAGGGCCTGAGAAAACGACTTTTTAAATTCGACCCCTAGCCTTACATCATTACAGTCATTACTCCCGTAAAAATAACGATTTTCCATAAATGCTGGTTTTTGCAGATTTTGTGATTTGAACAAAGATCATAATTTTAAGAAAGAATCGCGATTTTAGTAGGGTAACAAATTTTTCTCTACCGATAAAAATACGTGGCTATAATAGTCGGGTATCATTTTAAGCACTCATATTTATTAAATGTAAACATCTCCCAAGAGTTCCAACTGCTGCCGTCTGGAGCTAGTTAGACTATGACATCGCCAATTAGAGTATGTTATGTGAGGCCGAAGGTAAGCTCAAGGAGATGGGGAAGAGGAACGTGGGGAAGTACCTGACTATTCAGATCTAGTCACCAAACACGCCTAAAGCTGTTTCAAGCCACGTCTCAATTCTGAATGGTGATCCTACACCAGGGCGATACTGAGAGAATTGCCCTCTCTGGAACGTTTCGCAAATATAGTTATATTATTTTTAATCATTAAATCGTGAAAACACAAATCAATCAAAAAAATTATATGCTCTCGTCGGGATTTGAACCCGCGTCCCCAGGAGCAAGACTTTCTATCTCACATTTATGTATGAGCTAAAAATTGTGACGCGCATATGGCGCCATTCTATTCGTATAAAACAATTCACCGCTTCATGGAAAATTAGAATCTTACTAGATTAGGTACTCCTAAATAAAAAAAAAAAACAATCTTCGATTACACATCTTCCCTGATGATGGACACCGTACCGACATCCGAAAAACAATTGTAATAATATTAGGTCCTTACATACGAAATTGGCGTTTTGCCGTACTGGCAACTTTGATCTCAAATATCTTCTCTTTGGTTAGGAATTCCAAATTCAAATTTATACAGCTATTTACTCATGTATTTGTGTTTCGAAAATTATAATTCATTTGTTTGTTCCTTAATTGTTTTTTTTTTCTTTGCGTCACTTAGTTTACAAAATGGAAAAATTGAAATATCGCGTTATTTACGAGAACGAGTTCCACCGTGGCACCAGTGCTGCAGAGACGGCTCGAAGGATTAATGATGTGTATGGCGACGGTGCCGCAAGAGAAAACACAGTGAGTTTTTGGTTCCAACGTTTTCGTTCTGGAAATTTCGACCTGCAGAACAAGCCCCGTGGAAGGACGGGTACCAAAGTTGATAATGAAGAATTGAAGGCTATTGTGGAAGCGGATCCATCGCAAACCACGTCCGAGTTAGCTGCAGGCTGCGGTGTTAGTGATAAAACTGTTTTAATCCACTTGAAGCAAATTGGGAAGGTGAAAAAGCTTGAAAGGTGGGTACCTCACGAATTGAGTGAAGCAAATCAACAAACGCGCGTTAGAACGCTAGATCACACACTGCACAACAGACGGCTACCAAATTAGAGGACCTTCAATTGGAATGTCTAAGACATCCACCATACTCTCGAGACCTTGCCCCAACAGATTACAATTTTTTTTTCGAAATTTGGATAACTCCTTGCAAAGGAAAAAATTCAACTCCGATGGGGCAGTCCAAACTGCCTTCAAAGATTTTATTGATTCCCGTCCGAATGGTTTTTTTAGTAAAGGGATCGATGAACTACCTACGAGATGGCAAAAGTGCATATACAGCAATGGTACATACTTTGATTAAATAAATATATTATACTTAAAAAAAATCGACTTTCCCATCCAAAACGCCAATTTCATATGTAAGGACCTAATATTTCGGCGGTGAAAATCTAAAAACCATATCAGAATGTTGTAAGCTCGCGATGATCTATGTGAGTAGCGAGTACTCTAGGAAATTAAAGTATAAAGAAGGAGATAAAGCCTTTAGCTCAAGCACACAGTCTCTAGTGGTGATATAGTCAGTTTAGGAGTATCGTTATCTTTAGGGAGGCATAAAAGCCAAAATTAAAAATAATAAATCGCCTCAGGGAGATAACTTTATAAAACTTTCATGTAATATTATGGAGTTTGGAGACAGCGAAGAATAAAATGTTCTCAGCGGTCTTCGAAGGTTTCACTTCTGCTCTTTCTATGTTATTTATTACTATGAACACCCAGAACATATTATATTTTTATGTAGACTAGTATCAATGATAATTTTAATGATAGTATAGTTTTTAAAAATGGAAAATACTCTAAGAATCGTCCCGGTGAAAGATCACGAATTCAATCGAAACCTTGCCTGAAATGACTTTAGCTTTACTTAGTGACCAGATACAAATAGCTAGGTACTACCAAGCCTTGCACCTTCTCATCTCCTTCACACCTGTCAGCCTCATTAGGTAGTAAGATACTCTCGCAAAGTACCTACCCTGTCTCCGGTCACTTCTCAACATCTCTTTTAAAAGTCATTAAAACAATCAAAAAACGAAAAATAGCCCATAACCTAATACAACGAAAGCTTTTAAACAATTTTTAACATATTTTAATGTTTTTTGTTTTTTTGTATGAATACCGCACAAGAATTCCCAGCTGCTCCCGTCAGGAGGCAGTGAGACTAAGGCGTCCCCGATTGGGGTATATCGTCGAAGGTTTCATGCCAACTCAGAATGAAACCAACTCAGAAACTAACTTAAGGCAACCGTGCCCGAAAAGAAGAAGATGGAGAGATACAAAATTACGAATGTTAGAGGAGAGCTCTAAAATTTACAGCGACAAAATCGATGCGAAAATTGCGAAAATGTTTAATAAAACAAGACTCGTTTAAAATATAGCAAAAATCTCGCGGGCATTACCTTCAACAGCATTAAAGAAACACTGTTCATACATATAACTTGTAAAATAACTGAAACAAACGTGTTAATAATAATTTTTGGAGCATACTTTGCGATTTTTTTCTTTCCAGGGATAATATATAATATATAATTTATATAATTTGCGTTTCGGCGCCGGCAAAGTCTAGATATTATCTTCAAGAATAATATATATATTTTTAAGTGCTTACCGTGTTTAAGGGAAATATGTAATAAATCAGTACAAATCCGGGTTGCGGGCCCTTAACCTATTTTACCATTTTTTTGGTTTTTTTATCATCACTCTCAATAACCTTTCTGAGGTGCTTCTGACTGGTTTCATTATGAGTTGACCGGTCACCGTTGTTGAAGGTATAGGGAAGGGGAAGGAGATGGGGTAAAGGGAGGTGGATAAATACCTGGCTATTCAGATCTAGTCACTAGACATATGTTTTTCATCACTTTTAATGACTTTTCAATGGAGGTGTTGAATTGAGTTGTTTCTGAATTGTTTGTGATTGATTTTTCGATCTTAATTTATTACAGAGATCGAACTGTAATTTCTACGATCGAAATGCGATCCTTTAATATTTGTAATTTTGGATGATTGGTAATTTTATATTTTCACGGCCAAAAGTATTTTTATAATTTTTTGGGTATTATGGCGTGTTTCGTCTAACTTTTTAACGTTTCGGATAGCGTTACAGCGTTACGTATACAGACGTGTATGGCAGGACACATCTGCTCTGATGTTGGACACTGTAACGCTGTCCGAAACGTTCGCTAAAGAAAGAGGTAGCTTAACACGGCGTAACACTCCAAAAATAAATAACGAAAATTTGTTAGCTAATTACATAGTATTGTGAATGAAATGGCTCCCGCTGTCTGTGCGCTTAGATCTTTTAAACTACACAACGGATTTTCATACGGTTTTCACCAATAGATAGAGTGATTCAAGAGGAAGGTTTTTACGTATATAATTTGTCAAGGTTTTGTGTAAATTGGTTGAAATATATAAATAAAGGGAGCGGGCTGGCAAGCGGGCGGTGTGGATTTGATTTAACATTGCTTAGAAAGTTAAATTAATTGTGAATTATAAAGCTTGGGTAATGGCGTGGTGTTATGTTTCGATAGTCACAGCAACGTGTGGCCGGGTCTGCTAGTATTTTAATATTTCACAAATTTTGTGATCACATTATTGTTTACCTTATAAGAATACCCTGGTGACCTAGTTGGGTATATTTGAAATGTTTTAATATAAAACTTATCAAAATAAATCCTGTGTCACCCATCTTAAATATATGAGTAATATCCACCGTCGAACGTAACGGGTAGATAGCTCTGTGGGTAAACACATCATTCCCAAGGCGGCGCCCTCGGTTCGATTCTCGCAGCGGCGAAAATAAAAAATAAAAAAAACTTTTTATTTTTATTTTTGATAGCAATAAGCTATTTTCATTAAGATAAATTTTATTGTTAATAATAATAATTTCAAAATATACACCTATCGACACAAAAATAAATATGGAGAACTTCACCTGCAGCAAGTGCCCAGAACCAATAATCACAAAGGAATCAATGTTTTGGTGCTCCTCCTGTGAAGAGAGTCTTCACTTCGCCTGCGGCGGCATTACTGAGGGTCAATACCGGAAGCTCTCCCAAGAAAAACGCGCGAACATCAAATGCAGTGGATGCAAGACGGAACCTCGTCGAACGGCGCGATCAACTTCCACATCGAGTAAAGAGAACGCACCTCCTCCTGCCAACGTCAGCAAACCAGGCCTAACTCCGGGGGAAACACTTCTTATGGAGGAACTACGCCAAATCAAGATGGAACTCCAAGAGTACAAGAGCATCCAATCAAAAGTGACTGTATTATATGAAGAATTCAAAGACTTCAAGAAAACAATGACCTTCTTTAACTCAAAAATGGAGGGATTTGAGGAGGAATTGAAAAAGGCGATGCACAAAATGAAAAACATAGATTCCGTCCAAAAGAAAAATATGGAACTCGAAGCTAAAATAACAATGCTCGAGTTCAAACTGGACGATCAAGAACGCCAACAAAAAAATTTCGTGGCCGAAATAAGAGGGATACCGGAGGTTGAAGGAGAAAAGTTACAAAATATTATTTTCAACATTAGTCAAGAAATACGCACAACCACCACAACAAATGATATCGAGTCAACCTTTAGAGCTCCTGGTAGGCCAACCCCATCCAAAACCCGGCCTATAATTGCGCGGTTCAAAGAAATTCACCTAAGGGATGAATTCTTAAGTTGTGTAAAAAGATACAATTTGAACGCTACCACGAAGGAAGATAAACTCAACACGAGCTCCATAGGCCTCTCCGGACCGCGTACACCCGTTTATATATCAGAACACTTAACATCGACAAATAAACGCTTACTTTACCTGGCGAAGAAGACGGCTACGGAAAAAAAGCTAGCTTACGTATGGGTGAAAGCGGGACGTGTCTACGTACGCCAAACAACAGAATCACGAGCTATCCACATTACCTCTGAAAATACCCTTCTCACACTATGACTCACTAATACAAGCATACACATACTATTTTACTCAAACACCACACACACATCTGTATATTCCCAAAGTTTATCATTGTGGATATACTTAATTAAATTTAAAAAAAAGAAACTATAAATGATTCAAGTATCTTTTGATAGACCCGAAGAAACCTTGCTCACATGTATCAAAAATGTGATTGACAATCCTGAAGACATGAATAAATATTGTTGGGAATCGTACGGTCTGAAAATTATTCACCAGAACATAAGAAGTATTACCAACATTGATGACTTTCTCGTATTTCTGGACGAACTTAATTTCACATTTGACATGCTAGTTTTAACTGAGTGCTGGATTAATAAATATTTCACCTCCAAAGAGATACAAAATTATACTGAGTACCACACAACTAGTATACTAAATAAAGCTGGTGGTATTATAATTTATGTCAGGGACGGTATTCAGACGCAAGTTGACGAACTCGCTTTATCACAAGCTAATTGTCTAAAAATTGTGCTTAACAAAAACCTATGCATTTTTGCAATCTATAGATCACCATCATTTCACAACATCGATTCCTTTCTAAATTCACTCCACTCTATCATTAACAACACAGATAACCCAGAACATCAAATAATCATTGGAGACTTAAATATTAATACCATTCTTGACAATCATCGCCAATCCGATGATTATTTATGTTTTCTCACCGAAAACGCTTTTACTCCGATAATTGATACCCCAACTCGAGTACAAGGTACATGTAAATCCTGCTTGGATCACATCAATGTTAAAAACATTGATTTTACGGACTCGTTTGTTATACACACAACAATTTCAGATCATTACACCACAGCGCTCGGCCTAAGAAATAAGCCTTCCTCTCCTTCTAAAAATAAATATATTTCTAAAATAAATTACAACGCACTGGTTGAGGAGCTATCTACAGAAAAATGGAAAAACGTAATAGATCAGACTGACACTGACCAAGCAATGCAGCAATTTATCACAAAATTACAATACTACATATCTAATCACACTGTCAACAAAGTTATACCGAACAAACAATTTAAACTCATGCCATGGATCACCCCTGGTCTAGTCAAATCCATCCACAGACGTAATCAACTTCACAAAAATGCTAAAAGACAATCAGATAATATTCTAGTTCAAGAACAATATAAGAAATATAGAAACTTATGTAAAAAACTAATTAATTCCACTAAAGAAAATTTCTACAAAAAATATATATACGAAAACACCATAACTCCAAAACATTTCTGGGAAATATTTCGTAAAATTACCAAAACAAAAAACAGCAAATCGTCCTTCATACAATCATTGGATATTAAAAATATAAGTACTACTAACCCCAAATTGATGGCTAATTTTGCAAATCACTATTTCACTTCAGTAGGAGCCTTTCTCGCAAATAAAATCCTTGAAAAATGTCAGAAAACTGAATCTGAACTAGCCAACATACCTACAAATGTTCTTAATCATAAAACAGACGAGATTCAAACAACGACCAATGAAGTCATGAAAATGATAGATGAGCTTAAGTCATCTAATGCCTGTGGGCCAGACAAAATTTCCTCAAATCTGCTGAAAGTATTAAAACCACTCATAGCGAATCCTATTGCATACATTTGTAATCTTAGTTTCAAGACAGGAATATTCCCAAACCACCTAAAACAATCAGCTGTTATATTGATTCACAAAAATGGAATCAAATCGGATATACATAATTATCGGCCAATATCTCTGCTCAACTCGTTCTCAAAAATTATTGAGAAAATTGTAAAAAATCGTCTCACACTCTACCTAGAAACCCATAAAATCTTATCTAACAACCAATTCGGCTTTCGACCAGGTCTAGGAACAGAAAATGCAATTGCTAAACTGGCAGATATTATTTCCAAAAATATTGACCGGGGAAATAAGTCTATTGCTCTCTTCTTGGATCTTGCCAAAGCTTTTGATACCATTTCGCATAAAATACTTCTAAAAAAACTAAAGGCTATAGGTATTCAGGGACAGCTACACAAATGGATGGGTAGTTACTTAGCTAACAGATACCAAAAAGTTAAAATTAACGATACTATTAGTGATCCGGCCCTTGTAGAATTTGGTGTACCCCAAGGGAGTACCTTAGGACCTATTTTGTTCAGTATTTATATAAATGACTTGTGTAACAGCAATTTTTCCAATCACATTATAACGTTTGCAGATGATACTGTCTTAATATTTGAAGGAAGAACATGGAACGATGTACACTGCAAAGCAGAGGATGGAATAAAACAGCTAAAACTTTGGCTAGACTGTAATCTGTTAACACTCAATTCTGAAAAAACAAAATTTATACGATTTAGTGCGACAGAAGCCGGCCAACCCAAGGAAGCATATAATATTTTCGTTCATAAATGCACTGACTCAACTACCTGCAATTGTTATAAATTAGAATGCGTGGACAGTATAAAATACCTTGGTGTTATATTAGACAAATATCTTAGATGGGACGGTCACGTGGATCTAGTCACCACAAAGGTTAGAAAGCTCACGTACATGTTTATGGCAATCAGAAACATCTTACGTAAAAAAGAATTGAAACTCATTTATGATGCTATGTGTGGGTCACTTTTAGACTATGCATCCTTAGGTTGGGGTGGATGTGCAAAAACTGTTTTGGACAAATTAGCAAAAGCTCAAAAATCCCTACTAAGGGTAATCCTCAAAAAACCATTTAGATATCATAGTGATGCACTATTTCAAGACTTACAAGTTCTAGATGTTAGACAACTGTACATGAGAAAATTAATTTTAAACACCCATAAACAACGCCACCTCTACCCATCTATTAACCACTCTCACGACACCCGACACTCACGGAGAAATCCAATTGTAACTTCCACAACCAAAACATCTCTCGCCCAAAGACACTTCTCTTTCTTAGGTCCAAACCTATACAACTTCATGCCTGATGCTTGGAAAAAGGAAAGCATAGGTGTTCTTCGTAAATTGACCACTACATGGTTTCAACAATTAGGGAGAAAGGAGAGTGAACTTTTACTACACAAAAAATGAAATCAAACACAAACTAAAAACAACAACAAAAATTCCAACAAAAATTCTCAAAAGATACCATTATTTTCTAACCTATATTATTATGTGTATGTATGTACCTCCCTATTACTTGTAAAATTAGAAAGCTAACCAAGCAGCTGTTAATCTTATGTTTGAATTGACTATTTTTTTTTATTCTTTATATCTCTTCTCTTTTTTATTAATATTTATACATTTATACGTGGGCTTATCAATAAGCAATGTAAACACCGGTTATAAGTATATATATATACCTATTATTTTAATAACTATGCTAAACAAATAACAGTTACTAGGTTTTAAACTTTTTTTATTATATTTTATATTATTTCTGTTCTTTTTATTTTCTCTTTTTATTTGAACAATTTTCTTTCTTTTTTGTACAAATCATGTTCCATTTGTTTATACCCATATTAATTTGACTGTCCTAAAACGGGAATACTCCTAGTTGGGCAGTCAAAAAAAAATTAATGAATTATGTATATACATGTATAATCTTGTACTAAATAAACAAATAAACAAACAAACAAACAAACAAAATGCCAGTTTTTCCACTCTATCAATATGGAACCACGTAGTATGTTTCCCTTGTACGCTTCCAAGTGAATAAAGGATTGTCGGTCTCCAAGGAATTGTTGGGTTACTCCAAAATTAAACAGGCAACAACACAATTTGTTCATAATTTCTCAAAACTTATTTAATAAATTATGCCGTAAACTATGCGCAATTTACAGCTTTTCAAGAACTTTGAAACTAACCTTCTCAGGGAATGGAATGAAAAATTACCAAGTCATAAATAATGCTTTACTTAAACCATTTTTTTGTCCAACTGTTAATTTTAACTTAGAATTCGTATAAACCAAAATCTGGAAACCTGAAAACTATTTTTCTGTGTGTTAACTTTCACTCGTGCCTTCACCTTTTTTTGCCTAAGGTTTTGACAAGATTTCGTTTTTTTTTAAACAAAAAAGCCTGTAGCATGGCCGAGTTGTTTAAGGCGTCCTGGTAAGACAAGAGATCCTGAGTTTATTTATTTATTTATTTTATTTATTTATTTATTTATTTATTTATTCTTAGTACATTTATGTTACAAAGGTATAATATATTGTCCTCCACACTAGGAGTTCACCTGTGTCCTCCACACTAGGTGTTCCATTCCCAGTTTCGACCATTACCTTTCTAATTTTGTGGGTCTTGTTTTTTCACATTTTTTCAGATTTATTGGTATTATTATCTTCTACTTCAATGATATGTTACATTTATGAGTATACTAGTCTCAGGAAGAAATCGTTCGTGACGTGTCATCGTTCAATTATCTTCTGTCTTTTTCGTTTTCTAACAAAACGCGTGAGAAGGTTGAGGACTTACGTTAACGACGACATATCATGGGATTAGTTTATTATCCTCAAAACTTGTTAGAACGGGTTATTCCAATAAAATTGAAACAATATTATATATCATATTGTAAATTGTCGATAATAATTTACTTTGCTTTAAACCGATGTATTTTGGTTTGATTTGGGTCGGGTTAGAATGATTTAGTTTTGCTCGTATGGGGTCGGGACGGGTCGAATCGAGATGGGTCGGGTCGCGTATTTCCAAAACCGATACCGGTTCAGTCGCTATAGCAATTGAAATGTGGTAGGGTTTGTTGTGCAAAATCATCTTTTAAACACTATACCGGTTCGGTCACGGCAGTAATTGAAATGGGTTAGGTTTTGTAAGGTGATTTTGCACAACAAACCCTATACAGTTTCAGTCGCAAACGCACTTCGTTGCTCTCTGTTTCGTGACGGTGACGACAGTAATTATATAGTAGTTTTTGATAAGAATAGGTCTTGGAAATACGCTCGTTGGGTCGAGTTGCGTATTTTCAAAACTTTTACCGATTAAGTCGCGGTGGTGACAATTTAGATTTTAAATACACCTCCATATTTGTTACTTTTTATCACTTTCTAAAATCTAAATGTTTTCTAAAATCTACATTTTTTTTTTTTTACAGTGAATACCGCACAAGAATCTCAACTGCTCCCGTCTGGAGCCAGTGAGACTATGGCATCCCCAATTGGGGTATGTTGTGAGGCTGAAGGTATTGGGGAGGGGAAGGAGGTGGGGAAGAGGAAGGTTGGGAAGTACCTGGCTATTCAGATCTGGTCACTAAACACGGCTAAAGCCATTTTCAAGCAACGTTTCAATTCTGAATGGTGGTCTTACACCAGGGCGATACTAATAGTATCTTCCACTCTGGAACATGCCGCAAATATACTATATATTATTTTTTAAATGAATTAATTGTGAAATAACACAAATTCATCAAATAAAATTTATTTGCGCATGCCGGGTTCGAACCCGCGACCTCCGGAATGTGAGTCAAGAGTCTTAGCCACTGGACTACGGAGGTCGTCAAATAATCGCTCCAATAATCGCTCCAATGTGCATGTTAGAAATTAATAATTTTATTTCTAAATATTTAAATTTTGATATTATTCCCGTATATTGTAAATGTTAAGAAATTAAAGTTGATATTTAGTTGAGCAAGGGTTAAAATGTTTCTCCGCTTTTAACAAAGAGGTCAGGCATAGTTGTGGTTCGAGGATTTACACATAGATGTCAGGGTTGGCTATAGTCTTCCCTCCCAAATGGACCCTGTTGTAAATTTATAAATAGGATGAATTCATTATTTTCTACCTCTTTCTGCATTAGTTTGCCTTTAAAAGGAAACGTTAGATTATCAGTCCGTTGGGGGGATTTAATAATTTATTTGGATTGGAATTGTTGTACATTATTGCCAATAAATTAATTTTGTATCTACCTTGAATTTCTTGTTGAAGTTTTTGAAGACCTAAAAACTTACATTATTTGATTAATCGAATCAAAACCCTAACATTTGATCCTTCGTGCCGCATTAACGATTGAATCGCGAGTGATAAAAGAACCAGCATCTTCAACATTCATCAAGAGAGATCTTCAGAGAAAAGGGCAAGTGACCAATTCCCATTCCTATATACCTTATTTTCCCAGGCAGGAGAGCATGATTGATGGAGTACATAACCGTATTTCTTTGTTTGTTTTAAATTTATTTAAAAAAAACGGGCTGATTATTGCTGTGGTGTTAAATTGATTTCATACCCAACAGCAACATTGTAGTAATCGATAAAAATTGTTACATCAATGTAAAAAGAAGTTTTAGAATACTGAGAAAGTATTTTAAACTTCATAAATTACGAATGATTATTTGAAAATCCGTAAATTAAAAATTCGAATTTTACCGCGAGGCGGTCGTTTAAACGCAGCCGTAGGCCTAACGCATGCGCGGTAGGAACAAATAACAAATAATATTATTGTTTATTTTGACAGCTAACGGGCTGTGGCATTTTGCGAGATAAGATTCATTTCATGGTTAAAATTCATTGTTTTATCGGTTAATGAGTAAAATTCTGTGATCAAGGGCAGTGCACGTGTAGTGATTTAATTACAAGTGATTATAATTTAACGTTTGTGTTCTGTGAGTACCTTATTTTTGATATTTAAAAAATGGATCTCAAAACATTAGTGGCCCAGAGGGGAATCTGTAAAGCTAAATTAACTCGATTCAACGAATACATCCAAGGAAATAATTTGTCGCAATCTGAAATTGAAGTCAGGTTAAAGAAACTCGAACCAATTTTAGATTCTTTCGATATAATCCAAGATCAAATTGAAGCGCTTTCAGCGGACGAATTGGCTAAACCATTGGAAAGGCAAGCATTTGAAAATTCCTACTATAGTCTTGTTGCCAAGGCTAAAGATAAATTGTTAATTAAGGTTCCGAATGCAATTTCACACAATATTAGATTGCCTATTTTAGAGTTGCCTAAATTCGACGGCTCCTATGAAAAGTGGTTAAATTTTAGAGATACTTTTGTAGCTCTGGTTGAAAATAACCCATCCTTAGAAATTATTCAAAAATTGTATTATCTGCGATCATGCCTGGAAGGTGACGCGGCTAAATTATTGATATCATTGCCAAATCACCAAGACAATTATTACACGGCCTGGGAAATGTTGACCAGCCGATACCAAAATACAAAATTTATTATACATAAGCACGTGGAAGCATTATTCAAATTGCCTGAAATAAAATTTGAAAATTCCACAGCATTAAGGAATCTTATTGATGAATCCGAATTACATTTAAAATCGTTGAATAATTTAAATATACCCACCGAAAATTGGGATATTATTTTAATATATTTATTGTCACATAAACTAGATAGCGAAACTCGAAATCATTGGGAAACATTTGCAACCAAAGATAACCTACCTACATATAAGGAGTTTATAAAATATTTATCAGATCGCGTCCAGATTTTAGAATTTGCCGGGATTACTGAAGCAAAGGTTAATCAAAATAAAACATTCCCTGTCAAGTACAGAAAGGAAGCTATGATTTCATTAACGCCGCAAATGATAAAATGTATTGTTTGCAAAGGCGATCATAGGATTTATAATTGTAAAAAATTCTTAATATTAAATGCTAAGGATCGAATTATAAAGATACGTCATTTAGGTGCTTGCTTGAAATGTTTGTGCCTAGGTCATAAAATAAAGGAATGTAAAAGTAAATACAACTGTCGAATATGCGAAAATAATTCGCACAATACATTGTTACATTTAAAAAAGGAAATAGATAATTCATCTCATAATAAGTCTCCTCAGAATAATGATACACAATCAACATCAAATAATGAAGTTTTAGTTACCAATCATTCAGCGAAGGTATCTAATAATTTTATTTTGTTATCTACGGCCGTTATTAAAGTGTTGAATAATAATGGAAACTTAATTAAGGCAAGAGTATTATTGGATAGCGGAGCGCAGTCTAATTTTATCTCAGAGAAATTCGAAGCTAGGTTGCAATTAAAACCCAAAAGTGCAAACATACCGATTACCGGAATACAAAACAGAATATTGAATATTAAGAAAAGTGTAAATTTAAGGATTTTTTCAAGCTATTCACCTTATGAAAGAGACATAGAATGTCTCGTTTTGAAGGAAATAACGAGTAATCTGCCGCAAATTTCTTTTCAGAAAAAGGATGCTAGCGTACCTGATGGTCTACAGTTAGCGGATCCTACCTTCTACGAAACAGGCTCCATAGATATGCTACTCGGAGCGGAAATCTTTTGGGAAATTTTGAAACAAGATCAACTACGAAATGGAGACTCAGGACCTGTACTGCAGAGAACGGAATTCGGGTGGCTGGTGTCAGGACCTATCGTCACAACAAAAACAAAAAGGCCAGTAAAATCTTGTCACCTATCATTAAATATATTACATAAACAAATGGAAAACTTCTGGAAATTAGAAGAATTCCCGCCGGTGAAGCACCGGAGCCATGAGGAGCGAGCGTGCGAGGAAATGTTCAAGGACACGCATAAAAGAAATGACGAAGGTCGTTTTATGGTAAGCTTACCGCAGCGCCCCTGTATTAAACAGTTAGGCGAAACACTGCCTATGGCAGAAAGGAGACTTTGCAATTTGCAAAAGAAATTTTCTTCAAATCCTGACCTGATGAAAAAATATAAAGAATTTATGCAGGAATACATAGACTTGGGTCATATGACCCGGTGCGAGGCACCTTCTAATGAAAAAAAATATTATTATTTACCACATCATGCAGTAATAAAAGAATCGAGCACTACCACGAATACTCGAGTAGTATTTGACGGTTCTGCAAAATCATCCACTGGTATATCCTTAAACGATGCGCTCATGATAGGACCTGTTTTACAGAAAGATTTAGCTGCACAATTGATATGTTTCAGAAAGCACCAGTACGTGATAACAGCAGATATAGAGAAAATGTACAGACAAATATTGGTGCGACCCGAAGACAGGGATCTACAGCGTATAATATGGAAAAATTTCCCGGAGGAGGAAATTCAGCATTATCAGCTTAACACCGTTACCTACGGTCTGGGGCCGTCATCATTTTTGGCAACTAGATGCCTTGAGCAGTTGGGAAATGAAAATATGTCATCAAATCACAAGGTCAGTCAGATTATAAAGAATAATTTTTACATGGATGATTTGCTTACTGGTGATGAAACAGAAGAAAGCTGTTTATTAATTAAAGAGCAATTAATATCTATCATGGCATCCGCTGGAATGAACTTGAGAAAATGGCGATCAAATTTGCCCTCATTATGTTCAAAGCAAGAAAGCATGTCGGATATGATTATTAGTACAGATTCAAATGACAGCAAAATATTAGGCTTGTCATGGAATAACCAACAGGATAATTTCTTATACACGGTGAAGTTAATAAAAAATCCAATTGTTAGCAAACGACAAATGCTATCAAGCATTGCGTCCATATTTGACCCTTTAGGATTAATAGGTCCTGTCACTGTTGTTGCTAAATTGTTGATGCAAAAATTGTGGCAGACGAAGGTTCAGTGGGATGAGCCTATTCCACATGACATGTTGAAGACATGGGAAGCTTTTATGAGTGAACTGCCTCAATTAAATAATTTAAGAATAGGTAGAAAGATTCAATGTCAAGATCATGTAAATTTACAGCTACATGGATTTTGTGATGCCTCAGAGAAGGCATATTCGGCCTGTGTCTACCTGATATCTACTGATAAATTGGGTAAGAGATACTCCAATTTGATAATGTCCAAGTCACGGGTAGCACCTTTGAAAAGCGTGTCTCTACCCAAATTAGAATTATGTGGAGCTGTATTATTGACAAAGTTAGTGAATTATATTAAAGAAGCCATATGTACACCGGATATACATACAACATACTGGTGCGATTCTCAAATAGTACTGTGCTGGGTCAGGGAGCAGCCTGCAAGATGGAACACTTTCGTTGCGAATCGGGTGGCGGAAATCCAGGAAACCAGTCAGCCGGAGCAATGGAAACATGTAAGGTCGGAAGACAATGCAGCAGATGTGCTCTCCAGAGGAACCGGTGTTTCACAATTGTTAATTTCCAGCATTTGGTGGCATGGTCCAGCTTGGCTGATACTGGATTCAGCGTGCTGGCCGAATGCCGACACATTTTGTATTGATCCACCAGAGATCAAGACAAGCTCGGTTCTGTTGTCTGCAGTGAAACAGGACTGGGACATTTTTAATAGATATTCTAGTTTTTCCAAATTACAAAGAGTAACGGCATACATTATTAGATTTCAGTTTAATTGTAAAAACCCTTTGCAGCGCCGCTATGGTAAATTAACAGTTAGTGAGTTGGAAAATTCAGTAAATAAATTAATATCTCGGGCGCAATCATACTGTTTCAGCGTCGAAATTCGAGCTTTAAATAATGGCAGTAATATACCTAGAAATAGTTTTTTAAAATCATTAGATCCTTTTATTGAAAGGGATCTAATTCGAGTGGGGGGAAGACTCTCCAAAGGTAAAATGGTAGATGAAAACCAGCAGCACCCAATTATATTACCTTCACATCATAAAATAACAGAGCTAATTGTAAGACACTATCATTACTTGAACTTACACTCGGGAACGCAGTCATTATTGGCGTTGATTAGAATGAAATTTTGGCCGATTAAGGGAAAGAATGTAGTAAAAAGGATAATTAAAAAATGTATAATTTGTTATAGATGCAATCCCAAACCAGAACAGCAGTTGATGGCCGACCTACCAGCTGAAAGAATAACTGAATGCCGGGCATTTCAAAATACGGCAGTCGATTATTCCGGTCCAATACTGATAAAATCGGGTATTCACAGAAAAACCCATAGCGTTAAATCATATATTTGCTTATTTGTATGCATGGCATCTAAGGCAGTGCACTTAGAAGTTGTGCTGTCTTTGAGCGCAGAAAGTTTTTTAAACGCTTTGAAACGATTTATCTCGCGTCGTGGTAGACCAAGTAAAATGTTCTCAGACAATGCAACCAATTTTAAAGCGGCTAATAATGAATTAAAGGAAATTTATAATTTTTTAAATATGTCCAATGATAAAATTGATAAATATTTATCCACATTAGGTATTCAGTGGAGATTTATACCGCCTCGTGCCCCGAACTTTGGGGGGCTATGGGAAGCCGGGATAAAATCAGTTAAACATCACTTAAAAAGAATAACAAGTATCGCTTCATTAACGTACGAAGAAATTAGTACGGTGTTATGTCAAATTGAATCTTGCTTAAACTCCAGGCCACTGACTCCCTTATCAAATGACCCTTATGACCTTAATCCCTTGACCCCTGGTCACTTTCTCATAGGAACTAGTATGGCAGCGATTCCAGAGCAAAATTTGGAACATATCACGTTCAATCGATTAAATAATTACCAAAAACTAATACAAATTGTTCAAATGTTTTGGTCGAGGTGGCGGAAGGAGTACCTGGCAGAGCTACAAACCAGGAACAAATGGACTAACAGGAGTCAAGGACAGTTACAGCCTGGCGACATGGTAATACTGAAGGAGGACAACGTCCCTTCTTGCTACTGGAGGCTGGGACGGGTGAGCGCCGTACATCCTGGCGCTGATGGACGAGTTCGCGTGGCGACCATCATCACTTCGAAGGGCATAATCCAGAGGGCCATTTCAAAATTATGTCTGCTACCAATAGAAGACAACGGACCCGACGCAAATGATGTTCATACAAAAACTGATGAAGAAAATAATTGAAGGTTCCACAAGAAAAAACTCGACGCAGAAATCTAATAAACTTCCCGCAAGTAAAACCAAGTGGCAGTGAAAATTTATTTTCTAAAAAAGTTATTAAAAAAAAAAAAAAACAATGTTTCAAGATATAAATCAAGATTTAAATAATTAATTTAAAGCAAAACTACAAATTTAATTTAAATCAAAAACAGCAAGAGGCTTAAAATTCAAATTTAAATATCAATTTTTCTACACACTTCAAGATTCAAGATGGAACCATATCCGAACATTCAAACCTAGAAGGAAGACCAAGGAGCTTCGCACGTCAAGATCTCAAGATTGCTATTTATTTATTTTTTATTGTTAAAATTATAAATTTTTGTTTTTAAATGAAGTTATAATGTTTATTAATAATTAGATTATTATTAATAGTTCTTAGAAATAGGATAGTTTTTATTTGGAAATTTTTATGGTTTAGTTAAAGTTAAATTATTATTATTTTTTATTTCTTCCAAATTGATTTTAGCATATGTTTATATTTAGGTGTTTGATTTTTTATCCTTATTTTGTTTTGATATTTTAGAAAAAGTGACCTCCGTTCCCTTTTTCGGGGGGAGTATATGTTAAGAAATTAAAGTTGATATTTAGTTGAGCAAGGGTTAAAATGTTTCTCCGCTTTTAACAAAGAGGTCAGGCATAGTTGTGGTTCGAGGATTTACACATAGATGTCAGGGTTGGCTATAGTCTTCCCTCCCAAATGGACCCTGTTGTAAATTTATAAATAGGATGAATTCATTATTTTCTACCTCTTTCTGCATTAGTTTGCCTTTAAAAGGAAACGTTAGATTATCAGTCCGTTGGGGGGATTTAATAATTTATTTGGATTGGAATTGTTGTACATTATTGCCAATAAATTAATTTTGTATCTACCTTGAATTTCTTGTTGAAGTTTTTGAAGACCTAAAAACTTACATTATTTGATTAATCGAATCAAAACCCTAACAGTAAATATAGAACTATACCTATTGGTTATTTTTATCGCTTTGCAAAAACAAAAATTGTTTTAAAATCTTGATTAACTAACATCTTTCAAACATGTATCTAAGATTTTAATTATTTTATTTTTAAATATTTAAATTTTTATTTTGAAAATGTAAATTGTCGCTGCCGCGACTGAACTGGCATAGGTTTTGGAAAACGCGGTCGGGTCGCTTCGGGCCGGGTCGCGTATTTACAATCTCTACTGCGTTTCAGTCGCTTTAAATTTTCAATATCAAAAATTAAATATTTAGAAATAAAATTATTCATTTCTAATATACACATTGGAAAGATTATTTTATCTAGATTTTAGAACAATTTTTATTTTTGCAAAGTGATAAAAAATTATCAATATAGAGGTGTATTTACAATATATGGGAAAAATATTAAAATTTAAATATTTAGAAATTATACACATCAAAAAGATTATTTTATCTAGATTTTAGAACAATTTTTTTTGCAATGTGTTAAAAAAATAACCAATATAGAGGTATATTTGAAATGTAAATTGTCGTTACCGCGACTGAATCGGTATAGGTTTTGTAAATACGCGGTCGGGTCGGGTCGGGTCGGGTCGGGTTGGGTTGTATTCGGGTCGGGTCAGGTCGGGTCAAGTCAGTTCAGTCGGGTTGGATTGGATAATAATAATGAAATAAATAGTCGGGTGCAACTTTCTACACCATTCAGCACACTACACATTAAATTAACCTCACTAGACTACTCTTTTTGGTACCTACACCTCATCACCACATTTTAATGATTTAAATTTATCATGTATTAAATTCAACACTATGTTCATAAGTTTGTAAATGAAATAAAATCACGTCGGATGGGCAGTTTTCTTAAATGTTTAGATACACTCGGTAAGATGTGGATAATATTATGATTTAAACGAAGACAATAAAAATATAATGCGTTCACTAATATAGATTTATTTTGTAAAAATGTAATTACCAAACATTTTCGGAAATAAATGCTTATTGAATACCAAAGAAAATAAATTGATTGCCCTAATTTATACGTTCCAAGCCACACAAAACGATGCCCATATTTATTTATTTAATTAAACGCTTGGCAATATGATAGTAATTAACAGAAATAGGATTGAATGTGATCCAATTGCATTAGTGGAATGAGGTTTTTTAAGCGTTGATTTGCTAAAAAAAAGCACTTGGAAAATAATTACAGCTTCAAATAAGGAGATTTAAAATGCTGTGCAGATGACATCTGCGGTTTACACTTAACAATAAATGGAGACTAGATAAATTATTTCTTTGCATTTTTAAGACACGAGTCCCATCTTCTCCCGTCTGGAGTCAGCGATACTATGGCATCCTTAAATGGGATATGTTGTGAGATTGAAATTAGTGGGAAGGGGAAGGAGATGGGAAAGAATAAGGTGGAGAATAACCTGGCTATTCAGGTTTGGTCACCAAACACGGCTAAAGCCATTTAATTCCGCGATTTAATTTCGAATGGTGGTCTTGCGCAAGGGCGACACCGAGAGAATTGTCCTCTCTGAAAAGTTCTGAAAATATACTATATATTATATTTAATTAATTAGTTTTGAATTATTAATTGGATTATTTGTAGAGTGCCTTTTTTGTGAAATATCACCTCATGTAATTAACACGAATTAGTCAAATAAAATTTATTTACGCACGCTGGGATTTTAACCCGCGACCATCGGATTGGAAGTCGAGAGTATAATCCCTCGATCGCGGAGGCCATCATCTGCATATCATAGAAATATTACTAATTATAATTTTATCGCCACGTTGCGTCGCTTCGCCGCCAATATTTGTTACATGACATTAAAAAAACATTTAGGTGATTTGACTGTCCTAAAATGGGATAATACTCCTAGTTGGGCAGTCAAAATTTAATAAATAATGTATATAAATGTATAATATTGTGCTAAATTAACAAATAAATAAAAAAAATTAAAAAAAGGTAGGTAGGGAAATAATTTATTTTTTTTAAATAAAAAAGAGAAATGAAATAAGTAGGTAGATATGTCATATACATGCAAAGTAATATTACTTAACAACGTCGCAATTTTTTTACAATTTATCGACCAAAATTTATTTTTTTACTCGATTTCACCAGACATTGCCGGCTCAACGATACATTACTAAAAATAATAAGAGCTTTTGATAACCACACTAGTTCATAACGTGGAGATTGCATTGGCCTTCTTCAATCAAAAACACACAAGGCGAAGGAATGCGGGTTGGCTTTCATTACATTAGTTTTCATCAAAGAACTAATCACTTTCATCAAACTTTATCTTCAAACTTCTTTGAGAGTCCGAAGAGTTGTTTTAATGTATATTACTTCGTTTAATCTCCCTAAGCCTTGGAAAAAATGCAAATTTGTTTCGTCTGATGTTACAATAAGCTTTCAAGTGTGTTTCACAAAGTTAAGGTATTTCCAATAAACGCCTTTACATAAAGCGATACGCTTTTGAGAGGGGAATATTTTAAGATTCGGAAAGGTTTTAAAGCATTTCAACCGTCGCGTCGTCATCATTAACAAGTTTGTAGGTTCATAGTACTTAGCTACAATTGCGGCCCTCCTTGAATCCTAAGCGAAAAATGGAATTTACAAGTCGGGAGCAAATCAATTGCTATGTACAGATTGTAACTTTGGCTCGAAGGACGAGACACTTTTCTTTTAGGCAGTTTTGTATACAGACGTGCTGAGCCTACAGGAATGAAATGGGCCGGGCGCTTTGCTGTTAACCCTTTCAACAACAGTGTTCTTCTTAAAGAATGATGTTGTGAAACAAATAATACAATAAATGTTTTGTCAATCGCTTGTGATGGATATTCCTTTTTTATGTGAATACCTCACATGTAGCCCAACTGCTCCCGCCTGGAGCCAGTGAGACTATGGCATCCCCAATTGGAGTATGTTGTGAGGCTGAATGTTGTGGGGAAGGGGAAGAGACTAGGAAGTATCTGGCTATTCATATTTGGTCACCAAATACGGTTACAGTCATTTCAAACAACGTTTAAATTCTGAATCGTAATCTTACACTAGGGTGATACTAAGAGTATCATCCACTCTGGAACGTGCCGCAAATATATTATTTTTATTGTTAAATATTAAATAAAATTAATTGTGAAATAAAATTTATTTCGGGATTTGAACCCTCGACCCAACCCCTCGAGCACGGAGACCGCGGTATGCTTCTATTTTTTTTCGGCTAACGTCTTGCGTGTTCTTGTATCCATCATCATTTTAACATTCATGTTACCTGTCTTTTTATTTATTCATGTGTTGAGTTAACATGGTAAAAAAAAAAAAAACAATACTCAACGAAAATCACTTTGTACATACCACTATTTAATAAAAATATTCGTAGTGTTTTTAAACCGATGGTTTCTTCGTCGGGATGAACGTTTAATTAAACATATTAAAAAATATTACATTATTACCACAATCTCATATCCATATCTATGTTGTACATGTGTAAACAGAAGTGCGGTAAAGAAAGGGGCAATTGTTAAGGGCCCGCAAGCCGGATTTGTACCGATTTATTACATATTTCCCTTAAACATGGTAAGTTTCAAAGGTCTTAAAAAAATATATGTTATTCTTGAAGATAATATCTAGACTTTGCCCGCGCCGAAACGCAAATTATATAAAATTCCCTCAATAGAAAATAATCGCAAAGTATGTTCCAAAAATTATTATTAACACGTTTGTTTCAGTTATTTTACAAGTTATATGTATGAAAAAATTCACACTGTTTCTTTAAATGCTGTTTAAGATAATGCCCGCAAGATTTTTGCTCTATTTTAAACGAGTCGTGTTTTATTAAACATTTTCGGATCGATTTTGTCGCTGTAAATGTTAGTTAGCGCTCTCCTCTAACATTCGTATTTTCGTATCTCTCCATCTTCTTCTTTTCGGGCCAGGTTGCAGAGCCTTAATTCTAGAGTGATCTAGGATTAAGAAAATACCTCCGAGAAAGGTAAAATTCTACCAATTAATATCGACACTTTGTTTTATTATGCTTATCGCAGGATAAAGGTTAAATTGCTTAGCAGAATGCAATGAGGTGGCAATAGCTCCGCTAGTAGAGTGTCAGTCCCAGTAGCATTTTCCGTATCTCTCCGTTTCATATTTTCATTGAAAGTTTGAAATTCGTTGATGTTATCTTATTTTCAGTTCGTTTGCTGGAGGTCAGAGGGGGCATCTAGGTCGGCGAGCCAGTCTAGGACCTCAAGCGTCGCCCAGAGGACCTCATCAAGCCCTCCGGGGAATGAATGGAGAGGGCATTCGTTGACAACATGCTCAGTGGTCTGCACCGCAATGCAATCACACATCGCCGACGCTTTTAGGTCCCATCTACGTATGCATCATGTAGGCACAGCGGCTATGGGAGTACTTTATATTATTGATGGAGGACCAGAGTTTAAGAGACAATGAGAACCCAGGTTGTCTTTCGGGGGGGGGGTGTTTACGAGATGGGCATTTCCCACCTTGGCCGATTCCACCTATCTTCTGGAGTGAGCGGTAATCGGAGGAGCCTATCTCCTTACATCGAGAAGGGTTCTCGGGACTTTTAGCTGCATTGCGGAGGAGAGACATCATCCTGCAAAGGTATTGCATTTTTGCATCGCCTTCTTGTATTCAGCCTTCGTCAATGATGTAATATTTCAATGAGAATGAAATTAACATTTTTAATAACCCATTCAATCACTTCAAAAAATATATTTTACCATCAATCGTATAAAGCTGATATTGTGATGAAGCCCTTCATTCAAAGACAGGAAATATTGTACCTACTAAATCATTCTCCCATCAGCACAGGTGCCAATAATAAATTGTTGATGATTCTTTTGTACTCTACATTTTACTCATTCTTGTTCGTCATTCACTTTTGCATATTTACGAGTAGCTAATTATTACTGATATTATTTTTGTTATAATTTTTGTAATTTAAATCATCTATGTATATAAATTTTTGGGCATAATGGCTGTTTTATGTACTTAAATAAAAAAAATAAATAAAAAATAAAAAATGAGGTTATGAGATTCAGTAAGATACGAGTAATATAATTTTAAATTTTACGATTGAGTTTGGGTCTTGGTTGTGACATGCCAACTTATCTTTTCTTCTTTTTTGTGTTATGTTCTGTTATATGTTGATAGAATGTTAATTCAATTACATATTTTAATCATAAAAATAATAGTCTGCGTTATTATTTTACTTTCGGGGCCTTTAAGCCAGCGGCCAAAAATCCACGTTTCGTCGAAAGATGTTCTTACGATCGTACAGGGCGGTTCCAATGAGAAAGATTAATTATTACCGTACCAGCTTTTAAAATTATAACTCAATATCGAATTTATTTAATTTCAAATTTGCTTTAATTTTTACCTACAACCAAAAATGCTGAAAGGCGTGATGATAAAATTATTAAAATTATGTACTTTTTGTAATTATTTTTTGATCATAAGTATGAGTATTTATCATTTTTCTGTAATGTCCAAGAAAATAAGATTGTGAAAAAATCTAAAATATTATTAATTTGTAAGACTATAAATAGATTGTTAAAATAGAGAAATTTTCGTCTTAAGTAAGTGTTCGGATATTTTTATCAATGATTTTATTTTAACTAAAATTGATTGATTTATTTTAACTAAAGATGACTGTATGATTACATGGTATGAAATATGTCTTAAAATAAGATTTTCGTTCGAAAATTTAACAAATCTGCCAACGACCTATGGTATAACCTTACTATATTAAAAATAAACATTTTTTTCTCAAAATTTAAAACTTGCGTTCACTAGATAATATAACAATCTTTCGAAATCAGTTTATAGTTTTTCGTGGAAAAGAGTCAGTACGTCTAAAATTTGATTTAAAAATGACATATTTACATAAACCGAAAACATATTAATGGGCAGCTTAATCCGAAATTACTATTTTAGATTAAACTTTACAACGAATCAGTCCACATTATGAATACCAAAAATATGCTTCAATAAATTAAATTATTATTTTTAATCGGTAAACTAATGTTTAAGACAAGATTTTTATGCATAAAATGTAATAAACAGTCATTGTTGAATGAAACACTAGTATACATAGAATTATTTGGTGGATAGGAGATAAGCCGACACGCGACGTAGCTCAGTGGATAAAAAGCAGTTGACCGGATATCAGAAGGACGCGGGTTCAAGTCCCGTCAGCGGCATGTATCTTTTCTCGTGAGATTTTTTCAATGTAGATGAGTGTTTCAGGCTTATAATTATTGCTTATAATAATCAATAAATAAAAGCTTTTACATTTTTTCGCTTGAATAGAATAAATATAATTACTTTAAAAAAATATATGCGTAAACCACAAAAAAAAATGTTTTCATTGGAAATGTATGATCGCTCAAAAGAAACAACTTAAAAATGTAATGCAATTGCCAAGATTATCTGTGACAGTTGCCTTTGATTAACTAAATTAACTTTTTTTCTTTAATATAAAATTTTCACAAAATAAACAAAAACCGCTTCCGCACTTGAAACCGAGCGTTTCTAGACTCCGTTTGCCAAGAATTTTTTATGCCTATTACCTTTATTCATGTCAATTTAAGGCACACTAAGAATATACACATTTTTAGTCTGTGGCTTCCTCTTAAGCGTTACTTATTTTAAAATAGGGAATACGCAGTACCTGGTAAGGGATAAAAACATCCAACCAAACTTCGAACGCCTTGACTATCGATCTTCAAGTAATATTAACAAGTAATTTATTTTTCTGAAAGCACCTTTCGAAGCTGATGAAAGTTAGCCAAATACCTATAGCACTGAGATAAGGGAAACCTTTTTATTCCCGATACAAACACTCGACGCTGTCAACAAACTCCCTTTGAGTAAAATATCACTCAGTAATAAAGTTATTTTTTCTCAAGAACTCCTCGGGATACGCTTCCGATGATCCTTTGAAAGAAGTGAAAAGAACGTCGTGAATTTATCTGTTTTGAAGCAAATTCCCATCGGAAAGTTTTGAACTTGGTCACTTTACACTAATTTATTAAAAATAAAGTCCGCTGTCTGAATTCGATTACTCGCTACGGATAAGAAAATCAAAACAAACATTTCGATTACTTTAATAAATAAAATTATCCAAATTTAAACACATTTTGCCGCTGAGTTTTACTGTAATTCAACAACTTTAAATGAATATTCAATTGAGATGATAGACAATTTTAATATTATATGGCAAACCATGTTATTTCGTGTTGCATCACAACACTGATAATATTTATTATTATTATTATTGTACAACAGAATAATTCCAATTACAGTAAATTTTAGTAACCCTATCAGCATTTAGGCAAGTGACTCTTCAATAATATTTTTAAGGCATATAAAAAACAGTCACTTACATCCAAATGGTTTGCAATTTCATTTAACAGCACCACTCCCCTCGTCATGCTATGCTTTGCCAAGACATCTGTTCTGCCGTTCGGTACTTTAAATAAGTCATGATGTCGACTTCGGCTGTAGTGGTCTGCTACATATAAGTCATAGCATCCCAAGAGAAATGGGCTATCGATGAAATTGTTCCAAATTTTGAAAGACAGAATAGCAAGACTTGCTTTCCGTCTAGTTTCTAGACTCACAGAATCAGTTTCCCCAAGTAAGTCAATATGGTGCATGAACCTAAAATAATATGTATGTGAGATTAAGCGTGAATACTTAAGGCACATTATTTTTCACTGTCTCATTTCCTGAAAGTGTGATTTTTAACGATGAGATGAGAAGTTCAACGGAAAAATAATTTTCTATTTTACATTAGTAGAGAAGTACCTACAGAGTATTGTATACTTGGGCTGCAATATAAATGATAGATGAGATCCTTCGGTTGAAATCAAATGCCGCCTTGAGCAAGCTCGTGCAACCTTTATTCGCACGAAAAAGATGTTCTGCAGTCACGATCTTAACCTTGGTTTACGAATGCGAGTGGTCAGATATTACGTGTTTTCGATATTATTTTATGGAATGGAAGCATGGACGCTTACTAAAGAACTAAATAGGCGATTTGGGGCATTCGAGATATGAATCTACATAAGAAAACTTAAATAAAGTTACGAATGAAGATGTTATGGTTCGGATGAATAAAGAAAAAGAAGTTATTGTAACTATAAAAATCCGACGACTTCAATATCATGGACATGTGATGAGAAATCCAGAGAAGTATGAGATCTTGCATCACATAATGCAGGGAAAGATTGCCGGACGACGGGGCCCTGGAAGAAGGAGAACCTCAAGGCTGAAAAACCTGAGACAGTGGTATGGCCAGTCTACTGTAGAGCTGTTCCGGGTCGCAGTTAACAAAGTCCGCATAGCCAACATGACAACGACCATGTTTAACGTCCGACAGGGCACAAGAAGAAGAAGAAGAAGAAGATTCCACAATTCTAAAATTTGAACTTTTTGTGAGACTTTGATTTATATGCAGGAATGAAATTTCACATAGGTATTATAATTTTTGTTACATTATAAAATGTTTAAACAATTTTTCAGAAATTTCGCGCAAAGAAGATGAAACAAAAGAAAGTTACTCATGATCTAACAAAAAAACTAGTTCGTTAACACTCCCGCAGCCATCTGGGCCAAAGATAGACCCCAAAATCATTATCCTTCTGCTTAGATACATGAAATATGTTTTTAGTATTTTAGGTATTCCTGCCCAAAGGATTAATACATAATGTGCCGTTTAAAACAAAAAAGTGAAAAAATCATTGATCGCAGGAAAAAATATTTTGTCAAATATAGGTAATATTCCCTGCCCAATAAATGGACAAATAACAAAAAAAGGTGATTTCTATGGTTTAAAATTTAATGTCCAAAAAAATAAAAAATTACACAGGGTCATCAGCCGACCCCCATGGTTACGGATGTCATGTTTGGCATCTTGGCCTGTCAAGAGTTAAAAACCTATTTTTTTTATTTATTTGT